>JAYKKI010000001.1:100500000-105460000 GCA_039881145.1 Druceiella hillmani | reverse complement strand
ACTTAAACTTATAACCTAAACGTACACTTCATTCATTCAAATATATTGACTGTGTAACAAACGAGGATGATGCCCCCAATTATCCTATTGAATTTTTAAACTCCTTGATGTGCCTGGATTACCACAGCACAATTTACGACTAAAGGGAACAATTTACGACTAAAGGCTGTCTCGGTAGAAATCATGCTTCGAAACCAAAACCAACCAAAACTATGCAACGGAACGCGTTTGATGATAACTAAACTGATGATAAATGTGATTTACCCGACGATACTCAAAGTAAATTCAAAGGTGAGGAAGTTTTCATTCCGAGGATTCCGATGATCCCTTCCGATATGCCATTTGAGTTTAAACGACTTCAATTTCCGATTCGTCTTGCATTCGCCATGACGATTAACAAATCACAAGGCCAATCCTTGAATTTGTGTGGTCTAAATCTAGAAAATGCATGTTTTTCTCATAGTCAATTGTACGCGGCATGTTCACGAGTCGGAAAACAATATGCTGTGTTCTTGCCCCTGATAACAAAACGAAAAATATCCTATATCCCAGGGGGCTTCACTGAAGAGTGCAACCCACCAATAGCCAAATATTTCATTATTCTAATATAATAAAAAATTTAATTTAATAATTTTGTATTAATTTTAAAATCCAAATCTACCCATTCATTGACTGTTAGGTGGAACGAAGTTCGCCGGGTTCACTAGCATATATATATATATATATATATATATATATATATATATATATATATATATATATATATATATATATATATATATATATATATATATATATATATATACACATATATATATATATATATATATATATATATATATATTTATATATTTATATATTTGGAAGCAAATTATTCATATACTGGTGTCGTTATTAGATTACCAATTGTCGTATTTTCCATTTATATTTTACCTTTTTAAAATAAAATTGTTTATGAAAAGCTTTACCGCTCAATGTAATAAACCTAAATCTCTTATCACTATTCATTTAAATGGTATGGTTGAGTTGGTTTATTTCTACATATATTATAGTTAACAGTTAGATTATATAATAATTTAAAAAACTTGAACATATTCGAAGTATCTGACATGCTTTCGGCTAAACACAATAAATTTTTGGCGCATGTTACATTTTCAAATTATTTTTGTTCTTAACGTAAGGCATTAAAGAGTAAATAAATTATCACAGCAAGCATGCGATGCGATTAAAAAAATGGAAAAGCTACGCCACAAACATCAAGGATGGAATGCTGTTCAAACAATGCCAAAGTTGGGGTCGAAACGGAAAATTGCAAATTTCATCTCGAAAAGGGAGCAATCTGAATCACCTGACGACGGCACGCGAGCTTTTCCGTGCAAATTAAAACCAAAGCTTTACCGACGAGTATTCGTACTTTCAATCGACTGAGAATCCTGCAGGATAACGGAGCGTTATGGGCGAGCATTCCACCGCGTTCAAAGCGCGCGCTGCACCAGCGAGCTGCTTGCGATCATTGCGCAGACTGTATATTTCGGCGTAAGTACATTGATCTGATCAGCTTCTTATATTCAAGAAGTTTCCTTTTTATAACATAGTAATATGACAGTGCAATTCTTCCACAAAATTAAACCGAAAAAATATTTAAGAAATAATATAGACGTTTGAATAAAACGTAATTAAATACAAATACTATCAACTGCTCGATTAATGGAACTGCAATTTCTTTAAACAGCGTATTAAAATAAAACACTTTAATATATTTAGATGATAATTTGATACTATCATAAATGTCAAAGTAAATACAGAATTATAGCAGTGTGAATTCTATTCGTACCCTATAGATTTTTCACTGTCTAAATTACTGTGTTCTATCCAGAGTGATAGTTAAGATATTAATAAGCAATTTTTAAATTTGTTGTTTATTTATATTGGTCTGTGTTTCATTTAATATTGATGGAGTTTTAACGGAATTCTTAATATTGAATATATTTGGCGTTAATTTTGTAGAAATTCATTATTCACAATTAAATGAAACTACGTGATGTAGTATTATTTCTACTTTCTTTAATTCCTTTACCACGTTCTAGGTTTCGTTGTATTACAACATTTTCAGGTGGGATATTAGCAAAGATCTTTCTTTATTCTATCTTTGCTAATATCCCACCTGAAGATGTTGTAATACAACGAAACCTAGGTCGTGGTAAAGAAATTAAAGAAAGTAGAAATAATACTACATCACGTAGTTTCATTTAATTGGGAATTCTTAATATTACATAACTTACACATTTATTAAATATAGATTGCTTGTATTTTCACAGTTTAAGATATTTTGCAATGAAAATAATCGCATATAACATTCCAATACAGACAAAATACAACGGAACCTAGGTCATGGTAAATAAATGAAAGAAAGTAGAAATAATACTACATCACTTAGTATCATTTAATTGGGAATTCTTAATATTACATACCTTACCCATTTACTAAATATAGATTGCTTGAATTTTCACAGTTTAAGATATTTTGCAATGAATATAATCGCATATAACATTCCAATACAGACAAAATTACGAGATTATTAGTTATAACTGATGATGATTAGTCATGTAAAGATATTTTGTGTGTATGTTTGAATGTAATTATATGCATTATTACGCAAGCATGCATTGAAAATAAGCGAGTGTAAATGCAAAGTCCTGCTTAAACGATCAGTTTTTCGTTTTAAATAAATCCTGCAAAAATTTAAATTTTACCTAAATATTTTAGTTGTACACCTCATTTTAAACGAGGAGAGCTTGTTATTGCTATAACCGCAAAAATCAAATTGAGTGCCTGAAACTGATCTGTTTACTCAGCTTATATTAATAAATACTTGATTAAAGAGATTTTTCATCGTCAGAAAGAGGTGATTTAGTTTTATTACTAAGAGAATATGTATGGACATACTTTTTAAATTTGAAGAAATCTACTTTCTTTTAACGTGACCAATTTAAATTAGAAAAATATTTTTTTTAAATGAACTAACTTCTTTTGCTACAGTAGTATAAGGCATATGTTAAAAATGGGAATACGATGGATAGTTCGATTCGATTCGATGCTCTTCCGTTGGCAGGTGACTTGTAAAGTTTAGTAAGCTCGCCTCATCAGATTCTCTGTTAACTTTATACTGACGAGACGTCATCATTGGACGCACTGGCAAACAGATGTGATCTATTCAATGATAGTAGACTACCGTTAGTATATAAAATTTTTATTTCTACATGAATATGTATATATATATATGTATATATACATATATATATACATACATATCTATATATATATATATATATATATATATATATATATATATATACATATATATATACATATACATATAAATATATATTACAATAATCTAATAGGTCAACAATAAAATGCAAATGCTAGCAAGAGCATGCGCCGCCCGCAGTTACATGGCGACAATCAGTAACAATTATTCTTTGTTTGCGCAGGGCGGCCCGACCCAGGACAAAGAAATTTAATTGGAAAACATCTCCCTTGCTAAATCTGGTCAAGCGTTTAATCTCGTCGTGGCAGTCGGCCGTTGTTAACTTTTCAAATCCTTATAAACTGAGCTCAGCTGTATTATTACAAGTATTGAAGCGGACCCGCCTCCTCAAACCTTTTCATCTTGCCCTTTACATATTTTTATAAGAAAATATTGTCACGGACGTCTGTTGGTTAGGTGGGTGTAGGTGTGAAAACATAAATATAATCCAAGTATCTATTTAGACAGAGAGAAAGCAGCATTGTCTTACATATTTTCTAATAAAAGCTCCAATTTATATTACCTTTATCGAGAGAATGTTTAGATTTTTTCTCGTCCAAATGTAGGTTAGCCCATAATGTATCTATATATATATATATATATATATATATATATATATATATATATATATATATATATATATACATATGTATATATATATATATATATATATATATTCTATGTTATATATAACTGATATTGAATATATTTTTCGTTAATTTTGTAGAAATTCATTATTCACAATTAAATGAAACTACGTGATGTAGTATTATTTCTACTTTCTTTAATTTCTTTACCACGACCTAGGTTTCGTTGTATTAAAACATCTTCAGGTGTCATATTAGCAAAGATTTATCTCTTAGAATCTTTGCTAATATCCCATATTTCCATTAATAGATTTCAAGTCAACAATAAAATGCAAATGCTAACAACAGCAGGCGCCATCCGCAGTTACAAGGTAACAATCAGTACAATAAAAAATATTCTCTGTTTGGGAGGGCAGCCGGCCCCAAGTACAAAGAAATGAAATTGGTGAAAATCTCTTGCGCCCTGTCTGGTCAAACATTTAATCTCGTCGTGGAAGTCGGCCGTTGTTAAATTTGCAAATCCCTTATCAGCTAAATTCAGCTGTATTATTATAAATATTGAAGAAAACCCGCATCCAAAGACCTTTTCTTCTTGCCGTTTTCAATATTTTCATAAGAAAATATTGTCGCAAACGTATGTTGCCTAGGTAGATGTACGTATGAAAACATAAATATAATCAAAGTACCTATTTAGATAGAGATTAGGCAGCATTGTCTTACATATTTTCAAATAAAAGCTCCGATTTATGTTACCTTTAGATCGAGAGAACATTTAGATTTTGCCCCGCCTAAACGTAGTTTGCTCATAATATATCGTGAAAAATTAAAAAGAAAATATTTGTATGTAACATTATAAGCTGCATCGCCGTAACAGTTTGGATAATTTATATTGATCCGTTCTTTAAGCGAGCACTCGGTTCTTGCTGTAAGTGCTAATAATTATATTTTGAAAGTCATTTGGGAATATTTTAACCAGGTTAAAATAACCCATATGTTAATTAATAACCCAACGAGGCTCTCAGTAAAATTCTCATCCAAATGGTAAAAATATTTATTTTTGATTGATAGTCCAACAAAGAAGCAAACATCCAGATAGCTATACAGACAAAAATTTAAATTTAAAAAAACTGTTTCGGCTTTTATTCGAACCAAGACATACCTCTATTTATACATTTGTTAATAATTTTCAATAGGCAAATTGGACTTAAGATTTTTTGTAGTAATATTTCTGACTTATTAAGGGCAGACGATTGTGCGTAATGATTCATGAAAGGCGCATATAATTTATTTATATAAATATTATATTATTAAAGCAATTACAAATTTAGAAGCAAATATTTCTAAAGTTACGATAAAATTACAATAATGATCAGATTCATTGTCAATCAGACAAAAAAAGGTGACTGTAAATGATGACTTTAACATACTTACTGATGAACGAACTCGCCCTATTTCACATGACACTCACGCGAAATAGACACTCACAGTATAAATTAATTTCTACTGAATATAACCAACCGTTCCAACGTGAATATAACTTTCTTTGTCATAGCACAAACTAAAATAATTTCACTTTAATAATTGGATTTCTTTTAAGTTTTTTTTTCTTTTGAGTTTCTTTTAGGTTTATTCTTGGTTTTATATAATATGTACACATACGCTGTTGCGAATTTTATCATAGAATTATTTTCGACGAAAACTATGTAACCAAACATCGTTGCTGTGTGTGTAACGAATTAGGCAGCGCGAGTTACGTGGATGCCAAATTCTCACACTGCGATCCATCACCGAAGTACCTGGGAGACATCACCAATCCCACGCCAGATACACAATTGAAACTGCTGCAGCGAAGCGAGCAGATACAAACAAGTAACAGACACAGACACATTGACATAGTATTAAGTCGTCTTGTATTATTAATTGTTATTATTAAATAATTAAATGAGTCTGAGTAAAAAAATCATATTCTCGTCTCGTCCAATTTCCTAACTCGCACGTGAAAATACCTCGCAACGAATGCTTTTACTCCGACTTCACACACATTCATAGTCGTAAGTCGTTTAATTTTCATGAAAGTCTATGAATTACACACTTAATTCTTTCTTGTAAATCAATGCATCTACTAATAAGAGCTGGACTAAAATGGATTCAGTAGTTATCAAGAAAATTATGCGCAAACCGACAGGCAACCGCGTTTCCCAACTTCATTTCCCAATATGTGTTGGTAATAAATTACCAAATTAACAAACTAAATAAAAAAAAATTATTTCAAATTTTGCTATACATTGTAATATAAATATACTTCATTCTCAACTATGTTTGGATAAAAGAGACAGGAATTTTTACACAAAAATAGATTAATATTCATTGGAATATAACCTAATTTTCAAAGAATTTTTCTTACCAGATTTATGAAAATATATATTTTTATCGTAAACTCCTCTTCAACACCAAGAATACGTAGGGTGTAAATCTTAGTCAAATATTTATAAAAATCACTTATATAATTTTGAGTCTAATATTATAATACTAAAAATTTGAATCTTGGCTTGTTTGCTTCATTGAAAACTTCATCAACACAATAATGAAATATGTAGTCAAGAATTACTTATATTCTAATAAAATAAGTTTTCGTTTTTACTTTCCAATTTAATATTTTCTGTTCTTTGCATTTCTTCGTTTACTTATTTTTTGATCGCTTGATATAGTAATAACCTTAGTTTGTTTTGTATCGCGTTGTTTGTTTTTTTTTTGCTTCGCTCAATTATTAATAACTATTCGCTTTTGTCATTTCATCCTTTGTTTTGTTTTATGAGTTTATGCCCACTAGAATCGTGGCAGAAATTTAAAAACAACAGGTGTATCTATATTTTTCGGAATTATTTGTTTTAGAGTACAATATTGTGACAGTGCGTATTACCCCTAATATAAATTAGCGGCAGGCGATTATGAATAATACTAATTGAATTATTTGATTATGAAGATGTAACGATAAATTTCGATTGTAATCATTAGTAATTACGAATTAGTAAGTAGTAGTCAAGACGAACGATAGAATGACAGTGAAGTTCTGATAGAATACTAATTAATAAAATGAGTGAAATAACAGAGTGGCAGAAGATGAGTGTGGGATATGCACATGCAAGCGCCTATCTCTGTACAATCTTAGGTTAAATATTAAACTGTCGAGTAAATGTGATTTAATTTAATAAACGACAATTGACCTCAACTTAGAATAAATTATCATAGTTAGTAATTACTATAAATAATACTTCAATTAGGAATATATTTCAATTACTAATTTTGTAATCAATTTCGGAATATTTGTTTGATTAAGAAATAATTCATATTCGCCCATTCCTAATTCGTGATACTTTTTCGTCTATGAAAAGTATATTATAAAAACATATTTAGGCGGTTAAAATGCTAGTAATATTTTAAAAACAGTAATAAGATGTTCCTTATAGGTTTTTTTGGGAATTTGTTAATACGACTGACTTACTGCTAATAAATTATAAAACTATTAATTCAATAATCCTAGTAGTTAAATTATTAATAAATTCAATTACCAATTACTGTAATTTATTTCAAACTGAGTCCTAAAATATACATTTTTAAAATTTTTTATGAATCGCTTTTTCAACTGACATCACACAACACACAAGAAATAAAAAAAAGATTTCAAGTTCATGATCATCCTTAAAAATTCCTTAAGAATATTTTAAAGCATTAATAACTGAGATATATTTTAGTTAATATGCTTTATTATTATGGCTAATTTTAAATTTCTACGTGACAAGATTTCTAAAAAAAATTTATGGAAAATATCCGCCGAAATATGTTATATAAAATTTTAAATTACATGTTTTGAAAATAAGAAATTAAAAAAAGTAAATAGGTTATTTGCAATTCGAAATTTCCACATAAATTCTTTGAGTGTTAACCATTGAAATACATGAGGGTTTGTAGGATTTAGCCAAATTTTAAGTTTCCCCGTCTAAACCAAATTTCAAATTTCTACATCAAACAGTTTCAGAGGAATTTAATTTCATTACTGAAATCAACCAATGACGTCTTGCGTGTACAAATTGCGAATACCTGTAAACAATTCTTAGTTATTTTTATACAACATCTAATTAAATTAGGCGTTAATTTTACATTTTTGATGTTATTTCGTTCGCTTTTTTTCCTTTTCGAAATAAAAGTACTGTTTTTTTAGAAGATGAAACATTGGTACGTAATTCCACTGCAGTTCATTAAACCATCTCTATCAATATAAAAAGCGAAATGTTGCTATTTATTTATTTATTTCTATTTTCTTCACACTTGAAAGACCTAAAGCAGTTCAATAATTTTTTGCATGTAACTGATATATATATATATATATATATATATATATATATATATATATATATATATATATATGTACGTATAACGGTATGTTCTGACGAACTTAATAAATTGAAACATTGGCTGTTTATTTCATTGTTTGTTTTCCTTTCGCACTAGTTTAACAAAATTTATTGAAATTTTAATTACACGGAATATATCAAATAAGTCACCATTTACAGGAGCAGTACAGTAAATATAAAGGCTAAATATTCTCGCGTACAGTAAACCGAATATGCTATCAAAAATATAGAAAATATCGCGCCCACATATACCTGTTGTCAATAGGTAACACACAATGAGCGTTTTTATGATAACGAAAAATATCCTTATTGAAAATAATATTTATGGACGCGCTTCCATTTCTGAAACCACTGAATCTAAAATTAGAAAAATATACAGCTTTTAGTAACCTACATAAAGGTTTTAGTAAAACTATACCTGTGCTCGTGGATGTCATAGTTATTGAGATAATCAATATAACGTTCATGTGCCCCCTAGTTAATTGTAATACCTAAATATGAAATATTCATTGCGCTAGAAAGTCCATATTAATTATGATTAGTATAGTGAAGTAATTTCAACTCAGACGAGGAACATAACGATCGATAGATGAGCTAGACTTGCATCAGGCCAATTTTCTTTAGTAATTTTGATATAATTTTGTAGTGCACTAAAAACGTCCGTCTAATCTTTCAGAACAAAGAAAACCTCTCTAATCTTTATCAGTTACCTATTACCTGACTAGTTCTTAAACTTGTTATGCCGTACTGTACTGAAAAATATTACTCTCCCACGAAATGAATAAATCACATATACAATCATTCATGTATATATATATATATATATATATATATATACATATATATGTATATATATATATATATGTATATATATATATATATATATATATATATATATATATATACTGAGATTTTAGTCGATCCATGAATAAATAATTGAACGAAACGCTCACCAGATGGAGGAAAGTAGTTTGAATTCCGGCAGCGATGCGTCAAACGATATCGATCCCGGCAGAAGGTGTCGGAGACGTGTATCGCGATGCCTCGATGGGGCGACATCTTACTCGTTCCGTCTGTTTATTTAGTGTCGAGTTACGAGCGACCCATCTCATCGCGAGTCCTCATTACGAGTAACTACAACCCCACCCTGCATTCTTCTCGCTTTGCCGACTATGGCTCTACTTGAAATTCCTTTGACGTTTACAAGTCTTAATGCAATGCGTTTGAGAAGTTTTACATAAACCTGCGCAAAAAATGTATATTTAAGATGTAGAGAGGGAAGGTCGCTGAAAATGGATCTGTTTGAGCGATCTTATCTTTATCATACGTAATGATCGGTTTTACTTCAGCCAGTGATTGATGGAGTCAAATTTAGCCCTACGTCTAGTTACAAAAATTACATATACGTCATCAGAACGACAGTTTCATTGTGATCGATTGATGTTGACAGCAAATAGGCATGTTATATGTAATTAGCGTATGAGTTTTTTTGCAAAAAGTGTTTTCGACCGACTTCTAAAAGGAGGAGATAAAGAGTTTTCTGTATGTTTACTCGAACTCCTCCAAAGTGCCCCAAAATAAATATATATATATATATATATATATATATATATATATATATATATATATATAATCAAAAGGTTGGGGGTAACATTTTTTAAACACCAATGGTACATATGGTAACTGTTTTACCATATTATGTGTGATAAATATTGTTTCATTTGTGATATAAGATTGCTGGTGTCAGTCATTGATAAGCTTGGAGGTCGTTAATGCCTCCTCGGCGATAAACGGTTCGTACATCATGATTTAACTAATTCATGAAGGCTGACGAGAAATGTTTTCTACGGTAATATGACGTTTCTGACTAAGGCTAGTGATAAAGTGTGAATATCTTTCTTTTCTGTTTTTAAAACTATATACATCCTGTGATTGGATTAATTGATTGACACTAATGACCAATATCTTCTCTGAATAAAGATTTTGAACAAAATCAACAGAGATATTTGAATTGAAAATTATCTAAATTTCTGTACATTCTTTAATGTTTTCATCATTATAAGGTTCGATTATTAATGAATTAAGCTCTAGAACGCATATCAAGTATTCCTCCTAATCGCTATTCCCTTATTAAATTCTATTAAAATTTCTATTTAAACGGTTCAATCTATACTTTCTTTAAAATGTTTCCTTGCAGTTATTGCACCGCAAAGGCCGCTCTAAAAATCAATGGAGCAGCGCCCCACAAGTAATTCCAAGAGTTTATTTAAAATAATTAATTATTAATAAAAAGGAAAACAATTTCCACCAAATTATAAATCGACACTAAAATAAGTGTAGATGTTTTAAAATCATGGAAATAATTTTCTTTAAAATACACTAACTCACATATTATTGCCGTATATCATCTGGACGAAGTATTTTTTCCTCTTAATTTAAATTTTTCCTAGCTTCGTAATCCCCTAGGCATCTTTAACTGTTAATAACATTTACCTGGAAATTATTTATTTAGGCGTGCTTCTTGTTAAATCAATATTGTCTTTAATATTAGAATTTATATTTGTGTCCCCGAAATGTTGAATTTAGTCTACGCTGATATTCTACAATAGATTTTCTGCATCGATATTATTGTTGTTCAGCTGATTCACTGTTGATGTGCCGGTGCATTGTAACGAATTGTTGTTATCTCTATACTTTATTCTTTATTGATTACAATGAACTAACGGTGTAACGATAACTGCGATATTTTCTCATTTGTAATAAAAAAAATTCATTAGTTTCAGAAGGTTTTACGAATGGCTATGGAGATATTATTCACTAAATTTATTGGACTTATATTCTTGTTACTCAATTCTTTCACTGTTGAGTTGCCGGTATATTTTATTAAATAATTATATATTTTAAATATTTTTTTTATTAATTAAACTGAATGAGTGACATGATAATAATTTCGATATTTTCTTATTTGTAATTAACAAAGTTCACGAGTCTCTAGAGTTTTAATGAATAGAATTCCGCATTGCGGAGAACGTTTTAGTCAGCTGAACACATTTTTTTCTTCACCTCTTCTTTATCCTTTTTCTAGAAGTATTTAGCTCGTCTTGTATATTTACCAAAATTAAAAATTAAGTTATTGAATACGTTAAAAAAATAATACGAATAGGATATTCTCTTAGCATCAGAGAAAATTTAAAAATAATTAAACATTGAAAAATATTCAATCGAAGGAAGAAAAATGTCTAGGGATGAAATATTCTGATCTTAATCAAAATGAATATTGTGCAATATTTCTGACTAATTCAAATGTTTTTTACAAAATTTGGAAAGCTAAAATTTAGATTAATACAATAAAATCTTGCACATTATTACCTATATCCAAGCAATAGAAAAATAACTCTCTATACATTAAACATCATGCTTTCTGAGATCAATGTAATTTTTTTCTATACCATGTAATAAATATATATTTCTGTTTATAAATTTTTCATTAAGTTAATTTAAGTAAACTTTTGAAAAACAAATTAATGTTGAAAAAAAAATAAAAAATCTATTTCTATTCACTTCGATATTTCGAATTAAAGAAGCACGAATATAAATATTCGCCTGGTATACAAAATTATTATGAATAAACAATAAGCCGTTTTGATTTTTATGATAACATCTGCATAAAAAAGGACGAATAATATGGCACCCTCGAACTTCAGATTACCAAAAATACATTAACAATTAGATAATTTGGCCATTAGCATGTTTACTCTACAATTTTCAAGAATCTGTTCTTATTTATCACATTCATATTTATTTTATACATACCTAGAAAAGACCGTCAAACAGGTAAATTCAACTTAGAGAAAGAGGTCAATCCGACTTGGCTGGACAGCGTTTCAGAAACGTCACCATAAATTCAAGTCAAAAATATATATACATAACACAATGTTAAAAAAAGAAAATCATTATGCAGTGTGTATGTTGTATTGGCCCTGTAATAAGACTCCAAGTCACTCAGTGAGCTATTGAAAGAGATAAATATAATCCATAACGAGAAAATCTGCAAAAGAATTTAAATTACCGACATAACGCCTCAAATTGTTTACCATTGGGAAAGAAAAATCTTCGAATGGTGACTTGGAAATAGTAGTCACCGAGTGGATAGATAACTTAGTAAAGGTCGCGGCAAACCGTTGGATGCAAAGGACACGGGATCAATCTTTGTGGGAATATATGCGGAAATATTGTGTGCAGCAATTTTCCGGCTGATGATGGTTATTGTTACATTAATGACAACTTTTAATTACACTCTCGAACAATATATATTAACAAGAAGAATAACATTAATGAAACGGCTCGTGCAGTGCACATTCACGGTTGGTTCGTAATTCCACGCACGTACCACTGACTGCTAACTAATGCTTTGCAGTACAATTCATTTTGTGTATGTACTTCTCTTATTCAGCCCCCATGCCACCATGTCACGCTATCGTAAAGGTCTACATGTAATCATAAATAAACTTATTACGATCTCACCAAACACATGCAATCATTATAAGGAGTCTCGTTTTATTAGAAATAGTATTTTACATAATTTGCACATATTACTAGAGTTACTGCTATAATTTCCTGGAAATCTTCAAGTGGATTTCCGGTGACGTTTTCGTAGTTATTATATTAGTAGTCTAAACGATTATGAATCATATGTTTTGTGGACATTTTCAGTAATAATATCGCCAGAATTACCTTAAATAAAATTCTAGAAAAAAATGGTTTTATGATTCAGTTAACTCGTTCTTTCAAAAGATTCCAAAAAGTATTAAGAATCCAACAAATATTTCCATGCAAATATTTTTGAATTACAATTATTGGCATACATGCCAGTTAATGTACGTTATCACTTCAGCAAATTTACACTATGTTTGGTAAAACTATGCTAAAATTTCAATTTTCAAAGTAAAATTTTGAAAAATAAGGCGGCCGCGATGGGCAACAGATGGTCGGATAACTGATTGATCTCACAGTTTCATTTTGAGGTAGAGAACCCACAAAATAAATGAGATAATTGCTGAAAGGTAGTTGTGTTTCTTGCGTTAACCATTCTCGTTAAAGTCAGTGAGATAAATAAGGATGTTCACTAAATGAGGAAAAAATATAGGAAATGAAGATAATTTATGTGTGACTTATCTGAAACTTAAGATATTTTCTATTTCTACAGACTTGTGAACCTTTAAAACCCAAAATCACACGTAATATCAGTCTAAGATAAACAGTTTACAATACCATTAAATTTTAGTAACAATACAGCGTATATACAAAATACAACTATGACAGCAATGAAATATTATAAACGTGATCTAAATGCATCAATGAATGAGGAAAATAACTGATCAGATGAATTCGAAAAGAAAGTTAAATTTCATTATCATTTTAAATATTTTGTTATTAAAATAACAAGTTATATTATTATCGGAATTGTTTTTTAAACTCCTACGTTTGTATAAAGTACTGAATCGTTCGTGAAATTTCTATTTTATATAATTTCTATATATATACGAGTATATATATACATATATATATATACATATATATGTATATATATATATATATATATATATATATATGTATATATATATATATATGTATATATATATATATATATATATATATATATATGTGTGTGTGTGTGTGTATGTATATGTATATATATGTATATACTAAGTCTCATCAAATATTACTTAAATTAAGAAATCCATATCAGTGATGACTTGTTACAAATAAAGAAAGAATTCAAACAAGGTCGGTACTCCCAATGAACGAGCTTGACTCGGTTTTGGCTGTTTAATTGAAGAGACGTGGTCGAAACGACCATTTTTTTCATATGTGAGTATATACCCTCAATCATTACTCCTTCATGGCTTAAAATCTAGATTTGTCAAAATCTATAACAAATTTGATAAAAAATTGTATGAAAAAATTAGTAATTCCTACATTGATTACACAATCTCTTTATTGCTTTCTGCTTCATTATATCTTATTTTATTAAATTTTCTATTCATATTAAAACTATAACGATTTTAGAGTAAAGTTTAAAATATTGCAGTGTATTGCAGTTATTCGCGACAATAAGCAGGTTTTGAACGTGTATTTTCGACATAAGAAAATGAATCGTGTCGTAATAAATTTGTCTTTAAACAGGCCATTAATTACCTGGATCAGAAAAAAATTTTTCACACTCCACTTGAAGACATAAGACAAAAATAAATTATGACACTTTTTGAATTGAGTTTTTGCTATGGAGAAAAAAGTAAATTTAGACCAAAAATACGTGCTTGTTTTCCGCTTTATCTAAATCATAATTATATTTCATTTTTTAAAAAAATCTTAAGAACAATTTACATTCCACATTTCTTACTGTGAAATAATACTCATAATGGTAACTGCTAAATGCTGTGTGTTTTGTATCCTTTAGTTAACATTCTTCACTGCATATTTTGCGCGGTTGTGGAATGAACTGACTACCAATATATAAATTGCACCCTCGTTATTCGCGTTCGAAAGTCGTCGGAAATTACATTATTTATCAAAATCGGTAATAAACAGACCCTAATCCCTTCTATTATAACGCATCTTTATTCCTTCCTTCTCAACAAGTATAGTTTTGCTTTGATTTTCAGTTAATCTTATTTTATTACTACATATTTTTATATATTTAATATTAAATAATGTTTAAAAACTACCTACAGTCTGCCACACCACTTAATGTACTATCTATAGAAGAGAAGTGAATGTAAATTTGCTTTTGCTTATTTTTCATATAACGGGAACAGCAAACCCTCCAGCCGAGGTCTTCAGCTATATATGTCATTTACTCCTCATTTGTCACCAAACGTATAGGCAACGAAGTCAGTGCTATCTCTGATGCCTAAACTGTTACTTTGTATCGTGAATTAAATCAAATAGTTTTTAAGAAAATACGCAATCGTTATTTCGTTGTCGTAAAAATATGTGCCCTCCACTGGCTGTGCCTAATCTGAGTACATTTGTTCTGCCTCTTATAAATTCCAACATTATAAGAATATACAAGCTTTTTTAAACATATACTTGGGCTTGCCATATAGAAATTCAACAAATATACCCCAGTACCAAATTCACGATTACAATGTATCAGAAATAACGAAAAGTATTCATAATAGCCTTGAAATATCAAACTAATTCTGCGAATTGTAATATTGTGTAGAACATAGGTAATAATAATTCACATGTAACAATTATACTGCTGAACTAAAGTAGGACTTAACTCTAATGTAATTTAACCCGAAATGTAAATACGGAACCAATATAACATGCAGATTCAGTACATTAGATAGCGACATCACGTCACGTAGAAACATTTTGCGTCCGTTCCTAAAGAGCCATCTACGCCATTCCTTCCGTTTATCCCAGACAGTTAATTAGCGAGCGAAGACCACAGAGTTTCCAAACTTACTTCAACTACGCAAACAGACTTCAAGATCACCAGCTTCCAAATCTCCATCTTCCAAAGTTAAGGCCACCCCCCCTCTCAATGTCAACGCTTCACATACCCATCTTAACATAGACGTCTGCGGTGGAGATACGTACAGCGCTACAAACACAAAATTATTCAAACAAGGAACGACACACATACATCACGTAACGTAACGTGAACTCTATCGAACGCGCTAATAACGACCACCTCGAGTTATAAATTTATATTGCTCTACACCGCATTAATTTTCCAGTAACATTTCACAAACAAACCGCATCGCCTTGTTGTTTAATGGCGAAACATTATGTCGAAATAACTTACTGGCTTTGGCGACAACAACGAACTACCCCCAGTGCGATGGGTGGACGGGTGGAGGCAGAGCGCCGGGCGTCATGGAAACTAGCTGGAGATCATAAACAAGGATAAAAGGGCAAGAGGGGGTGCAGTTCCGTCTCTCCAGGCCCTGGCCGCAATCACGATGGAGCCGGGGAGATACGCGCACCCGTCAGCTCCCCGAACGATGCAAACGAATAGTCTCGGGATATTCGTCAAATGAAATTTGTCGTGTTGCTGCACGGGGCCAAACCCAATTAGGCGTCGTAATTGAGAAATTTAAATCTCTAGATCCATAACGGCGTAATGCTGCACGTTATATAACTACGCAAAAATATAAGGGGTTTGGTAAATAATACTTTGATTTGATCGATAGAAATTTCTGAATGATAAAAAGTAAAAGGGATAACATTTAAAGGATTTAGGATGACCTTTATTAGGAGCACTATGCGAACTTAAGTATATTAATAATATATCTAGTTTAGCTGGGACACACCAGGTGCCAAACTAATAATTAAGGTCAAATTTGAAACGAATTCAGATCAAATAAATTTTTTCTTCTTAAAATACTTATATAAAGTGTTGTCAATAAATTGTGAGGCGTTTCCTTCTATAAAAATGAGGGCTGCATCTCATTTTTAAAGATTAATAAAGGATGAACAATCAGTTTTTAGCGGATTTCTTGATTTCTTTCCATGTTTAACAAAAAAAGTTCAATGCAAAATTTAAACTTCTTAAATTCTTCACGAGATAATTTCCAAACATATATCTCTGGTCAGATTAATATTTTTTATGTTGTAACATTACGACGACGACATGAATATTGGCTGTAAAAATATTAATTATGTCTTTTAAATCAGATCTGCTCTGTAGCTAATCTTTATGTAGAATTATTTATTTCATCAGAAAATTTATTATACCATTTTGAAATCGCATGTTTTTCCAAAATTTTGATATTTAAGGAAAGTTGAAAAATGGTTAATAAAATAGTTTTCCTAAAAAATTTATATAACTTCAAATAATCTCCGAATAAAAAGCGCACTGAAAAGTATAAAATTAGAAAATGCAAGCCCTGAATTGAACTTTTGTGATAAAACATCGCTTCCGAACATAAATTTGCACAAGACTTTTACCGTTAGAAATTTTTGGAATTGGTGTCGACACTTCTCTCCTCTCTGAGATCCACTCCCGCATCTGATATCCAAGATGCTTTTCTCCTCTCAGTCATTCACAAATGGATTTACACCCACACACACAGATAAGTGGAACATTTACCTTGGCACTTATCATTTGTATGTACATACATACATGTATTTGTAAACAAAGACATGCATATATATATATATATATATATATATATATATATGTAAACATGTGAATCACATTCCGTCCTTTGGCTGCATCGTAGTTAGTATTTCAAGCCTATATATACTTGTAGATAATTAATTGCCTACTAAGTTTCTTCATGCCTTTTTATGCGTCTGTATATACTTAACCCACTATTCATTTTAATTCTTTTCGCTTACATCAACACAAGTGAAACAATAATCGCCCATAATCGATGAGTTTACTCCTCATCAATATAAAAATCTGCTTTATATTGTTGAAGAATACTACGGTTTACCTTCAATTTTCGTAGCCAAAATCTAAACATTTTTAATTACACTATACTTGATCCATTATGTAAAAAATATTAATTCATATTGGTTGATTAATACTGGAGACATAAATTAACACACAAAAGAGACTGTACACTGCGGTGTCAGTTTAAGGATTTGGTATCTGAAATCCAGTGAAAAAATTTCTACTTGAGACCTACACTACTAATTTAAAAACAACAAGTCCTAAAGTTTCATGCCTATAGTTTCATTTAAGCAGGCAGTACTCCGCTACATGAGAACTGATGAGTAACAAGTCGGAGTTTAACGACTGAGTTTTTAATTGAGAACCACAGTACTAATAGAAAAACAGCAGATCTTCAAGTTTTATGGTTTAAGCAGGTAGTACCCCACAGTATCGAGTCTAGTATAGTAGAATGGGAAACGTCCTCTGTATTTGAAGTCGGTTAAAAAGAAGTTTAGTGAAGATGGGTATATATATACATATACATATACAAATACAAATACATATACATATATATATATATATATATATATATATATATATATATGTATATATATATATATATATATGTATATATATATATATATATATGTATATATGTATATATATATATATATATATATATATATATACATATATATATATATATGTTTATATATATACGTGTGTGTATGCTTGTAAAAGATTTAAAGAACTGAAAAAATGGGCAAGGATTCAAAGTTTCTTCCAAGCTGTTTGTAACAATCATTACGTTCGATTTTCATGATTTCTGCCAAGTAATACTTCAATTTCAATGTTTTTATCAGTACAATGCCGTAAATATTGTTAAAGCAATACGTAAAATGAAAAACGCTTTTCTACAGACATAACGACGAAAAAGTTAAAGAATCTAATAAGCGTAAAGCCAATTAACTCACTTCATGGTGAAAAAGTCTATGAAATTGATTTAAGGGTTATGTTACACTACAAATTGAACATTTGACAATTAAATTTATCCCTGTTCAACTGAAAAATTAACGTTACAGATTGAACATTTGACAAATAAATTTATCCCTGTTCAATTCGCAAATTAACATTACAAATTTAACATTTCACAAATTAACATTTCAGGCTGAACATTTACAGGCTGAATATTTAAGAAATAAGCATTACAGGTTGAATATTCAACAAGTAAATTTATCCCTCTTCAACTCTCTAATTTTAATTAGTTTTTCCTTAAACATGTAGCGAGCAAAGGGCAGATTAACCTATTCACATAAATGCAATTTGTCGTTCCCTTCACGTATAATTACAAACCTTTGAATAAACTAATAGCATTTCATACAAAAGCGTCAATCTTCCTTTCGTCTGGCACACATGAAAGGAAAATTCTCCACGTAAGAAAGGACAGTATTGTGGTGCTGAAATAGTATTTGCTTCATCAAATCTGGAAGCTGGATTTCATTACGTTTAATCTTAAGGTAATAAGAAGTTTGTCGTCGTAACATTTAAAAAATAATTTGTTTTTATCATATTTCGAATTGTTATATTGAGTAAAGTTCTAACAAATTTATTTTTCGCTTTCAAGTATCGTACCTGAAAAAAAAACAGAATCGTTATAAGAACACTCACGTGTCCGTCTGTCCGTCTGTCGAAACCGTTTTTCTCACAACTTCAGGTAGAAATTTTAAATTGGCGTAATAAATTTATTCAGTATCTAACATAAAAAAAATTCATGTAGAAATTTTAGAAGGGGCAGAATACGCGTATTAAATATTCGATATTTTTAAGTTATATTTTTCTAATTGCATGTAGTATATGTTCAGACATATACTTATAATATGCAATGAAATCTATTTCCTCCCAAAACAGAGTTATAAGAAAAATTGACAAAGGTTAATGATTGATGGATTTTGAACCCTCGAACCCTCACCAACCAGACTCATATTTAACCGTATATTTTCTAATATTAACAAAATCATCATTAATCTGGGCGTATGTAAGGAATGTAATATAATCTGCAGTTTATGCTTTCAAATATTTACGCTAATAAATAACATAATGATTATAATAGTTGTTTGTTTTGCAAAAACATTGGTTGTAATTTTGGAAACGAGTGCAATAATCGACAATTAAATGAAACTACGTGATGTAGTATTATTTCTACTTTCTTCAATTTCTTTACCACGACCTAGGTTTCGATGTATTACAACATGTTGTAATAAAGCAAAACGTAGGTCGTGGTAAACAAATTAAAGATAATAGGAATAATACTACATCACGTAGTTTCATTTAATTGTGAATAATGAGTTTCTACAAAATTAACGCCAAATATATTCAATATGAATGCAATAATATTAACACACAATAATATTAAACATTTAGTCGTAGATGTATCTTTTAGCTCCTTACACATATTGTTGTTTATATATTATCACAATGTATGTAAAGGGGTTTAATCGATGAGTAGGTGAAGAATCAGTGGCAATAGGATGTGTACTGCCCATATAACAATGAACTTATTTTATTCAAGTAAAATTTGGAAAACTTGCTCTGCGAAAGTTACTCAAGTTCGTGTTAAATTATGAACTTTTGGTACATACTATTTCTACTAAACTATAATAAAAAGTAATTTTAGTTGCTACTTTAGGTGTTATTGCCTGGTATATCTATCAAATGTTTAAGAGAAGTAATTGGCTGATGTACAGATTTTTCAAGTCACCAAGGCAGGGTAGGGGAGGGTTCCCCTACCCTTCCAAATTTCTTGGTGCGATATTTGAGCCTATGCGTATCTATAAGTAAATAAACGTTTATAAGTACGAGATGACATATTTTGTGGCAAATACGCGATGTCTCGTTCAATCTCATTGCCGTCCTTTCTTAGTCTCTCTTTCTAACTCTTTATTTGTGGAATGAGCTTACCTAACGTAAACATAACTTCGTATGCCATAGTGATATCTGTGTAATTAGATCCTCTCTTATAACTGCACAACTTAAACGAAAATAGTTAGGGACGCTGTCATAAATTGAAAAATATTTAGTGGGAGGTTTCATTCTGAAACTTGAAAAATGCGACTTGAAAAATGTGGAACTTTTAATTGATTAATAAGAGTTAACCAAAACGCAGAATCGATGTACTTAATGAATATTGTTATCCTGATTTTTTCAGATGTATACATAATGTTTTACAATATTAGAAGTGAAGAAGAATTGAAGGGCGGCTTAGATATGATACCCTGCGTAGAAACCACACAAATATATTACCAGATATTTTTGATCAAACTTCATAGACCCCGTCTATTATATTAAAAATTGTTCATCCACAAATTCGATGTATCAAAAGGTACCTCCAAAATTGA
This sequence comes from Druceiella hillmani, assembly GCA_039881145.1. Taxonomy (NCBI): domain Eukaryota; kingdom Metazoa; phylum Arthropoda; class Insecta; order Lepidoptera; family Hepialidae; genus Druceiella; species Druceiella hillmani. Next base: position 105,438,899 of record JAYKKI010000001.1, on the reverse strand, counting down.
AAGAATTGTCTTCCATTTATGGTCGGGTTATTTTACTACATTTTTCCGTATGAGTTTATTGGGATTGGTCTTAAACTGACAGATGTATAATTCTGTAATTGCTAATGGACAGGTAGATGGAAAGACATTATAAAATTAAAAGGATTATGATTCTGTCATTCGAATACAGATTTCTAAATATATATTCTCTAATATATAAAGTAGTCTAATATGATACAAAAATATTCAGTAGATACACTAAAAATCATAAATAATTTTCGTAAGGTTCTTTCTTGGCGTTTTTAGGATTATGTAATTTTTTTGGAAAATACTTTTTTAGGATTATCCTAATATTTTTAGCAAATCAAAAACGTTTAGCGTAATTTCAAAATTCAATAATTTATTTCTTATATATATAAGGTCTTGGCATGAGAATTATAGTACTTTGTTTCATCTCGCTGATTTACGAAGATTCATAGAAACATCATTTACAAATTATTATGAAAAATAAACTGATTATTGGAAAATAAAATGGACAATTCCTCTTTTGCCGGATTAACTATTTAAGTAAAACTTTCAAGGTCCATATTTTCTTCCTTTTCTTTCCTTAAGAGCGTCATTTTTCATGTTGTAATCTCTGGGCCCAATATTACATTGCTAGTCTGCTATAGAGTTTGGTAAAGGAAAAAGTTTTTATATCATGTTATCAATAAAGGGAAATTTTGTTACACAAATTGAGGTTTTGATTATAGGTTGAATAGAAGGTGTTTTTGTTTTGATAACATACTACAATTATACTAGAATATTATCATTATTTACCAATTATTAGTTCAATAATATTCTAGTTATCAATTTATTAACAGTTTTTAAAAATATTAGCCAAAACTGCTCCGACCAATTATATTTTTGTATACTTCTGTTTATTAATATGAAAATTGTTTTGAATTTCATCTTGGTATAAGTAAAAAAAAAATATTTATAATACCACAAAGATCTGAAATAAAAATCTTTTGTCTTAAGATTTTTTTTCCAGGTATTTAATAATAATAATTGATAAATATAGCACTTTTATGTAATAACATAATAATGACGCTAATATTTTCTTTATCTTACCTTACGTATACATACAAATAAACGAATATAAAGTGAAAAAAGTAAAAAGAAATATCTCAGTTTCCTATATACGTACCCTAATGCTATTTTTGTCAGTTTTCAAAATAATTTATCCTATGTATCCAATATACTTTGTAATTAATTATGATTTTTCTCAATTTACTTATGTAAATTCTGTCTAAAAATAAAAATGTAAATAAAAGTGAAAATACGTAACATTATATAAAGTAATATTTAAATCACGTCTTACTCATTGGAACCATATCTACATTATGGGATTATTCTAGAATTATTGGTAAAACCATTCCTTAAGTTTTTTTCCACTTATTTCTTATTTCTTTTTTAGATACAAATATGATTTTAGTCTGAATCGACACACGGAAATAATTATTAAAATAAAACCAACAACGATGAAAAAGCTACCAATTCAACAGTCTGCTCAAGCAACACGATTCCATCGTCAACGTTCACACGGACATAATCACGAGAAGCCAACACGTTATATTATATATAGTTACGTAGCGTTATAATAATTAATAGCCTCTCTTAAGGTCGCATCCCTTTAAACAATCCAGTAAAGATAACTTCAAGTTCATAGTAAGAGGTCGAGAAACTTTTAAGAATGCGATAAGGCGGGCGGTGCGCTCGTCACTTCTTGCACAATCTTGCCACTTCTTGCACAATATACATATTTCAATTACATTTTAATCTACTTTCAGCTAATCGTCCCCGGGCGCCGCCTTAATTAAAAGTTTATCGGTCACAAGAGTTTGTTGTTGTTTAATTATGGTTCGTGCCTTTGACAATCGAGATCGGCTCGAGACGAGTGGCGTCTCGAGGCGCGCCCAAATCAATGGAGACCCGATACCTATCGAGTTATCGGATCGTAATTAATGCGCAGCTGTTATATAGGGTTGAACTGTGGATCATATTCAAATTGTGGCTTTCTGTTACCACAAAATGACCATTTTGAACTAAGATTCTTAACCGTTTTAATACTCAATGTATTGTTTGTTAAATTTAATAAAAAGGACAGAAACATAAATTATTTTGAAAAACCACTGCAGGCTATTTAATTTGAATTAGGAAAAATATTATAACTACTGAATAAAATAAAACTGATTAGATACGCGTCGATTTCGCACTATGAGAGTTCCGTACTTATACTATTTAAAAAAACACGTACTTGGTATTATAGAGATATATTTTTAATTAGAAGACCATAATGTGGGTATAAAATTCATGAATTTTCATTTTATTATTTAAAATGATAACATGGTGGATAGTGGTAACTAAAGAAAGTTATATTTACGTCATTCATTTCACTCATTTTACTCTGTGCTTATACCTTGAGTTTCTAATTATTGGGCCGGTTTTTAGGAGAAGCTAACCCGATATTTCAGTTTCGTTCATTCTACATATATGCCCAAACCTTTATGGTATTATTGCTGAATCTGCCGTTCAATGGTTGATTGATACTGGCTCAGCAATCGAATGGGTGAAGCTATCTCGAATTGAGACGTCAAAAACCTGTTGTAAACATCTCATTTGGAATACCTCGAGATTATTAAAGACTGGTTTGAGTAAACTCCAGGTTTTGCATCCACAAAGGAGAATAGACAGAATCAGCGCCTAAAATAGGAAAGTTTTGGTTCCAGTATTAAACTTTTTCGCGTAATATTTTTAAATGACTGCCACGAATTTAAATCTATTCACCTTTCGTGGTTTGAAAGAAACTTTCAGAAAAAATTATTGTGTTGTGAAGAAAAATTCCCGAGACGAATTCGGTTTTGCTCGCATACCTCTAATAATTATTATAAGTATAATTATGATATGAGTGTAACCTAACAATTCATGAGAGAATAAACAAGTTCTTGACACCCGCACCTTTTGACTATTTACCTGAAACGTTTCGAGTCACTTTTGTAACCCCTCTGATTAAAGGTGCCCTTGATACATCGAGTTAACTATACATACGCAAGTCGATGATAAACACCATACTATACATTAAAGTTTGCAAACATGGTTTTTAAAATTCGTGAAATATACACTTCCACAAGTAACTGATTTTGGTACTGACTAACTCACTCATCATCAGTACTTCTGACCTACTTTCATCGACTTAGAAACGTGAAAATTTACGTACTCGTGTAATTAGTAGTTTTGCATATGAATACAAGAGATAGTCAAAAATTGGTCAAAGGTGAGTTGATTCTATTGAAAAGTTAGTTTATAAAATTTACTTAATAAAATTTGAATTATTTTCCTTTGATTTGTAGATATAGATTTACAATGAGCCTATTAGTAACTAATAGATGCTGATGTTTCGTGTGCTGTATATCTAAACATTTTCACCGTTCCTTGTAATAAATATATTTAAACTTACTGGGTATCGAAATCATATTGTTAGCGACAAATTCTTTACAAGATTACTAGAACTTTTCACTGATTTGGCGTTATTTCATTAAATGGGAATGTAACCATCAGAAGGCGCATAAATTTGATCATTTCCACGCCGCACGGATGAATTACATCTGTTGGGAACACGATACACGGCATATCCCCTCGAAATCGGCCGAGGTCCGTTGCTCGAAAACGAACGACGCATGGAGCACAATTTACGTCGCCTCGAAAGCAGCCGAGGTCTATTGCTCGGAACCAGATGACGCAAACAGCACAATTTACTTCGCCTTGAAACTGGCCGAGGTCCGTTGCTCGAATCTGGACGACACAGCGAGCACAACTTACACAAAAAAACTGATTTATACTAATTAATACTTTGCATTGGGATCGTATCTTTATGTTTTACATTTTTATATTTTTGTTTCATGTCTTGTACTTTTATAAAAATGAGACGCAACGCTTGCGGCGTACAAACCTACCTAGGAGCCAGGCTGGAGAGAGAGAGAGATAAAGAGACAACGAGACGAAGAAACTAGGATGGAGAGAGGGGAAATCGGAAAGCACATCGATTCGAGACAAGCCGAATAAAAGAATTCCGTATCCGATGTAGAAATCAGTGTGTCATCAGGGAGTCTTCAGTAGTCAGTGGAATCAGTCGTCAGGAACAACTAGAAGAAGAAGCTGCAACAAGAAACTTAACGAGGTAGCCAGAATGTTCAGTGTGTCTTCAGTAGCCAAGCAGAACTGACCCAGAAGTCGTCTACGCTCTGGCGAAATCGCGGGATCGGCTCTCTCCCTCTCTACATCTCTCTCCGGCAATAAAAACCGGTGTTACTTACGCTGCGGCGCCATTTCGGAAGCGGAAATTTCTAGTATCATTTTCGCCGAACTCCGAGGCGTGTAATATCCCGACCACCCTTGCGCGTCGCTTTCGCTCGCGTCGCTCGCGATTTCCAGGCGCGCACGCCCCGTCTCGCCATTCCGCGAGGCATGTTGACGCAAGGCGAACAGGTGCGCTGCAGCCCGCGTAACCCGTGAGCGACAGGAGGCTCGCGCCCTCTATAAGTTGTACCCAAACCGCGCTTCTAAGCCCGTTCGCCCGTCGGCTACATCTTTACATTAATATATATGGCAGGATCTTAATCCTTCGCGACAATTAATTATTTCATTATCGATTTTGCATACAAGGATTGAATTTGAATTAAGAAAGGTCGCCGAATCCTTATAAAATCCGGATTCGGCGCAAAAATAAATATCGAGTATCCGCTACTTCGGATACAGATCTTAGACGTAATAGTAGTATCCGCTACTTCGGATACGGATCTTAGACGTTATATAAATAAATTTCATGTTATTTTAAGATCCCATCGTTATTTGATACACCATCCAAATTATTTAATTTTAGTTATTTGCTTCGCAAAATAGCAGTGAATTTAATTAATCAGCCAATTCTTGATAGAAAAGATTCAAACACTTTATGAAATGGAAGACCAGTCCACAACATTGCAATGTTATCCATATTGTATGGAATCGATTTAAAACAAATATTTTTTTTCTTTAGTGCCAATATTATTCGCTAAAAATGTACAAGAGAATTACACAGTAATATTAAGCTGAATTTAATTTATGTAAACTTAAATGTTTTACATGTAAGCTTGTTCTCAAATATTTCTAGGATTGCCAAAAATTATAAACTCTATGCTGAAATAATTACAACGTTATTATAATTTTGTTAACATAACGTAGACACAAGTTGTATTTTAGAATTGAATATTAGAATTGTATTTTATTAGATAAAATCTGCAACTATTACTCTTATCTTTAGTCCTTACAATCTCGGCAAAGTGGTCCTGGTCATCGTGTCAAGTTTAACGCAGATGAGTGATACGATATTTTATCAGCTGTTCTCTGAGTGCGTTCATTTTGTGGAACATCCATGACTGCCTTGATCTCATCTATTCGTCTCATCAGCAATAATTCACAGTCTGACAATATTTTATTCACGCTACTGTCTCACTTATATTATAAAGAGGAAAATTTTGTTTCTTATTTGTATGTTTGTTTTTTAGGGATTCAAGCAAAAACTACTATTCCAATTCACATACAATTTTCACAATGTGACAGCTTATAATTTCCACCTTCTTATAATTTCTGCGTTCTATGGGTACTTGAGTAAGAAATGAGACGATTAAAATAATTAATGTTTTTTATATCTCATTCCGTTACCCAGATATACTGTTTAAATTTTTATGCAATGTTTAAAGCGCCCTTTAGTGCAAGAACATAAATCAAACGAACCATAGCGATAAAATACAACGCGGTGAAAACTGATATTCGTAAGAATGGAAGAAAACATCTGTCACACTGACAAATCAGTATTTTTTAGTTTATTTTATGGAGGTACTGTTTGCGATAAGGAGATTTTTAAATGCAATAATAAAAATATTTTCTTTTCAAAAATTAAATATTTCTCTGTATAGAAAGTCAAGATGAAAAAATGTTATAAATAGTTTTCGTCTTATATTTTAACCGGTATATATTACAAATCTCCAAGTCACTAACATTCAAACATCCACTTGCTATAATAGAGAACACATGTTTTAACATTCGTTTTTATCTCTCCTAATTTTGTACATTACTAAAATTTGTGATATAAAATGTTTACTTAAGAATTCAAAATGTTTTAAACAAGGAAGTATATGAATACACACACGTACTAATCCACAACGCCTTCCGCATACCATAATTTAACAGCGAACTTGCGTACCTCATACTCAACAAGAGAATATTTAAATAAAGTCTTTGTTTTTTCTTTCTTTATCTTTATCGTAAGAAAAAATTATGTAAATAAAATAATACCACTTAAATGTATTAGTATAGGCACTTGTAACCAAATATAACAGACCTCCACTTTATTCCCTTTATCAACAGCTTTTTTCACGGTAACAAAGCACTCGTATGAATAAGCGCTTACAAACGAACCTTTTTTGCGGTTACTGACGCTGTTAAAGGATACTAATTGGGCACTCGAGTACTTATCGTCATTTGTAATCGGCGTCTTAAGAGCTTGCCTACATTTTCACAATCTATAACAGGATCGTGTGTTGGAACGTATCTAGAAATAAATCTTCAAAAGGAATATTACATCTCCAAAGCCGGTTTGTTTTTCAAAATAATCCTTTGGGGTTTTTACAGTTACATATATAACAAAAAGGATTGTCAATTGTGTTGTTAAATTATGAGAGAAATGTTGTTGGCACGGTTGCTTATTTACAATGTATAGGTTTATAAAACTATATCATGAATTAATTTCAGATGCGATTATTACAAAAAAAAGTTGTGACGATTGAAACAGATCGTGTATTAAGATTAATCCAATAGCCATTGTGAGGGAAACTTTAAGTGTCGACAATTTTTTAACTACATTGCAAACGGTATAACATACCAACGAGTAATTCGTAAAAATTCATCCACAATTATTTAATTTTTAATCCGTCCACACATTGGATTGGTTAACGTTTGGAATCGAAAATCTTAACTTCATTTCTTAATAAAATTTTATTAAATTATTATTAAAACGATCAGGCATTGTGAGGAAATCTTAAACTTTAACGGCAAACAGTATAACGTAACAATAATCAATAAAAATTCATCGAAAATTGATACCGCTGCTGCGAAATTATTTCATTTTTAATTGGGATCCACATGCGATTAGTCTGCGCTTGGAAGTGTATATAATTGATTTTTCAATTTCACTTTTTTAATAGTCCGAGAAATATATGAATAAAAATATGCAAGTTCGTTCAATAGACATGTCACGACGAAATCTTCATTACGTAATATTTGCCAGTAATTCATTAGGTGGAAACGAGTAATACAGCTACTATTTATAAAGAAAGGATATTTGGTTGTTGGTAATAAAGTATTTTGAACTTAAAACATAGAATTTGGCCAAATTGCATAGAAAATCACCAAGGTAATAATGTTTATAAGCATTAGATATACAGAGGTAACTTCCAACTAGAATCACAAATAGCAGTTAAATAGTTAAGATTCCGAGAGGCCGTCGTTTATACTTGCAAGCTTCTGAAATTTTTTTCTTAAATTTATTTCCATATTTATAGATTTATATCTTTATGTTTATAGATTTAAAAAAAATCGTGCGTTCATTTTGAAATAATTGGAGGTTTTTTTACATTATAAACTGGTATACACATAATTTATCGCCAGAGTGTTTTGACGTTAGTCCTCCTTTTCATATTTCAATTCTTTTAATTATTTGAAAGTTTAATTTACCCATTTCGGTATCCGAGGTTTCTTTACATACATTTTAATAAAATTCTAATTATTGCACTTAATTTTACCACAGAAGTAAAAAACACACAATTTTTTTGCTTATTATTAACAATTTTTTTAATATAAATATAAGACAGTGTAATGGCAGTCATCAATATGTATGTTTGGAGGAGCAAGTAAATTTCTTTGTGATATTTTTTATTCAGACGGATAATGAAATAAAATACACAATGTAAAACGAACAGTATCTTATTATGAGATTCACATTATTCTTAGATGATTTACACAAAATCGCTTAATTGTAATTTGAATCTCTTAATAAGATATCATTCGTTTTACAAGCGTACACTGCTACCGTGACAAAATATTACCGACATATACATTTATATTTCCAAATTTGTTTAAGAAATATCCTTATTTTCCGTAAAAATACTTTTCTGAGATAAAAATTATGCCTCCAACCATTTCGTAGAGCACCTTATGGATGATACACAATGTAAGCCCATTTGAAAGATCCCTTAACTCAACAGCGACCAATAAAAATTCAATGTCAATTTCGATTCCATTTCACTCTCATCCGCAGAGGATTTTTCCTTTAAAATAAAATATTATTATCCTTCGTTTTTTGATATCAGCTCTGGTTTAACATCCAATTCGACAAATAGACAGCGGCTTATGGAAACTACGGAGGCGAAACGTCGAAGGGAAACGGCACTTCATTATCTAAAGTACTTGTGCGACGCTGAGTATTCATCGTCTAACTAGGCTTTGCGGCTATGGAGAGTGTGGCTGGCGAATGGAAGCAATGGAGAAAAATATGGTAGAACTTTAAAGCGAGTGAATAAATTTTTATATTTTATAGTTAACTTTAAATAAGCAAACGACGGTCGGAGACAAATTGATCCGCCTGTCCTGCATTGGGAGTGCCCTGGTTTACCTCAGTGAAAACAAATCAATTGAAATTCATAAGACAGACAGGGAAACTGTTAGTCTAAATCTGCATTTAGAAAGATTAACGTTCCTCATTTGTGTAAAAACGGATATGAATGATTTAATTGAGTAAACGAAAATGATTACCTGATGAATGATATCTTGACTAAATTTCTTGAGCATTTTTTTATGAAAAGAAGGGATTTATATCTATTTATTTATTTTTTTCCACCAGGATAATTATGATTTATTGTAATAATATTATGTTCATATAGTTAAATTGGTATAGTAAGCAGGCTTCTATGGGTTTCTAGGAATGAAACTAAATCAAGATGCACTAATTCTCGAAATACACCGTCTCAACCTCAATACAAGGGTTATACTTCCCACAGTGCACGCACATCAGCCGCCTCGTGATATTATCAAAGCGATATGAGCACAACATAACGCAGCGAACCCTTTATTTACAGTATTATCACGCAGAAAGAAAAAAATAATTTCATGATTAGCCTTTTTCTAAAGTTTTTATGAAAGTTTTATTTATTTTATTAATTTTATTTGTTATAATTTAGAAAATAAAATATATGTTTTTGGTTGAAAATAAACTGTCTTAACCTAATAAAAGCCCGAAGCAAAAAATGTAGAAAATTATTTTAGTCTTCAATTTGTTATGATAGACAATAACAGTTGTTGTTATAATAATTAACAGATAACTGAAAGCGATGTAAATGTCTGTGTTGTATTCTGCGTGCATATATATGTATATATATATATATATATATATATATATATATATATATATATATATATATATATATATATATTATATATATATATATATATATATATATATATATATTTATATCTTTCATAACTATAATTAACAAACGTTGATGTTTCTTGAGCTGTATTTTTGAAAGATTTTTTCCATACCCTGCAATAAATATATTTATGTTAACAGCTTAAAGGAATCAAACTGCTAGCGATAACTTCTTTAAAACATACTTGGAGGCGTGAACGGTTTTGTGCAATTTAAGTAAACCGAAATTCCACCAATAGACAGCGCGTAAATTTGTTCATTTCAATGCCGCATGAGGTATACACAGCAAGATTTTAATCCCTCGTGACAATTATTTCTCAATAGTGATTTTATCTAACATTATGAAGACGCCCACCAACATTATGAAGAGGAAAGTTTTGTACCTTTGTTTACATGCTTGCTTTTAGGGATTCAAGTAAAAATTACTATTATAATTCACATGCTCTTTTCACTTTCTGATAGCTTATATTTTCTATATCTACATAGACTTTGTAGCATCTATATGTGTGTTATAAATATTGAAATATATTTAACGATATCAGCGTGATTTTAGAAAATTTCACTAATATAGGTAGTTTCTAATAAATAAAAATTGCAAATAAATTAAACGATCCAAAACAAAAAAAATGCTTAATTTCACTACACACACAATTAACATTTTTGCGAAAATAACTGCAGCATTTATCGATGCTGCGATTTCTTTTTTAATTTTTTACACGCCCAAGAACTGAACAATTATATCCAACTTACTGAAAGTTAGATATTTTCATCTCTTTCAAAATTGAATTTAAATTTTGTTTATCACTTTTCATTTTCAGGTTATATTTGCAAACTATTAGACTTAAACGTGATGTAAAAAATGTCCACTTTATTAATTTGTCTATAGTGGATTTCAAAATAAAAAACCGGATTAGATTTAAAGTACTAAAATTCGATCTAAACTTTAAATTATATCGGTTAATTTATGTTTAAAATTTCGAGAGATATTAGCAATTATGGGATTGTACTTTAGCTAAGTTTTGGCGCATAGTTGGAACCAATAAATTTTTTCCTTTGAATAAATGTAGAAATTAACATTGGATGCAAGAAATTTACGACAAATATAGACAAACTAATTAAAAATTTCTATGAAAAATTAATTTTAGCATAAGATAGCATTTTCCTAAATACATAAATTCATACTTCTGAAGCAGCGTTATTTTGCAAAAACATATTTATATATGTGGTGTTTATGTCACATGACACACAAAATTTTTTTTGTCTTGTTTTTGTTAACGGTAATGAGATTTTCAAAATTGCAACTCCAATTAATAATAAAAAATACATTTTTAATGACAAAATTAATTATTTATGTTTTTTAAAGGCCCAGATTTAAAAATATTCGTCTTTTATTTCCGAGGGAAGTCCAAGCAATAATTCTGTTTATAAAATTATCCAATAATTTGTATATGTTTAAGATCCCCAAGTTACTAGCTTTCAAACGATACACCACTTGGCAAAATCGAGAAAATGTATTCTGTCATTCGTTTTTATCTCTTCTGTTTTTGGTGCACTTCAAAATGTTCTCGAGTAACATTTTTGTTTAGGAATTTAAAATACTTTGAACAAGAGATTGTAAGAACATAGACGTATTACTCCACAATATCTTCTTTCTAGCACCATTTGATAGCATACTTGCATATTTCGCTGGTCCTCATACGCAGTCTGTTTCGTACAACTATTTTCCAAATATATTTTAAAAACCAGACTATACCGTTTTTAAAATAAAGTCTATATTCTTTCTCTATTCATCATTATCGGAAGGAAACGAAATCATGCGGTTAAATAATGCAATTTTAAGGTATGAGAACAGGTACTTGGCACCAAATGTAACAAAACCTCCACTTTACTCCCTTTATCGTAAGCTTTTTTCACTTTAGCAAAGCACTCGTGTGAATGCGAACTTACAAACAAATTTTTTTTACAGTTACTGTATTCCTTTAACGGATACCAAATTGGCCACTGGAGTGAGCAATCCGGGGTGTTAAGAGCTTTTCTATGTTAGCGCAGTCTACAACGTCAAAACCATGTGTTGCAATACATCCAGAAATAAATATTCAAAAGGAATATGTTTAGAAAATCGAGGATTTTTTCTTAACAAATTTTCTATGAATTATTCTGAAATATATGCAAAGAAGGAATATCATTATTAAACATTTCAGTTAAAAAGTTTTGACACAAATTTTCTTCGCAAATTTTCTTCTATAATGGTATACGTTTCTAAAACAAAATTGTGAATTTGGTTAATGTCAGGGGTAATTATTATGACAAAATAGCATTTCCCATTTTATTCAAAACAATTCAAAAATTTGATGACGAAATAAACGGGACCGGGGCTTTATACAAAATTTACTTGATTTACATTTATTTTATATTACATAATTTACTTGACATTTCTGAGATTTTGCTTCTTTTACCGGCGAGATTTCTAGGGAAGGAAAACAATGCTAAAAAAATCCGAAAAACAATCTTATTGTATAAGAAATTGTAAGTTTTGAGTGTTGTTGTTGGGCTTCGCCTGTATAAAACATGATAAATATGTTTTGTCGTCGTTGTTTGTGATGACTGTTTTTCATTTTCAATAAAACCGAAACAAGAAACTTATACAAGGAAACCAAAAAAAATACAAGAAAAGTTATTTCTTTGCTTAACTGATTTTACGAAATCTATTGCCAACGATTTTTAAATTTAAGACAGTGTAATGTAACGCAAATAAATTTAAGACAGTGTAATGTAACGCAAAAAAGCAAAGATCTTTGCTAATATCCCACCTGAAGATGTTGTAATACAACGAAACCTAGGTCGTGGTAAAGAAATTAAAGAAAGTAGAAATAATACTACATCACTTAGTTTCATTTAATTGTGAATAATGAATTTCTACAAAATTAATGCCAAATATATTCAATAGACAAATTTATTCATTCGATATCCCTTTTAAGCGACTTTGAGTAAATCTTCATTGATATAAATATGTAAAGTTTATGATATTTTCTATCTGAATAAAATGTTAAAAATCGTTAATTATAAATATAAGACAGTGTAATATAATTTATTTACATGTATATTAGAAGAAACAGAGATATTTCTTTATTACATTTTTTATTCAGATAGAAAATAAAATAAACTTTACATATTTATATCAATGAAGATTTACTCAAAGTCTCTTAAAAGGGATATGAGTGCGCTAATAAGGTAAAGTTCGCTTCAAAAGTGTTCATTCCGCCATAACAGTTTATTGCCGACCTACTACCTTATCTTACCTAGCCTTACCTTAGATACCTTTTTTTGTATAAAACCATTCGCAGACAAAAATTAAACTGCCAACCTTTTCGCGGAGGTCCTTTTGGGGGATATGCACTACAAATTCATTTGAAAAAAACTCTAATTCAATAACAACCGATATTTTGTCCAATGTCAATTTCAATTCCATGTCATTCACGTCCCAGAGAACTTTTCCCTTTAATATAAAATATTATTATCCTTCACTTTGTGATATCAGCTCTGGTATAACACCCAATTCCACAAATATCTAGCGAATTGTGGAAATGAAGGAGGCAAAACGGTGAACGGAAGCGGTACTTAATTATCCAAAGTACCTGCGCGAGGCTGAGTATTCATCGCTCCAACCAGAGTTTGCGGGTGCGAAGACCAACAGAAAAGATGTGATGAGAATTTAGAGTGAGTGAATAAATTTGTTTACTTTAGAGTTCACTTTAAATAAACAAACAATGCGCGGAAATAAATGAATACGCCTGTCCTGTATTGGGAGGGCCTTTGCTTAAATTAGTTAAAATAAATAAATTCGACTTCACAAGATATAGAGGAAAATTCTTAGTGTAAATCTATGTTTAAAAGATTAAAATGCCTCTCTTGGATAAAATCAGACATGAATTGTCGCATTGAGTAACTAAAAATAATTACCTGGTAAATGATATCCTTTTTGACTATACTTTTTGTGCAATTTGTAATAAAGGAATAGGAATCGTACCTATTTAATTGATTTTTGTTTAACGTATTTAGTACATCTTGTTAAATTATTAAAGTAAGTCGAATTTTACGGCTTTCTGAAAATTTAATTATATCGAGGTGCACTCGTTCTCAAGATGCACCATTTTAACATTAATGCAATTCCCCACATTGCACGCAAACCTAGCAACATTATCAAAGCGATACGAACACGATGCAGTGAACACTTGGTTAATGAGCATTTTCATGAATAAGGAGCAGAAAGGAAAATTGATTTTAGTGGTAATTCAGCACTTGTCTTCATTTTTCTATGAAAGTTTTATACATGATAATGAAACGTCATCATTATGATTGAAGTAATATCATTATGATTGAAGTAATTTAGAAAATTAAAAGTATTGTTTGCCCATATCAATAACGTTATAGATTATTCTTGTATTATATTATATTAAAAAATTAAAAAAATAGTTCTTGCTCTACCAATTGACAGATGACCGGAAGCGCCGTAAATGTTTGTGTTGTGCGCTATCGACATTTTGTTGATGTTACGGCTTCTCAATAATGGCACCTGGATTTTTGTTTATTGACGTAGCCATTTAAGAAAACATGAGCCTGATTGCTGAATCAATTTTTCCTCAAAAAACTTATTGAGAATTGAATTTAAAGATTGCGCTTCATTGGAGCTAGCTGCGGCACCCATAAGCCTGAAATCGTATTTAAACAGAAATCGCATAAAATTGTCTCTTCGATAAAGCCATAGATATTATAATGATTTTTATCTGTTTTTTTTTCCTCTAAATAAACACTTATTATTTGACCATCAAGTTAACTTTACGTACGCAATTAGATAATTAATATACACTGCAGTTAAAATTGAATAAAAATTGATTTTATATTTCCTAAAATATTTGGCCTATATTCAGTCGAACTAGAAATTTGAATATATTTAAGGTTTTGCATTTAAATGTCTACTTAAAAACAACCTATATATTACATATATAGGCTGTTGGTAAATAAATACAAGAAGCCGCCTCCTATGCATATCTGAGTACAGAATAATACGTTTAGAATCAATAATATTTTTTTCGTATCTCATCTTCTCCTCATATCAGTTTCAATTGTAATGCAAGGTTTGAAGCACATATAGTGCAAGAAGAGGAATGAAATGAATTAAAGCGATAAAACGCGACGCGATGAACCCCTTCGGCTTTGAAATTTATTAAGTGTTTAATAGATCATGGTGACATTTTTTTTCTCGTATTTGCTTGCTTGTTATATTTAACCTCTTTTATTTATTCTAACAAATAGGGAGTTAACATTCATAAAACTGAATTGTAAATTTGGTCAGTTTTAGATGCATATATTACATCAAAATAGTGTTACAAATAGTAACGATAAAAGTAACTGGAAATTTTATGATGAAGAAAAAGAAGAGCGCTATACAAATTTTACATTTCCGGGTTTTTTCTCCTTTTCTGGCGATGTTTGCAGTGAAAAGAAGCAGTGCAAATAAAACACATTTCTTTTATTCATACAGGTAATTCTGTGCACTAACTTGACCTGAATGGAAACCTGAATTAATTAAAAATTTAGAGCATTTTTCCGAAAAAAAAATAAATATTGATGTTCCTTCGCAATTACAGTGATTTTTTTTTTAGTAACATTAAAAATTTTTCAAATGGTTCCTTGCATTTTCTACTTAATTTTTGGCTTATAGCATCAATGCCTGAACCTATTTTCCTTATCTTAACACGGTTCAAAATTGTAACTTCGTTCATGAGTATATTTTTAAAAATGAAGTAATTAATTAATTTCAGTGAATTTCAAATCACGTATTACGTTCTGATCAACCCGGGCGGGCATCGTAAGGAATTAAATTTTGAAGATATCGTAACTGTAGAACAAACAGTGTAAAGTAAAAGTAATTATTAAAAGTTCCCACACATTCCATTGGTCAACGCTTGAAAGTGTATTTGATTCAATTTAAAATTTCACTTTTATTATTATCTATCGGAAATATACAAATAAAAATATACAGAGTTCATGCAATAGATGTGGCACAGCGAAAACGGCATTACATATTGTTTGCCAGTATTTCGCCTAAAAGAGTTATATAGCTAATATATATATTTATATACATACATATATATGTGTAATATATATATATATATATATATATATATATATACACATATATAAATTGTATTTTATTGTGGAAGCAGTTTTAATTTATAAAGCGTAAACAAACAAAATTGTACACAAAATCACCAAAGTGAAAATCCTATTAAGCATTAGCAACCAGATAGCTCAAACCGGCAGTATGGATTATGAATTAGGTAATTTCCCGTGAGGCTGCTGTATATACTTGCACGTTCTCGAAAAACTTTTTTCTTAGTACGTTTTTGCACTTGATCAATTGTGCCCAGTAATAAAAAAATATAATGTTACCATGAGTAGACTCATGGTAACATTAAATTTCTATCAAACTAATTTTGTGTATTTCTTTTGCAAAGTTTGAGATTTTTTTATATTATAAACTGTAATATACATAGAAATAATTTTTACAATATTCTTGCTTTTCATATTTCAACTCTTTTAATAACTTGAAACTTTAAGTTACGGATTTTGGTATCAAGGTTTCGCTTATTATATACGTTTTGTGATCTGAATTAACGACGATTGTGTTTTTAATTAAATTCTTGTCAAGTCTATGACACTCAAAAACCACCAGTAATTTATATTATGATCATAAAGTAATTCACAGGTATTCCACAGGACCCCAAACTAATTCCGTAGTTTCATTTAATTGTGAATAATGAATTTCTACAAAATTAACGCCAAATATATTCAATACACAAAGTAATTGATATTATGAACAAATTTTACGAAATGTATGGTCAAAAAAGTTTAACACAAATAAGAAACAGTGTGGTTGCAATTATTAATACGTATATTAGAAGAAGTTGAGAGATTTCTTAGTAATACTTTTTACTCAGACAGGTAATAAAAGAAAATTCACATTTCTACATCAAGGACGATTGACACAAAATCTCATAAATACATAATATAATATAAGCCCCCTAATAAAATACAGATCGCTTTTAAAGCGTACAATGCCGACCTATTCCGATTTTTTATTGAATATTTTATACGTGTACATATACATTTCTATTTCCGTATTTGTTTAATACCCTTTACAAAACCTTTCGCAGACAAAAATTATGCCCTCAACCATTTCACGAAGCACCTTTCGAGATTATGGGGGATATTCAATGTAAACCGATTTGAAAAAGCCCTAACTCAATAGGGACCGATATATATCCGATGTCAATTTCAATTCAATTTCATTCGCGTCCGCACAGGACTTTGTCCTTTGTTATAAAATATTATTATCCTTAATTTTGTGATATCAACTCTGGTCTAACATCCAATTCGACAAATAGGTAGCGACTTGTGGAAACTACGGAGGCAAAACGTTGAGTGGAAACGGCACTTCATTATCTTAAGTACTTGTGCGAGGCTGAGTATTCATCACTCGAACCAGGCTTTGCGGCTGCGGAGAGTGCAGCTTACGAAAGGAAGCAATGGAAAAAATGTGACGGAATTTAGAGCGAATGAATAAATTGATTTGTTTTAGAGTTCGGTTTTAATAAGCAAACAACCCGCGGCCTATCCTGCATCGGGAGTACCTTTTTAAACTCAGCGGCAAATAAATCAGTTAGACTTCATAAGTCAGGAAGAGAAAGTGTTACTGTACGTTTGAAGTTAAAAAGATTAGCATGGTAACTTTAATAAAGAAAAGGAACTCATACCTATAAACTTAATTTTTTTTCCACGAAAACAATGATGAGGAATTGATTCAACTCGTTTGATTTCTCTTGATGAATTTTTTTATTATAAATAGTTGCCAGGGTTTTACATTAAAGCCGAAAGGCGACGCCAGCATTTCTTGATTGTGAGGAGTAGTTTCGTCGAGATTTGTCTCATTTTACTTATCTTGACGAATTTTTTTATCCCAAATGGTGGCCAGGTTCTGAGAATGTAGCCTAACATTAGTGATAGGAATTCCTTAATGACGAAAGGAAAGCTCGTGGAATTTGATCTCGTTTGACTCATCTTGACGTAAGCAAGAAAGTTATAAAATAAATAATTATTAACGTATTTGCATGAAAAATATAAAAAAATTTAATAAAAAGTACAGCTTCGGTGCATGTTTTACAGAGAGTAAGTTGCTTCAGTTTTGTTGTATTAAACTAAGTCTTGCTCGTCAAGAAATTTGTTACACAGACTATCATGAATTACGCTAAGGCGACATGTTTGAAAAAACTGTTCTTTGCAAACTATCGGATTGTCAGTTAATTTTTTAGTTACAAATTAGTCCCATTGGCACATTGTATTGTATATTCGCACTTTCGGCCCCGCACCGAACCGTTTTAGTCTTGATTTTGGTAAACAATTTCGGGTATTCTGTTTCTCATGACTTTTTTGCTTGAGAAACTGTAAGTTATTATTGTGAATATTTAAAATAAGCAACCAATTTCAGAATTAGTGTTCGCTTTTTTTAATTACACTTACCATATGTTATTGGTGTAATTTGATATATGCATTACTACTATTTGTTTACACTAATGTAAAAATTTGATATTGGTGTAAACATAGCCACCTGGTTCCTATCAGAGCTGTGAACAATATTACGGTATTTAAAAAAGAAAACAGTTCCTTAAAGAAATATTTTTTTAACAGTTTTGATAAGAAAGGATCGTTTGTAACTGTTATACAGAAAACAAAAAAAACGTCTATATCTACTAAACAACATAAATATTTAAACAATACAAGCAATTAATCAAATAATATATTTACAAACAATGACAGATTTGAGTTTATCCAGCACTTGGTAATAATTAAACTTGAAAAGAGTGTGAAACTTAATAAAAAAATTTGCTTCATATGGCAACTACAGCGCTATTCAGAAAATGATAAGCGCCATCTATCGCTAAGTAGAAATACTTAATTTTTTCACCCAATTACGGTGAATGCAAAAAAAATATTGTTATTGATATATTCGTACAAATGTATCAATTCAATCACAAAGAATTTCCTCATTTCACGAAATGAGGATTTCTTTGTGAGAGCGTGACTTTCTAGATAACGTGACATATCATAACAATAAAGATGGAGAAATAAAACATTACAACAAAAAAAACCAACTTCAAATAACCATTGAATAAAGTACGTACCGATAAGAGTAAAATAATAAAAATACGAGTTTTGCGATAAACGTATATTCTGAAAATGAGTAAATTTCCAAAATATCCGTTACTACCGTTAAAGATTTTTGATGAATAAAAATAAAAGGTTTTTTTTGGAAATTTTGCGGTAAAACGTCGTTTCCAAACTTGAATAAATTTGTAAAATATTGCTAGTATTACAGATTTTTAGAGCTGATGCTCAGTCGAAAGTGATATTTAGATATTCCTCTCCTCTCGCGTTTACGTTCAACTATAAAAACAGCGTAAGCTTTTGACGGGCTTTTACCTTACTACAAAATGTCAAGTTTCAACGTCTTCTGTTATCTCTCTCTATCTCTTACACACATTCACACACACACACACACACACATACATGCACTCCCACACAATATATAAATGCTATCTTCGACTTGGCACTGACTCGAATAATTCTTAGCCTTTTTATGCTTTTCAGTGAGATTCTTATAAAATGATTATTTGAAGTATTTTTGAAACAAAAAAGTTAGAATGAAAGTCGTTACAAGTGATCCATATAGTATATTATATCATCGTTATTAAAGTTCTAGTAGATTCCGCATTGTTATTGCGACTGCAGTTTATTCAAATGCAGTAAAGTCTAAATAGATCGTTAAAATTTAAAAAAAATCACCCCTATTTTCACGCTATTGCTTATCAAGCGAAAACAAATTGAAATGTATACCATTAATTCTTTAAATTCACGTTATTACATATTAAGCGTAAATAAAAAGTTCATATGTGTTTCCGTACTGTATGAATATGAATAGGTGCTCTGTTACCGCTGCGGTATATTTTTAAATTAATAAAATATATAATATATGTATTTAAAACAGAATTTTAATATTTGAATTTTACTACACTTTTTTAATATAAAACATGGTGCAACTAAACAAATATTTAGTTCAAGGAAGATTCAAAGCACTCCTCATAAAATTACATTAGATCTATTTATCTATCCAAAGAAATGATTGTCATAGTTGGAAGTAAAATTCCTATACTCGTAGTTAGATGTAAGTCTACATATAACAGCGTCATGAAAATACGTGTAAGAAGTAGGTAATAAAAAGAAAGTAGACGAGTGTTAACGAGCAAACTCATCAAGTATGTCTAAATTTCAATTATAGTATTGCGTACACCAAAAAGAAAAACTGAAACCTTGTGAGATCACTCAAGTATCACTTTGACCGTTTCGCGGCCGTTTTTCTCCGATATCCGTTTAAATAGTTTTCCTCTTCCTCTCATTTCTTCCACTAACGAACCTAAAATTATAAAAAACAGGGTTTGTATAAACCTCCGCAAAGGTTTTAAGAGGACTAATACGACGATTCCAAATATTGTAATTTTTTAAATGTTCACGACAATACATATATACTTAATTTTTACTAGGTATCATAAAATATTTACTGGGTTGCTTTTAAATGGAAAACGTACGGCTCTATCGAGGGACATACGGTGTGAAAATGCCAGTAGGTGATTTTCCTGTTTCTCTGAGCTGACAAGTAAATGGAAAAAAATAATGAACCTAAATCCCTTTTGACATATCCGGTAACTATGGTTCCTGCCAACTACTATCGTATCATGTGCACTAAATATATGGGAGAACTTTATATTCTTCTTAATATAGCTCGCATGAAAAAAAAACAAAATCCGGAAAACATCATAATTGAAGTGGTGATATTTTAGGCATACATTTTATTTCACTCTAAATTCTTTAAGGGGTTTAAATTGTACCAAAATTAAACATACAACAACTGAATCAATATATACTAATTTATGTTATTTATAATTGATATATATTATATTATAACAATACAAAATATCTAGCCATATAATAACGTAACAACAGCTGAAAAAAAATAATCACCTCAATCGTAATTACGTCGGTAACGTAAATTTGATCTAAATAAGTTGGAATGTAATCAATTAGTCTCATATTCTTAGTATAACAGTTTCTTTCAAAAGTATAGGTTGTCATGCAAACTTTTTTGATCCAAAATTCACCAACTAAAACTTAACGACCAAATACTACATAAGACTTAATACTGTTCTAATGACAGATACACTTAGTCAATAGGCAATAGGTAATAATACTCAAGTAACCAAATTATAAATTGACCGGAAATTTAATTTTACATCAATTCATTTCAATAAGAAGGCAAATATAGTTTCCTATATCACACAGACGATAGTTGTCTGTAATGGTAAACCAAAATCGTTAAAGACATATTACTTCATAATTTCAATTTTGAGGCGCGTTCAATTATGTTATCAAATTGTGTAATAATATATATGTATAAAATATATATGTAATGAAATATCTACGTTAAAATTTTCAACCATTGATGACATACAAAAATGCGTTCTGATCTCTTATTATTGTCCTTCTGAAACTTCAAATTTCTCAGCGAGTCATGGAAAAAGCTATGCTTTATTTTTCTGTATAATATGTAATCTGTAATGAGGTTACCCATAAAAGAACTAAGGTTACCCATATAGCCTGATAGAGGTTGCGGAAAACCGTCGGATGCAAGCGGTACAGCATACTTGTAGGATGTATGGTGAAGGCATATGATCAGTAGCCCCGCTGATTAAGATAATGACGTATATCTAATGAAAGAGTAAATATAAAAAATCTCGATGTCACAGATATTTTTGAAGGAAATAAATGCGGAGGCTTTTTCTCAGTTGGTTTTTTTAATAATAAAGGTATAGATGGGACAGAATTATAGTATCAATCGTGATATTTGAAAACTAAACATACATATATCTAAAATTATAAATATGTTTAGAGAAAGAAATGGTTTTGGTTTCATAGGATAACTAAGTATATCTGAGAATTTTGTATCATTAGCACAAACTGAAGGCTTAATTAGATTTTGGAAAATGTCTTTTTCCTATCCGTTGGTTAATCAATTGGCTTGATTTTATTTATTGGATTACTTTAAACCCACTTATTTTTTGTAAGTCTGGAGCGAGCCTAAAATAAGAGATTTACAAAAACCAGATAACTGAATAAATTTCATTCTGCGACATGCATTTTTATATAAAACACCGAGACAGATACGGCGATACATAAAATCAAGACAGAAGCTGCGACAGAGACAGGCAATCGGCGAATGAAACAAAACATATCCTAAAAGTATAGATATGTTCTCTTCATACTATAAACGAGCAAAATGTTTTCCACAGATTGCGGCGGATCGAGTTGGTCGGGTGGAACCCGCAGCCCCTAATTATCAAATGAATTGGGATATGTTTACGTTTTATTACATGAAATATCGATATTATTGATTCAAGCGCAATATTGGCCATTTGAAGTTGAATAAATATTACAATGATATTAGTTAGAAATGAGCAAAATTTTACAATAAATTATGATACATGTACGTTAACTTTTTTAATAACTGTCGACCGGGTTTGATTGTTTAACGTTTGCTTGTGAGGCAACGTTTATAATATAAGATACCTATATATTAATGGACACCACTTTGCCGATAATCTCTCACTATTTGAGTCCAGCAGCTTTTCAGAAATTCGTGCTTTCAGAAATTGTTCAATGATTACCCCGAATACTGAGCGGTGATACTTTAAATATACCCAATATATTATTAAAATGGTAATGTTAATAATACGGCGATAAGCAAATATAACATATTTAATGTATTGGTGGACCTTCATAAATATCGTTGTAAAGCCATAATATAAAAAATCGTTGAAAAAAATAGTACGTTCGGTAATTTGAATCATATTATTAAATTTGTAATACAAAATATGCATGTCGAATATACGCAAATTAAAAACAAAAGAATTGATCCGCCATAAGTTCGCATTATGTTTCTTTCTCATTTTTATTAGGGACGAACGAAACTGAAAATCGTTAGTGTCCTTGTCAACAACATTAATAAGAACAAATTATTTTAAATTGAATTAAAGACAAATATAATTGAAATAAATAACTACTGAACATATATCAAGAATTTGGTAATAAAAATTCACACTTTTTCATAACTCCGGAGTAATTTCACAGATTTGCTTTACTCATGATGGCATGCTGTCTTTTACGTTGACGTCTGCTCGTTTGAGTGTTCGACGAAGGAGATCAAAGGGTTACTTTTGCGGCATAAGAGTACAATCTCTGTATATATATATATATATATATATATATATATATATATATATATATATATATATATATATATATATATATAAATACATATATATATATATATAAATACATATATATATATATATATATGTATATATATATATATATATATTTATATATATATATATATACATATGTATAAAGTCATTGCGTGGGACGAGTAGCTCCGTCCTATATGATGGCTTGCCACGCCGCCCCGACTCGTACGCTATGGTCAACTTATGCGTTGGATAGACGGGGTAGCTATCGAGCCATCGTTTACTGTGTGCTGACTTCGTCCTCCATTTCTATTATATGTGTTTTTTTAACAGATAATTGTATTTTATTATTGATTGACATTAATTCAAGCTCTGTCATTTGTTTGTCTTCACCGAAATAATTTCAAGTTTTACTATTTCTTGTCGCCGTTTGGTAAATGAGTAAATATGACAGCGACAAGTCCTTAGAATAAAAAATCTTGCATGTTAGAATAAACAAAACAACATGACCGCAAGTTCTAATTAAAGATAAACTACCTGCGTCAAAAGTCCCTAAAGTAATATGGCTATTACATTTCCTTGATATAACTTCACACAGAGTTGTACCAGTAGTAGACTTTTAGGAAATAACTTTCAAAAATTTATCTTGGTCAAAATGAAAATCAGGAGAAAATAAAACCTTTTGTGGTATTTCGAATGTTCCAAATATAGTTTTGCAAAAAAGTATACGAAGATTTTAAATGTTTTGATCCACCCGCCTAAAATATAAATGGCCATTCAGTACCGTAAGAAATCCAATATTTAAATGGTTCCATTCAAAAGTAAGTAAATCACTACATTTACCACCTCTATTACGAAGATGAGCACGAATTTTTGAACACAAACTATTAAAAAAATATTTTTCAATAATGTTGTTTTTCACACTGGATTTTATTTCTTGTGTAATTTGTTCAAGCCTTAAAAAAGTAAATAGAATTATTTTTGGTTTCTAATGAAAGTTGAACACGATTTTTTGACTAGTGTTCGAACAGTTATACTATTAAGCTAGTTAAATTAGAAATAAGTAAGCAGTCATAATGGAAAGACGTATTATTATATCCTGGCACTTCTTTCATTCCACTAATCCTCATAGTTATTTTACACAAGGTTTTCTTTCTTTATTGTTTCATACAATACCAGTCATCAAATATTCCTAAATTTGATCTATTCGTGTTCACGTGTTTTCTATTTTTATTTATTTATCGGTCTTCCCATTCATTCGTTCAATGTGACCAAATTACCTCAATATGAAGTTCTTTGTCTCAAAAGACATTCTTTCGTCAATATTTACTTTTTGTTGTGTGCTTTAATTTTTAATTTTATACTATGTCTTCCCTTGGCCAATTTTAACATTTGTCTTTTGTTAATCGTATTGAACTGGATTTTATCCTTGATTATATTATCGAAGTCTGACATTCCTAATCGGTAATAAAAAGTAATAAGCCAATATTTTGAAAAATTATTAATGGATTATTTATCAGGATTTATGGAAATCTTAAAATGTTCTCTTTTTAAGTAAACTTGAAGTAAATATAAAACTATTTTCAGACATTATTATTTTAAATTCTTGTCCTTTTCCCAAGTTCCACTATATCGTAATATTTATCTGTGATGAATAAAAGTCTTTCTCATATATTAATCGGCATATCATTTGTTATGTATACAAAACATAATCCATTATGTACAGAAAAATACACAAAAATAAATATTCAAATTCAATTCAGCCGCAAAGAAAATAACAACTGGAAACATAAACTCCCAACGACACCTTTATTAAATGGCCAATCAAACAAGACACTCCTACCGTTTACGTAACGGAACGACGAATATCTCCCTCCTCAGGGGGTGCCAAGGGGCGCCCCGCAGCCTCTAATGCACTGCGCCGCCGTCGTTAGTATGCGCGCGGCGCCCGCGCCACGTGCGCTCCACGTTATGCTCCATAAGATTAAACATGTTACATATTGGAGGTTACCTTAAGGACAAGTAGAAAGGGTTGTCGAAATTTCATATTTAAATTTGCAGTCACGTCCTAGGTGGTGAGGCTACCGACTCCGCCCTCGAGCTCGAGTGCCTTTGTTATACAAACAATTATTATTTGATATCGCACTCAGCCGATATTGAAACTGTGGAAGTGATTTGTAAACATGACCGCAGACGTTAGAGGTCAGTAAGTGGAGTTACCGATTGCGGTGTTTCGGGCGGGCGCTTGCACGGGGATCCGCAGAATAGATGTTTACTTACGTAATCTAAGTGAGACAAATGATGTCCTGATGGAAATAAATTCATTCCAGAGTAGGAAAATTGAATTGTTTCTGTTCGTTAAATAAATACTGAAGGAAATATTACCGATAGTGTTTAAAGGATTGAATATAAGTATATTTTATGTATTTGCTGCGTACTGTTATCTCAAAAAGGTATAACACATTAGAATAGGGTCAGGCATCCAATATTTTACGGCAGATCTGTTAACAGTAATTTTTTAAGTGAGAAGTTCAAGGAAAAATTAAAAAAATACCATAGTGCAGACATTTGTAACTTATTTTACAATTCGCAATTATAAGAATGGTCAGTCAGTGGCAAAACATACTAATGACGTAACCCGTCTTGTGATATAATTATATTGTGATTTAAAATATTTGTTTTACATATTTTTTAATGAATGAAATCTTAGGAATTATTTGTATAAAAGAATCATTAGGGCTGATCATGATGAACTAAAGCATTTTCTGTTTGTACATAATATGTATATTTTTTTAAATAAATACAATTATATTCAAGATCTACAGATCGTGTATGAGCAAAGAGATCATAAAATTGGAGCAATTTATAATCCAGATATACGTACGTTAGGCGTGCCGATTGATTTTAATCATGACCTGATAGTTTGTTACTTGACCTGCGTAACGTGGTTGACGGTTAGAGTTGCATAAGTATTAACATGGGCACAATGACTTTGCTTTCATTCTTTAACCGATACAAAAGTAATATTTCCTCTAACGTTATAAAAAGTAATATAAACATAATTATTACATAAAGAAATTTAACATAAAATAATCTCGAGTGTTATTCATATAAATACTCATAAATAAAATTGAAGATTCTGTAATTTTTGAATTTTCAATTTAAATACTTGCTCCTTTTGCATATTCTATTACTAAAACGAATCGAGTTTAAAAAAAGGCACGTTTTTCTGCCTGTCTGTGTATTTGACTCCAAAACTTCTAAATTTATTGAAATGAATTTTACACAAGTTATAAGTAATACTCCTGGGACCAACTTACTTTTCTTTCATTATAATTTTTGAAACAATTTCCAAGTTATATAGAAAATGGTATTGGATTTCATGAAGCATTTTTACACATTCTCACTTTTTGAGGATGTGATACCTCAAGCACTTTGCTTAACCCACACTGGTAACTAATACGAGTACAAGTCGAACATGAATTGAAATACAATGAAACTAGAAAATTTTCTAAATGGAATAATATAAATACTTTACTCTTCAATCAATGATTAATATATATTTTTCGACTATTTCTACATTTGAGATAATATTCCATGGGGTGCAATCTAGGGTGTAGTAGCGAAACCCTTTCATATATATATATATATATATATATATATATATATATATGTATATTCCTATTTTATTTAATTTTTTTAAAATAGGAATAAACAAATCCGGAAGTCAACGCGGACTAAGTCGTAGACATAGCCTGTGTAATAAAGATTATAAAATTCTTGCACTTGTGTGTTATGGACAATTTTTGTAAATGACAAATAATTCATACATTAATAAATATAAAATGTTACATTAATAAATATAAAATGTTATATCAGTCTACATGGCCCTAACCTGGGTAGCTAAAACCATCATTATGATATGAAGTGAATTTTTTTAGGGTTAAAAATAAGCAATATATTATAAACAGTCCAAACACACTTGCTTAATTAAAAATTGGGATGTTTCGAGTTTAAAAATGAATCAATATTCAATGCCATTACTTGAATTAAGATATATCTATGGACCCGCTACGGAAGGTAACGTTTTTTTTCTAAACTATATTTAAAATTTAAAACAAAATATTGAGATCCGGCTTCACATGGATGTTGTCATGCTAGTAATGCCATAGGAGCTAGCACGTTTCACCGCTCACCTCATATAAGCCTGCCGCGTCCCATATCAATGCGCAAAGTCCACGCGTATAATTTAGCTTATTTAAAAACAAAGTCGACGTCCGCAACTTATGATCGCGTCCCATATCTATGCGTGAATGCCCACGCATATAATCGTGCTCACTTAAAAACAACACCGATATACGCAGCTTACAACCGCGTCCCATGTCAATAAGTGAAAGCCCGCCGCTATAGTTTTGCTTATTTAAAAGCAATGCCAACATCCGCAATTTACGACCACATAACATGTCAATGCGTGAAAGTCCGCGCGTATAATTTTTCTTACCTCAAAACAACGCCAACTTCTATAATATACACCCGCGTCCCATATCAATACTTAAAAACAACGCCGAAAACTGCATCTTATTACCGCGTCCAATGTCGATGCGTAAAAGCCCGCCCATATAATTATGCTTACTTAAAACCAACATCATAACTTTTCACTTTTTAATAGAAAACTACGGTATACTATAGAGTGTAATTTGATAATGATAAAGACAGTTCTGTACAATGAGCTTCAGAAAATTGAGTAGAAAAATTATGTTTTTAACATGGATTTTATTGAACATATACACACGCACTCACACACACATACACACTCACGCGCGCGTACACGCACACACACACGCATATATATATGTGTGTTTTTGTATATACATACATACATGTGTGTGTGTGTATATATATATATATATATATATATATATATATATATGAATATTGATAAGGATGATATTACTTTACATTGTTTCCGTTTATCCATAATAATATAACCAGTGTACAACAACGTATTTCTCCGAGGAATGCTCTTATTGGACTTCATTGACATTCATTTTCACATGCCAGTTAATTTTCAAGAACTATTTATAAGTTATATATTTTAAACTTTTTTATTATTCAATGTATTCATTAAGAAAACGCAGAGAAAAATCCTTTTAATATTTACTGAGGAAATCGCGTAAAGACAAACAGACCGGGTTGAGAATTATAGCTTGCGACATATACTGATTTGTTTTTATTGCATTTTTGCGTCAAATAATCAATAATTGACGCGCAATTTTTGCTCTTACCTCAATAATTTTGTGATAAATTTGTATATGACCTGTATTAAGTAACTGATCTATGACACAAACAAACACACGAGCAGCCATGTAAAATGATACAATAGACACGCGGTCGTATTCACTCTGCGAGGCAACCACTCAAATCCTTCGTTAAAGCGGTGTAGCCAATCAAGTTAACTAACTACTAAAAAAATCGGAAAGCGCGAACAACGGTAACGTTGTGATATAACGGAGTTGCCCTAGGTTTGTCTGCGTTGCCCGACGCAAATCACCGTAGAGATGATACGCTACTTGTTACGCAGCCCTTGAAAAACATTTTAAGTGAAGCTCTTCTTGAAGTTACCTAAATAAATAATAAATTTAATTACCTCTAATAATTATAATTCACAGTTATTGACGTCGTGTTTACATTCATCTATATATTCGAATTTAGTAATTCGTAACAATAAAAGGGTACACACTCACTGAACATTTTAACTTACAGATTTAAAATAGTCCTCTTGGCTTAAGACCTGATTACGAGTTTTAGGTACATATAAATTTTGCATCAATAAGGAATTATAAGGTTTTCGCAGTATTCTTGTTACTACGCATCATAGAAATTTGGCCATAACACAGTAGGTGTTTAAATAGGTAATATTAATTAATAAAGATAAAATTAAACGTATCATATGCGAGTAGAATTCTCACAAGGACGATTATATAAGTATTTAGGTACGTAGACATTTTTTTTTAAATATGGTTATGAATGTTAAAATTGTTTCAATTATTTTTCTATACGGTGTATTAATTTTCTAGTATGCCTTTCACAAGGGCAAAAATTAAGCAAGTATTTCTCAAAATCAGTGATTTAGGATTATTGCTACAGATTTTTAGTATCAAGGTTTTTATATAATTTTTCCTGCAAAAATTCTGGAAATGGAGGGAGAACATGATTTTTGTGCATATTTTTAGCAATATTGCTAGAATTATATTATATAAAATTAATATTTTACAACTATCTTATAAAATTATCGTACTGATATTTGAATATAAACGATACGGAACATCATTGAACACAAAGTCGAAATTTCAATTGATTCCTCTAAAATTCTCTATAATTAATACTGATCAACATGCTTGCAGAATACAGACGGATGACCACTTAAATAGTCTTTATAAAGTTCACATTTTTTTATATTGTTTAGTAGTGGAATATTAATGAAATAGTAAAAATGACTAAACAAATCGAAAAACCTATTAGACACAACAAAACAAAACGAAGTTACTCGTACATTTAAGAAAAATATCATACGAGTAATGAATAGAAAGATCTTGTTATGAAAAATAGTTCTTTTTATGCCAGTTTTTAACGCACTAATAAAAGAAGCTATTCACATCCCTAAATCACAAAAAGTAACAAAAGAAACAAGTGGACTCTCATGAATTGACAATTAAATTCAAATTTTATGCATTTCACGTCAAGCCATTGCACACGAATAAAAGTAATCCTATCTCGCAACATACTAATGTTTTGAATAATCGTTATTTCGTACAAAACTCAACCTAAAAAATTTTTCTTCTAAATATTTTACTCCGAATAGGCTACAAAAATTTATTTCATTTGCCTGAAACAAGAAAACTGTAGCAATAAAATTGTATGCATTTACTTACTCACCCTCGCGTTGGGAAAGTCCTCTATATAATTTACTGAGTTATCTCTTACTGCTTCAGTCAACGTATATGGTCGGTATATAGCTCCGCGCTAGCTTTATCTGATATGTTCCCACTGAAAATGATACTAAATCTTCATGTGTCAAGACTGGGAATTCATCTGCTCTGTTTCTGTAAAATCTGACCCCCTATGTCCCAAGTGAAGCAGATAAAAATAGCTTATTCCTATTCCTAGTCATGTTTTTAATGCGGCTAACTAATTTGGATCCTTTGTGAATATCTTATTTTGAGATAATAGCCAGCTTAGATGATGAATAAATCATAAATGTGAAAGAGTAGAAAAGAACAAAAGTATCTGCGGCCACGCTTCTATGATGCGACGCCTTCTAGACTCCAGGGCATTAGTTACTGAGTGGAAAAGAAATAGAAATATATGATATGGTACCTCGTGATGCTGACAGTATTATAATTTTTTGCTTACTTTATTGTCATATAGAATGAATAGAAAATGAAATGTAAACAAAAAAAAAATAATGAAAAAGCGCCTATTTTAAATTGGTCATAAATTTTTTACTTTCTTAAATTTTAATTTTCTGTCTTGGTAAAAGTTATGCTATATTTAGTGTACTATTCAATTATATACGTCTCATTAAGTGCGGAATATTTGGACCATTTTTGTCCATTGTCTTTTCGTTGAAACATACATTCTATATTATAATATAGGCTACACATAACTAGGATATAATTTCCAGGAGCAGAGCAGTGAAAATAAAAGCTAAAAAACTAAACCCGTGCCAAAAATTAAATTCGATGCAATTCATTTAATTTTTTTTGAAGGTTGTTCAACATGTTCCATTTAACATGTCAAATTTCACGGGTTGAATATTGCACAGCATTTTAGTACAGACTACCATCGCACAACTCGCGCCGCGTTCCGAACTGCAGCACAAGAAATGTTGAAACTAAGGTCTGGCAAATTAAGTTCCAAATAGTACTCATATAGTAACTATATAATTTGCTTGATTCAAATCTATACCTTTTTCTTTGAAAAAAAAATTTTTTTTTTAGAAAAGCCAGTTATTGATATCTTCAAAAAAATTTATTGAATTAAAACACCTTTGCGTTGAGAGCCAAAAGGTACTTCCAAAGTATTTCATAAAAATAAAACGCTCTCCTAGCACTATCTTTTGGCTTGATTATTAAAATTTTAACAAAAAAATATTTTCGAATATAATATTACCACGATTTACAGAGTTTAGACTTTATTGCATAGTGTCTCATGTTTAGCGCAAAAAAAAAAAACTAAATGTCTGATCCGTGTAAATATGAAAATTCTTCGCGTTTCTCAAAAAATTAATTTTGTGATATTAAGAAGATATTTACGGAAGACGTTTCGCGGCGCTTATTGCTAGTAGCAAGGGAAAAGAAGTTATACAAGATTATTTCCATGGTTTATGTCAAAATTAGTTAAATTAGGTTATGAATAAAAATTACGAACTGTTTTCAAAAACGAAAAAAATTGGAAAAGAATTAAAAAGATTATAAGAAAGCCAGCGTCCATTTATTTTATGTCTAGAGCATCTTAACTGTTAACGATTTTTATAATTTCTTGAAATATTCAAAAATAAAATTTGTCTAAAGAATAAAATGCAATATTTAAATGACTATCAGCATGTATCAGTTCTATCTGACTTTGTCTTGGCTTACGTATTGAGAAACTTCGCACCTCTTTTTCCCCAAATACGGTAATACGAGAAGTATTCATTTCCTGTTAATGCTGTCAAGTTACGGGATAAATTCAATTCCAATAACAAATTTTCCCCGTCCTTTAAATATTAAAAATCAGCTGAAAAAGTCACACCTCCCCTTGCTTCACTTTCTTTATTCCATTTTCCTTCATATCCCTCTCCCTTATCCTTGTTTTTTCTTTTCTTCCCCTTACTCCTACTCCAAAGGCTCTATCTTCGTATGAATACTTATTAGATTATTTTGTCTTTTTTTCTTTTCCAAAATGTATTAATATATTTTGTTATTATTATATTTTGTTAGGTATTTTTCTTATGGTCTATTAATATTACTAGCTTGTATCTGTCGCTTTGCCCTTCTTATGTTAGGTTAATTTAAGAAACTTTTTTTCTTAAGAAAAGAGGAATAGGTTTGAATCAGTGTGAAAACAAACTTCAGTAAAAACGTTAAAAGATGGCATTGGCAATACCAATATCATAACATTCATCAATACAGTATGTTTTTAAATCTATAGTATACAGATAAAAACTATAAACAGTGGATTTAATGCGATTAAAAAATACATTAACATTTGTAGTTATCTGTTTTTCTGTCAAACAGATAACCACAAATTCCAATAACCGGTTTTCTGGCTTCTATTTTAATTCTATACGCTTCATCAATCGATCTTTTTAAAATATTTTCCATTTACTTACTTCAATCTTTGACAGTTTTATTACATGTTTACATTATATTTGAATTATTTTAGTCTACATACTTGACTAATATACAAGAATGTAAATATTGTGATGGCATTTGTTACTTACGCTTGCCATGATAATGGCTCATTACATATAGCGTTTTAAATTAGATTGATCGAAGAAAAACTAAAAAATAGTTGAAGTTTTACTTTTGTCGTGTTTCCATGGAATATACACTGCTAATTTTTCTTGTAGACATCTACTTATATGTTTCAAATAATGATTGAAACTGAAATAATTTTATGAGTAGAAGCGTTTTTAATTAAAAAGATAATTTTAAATCCCAAATTACAATTTTTATGTTGCCGTTTGTATAGAAGCAAATAATGCTTAACTTACTGAAAACTGCATATTTATCAAAAACTGCTAAATCTATTTTCCTACTTTAAATTTTCTGCCGTCTTTGTCCCAAACGTTTTTTAAATTTATGTAAGCCATAGTTTTAGATTAACAAATTAATATATTCTTTGTTAATTTTGATAGTGCAATAATTTTTCTTGTACAATAAAATTTTCGAATTTTGTAAAATCCACATAACAAAATACTTTGCTGCATTTTATAATTTACATTAATGTAGTTTTTTTATAAAATTTATTTTAAAACAATTATCCTTATTGGAAGAAATAATCACATATATAGATGGTGGGACATGGAAATGGTGTAGAACTCTTAGTATTCATTTTAAAATTCGACGGTAAGTATTACTTTTAAATTCTAATTTATACATACTGTTTTCCCCTTCAGATATTTAAGACCTGTTAAACACAAGTAAAACTAACGCAATGACTGATAGGTGAATATTGAGGAATATGTAAATATTTATGGGTACATTGTATTTCCATTAAATTCTTTACGACTTTTAAATACTATTCGCCTTGTAATGCCCAGTATATCTTTTATAGACATCTCTCACAGGACAGATAGGCAGTGAAAAAGCGAAAAAGTTTTTTGCTTTGCTTGTTTATACAATCTAACTTCTAGAAAAGTATCTTAGTTTAAAAAAAATATTTTAACGTTGATAATATCGTGCTTTTTCGAAATATGGGTTTATTAACACTTTGCAATTTATGTAAGCCGATGAGTGATAAAAATATGACAGAAATGAGTATTCACGGTGATGTATTCTCGATTCCGACAACTGATACCGTTTTGTGAACGAAGTGGAGGCATTTAGAAATGGGAGGTGCAGTCGTTTAATAATAATGGGAGAAGCTACATAATTAAGATAATTCTAAGTGGTAGTGCGCAAACTATATTTACTATTGAATATAATTGTCGTTAATTTTGTAGAAATTCATTATTAACAATTAACTGAAACTACGTGATGTAGTATTATTTCTACTTTCTTTAAACTCTTTACCACGATCTAGGTTTCTTTGTATTACAACATCTTCAGGTGGACTATTAGCAAAGATCTCTATTAGCGAAAATCTTTGCTACCACCTGAAGCTGTTGTAATACAACGAAACCTAGGTCGTGGTAAAGAACTTAAAGAAAGTAGAAATATTACTACATCACGTAGTTTTATTTGTGTATATTTACTATATTTATTATCTATCTAAAAATAAATGTAATATTACTTTTATTGGATTACATTTGTATATTTTCCTAATTGTTCGCATTATATTTTGTATTGAATATAGGTGGTATTCACGATTGTGAACTGCTCCCATTTGGTACCAACGCTGTCCATATATAAAGTCTGAGCGATAAATTTTATTTTATTTTTAGGAGACGTGAAATATTAATATATTTTCAGTATACTTTCCTATTATTCCTGATTATTTTAGTATCTGTTTGTGTTAAGCGGATACCATGTGCACTCGATCCTTTTCTTCTTAATATTTGTACAAAATACTCGAAGTAGGAATCCATATATTTAACCTCATTTCATCATAAACTTTATTTGTGAGCACACATCAATAACTTGCATATTTATACAGATTCAAAACAGCAGTAAATATTTGATAAAAAATTGGTTTAGTGAATAATAAATGATTATCAAATATATTTTACCGTTGAATTTCGGTCTACCGCTACCTTTTAATTGAAATAATTTACGATAAAACCAAAATCATGGGTAATTTTAAAAAGCATTGCAAGCGCTATGGATGTAGTTTCACATAGAAAATTAAATATGCCTTTATAATTAATTGAAAAAAAGATTACACAAGAAAGCAAGAATTGAGTACGGGATTAAGACGGATATAATGTGTAAAGATGCGTCTTGAGGACATACGACATGTAGCTGTAGTGAGTGTTTTTTTATAAATGGAGTATATAAATTATATATAATATATATATATATATATATATATATATATATATACATATATATACATATATAATAAAATATATAATGTACAATTATATCCAGTAAATAGCATTCTTCTAAAGACATTTCAAAACAACATCTCTGTTCTTACATGATCACCGCTATCATTCTCTCTCAAATTACACTGTTTTAAAGACACCTTCACCGAGTAATGTCTGTCGTAAATTTTCCCGAGACTAACTCCACGCAAAAGTCATACCTGCCTGTTCTCATAATTTATTCCGTGCACAAGTGTCCGTGACATTCGCGGTATCCGCTGTCGAGTATAATATCACTTCTTATTTATACTCCACTATTCATTGATTCGGCGGAGTTATTGCCTTATTTTCGTGCCTCAGAACCCTCGCAATGGATTCAGCCAGCGCGTATAATTTCATTTTTATTAAATTCCGCATGATTTACCTGCGCTACGGCTGGTGGCGACCTGACCGTCGATTCCGGAATGAAAAGTAAAAGTTTAATAGAAATAGCAGAAATTGTGAAATATGCTAGACATTGATGAAGAGGCTTTATATTGCTTGTCAAACAAGATTCAGTGTTATAAAATGCTTGTATTAGAAAAAAAGTGAATATTAAATTATTAATATACCGACTATTGGATTATTATAATTGCTATTAAAATAATTACAAATAATAATTTTTACATCGGTCAATATGATACTGGCCAGTGTATCGATGGTTATTTAAGTAAAATTTTATTAACTTCACTTATATATAACTAAATATATAAAAAATCTAGCAAGTCGATTTTTGCACTCTATTTTCGCATCGGTTTGTTTTTTTTTTAAACTTGCACATTTCTGATGATAATATCATAATATGATACCATTGATTTGATATAATAAAGAAGAAAGGGGACGGCAACAGGAACTTCTCAATGGCTAATATAAACCAATAGAATCTGAATTAATTTGCTTTATTTCAACGAGCCTTTCGGTTACATATTGTAACTAGGACGACCCGATGATAATGAAAGGAAGCGGTTATAGGAACAAAATTAAATAACAGTTTATTAACTAAAATTTAATTTACACAAAAATATGACTCAGATTAAAATTAAGTACCCTTCGTCTCGTATTAAGTATCCTTCGTCAAATATTTTCTGCAGAATACGAAGTTCAATTAAACAGGACATATATTCCATATGAACAGAATTTTTTTAAGAGTCACAGTGATTCAACTTATAACATATGCAGGTGAATTTTGTACCGTTCAAGGGTACATTTATATTGCAAACATTATTATTGAAAACAAATTCATCTACCTTAAAGAAAATCTAATATTGACATCAAGCTGAATTTTATATAAGTTTTGTAAGTCATATTTTCATAAGTCTTCATTAGTCTTGTATAGTTTATAAACACAAATATTTTAATACTGCCAAAAAATTAATTTTTATGTTTTCCAATTTTAATGACTATAATTATATATTAATTACTTATGGCGAGAGAACAAAAATAATTACAAGTTTTGGCAACTTAAAGTAATATTAAAATATTTGGGGTTTTTTACTTTATTATTAATTATTTTTTAAAATACCACTTTTACCTTGAACTACCTTTATAGAACTTAAATTTGCAAAGCTAAATGATTTAGAAGCTATGAGTTATTACTAAAAGATGCTAAAATAATTGCATAAGTATTCCATTTTTTTCATACTAAACGTAATCTCATTATGAACTACACACATTAATATCTATTTTAGGGTAAAAAAACCTGATTATTTTATAAAGTATATTTACAAACTGGAACACACGTATCGATTTTAAAAGGCAGTAGATAAAAATGCAGAAAGGGGACAGGCATCTTGCTGTAATGGTTGTTGATATGACTCTACGTCGCATATGTCCTCACCTACCTAAACTTAATCTCAGGAAATGATAGGATTAAAGTTACGCACCACATTCCTTTGACAAGATTAAACCTAAGA
Source organism: Druceiella hillmani (assembly GCA_039881145.1). Taxonomy (NCBI): domain Eukaryota; kingdom Metazoa; phylum Arthropoda; class Insecta; order Lepidoptera; family Hepialidae; genus Druceiella; species Druceiella hillmani. The sequence continues at coordinate 105,402,260 of JAYKKI010000001.1, read as the reverse complement.
CTTCCTGACTGAAGATCCACTCGCACGGATCGCTCGTCGACGCAAGGTTACGCCGTTGCCGTGACACACTCCCCTGGCCCTTGTATCGTCTCTCCTCGGTGACTCGGCGGATATTGTCTTCGACTTAACCCTTTAAGTTACATATACCAATTAAGTACCGATAGAACTCACACTATTGGGGTTTTATATAAACTTAGGAACATATATGTATCTAACGGTACATAGCATTCGTATTTATAAATATTATTATGTAGTATATCGACCAAACTGCCGCAATTTTCCAAAAAAATGGGATTAAAAAGCATCGCTATAGTTTTCCGTGAAACTTATAGTCGGTATATTTTCGTAAGCAATTTTCTATAATATCATTAGGTTGTGTTATATAAAATGTTGACAAAATAAATAAATTCTCATCACTCGCTCATTTAATTGATATCCGATACAATTTAAAAAAAGAAAAATAAAATGAAATTCGATTTTCCCATCCAAAATTCTGAACTTTTTTAGTGATACCCCTGGGTTAAATTTTTTATTATTAAATATTATTTCAAATTTCTTCATGAAACGGTTTCTTAGAGAGTTGTGACAGATGGAAGGACACATGTGATACCTCTGGAATACATATCTAAATAATATTTAATAATATTAAATATTATTTCAAATTTCTTCACGAAACGTTTTCTGAAAGAATTGTGACAGACGAACAGATGGAAGGACACACGAGTAATCTTATAAGAATTTCGTTTTTCCCTTCGAGTACTAGAAAATAGAAAACTACGGAATGAAAGACTCGAGTTAAAAAGTTTTTCAAACATCGCATTTCATTCTTTTGATAGAAGTCGTTAACAACAATTTTAGAATATATAATTCAACAAATAAAAATTTCAGTTAAAGAAGAAAATGAATACCCTCTTCAGTTTCAAAGAATTCTCTCTAATAAACTTTTTAGTTTAAAATCTTAGATTGGAACTTAAATCGTTGCATTGGTAATTTGTTTCGTGAGAACCAACAAATTGTGTATATTAGTCAGTATCAACCTTTTGTTGCACATTATTCGCACAAACTTTGTGAAAACAAGATTATAACATCTGGTAAATAAATTGTTCTAATTTAATTTTTTTTATAAATATGTAATAAAATGTTATCAATCAGTAATTTTAAAGTAGTACTTAATACTCAATGTTTGGAAACAATGCTATAAGCCAACGCAGTTTATTACACAATGAAGCCTATTATACCCATATTTCACAGGTATGTTAATAACATATAATGAACATTTTTTAAAACATTAGATCTTCACGTTATTATCTCTTTACATAATAATACTTTCACTCCAAAAGAATTCTATTCCATTTCACGAGATAAGCAAATTCATTCTTTAAAAATCCCCACCATTAAATTAATTAGTCATTCGTCGTAAATCCCTGGTCACGTACGTAGAGATTTTTTATTTACTTGTAAAAATTAAGTATAATTTTTACAAGCACAAACTAAGTTATAAGAGAAAACTTAAAAAACTTCTGAACACAAGGATTCCAATGGATCAAAGAACGTATCCATTGTAGCGGATATTACTTTAAAAACAAGAGAACAGCAACAAACTTCATACCTGATTTTATTTTTGAGGATTTAAAACTTTCGGACTGTATGAGTACTTAAGTGCACTTACTCGTTTATGTTCATTTTATCTCACTGCATAACTTGACTATCAATTCTCCGTCAAACTTTAATTATGTCGTTTGATCCCAACACGCCTTACGTTGAACAGTACCTAAATTAGTACTTAAAAACCCTCGTAGGACATTTTATAAACTTTTTCCTTTATTCTCGAGCCATCCTTCAGTCCCATTTACACTTAAAAATCATTAAAGTAACTTCGTGAAAAGCGCGCGCGTCCCAAAGGGTTAATGAGGAACGCGCTCATAAATCACGAGAGACGCGACGTCTTAATGGAGGAGCCGTTATTGTTTGATGCGAGGGGAATTATAAAGGGCAACTTCGAGCACCTTATAAACGCGAAGCCGCCTGCCGGAATTTCGCATAAATTGAATGACGTTTACACGATTTGTCTTTGTCTAGCGATGTCTTTGATCGCTTTCGCATATAGCTATTTTTCGCGTATAGTATGTTGGGCGGGTATGCGACGTTGCGGCGTGGGAGTTGGAAACTATTGTTGTAGCGAAGGTGGTTTTGGAGATGCTGAAGGGCAATGCGGTAACTCGGTGACGTTTGTGGTGTGAGGAGACGATTTGATGGAATACTGGCTGGCTTTTTGCCTCCACGTTTCGTCATTGATTGCGATATTGTCAGAAACATTTTGCTGAACTATCTATTTAGTATGATTGTATTCAGCTTTGGGAAACATTATTTTCATTTCAAGTTAAAGCATACAAATATTTCTTTACTTTGTATACCAACTTAAAATAAAAATGCTATTAAAAAAATAAAATATATATTTCTTGGTAATATTTTAAAGATTTATTAAAGTAAAGTAAAAAGTACGAAAATATTAAGTTTTTCAAATATGTTTTCCAGTAAAATTTTCCTTCTATTAAATTTGATATGTGAAACGCTAAGAGGTAAATATGTAGCCTTTCACTGGCGTATGACACTGTCTTAACACCATAAAATGATCAAATTATAAAATACTGAAAAACACACTTTCAAGAAATAGACATGCTAGGTATCACGTATCATTTCTACTTTATTATTTTATCCTTAAATGACTCTAAATGATCTGTAAATGTAAAATTGATATAATCATTCACAGGTCCATGTGGTCCATCATTTCCCACAACCGTTTGTTTTTAAACTGTTTGACGTAAAAAGAGATTGAAACTTGGCAAAGAGATAAAGCACATTAATATCAACATATTTCTATAACTGAAACTTAAAAATATTAACGATATACAAAATAAAGAAAATTTTAAAGACATACAAATTAAGTGTTTCAATTCCGTATCCAGTGTGGATTATCTTTTAAAAAAATATTTATTAAAATATAATCCACACTGGATACGTATTTTAAAGGTCTCAAAACTATTATTTTTATAATATTCGGTTATATTTCATCAGATATATAATGAAAAGTAAGAAAAAATCCTACCAACTGATTTCCGAAACTTAAATTTATAAAAATAATTGTATATTTAGAAACCTACGCAAGTATTGCAGGAAAACAATAATAGTACATGTTAAAGTGTTTGTGTTAATTACAATAATTCAAAGTTCCTTCCAATTAATCATATTAAGTTTTATTAAATATTTATTGTGCTGAAAGTATATGTTAATCGACTTATTTTATATGAAGTTATTTCACTTCAAACGAGATATGGAGCCCTCTGCGCAAGCCAAACTCACACTTGACCGATTTTTTTCAAATATTATCTAGAATTAAAATGTGTACAATTAGTACAAAGTCTAAAGAACGATCTTAAAATAATAACAGGTATAATTAAGCTTATTGACATTGCAATGTGACGATTACGTAAAAATTTGTATCGCTGCTTGTGAAACTTATTTCATTGCATTTAATATTTTTAATTATATTTAATGAAACAAAATGTATTTTAGAAATTTGTTGGTGGAATACATTATTGTAAATTATTTTATGATTAACATTTTAAATTATTCTTTCCTGTTGCTCAAATTAACGATAGTTTTACAAAATTATTACTGAATATAACTGGTGTTAATAACACCAATATGGCTTGAAACACAAAACCAATTTTAATGTTATAAATTCGATTGTATTAAATTAAATGAACCAAAATATCACAATGAAGATGGAATTCAGAAGAAGACAATATGTGTAAAAGTAAGAAAAGTTAAAAAGTAGTATAAAGTTATTTTTAGTAAAGTAGAAGAGAGTTATTTTTACCACTGTCTAACCACCCCCAAGTAAGTACAAAATATAATTACTTTACTCGAAATTATAAACGTTTATTGCATTTGGATATTTTTAACACTTTATATACGACATGTATATATATATATATATATATATTTATATATATATATATATATATATGTATGAAAAATTCTGTCGAAATTGTATTTTTCATTTTTGTTGAGTTTTCGTTTTTTTATTCTACTTACCATTGATTAAATTAATACTGTTCCCCAATAATAATAACATTTTTCTATGTTTTACACGAGGCTTGCAAAACACATTGTAAATAGCAGGAAAAATCGAATAGGATTATTTCCCTACACATCATAAGGTGACAAACAGGTAGACATTATATGTCTTAATTCTTTTTTATCTTTATCCAAGTTTATTTGATCAAAAATAGAGTCTTTTTGGAACAAGAACAAATTTTTCCTTCTTTTTTCCCGTAAATCTGTGAAATGTGAGTTATGTAAAAATATACTTAAAACTAATTATGTAAAAATATATTTAAAACCAATGTAATATCAGCAGTTTCATTTATAAGCATAAATTGTAGAAATACCAAAATTGTTACAAATATTTTGGGTAAAAATCTGACAATATTTTAATATTTTATACCAATTAATGCATTTTACGAAAATAGTTACTTGCTATACTTATAATAAATAATCTTTCACACGATACTGTTATAGCCACGATTTCGAACGTTTTTATTTAAATTGAAAATGGCTAATATATGTTCCCTTCTTACTGCGACTTGTTATTATCATGTGCGCGAAAAAATCTTCAAAACTCTTAAATTTCATGAATTTATAAAGAAAATGAAACAAAGTGAGCCTTGTATTCATTACCTTGTGCGCCATCTAACGGTAGGAGTCACACTTAAACTTGGCGAACGTGTCGCTGTACTCTGTCTTAGCCTCATTTTAATGGAATTGATAACTGTGTTATGCATTATATTTTCGAACAAAGCGAACTTTTTTCTCCTCACAATGTCTTACGATATATGAAAAAATTGGTTGATTAAAAACGTTAATATAATGTATTCGAAATACAAAACTAATACAACTAATCGACATCTAACACACCATTAAATTGTTACTAAATTCACTTTAGGAAGATATTTATTTCAACTTGAGTGCAGTGACACTAACACTTTTCAGTTAAATGTAAATGTAACAAATTACCTTTTTGAAAAATTTTAATCTTATTTTATGTTAATAAAATTTATTATGGCAATGTCATATTTTTTATTTTCTCCCTTAGGAGAAGTTTATCCACAACAATAAATAATTACACAGGATAAAAACAATGACTTGAGAAGAGTGAACGGAAATTGAAAGAAGCGCCTCGAGGAATAAGTAATGGGATTCCGTTGATTATTTACGGGTGAAAATTATCGGCGCTGCATACTAACGAGAAAAGCAAATATGGTGCAATGGAAATTGGACCAGTATGTAAGGGAAGTAAAAACTTGGCGTGAAAAATCATAAAACGAACTGAGTTTAAATTAGAAAAAAAGGGAAATGTCTGTAATGAATAATAACAGACTGAAATATTTAAATAAAATTGTTTAATGTTCGAATGTAGTATGTAATATATTTTGTTTATTTATTTATATTTTGTACATTATTTATGTATTGTGCATTTAATGTAAAACCTTAAGGCCCTTCAATGTTGTTAGGTTGATTACTTTCTAGGAACAACACTAAAACTATTAAGTTGATGACAACGTGAAACTTTGGAAAATAATGTTATGTTTATAAAAAAATATTATTTGTGCGTGTACTTACTCGTGTATGCGGATTAGAAGTTATGCCTTCTTTTTTTTCTGCCATAAGGCAAGAATAATTATTTTAAAAATTCTGCATACTCAGCATTCAACATAATTTAAACACGTGCTTTTACTGAATTTTTAAATGTTCTGAAACAATCTGAATAAAGTTTAATTAATAATAAAAGCGAATGAATATGCTGAAAATTTGTTGTAATTTATTAAAGTTATGATAAAGTAATAATTTAGAATACAAACAAATACATCCCGAAACTTAACCTCATTTAGAGAAACACTCTTTAAACATATTTTAAAAAGCTTATTATCACTATTTCTATCCCAAATATTCACAATAAATAAATGTTTTTTTATTATATGAACCACTATTAAATTTCAATTATAAAAAAATATTATTTAGCAACCCAAATGTAACTTACATTTACATGAATATAAAACACGTGTTGCGTGTTTACAAATACCTCAATAACTATCATGAATATAGTATCAGTCATTAAATGCATGTAAATATGTATTTAGTGGACAACTTCATCCTGCCGACTTTTGTTGCATCGTGCGCGCGCATAATGAGCAACTTCATACAATGTATTTTTATTGCATCGTGCTCTCGCATCGGGACCAACTTCATCCTATCGATTTTTGTGACGTCGTGTGTGCGTGCATAGTAAATTTTCACCGATATATTTTTTTCATAACGCGCCTAAAGAAGTATAACTTCAAAAACATGTTGTGAAAAGAAAAGGATAAAGTGAATCAGGCAGGAAAAGGATATGAACAGAAGGTTTTAAGATAAGTGACATTTAGAGGAGTATATTACTTGAGATGGTGTTTCTAGGCTCATCTAAAATATGAATTTCCAAAATTTAACATATAATAAGCCATTTACAATTTGGCAGCATACATTAGGAGCCAGAAATTCACAAGAGCTCGAAGGAGATCTAGGAATAGAGAAGGTATGTTTTTTTCAATCGACAAAAGTATAGTCATGTTGCGTTTCATCTGAGATGTTACAATAATAAAAATTACACTTTTGTAAAAAAAAATCAAAAAGACAAAATAAATACAAATTTTGCATTAATTTTTTACAAAAGTCCAATTACAATTAAAAAAAATTATATGCAATGCCTTTAGAAGTATACTCTTTGACAAAAGTACTTCAATAATGTTCAAACTTTGAAGCTTAATTAACCACAAATTTGTTTGTTTTTTACATAGATACTTGATTACCTATGGACTAGTGGCTTTTTTTATTTATCAATTATTTCATGTTGAAAACTAATTTGAGAAAATAATATTCGCGGTTTATTTTTTTATCTAACTTAACAGTAGATACCTAATTGATATATTAATAATGCATAGCATCAAAAAATATTTAAAAATCTTACCCTAACTCCCGGTCAGATACTTAATCTCATAAGAGTAAATATGTATTTTTGTGCCTCAGTTTTTTACCTCAGTTTATTCCCACATAATTGTTATCTCCTTAATAATATTTATTTTCATAGTTTATGATATTATATACATGTATTTATACATTTATGTGTACACACACACACACACACACACATATATATATATATATATATATATATATATATATATATATATATATATATATATTTATAATAACAAATATAAAATTCCAGAAGGTCAAAAATATTTTTATTATGACATGTTATAAGAAAATTGGGACTTTATGACTTGTTAGAAATAATTACGGTTCCACTAAAAGTTTGAAAACTTCATGGCCCGTAATACAGCTATATAGGACAGCTGTTCACGATTTAAATGAAGATTTCGCCGCAGGGCCGCCTGCCCACAACTTATTCGCATCAAATTAAACGAGAGAGTCTAGTCTACATTGCTGTAAGTACCTTGTAAATTTACTGTCAAGCTCACTGAAATTATATTGAGAAGTTTTTTATGCAAAAGTTTTATAAAGCTTCCTGCCACTGAATTCCTTAATATAATGTCCCGTAAAGTTATATTTGAATATTGTAGAGGAAAATCATAAAGCAAAAGCAATTATTTTTAATATATTTTGTTATTGAATAATGTAAATAAAAAATATTGTTATTATATTGCATGAAAAATCTTTCCAACTTAACCTCAAAATGTAAAATTCGTGAGGGTAATATAATAAGCAAGTTCAGTAGAGCCCCATACTGATGCCCCGCCATCGTGTTATTCATCATCATTGTTTGTGTATGCTTCTTTTAATTTAAAAGGACGTTGATAGTGATGGAAGTATTTTAATTTCCAAAATATTGGAACTCGAGTGCTTGAAAGAAATTTGTAATATTTCATTAAAAGGATTCAAAAAAGGTGAAATTAAAAAAAATGTTTATATAGATGTATTCATGTCAGATAGTCTAGCGTGTAAACCAAAGGAAAGAATAGAGAAAATTTAATATTTCGACATTTTTTTCATAAATATTTTCAGGTGTTACTTACAGTTTGAAAAGTACACAATTTGAAGTAGTTCAAATTGAAACAGCACACCATTTGAAACAGTTCAATTGGAAGTAGTTCAAATAAAACAAAAATTTAAATTCCATTTTCTTGAAAAGGGCTCGGACGAATTCTTTTAGTTTTACATTTTGTAAAAAGCCAAATAACATAAAATAGAAGCCAAATAATATAAAATTGTATGTTTTCCCGTGACGAGGACATAGCAAGACGCGGAGTGTGCAGTGCTGGAAGGATTAGTGTTTCACTAGCTTAACAGTGCAGATATATTATAAAGCCGAACGATAAAATAAAATAATAATTAAAAATATGAATTAGGCTATTTTTTTTAATTAGGAATAGAATAAGATTACGCCATTTATTTACTTAATATGTAAATAACTTAATACATAAAGACATTTAGACGTACACATGTATAGTATCATGTAACAACCCCATAAACTGATTCGGCCCATAAGTTAAACTAATTAAGCTCGCCGATTACGATGCTCACTCGCCACACCCCATGAAGGACAACTTTCAATTTTAATTAGAGGGCCTTGAGTGACGGCGCTGTCAAACAATGCGCTCGCAATTAGATGTTGCGAGTCGCAGCCCTTGTTATGGCCACGGATGTGAGAAACATAATCTTCGAATCTGATTCAGAGGACCATTATGCGAATGAAATATTTTGTTTTGAGAAGTAGACATTTTATTCATGCCACTACACACAAACGTGAATATTTAAAAAGACAAGTCAAATATCATTACGATTATGTGACTAGAGTTCCGAGTTACGTTTCCTTAATAGTTTTGATTGAATTCTGGCTGGCAATTCAATCGAGGTAAATAACGCAAATTTCGATAAGCGTACAATTAATCTCTTATTTATATAGTTTTTTATTAATTGATTGATATAATAACGGGGCACCAAAATTTTTTAGATTTAGTTATTTGAAGCGAATTTTATTCGAATTTACAATTAATACTGAAGAAGCAGTATTACAAACGAAAGTAGATTGTAATTTAATCCCCTTTAAAATTATAAATAATAAAATTCATTCAGGAACCTTTCAATTGGACTTTAGTTTTATTTTCTCTCTAATGACATGCGAAAATGTGTTGAAATGTCTGATATGGGAAAATGTAATGAATTAGATTCAATTATCTACAGATCAGTCTGAGCACCAATCGACGAGAAGAAGTGAATTTTTTCCTGAAGCCGCAGAAGCTTTATTAACATCGTCCGAGGCAACGGAAGATATTCTTGCTGGTCAGCCTAGGGACGAGGTTAATATATAAATAATGTAATTTCGGCAATTATTTCCATTTCATTTACAGAATGAAAGCATTATATATATATATATATATATATATATATATATATATATATATATATATATATATATATATATATATACATAACAAACTTTGTCATTTATACCTCTAGATATTGCGTTTCTTGTAGAATTAATTCTTTTGCCATTGCGAAAAAGTGCAGTTTTTTAAATTGTGGTTTCTCTGTATATGTAAATAAACACAAAAGTAAGAAATATTATGTCGTGATAATGAAGTGAGCAGAATTCAGCAGCAATTCCGAAAAAAAGTATATTTCATTTCATTATAATTGTTTGGTGCCATAATGCAAATTGAATAATCAGATACTGGGAAATAATTTAAAGGTAGGCCACTCGAATTTATAAAATGCAAGAACATAATAACGATGGGGAATTTAACGCATCTTCGTTATTTCAATGGAGGAGCTATTACGTGTTCAGAATAATAATTTGTATCATCTTAAAAATATTTGTCATTTCAAAAATATTATTGCTGTTTCAACTTATTCTAATTCAATCGACCGAAAATATATTTTCTACCGTAAATTAAGTTTTTAACCTATATTATTGTGGAAAATGTGTTAATAGCATACATTTCAAGACAAAAAGAATACTGAAGATATAGATACAATTATAAATACAAAAATATTTTCATAATTCCACTTATGAAAAGACTTTTATTAATAAATAATTACTAAAACGGAAATCAAACCAACGGAAATCAAAAAACGTTCCACGCTAATGTAACTATTAGAGTTAACTGTTTTGTCATCAGAGACATTTTCACTCTTTACAGAATTATTTATACGTAAAGAAAATTTTTAATTGTTTAGTTCATCTTGCTACAAAAGTGTATTATTGTTGGTTTTTTAAAATCCAATTTCGGTATTGTTAGTTTTATTTCTTATTTAAAATACAATGTATGCCCGATTATGAAGTTCGATTCATAATTTCTATTTTTGGCCAAAATAGGCTTTTCTGATTTTAACTGGAAGTCATATAAACAAGCTCACTACCAAAAAGGTCTGTTTACTTGAATCGAATTCAGTCATATTTCCGAATGTAGGTACCCTTATGTATGTAACGTTATGAATTAAAACACGTCAAGGTGCAATAAAATACAAAATTTAATTTCACAACATTTAATAAATTTAACAACTTTTGAAACACACGTATCTATATTTTGAACACATGTATCTATCTACATATAGACATACGTATCATTAACTCCAGTTTTGTTCATTCTTAGCTACCATAAAGTTTCCATAAAACTTCCTTTTTCCCTGATTTTCACGAATGCTCTACTGAATATGGACGCAATAGTTTTATTCCTTGTTGCAAGTGGGAGACTCCAATTTAAGCATATTATTGCAAATTATTGTAACAAACACACTTTAATAAATCATAAAAATTTTGTCTTACATGACTAACGTTATGTTATATCATAAAACAATTATTCTAATATCCACCGATATTCAGCTAAAACAACTTTAAATATATATATTATCAAATATATCATCCTTATAATTTTTTGGAAAATCAGCTGCCTGAAAAGTATTTCATATTAATATTGAATTAATTTTAAAATTATATTTTCTAATAATTCTCATTTAAATATTACGGGAAAAATAAATTTTTACCGTAATATTGAATGACGAAAAAAATTGTAAATTTTAATTATAGAAGAAAAACTTTCTCCAATCAAATTCTTGCTACTTTCAGTACATCTTTCACCTACGCATGACGGCACCACCCTACTATACTTATTTTGCTGCGCTAATATTCATATGTATTTTCACAAGCATTACTTTATTTTTATGGCTATTTAAAGTATTTTTTGTTTTAAATTCCTCAATTGTTATTACTTGTACATTTATCGATTGCCTACATTTTCTGTTCTTACTCACTTCTTTTTATGTTACGCATATAAGTCTTTTTTATCCATATCGCCTTTAATACCACTCTTGTCATTTAATTGTTTCCCACAGAACAACATTTTATTAAATATCCTACTATATTTCGATTTCTAATCTGATCAACACATCATCTGTGATGATCTCATTTTAACTTTCTTCAATCAGCTTCCATTCCATTTTTATGTAGATCCAGTTCAAACTCCGTAAACTTTAATTTCATATTTAAACAAAATTCAATATTAAGATATTATACCTTAAAGTCTTATTTTCGAAATGAGGTATATATCTTGTATAAATTTCATAAAAAATTTGAGTAATTTAAAAATATTTATGGTAAAATGGCCGCACAGAATGTTAAGCGGAATAAAATACACATAATTTGCTTTAGAAGTATAAGACTATATGTTTCCTATATAATTTATAAAATATGTCCCATAAAGGCAAGTCATGAAAAAATTCATGATAATGAATCGAAAATACTTATTTAAGAAATAACAGTGAATATTATAAAAAAGAAAATGAAAATATATTAAAAAACATATGTTGTATAGAAATCATGTGTTGAAATTAAAAGAAAAAATCAAAATACGCTTAACATCAATACGCTTATTAAAATTATTGTAATAAATCACAATAAATCCTTATATTAAAAACGACATGTAAAATTTGCTATCTCAATGCACCATTTGCGGACATGACTGGTTAGCAAGCTCTGAAAACTACCTTGAGCTCCAAATCGATTGATTCACGTAATTTATAAGTGAAGTTAATTGTGGGAAGAGCAAATACTGATAATAAGTAGTTCAAATCGTATATCAAATCCCACCTTTAAGTTAGTTGGGAAAACATTTTCCACGCGCTTGAATTTCTTTGGCAACATTCGAAAGTAAATTGACAGCTTTTCTCGTCTAAATCCTTTTTTTCCCCAAAACCTGCGTAAGCTAGTTTCGTTTCTATTACAACACCCAGTGTTTCTTTTTAATACCAAAGGTTATGTCGAAAAACGTCGTGAGAAATTTCATTTTCGATAATGAACTCTTATTCTGAGTACTCGAAAATAACGTCTTTGGGCTTTTTGTACGCATTAGCATTGAGCCCATCGAATGGCTTTAGGCGCTTTTCTCGCTCACAAGCTTTCTTTTGTCATCTGCTCGAGTAAAAAAACAATCCGCAATATGGAGTCTTGTTCTTAAGGATAAGAATCTTCGTAATTCTTTCCCTCATGGTATCATTATACACTCGCATACCCACCGAACCTTCATTATTCTTTACTTCACATATCGATTTCGATAAATAATTATCCTGAAACAAAGCACATAAAAAAGAAAAGATATGAAAAAGTTTCTACAAATCGATATTTTGTAGAAATTTATTAAACTCTGAGAAGAAAAGTTAAGAATACTGTCCTTTATTTTTATATTGCATAACAATTCATTGTTTCATGATTACATCGCAAATACGATATATTGCATACATTTTTATCATAGGGTAAGTTGCATTTAAAACTTGTCATTTATAGTTCAAATTGGGTATAAACATTCATTAATTCTGGTACATAAACCTAGATAGGAAAAATTAATGCAAAATTCCGTAAGCAATGAAGGAATTTCTTATTAAGCAAAAATTATGCCTGCTCTTTACTGGTAAAGGAGATTTATTGTCACTTCTAAAGTAATGAAAAAAAATAAGGCTGATACCAGGATCCTACTTAAATACAAAGTAATCTTAACCACTATTACTCAACCTTCGATTGTTTTAAAATCAGTATTTCACCTCAATATATTACTGAATCACGTAACTGAAATCTGTGTCATCAAATTAAAATGATACGTTTTTTTCAAAACAAGCATACTTCCTCTTATGCAAGATAATGTTCGAAGAACTTCGAAGCCCTCATATTCCGAATTCTATTTATAATTAGCAGGTTACTTTCTAATAGAAACGATGTGCAAAGAATATTAGATATATGGTGTTTTCTTTTCTTACGTTTCTTTTTTTCTATACGAGAACATAGTAACTTTTTTGTCTAAGAAATGAAGGGTTTTTATTTTATTACAAATTAAATTATATTGTCTAGGAGTACGTTTTATTGCTCTATAAATAATAGTTTTGAACATGAAAACTAGTTTTCATAGAATTGTACTATGAATACATTTATTTTATGCCGGAAAGATAGTTCTAGTCTGCCTTTTCATTATTTTAAGTTCGGTTAATTCGGAAATAACGGGAGCGGTGCATATTTTTTGCATATTTTTCAGTGTGATTCTAAAAATATATTATCAGAAATTATGAAAAAATATTTTTGGGCCCCCTAAAACTAGTTCTTTCAACCGTCTACCATATTGAACAAATTTAAAAAAAATTTCGAGTACCTATTTTGACCCTAATTCCTGTCAGCTATGGTTGACAGAGATATTTGCGGTCTAATATGCTTTATTCTTCTTTTCCTTCTTAAGCACTATAACCTGTTGCAGATCAAAGCTGTCTCTCCAACCCTTCGCCATCTGATTCTATCTGGTGCAACAGCCCCCCATTGGTTTGCCCCAAAAGCTTTAAGTCCCTCTCAATTCCATTCGGCCATTTGGAGGGTGGTTTTCCTCTTCGTCGTTTTTTTCCTATTTTTGACAAAATAATTTTCTTTGTTAGGAATGTGTCATAATATCTATATATATGACCCAAATATCTAAAATGAGATACTTTGGCGATTTTTATGAAGTTGGGTTCCCATATTTCTTATAAATTTCATAGTTATATCTAAGTCTCCATACATTATCTCGTTTTATAGCACCATACATTTTACTTTGAAAGATTAGTAAAAGGTCTTCTTCTACTTTGTTTAAAGTCCAGAACTCACTCCCATATAGGGCAACAGGTCTTATAAATATTTTACATAGACTAGTTTTTTTAGTTCTGATTAGTTTGGATTTAGATAATTGATTTTTATTTCCATTTTTATACCATTGCAGCTTGAGATCATTGTGCCCAGATATTTGGACGAATCTACAGTTTTATTGCTTACAATATTGAATTTCGTTTTATCTTTTTTAACCATTGCTGCATTTTCAAGAGAGAGAAAAGCCTCAGCAACCTGTTTGGTTCATCCAAAATCCCTTACCGTCTTTTCGAAATTAAACAAGAGGAATGAGAGTGAGTCTCCTCTTCGTAGTTTTTTTTCGTGTAGAAAGATTCTGAGAGTTGCGACATAATTTTGATTTTAGATTTCACATTTTTTAAAGTCATCTTTGTGAGGTTTATCAATTTCTTTGCTGTTAAATTCCGCCATTGCTTCGAGTATTTTTTTCCTATTCATGCTGTTATATGCAGCTTTAAAGTCAATGAAATGATCGGCGTTTCATTATTCCCTTCTTCTTTCTAAAATCGGTCTAATAGAGTGTACTTGATGAGTCGTTTTTTCCTCCTAATGGTAATATAAAACCTAATGGATAATTCCCTATAATTTTTAACCTATACGTACTCAACCGTTTATAAAGACTGATGCAGAATATTTTATATGCTGTATTCATCAGTGTGATTTCTCTGTATTTAAAACATCTTATCTCCTTTTATGTATATAGAACGGATAGATCCTTCTTCCCACTCAGTGGAAGTTTGTTCCCGTCTCCATATATAACTGATGATGTCATATATTGTTCCAGTTAGATTAGCCTCCTTAATATCTATGAGTTCAGCTTTTATGGCAGCTAGTCCAGCAGATTTACCGTGGTTTAGTCCTACATTTGCCTCTTCTACCTCAAAGGGGGTTAGTAGGTCGTTCTCTACTCCGTGATCTACATTGTTTATGATAGGTAGTACCTTAGGCATAGTAAACTCTTCTTCTCTGTTTGTAGCTTCAAGCATCCCTTTAAAATATTTACGCCATCTAGCCAGAGTTTTTTCCATATCTCCAGTAAGTTCGTCTCTGTCTTTTTTCCATACTATTATTCTGTTGTTGAAGTCGGCTCTGATACTATACACTAGCTGGTAAATTTTCCTGGCTTTTGTGTTTTAAAGTTTTCAATATCAGTATAATTCATCAAGGTATATTTGCTTTTTTTCTGTTATGATTCCTTTTTTTCCCTTATTAATTATTTATACCTTTCTTCTGGAGTTCTGCCAATATTCCTAAATCATACCTCATTCTTCCTCACCATTATTTTACGACGTTCCTCGTCAAACCATTGGTTTTGTTCTTTTGGCACTCTGGTATCCTTTTCTCAAAAGTTTCATTGATATTTTGTTTTAGAGTATACCAAACACTCTTAATTTTTTGAGATTCTTCAGAAGTAAAATATATCCTGTGTTTTTTTTGTATTTACTAGATATATTTTATTACTATACCAAATTTCAAGTTTCTACGGTAAGCGTTGTCTGAGAAAATATTCTGCGATAGACTAATAAACGGACACATTAGTGATCTTGTATGGAGTCATTTTTCCTTTTCTCTTTATGCCACATTTTTAAGTGTATATAAATAATACGAAATTATAATAATGAAAACACACGATGAATTGGGAAAATTATGCCTTTTAAAAGTTTTGATATATTAGAAAGTGAATAAGATAAGTTTATCAAATAAAGGGAAGCATATTTGTGCCGTTGTAATCATTCTCATTTTAGATTAACGGTTTAAACAAAGACGTAGAGAAAAATTCAGTAAGGCATAGCGTTTTGCTTAATATTCACCAATAGGTTGTAAATCCTTATTTCCTCCGTGATCTTGTCGACTCGCACACTAAATCTTCGGTCAATGGACGAATTCTTACTTTAGATATATATCTACAAAATAAGTAAATACTATATAATGGTTTCTTGATTTGCACCATATATCTTAGCTAATAGTGAGGTCATTCTTTAAGATATATACATGGAAAAAGCAGGTTAAACCCGCGACCAATAACTGCATCTGGCTATCCACTAATCGCCTTCAAAATACACTTGACTGTTTAGGCTCCATTGTGAAAAGATTGAAGAAAAATGGGCATGATGATGATACCAGACACCTTCCTCTGAATAAATCCAAAGCACTCTGCACAATATGCACGATGCTATACAGACCATCGAAAATACGAATCGCCGACGCAATAAGGTCTAAAGTTTTCTCCAGAATAATATAACGATCGTCAGTTTTGAGGAATAGAGGATTTTATAACTTACAGTTAATATATGCAATATGAGGTAAAATGTAAACTAAGCAAAATATCGCAAAATTATGAATAAATTTTCTTCCTAATCATATTTAATCATATGTTTGCGTTGATATTATTTATGAAAAGCATACAACAGAAACAGGATGAAATCCAAATAAAAATACTACCTGGTCCGGCAGAGGTCGTTCTGTTCCTTGAAACCCAGCGCCACCTATCGGGTCCATATTTTGTTGTGTTCCTTTTTGGAAGTAAACAATGTTGTATTGTTAAATATATCGCTTTGTGTTGAATTCTGTTATAGTTCTGAACGATTGTCTTGATAAACGTATATATTGTGTGAATATGACCTCAATCGGTCCAGAAGTTACACGATCACAAACAGACGCACCAACGATTATATTTATTAGATTTAGCTCAACAATTTTCACCAAATTAACCAAGCAACTTAATTTTTAAAATCCAAAATGTAGCTCCAATAATTAAGGTGGGCGAATAAACAAGTGAACAAAATAATTCGTATGCCAGGATTCGAAAACCCGAATCGAGAATTACGAGATATATATATATATATATATATATATATATATATATGTGTGTGTGTGTGTGTGTATATATATATACATATATATATATATATATATATATATGTACGTGTGTGTGTGTGCGTACGTTCATGCGTATGTGCGTGCGTGCGAGCGTGCGTGCGTGCTTGTGTGCTTACGTGCGTGCGTGTGTGTGTGTGTATTTGTGTATATATAAATGTGTTCAATTCGAAGATGCAATGTTTTTTTATTCATACTACATTTTACAATAATTCAATGAACGGTGAAGACAAAAAACTACATTTTTTATCGCTTACGATTTATTATTTGTCTCCTAAATGCAAGATATTTGCAACATAGACCGAAATTTTTAAGAATCCAGGTAATCAGTCTTATTAAAAATGGGTAGTAATAAAAATGAACTAAAAATCAAAACTCTGAAATTCTCTTTCTGGTTCCTCGTTACTTGCATAAGCATTTTCGGTTATTATTTAACAAAATGAATGAAATATAAGATATAAAACTTTATGAAATATAAAGATACAAAGTCAAATTAGTATTCTGAAAGAACAGAAACACATTCGCAGAACCAAATTTTAAAAGTGATCGGCAGCTTTTTTATGTTCAAGATTATTTACTCTTAATGACGAAAATCCATATAAATAATTACTCAATTGTAATATTATTCAGTGTACTTTTATTAAATATCTTCCAGCAATATATCTTCCAGAAGATTCGGAAAATGTAATATAATACATTGTCAAATTAAACTTAAATAGTCGTATAGAAAAATCTTCATTTCCCTTAAATATTTAACAATGGGTTACATTTTGGTCCGATCAAGGTAAGAAGTTTTCATTAAGTATATCCCAGAATTCACTGCGGTAGAACTTATTGTAACTGGTAGAAGATAGCCTTTTTAATATATGAATGTGTATATTTAAGAGTATATGTTATACAAATAAGGCCACGCACTGTAATTCAGATGAGGCCCACGGATCCCACGGGCACCATCCGGAAACACCCTCCATGAGACCTCGAGGCTCATTATTTATTGGCACGGAGTTGGTAGTTTAAATATACTCTTTATATATTTCTTAAAAAAGAAATACAACTGATACAAACTACTAGAAATAGTCTATAAACATTAAATTACACACAAACTATTACTCGTTCATATTTACAAAAAAAGTATTTATTTTCCAAATAGTCAATATATGAAATGTAATAGTTCTGGTAATATGACGCATAAATAATTATTCCCGAAGAATTTACTATTAGAAGATAAAATATAATTAATTTTAAATATAATAATTTGAAAACGATAATAACAATCGACACTTCCGATTATTAATTTACCCGCCCTGCATGCATCATACGAATCCTTTTCTTCAGGTTTGTTCTGCATAGAGATGGGCTTTTTCACAATAACGGTACAGGTATTTAATGTCAGCAAGCGATGTCGGCATCCATTACCAACTTACTGATATCACATACGCGATACAATATACTGAGTATTTTTATCGAAAGGACATCAATGATATTACCTAACTAAAATTAACGAATGTAGCTACTATCTGTCGTGAAACATTATTGTTTATTACTTGCCATTGAATATTACTAGTATTCTGTAATCAAATATGCCTTTTTTTGCTCTATTCGATTGCTCGTTTTGTCGCTTTTAGTTTCAAGATTAAAGTTGTATTAAATTTTTTTATGAATATTTTTTAACAAAATTGCGCGCAGTAGTTAAATTTGTTCCGTGATTAATTTCCATAATAATGATAAATACATATAAGTATTGTAGTAAAAAAATGTACAGAGAAATTAAATTATTTTTTGAAACTCATACGCAGGCTAGTTAGTACTTGTTATTAATTAATATATGTAGTGTGTTAATGTTAATATTGCATTACCCACTAATAAAATTTTTAATGAGAATGTCGAGAAGACGGCGAATTTATTATTTATAGCGTCATCATGAAAAGAAAGACTATTATATAGCTCTTTGCAAATATTGCAAACAAAACATAAGTTATGAATCTACACCTCAAAACTTGGGGTCGCATATTAAAAAAAACAGGCATGCAATGGTTTAGAATCAGTGAAGATAAAGGGCTTCAAAATCTATTACATTAAATTATAGGTTAAATAACTTCATCAAGAAAAACAACTCTTGCGACTTTAATAGCAATGCTATATCAGCAGACTTTAAATGCTTGCAAAAAAAATATGCAATTTGAAGCTAATACTAAATGCTTTATGACAAACTTTTGGACGTCCAGTATCAATGAAAGTTACATTGCTCTTACCGCACACTACATAACTAAAGATTTTGTATTTAAATTATTAGAATTACAGGCCATATCAGAGTATATCTCACAAGGGCTGAGATCCATAGTGAAAGAGTGGAATTTATAAAACAAAATTAATTTTGCAGTCTCAGAGAACGCGAATAGTATTTGCAATGCTATTCAAATTGAACTGAGATAGAAACATGATGGCTATTTTTTGCACACTCTAAATTTAGTTGCAAAATACGCCTTAAAACTAGTTCAGATCTCATTGGACAAAGTGAGAAAAGTTGTTGGATATTTTAAGAGAAGTTCGCAAACATTGCAAAAATTTAATAATTAACAAGTAAAATATTTAGATATTAACTAATAATTCAGATATTTACTAATAAGATATTTACATATTATTGGGCTGTATTGAGCTGTAAAACTTCAATGGCTGTTATTAATTTAAATCAAGATTGGCCAAGTTTAACAGGAGAAGAGTGAGCGATATTTCGCTACCTGGTCGCAGTCTGAGCGCTTTTTTGAAAGGTAACAAACTCTCTAGGGGACGAAAAATATATTACTGACAGAATAGTTATAGTTTTGACTGTTGAATGTTTGCAATAAAACAGTCCTTAGTGAGGAATATATGAATTCCAGCATAACCCAAAAGGGCATAATTAAACAGGGCTAGAAAGACGATGTAAATTTGTAGAGTATAGTAAAACCCTTGGTTTGTGGACATTTTTTGATCCATGGTTTAAATTACTTAGTTTTAAAAATGGTTGTATTAAAAATTCAATAAAAAAACATTAACTTTAACAATGAAGGCTTATGAAGTAATAGGTATAATTTTCGTTTATTATTCAATAACATACTTCAAAATAAAATCCCTCTGATATTTTATTACGGGAAACACAATGGGGACCCTCATATCTCCTATGTCTCCGCGTTCTATATTTCTCATGTTTCATTCTTTTCATAGAAGTACTTGCATAGTAAATCTTGTAATATTTTGTATACAAATTAATAAAATCTCACCTGAAACCGATATTAACAAAAATAAAATTTCAAACATTTAATAAACTGCAGAAAAAACCTACAAATAAGTCAATTAATGTAAGTACAGTATCTAGCTTTTCTTGACATAATTTACCTGCAGAAACCTCATATAATCACAAATAAATATCCTTTCTCTCTTTAGATACTAATCAAGTGAAATTTTATACACAAGTAACTTAGAAACTCAATTTGATTTGGAAAAACATTTCCCCCTTTCTTCGATGAATCGTGCGCAAATCGTAAGCCTACACTCCATTCATAAGCCATATCCTAGCCATTCTAACCGCCCAATTCAGATATCTTCGCCTTTAGATATCTTTTATTGATTGAAAATATTATACCATAAACTCTTGCAATAAAATTCACTTAGAACACTTATCCCAATAACCTTGAAAATATATTCTTTTTGCTTTTTGTCTGACATTAACATTGAACTTAAGAAAAAGTTTTAGGCCCTTCTCCTGCTGGCGGCTTTTCGGTTTGTTTCACGCTCGAATAAAAGAGCATTGGCCATATCGAGGTTTACTTTCAAGGAAAACATATTAAAACTTCACTTCGGTCCTTATCTTATTTTATACTCGCCTTTATATAACTTATTATAAATTACGTCAACCATATTTTAAGAAAACTATTGTTTTGGTAATAGATTAAAAGAGAAACCGGCCATTACATTCATACTATTGAAAACTATTATTAAAAAGTTTTATTTATGTTCCCAATTTTTCACATATTAAGAGAAAAAAAAATTCAAATTCTTATTGTACCGAATAATAACGATACGATAACTATTTTTTCCCCATTTTTATTAAAACTAGTTCCATAACCAAAGGTTAATTTTTTTCTAAATTAATATACTAAGTTCTGTCTAAACTATTTCCATAGAATCACTTAGATCACAATATCTAGTAAGTTGAAATGATTTCATCCCTTTGAGTCATTTAGTGATATTCTGCAGATTCAGGGATTTAGACACTTCTACGTTAATGTGGTTTAGAGTCTCTTTTGGTGAAAAATAGCAAAATTTACTAACAATATCCTCTACCACGTCAATCTAAAGATCTCGATAGAGGGCACAGTTATGAACGTATCAAGGTGCATTGGGTTGCTACATACGTAAGAACTTTATTTTGAAATATTTGTATCATTTGCAAGTTAGAATTACTGGCGCAGCTGTATTCTTTAACTCAAACTGAGCGTAGAGTTTACTTGTATAATATAAGCTTATTTTATGTTGATTAATATATTTTTCTGAACTTGATGTTGAGTTCATCGCATTTATTCTTAATAGGTTTTTTCCACCGAAGCTTGGTGTTAAGAGTTTTACCAAGATATTTAGGTGTATTGGAATATGGTAATTGAGTGTCATTAATAAAGACTGTTACTAAACATTAATAAAGTTGTACTATTTTTTATTTGTAAAATCGATGTATGTCTATTTGGATCCTTTCAATTTAATGTACCATTTTTTAGTCCAAATGGCTACTCGAGAGCAGATTGCAATTTTTTAGTTAAATCTACCACAGATTTTCCCACTACTATAATTGCTATATCATCGGCAAAAGTGGCTAATATATTGCTGGAACATCATTAATGTACAGCAAGTTCAAAACTGGGCCTAGAACACTAATCTAAGGGACCCAGTCTTAATCAGCTTCAATTGATAGAACAAGTCTTCATATTTAACCCGAAATTGCCTATTCATCTGTTAAGATTTTAATTGAATCAAAGTA
Source organism: Druceiella hillmani (assembly GCA_039881145.1). Classification (NCBI taxonomy): domain Eukaryota; kingdom Metazoa; phylum Arthropoda; class Insecta; order Lepidoptera; family Hepialidae; genus Druceiella; species Druceiella hillmani. The sequence goes on along the minus strand of JAYKKI010000001.1, from coordinate 105,380,115 downwards.
ATCAGGGAGAAGTGATCTTAATTCGTGTAGTAGGCCTTCAGGATAAACTCTTCAAATGCCCGCGCTACATCTAAGAAGGCAGCAGAGCATGCATTTGTTCTCTAAAGCTTTATCAATAACATAAATGATACGATAAGCGTGATCAATTGTCGAGTGATTATTTATGAAACAAGTTGATTTCAGGTTTATTTGATCAAGAATGAGTTTAACACGTTTTAAAATCATTTTCTCAATTAGCTCTAACATGATAGATCAAAAGCTTTAAAATGATAGTTAAGAGTGAGATAAATCGGTATAACACAACTACACTTAGACATAGTTTATCCAAATTCAGGCATTGATCAGAGTAGTTAACTTTACCAAAGCTTTTCTTTTAAATCTTCCAAGTATCTCACCTATATTTAGATCGTATCCTGGCGCTCTCTTTGCATTGAGGTTGTGTTTAATTTCAACAGCAATTTCCTTAGACGTAACTAATGGAATTCTTTCAGGATTAACTTTAAAATTAATAGCTGGCAGAGCATCGTCTTCCTTATTTGGATGGAATTTGCTTCAAAATGTTTAATAAATACATTGGCTTTTTTAAATGATTACTAGCCCATTTTCTATCTGTTTTTCTCATAGGCGGTACGAGCTAACAGTCGTTTAACATATTTAGTAGTTTTTTATAATAAGTATTCAGTGCTTTTATCTGCAGTAAGTACTTCGAGAAACTTGTTGATTGACGATTGTTTGAAATTTTTAATTTCTGTAGTTAGTTATCTAATAGGTCTGTTGAACAAAGTTTTATCGCATTGGTTTCTTGATTGATGTCAGTTTCTTCTAAGTTTTCATTTTCATCATATTTGATCTCTAATTTGTTTCCTTTTATTTTTTTTAATAACCAGCGTACTATTTCAAACAGCTTCATAAATAGTCATATTGGAGGCATTTAATTTTTTATCTAATTATCGATAGTCTTAAACGACACCATCAGTTAAATAATATTTACCTGACGATAACTATGTAAAAATATTTTCTTTTGTTAGACAAATATAGGGAAAATATAATGACCAATAAAAGTCATTTTAAAGTAGAAATATTAGAGAGAAAATTTTTGTCTCCAAAAAATACTCATATTATTAATTTTTTATCACAAATCACATATATACATGTCTTCGGTATTTTTTAAGAGAATAGAATGAGACGTAGTTTTCCATATCATCTGTTTTTTATGTACCAAAAATCTTAAAAAATGCAATGCTGATAACGTCCTTTCGGTCCACACTATATTGAAAATATGCTAAATTTTTCGAAATATTTTAAAAGAATGTTTAAGAAGATAGTATAAGATGTTAGGAATCTTTTAAGGTTTTTTTTTGTTTCATCGAAAGTATATTAAATACTGTTCTGCTCATTTCTTAACTAGCTTTTATTTGATTCTCCACTCAGTAATCTTTAAAAAGTTTTATCTCTTTCATTCAACACTCAAACAAACACTACAAGATGTATTGAATATTTTGTTTTTTAGTTCTGTAATTGAGCTATTACGCTCTACAACTATGCAATTCAATTTTCTGTGCCATACGATCTTTAGAATAAGTAAGTGTGATACTAGAACGGATGGATAAATACTAAGTGAATCTACAAGTTTTCCGTTTTTAACCATTTTGATACAGGACATTAAAAATAAGTGGTTCCTTTTTTATTATTCTGAACGCAACACTAAAAGTAAGTGTTTCGTTTATTTAAATCTGGAAGAGCACACTAAAAAATAGTGTTTTTTTCTCTTTTCGGTACGTAACACTCAAATTAATGTCTTGTATTTACCGTTTAGTTACAGAGTAATGAAAATAAATGTTTTGCTTTCAGTATTACGTACCTTAAAAACTCGAATATATACACTTATCTCATATTTGAGAGTCATAACGTTCATTCTCTTATTTCAAGTTTAATAACTTTAACAGCTTGAAACATTAAAGTTTCATGAGTGAAATAAACTATCTAAGCATTTTACGGATAAATTCTCGTTTTACATTTTTTGTGAATTTTTGAGTGAGCAGACTAACCTTTATTTATTGCCTATAAAGCAACAATGGATTTGCAGAAAATCGTTGATTAATTTGCCATATTTGAATAATCTTGAGAGAGATATTTTTGTAATCACTTTAAAATTTACTAATTTCACTAGTAAAATGCCGGTGCTAATTTTATATTCTTCCGTCGTACCAATTGGGGATTCCCAATATATGCCAGTACCACCATTCTGAATAGTTTCATCAGCAGAGTCGTCATAATTGTAGAACACGAGATTTCTTTCTTCAATAAATCGATTGTCTTTTTGTGTAAGCCTTGGGTTAAATATAAAATAAGGTTTAAATTTGTTGTATTGTTTCAATTTCATTTATGATTTCAAAGTCGTATTTCATAATATATGACCTCTTAAGTCTGTTTATTTTCTACCAATTCAATAAAGTTCTTTATAAAATGTGGTCAGTGGAGTAGCTTCTGACTTTGTTGTCAAAGACCACGTACAGCGTTTCTGTCGTTTGTAGAGGAAAAAACGCTACAAATAATTTTTGCTGCTCAGGTTTGGACACTGTCTAATTAATTCAAAACTGTAGCATTTGTCAATAACGGGGTAGCATATTCAAGATGTGTTCTAGTGATCATTGTGTAGGTTGTACGAAGAGTCTTGGGGGCATGAGCCCCAGTTAGTCTCACATAGACATTTTATTATTTTTAGTTTCCGAAGAGTCTTGAGTCCAAAATTTTTAATATGTTAGGTAAATCACAATTCAGGATCGGGAATAACTCCTAGATATTTTGGATTTTCATTCTTAACAAGAAGAGCATTATCCATCAGAATTCTTGGATTTAGTTGTTTTCTGTGTCGTCAATCTGATTAAAAAATCGTAAAGCACATTTTTTGTGGATTGAAATGCACTTTATAGCTTCGAGAGCAATCAAGGTTATTCCTAAGAGAATTGTTTAAAATAGAGACTGATTTGTCAATATCATTGCAGTTATGCCATATTATATGTATACCACATGAGCTTATTAACTGATCTCAATATTTAGTCATTTACAACAATCACAATGTTTCCAATGTTTCTTTTTATTTCAATATATTAACTTAAGGCGACCTAAAAAATATGTCTTTATGGTACAACAACAATTAATACGATGCTATGAACATTCCAAATTGAGTATAACAATAAAAAAACAGAAATGTCTGAAGGGACTTCTAAATTGTAGTTTGGTAAGTACAAATGCAATTTAATGTGCAGAAGCCAAATAACTTGGTAAATTTATTTTGTTACAAAATGCTGTTTTATATATATATATACATATATATATATATATATATATATATATATATATATATATATATATATATGTATATATATATATATATATGTATATATATATATATATATATATATATATATAAGATATAAAACAGCGTCTCAAAAAAGAAATGGCAATACCCAAAATTTGAGACAGAGTACAGCATATTCGAGTCTATGAATATGCCCGCCTCGAACACTCTCGCTTTCTTACTACCGTCGACCGCAGAGGGAAGTGGACGTCACAGATTTTGCGACTAGATGGCGACATGTTACGTATGCCGGCCGCTCGGACGTAATCGTCGCATGACATACACCGACTGTTAACTGGCTGGCAGCTTAGAAACAGTCATTACAAAGCCCGTGCCAACAGCTGATTGTTATTCACGAAAATTACATGATATTCTTTTCAAATCAATTCATAATTATTTGGTTGTTTTCTTTGTTACCGTATTGGTAAATATGTGCAGCTAGAGAACTATAACAATGGGTGTCGCAAAGGTTAAAATTTATATTTTCAATATCATCCATCATAAAACTGTTTATGAGAGATTAGGCCTTAATACATTTCAATAAAACAAACAAAACACGTGAAAATAACGCAACTGTCGCCTGGAGCAATGTAAGCTCATTATCCTCTTAGAGTCGAGAGTAACAAAAGAACGCACTTGTATTGATTCGACAGCATATCTCTTGTCAATTTTGAACTAATTATATCGTTTTCACAGCCTTCAAATTTGAGCTCATTAGTACACAGACGGCTAATAAGCTCGCTTTTTCATCCATTGTGCCTATTTCCTAAATTCGAAATTTGTAGAGTTCTTTAAATTCCAGCAATATTCGATTGTAGTAAACTGTGTTCATTATTTTGATAAATGTTGCTTAATTTTAGTAGAATATTACAGTTAACGTATGGAGTTTTGAAAGAATTGTAACTTTAAGTTACTCGATTTTCTATTTCGTGATTATTAAAATCTGCAACAAGATGAAAGAAGCCAAAGTTTAAAATAGGAAATTTTACTTCAGTAAACATTTAACAAACTAATGAGAATTTTATTGCCAATACGCTAATTGTTAGTAACTAAGTTAACATAAAAAAATGTTCATTAAAATTAATATTAAATATTACTTCACACGAGCACCGGTTTTTTACTTCTCTCTCCTCTGTTCGTAGATGGTTTCTATTATATGCTCCACTCTTACTAAAATACCATCGTTCTTATTGCTATAATTTATGTTTACACATATTTTGGTTAACTATTTCCCTTAATTTATTTTTATTCTAGTCCAATTATTTCATTTTGTATACCTCAAAAAAAGGAAACGGAACCCTTATAAGATCATCACGTGTCCTCGGAAGCCGCAATAATTATAGAAATTTTAAGGGGGAACTAAAATCATTTTTGTTTACTTAATAGTCCCTATTAAGTAAACAAAAATGATTTTAGTTAAGCCCTACCTGTTTATTATGAGCTATTGTTTGAAACGAAAAGTATATAACCGTTTTTTTTGTAATTCTAGGTGAGAAAAACTGAGTTTATAAAAGTCTACCCAAAGCTGTAGGAAAACTATAAGGATAATTCTGGATGTTAAACTTTTGAGATATTTACGGTAATAATATTTACTCAGAAGACTACATAAATGATGATAATAAAACCTCCGATGCGCGTACCAAACTAGCAATGGTCAGTTTTAGTAATCGCCATTAAACTTATTTTCTATTTTATTTATTATTGTCTCACATTTTCCAATAATGACAAATACATTTTATTTTGTTAAGAGAGCCGTTACATTTAACTAATCATAATTCACAAATTTCATAAAATTGTATTTTTTTGTACATAATTAATTGGCGCATGTTTAAAAAAAAACATATGCTATAACAATAAATTAAAGACTTCTTTCTTTACTTGTTTTGTGAGACCTTGATTTTTGCCAAATTTCATGATTCTACGTTAACGGAAAGTACCCTATAGGTTTCAGTTTACTAGCAGTTGTCGAAAAATGCGGCATATATGGCCGTATATTTAAGGACTTTTTTATTGCGTTGACTTAGAAGCTTGGTTTTTAAAGCTCCAAGGGATGGTAGACCTAAATATTTGATATGAATTTCAACTTGATACCTCCACGCCTTCTTGATAAAAAGGTTCTTGATAGACAGACAGAAGACGAAGTGAGAGTTCCTTTTTTCCTTTTGAGGGGAGAAACACTAAAAATACCAAAAAATGGCATTGAGGGGACAGAAATTATATCTTATGCATTAAAAACTATTTTAATAACAGGATCATCCTTGTAATAGCAAATTATGCGACCTTCATAATCTTCTCATATTAACTAAACACTCAAACTAACGTAAATAAACGCATCACACAAACCAAAGTTTTTGCAACACTGGAATTCTGCGTACATTACGCAATGTCAAAATAGAAATTATATTAAATATATCTTCCTATCGTAAGCGCGTACCGAAATAAAAAAGAACGGAATAAAATATGAATGAATCATTGTATTTATGTATAGAGGAATGTTAGACGGGAGGGCTCGTATCTGCTCCGAGCAACCGAGCCAATCTCACCCCAGTTTATCTTTTGTAATATACAACTCGGCTCAGAGTCCCTCGAGACATTTGTTGTATTTTTGTGCTGATGTAATGGTTTTGTATTTGCCGAAAGGTTTATTATAAGATGAATATCGATTAGCAGTAATAATTTATATAATTTCCGTTTATAGCAAACATAAATTGTCAATGTTATCTTTGCTGTTCGTATTACATGAGTGATGTCGTATTCATAAAACGAAATACATAATTCCATAAAAGTCCGTGTTAATAAACATTTGTATTCTTCAACTCCTCAATAAAATAAGTGCCATATAACTTTATGATCACTATAAAAGCTTTTATGAAATATATTACATAAATTTATGTCTTTTCAGCCTCAGAATTTACAGGTTTATCAGTAAAAAAACAAAAAAGTCAGTATTTATTTGGTATCGATGATATATTCTTTAATTTAAGTAAGACACGGTAAGCGTGTATTCAAGTCTATGTTGTCTGATCTCTTATTATTGGATATATTGACAATATCAGGTTGGCATGCAATGAACCAACCATTTGGGTTAAGGAGAGTTGGTTCATGTAGTAGCTGAATAGAATTCTTCCAATTTTCCCCAAAACATGAACTTTTTTTCTATTGTAGTATAAAAGCAAGAGAGTACAAACTCAACCTGCGATATGTTCCAGTCAGCTCAATAATTTTTCTAAATTTAATGTAGGAGATAGTCCTTGGTAAAAACCGCTGTAACAAATGCCTGGCTATGTCACAAAGAGAATACATCTTTGTGTATATATTAAGTATGACTATCCGTTTTCGCCCAAAATAGAATCTATCAAGAGTAGTCTATGTTATGTTGATGAATATTTTTTCTTTACTCGTTGAAGGTAAGTTTTTCGCTGAACAAATTTTCAACCAATGCATTAATAATGTTAGACAAATTACTGAAGAAAGTGGTAAGTTTAATAGTAGTCAGCCTAGTAATAAAAAAGATATCGTCCCATTTTTGATTTAATATCATTTTATTACGGAAATTTTAAATATTATAGGAAATATATTTTATGTGGAATCGTTTTACAGTGAAAACACAACCTCAATAAGCTTTAGCGATAAATTCAGTAATTATACGAAATTAATAATAGTGTTAAGTAAAAATGCATCAGGTTCTCATCGCTGACCAACCTATAGAGTGATTATTGCAAAAGAAAAATCTCTGGCAACACGTGGGATTAATAAATGAAAAAAATTCGTCATCATAAATTCTCTTGAACGCATATATTTTATAGTATATCTAATGTTTTTTGTATTGATTATCTATCCTTTCGTTCATTTATAGATAGCATAAATTTAGTGTCATACGTCAATGATACACTTTGCGATTTTCTCTCAGTATTATGTCTGTGAGTAGAAATAAGTTCACGTTTCAAAATTTTTTGTTTGGATTCGTATCAAAATAATATTTTTTTTACAAAATTATACAAGCAGTTACTAGAACGATACTTCAGTAGAGTTATGGAATCATTAATGCATATGATTTAAACGTATCAGTAAATGAATGAAAAAAAATCAGAATTACTTCTATTGAAAAAAATATATGTATACTGCCCATATTCTCGCATAATAAATTTCTTATAAGTGGAACCTGCGACCGAAAATTTACTCTAATCTCAAAATAAACTTTTCTTAACATAATTAACATCCAGGAAAAACCGTAAAGCACCGTTAATCCACGTATCCAAAGTTCCTCGGAAAAAGATATTTCGTAACTAATAATTCCCCATTGCTCCCCTTTCTGGTTTTCCTTCAGAATCCTGTCTCTTTTTTATAATTGTTATATGATAAATATGTGCGCATATATATTTTTTTCCTTTGCAGTTACTTGTTACTCGTTACGTGGCTAGTCAGCTTGTTGGTTTCTTTGTTATTGACTCAATTTATTGTACTCACAAACTGCAGTCTTCCACAAAACATAATATATTTTCATATTCGTTGCTTCGACTAGAAGTAATAAGCCGCCATATTTATCAGTTGTGTACATTAAAGTATATAAATAAATACATAAGTTTTTGAATTAAATTACTCTTGAATCGAAAGGGCCTATTCCCACCCCCCTCCTCCCTAACAGCATGCGTCGATTACTTATCTGCTAGAGCAGCCACAGCTTTTTGAATTCTATGAAAACTTGTTTTATACAAATTTCCTTGTGACAAATTTCCTTTACAATAACGAACGCTCTTCAATATGTACTCGAAAATATAGTCTTTGTGCTTTTGTCTGGCATTAGCATTGAGCCTATTGAATGACTTTAGGCGGTTCCCTCGCTCACTTCAGCTCATCTCGCGTTCGAGTAAAAAAAGGTCGATGAAAATAAAAACCCTTAAAATCGTTTTGCCCCTTATTTTATTGTACTCTTGCTTACTCAACCAGTTTGAATTTTATGCCGAATAATGCTTTTGATAAGCAACTGTTTTTAATAGATTAAAAAGGAATGCGACATGATTTTCGTAAAATCACTGTATTTCAGAAAATTTATAAATATTCAACATTTTCTTAAAATAAATTACTACAAAAAAGATACAACATATATTAATGAACATTTATGATACCAAATAACTCCTAATTTAATTTAGGATGAACGTGATAATAATGAATAAAAAATATTAATTGACACTCAATATTTCAAAACATCAATAAAGTTAAATTTTGGTTAATATAAATATTAAATTATAATATATTTGGTTAATATAAATATAAATTTTAAAAAATATAAGCAATTTTTTAAATATTTCACAAAACCATTTAAATGGAGATATTTTCTTGTTAAAACAAAAATGTGGTAAAAAATACACATCGGTAGAATAAACATAGAATATTCGAGTAGATCTATTATTTACATAATATATTTATGTTTAGAATACATTAAATTAATACCGGTGGATTTAACGTTTTCAATTCTAAACGGTTAAAATATGCAGGGTGTAGATTAAAATAAACACGAATTTTTCGCGTTAAGTAAAATAAGAAATTAAATTCTGATATCGACATCCATCCTGAATATGATATGTATAATACGTCCACCGTTATTAACATTTTGAAAACGTTCAAACCTGTAGTTATTGAGGCCCTTTACAATACTACATAATCTGTACAGAATTGGTACTTACGATAATTAAAAAAAAATATTAAAGACATCAACTGAAATATTTTTTAATAGGCGTAACAATAGTGGGACACAGATAAAATATTTGACTTACAGGAACTAACGAATTTTACATATTTCAATTTTAGCTTTATACAAGTGTCTTTACAACTATTTAATACATGATTGATATAAATATCGAATTTAAGGTGGAAACGAAAATACTTTCGTATTTTTCTCGTAATTTCAATATAATAATAAATATTTTGATCGGCAAGTAGAATATTTTTGTTTTCAATTCAATGTAAAGTAATCGTCAACCGAAGAGGGACTTATAAATGGACAGTAAATGGCAGATTATTTCCGCTTTTTGTTAGATTTATTGTAATAATTTGGGATTGTTGGTTACTATATTCGATATCATGAAGGTGACAAATGTAGTATCTCACTATGTCGATTTGGAGTATGATCAGACGTAGACCCTTATTTAATTTTTGATCTTTTAGTCAAATTGTTGTTATAGTTTCGGATATAGCAATATTTTCGTTTTTAAGAACGATTTTCAATTCCGGTATATATATTATAATAGCCCATTTGGAATCCATGAGATTACTTTTAAGATGTTTATCATTTTATTTGGATGGGCCTTGAGTTCTTTAGTGTTGTTTTTATTTTTAGCACTTTCATTGCCTATATTGTTGATTGCTTCTTCCTGCTTATCAAGTTTTTGTATAAGGACAGAAAGGGTCTCATCTTTTGGATTTTGTTTTTTATTACGGTTATTATTTTTATGCCCTCAATAGGAACCTTAATTATATCCTTTTCACGAAAATTATTTGTCGCTTGCTTCGAATATTTATAGTCATAATTTCGTTTTCAGTACTTTGATATAGGTTATGAAACTGGTTCTTCCTTATAATTCTATCCTGCCTAATATTTTTGGAGTTCAATTTTTTATTTCTTCTTATTCTATACCAACTGGACACCTTTATAGCTTGCTGGGTGCTCATGACTACAGTTGGCAGATTTTGCTTTCAGATCTTTGTTGGATTGGCATTCAGCTGTAAGATGAATATCTGTATGCTTAACGTATACGAAATCTCTCACACAATATTTCTTCATATGCCTAAAGACCTGGAAAGATTTACGTTCAAATATTAGGTTGCATATTTTTCGTAGCATTTTTAACTTAACTATTAAGTCCATTATGGTCTTTATATTGTAAATGTTTTCATTGTTTATGTCAGGAGAGAAAATAAAAAAAATTCAAATTAAGAAGTTAAAAACAGCAAAAAGCAGAGTACAAGAATAAAAATTTACGTACAAAATGGAGATTAGGAATAAACACCTAGTATATAAAAAATTATATATTTATTAGAGAAAATTGTTTATAGAAATTAAACTATAGAACAATCATGGTGAAATAACTCGTTAATAACAATATCGTTAATAAAAAGTATGTAAAAATGCGATTAAGACGAAACATATTCATGGTTCCTTTTTCCTTTCAATAGTAAGTTCACCTTTACGTCTCCCCGATTTTCATTCTTTTATCGTATATTTTGCTTCAAGAATTTGTAGTCTATTCTTATTAAAATCCTGGATAGTTTAATATTCATCATAGAAAAACGGAAGCCTTCTGGTTATTACTTTAATAAGCCATATGGCCTTATTTTCATAAGAGTGTTATTGTATTTCTTGGCCATTTAAAATTGCTGCAATTACCCTGTAATCATTAATTTTGCTTACATTTACCTTTCACGCATTGTAGTTTTATGAGGTGGACTTACAGCTTATCATGGTTCCCTTTTGATTAATGTTTTCTAGTTCATTTAACTATTTAACACCAGGCACCATTGTAGGGAAGGGAGCAAGCAGTTTTCTCATATTCTTTTGATTGTTGTCGTTTTTTATAGTTTCTCCCTCCGTCTAGTTTCCTGGGTGCTTCTCTTCTTTTCCATATGTGTTTTTTACCATTAAATACTTTATAGTAAACAATATTCACAACCGAAGCAGATTTTTGCTGGTGTTCCGTAGGGAAGCGTTATCGATCGAGTGTCATATTTTCCTTGCACAAAATATAGCAGTGACGACAACCTTCGCTGATGAAAGAGTCATCATTACAATGGAAGAATTCAAATTATAATCTTAAAAGAACTTGCAAGGACTAATAATTGTAACAAATAAATGGACACAAAAAATCAATATTAAATTAAATGAAACCAAATGTGCTTATATTACTTATCTTTCAATAAAATATATACACTTCCTTTATTATTTAAAAATATATTTATGCCCTTGGTTAACATGGAATATTCAGTGATAAAAAAACTTCCGAAAGAAAATATTGCGGAGATTTGTTAATGCCCCGTGGTTGGTTCTAAGCAGTCAGCTACACCGAGATCTACACAAAATATAAAACATAAAAATAGTTACTTTACGTTTGGTGTAAAATTGTATTTCAGAAAATATGAAATATGTAATTATTTTCAGACTTAATAGCATTTTTTCTTAAGTAAAGTCAATAACCATAATCGATATATTTATAGATAAAAAGTCTGTATAGAAATTTAAAACCAAGCCTCATCTTATCCTCACTCGTAACTTTTCTGAGATGCGATACAGTTACAATATATTGTGTAATAAGAAAAGTCAAGGGTGAGGTTTTTTCCGAAACTTGAAGTTATTTTTAATCAGAATAAAATGAAATTACGTAGTAGTGAAATTATGTAGCATTATTTCTACTTTCTTTAAGTTATTTATAACGATCTAGGTTTCATTGTATTACAACATCTTCAGGTGGGCTATTAGCAAAAATTATCTCTAAGGAATATCCAACAGCATTTATATATTACACAAAACAATAGCCGAAGCCGGGTTTGTGCGAGTTTTTCCACTGCTTACATTAGTAAGTTTATTGTAGGGGAGCGGTGTAGTTTTTACTATAATTTCGAAAGTTAAACAATATACAAGTATTTTAGTGACGGTAATAAATTAAATTAAAGTTATTCTATGAGGTTATACAATGTAAATATACCGGTGTTTTAATAAATTAAACGGATATTAATCTAAGTAATATATTTATACAATAGCAAGGGCATCTGATAGAACAAGGTTATACCACTAATTACACATATCTCCCGTTTTATTTATTATTTTTTCCTTTTCTTATGTCATTTAATTGTTTTTTTAATTGTGTGAAACCGGGCTGAAACAATTTGAAGTGTAGTGCAGTAACAATATTTTATAATTTTAACAATATTATGTCTATAAAATATTAAATATGGGTGATGATATTTTATTTAGTTGTTCCTTTGATATATTAACATTGGTGTCTCTTTTATGCCCGTTTATTTCTAATGTTTCTAGGATATTAAGTTTATTGCCTTTTGTATTTATTTGTAATATATATGGGGAATTGGCGGTATGAGAGTGATGATAATTTTCAGTGAGGTATTTTGCAAAGTGAGATGTATATGGTAATGTACCAGATACAAAAAACATATTGCTATAAAGAACACAGTACCAGACACAAAGAACACATTGCCAGCTGGCGGACCTAGGAAACTACCACAGAGTTAAATTAATGATCAAGTAATTTTAACGAGGCACAAATTATTATACCGCATACATCTGACAAATCTGGTGAAACACTGTATCAATTTTAAACCAATTAAAACTTTTACTTTGTTCATATTTAATAAGTGGTATAAGGCGAAGGTGTATTGTCTGTGAAGTAAATTCGGAATGATCACTCGAATACTTTAACTAGTTTCTTATTTTGTTAAGTTGGTAATTGCACATTCCTTATTACGAACGATGATTATAAATAATCGAGTATGATGTAATTTATTTCGCATCTGCTCTTAAATTCTGCATTCGTCTATGGTTAAAATAGAATTATATTACAAAGTTTCGCTATTACCTTTTCGTAAAAATACAGTTATCATAAGAATTGATTGAATAACTAATTCTCAGAGATAAACCATTGTATTTTGATAAGAAATTCGATGAAAAGTTGCATTATCAGTTTGATATCGCTTAAAGAATGTCAGTGAAAGGAGTAGCATGCTCAGGATAATAAGAGAAAAATTGTAAAATATAACAAAATTGACATAAAAAAAAATAATAATGCGTGCCGTGAATGTTATATTGAAATCACTGCTAGTTTTAGTGCTTATGCTCGTGCTACTAGCGCCATCTAGTTAGTTTTCTTTGATTGACAATTCAAATAGATAAATTTATATTTCATGAAATAAAGGATTATCATCAGATGAAACTAATTGCATAATTTTGCTAGTATATTACACATTTCATTAATTCTGAAAACGCTACATGTGAAGCTGAAATAAAAATGTACTCATTTTGTACATTTCGTAGTTACTTTCAACATCAGAATTTAGACTAAAAGATGGTTTTTGTTTTATTTAATCTTAAAAATATACACTAGATATTTGAACCCAATAGTTTTGAATTTAAACTCTGCCGCTGCTCTAATTGCTTTTTTAGGTGACAGTCAAAATTCTTTTTCACCTTTTACAAATTTTAGCTAAAAATTCGAATTAATATGTATTTAATTATTTTAGTTTTTTGTAGTAATTAGGTATAAAATTGACAAAAGGTGGCTTAACTTTATTTCACTTTTTGTGGTAATAGATAAAAAACTGATTAAAATTATATTTGAATTCTTTTAACTTTTCTCGTAATTTAGTAAAAAAACTGAAAATGTCTGGCTTAAGTCTTTTCAAAATTGATAGTGATAGTGATTTGACTATTTTAAATTTTTGGGTGAATTAGGTAAAATGTTGAATAAAAGTACCCTTAATAGTTTTACTTTTCTACCTTTGTTATGTAAAAACTGAAGTAATGTACACTTTAAAAAAAAACAAAGGTATACCTAATTTTTATGGTGATTAGGGAAGACTAATTTTTGAAGTGACTGTTTCAAGTATGCAACTCGTGGTCTATTGAAAGGCAAAGTTTGAAATTCTTACCTCAGCTAAAAATATCCAAATAAAATGTTTTACATAATCTAATTCCAATAAAAGCTTGAAACTTTCAAATAATGTAATAATTTGTATATTCAACAATAATAAGTCATAGAATAAAGTGTAGCTGTAACGATGAAAATTGAATGTTGATATATTCCAATTATATCAAAAATACTGACAGAAAATGACTCCCAAAAAAGTTATAATTGAAAAAGCAAAATAAAATAATTAAGTAACAATGAAAACAGGGTTAAACTAAGTTGAGAAATATCCAAAAGATTAAAATCCAACGAGCCATAAAAAATGATTTTGTATATTTAGAATAAATAATCACCAACTCACTAATAGAGCAATAATAGGAGAAGACGTCATTATTGGTCGTCTTATGCACATAGATTTTTTTGGTGATATATTTATTCGACATAAACATAATTTTTTCCTCTATTTGTTAAAATATGAATTCTTTGTCAATATATTATAATTTAATTACTTTTTTAGATTTAGAATTAAGCTGTACAAATTCTTTTATTGCCTACATTATTGTCTAAGAATATAATAAAATCCTATAATGGGTCACTTTGTGTATAAAAAGGTACTTTAGAAAAAATTATGAATGGGAACATAAGGAAAGTACTGAAACAAAAAACTATTTTTTCATAATTTTTGTATGTTCGATTATACAAAAATTATGAAAAAATAGTTTTACGTACACATATATATAATAAATATATATATATATATATATATATATATACATATATATATACATATATATATATATATATATATATTTACATATATGTGTGTGTGTGTGTATAGATGGCGCTATGTACATGTTAAATTCGGCATTGAAATTTTCAACCAGAACTTGTTGAAATATACTTTTTTCAACAAGTTCTGGACAACGAGAGGTGAAGTGTGATGCAAAACGGAAAAAAAATCGATAAAAAATGATTTATTATACGAAATAAGGGGCAAACTTTCTCGTTACTGTAAAATTGGATTCTTTAAAAAAATTTTAACAGCCCATGCATTCAAATTACCCAAATAAGGTTTAGGAAACGCTGGTATTCTGTCTTGACAATTGTCTCAAATTCGATTACATAATTCATTCTTTTCTATTCAACTCTGATTGTAAGTATTATTATCTTCACTTATTACGTTACAAATTTTGTGACAAGTATATTGGAGATATTTTTTCAATTCACGTGCTGAAGCAATTCACACGTCACGTAATTAAAATTACGATATGGTCCAATAGTAAGCGTGGTGTAATAAAAATTAATATGGAAGAGAAATAGGCTTTACGGAAAAATAATCCACTTACAAAATAATCTGAGAAATTAAGAATTAAAACTAGCAGATTATGGCATAGAATACCATCTAACGTTAAGTAGTCTGATTGAAACATTTACTGAAAATTAAATGCAGATCATGAAAAATACACTAATGAACATTACTAGAAGACTGAAAATTACTAGAAAACATGAAATAAAATCTACCTTAAAATATACGGAAGCATCATGATTAATAACGTAGTCGTTTGTGATATTCTAGACGAGCATTTTAAACTTTGTTGAAGGTGGCACCGAATTAATTGACCAAATTTTTGGTAAATTTGATCAGAAAAAAGAAATGAAGGTATATAAAGAAACCTAAAAGAAAATTAATTACATTAAATTAATATAAATCGATTTAATTGTGATATCTGATGCAAACTTTTAGATATTCCTGCCAATTTCCATTAAAAAGTAAATAATTTAAACTCATAAATCTTTAATATTAACGAATTAAATGCGGTTATAGAAGAAAATATCGATTATCGTCTTTTTTATAAAAATATAAGATGGTTATTGCTACCCTTGATAAACAAGAAATAATTCTTTCTGATATGTTAACCAGTGAATCTTTTGAGCCCCACAATTCTTAAAAATTAATAGGAAACTTGAGATACCTTTGTTTTTCCTGATAAAAATTACCATCTTTAAACGTAAAAGGTGATTAATTATTCAAAAAGAAATATTTGGCTTCAGATATATTCCTTTTAGTTTGGATTTTTCCTTTTAGAGTGTTTGACCGAGATTGAACTGACATTAATAAGTATTTTTGTAGTACCTGTTTTAGAGAGAAGCGAGGTTAATTAGACCGATGAAAAGAATAATGACAAAAATAAATATTCGGTACTGAATACATAAAAAACTAATCGATGAATAGCACGAAACGTTTTAAAGATTTGTGTATAAGATTAATTATTTCTACAAATATACATACAAAACTTAAGAACAATCATAAAAACGGATATAGCATAGATAACAAGAAACACATGATTCGAATGAAGATAAAAGATATTTAATTACTAAGATAATTTAGAGATATACATTCGCAATTACAATCGCTGACACGCTCTCTCATCTCGCTGCACCCTCGCCATGTTGCTGTTTAGCTCCCTTATGGACTTTTGTACCACCGATCGATTGAGCTATACTTGTGAATTTAAGTGTAAATGCATAATTTTTTATTTAAAACCTTAAATGCCTACGCAGAGATACTCGAAAATATAATTATTCTACTTCTTACTCATTATTTTATATTACACCCTTCCTCTCTTGTGATATATACCTATATTTTTATTTAAATTTGAAATCCTCCAAGCGACTCTCGATGGTGATACCACACACAATCGACTTATATATATTTTTATATCACAAATTTATGTATTACGGGTGCCATTTTGATTGCAGTCTTACTTCAAATAGCCTAAGTTATTTAGAATAATTTCGACTTTAACGTTACCATATCCATTAAAATCGGTTGAAACGTTTTGTTCTGACGAGAGAATAAATAACTTGCTCAGTTACATACATGAATACTAAATACAAAGTTCTCCTTTTTGCCCAATCGTGTGATAAAAAAGGCAGTACGCAGAATGGTGGAGCCGCAATTAATTTCTTTTTACATATAAAATACCATAATTATTATTGATTGGTATGCAATTAGCACCTGAATTGATGGATGATTTGGGTGTCTTGCACCATTTCTAAAATCCGGCACATAATTTATACACGTTGTTTTGTAATGTAATTTTCCTAAAGTTTAATCTTATTTTATAGACCAAAGAAGGAATGTGAATATTCTGATGTTATTTACTGTTTTTCAATAACTCATACTCAAACCTGGAAATCATGATCAATATTACAAATATCCTAAGTAGATGTAGATAAATAAATATTTAGGTAATCTTTAACTCGTTTGACTAGTTTAACTACTAAGTTTTTATCGTGACCCTATTTGATATAAATTTAGAACGTAGAGAAAATTAGGCAACATTATATCCATATCCTGTTCTTTAAAGCAAAAATACATATACCTATTTTGTCAAGGCGTATGTGGTTTTAAATAAGTATTTATGAAGGTGTGAAATTAAGTGTTATAATCTGCAACTTCTCAATTAAATAAAAGTATATCAAATTCTTCAAGTCCAATATTATAAAAAAAATAAAAGAATATTAAAAATGAAAAATGCATAACTTCATAGCTACAACTATATAAAATTATGTCAACTGGTCAACTAGTCATGATAACATTTCCGCCTAATCGTAACAGTATTCACATAATACAATAAAAAACCTTCTCAAACTAATTGCAAACCAAGTAATTATACATATTGATAGTCGTGATATTATTAAAACAATAATGAACTGAACATAAGTTAAAAATAACAGAAATTTCTATTTAAAATTCGATTTAGAATATCAAAATTTATAACTTTTCTTTGAACGTTTTTAACTGGTCTCTTACCTTTGAATCAATTAAAGACAGTTTGAAATAATAAATTTGTCTGCTAATATGAATGAATGTTGCGAAAAAATTCCCTCTAACTTACCGATTAAAAATCTCTCTTGGGTATCGAGATACATAATTCGAGACTCCGGATAATAATTCCTATATTTCATACTGTATTCTTCTTTATATATCTTAGTTACTAGCTCACTATTAACTTGTAGTTTGTAAGAAACAACATTTTAAATGAATTAGGATATTTGTTCTTAAAGCCGAAGACACGTATGAAAATGATTCGAGCGTGTGGAATTTATTGCTTTAACACTGTCATCATAAAGTCCATATAATTTTCTTTAAATAAAAAATAAAGATCTTTATGCAATTAGATATGAACTAACTAAATGTTGATCTGAAAATAAGGTGGTATTTTCATTAAAGTGCTTTCACTAAATTTAAAGATAAGTTGGAAGAAATCAGGACTCATCACCTTGCTCCTCCTGTTAATTGGCATTTAAAACATTACCACATTAATATAATTCAATTTTAATATAATACACAATTTATTCTAAGATTTCATTAAAACCGCATTTCGTAAAATTCAATATAACCTTACTAAATTGCTTTCACCAAAATTGTAGAGCGTATTGAAAGAAATCTGGATTCACCATTTCTCTCGGTTAATCTAACATTACATTTTTTATATCCGCTACAAAAACCATATTTTTTCGTTAATTCAAAAACGACAATGGATCGATTTCAAGCATTCCCCTCGCTCTCCTAATATCTTATCTCGTCAACGCATTCAATAAACACGTCTTCGCAAAATTAAGTATCCTTCTTAAAAATTAACATCCCTAAATTATGCTTTGCATCTATTTGACTGCACTTATACAATACATTTTCACAATGTCTCGCTTACTAAGTCGCTGGCTATTTCTCAATTATTCCAGTTACTATACACACTGTATTGCTTACTGGCTCATTGGCTTTTTATCAATTATTTTGTTATATCTCTCGATTATATTTCTAATTGTGTCCAATAGCTGGCTGGTTTTTACTCAATTATTTCACTAAAGGCCGATTTAAATTATTCTTGTAATATTCGAGTCTGGCCATTCAATCCAGTGCTGGATTGCAACTGAAATAATCTGAATAACGTTTAGAGTTCAATGCAGTGAGCCGGACCTAGTAACCAATCCAATGACGTAACTGGATTAGTGGTATTTAATCCAGTGCATCAATTTCAGCGCTACTGAAATTACAGAAATTACCTAAATGAACATTCCAGGGCAGTTGACATCGTAATCGGGTCGTACAGTGAATATATTCTCTTTGAAATTTGTGAAAACTTTATTAAAGTATATTATTTCTTTTCCAAAAATTTTAATTGTTTAATGTGTCTAGGTAACATAAATGGATATGAGATGTAATATTAGTTTATTTTAAGAATAAACCCATGAGCAATCTGTTTTCAAAATAGCGTGTAAGGATATGCACATTGAAGTTTTTACTATTGAAGATCCAATAATAAACTGGATAAGACTAACAAATTATCTACATTCGGTGCTAATGGTACTATTTACCAGCCCAAAAACAAATGTCTGGCCGAGTTTAATCTATTCTTAAAATAAAATATGGCGGTGAAGAAAGAATTACAGGTACACAGGAAAATTGTTTATTATAATCAATTCGATATACAGTTACTAACTACAAAAGGCACATGACAGTTTCTTAATGAATCATATAATTTTGCAATGACACTTTCTCTTTATTCACTAAATAATTAGCATGTAGTACACTTTTTTGTTTAACACATAATGTTGAGTGTTATTGCTCTATTACATAATACTGTTTAAAGTGCTTATTTTTAATAACCAGTTCCCCGCTTTTTTAATAACCAGTTTCTAGAGAATAAGCCGATATTATAGTGATTCATTTGGGAAATAGCTGCTTCAAAAATTGTAGAACCTTTAACTAAAAAACCTAAACTATTTCCTACAATGTTCCTACAATACGTCTAGCGTGCAGCAATCTATAAATATAAATTTTTTCACCAAAACTCAAATTGGTCCAAGGATATGGTCTCATTAAACACGTTTTCGGAATAAATGAACTGTTTTTAAATTCAGTATAAACGGAATAGTATTTGAAAATACCTTCATCTTATGCATTTCCATTCACTACCACTTTAATGTACATGAAACAGTAGCCATGTTCAATGAGTACCATTAATACAATGTTACCATATTCATTATAATTAAAATTATACTCCTATATTCATTAGAATCCATAATTTTCGTATCTTTTCCATTTAAATCATCAAAAAAAAATCCACTTTGTCAAAAATCTTTATTCTAATTGTTCCTATTCCTATTGTCGACTTGATATCTGCAACGAATAAGAATAATTTTATTTTTGGGACAACACCAAGACCCCCTTATTTCACGATACATTTCCTATATGAATGTTAATATAGATGATTTTGCCATTGGAATATATATCTGAAGTTTGTGTGATTATTTCCAGTATTTAAATTGAATATTATTTGAACCTGATAACATTTCTTTGGTTATTCTTATTGCTAATTGATTCTCAAAGATATTTTCTGATTTTGATTCTTTTAAAAACAATGCTAAACCTCCTATTGCAATCTTTTCTATTGTCCAATTTTCCACTCCAATCCGTTTTTTAGGGTTCCGTACCTCAAAAGGAAAAAGGACCACTTCGTTGTTTATTTATCTGTCTGTAAAGACCCTTTTTCTCAGGAATAAGTTGATGTATTAAGTTGAAATTATTGTTAAATACTTATATTTATAATGTTAAATATTTATACAGGTCTATAGTCCCTTCATTCTGTAAAGAAATCAAGCAGTCAACGCAATTAAAAAAACCCTTAAAATACAGCCATTTATGCCGCATTTTTTGACAGTAACAAATAAATTAAAATCTATACTTTTATTTATTTGCCTGAGCAAATAAATTAAAACCTATACGGGTACTTTGCGTGGACCTGGAATCAAAACATTTGGCACAAGTAAAGCAAAAAATCCGAAAATCGTTAATTCGTAGTTACATCACATAAAAACAATCAAATATGCGCCTATGAAAGATACAGTAGAAAATATGTTTTCGTTATAAAAAAAATAAAATGTTTTAAATAGTTTAATACGAATATTATATACCAAGAAACTTTATAAATGCCTAATGTGCTTGAGAGATTTTTATTTTCTTTAATTGCGTATCAAATACATCGATAAATTCTTACAAAGCTAGCAATGGAGCTTTTCTTTTACATTTTCTTAATTGCTTTCCACATGATGTCATTTTCACTATAGTATCTATAATTCAAAGGCTCAGTTACATTTTTTGTTAAAATAGCTATCACAATTAACGGACAGCCAAATTTTTTTACATCCTCGAATAAATTTAACGCAAATTCTTAGATATATATTATGATGCAACTTACATCTGATATTTTTGCTCGGGCTCTTCACAATAACCTGTGAAGATAAGGATGTATTGGTCATAAATATATGAAAGGTATTAAAAACCATTGAATAGTTTTTGGGCATAAATTAATTCTCATTATATTTGCAAAATAAAATGATCATTTTTTCGTAGTTCCATAACTGCTATGTATATTCTATACACTTGATTATTTTATGGAATATGAGATGAAATTTTGTTAAATTTGTTAGTTAATTTAAAATAAAACTACATAAAGAAGTTGTAATCTGGGCAATTACATCTCGTTTACAAATTATTATTAATAAACCATGAGTATTAATTTCACGGAAGAAGCATTCGTTGACTCTCCTGGACTTGTGATAAAAAATTAATTCATGTTAACGACCTAAGTAATTAATGCTCTTTTCAATTTACGGTATTTCCGTAACATAGATGAGGTTTTTCCCTAGTTTGGAAATATTTCCGTATTTAAGCTTATGCACATGGTACGCACATAACTATTCATTAGAACAATTATTTGGAAACTAATTAATATCTTACAAAAACTATATTCCATTATAAAAAAAAGTATTAGACACAATTAAATGAAACTACGTGATGTAGTATTATTTCTACTTTCTTTAATTTCTTTAACCCTTTTTTTTGAATCCCTTCTTTTTTTTTAATCTTTGCTAATATCCCACCTGAAGATGTTGTAATACAACGAAACCTAGGTCGCGGTAAAGAAATTAAAGAAAGTAGAAATAATACTACATCATGTAGTTTCATTTAATTGTGAATAATGAATTTCTACAAAATTAACGCTAAATATATTCAATAAAAGTATTAGATTCAAACCATACTAAAGCATGAAACAGGTTCCCGATTAATATCGTCATAACTATTGTAATGAGTTATTTTACGTGCTAAAATATTCTTTATTTAAAAAGATGATTTTTACAAATACTAGATTCAATTATAAAAAAAGTATTAGATTCATAGTATGAAACAGGTTCACGATTAATATCGTCATAACTATCGTAATGAGTTATTTTACGTGCTATAATATTCATTATTTAAAAAGATGATTTTTTTGCAGAACTTAAAATTTACTTAATCATTTTGAAATTAAGAACATAACTACATTTTAGTTTAGAAACTTCTTCCGCGATATTATTTTTTTTTACTGCCCAGGAATGTTATTCACTTATTCGATAATATATTTTTTTCATTTATTCGTTTGTTTGGGCCAATCTCGGGAACCATAAGTTTGATTTAAAAAATTATTTTTGTGTTGTAAAGTACATACTTTTAGCAAGACTGTAGACTATAATATCATTAAGTTAGAAGTCGCAGAGACAGACCAGGGACAAAATAGAAAGTTTTTGTTTCCTTTGTATGTTTGTACGCATTAATAACTAGAATTCCATATTTGATAACAGAACTTCTTTCTTAGTTAAAAAACCTATATTTTGTGAAATAATATAGGCTATATCTTATTAGCTCATATGTAAATGAAGAGAGCGCCCATAAAAAAAATAACAGAGATTGGGAAACACCGTTTAAACAATGCAAACTAGAATGGGATCAGTTTATTTATTAATTAATTATCCCCAGTATTCCAACCGATATTCCATATTATATTAATTTACTCCCCCCACTCCGATAACAGATATCGTTTGTCGAGCAAAGCAGAAGTTTTTAGTGACCGCACAGAGAGCAGCCTCGTTATAATAATTGTACGTGGATATACTGAATTTAAACGTGGAACCGCAGAGCATGAACATTATTATATAAAAATGGTAATTATTCTTAATTTTTTTCAGAAATTATTAGGATACCCATGAGACCATATAAATTTCCTGATAAAAATATTATATGTAAATTGAACTAAACTCCCGAATCAAAACCTATATCGAACCGTCGAATCGAGTGCGTTAGAGGTTAGTCGCGCGTTCACTCCAGGAACGCTATTATGGATACATCAGTGAACGCGCTGAAAGCTATCGAAAATGTTATTCAGGTCATTTGCTTCAATAAATTTCAGACAGTTAATAATGTTCGTTTAGTAATAACAGCATTGATGATATTCGTAAAGTAACGTATGTGAGATGTTTCAAGTAACTGAATTGTTGTGAGAAAGATGATTTTTGAGGAAAATGGTGATATAAAAAAAATTAATGTGAATAATATCTTATGCTTATAAAAATGTTTTTCTCTTTTATTTCATTTATTTTTTAAAACCATTTTTATAATCTTCATGCAGATGTACTCAATTAATAAGAAAAGTGGTTAATTTAATTGTTTGCATAGAAACCCAGTATATAATTGATGCAAATGTAGACTTCATCAGCCTAAGAAATTACTAAAAAAAAAGAGTTTTATCCAAATAAATTCTTTAGCCGCAGTCTTTGACAAACTCCAACATCAATAAAAATGAAAATAAAACTAGTGTCAAGACAAATGTTTATAATTAAAACATTGAATCATCATTATCCGGCTTAATAACTCTAACGTGTTTTCTGTCTGTGGCTCATAAGTAGCTAGCAAAATTGGCACTGTCTTCAAATCCTTTAGCTATTCAAAGGTTAGGGTGAGTATCAGCTGCCAAAACTCTACGCAAGACATTTTCATGACTTTTTCAACCATATGTGATTACTTCTCATATGATTAAGCTTATAACTTTTTTCCTGATTCTCAACATGTATTCCAAATCTGCGATTTAATTTCTCCTTGTAACGTATCTGCAAATTAAATAGATTTATTAAAAAAAAAACATACAAATAATATAATCCCAACATAAAAACCAACGCAAATTTTACGAAATGTATTGTTATCATTTAACAATTATTTAGCAACGGAATCTTTTAGTATAAAACTTTTATAAGTTTATTTAGATAAATTACATTATATTATTTCTGGATTTCTACGTTCACAAAATCCTCTGTGAACGGATCGTCATATTAAGATGTCTCGTGTATACGCCACCTACGTATATTATTATTGAGAGGCTCGCAACTTATTTTCCGTTTCGGCAGTGAGGGAGAAACTTAATTTAAATGTATATGGGATTAGTTCCTTTCATATATAGTTCTGGGGCCAGAGATGTTCTGCGTATTATCGATATCAATAAACGTATTTAGATATCAATAAACGTATTTTTATTTAACGTTACCCAACATAACAATGTGATTACAGTCAGCATATTATTTCGGCGTACGATATTTTTGCTTACTGCTATTGTGTAAAAGATTCATTAATGATATTTGCTGCCTTTGTGTGGAAAGATCTGAAGAATGTTCAGAAAAAAATGTTAGCAAACCCATTTGAAGCTTAATATTACGTAAAAGGGACATTTCAAATATTAAAGTCGAGAGATAAAAAATGGGAAACAGAAACCAAGTATCGTTTTAAAACAATTAAAGGAAGCGCGAAAAAAAAATTATTGCCCCCAATAATCCTCTATTCTCTGCGTTGCGGGCCCTTTGAAACTTAATATTCGCAAACAGGACTCTGTGAAGTATTTTAGTCAGAAATTAAGGAATATTAAAAAGAAATATTAAATCGTTTTAACAGACCTAATAAAAATTAGTCACAGACAGAATTAATAAAAATATTTTCAATATGTGAACTAAAATGTCTCTATGAAGGTGTTTAATTACACAATTATATATATATATATATATATATGTATGTATGTATATATATATATATATATATATATATATATATATATGTATGTATGTATATATATATATATATATATATATATATATATATACACTATAGAAAGTGTGAGTCCATGACAGATGGAAATACAATCAGACAAACGAACATGACGATTTTACATTTCGTCTTTTACCCACACACTAAAAATTGCATTGTTTTAAATATTTTCGCTATTCACATGAAAGTTTTTTGAATATTACAAAACAATTCATTTTAATGTTTATATTTACTTACTTTGCTTAAACATTGATAATAAACGGAAATACTCTGTTATTAATAAACCATTTAGATTTATATTCAAAACTTACTTGTTTCATCGTATACTTCACGGTAAAGACAAACACTACTGCACCAAGAATTTCAATCGTAATTTTGCTACATGTCATTAACGTAAAGTTTATTTCCGTTTCCAAATAAAGTACGACGTTTTAGTATCTGTAAAATTGTGTTGTAATGAATTAATAACGCGCGCGAGTCTTTTTCCCGTTCGCTTTACGCATAAAACGTCTGCTCCGATCATTATTCGAGTAATATTCGGACCAATTCGAATTTGAACTCCGATAACGGTGTTGCCCTAAGGAAATAAATTGCTCCAGAATGTGTTGGATTAAATTACGTTTTAAATATGTAGAATTCTGCGAATGTTTCGTCCATCGCACTTTATAGCACGACTTTGATATGAGTCGTACTGCGACTTTGATATGAGTCATGCCGGTTCATTTTAGGTTTACAAATTTTTGCTAATTATCCTACACTTTTCTTCATTTTACGTGTTCATACCGAGAATTGATGACGCCATACAGTATTGTATTCTGTTTTACTTTAACCTATTAATTCTATTGACGTCAATAATCTCTAAATATAAATGAGCATAATACATATCATTTATCGATCTTTATTCAATTTCCCAATAAAGCGAAATATATTTAAATTCTTTCCAATTGCGCTTGACTTATTTTTGCATCAAAAACCATAAGTAAAATAATATATTCCAAAGTACCTTATTTAATATTGAATATAATTGGCGTTAATTTTGTAGAAATTCATTATTCACAATTAAATGAAACTACGTGATGTAGTATTATTGTATATATTAGCAAGATCTTTGCTAATGTACGCACCTGAAGATGTTGTAATACAACGAAACCTAGGTCGTGGTAAAGAAATTAAAGAAAGTAGAAATAATACTACATCACGTAGTTTCATTTAATTGTGTACCTTATTTAAGTTAAGCAATTTATCATCAAAACGAAACTAAAATACGTCAAATTTAAAAATTAATCTACTTTGTAAGTTAAAAGATTTTTCGCTTCAAGATAGTCGTATTAAAAATATAATTTATCCTTAATTGATAATCAGTCTTAAAAAAACTTGTCTCTTTATGAAACCCGTTACTTGAAATGGTACTTGCATTTATTTCAACACACGGATAATATATGGCTAATAAACTGTGTAATTTGTGTGTCATAAAATTGTAATTGATTACAATTTCAGGCCACATAAATTACACAGTGTATTAGCACACAACTTACACAGCTTATTAGCCTGAATAGTATAATAGGTTGCAAAATTAAAAATTTTGGAAACCCTAATTTATTGGTCTGTCAGTTAATACCATTTCAAAATAATTATTCCTTTTCGCTCGAACCGGTAATTTTATTGTCAATATAATGTTTTTCTTTCATATTCAACAAATTACTTAATATACACGAGGTTTAAAGATGTTTTTACATACCTAAATACATGCATTCTTTTGTATATTCCATTGAAATTCATCAGTGGATCTGTATAACTATTGTTGTTTGCCAGACTCTTTTATTTGGAATTTAGAATAATATTGATGGAATTAGTTTTCATTTATTATTTTATATCCTACACAAATATAATCAGAACATACATTTAACTTATAAAAGTAAGGATTAACTAAAAACATCACCTGATATTGTCGGTTACTTTTCCACTACGAAATTTTCATGATTATTTTATCAAGTAGATTTGGTTGATGGAATTATTATACCAACACTAATATATGAGAGGTAAAACATGGTTATAGATAATATTTTGACACATTACATATCTGTCAATTATGAATTTTCTGATTTTACACAAGAGACATTACGTTAGCATAATCGAAAATGACAATATTAGCTTTCCAGTAACGAATTTCATTACATAATAACAGGTTATTTACTGAATGCCTAAAAATAAAATATTTTTAGATGTGTTATCAGAAATAATCCCATTACAGGGATTTTGATCTATTTTAATTTCGGGGTAGTTTTATAATTCGGGCAATAAAAAGAGTAGGTTTCTTAAAATTTCACTTTTCGACAATCGCTTTCCAATGCATCTTTTTTTAATATCCATTTAGAAACCAATGGTTTTTTATTTGTTTACGACTATTACGACTTTTTGCACGTATCCTCGTGGTACATATATTTTGGCTTTATTTGCTTTTGACGTCAAATTATTTTATTACGAAAGTATAAATTGAATTACTTATCAAACTAAATTTGAATTAATTTTTAGGGTTAATACAATGTTCCGTACTTCTACACTACTTAGTGATATTTATATATTTATAAAAGCAAAAATGTGTAAAACAAAACTATTTTAAGAACTAAAGAGCTACTGAAAACTAAATAAATATAAGAAGAAAATTTAAAAACTCATCGAACTGAAGAATATTTTGACAACATATAATAGATATTAGCAATATTTAGTCAATCGTTTTAATGCTTTTTGGATTCGTTTTAAAATTTGCCGCCTCCTGTCTTCGTTGGAAGAATATTATTCCATTTTTACTATCTCATTTTCTAATTTTAGTTACCTTAAATGAGATTTCCTTTAGAGTTTTTTTATTCTTTTCTATAAGATACTTCAAAATAACAATTGATAAGAGACCGTTACATTCAAATTTAATATTTTCGATTTACAATTTTAGGTATGTATAATTTTTTTCTGAAATAAATAACATAAAAGTAGATTATATGACAAATGGGATCTAATCATAACTGGTAAAACTTTCCGCGACAGA
Organism: Druceiella hillmani; assembly: GCA_039881145.1. Taxonomy (NCBI): domain Eukaryota; kingdom Metazoa; phylum Arthropoda; class Insecta; order Lepidoptera; family Hepialidae; genus Druceiella; species Druceiella hillmani. Next base: position 105,352,111 of record JAYKKI010000001.1, on the reverse strand, counting down.
GTTTATCGATGTAATTACCTCTGTTTTCAAAATATATTTAGTCGTTTTGATGCCATTTTATACATAAGTTTTGAAGCCATTTTTATACCATGTGAATTTTCAAAATATGAATTTGTTAATGATATGCCAAGAGAAACTTATTTTCTATACTTTTTCTTATAAATATCTCTAGGAGATATTACGTGTTACTATTAACTTACTGTAAATATTGACGACATGTAAATTAATTAAGAATTTTAAACTAAAAATAGATTTGTTGGAGTACACTATTATAAAACATAATTCAGTTCTTTTCTACTTCCAAAATTTTCTTTTGTAAATATAGAACGTTTTAGAAGTAAAATTGAAAATAAAAATAAAAGTAAAATGGAACTGAATTATGAAAAACTGAATAGGAGAAAAACGAGCTAACGATATTTTTTAATATAAGGAGTTTAAATTATAAAGTTAAATACATTATTATACGAAAATCCTTTTAAGTTACAAAATACAATGTTTTAAGTATTAAATACTACTCTTATCATAATATAATAAACATAAGGATAAAAATAGTTACGAGAAATTCCTGTGGACGCAACTATATTATCACTGATGTTTTAAGGGATGCCCTGAATATTGACAGAGAGTATGTCGTATAAACCAATATGACCGTAAACGGAGACGAAACATCACTTCTAGCCTTACCGATTTCTAGATCACAACAATATAGAATCCGTCAAAGTTCGGCGAATAGAGTTGAGGTACATCCACAAGGTTAAAGTTATGTAAAATTGATTTAATAATTTACAGTAACGTTTTGTTTTATGATACTATTTTAATGAATACTTTTTAATGTTTTTCAAATTTCATTTCGTAATGATAATTCAACATATATACTACATGAATTTTTGTAAGTAATTCTTAATAATTCTCAACACCCCTTTCCACTGAATCGATATGAGTAAATATATACTTATCATCATAGGTGGTTTCAACCCACATTCATATAGTTACATTAATCGAAAATTAAAATTTTTTTATACTGGATTTCGGATGTGAGTTTATCAATGGTCACCAATTTTATACATTTTATTTTATAAATAAGCTTAGGGCTTTTGTTCAATTTTGTCAATAAAATAACAAAGAAATAGGTATTGAATATATTTGGCGTTAATTTTGTAGAAATTCATTATTCACACTTAAATGAAACTACGTGATGTAGTATTATTTCTACTTTCTTTAATTTCTTTACCACGACCTAAGCAAAGAATCTTTGCTAATATCCCTCCTGAAGTTGTTGTAATACAACGAAACCTAGATCGTGGTAAAGAAATTAAAGAAAGTAAAAATAATACTACATTACTTAGTTTCATTTAAGTGTAAAGAAATAGATGTAAAAATATATAATTTTTTTTAATTTAAAGATGAAAATTAAAATTTAAATAATGATTTACGATGAAATAATTACATAAAGGTATATATGTACATATATATATATATATATATATATATATATATATATATAAATATAAATATATATATATATATATATATATATATATATATATATATATATATATATATATATATGTGTGTGTGTATAAATACAGACATAACTATAAATACCGTAAATGATAATAGTAAGTACTTTATAGAAAATAATAATAATAAGACACGTACAATTCACAAACCAACGTAAAAACTGAAAAATAATTACACGGCTGAGTCATTCGGAATGACGTACTTCTTGATAGACAATACAATTTGGATGGCCTAAACCCTTTGACTAGTATAAATAATAAAACAAAAACATCCGAATTCGAGGCGTAGATAGATATTGTCATAAACGGACCCTAATCATTCACGCCTTGAAAAAAATCTGTAGGCTTGAAAGAGATGTTGATCTTTATAAAGTAGCTCGAGCTTCTCTCTCCATAAATCTACTTACCGCTATAACATTATTCCTTCCATACTCATGAAAGTAGACATAACAAATGTGAATACTGAAATTAATTTCTAATCAAGTTTTTATATTAGGGATAAGGATATATAAAAAAGAAAATTAGAAGTTGTCCCAATGATATAACTAGCTAATGTTAATATGAATGTTAAATTAATAGCTAACAAAATTAATAATTCTAGATTAATACTACTATACGTATTTGGGTTAAAACTACCAATTTTCATAAATATGTATATATTTCATTTAATCCGAAAATGGAACTGTAGAAAATTCGAGTAGCGTTTATGTATCGTACAAAATGTATTCATTTGTGTATAATTTGATACTTATTATTGATGGCAGTGGTAATAATTTTTAGTATTACCTGGGCAGTGCTTATAACCATAGTTCATTTAATATATTAGTAAGAATAGGTAAAACAGTAATCATAAAAATAAATTTACAAGATTTACTATACCACTTCCATATTCTATGGTTTTAGACAATATTCAAGACAGGCTGTATCTAGGCGCTGCACAGCTTCTAAGTTCTGATACCTGTTCGTGCATGACCTTGAAATATGTTCTAAAAACAAGAACACCTTCCTAAACATTATAACACAGACTTAAACAGCATAGCATAGATCTGCAACCTATGAAGATTTGTATACTATACATGCTGCTACATTGTGTAATGAACTGATCTGCTGGAGCTTTTACTTCATTCGTTCCTAAGAAAAAAAATAGAAATACATTGAAATAATTCTGTAATTTTTATGGTTCTTGCAAGTACTAGTAGGGTGGCCCATTAAAAAATAAAACAAATTTCTAAAGAATTCACAAATACCGTAATAGACGTAAAATTATGGCGTCGTTATGTATTTACACTGTTTGCTAACATTTCCCAGTTTTCTTTTCGCGCTAAATTCGTGTTCCGACCGGTACTCAGCCAATATCTCGGTTTGAATTTGGAAGGCGATGTCGAGCAAAGCAGTAAATTTTCACGCGAACGGGTCGACTTATATTACTTTTTAAATATATTGTGGCCTCGAGATTTTCTCTTCGGTATGAATTAGTTCTCGCTTTACAAGTTTTTTTGTGTGTCTGCATATAAAATTAACATCGACACAGATTAGGTAGAAAATGTTTAGTATTACGTTTGATTTGCTGAATCAAGTGTATTTATTGGAAGTATTTACAAACGGACTGAACATGTCCAAATAATTTAAATGGAGCCTTTAATGAATTGTAACCTGAAGTTATTGTTTTTTCTCAACATGTTTCTTTATCTTCCATTAAAAAAGTTTGAAATATTAACTTTAATTTGGTAAAAGCTTTTTCACGTAGTTTTGCACTCTAGGGATTTTCACTCGGACTGGCGTTGATGCAGCACAAGGGTTATTAACTTTACGTAAAGGTATTTTATTTTAAGCGATATCTATGCTAATACCTAAAGCAAAATTGTCTGTTTACTTGTTTGCTCGCACTAATATCTGGAAAAGCGTGGTCAATTTCCAAAATTTATCGTGAATGGAAAAATTATACATTGATGAAGTTTGTGTATCATATACCTCGCAGTTTATGGTGAGCAGAACAGTGAAAAAAATATTACTAAAGTTAGGTAATAAAATTTAAAATGTGTGATGCAGTAGGAGGCTGGCTATTTATTGAGTGATCATGCCGAGTTTTCCCGCTTATATCCCTTAGACTTCGACAAACGACGTTATTTGGTAAGTGGAACGGAGGTGCTCAGTAACTGCGAGGAGTACAGCAGATTAGTAAGTTAAAATACCACGAAACTCACTCGCGTTTTCATCTCACTACGCAACGGATGTGTCTCAAAGAATGCTTTTGAAAGCAATTAATTTTGCATTCTAAAGCTTTGTTTCATTGAAAAGCTATTTTGCTATTGGTATTAAACTGTGGCGCAGCTAGTTGTAAGTTGTATTCAAATATATCCAAACAAAACATGTCAGCACAGACATATGCTTGTGAAATTGCATTTTTTTTTCTTTTGTAATTCATATTTAAAAAGAATTCCAAATTTATTACTACGTATAATATATATACATATATATATATATATATATATATATATATATATATATATATATATATATATATGTATATATATATGCTTGTAGAATAAACAGGAACAAAAGAAATTAAAATTTTATTATTATTCACAATTTGGTTGTTGAAATAGATTTTTATAGATTATTGAAGTTTACAATTTTCGGACAATATTTAAAGTGGTGTGTGCAAATTTTATGTAAAATCCAATAGCAGATATAATTTCGAAAATATATAATCCAGTTTAAAAATTTAATATAAAATGTTCAAAGGAATGGAAGAATGTGGATAGGAAACTTATAAAACCTCTTATACCTTTTATGCCTTTTTGACTACCTGTTATGCCTTTTTTAACTAATTGTCATAATGAGATTATTCTCGAAAAAGTTGAAGTAATCCTAAAGAAGGTGGACAAGATCAATTGTAATTTATAATATAGTTTTAATGCTTTCAACTTGTATTGACTTTAATTTATCGTTTATTAAATTGGTTATTTAGTTGATTTCTTAAAATATTTTCTTGTCTCTAGTATTTCATCTCAATTCAATCCATTATAAAAATAGTTGATATTTATATTTCAAAGAAATTAATAAAGGACTGTCATGAAACAGAATACTCTCTTCGTTTGAAAATATTATGACGAAGTTACATGTGTAATAGAGTAGTTGACTACTTTAAATATGCTGTTTTAGTAAAATGTGTTGAAAATAACAGTTAATTAAAAACCAACATTAAAACATTTTGGAAATTAAAAAATAGTGTCATGAGGTCTTCAAATTAATGATAGGAATAGAGTTGGGATATCATCCTTCACTCCTACAGATAACAACGAGTATTATTAATTACGGTGTCACAATTTCCTATTACCGGCCTCGTTTAAACGTTAAGCTTAATAAATTTTTTATAACTCAGTAAATTTTTGAGAATTGTCAAAATTTTTCATCCCTTGTTAGCTTATACAGAGAAATAAATTAAAATTTAAGTAAATTAAAAAACTATTCTTTCGTTTAAAATGTTAAGGCAATATTCGTATGCTCAATTTCTTCGAAATTTACATACAATTTTTTATGTCCGTTACAACATCCATAAATTATATCGTTATTTCTAAAAGAATAATCGGATATCGTTAGGTGTTTCCATCATTTCCTTTTGAAATTTCTTTTATAGATCAATGTCACCGAATTAATATTCGCATTAATGTGATTTTTCTCGTTCAACGTTCATACACACTTTTATAAAAATACTACATTCTATAAATTCACGTATGCATGGATATATGTCTGTACCATATCATTTTACGGAATATTTGTATTAAATTGGCTAAAAATAAACAATGGCAATATTTTTGTTACCTTCAAAAATATATTTAATATAGTTATATAACAAAATATGTGGAAAGCCTTTTGCGAAAGCTCAAACTGTAGGTATACGATTACAAAATATATCAAATTTAATGAGTATATATTAATTACTAGCCTATCGACTTGACTTTGTTCGCGTGTTCGAAAAAATATCTGTATTATCCAGATAAAAAATATTATTTAGGTTGCTCAAGGGTATAAGCTATTAATGTACCAAATTTCTATAAATTTGTGCAAATTTTGCGTGATCGAAGAACAAATTTACACACAGCTAAAAACAGATTTTCTGGCTTCTGTTATTATTCTATACGCTAAATTAGTTGCTATTCTTAAAATATTTTCGATATATAGAATTTACTTTATTACAATTTTATTATATGTATAGTTTAATTTTTGTTTTCTTTTATTATCTACGTAAAGTAAATCTGCACAAATAGGTACACTTTTTACAACAGAGAGGACAAAGTGGTACAGCAAAATTCCCCCATTTTTTGAACGCATTAATAATATTATTGGCACGTATGAAATCACACCCAAAAAAAAATTTGTAAAAATTATCTCCTTAGCATTTCACGCCATAATTGTTTTATAAATGAAAACATTTCCTATGCTTCTCAAGATTGCTATAGACAAATGGTATTTATGCTTAATTGATTTTAATACATTAAACCGTTCTTTGTCTTATTCCTTACTTCAAAGTACTTTTATTTTAAAATACTAATATTATTTCTCTGATAAATTCTATTTACTTTTGTGTATTGCAATTATAGTTAATATGGACGTTCCCAAAATCTGAGTTACAAGGTTGTAAACATATTAAAAACCTTATTTAGTCAGTTAATGCCGTGAGATAGGCATTGTTCCTTTCGCGCTGTAGTCTGCGATTATATTGTTAAATATTATTTTTATCCCATAGCCAACAATACAACTAATATACTCATGATTTAAAATATATTTCATAGCCTTAATATCTGCCATTTCATTGTCGTTCTATGATATATACAAGTGGACCGAATTTACTATGGCTAGATATATGTAAGAAAAGCTCCTTCATATATATATATATATATATATATATATATATATATATATATATATATATAAAGGAGCTATTAAAATATTTATATGTTAAATTTTAATGTATGTTAAATTTTAAATATCACTAGCGATCTACCGGGCTTTGCACAGGTAGGCCAAAATTTTGCACGCATTGATGGACCCTGTGTCAGTATGTGAAAGCCGTGTGTATAATTTCACTTATTTGAAAAATCGTCATAACTATTCGCTAGGATTAATAATGCAAAAAAAAATTGATCTATATAAGGAAATAATCCAGGAGTTATAACCAGAACAATACCCATTCAGTAATTATTGAAAAAATCGCTACTGTGAAGATAGATACCGCGATGGAGGATTTTTTAATGTGTATTGATTTTTTGAAACCATATTAATGAGTAAAAATACATTATTGAATACATTTATTGAATTCAAAATAAAAGAAATCTAAATTTTGCGTTCTATTTTCAATAAAATTAAAAACGTAAATCATGTTTTTAGTAAGTTCTACTGAAAAATGTATCTTAAAATCGATATCACCTGTTACTACAGAATAATATACTACTTTCAATTCGTTAAGTTTCTTTGATTATTTTAGTCATTATCTTTAGAATCAAGGAGCCTTTAACAAACGATAGAACAACTTGCAGCATCCTGATGAGGCCTTATTTTCATAAAACGTTATTGACGATCATTGATTACTTGCTTTTTCCTGCAACTTCGTAACAGTAATGTAGTCTAAATATCAAATAAATATATTAATTTCTTCTCTGTAATATCTACTAGTTTTTTTCAAACTTCACTCACGTCCAGTAGTAACATCGTGATCAAGTTAAAAAAGAGAAAATTTTGTATCCTATGGGAACCACAATCAGCTTTGTAAATTTGGAATATACAGTTTGAGTTAATATAATAATATTAAACCTTAGACAATTTTTGTTGCAGACAATAATATGTACTTAACTAGAGACCTAATAAACATCATCAAAAATGGTTGCGATCCCTCCGGAAATATATCAGAATAACGTTCACGTTTATTGGTAATATCATGACAGAGTTGACATTTTTTTTTCCTATCCCGCAGTAACCATACTAAGGTGTGAGGATTTGGAATATACGGGTTGAATTAATACGTGCTAAAATCAAACTTACAAAATTTTCGTTACAAACTATACTGCGGGATTAAAAAGGAACTTAATGGACATCATAAAGTATGGATAAGAAAATTATTTATAGAGTTATAGAATAACAAACATTCATATCTGGACTTTACCCTCATGATATTAAGTAGGATCTGTCAATGCGCATGCCATCTAACTCAAATACCAATTGATTTACCAAAAATTATGCCATCTCACCCAAATAAGTCAATTAAGAACTCATTTTCACAATCTTTCCACATTCACTTCACATCAATTATATTTACAGGTGATACCACAATATATATTGCAATTTTCATGAATCCAAGGCGTTGACACGGTAACAACTTCAATTATGATACGCAATGAGAAAAACATACAAACGGAATTGGTAATTTGGTAGGAGTCAATAAATTTAAAGATTAATTTGAGTCGGTACTTTCACGAGCAATATACTTCCCGTCGTGTAGAATTACGAAGTACATTCAAACGTGAGTTGCCCCCAGTGTGTGCTGATTGTCGGAGTAAAATTTGTACCGAATGTAGGCGTACTATTAAAAGTGGAATATCATTTTTTGTGTACTTACGATATAATTAATAAAGCGAGCTCTTTTTACACAAAAAGTACACATTTTTACAGTTCTATACACAAAATTAAAAAAACGGTACCGTAATTACATAGATCACGTGTTCTTCTGTCCATCTACCACACCCATCATCCACACACGCCCTTTGAAATAAAAACTCAAATTATGACCACGAAGGGAATATTTAATATGGTAAAATATATCTTGGATTTTAATTGGGGTATTGACACTATTCCATTAAAAATCTTATTCGAACCAGCCTGAAATTTTTTGCATACTGTTCTAATAAACGTGCAGGCAAGTGGGATGTAAACGAAGAAAATAATAAAAGTTTCGTAGCTTCATCGAAAATTTATAAAAGTCATCAATAACTTGAACTTCTTAGCGGAATAAGTATTTAATGATACCTAACATAATTAGGTGAGGGGGGGGGGCATATATATTGTAGTGAATATCTCAAAAACTATGCCACCCAGAATCATTATTATAGTCTTCCTACAACCTTAGGAAAAACCTCGGAAAACACCATTGCTTCAGAATTTTGAGTTTCGGAAAAAAGAGAGAATATATTTTTGATAACCTTATAATTAACCCTTTTAAACCATGTCTAATACCATATATAAAACCTTATTTTTTTTCGATTACATAATTTGCCCTACGCCCAGTTTGGACAGAATAAATCTTCTTTAAAATTGCCATGTAAATATTATATGTTAGTCATTAAGTTATATGCTTTATTACTATGCCAAATTTCGAGAGACGTACAGACGGCCACGCGAGTGATCTTATAAGGATTCCGTTTTTCCTTATAAAGTACGGACACCTAAAATGTTCCATGCATATACTAATACATAGCCAATCTCCATAATTAAACCCGAGAGACGGAGAGAAAAGGGTTCATTTCTTAAAAGTACGTGACCATAGACGTCTGTGGAAGCTGAATAAAGAACTTCTAACCCAGTTAGACCTGTTATTGCCATTCTACTTGTTGTGTTTTGTTTTCATTTATGTAAGGTTTTTTTAGAGTTCCAAAACTAATAAAGTTGAATTACTAGATATGATTTAATTTGAAAGTATTTTTTCAGGTTTTTACATAGTTTTATTTGGAAATAGGAACACAAAGAGTGGGAATATTGCAAATGGTGTTTTGAATATTATTCAAAAGAATTTGAGACTCAATATTACGTCTAAGGAGCTAAAAAGGAAATATGAAATCTTCTTTTTAAAAGACTTCTCTAAAGATAATCCATACAATGGGGTATGCTATTTTTTTCATCTCCACTTCTTAATAAAGAAAGGTACTTTAAAAAATAATAAGAATTTTTTTATCAGGAGAATGTCGACCAGAAAATTCTTCATTGGGGACATTTAGGTTTTATCCGTCCTCCATTGAATTTACACACAATTTTGTTTTCATAATTACGCGATGGCCCTATACTTTTGCTTTGTCTGTGAATTCAATAGGAAGATGGTTTTTGACATTTGGAAAGCGAATAATTCTTTAAAACTCACACATCACAGGAAGGTCGATTTTGTTACATTTTAAAAGCATGTATTAGAAACAGGTAGTTGTCCGTACTATTTTATCACTCGGTTCGTGCTAACTAATCGAACAAGGAATATACACGCATAATATAAAATTATATGTATGTTTTTGTTAATGTAGTATTTATTTGAAATATTACTACGAATTAAGATATGAATTTACAGTTTGCGCGTTAATATTTTTTTTTCTTCTGTTCGAAATCCTAAACCACTAGTGTGTAGCTGTGATCAAACGAAAATAAAATCGTGGAGTGCATTTCGTTCAAAGTTGAAAAGGAAAGGAAAAGGGAACATAAACCTATGTTATATTATTAAAACAGATTTGACAATACTACGAGTATAAAGATCGAAGAAGACTGTCTGAAGCTAGTTATGATTTTTAAACTTCAAGAAATAAAAGTTTTCTAAAATTGCATCTCACAATTATAAATCCATTATTATTTTCTGGCTATAGTACCTTATCGCTTATACAATAAAACCTTATTTTACATTTTTTTTGCCATTCGTATTTTTACATTTAAATTTAATCTTTACGTAGGCGAAGTACTAGAGTAACAAGTCAATATTTATTTCTAGTTTTTATATTCTGTGAATTATTTCACATAAACTCTTTTTAAATAAATGAATATTTAGGTGATGTTAAAATTTTCCAAGTGTTCATTTATTGACTGGCTTCTTGACCTTGGAAACATGTTGGACAGTCCTGCACTGGCATCGAAAATATCCTCTGCGAATATCCTGTGAGCTTAACCGCGGAACCCGAAAATCGCAGTAAGATCACTAACTTTGACGATTTTAACAAATGAAATAACTCTAGAGAACAAGCACTGCCCTGCTTGTGATAATATTTGAATAAGCTCTGACAAAGGATCAGTATCATGATCGTTCCAAAAAACCTTTGCTAACGCTGTTGTTTTATTACAGGTAACAAGTGGTTTTATTACAGGTTTAACGGCAGAAGCACGGCAGTAATATAGCCGAGGACAATTTTGAATACAGTTCTGTCCTAAAATATGAAAATACATACTCTGTGAATTTTATTAGAATAACAACTTTTACTGCAAATTTCACAAATGCGGTTGTGTAATATACCAGCATTTTCATATAAAATAACATGACGTAAACTATCTTCAAATATTCCCACGTAATTGGGTAATATTTTAGCTACGTTGAAATTTGCCGCAAAATCGTTGACTTTATCTTGTGTTGCTCAGGTATTTGCGTTACAACGCGATCCCGTTATTTACCAAACCTTGCCTTGCATTGTTCAGGGGTTTACGATGATATGTAATCTCGTTACTTCTATAAACATTCAGCTCGTTACTCAAGCATTGCGATGCTATCCAATCTCGTTACTTGATAAGTCTTTCTGCGTATTGTTTGGAGTTTGCGATGCCGTGCGATAGCCATTACGTCGGTAACCTTACCTTGCGTTGCTCAGATGTTTGTTAATATCGTTAGTTTCCATTGCTTAAACACAAACACCTATACGATTTTGTCACTTTAATAACTTTTTTGCGTGTTTCTTAGGTATTTGCTATGCCACGCGATCCCATTGCTTCCAGAACTTTATGTCGCGTTACTTAAACGTTGACGATTCTATGCAATCTCGTCGCGTCTATAATCTTTGATTACGTTTCTCAAGTATTTGCGATACTGATCATTACTATTGCTTTTGGCGTTAATCAGAGTGAATAAACAGAGTGTCTCTGTTTATTGTTTTACACTATATTTTCCTTTCTCGCAGTCTAGACGCCTTTTCTGGTGTGTAACAAATTATTTTATCGCTTGTATCTTCTCAAATCTGAATGCCAGAACTGAAGAGTTGGAACCCGTAATTTAATGACAAAAATCAGATTAATACTTATAATGAACTAATTTGAAACTAGCTATTCATCAAATCTCAGAGCTAAGGTAGGCAATACTTCTGAACCATAAGAATTTGATTAAATAATGCGAAATTTATCAGTATAACGTATTATTATGGGGGCTGAATACACTTGCATAGTTTCTATAAGAATTCGTTATGTATAAGTAGCTAAAAAGTCGTTCGCAAAATTTGAATTAATCAATCGAACGTGAATCTAAACAAAGCTGTTTAAAAATTAAATGAAACTAAGTGATTTAGTATTATTTCTTTAAATATACGATGTAGTATATATGATGTAGTATTATTTCTTTTAGTAATACTTTCTATAAGTTCTTTACCACGACCTAGGTTTCGTTATATTACAAAATCTTTAGGTGGGCTATTAGCAATCTTATTTGATTAACTTCGTATAGATAACATCTACAAATAAATTAAATTAGATTTACTTTAAGAGCCTTTAGGTGTTTTTCTCGACATAATCTACATGTAGAAATTTCCAAAACATCTACTTGCTCTTATCAAGTATTAATTAAGCTCTCATTAGATATTAATGAATTCCATACCGATGTAGTAATGCCAAATTTCAGGTTCAATTCAGAAAAAACTTTTCACGTTTTTTCAATGATTCGTGCATAAATGGAAAGTTCCAAACTCCATTCGTTATTTATTTCTTAGCTATTCTAAAAGCCTAAGTCAGCTAGTTTCATATCCATTAAAAAAGGCTCAGCGTTTTTATAATACGAAAGGTCATCTTATTAAGCCTTTAAGAAATTTTATTTCGTATAACAAATACTTTTCCAAACATCCTTCAATATATACTCAATATGATTTTATTCTAGCAGTAATATTGAGCAAATAGAATGATTTTAGGTGATTCTTAAGCTGGCGGCGTTTTGGCTTGCTTCACGTTCAAGTAAAAAAACCGCTAACCGAGATTTAGGCTCTAGAAAAAAAATATCAAAACTTTTTTTTCTTTCTTATTTATTTTATACTCGCGTAAGTACTTTTATATTGTACTTTACGTCTACCCCATTTTAAGTAAACTATTGTTTTCTGATATTCAATACACTAGATTGCTACATAATAATGTGATAATGTTCAGTTGAAAAATATTTATTTTTTTTTAGTATGTATACACTTCAAATCAATTGATGTATAGGTTACCATCATCTACGACTTTTACCATCGTTGTGGTAAAGATATAATTCCTTCTTCATAAAATGATTCTGCGCGATCATGATTATCAAATCCTTTTCCTGTAATATGAGCCTGCAATAACCTAAAGAGACGGTAATCAAACGGGGAGAGGTCTGGTGAATAAGGAGGGTACACAAACAACTACAGCCTAATTCAACAATTTTATTGCAAGTGAGGGTGAGCATTATCATGTAAAAGGAGTAAAACTTCTTGTTTTTTCTTAAATTTTTCCGCAATATTATTGTATTTACCAAAGTACGACTTAGAATTCTTCGTTGTTTTCTCTGGTAGTTAATCCCAGTATATTACTCCTTTTGTGTTCCAAAAAACGTTCAACTTTTTTGGAGGTAATTTGTTAATTGGCGGCTGGTATACCTATTTGACCTCTGCTAGGCCATTGCCGTTTATTGCTATGATTGACATACAGTACTCACTTCTCGTCTCCCATCACTAAACTCCGCAGCCATGCCTGGGTATGGTGTGAACTGAGTAATTGTGGACAGACAGCCAATAGGGCAATTTCTTGATATTGGCTTAAGTTATGCGGCACCCACTGAAAGTAAGCGGTCGGCGTCGATTGTCACAAAGCTTTCTTCGTGGAGTTAATCTTCCAGGTCGTCATCCTCTTAACACAAGGATTAAAACCAATTTACTTGATTCTCCAGAAAGTAATCTTGAAAAATTAATGAACGTTTCTTAAAACACTCTTCCGTTTTTACCATTTAAATTTAGATACCGGGCACTAAAACATTTATAAAGTACAAATAGAACTCGCAATACCAGTGCTTCGTACACATTTAGACACTTATAAACGTTTATATGTACATAGTATTGCTATTAAACTATATACAAATATTAATTTTTCGCAACATAATTACATTGCCTACTATATTTTTCACAAGCTTAAAAATATAATGTGTATTAAAAAAATTGTAACTTCAGATTTTATCAACCATGCTTTTCACGACTTGTGATTCAGTAGTTTGGAAAAGTAGGAGAGGTGGGTGCAATCCTCTGTTTCCGCATACTTTTTAGAGTATTTTTTAAATATGCAATTTAAAAGAATGGGAGAAATAATTTTATATATTTTCTTTTTAATTATACCACAGATGCTTTATGAAAAGAAAGAACTCTTCTTAATACCTTATTTACACCTTCTTTGATTTTAATTATGAATATTAAACAAAAGTTAGCTAGTGCAAAATTTGTGGGTTGTGAAGATATACATAATAAAACCCATATATTGTATCAAACTCCGAATTTGTACGTTGCATATTTTCTGAGAAATCGCTAGTGACAGACGGACTGAAAGACACTTGAAGGAAGTTAAGAATATCCTTTTTTCGATATTTGGAACATTTAAAACAGTTTTTACCATCTAATTAAAAAATACTAAAAATATATTTTCCGCTTTTACCACGCTGGTAAGGAACTGTAAAAATAAGTGTGCCATTTTTACCATTTAGACACGAAAGGCTAAAAGTTATTTCTCCTTTTTTAACTTTCAGAGACAGGCCACTAAATGATTGGTTTCGTTTTCACTATTTAAGTAGTAAGAGCAATAAAAATAACTATCCCGTTTTTCCATTTATTTGCAAAACATTGAAAACAAGTCTTTTTTTTATTTATAAAAACAGCTATTTCGCATTCACCATTAAAGTACAAAACACCAAACATAAATGTTCCGCGTTTATCATTTAAGAACAAAACGCTTAAAATAACTATCACTTTCATAAAATTGATGTACCGGATACTATAAAAAGCTATTTCGTTTTTACCATTTAAATACAGAATATAAAAACTAAAAGTTTCACTTGTACCATTCTGGTACAGAATGTTAAAAATAAACGCTGGCCTCGGGTTTCAAAGTGACTGCAAAGTAATGATACTCATTCTAATATTTCAACTTTAATACTTTCGAAACCTTAAAATATTGTAATATGAATCGTGGAATTTCGCAGTTCTAGAATCACACAGTATTCACAATAATAATAATTTATCTTTCTTTTGAGGTGCAAAAATCTGTGAAATACCAAAAAAAACTACCTTTAGGGAATAAAATCTTGTTTGTTTACACGATTTTTAATGTTTAAGTTATTAGATTAAATTATTCAATATTAATAATCATTTCATACTGACTAAATACTCAAACTAACGAACACATTCATAAATAAAAGCACCATAGAGTATAAAATAGATACAATTATCTGCAAATAGGCCACATTTTGCAACATTAATGCAGAAACGTCATTAAATATAGCTTACTACCTCAGGCGCGTACCAGAATGCGGAAAAAGGAAATCAAGTACAAATGAATCACTGTGTGTATATACATGGTTATAGAAGATAATTTTACTGGGTAGCTCTTATCTTAATATTTCTTTGTATGAACATTGAAAATCTGCGTGAAGCGATGGAGTCAATCTCGGTTCAGTTTATCTTTTGTCATAAACAACTCCGCTCAGAGTCCCTCGAGATATTCGCCGTATTTTTGTACTTGTGAATGGTTTCTATTTACCCAAAGTTAGTAATATAGGAATAATATTTATTAACAGCATGCCGCGGTTTAGATTGCTTGTATCAAATAATTTTTATATTTTTGGTTGATGAAACACATAATTTGTAAAAAGGTAGCCAACGTTATCTCCGCCGCTCATATTATATGCGTTACGTTGTATTCATAAAACGAAATACATAATTCCTTAATAGTCATGGTGTATAAACATTTTATATTTTTTGGCTTCTAAATAAAAACAAGCCCTATGCTACTTTGTAACATTTCAACAGAAGATTTTAGGATTTGGAAGACTTTGGTACATGAATGTGTGTTATTCCCAGCTCCATCTTTCACATAGTGGTTCCAAAGTAAAAACGTCAGAATTTATTTTGTGTCTTTATAAATTTTATACCATTTAAGAAGGTCGAAGAAAGTATACATCACGCCAGGTTTTTGTAATTAAATCTCTTATTAATGAACATGTTGATAACATTACATCGGCAACTAACAAACCAGCCATCTCAGCTGAGGAAGCGTAAGCGTTAGTTGAACAATTCTGTTCAAATACCCTATAGCATTTTTCCACTCTTTACTCAAAGAGTTATTTTTATAAAAATTAGCTTTATTAGATAACATAAATTCAACGCATGATCTATTTAAACTAGAATTTTTAATCCATCTATGTGTAATATGGGTAATGTGTATCCAAGTCTCCATGGAAGGTTCGGAGTGATCAGATTTTCGTTCTTTGAATCTTTGGAACTTGGTTGATTGTAGAAGAGTGCGTCTTTGTCTGTGATTATGGATATACTGTGTGTCATTTTCAAAGTTATCTTTATGAAATATCCCTATTTTATTTTTTCTTTACTCGTAGAAACTGAGTTGTTTACTTAACAGGAGATTTTTTAATTTTGACAAATTATTCAAAATATTTTTGTTGTAAAATTATCATATCGTAAAAGGAAGTGGGTTCGAGAATTAGTAAAAGATTACTATTGAATATATTTGGCGTTAATTTAGTAGAAATTCATTATTCACAATTAAATTAAACTACGTGATGTAGTATTATTTCTTTAAGTTCTTCACCACGACCTATGTTTCGTTGTATTATAACATCTTCAGGTAGGCTATTAGCAAAGATTAACTCTTAGGAATATGCAACAGTATTATATGTTTCAAACACAATATTGGAAACCGGTTTTGTGTGGGTTTTCCCACTGCTTATGTTAGTGAGTTTATTGCAGGGGAGTGGTGATAATGTCCCCTATATATTACAAATAAACACAAAAGGTAATAAACTTAATATTCTAGTAAAATTAGAAATAAACAGACATGAAAAAGACAGCAAGGTTAATATATTAAATGAACAACTAAATATATCATCACCCATACTAAATATGTTCTGGATATAATAAAATTAGACAGCATTGATACTACAGTACTTTTCAAATTGTTTCAGTCCAAATACACATATGAATTTAAAAATATAAAAGAATATATATATATATATACATATATATACACACACATATATATATATATATATATATATATATATATATATATATCGTAGTTTCACTACATACGAGATACGGAACACTAGGTGCACGGGCCAGGTTCATACCAAGCCGGATTATTCTAATGGCTTTCAATAAAAAGAGAATAACCACATTTTTAATTGCAAACTTGATCATTCAGTTTAACGTTGTAACCGAATTACGTTATCATCCGATAATTAAGCTCATATTAGATACAGGATATATTGGACATTAGTTATGCATTAAATACATGCTATTTAGCGTTTTGCTCTATTATTTACAAGACAAAATTATACTAAATATTTAAAACTAACAAAAGACATTCTTTTTAGTTGTTGCACTCTTGGCAGAGTATTGATGGTCATCGTGTCAAGTGTATTGCAGATGAGTGATGCGCCACTAGATATCTCGCCATTCCTCTTTGTCAGTTGTTCTCCGGATGCACTCGTGTATTGGAATGTCCATAGCTGTCTTGACTTATTCCCCTCGTCGATATCCTCCCACGTGGTCTGATATCTTTCATTTTGCCTTGCACCAACAGGCGTTTAATGCTGTCGTCACTACACCGCAAAACATTTACGAGTTTGTATAATATTGGACAAACGCTATCTAATACTGGGTTCTTGAATTATGGATTCACTAGTACGGAACTCAGTCCAGAATACTTGAAGCATTTTTCTCCAACACCACATTTCCGGGGAGTATATATTTTTTCCCTTGCCATAGCAAACAATCAAATACGAAAGGTATATTAAACTTTAATTATAATAGAAAATCTCATATAACCGGTTAGTGCGGAGCTAAATTAGCACAAATAAATTACATTAACGTAACGCAAATTGTTATGCACCGCACGTATGACACATACAGTTAAACATTATAGCTATACGAGAATTAAACTCATTACAAGTTCGCTTCGTTGTTCGAATTTACTAACCAGCGTGCGTCGCTTCGGTCGAGGTTGTTCCCGGAATTCTAACAAACTGTATTTTAAGTAGTTTAAGTATCTCATTCAGAATTGCTACAGCGTGATAAAAAAAATGTTTTTAGTAAATCTATGCTAAGTAATTATATTAAGTTGTATAAAAATGCCTTTAGTTTAAAGTAGTTCAATTATTTTTGTTGATTTGTGTTAAACGAAGTGACGAGAGTAACGTTATAAATATGGAAATTTTTGTTTAATTTACTCTAAATAGCAAAATTGTGAAAATGTGAAAGAAAAAAAACATTACGGATAAAAATATCGATTTCGCAAAAGTAATTTTATCAAATATGGAAATAATGCATCTATATTAGAAAAAACCGGAATCGCACAAGTAGTAGTTAAACTAATTAATATTTTAAATAAAAAAAAATTATATATATACATTAAAATCTTTTTATTTTTATTAATGAATTATAAATCTTTCAAAAGACACTCTCGAAGTATTTTTAATAACGAATCCAACAACACAAATATAGTTCGCTAAAAATATAGCTCTGAACCTGAAAGGCATTTTATTTGAAGCTGAAAAAAAAATTGACAAGAAAGATGTTTGACTCACTGTTGCTAGAATATATGTTTAAAACAACTGCAAAATGTAATATAAAATATATGCCTTAAAAGTATGCAGCGGCAGAAATAGGATATAAATCTTATTTCTGTTACGCGAAATTACCGAACTCCACTATTTTATTTTACGCTTACAAAGTAAATATAAAGAAAAATCTACAATATAATGAAAAAAAGCACAGAATCGGCATAACGGTCCTATTGACAAGAAAGATGTTTTACGATGTGGCGATCCTTATATCAACTCTACTTGTTTGACTCACTGTTGCTAGAATATATGTTTAAAACAACTCCAAAATGTAATATAAAATATATGCCTTGAAAGTATGTAGCTGCAGAAACAGGATATAAATCTTATTTCTGTTACGCGAAATTACCGAACTCCACTATTTTATTTTACGCTTACAAAGTAAATATAAAGAAAAATCTAAAACATAATGAAAAAAAAGCACAGAATCGGCATGATTATATAACGTATTTTGCAACATTTGACATTCAAACAACGTTTAATGAAACCAAATATAACTTTTTCGCAACAAAAATTAAACTGAAATAACAACGAAATGCTCAAATTTATTATGGTCACATTAAACTTCCCCTATAACAAACCTTACAGGAAATAAACGTTTCTCATAATATCTTGCAATGAACTATAAAGGGCATATATAAAAAACCGCTTTTCTTTATTACAAAAAATAATTAATAGCAACATTTGTGGTCTGTATTCCAAATTTAGACATTCACTTTAATACATATGAGAGATTTTGTTATAAAAATTCTCATTTATCTATGTTCACATTTAGATGGCGTTAATATAATGTCATACACCAATGAAACACTTAAGGATTTTCCCTCAGTAATTAGTGTACAAAAGAAGTTTAATTTCAAAAATTTTTAATTCTTTATTTTCATTCCGCAAATGATCATACAATTTTTTTATGTAACCTGATAAGCCGATAGTGAAGCAGTATTAAAAGAAAGTTCAATTCGCACCATTGGGATATGCAACCCGAAGGGTCTAAACTCTATCATTGTGATTTTGGAGTTCGTCCAATGAAATTAAAGAAACGCGTAAAAAATTTATGATAAAATGCATATAAAATGCTTGATAATAATTCTTTTTTTATGAAATTACTTACATTTTATTTGAAATTAACTTCTAATAAATAAGTCATGGAGGCAATACTTAGCATTTAACAAAATTAGTCATGACTGATACAATTGTTTTAAATTTGATAGGAAATGGACAAATAAACGGAATCGGTACCAACATTATTGCTTATATGTTATAAAAAAATTACACACGTATATTTTCTAAGACCTCGCATAATGAAATCGTTAAGTGAACCGGCAAGCAAAAACTTGCCCTAAACTCCAAACTTTTCTGAATACCCTTTCATAGCTCTCCATCGGGGACGATGGAGATTCTTGGTTTTTTCTCTTTATTTCTTTTCCTCTTATATATTCTGCTCAATATATGATATATATGTATATGCATGTATATTTGTATATATTTTTTGCATCCCATTTTGTTAATTAATTTTTACTCTTTGTTTTTTATTAGTTAGCTTGCCAGTTTATTTCTTTTCGTTTTAATTTACAGTGTTGCAGTTTTTCCCGAAAAATAAAAAATAATGTTTTATTATTCCACGCTTCGATTGACTACAAGAGATCCTGTAGAAATGAATTCGCGTTATGTATCTGAACATTAAAACCGTACATAAATATATCTCTTAATTAAATTACTTTTGAATTAAAAGAAATACGTGTTTCATCGCCCGCCTTCCAAGCAATTTATCCGCTACAACTACGGCAGTTTTTTTTACTATGAAAAATTATATTACACAGCCTTATGAGAAAATTAATTTACGATACATACGATGAATTCCCGACGAACTCGACAATATAGTTAGTATTTGTGCTTTTGTCCGGCATTATCAATGAGCGTGTCGAATGGCTTTAGGTACTTCTCTCGCTCACGGTACGTCAGTTCGTCCCAAACTCGAGAAAAAATTAGTAGACGTGAATAAAAACCTTTAAAATTATTTTGCCTCTTATTTAATTGTACTCTTGAGTACTCAACAAGCTCAAATTTTACCTCTGCCAGCACTTTCTATAAGCGAGTATTTTTAATGGATTAAAAACAAGAACAAAGAAATATGAGTTGCAAAAATTCTTGCATTGATTTATATGTTTATTACTTTACTTATCCAAACACCATTTACAGAAGATTAGAGCATATATTGACATTTATTTATGGCAGCAAGTTGACATTTAATTTTTATTTAGAATGGACGAAATATTAAATAGGCACACAAAAAATAATAATTGAAATTCAATATTAATAATCTTCACGAATTCAAAATTTTGTTGATAATAAGTCTATGCAAAATGTACTTAAAAATTACAAGGAATTACCTGGTAATACGCTACATCAGCCGCCAATAAATACCGCAACAACTTTAATAAACAGCACACATCAGCTTCTGATAATATGTTTTCTCAATGAGAATCATATTCTAAAATATCTATCACTTTATATGTTGCTTGATTAGTATTATAAGTAACTTTTTATAGGGTTTTAAGATGCTCAAAAATAGTAAGACTTTTCAGCACATGAGGTAACATCCTCAAATAAAAATATTCGCTCTTGTTAGGATGAACCACAAAAACTCTTCCATGAGCAGCTACATGTTTTTAAGCTGAAAAATCCTTCAAATGAAATACCATATTTTTTCTGTTTAAATGTTTATGTAGTTTGATTCCACGTATAATTACTGGTCGTATCTTATGTCGGAGATTTTACAAAGTTGTCTTTGGTATATAATTGCAAAAATGCCGTTAATGTCTTATTTCATCGATTGTTTACAATATAGATAATGTAAATAAACCCTATGTCCCTTTTCTAAATAAAAGGCACCTTAGGTAATCGGTTGTGCCAGTTCATGAGCACTCACTGGTTTCATTGTATCTAACTTAATCATTACGTATTGCGTTTTCACAAGAAACAATTTGAGATAACCTGTGAAGGCAATATTACCAGTTGCCCAATATCGCCACTGTGTTCATTTAATTGTAGCGTATCCTACAGATTAACGTAATTTTCCTAATATAGTTTGGTTGTTATGAATATAAGCTAACCGCTCAATTTTTAAACAATGATCAACTAAGTATTGATTAACATTCTATATTTGAGTGAGTAATTCAAATTATTAAGCTTTTCCGTTACATGAGAGCAGGAAACCGTTCTATTTTGTTGAATTCCTGTGACAGAGTTGTACCAACGTAGGTATAATTAGACGGATATGCTATTAATGTTCCGCAAGTTGTGATCAACAAGGAAAGTATGTCGTTCTTCTTTCCGACGTAACTTCAGTGATATTTTAAATTGCCTAAGATCTGTACAGTTCTGATGTTTTTTGCAGATTGTCGACACAATTACAGTACAATATTTCTTTTATCAAATCGTTCTAGAATTATCACCACGACTACTTTACTAGTTTACAAGATATTATTATAGCCACGGTAGTCATCAACGGGTACTTTATTTTAACGCATAATGACGTTTAATTCGTGTGTACCTAGTGAAATTTTCTCAATACTAGTTTTGAAAAACGTTGTGTGAATATAACATTTCCTATAAAGACCTTACCCAGGTAATATCTGATGGCCGCAGAGCTAAATTTTATTGCACTGATGCTTGTTTTTCAGGATCGTCGGGCCGATACGGAAACAAGTTACCTGCCAAATGATACTTATCCCTGAATTTTGGACATTTTTATAAATTTCCGCTCGGTAATCTGCGTACTTCTAAATTAGTCATTTGAAACGCATTATTGAATTGACATATATTAAAAAAAATGTCTTTAAACTTGAAGTGATCAAGTAAGGACTCGTGATAAGATTTCCGTCGAAGAAAGGACTCCTCGAATTTATCTGTTCTTACATACCCTTTGATTCCTCCTTCCATTTCTAAGCAGGACATGTTAAAAATAAGCAGATATAGCATCTATTGAAAGCGTAGGAAATTTTTTAAAACTTAATAATACTCTTTATATAATATTTAATTAGTTTATGCGTAACTTTCCGTGCTTTATGTGTATCGCGACCAAGAGATAAGCGAACCTCATGTTCCACTGACTTTCTGTATTCCATGTCCACTACCGGTTAAAACTTGAACGAATCTCACGCCTCGCTGATGATTCTTTATCTCTTTGCAAAGTAGCACTGTGCTTTTCACTTGATTACCAGCTTTCTCTTTCTTCTTCGTTTTTATTATTACATATCAAATACTTTCTTTTTGTGTCTATTATACTTTGGTCTACGTTACTGGAAACCCGATTTCTTCGTGGCATGTTTGGAATATAGAAAATTAATGAGATAAAAAAATATGACGTAATGAGATAATGGAAGTTCCACAAAATTAATCAGACATAAATCGCCTGCTGAATTTTCTTTAAAATAGAGCCCGTCGCTCGCTAAGAAACCCTACCCTCGCTGCTTATCCGTCAATAATAACATTTTTGCTCGCTATTAGTAAATCAGTGCTATCTTCCAAAATATATATTTAAATGACGTGGCGCACATAACAAAGTTGGTCTAGATTAAGTACCTAAGTAAGTAACTTATTTATATTTATAAAGAACAATGCTATATTGGTAAAAGTGTTTATTAATAAACTAAAATTTTCAATCAAATGTTAAAAAATAAGAATAGTCATTGTGGGTCACCGTAAAAGATAAAGATATGGTAAAAGGTATGTCGGGGCACGTGTTTCTAACAAAAATTACCAATTTAATATTTCGTAAACGGATTCCCGTATGAAAAAACTGTTCATGACCTACCCCCAACATTTTTGAAAGATCAATTTATCTATATCTTACACACCAGGGCATAAGAATTAAACAAAATTGCACCGACTTTATTTTTAGGGTAAATATACTAAGAAAATGTGTTTTAAATATTTTATTTCTTCCCTTTTTAAGGGTTATAAATATGTGTAAGCCCAGTATGATTCTCTCACAGAGGTAATGAAATAAATGTATAATTTATTTATTATACTTCTGTAATTATTAGGTAAAAAACCGGATAAATGTGTATTTAATACTTTTTACTTTTCGTGGTAATTAGTAAAAAACTGATTACTGGTACGTTAAAATCTTTTCACTTCTTGTGGTAATTACGTAAAAACTGAGTATTGGTACAATAAGTTCTTTTCACTTTATGTAGTAATTAGATCAAAATCTGAATATTGGCGTACCTAGTCCTTTTCACTTTTGTAGTAACTAGGTGAAAAACTAAATACTGATATATTAAAGTATTTTCCCTTTTGCGACAATTACTTGAAAAACTGAATATTGATATAATAAATTATTTTGACTTTTGTTGTAATTACGTGAAAAATTGAATAGGGGGTATGCTAAAGTATTTTCACTTTTCATTGTAATTAAGTGAAAAATTTAATACTGAAACATAATTCAGTATTCAATTTTTGAAAATTGAATACTGGTATATATTCTATTCACTCTTTCGGGGTAATTAGGTAAGAAACTGAAAAGTGGTAAAAGAATTAAAAACATTACTATTGGCATACTAAATTAATTACCCTCTTTGTATTTATTTTGTAAATACTGAGTAAATGTTTGTAAAAACTAGTATAGAAGTTGAAACTTGCAGTTGGATACTACACGAGTTCGGCATAGATTGTAAATACCTAACGTATAACCACATCGTCGCCGTAGGCGTGGTATCTTGGGTTTATTACAAGGGATATGGCCGTTGATAGTGCGACGCACCGCGGAAAGCTGGATGCGATTCCCCACAGTTCATTGAGCGGTGCTGGACTGGTGCTACAGTTGACTGTAAGAGATTGCTCTCGTAGCAGTTAGTCCGCCATGTGTATCAATTATATACATTAAGTAGATAAATAAGTGTGTACATAATACTTTTCGCTTTTTGTGGTAATTATGAGATGAGATCATTTTATTCGTCGCTCTTTCCGTTGGAATTGTCACAAAGTTTTCACATTTATTTGACCAACATTATAGTACTTTTTTTTAAAAATGGTCCACTTGGAAAGCTACTTTTGATTGAAAATTAATCGCCTACCTTCTCGTCAATTGTAAGTTCTAGACATCGATGAAAGATTGGCAATGTGATTCTCATACTAGATAATTGAGTCCTGCCTGTTTACAAAAAAAATTAAACAGTTGTAAATACTCTCGAGGTAATATAGACTTTTTCCTCTAAAATCATCAACAACATTTTTGAGACTGTAGTCAGTTTTGTGTTAAGAAATTTAAATTTATAGCAATTGTTAAAGAATTCATGCAACTCAATGAGTGAGTTTCATCCCGGATATCACAAACAACAATTTCCTAACTTTAGACACCATCTCACTTATGAATAACTCTGCTGTCTATTTTTATATCTTTGACTAAAAAAATTGACCGAGTGTCTGTCAAACGAGCACAAAGAAGGACGCAGTGTTTTTGTATGTCCTTCGAAATTATTGTTGCAACGTGACCAAAATAATTGTATTTCATAATTCTTAACAAATAACAGTTTCTATGATTGTTGAACCCATCGTTGAAAAATTAGGGGTCTAATTTCAAATTTTAAAATGGAAAAAAAAGAAAAAATTGTATGTGTCAGCCAAATCGCGGCTGGAGTTTACTCCTTAAATACGATTATTTTGGAATGTATAAAATTGGTAACACTGTATATAAATATAAATATCAATATCATTAATTTAAATTGAAAATTCTTAGATAAAAAAATTGTGACAATATAATTATTTTTAAATAAAACACAAGTGAACAAAATCAAATTTATACAACATAATTAAAAACATTTAGTAACGTCAGACTAGAAACTTAAATTAAAAGAGATTTTTAAATCTGTAAGATAGAAGACGCCAAATATTCACACATTATGACATTTAATGATTACATCTTGATATAAGCGAACGATAGTAAACTATATGTGTCACACTCCGTTATTATGAATGCGCCATAAGAAAATGCCGAATAAACATATTGATATCGCACTCCAAACATTTCTGCGCATGTTGGGCGGAGAGACCACTTAACTTTTTTAAAGCTCTGAACTTCGTACGCTCTGAACTTCTAATTTTACTCTTCATAAAACTTCATATATATATAAATTTGAAAATCGATTCTTAAGGAGTAAACTCCAATTATTTCAAAATATCACTCTTTGTCATTTTACATACATGGAGGAGATACATTAAAAAAATTGTGTGTTAACGTTTAACAATAAATGTAGTCTCTATTTGAAGCATCAACTTACAAAATTTCAAGTACATGTTTACGAAGCTGTAGAAACGGTTATGCCGTAACTAGTTGACAGAGTTACGGACATGACATAAGGATTCCGTGCATATCATTGGATCACGATATTCTCAAACTTTACAAAAGCGCTTAATATTCAGATAATTTTTTATCATGTTTATAAAATAGTTTAAAAAAATATTTCAGTACTGACGAATTACAATATTTTCAAATCTATTTCACACTCCTCGAGATTAATTATTTGAAATAAACTATAATTTACATTATCTTCTTATTTGAAGTAGATATGTTTCCAAGCTAACAAACTAATCTCGCCACGATCTCAAATGTTTCATTGATCACTTTTCGTAGAAGAACGTCAATCTTCATTTCTCATCCTAATCCGTAGCTCGAACTTTAATCTTCACATCAACGACGGCCTAAGTCGGATCGATGTCTGATAAAGAATGGTTTAGTTCTATTCTAAGTAAAATAAATATTTTATGTACACAAGGAAAGAAGATCTCTCTTGGGAGCTAAGGTTTTACAAATGATTTTCTAGATTTTGGAATTTATTGTTCCGAGATTACTTAAAATAAGAATGAATTGATTATATTATTTATATAGTTTAATATGATCTTTATTAGTTGAATTTTTTTTTTAAATAAATACACAATATATTTAAACTCCTTATTATTTATTTGACTAGTAATTGTCTTAATGGCAATTAAAGGATTCTCACTATGTAAAATAAAAAATCCCGAAAATGACATAAAATTGTCCAAGAAATAGTGTCGAACGGAAGCACGGAGATAAAGAACCTCAAGTCTATTCGAAACTTCCTTAAGTATGTTCAACGGTTTTTGATAATTGTCAATAATTTTGTGTCTTTTAGCTAAACTTATAGCTTGATGGAAAATTGTTTGTGATTTGAATAATTGTGATAGAAACTTGATTTTTTCATGACAAACTGGCCTATTAGGGATAAAAATATTTACTTACATACATTTTAGCATACCGCCAAAAAGTAACGACGTATTCGAAATACTACATTTTGAACTTAATTTTTAATATAATTTGATTAAGATTTTACTTCAAAGACCTTCCTTTTTTATTAGTTTTCGGTAGAGAATTTTGACATTGCTATCTTTGTGGTTTCGTCGTAAAGCTTGTTCCGAAGCGTAAAATAAATTCTGTGTGAAATTTAAGAAATGATTACAATTGAACTAAAATTATCGGAAACACTTATTCTTCTTGCCTTCTCAACATTTTCTGATAAAATCGTACTTTTCTGTCACAAGTTTTAAGTTCTAATTATTGAACTTTAGTAATATGGTGTGAGCGATATTCCTCTCTCCAGTATGCGATCTATGTCAGATTTTGGGATTCCAGTTCGGCGATCTACTACTCTGACATTTGTCGGTGATTCTCTTTCATTATGAACTCTTAAGATCTCAGACTCACTTCTACTTTCTATATATTCCATATACAGTCTTTTTGCTTTTTATTTATTCAATTTTGCGTAAATATATTAGTAATGCATTTTTGCACAGTTTTTTGGTAAAAAAACATGGTGACTCTCCCATTCCCGTTTTTACCTTACGTTTCTCGTTTTACCTTACCTTATGTTTTTCTGTCAGTTATACATTTCAAAGTCCAAGGAAAAATAGGAATATCGTAGAAGGAAGTAAACCATAAAAAAATGCGGCACAAGTAGTAATAATCTAAAAAAGAGTTATAATCACGTCATGTAGCTATTCTTCGTGATGAATACGGTTCAAATTTGATTATATACTTTTCCAGTTATCACTCTTTTCATTAGTCAAAACATTTAATATTTAACTTACTTCGCTTAGAGCCATATTTTTAAGATAATCTCCGTAAAGATAACAATGTTAAAATGTTTAAGTATTTAGCATTTGTTTTAAATTACATGAAAAATTGAGTTCAAAATATGATGTTCGAAATATATATCGTTTTGCTTTTAATTTTTTGGCACTATGTTAACACCATGTAAGTGAATGTTTTTATCCCAAATAGAATAGTTATATCAGTAAGTTTATATTTAGTTATATCAGTAAAGTTTCATTTCATACGACCATTGAATGATAAACACAATGCCAAAACGTGTTATCATCTATTTATATACCTGTTTCTACAGCAAGCAATACACAGCATAAACACTGCTATAATTATAATATGCCATAAAAGCCCGTCATACACAAAAGTGATTCACCACAAAAATGTTTCATTTCTTGTTTTTGAATAATCGCAAAATAGTTATGATTAATGGTATTCTCGGCGGTTTATCTATTTATTCTAAATTTGATTCGAGTGTAGAATCTTTTTTTGCTGTTCACCGAATTTGTAATAAAAATATGTTTATAACAAACTGTTTCAACATATTAATTCTCAGTTTAATTCTGTATATTTTCCTCCCATTTGTTCCCTCCCTTACCTCTTGATCATTACCTATGTAATCTAGAAACATAATATACTTAATGTCTATTATGAAACTAAGAGCAAAACCAAACTGAAAGTTTCATAACAGTGAAAAAATAGATTTTTGCATGACAAACTAAAAAACAAACAAATGAACAGGACTTGTCTCTTTATTCGTAATATTAGTTTCATTCACTAAAGTTTGGGTGTTTTTAAGTTTTAACTTCTTTTCAATTACTTTATATTAATTGTAAGTAGTATTATGATAACGTATTTTCCTACTTATTTGAGAGATGCATTGTTTAGTTCTTCTGATCTAATCAACAAGCAGATCGCTTTTATTGATGGAGATAGATGTTTATATAACCTTAATCCCTCCATACCTTCCACAGCTTAAACAGCTATGAATTTGAAATATTTCTAATTAAGCATGTAGGAACTCTTTTTAGATTTAAACCTAACTTGATATTAATATAAACATTTCGTTTTCAACGGAATACCCTTGTTAGCAGTTTTATTATTTCATCTGTAACTTATCATAATTAATTATTGCTATAAATCAAAATATATTCTCACCTTCAGAAATTTTCCAAATCGGTTTTCCCGAGCCCGAGTGGGAACAATGTCGGACTATTATATCTAATTAACCTCATTTACTTCACTGGTTTCTCTTTTCCTTTTTTGAACAAATGTTCACTTGTAACTAAAACTGATAATTTAAATTTTTGATATTTATCGCAAATGCTTTCTATCATATATTCCTTCATTCAGTCTCTTTTTCAATTTCCTTTTCTCTATTTCTCACTTTTAGAATGATTTCAATCAACCTTTTTAAATTTTAGTTATATTTCTGATGTTTATTTTGTTTATGTTTCGTGTAAGTTTTCAACGTTGTCATGCATTACCCAAGACATAGAGTTAACAACTGTTAATAAAAATAATAAATTAAGTAACACATCCTCTCCTTCTTCGTTGGGTCATTCGTTCTCACAAATTTGGATATATCAGAAAGAGAAAGAGGCTTTTAAATATTAAGTAAATGTAAAACAGATCTTAAACGCTTTATAAGTGAATATTTTTTAAATTGAAACACTGACGATTAATTTCACAGTATTTCATCAGCATATGACGTCATCCTGACGCAATCCGTCGGTAAATTTACATAAATATTTATAACAATACTTTCAACAAAGGACATTAGCAAAGTTGACAAAAATGGGTGATGGAAAAGTAAGTTATGTTAAAAATCATGTTTTCAATTATTATAACTTTCTCTACATTCCGTAGACGAAATTCTCCTAGAATATTTATTTCCCAAAAAATATCCATTTGCAATTTTTCGTTGTTTTTGACAACCCGTTTTATGATAATAACATCAATAATCTTGGAGTTAATATCCTTTATTTACAACGTTCGCGTCTTTCTATTGAATCGATATGGTATATTTGTAGTACGTATTATTAGTTTCTCACTACTCACGTCCGTCACATAATGATCCCTACACAACAACTTACACAAATTAAGTAAACGGACAGAGTCGTATGAGTTTTTGAAAATCTTATATTTATTTGTCAGTGAAATGTGCATGTTTCATAATGTTAATAGCTATTAATTCCATGATGTTAATGTTATTAGATAGAAATTTTAATGATTACTTTGCATGATAGCTAAAACAGTAAAAAAAATACTGAATGAATGTCAACATTGCTTAACTTTCATCGCGATATTTGCTTGTCCCATGATAAAACTTACAACGGATTTTTATTTCCTTTTTATTTTTATTGTAATGTATTGATTGAATGCAATAAAATAAGGTAATTTTCATTGAGGTACAAACACTTTCAATACGATAGTGTGGTCTATATTGGCGCGAGTATTCTTCTTTGAACTTAATCGTTTCGAGTGCAAACATTTTAAAATATGATTGAGGCATATGATGATTTATGATATCTTTTACTCAAAATGAAATATATATTTTTCCATACCTTGCCCGATTATCATGCATTGGATTTAAGAATTTGGTCAGTTGTAGCTCTGAAAATAGATGCTGAACATTTGTCAAACTATCATTTCAGGTTTTGTAACGTTCTTCTTGGTCTCGGGTCTTTTTATCCTATTGTCTTGCTTTTTTATTTTTAGATGAAATATATATTATCTTTTTGAGTTTGCATTAGATGTCGATAGTACTTAAGACTCCGTTTTTTTTTATTTTTAAAAATAATTCAAAATAGTGCAACTTGTCAGATTTCTTTCGAGTAGGTTTGATTTCCAAATAATTCCAGAATAAATAATAATGATTTTCGATGCAGCAACATCTAAAGTAAAGTCATCTGACGTGAGGTAGAGTGTCATGTGACGTCGTTCTCAGACTAGAGATAATAAACTAAAATAAAGGGTTATTGAAATATTTTTATTCAATCAAACAAATGTTCCAACTGTTCGGCCCAGGCACAAATGCTCGCGTTGCTTCCCTTTAGAAAGGATCGCTTCATAAGTTGTGCACAATTTAGAGAAGTTATTTCTTCAGAAATTTAGTGACGTTGTTCACCTACGTTTTAGGTGATTTCATGTCACAGTTCCAATAAAGGAAATCGAAAGAAAATGGCCCTGAAAACGGAACGGCCATAAAAATAGATAAAAGTGTAATACATATAAATTTTTATTCGTGGATCAACCCACATTACTTAATTACAGATTGCATTTTTTTAATATAGTTTTAAGGCTATATTTTGAGCGGTGATGAGAAAATAAGGTTTTTTGAAAATATATGGCTAAAATTATAATAATATATTTCGTATATTTGTTGTCATAGCATATTAAAAATGGGCGTAGAGCAACGATTTTTACGATTTTCAGGAAAATGCCTACTAATTGAAAATTATAAAAATCGAGGTCGTATTTTAATTTTTTCTGTTTAAAACTGAAAAAATTAAAATTTAAAACTTAATTTTAACTGTTTCTGACTTGGCAGTGAATTTTGTGATACGTGTATTTAATAAAAACTAGTCCGTACATATAATCTAAATGAAAACTTTTTATAAACAAATTGAACTGACTTCAAATACCGAAAAAGAAACGTACTGAAAAGTATAAAAGAATGGAAATGTGAGTACAATATTGGAAAATTTATGGTGAAATATTGTATCTGAACTTAAGTCAATTTGCAAAATATTGCTATATAACATACTACTTAGAATAACGAATCATTAGATAAACCCATAATTCCAACTAAATTCCTCTTAAAGATCCAGGTAAAATTTAACGCAGGGAAGTAGGTCTAGACACAGAAATTTCCTGCAGAATTTGTTTCACTTCGAATGAAATTAATCCCTTCTTTACGTGACTTAGGCTTTTTTAGATTAGATCAGGTGCTTAATGAAGAAGGGCGTGTTTATCCGAGAAAGACGATAAAAGAAATATTTCACATTGTTGAAAAATATGTTTCATTTCGAATAAATATATCTCAAATAAAAAGATAAATTAAGAATTAATTCAAAGTAGTATAAGCAAGTAAATTTTTCTAGACATATCTTCTAATAATTGAATTACAAATAAGGTTACACAAAAAATTATATTGATACTGTTCACCATAACTAAGATATGCGTACCGGATGGATCACATATATTCGATCAGGTAAATTCATCAAATATAAAATTTACAACAATGTCTAGAGAAACATATAAAACAGTGTTATCTAACATCTGAGAAAAAACAATTAGTTACGGTATACTGGGTTATCTCAGTTGATATTTGTTGCGGAAACATAATCTACAAGAAAATATACTAAATTACCAAAAAAAGTCACTAATAATTTTCTGTCAAGGAACGCGCCACTCAATAACCTAAGGAAGCGAAAGTATCATTTCTGAACTACAATTACAACTATTTATTTGAGGCTTCTTAAATCGTTTGCCTTGTGTGATGTTATAATGAAGGATCTGAAATATAATTAACAAGTTCATAAAAGTTAAGACGCATCAATGTTATGTCGTCTAATATATTGCAATGAAATTTATGTCAATATGTTTGTTACTCCATCTCCATTATTTTTCATATAAAATTAAGGTTTTTACTGTAATTATACACCTGTGACTATATACGCTATTGAACTATTTCTAAATTTCCCTACGTAGTACATCATAAACACGTTCAACTGAATGTAAGATCATTTTAAAAATAGAAGGAATCGATACTGTATAGTCCCATCAATACTTTGAATCGTTTTCTTCAGGTTAAAAATATCGAAATTGATTGTGCAAATATATTTACATATGTTAACTTTTTAAGGTTCTCTGCATAAAAATAAAAGGCAAAACCGTGTAAGGTCACTTAAATATTCGTTCATCTATCAGTGTATTTTTATGTCAAAGCCCATTTTCTCGGAAACAATTCGATGTAAAAATTTGAAATTAAATGAAAAATCATAGTAACAAAAATAAAGCAGCTGCTGATAAATCATACTAACAAAAATATTCCTGTTAACATTATAGAAAGAGGCAAATAAAGTAATATAATTTTTATTAAACTTCATGTAACTTAAAAACGACAATGTGGTGTTTTGGATGTTGAATGCCGTAATTAGGTCCAAATTAACACTTATTGAAAAATTTCTTAAATTCTCAAAAACGGATAACTTTAACCTAAAAATTAATGGCCTAAGCATTTTCATCTCCTTCAAAATTTCATATTTTGCATAAAAATTAATAAATAATATATTGTCGTATGATCATGATAAATTTTCTCCTAATTCATCTCCTGAAACGCCACAGTTAAATCCAACCGTAAGACATCTTTAGAATCGACTGTGACTGAGTTGTATTGACTAGATATATCCGTAGTAGATTTTTTTGCACAAAATTATACCAAGAAAAGATCAGCACCAAGAATAAAGCTATTACGAAATAACGTCGAGGTTACATATAGAAAATGCTTTGAGAACATTGGCAAAATAATATTCATTTTAATTCATTTTTTTCACATGGCGAAAATGTGAAATTGTAAATCTATGTTTCAAGCAATTATTGTCGGATGAGGATAAATAAAATATTTCTAAAGTTATATAATAACCGAAAGAAAATTAATTATACTAATAAGGTTCTATACACTTTTTGCATAGCCTATCACTATTTCCTCAAATTTGATTTAGATTATGTAATTTAAAGTTTTGGCACTGAACTAAAGACCATTATTCAAGAAGCATTATTAATATTAATATTTTCAACCATTATTAATATTTTCCCATTGCAAATTCTATATAAGGTCGCTGTTTGGGATTCAGTTTTGATTCGCGATTGACGTTTCGTAGACACTTGGTGGCTGTAGCCAAAAAATAATTTCAGAAATATTGATTCGTGTTGCAACATTCAAAAGATTTTCAATCTATGGAATCGATTCACGTGCTATATACTTCATAAATGCAGAGCTGATTAGAATCTGGCTATATTATTTGGAGCCCACATGGAGCCAAGTACAGATTTATGAGTGAATATGAGCAAAGGACGTTCGTTAGATATATTTATATTTTCCACCAATATTATCTTTGGTATGCTAGGTTTCTATTCTTTGCAACTCAAATCCATTGCGCTTATGAAATTTATCTTCTAGCAATTAAAAGGAAAATTTCTATGCCCTGTATTATTGAGCAAACTTTCATTCTTCGTAATTAATGATTTTCTGCGCTCACGCAATCATCACCTGTTTGACATACCACACTCTCGAACCGAATTATATCAAAAATCTTCGTTTTCCCACGGTATTGAACTGCTCAACTACCTGATCGTGGTCGCACCAGAATTTAACTTCTTTATGATGAGTGAAAGTAAATTTGTCGAAATATATCGTCTTTATCTTTTGTATTTCTTGTGTATTTTGTATTCATGTTTAATATATACCTACTTTTATTTCAATTTATTAAAGTATTAATTACTTATTATTATAAATAAGTTACTTGTAATGCATCGATAAATATATGTAAATAAATAAATGTTCTCTTCTGTAAATTAATTGCGAACAGAGTTTATCAAACTGTCCCCAAATAATGGAAATTTTCGTCTATAAATTTTGATTTTACAGAGCTTTTGCTTTAATTAAATTAGGTATTTATTAATATGCAATAAACGTATTTTATAATAATCGTCCGTGTATATTTTGTTATCAATTAGCATCCCGGCCTCGCGTTTGGACGATAAAAGTAATTACAATAATGACAATTTTACAAGTAATTAATGTTTAATATAGATTTTTGGAAAAAGGAAATCTATGTTTAAAAAAGTAATAACACATTTCATTTTTTTAAATATTCATTATCATCAAAATTTGCTTTTCACAAATGACACGCATCTTCATATGTTGGTGAGTACATATGCACACATCAAGACCTGCTTTAGGTCACAATTCTTGGCCGATTTTGCTAACTTATTTTTTGTCTATTGGTTTTCCATTAGAATATCAAATAAGGTTCCTGATTTAGCACACGTCAAGACTTGCTACAGGTTGCAATTCTTGACCGATTTTGATAATAATTTTTTAGTCAATTGGTTTTCTATCATTAAAGAGCCCTGATTTTTTTAAATTATTTGACAAATACTTTAATTTTTTATTTGTAATTTTCCCTAAAATGCCCTTTTTTGTCGGCGGTGACATATCTTTTGCCATTTTTCCCTACTTCCTGCTGTTTTTAATTTATTTCTTACAATTTGTTATGTAATAAACAATAAAATGCGGCAGGTATACTTTCGGTTTTACAGACGATGTTTACTATTGTTTCGCATTTCACTATTATTTAGCAGGCAGGTAATTTATGAGATCATACCGTATTATCATTTTACATTTACATTTCAACACCAACTTATAATAAATTTTATTTCTGGGAAGTATTTTTATTTTTTGATTCCGTCTTTGCACATATTTTTTTTCAAATCATTTATTTTTCATGTTGATAAGGCCAAAAGCACACGGAGATCAGTAGGACTTATTCACCCCCTTCAAAATTTTTCTTAGCGTAAAAATAAACATATTATGCGTACTTATAAGTACTTATAATTTAAACTGAGGCGCAGTTTTTTATTCCTGTACTTGTTTAATATTACAATAAAATATAGTAAACATTTTCACATATACCCAACCCCGAAATATTATTATTTCTATTATCTATTTTTTAGGTTTTTATTATCTATTTATATTCATGAACTCAAAATTAACAAATATTGAGAAAATGATAATTTTCACAATATTTCCAAATATGCAATAGTTAACGTGAATAAGATGAGTAGAGAAATAAAAACCCCTCTGAGGTACTACCTTGTAGATCTGGACAACATGTTTATACGCATTTATGTAATATGATTATAATAGGCAATTTGTAAGCGTAGGGCTACCTGATTCTAGTAACTGCTTTCTCCAACTTAAAATGGTTTGTTTTCCACTCCTTATCACCCAGGATTGTAAAGGTTTCAAATAATCCGACGCTTCATGATCAAGGTGAAACATGGATGCTTGAATTTGAATATCAATTAAGCATTATATTAAACTGCAATAACATTAAATTGTTTACACAAAAATATAATTAAATCATTATAAATTTTGTATTTAAATTGATATTTACGATTAAGTCTTGAGTGAGTCATTCTAACATAAATGCTGCAAACAAAAAAATACATAGGAATGTCTATTAATATTGTTATAGTTCTTCGTGTCAATTTTAATTTTCTCAATATTTTGCACTCTTAGACGGTAAATATTAATTTCATCAGAATATATCAAGTTACTTCAATTTTCTTTTAAATGAACAATTTCAACGCTTATTAGACTTATTAAATTTTTTAAAGATCCCTCCTTTTTGACCTACTGATTTTTGAAAGATCCTACACATGAGAAATATTGCTTATTAATTTTTTAAAAAATGTACAAATTTTACTCCTTCACAAATTTCAAACTCCAATTTCACGCCCTCAGGAGTTAATTTCTAAATTATCATAAAACCAATAATTAATTACATATTTTTTTAAATTACTTTTTCATCCAGTTTTGAAAAATACATTCTAGTAAATAATGTAGGTAGTATGTTATTGACGTTTCCTTCAAAATACCTATTTCCGAGAGCAATGGTTGAGGTTGAGCATTAATACGTCAATCTGTCAGTTAGTTTTTAATTTCATGTATACAGATTAAATAAGAAACGTCCTAACTATCACATTCAAATTATCAATGGGGTATATTAGTATCACTAATATTTAAATATAGTGTGATGAATTTTATCATGTCAACTATCTGAAATTAAATTAAACCAATGACCGGAATAACTAGCGTTCTCAATTGCCTTCGGCGTACTCACTGATGTATCGCTAATTATGCCGACGAAGAGGACGCGCGACTGCTTCTTCTTGGATCATTTGTAGATTCGGTTAGATTGTGAACTAATATCTAATATAAGACTTGCCTATATGGGCCATATAAAGAATCTAATTAGAGAGCTCAATTCAAATTTACATATAGTAGAATATAATAGAAAATTCAGAAATTGAATCTCCCACATAATCAGAAGATTACGAAAAAATTATATGAGCGAGCATAACAAAAGTAACAGAACAGAAAAATATTGTTTTTGGAATGCTTGCCTGTGAGTATTAATTTGTTCGCATATCACGCGATAACAGCTACAGGAATTTTGATGACATTTTTACTGATGTCTTGCGTCTGTTGTAGATATGGGCTTTAATTAATCGGAATAAACCAATTAACAAGAATATATGACAATGTTGTATTTCAATACGAAGCGCATTTTCCTGAAAAACATTACTTTAATAAGTAATATAACAGATGGCGTAACATGCATTAATATTGCAGTTAATACTTTTTTCCAGTAATCCATGCGAATGAAGTCGGGTGCAGATTTAGAATTATATGAAATCCGTAATAAACGTTTTATTGTTTAAAAAAAAACACTATTTCAACTCAATTTTCTACATCTTATTGTCTAGAACTGTCTCAATCCCTATCAATTAAAATTATTATAGTGATCTTTCTCAATATATAGGAATTAAATTTCTCTTTTTTATCTTAGTTTTTTATGAATATTTGAAAAGAAATTACCGTTTCTTTGAAGAAGAAAACTTAGATGCGTACTCTATGCATAAATCATTGCACCAGCACTGAAACCACACACCCATATGAAGCCAAGAAGTAATATTTTGTTAACGTGGTGTAAAGAAATGTAGTAGCTTAACGCAACGGCGTATGTTGATTGCTAATTAAAATATAGTAAAATGTACAGTTTTACAGACCTTTTCTTGGTATCTGGATAAAATGCGCCTCTAAACTAGATTGACTGACGACCTAAAAAAATCAAAGCGGATGGTTGAAACGGAAGACCGCGGACAGGCCTATATACAGCGGTGGATATACACAGCTGATGGTGATAAATAGAATTATACATATTATAATTAGTACATTTCACATAAAAACATATTTTTTCATACATAAATTTTATCAAATGATATAAAGATTGATTTAAATCCTGTCGCTCTTAGGCAGAGTATAGGGTCTAGTTGAGGTTCCACCATCGAATTCTGTTAACAATTAGGATATTCAGCACCCCAAACAACTTTCTCACTTTCCTGGCATCTTCCTCCATAGTCCCCCTTCACGATATCTTTGGGTGCCGCTTTCCCTCTTTTCCTATGGGTTCCGTAAGAGGTTTTATTACTGTATTGCATCACAGCTCTTTCGAAGTGTGTAGCCAATCCATCTTCACTTTTTCCTTCTGATCTGCATGGCTAGATCTTCTTCCCTCGTCCGGTCCCAAAACTCTTTGTGCGAGATAACATTTGGCCAGAGATTTGGATGCTTGTTGCAGACACCGGTCTATTAAAATCTGTGGGTTTTTTTTGGCTGCAAAGTTAGCTTTCCATATCTTACACCTATACAATATCGTTGCCTTTACAATGGTCCTAAAGATACGGAGGTTGGTAACCGTGAAGGTCTCTCTAGCTCTTCATTGCAAGTAGAGGTAAATAAAGACCGTGTTTGGAGGCAATTCCTCACCCTCATATATGCATTTAATCTCATCACCCTCTCGTGTTTTGCTCAATATTAATATTAAATAATAATTACCGATGGGTAACTTTAAAATAGCATTGCGAGTAAATTTTTTCACAATCTTAATGCAAAAAAAGACTTTGTATGTAAACACTTATTGTTATGTGATTTACGTCATTTTTTTTATAAAACCATTAACATAGGTCTATTCAAGATGATAAAATACTCCAAAAAGAAAAGAAATTACCTGAATCTAAAAAAAGTTTCGTAAGCATATTTTAACACAACTTTTAACTAATTTGTATTTAGTGACAGAAGGAAAATTTTCGACATTCGTATTCAGTAAATACGATAATACTTCGTATTTTAGATAATTAGATACGAGAGCATTATTATTCGAAACTTAGAATAAATATGCTGCAGTTCAATTTTTGTTCAATATTAGGTTCTTCAAAAGTAATAAGGACTATATAAAGCTCATTAAAATAGAAAAGGCTGTTGTCCAAAATGCGGTGATTTAAAAAAATTAATTCATTCGAATAATCAGTTTTTCAAGTATTCATAAAAAATCATTAAAAAAAATTATTACAGCCTTTCCCTAACGAAAATAGACAAAAAGAGCAAGAAGGAATTATTAAAAATGTTTTGAATATAATCTTATCGATTGAGATTATTACTTGAAGCGTTTACTTTTAAAATTTCCTGCAATAAGTATGCAACGACTAAAAGTATGAACCTGTGACAGGCAGTCGGATATTAGAACGTAACGAAATTACAAAATTTCCGTACCTTACTGAAAGGCTTTA
This sequence comes from Druceiella hillmani, assembly GCA_039881145.1. Taxonomy (NCBI): domain Eukaryota; kingdom Metazoa; phylum Arthropoda; class Insecta; order Lepidoptera; family Hepialidae; genus Druceiella; species Druceiella hillmani. The sequence goes on along the minus strand of JAYKKI010000001.1, from coordinate 105,313,200 downwards.
AAAATTTATTCTAGTGTTTGGATAGAAAGTAATTTTGTTTCTACTTTTTGTAGTAATTTATGAAAATTAAATTATTGTCTTTTACAGAAGTTGCTGCTTCAACATTCACATTGTATGTTCATAATTCTAAAGTAAATATAACTCAGATTGACGTTAAAAACGTATATATTTATCGCATAATTAACAGTAAACACAAAGACAACTGCACTGAAACCAATAATTTTCAACATAAATAACGAACTCATCTACACGTATAATTGAGCGTAAAATGTAGAAAAAATTAATAAAGCTTTTCCATCGTAATTTTGTTACATTTCGTTATCGTAAAGCTTACTTCTGCTTCCGAATAAAGTACCCATTTAGATATCTGTAAAATTGTATTGTAATAAATTTATAATACGCGTGAGTCTTTCTCCAGTTCGCTATACGAGTAAAACATCTCTCCGATTAATTATTCGGGCACTATTCAGAATAATTCAAATGAACTTCGACAACAATGTTACCCTAAGGAAGCATGTGTTTGCTTAAATAACGTTTTAAAATTCGTAGGAATTGCTAATGTTTTGCCCATCACACTTCATAGCGCTATTTTTAGACTAGTTTTTTATATATGAGTTGACTTTTGGTTTATGAAAATTGACGTTAATTTGTAAAAAAATTTGCAACGTAGCGTACATATTTCAATGCTGACAGTTGATAATTCCCTAAATTATTATATTTTATTTTATTTGAATCAATATGGTATTATTAAATTCAGAAAAACACGTCACTGACCTAGAACAATATTTTTTGTTGAAAACAATTTAGGAAAAAATTGGAATTTGTTACAATTTTTAAGAAATATAATGCGTACCATAAATTTACACTGTGTTCGAATTCATATCAAATTTATTATTACCTGCTAAAATTTTTAAAGCGTTGGTGTTAAAAATTTTACTCTCCATTGAGTTCACGGATCGAACTATAGCCTTATTTCACGACTCCAGGTAAAATATTAATTATGTCAGCCGTCGTATTTTCAACACGATACACTCTTTGAAACGTCTTCAAAATTGTCTACCGACTAAAACGAAAATCTACCTTTGTCAAACACTCTTACTACCATTAATTGATTATCGAGATGTATGCTATCCTGATCTTAATGAAGAATATTTGTGCAAGATATACCGGATGCATAAATTTTGAATACATGCCATTCAAAATTTATGCATCCGGTATATCTTCGGCCTCAGATAATATGATCATATTTCTGAATACAGGTCACTTCTCAAATGGCTGGTAATGCGTGATCGACGCCAACTTCACATACTTACACTTCTTTTTAATATATTAAAAAATCCTAATAGCCCAAATTATCTTCGTGGCAAATTTATAGATTTGTCTGCTCACGGCCTTGGACTACGATCGGACAGTTCACTCACCCTACATATTCCTAAACATACCTCTACCACTTACGAAAAGTCCTTCACTGTCTAAGCAGCAAAAAATTCACCAATTTCACTGTTAAACAGCAATCTCACACAATTTCACGCAAAAACACCTGAATTCTGACATCGGGAAAATCATGTCCCTAAATATTTTCAAAGATCGAGTCAAAAAGTCCTGCCTCTCCTGAAACCTTTTCCTTTATACCTTTGTCCTTTGCTGTCTTTCCCGTCCCAAATTATGTCTATAGTTTTTTAAACTTATACTTTTGTATTTTTTAAAAATTTGTTTTCTAATTTTAATTTCTAAAAAAAATTTTAATATTTTTTAAGAATTTTCACTGTAAAATCTCTTACAGTGTGCCAACTAAATTTCAATAGCAATTATTATGGTTGACTGGAAGAGATTGCTCATGTAGCAATAAGTCCACCATATGTACTATACATAAAAGATTATAAATGAATAAATCAATAAGATGTCTCCATAATTTCAATAACTTTACTCATGTTATAATTAAAGCGGAGATTATTTATGCAATAATAAAGCAAAACCCCGTAATGCCACAGGCTCATATGAGATACAGGTCGACCTGTGAAGTTAATAGACGAAGATGATATGGACTATCTTGTTAATATCTTTAACCTCATAAATCTCAGTGGAAATATACCTGATGACTGGCTGATATCCACATTCATTACTCTACCTGCAATGAATAACTCAAGCAAATGGAGCGATTATTGTATATTATTGATGAGCCATATACTTAAAGTTTTTCTCAAAATAATTCATGACCAGATATATCTCGATGTAGCCAAAGAGCCAGTTTCCCATCTGAACTTGGAAACAGAGACACCCGTTTTTCAGTTAGAATTTTAGTAGAACGATGCTAAGACGTAAATAATTATCTCTACATCTGCTTCAATCATTACGAAAAGGCATTTCCAACATATGAAACTCTTTGAGATACTGGAGAGGGTGGGAATATATTGCCGTGACTGAAATATTTAAGAACCTCAACTGGCAAAAAACGGCAAATATGTAAGAGTCAATGTGCCGCTTTCATATTCAGTGGAAATTCTACGTGCAGTTAAGATACGGCTGTACAATCTCATTTTAATAAAATGATATCAGATAATATCAGATATGAATAACACAGAATTAGGTAAGCCCAAAATATTTTCCGCAGGACGAGAACAAAAGTGGCCTGTTGCTGGATATTTTTGGTTTTATTATATGGAGGAAGGCGACCTTTTCTTTTGCTTCTTTTGCTTCTCACAGAAGAGATAAACAAAAGAATTCAGACCTTTCAGATGTAGGTGTACCGTAGAATATTGCGAATCTCATGAAAAGTACGTAATGCAATGGTACTTCAGTAGATGAATAAAGATATAAAGAGTTTAAAAAGCATCGAAACATGGAGCTTCAATACCTCAAACACATCATGCCCCAGAGGTAATGCCAACTCCTTCAAGTCATTATGAAAGGCAGGATATTGGGAAGAAGGAGGCCAGGCAAGAAGAAAATATTCTGATTGAAGAATCTACGCGAGTGGCATAAGCGAAATATTTGTTCGCTTTTTCGGACAGCTGCATCAAAAATTCAAATAAAAATAGCCATAATATACCTTATTGTACGAAAAAGAAGTAAAGTAATTAAAGTGCTCAGAATTTGTTTACATAATATGTAGTTCGAAAGAACTCTTTGTAAGGAGCCTAAAAATATTTTTTTCATAATTTTTGGTCAAATATCTGGAAAATACGTGAAAAAATAATAAGTCTAAGCCGTATATTGCAGTAACTAGTAAAAATTGTGGTAAAAACAATGTTTTTAGAAACCTTTACAAAGATTGCAGGTGACAATGATTTTAGATGTCACAGTTATTGAGAAATTCACTATAATATTGTCCTTCGTCCGCTACCTAATTATATTGAATTTTAGTAAATATTTAATGCACTAGGAAGTGCACATTACTAATGACTTATGATATAATAATTTCATTTCAAACGAGGTACTTAAACTTCGATGCGGGAGACGACTCGCACTTGGCCGGTTATATTTCTTTAAACCTGACAACATATGCATTGCTTTTGTTTTGACACAATACAATAATCTCCCCCCATAAATGATTCTTTTTTATAGTTTCAGTTGATTTTTTCATACCCTGTAAGTCACAGTCTTACCCCTATCATTGACCGATATGTTATATTATTTATTACTATGATAATTTGATAGCAATAAAAAAAATTTGATTTCTTTCCTCACGTTGAAATTTCTCAGCCTAGCCCAAAATTCCTGGAATCCTAATAGTAAAATATAACTTCCTCCTTTTTATAGATAATTATTTTTTTAATTTTTCTTTAATTACTTTTAAATTTATATTTTTTATAACTACGAACTTGTAATTATTTTTTCCAGTCACGGGAAAAATGTGGTGACAAAAATATATAGTGCTATTTGTTTATAGCAGTTATTCCTATTTGATCTTTAGTTTGTAGTTCTTCTTCTTATTCGTTACGCTTCTGTCAGAGTGGTCGTTATGGTATAAAGTGTGTTGCAAATAAGTGACGCACCACAAGATCTATCACAATTCATCTGTATCAGCTGTTTTCTTTGTATCTATCGCCAATCCTCTATATAGGTTGAACTCGTGTCAATACTATCTTTGCTACGCTGCGACACATGTCCAAACAATTCGTTATGCAAATTTGTATAAAATTGTATAAAATCCATCTGTAACCGAGGTCTCGGAGAATAGATCCATTAGTATGGGACTAAGTCCACGGTACTCCAAGCATTCTTTTCCAATATAATATTTCTAGGATATCTGTTGTATAGTTAGTAATAAACGATATTAAATACCCCAATTTTATATCGCAAGATTCAACCAATTTACTAATGAAACCGAAACATTTCACACAAATTCTTCACATAGTTAATGAGATAAGCAATAAGGCTTTTTTATTGCTGCATTGATGGAGTTGGCTTTCATACAAAAAATACTAATTTCTTCTTGATTTTAATAATATTTATGACACGTCCGACACCCGTGGAATTCTTTAAAGATTTCCATGAAAAGAATAAAATTATTTTTTTTAAATGTGACATTTAATGCAATATCTGCTTTATTGGAAACATTTACCTCGGGGTTGCCTTGAAAAAATAAATTTACCCCTAATTGATTTTTAGTCTTAAAAATGTGTAAATGTTTGGTACTTGAAATGCTTGCTGTACTTCGGAATACTAATATTATTTACCTAATAAACAATTACTTGCATGGCATACATCGATTATTTGGTATGATTTTCACTTATTATTTCACTTTATACATAAATAGAATCTAAATCCAATGGATGGAAGTAACGTATAATTTAAAATATCACTTAGCATAATCAATTACATGTCGAGTTGGAAGATGAAAATCGTGATGATCATCGTAGCAAATAGATTTGGTCTTAAAATATACCAACACTGATATACGAGTAGGTAAAACAAGTTAGTCGACAGTATTATGGTAATGAATTGTTCAATATTACACACAACGCTCCATGTTAGCATAGTCGACACTTGCTCACGGCCCTCTGGAACAGAAACACTTTTATATTTCCTTTTCCGTGACAGAGTTCGTTATATAATGTCAGATTATTTATTAATTGCTTGAAACAGAGAATATTTTCAAGTTAATTTATCAAAAATACATCTTTAGTTCGAAACCCAATTTTTTAAATTGATTTGATAGTGTAGTTAATCAAAAACATTACATTCTATAAAATTTGCCTATCCAGCAAGCGCATCGAATCGATATTTTTTTTCAAAATGGAAAGCACGGTAATCAACATCTATTTATTTATTTAGTTATGACATATGATTTTGCGAAAATTTATAAAGCAAAGCATGGCTCATACAAATATTATGGTTTCATCTAGAATTTTCATAAATTTATTTTATTGCGAATGTAAATTTAACGTATTATAATTATCAAATTATATATAATTATCAAATTCGTATTATACTCGTAATTATCAAATTAAAAAATTTAACAACTTTTGGGGGTCGCGGCTATACTTCGCATCACACAGCAATATTTATATATTTATAGAAGCCAAAATGTATAAAACTAAGCTATTGTAAAAAACCTGTTAAGCGCGAATCGAACTCACACTAAGACGGTTCCGTACACATTTAAACACTTATGGAGATTTAAGAGTACCCAATATTTAATTCAATTATTAATATTTTTGACAATTGCAAAATATATATATATATATATATATATATATATATATATATATGTATATATATATATATATATATATACGTCAATAAATCATGCCATTTGTATTTTAAGTCGCACAACGCAGTTTTCAACGCATTGGGGAAATGAGTGTGGCCAGGTGTAAAAAATAGGGGTATGCCTATAAATAATGGTTATTTTTCAGTGGTTTCTAAGAGTCACGTGTCACAGTTTTTTCTTTAATTGCAGTGCATTACTTGGGGTGACTTAAGATATAATTATAGAGTTATGTTTTTAAGAAAGGTTCACATTAAGAAAGGTTCACGTTAAGTACGTGGTGTATTGATTAATTAAATGAAAAACCGTAAGTTAAACGCTGTATCCTAGGATAGGTCTAGAGCAGTCGTCTTCGCTAAAATGACAGCAACGTATTAGGGGTGATCGTTAGTTCCTAGAAGACTACAGATTGATAGTGAATGTAATTGACCTGATAGAATACAATTAGATATTACTAATCTCATTCATAGACATAATAACTTTGATTTGATCTCTTAAGTAGTGTTAAATACTTGGTGTATAAGATATTTACAGCATTTTTCAAGAGTTAAATAGACTTTCATAATAATTGTCATTTCCTGCTTTGGCGGAAAATGATAAATAAAATTTGGTAAATTCTGTGAGATATTTTTTAAAACTTATATTGCGGTAGTACATAAATAAAAATCCCAAAACCATATAAAGATTGTTTTGAAATAAAAAAATCGACCAGTTGCGAGTGTAGCTCGCGCATCGATGTTATAAATTATTAATCATTTTTAATTATTTGTTAAATTACTCGTTATACTCTGGCTTACTAGCTTGGACTTCCTATTTATATATCGTTAATTATACACAATTGGCACAAACATATTTTTGTTTCTCCACATACTCTTCATTTAACCCAATGTATTTCTTCCATCTGTTTTCGAAAGCTTCATTTTATTAAAATTTCAATCCTCCAAGGTATTTTTTCAGGTTCAGAAACATATGAACGACAGAATATTTCAAAGTAGGAGAATAAGCCGGGCGAGGCAATCATTCAAAACTACATTCGCGAATTTGAACCATAATTTGATAGACGTTGTTCACACGTCTATCAAATTATGGTGTGCATTATCCTGGTAAAACAACAGGTTCTTGAGCAATCCTGGAGGTTTTTTTTTAATGACTTCACGCAAATGACGCAACAGGGTGCAATAGTATGCTGAGCTTACCATTTCGCCTTTTGCAAGATGGTCCACCATTATGACTCACTGAGCGTCCCAAAAAACTGACGCCATCACATTACTGCACGTTGTTCATATTATCCACTTTCTAAAAACGATGCACTTGTTCTCGCTTAAGATATTACAACTTAAAACTGCTACAGAAAACAAAATTGCATACTGTGACATTCAAAAAATATATGAACTTAATGAGGATATTATTGTGAAAATAAAATAGACATTCGTATATCAAGCCGCGAACTTTTCTATTACTCTTACATATATATATATATATATATATATATATATATATATATATATATATATATATAAAATAAATATATATATATATATCAGTCAATGAATATTTGTTGAACTAGGAAGTCCAAACTAGTAAGCCACAGTATAACAGAGTAATTTAACAAATAATTAAAAATGATTAATGATATATAACATCGATGCGCGAGCTACACTCGCAACTGGTCGATTTTTTTATTTCAAATCAGTCTTTATACGGTTTTGGGATTTTTATTTATTTACTACCGCGATATAAGTTTTAAAAAATATTTCACAGAATTTACCAAATTGTATTTATCATTTTCCGCCAAAGCAGGAAATGACAATTATTATGAAAGTCTATTTAACTCTTGAAAAATGCTGTATATATCTTATACACCAAGTATTTAACACTACTTAAGAGATCAAATCAAAGTTATTATGTCTATGAATGAGATTAGTAATATCTAATTGTATTCTATCAGGTCAATTACATTCACTATCAATCTGTAGTCTTCTAGGAACTAACGATCACCCCTAATACGTTGCTATCATTTTAGCAAAAACGACTACTCCAGACCTACCCTAGGATACAGCGTTTAACTTACGGTTTTTCATTTAATTAATCAATACGAATATAAATCGTAACTTGAAGTTGGGCACCACGTACTTAACCTCATATCTTGTAAATCCCATATTAGACACCAGATTGGATTAACGAACATACAAAATTGTTTTTCAGCTTTTGGTAAAGAAGTACAAGGTAAAACTATGGTTCTCAGAAATGTTGACATTGACGCTTTTCTGCAAATCTTATTATATTTATATATATTCAGGAAATATTCAGGAAAGTAGTACCCCTGTCTCAACTTGGGATCGAAAATATTAGAATACGCAGATCCCCAAGTTTTACGATTTAAGCAAGGAATGTTAGAAATGAGGAAGAGACAGACTATGTGCTAGAAACCGCAACTATCACGGTTTAGGCATGCAGTGCCCCTTTAGTATCAGGACGTAGGGGTTGAAATACGGAGTTCGGGCTTGGAACCCAGAATTCAAAGGCCGAGACTCTGTTTGAGATCCACAATACTAATTTAAAAACATCAGACTCCCAAGTCTTAGGAATTAGGCAGGCAGGCAGTCTTATAACTAATGAGTAGGACCCAGATGGTCCAATCTCGATGAGTTTATGCTTTTTCACTAAAGAGTTTCTTTGGGCATGTAATTGAACTATGATTTTTCTGGAGAGTAAATTTGTGTCGCCCTTTGCATTGTCTGACTAAATATCATTAGACTAATATCATACAAATGTCATCACGGCAACTGTGTTGTTTAGTGTTAAGAAATATTTGGTAAACCTTCAGTTTCCGTGGTTAGATTCTAACCGATACTGGGAATTATATCAATTTTATGAAACCAGACTGGAAGAAAAATTTTCCAAATAAAAAAGATTCATTGGAATTGGTTTATAAATGCCAAAGGTATGAAGTAAAATACATTAAAAATACACTTGAATTGAGAACCTCTTCCTTTTTTGAAGTTGCTTAAAAAGCAAGTGTCACAAGCAAGTGTGACGTTTCAATGTAAATTGTTCTTAGTTAAAAAAATACTTCCATGATTAATATGATAGCTGGCATTACGTTTATTAATCTTACAATTAACTTAATATTGAATATATATGGCCTTAATTTTGTAGAAATTCATTATTCACAATTAAATGAAACTACGTGATGTGGTATTATTTCTACTTTATTTAAATTCCTTACCATGACTTAGGTTTCCTTGTATTACATTTTCATATAGGTAATTATCAAAATAAGTTATATCCGGATATAATTATATAAATATAACTGAAGAATTAGCAAAATAAGCTATGTTCTTCAGTTATATTCTATTAAGTTTAATTGTAGACATAGGACCGGATGTTTTCTCGCCTCTTTTCCTCTAGAAATGAGCATTACTACGTATGACATCACAATATCACATTACAGACTTTGTTTCAACGTTAATTTTAAATCTTCGCAACTCCTTTTTCAACAAATTTTAAATCTTGACAACTTTTATTCCCCACTAGCTTGCATCTCAAAAATTTTATTGAGATAAATAAAATTAATCAAATATCAAATTAGCTTCGAAAACTTAATGACGCGTTAACTTTCAATAAAATTTTTAAATTTCAATAAATTAAGAAAATCTCTGCGTTCCAAGTTTTGTGGCAACTTTAGTGAGTTGTTCTAAAGAAAAAGAGCTTGGTTCACTACTCGCATTCAAGATTATATAATTTTTTTTCATCGTTATATTGGTCATAAATATTGTCCTTATTTCTAGAAGAATAATCGAATATCTTCAGGCGTTTTCATCAATTCCTTTTGAAATTCTTTTGTAGACCAATATCACCGAATTGCCAATCCCATTAATGTAATAACGCACGTTTTACGTCTATACGTACTTATATAATAATTGTGCATTCAACGAATGCAAGTATATATGTCTAGATCGTATGATGCATGGAAATTTTGTGAAAAATTGTTCGAAAATAAAAATGGCAATGTTTTTGTGAGCCTGAAAATAGTGTTTGAAAGTTAAGTAAAAAAAAAACGTGGAAAGTACTTGGTTCTTTTTAGAAACTAAAAATACTGGTGTATGATTAAAAATACATAAAATTCAACGGATATATTCTAATCGCTAAAATTATTTTTTATATCTCTACGTAAGGACACCTATGAAAATACCTCCAGTTTTATACCAGAGCGAACAAGATTAATTTGTATGTCATAAAAATGCTATTGTATTGATTAAGTTAATCATATTTTAAACATGTGTAAAACCTACAATATAGTAAAAATATTTGCAAAAATAATTTCTTAAAGAGTGACATTTAATGCTTTCAGTACTTTGTAAACATTCTCTTTCAACTTTGAGGTTGCCATATGAAAAAAAATATATTCATTTAATTAATGTTTAATCAAAAACATATTTAGTCCTTTCTAACAGCCCTTACTTGAAGTCATACAACATTTATACTTAACTGTTCATTTTTGATGTTTCTCGTTTACTTAAATTTATATATAAAAGTAAATAATGTGAACACTATTCGCAATACCTATTGATCTTGGTTTGCTCGCGTTGTTTTCTATTAATGTGGCGGAACCAGTAATAATGAATGCAGTTTAAAAGTGACTTTGATCCGAATGAAGGTAATTTGTCTATGTTTGCTTGAATTTGCCATAAATTAACGAATTAACTAGCTTAACTGTATCTATTTTCTCTAAACGTACTTACCCTGAACTATCATTTTAATTCTTATCAAATTTTTGGAAGTTTCATAGGAAAATTAAGAAACTTTCGGTGGGCTTATTTCTAAGAAATATTGCGATTAACCAAAAAATATTGCAAGACATGATTTATTGTATTAGACCTATCTATCAATATCATCTTAAACGAAAAAATCTTGATAAATTTTAAATAAAAACTTTACCTTAACTAGGAACACTCGAACCAATTAAAGATTTTTTAAAATCCTTTTTTTTTCAAAATTTTACTTTGAATATTAAGTACACTGTACTGTTAGAAATAAACGGAAAGATACGGCAGATTACAAATAATGGAAAGATTTTACTATGAAAATGCTCGTTTTCGTAGATATCATCCACGAAATTGATTTCCTCTCATGCTATTGTACCTTGATACAAGGGTGTATTTCCAATATCGAAATGTATTCCTCTGTTTTACATTCAGCTCCTGATAAAAAGAGAAGATAGTTTTAATCAAGAATAAAAAAAAGAACGAGAAACCTGAAATCGGTATCCCTCGTTAGCCAAAATGCGCCAGGAGAGATATCGGTTCGTCGTTAATTTCTACTATAAACCGCGCGATGCTTCCAAAATAAATGTAATGGTCTATAAAATTTACAACTTGGAAAACTTAAACTGAGACAGCAAGTAATACGCGTGTAACATATATGATGTCTGGCTGTTTAGTTTCACTTTAGGAAAGCGATTTTTTCCACTTACCTTAACGACCCTTTCAGAACTGATTAACTAGCGCAGGAGCTTCAATAAAACTAGATACCCTATTGATATTTTATCCAAATTCTGGTGTAATTATTAAAGTTATAATGGATATCAATCCAAGGATATTCTACGAGCAATTCTGGAGAGTTCACATAAGCTATCAGGCTTGAGTTGCTCTCATTGTCTCTCCGCTTACCTGGGTATATTTTGTAATGATCCTTGGCGTAAAATTTCCATTTCATTATTTTTTTAAAAATTACGAATAAGATGTGTATCAAAAGGAACCAAAAATCTTTATTTATTTGGAGAATTATTTAAGCCTAATATTTTTTAATGGAATTCTCGGTTAAAATTCCTTTGATTCATTGATTATTTTCATTCAGCCTGTTTTTGATAAAATTCTAGAAACAATTCAATTAATATATCATTCGTTGTCTAAAAATGTTTTAATTAAAATTCAATAAAATGTTTTCTCTAATTTTATTAGTATTAATTTTCTAAATAACTAATCGTTTTCAGAAAGAAAGGGTACATCATAATCGAAAAAAGTTTGACAAATTTTAACCAATGTTTTTTTTCCGAATTAACGCTTTACATACCAGAAAGTATTTCTGCCATTACCAACTTGTACACGTCTAATTATTACGACTACTTATTCATCTTTTATAAAAGAGCTTATGCCATTAAATAACCAATTTTCATGACTATTCTATCACCTGCTCTAAATTCATGGCAACACCATAATGATACTAGGTACCCGCCCCAGCTTCACACGAATAAGTTAACGCAGTTGTTGTTTGTCAATAAAATCCAAAAATTATTATATTTTTTTATTGGAAATTATATTTTTTTCCAAACTGTTAATGTAATACCATTTTCACAGTTTTTAGGAAATAAAAAAATATTTTTCGTTTTTTAAATAAAATGTTATGTTGCAAAATACCTACTTTTCATGTAATGTTAAATTGACAATTTTTAGAGCGATTTTTACCAAAAATAAACAGTAAATCTTTTCCTTTTTTTTAAATTTTAATATTAGATCGTTTTATATTAACATAGCCTTTAGACAATTTACTCGACGCGTTTTTAAAAATATTTACCATAGTGAAATTACTAACTTTTATGTATGAAAATTATACAAATTTTGAGGGCGATTTTTACCAAAAAAAGGGAAATTTTATTTTTTTCCAAATGTGCACTATGATTTTTAGACGCGTTTATTAAATAAAATGAAAATTGTGGTGAAATTGCCACTTTGTCCTCGATTAACGCGTTTTTTCAAATGAAATGAAAATTGTGGTGAAATGTATGTACCTATAACGTTGATTTTACCATTTTTATAGCGATTTTTACTAAAACTAAACAGTAAACATTTTTTTTTTAAATGTTAATGTAGTTTTTCAGACAAATTACTCGACGGCTTTTTTTTAAATAAAACGAAAAGTGTGGTTAAATAACTACTTTCTCTTTAATGTCAAAGGTAACATTTTCAGAGCGATTTTTCCCAAAAAAAGCTAAATAATTTATAAATTTCGAAATGAGTTAGATATTTATATTTTGAAAAACAACAAAAATCAGTGAATTTCTTCGACAACGCGTTTTACACGACCACTACCCTAAAATTCTTCACGTTCTGACGTATCCTGCTAAAGCTAACAGAAAAACATTTCTTACTATGTCTTACGTGACATTCGTGACTGTGTCTTACACATTCACGAATTTAAAAATATTCGTTACGAAACAATGGTATGAAAAAAGAAATTTATCCATATAAGTTGGAAAAGATACCTGCAAATTTATTTGTATTACAAATTATTATCCTTGATTTGGCAAAGATTAAGACATTTTCACACAATAAGATTGAGAAAAATACGTTGAAAATTAGTTGTTTTAAACAGTAAGACGTTTATTATGGATTTTATATAATATTATACATATTTAGACATATATTTAGACATATAATATTACATTATTTTATATATTATATATTATTATAATATTATAAATTTATACATACACACATACTGTCACGGTCTTTATTGGGAGACTTTTTGAGATGAACCATATTGCCGTACATGGTTTCCACATGTCTGACGATTTAAACAGCGGCGCCAGGACACCTCTTTCACGTTGCTTTTTCTGGCTCCATCGACATTCATCGTCACGGGTCGGATAATTTTCACAAAATATTCTTAATTAACACCTTCACACCTTCCTTGTATCAATCTATAAATAAATGACCAGCCAAAATAAAATTCTTTCAACAGTTATTAAAAAGAAACGCTATTATAAAAGCTATTGATTTGTCGTGACTGCATCAACAAATCAAAATCACATTATCGCAATAAAGAACTGATTCGACAAGTAATAAGGATACAAATATTTTCTCGTATTTAAAGCTTTAATTTGGAAAAAACATAGCCGTTGTCATTAAGAAACAAAAGAACAAATTGCAATGTGTGGACGTGACCATATCACAAAATGTCACTGACAATTATTGATTACCTGTTTCTGCCCGCTATTTCGTTGGGATGGACTGCATTAATATAGTTATATATATATATATATATATATATATATATATATATATATATATATATATCAATTATATGCAATACTTTACATTTATTAATTTTTTTTTAAGTCCATTCGGGTTCAGTAATAAATAATATTGTGATCGAATTATCAAAGAATGAAAATGTTGTATGCTCTTCCACACAAACCACGCTCGGATTTAGTAATTCGGAATATACGATATAACTTATTAAAACCAAACTTGCTTACAGACAATATTACGTGATTAATTATGGATAAAAAAATATCATAAAAAATTAATGCTGTGCTTCAGGAAATACTTCATATCCCTCAGGACTCGAGAGTAAAAATTTGCCCATTTATTAATTGAGACAAATTTTAGTATAGATCCAAATTTCGTGTAAATGCGTTGAGGAATTATGGAATTATAAAAGAACATACGAACGTCCATATATACGCCTATCCAACCAAAACTTTCGAATTTATAGCATTAGTTATGATATATCAATTCTCATATCACCTAATTCAGATACATTGCTCAATGAACGTTACAGACCTTGTGTAATGAATTCACATTACTCGAATATTGATTACACTTAAGAATATTTCCAAAGTATAGATTTAAATTTTCATTATTCAAAGGCCATGTCACGGTAATAATTCTAATAATTCTAGTTGAAACAAACATTAAGAAAACATTCGAATAAAATTCATAATTTGGCCGGACCTTATAAATTTAAAGATTTACTTAAGCAATTTCACGAGAAATGTACTTCTCGACGTGTCGCATCACGGTGCAAGTTCTAATGTAGATTAGTTCAGGTATTTTCTCAGTGATTATGTGAGTAGAATGTGCACGTATAAAGCAAGTTAGAAGATCCGCGTGTGGTATTCGTCGTGACATCAGAAATAGACTACAATTTTATACCTTATTAATAATATCTTAGTTTATAGATAATACAGATAGCTATATTTACGTGAAATTTGTACATTTTTAGGGCTCCATTGCTAAAAGGAGAACAAAACTCTTATCACTACATATTACCACTCACGAATCCATATGTCCTCCTCTCATAGCCATTTTCTTCAAAAATCGTTTGTCGTTGAAATATGAAAGGCAAAGGATAAAGCATACTTATGTTAACCCACATATATCTCAATAAATAATACTCAAAAATATCTCAAATTAGGTAGAAGAACAAATTAAGAAGAGGGGCTCAAATTACTGACACAATTTTGTTTAAATTCCATGACTAACCCTCAAATGTTTGAAAACTATTTTTTATAATTTTATGTAGTATAATGCAGCGAAAGAATGTACTGAAAAATGTGTAAAAAATATGTTAAAAATAAAGAGATATTTTCAAAAATATTGTTCATAAATTTATTGCAATAGAGATTTTTTAAACCTATGCAAATATAGTAGTAAAATTATAACGATGATTCTTGATATCATAGTTTTGGGATATTTGCGAGAATATTTGTATAATCCTTTGTTAATTATATTAGGTATCGTTAATTATTTGTTGGGCTGGGAGTCCACGTTAGCGATCCGCTCTATAATAAAGTAATTTCACTTCAAACATATACAGAATCATCGATGCGCGAACTGAACTCGCACTTGACCGATTTTATTTGTTTCCATATAAAGGTTATATGTCTCTGTGGTTTTGATCACACACATATAAATATTCTATCAAATTTACCAAATTATATTTGTATCATTCTTCGCCAAAAGCTAGACGCGATAATATGATAAAAGTCTATTTAACCCTTAACAAAACCTAAAAATATCTTTATCCATTAATCCATTAAAGATATAATAGACTTCACTAAATTAAATCAAAATTATTATATTCAATAATTAATAATAATTATATTCACCGCCAATCTATTATCTTCTAGTAAGTTACAATCACCGCTGATAAGTTGACATCAATTTGATGAAGTACGACTGCACTTTACCTGCCCTTGAATACAGCTGTTAACTTACAGTCTCTCTTTTAATTAATAATTACGATCATAAATTATAACTTGAAGTTAAGCATTCCGTACAAAATCTCCTGGTTGGTAAACCCCAGATTAGCGAATGTGTTAGAATAATAAATAGTACTCGCCTATGTGTGGCCAGTCTTTCGCTACATGAACATGTGTTTATTACGTTAACTAGGAAATGTTTCACTATTTTTGTCAGTCTTTGGATATTTGCAAATATGGGTATCAAATCTTTGAGTTTAATTAACTGTCCAATGCGAATCCGACTCGCGTATTGACAGTTATATTTGTAAATTTTCTTTTATTGATGAGCTAATATCATGGAATATGAGGTTTTATTTATGACATCGAACATTAGTGAATCTGATCCGATAGAGACGAAAATCTTTTCAATTAAAATATATTTTTTTTCATTTAAACTTAGACAAGAATTTGATAAAATTAAAAATGTAAAATAATGTCGATAGAGAATTTAATTATTTTTCATTCAAGTGAACAACTGTTATGAAAATCTTATCCTTTGTTACCCAACAAAGTATAATTTTAAGTATAATTTTTAAAGTATAATTTTATCCTTTGTTACTCACAAAGTATAAATAGTCGCGTTCAATACATCGTGCATTTCAAGAAATTATGTTTCTCGTACCTGAAATTTATGCTAACATAATTGAGACTCTTTGTCTTTTTCCAAGTCATATAAGTCCAATTATTTAATTTGTAAATAGTCATCAATTGATGATATGGTTGAAATATTGAATTGAGGTAATAGATCATTGGTTGAGTGCGGACATAAAGTGGGATTAACGAAATCGACATCAGCGCTCGCTGTGGAAGAAATGGGAAGATCGAAAGGTTCTTTCGAAATATTATCATAGGTAATATATAATTTACTTACAGATATTGTCATTTTTAATTTGGTAACCAGTCGAGTTTATTCACAATGCGAACACCATTGATGTTTTAATGAATTAATTTATTAAAAAATGCCATATTAAAAGAAAATAAAACTAACGTTTTTTTGCTACTTTAACTTTTAATTTTTCTCATTATATAAAAGTTAAATAAAAGAAAAATAATAATTGACTTTGAAAAGTGGCATCTGTCTCATTTAATATAACTGGGAACAAACGTATTTCAGCAACCATGAAACATTAACTTTTTATTAACTCAAGAAACTTAAATATTAGAATAAATAAACGGGATTATGAAGTGAACATAAATTCATGTTTAAAATTTTATTTTTTTGTAACTAAATATTTAAACGTTATTATTACATAACTTTTTAGTTCCTTGTAAATTCTTATTTCGCTCGTGTTTAGCTTTTACTACTGACATTTACATTTAAATGTTTTTGAAAGTGTAGTATGAAATTTTAAATTTATAGTGAAAATGGTGAAAAATATTACAGTAATAAAATAATAAAATAATCTTCAATTTTTTTTAAATCCATTTTTAGAGACAAAAATAATATAATCATCATATTTTTTTGATACGTCATTTTTTTAATCTCATCAAAAAAATTCAGTAAAATTCGTACTTTTGCTATATGATAACAAAAATACTTAAATAGTAAAGTGTAATAAAAAACTGCAATAATAACAAATTTTCAATATAGAATAGTAAATAATAAAAATATTTCAAGAAACCGCAAATATAAATTTAATCGATTTTCAAAACGGAAAATCACATTGAAGAAATAAATAGACAGGTGCTATAAAATTAAATTGTTCTGACATCGATTGTATGAAAGAATGTAAATTTAACCGATTTTCAAAACGGAAAATTACATCAAAGAAATAAATAGACAGCTGCTGTAAAATTAATTTCTTCTTACATCGATTGTGTGGAAGATTGTATTACGAGTAACACTTTTATTATTACACCTGTTATGTTAAATCAAAAACGAAAGCACATCATATTTTCTGGGTTCGGATAAGTTCATCTTGTTATTATTCGTTAACAAATATTTTTCCTATTTCTATAATAAAATTACAAGACAAATAATCTAATAAAATTTAACACAATTTCAACGAAAACACAAATAATATTTACTTTTCTTCGAGAAAAATAACAAATTAATAATTCATATGTAATTATGAGCTAAAAATAGAGAAATATTTGAATGTGATATCAGCCACTATTCCAATTTTTCGTTATTTTTATATAAATCACGTAAATATGTATCAAAATCATTGATTTAATACGCCCCGATAAAATTTACGAGCCTTGAAATTTTGCAGTCGAAGATGACGAAGGATGTCTCTCTTTATATAGACTGTGACCACTAGATTCATCACAGCCGTATTTGATAAAAAGATTATAACTTAGATACTCAATTCCTTGCAAAATTTCTTTTTGAAATTTCAGTCTATTACCGTATGAGCAAGAAGAAAATGCAGATTAGATTCGGCTCATTCTTCTATTGCTTTTAGTCTTTCTGAAGCCATATAACAAGTTTGCTTTTCTATCCATTTTTTTTCAAGTATGGTAAATATTATATTCAACTGTTTCTCTTTGTATATTTTCAGATTGATTTACAGTAAATTTGTTGGAAACGAACAAAGTTAATCCTGTTCTGGTATATATTGCTGTAGTATAAATAGTATCGTGGCTCTTTCGAATGTTTTTTTTATATTTTTCGTTTTGGTGATGCTAAAGAAAGTCTGAATAAGTTTTACGGTATCTCTAATTCTTTTAGCACAGACACATGTCTCAGCTGCTTTTAGGTTTAGAGCTATACGACTTGACTAAAATTGGAATTTTAGTCAACTTTCTGTTTCTGTTTCTTTTTATTTTACTGTTGTTTTATGTAAAATCTTTCGATGGATTACCTAGAACCAGTAAATAAACAAAATCGAATAAACTTAGGGCAAATTTAAGACATGCATTACCTCATTTGGTTATGATTAGCCCCTGATATTTTCAATTACGTCCACGAATTCATTCAACTATGTTCCAAATTATTCTTCATACATATCATCAGGTCTTACTTTCATTGTTCATGATTATTTTTTCACAAACTTACTTAACGATCTTTTGCACTATTATTTACACTATCTTCATCACATGGAGTTGATATGTAAACTATCATAGCAGTATTACGTTTTTCTGTTTTCCGCCCAATAATAAAAAATTGTTTTCTACCGATAGTGACATACCTGAAAAAGGAAATTACACCTGCAAAATAATCGCATATCCATAACACAAATATCCTGGGTACTATAATTCAAATTAACGCGACATATAAAAATATAATATTTTTCAGAATTAAGAGCGAACATTACTTTCATATAAATTTCGCAACAAGGAATCAAAAATAAATATATACTTTCATCCTTTTGACCCATATTTAAAACAACACATTTTTTTTTCAATAGCGCCTACAACTATTCTCACAATGAACGTATCGAACCGCGATAGCAGGTAGTCGGTCCCCAACCGATATCCGCGTTTATCCCTTTCTTGCATGCGTGTTTAAGACAATAGTCGTTTTACTATAGGTAAGAAACACAACAAAGGGTAAATAAATATTATATATTATGGTTCCAAATGTTTTTTTGTTATTTTCGACATTTATGATTGGTAATTTTGTTCAGCTCGCTTGTTCTACAGGACATATCGAGCGCCTGTATCAGAGTACCGCTACGGCGGTTATGCGACCTGTAAAATAAAAAGTTGTGTCTTGACTTCCTTGCAAGTTCGCGTACCCAGTTTAGACCAGATAGGAAAAACAGGCTTCGTGCAGTTCATGCCAAGAGGAGAAATAAGTACTTACTTTAGTTTTAGAATAAACCAGTATTAACTTTCATTTTATTTTATTTACTGTTTGTTCAAATTAGTTAGCTGGAGCGCCTTACATAAATAACTTATAATCGATAATTGCAACTTCATTTAATTGATAAGTTAATTACATGTGTTTTCCAAATTGATTTAATGTCTTATTCAAATAGAATATTTGCTTCATTAAGTTGAAAATGTATCAATCATAATTGCATTTATTTTTTTTCTTTGCGTATACGTTGAAGACAATCGGACTCCATTTTAAGAGTTCATTTAATATTTCAAATAGATTTTTTTTTTATTTTCATAAAATAAATATAACAAATATTAGCTAAATCATAAATACAGCAATAATAATAATAATATAAATAATAATAAAACAGCATTATTAGGTTCACATCAATACTTTTAATACAACATAACACTTGAATTAAATTTCAGTAGAAACGTGATACATCATACATATGAATGAAATATTTTTCATCGTTATTTTGATATCATCAAGTCATTGTCGTAAAACTTATTTTGTTACTACCATATATGTTTTAAGTTGCTCTAAAATATTGAATATATTTGGCGTTACTTTTGTAGAAATTCAGTATAATTAAATTTTTCACAGTTAAATAAAACTACGTGATGTAGTATAATTTTTGTACTTTATTTAAATTCTTTATCACGACCTAGGTTTCGTTGCATCACAAAATCTTCAGGTGGACAATTTGTAGGCTTTTGTTTTTATTTTTAATATTATTTGCTTTACAACGAAACTTAGGCCGTGGTGAAGAATTTAAATAAATTAGAAATAATACTACATCATAGTGACATACATAATAGTGAGACATTTAATTGCTGTTAAACCATATTGCATCTTCTTCCACAAGTGACATCTTTGTTTTAACTATTACTTGATTAATATTGGAAAGAACACAGTTATGAAAATAAATTGAAGTGAATCTTGCTTAAATATGCTTAAATGTCACAAAGCCACTTATTGCCAAATGTTAATGTGTTACTTATCGTCAAATGTTAATCCTTACTTAGTTTACCTGTCATGAATATTTTTTGGTGTCATAAATAAGAATATCTTACTCAAAATATGTTATTGTAAAATATGATATAGTCCTTTACTACTCGCGTAATGTTATATTTAAATATTGTATCAGAAAAAATCAGCTCGTGAAATTTGTGTTTGATTTAAGAATATTTGTAACTTATGGAAGTATAATAATACAATTTAAAATTTTACAATATGTAAGACATAAAATACAATGTTCCAAGGCATATAATACAATTTAATGTGTACGAGAGGATCCGGCTATTAATCGAGAAAATATCAGCAGCCATAGCTATGAGTGGAAGCAAAACATTGTTCTTTACATGTCTCTCTTTAATAGCTTTCCAAAAATTTGTCGACGTTCTGTGAACAGAGTTTAGGATAATTCGCAACGTTAAAGATATTTAAAATTCTTTTTTTTAATTTCATAAGTGTTCATAACAACTTGTGTTTCATAATACTTTCAATATATTTCAAATTGTCTTTGGTAATGATAAATCAACATAATTGTTACAAAAATGTTTTTTGGTGATTATTAATAATTGTAACAATTTCTTTCTACTGAATTTTAGCATAAAATTACGAAGATATATTTGTTTTCAACGTTGTCTTTTCATAAATGTGCATTGTGGTATTAAACTATATTAATTGATTTCATCGGACTACAAGTTACTGCGTATGATTTTGTCGATATTCACCATGTTCGTTATATTTATTTTTGCTTGAAAATTAGTTTATGTTTATTTATTAAACTCGTGTCGTTTAAAAAAGCCATTTAAATGTAGAAACAACAAAGACATTTCAAATATTTTAAGTATAAAGAAAAAAATTACAAATAAAACAAAGATCTCAAATATAATAAATTTCTTCTAACCATAAAAAATCGTAATTTAAATAACTTTTCTCGATTTCACTAGTTCGAATTTTTTTAATTATATCATTTTAATATCAAAATCTCGACGTATTAAACCAATCTTTGTATAGACGAAAATAAAGATAACATGTATTAACTGAAGTTTTTTTATATAATAAAAAAAACAAGTTGTCACAATACTACTATGTTTAAAGAATCATAGGGAAATAAAAATTAAGACATAATGTTTAATAATTAATATCAAGAGATTAACTGTTATTTTTAATCACAGTTATATTTTTCTGGGCATTATTAACTTGATATGAAGGAATTCAGCGGAACGATTAGTGATTTCGCTTGTCTTTACTAACTGCGATTGAGCTGAAATTACAATTAACCTGCACAGAATAATTCAGAAAAACTTTTTATATTCTCTAAAATCTGACCATATTTGAAAGAGGTGGATATTTAACCCTTTAGTTAGCCGCAATGCATAACAGAACAAAGTGCTTGGATGAAAGACATTAGTCATCCAGTTTAAATTAACTGAAAAAAGGAAAGTGTTCAAAATTATAACAATGAAATCTAATTAAAATCAACAAAAGGAAAAGGAATTTTAAATATATTTTCTAACGAATACAAAGTGAAAATTTTAACTAACTTATTTGGCTTCAAATAATCTAACTTTACAGCAACCATAAAAAATAAAGTCAAAGGTAAACAACAATCATTTCTGCACGAAAATGGCATACAAATATGAATGTATATATATATATATATATATATATATATATATATATATATATATATATATGTTAATCATTTTAGAAGATGACATTAAATAATATTCGTATCATTCCCTAATACAATATTAAAATAGAAGAACTTTTATTGCAAAAAATACTTACGTATTCGGTCGCGTTGAGTACGCTTGTCCTCCACCAACAACGATGGATATTATATAATTCAATCGCATGTCTTAAGTGCTCTTGGATGTACAATGTACTTTATAGTTTAATATTTAGGATAATTTAGATATTTTAAAAACATAAACAGTCAAATAAAAACATCAAAATTCGAGGCATGTATGGCTTTTGTCATCCACATGACCATTGTAGGGTTAAAAGTGATACTGATCTTTCCGATACAACCAGAGATTTTTTCTATTTGGATCTTATTTTATATGAATCATTAAATCCTTGAAAAGCTAAAACATTATCCTAACCCCTCAACGTAAGATTGCGTTCTATGGAAAATCCTTCAATGAAAAAGTTAAATATTCTGAGAACAATTCGTAGTATCCTTTGCTCTGACTTGCTTGCCCTGTTTTCTAATAATGCGATGAAGTCAGTAATAATGAATGAAGTTCAAAAGTGGCGTTGACCGGGTTGAAAATAATTTATCCATTTTAAGTTGAATTTATCATAAATTGACGACTTTCACAACTTTATCTATTTTCCCCAAGTGACTCCAATGAATTTACTTAGAACTCTAATTTTAATTCTTATCACATTTTCCGACATTTCATAGGAAAACTAAAGAAGAGGAGACAGGTTGCAAGTAAATTTGGAAGAATATATCTAAGAAATAATGGGACTAAATATTGTAAAGTATAATTTATGGACCTATATCATCTTCAACGACAAATCGCTCGATAAAGTTCTTATGAAAACTTTGCCTCAACTTTGAACGAACCAATTAAACATTTATAAAATTAATCGTTTAAAATTTTATTTGAAGTATAAAGTGTACCGTCTTAGTAATCGATTGAAAGAGAATTTTGCTATAAAATGCTCGTTTTTAAAGATAAAATCTACGAATTCGATTTCCTCTCATCCTATTTTACCTTCATTCGAGAGTTTTTCACCGATGTCGGAATTTTGAGGATAAAAGTCAATAGTTTTAGTCATGGCTCGTGATTAATATTTTTTTTTATGAGACGGGAAAATGAGAAACGCGAAATAGGACACACTCCGTTATCTTCCGTTTATCCTTCCACATGTCAAATTCGTAACTAACTAACTTCATAATAAATGTGGCAGATGATAAAATTTACAACTCAGAAAACTTTAATAGACAGGATAAACATCACGCGTGTAACATACGTGATATCAAACTGTTCAGATTAAATTCAGAAAAGCAATTTTTCCACTTGTTTTAATAATACTTTCGGGATTGATTAATTAACTCAGATGCTTCTATAAAACTAGTTCATCTGTTGATATATTGTTAAAAATCTGGTTTGAATCTTTAAGACAAAATAGAAATCAAGCCATGAACAAGTAAAAATTTTAAATTCTTGACAGTACGCATACGTCATCAGGCTTGAGTAGCTCCTATTGCATTTACAATTACCTGTGTATATTTTGTATAGAAACTTGTTTAATTTAATTTTTTTATTTTTTGAAAATTGGTCAACGATTAAAATGTATATTAAAATGAACCGAAAACTTTTATTTAGTTTCGATTTTTTTAGTTCAGTATTTTTCAATACATTCTCTTGGTCAAGATTTATTTAACTGAGTGATTATTTTTAATCCTCCTATTTTTGCTGAAAATTAATTCTAGAAATAGTTCATAGTTCAACCTTGTAAATTCTATATCCTTTCACGAAACTCATGATAACTTGTTCAGTAATGGTAACATCGGTTTAACTATAACATCGTTCATTAGCCTAAAATGTTGTAATTAAGATTCATTAATGTGTTTTACCTAAGTTTTATTATTATTAATATTCTACATAATTGATGAATTTAATTAAGAAAGGCATAGAGAATATCAATATTTAAATAACAGATAAATTTTGCAAATATTTTTTTTCGGAATTAGTAGGCGAAATTAATTCTGGTTTATTGTCTAATTCACATATTATTATTTCGACAACTTAATCGTTTCTTAGCAAACTGCTTATGCCATTAAAAAAAAATGTTCACGATACACTTCTATTCTAACACCCTCTCTCAATGCATAGCAGAACGATGATGATATTAGAGATCAGCCCCAACTTCATTAGAATAAGCCAAGATTTTTCACGAACTGAAGCGTTCCGCTATGTACCGCACGTATAATTTTGCTTTCTTAAAACACGGCCATTATTTTGATGACACTTGCTAGGAAACGACGATTTTAAAAGAAAATGTTATCGATATAAGTTGTATATTATTTGTATTGTAAATTATTATTCATGTTTCATAAACATTATCACGTTCTCGCCCAATAAGCATGAGAAATTTGAATTGAAAAATTATTTATTCTTTAAACAATAAGCCTTTTTTATGTATTTTATGTAATACATACATATACGCTATCGCAAACTTTATTTTAGGATGTTTTAGGAAAACCATTTTGCTGTATATCGTTTTCATGTATCTCTAACGATTTAAACAGTGGACCCCAAGATATGTCTTCGACAAATGCTTTTTTCCAACTCCGCCGACATTTGTCATCACAAGTCCAATAGTTAATGAGCAAATCGCCAACGTAAAGGCAGAAAGACGGCACGAGGGATTGTTATATGATTTGTTGCAATTACATTCAAGACCAAAAGTCAAAATCACACTATCATATTAAGAACTGATTCAGCGTATAACAATTTTAACATTTGTCCAAAAGTAGATTTTTGTGCATATTTGTGTCATACAATTCTAATATTCTACAGAATTAATAACTTTGGTAATAAATAACATTGTGATCAAGATACAAAAGGAAGAACGTTTTATATGCTGTTCCACAAAAAGCACGCTCGCATTTAGAAATTCCGGATCCACGATATGAGTTAATACGTGCTAAACTATAACATGCAGGATTTTCTTTACAAACAGTATTATGTGACTATTTAGGAATCGTATGAATTACTTTAGAGTAAAAATTAGCCTATTTATCAATTGAGACAATTTTTCATTATGGACCCAAATTTCACATACATAGATCATTTACATTTTGTTATTATGGAGAAGATACCAACTTCCATAAATCCATCTAGCCAACATTTTGAATTTATATATTAAATATGAAGAAATAATATTAGTTATAATATGCCAATTCCCATGCCACCTAACTCAGGTAACTTGCACAATGAACGTCACAGATCTTGTGTAATGATTTTCCAGGAGAGGACAATACCAGTTTTGACAAGCGATGCAAAAAACCTTCGAACCAAATTGATAGTTTTGTCGGAGTCAATGAATTTAAACATTATTTTGAGGCGGCCGTTTCACGAAAAATTTACTTCCCGGCGCTTCGCATCACGATCTACGTTCGAACTTGAAATAGCCCCAGTATTAGCTATGTCCAGTACATAACTAATACTGATGATATGAACAACATTTGTACGTGTAAAGTAAGTTAGAAGATGATTCGCTTGCGATATTTTATGGGACATCAAAAGTAGATTATAATTTTTCGGGGTGTTAATAACAACTTAATACATAGTTAATACAAAGAGCTATATTTACACGAAAGGTACATATTTTTTATGGCTTGTTGCTAAAAAGGAAAACAGAACATTTATAAAATTACCCACGTATCCATCTTTCCGCGCTTTGTAGCCGCTTTTTACATCAACGAGAAATTTACTTCCAATAGTTTTGCATCACGGTATAAGTTCAAACGTGAATTAATTTCAGTACTACTGAGTAATTTTCTTAATAACAATTGTACGTGTAAACCAAGTTAGAAAAAGATCCACGTGCGATATTCAACGTGATGTTAAGGTAAATTATAATTTTTCGCTGTGTTAATAACGACTTAAGATATAATTGATTAAGGAGCTATATTTATTCAATAATTACACATTTCTAGGGCTGTGTTGATAAAAAGGAAAACGTTCCCCTAAATATCTTCACGTATTCATCTGTTTGTCTGTTGTATCTGTTTTTCACAGAAATCGCTTAACTTTGAAACTTTACATTTAACAAATAATAAAGCATAATAATATATATATACACACATATATATATATATATATATATATATATATATATATATATATATATATATATCAACATTCACTAATCCAAGCTGGCGCCTAACCTGGGATTTAGGAAATATGAGACGAAGTACGCAATGCTTGATTTTAAGTTTTAATTTATGTTCACAATGAATAATTAAATGAAAGACCGTAAGTTAACACGCTAGTCCAATGGAGATCAAGAGAAGTCTTGTTTCGTCAAATTGATCGCGACGTGTTAAATTTTTATTGCAAGTTACTAGGAGAAAATATATTAACGGTGAAAGTAATTAATCTGCTTAATATTCATTATCGAAAGTTATAATTTTGATATTATCCATTGAGCATGATACTCTTTAATGGAACCTTCATTGATAAAAAATTTATCAAGAAAAAACAATATTTATCATGTTGGTAGAAATAAAATATGGTAAATTCCGTAATTTGTTTTTTAAAGCTACAATAGCACTAACATTCCTGTATTGTATAAGTTAAAACCACATAACCGTATATACTTTAATTAGAAACAAAAAAAACCGAACGAGTGCCAGTGTAGTGAAATTATTTTATTATACAGTGATTCACCACCATGGACTTCCCAACGCAACAAATAATCAATGATAACTATTCAAATTAACAAGGGGAGATATATATATATATATATATATATATATATATATATATATATATATATATATATACACATATATATATATATATATATATATATATCTATATATATATATATATATATATATATATATATACATATATATATATTGATAAATATTCCTCGCCTTAAGGCGGAGTGTCCGTGCATGGCTAACATTACGCTACACGAACATATTTTAATTACGTAAACATCAAAATGTTTCGGTATCTTTATCTTTGCATATTCTCAAATGTGGGTATAGAATCTTTAAATTTAATTAACTCTTCAATACGATTTCAGCTCGCATAGTGAAAATTCTACTTACAGTTTCAATTTCGACGAGTTTGATTAATTTATATTTGCGACATTCATTTTTTTATTAATGTGCCATTATCTTGGAATATTAGGTTGTATTTATAAAACTGACCAATATCGAGTATGGGTCGGACATCAAGAATTCCGTACCTTGTTTGAACTGAAATTACTTCATTTACCGCGAGACAACATAGATTAACTAGAGCAATATTATTATAAATTAACGATATTTTGATCTTTTCCTTTACTTGAGCTGTGAGACCTTGCTTCTTGCCAAATTTCATGATTCTAGGTCAACGAAAAGTATCCTATAGATTTTGATTTATTTACGAGGGTCAAAATATGCGGCATTAATGACCGTACGTTTAGGTTTTTTTTATTGCGTTGACTGAGGAACTTATTTTTGTTCCATCACTAAGGGACAATAGACCTAAATATATGACATTAATTTTAACTTGATGCCTCCACGCGTTCTAGAAAAAAAGATTTTGACAGATAAACAGACAGATGAAAATTAGCCTATAAGGATACCAAAGTGATCCTACATGTTTTTTTTTTCTTTTGAAGAAACGCGACCCTAAAAACAGTTTCATAATGATGTGCATTATATTTTTTAATACAAAAATTATCAAATAAGGTGACGTAAAATTTGTTTAAAATAATAAAATAATTTAAGAAAAATAAAACATTAATTATGGCCATGATGATAAAATTCGAACCTACATAGGATCCCACATAGGCACTAATGTGATATGAGTATGTGTAACCCTAAATTTCAAAGGAACTCTAAATTGTTCTAAATTGAGAAGGAACAAATTAATTAAAGATGTATGATACGATCTTTTAGTTCATTATATTTAAAACGGGTTTCAAGTACTTTTATATGGGTCATATTGCAATACAATATTATTTAATGATGGACACTTTTGGTTTTAGATCATTATGCAATTGTTAGTGTGTCACGTAGTAATAAGCATTATTAATTATTGACAGAAATCTCTTGATTTTTTGCATTATATTTTGATGAACTTTTTAATACAAACTCCTACTTGGTTAGACCAGTAGATCCAGATTTCTTTGATAACAGATTGATGAATTAATCTTTTTCACTATACGGTAAGTTGGGAGTGATATCCAATCATTTCCGAGCTTGATTTGTTCAGCTTTTTGTTTGACATGACATTTCCAGTTAAGTCGGTTATATAGATGCGAACCGCGGAATTTCATGAACATTTTGATTCCGGCAGGATATGCCTTTCTAATGTTATTTTTTTAACTGTCTTTTCTGCGTAATGTAAATATTCCATTCTTAAATTTTATTACACGGATGTGAATAATGAAATACGAAATTTTTATTTTACTTCATTTTTTTATCAATACATAGAAACCAACAACTTATCTTTTGAAACAATTTTCTTTTGCATTTTAAATTAGATAAGAACTTGACAATTTTAAAATTACAGAATAATAGTTAGACAGAATTTAATATTTTTACCTAATCAGATCGACAACTGTTATGAAAATGTTATAAACCATTTATTAAATAGAGAAGAATGCGTTCAATCGATGTGATAGAAGAAGTTATGCTTTTTTGTATACAAAAACTACAAGTACTCACATATTTAGAATCTCTGCCTTACTTTATGTCATGTAAGCTTGAGTATATAAGATAATAGCTTATATATGTGTGAAATTGCAATCAGGAATGATATCCTTGATCCTAAAAGTACTTTTATTAATTTTTAAGGTAAAAATGAAATATTAAAGTTTTTATAACATTTTCCAAAATTTATTGAATTCCTAAAAATTAAATATAGTTTTTTGAATTAATTGTCTATAACCAAATGCTATCTAAATACTTACGTATGAAGGAAATAAGCATTAGATGTAGTTTTATTTTAATGGTTCTAGCTTCTAAATATGAAACAAATCATACAATTCAGCAATGTACTGTTCGTACCACAAGGCTATTTTAAATAAATATTTTTATAGTACAGTGTTCTATTAAATCGTTGTTTCCTGTTTTAC
The DNA here is from genome assembly GCA_039881145.1 of Druceiella hillmani. NCBI lineage: Eukaryota > Metazoa > Arthropoda > Insecta > Lepidoptera > Hepialidae > Druceiella > Druceiella hillmani. The sequence continues at coordinate 105,283,851 of JAYKKI010000001.1, read as the reverse complement.
TTCTTATAAATGAATGCGATGGGATTTACAAATAGTATGACAAATAAACGAAATTTCCAACCAGCACACACTTTTTATAAAAGACAAATTTATGTACATAAATATTTTCATAAGGTCGCTATAATCCTCTTATAATTTGATTTTATGATTTCATTAATTCTGTGTTCGTATTTCTAGTCTCAATACATTAATAATTAAAGCGCTGTACATCTCAGTACATTAATAACTCTATTTTAATTTCATGCTCAAAAGAAAAAGTAATGATTTTTTTTCACTTTTAATTTGTGATTTTTTCGAAGAGAAAACACAAAACGTTAAATTAAAATAGTAACTGCTAGACAAATTTTCTAAATAATAATCTGCTTTATAAAAATAAATTTCCACGTATGTATCTTTATTATTGCATATATTAATATCTTCTTGAACTCGTTAATAATTTTTTGTATTATATTGTAATTTTTTGTATTTTTTGTATTATATATATGTGTATTCTCATGTTGTAATATTGAGACAAAACATCGTGAATAAAAGCAAAAGTAATATTGATTTTCTAAACTAATAATGGTTGTCGTACAATCATTTTAATCGTTAACTTTAGGGGCCTAATATCTGTTCCCTCCATTACTCAGCCACTAGCAAGTTCAACTTAGATTGAAACTCGAGGATGCAATATGTCGCGAAGCAAATTGGTCGTAGTCGCTATGAAACGACGATATGTACGACTTACGATATAATCAATTTCTTTCAAATATTTATTTTACTGCGTGTTTTTTTGACATGGCAAACATTTTAATGAATTAAAATGTTTGCCATGTCAAAACGCCTTCTGTATTCTCATTATCAAAAATGCATTAATGAATTATATAAAGGCAACTATGACTATGAAAAGTTGACTGATCAAAAATATTTGTGAAGTTCTTTATATATAAAACTTTGCTATGTTAACCTGTTTTCTATAGAATATTTGCTTGTAGACACATTAAAATAGTTAAAACGAAATTAATTCTAAACCTTTCAAAAATGGAAAAGATTTTGAAAGTCGCTATTAACCTTCTTATATACTTCGTATTTATTTAAGTATACAAGTTATCGATACTCTTTTTGTCTTCTCTATAGACATGTCGAATAACTTGAAGGCCAAGTCTGGTGTAAACTTTTCACGAAACAAAAATCATCTTACTTATCTTTATAGAAGTTACATAACATTTTCTTGGCATTCCTATCAATTATGTACACAATTAGTAAGAATAATGTGAACTTGAATATTTCAAGGATAAGATCAATTTGAAAGGAATTTTGACCTGAACTAAATTTTCATACACATGTTTTATTACGTACACAGGTATGTATGAAAATAGTTAGTGCTGACCAACTGACAATTAAGCAAAACTCCACTAGAATTTGATTTTGAAATTACATAAAAAGTTTAATATAAATTTATACTATTAAACAAATGTAAAAGCTATATTTTAGGCAGAGATATTCATTTATAGAAGTACATCCGTCGAGTGATTAATCAGCCTAAATGGATCGTTAAAGTGAAACGTTAAGTTAAATTAAAATTAAATAAATACAATATACGTTTGTAATATATTACTCTCAGGTAATTTAAATTTGTTGAGTAGTAAATTTTGTCAACTGCCACATTTAATTTAAAAGATTCCTATATCTATGGTAGATCGATATCACTTTAATCTCATTAAACAATCGGGTGGTTCTTTATTCCATACTTCTAAATCCCCTGGCTCGTTAAAATTTAACTAATTTTGAATTAAGATAAAACGGTAATTTTTCCGTTTTTTCACCTCACTTTAAATGTTACTCTATAAAGGAAATCGAATTAGTAGATAGTATCTTGAAAACCAGCATCTGTACTGCAGACTATTCTTTTAGTCGATTGCAAAGATGGGACCTCAGTCGCATACGTTAGCCTTTATTTGTTTGTGTGTGGAATTCATTTAATAATATAGGGCCTTTTTCGATGGATTTCCAATTATAAGAATATACGCAAATATATTTTCATTGCTCAATAAGCTCGTCAATTATAAGTTTTATCCAATACTAAAAGTTATACCATTTTGTTATTTCATTAATTTTGTAGATTTTCTTTTTAACACACTAATTCTTTAACCGATATAGAATATAATAACTATTTTAATAACGTAAAATTTGTTGGGTAAGTCCGTCAAAATACTAGTAGAATTCGCACTACTTGTGTTCCTGATATATATAAATATTTAGGTGTATATGGTATTCGTGTTTGACTAATATAAATATACCATTTCCATTTAAATGTATATATGTGCTTTAGTATGTGAGGAACACTAGTGGTATGAATTCTAATTGTAAATACTAATATAATTTTTCATCATATAAAATATACCAATTTTTCACAAGCATAAAAATATAATGAATATCTCAAAAACTTTCCAGCAAATTTCTATTAATGATAATATTTTTTTCTGGTTTTGGCTTGGATAGTTTTGGAAACATTTGTAACTATTAAAATATATGTTGATTAATATGTTTTAGATTGATTCTAAGTTTTAAGTAGCTTATACATCAAAAGATTTCTGATAATATTTCCTTTATGTTTTCTGAAATATTTTTACAACGATTAATATCATTGTTACAATTACAAAACATGCCTAAATTTCTTGTGAAACCTTATAAGTAACTCTTTAATATGATGTTCAGTAAGGTGAAAAATGTTACAAAATATTTCGGAACTCTGTTCAAAAAATTTTATCCGGATATCACTAAAATATTTATTTGACGGTTCAGATTTTACAAACTTTCTGTCAATATGAATTTAGTAAATTTTGATTGTGTGATTTTATTAATGAGGCTCCGTCCGTTTTGGTGACGTTTAGGATTTAGTCGCTTCAAGAAATTAAACTTAATTTCAAGAAGGGGAAATTTTTGTTTTGACCTCTCTTTACAGCGAAAAATTATATAATTATTCAAATAATACATAATTTATATTAAATTTGACCATGTTTACGTTCATACAAAAGTTCATTTTATCTCTTTGACTATTATATTGGAAAATTTTATATTGATGTAAATGGTTTCCAGTCCAGTGGTTTTTCCACCTGATAGCTCGTTTATTGAGTTTTCAAATCAGAGTTTTTCTCCAATAATAATATTTGGATAACAAAAATACTCTCAAACGATATAGTAGTAAACATCTTAAATTTTAGCCTAAATTTTAAACTTAAGAGCACTACAGTTTCTGTTCAAAATTTTTTAAAACGCATGCATTCAGTTCTGACTCTATGAGTGCCATAATTTAATTTCATGTTCCTTAAAAAATATTGAGACCTAAAAAAGGTAATCTAAATTTTAATCTTTACCTAGAAATTCATCGTGATGAAACTTTTAAATTTTTTACACGAAGCTCTATCAAACAGACGAAAAGACAAACAGACTAAGAGACAATTTACAATGAAACCATTTATTCGGATTAAAATTTTTTAAAAAATATTAAATTTCAAAACCAACTCTCCTTCTTTATTTTATGTGAATTGAATTTTTTTTAAGTAAATTTCTCTCATGTATCAGCAGAACCCTTACCGCGAAGTTTCCATACACACAATGAAAAAATTTAAGGTCAATTTTCAACCCTAAATTTTCAATTCATTCAATTTTCCATTTAACTACTACTAATAAGTGATAGTATTAATTTTCTCTATTCCAATATATTTCCTGGTATATCTTTTGCAATTATAATACCTAGAATAATGGCTATAGTTTTCTTGTAATTTTGTAACCATATTCTATCAGCCCTATTTTGTTTCATTATTTTTAGAAATAATAGTAACGGAGGTTAGTGATGGAAAAAGAAAGAGGGAGTTGAAACTTTATGCCACACGATATATAAAAGTACAAAAAAAATTATGTAATAAATTTCCCCCATTCAAAATTACCATAAATATTTTAAAGCGCCTAGTAATTCAAAATATGCTGACTAACATGATCTATAATTATGCCAAAATTTAAGTTCCAGGATTTCTGGCGGCTTTCTGGCTGGCTGGCCTATGTTATAAATGTTTCCTTTTCCTTTGGAGTTACGGAATCTAAAAATGTAAAGATAAACTCATAACTACTGAGCGCAGCTTCGCAGGTGCTACTACTAAACGAGTACTACAGCATAAAGGCGAATTGTAATTCCCAGGTAATTGTCTTTTGAATACAATTCAATAAGAGACGCAAAAACTGGTAAAAATATCTTATATTATATTAATATCTTGACATTGGTTTCCAAATCCTAAATTCGTTGATTTCATTTTGTTAAAAAAAAACCTATTTTTTCATATACAATTTTCGGTTTAGGTAAAACTAATTAAAGAACGGTCTAAGTCTCACCCGTAATGCTCGGAAATGAAGTGAAACTTCTTTAGTTCACGTTAGCTCATAATTATACACAATAAGCTTTTTACGTTCTCAACTGCCATGTAATTAGCGCACGGTCGATTCTACAGCCGGTCGAATTCGTTCGGTGTTAGTTTTCTCAAGGGTTAAATAATTTTTTACCTGACAAAATGACTTGCTAGAGAAGTTTGACTTCAAAAACTATAATTAAAAAATTATATTTTGATTATTATATATTATCAATGATATTTATTTACTTATTAAGTTATTTATGAAAAAATACCCGTAACCAATTTACAATTTACACATTAGCGCTACAAAAGTGAGAATAGCATCCATATATTTTTTTTATATAAATATAAAATAATTTTTTTTAATATTATCCCCAACAAAAGTATATAATTTACAAGCACTTCATGTGAAGAGCAGATGAGTGCATCAGCTTAAAGGATACGGCAAACTAAAATGTTGAACAAATTCATAATACACCCACCACCACGGCAATCGCAGGAATATCTCATGACAAATTCTAGAACCCTGTAAGCATTCTGACAGGTTTCAATTACATGATTGTCAAATGCTAATGACAGTCCATTACCGCACTGATACCTACGGCGGATGATACCTTTTCGTGCACTGTTCCATTTAATTCCTAATTTCACATCAAGAGTAGACGAAGGCAGGAATACGTAACCATTGCGCATTTGCTCACATTAAATTGTAGCTTGTTACTCAGATTCCATTGAAATACTAAATCGATATCACTTTTCACTTTAGGTAAAACTTTTTAATTTTAGGTATTTTCCATATGTCATCGGAGACGAATGAACTGATCAATGTTACGGAATTTAGAAATACAAGTAACAAATTATTTCTCATTAATAATGTATCCAAGGTCTAATTTTAAAGGAAGTATTCATGTTAGCGAGTACAAAAAACTCGCAAACCAAACAAACATTTGTACGAAACAGACCATTTCGGACCACGGAGTATATTTAAAAATTAATGTAAGTCTGCCCGTTCATGAACAAATTTATAACCTGACCTGCATCGTCGGCCAGATTCAAAACGATATATTAGCTTTTCCACGATCGGTTATTAACTTTCACTCAGTCGTTATTCAATTCCACTCTGCATATAACTAAACAACCCCCGACATCTATGCGTACCTCTGAGGTGTGGAACTGTGTGTGAGTGGTATCGTAGTGCGAGCGACTAGTCGAATAGTCATTACTAGCCAAGTCGCCGACGTGTCCCGACGGCGCCGCTGCTACTGGACTTCGTCCCGACCTCCTTATTTATTCGCGTCTTCCGCTGCAATCATCAACAGGTTATGAGTACTAGCTTATAGTGAAATTAGCAAGAGTTTGTTAAATATAAAACCAAAATAAAATAAGAATTGTTACTTAAAACAATGAATTCTATTGAAAAATATGTGACAATAGTAAAATATATTTTACATTTTTATTTCATTTATCAAACGAACGCGTCTCTCATAAGGAACATCGGGACTCACGCCATTCAAAAGTAAACCATTCAATTAGGTACATTTAAAATGATTTAAGCAATACGTAGTTTGATAGCGTGACAAAGAGTAAAAAACAAAAAATCTATCCTCAGTGAATTTCGTATGAAAATGTGGTTTCAACAATTTGCTACCAAATATTTTAAGTAACTCAAAGAAATCAAGTAAACCTAAAAGAAACTGGTTGAAATAGGCATAAAAAAATTTCTAAGGAAAAAAATTCTCGCAGATGTTCTCCTAACCAATGGTCTGACCAAGTCAAGGGACGACAGATTACTCTATTAATATCGCACTGAGATATGATGAAGACAGGAATATTCAAATACAACTAGTTGATGATGCCACGAGGGCCTATTAATCTACTGTCTTTAATAATGGAGACCATGACAATTCATAAGACGTCATATATGTTTTTACACACTCACTCTATTTAACTGAAGAGTCTCTGGAGCGTCAACTCTTTATGATTTAATATATATTCCGAAAGAGGTATGGGGGTCCCCGCTTGGTTTAACCATCCCCCTAGAGGGAGGCGGTCCTAGTAACAGTTTCTAAGAGAAGAAATATGCAAGCAGCACTGATACAACTGAACACAGGTCTCTTCCACATATTTCTATTAAATTTCAACAAAGATCAATCTTTGCGGGAATTTATAGAGAAGGCTCTATTCAGCAAAGACGTCTACCAACTGACGATGTTGATACATTCTGTTGTATTGACAATTTCAGAAATAAGATTGTGTATTCACTGAGCAGTTTACAATAGTTCACCAGTATACAATTTTAAGGTTCCGTACGTCACAGGACAAAGAAAATCCTTGTGAGATCATCCGCGTGTCCGTTTATCGTGACCCATTTTCTCAGAAATCGCTTGACCTAGAAACTTCGAATTTAACATAGTAATAAAGCATATTAACTCGCACATATCTCCATAGCTACCAACCAAAATATTTTAGGGCGAAGAAATTAAATACCTGAAAAAAATTGTTTTTAATTCCAATTGTATAGTATTATTTAGAAAAGTTAATATTATGGATCCTAAAAATATTTTTATATTTTTAAGTAATATATCTTCAGAGAACATACAGAAAAATATGCTAAAAATATTTTTCTCCACCGTTTCCCCATTCAAAATTACCATAAATATTTTAAAGCGCCTAGTATTTCAAAATATGGTAATTAACGTGATCTATAATCAAGCCAAAATTTAAGTTTTCAGGGTTTCTGGGCGAAGATTGCATTGTAATTAGCGGTAGAAGACCACACAAAAGTTTCAGTAAAATTATGGACATGATTCTGGATCTTATAATTTATTTTATATATGCATATATAAAAAATATTTTACGTCTGTGAAAGATATTCAGCTCTATGTTGTATCATTTACTTTACTCAACGTATACCTTAAGTAATGCACAACAAAAACGGTCGTCTTTACGTTCACTTTAATAATCGATATATTGTAATGCACTGACTTTACTTTAACCTTTATTCGTCGTTAAAATAAGGTAATTTTTCGTTACCTTGACAGAAAGAATTGCATCATATAATTTTAAAATCAGAAAGAAAAAAGAATCTATTTAGTCGACGATAGCAGTTCTTTTCTTCATTCTTGTCACTGTTTTTTTAATGATCTTTTTCTTAGTACTTTCAGAAGTAAAGGGTGGAATGTTCAATTTTTGCAATTTTTTGTAATAGGTTTTAATTATGAAATTTGAAATAATGAAATAAGATATTTTCTTCTCCGTACAAGCTTTTTCAAATCATACTCCACGTGACATAAAATTAAAATCATTTTTAGTAGTCTATTTACCGCGTCTTAAATTTTTACATTAATTTAAAAATGCTAGCTAGCACAAAATATATGGAAGTATTACTATGCCAAATTTAAAGTTTCTATATTGTATGGTTCCTAAATCGGCCGTGTAAGATGAATAGGTAGACAGGTGCGTGCGTAATCTTGTTAGATTCCCATTTTTCAGTTGAAGTATGGAATCCTAAAATGAATATATTTTATTCATACAGATCAAAATATAATAAAACGTAAATCAATGTAAAAAAATTTTTACCATAATGACCATATCCTGATTCTAGTAAAATATCGCCATCATCATTGTAAAAGGATCGATAATGCTGTAGAAGATTTGATTTGCCAATAGTGGGTTCGAACCCGGCTTACAAGTTAAGCGTTATGAGTACTAAGGATAAAAATAATACAAGATAAATCCCTTACTAAACTAATAAACATTGGTTAAAATAAATATAATTTTCACACAATGCCCACCGTGAGAATACAGCAATAAATAATAATAAAGTCATAGTCAAACTCATGACTGCGAGTCGTTCTACGACAACTCAAAACGTTCATGACAAACTCATGACTTGCTCTAAATTGCTCTGCAAGTGACAAATGACCTTTCATACTAACAAATGTGGGGAATACAAAGGGACTTTTTTTTTGTTCAAAATTTTCATAAACGAAAAATATAATTTTAAATCAGGTAAGCATAAGATATCAATATAATTTGTTTCATTATATATTATACAAGTTCGTTTTATACTCCTTCGGCAAATATCTCCAAAACAAAAATGTTTCCTCTGCTTTTACTAGATTTTGCTGTTAATATCTTTATTTAAACATTTAATGGAGAAAAGGCAAATATACAAATCAAGTTAAAAAATTACATGTCCGGTAGTAACCATTATTCTGCGCGATGTGTTGTATATACAGAACACAATGCATAAGGCCTGTGACATTTTCGCACATTAAAGTACTTAAATAAATATTTACCAAAATGAATACAAAATAACAAAGACTGAGTCGGTTATCATTGCGAGGAATATTACTAATTTCAGGATTTCGTGGGATGAACACTTAAGAAGTAAGGAGGAAACAAAAAGTTCTGCGTACCTCATTGCATGAGGTAACGTTAGAAAAATTTGTTAAAATGAAATTAATTTTTGGAATTTAATCCTTAAAAATCGATTTTTATATAATCACAAGTTCAGAGCGTTATAAAAAGTGAAACCCTTAGGTTCTGGTAGTACGAAGTTTAGAGCGTTAAAAAAGTGTAACGCTCTTCGCGCAACATTTGTGTGCATATGTGGAGTGAGATATCAGCGTGTTTTTTTGGCATTTTTCATGGCGTTATCGCAATGACGGGGTGTGACACACATAGTTTACCATCGTTTGCTGATACCAACATGTAATCATTAAATGTCATTATGTGTGAATATTTGGTGTCTTCTATTCTACAAAAAGTAAAAAATTAAAATAAGACCTAAAATTAAAAAGTCTCACTTTACTTTTTAGTATAATGTTACTAAATATTTCTAATTTTGTTGTTTAAATTTCATCTTGTTCCTTTATGTTTTATTTTAAAATAATTATTTTGTCAGTATTTTTTATTAAACAATTTTTCATTAACATTTAATGATCTTTTGATCTCTTGACTTTTTTTATTTATATACAGTGATTTATATATTTATATATGTTATACATTCAAAGATAATATTAATTAAGGAGTAAACTCTAATCGCGCGTCGGAGCTGACACGCATAATTTTTCGTTGCCAATTTTTATTTTTTAGCTCCGTTAATGAAATATTAAACTCCATACTTATTTGCAAATCCCGTGCCCTCCCATTTTCAAAGGGTAAAAATTTGAAATATTTAAAAAATTACTTGAAAATTATCTCAAACAAAATTATTTTGAGTCATTCAACGTCTTTAGGGGCCAAAATAATACATTTAAAATTACTGGAAGACTTAGTTCAAGATAATTGGGACTAAAGAATTCAAAAGATATTCATTGACAAACCACCAATTGCCTAACACTCAAGTTGAAATTTTACCAGGACCAACAACATTAGAAGTGTAACTTCTTTTGACATTGTATGTAAGTTAATATGTAGAGAAATGAGGCAGTAATAAAAAGTGAAGTGAGGTGAATTATCCATAGTGAAAAAGACGACCTACTGATAAGCCTTCATTCGGCAGGTCAACGAATAGGTGACCAACATTAAAATAAGCCCAGCTTATTTCAGTTCTTTTACTCTCTCAGTCGTAATCAAGGGTATTAACAATATCACTAGCAATAAACGTAGTAGATAAATAATGCAAACGTTTTCAAATATTGAATATGTTGTAATACAACGAAACCTAGGTCGTGGTAAAGAAATCAAAGAAAGTAGAAATAATACTACATCACGTAGTTTCATTTAATTGTGATTAATTGTAAACGTTTTCATTAGTGTCATTGGATTATATGGACACTTCAGAATAGTAATATATAAAGAAAGTTACATGTTTGATGCACATGGCAACCACTCAACATTTTGAACAAGCGTACGCTTCATTATGAACTAGTAACCAGCCTCAACTTTTAGCGATAGAAGTAGCTTTATAAAATTTAATTAAAAAAATACAGAAGATGAATCGCAGAATTTATTACATATATATATATATATATATATATATATATATATATATATATATATAAATATACATATATATTTATATATACTAAACATCTCATTGAAAATAACCATCACCCCCATACTGATAAGGCTCCCTATATATTACAAATAAATACAAAAAATGTAATAAACTTAATATCCTAGAAACATAAGAAATAAACAGACATAAAAAAGACACCAAGGTTAATATATTAAATGAACAACTAAATATAATATCATCACCCATACTTAATATCTTCTAGACATGATATAATTAGACAACATTGATACTACATTACTCTTCAAATTGTGTCAGCCCAAATACACATATAAATATAAGTATATATAAATAAAAAAAAAAGTAAAAGAAATAAATAAATATATGAATAAATAAAACCAGAGATATGTAGAATTTGTGTATTACCCTGTCCTTACTTTCAGATATCCTTGCTTTTGTGTAAATATATTACCGATAATAACTTCCATTTAATTTTATTACATACACCGAAACATTTGTATTGTATAACCTCACATAATAACAACAATTGAATTTATTACCCTCAATAAAATACTGGTATATCGTATAACTCTCGGAAATATAAGAAAACCTACACCGCGCCCCTGCAATAAACTCACTAGCATAAGCAGTGGAAAAACCCGCACAAACCCGGCTTCCGCTATTGTGTTTAAGACATATAAATGCTGTTGGATGTTCTTTAGAGTTAATATTTATTAATATCCCACCTGAAGATGTTGTAATACAACGAAACCTAGGTCGTGGTAAAGAAATTAAAGAAAGTAGGAATAATACTACAACACGTAGTTTCATTTAATTGTGAGTGCTCGTTCAATTTACTTCCATTTAATATGTTGCATATAGAAAGGGTATATTGTCATAAGTCCATTGTAACCAGTAAATGCGACTAAAATTCAGTTATTTATTATTATGATAAGCGTATAACGAAAAAAAATATGCCACTTTATTACGGAGGAATATATTAGGTATGATTAATAAACAAAAAAAAAGAGGAAAGATTTGTATTTTTGTATGTGTGTATGGATGTATGTAATAAATTAGCTCAAAAACTACTAGATCAATTTCAAAAATTCGTTCACAATTTTAATGCTACATTATCACTGATTAATATAGGCTGTATTATCTACAGGAAAAAAAAGGATCCTCACTGAAACTACAATAATGTAACCCAAGGTGCAAAAAAATTGCTATAAAATGTCTTTCATCGCATGCGCTGCGAAAACTGTTGATGATAGAACAAAAAAATTTTCTACACTATTAAAAAACATCAATATCTACAAAATATGTTGGCATAGTATATGTCTAACTATTGTAATTAGATCACTATAACTACTTTTTAACATTTTAAAAGTTAATAGAAATTCCGACCAAAATCAGACCCATTTATCAATACCTTTGCACATCCAAGTAAATTATTTCGTAAGTAAGACTATTTTAATACCTGTAAATTACTTTTTACTTTATTCACATAGGACATTCCATTCAAAAGATATTACGAATTTAAAATGTCACCGCTGCCGGTATAGCACGGAGGGGTCGGCACCGAAGTGCGGGAGAGGGGCGTGCACATCTATAAAATAGGTAGCCGTGTGGCTATCTATTGAAACACTCAATTTGCGTACGAATATGATAACACATTTAAGTAATAACCACGGAAAATTACCATCTCTGATTGCAAACAGACTCCAAGTATTATTGGATAATGAATTGGCTCCAATCGTTCACAGTCTAGAAATACTACTATATAGATTTTCGATGTCGGGGTAATACAATCTATCCCGACATCGAAAATCTTATAGAAATACATTTCAATTGGCTCTGTTCGAGGGCAATAGTGTCACCGAGAAACGACTCAATAAATGAAATAAACAAAATTATTATGGAAAAAGTACCCGGTGCAGTGCACTACCCACAAGAATTTTTAAATTCTCTCAATTTTGCCAGCTTGCCACCCCAAGAACTGAAATTAAAAGAACATACTCCCATTATGCTATTGAGAAATTTAAGCCCTCCCAATATATGTAATGAGATAAGACTTTTGATAAAGGAAATACGAGACAATGTGATTGTAGCTACTATCATCACCGACCCCGCAGCCGGACAGCTCTCTCACATTCCGCGGATCCCGATGATACCGACGGATTTGCCTATATCTTTCAAAAGATTACAGTTTTCTGTAAAGATATCGTTTGCCCTTACAATAAATAAATCCCAGGGACAAACTTTTTCAATGGTTGGCATCGATCTAAGAAAAGAGTGCTTTGCTCATGGCCAATTATATGTTTGCATTTTCTCGAGTAGGATCTCCTGAATATCAATATGTTTTACTACCATCTACAAATACCACTGCTAACATGGTGTATAGTGAAGCATTAAGGTAAAAAATGGAAAATTAAAAAAAACTTATAAAATTAAAAGCCTTAAAATAAAAGATGTAACTAAAGATATGTAACATAAATAAAAATAAAATATATAAAACAAAAAAAATATATGTCATTCTAAACATCTTCATCAAAAAATATTTAATTGAAATGTTTTTAAAAATATCCCGTTCATATTTTTTCTTCTGTTTCAAAAACCTTCGTTCGGAAGACATTAACGGGTTACCAATTTTATTTTGTAAGTAATATTTTTTTAGTACGACTTTATTGTTAGGGTTCTGTACCTCAAAAGGAAAAACAGAACCATTATAGGATCACTTAGCTGTTCTTCTGTCTGTCTGCCTAGGAAATCAAATTTACTTTTCGTTGACCTAGAATAAATTTTTTCAATCATCAGTCCTGCATTTACTCTACGTTTATCCAAAAATGTTTAAAGAATAAATGTCCATCCGTGCGAAGCCGGGACGGGCCGCTAGTGTATATCTAAAACGGGTTATTCTTTCAGACATTTTGTGTACCAACTTTGAAGAAAATAATTTTACTCTAGAACGTTACATTACTTTGAAATTTAAGGCGAAAACAGATCTCGTCACAGTCTTTCGTTCATCAGCTGTATTCAAAATTCAAATCGAAAGTGACAAAAAATGTACAAATTAATTCTAATACTTTTTAACAAGTTATATATTAAAAAAACTTACTGAAATTGTAAGTGGAGCCAAACCGAAACTAATTATAATATGACAGAATGATGACTAAACTGATTGTTAATATAAGGTTAGAACGACTGCGGTGAAGCCACTTTAAAATTATAAAATGCGCACACATTTAAATAAAATACTTAGGATCAAGCCAATTGCTTATTCATTTCTGACGGTGCCTCAATTTAATGGAGCATTCAAAATAAATAAAAACAGTTTTTATTGAAAAAGGTTTAACATTATCCATTACATTCGTTGTTGGCTTAATCTAACTTATCTGCAATTTTTTGTCAGAAATGAACAAAACAATTCTAATACTTTTTAACAGGTTATGTACTAAAAAAACTTACTGAAATTATAAGTGGAACCAAACCGAAACTAATTATAATATGACAAAATGATGACTAAACTGATTGTTAATATGAGGTTAAAACGACTGCGGTGAAGCCACTTTAAAATTATAAAATGCGCACACATTTAAATAAAATACGCCAATTTCTTATTCATTTCTGACAGTGCCTCAATTTAATGGAGCATTTAAAATAAGTAGAAACAGTTTTTATTCAAAAAGGTTTAACATTACCCTAACTGGCTTAATCTAACTTATCTGCAATTTTTTGTCAGAATACGAGATGAAGTGCAGACAGGACAACGTGGACGGTGCTTTGCAGTGTCATACAAAATGTATAAGAAATTAAAATATATTTTTTTGAATAAATATAATATTTTTACTCTCTCACTATTGCCTTAGTCAAAACCAAAATTACACTATATTAAAAAGGAAAAGTTAGCAATTAAAATCTTTTTTTCATTTTTAAAATTAAATTATATCTATTTAGTATAAATCCTCTAAACTTGCCTCTTTTCACCAATTTTGACGGGTAATGACTTACAAAAAACAGATTTTCGTTAAAAAGGTATTACCAACGAATAAAATATAATGAAAACAAAATATAATAAAGATCTAAAAAATATAATGAAAATGTAATAAAGACATAACAAAATATAATAAAGATCTGATCTATTTTTTTATATGAAAATTATTGTACTATATATTTCTAGGATTTAAATAAAATTTTACTAAAGTATAAAAACTCGCTTAAATGTCACTTACAATTAATACTATAAATGATGTTTAAGGAATTATTAACATTAAACCTTTTCTATTTAAATTGAATTAGGCTTGAGTAGTTTCTTACGCCGTTTCTTCCCCATAGAACAATAGCTTTAATGAACAGGTGATGAAGTCCCGATGGCCTTTTTGAGAAAATAAATAAATTTGAATTTGAATTTGAATAATTTGAGTAATTTTATATGTGAAAGTAGTAATTATAAACATAGAGAATTGATTTTATGTTATTCTAATCTAAGTTAATAACAATAAGTTGAACTCAATTAATCAAATACATAGAATTGGACTACGTCCAATCTTGTGTATTTGATTAATTTCCAGTCTTAATAAATTTTTATTAGCTGTTTTCCAAAGAAATATTTACGATTTCAAGTTCGTAAACTTTATGTTCTTAAATTTTATGATTTCGGATTTTCATCCCGGTTAATGAGTATGTATACATATATAGAATAATAAATTTAACGATTTATAAAAATTATGCACGTAGCGTTTTATACTGCTTTATAATATCTGGGATTATCATATTATCGTTAATGCTATGACTTCCTAGAATATAAGAGAGTCCAGTTGCTTAAATATGAATGAATAATTTTTTATTCCATTAATATATTGGTTTTTTTTATTTTTCATTAAAATTACATTAAAGTTAAGCAGCTGTCAATTTTATAAGTCTATTCATCCATCATTCTACCTAGCACATAGTATGGGGTTCTATCTCGCAAAGATGCCAACCCATATAGACAGTAATCAAATTACGTTTGCATATATACAGCATCATAAGTCTTAGGTACATCTTTTAAATTTTATTTAGCCAATCACAGGTAATTCTGTATTTTTTCTGAAAGTTTAGTAAAGCAAAAATTGTAAATTATAAATAAGAGTAGATTATTACAAAGCAATGAGACGAGCGGATCCTTCAACACCTAACTTCTACGGTTACATAACGTGTACCTTATACATTTTGTTTAATTGACTCATAATTTTGTTGATCTAAAATCATTGACTGAAGATACAATATTTATTCCTCTGCACTGAAACTTCCAAGCTTTATTTTCTATAAAAAATCAACTATGTTCGTAGAAATATATGACATCACTATCGTAGAGAGCATTATCTAAAATGTAAACTAAAAAGAGTATTAACATTCTATTTTATATTTTTGAGCCGGAATGTGTATGCCGCTCTAATATTCGCTCTTTTTGCCAATCATTCTAGTTTCTCGATAAACATTTTTTCATCAATAACACGCAATATTTTTTAATGTAAATCACTTAATATAGTCGGGCGAATTGTGTATCTTCTGAATGGATGCTACAATAGGAAACATGAAATGAACAATTTCATTTTGTTGAATCACTTTTATATATTTGGGTGTAATTTTGTAGAATTTTGTTATTCATTATATCACATGACTATTTTGAGGAAACTTGACTTAAGACAAAGCAAAATTCTTTCAAAAGCAAAATGTTTATTTATTTTAAGTTAACAATTACATTACTATTCATTAAAAGTGATTCACAATTAAATGAAACTACGTGATGTAGTATTATTTATGCTCTATTTAAATTCTTTATTTATGCTTCATTTAATTATTTTATATAAATAAAGTAGAATTAATACCACATCACGTAGTTTCATTTAATTGTGAATCACTTTTAATGAATAGTAATGTAATTGTTAACATAAAATAAATAAACATTTTGCTTTTGCAAGAATTTTGCTTTTCCTTAAGTCAAGTTTCTTTAAAATAATCATGTGATATAAGGTATCTATACTAAATATTTATTCTCTTAATCAATCTAATATTAAATGTTGAAATAAAACCATGTTATAAATACATTCCACGCATTATTTTACATATGTACATATACATCAATATTTTTCACATTGTAAGCAAAATTGATATCGAAAAGGCCGCGGCTTTAAGAAAGTATTTCAAGAAATTGGCAGTTTTTCCTCTTTCACCAATATTTATACCAATATTTTTAACAATATTCTCAAGTCATCAAAAGTTTTAACTATACCTGTAAAATCGTTTAATGTCAGTGCATTGTACAACCACACATGGAGGCCGTACAGGAATGTGCGGAGTCGTACAATTCGTCTTCGTGTAGTCACTGAAGAAATAACACAAATAAGTGACTCAAGTTGTTCTGAAATACTTTTAACCAAATTATACTTTGAAAATATTAAAATTTGTTACTGATGAATTAGTAACTAGCTCACACATTATACTTCTGTTTTATACTTCGTTTGAAGAGAAATTACTTTATTTACCATAATGCAACCCTAATATGGATTTATAAGGCAATCAATTTTTTAAAATACTCATTATGACTAACTAGTAGAACACATTATTGTATACTGTACAGCTTGGTTCGCAAGAGACACAGTTGTATATGTTGATTTCATTTTATTTTAATTGTACACTTAATATCAATTTCCATACACAACAGTATCTTGGTTAAAATGATCGTGATAGACGAATGATTAAAAAGCTTTTCGACATAAAATTTAAAATTTTAATGAAAATAAAAATGCATATGCTTAAAAAATAAGAATCGAATTTTTTTAAGATATTACAATAAATAATAAATAGCATGATTTAGTCAAAATAGCTCGAGACGAATTCTTTCGTTGTAAATAACTTTAGACTGACTCACACTCTAAAGTTATTTAAAACTGTAATAATTTGTCAAGCAAATGTAGTAATTGTAAAATATCGGTTATTATCGTATACCTTTACGTATGCTTCTAAAAGTCGTGTTAATGTCATAATTTTAAGTCTAGTAGTTTCGGTAATTAGGAAATGTTGACACGTTTTTTGCCTATTCTTCAGTTGATCTGAAGACATATTACCAAAAATTAGAAAAAATAAACTTTTAAGATCCTTATAACTAATCGTTTCTAGCCATAGTCTACCTATATATATAGAATTTAAATATTTTTATAGTACTTAATTTACGCCAGAATATTCAAGTAAATGTTTTTAGATTCCCTTATTTGGTGTAAACTTTTATTAAAATTTTGTATTTACTCTATAATGACTATAATTTTCAACGTGAAGTGCTACCTCAGAGAGATAATAACATATTTCCCACTCGAAGTCACTGAATAAAGTTGTATGCCGCCCACTTAACCGCAGGCCCTATTCGCAAATGCTCTGTTTGCTAACGCCCGCATTTCAGTTTGCGCAAATTTCTAACCAACAAGACTCGGTGAACCGACGAAGCTCGGTTCAGAAGTAACACAATTGTATACGTTGATTTAATTTTATTTTAATTGTAAACGTAACTCAATTTCCGCACACGACAGTGTTTTGATTAAAATAATCGTGATAGACGAATGATTAAAATGCTATTCGACATTATATTAAAAATGTTAATGAACGTAAAAATGCAAGTGCTTAAAAAATAACAATCGCCTTTTTTAAAATATTTCAGGAAATAATAAACGGTAAAAATTAATGAATGTAGGTCGAGATTATCCAAAGGAATATGATTCTACTTGGTAAATAGCGAATATCAAAATTTTTAATAAATAATATTTAATAAAAGTAAGTAATGTGTGTTAAATACTTGCATTCTGAAATTATTTGAAACTGCAATAATTCATCAAGCAAATGTAGTAATTGTACTTACAAAATCGATAATTCCAAAAACCAATAAACATCGATTATTATCGTATATACGAATGTACATAATTTAACTTTTATCAGAGGATACCAGGATACTATATCACGTTACAAGGCGTTACCAATCGTGATTATTCCTCTTTAATATTTCATTAAATTTGTATTTCAGTATTTACTTATAAACACTCTCTTTTGAATTAAATCGATCGTATGTATTATATTATATTATGTTATTAGGTTATATTCGTAACAAGAAAAGAAGCCTTATAACTGCGCCTTCTTCAACCTTCTGTTGATTCGTTTGGAGATCATTGTCTCACTGTTGAACACCCCAAAGCATGAGCTTTATATTAAATATTGAATATATTTGGTGTTATTTGTGTAGACATTCATTATTTACAATAAAATGAAACTAGGTGATGTAGTATTATTAATACTTTCTTTTAGTTCTTTACACCGGACCTAGGTTTCGTTGTATTACAACATCTTCAATTGAATCTTTGCTAATAGCCCACCTGAAGATGTTGTAATACAACGAAACTTAGGTCGTTGTAAAGAACTCAAAGAAAGTAAAAATAATACTACATCACGTAGTTTCATTTAGTTGTGAAGCATGAGCTTTATAATAATAACCTCGAGTTTTGACCATAGTTGTAATTATGACTCAGGTAATTTTACAAGTTATCAACTTAGATGAACTTTCTTTTTAAACTGTCATTATCTTTTCAAATATTTTAACTTATTTTATTAAGCATACAACTAAAGGCGTTGATGACGGCTATGTTTTTCATTAGTTTTTTCCGATTATCAGTTATAACTGACTAAAGTTAACTATTCTGTAAGTTTAGAAACCTGTAAATAATTATATTAATAAAAAAAACGCCATTTTTCGTTTTACCAATGAATGCAATATAATTTTCAAAGTCAGATCAGATGAGCCTTAATTCATATTTTCAAAATATGCAAAAATATTTTTTGTATCACCCAAATAGAAAACGAAGGTGCGAGAAATGTATTTTTCGTGTATTGCGTGTGGGTATTGTTAGACAAGTCCTTCAAAATAAGATTAAGATTTTCTTTGCCTACCTCATATTTTCAAGCCTATTCCCCAATATATATTATACTTCGGAATTAAAATTTGAAAAAATTATTTATTTTAATTTAATAATTTGAATAAATACTAGAATCTGAATGAAATTTTCGGTTAAAATTATTCTCTTTAATTTACGTTAACAGTTTCCAGAATTATAAACAATTACGCAGCATCTCTTTACGTTTATATACAAGCACTAGGTTGATTTTTAATATATGCCTTAATATTTTCTTTATTCTGAACCAATATTTAAAATTTAATCCCGGCTACCTCTTAAAGACCATTTGTTTTCAATGGTGAAAGTTTCCATATTTCTTACAGTGAATAAAAAATGGACCAGTTGTAATTTCTTTGCTTTAATGCGCCAAAATATTTTGAGGTATAAAAGTATATAGTTATGGGCAGTTCCGTAAAAGCGTCGAGAAAAGAAATAGAAGATATTCTTTTATCTGTATGCAAACTTATTGCAATCCTTGATCGTACACTTCTGCTATAGGTGAAAGTACCATGTCACATGAAGTTATAGTAGATAACCCAAAAACAAGACTTCAAGGTTGCCACCACGAAATTGTACTCATTGATATTCCATTTAAATATTACTTTCTCGTTTACTTCAATGGTTGAACCAAACCATTGAAAAGAATATTTGCGAATGTTATGCAGAATTCTATAAGACAATTGTAAATATTCGACACTTTCCATTGTAAGTAGCAAATCAATTAAGAATTTTTTCTAAGTTTTGTACTAGTTCAATACAGTGGTATACTGGCAGAAAAATTAATAATCCTGAATCGAAACCTTCACGCTCGCTAGGACTCGAACGATTTAAAAAACACTTTTTTTTGGTTCTTAATTTATATCAATAATCTATCGAGCTATCTACAAGATATTTCAAAAAAGCAACTTCTTCTTACATACAAAATTTGAAATCAAATTTTGGCAGTGCCAAATTGGTAAATAATACCAGAATCCTATCAATTTACGTAATATTGTTATTAACAGTTATAAATAAACGCTATCAAAGGCGAATGAAAAATTAAATACGAATGGCTAGAATAAAACTTGAAATAATCCTAACACGTGTTATATGCATATAAAAACGTGTTTTATTAATAATTTGTTTGCATTTATATGGTTTAAAACTTTTTGACAAGACTATGAACTTTCTTGAAACTTGGTTGACTTGAGACAAGACTATGAACTTTCTCAAAAATAGGTTAGATTTGAACATTGAAAGCAAACAAAGCGTCGTATTGTAATTTAGAGAATTGCCACACCCTTTAAATGAACGAAGCGCCGGTTACCTTATGAATACAGTTAATTAATAAAATTTTAACTATAACTTCACTGAACAATCACAGCTTTATAACTTCTGTGTTGCAAACTTTTACGGCCTAAAAGTAGAATTACTTGGTATTATGAAAATTAAATGTGTCGAAACTTTTCTTATGCATAAGATATAATATGCATGAGCTCACGTGCGTGCATGCGAACGTACGAATGTGAGTGCATGCGTGCGTGCGCGCGAACGTTAAAACATGCGCGCGTGGGCGTGCAAGCGTGAAAACCTGTGTGCGTGCGTACGTGCATGCGTGTGTGCGTGCGTGAGTGCGAGGGTGCATGCATATGTGCATGCATGCTCGTGCGTGTATATATAATAAACAGTATAAATATTTCCAACAAGTTGTTACCCTCAATCCTTTTCTCCAATATCATTAAATATTAAATAAACAGGTTTTTTTCATTATTAAGCTCATTCAGACTTAGTTCAAATACCAGTAACACATATTCAGGCATTTTTTTTCTCTTTTTGGCTAAATCCAAAGCTCCAAAACTCACTCATCTACAGTTTCTTAGCAAAATTCTTCAGAAACCAGGCTTTTTTTTTTACTACTTTCAAGGTGCACTATTTAAAAAAGAACTTGGTCATTTTCGCAGTAAATAATATTTTTGACGATTTTTATTATTCTTTGCCGCATTTTGTTTGAAAATGTGATAACTAACACACATTTGGTAATGCTGAAAAGTGATTATGTTATTGTAGAAATCGCCTATATGAAATAAATTAAAAACCAGAACAAATTTAAATTTGAAAAAAGGAGTCAGTTCCTTCTACATCGTATAAAACCGTATCTATCAGAGAAGGTATGTATGAAATACCGGATCTATCAGATATGTATTTCATTTCTAGCATCTTTTGTTTCTAGCCAAAAATTTTCTGAATAATCTACATGTATAAACTTTCAAGTTGTAATTAATCTGGAAATTACTTTCAAGTTTTGATGATCGGAAAATAAATGAGTGAGTATACGACGCTGATGATTTTTAATTTAATATATCTGGGGGAGCCATATAGTTGAAAATATCAAATTTGTAACCCGTTATAATAAACCATCACTTTTCTATTACACAACAATCAAATATATTTGTGTTTGTTTTTTGTTAACAATAATATGATAACTTAAGGAATAATTTTTTTTCTTAGTCTGTGCCGAATTAAATTCTATGGAGGTAATAAAAGATCGGGATCGGGATCCCTCTTCATACCTTCCCAAACTAGGTCTTTGGCTTTTATTTAATTTCTACGTATGCTTTGTTTTACAGTATTACATTTTGTTAACTATGATTTTGAATAAAAACGTAAGATGTGAATTTAATTACAGGGATACGTGTACTGAAAGTGCTCTTAAGGCAAAATCTTATTAAAATGACTTAAACACATAGTTGCGAAGAGTATTGAATTCGAGCAGTTGAATATATCTATATGTTTTGGATATAGGGGACGCCTTTTCTCTTTCCTCTATCTTCACAGCTAATACCATTTTCATTTTTCTCAACTTACTTAGATATGCTTTGTCTATATAATTGCGCAAAGGTCAACCTGAAAACTGTTGCTAATACCCTTGCACATATGTGGATCGTCGAATGGTCATTCCACGGTTATTCTTTGAAACACTTCGGCCTACAGCTTTGTACCAAAATACATAAACAATGCGAGGTACGTTGTTTTATTAATTGGCCAGTGCAGGATATTCGTTATTGGTTTATGCTAGTATTGAAAACTGTCAAGATATTTTTAGAGTGCAAATAACTCAATCCACAACAATACTTGCGACCATTACAGCAATAAAAATAAACGCTTTTCTCGAAATGTTTAAAGTAATAAAAACTTATGTAGATTTCAGTTTTGTGCACTCGTTGAATCCTCAAATCACTTCTGTGCTAACTTTTTATAGAATTGTGACGCTCTTGTCTTAATTCGAAATACGGTGAAATCATCCAAGCTGGTTCAAATATACTCCAAAGTCACATGTATTGAACGAAATGGGAATTAATTAAATGATAGTGTTCAAAAAATATTTTGGTATGTGATCCAAACTATCCCAGTAACTATATGTTTTTTATGCGAACAAGTATTACCAACTTTATGAAAGTGCAGCATAATAATATGGAATATGTTACGAAATAATGTTGTAAAATATTTCACAGGTCAAAATGGGACAGTTATCATCGTATTTTCTTAATGTAAAATAAACTTACATCGGATTTTGTGACATAAAATTTGTAAACTAAACAAATCATAGATACCTATAACTACTACAATTCCTTAAGAAATATTGGTATTTATTAATCATTGTTATTAATTTATTTAAATTCACAATTAAATGAAACTACGTGATGTAGTATTATTTCTTTCTTTAAGTTCTTTACCACGACCTAGGTTTCGTTGTATTACAACATCTTCAGGTGGGATATTAGCAGATCGCACCACCTGAAGATGTTGTAATAAAACGAAACCTAGGTCGTGGTAAAGAACTGAAAGAAAATAGAAATAATACTATATGACATAGTTTCATTTAATTGTGAATAATGAATTTATACAAAATTAACGCCAAATATATTCAATAAATTTAAATTACTAAAATCAACGTCATATATGGTAACATACGATATCAATTTATAACATAAAATTTGTTGTGTCATCAAGGATTCAATTTCAAAAAGTTTGAAATTATTATTTATCCAATTATAAATAGTAATCGTTACCAAAATTAATGCAAACTCTTCCTTTACTGATAATTAATGTTAATATTTATCAATTATAATTGTTAACTTACTTAAATTTTAATAATAAATATCCACATATATGAAAAAAAATTGTCGACTCATTGCGGATTCAACTTCAGAATCTTACATTTATTAAATATCCAGTTATCAAGAGTAACCGTAACCAAAACTTATCACAAGTTCTTCTATCTTAATATTGCCTATTCAATATTTAATTTTATTTATTTTCCTTGGTTATTCCGAGAATATATAAGAATTTTAATTAATACCGCGTAAGCCTAGATATATCAGGTTCTCTAATACAGTTTCTTTCGAGCTGTATGGGATGAAGTTTTTGATCAATATTCGCAATAAATAATTATCTTTATTTAACTGTCTCTCAAAAGTCTTTAATGTGCCCATAATGCATAAATATGCGTATTTATTTGTGTGTGTAAATACATAACACCTATAATATATGTAGTACCAATTATATACATATTTTATATTGTGTTTTAATATTTTTAAAGCCCTATAACTTCTAATAAAACTATGACGGAAAGTGTTACAAACGGATATTCGATATTTTGTAAAGTTATTTAAATGTGTTGTGATTAACTTTGTACATACGCTTAAGTAAATAAACAATATTGTCATATAAATTTATTTTCAATACTTAATAACAAAAACCGTAACGTTAAGACAAAATGTACTTTTTGGTCTTGTGTTTCAAGCCTCTAGCTGGTTAGGAACGGGCAAAATTCAAACAACACTCGAGAAGTTTGTGAGAACAAGCTTTAAGATGCTATCTTCATAGCTTTTATTTGCAGAATTAGTGGCTAGCTAGACTGTAGTGGCCCGCAGATGGAGAAGTAAACAATGCTTGTACAGAGAGCTTTACAAATATTTACACTTAACCTTTTGCTGGCAGTTATACGATCGCGTTTGTTACGTAGTAACGTTTAGACTTGTGGAGGTTTCCGTTGACATTTGTCGTTGGTAACGTATCTGTAAGTCCATAATACATATTGCTATATGTGTATAATATCACGACACGCGACATTTTATATCATAAAAATAAAATAACTTTATATTCCTGTTTTATTTATTTAATTTTTCAATAATCCATTTTATTTTAGAATCTTACTGGCAATACTAAATACGGTGCAATAATACAATGCAAATAATTATGCAATACTAATGCATTACTATAGTATAAAGCAAATAATTTTTCAAAATTAATGAAGTACTATAATGCAAATTATTATTCAAAATTAATATGACACAATAGTATAACGCAAATAATAATTAATTCGGTAAAATAGTGCAATAAATAATTATTGGACATTTTCTGGTGTCGAAATAATTCAAAGATTATTGAAAATTTTCACACGGATCTGTTGTCCGTATGGTACTCTTAATTCCAATGTACAAAGCGACGAAAAACACATCCACTCTAAACTGAATATTTTGGAAAATCTAATATATTTAAAGACTAATTCACTCCATCACGATTTTACTTCCCGATATACCGAATCATCACCCAAGTTCATATCGGAAACTGCCCCAATATTGGGTGAGTAATTATCGCATTAGATCTTAAGTAAACCAGAAACGATATAAATGCAATAAAAATATTTAAGGGATGTTATTGCAGAAGTTTATTTCCGGCACTACAGTAAAATATATCGAAATTGCACTTTAATGGCTAAGGCAGTATTTTTAAGAAAATTATCGTTGCTTCGCAACTCAATTAATGTGAGAACAAAAAGCAGACACATCTACATATGAGTAGCCTTTTTGTTGTCATTAAAAATAAAGATTCCTTACAGAGGTTGAAGCATAAAAATTTAGATGCAATACTGAAAGACTTGTATGATGGATTGTTGGAATAGATAATTGTGTCCCAGAGTGTCATCTGGAAATGATGAACATTTTGAGCGAATACAGTTTAAATCGAAGACTCGGGATAAAAATATCATGTATAGAGAAAACTAAGAAAAATGTTTTCATATGACACATTTTATGGATCACGAAAAAAATGTTCAAAATTTGGCGATGTTAAAAATCAAAATCACAGTTCTTTTTAAGTGACTTCTAATATCAAAATAAAATTTACATGTAATTGTTCAGTTTGAAATGAACTATTTACTCGTACGTGGATTTTTTCATATTATTCAATGCAGTTTCAAAGATACATTTTTATACATTTTCAAATGCTGGTTGCATCAGATGGAAATTCAAAAAAATATTTTCCAATTTGACTTAGAAACTCGTTTCAAACAGCCTAATTAATTATAATTTAGAAGACATAGCGATGGGTGCTTAATTTTTATACATTTTCTAGTACCACGAGCGCATTTACGATTTCAAAAAATATTTTCCAACTTGACTTATAACGTTCCTTCGTTCAGGAGACAGGGTAAAGGGAAAAATAGAAAAACATTTTCCTACTTAGATTAAAATATTCTTTCCGATACCCTTTGACTTTTACATTTATTGGAGCGTATTATCTTACTTACAATATCAATTCAGTCTCTCGCACTTTTTCGAACTTCAGTTTGGCTGCACACACACATACACACACACACACACACATACTTATATACATATATATATATATATATATATATATATATATATATGTGTGTGCACTAAAATATAAATAACTTTAAAAATTATGAGCTTTTTAAACGTCATTTATCTTTAGGGTTTTGCTATCTTCGGTATTAGTTGATCTCAAAATACAACATAAGAAGTTGATTTAATTAATATCCCACCACCTTTGTGCTATATATTTAAATTTTATAAACCCCTAGAGATGGTATTTTACGACTTTACTCATTAACACTTCACTATGACGTATCGTGCTATCCCTAGTCCCGTCTCATTACTTATGTCACAGATTTTCGTAAAATCCGCGCTGTAAATAGTTTTAATTCAATATAATTATAGTGAGTTTTAAATATACTAACCTAGCAGCGCCTAAAGATAATGTATTAATTTAAATATGGAAAAAGTCTTTGTCCAAATATTATCATAAAAATTGTATGGTTATTTCGAATATTTACTTGCCAATAAATATAATCTAAAATATACTGATATTTATATTGGTAGAAAATATTCAATACAGTTGCATTATGCAAAATAATTATAAGTATTGGTATCCTTTTCTGTCATCATTCAAAACTTAAAATGTTAATCATATTTTTGAAAGTTATAAACTGAAAAAATATTAATTCTTTATCTATTCCAAGAAAAATATTAATCCATTCCATACATTTTTTCATCAAATTCTATTAGGCCCAAAAAATAAAACTTTGTAAACCACCGAAAATCCTTTTAAATATTGAATATCGTTAACGAGATTACTCAACAATTTGTAAGGTTAATATTGAATATATTTGGCGTTAATTTTGTAGAAATTCATTATTCACAATTAAATGAAACTACGTGGTGTAGTATTATTTCTATTTTCTTTAAGTTCTTAACCACGACCTAGGTTTCGTTGTATTGCAACATCTTCAGGTAGACTATTAGCAATCTTTGCTAATAGCCCACCTGAAGATGTAATACAACAAAATCTAAGTCATGGTAAAGAATTTCATTTAATTGTGCGTAGGGTTAATGTGAAGTTTATTTCACAATTTTCGATATATTTTTTTCTACTTTTTATCATTTATCACATTTATAGAGTTATGATTGGTTTGGCGGTACAAGGAAGGTTGATTGGATATCGATAATAATTTATGTGGGTACCGCGTCAACTGCAGAGGTGGAGGTGAAGATAGCAGAAGAGAAATTATATTCGTTTATTTCGCTCTCGATCTTTCTATTTGTACATGCATGAGTAAGAGACATAATGACTCAGGAATTATTTATATTTTCAATTATTTTCATTTCGTTTAGCGTAATGATACAAAGTGTCACTTCGCTGCCCTTTGCTGGCCTTTATGAAAGTTATTTTGGTGTCTCAATTAGAAGGGAGCTTTTAGCTGCACAGTCTAATTCTCATGCATAGTATAATCTATAATTTTAATAAGGAAAACTAAATAAAAATCAGTTATAAAAAATGTTCTATTTCAATTGTTTTCTTTTTTTTTCATTATTCAGATTAATGGAAAAACATGCGATACTTGATAATGATGATAATTACAATGATGTTTGAAAACGACGAATTATTAGTATATCCATCGCTTTATAACTAAATAAATTTCACCCATGAACACTTTACTTTATGATAAACCCTAAAAAAATATAAAAATAGTTAAAAGATAAGGTATATTTGTATACAATCTATATATAACTATCATAAATTAGTGTTTAATCTGCAAAAAAAGAGCATATGCTTTAGTAGAATTGTAGAGCAATATCAAATAAAAATTTAAGTTCCCAAAACTATTTTGAAATTCTTTCTGGTTATAATCTAAATTAAAACACAGATTTCCAGAAATTATCGTATGGCCCCATAAATAAATATGCAGTTAAATGTGAAATCTGAAAGGATGGGAAAACCAATGATTGGGCGCTATAGTTTATATAGTTATATAAATTTACAGTGCTTAACTATCAATCAAAAGTTAAAGAAATTAAAGTCTGCAAGCAAATAAACCTAAACACTTGTGACGTATGTTTTTTCACGTACCAATTTCATGAACAAAGGAACAGAAAAAATAAAAATTTCTAGTTATTCGTGGCAACTGTTAGAGTCGTGTTTAAAAGTGTATCCCGAGCCACTTGAGAAGTTTCAGCCTTCTAACAAATCGGATGGAGGCTTCAAACGTTGAAGCGAGAAATTTTGATTTTATCTCGTCTTATTATGTGTAATGTGTTTCGTTGTAAATTATATATATATATGTCTATATGAGAAAATATTTGGAAAGGAATGGCTTTTGATATACATTGGAAACGTGACGTTCTTGACCTGAAATTTTTAGGAAATTTGAAAAATTTTGAAGCGTTTTAGGATATGACGAAAATCATATCTATAGTAAAATATTAACATAGTTCCGGCTGATTTTATTAAAACGAGAAAAATGTTATTACTCCTAAGTAAATTAAACAATTTTGCATATTTTTCTATACACATTATCTGACACGCTACCCGAAATTTTGAAAAACCTTGTGATACGCCTCTATAATTAACCCTTACAAACATAACTCCACATTACATATGAAATTTATCATCTTAATAAAGAAGATGTTAGCATCTTAATAAAGAACAGCACGCAAAGAAACATTTACCATAAAGTTACGCACATGAAGAATTTATATTAAATGTCTCCAAATTCTACTTTGAATTTATTTTTGGTTTAACTAAAACAATGTTATTGCAAAATTTCATCACAAAATATTGAAAAACGATTAAGTTGTTATATGATGAATTTATAGGGATTACAGTGTGTCACAGGACCCTATAGAAGTAAATATGAAAACGTGTAAATAAACACTCTCTTAATCTAAAAGCAATCTGTAATGGCCTGCTGACGGGAAAATCGAATCTTATTAGTGTCTGTAGGTTACGGTAATTTTATACGTCAGATATGTTTTTAATTATTTAATATTTGTTAAGTTTCTAATATTTATTTTTTAATGACAAGTAGAAAACTATATTTTTATAATACTTTTATTAAATTTCTTTAACAAAAGTAAAATACTTAGAATCTGGCGATAGACTAAACAAAAATTGTAGCGATATAACTATTGCAATATCTTCAGAAATTAACATCATGTGCACTAAGTCGCTAAATGGGGAATTTCTGCCTTAATCAAAATCTTAGCAAAACTAAGTATGTTTCTGTTATAACAGCATGTTTATTAGTGATGCCTTAACATACAATATTTATTAGTAATGCCTTAACATACACAAAATGAGTTCCTATAAAACGGCAACGAATAAAATTTTAAATAACATGTTGGAATGACAATTTGGTAATTCTTAAAAAAATTAAGAATTTTAATTTCCAACATCTAATATTATGTTAAAAAATCTTGCAAGTCACCCATATCTTGAGCAAAATAGTTTGAGTTAACCAGTTTGACGGTGATAACCTTTAGCTCTATAAGGAATTGTTTCGCATTGACGACTGTCTTCATTTATAAATGGACTATATTTTTAACCGACAAAACTATGACTTTTAAGTAGTTTTGTTCGCTGTCTTATCAAAAAGTTGTTACATCCACAGTTATTACATCCACAATATTTTCTTATAACGAAACTTATTGGAATAAATATGATTAGCTGAGTCATATTAGTTAGTATAGAATATTAACAAGACTTTGAAACATAACGGCAGTAAATTAATTTAACGCACAAAACTTTGACCATAAATTGTAGATGATTATATATCAAAATAAAGGAATTTTCAAAAACAATATGATATTTGACCACATAAGCTCACGACTAAAGTGAAACTTCTTTAAGGGTCTTTGTTAGTTAAAAATTTATAATACATTTTTTGATATTACTGGCAGCCATGTGTTAATACTTGGCCAGTCTCACAGTGAATACGTTTGATATTTGGTTTCTTAAGTGTTATAAAATTGTATCGTGACAGTATCATTTAGTCGTATTACGTCTTTAATTATTCAATATATTAATCCATTTAGCATCTGCATTATAACAACTATTTACCAATATTGCCTTGAAAACCCTATCAAACAATTTTTATAAATTTTAAATTACCACGAAATTCCTAAATACAAGCATGAAACAATACTATTTCACTAGATAATGTTTTACTCTTTAACTATAAACGTTATCTTATTTTATTTTAATCACTTAATTTGTAAAAATGCAAAACAACGTTAATGCGATCTCGCCAAAAAGTTAACCACCCTCGGAAGTTTCCAGAAAGTTTCATTGAATTTCATATTTTTAAAGTCGACCAAAACAAATCCATTAATAATTACTATCGTATATATTTGAAAGGTGATAATAGATAGTAGATACGTCAGTGTCCTGGAATATTTCCTGGGTGGCGTTTCGTACAATTGCATCCATATTAAAACTATTTAAAATCAAAGAATGGCTCATTAACAATGCAGATATGGGTACTAAATATTTTCGACCATATTTATGACAACAAAAACTCCTTGAAACGGCTTTTATAATAAGGCCAAGTGTTAAGGAAACCATAAGGCAATGAACGCGCGATGCCATCTACCACCAAACATTGTGAACATTTTATTAACGGCAATATTCGCCAAAAATAAAAATGAACAATGCACCTCCTTACTCACCATCTATATGAATCACAATCATTTTGTCAATAGTGGCCGATTAAATTTAGGAACAACGACATAATACGCAAGATTGCACCTTGACTTCAATACTATCAGAACTATCAAAACATCGTTGAAATATTGTTGATGATGACCAAAAAAACGTCACAACCCTCGTAATGTGTCGTGCCACGTTGCGTCACGGCGGATTGAAGTGACAATAATTGGGGTGCGACGCAGCTGAATCTAGCTTCGAACGACCTTATATGTCAGATAAGCATCGGGTACAAAATCTTATTTTTATATTCATATATGTAAGGACTTATTGATACCAATTTGTTATTTGTTTTTTTTTGGATTTGTTATTTGTTTTTCTTAATATTCAAACGTAATACTTAGTTTGTAACTTAGGTTTCTTTCCCTCTGATTACCCGTTAAAACTTGCACAAAATTGATTGCTCTGCCCTCTTTTTCCCTCTTACTCTCAGCCCCCCTCGGTCACCACGGAGTCGGAAAATGATCATATGAAATTTAATGTGTTCTATGAGCTAAAAATTTCTTTTTTTTTAAAATACTTTTAAGAAAATATTTTCAAATTGACACTTTCTCTTAAAAATGTTTCTTTTTAATAAATGTTTTTTCAAGAATCAAAATAACTATCGAAAAATAAAAAATATTTGACTTTGAAATACCATATCTTCTAAAAAATTATAACAATGTCGTAACTTTTTAAACACCGTTTAAAAACTTGAAACATTGAGCGTTAGCAATACGATACGATAGATTACAAATGTGACTTCGCAAGGTGGAAAGATAATCGACTTTCATAGACTTAGGAAATTTAAATTTTAAGAGTAGTTTTTTTTTGTTTGATACGACTTTTTTTTACCATTATTAGGTTCATATATGTCATTTGAATTATTAGCATGGAAACATGTGACTAATAATTTTTTACAAATAATTTGTATGAAGCTGATATGAAAAATCTGTTTATCTCTGTAACCGCAAGGAAAATCATCATATAGTTACCGAAGGTCATAGTAATAGTTATTCATGATTTATTGACATATTTCTATATAACATAGAATTCGTGATGTATGTGCAGTTCAAATATGATCACTACGTAGTGACCATATTTGAACTGCACATACATCACGAATTCTATGTGCCTCGGTGTCAAGGTTACTAAGATATACCTCACAATAAAAATGTCTAAATTTTGCATAATTCCAATCCTCTTACATAAATATGAAAAAGCTTGCAGGAAAAATAATTTTTATTCTACCAAAAAGGCAGAGTGAAAATTGCAAAAACTCTCTTTACATATATTCTTAACTCTTTGAAATTAAATATTTCACAATTTTAAATATTTCGCTCAAAGTATCACACGACTAAAATGGTAAATTATAACTGGTTTCGAGTCTGCCAAACGGACCGATTGCAGCGTTGTCACAATAAGAATTCTAGTCACATTTAAATAAAAAATAAAGACTGATAGGCGACTTATCATTGTTAGTTATGTTTTATAAATTTTATATTTTAAACAATCATCCTTTCATTCACCCAATAGTGCATTGTTATCACAATCTCGGATTATCTAAAATACATAACATAGCTAGAATATATCCACTTAATTGATCTAATTGATTAATCCTTGAAGGAATTATTTATTTTACCAATGGTGGCGAAGAACAGTTCGCGACGCGTATATTATCACTTTCATATAACGGATAATGCCTTGTAAACTAGGTGTACATCAAATGTATTTAAAATTCACATTTGATATACATCTGGTTTGCAAGGCATTATCCGTTAAATGTCAAATGTTATCCGTTATCCGTTATCCGTTATCTGGTATCCGTTATGTTAAATATTATCCGTTATCCGTCCAATGGATAATTCTAAAACAAAGAGAAATTATCGGAATGCGATGATATTTATCGCCAAAATTATTGAACGAAAATTCTAAATGGTATCAAAATTACATTGCGATTATAAATTAATATCTCTTTCACTACCATACCTTATTTTCTAGTAAAAATATACATGAAA
The DNA here is from genome assembly GCA_039881145.1 of Druceiella hillmani. NCBI lineage: Eukaryota > Metazoa > Arthropoda > Insecta > Lepidoptera > Hepialidae > Druceiella > Druceiella hillmani. The sequence continues at coordinate 105,251,201 of JAYKKI010000001.1, read as the reverse complement.
TTTGCAGCCTGTTAAACCTGATGTCATATAAATAATGTCAATTTTAATCCAATAAACTTAAACCATTAAACAAAAATGGATTTTGATTTACAATAACAGTTTTAAAACACTCTAAATGCGCTCTTAAATGCAAATTTCCACAACGTAAAAGCAAGCGTATCTATGAAATTTTCCACACATATGACCCAGCACAAAACCTTACTCGAGCCGGAAATAGTAAAATGTTAATTAAACTCGGCAACATTAACCATCGTGTTATAACTAATTTCGATAGTGATTAATTAAACAAGACTCAAAGTTAACGCGCCTGCTGTTGAACAGAGTGCGGTGCCGTTCAGAAGCTCGGCAGCAACTTGTCAAGCCGTAGCTCGTATGTGCGAATGAGTAGTACAAGATTAATGAGCTCTCTGTAAGGTGCGGAAAAACCCATTGTAAGCACCAATGATTTTTTAACACCAAGTATTCTAAATTGTCTTGATCATAGACTAAAATATTGCAACTTTCTCTTCGTTTTAATCTTAATATTTAGTCATAAATTAAAAAATTACATTTTTGTGAATAAAATTATATTTAACCACAATTTTAGAGTTAGACACAGTTAGATTTAGCCTCAAATATAAAAATAAAGAACCCGTATAAGACAGCTATGTAAGTTATCATTACCTTATGTATCTACCGTTTTCCCAGAAACTACTTGAAGAAGAAATGTAAAATTTGGCATAGTAATAAAGCATGTTAACCGGTAAACATTTTAATAGCTAATATTCATGTAGAACTTTTAGGGGAGTGGCAAATATGGTTTTTCGAAAAAAAAATCTGATATTGTGTGGCGTATTATTTATTTATATTTATTATGAGAGTCTGAAAATTAATATTTGTTATAATTTTAGGTAGGAAATATTCAGAAATGTACTAAAAATATGCGAGTCAGGCTCAAAGTTGGCGATTTTTTAAAAAAATTATATTTACTGGTGATGTGCTGCTGTTTTTCCTACGTTCAAATCAGATTATTTTTACTTCCTTATTTTCTAATAATATTAAAAAAAATCTCACGGTTTAAATTTACCTTGCATGATAAATTAGAAATCTTAATCACATCTAATGTAATCTAATAATTTATAATGAATCAATACTAGTTTAAAAATTGTATTACGACTGTATCAATTAATCGACAATTATTCATCTGTATTTATATATAAAAACTGATATGATAGGCAAAGAATAAATGTAATGGGTTTTTATTTTGACAAATAGAATCCCATTAAAATTAAATGTGGAAAATAAGACAGAACAAGAGAATAAGTGAGTATTGTCGCAGGGGTGTCTAAGATGTAAGTTAATCTCTAACGTACGTTGGTACGTTTGTACGTAAGTAAATATATTCGTACGTACGTAAGAACCGATACACAACTGACAGAAAACGTGTAAAAGTTCGGATAAACTATTATCATTATAAATTAAGTACAACTATTCTTTAACTGATAATCAACGAAGTATCATTATTTGTCTATCCATAGTTTTAACAGGGCCACAATTATCAATGCGTAGTTGAACCACTTAAATTGGAAAACACTTAAATATAATTATATATGAATTCCACCTCATATTTTGGAAACTCGGCTTATCACTATTTTTTAAAATACCTAATTTGATGTTAAAAAGTGATATAAACAATTTTCGAATCAAATTTGGATTATACATTAATGAATTTTCGATTATAAGAGTCAGCGTTTTCTGCTTCCAACTTGCATTCCAAAACATTTCTATATAATATAAGACATACGTAGTGAAAAAATGCGAATTTTCAATTTAGGCTATCGAAATATTTACAACAAAAACTTGATATTTTAGCCACTTTCAATATTAATCTTTAAGTGTCGATCTGTGATAAGGGGAGTTAATCATATAGGTAATACACCACCTTGTGTATGCATGTCGTAGTTTCCTGTTTGCGAGTTAAACTTTCGTGTAAATTAGACAATTCTTGCGTGCTATATAAAACTTTTTGTTAAAAAATAATAAACCTTGTTCAAAATGACATTACGTTTAATGGTAATGGAGAGGTCTATCAAGGAATGGAGAGGTCCTCCAAGTCGCAGCCTATGAAAGAGGGATCCACTTGAAATACGTAGTACCGTGTCAACATATATGCACAATATACTTCATTATGCTACTTTCATAGCTAATTTACTGAAAAGTAGCATTGTTGTTTCTATGAATTTTATATGTTACGTAGTACTAGAGAACTTTGTACAGTAGTGGATTACAGCTAAGTGGTCACTTAAGACAACGTGTTCAATTGAAATACATTTCGTAGGAAAAACTACAGCAGATAATTTATTAAAGATTTGTGTAATTTAAATCTAGTACAAGTACAAACACCTGTTCAGCATGTATTAATTTTCCTATCGCAATGTTCTTAGACTTATTGCCCAAACACCGTGAGCAGAAGTGTACAATTATCGTTATATTTGATTTGAATTTTATTTATCTTTATAAAGATTCTTTTACAAATAATTAGTTTCTATGATATATTTTGTTATGCGATGAGGATTTGCGAGAAAACCTTGTATCGATTCCTGTCATTTACATAAATGTTTTTCCAACATAAATTTGTTAAGAAATTTTAATCTCAGATTTATACATATTATTGTAATTTCATGTTCAACCCAAGAATTACCTTACGTCAATAGGTTTATACTAAAATCTGAGAATCGCAACTAATTTCATATATAATTAATTAAATTAACACGTCATGTTAAGACGGAAGTAAATAGTTTACTTTCTCTTATTACTGATTATGGCACTTTTACCATATAATTTCTGCATTCAAGGTTAACGGACTGCTATATTTGATGACCAGCGTAGTCCCAGATGTTCAAAATTGAGTATCAAATTGAAAACACATTATACGTTGCCTTTATAAAAGGTTTAATTATATGCTTGATACTGGAAATGATAGCAATAAAGTTTTAGTTTTCAAATCTTCTCATTATTGACTTAGCATTTTTTTAGATGTTTGTTTTAGTGGAATCAGAATATTTTACTAATATTTCTCTAGTTTATATAAAGAAACTCGTATTTGATATGAAATATGGCTGATGAATTATAGATTAAATCAAATATTCCAATAAAAGTTGCCATAAATAAAAATATTACGGAAATTGAAAGGTTTGAGAGGCTAATTATAGGCAGATTTTTTGGTCGCTAAAAAGTATTACTTCAAGAGATTCTATTAAAAGACCCAATAAGACATTTCATTTTTACTTTATGATAATAAAACACAAAAATTAAACACACTTTAAAAAAAAAACATTAATTTCAGACAAAGTAAAATCCCAAAACTTTGTACTTTATTATCGATTATAGTACCAACCTCGACGATATAATATATATAATGACGATATAAATAATACTAACTTGAGTAATTTAGAAGTATTCGACTACTTATATATTACTTATAAAAAGATACTTTATTCTACACAAACTACTCAATGAAACCTAATAATTAATTTATTTACAAGTGTACAATGCTGCCTTTAAATAATAATTCACTCATTCATGATTTCAAAACATGCTTCTAATGTATTTTTTTAACATTTATATCATGCCAGAATTTCTAAAAGCATTTTGAATTTTATTGACAGCATAAAGTTATGAAGCAAAAATTTAGTCGAATCCAAAATATTCCTAACTTTAAAAAACAATTAATTAGATTGGCGAAATAAAAAAAGAAACAGTAATGAGCATCACCTGAAATAAACATAAGGCGTTTTTATGGGATATACATCCGAATTCATCGGTTTGATTTGTTCACCTATACATGAGGCACAAGTGGCGTCTCAGCAAAAAGAAAAGATTTTCATTAAAATTTTTCCCTCAAATCATTTTAATATTTGAAATTTTCGAGACGCAAAGTTTTTGCCGGAGGGAAATTGTTACTACTTTATCAATTTCGTATTCATTTTGATTTCACAAATTTTTGCTTTTTACCTGTTAATCCTAAATTAATTTCAATTAGCTATTCATTAAAACGCGAATATCGCAAGATTGTCGATTTTACGGCAAACTAAATTTCAGCCAATTTCACTTTCAGGTTGCGTTCAGGAAAAGGCGAAGTTTTTTATTTAGTACCCGTTGAGAATTTTATGTAACAGTGGTGCAGAAGAATACAACTGGAAATACCATCTTTATTGAAAATAAACTCTGCAGTTAATTATTCCCCCAATGAAAACCAATTTTTTTTAATACTTTGAAGGATTAAAAAAAATTGGTGCTGATTGTGCAAAAAAATGTTCACCAATACGACCTGTGTCTATTTTGTTAGTTGGTTTATTCCAGGTTAAGTTTTAAATAGTTTTTACATGAGTTGGACTACTGTTTCGTGAATTTTTAACATGGTTTTAAAGTTTATTGAGGTTCATAAAATAAGTGCACAGGCAGCCGAGCTATTTCTTACACTTACAATCAGAATGGGACAAATTCGAAAATATTACTGCAGTGTCACATTGTAATGACTGATTCAGGTTATGGCCGAGAGACAACATAATTAAAGATATTTATATTTGGATCAAAATACGCAGCGTATATGAAATTAATATAAAAGTAAGTAAAACATTATAAGCACATATCAGGGTAATGACAGATGAGGTATTCGATACTCAGTGTTTTGATCCTTAATGTATTTATTTAATATTTGAATACATAGCGCACATTGTAAGTATTATTGAGTTTATTCTATGGTTTTATAAAGATATAAGGTTAATAATTTTCTTTATTTATTTATTTCTTTAGGGAATCTAATTTATACATTTGACATATATATATATATATATATATATATATATATATATATATAATTATTGCTACGGGTGCAATATCTTAGAGCCGACCCGAATACTAATTAAATGATAAATGGTATTGGGGCAGAGAACAATAGATTCTGCAATTAACTAAAAGTAAAATAGAATTTCCAAAAAAATTAAATACAAATATTTACATGGATATACACATCGATACATACATTCACACCTACATACACACCTACATACATACATACACTCATTGATATAAAGTTACTTGATGGAGGAAAATTAAGTTACTTATTATAGGAAATTAGGAAAGTATTACTTTTTAAGACAAATTTTAAGTGCGTATATGGATTAAAATCGCAAAGAACGAAGATTGTAATCTAAATATTATTCATGGCTAAAGGTATATTTTCAGTGACCTTAACTAATCTCAGTCAACTCGGGACGAAATCCTAACTGAAGTTGGTCAAGGAACTATTGAGTATTATGAAGTGTATCAGTTGTGAATGAATAAAAATTTCAAAAATTTGCCGCAAAAAAAATAGTTTGGAGACAGGGCTAAAGTCTTTTGGCACTGTAGGGCTGGATACTTTTGTTAGGAGAATGATATGTACGCTCTTTTCATTCATACAGGAAGATGGTATTTGCTATGGAGGGATTAAATATGTTGATAATAATTGGAGTTAGGATACCTAACATAGCCTTACAGATGTACTATTTTAGATACAGCGACTTGATGAATTATCAACATCTTTGATAAACATATGATTTAATTTGCCACCTATAACATTTCCGTATAAATATTTTTGATTATTAGTTAAGTATATGCCAAACGGTTTCTTAGAAAACCGATTGTAACTCATAGACGAAAGTAAGAGATACGTATAGTATAACCCATTAGAGATATGAGTGATATCACAAGGGTACCATTTTTTTCATTTTGATATGCAAAACTAAAAAATAACAGAAATTGGGATTTATTATTGTATATATCAATCAGGTATATTATATACTTTTATCAACCATAGGTCCAGTCAAACATCACTAAAACAATAAGCATTGATTACGAAACCGTCTTCATAAAATTGTAATTATATTAATACCGACAATGATTGCTTTAAATAAAACAAAGAAGTACCATATATACAATGAAAACTATTGACAAAAATAGCCTTAATTTGACACGACGGAAGAAAAAGGAAAAGGCCGGGGTATGAAGAAAAACATAAGATTAATGGAAGAAAAATCGTGCGAACGAAGCCAGTATGATCCAGGTATTTCTTATATATAATGACTACTTACGTTGGTAGCTCATCCATCGATCTATTAAATTATTATCTAGACCACATATTAAATTCAAGTTTCTCCCCAAACGTTTGTTAGTTTTGATCCCAATCAAACCCCGTATTGGTCAAATTGCAATAGTCAACAGGCCGGTACATATTCAAGTTAAGTAATTACATTACGCAGTCATAGCTAAGATACCAAACATATCCATAATTAAATGGACTTTTTTTACAAGGTAGCCGGGAAGATCAAATGTAGGGCAAAATATGTTTAGTAGAATCATTTCACTCAAATTCTCCTATATGAAAAGATTCTTGTTGTAAATATTGATTAAAGGGGACTACAATTACAGTCAAGTGGTGCTGAGCAACTCTCATATGGTCCATTTTCATTTTAGACTGTACTTTTTGTTAAATTTCAGGTGCGTTTTAATATACGTTTTCATTTTGTATATTTTTATGAAAGATAATCTCGTTAGACTAATATAAAAACTACCTAAGTGTATGTTTTTTGTTGAAAGAGATAAGTAAATAGTATTTAACATCTTACTATTTTGAATGTAATTGGAATTTACTCGACAATATTTATGTAAAATTTAAAAAGAATTTACATTTAGCAAATATGGAAAATTTTAAATGAAGCTCTTTTAAAATTGAGAATACACTAGAATGTCTAAAATAATCGATTCAACTTTTCCTTCGTAATTTATTAAAAAATTCCTTAGAAATTTATTAGCACCAGAGGAAGTTGGCCAGTTGGAATGAGGAAGTTGGAATGAGCCTATTGATATTCAATAGGCTCATCATTTACTAGAAAAAGAATATTCTACACAATTGCTATTATTTAAAAAAAGTCATTATAGCACAGAATTTAATTACCAGCCTAGATAGGTTGTTGTAAAATAAAGGCAAATAAGAGCGGAAAGTCACAATAATTGGAAGTTGTTATGTGGATATATTTCTTCCATTTTATTTTGTTGCACGCTCTTCTTCTCGCTTCTTTCATATCGCACGCTCTTCTTTCATTCTTTTATAGTTTTTCTAATGTTCATGTTCATTTTATTCAACCACGTGTTCTTTTTCAATACAAGTAGCCACAATGTTTTTCTCTTCACAAAAATGTAAGGGAACCTCAGACAATAAATTCAGTAGAAGTCTGAAATACGTTTTAAATAATATATTGTGGCAAAATTAAAAGTATTAAGAGAAATTTATTATAATTTTGAGAAAAATTTAAAAACAAGAAAGTTAAAAAGAACAGAGATCAGAGAAAAAGACCAACAAAATCCGTATAAGTGAAGATCAACAATAGTCACTTAGCTAAGAAAAAGGTAATTATGTAAGAAAGTGTTCAAAATAATAAACTCTTTGCCGAATCATTGTGAAAATCTATAACCTTCTGTTCTAACAATTAACCAATCGACACAAAAAAGAACCACCAACATCGATCAATAATTATGATCATTAGAGTATTCCCATACATCCTTATATACATAACAATAGATATAGACATAAGTAATTTTTAAAAGGCAAATTTAGATCATAATTATATAACATAAATAATAAAAAAATTAAAAATGAAATCATTTACAAAAGCTCTTCTTTCCGAAAATTTATACTAAAATCGATTACTTATAAAATTACTCAAATTATATGATTACCCGAGTTGTCCCATCATTTTCTTTTAAATATTTTCAAATTTCGTAGTACTTTCTGGATGAAACTCCTTAAATATTGATTTATGAACTAGCGAGCCTTGAAAGACTGATCGTAAACCGTAATAACATATAGATTTCTAGGAAATAAACAAATTTAATAATACTTCAACATTAAAAGAATCAATTAGCAAGTAATACCCATATGTGTCTCTATCATTTTCACCTCGGTTAATGACAGGACATAATACAGAAAATAACATACAAGTAATAATATTTCAAGCATATAAATTTACAAATCAACACCAGATAACTAATGTGGGTAAAACTATTTTAAATAACATTGTAACACAGTCATTACCTATGGGACTCAGAAGAAATATTTATTTATTTGGATCTCACAATTAAATGAAACTACGTGATGTGGTATTATTTCTACTTTATTTAATTTCCTTACATTTAATTGTGAATAATGAATTTCTACAAAATTAACGCCAAATATATTCATTATTTGGATCTATTAAAATAAAAATAAAAAAGATTCATAATCTTGATTTAAAACCAAGGCCAATTTGATAAATTCACAAAAGAAAGAAATTATAATCTTTATTTAAACCAGTATAAAATTAGTAGTATCTTAAAGAATAAAATAAATATAAAGACTTAAAACAACCAATTAACAATTTACAAAGAAAATTGATGAAAACTTATTGTCTGTTTCAATCGTATGCAAACGAGAAAATGTATTCCGATCGGAACATGATCAATTAATACCATTTCCACCAAAGTGACAGGCAAATTTCGAATTCGCTGCGGAAAGTTTGTAGCAAATAATTCAGTTTGACAACTTCAGAAGTGCTGCTCGTTCAATCGCTAAAAGAGCAGGGCTTGTATTATTCAGTAGTCGATACGGTTAAAGGAATTTGATTAAGCAAATTCAGTAGGAACTCCACTCACAATATACACGAAGTTTATTTCATCGAGTAGACGCCTCATTCAACAACATGTTTCCTTGTTCAATGGTAATTAACTTCAAGTAAATTCTTAGAAAAGTTATAAAGTGTTTTCAAAAGATTTTATGTATAAAATGTTCTAAAATTTCTTTATTACCTTGCTAAATCTGAGTTATGTAAACAGAACAAAATAAAGGAAATTTAAACACTGGTAGACAATGTACATATTAATCCAAATCACTTTTAAATTGCTACAAAAATACCATGTACAGTATGTTTTTATTGGATTGATTGGATAAATATTTAAAGACATCGGCGTGAAAAACTCACTCGTTTTTAGAGAAGGGTTTCAGAAACAAAAGACAACCTAAAACTTCCTTAACAAAAATTAACGGAATAACAACGATATGATAGTTCACAACTATCAACAATATCAGTTTTCCAATTTAATAAATTACCTAATTGTATGTATTACTAACAAATCCTTCAATGGATACTAGTTATGAAAGTTAACTGATGAAAACTATAAATATTTTATTAAAAAAATTTAGATTATAATTTAAATGCTTTATGTTTGCCTTGAACTTTTGAACACATAACACATTTCTCTTTAAGAGTCACCGCAGACTAAACTACTTCCTATCAGCTGATTGTTTAATCTGGTTCTTAATCGATATGAAGATATACGCAAGTCAACACTTTATAACAATTCAGTATGGGCCGATAAATAAATTTAATGGGCTATACGATTGCCTTCTACTACGTCAGTATAACGTCCTTCCATTCGCGCACATTTGCCGACTGTTTAGTCAGTCGACTCGGCCGATGGTATCAATTCACTCTGAACTTTGGCCCAGGACGAAAAAAAACTTAAATTAAGTTATAAAAATAATTAACAGCTCCATCCGTTGTCTGTAATTGAAATTTCATACATTAAATTCAATGAACGTCAAAGCTATTTTCGTCGAAATATTTACATATAACAGCCAGATGGCGTTAAGATAATTTTATATACTGAGACGCTATCTATCAAGAAAAAAGGAATTTTACTTTAAACCGATTAATAAACAATTAAGAGCCTTCTTTAGGGCAAACTCACCAATATCATTTTTATGATATTTCTAAATGTTTGCAAGGAACAGTTTGACCTGCCCGCCCCTATATAAATAGTATCCATGCGGACTGTACATATAATTACGGTCAAGCGGTTTGACGCACGACCTGCTCGAGAGTAGCCCTTGTCCACAGATGGTACCGCCTCTAGTAGTTAGTTATATAGATTGCCAGATGTCAAAGACTTTTGAGATAATTGTACCTGATATTTTATATTCAGCGTTCGCATATATAAAGTACTCGCATTAATATGATATATGTTTACAAATACTTTGTGCTTTATGTCACTAAATATATAATATACTTTCCAGTAATCCAGCTAATGATGTTTGATAGTTAGGACACATTCACGATATAAAATATTAATATAAATTTTGATTTACATAAGGTCCTTACATATTATTTATCTCTTTATTAACTGCCATAAAAACCATATTGGCATCGACGAAAGACACGATTTTTATGGGACGTTGTACAAAGATTTTCTTTTTTTTCTGCTTCCGTTAATTATATAATTTATACTTTCACTTTTTGGTAATTATTTATTCTAGTAGTTTATAATACTAAATACTTGAGTTATAAATGTTATATTTATAACTCAAGTATTTAATAAAATATTAATACAGAACTTATCGAGTATTAGCTTCGTTGCTGACCCAAATTAACAAAAGCATGCTCAAATCATTACTTTTGGATTACATTTTTTTTAACTATAAACGTCTAACATCTTTATAACATGTATTTTTTTTATTAATAATCAGATATTTAGGTTTAATATAAATAAGAACAATATATTTCAGTAACATCGTTTTAATTTTTCGTTAACTCGTATACGATATAATATTAAAAGCGATATAGGTGAGTAACATGGAACTAACTCTGTAGTTAGTCAGATGTTAATTACACCGAGTTGTGACATAAAAATTAGTACATATTTCTGTTAGGAGTCACGCCAAAATATCCATAAATACAAATTTAAATAACCTTTGTTCACGTTTAATGTTTTATGCAGTATAACCGGACTTACGTAAAACAAAATTCGCCAAGTGCGAGTAGAACTCGTATGCCAAGGGTTCCGTGCTTAAGACACTATCAATTGTAATGAATTATTATTTATTTGTACATGTTAGTCATAACTGTTTAGTATAATTAGAAAAAAGTCAATTAGACCAACTTATAAGAAATCTATTTTAGAATTCTATATTCGTTGCATCTATTGCCATTGGATTAATGATTTTATAAAGCAGTTCTTTTACGTGTAAGCCGATAGAAATTAAAAAAATTAATATTTATTAATTTTTTCGTACGAATTATATATTTTTGAATATTTACTGTATTTTTTTTAATTTAAAATCCGGAAATCATAACGTATTAAAATGTAATAAGGCTTTCTTACTTGATCAACTTCACTCTTTACGCTAAACTATTAAAATTGGGTTAGTATTTTTATTTGTATTTTGTTATAAACACTTTTTAGGTATTATAATCAGGTAAATTAATAATACTTATTATAAGAAGTAAATATAGATATTTAAAATAGCCATAATAGATATTTAATATAATGAGCATAGTTTTTAACTTATCAAATCGCAATTAAATTTAACTTAATTCAAAAATCGGATCGACATGTAAATGTTTCCATACAAGTCTCCCTTGTTTAAACTTACACATTGTTATTACATCATTAATTATATCTGTTTTTCACCATGTGAAATAAATAAATAAATCCTTTTTTATTTTGAGGATACGTGCTTTTACAAATTATCATTACGTCATTAAGGCATCGGACAGGAAAAAATTAACAGTTTGAATTTTTGGTAATAATTTTCTCGCCTCTTAATTATAAGTATAGAACCATGCGGTTTGACATTAATAATAATTAAAACGAAAACTAAGCAACATTCATTTGATACCACATTTGTTACCCTGCTCTTAGCTTTCAAAACCCCATTTCAATCCCATTTTGCATAAAAATTATAATATTTCTAAAATTAACTTCTCATATATAAGGACAAGCAAAATATAAAACTGCGTAATATTTTGAGCACTGGCGGTTACTGGAAAAATGGCTATAATATATGGGCAGAAAAATACTGAAGCGTCGCTATAAGGATATTTTTTTAACTTTTAAGTACTAAGCCCTAAAAATTGATTTTATGAGTTTGGTGTATTAAAAATCTCATTTATTCTGTTAATATATTTTTTATTCGAAATAATTTATAAATAAACCTGTCCCAAATACGTTTCTTCGATATTTATACATAGGACTGTGCAATTAATTTTCTTGTCTATTTTTCAAAGGTTTTCTCCTAGATATCCTAGGTTTAAATTGTTTTTCAATTGTAAGTGAAATGGTTCTGTATTCGTTTCTATTGAGAAAACTTTCCTTCTTGGTACCTTTTGATTAGCTTTGAGCTATGAAGTTTTTACTTCTCTGATGCATCCAGCATTTGACATCTAAATATACTGGTACTCCCTATTTCTGTATGCTGTTGAGCTATTTAATAAGTTGATAAAAGTCACACCAAAGTAGGATTGATTGATGTTGAATAAAAATGAAGTATTTGAAATGCATATATCGTCATTATATCTAAACAGATATATAAAACTATAGAATTAACTTATCTGTGCATTGAACATATTCACGAAAAAATTATTAAAGTGAACATAATAAAGGTGTTAAGTGTTGTTGGACATAATACAGGTGTTGTTTTAAGAATTTTTGTCTTTTTTGGTGTTCGTTTGAAAACGTATCAACGACGTGGACGTTTGAATACGTGTTCGTTTGAATACGTATCAACGACGTGAACGTTTGAATGCGGGGCCAACTCGTCTCTCAGCCTTTTTGTTTCGTGCCAATCGGATTACCGAATCAGAAGTTATGCGTATTTAATATCTAGAAAAAATCATTTATATTGTAATTTTACAACAAAAAAAGAGATAACTCGAAGGGTAGTAACCCTTCGAGTTATCTCTTTTTTTGTTGTAATTACTATTAACAACTCTCGAAATGCAAGAAAAAGGACATTAGTAATTAATAACTTCTCGATAAGTAATTATTAACTACTCGAAGTGTGGTAAAAAATAAATGTATAATAAACCTATGTAGGTAAATTCTAATTTAAGTGATGAAATAATGTTTTATACTCGGACATACATTGGCAAAATTAATGTGGCCAGCGGTGAATTGGGAACCGGTGTGAGTGGAATAGGAACTCGAGTGAGGAACCGAATGCGAGAGACTAATGAAGATCTCGTCGTTGTCGGTCTTCTTCCAAAGATAACATTTTTCGATGTATTATGTAGTCAACTAAAGTTACTTTGTTTCCTCAATTTGTTAAATATTTAACCTATCCTTACATATAATAAAAATTTAGAATTAACTTATCTATGTAATTAAGATGTTTATGAAAATATTATATAAGAAAAAGTAATAAGAAATAATAGAATAAAAAGTATTGTTTTCAGAATTGTACATCCATCGCGCAAAATCTATTGACCACATGTGGATAAAATTTTCCCATTATCAGTTTTAAAATTATCGCAATCTGTTCACTCAATTAAGTGATACGTAAATTTATTTTGTTTTCAAAAATAAATTTACGTCACCTTAATACAACAATATCAACAGCAACAAAAACAACAAAGAAATACTTAGCTATACGATACATAGCAGGTATCGTGTAGCTAAGTATTTCTGCAAAGCTAGCTAAGTATTATGCATGCACAGTAACTACTTATACAATGTACGCGATGCATCGTAATTACTTATATATTTAGTGTACATACTTATGTACAACAATGAACGGGCTCTATGTGTATATTAAATCGCCTCATGAAATTTTTCCCCGGTTTAGTTTTCGTTTTAATCGTGTATTTTAAAGCACGTCATTGTGGAGATGATCGTAGCTAGATTTAAAGTGTGGATTGGTATGGAAGGAGTAGATGTTTGAATAAGCATTCCGAATACGAGAAGACGCATGAGGGCAGATGTCGTTTTCAGTCGTCTTCTGAATGCAAAATTTCTCGATGTCATATACATTAATTAAATAATTGCTTTTTTTCATTTGTTTGAAATTGAAATATGCGTCAATTATGCAATTTAGTAACTTTAGTAGGTTTAGCATTAGGCAGTATATATATGGTTGTTTCTTAGTTTATTGTCAATGCATATAATCAAATTTGAATTGACGCGTAGGTTGCATGTATTCACTAAAAATATAGAAACAAAAGTTATAGAAATTAAAAATATTGTTCTTAGAATGTTAGTTTGTTCCTTTGTAGGCCTGATTATTTGTTTATGTATCAAGCGAAAACAGCTAACGGGCTTTGGATGACTTTTTTGTCGGTGTATTTCGTTAGGTGAAATATAAGCCTAAGTTTAATAGCAATCGATCAGCTAAAAATGAATTATTGCAGTTCAACATTTCGATTAACTTACATGAAAAAAGTTTACTTTTATGATTAAAGAATCAAAAATTTTAATAGAATTTTAGATTATTTCGACCTTTTACTTGCCTTGATTGAGGATTTCTTTATCACAAATAGATAAATGTAAAAATGTGATAATCTATGTTATAAAAAGTTCTCGTAAGAAGTTAAACACTATAATGTTTGTTTTATAGTGAGATGTTGACGACTGAGAAAAAAACTTTTATCTAGATTTTGTGAATATTACATTTATCAGAACATTGATTTTATCCGCAGTTAATAATTCTTAGTTTGCTCATTTTAACAAATAGACTTTTACAAAGAGGAAATTCCAATGGTTTTACAGATCCTACATTATCATAAATGATAGACTTCCACGTTAGACGTCTAGCGTTCAGCAGCAATGAGTGAAGATGTGAAATTAGATATAAAGCGCTATGAGTATAATATATACTGTGTGCTAGGCTGGCTCAGAACTTGGTTGTGCAAAATCGTGTACCCAGATTCAGTCTACGAAGGTATTATTACACGTAATTTGCTTGCTTATAGAACATAAAGTATCATTTTATGTGATTATTCGATGTAGTGTTTTACACATAATTAGTTAGATTAAAGAATACTAAGTATCTGGACATACTCCAATTTAGAGGACTGTCAAAAGAAATTCACGTTAAATCAAAATTTAATTGCATCTTTTAATCTAAGCTCTTAATGTTTTGTAAATTAATGGGCTTCTAGATACCGCTTGTAATTTATGGAGGACCCAAATTCTACTCGCAAATCGGCCAATTTGTAGAAGAAAGGCAATTGAGACTAGATGAAGAAAACGAAATTTAGCATGGGGTGTGGGTGGTGTTAAGGATGAAATAAACGAATAACTCCCGAATGGAAACTAATTCGATCCGAAATAATTCAATTTCACACATCGCAGCTTACCGTTGGAGTAAAAGAATTAAGAAATGTTTATTTCTCTTTTGTTAGAAGTGAACAAAATCATGATATTGAGATTTTATTTGCGAAGTATATGTAAATTGTACGTTTTATAATTTTACTACACCATTTGTTTATTTTATCGTTTAATATTATATAATGAACAAAGCAAAGAATGCGTGATTTTGGTTTTTTTCATTTGCAATAATGAGAGATTTGTAACAAACTGTCAAAATGCGTGTATGGCTCACGCATCGAAGGTTTAGTACCTAGTTTGAAATGACATTGCCATCACTTATGTCAATTTCTTAACGCAATAAAAATTTAATAATACTTAGTATAATAAAGAATGGGGGAAATATATGTTACATAGATAAATAAAGTCTATGACGTCTAGAATCGTTATAGTTTAACTACAACTTATGCGTAGGCTTATAAAAACTCTCTTTTTGCCATTTCAAGTTTAGTAGTTTCGATAAAAAGGAGAGCGGACACATTTATTTCTACATTTTTCAGTATGTATCCTCCAGCATATAAGGAATTAAAAAAATTTATTGATTTACCGTCCCCTCTCACCCTGGAGGGAGTAAGAAAATTATTTTGGATATTAGCTACAGAGATTTATCCAGGTTAACAGGGCTTATTACATAGCCATATGTCAAATTATTATGTCAAACGGTTTTTGAGAAAAACTGCCGTGATAGACTTATATACAGATATGTGAGTAAACTCGTAAGGACTCCGTTTTTTAGTTTGACATAAGGAACCCTAAAAACTATTTACTAAGTCGGTAACCAGACATTGCCATTTATATTTTGCCACGTTTTACTAGTTCATCAAAACTGCATGTCCCAAATCCTTGCCAAACAGATACATAAAATTTTGACCCAAAAAGTCAAATTGCCCATCCTTTATATAAAACTTTTTTTTATTATTACCTAGCGGTCGTCGTTTTACATGATCTCGCTGCAAATTACTTTTGGAATATTTCACAAGAGAAATCGGCAATTTTTTAAGAAGAGAGCCGTTATGGACCAGGTATTGTGAACTTTACCCTCGTGATCGGTAGCTACAGTCAAATGGCGTACCAAACTCGCTTGAGAGCTACAAATAGTAACATCATTGTCATTTAATTAGATGGAGATACGTATTGGAGAGTATATTTTATACAATATTATTGATACATGTTAGATTCCGACTTGTGAGTTGATAAATTTTACGTACAAGAATATTTACATATCAAACGTCTCTGTGTCGTACATAATTTTTATAAATAATTTTACTGCATGTATAGATAGAGTATTTAAAAAGATATAAATTATGGTGACACGCAATTCGGGCTCAGTGTCAGAACTATCGGTTTCCATTTAATTGAAAATTTAAACAAGTGCCGTTTGAAAAAAGAGGAACGTGTTTAAATTTTCAACAAGGTATAGACTTATTCACAAAAAAGACCTTTAGACATATAATTTATGTACATTTCGAGAAATTTATGCAATCTGTGACATTCATCAGAGAGACTATCAGTATTCATCAGAGAGATATTGTTTAAATCGTTAGACACAGAGAAAAAAATATGTCGAAATTATTCTTTTCAAAAGGTTACACAAATAAAGGTCGCGTCAACATGTATGTACATATTAAACAAAATCTAAAATAAATGTTTTAATGTTTAAAAAACAATGTTTTAACTCAGTTATTTGGAACCTATTGTGTAAAATTCCTTCAGTCTTTATAAAATTTACATTAATAATGATCTTTCTCAACTTATACCGTACTTCTAACCTTTCATGACGACGTTTTTTTTCTTAAGGAACAGTTTAGAAGTTTTGTTTGTGTTTTTAAGTAAACAAAATGATACTTACGGGATTTCACGTACGTATCCGATATCAGGATCAGATATTTTTTACGTATCCACGCGAATCCGCGGTGAGTCGCTAGTAAAGCGCTGTCTACACAATTGTCGTTATATATACACAGACGAACCTCCAGATTATCATAGGAGAGTACTGTCAAGCTATTTCAATACGATTAGCTCATCACATAGCCTACAAAAGCCAAGTATTAAACTGTGTATATGTATATTTCTACTATAATTTCCACTGCAATGGTATTCATTGCTGCCAAAAAATCTTATTGAAATAACTGAATAGTACCCGGATGAATTAACCCGGTGTAAAGTAATATTTTGGAAACTATATTCGTCTACCCTAATATATATCCCTGGGCTGCCGGATTCTCTAGTGGAATGTAATTTTATTAATTAGTGATATTTATTTTAATGTTATTGTTTATAAATTTTATTTCTGCATGATATTGAAAACCGTTCTACAAACCGCAATTGGTATTTAATGTGCTTACAGCAGACGATAACTTTCTAATTCCGTCGTTGTTTTGAAATCTCGCTTCATATTCGTCAATATGTTCTGTAGATGAAAAAGTACTTTAGTGGGAAATTAAATATTTCTATGCATACATATCCACTTGTAAAATATGCGTACAGTTTTATGATAAATATTAATAAACAAATGTTACTTTCGTCAGAGAGCAAAATTACTCTAAGGTTTTCCTCAATTCACTATAACTAATTAACTATCGAATTGTGATTTAACTGAGAACATAAAAAATCATTATATTTACATAAAACCTATGATATCAAGCATGAGTATAATAATCCCTATATTTGACGAATTATTTTATTTAAAAAATACTGAGTGTAATAATTTTACTTTGCGTTTAAGACTTAATTACATTCATATTGAAATATTTGTTATGCACGCGGTAGAATATACGTCGATTTAAGTAGTGTTACAAAAGTGTGTAACGAAAATAACATGGCTAGGGTGGGGATAGCGCTATGCACTACAACCGAGCTTAGTCCGTAACCTTCTTCTATATATAATGCCAAATAATTACGACAATATGCGTTTACAGTTTATTTGTTGCTCTAACTTAAATTAAAAATATTATTAAATTATTTGCACAAAAATTCAGAAAATGTAGTACGAGATTGTTACTTTTTTTCAAAATATTATTTCTTGTAATTTTATTTCATCTCAGAATTTGAAATCAAAATTACTTATTATTTTTCTGTTCACTTATAAAATAGATAGAATATTTTCCACTGTAATTCAATGTCATTATAATTATATCAATATAAAACGGGAGTAAATAATTCATACTGCCTGTCTCCCAAAATGACTTCGCCCGTACAACACTTTTCAAGAGTTGGCTACAGCCCCGTGTTTATGAAAAGTCCTTACGCGGAATGTAATAGCAGATAAGTGGCACGATGCACGACCTGCTGGCGGGTCTACAGACGATTTCGTCGCGGACATCTCGCTAGACAATAAAGGATGTTATTTCTGTAAGACAGTGGATGATTTTCTCCTTTTCTCCTCGCGGTGAAAACATAAGGTAACAGTTCAATAAAAGAAATCAATTAACTATAACAACAAGGCTATGTGTTGGTAGAAGATCGAGTCAAAATTATATGCTTATAGGTATTTAAAGAGGAGTTGATAATATTTTAGTACTAACTTTTTACATCACTTGGCCCGATGCACGACCTCTACGACTTTTAGCAGGTTGCGCAGGCGTCGTCAGATAGTGCGCCACTTAATTCTTTTCAATAGAAGATTGAATGATTTAAATTTTTTTTAAACGAAATATTCTTTTCCATTAAAGTTCTCGGAGGCTAATAAATGACCCACAATTTATGGAAGGACCCAAGGTTGTTTCGATATCATTGAACCCGTAAATAATATCGAAGTTATTTTGCTGAAGTGTGTTATTACCGTAATTCAATAGTAATTATTTTCATTCTCAATTAATGGAGCTTTGTTAATAGTAACTATACCAATAAAGCTAAGTGCCGGTGTCAGATCGAATCAAGGTTATATGTTTATATATATTTAGGGAGAAGTTAATAACATTTTAAATAGTATATTTTCATCTTGTGAACACCAAATTTCATGTTCTTGATATAAAATTTAGCACACCAATAAAGTATATTATCCCGCACATATCTCAATAGCTAACATTGAAAAATTCAATAGAAATTTTAGCGGTGCCAAATTAAATACCCGAATTTTTTTCAAAGTTCCTATGTACTGTGATATTTCAAAAATACATTTTTCATAATTTTTGGTAGCATACTTCCGAGATATACTGAAAAAAATGCAAGAAGATATATTCCTTCCATATTTTTGGAACTATTGTACCAAAAATAACAAACAAAAAAAAGAATTTTCAGAACCCTACACAAATAATGTAGAAAAACTGTAACGATGATTTTAATGGTAGGATACATGCTCCCCTACGTACGATAACATACATGCTCCCCTAGTTTATTATATCAGGAATTTTAAAATATTTATTGCACCATGAAATCCATATTAGTGTTAACATATAATAAATAAAGTTATTTTTATTCAAACGTGGCATGGCACTCCCAATACGGGAGTACTTTAGACTATAGTGATGCAATGATAAAATAAAATTGTAAGTATATTTTAATCAGTAAATACATTAACTAATAAGTAAGTAAACTTATGCTATATAAAATATCATTCATTAAGTATAAATTAGAGCTTCTGAAATACGTACAGAAAAATAATTAGAAACAAACTTTAATGTCTATTTATGAGGTCTATTATGAGAGAATGTGCGACCAAAATCGGTCAAATATGCATAAAATAATTTTATGTAAGTTATTAAACCTAGAAATGAAGGTTCTTATGGCATAGGCTATTTCATTTTCTACTTATTAAGTCGTACGTACTTCAGTTGATTATTGCGATAGTAAACGAAATCATAGAAAAAACCTTCTAATTGTCTTGCCCAAACGGTACTTGCCTAAACATATATCTTTATTTACAAAAATGTTTATTTCCTTTCAGGTGATATACACTTTGATGAAGCTGGCTTCGATGTATAAAATCTCTGCTCTCGATTTTTACTAATTCAATAATATCAAAGCAACATTGGGACCCGCCATAAATCACGGAGCATCTATTGGTGTCCAAGAAGTTTAATGGAAAAGGATAATTCGTTTAAGAAAAACATAAATCATTCAACCCTGTATTGAAAGGAGATAAATTTAATCATATAATTTTTTTATATTGGATTGGCTAATAAGTTTTTAACTCCGAGTTGCTGTCAACAATTTTTATTAAAATATTTTTATGTTACCCTAAATTTAAGTTAGCACCATTATTACCTACTACTTGTCGTCATCCAGTTGGCAGAGAAAATATGCCTTCCTTGTTCAATTTTGGCGATTTTGATTAAAAAAACTACGCTAGGTCGTTTTAGAGACCTTTTTTAAAGTTGATTTTTACGTAAATAGTTACTTAGATCTCTAAATAAATGGTAATCATAGGGCGTAATTTTCGACGTATATGGTGGATGAGTGTGTACAATACAGCTGAGTTTTTCTAATTCATCATGAATAAGTTTCGCAACATGTGGTCTAGCATTCTCTTGTAGAAAATAAACTCGATCCTGTTGTCTACTCAATTTATTAGCTAATCGGTCCAATTGTTCACAGTAAATATCTGCATTAATTGTAGATCCCTCTGGAAGCTACTCCCGATAATTATTGCCCTTGACATTCCACCAGAATCTGAGCATCAACCATTGATGCTTGCGTGTATGATTAATGTATACAACCCACTTCTCATCGCCAGTTACTAACTAATTCAGTCAGTTGAAGTTGCGCTTCAATGCCAATAACTGTTCACAAATATTAACTCTGCACTGAAGGTCACATGATGACAACTCGTAGGTACCTGACACTGTATTTTCGAACCTTTTCCAATTAGTCCATCTGTGTTTCTATAATGCCATAGCTGCAGTGTAGCTAATCTGCCGAAAGACATCTAACAGATTAGCTACACTGTCAGTCGAGGATTCTCCTAAATTAGGTGTCGTAATCGTTGAAAGTCCAATTTAAAAGGAAGTCCGGTACGGGGTTCGTCTTTAAGATCGTGGTCCTCATTTCTGAACTTTCTGAACCAAACCTTTGCCATCGCGTAAGACACCGTGGACTCGCCCATCGCATGACATATATTATTTGTGACAGACTTGGCATCGTGACCCAGACGAAATTCGTTCGTTAATAGAATCCGTGTTTGATATCAATTTAAATCCATTACGTTTTATGTTTTATGTTATTCACTTAAAGCTTTGGCACTTTGTTCTATTTATACCTTATAGTAAAACTTTCTAGAAGTTTCGACAATCTTTCATAAACGTCTGAATTTGTGGCTAAAAACTTACTAGCCAACCCACTACAACATCTTCGGTGCAAATCGGGAAGTTTTAATTATTTCGTGTTGTCAGTTAAAATGTTCTTTATTATTACTTAAAACAATACGTGACGTTACCTCGCGTTTAAATATTGCTATTAAGCGAATTAGGTTAATGTCAGGGTTTTTGTGCCTATATTAAAATCACTTTTATAAATATATATATATATATATATATATATATATTTATATATATATATATATATATATATATATCTATATATACATATGTATAACATACATTTATATATATAATATATATATATATGTATATATATATTTATAGGTATATCAAAGAACATGTCTGTTAATCATGTTGGCAATCTTGTGCTTCTTGAGCATATCTTCGTAAAAATATCTTTTTTTGAAACCGTTGAAAATGTTCACATTGTTTTTTAATATTTTCAACCCAGTTTCTTAAACGTTAAAGGGTATTTAGTGTAACTTTAAACTATTTACTTGGTTAATGTATTAACTGTTATATTATACAAAGGCATAAAAACAGTAGATATTTTAAAAATTATGACATTTAAAATCGTCGCCGTAATTCTCCTATAACATTTAACTTCCATAAAAGTTGCCTTTTTTTTGAGGAGAGGGCTTATTTTTTTGTCCACTTTTTAGTATATCTCTGAAGGTATAATACCTATAATTACGAAAAAATAAATACTTATAATTAATTTTCCAATATTTAATTTTCCCCTCTTAAATTTTTATTTAAATATGTTATAGTGTTAGCTATTGAGATAAGTACGTATAAATAGGCGTTAGTACTTTGACAGATTTCAAGTTTCTGTATCAAACAGTTTATAAAACACGAATGTAGAAGACGGACAGACAAATATGCGAGTGATATTATGAGTTTTTCTATTTTCCTTTTGAGTTATGGAACCGTAAAACAGAAAGCAATTAACACGCATAATTTATAAATTATTGTATTTAAACATAATATTACAAGCAGTTGCGTAAATATAATTTTAAGTGACCCTACTTAAAAAAGGATAGACCCTATTAAACAAAAATTAAATGACTGCCATTAATCTTTACGCGCGGTTGAAGTAAAATTTCTTTGACGATTATAGCAGGTATTACGTGGTCAATTTAGTTATTTTTCAAAGCAACAACTATCAATGGCAAATATCTCAAATCACGATTGATTTACTCACATCCATAAAGAAATTCATCTCCAAATCAAGGATATTCATCTCCTGAGCTCATTATAAGACGCTGACCTGGTCGATAGTCTTGTTATTTTGCAAAGAAACACCTACCAGTTATCAAAATCTTGAATCACTACCATCTATTAAAACGTTAAATTACTCATTTCTAGAACTCATCATCGTACCCTGATCTTGTCGATGGTGAAGTTATTTTGCATTGCAACAACTGTCAGTAGCAAATATCTCGAATCACAATTAGTTTACTATCATCCGTTCAAGAGTTCCATTGTTCATCTCCAAAACTTATCATCAGATCCTGACCTGGTCGATGGTGAAGTTACTTTGCAAAGTAACAACTCTCAGTAGCAAATATGTTGAATCACGCTTGATTTACTACCATCCGTTAATGAGTTCCGTTGTTCATGTCGAGAACTCATCATCAGTCCTTGACCTAATCGATGGTGAAGTTATTTTGCAAAGTAACAACTATCAGTAGCAAATATTTTGAATTTCGGTTGATTTACTACCATGCATTAAGGAGTTGAATCTGCTGATGAGCTCAGGACATTGTTCATCTCCAGAGCTCATCATCAGATCCAGATCTGGTCGATAGTGTAGTTATTTTGCAAAGTAACAACTACCAGTGGAAAATATATTGAATCGGAGTTGATTTACTACCATCTATTAAGAAGTTCCATTTTTCAGTTCGGAGACTCATCATCAGATCATCACATCGCTAAAATACACTGTAAAAAAAATAAATAATGGTATTAAACTTTATAAAAATAAACGTTATTTCTGTCCTAAAAAATCTGAGTTACTATCAAGTCGCACCTAAAGAAGTGTTCCTTCAAAACTATACAAAAAGTAAAGTAGAACTAACACTACTAGTATTCCCTATATATTTATGTGCCTAAAACAGTCACAAATCATGTCACAAATATAATACCGATATCATTTTTCATATTGCCTAGTACACGGGTATAAGAAATATAATTTCATTGCCTTTGTCTCTCATTTATTAATGCAAGTAAACAAAAATAGGTAATGAATGCCATTATACTTATTTTTTTCTGATTTAAATATTTATATCTGCGTGATTTTAAACATTAGAGGCAGGGCGGGAGATACACTACAAAAAGCTTTGGATACGCACACATCATAATGCAGACGCCCTATAAAAATGTTAATTGCTAGTTTTGAGTGAATGACAAAACGCTGCTTCAATTATATCCATTAGGTTGTCACGTTAGCTTTAATATTTATGTTTAATAAAGTTCAATATTGGTGCTGACTTGAAAGATTTATCAATTAAAAGTAGAACCAGACGTATATTAAATACTGAGACACTTAGATACGTTTAATGCTTATGGAAGGGAAAGAATATGACAATAAAACACCACCTTTTTCTTCTTTACCAGTACAACAGCATGGTGTACGTCTTATCTGCCTCAAACATATGTTTTCTCCACTGTGAATAGAGATATCCAGAGCTGTCTTTCTCTATTCTTTAATACTTAGAATGTCTCAAACATTCTCAGCATCATCCAACCATGGAGTTGATGATCTACCTCTATCCTTTCTCTATGTACCCTTGGGTGTATTTTGGCTTTTTGGAATTTAAGAATTTGTCTGGGTAGTTACTGGTATCTTGAGCTTCTCTACAGATGAACTAGCCATCTGAGTCTATTGCCGTAAAAGATTTATGTAATTTGTGGATCTCTTCTTATTCCATGAAGCTCAAAGTATCTGCACTTCCATTAATTGGTCCAAAAATGTTGGAATTACACAAATATTATATTTAAAAATAATCCGTGGGACCCCGCTAAAATAATAGCGAATTTTCAAATTATGCTGCAGCTCAGTCTGTTACTAGACGTACAATGACAGAAAACGTTGGAATCGTAGATGCAACTACAGTTCAAACACGATATAAAGGAGAAGGCGTACTGAAACAATAGATAATTTAATTATTTCTTACATAATTTTTGTACATTTCATAAATAGTTTTATGTGTATGCCTCTATTGATCTTAAAAACATTATTTTGTTAATAGCTTTTGGAAAATCCCACAAAAAATAAAAATTTTAATATTAAATTAAAATGTAAAATTGGCCTTACATTTATTATCACTTCACAAAAAGAATTTCATAAGCTCCAAGCTTTAAAAGATGTAGGCAGACTTACGCACTCATCCGAAATGTTTGCAAAATTTGTCATAAAATTGAAACTATCTTTAGGAAGCTCGTCGATGTACCAAGGTAATATATTTTCAGAGAATGTGATTTAATTTTATTAATTAATAAATTATTTTAATCAATTATAACGTGAAAAAATCTTTTTAACTTTCTGAACCCTTAAATTACCATGTATAACTACAACCTATCACACCACGGCATAATTTACTTTTAATTAAATGCATAATTCAAGGAAATTTGAAAAACAATATATATTATTTCATGAGAAATTAATAGTTTATTAAAAGTAAAAGACAAGTGTTCAATAAATTGGTGCTATTTCTGGGAACATAAATTCATATAAGTTATTTTTCATAATATGTTTCTCAAAATAACACACGTTTTATCTCAAATAAATCGATGTAATTATTTTAGCCACAATTCATTAGACTTAGGGATTTTGCTACCATTGGAAATTCTTAGAAAGAACTATGTAAAAAGGTATTCATTAGGAGATTTTCTAAGGAAATAAACCATATTGTCGATAATTAATGTCGATATAAATTTTTTTTTAATTTTCAATAACAACAAGAAATAAATATTATGGTTATCTTAATAGTTCAAAAATATTTTAAGCGTAGATATAGCTTAAATAAATGTACACAAAATATAATTATTTTTAATTATTAGCTTTGAGTCGAATTCGCGACCGTCCCAAATTTGTTTGCTTTATGAATTAAAAAATAGGGAAGTAGCAGTATGCATTTTGTCATAAAGCTCCGGTCACTACCACTAATTAAGTTCAAATACAAAAATAAGAAATTTCTTTGCATATATATATATATATATATATATATATATATATATATATATACATAAATATATATATACCTACATAGGGATACATAGACACATATAGATTTCAATGTGGGTATATGTGTACTTTTAAAAAAAATAGGACCTTATATTTTAACCTGAGCCTAAATACCTACACTAAACACTCACATTAATAAAACCCAAGTATTTATGTATCGACATCAATTAAGTTTTAGTAGCAAACTGAACTAAGGTTATACGTCTATAATTATAGAGCCATTAATAATAATCTACATAAATGACCATATTTATTATAATTGCCAAAGATTCTTATGAATTAATAAATTAAAGAAAACATATTTTTATGTCGACCTCTAATTAACAATGCACTTCCATTGATTGACGAATGAGAGTAAAAATAACCTTACAGTTTTGAAAATCACAGATCAGAAGTAGGTATAACATGATAATTTAATTTCTATTTTTTGCCTTTAGCTATGTGGTTGTTAATAAAAGTGTCTTTCTCGAGATAATTAAGACAATTACGAAGTTATCAAGAGTAGAAAGTTAATTAAGTTGATCTAAAATTGAATACGACCCATGAAACCAGACAATAAGGCAATATTAACTATTTATAGGTACAACAAACAAATAAAATCTTTATTCAGTTATTTTTCAGTACAATGGCTACAGGTCGTAAGATCCTTTTATCTCTGTAGATCTCTTTTTACATTCTTCTAGACTCTAGAATCCAGAGGCTGCACATCTCCACGATACAGGCTTCTTTACAAAGTTCCTACGGTATCCCTTTTTTACTTAAATCATTTAAATGAAAACTGATAATTCGTTTATGATAAATAAAACACTCTGATTCATATTGAAGTAAAAATATTCGGAAAATATAGTTTCTACCCTAAGTTGTTGGAGGTTATTTTACAATCAATTTATTAATTAAATTAACAGCTTACCGTACATAAAGATATTTTTCAAAGATTCGAACCTTGCAAGCTAGCATAAAATTTCATCACATATTAGCTTAAATGAAAAAGTAGTGATTAATCTGCTTACTAGATTAAAGTTTTACATACTATCCCGTTATATAAGGTAAGGCTGAAAAATATATTATCTTAATTAGTATTTACTATATTGGCATATCGAAAGCGCTGTATTGAATACAAATTAATTTGCTTCCGGTGAGATCCCGCAATGTCGGCCTGCTGCCTTACGAGTTAGTTGGACGAGAAATAAGTAGATTTACTTCTTTTTAATAGCAAATTAAATGTTTTATCTACAACCTCGTTATATCGTTATAAATATATATTTGTTTATTGTGATGGCAGTAGGTCAGTACTCTTATTATTACATATCCATATGCATAATTTTTTTACTTCGGAGATATCAAATCAATGTACAAAAATTTTTTTTGCCTTACGCTTATCTATGTACGTAATTTGTTTTGAATATATTTGGCATTAAATTTACAGAAAATCATTATCACTTAATTTTCATTAACGAGTATATGATACTACATGATGTAATATTATGCCTTTTTTATTTAAATTCTTGACCATGAGCTAAGTTTCGTTGTATGAGAATATCTTCGGTTGGTCAGATCTCTTCATATTGCCCAACAATATGTTGTCATACAACGAAATCTAGGTCGTGGTTAAAAATTTGAATAAAGTAGAAATATTACTACATCACGTAGTTTCAATTACTTTAGCCAATAATGTTTCTTGGAGAAATAATAATTTGTGGAATACAAAATAATAATTCTGTGGAAAACATTATTGAAAGATTTACTTTTTGTTTAGTGATATTTTACCACCTATTTTCTAGTTCCAATTTATTATTTATTTATTGTATAATTATTTATTGCAATTATTAATTTTGTCATGTGTTATTGTGTGAGTAATTATATAATTACTAATTATGTACAAAATGTTTAATCCTAGCTTTGCATTATACGATTAAAGATCAGCCGCGATACTAATATAAGTCGTCTTTTGTTAATCTCTATGATAAAAAATATAACCGTCTCTTAGATATCAATACTGTTCAGTGTCTTCTGTTTGCCAATGACTTGAAACTCTTCTTGGGATCAGACAACTTCTCATATATTGACCTGTTTTAACATAATATTGTCTTAGTATGTCCATGAAGTCTGAGTAATAAGGTTTATTTCAATGTGAGAAAATGTGTAATAATATCATATTCCCGGATAAGTGTTCACTTTATAACAGTTATTCGTAACAAGAGAAAATTCGGATCGAAAGAGCATAATATATGATTATGTATGATCACTCCATATTCGGTTGCAATACCACATAAACCTGTCAAAAATTCTACTCTTAGTATACATTTATGATGCATCATTCTCATAATTTCATTACATTGAGCGTATTGGGATTTTACGTAATTCTATAGCCCGTAGTATTTTTGAGACGAATCCAATTTCTACAAGAAGCAATTTATGTAGAGAAATAATAACCATCGTTTGTTTCAAACTTTGGGTATGATCGCATAATATTCAACTCTGTTATTATGATCAGTTTTCTATATTTATATATTTATATATATATATATATATATATATATATATACATATAATTATATATATATATATATATATATATATAATTATATATATATATATATATATATATATATATATATATATATATATATATATATATGTATATATACACTCATAAAACAATTGTGAAAATTTTTTTTGTGTAGATTAATCATCAATAATATTACGTAAATTGAAAAGGCTTCTTTGCATATTTCTTTCATAGCAGTCATCTCGGGAACCAAACGCCTAATTTCGTATCGGTACCGATATTGTATGGCAACCGGAGCGAGGCACAGATATCTACGCTTAAATTATATGCAACTCTCATGTACCTTGAATTTAAAGGATTCATAACTGCCGAAAATATCCGCGATGTTTAGGGCAATAAGATTCTCTTAATTAAACTCCGTATTACTACAATTGACGAAATCGCCACGAATAGAAGAAGTGGAAATACCAATAACAATCATATTGATCCAGAACAAGTAACTAGCTCCTGTAAAGGTGATGTACTTTTCATTTGAAAGCTTGTGCGTTTAGTTTTTTGCATTTGTTAGATTTTTTTTCAGATCGACTATTTAAAAAATAACGTTTCTGCACATAAACACATGAAGAAGGAAAACACGGATCAGGATTACAGTTCTTACATTGATTACAGTTCAAAATATTTGCTTAAATTTATTACCTAAACTTAATAACTCGAAAATATTTAAAAGTTAGGTGAAAAAAATTCCGCCCAATTCATATAAAAAGTACACGATTGAAGCAATGTTGAGACAGATCTTAATCTGGACTGGATGAACCTCAGTATCACGAATCCGGAACCCTTCATCCGCTCCCGGTACCAGCGTTACAGAGCGTACAAATTTTCCCTAACGAGACCATTTCACCATCAGTGCACGCAGTAAAACACATTTGGGTTCGTGATGAAATATTGCATTCCCAAATTAAATATTTTAATGAACGTTTTCTTAAATAAAAAATGTGCTCTGGCGTATCGCAAAAGGGTCGAATAGCTCCTTATTATAACAAATGGTCTAATAACATGTTTCAAAATTAGTTTTATCACTTAGAAATATTAATTGTTACGTTGGAAGGCTGTAATGGGAGACTTATTTAGAAAAGTTCAACCTTTTCGCTTTAGCATATTTGTGCTGAGGCAAGAAAGCCTTTCCTATTAAAGTTATTGCAATGTCATTGAAAGTTGCAACACTTTTATTTGGTTGTGTATTAAAAATATTTAAACATTGGTCTCAGGATGAAAATCTACGTCGAAATAACTAATGACTTAAGAATTAATAAACGATTTTTGGGATAAAATAATGATCCAAAACAGAAATAAAAACTGATAAGAAAATGAAAAACTATCAATCTTATGGGTATATATGCTATTAGGGTTATTTAAAGAAATACTTATTGTGCTGAAACCAGGATATACTAAAAATTGCCTAAATTAGTGATAATTTTTTTCACTCCTGTATGATACAGAACCCTCCACGTTTGGAATTTGTTAAAAATTTAATTAAAATTACCATTATTTCTTTTAAGTCTTCCCTTTTATAAGAGCAAAAAAAATATTGTTTTTGTAATTTTATAAAATAATAATAAAAACACTAAACACAAACTCAGCAACGTGAAATTCGGACACGATGCCCGAAATAGATGTGTAGGTACCTCAGTTTTATTAAATCAATTTCCTTATCACGGATTAGGTTTGTCAATTATCCCTAGCAACGTTCTTTTATAACAAACTCGCATATATTTCAAAATTAATTTGTAAAAAGAAAGTGATCAGAGTTCACATGTCTATTAATTGCTTCCCAGTGTACTCTAATTACTGTCAAATGGCGTGACGCATAACCTGCTGGAGAGTTGCTCTGTCTACCATGTCTCGTATGCAGTATCATTTAACTATAATCACAGATAAATATTCGTATAGTATCTTTATAGTCGGACCAACAACCAAAAAACTCGCTTTTTTAATATGAGTTAGCATTAGGGTAATAGATTTCATTACGATTGAGAGCACAGTGAATATTGAAACAAGCTGACATTGGTTTATCCGTCTTGTCTTTACTGAGATTCTGAGTGTTTGACAGCGACGGGGAAAACTATTTATCGCTCGTTCTTCCTGTTACCGATATGTTTTATTTTTCGTTACGGATTATTTTTTATGCTTATAAACCCCCAAAAAAATTAACTTCAAAAATAATTTATTAATCAGCATGAAATACTTGAGTTAAGCAAAATATACCGTCTGTTTGTAATTTGCATTGCAAGAACTGTTTTAACATGCTTTTATTAGATCAACCTAAAACTAATTATCTAACTACGTAATGGAAACTATGAAAATAAATTTCATGAACTTCTAATTGTTGTATCATCATGGCACTTAGCAGTTGTGGGTGTGGTCTGGTGACACTAAAATATACAATCATTTCATAAATTTGAAAATTTTTTATTTACTTTTTGTAATGGCATTTCGTATTCGTAAACTCGAATTCTATCTTTTTTGACGTTGGATACTTTCATCGGGACGTTGGGCGCGGCTAAGTAACCTTATTATATATTCAAGTTAATACTATAAGATATATTTTAATATTACATGAACTATAGATACTTCAAAAAATTACCAGTTCATAACCTAATTAGCACAAAATTATAGCTAATAAATAATTACGTGGTTCATAAAAGCCTCGAAAATGTATACCCTTGTTTCTTTGCTACTAAAAGTGAGTTATAGACGCAACGGTAAACCATTTAAGTCTAGGCGAGTGTGCGAATCGAATTTAGGAATTAATTATTTTTCTTCCTTTCTAGATTGAAATACACGAAAAAGCCATCAAATTAATTTCTCATATTAAACCATGCTAAGAAAAATAAAATATAATTTTATTTCTTTAGAACTATCCTCTGAGATTATTCAAGAAATATGTAATAAACGATTTATTAAATATTCCACAAATTTTATAAAACTCTAATTATTTCGAAGTACAAAAGAGTGATCAGGTATCTATTTCAATTTAATTTGGTTCTGTCAACTTCAAAGAAGACAAATAAATGATATCGGTTCTAAGAAAGCGCATTTTACCACCCAATAAACACCCACACCCAAAGTTTAAACAACATGACGGTTTAGTATCGTCTTTAGCTCTAAATCGTTAATTAAAGGAAAAAAGGTAGATATATTAAACCATGCTATGCATGCATGCAAGTAGTACAAGTATGCACGCATGCAAGTAGAACAAGTACCCAGCGCAAACAATCCAGTAGAAATATAAACATAATATCCAAAGTAACAAATTATTTTTGTATCCAATTTATTTCATGATTCATGGAAATTCAATGATCATCTATTTTTTTACTCTTTTTCTTCAACGGGCATTAATATAATTTACAATCCTAAATATTTAAAAGTCTACTTAAAATCTACACTAAAAAATTTAATTTATATATATATATATATATATATATATATATTTATATATATATATATATATATATAAATATATATATATATATATATATATATATGTATGTGTGAGTGTGTGTGTACACACACACATGTGTATATCTAAAAAGTATATACAGCACCCCTTACACAAAATACTTCGTTGAATATTTTTGAAATATTAGACAAAATTTGCAATATTATCTTCAAGTTAAAACTAATATTGAGAAAGCAAAAGAAGCAAAAGAATTTACTGCTCACTAACTAGAAGACAACTTAACCAATTTATGAGTATATACTATACTATGTCTAAGTTTGGTTAACTACAATAATAACCAACGTTGAGAATGTCGGGATGTTGATCTACTTATATTTTTCAGCATGTTTTTGAATGCAGATATACATTTATAAATTTAACTGCACATACATTTATTTCAATAAAATATCAACATTGTCTGATCGTGCATCTAATTTAAACAATGAACAAACGGATATTACATAATTTGTATGGAACTTCGTTTTGACTTATTATTTGTTTATCTAGCGTTCAATTAACGACTTTCATCTGCAAATGGTTTTCAATTTTTTTTGTGTTTTAACAATTTATAATTCGATAACAGTAAGTTATGTTACAATTAAAATTTTCGTGTACATTCATAACATTATAAACTACTAGAATTATAATAAATAACTGCTAGAATTTTCTGCCATGCTTTTTTCGCAACAATATTTCTTAATAAAAAAATTTATTACTAAAGGGAAGAATATTGTATAATATAACGACATAATTATGTAATAAATAATAATTTTTTAAAGTCCAACTAACTCATAATTTAATAGGCGCTTAATTACTTAGCCACTTCCAGTCAAATCAGAAGAGACCAGGTCCAATTGTTAACCCGCGGCAGCGATAGAAACTAACAACTGACTAGTATAATGACATAATTATGAGATAAATAATAATTTTTTTAAAGTCCAAGTAACTTGTAATTTAATAGGCGAATATTACTTAGTCACGTCAAGTTATATTGGAAAAGGTCGCGTCCAATTCTTACTCCGCGATCGCGATAGAAAGTAAAATACTGAATAGTATAATAACATAATTATGTAACAAAGACTATTTGCTTGAAGTTCAACTAACTCCTAATTAAACAAGCGAATATTACCTCCTTCCAGTCACATCCGAACAGACTGCGTCCAAATTTCACCCAGCGGCCACGACAGAAACTATTAAAAATGTATATCATAATTTATTTTCGCCACGCGATATGTATTTCTAATAAAAATACTTTTTATTTCTAATATAAACATTATCTGACAATAAGAAAAGTTAAAAGGAAAAGTTATCCCTCAAATATTACTGAAACATTTATAAATATCTACTAGATGGATGTAAGTGTCAACCTTCAGCAGATTACAAGAAATAATTTCTTAAAGCAAGGAGTCAATCGGTGTCAAATAAGCTGACATAAAGAAGATAAGCATATGAGATAATTTATGACGTACATAAATACACTTACTAATTGCACCTTTTTAGAGTCAAATACTGGAGGCAAAATAAAAAATATTCTTTAATTGTTGGTGATATTACAATCAAGCAGGGCAGAATAATAAATATTGATTTACCAAGGGACAGTAACGCAGCGTATTTGATAGGAAAATACTGTCAATATTTATCCAAGGATCGTAGTAGTATTTAGAAACATAATCCAATTAGCAAACAAGGTAATTGACTAAGCTGTTAATAACATCATTTGGGTGTAAGATAACTAGAATATTGATTTACATAAGAGTGGAGGTACTCTCATATAAATCAATACCTAGCGACTGAAACTAACTGAGTCGTTCTGACTATCAACTCCGATTTCGTATGGTGAAATAACGTAATTTAATTAAATTATTTCCAATTCAAAGCAGAACTCTTTGTGTTTTTCTTAAACGAGTTATTTCCTTTTGTTAATGTTACCGTACATCAAATAGATGTTCCGTGATTTATGGAAGATAATCGGTTGAATAATCTTAATTAAAGGTTACGACAAATATTATTAATTAATATACCTTGTAGCTGATCATGTGATAAATATAAAAATGGCAAATGTTGCCTCCTGCTCTCTTACTTTCGGCGTGTAGTGTTAATACAATGTGCTACTGACACTATATATGCGAATATTTGCGTATATATGCGAATATTACTCTATGTATTCATCGAGAGGAAATAACAAGAACTACTACTCTCTTTATAGTATAACATCTCTTCGTGTAGTGAAATGCCTAAGGCGGCATCGTCTGTAGAAAAGAATAGCTCCCTGTGTATGGTACATCATACCACTTGACCGTAATAACAGTCCGCGAGGATATTCTTTACAAACACGTGATTCTTGTCACTCAGCCCTTGCGAAATTCCATTCTTCTTGCAAAAAATTTTATGAAGATGGCATGTGTGAGTTCGTGTCAATGGAAAGTGAATGCAACACGTTTGTTTCCATTTCATAATAATAAAATGGTTTTGAAGTAACCCGTGTTTCAGTTACCATTGTCATAAATACGAATTTTCGAAATTTAAGAGGTTTTTATAGCCTTATTGACAGAAATGACAGAAGTATAACATAGTAAATAATTTTAAATGATAAAATATTTTATATCTAAATATAATAAATATGTAAAATATAAAAACACCCACTACAGAAATAAAATCATTTTATTGCTGAGGAAATATAAACCAAATTACGTTTATCGAATTCACGTTACCAACGTCATTACTAAGATATATTGATATATTGACTAAACTTCTATTATATACTTTCGATTATTATGCATTTTATTTTGAGTTACTGTACATTTTAGCTCTTAAGTTAATTATATATATATATATATATATATATATATATATATATATATATATATATATATTTATATATATATATATATGTAAGTAGAATAAAATGAGTTTTTAAAGGAGTCATTATTAATTAATTCCTTATTAATCGATATATGACAATAAACCTATTCGTAACCAGAAAGGAGCAATAATATTTGAATGGATCTGCCAGAAAGCAAAAAACACAGAATTAAATCTGGACACATAAGTATGTAAGAACTATAAAAGGTAAT
Organism: Druceiella hillmani; assembly: GCA_039881145.1. Taxonomy (NCBI): domain Eukaryota; kingdom Metazoa; phylum Arthropoda; class Insecta; order Lepidoptera; family Hepialidae; genus Druceiella; species Druceiella hillmani. The sequence goes on along the minus strand of JAYKKI010000001.1, from coordinate 105,216,418 downwards.
GAAAACACATTTCTGCAAATCTATTTTCATTCAATATAAATATATGATACTCCACGTCCAAATCTGTTGAGCAGTTGTATATCGTGGAAAAGAAGTGATTTTGGCGTAAGCGTGAGCAAAGCTATTGGGGACGAAGGATGAAGGTTACTCAATATCACGCATTTTGGAATTTTCCTTCAACAGTCTCAAAATAAATTGCATTAGCGTAAGCAGGTTGTAAAAAGCGGAAAACTACAGGCGGAAATCATACACATGAGGATATGTAAAAAAATAAAAGTAACCATATCATCACATGTACAGATATCGCAGGAAATACTTTTGTACACGGTCAATCATCGTTATTTTTGATAAGTAAACAACCAATATATTAGGGTTCCGCAGTCATTTCACAAAGTCAAGCTATAAATATTTTTCAGATTATCTATATTTCATAAATTCTTATGTCGCATTCTCATATCCTTATGAAGTTTCATAACATCTGAATATTATATGGATTCCAATACCCCGAAAATTCGATTGTTGGTAGTTGCAAAACGAATGAAATTGGATTGTTAGAAATAATTTTATTTCTAGGTATTCATTAAAACTTATTTTCGGAATTTTTTCGGGTTTGCAAACCATTTTGAAAGAATACTTCGTAAACCGAGCTAAAAAACTCAAAGCTGTAAATGAACCCTAAACTTTCATTTAAAGGACCTAACTGACAGACTTAAACTAACAAATTTTTATCGCTACTTCTTAATATGGATAGGCACCTTAAAATAACAGGAGAAAACATTTGCTACATATTAAATGAAGTCTTTAAAATAAGCCTACTCAGACATATTTTCAAGCATGTAAGTCTAAAACCGTGAAAACCCCGAAAATGTGACAGACGGAGACACAAGCACAAATTATAAAGATTCCATGTTTGATTATCTAATCCTAAAAATATCGAATATTTTAATAATTTCACCCCTTATAAATATACACCCGTATATGTATATATATATATATATATATATATATATATATATACCCATATAGATATATGGGTGTATATTTATAAGGGGTGAAATCATTAAAATTTTTTCACGATTCTTTCCTTTTCCTTCATCAAATGTATTATTATATTTATAAGTTCTTCTCGAAAATAATTACTTTTTTATATTTTGTATTATAATTATTAGTCAATTTTCCGTTTTCTTAATTTTTCATTCATTAATATTTAATTTATATTTTGTGTAAATGTATGTTTTATGTATCCTCTGAAAATTGGTTCTTCAAAATATTGTCGTGCTTTTTTAACCATTTGAGACTTAATTTAAAGATACTTTTAATTCAGGGTTTCCATTTTTATATTTGAATATTTAATTACCTTCCAATTACACTCATATCTAACAATGTCATGCATACGTTTGGTATGCATGACATTGTTAGTAATTAGAATAAATTTATGAAAAAACACCAAGCGTAAATTTAATTTTTTATAGCCCATAATTTGGAGGAAAAATAATAAGTATTATACATAGAGGATAAACATTATACGTTTAGGCTAGCGACTACTATGATAATTTCAAATGTTTATATCAAATAATTAAGAAATTATATACAGAAAGAACATCCACACGCCGTGGTAATTATATAAATTAAATTCCATAATTTTCTTCCCATCGAAAACAGCTTATATTTAACGTCGTGACTAAGAGTATGATAAGAAATACCAAAACCTTGTACATATAGAGGTAGAGTCTAACACATCTGCAGGCGTAAGTACTCTTAAGCGAGTCGTGCCTCGTACCACTTGACCGTAATTGCAGTCCCCATGGAAATCCTTATAAACATAGTCGCCCTCTTTATACAAATTTATTAATCCCCTGTGGCAAATATTACAAAAGTAGGGGCAAATAATTTACCTTGAAAGACGGCCGCTAAAGGGAATTTACGTATTCAATTTGTAGTCATAAAATATACTAAGTGAAATGAACGACTTCACCTACCTTAATTTTTAAACCAAAATTTTATACTGTTATCTCAAAAGTAGTAAGACCTTTACACTGAAAGTGTTATAAAGAAACTAATAAGTGGTCGTATCTCACTAATTTTATATTATATGTGTTTATTTTATTTGGTTACCAACTTAGAAAAAATTATAAATTTTTTCATATGAAATGATTTATGGCAAAATATATCTTTCAATGGCAAATTTTTCCATATTACCATGCAATAACATTTACCTAAAATATGTTCAAAAATTACTTGCAGATACAGTGCCAAAATAGTGCATATTCCGCGGCCATGCATTGAAAAACAATTTATTTCGTTTCCTCGGTTAACAATACCATTTTGAATTTTAGTGTGAATTTTGGCGAGTAATTTTCTGGAAAGATTGTTTTATGTATTTCGTTATAGTTTTAGGACTAGTTGTTTAATAAGTTAACATTATTTTATTTAAAAGAATTCTCATTTTAAGGGCCCAATGCGGTAAATATTTCCTAATATATGTGTTTTAAAATCAAATTCCAGCCTTATAATTTGAACGATGTTGTATTATTTTTATGTGTAGACTTTCCGGTCAATTTAGTGCTACTCATACATCGTATATTTTGTATTTACGTACAAACATACTGACCTATTGATATTACAACAAACCAATATAGTTTATAAGTGAGACAACTTTATGTAGTTAGGGATTTTTATCCCACTGAATATTTGTATTCAATGAATATTAAAAATACTAAAGCTACGGTGTTCACCCGTTGCGTTATTCATAGGATAGCGTTCGGATATTACGGGGCAAGGCTAGATCTTAGCGGAAGCAGCCGGATTCGGTGTCATTCTGGATAGTGTCGTAGTTGGTAGGAGTACATACACGCCCGTTAACTCGATGTTTTTTTTTTCATTCGATGCATTAATAAACAATGAGAACGACATAGCTTTCAGATTTGTGCACAGCACCTGTCTTGGTATATTAAAATATTTACCCTCTTCAGCATTACCATAGCATACTTTTATTACCATAGCATTGTTTCGACTGGCACATCTAGCATACTGCTCATTATTCAATGTTTCCACTGGCACATCTATTAAAATTAATTTTTTTTAAGTTGTTTTCAAATTATAACTATAAATAAATATTTAATACTGTTGGTGACCTATTAAAAAAGAAAAAAACGAGCTCAAAATCCATGAATATACCCCTGACCGATTATTTACCATTTTCCAACTCAATCATCATAATACGGTCGATATTAAGTAAAGTAAAAACATGTAAGGCGAGTTCAAACTAGGTGTTAAATTGCTCAAAGGAACCTTATGCTTTCATTCGAAAAAGTAAATAGTACCATATTTTTATTTATACTATTAAGTTTTCACTCATTATAAATACACTTGATAAATATACGCGAATTACTTTATAAATACACTTGATAAATACACGCCCATTAAAATCCGCATGTAATAGTTTACATTCGGATATATTCAATAGGTAAAAGTCGAAAAAATACGCAAATTCCATTGTTAATAAGACCGACAGTGTACTCCACGTATTTTCAAATAGTTAATAAACAATTGTAAGAACGAGGTGATTTCGAAAGAAAAATTAAAAACAACAGGAAGCGGAGAGAAGGACGAAAACATTCACGTGTTCTGTATAGTTGCCTACGAAGGTGAAGAAAGGACGAAAAGCTGGAAACATGAGGGTTACCTTGTTCTTTAGTTTGACTAGTTTTTGTGCTAATAAAATAATAGTTACTGCAGTCTTGTACTTAAGCAATTGAAAGTTAGTTGGTTAGAAAATAATGATTAAAGTTAGTTGGTTAAATTTTTATATCCTAAGAATTTCCAGTATTACTTGTAGTATTTGTAAAAATATCAAGACTAGTACACCAGTCAATAATGAATTACATATAGAGTCGTTTAAAAATGTCAATTTTCAAAACTACAATGTTAATTCTACTCTTATTCATCAGTAAATACAAATGCATTGTCAAGTAAAGGCAGCATAAATTGTATTTACTATTAAGCCGTAATTCCCTTAGAAATTGTTAAATATTAACCAACAAGACAAATACTATCATTCGTGTCGAATGTACCTAATTCCTCTTTAACTATAAGCTTATAATTTGGGATCAATGTCTTACAGAAACTTATCCAATTTCCATACATAAATAATACGGTTTTACTAATGCGACTTCGCAGTGTAAATACTAAAAGAGATGGGGCAAAGCTTAAAGTTCTATTTTCTTAGAAAAGTATATGTCCACCTACCATATAATTGATAAACTAAACTCCACCATTTATAAGCAAGGTAACTTATATAAATACAAGCGGTGAGTGTATAATATCGATAATTATAAGTCACAGGAGGACTGTTCGTAAACTAGTAAAGTCTAATCACACCATTTTGAACAATTGAATGTCTCTTGTGTGAAGGGTTATGAAGGTAGAGGGGCCTAGTTTGCTTTGAATGTTGACTAGCGGGAGATAGTTAAGCTTCTGATTAATAAATATAATTTAATGATTATCAATGGTAGTCGAAATATATTTTCCACAACGAAATGCTTTCTTGATTACATTATTAGTAAGTGGAAATAAATAATTAGAAATATATATCTCAGTCTGTATTTCAACTCTTAAGGAATTCTATGTTTATGAAAATGCTTACATAACGAATTAATATTGACATACGAATATCATATTCACTTGTGAATTTAGTATTCATGTAATTCTAGGATAATGAAAAGCTGATGTCTAGATATTTTATATTTTGTGCTCTATTGGTTATACAAAGCACCAACATCATCCGCAGCAACCAAATGGATATAAAGTACTATAACTATACATATATATATATATACGTGTGTGTATGTGTGTGTGTGTACATATATATGTATATGTATATGTATATAATAGTCAGATAACTGCACAGATAGAATTTTTTTGTTTCATTCTTTTGCTTCCACGAGCAATAAATATATCTAAGCACCTAAATATTTAACAGAAAACAGTTTTAGTTTTAATAGACATATGTGCATAGAATTTCACACCTGACAGAAAAATCTTACAACGTTGGATATAGTTTGTAATATGTCCTCCAATTAATAATAATATCGAAAATGATTAAGAAGAAACATTGAAGCTAACGTATTATAACAGCGATTGTATAACCGCCACGATTGTTCACTAAGTTGTGGAACTCACGATCCGTGAGTTGAAAAGACGCCCCAAAAGATTAAGGGCTCACTTCTCAGAAGATTAGGGGATTAAGGGCAAATTTTCTATACTTACGTCAAGTTGGAAGTACCATAATCAACAGAGTGTAAATTTTATTAATTAACTATCAAAGGGAAAATTGCAACATAAATTTAATAATTTTATCTTGCTTTTTAACATAGAAATATTATTGTCAGTATTTGAAGAATTATTTTAAATGTGTGTAAATAAATGTCCCGTAGAGTTAAGGACAATATATTTAAAATAATAAAATACGTTAGGAAATGGAACGAAATAAACGGAGTTGAGTACCGCATTTTAGTTTATTATTTACTACTCAGCATGCAAATTTAAAATAAAACAAAGTTTAAAAATTTTAAATTCGCCTATAAAAAAATACAAAACCATTTTTAAGAACTTTTGTGCATTCTATACTATCCATATGTCTTAAAAGTAAAAACAATAAAATGGACAATATTTCTAACAATGTTGTTTTTTTAAGCAATCGGAAGTCAATCTTTATTACAAATGATGCACGACAGGCTAGACCTCTAAAAAAAATATTGCAAGAAGTATTTTGAATCCTACTGCTTTTAGTTTTAAGATGTTTGAATAGTTTACAACGCGCAAAAGGTTTTAACATTTGTTCCATATTATTTTGAAGTCAAATTTCTATTTACCCACTTTTTAGTAGATACTATTTAATCATAGTCTGGTAGTATGAGAAATATATTAGTAGGAATGTTTTTAACATTTATTTATTATCTATTCGTATGTACGGCCCACATTGATTACGTTTCTTTAGGAATTACTCAGCACCAATAAATAAAAGAAACGAAATTAAATTGTCCTTTCCTATTTTTTCATTTGTTGGTACCTAGTGATTTCCAGGAAAATAAAATAAGTACCATTGTCTTTTTCAAACAAATTTTTTATAACACGCGAGATATGTCGGCCAGTGGAGATGCGGCGGCCAGTGGTCATCACATTGCATTTTATATAACTTCTGTATCCTTCCTTAATTTTAGGATGAATTTGACTTTTTTTCGAACCTACTATAGTCAGGTAATTACCGTGCCCAAATTTTTTTAAATTTTTTTAATTCCATGTTAATTCAAATCTTAATGAGAACAAATTTTAATATAGTGCAAATTTGTATTATTTTTCAAAACAATCCTTGAATTTCAGCATTGTTTTTTTTATGTGTAAATTAATAAATGAATAAAGAAAACATAATTATAATCAAGAAACAAGAATTCGTTCAACACTTAGTTCTTAAATAATATACACTTTTCAACATGATGGAAATACTTGCTGCTAATTAGTATATTCCTCCGAAGGAGTTCATTGACTAGAAATGAAAATCTATATTTGCAAGTACTCATAAATGCAGGGATTTCCTGAAAAAAATGTTTCTATCTTATTCCTTGGGATATAGTTGAAAATAACTCTCCAAAGATAGTAAACATTTTTTTAAAGGGCAGCGTTCTGTAAGAGAATGGTAAAAATGAAACACTAACGGAATCACTTAGGAATCTCTTCGTCTGTATATCGGAATTATTTTATATGCAGCTTAACTTTTAAATTTGAAGCTCTGCATAGGTATAGGGTTCGGTGGCCCAATTACAGAAATCCTATGTGAAAATAGCTTTTCATTTTTAATTACAGCCGTTTTTTAAGGATGTGTACTCGGAAACAAAACATTTTCTTCATGATCATTGTGTGGCGTATCAAATGAAAGTTTGTAAAAAAAAAGAAATAATATTTTATTAACAGTTTGAATATGAGTGAATGTCATCAAGTAATGTAATTTAATACCTCTCTTCCATATCAATATTCTTATATACGTTACCTCTTAATTAATACTTTGATGCATACGAGTTCTTTGCAACATACTCGTATATCACATCAAATCGCCCTCAAAGTTCTGTAATTAAGATAGTACTCTAAAAATTCTAATTCAATTATAACTGAATGTTGGAACAAAATTGCACCAAAATATTGGCGCATTGACCACATGTTATACTATTTTTACTATAAAAAAATACGTCTTTCGTTTATTCCGTTCCAGGTGCTATAAATATAACGTTAAAGTACGAATAAAAACAATTAGGGCAAAATAGTAACAAAATATTGGCGTATTGACAACAGTTTATGTTATTTATAATTTGAGAAAATACGTCTTTCGTTTATTCCGTTCCAGGTACTATAAATATAGCGTTAAAGTACGATTAAAAACAATTAGGGCAAAATAGTAACAAAATATTGGCGTATTGACAACAGTTTCTTATTTAAAATTTGAGAAAATACGTCTTTCGTTTATTCCGTTCCAGGTACTATAAATATAGCGTTAAAGTACGAGTAAAAACTATTAGGGTTGGTGCTAGAAAGTAAAACGATTGGACAAAGTATTTTTAGTAATCACACAAAGGAAGTGTGAGCAGTTCAGAACTTTATTCAAATTAGTCTCTTCTTTAAACGATTCGTCAAGATGCATCGTATTTTTATTTTCATTCAAGTAAATGTGTTTCTATTACTACTAAAAACTTTTATACCCTATGAACGAGATAAATTTGTATTGTCAATGTTTAATGAATAGAAATTATTAGATTATTATAAAGGCAGTAAATGGTATATTTGTAAAAATATACAAAATGGAGAAATCAAGAAAAGCTTCGATAGCTTGGTGTATCTTACGATATTATGATCTGCACGATACTTTTCGCGATGTTTTTCATGACTAGTATACAGTATCGATCCTTTAGGTTCAATGTCCCTAACCGCATTCAAAATGTGAAGAAAAAGGAATTTAATGGTAAAGTATTATTGATAGGGAACAAATGATATATTTTATCAGCTTCTTGTATCGATATCCATACCAAATATCATTCTCATTTTTTACATAATTTACCATATTACTGGAAGGTTAACAAAACAGGGTTTATACGAAAACTCTACACATCACTCGCGACTGATACGGACAGTATATTGAATTAAAAGTGACTGGTGGCAATTGTACGAAACGCTGAAAAGTAACGATGGAATAGGGTCAAGGAAGCTATTTTAGGGCTACGTAACCAAATAAAAAAGATGAAACCCGTGGTCTTTCCCCTGCCTTAATCCGTTCGTACGTCGCAGTGTTATGGCTGTTTCTGTTCAAGGGCAAGTTCGATGAAATCAAACTATATGAATACAAAATAATGTTACTGAGATTCCGCAAAATTAATGTTGCATTATTATGCAGATATAAGACGGCTTTTCTCTCTGTTACGTACCCATTAAATCCATATACCTGTATTGGATATATTTGGCGTTAATTTTGCAAAAAATTATAGTAATTACATTTTTCATAACTAAGTGAAACTGCGTGATGTAATATTATTTCTACTTTATTTAAATTCTTTGCCGCGACCTAGGTTTGGTTATATGACAACATCTTCAGGTGGGCAATTTGTAAATATATAATTTGTAAAGATAAATATGTTAAAGATATATTTTCTACACGTGTATCAATTTATATCATCAACTTACGTTTTATCCACTTCAAAGTGGATAACCGTGAGGTAAATCTTTAAATTCTAACTGCTACTGTTTTTACCTACCTATCTAAGAATATTCGAAGTTAATTATTCTGATATCTATATTAATTTCCTTTCTTTAGTAGTAATAAAATAAATAATATTTCCCGACACATATCCGTCTTTTTTAACAGCATTAAGAACTACTTTTCTTATATAATTAAACAATGTATTATTTTCATTTGTTCAATGCCAAATTTTAAGGTCGAGAAAACTGTATTCCAATTTAATGCTAATGACAAGGAAATAAAATAAAAATAAAGAAAAAATATTTGTAATTTTTTTAATTATCTCCCTTATCTTAACGGAAGCGGTGTGATTGAATTTGCATTTGAACCGTGTGTAAATGAAGAGATATTTTGTAATTCAATCAAAAATACCTATTATAATATTTTGTTGTTACGGTATCTACTTCGTAACATATTAGTGTCCAATTCTGTTTTGCAGTATCTCCCGCTCTGACTCTAATATTTTAAGCATGTATGTTAAAATCAGAAAAATAAGTACAACAGCATCCATTACCGATTTTCGTTAACCTGGATCAATAAATGAAAGAAATACTGTCAGCAAAATTATATTTCCTACACCTATGAAAGATATACTAGGCAATATGGAGAATGGTGTTTATATTGTATTTCTAGTAATTTAATAAAAATACTTAAATGTTTAATCTGTTTCACGTAACTAAATACATAGCGAATCATCGTAGTGCAAGTTTTACTAAACGAGTTTTCTTTCATTTGTTTAACCAAGTCTGTCCTTTTCAAGGTTACGTAAAAAAAAAAATTTAAAAAAATGCCCGTGTACAGCACTTAACGGGTATTTGATCTTCAGGTCTTATGATTTAACCCAGTCTGGGAAAAATCCGCCACTTCAAGTCGTCAGCCAGCGAAGAGGCGGCAAAAACCCAGACTCTTGCTTGGCACAACGGGCGGCACCGAGTCCGCCCGCCCAACCACAGCCTAGTTAGGCCCGGCCTAAGGCCCTACAAAAAAGGAACCCATATAGGATCACTTTGTTGTTCATCTCCCTGCCTGTCTGTCTGTCAAGGCTTTAGGTATAATACCAAGATTTTAGGCATTATATCATCAGAAATATACTGAAAAATAGGTAGTATCGAATAGGTTTACCTCATCTTCCTGCCTTCCCACCCCGTTACCGACAATGAAAAAAGATAGTTTTCTAAAATCTCTGTTTTTTCTATGCAAACATTGTGGGAAAATTATAGAAATTATTCTATATGTCATAATTTTACAATAACGTTGGGAAAACTAGTACTTTTGAATATCTTAATACAAATACTATGTAACTTTAACATATTTTTGTGACATATATAGTGCCTAAACGGAATATTTTATAACATATATAGTCCTCATAATACGAGTTTTACTGGAAACCAATTTTAAGCTATTGCAATTTTCTGTGCTGGCACTTTTAAATATATAAGTATATACGTATATATATATATATATGTATATATATATATATATATATATATACATGTATATATATATATATGTATATATATATATATGTGTATATATATACATATGTATATATATATATATATGTATATATATATATATATATATATATATATATATATATATATATATATATATATATATATAGAGATACACAATAAACATGTGTGTGTGTGTATAAATGCATATAAAATGTAACAAACGACGTGTCTTATTCAAACTGGTGCTTATGGGTATAAAAACTAAGCAAAAATATTAAAGAATTACATGAAAATTCTCAAGTGCTTCTGAAAAAATTTATGTAAAATTTGCGACTTAAATGAAAAAAAAAGTTTATAGAAATATGCTTTAAATACACTCAGTTTTCTAATCAACTCCATGAAAAATAAACCTATTCTTTGTTATGCCTGTGTACATAAATATTGCGTCAAAGTAACTTTAATATACGAATTTAATATACAAAAACCTCGAGGCAAAGTTACTTTACTACCTTGATAGCAATATTTTAATATTTGGTAACTTCTCAAATTGATTTAAATATTAATAAAGTGCATCATAAGCGGCAACAAGAAATGATTGAACCTTCTGATTTGTAACACCGATGTAGTATAATAAAATAATATAGTTCAATTAATTTCCTTTCAATGCAAAATTCAAGGATTTATGTTTTTCTTAAACGAATTATCCTTTTTCCGTTAAAGTTCTCGGACGTCAATAGACGTTCCGTGATTTATGGAGGGTATAAATATTGCTTCGATGTCATTGAACGAGTAAAAAAGGGACGGCGGAGATTTTAGATACCAAAGCCAGTTACAAGAAAGTTGATAATACCTGGAAGGAAATAAGCAGGTGCGCAAATAAAGGTATATACGGTTCCTTTCGGATGGAAGCATTTGATGACAGACACGGGACACTATTAGGGAACTTTCGAAGGTCCTCTTCTGTTGTATAGGAGGTATGTTACGGGTTCCTGGAAGGGTTCTGAAACAACTCGTAAAGAAAGGTTGGAATAGTTCCTTCTGGGCTACTCAGATCGATGAATTTTTATGTGGTTCCTTTTACCACCGCAATACCCAGCTGAAATATAATTTAGGAAGAAAAAATGCCATATTCTATGCCGCAATAACTTTCATTTCTGGATTTAATAATCCATATTAAATCGTGTCACGGATGTTTGAGTAATTTTTCGCCTTAAGTCCTCTTATAAACAAATATTCATTAACATGTCTTTCTGATTATTATTCAGTAAATGCACATTTAATTTTCTGTATGTATTTCACAAATTTGAACTTATGTCCATTACACATTACTCAGCGTTATAAATTTACTTACTTATTAGGTAATGTATCTTCAGTTTCATTTTATTATTGCTAAACTGTAGTCTTAAAAACTCACATATCGATAGTTGTATAATCCATTTTAAATAAAATTACTTTATTTGTCGTAAGTTATCATTAACATAATTTTTTTGGCGCAATAAATATTTAATAATAAAAATTGAAAATTTTCTGGGGCAAGCAATAAATATATACATTTATTATATTTATATTGTAGTATTGCTTTATTTTTGCGATAGGTTTACTCATTGACCATCAAAACGTATAGGGTACTTCCGGTCGACCTACAATCTTCAAAGTTAGCATAATGAGAGGCCTTGTAATGCAATTAAGGAAATAATCCAAAAGCCAATGATTTTTAATTCGATGTGGAATTACAAATGGTTTTTAAAATATGCGCCTGCCAAATGTGCAATAGGCAATATACACATTCTTAAAAATTCAAATCTTGTCAGTAGTTTAATGGAAATATTACGTAGCACTAAATGTTTGTACATGTTTTAATATATACGTAACCCCCGGAACTTTTTTCTAATCATGCTTGATAGGTTTTTTCGTTAGTTAAATAATTTCGAAAATGAAGAGAAAAAGTATTTCTTTGCATATTCTCCAGTATATCTCTGTAGAATTAATATCTAAAATTACAATGAGAAAAATATTTTTTAGACCTTGATAACTTTTAACGATAGGTTAGGTTAGACCTACAAAAGATTTCCAGAACTCAATTTGGCACCAATCAAATTTCGATGAAATATACGAGGGTTAATATTCTTTATTACTGTGCCTAATTTTAAGTAAGAAACATGAAAATTATTGTGTACATTATAACAATTTACCGTTTCAAATTTTATCTACTGCTCATTAAATATTTCAGAATAAAGATTATACATATGCTTATAAATAATCTTGATTCGATCTGCTCCCAACACATAGTTGTGATGTCGTAGTTACTTTGATGGAGATTTCGTTAATTGAAGTGTTAGCTCATATGCTCACTCTAAGGATAAAAATAATTGCCACTGTCTTACAGAAATAAAATACTAATCGTGTCGGAACCGTCTGTAGACAAAATTGACCCTCTAGTATGTTGTGCTTCGGGCCACTTGAATGTAACATTTCGCGAGAGGACCGTTTCCAAACCCGAACTGTAGCCACTCTATTCTTGAAATGTCGTGGAGGTAGCAAGGATGATATCACTTTGTGTCGTGTGAAGTCGAGTGAGTGTCGTTGTGAATAAACATTTTGTACAATGCCGCGGGGTTAATAACATCGTATTATAGAAAATTTGTATAATGCATGCGTCACCGATGCTTTATGAATGAAATTCTAATGAAATGAAATATGGTGAATTCAATTCTTCAACAAGTTTAATAATGACAATGTGAGGAAATTGCGTTCGAAGGGTTATTAAATAAAATTTATTTCTACTTGCATTAGTAAATGTAAATTAGTAAGTGTAAATTTACTGCAATTTTTACTGTCTTATTTTCCATTCTTGTCAGGGCTCTTTATCACCGTAGATTTTTAACTCAACGTAGGACAAATAAAAAGAAGAAATATTTACAAATATTGAATACTATTTTTACAAAGCGGTTATATATTGCTGAAGTTTTGATCAGTTAACAAAAATCGATATAAGATAATAATGTTGAATGAAAGAAGATGAGTTGATTCATAATTGGTAAAATTATGTTATTAAAGTGATGGTGCCAAGTCAGCTATTTAACGGGCATAATTATTATAATATTCGGTACATAAAACTCAAACAATTAATTTTCATTGAACCAACTGTAAAGTTGTCAATTTTATTTCTCTGTAAGAATATTTGAATAACAGTACTTGACCTGTGTGCAGAACTTACCTTTGAGGACGTAGTCCTTCCTGGAAGATCTAACAGTGTTAATAATATAATTTCCATACGCTATATGGTAATAATGTATGTAATTAAGTTATAAATGAAATAAAAAGTTCTCTGATTTATTTATTTATCCATATGAAATAATATTGAATCTGTATTCATATTCAAATAAGATGAAAGAAAAATCACAAGGCTAAAATTAGTGAAGGATCATAATTAAAATGTGCGAAATAATTTCCGATAAGTTCTGTAGAGAAACTAATATATTTTTTTGATCTGACTATTCAAAAAAATTATTCATATTTCTATTTTAAAAGTCATTAAAATCCTTTTAAAACGTTTTTTTTCATGTAATTAAACTATAATTACATGAAATACACAATTTTCGTTTTAGAACTTTTTAAATCCATTATCTTTTATTTGGTATTTTAGTTAATGAGTAAGTAAATTTTGGCCGGTAATTTTAGTACCGGAGACACTCTTAAAGTTCATTAATTTATTAAACTTTCAAACTTTATTTTTGGTTGCCGTTTTGCTATAATTATGCTAAAATTTAAAACATAGGATAAAACGGTGCAGAACCTACACAGAGTCAAATAGCTATATAGACAACAGTGGCGATTCCACAAATGTTCCGTTTTTATGCTGAATTGGATAAATGAGAAAGAAATATTTATTTATGTTTATTTACGTTTATTAGCGTCTCACCGGATAGATATAATGTTCTGTATTGGTGAGTCAGTTAATACATTAATTAAAATCAAAATAAATTCCCTTTGAAAATAATTAAATGAAACATGATAACACTGACATTAAATCTGAATTTATTACTTTAATTAAAATATTTTTAAATACTGTATATAAATAGTAGACATTTTAATGTGTAAATATAAATGTAAGTAAAATTTATATTTTCATATAAAACACTACAGTCGTATAAAGAAGTAATCTCCAACACATATGTCTACGCAGGTAAATGCCAACGGAGTTTGCAGTACGAGTGGCCCTCTTGCGAATCATGCAGCCACTTGACTATGGGCCACGAGGGCATAGTTCATAATACATAGGCCATAACCGCCCTCTTAAAAATTCGTAAACCCCTTGAGTGGAATATTACAAAGGTAATTTGCAGCGAGTTCATGTAAAACAGCGACCGCGGGGAAGTTTACGTATACGATATGTGAAAATAAAATGGGCTTTACGAAATAGACACGCCGACCTTTCTATATATGATTCTTTTTTCATTGTGCTGGAATGAGGCAAATTAATAATCGATTTTTTTTAGTTAATTCCGTAGATGGTGTGGGATATAGTTTGAGAGAACTAGTTGGAAGGATCTGAAGGATAGCTTTAAAGATATCAGGATATATATATATATATATATATATATATATATATATATATATATATATATGTATATATATATATACTAAAACTAAAATTAATGAAAGAACAGTTTTTCGAAGTTTAAATATAAGTTGCAAGTTGTTGTTCTTTTACTTCAACGTTGTGTGAACTGGAATTAGTGATATCTCGAACTGGAACAATTTTCATTTGAGCAATACAACTTTATCTTATTCTTGACACCGTCCATCCTGACGCAATCGTTTTTTTATCTATTCTCAGTTAAGCTTTTTTTACACATTCACTCATTTTCTAATAGAATTTGAATCCTCCACACATTACGTGCGATACATTGAGCAAAATACAATAATTTAGTGGATGAAAATGAAAATCACAAACAATTAAGAACTTAGATTAAATAACACGAATAAATTTCAAATTAATATGAATTTCTTTTGGCAGCCCTTTAAATTGCACTTAGTCTAGTTATATTTTTTGACAATTTTTATTTTAACTAGTTACACAACTAAAGATTAATGTTTCCAAAATAATATATTAAGTACCTAGTGATCTAATACCTGACAAGTTCAAATGGTTTAATCCTTTTGAGTCGTCTAGTGATATTTTGCACATTTAAGAATCTGGACGCTTTCCGATTGACATGATTTTAGAGTCTCTTTAGGTGAAAACTAACAAATTTACTAATAATATCCTCTATCATCTAAACCTTAAGATCGCAAGGTCGAAGAGGTCACAGATACGAACGTACCAAGATGCGTTAACTACACACTTAATCACTTTATTTCGGGGACGCAGCTCCATAGCTGCATCCCATAACTCCAAAACTGGGCGTAGAGCTTGCTTATGTATAAACGTATATTACTCAGAATAACGATCAAGCAAATGATACATTTTTCTGATCTTGACGTAGATTTCATTGTGTTTCTTCTTAATATGTTCTTTCCACTAAAGCTTGGCGTCAAGATTCATATCAAGATATTTCGTTGTTGTGCAAGTCAAATCGTATTTTTTTCATATGGTGATTTAGTACCGTTAGTAAAAACTGGTTGTTGTTTGGTGGTGCTTCCGTTTAATGCACCATTTTTTTAGTCTAAGTTGCTCCTTTTCTTCAGAGCAGTTTGCAATTTTCTAGTTGAACCTTCCACAGATCCTTCCACTACCATAATTGCCGTGTCATCAGCAAAATTGACTGTTGTACTACATAATGTTGTTGGAACATAATTAATCTATAATAAATACAAAACTAGGCCTAAAATACTACCCTAAGGGATCCCAGTCTTCAAGTCTGAGCATGAGTCTCCGTATTCAACCCGGAAGTAACGATTAGTCAAGTAAGAGTTGATAGAAGTAATCAGAGAGAAGTGATATACATTTTTGTATTAGCCTTAATGCCAAATTCTTTCAAATCCATAAAAGAACAGAACATACACTTTTTCCGTCCAATACTTTTTCAATAACATTATTTATCAAGTAACTATTCAAACTGATGAGGTGGCATCAGGTTTATTTGATTAAGAACACACACGAGATGCTTTAAAATGATTTACTCAAACAATTTTGATATGATTGATTACAGTGAGATGGGTCGGTATGATTCATTTTCACTTTGTATCCGACTAAACGATATCCCACAGCTGCATGCATGTGGGACATCGTTTAGTCGGATACAGGCATTGATCAGAGTTGTTAATTTAACCAAATGCTTTTCTTCACAATATTTTTAATATCTCACCTGTAACTGGATTAATTCCAGGCGCTTTCTTCACATTGAGGTTATTTTTATGTTCATCAGCAATTTCTCTAGGCGTAACTAATGGTATTCTTTCAGGGTAAACGTTAGGATCAAGACGTGGCAGAGCATCACCTTCTTCGTTTGCATTAAATCTTTCTTCAAAATATTGAACAAATTCATTTACTTTTGAATATATTAGCCGTTAATTTTGTAAAAATTTATTGTTCCCAAATAATGAAACTACGTGATCTTTCAAACTTTGCTAAAAAATTAAATGTAACTACGTTATTTTTCAATCTTTGCTAATAGCCTACATAAAACTGTCGTAAACAACGAAACCTAGGTCGTGGTAAAGAAATTAAAGAAAGTAGAAATAATACTATATAACGTAGTTTCATTTAATTGACAACATTTACTTTTACTAAATTATTATGAGCCGAGTAGTTTTTTGCACTTTTACTAATGGTCGTTTAAGATATTTAGTAGCTTTCTACAGTAAGTACTCAGTGTTACTATCTGCAGTAAGTTTTATGAGAAACTTCTTGATTGATTATTATTTGACATTTTTATCTTCTGTAATTAATTATCTTATAGCTCTATTAAGCAAAGTTTTATCGTATGGGCTTCTGGATTGATAACACTTTCTTCCAAGCATTTCTTTCTGGTATCAGGTGTCTAGTTTTGAGTAATTGATGCCATTTTATTTTCTAATAATAACCGGCGTACTATTCAGGTAGTTTTATGAGTAGCCGCGGTAACGAATATAATACTTTTTCCAATTGATCAATAGTAATTTTCAATTAAGTTATTAAAATAATTTCGACCTGTTCGTTTGTTACTAAGAGTTAGTTTTGTTCTTTCAACATGATTTTGTTACTAACTGTTAGGTAAATTGAAGAATGGCCAGAGTTCAAGTCAAGTTCTTTTCAATTTTAAAACAATTTGATGATATATTTTTAATAACAAAAAAGTCTATTAGATATGGAGTTTTATGAGGATCTGTGGGCCAATGCGTTGATTTATCATTTGACATAAATTCGCATCTATAATTATTAGCAGCCTGTATAACTCTAGTCTCTTACAAATGATTAGCCTTGAGCCCCAATGGGTGAACTTAGCTCTGAAATCACCTCCGACGATGAAGCAACCATATAATTTGTTGCGTTAAAGCGTGATGTTATTCATTTGCATAAATATTATATCAATGTGGAAATTTTCTATGCATGGGATTGCTTTAAGTTCATGTTGGCGTTGCAATAATCTATTGGCATTCCATTCCATTATTTGTAGAGAAGTCATGTTAGTTTCCAAATACTAAATCAATAAAATCAAGAGTAGCATTAAGCTACTCTCGATTTTATTGATTTTATAGATTTTCTCCATTGTTTCAGGTTTTAATAATTTAGCAACTTCGCTATTTCTGGTAACATACTATCATCTGTTATTGAGTTAATAATCTTTAATCAAACAAATGATGTAGGCACTTGCGGAGATATATATGGTACTATGTTATATATTATTAGACTGAAACTGGGTGCACCACAATGCACTTTCGAGTTTTGACCCGTATTAGCAGAAAGTGAATCTTTTACCCAAAGTGCTTTACATCTATATTTATACCTCCTTTACTCGGTTCAAGTGAATGCTTGGAGTCTTATGTAGTGTAACTTTTATTAGATATATGATAGGGTTTGCAAAACTACTAGAATATCCTCTTGGTATGCCTGTTAAATTGATTACTATGATCAAACCTGTGAAATAATAACTGTGGCCAAGTTTAATGTGGTGACAGATATTGTATTCATTAAATGTAGATGCAGAGCCCTAATTCAGTCGTCAACACCTCCCTAGCTATGGTTTACAAGAAATTGGTTGCTTTTATCTCATTAGTTTTTATCTATAACTTCTTAAAGAGAAATATTTTCACAACAATATTTTTGATTAAATAAATTTTTACACTTACGTGTACGTATTTGTGATCAAGAAGTCCTCAAAGAAGGCATGTAAAATTCAAATAAACTCGATTAGATTTTACATTTTCATTGTTATATAAGAAGTTGTAAATATATTGTTAAAAATATTATCATTTCATATTTATAGAATATAATTTTTACGCACCTGTACGTTTTAAAAATGTGAAAAAAATAATTTTGTGAAACACTAACTGTACTCCTGACTTTTTGACCATGGACATTAAGAAAATATTAGTAAGTTACCTTAAGATTAATACACTTAACGCCATCTCTTTTGAAAAATGTAACAGTAAACTTTTTCTACTTAAATTTATTGACACGCCAAATTGCCATTTCTTCTTTCTAGTTGGCCCATTGAAATAAATCATAATCGATAAGTTATCCAATAGGATCCACCAATGAAAACTTCATCGAAATCCTTTTAGCTATTCTTGCGTCATACACACAGATAAATATTTAAAAAACATTTCTTTTTTAAATATAATTTTCATTATATTTCCGTAAATATTTTTATGTTAATCTGTTCTATGTATAAACACGCGAATTCTAATTTTACTATAGACATAGACAATAACGCAAGTAACAACTATATCTTAGTCGTCGTCGTAGTGTGTTGGATTGATCAAAAGGCATAGGGCTTTTGACGGCGCGGCGCACCACGAGGACCTGGATTCGATTCCTGGCCGATCGTTGAGAGGAATTGGACTATCGTGCGTGCACAATAAATTACATAAATTAATAAACATATTTCTAAGGCCTTTCCATAATGATTAAATGACTAATATTCACGCAGTTTTTAGTTCTGAAGAAATTAAAGAAACAAAATAAGTTTATAATTAATACATACAACAGAGAAAAATTTTATATGGAGGAGACGATTGACAACGATGTCTACTTTCATGCGTTTATCCAATTCAAGTATACTTTCTTACTTAAGTACCTACACTACGCGTACCACTTCTCACTTCACTTCTCACCACGCCCGTGTCATCAATTAATGTCCTAATAAAAAACTTCGTTGCGCAATTTAAAATACACCTAAAGCCAGCTACTGATGGGCATAAGTACTCTATAGATCTGTACAATTGCTTTGCACTGCATAGATATTTTGTTGTCTTTGTTGTATTTAGGCAATATTAATGAATTTTTCGTCCTTCAGTCGATTTTTATTATCATATCTTCTCTCTGAGCCAACCGGTTGCGACAAAATGAAAACTAAACGTTAGTTCAAATGAACTCCCATATTTTTTTCTAAAAACTTTCATACAAATTGAATAAGCAGTGTTATGTAATCCGTGTACAAATAAACGTGGACGAAGACAAAGGGGCAAAAATTCTGGCAAATCCTTACATTTATATTTTTCGTAAATATCTTCAATCTACAGATAAACCAATTCTATAAATTTATCACATGTTTTTCAAATTTTGTACGAACCAACCCTCAAACGTCTCTTAGATTGGTATTGCTTCCTTCAGCACACCTATCCCGCCTTCACAATATCAAAATTTACCCTTGACTACATTGATTTTGTTCATATTTGTCAGAATGTAAAATGTGATTACGCGATTTAAAATACACGAAGCATTATCTACTTATGTACATAGATTTATTATTCGTTTCGTTTAATTAGTTACTTCATTGTTGCTGTACTGATGCATTGTTGATGAATTTTTGAAAATATTAAATTCAACATATTTTTAGTGGATGAACCGATTGGGAAGAAATAAAATACTGAGAGACGAATTAACCACTGGGTTTTTCAAAAAAATTCAACAGAATTTAATGACTACTTTTTGCATGATGTGTTCTTTAACATGTTCTTTCATTTCAATAAGTTCTTTACGTCAGGCGTCTGACTGTGGCATATGGCTGCAGTGTAGAAGCAGAAACCCTTCAACCGAGTGTGAGAGGTAGGCACAGAAATGTTATCGTAAGAGCAACCTGAAGAAGATCAGATGGATAATGGTAAACGATGTTACATGTTGTTGTACGCAAAGCAATTTTTCTAATAATGTTGAATGTTTAAATGTCATTCTATTTCTTTATTTCGATCTCATGAGTTAATAAATATTTTCACGATTTTAAATATAAATCTACTATAGTTACTTCTAACTTACATATTATTGTTTTATTTTATTATAATACCCAAAAAGTTATTTTACTGAATGCAAATAAAAATACCTATAACATTATTAATCGCATAGCATAGAAAGTGAAATTGATCAAGCAACAAATCAGCCGTATTAAATCCAGTACATTGTAAGTTCCGAGATATAATGACAAGGCAATACAATAAGTGTTAAAAGTATGTAATTAGCACGAAACTAAAATGATATTTATTTTCTATCAACTTAAACAATAGAGGACCGCTTTCTAAAGTATTAAGCTAATAACAGTGGACCAACGATCATATGTTTTCTAATATAGACTGTCTCCAGGTTGGTGTGGTTGCAACTTTCTTTATTTATAATATACAGCTATGCCTAAGATATGCAAATGAAAATTAGACTCATTGCAATTTATATGTCTAAAGCACGGAATCATCGACGTAGAAGCTCTACCCGGACTTGGTGGATTTTATTTTGTAAAAATACTTACACGTCTCAAAATATCAAACGAGGATCGAGATTACAAAAAATTTTTTTTAGTGTTTCTGCGTGCAACAGAATGTAGAATCAGGCACAGATCCTTATTTCACATCCTGATGTACTTTCCCGAAATGCACATCCGGCTTGCACAGAATAAATTCTATGTGACTCGCTCACGTTAATTATAAGTGTTATATAGCAAATGGATTAATAATTACAGTGTATTTTGATGCTTGTTAGGATGGATCAAAATAATTTAACTGAAATGTTGTGTTTATTTGCATTGAAATATGTATGAAAAGTTACAAACTACAAAGGCTTTATTCCTTTAAGATTGCAAAAAAAAGTAACTCGGAAATAGTGTTATGATTTTTGACAACATTTTAATCAATTTCAATCAGTGATGAATCTGTTATTCAAAATGGAAGAACTCTGCGCATCGTCCAGTAAAAAATGTCTGTTATCAATGCCAATCAGGTTTTGATAGCAGTTTATAAAGAAATGTTAGTACACAAATAGTATTATAACGACGTCATGTAAATAAAAATTTACATCAACATTTTATATCGCGAATATATCCTTATTAAAAACATCAATAGCTTCATCACTGAAAAGTAGATTTTATATTTAGGTACATAAGACACAAGTATAATTACCTAAGAAGGGTGATGTCTTCCTCATCAGACAATGTATGTAACTAAATATCAGGGGCGTACCATCCGTGGACAAGAGCGACTCTTTAGCAGGTCGTAAGTTGCGCGGTTTGACCCTAATTGTAAGTACTGTCGGCGAAGATAGTGAGCATTTCACTCTATTTTTATTAAAATTTTAGACCCCTTGTGAAATATTGTAACAGTGATATTGGTGAATTCGCCGTAATCAAAGGACTTTAATAGTTTATTTATAGTTTTTAAGCGAAAATCTGTATGCCTTAATAGATGAAAGTTTAAAAGGGGTAGTATTATAGCGTTTTATGATTATTGAATATATTTGGCTTTAATTTTGTAGAAATTCATTATTCGCAATTAAATGAAACTACGTGATGTAGTATTATTTCTACTAGCTTTAATTTCTTTACCACGACCTAGGTTTCGTTGTATTACAACATCTTACAACATATTAGCTAATATCCCACCTGAAGATGTTGTAATACAACGAAACCTAGGTCGTGGTAAAGAAATTAAAGATAGTAGAAATAATACTACATCACGTAGTTTCATTTAATTGCGTTTTATGATATAAAATTATCTAAACGCCATCTATCGGTTAGCGAACGTAAATATTTCTATGACAATAGTTTCAATGTTCATTGCATTGAACATTGAAATTTAAATTACGGACTACATATGGCGATGTTAATTATTTTTATAACCTAATTTAAATCATTTTTTCATCTAAACCTGATATTACATAAATTTTATTCGACTTCAAAGAAGTTGCATTGTTTTTATGTATGCAACCGTAAAATGGAGACCCATTGAATTTCATGATTCTTTTTTCTATGAGAGAAAATGGTTTTGCATAGGTTCAATATAAATATGAATGGACGAACAGAGACATGTTCGACTGCGGAGACATATTGACTAATGAGCTTCACCACGGATGAAAATACAAAGTTCCTTTAACAAGTTTGGTACTGATTTTGAACTCATTTGACGTGTTTTTAGAAGTATTTTGAGGACAGAGGCAAGGTTTTATTCATGAATCGAAACAGTAATGATGATATCCCTTAATGGGGTACGTTCGCCGGGTTTGGCCTCATTTAACTTTACGTGGTAAGTTTTTGGTCACGAATAGAGTCTGATGAAGAATCCGGATGATCACACAATGGTAATTATATTGATGAGTGTGTTTCCACAAATGGTTTCAAAAATTTATAGTTTTTCATAATTATGGTTTTTTCAGTAACATATCGAATCATACAATTTTTTACGCTGCGAAAAGTTGTTGGTAATTGTATACTACCATATCATTGTAATTTCGTAATAATTTTTTTAAGTTAATTTTACGTTGTCCTTTGCTTTTGAACTCCTTCCTCCTATATAGATATATGAATAAGTTACGTAGGGTTGTCATTTTCCAACCAAATATCTCCTAAATATTATTCCAATCAATGTAATAAAAGCGAAATGTACATGGAATATTATCGCAGCAATGAAAAATTTCTTTTTATTCCGTTACGTTGAACTACCTCAGATCTGATAAGATTATTAAGAAAAAACTCTTAGAATATTTTATACAAAAAATTATTTGAAAACTCTCTCGTAATTCTTAAAATAATTCATTCAACAGTTAATTTTTATCGAACAATGCAAAGTGTTGTGAAATGACGCGTTTACTCGATGAAAGAAACTTCATGCATACTGTAAGTGGAATACATGCTTGACTTTGCATAAACAAAGTATTTTAACCGTAACAACTACTGAATAATGCAAGCTGTACAGTTTTAGCGATTGAGCGAGCAGCACTACTGAAGTTGTCAAATTGAGTTATTTGATACAAACTTTCCGTAGCAAATTTGGTATTTGGCTCCCGCCGTTGTAGTCAAACTGATACTACACGATCGGGTTCGAATCAGAATATATTTTGCCGTTTGCATACGATTGAAGATGATAATATTTATAGTTTTAGTCAAATTATCTTTGTGCATCATTAACGCTTTTCTTTCAAATATTGGAATTGATATTGTTTATTAAAGTACTTTTAATTTTATACCACCTTAAACAAAAAAAAATATTATTTAATTTAGAATTTAGAATTAATTTAATAATTAATTCTAAATTCTCCCTTTTTTGAATTTACGAAATAGGTCTAAGTTTTAAATATGAATTATGTGTGCATTCATTTTCTTATTTATTTCTCATTTCGTAATTTGATATTTTAAACTATGCTTTTTAATTCTAACACTGCATAATCGCTTCATTATCGCATCCTATTAAAATATTATTTTCGTATATACTATAACTGAAATTAACAGAAACGTACTATACGTGATACGTAATATTTTTCGCTATATTTGATTCGATAAATTGTTACTTGCATGTTATTGCCAAGAGTGTCCTGTCGTTAGCCGATCTAAGGAATAAAAGAGCCGCGAATGAGTATCACTTGTCACCTGGTTCTATCTATTTTAAATATTTATTAAATTCCTGTATATGCGAGAAGCCAAGATGATGGCACGATTTTCGACTAGCCTGTCAAAGCTTGCCAGCTAAAAGTCAATGTTTTTATTAGGATTTTCATAATTTTATCAAATTGGTTAGTTAGTTTTGTAAAGTTAACTGCACACGTCGTAGTGTTTTCTTAATTTTCTTAAATATTTATTATGATCTAAATTTTACACATGGCATGCACCTTCATCCGTTGGTTTCTACACATGTAGGATTTGTGGCGGATTATCACTGGTGCACATGTGATAATCCGCCACAGATCGTAAATATTTACCGGTTTTTTTTGTATCGATTTATTAACTATCATAATATAAGCTTATTGTTTTTTTGTCATAATGTGTCAGTAGTTTAATTTTTATAAACGATTTTCTAAAAAAAAATCTTCTCTGCTATTCGGTGATTGTCCTCAGCCTCTGTTTTTGCAGGTCTTCTTGCCAGTTCTATCCGCAGTTTGCTATTTTTAAGTTTTATGTTTTGAAATTTTTATGAAATCGAAAAAGTATTATTTTACTGAAAATTTATTTTGTTGTTTACTTATAGCTGATACTAAATTTTTTGTATATTATCATTAAATCCTCTTATATTTTTGTAGAAAGTAAAACATCGTGAATGAAGATATTGAGAAAGGACACGCGATTGAATCGTACTAGGGAAATTTTAAAAATATGAATCTGAGAGAACAAATTAGAACAAACTTGTGAAATAAAATGAAATGGAAGATATATGTCTACATAGAAACTGACAATTATTATGACTTTCGACTCTTATTGAACTTCATCATGCAACAAATGTACTAGTTTGAGAATTAAATTCTGAATAATAATTGCTTTTGCAAACACAATAGCAATTATATTCATAAAAATAAAATTTAATATAAATAAAAATCAATATAAATAAAATTTAATATAAATAAAATTTGGTTTCTAGAGAACTATGCATCTGTCGATCAACATCCTCAACTTCCCTTGTTGCTAATACATTTCTGAGGAATTTTCAAGTAAATTCCATAGGAAAATTTCAATCGATATTTCAAATATTCTACCGTACCGTACTTTAAACAAGCTACAACTAACATTTTTTGTGTTTCTTTAACGCGGATAATTTCTGAAGTTTTATATAAATATTGTTGGGTAAATATCAGTTCAATTTAAAACGTTAAGTGATAGGAAACAACATTAGCTTGTCTATATAAATAAATATCGTATAGTTATACAGTGTTTATATTAATCTCACACATCATCTAAATAACGACATTAAAAGGAATTATCTTTCAAAAATATATTTACAAAATGAAAGCATACATAAAACCACGCTTAAAATTTTACAAAAAGATAGTATAAAATTAATATGGAACGTATAAAAGTCACTCAACACCACTTGATAATAATTTTAGTCCCCTCAGGCGCTGTTCACAACAAGTGTCCTCTTATACTCAAAAATTTTCCTAAAATGATGCTGCCATACATATACCCCGGACGGTCTGGCTCCATGTTCATATTAATCTCACACATCATCTAAATAACGACATTAAAAGGAATTATCTTTCAAAAATATATTTACAAAATGAAAGCATACATAAAACCACGCTTAAAATTTTACAAAAAGATAGTATAAAATTAATATGGAACGTATAAAAGTCACTCAACACCACTTGATAATAATTTTAGTCCCCTCAGGCGCTGTTCACAACAAGTGTCCTCTTATACTCAAAAATTTTCCTAAAATGATGCTGCCATACATATACCCCGGACGGTCTGGCTCCATGTTCATCTTGTGAAAAACGCATATTTTATTATTTATACACTTGATATTTTAACTATAGCTATTTAATAAACTTATGAGGCTAATTAATGATTCCAAGTAAATGAAACTACGTGATATAGCATTGTACCTACTTTATTTAAATTCTTAACCACGAGCTATGTTTCGTTGTATGACAACATCTTCAGGTGAGCATTTTGAAGGGATCTCTTCAAATTGCCGAAGATGTTGTCATACAATGAAACCTAGGTTGTGGTTTAGAATTATACAAAGTTAGTTTCATTTAGTTGTGAATAAAAGTTAAGGGATAATGAATTTCTCCAAAATAACGCCAAATATATTCAATAATAATGTGGTTTGAATAAAATTATAGGCTTGTTGAAAATTACACAGTACACTCACACTATTTTTCTTCCTTTTCTTTAATTTTTCGCCCTTTTTATTTTTCCTCTAACATGTCAAATTTAGAGCATTTTTTTATCAAAATTATTGTTGTATGGAGGTACAATACGTTTTTGTTTTATTTAAAATAATTATTATCGCTAACATAGTAATTAAAATTTGTTACACTCTGTAAAGTAAAGTTTATATTTCTAGCCATGGCTGACAGTAAGGCATGGCTTTTACAGATAAAATTCTATATAATAAATAACTAGATAGGCATTTACAATGAATAATAAAGTATCCTTCTTTTTAGGAAAACAAACACTACTGTTATGAAATCACTCATTAGTTTCCAATCGTTCATTTCAGACTTATATGTTATTATGGTTCATAAGTCACAATAGTTTTTTTAAGAAACCGTTTAATGTAGACTGGCGAAACTAAAAAAATATTTAAATAAAAATGACACACAGGGCGAATTAATTTTTTTTTCATTTTAAATTTTAAATGTCGTATGTCAGCAGTGGAAAAAAGCTGTAAGAACTCCATAACGTTTTATGTTTATTTATGTCAGATATTTCTAGGAATAAAATATATCACACTCATCTTCTTTAAAATTGATAATTAAAAATTGTGAGAAAATCCATGTTATTAAGAGTTTATCACAATATTATAACAATGATTCTAAATCTTATAGTTTTTACTATATTTTTAGGTATGTGAAAGATGTACTATCTATCTATATATATATATATATATATATATATATATATATATATATATATATATAATATATATATATATATATATGTATATATAGCATATCTATATATATAATATGGTAATCTTTAAAAATATATTACTATTTGTAATCAGTTCAATGAAAATATTATGACATCGAAATGTGTACCTAACTCTCGTAATGCGAGTTCTACTTGAACTAACCAGATTTTACGAACTAATCCCTGATTAGTTAAATATTTTTTTAATCTTTTCAAATAAACTGAGTAAAGAGAGTGACGTGTTTACTATTGAAATGTTAAGGAGAGAATTATTTCTCTAAAAATACAGAGAAAAAATACTTAAAACTATAAAAAATTCCGGTATTTAATTTTCCCTCTCTAAAGTTACCATGAAAATATTTTAAAATGCATTACTGCAAATTATGCAAACTTATGTGTTCAAAACAATTTTATAAGCCTGAGAAGTTTTAGCACTTCTCAGTTCTTAAAAATCCTTAAAAGTAACGACATTCATTTGTCTTGACCATTTCCGTCCGACTTTTTGTTAAATTGATATACAACCTGCCGTAGTGGTCTGCGTTTACAATAGAAATAAATGCTGTTTTCGTTAATGATTCCACTCAGAATGTTAAGGCTAGAAGAGAAACGGTCAAGGTGAGATACAATGCCGGCCCAATTCAATAGCGTTCGGAAATCTTCAAAGTGTTGAAGTATAGATGCATCCAATGGGTAGAAATGCAATTGTGCGGAAATTCAAAGAATAATATATTTTAACTACACTTAATGAGCCTACGAAAGTTTCGCGATTCCTTAGTATTTATGATGCAAATAAATTTCACGAGGATCACCACTTACAATTCCTAATTCAAGAAACTAACTTGACACTTTGAATTTCATCGTTCGATCATTGTTAAAGAATGAACAATGTTCATTATAAGATACGTGTAACAGAGATGTCACGAGAAATCTGCTGTTGGTTAAATCAAAGTCTATCGGTAGCGATATTATTAATATAGATATGTTCAATCCCATATTAGATATCGTTACGAACATCAGTACCAACTTATTTAACACCTCCATAGCAAGTGCTACTTTCCCATCTGAATGGAAAAAAACACCGACAGTGAGTGATACATATCATTTCACTGTCAAAAGTATTCAGTCTTTTAGAGTCAATGACTTTAGCCCAATCATCATACTATCTCTTTTATATAAAGTTTTTGAAAGTATTACTCACCCAACCTAGTTCACTTCATAAATACTCAATAGTTAATTTTCAATTAGGATATCGTTCTGGCCATGAAAACTCAACGGCATTAGTTAATGTCACTGACGATTTAAGCTTAATCCTAGGTAATACTGTGATTAAAACTCGCTTTCTTCTTGATTTTACAATGCAGATAACTCTGTTTATTTTGATAAACTACTGGCCCAATAAAAATCATTGTACAACCGAATGGTTCAAATCGTTTATATAATATTCTCATACATATACCAAGTAGATTTACTTGGTGGCTGGTATTTTGCAAGATGAGATGAGATTTGTCGCTTGTACGCAAAAAATTACAATTTTATCTGCATTCAGATGCCAATTTAATCTCAGCTTGTATTAGTACGAGTAAAGACCTCTGTCAGTTCAGTCAGTAGGCTCTAAAAATAGGGCTACTAATCGTTCTTACCAAGTCTTATTCTATCAATGTTGGTAGCCAAAGACCCTTTTTTGACGCTTCGAAAGTTGAGCTTGCCACAGTTATTGCTAAGGCGCACTGTGATTCCTTTTTTCCTAACTGTTAAAAATCTAGGTCTGCTAAATTATCAAAATTTCAAGTAGCAACCTCAGATCAACAACGTCAATTATTGTATTTTCAAGAAAAAACACTCTCGGAAATGCCTTGAAAATTTTCTTCCAATTTAAACTAAACATCACCTTTGCCAAACGCTGCAATTTTCCCTGCTTTTTTATAAAGATGTGTGCTAACTGATCTGTCTGAGGATATCTTAAATAAGTTGAGATAATTTTCGAAACTTGTACATCCTCTGTCTTCGGCATTAGAAAATACGATCACGTTTCTGAGTTTAGGCCTCGTTTCAAATGATTGGCGATTTGCGACTGACATAATCTTCATATTCATTTACTTTCATTTAGGCTTTTCAACACTTTTAATAGTCTTTCGTATTTTTTATCAAAATTTTCCGCCTTAGTTGGTCATGGCCATGGTTTGCATTCTAAAAGGCTCCTAATCCTCCACATCTCCATTCATGGAACTTCCTTCAATGAAAGGTCACTCACAATATACGTTTCCAAGTTGTGAAATAAGTTAGACCCCGACATACTAAATGCTCCCTTTATATATGCATTTAAGAATTGTCTTAAAAATTTATACCTCTCCTAATTCCTTACAATACCTAATTTTTTTATTTTCTTCCACATCATATTCCCGTCACCATCCTCTGTCATTTGTAGGTTTATGTAAATGATTATATATATGTATATATATATATATATATATATATATATATATATATATATATATATATGTATTAATATATTTTCCATCTTAAAAAGTTATATCTATATTTAACATAGATTTATGTAAACGCCATTCTAGAAATTTTTGATTTAGATTTAAATTTTAGATTCGTTATTTCACATTAACGATACTTTTGTGCAAAAAAAGTCATTAAATAAATAAAAGTTCTGGATTAAAATAAGTACCCAGAGTTAAAATAAATGCGGTTTTGATAATAAAAACAGAAAAGAAGGGGTATTTTTCTTAAATAGCTAATTCAAGTTCCTAACGACAATAAAAATAATTTAGCAATAACTGATAAACGGCAAAATTCAGTTTTTTTTGCCTTTATCTGTAGAAATACTTTCCCGATTATAACTAAACATAAAAAGTATAAACAATGGGCCAATACGAATAACCCGCAATTTTCTGATTCCAATCAAAATAGTTTTTATTTAATTGTTGTGGGAGATAGATTTAAATTTATCTCTGACATCATTCAGGGCGGAATGGATTTTAAAGCTAGAAACTTATCTTTTTGTTCGATTCAAAGAGCACTATTATACAAAAAAAAAGCTAATTGGATGTCACTTTCAGATTTCACATGCCTTTGAAAGGGTATATATGTACGTACATATCTAAACAGGAACGTCCGTATACAAACTCTAAACTGATTCGTACTTATCCACGAGTTTATTCCTTAGAAACACCTTTTTACCATATTTTCGTTGACACGTCCCTTATTGGATACTAATGAAATTTTATCATCGTTTTGACGTAAATGTCGAAAAAAATAGTCAGATAAACGGATTTAATTATTAACCGTAAACCTTGAAATTTTGTATAAAGAAAGAATCCGATATTGCTCAAGGAAAAACATAGATCATTAATATTATTACAAATATGTGTTCTCAAAAGTTAAGAAATAGTTGAGTTTAATTTTATTTGACTACGTTTAAGCTGGTCGGTAACCTGTAGTACAATTGTATGTGATTTATAGTAAATTTGTCATCTTCGCATATTTAAATAATAAAGTTAGCTAATGTAATTTTCACGCCATCGTTGTTCAAGTTCACGATGGATATTGTCAATAGTACAGTGTACTATTTCCACTACTCTCACACATTTTTGTGACGTTTTGAGGAGTGAATTTTTTCTGCTACAAAAAGCATTACTTTAAAACATTGCTTTAGTTCTTACGTTAAAATTATTATTCAGACCACAACTAACTAAAATTATGCATGAAGAAAATTTACATTAGACAATAATTATCACCTAGAAAATAAATTGCATTTATATAAGTCATGAGTATTTCACGTTTTGAAAAATAAGTTTTACCTTTTCTTCATTGATATTCATCACTAAGTTTTAATTCAGAATTTACTAATCATCTCAGCCATTAGAAAATTGCGAATTGAAACTTTACAATATATACGTTTTTATCTTAGGTAAGTGTACTTACAGCTGCAAAATTTAAATGATCATTTTAAATATAAAGTAATCACGACTTTTTCAGAAATTCGTCAGAACGACTCAAGAAGAAATCAAATAAATATAATGGTAGTTATATTAAAAAAAAATATTCTAGAATTAAAATATAAAAGTAAAAGTATAATTATGTATAGGGCCTCGATAGTAGTAACACATGATGTATAATTTAATTATCTCAAATGATATTCTTTAATGCTAATGATTTTTCTTTTATTTGTCCTGTGTGAAATCAGTTATGCTTTTATTGATAGTTTCTCATTAGCAGTTTTCAGAATTTATAATATACAACGATTGTAACAAAGAATTAATCAGAATTAAAGTGATTCAGTGGAAAATAATTAATTTAAAAAACTTGCAATTTGGTTTAATATGCTAATGTAAACGCAATGTAAGACGACGAGGTTGTGATGATTGTCAAACGAGAAAATTAATTCTTGGTGCGATTTGTCACAACATGTGAGTTAATATTTGAAAAGTGCCGTCTAGTTTGTGAATAATGACAATATCCACATAATATATAATGTCTTCTGGTTTACGGTTTCTCTATATATAAATGCCATTATAATTAATTACAACTTAAAGGCCAAATTATCGAATTTAGTCGTTAGTTTATGATTTAAAATTAAGCATGGAATTTCATAAGTGATATCATATGTATTTTGTGTGTATTTTTTAAAATTTTATAGTTAGCATTGCCAAAATTAAAAAAATTGTGTCCTACAGAAGAAAGGAAGACATATTACCGAATATTTTGTCATGAGAATATTGAAATAAGTGATATAAATTAATAATTTATTTAAATTTTGTTTCCCATTTTTATTTTAAATTTTAATAAGAAGACGAAATACTAAGTCAGCAATCTCTTCCAGTCGAGGGTAATGGTTAAATATGAAAATATATTATTTAGTAATTTGGAAGAATATGAATGATATTCCTAAGCCTACTCTATTACAATATTTTCGAATTAAAATGTCAATAAAAAGCAAAAAAATATATACGACTTATTTAAATAGTTTTCAATATGTGCTGGTTTAAATACAGTAGATATTTCTTTTAATAAACCCAATAGCATAATCCTTACGGACATATACCCATATAATTGACTGCTTTTCATTACTTTCATCAGTTTTTCTATTTGTTTCGGCTCTTTATTTCTAATAAATCTTACATAATATTAAAAAAGGTCTATTAATTCTTAAGTTAGTTTTCGAAGCTAGTAACTTCGGCATAGATTTTAATCGTGGTACGGAATTATAAAATGTTTTGTACATAGCTAAATAAACATATTGTAACTTAAAAGGCTTTCCTTCCTCAGCATAAATATGCTAATGTGAAAGATGTTGAACTTTTAAAAAGAAAAATCTCCCATTAAAAAATGAGAGATTTTTCTAAAGGAAGAAAAAGAAGAAAGGTAAATCTCCCATTACAGCCTGATGTAACAATTAGTATTTCTCCGCGATTGAACTTATTTTGAAGCACGTTATTACAGCATAGAAATTTGTTATAATAAGGAGTTGTACGACCCTTTTGCGATACGCCAGTACGCCTTTTTTATTTATGAAAACGTTCATTAAAATATTTAATTAGGCTGTGCAATATTTTATCACGAACCCAAATGAATTTTACTACGTGCACAGATGGTGAAATGGTCTCATTAGGGACAATTTGTACGCTCTGTGACGCTTGTACCCGGAGTTGAAGGGTTCCAGATTCGTGACGCGATACTGAGATTCGTCTAGTCCAGATTAAGATCTGTCTCGGCACTGCTCCAATCGTGTACTTTTTTGTTTGAACTTGTTAATGCAAAAAGAATTAAATCCTCAAATGTTAATCAACTCTTTCAACGCAATTTTCTAATATCATTGTATACTTGCCGAAGGATTTAATTAATCATGAAATACGGTGAAATGTCTTCATTAGGGATTATTTATGATCTCCAGCTTGAGATCTCTAAATCTTCCACAATATGAACGTCATGGGAGAGATTTGGAGACTTGTGATAAGATTAAAAAGTCCGTTTAAATATCATTAGGATTAATCTTCTTGTCTTCTCTTAAATTTTTTTTAGATTTGAATTTTATTTCTGATTTAATTTTAAGTCAAGCGTAACGTTAGCAATCATTGTTATAAAATAAACAACAACTCTAGCCAAACAACTAAATATTTCATTAATTTTATTTGCTCTTATTAATGTGAAGTACTCCTAATATTTTATAATATAATAATAATTACATATCGGCACAATAACCTATACACTATATAAGCCAAAAAAATTTCTGCTTGCATAGTATTCCAGAAATAAAATTGAAAATTAAAATACAAGTAAATAAGCAGCGGATTTTACGTGCAATACGTAGCAGAAGTGAAATTTCAATGGTAGTTTTATTTTCTTACATTAAATGTAATTTTAAAATTAAGGTTCTGTTAGGTATGTTGCCCTTTGAGTCTGTAGCTGCGGATATTTTGGATGATTTGTAGAGCTTTGTTTAATCTATAAAGTTTTATTTTTTTTTTCACATTAAATGTAATTTTAAACATTGGTTTTAAGAAACAAGTTGCCCATGGAGTGATCAATGGTAATGTTTTTATGTGACCATGATTGTGGTATTATATTTATAAACTTAAATAATGTTACTGTCATAAAAATCATACTATATATAGTTTAATAACTTAAATAATGTTACTGTCATAAAAATTATACTAATATGATAAACAGGAAAGCATTGTTTCTTTGTTGGTTTTTAAGGGATTGGACCAAAAAGTATTCATTCTATTTACATATAACTTTCTCAGTATTATACAACACATATTATTTTTAAATTTCCCTAGACTATATAGTATGTACGCGCATTGAAATTTTTTGGGAGATATAGTTGATAAGGCCGGTGTAGTTAGCGGAAGGGTTGCCAATGCGGTAAAAATTGGTATGCCCCTTTGATTTTTTGAGTAAATGAAAATTTCTAGAGGCTAATTCCTGTGAATACTATGAGTGATGAAGAACATCCTGAGGTCAGCTGTATGGATTACCGTCGGCGCTATTTCGGATCGATAAGTCGGAGCGTACAATGATTATTTTTTGCAGCATTTTTCTCTAATTGTTTCACGTACTTTTGGGATCACATTAAAATAAGAAGCTCCCGTTATATATTTTCCTTTCAAAATATAGTATGTATATAGTAGCAAAAAATCTTTCAAAATCTCAGAACACATTTTAATGGATGAAGAAAGTGGCTGGTTCCAGGATATGAAAATTAAAAATTGTCGCCCATTTTCCATTCATGGTTACAAAATGTTGATAAAGGAATAATACTTGATACTGAAAGATTTCGATATTTAGCCTCGAAATTTCCAAATATCAGTCTTAATATCTTTTCCCTAAAATTTGAGCAACCGATCTTTCTGATACTTTTTGAACCTAAAAGTGAGATTAAAATTGATTAAACACTACCAAGTGAAGTTCGTAGAGTCCCTGCTATATATTTTATCAAAATTATCTTTTATTTTAAAAATCAATTTCCCCACCTTTCCGAGGTTTCGTTCCGTGACGGATGTGAAAGGCCGCCCGGAACGATGATAATATTCACAGCTCGATCAAGTCCTCTTGAATCAACAACCAAGAAAGTAAATGTGGAATAGGATATAATATGAGTGCTTATTGAATGTCAAATAACTTCTTTTATTGAATTTTTTTTCATGAATTTATATTTAATAACTTCACGTAACTCGTTCCTTTTTTGTTACTGATAATTTTTAAAAATTCGTTAAATTAAATAACTAAATACTAAAGAGTGCCACATTGAATCAAGCGACACTTACATAAACATATACGACAGTGACTCTTCAAAATAAATACCTGTTACTTGCAAACAAAACTCACACGACGAGGGTTTCGTACACATTTAGGCACTTATAAACACATTTGTTTTCAGTGTTTCAATAGAAAAAGAATATTCAATAAATGTAAGCGTAAAAATTGTTCCTGCGAACAAAAAAGTGAATGACTTGCTATTAAGTTAATTTAAAAAATTGGGAATATGTCACGTTTAACACGCCAAATTGAAGGGTTAGTTACATTGCAAGTTTGCAATAAATGATTTGAACCTACATTTGGTGTGTGTCGCTTGTTCTTTATCTTTCCACGTCTTGGTTCGATTTTCATGACATCGTAGAAGGAAATATACTTTTAAGAACTTTTGTTACATGGATCTTTGTTTCCGTATTATGTCTCGCACGTGCTTTTTGTGAATGAATACGAGTAATCATAAAAGAATTGTTAATATTTATTACCCGGCTACGACTAAAAAACCATCCGCTAAAAAGGATAAAATTAAAAAAAAATTTGAGAACGGACGGTTCGGAGACGGATCAAGATTTAAAAGCGTTTGTGTACAATACATTATGAAGATATCTTAAAATTTTAAAAATAAAAAAAGGTTTGAGTCCGTGCACGACTCAAGTAAATAATAGACCCTTGATTACATAAAATGAACATCATTATTGCATGGAATTGTCTTCATTTTTTTAAATTACTTTGAACTGAACAGTAAATAATAAATGAAAATGCGGTATTATCCAATCAACAAATGTCAACATAATTCAATTTTCACATATGATATTTTAAAGTTTTAAATATTTTTCTTTTAAATATAAGTGACATTTATTTGTACACATTTAAAATGTTTTTATTACAATCTGACTAACGTATATTTAAGATGAAAAGCATATTTAAATTAATTTCACAATATTTACTATTGATCGTTAAGTAACAATGTCTAAACTTATGAATTTATGGTAATTCCAACCCAACGTAAGTGAAGGGAGTTCAAAGGAATCCTTTTATCTTCCTGGACCTCTTTTCAATTCACGAGTAGTGAGTTCGACAATTTATTTACTGAACAATGACCGCGGGTATACAATCGCTACGGTTATTATATTAGTTGTAATACTTCTGTTTAACCGTGTTCAATATTCAACAAACACGAAACTAGAGTCAGTTTCATGTTGTGTGAATCTGGAATTAGGTATGTAATTATATATATATATATATATATATATATATATATATATATATATATGGTGGTAAGTTAATAACGTTATTTATTTATTTTACATGCAGTTATATAACCGACACGTTTCTGCAATGACAATAAGCCTAATTTGTTTTTAATTTATAACAAGGATATACATTTTTAAAGAGTTTTTTTTCATTCCACATAAACAAACGCTACTTTGGAGCAGTTGTGATTATGTTCTTGAGTAATACCATATCGTTTATATTTGATGAGGCTCAATATAATGCGATTCCAAATGCTGAATATACCAACAAATTTATAATTACGCAAGTAAGTAGTGATACGGTAAAAAAACGAGAGGTTACTCAATAAAACACACACAGAATCTTATTGATAAAGTATATTGCAAGGTCGAAACTATAATTAAATGACCATGTAATAAAAAAGATTATGTAATTAATCATAATAGTCATTATTGTGTATAAAAGCCTATATCGAACTATTGTCGCGTTCTGCCTATTACTGATTGAAGTCCGGTCTCTGTCAGCTTATAGCCTGTAACTACGGTATGATTTCAGGGACGCGTTGACTGATTGTGAACCAAAGGTAAAGAAATGTCATCGCGAGAGCAACCCAAACGTGGTAGACGCATGAAGCAAATCGTCGGCTATTGTACACCGAGTCATTTTTTGGGTTATTTAGTATGTTTAGTCTATTTTTGAACCGATACATATTTTATCATAGTCTCATAAAATTTAAAACAATTTTTAATATCTTACTTATCTTTTATAGTTATTTCCAACTTATAAAATTAAAATATATATTAAAGAAATAAATTAGAAGAATTTTGCACTGGGTTGTGAGATAAAGAACCTCGCTGATGTGCAATCGTCTCTGCAAAGTATATACGCTGAATAATATGCACTTAATAAAATTTAAAATTTTCATGTAATTGTTATGTAATCAAAAATAAAAAGTAGTTTCACTGGGTCCAAGTACAAATAACAAAATATAATTATAACATAAATTTGACGAAGTAAAAAATTAACCATATTAAATATACTGTATATTGTACTGGGATTAAATATATGTACTGGGATTAAAATGCAAGGAAATGAAGGAAAGAGATACATGTACTGGGATTTAAATGCAAGGAAAAGCCATACATGTTAAGAAAAACGTAATTAATTCATTGTGAAATGAAAAATGAATTACGTAAATAAGATGAATTAAGAATGTGTTACATTTTCTATCTATATACTCAGTAAAGGACTACTTTCCATAATTAATGAGCCGACAGCAATAGATGCGGCGACCATTGACATAAATGTTCTAATAAACTGATTACAAGTTGTGATAGAAGCTTTTTTTCATTCAACGTAAGTCTTATTTTCTTTCTCATTCAACGTAACTTTTACTAAGTTTCTAAAGGAATAAGAAACTCATTGCAATTCATAATATCTTAAGCAACCCTCGCTCCCTGAATCTATTTGCACTTGGAGGATTTTATCTTATGTGAAAATGATTATGCTCCATAAAATATTAAACGATAACATCTATTATCTCATTTTTATTTTTATGAATATTTCTAGGTACATATTAATTTCGACAGAACTTTATTTCACAACTGGATAAAGTTTTTGCAAAATACACGTTTGACTGGCGTACATCGATTTTTAATACTATATCTTAAATTCGGTTAACTGTAGTGTATGTTGCGATGAATTAAATTAATTTTACTGAAATATGTTGTCATTATATCTGTTATACTTACACCTTGAAGTATTTATTAAAAAATATATATTATCAATTTTTTTACAGGTTTACAAAAAAATATAACCCAAACGCAATAATGTGATTTTGAGCAACACATTTTTCAATTTGGATCAGCAAAGTATCTGGTATTTCATATGTTCTATATTACGAATTTAACAAGTTCTTGTGTTATAAATTAACCACTAACATCATAAACTACCAGAATACAATTATTACTAGAAAGTATGAGCTAGAATGTAAGTTAAAATAGTGTCTTTTATAGACAACATATTGTCTATTTAAAAAAGTGCATAAAAGCGTGTCTACCATCGATGCCAATTTGATTCTATAGAGACGTGAGTATATAAAGAGTACTTTAACAATATTATATTTAAGGGAAAATTTATTTTAACATTTTAGATCATGTATACATCATTAATAATAAACATCATTAACCTCACCACAATAAATAAATAATATATTTAGTTACGTAAAGCATAACGTGTAAGCATCTAGACGTCAAATTAATGCGAGTACTTATTCTGTGTTAACGCCGAACATAAAATACCAGGTGCAATTATCTCAAAAGGGTGATATTTTTCGCAATTTCTGGCAATGTATGTAACTAAATACCAGAAACGATATCATCTGTGGACAAGAGCGACTATCGAGTAGGTTGTGTGTCGCATTGCTTGACCGTAATTATTGTATGTGTACTGTCCACGGATGTACTATTTATAATTTATTACGTTTAAGAGAAACTCGTTTTGTATTGACGGCTGAAAGGCTAAGAGATAATTTTATAACATTTCACGATATAATACTATCTTAACGCCACCTATATGTTAGCTTATATCAATATTTCTATGTTTGACCTTCTTTGAATGAAATGTTGAAATTTATATTACAGATTGTGGCTGACACCGATAATTATTTTTGAAACTTAATTTGAATTATTTTTTCAACCTGATATACTGAATATTTTTAATCGTCTACGAAAAATTAGGGCATTATATTTTTTTTAATCTTTACAACCTTATCTCGGAGATACGTTGATTTTCATGATATTTTAAGCACAGATGTTGAGCAAAGGTTAATCATGAAGCTGAAAGTTAGTAACGGTAATCCGGAATGATTAGGAGTAGATTCATCTATTGTGTTCGTTTAATTTCACTTGATGAATGCTTTCATCACGAATGGTGGCCGTGGTCTTACATTGGAGCTGTAAGTTGGTGACAGGGACTAATGCCACACGTTTTGAATGTTTTGACGATTCCTTTAGAAACAAGAAATAGTCAGGGTCTATTGTTGACACCGGAAGGTGACCATAAAAGTACTTTGATTATTTCGTTTATAGATTTTGAGCTTATTTGTCTAGTCTCATAAGTCTGTTGATTACAAGCTATGGCTATGTTCTGTTTAATGTATTCAGGTAAGATGTAGGTAGGCAGGTAAGAGGTATTAAGTGTGCCAAAAATTAGACACATGAATACCTCAGTGGAGTGATAAGGGGTAAACTCATCAAATCTGGACATGTTTGACTTAAAGAAACATAAGCAATGAAGTAACAAAATAATTAATAAGTAGGTGAAGGGTCTAAAATATTTATAAGTAAATAGGTAAATGTATAAGTATATACAAGTGTCTACAAAGGTATGAAGCCACTAGGATATTAGTATAGAGGTAAATAATTATGAATTTATGATTTTATGTATATACCCACGTTAATTAAACGCCTTCTGAGTCCAAAAAATGAGGAATTATTTAATTCTTCGTCAGTTTTTCTTCCTATATCCTATGTAATATAGTATACATAAACATTAAAATGGAAATATATTTTCTTTAACAAGAATTGAATAATCTTTTAATAATAAATGAATTAAAGTCGTAAAATTGATAGTACATTTTTTTATAAGGAGAATAGTAAAATAAAAGCACCTCTCTGAATTTCTTTTAGGTAGGATATCGTTTCAAAACTAGAATTAATTTAAAAACAACTACTACATTAGACATTTTTGGAATTGATGCTAAGTCGGATATGGCGATTAAGTGTATGTGTTTAGGTGTGCACATATGCGAGAGAGAAGAAAACGTCGAAACTAAAAAAAACATGTTTTTCACCAGCCTAAAATTGAAGTCATTCAAAGGATACCAAATTAACGTGGATCATTTTTAAGAGACAAGTATTACACGTTCACGGTAAACATAAGGGTCGTCACTGTAATGCCTTGAATTGATACTAAGACATACTTTTGGCGGCGTAGTGGACTGTTATTTTGGTTAGCTGTAAGATATTGCTCTCATAGCTGTAAGTCCGCCTTATATATCAAGTAGGTACATTAAAATACATAAATAAGTAAATATTATGTTTATAATAGGGGGTCTTCAAACATTTATAAGTGTTTTGATATCTATATATACATATATATATATATATATATATATATATATATATATATATACAGTCAAAATCTGTTATAACGACATCAAAGGGACTACTCATATTTAGTCGTAAAAACCGATAGTCGTAACAAGCGGTGATGTTTTCGAGAAAGTATTTATGGTATTATTGAATGTGTATTTTGTAAGTACCTACATATTAATCCATAGGTATTAATAGGAAAAATATATTTGTGTAAAAAATTAAACTACATACATTTTGTTTATTTCACATAAAACGTATAATATAAAAGAACAATATGTATATTACTTTTCTGTATGCATAAAACCTGTAATTTTGGTCTGTTTAGAACACTTTTGTCGTGCATGCATATTTTGTAATACACGTTGGATTTTAAATAGTGTATCGTCAAATTTGCCCTGGATGTGGAACTGTTCATTAAGAAGAACAATCTTTCGTAAAACACTAACAGCATTGAGACCATCATTTAAAGTTGGCACTGTAAATTGTTCTTCAGAGTCTTCGTGTTCGTCATCTTCCTCTTGAACTTCTAGTACAATATCATCTTCCGTAGCTGGTGCACAAATTGCAATAGAGTTATCTACATAAATGAACTCCTCTGCTTCAGTAGTAGATAAAGCAGGGCGTAAATTTTGGGCTAATTGAGCCAAAGAAATATCGTCCTCTTCATCATCATCAGTCACATTATCTGAGGATATTGTTACGAGGTCTTTAAAACCAGCATGTCTAAAGCAGTTAGCTATAGTGTTTTGTGTAACTTTTTCCCACGCTTCAGATAACATCAAGATGGCATCAAGAACCGTAAAGCTTTTCTGGTCGTTACTGTCAAGGTTTTGTATTAACTTTAACACTTGTAGTCTTCTATAACGAGATTTTAAACATCTTATTACACCTTGGTCCTTAGGTTGCAGTATAGATGTAACATTTGGTGGTAAGAACACAAGTTTAATGCATTTCAGATTAGTAACAGCCGGATGAGCAGGACAATTATCAACCAAAAGTAGAATTTTCTTTTTGTTTGCTTTTAACTCAGCATCCCAGTTTCGTAACCATCTTTCAAAAATTTTCGATGTCATCCATGACTTCATATTGTTTTCTTACATTACCGGCAGTGAGCGTATGTTTTTAAAGCATCTTGGTTTCTTAGATTTGCCAATAACTAAAAGCTTTCTCTTACAGGATCCTGTCATATTTGCTACAACCATGGTCGTTAGTCTCGTCTTAGACATTTTTCCTCCAGAACAGTTCTCTCCTTTAAACTTTAAAGTCTTATCTGGTATCATATTGTAAAAAAATCCGGTTTCGTCTGCGTTAAAAATGTCATCTGGTCTGTAGCCTTCGTATAATATAGGCCACTTTTGCGTCATCCATTCTTCTACAGCATTTTTATCAACACTGGCAGCTTCACCACTCATTTTCTCGCCGACAATACCATGCCGAGCCCGGAAACATTGAATCCAACTAAACGAGCAAACGAAATCTTCACCAAAGCGCTGAGCAAAATCGTTAGCTTTTTGTTGAAGAATTGGTCCGTTTATTAGCACATTATTAGTCCTTTGATATTTAAACCACTTTAAGAAAGCTTCCTCAATCTTCGTATGCCTCGTTGTTCTGGCTCGTTTCATTTTCAAAAAATTGTTACCATAAAGCGTTTGAATTTTTTCCCTCTCTTTTCAAATGGTTGAAATTGTCGAATGTGGTACACCATATTCCTTCGCTAAGTCTTTGTTTGGAATTCCACTTTATAGCTTTGACACAGTACGCGATTTTTCTTCGATATCAATTTGTTTTCTTTTTCTTTGCGACATATTAAATATTTCACAAATAACTCCACAATATGTTTTGGTGCGTCTTAACTACAGATAAGTAACAAACTGACTGAGACATGAAGAACCTGGCTTTTATAACTATTACTACTCTACTGCATGCACGTGTTTTGTTTCTAAGAATTACAAAAGACCCTACACTTTTTGTTTACTTTTACGATTGACCATTATGTGTGCCAGATGTGGATACCTATTCAAACTGTTTACAATACAGCTTAATAGAAACTCAGCTGGTCGTTCTAACAGACATATTTCTCCGAAAATACTAGTTAAATGTAGTCGCTTAAAGAGGTATGTCGTAATAAGTAATGTCGTAAAAAGCAATGTTTTTGATGAGGCGATTGTATAGCATTCAGCCGGGACCTTTGATTTTGGTCAATATAACCGGTATGTTGTTCTAAACGACAAATAAAGGGATGGGATTTTCTATGTGAATTTTGCGCAGGTTGCTTTTCAAGTTTTTAAATATATAATTCCGTTAATTATAATGAAAAGAAGAAATAAGTATAGGTAGAGTAATTTTACAAGTAATCAACTTTTAATATAACTTTTAGAAAAGGAGAGATATTCCTCTAAATATGATGATCTATACGTATGAGGATACGTTAAAGGTTGCAATCCTTTATTGATTATTATGATTTTTTTTCATCTATTTGCTAATGGTCAGGAGTGCAAATTTCTGATTTTTACAAAGAACGGTAAAGCAGATAAATGTTTATATATATATATATATATATATATATATATATATGTGTGTGTGTATGCACAAACTCTCTCTATTCGCACTCAGCGACTATTCTATTCTCGATCTATATTTTGCGCGGATCTTTCTCCATTTGTCCATTCTCTCTACTCCTTGATGTTTTTAAATTTTTTTGGCATTTTGAAATTCATTTTTAACAATTAAATGAAAATACGTGATGTTGTATTATTGTTACAACATCTTCACTTGGGCTATTAGCAATAGGGCTATTGGGGATTTGCTAATAGCCCACCTGAAGATGTTGTAATATAACGAAACTTAGGTCGTGGTAAAGAATATAAAGAAAGTAGAAATAATATTACATCACGTAGTTTCATTTAATTGTCAATAATGAATTTCTTCAAAATTAACGCCAAATATATTCAACAATCAATGAATCTTATCGTTTAATCTAAGCTCTTAACGTTTTGTACTTTTTCTTTCCGTCCATTAAATATTAATTTTGAAATTGAATTGAACTTTTCGTTTTACCAACGGTTCTAAATTTAGAAGTATATTTCGAACCTATACCAACTTTATCGCCTATTATCATTATTCAGTTTTATATTTGCAGAAAGTAAAATCTTTCAAATA
Source organism: Druceiella hillmani (assembly GCA_039881145.1). Taxonomy (NCBI): domain Eukaryota; kingdom Metazoa; phylum Arthropoda; class Insecta; order Lepidoptera; family Hepialidae; genus Druceiella; species Druceiella hillmani. The sequence continues at coordinate 105,172,899 of JAYKKI010000001.1, read as the reverse complement.
TCTTGTGTACAGGTATTGAGAAGGAACACGTGGTTGAATCGTTTCACGAAAACTATGACAAAATGTATTTGAGCAAGCAAACGCGATGAAAAGTTTTTAATAAAATGGTATGGAAAAAGTATATCCACGTAAAAACTTTTAATCCTAAGACTTTCGACTATTATACGTCTTCATCATTTCTAAATTTCTGAGAAATTTTCCCATAAATTCCGAAGGAAAAATTGAATGCATACTTTTCAGTATCTAAAACTTTTTACATAAATATTGTCCAGTAAATTTTAATTAAGTTCAAAATATTGAGTATATCTAAATAATATTAGCTCATTTATATCGATAAAAATCATCCAAATAAATTTCGTATTAATATAAACACATTATCTAAATAGCGCCAAAAAATAATTTATCTTTCAAATATATATACATATGTGTGTGTATTTGTATCCATATGTATACAAAGAGAATGCATCTGAATTTTAACACGTATATAAATTTATCACAAATTCAGACGAGGGTCTAGTGGGGAATTGACATGAACTTTTTAATAATGAAAACTAGTTTCATCATATTTGCGCTCGTTTTTGTAACGATTTTTTGATCACAAATTAGGGCCAGAGTCTCATCACGTTTGTGATGATACGTAAATTCGCCCACTTTAGGATCGTTTGACTGTTTCGACTGGTTATACGTAGTAACAAAGTTGAATTGGAGCGTATATGTCTATTATTAGGTGCGCTAACATGAAATAGAAACAGCCGTCGACTAGACACCGATTTCAGAAATCTCTAACAGCGTCAGTATTTTCCAACTTCATTTACCTTTATTTATATAATATGGTGCTGCAAAACTTTCTGCATTTTTCTTATTTTATATTTTTCCGGGCATTTTTAAAATTGTTTTCTTAGATCACTGCAAACAATGTTAGGGCTTTATTTTGATGTGAAATCTAATTTATAATTTTTCAAGAACACAAGATTTATAGTGATTTACAAAGTTCTTACAAACCCTTAGACACAACAATGTTAATTTGTTTAATTTAATCGTATTTTATATAAAACCAAATTCCATTATCGAGTATATTAAGCCATTATATCCTTTTTGTGTCAATTTATCTGCTATTTCTTATTTTTATATTTTATTCTGGTAGTAATTTTCCAAAATCGATGTTAGTAATGTGTTGTCTTAATGGAAAAAAGAATATTATTGAAAATTTTTAATTATTTCACCCACTTTTCGAAAATAATTTCATTTTTGCAAACAAGTATTGTTAGTAATATTTATCAGTCTATATCTTAGTACAGAGGATCGTGGCCCTTTTTTCATAATACTTTCTCTTTTATGATATTCCGCCACATTTTCGGTGCCAAACCTTTACCAAATCTGGTCTGCCCAGCATCTGGGGAAGCGCCTTTGCGGTTTCTGTCCTTCTACATTTTCAATGATAATATGCATTTCAATGCTGTTGAAAGGTTGTTGCGCAATGTGACCGAAGTAATGGAGACAGATTATGAAAAATCTGATTATGATCTCAAGCTGTTTTAGAATCGAGACGTTGGATCTTTGTTAGGCGCACGATATATTTTAAAAGTGTCAACTCTTTTACAATCACCCATTTTTAGCGTTCATATCTGAGCTGTGTATAAAAAGATGTGAAAAATTTAAATTTGTACCAATAACATAATTTGTACCATATCTAGAGAAGTTACTTTCTGTCCATACTTTTTTTAAGCGAGTTATTGCACTTTTATTGCGGCTACTTGATGTTGCACTTTTTTCTCGTAACCTCAGAGATACTGGAACCCCGGTAGACAAAGTTTTCAAAAATTTTAAGCCTTGTATATAACGAGGACCACAGTTTCCCAAATCGCGCTACTACCACAAGTTTTGTTTTATCAATAGAGTGCCTTTAGTTGGCACTGATCGCTTTCATTCTTTGCATGACCTATCCGTTCATTTTTAGTGGTTTTATCCGCATAATGTTCCAACAGAATCTTAATAAGTCCAGAGAAACTATACACTACAAACCGTGACACCCCCAATGCAACCTCTATTCCAACTTGCCATTGCCAGTACCCACATACGTTAAATTGGATTATTTAATATATTCCGTAGTTTCGTGCCTAGGTTTAATGGTAATTTTACTCCATAATATTATATTCATCATTTATGTCGAATCAAAAGTTCATATATCACATCAAATCAAATCGTAATTCGAATCAAAGATATGTATATTCACTTTAGTAAATTTAAATTTTGAACAGACTTCAAAACAAAAAATATTTTCGATCTGTCGTGAATACGAGTATATTTATGTATTCATTTAAACAAGCATATATCAGAAAACTTTGTAACCGATTTCATTAATGACTTTTTATATTTTTTAAGAGACTTTGCTGCTGTAATGTTACCATTTTGATACACACAGTAGGATGCAAGCAGAATAAAAATAACCATTCAAATATTTTACGAATGACTGTAAAAGACAATTATTGTCCTTTCTCTATTTCTATGTTTCGTAATCTTACACCTATTCCACGTACGACCTCGATGTAATTACGGATGATGACTTTACATTTTTTTCTTAAAATATACTTACGTTTATATGTATTTTCATTTAGCGATATGTATGGTAATTTAAACCATATTTTAAAAGCAACAGAACTACAGATAAGATAAGGTTACACTTTAGCGATCAACTATTTTAAGTTGCTGCGACTGTCCGATTCCCGTGTAAATTTTTTAATTGGCCTAGTGAAATGGAGCCGTTTCTAAAACTGTGCGACAACTTTTCTGCTCTTTTATTGTGAATTAACGAACGCCCAATTTAATTGCTTGCGGCTACAATAGAAACAATTTCCTGCATTGAACCTAACAAATGTTTACATTCATCAAATACCTTTTTTGCCAAATAACTTCCTGCCTTATTTAGTTAGTATACAAAATTAATCATACCACCCCTTGTTACGTAACCTTCACATATATTATAATTATTTAGGAATACCGGAAATTTTATGGAAATTTCTTCGAGAATACAATGCATAGAAATATACATTGTAACATTATATTATTAATATAAGTCATAATACCTATTCCTGTGCATTCTGGATATTTGATCATTTTTGGAACGTATTTTAAATGATATATTATTGATAAATATTCTCAACAAAAATATTATTTCTTTATTCTAATAAAATGGTTATGAACGTAAATAGCATTTACGTTCATAAAAATGTGTTTTTAAATCCCTCGTTTCAATTTTATGCGAAAACGCATAACACATATTAGGAGTGACGTCATTTTTAAGTAAACCAACATAATTGATTAAATCATTGATTTAAATAAAATATAAAACCGGCCTGTTTACAAAACCGCATTAACATTAAGAAGATAGAAACATTTAGATAGGTTCCGAGTGCGATAGAGACGAATACGTGTATATAGATAAAGCAAATATTTTATTAATCGCGCACGGTATTAAGTTAATTTATTTTTGTTACACTAAATATACTACTCTTTCTTAATTCCCTTTATAAGTGATAGAATTGCTTGAACGTGTGTTTTGATAAAAATGTTGCTAATATAGTATTCTACTTAGTAACTAGAAATTAATTTTAAATATTTAATGGCTGAGATAAGGCACGGTTCATAATGTCTAGATAGATACTAGAGATGGTTCGGACTAAGAATTTTTGATACACCTAGTGTGGTTTTGTGGTCATACCTGTTCCAAATACCTATTCCAGAAGTACCACTTATTACGTATGTGTGCACGTGCTACATTGTACCTACGATATTGACGTATCCACTAATTGAACATCCATTCATGCAGCAAGTAATGATCATTCGTCTTCTACGCGTCCAAGTTTGTATATTTTATATTTCTATATTGTAAATACCTTATCGCAAATTTTGTTTGATACACATTATATCGTAATATTTCGTAATTATTCGTGAACTTGATTAATACACTTTATTGGAGAATGAAAAGTGATCGAAGAATGATCAAAAAATGTGTACAAAAATTTATAAAACAGATTATTATTTTCAATTATTTAATATAATTACCGATAAAAGTAATAAGTATGTTATTGATTTCTATTGAATCTGTAATAATAAAATAATAATTATGGAAACTTGTATAAATAACAATTATTTGCCAGTTTTATTTGTACACAAGAAGTTTGAAAACTCATACAATACAACATATTTATTCAACACTTGGAAAAGATACGGAACGTCGCGCCGCATAGGTCGAGCGCTTTAGAGAGGTAATGCCTAGTAGCATTACGTATCGTAAAAAATTAGGTATCGTAAATATATCGAACCGCGTAAATGCCTAATTTTTAGTATAGAACCCCCCTGGTTCTAGTTCTATTCTTGCTTGATAAGTTTTAAATTACCGAAATGATTTATTTTTATGTTACAATATTTTATTGTTTAAGCAAGCTTTAAGCAAGTTTTAAGCAAGTTTAAGCAACTGGTGTTTGTCTACCACCGTAAAATTAAAAATTTAACTTAGTTGACATAAATATTTGTTCAGACAAAAATTTTCTATTCTTTCGCAATACAACTAATATTATAAATTATTCATCATCAGAAGAGATGAAAATTTGAAGGTTGTTAATATTGAAAATTTGTGATTTCAGCAGCCAAATTTTATGGTCACATTTAATTTATGGCGCAGCACTGTAAGCATTGAGCTTGATATTCACCACAGCAAGTTGAGTTTACTTATCCCTATAGTAAATATGGTTACGCCATATCAGTCGGGATTATTGCGAAACCCTACAGTCTCCATTCGAGCGACACTACTTTATCCTCTTCGAAAGGCTGCCCATCATATGAATGAATCCTTCTATTGCGCTTCTTTCCCTTGTTCAATGATACGAAGATGAAATTGGGATCCTCCATAAATCACGGGTCGATCGTAGAGGTATTGGCGTAAGATAGCTTTGTAATGCATTTAAGGGAACCATAAAGTATGAACAACCTTTTATTTATGGGAACTAAACGTAAAAATATATGTCTGTATATATTTATATCGGATAACAAGTGTCAACGATTTTTCTTTCTGTTAAAGAATACCGTATCGCGTTTGAAGAGTTGAAGCCTTTGTCTCGTAAATCAGTTTGATGATGCCGCGTGGTACTCGGCGTGCGTATATTATAGGACGCTTAACCCAAGCGGCAACGTTGAAAGATATTGTACTGAGAACGGTCAAAGGTACAATAAAATGGCTTACTAAAATGGCTTAAATAAATGGCTTACTTTGATCGTTTGATTTATTGAAGAAGCCTGCATAGTATACTGTTTATCCTTTAGACTTTTTTAACAGCCTGATACTTCCGAAAGACATCATGAACTCTTATAGATTAAATTAATTCAAGCGCTAGTTGTGTGGCATATCTGCTAACGTATCGTTTGACTGGATTCTCACTGCCATTGTAAAAATTAAAGTAAATTTTCTGTTTAGCCTTTGATAATAGTGCAGGAAAATAATTTTACATAAATTGACTTCTAACATTTTCTTTCGCAATTCATGGTGAATTATTTCTTAATATTATTATTACTTAATATGATAAGGATATATTGAGGCTTTAACCCTGCTGACTGAAATATGATTGTACAGAAAAAAAAATAATACGCTGAGTACGTGATGCTATTTTCGGTTATATATATTTTGTAATCTACTTCTGTCATACTTCTTTATGTTTCACATATTTAAAGTAACATAACGTTTCATAAAAAAGTGGAGGGGTCGCATTTTACTTTTTATAACCATTACTAATATCGGTCAATATTGTAAATGCATTTAGCTATTTACCTACATTGTTATTAACGTACGTTTTATATAAACGAATGACCGGTGATGCCCCGTATAACATATATGTATGTACACATACACACACACACACATACACACATATATATATATATATATATATATATATATATATATATATATACCATACCTCTCTTTATCTCTTACCTCTCTTTATCTCTTCCTCTCTGTGTATGTGTATTGTGTATATGTATGGTTTGTCTATTTGCTCCCCTCACTTCAACGGAAGGACGTACTTATATGAAACTTGGCGCGAAAATTATTGATAGCCGAAGTAAGATCCTTCCGTATTCAGATTATTGAGGTATAATTTTAGATCTGCTTTATTAGTCACGGGGCTTAGAATTAATTACAAGTTCAAGAATTTAATAAAATTCTTTGGTCTAAGTACTCTATTTCAAATTATTATTTGCAATGTTACTTCTAAATTACAAGATGAATTGGGCTAACCTTTTATAAATGAAGTCGGAACGAAGGCTCTTGTACATCAACATCAAAGATTACACAAAATTATCCAACAAGGATAATTTTGTGTAATCTATATTAACTTTTAAATAAATTTTATACAGCGTGAGTCATTACTATCACAAAAAATACTGCTGCAATTTGTCAATCATCACTAAACAACGCAACGTAGGACGCTAGCTCGATTAATAGACGAGGTTCCTTCACGACTACATTCGATTTAATTCTAACATCTAGAAAGACTACTGCATACAACATGTTTCATGAATTTAGTACTAGACCCAAAAACGCTCTTATCGGAATCCAATTGAATTATTCAATATAGGCTCTCTGTTAGAAAATGGATAACTGTGGGTTTACTATGAAGTCGAAAATATAAATTAGTAAATTGATAAGATTAGAAAATAAATTTTCTCGTCTTGTTACTCTCTTATAAACCACTAATCATTTTCAAATTTTATTCATAGTGATACTCTACATTCAGTACACACCGAGGAATCAAACTAATACAATAGAAGATGTGAACCTGCCCCAAATATTCTGCAACCTAATTTCAGAAGTAATTTAATGGTGGATGTGCCTTTAAATGTATACAAGACTGCAATAGCTTATAAGTGCAATGACCACAATAATAATATTTGTGTTATTTTAATATGATACATACTATAAATATTTTAATATGTAATTGAAATATATGTTAAGTGTAACGTCCAAAAGTAAATTTTCTTATAAAATACTTTATGTATAATATATTTACGTAACTTACTATAGCGCAAGAGATGAGACAAAACAAAAGTTTAGCTATTAAGTGTTTTAAGCCGTCACCTCCTTTGCACGAAACCTTCTCGTATGCTGCATTACGAATTCAAACAGGTCTCAGGAGTTATGAGAAAATTTTGCGCTTCATTATAGCGGGCCATAGTTACAATGGAAACCACACAACTATTGTTTTGAGACTTAACAAATGTTTACACATATCTGCTTTTTTGTTTCCAATTAACTTCTCGCCATATTTGTGTTGCCACGAAAACCAGCCTCATTTAATTGTGCCATCATTAGTTCTCTAGAGGATAAATATTATTGCGTGAATTCTATCTTTATATTCTATATGCTTCACTTTGTGGTTATTTTGCAGACAAGAAAACATTTTCAGTATAAAAACTACCATATCCGGTTATATGTTAGTTTTGTTTCTTTACCTACTTTTTTTTTGTTTGTAGACGCAAGTAGTGAATAATACAAGAAATACTTTGTTTTTCTCCTGCAAAAAACATATTAGTTAATAATATTTACATAGTGTATAGCAATAATACTTGTTAGTAATTTAATGGAACTACAAGATAGCTTTACCTATTTGCACGGTGATCTCTTAAACGAATTCTACCCGTTTATTCTGTTAACCTACTCGGTTATTATATAAAATAAACTAATTTTTAGTTAAAGTTAAGTAATGTTGTGAAGTCAATTGACCATGTATCGTCACGAGTGATGTAAGTTAGACATGCGTGTATTACGTACGTACCGAACTTAGGCGAACCTTTGATAAAATGAATTGTCATTGCCATATATTGCAGTTCACAAGAGCGGTGATTGATTGAATGGGGGAATTTGCTATTAATAGAGGTTCATTAATCAAATATTAACCTTGAAAGTCAATTAATAATACTGTTTCATACGTATCATATATTTAAATGGCATAACATATTGTATTAGCAAATATGATCATTTACGTCCAAGAACTTAATGAATATATCAATTGATTTTTACAGGATATATCTTTAAATCTACATCGGACTCTAGTTTTAATTTTTATGTTAGCAAAATTTATTAATTTGGCAACAATCTGAGTAATGGTAGAATTCTGCCGCTGAAATTAACCATAACGTCAGTATTTGTTGTATTTACACATTGAATTGAAGGACCTAATATAGATCCTTCAACGCTGTCTCGTAGTGGCCATATTTTTGTTTGGTTAACATTTTTCATTTTAATTATAATAGATAGATCTTTAACTTAATATCGCCTATATTGATACTTTACTTTGGACTAGACGTTAATTCTAGTTTTCTAATGAATGAAGAATTCCGAAATTTTAAACTTCACGCCATGGTATTTTATTTTCAAAATCAGTCATAAATTTATCTTTCCATATATGATTTCTAAATAAATTTCGTCACATTTTACATTATAAACAAAGTGACGTTATTGCGGCTAAACTAAGTCCTTTATACATATTTATACATAAAAAACCTCTAGAAAAGATTAAAGAGAAAAATGTAATTTGATATATTGTATTTTTAGATTTATAGTAAAATAGTTTCAATATCTTATATTCAACTAAGTTTCAACGAGGTGGCGGTGTGGTCTAAGTCGAAATTTTGGGGAACAAAAGACGCTTTTTTGATTTTATATATCGTGTTGGGGTCGTTTCAAAAGGCTATTTGTAAGCATTTATTTTGAATTTCAAATGATATACTCTCAACGATATGTAACAAAATGAACATAATAGTACCATACTCCATTATTTCCGAAGTTACTAAACTAAAAATAATAATAAACAGGATTGGCGGAATTTAACCAGAAGATTACAGAAAAAACTATAGCGGTTATCCTAGGTCCTATATTGTTTTGAGAAATTCAGGGTATTACTCGTCTTTGAAAAATGTAGTGAGCAATATGTTAATATAGTAAAAAATAATATTAATTCATGTATTAATACGTGAAGAGAAAACCTTTTACCCCCTTTTCAGTGTATTGCGCACACGGAGGGGTGTAAAAATTGGCACAGTTAAAGTTTATATGGAGAAGGAGTGCAAAAAGCTAAAATATATAAATATTATGTTACAAATTCATTAAATAATATATTAAAAAATTCATTGTTTTCATTCATACTGTCAATGTCAAACACATAGTCTGTGGTCAAAGAGCCGCACACCTTGTCACCAAAAGATTTTAAAATATTAGATTGACAATTTCTACCTGTGAATTTTGTATGAATTCAAATGTTTGTTTTTCAATAGTTTGTGGAGTGCATATCAAGGCAAAAAAGCTTTTATTTTATATTTTATGTAGGTAATATGTATCTATGTTTTACATATTAATGCGATACAGATTGCTTAATATACACTTATTTTAAAAGAAATAATCAATCTATCAGCTTACTAATCTACCTGCTTGCAAATGAAAAATTTGGTAGCAGCAATCTGCATTGACTTATTCTCGTCTACCTTTGACATAAGAACCTCAATAACGTTCAAGCTTAAACATGTAATAAAGTGCCGTCAAATTTCGACCATTAGGCGACCATTAATAATCATAAATAATGCAAGAAAAACATTTTGTGACCTCAAATATTTAAACATTTATATACAAGGATTCTTTATAGTACGAGTTCTACTCGTAGGTACATAGCTGTATTTGACAAGTTTTTAACACGCTTCTATTAACTTGACCTATAACTTCCTAATATTCTAAGTAAATGTTGCAACTCATATTTTGCCCACTTTTAATTATCCTATCGATTTGAAACTTTGTAAACTTATGCAATTCTAATAACGACGTGATAAAGAAGAGTTAAAGGAACTTCTCAATAGGCTAACTGAGATTACATCGAGTTTGTACTCATTTCACTACTTTCAATCAGTACTTTGGTGAGATATTTTATCTCCCGATCTGATGATAAAGGAAGAACCTAATCGTCAAAACTCCTCAATGTCTAATAGTAAGTCCTACGAGTTTGGGCTCAGATGATTTGCATCGATGAGTTCTTTCCTTTTCTTTTTTATTTTTATAAACTATAAATTTTTGCATATTAATTTGAGTTCTGCCATAGAATTAACAAAGTGTAATACCTAGAATGATAGTTTGATAGTTTGTAATATATAGAAGGTGTATAGATATATAGATAGTTTGTAATACCTAGAAAATGTATAGATGAAACGTCAAAAATTAACACCATTGACTCAATTACTTAACTTGTAGAAATGTTAATTACAAAAGCGATTCCCTTAAACGTTTTAATAACGAGGTCGATAATTTGTAAAAACTACTACTGAATCATCAACCACTTTTAGTCTGTGCTAAGATAATATCAATCGTTAGATCGTCGATCAATCGTTTGATAATATCAATCGTCGATTAATTCGAATCTACAAAGAATGGAACCTCTTGCGTAAAATACCACCGAGAAAGCAAACTCATGGTGGTCCTCTGATCCCATACTGATTTCATATAATCCAATATTATATTTACCATAAAGCTACGGCAAACGGATTTTACGGCACATGCGTATTGTTAAGTATTACAAGTGATGATGGGCAACGTCTAATCAAATAACAAGAACCGTTCTTTTCCAGGGCGAATACATTAGACGGAATCAAATACGATATAACAAACTGTTTTTAAATATTGCTTCACCAAATTTTGGTCTAGCTTATTTCCAATTTCACACAAAATAAAATTTAATTAAATATACTGTTTTATATATCATAATAACTCGATTATTGTGAACCATCATTAAATTAAGTTTTGACAAAAAATTGTACGTGTCTGTTCTGACGCTCGACTTCTTACGTACGATTGTCTTGGAATGCATAAAATAGGTAACACTATATATAAATATAAGTATAAATATCATTAAATGTAAAAACAAAATTCTTTATTTAAAAAAATGGTGACAATATAATTATTTTCAAGTAAAACAAAAAAGAACAAGGTCAAATTTTACGACAAAATCAAAAATATTTAATAATTGCAGATTAAGAAGTTAAAATTAAAGGAGACTATAATTTTGTAGGATGGAAGACACCAAATGTTCATACATAATGATATTAATGATTACAATGCAAAAATGTTATTACTGAAATTTAATCTGACTACCGACATGATTCCTTTTACTATATCTAGAACATTAAAATGTGCATTAAAATTAGTTTGCTCTGGATATTCCACTAGTGTTCTTAGCCAGAATGATAAAATGTGCATTCAATTAGTTTGAATGAGATGATATAAGCCAGTGATTGTTTTAATTTAGGAAGTTATCAATACATATTTTTTCCTAATATTTGGTAATTTAACAAATGTTTACCAAAGCATATTATATTGACAAACGAATTTGAGTACAAATGATGATAGAAACTTTTTCATAGCGTTTCAATATAATAATTCTATTTCATTGGTTAATACGCCATTTCATTGAACATTTGTTTTACGAACCCTTGCCAAATTATAATGCGTGCTTATAAACCCTTATTAACAAAGTTTGAATCATAAATGCGACTTTAACTATTAGTAAATAATTCCCAACGTATTTGTGTAAGATAAAAATATGAACATTCACATTTTTTTAGCCTTGAAATGTTTTAAACAACGTGCCTTTCTACACACAACAAAAGAATGACTATATGATTTATCACTGAAAATTTAACTATCTGTTGTGAAATTAAAGAATATAAAATAAAACACAATATGAAGAAAAAAATTCATAAAAGTAAAAGTAATGAAAATATAATTAGTAAAAGTATAAAAATATGGCATATAAAAATGAAATAAAAAAAATATTGAATAAAAAACTAAAAACATATTTCATTAATTTTTCAATTCCTTCTCTTCAATTTCAACATGGGCCTGTCTTTGAATCCTTTTGGCTGAAAGTGAACCGGACATCCGAATGCTGGCTGCTGGTGCGTCTCTTGCGTATTGGTATATTCGTGTCCACCTCCAACATGGTTTCCTGTACCTCACCCCTAGGCTGACCTGCAGGAACATCTTCCGTTGCTTCGGGACGATGTTGGTAAAGTTTCCGCAGCTTCAGCAAAAACTTCACTTCTACTCGTCGGTTTTTCTTCTGCTCGTGGAATTTACAATTTGTAATTTTAAAGGTGATTAAATTACAAACTATTTTCGTTTGTAATACTGTTTCTTCAATATTAAATATGAATTAAAATAAAACTCACTTCAAATAAATCAATCTAAACATTTTCGGTGCCTCATTACTATATTAATGAGTTTTTAAAAACAATTTAAATAAAATATTAATTGTACTTTACCTCGATTATATTACACAAGTTGTTTACATCGATTGAATTGATGTAAACAAATTTGAGTAGTCCCGTCAAACAAGAATTGTTTGACGGGAATACCACAATTAGGCCTGTCGCTATTAAGGAAACGACGAGGTCAACTTGGATGTAGCTAACCGCGTTTCCTCCGCCGGTGGCCATCCGCTACTGCCTTTCATTTGCCAACTCTCTTCTCTGCTTGGCTTTTATGTTAAGCCAAAGTCGGCACAGTTGACTTCCTTTTGCTAAAGAAACTAATAAAGTACACGTTTCTTAAGCATACCGTTTAAAAAAATGGATATTACATTCGTGCAAACAAATTAATTCTGTATTCATAAAACAAATTAATTTCAACTTCATCTTCGAGGAGAGATCCTACAAAATCCTAATACAGAGATTTAATTTGTCATCACTAGCTGCATGGAGAAAAAGCGTTGATCTATTTTATTTATATACAAAATCATACATTAGGATGTTGATTGTTCCTATCTCCTCTCTCTACCCAACTTCAACACTCGATTCAGATCTAGTACATGATATACTGAGATTATTCATACTACAAGTTTATAACAAGAATACCTTTTTTCATAACCCCATAATTCGAATGTACCCATTGCATAACGGTATTGTTTATCTACATCCATCCTTGGACATTTTTGAACGGAAATTATTAACATTTAAAATTACAGAATTTATTATTTATGAATAAAAACCAGCTACAATAGAATTAATGCTTTGTTCAGTATATAGAAAATAATATGATTCTATATTAATAGTAATATTAATATTTGATCGATATACTTTGTAATATATTTAATAACACAAGTAACCCTTGGAAATGTGTACGTAAATACAGTAACCATTTTGTGAACACGTAATTAGTAATAGTTTCATGATGTGTTCTTTTTATTATACATCCACGTGATTTCAACTTGTGTTATGAGCCTTTCAGTAAATAAATATATAAATTCTATTTTCATTATAAACGTGAATATTTGACTGTACTTACCCTTTCATTATTATATCCACTAGCATTATATAGGTATCTCAATATTGTTTTCATCTTCACATATTCTCCATCGATGCGTTTATCTTAAATTGCATCTTTGTGAGTGACGAATATCTTCAATCTGTTCTCGTGTATTTTCTTTTCTTGTATTCGTTTCACTACTTTTGTGAAACGCAATACTTCTAGCCAAAACAAAGTTCGCTTACAAGTGTGAGCAAAATAATTCGATATGCCAATTAAGGATGTGCCTGAAATTCTCTGTTTACACGTTTTTTCAATGCTCTGAACTTCGTATGTCCTGATCTTCTGATTTAACTATTCATGAAACTTACCACCGAGTGTTATGTATGAAAATTAATACTTAAGGAGTAAACTTCCAAAATAGAGCAAAAAATTCTATAAAAAATGTTATCAGAATGCTACTCTCTTCCGTGTATTATAACCTTTTCTTTTCTGTTTTTCTTCTTGTGAAATAGTAATCTCCCAAAGAAGAGAATATACGTAAAAAGAGGATAAGAAACAGTTATGAAGTTCCACAATGTAACTTATGTCCCATTGAGATACCTCGTCATACCCTTTAAATAAAAATAAATTTTATTTGTTTCCGATCTACAAAAAATAATATAAAAATTAAAATATGGTTTTAACAAAAAACGTAATATTTTATACTCACAAATGCTGCTGCTTAAACTCGAAAGTTAACATTCGAAACTTTGTAATTTATTGAAAACTATAAAAAAAATTTACCATAGTTTTGACATGAGAAATCTATCTTTGTTTTTCTTAGCTATTTTAAACATCAATATTAATAGATAAGGAATGTGTGTTTTATTTTAGTCTAAAAAGAAAAAAATCATGTTTAGATTCAAACTTAACCCTTCAGAGTCCAGACTCCATTGCTTTACCATTACGCCATTAATTCTCTTAGAGGGACAATAAAAAAGCATGTTCCATTTTTGTTGCGATAGATTAAAAAGAATTGGCAATACTTAATTTTTTCAGGTATCTATACTTATGTATAACAAAATACCAAGTTTCCAGTTTCAAGCTAAACATAATTGCCTAAATAATATAATTACATTTTTACGCACAACGTTCCCACAAACGTTTTTAACGTCCAAAATTCAGATAAGTACATTTTAATAACAAAAATTTACGGAAACTTCCGACAATACACCATACCAAACTTGATCACGTATAACACTCTCCAACATTCTGCATATATCAATCTACGTCTTTCATGGATGATGTAGTAAGACATAGGAAACGCACGTGACTGCTACAGTGTGACTATGTGAGAAGAGCGGCACTGAACAAGAGAGCGTCTCTTATTCGAGTCGAGCAGTGCACCACTTGACCATAATTATCGCGGTTTCTGTTGACCCGGTCTCTAGTTTCGGAAAATTGTTATTACATATGTTACAGCTCTAAACTTAATGGATGGAAAATGTGAGATTATGTTCTGGTTATTTTCAATTCTCGCTATGACCTAAGTATTTTTATATACCTTTATATGTTAAATATTATTTTATAAAATTGTACTGCTACTCAAGCAGTATAATTTTATAAAAAGAGAGAGAAGCTGGTGCTTAAAGTAATAATTGGAATCAGCCAAATGCAACATTGTTGCACATTGCTATCCCAATCACAATTACCTTTTATACTAATGTTAAATACAAGAAAACCTTTGACGTCTCAGAAAGGAGGAAATAAGGAAGGATGTGATGCATAAACCATTTCAATCCCTCGGTTATTTTAGTTCATGCGATTTCTTAATTTCTTCTATGCATGCATTGAGAAAGCACTTCTTAAATTTATATTTAGTTAAATTTATATAAAAATCGTTGGTAATACCAAATTTCGTAGTCGGTAGAACAAAATTTGCACGCCCAGTGCTTTTTTCTTAATATTAGTTTTTTATTGACTTTTTTGTATTTATAAATCAAATTAGTACGATGAATTTTTGTTAGTTAATTATAACTGGTAAGTAGGCCAAAATCGATGAAAAACATCATATCTTTGATCATGTGTCTTCTAAAGAGGCTAAAAAGTTGAAATAGAGAAGAAGTAAGAAGGTCCGCACAAAACATTGGTCGATAACATTCGCCGACCACCAAAAAAAGAGTTTTAAAAGAGCTTTGTTCTTAATTCAATTAACTTTTTTATAAAAATAAAACTATTCAACAAATTATTGTTGAAATTTTAAATTTTAATGATCCTTTCTATCGATCAAATACCTTTTTGTTATAAAAATGAAATTCTTCGACCCATAATTTTTAAAATATGTATATATTTTAATAGTTAAGCAATCTGCAGAAAAAAGAATCACCAAAATTTGAAGAGAATTGCAACTTGTAGTGAATTCTCATACATACGTACATATATAAATAGAGACCCACGGACAGAGACACGTATAATTTTTCAAACAAAAACTTAAAACATATTGAATGTTTAAAAAATTAAGACTTTCTTTTAGACAAAGTCCTCTGTCCAAAAACTATAATAAGAAATGTTTACCATTTCTGGCTCTGAACCTCAAATTGCCACTTCTCAACCTTCCGAGTCTCAAACTAAAGCTTAAACCAACCGATTGACAAGTTTAAAGCAGTAGTTATTGAATTGTCTCCGGTTCTTGATGTTGCAAAAAGAAGTACTACTGCACGTCTGAAATAAATTAGATCTACATAAGTTCTCCATAAAAATATAACTGGAAGAAAAAAGAGCAGACTAAAGAATTGTGAAATGGTCTAAGCGGGGAAAGAGTTTGCTTTCGTCAAAAGATGTCAGAAAGAAAGAGAAACTTTGGTTTTAGTATAAGATTTTAGCAAGAAAAGCAAAAAAAAACAATAAAGAAAACCAGATTCTACCCCATGGACCAATTCATTAAAAGATAATATACCATTTTGCCATCAATCTAATGAAGAGAAAACAAAACTACAAAATTTGGGTCCTAATAAAAATACATCAGAGTTTTCAAATTAATATTTTTGCGATTAATGCATTGTATAAGTATTTATAAATTTGCTTGCCGGTACTGGAGTAAAATTTCCTTGAAATTTATTTTTCCTAATCTTGAAATTTTAATAATAAAGTTGATTACTCCCGCATATATAGATATATTTTTGCTTTTCTATGCAGTACAAAATTTGTTTCACACACATCAGCAGGTATTAAACATGTAAATCTTAGATTATATTACTTTGATTTTTTTCTAAATAAACCTTATAGTAACGGTCTTGGCGAACTCCAAAAAGATATGTCAAATGAGTTGAAACTTTTTATCAAATTACTCAAAAGGGCCGTGTTCTTATATACCTTAAGATATCTCTATAGACCATCATCAGGCCTTATTATATTTACATGGGACCTATCCCGAACTATTTTTCTTAAAACAAAAAGAGAATCATAAAAATGGATCAATGCGTGACCGAGTTATGGCTGTATATTAAATAAAATAGAATTCCTACTTCCGCGTAGAATTGATGAACTCTTTTTTTTTGAGACTCGATGAAACGCGATACTTGATAACAGATTTTAATGTTACCTGTTAGATTTTTATAATTATCATGGAATTAATGGAACCCAATTGAGCAGTTCAGGCAAATATATGTACAAATATGTGTTCACAAAATTAAGCACATTTATTTTGTGTTTACAAAATTAGTCACATGTTGGAAACCTAAATAAACTTCCACGCACAAATATTATACCGTTTGATGTTAGTTAAAAAAACTTGACATAACCGTCTTATTTGAAGAAATCCTTGGCTAAACACACCAACTCAACATTTACAGCTACATAACCTTACTGGCCGCAATTAAGTGTTCGTATATTATGTTATATCCGTATAGTCTGTATATTACATACATAGCTGTAAAATTATACATTTGTACAGAAGCCTACATACACTGACATTTATCAGTATTTTACCTTCTCATCAATATTTCGTACATACCGGTCAAATTAAGAACTCCTTTTTATAAAACCCATTAATAACAAAAGAAATATCAATATATATCACAGTTTTTTGGTAGAAAATTTTAAGTCACTAAAACACTGAATTAATTATAATTTCCGATAGTGCAGCGTACAAAGGAAACATAAAAAAACTTCAAAGACAATATAAAGAAAATAAACGAATGTAACTAAATCACTGTTGTCTGGCCAAACATTTTGAGTCACTAAGATATTGAATTAATTACAAATTTCGTTCCTACAGTTTACAAAGGAGACATAAAAAAACTTCACTTTTTCGGTTATAATTAGTGTTTTTATTTACGAAATGATTATTGAAATATTTATTTCTTCCGTACAAAATTCCATAAAAATCACAAATATGTTTAACTGCGTAGACTGGAAAAATAAAGATTGCAAAGTGTCCTCATTAAGAATAATCTGCGTGCTCTGAAGGACCGTGGCGGGAATGAATTGAAGGTGCTGGATGCATTGTGCTGAAGTTCATCATAAGTCGTGATTTTAATGTGTATAGGTTAGTTACGTGTAAACAAATATTTTGTTTATCGTTACTATAATAATATTCATCAATAAAGCCAGATTTACAAAAGACGAATATCTTCTGTATTATTTAAATAAATATTGTAAAACATATTTCAATAATTTATATTAATTTATCTTAAGTACGCTCAGTTTTCCAGTAATTCCCATCGATATTATTTCCACATACTTAAATATTTTTTATGGTTTCACGTCTAAAGCTTTGGACTAATTTAAATAAAAATAAAAGTACATAGCGTTGTTTGAAAATGATAGGTACATTGGAAATGAAAAGAGGCAAAACAATGAAAACTAAAAGTAGTAAATTAAACCTAAGCTTCTTGAAAAACCTTTCTAATGACCTACACTCCAAAAAATGTCGTTTCATCCTTAAGGAAATAACACTCAAAAATACACGAAAAAAATTTGCCACATATGCAAATTATATATTAAAATTGTATCTCTAGCGTGTATTGCCAAATTGCATGCACATCTAAATACCAGAAACTACGAGGGTGTGACAGACGAATGAACACACACAGGTCTGACAACATTATAAGAGTACGATGACTACTGCGGACCCCAAAAAGAACAACGAGGAAAGGAACAGAACATATTTGATTTCGAGGACGAATTATTTTTTTTACAATAATTTCTCGCATTTCAGCCAGTGATACGGAAGCATTTAAAAAATGAATACAAAAATATATTAAAGACACTATTATAGAAGCAATATCGGATGTTTCCTTACATCAATATTATTAGAACCGAACCGTGAACTATCTAGACACTTAAGGCAATAATTATTAAATCATAAATAGAAAAGTAAAACAGATCTAACTGTTTCATCGTACTTGATGCTAAATCAACCACATCAATGTTCGTATAAAACAAGTTACGGATTTAGACAAGCCAATATTTCTATTATGTATCATAGCATAACATTCCAACTCGTATACAACGCTTCAATATGTGTACATACTGGTATTATTACATATGACAGCTCGTTAATCTTGCATTGGCTCATTCGGATAAACGAGCCAAATTTGACAAGATGTCCCAAGTTACTTAACAGTGACTTCCTACTGCTAATTTCGGTTTCCCACCTAATTAACCACACATGAAATTAGTTATAACTTTACAGTTCACCCCCGAGTGTTCGCGCTATGAATATTTTGCTCACAGAAAAGTTGACGAACTCAGTATTTTATCAAAAATATCTACCTGAGTCCCATTCACTCAGTAGCTGAGTTTTAAATGTTCTCCGTCTCGGGCGAACCTTTGTCATTGAGTTAGTGCGCTCCAGTCGTTTACAGGTTAGAGTTGGTTGGACCGATCTTCTATTTGCGGTATTTATTTCATCACGCGAGCGTCGGAGTAAGTATATAGGATACTTACTTCGACATATATTCCCTTAAAATTAAGTTTTAAGTAGGTGTCTCCTGTTTTATTGTTATTTTTAATATGCATAATGGCTAAACATATATGAAATATGAAATCACAAAGATTATTTTGTATTTTCATAGAGGGACGTGAAAAGTTTGTTGAAGGACGTGAACAAGTTTTAGTATGGCTTCTTAAAATGATTTCGAACATGTTTAAGATGCATCTGTTACTATAAAATACTGTAATCTATAAAAATACCTTAGTCATCGATGATATATTGTTGAGTTCCATTAACACAAGTCCATACATCATCATCGAACTTCGATCCCACTCTTGCTGTGAGTGCGTTGTCGACAAAAACGTATGCAAAGAAACAAATGGCTTAATCACGTATGATGCACTGTCATCAGTTGAAGGTTTTTTTTATCCAGCATTATTGTATCGTAACAAAATTTACATGAAACCATTCTTTATTTCTAATATTTTAAATAAAAGAGTTATACAAACCGTTTCAAAAATGCTACGCATATACGTTAACATTCATAAAAATAAAAAAAAAACAAAAAACACTCTTTTGTTGACAAAGGACACATTGAGATATATGAAATGAGCCTAAACTCTTTGAATGTTACTGTTTGCTACTGAGAAGTTTCCATTGTCACCTCATTTCTCAATTTTCAAACTCTCTTAGTTATAGTTTGTCATCAAAAACTCACTGAGACACGTGTAACGACCCCAATTCAATGCGTTTACCCTTGGCTATCGAGAAGTTTCTATAACCCACTTTGGGTATTCTCGGGTTTTTTTCCATTTCCTTATTAGACCAAATTGGAAAATTGTCAGTGATGTCTGTCTCTAATAAGCCGAGATCCCTATGCGTACAGTTTTCAGTAAGCAGATATTGAATTCCCACTCTACTTAGTTTACGACTTTTTACAAAATATTTTTGTTTTTTTAATCTCTACGTCAACGGAACAACCCTCCTCCCCTTGCAGTCATTATTAACCTTTAAATATTTGCTACAAGGAGATATTTTTAAAAATAACTAGTTCGCCGCCACCTCTTTTTTAATTAAATATACATTGAATGCCCATTGTTTCAATATATAATGGAAATTTAATTTAATTTAATAATTTACTGCATTGTTAAAAAGAATTGTTAATTATTCATTACAGTCAACTTAATATTTTTTAAATATCATTTCTACAACAAACTGATTAAACAATTATAGTGGATAAATAGATAGGTGATAGAATAGGTTAATTTTTCGAATTATTATTTACCTAATGAATTGAATCACATTTCCCATTAGTCGTTCAAATTTATTTTTTTTTAAGTTTAACTATATGGCTGCTAAATTGTATAACAATATGACTATTGCCGTCAAAAGTTTGAGACTTTAAGTCGAAGCGTTTATACTGAGAAAGGTAAATATTATATATTTTAATTTTATAAATGTATTTTAATTTTGAAAGATTGGCTCCAAAACATAAAATTATATGTATTTTCTACGAAAAGTCTTACTCTGCCCAGAATGTAAAACTTTATTATCAATTCGATCCCATCACCTGTAATTCACTTGTAAATTATTATAAGTGTCATCTAAAAATATTCTATCCCCGCGAAGCCTATTTTCCACCATTCTTCTAGGTTTTACGCCCTAAACCTAAGATCGGCATAGAAAATAGCATAATGGTTATCGTGAATCGCAAAGGGTTAATTTTATCTTATTCTTTTTCTGAAACCTGCCACATCAATAAATGAACATTTCCTTACCTATATTCATTATAACCAACGTTTTGGTACGGTAATGTCATGCAATTTTTTATTGCAAACATTTAGACTTTGTTTTCTTTCACTCAAATCTTTTATTTTTCCACAAAACGAATTGGTACTTATACCAAAAACGTGACAGAAGTGAACAATTTTCCGTACACCCAATTAAATCCCAGAAACAATAAACAAATTTAATTGCAATTTACATTGTTATATTCTCATTTTGTCACGTTTGCTTGAAGCTAATTATAATTATTTAATTAATTATTTTATTTTACTACTGCAGTGGGCTCTGCTACTTTGTAATACCTCCGCGTGCTTCCTTTAACGACTTTGTGTAATGTTTTTATTTTAATAATTTCTGCACCCCGAATGTTGTAAGTGATATTCTCATCCAGTATTGTTATTGTGAATGCTAACGCCTTTAAATTAATTAATCGCTCTACATAAGTCATCGTATATACTACATTATTATTAACTAGATACGAGTGAGTTGAGTCTGACTGAAATTAGGTAAACTGGATTCTAAGCATGCATATTTTAAGTAAAACATTTTATGTTTATTAGCAAAACTCATGAAAATTGAACACATTACGAAACAATTCCACGAAAATATTTTAATAGTAGGTTGTTTATATGTACTAATATTAACTATTTTTAATTACTTTATAATATTAAAGCCATAAACTTGTGAATAGAAATGGAATTAAATAAAATATCCTGCCCAAAATTTGCCTCTTCTAAAATTTCCTTAAAAATATTTTTACGTGTATACTGTTAAAATATATGTGGGTTAGTATGCTTTTCCAGTTAAATCAATGAATAGTAACTATTACTGCGTAAAGAAGCGCCACTCAGCTCCGTCCATCAATTTAACGTCACCCGCAGATAATGAGTACGATCATGTGTACGTGTTCCAAAGTTGCCGCTTGCTGCGTGCGCTTGTGATTTGTTCAATTGTGCTATGTTTGGCTGAGTCTAACTTATGTAGTTCAGTGTTACTATTACAATTAACTATTTATAGTAATTAAATTTTTATTTATAATTAATTTTTAAGTTTATAATTAACTATTTATAGTAATTGAATATAATAGTCCGTTATTGCACTGCGTACAAGTGCTTAAAAAGAATAAAATTACTAAGGATAGGAGATTGTTTTGTCTCCATTTTTTGTTTGTTGTAATTAATTTTGTTTTGTGCCACCAACTTATTTAGTTAGTACCTATAATTTTGTGTCAACTAACATGTCACTGAGCAGTTTTAAATTACGAACTGGTTTTAAGTCATTGTTTTATATGAACGCGATGTGTTTGGAAAACGTATTCGTGTAGTGTCGGCCGTAGATTTGTTATATTGTTTATTAAGAGATCTTTCACATGAAGCGAATCTAATCGAATCAAAAGTATAACAAAGACAATATTTCAGTGTACCAAATTTATATATAAACAAAATTTATTTAGGATTTTATTTTGTTTTAAGATCCATACTAAGTACATTTTTTTCAAATGCTATGTTTATATTATTTTATCAAATCACTTTCACACAATTAAATGTATAGTTTATAAAATATTTATTCATATAATTACATTTTTACAATTATATAATAATAAAGTCGTGTGCGCCAGTACGAAGCTATTGTGCCAGCGTGCTATCGAGACAGTCATTCGACGGATGCTATTGGTAAGAAAGAAAAACTGCTATGTTGCTGACGTATAGCGTCAACTCGCTTGATTGGCGCAGTTGTCCACAAAGATCGAGATCGACATGTAGTATTAGTAAATATTTTTTATTTGCACGCTACTGACAGCCCTACACTAATTTACCCACATGTATAGGCGAGTAGTAGCAGTGTATAGGCAATTAAATCGGTTCGCTAGTATGAAGTGTCGGGGGTGTGGTTAAGTTTCAAGTTTCCACGTCAAACTTCAAGTTCTTTCATAGGCAAATTTCATGTTTTTATGTTAATTTCAAGTTTCTACGTAAAACTTATAGTTCTTTCATGGATAAATTTCAAGTTTTTACGTCAAACTTCTTGTTACTTCATAGTTAAATTTGAATTTTCTATGTTAGGTTCAAGTTTCTACGTCCAACTTCTAGTTTTTCACGGTCGGATTTGAAGTTTCTATGTTAATTTCAAGTTTCCACGTCAAACTTCAAGTTCTTTCATAGTCAAATTTCATGTTTCAATATTAATTTTAAGTTTCTACGTGAAGATTCCAGTTCATTCACAGTTAAGTTTAAATTTCCTATGTTGGTTTCAAGTTTCTGTGTTAAACTTCTAGTTCTTTAATGGCCAGGTTTGAAGTTTATTAGTGAGTTACATATTTTTGCATTAAACTCTTTTTAAAAAAAAAACAGTTGTAACAAGCGGATAGATATTCAGATGGATGAACCCGTGAGTTATCTTATAGGAATTACGTTTTTTTTTCCTTTTAATGCACATCAACCCTTAAAATGTTAACTCTCTGTTCGATATATCGAAATATTTTGGCTATAATAAAATTAATTCACATAGTAATATTGGGTGATAATTGGATAAGGGTACAAAAAAAAGCATGAGAAAATTTATTTGAAAAGTGTGCAAAAAATATTATTTAAATAATTAAAAATATTGAAAAAAATTTTGAAAATAAATGCAACGAAAAAATTTGCTCTTAAGCGTACCATTTCTGAAAACCCGTTTCTCAATTTGCAGGAGATTATAAATAAGATAAAACGATATCCAGATTAAGGAAAAAGATATTCATAGAATAATATAAATTATAATTTGTTATGTTATTTTTCTGCCTGTGTGCATGTGAACAGACTTACTCGTTTAAATGGTATTTTAACTAGACATCTAAATTTAAAAAAACCGTAAATTAAAAAATATATTGAATATATTTGGCGTTAATTTTGTAGAAATTCATTATTCACAATTAAATGAAACTACGTGATGTAGTATTATTTCTACTATCTTTAATTTCTTTACCACGACCTAGGTTTCGTTGTATTACAACATCTTCAGGTGGGATATAAGCAAAGATATCTAGTTGTAATACAACGAAACCTAGGTCGTGGTAAAAAAATTAAAGATGGTAGAAATAATACTACATCACGTAGTTTCATTTAATTGTAAAAAATATATTTTAACTCTTTATCTCAATATTGCTATTTTGGAAAAAAGTATTACTTCAAATATAATTCATGTGGAAATTATGGATTATGGAAATTTATATGGATATTATGGATATTTTTTCCGGCACCATTTATTTTGTGTAAGTGATTCGGATACCTAATGACTATTTTATTATAATAACATTTTAAGTATGGACATCAACGCAAATTAGGAAAAAAGCACGTCATTAATGGTTTCCAAATTTATTCGGCAGAACATCAATGTAACAAACGACATGCGTAGCTAACATGTCATAGAATATTTACTTTAAAAATGGTATTCTTAAGCTGGTTGTACGTAATTAAATTAAATGAACAGAGCAGTCAACAGCTAGTTGTAAATACGTGATACAAAAAATACCGTTCAACGCGGTCAATGTACAAAATGTCATATAGATCTTATAGACACAGTAACATACGTATGTTATTTCGTCCCTTATTTAGAGAAAAATTTCCATAATTATTTTTTTACCGAGTTATGAAAGACATGGTACCGAGTCACGATGGTACGAGAGGAAAACGAATCAGAAATACTATAGCGGAGGGTCAGCGAAAAGAGCTGTTGGAGCAGCATAAATGTGTAAAATGGATTCACTGCTAGCTGCATAAAAATATATGTATATATATATATATATATATATATATATATATATATATATATATATTTATATATATATCTATATATATGTATATATATATATATATATATATATATATATATATATATAATCTACAACTTAGATATATATTTTAGATAGTAACAAAATATTAAAATCTGTCGTAAAAATCTTTTCTGAAAAATCTTATTCGTATTGACTCCAACCACTTGCTTTCCAATTAGTAGAAAAAGAATGGCAAATCCCTTTTGTCTTTTATGCAATGATATCGAGTATATCCAGTTGGGTACGTTCAAACGACGAAGCTGAAAAATATATTCATGAAATGCTTATAGTGAAAATAATATAAATTACAACGAAAATGCGCCTTCTGATGTCGTCTCCCTCAACGCATAAATTACTCCATCTAAGGGAAATCTTGATTATCAGCAAAATAGAGTGACTGAATTCGTGGTAACATCTAAGGTTTATATTTTAAGAATTTTAAGATCCATCCTGCGACATAATAATGATTGTACATTAATTGGTTTTAATGATCTAAACTCTTGTTTAAGCATGGTGAAAGTCGATCAAGATGCGTAGTATATTCCCTAAAGAACAAAACAATTGATTTCTGAGTCATGTGTTTAATTGTAAACTTTTATTTTACATATTTTTTTATGCACACCTATATCATTTAGTCCATGAAAAATAAAATAATTTTTTATTGTTCCTCATTTATTCAAATATGTTTTGGTAAACATTGTTTTTCTTTTTTTCTTTAAATACCCAAATTTTTATTATGTTTATTTATTTAAGGCCAGGCATATTTTTTTATGAAGCTTGTGTTATTTCAAACATAAAAAAATATAATTTGTATTAAATGTAGGAGTCTCTAATGAAACTGCTTAGTAAGTAGTAATTACGTATTGGTGTAACATGACTCGAACTTGTTTTATTTTTTTTTATTTTATTTATTTATTTCAAGCTTCAACGTACAAAAATTTTTCATATGCAATTTTTCAAACTTATTGCTACAAGTACAAATTATCAAGGTCACTAATAAAAATCAAAACAAATTAGTAAGTTACAACAAACAACCAAAATGTCACCACAGATAAATAAACATTTATACTTGTAAAAATACAAACAAACAAAATTATTAATATTGACATTGTTGGAACATGAAATTATTATAGGAACATAGAATTATTCCACTTCTGGTAATTTTAATGAAACCAGTTCTGAAGCTATGTAAAATTTGAAAATGAAACTAATGGAAATTCTTTCGACAAATAGAAGTATTTCCGGCTCAATTTAAGCTACACCAATCTGACAGCTTTTATAAATATTTTATACAATATTTGGCAATATGATACAATTGGCTATATGGGCCATATGAATCTATATTGTTTTTCTTCAAAAATGTGCTTTCCTGAAAATTTAATTTTCTTCAAAAAAGCTAAAGCTTTTTTAACCCGAGTTCGGTAATAAAATTGATCTACATTTTAGTCTAAAAATCTTAAGGTTAATGATTGGAATGCAAGAATTAGGAAATAGATTATCTTCCGCATACAATTTTTCTTTCGACTATTAAAGGGACATTATTTCACTGTCACAAAGACGTAATCGTAAGCTTTGACTTAATTCATAGGAGCGTTCTCAAATTGCCATTATAAAGTATGTTGTTTTTTTCTAAAATGATATTAAGCTAGATTAAATTAAAATACGAGAATCATTTTGATGAAAAATTAGCTCTGTTTATAAACTATTACATTTCTAGTTAACTTTTGTCATTTGACGCAATTTATTTGAATATTGATGTAATGAACATTTTACCTTAATAGGCCTAAAAGTTAACAAAAAATATCTCAAAAGGTATGCAACAGAGCAATCCTGCTCATTTACAAATACAATTTTTTAAAGTTATCCTTGACATTTTTCAATGTTATAACTGAATTACAAGCTTTATCGTCTAAGAAATAATTAAATAATATTTCTTCATAAATTTTGTATCAAACTGGCTTTAAATAATACTCCATTTCAGACGTTTCACTAATGAAAGAGTCAGTAAAGGTATCTCAGTGTATCGGACGAGAAAACTGGAGATGTGGCATTTCCCGAGAAGTTTACTAAAATAATTCAAATGGTTATTTTTAAATGCAAGTGATTACTTTGTATGAATGTGGTATATAAAAATAAGAATGTAAGACTTGTGGCGCCGGTGGGTCATGACGAGTTCTCGCAAAAAAAATTGTTAACAAATATTATGTTCTGAAATTATAAGTTTTGATATTCCACAAATATCATTCAATTTTTATGCATTACTACTTTCTGTTTTGTGTACTGTAAAAATATACTAGAGTGTACTTGACCATTATAAGTATACTTAAAAAAAAGAGTGAGCCGTCACGGGACGCCTGGCAGATGTGAAACATCGTGTTCGTACAAGTAATATGCATAAAAGACAAGATTATTACAGGAACTAAATATAGCATAATGAAAAAACAAAGTATTACGAATTTATTACAGAAAATGCTGACTTTATTTAATAAACATTTATTTAAAATTAATACAAAAATAATAAAGCACAGGTTATGTAAACCGTAGTAAACAACAGCGTCGAAATGAGTGAGGAGGGGGTCGCGTAGTCGGTTGCGCATGGCGACACGTCGCCATACCGTACACTCTACTATATATAGAATATATATATATATATATATATATATATATACCTTGTCGCCACGCCAATGATCCGGTTTATACCTGCGCCGATAAACGTTTCACATCGAAAAGTAGAGTTTAAAACAATGGGGTAATTTTAAAATTCATAAAACGATATCAGTTTTCAGAAAACACACTAATTTGTCCTTATTGCTAATACGTAAATAAAAACTCTCTCCCGGTAAAGAAAATCAAACTATAACTTTGGACAAAATAATTCGTTTTACATACCACCAAAATTGATAATGAACGTTCAAATGACACTTCAGAATAAAAAAAATATTTAAATGTCAAGTCGGTCGCATCCTCAACACCGGAAGTTAAAATCACGGCCAAGCACAGATGAATCCGGCTGTTACTAAGGTTATGTCACTTGACATGAATCATAAAATGCACGCGTCTACACTTAAAACGAGTATTAAATACGCGTGTCAAATACTACGCCTACCCGCAGCATTGGAGAAATTTGTGACGTGAGTTAAGCAAAGGAGCATGTTTCTTTTTACAAAGCAAAGGAGCATGTTCATTTTATAAGGGGTCTTGTGACCAGGAAAAAAAATAATTATACACAAATGAAACTTATGTCATTTTAAATCTTAAAATAATATTTTCCACGATTCAAACATACGTTATTTGAAAGATTAAAATTATTATAATTATATATAATAAACGTTTCGTTACTAATTTATAGAATATTATAAATATTTGAGAAAGTAGATTGCAGTTGTATAGATTTAGCGCTACCTAATCGTTCCCCTGATCTATGATCTATTTTACCCTTATTAAACCGGATCGTTGGCGTGGCGACGCTTGCCGTGGCGACGGGTCATCACGCTATACAAGGTAGGATATATATAGTCTATATGTAGTAGAGTGTACGGTATGGCGATGTGTCACCATGCGCAACCGACTACGCGACCCCTCCTCACTCAGTTCGACCCTGTTGTTTACTACGGTACACATAACATGTGCTTTATTATTTTTTGTATTAATTGTAAATAAATGTTTATTAAATAAAGTCACCATTTTCTGTAAGAAATTCGTAATACTTTATTTTTTCATTACGTTATATTTAGTTCCTGTAATAATCTTGTCTTTTATGCATATTACTTGTACGAACACGATGTTTCACATCTGCCAGGCGTCCCGTGAGGTTTTTTTTTTATTTCACCCAATGATCTATTTTACCATTATATTTTTTATTATTACGCTGTTAGATATTATTGATCACCATTTTCAAAAATTCATACATGTTTACTTCCTCTCATTCGCACTAATTGCTGAGACAAAATAAATTACCTGTCATTTCATTAGTCATACTCTTAAGCATTAATTACACTTATCAAGAGAGACAATATAATGGAAACACTGAATTCTGATAGTTAATATATTTAAGTTTTACATCACAATATTACATATACTTAATTAATAATGTTCTCCACTATATAATAAAACTACGCTAAAGGTATTATAATTTATTGGATTCGTACTATCATGATACCCAATAAAAATGTTATCGTATAACCAGCCGATAGTCCTTTAAAACAATGATGTATTTTACAGTCATTTGATTTATTACGATGATATGCAAATCAGAATGGTATCACTGAACACAATTTAATTATTCTATTTCCTTCCACAGTACTGTACATACGGCTATTTCGACACGATCAAATACAAGTGTCATTATATAAATAGTTGGTAATCCTTATTCGCCGTTTTAATGAAACGCATAATTTAAACGCAACTTATGTTAATAATAAAAACTATACCAAAGTATTTGCAATTACTGGTTTACTTTTAAATAAATGGATCGAGTAATTTTTCTGCCTTGTCACGTCACCAATTATAGTAAAGAAAAAACAAATCATTGAACAGTTCCCATTATCACCTCCTTTCTCCTTCACCAGATCCTTCCGGTTACAATATGTAACTAAAATATTTACATGCAAATCAAACAAGTCCAAACCTAATGAGTTTACATTTAGCCATTAACAAGTTCCTATTACCATGTCCCTCGTTTATCGATGGATCCTTCTAGTTACCGTTTGTAACCAAGTGACTTATTGAGACAAGTTACACGAGCCCAAACTTATTAATTTGGCTTGACAAGTTCTCATAACTACCTTCTCCACCATAATCAGATCCCCCCAGTCTCAATACTTAACCAAAGAATTCGTCAAAACAAATTAATGTCTACTCTTGTTGAATATATTTGGCGTTAATTTTGTAGAAATTCAATATTGACAATTAAATGAAACTACGTGATGTAGTATTATTTCTACTTTCTTTAATTTCTTCACCACGACCTAGGTTTTGTTGTATTACAACTAGCCATGTAGTATTATTTCTACATTCTTTAAATTCTTTACCACAAGCTAGGTTTCGTCTAGCTCTACGTCTAGTTTGAAATTATGAAATACGTCTAAGGAGCTACGCCAATAAGTCTAATTTCCAAGTGATAAAAAGTCTTTAAAATAAAATGCTTAAGGGTATAATTACCACTCCTTAGTACATACGCAACTTTAACCTCCATCGCAATCTTGATATTAAGATAGTAGAAGAGGTGATTAGTATATTTTCTAGTTCTCATTAAAAGAGACTCCAAAACCACATCAACGTAGAAGCATCTAGACTCATAAATGTTCAAAATATCACTTGATATCTCAAAAGGGTAAAACTCTTTGACCTTGCCAGATACAGAAAACTAAGTAATTTAATAGAAATATCTTACTTTAGACAGTTTTTAGTGTATTAATTTAGGAATAAATTAGTTACGTAACTAGTTGTAACAAAGATTTTTAAAAAAGTCCTTCATTTTTCTATTCTAGTACACTCGTTTAGTTTTTCCTTTTTTTTAATATTTTTGAATGAGAATTATTTAACTAAAGATAAATAACATAGTATTCATTTGATATTTTCTTAAAGTTAAATGCCTCGAGATGGTTTAATTTCATTTATTGTAATGATATTTAATTTAATGTATTTTACGTTTATAGGATACGTGAAGAATCTAGCAGCCGTCGATCAACGCCTTCTTTTGAAGTCTAATTATAACGCTTTTTACATGCACGCACGTAAATTGTTTTTCGTTTGACAATTATTTAAAATCATTATTACTGTTTGTTTTTTTGCAAGTGGTTTTACAAATAATTAATAAGCAGCTACCAAAATTTTAGCGTGCCCAAAATATATGTTCGAAATATTTCTGAATTGCAAATTTGAAGTAGTCACACATATTTGACATTTTCATGTCATCTGGAACATTTAATTTACAACTATTCAAATTTGATTGTGCCTGAAATACATTATTAAAATTAATTACTTTAAAAGTTTACATCGAGACGGTAGTAAAAATATTGCAAACACCAGGCAGATATTGGATTTCCCATTTAACTACTATCGAGATAATATTATGCAAAATTTATGAGTGTTTAAAGTACCTACCTAAAATTCCTTATCAGTTCTTGGGTTATTAAGAAGTATATGAAAAATTAAAAAAAAACTATATCAAAAATAAAAAGTGGGAGACCATGGCAAACAAGAAATTAAAAAGAAGAAAAACAGGAAAAAAAAATTCAGATGTATTAATACTAATATTAATACATCTGAATTTTGTTTAAGTAAAACCAAAAATACCAACAATGCGTTTTTTTTATTTTTTCATTAAAAAATCAATAGCAAAATTACAAAAAGTTGAAAAGAGGTAAGAAGATCCGCACAAAACGAAAGCCGAGAACCGTCAGTGAGCACAAAAAGAGTTTTTGTTGAAGATTCTTTACAAAAATTAAACTACAAAACAAATCATTATGAAAATCAACGAGTTTCTATTTTGGCAGTTAGCCAATGGACAAAAAAATTCGGTCCAAAATTTCGACCCATAAGGGGTCCTCATACGTACATACCTACATGCGTATATACCAAAAATTACCATACATACATACCTACATGCGTATATACCAAAAATTACCATACATACATACCTACATGCGTATATACTAAAAATTTCGACACATAAAGGGTCCTCATACGTACATACCTACATGCGTATAGACCAACCAACGGAGACGAACGCTATTTTTCGAAAGTAAATTTAGATCAAAATTAATACTTTGAAATATTAAAAAATTATATAATATTCTACAGAAAAGTACCTTCTTTTCAGAAAACTATATATCAAAGTACGTGTAAAATTATCCGAGTTATGATTACTTAAATCGTTTAAATTCAGGGTTAGTGCGCAAGGCGATATTAAACACACCCGCAATATAGCGACGTCAACGCGTCTTATTTAAATATTTCTCTTGTTGGGTATTATAGTATTCTAATTATACAAAAAAATTCACATTTTGTTTTTAGTTTAAGAACTAGAATAAGACACTAAATTTTGATAACATTTCGTATCATATTTTAAAATATTTTCTAAATGAAACATATTAGACTTTCATTCTTGGTGTGTTTCTCTATTCTCTGAAATTGCTCCAATAAAATTTATTTGCCTTAATTACCTGGATTTAACTTATTGACCGAAATTAAAACTGGGAAAATTTATGGTATCCTAGAGATATAAAAAAATATCTTGTATTAAAAAACCAACAAATTTCTTATGTTTTTAACATAGACATACAAATCCTCTCTTTTTCCTGAAAGAGAGAACAAACGATAACCCTTAATACAGCAATGCGACTTACCGAGCGTACACTTATCATAACTATCCAATCCTGCAACATATTTTGAGTATTTTTTGATGACATATGAGGAAAGTGTGACTTTTCCTCACCCGTCCCCTTTATTTGTCCAGCCAGTCGGGTCCTTCCGTATCGGAAGTTGTAATTGCGGTTAGACCCGAGTTAACTTAGTTGTCCCTATGTTTAGATATGTATAACTTGCTACCAATCATGAAATATGTCAGTATTAAATACACAAGGGAGCACTGTCGCAGTCCGTGGGCTGGAGGAATTTATTAAATAAGTTAACTAACAATGCTAACAGTGGCCAAGTTGTCAACAATAAATGTTAATATTGTTTATGACATATTTTTTGAATATTACAGCTTCTGATTTAATCTCTAATGCGAGCAGTTCGTGAGTACCTAATGTTTCTACTCTTACGAGTATAATATTTTGAATTAAAAATAATAGCCTTCTACCGACTTCTTTTAGAGTTCAGCTCGAATTCTTTCATATTTGATATAACTTTTCGGATATATTCTAAATTTTTATCTGATATTTTATATCGAATAGGTAAATATTTTATCACATTAGACAAACAGATAAATGCATACATCAATTAAAACCTAGGTTTAAACTTAATAATCTAAATTAAAAGTAAGCCCTTAATAATATCTAGAACAATACAGTTGTTTGAATCCTGAAATATGTAAGTATTGCACTATGCCAGGTACAGCACAGAAACAGTCTTTAAGTCATCGAACATCCCGTTTAATTTTATTGAAACCTTGTGAGTCCTACTTACAGATTCGTGCTTAGTCACCCATTTATAATGCTAAAATATGGGTATATTCCTTGATCCTTATCTTCAATATTTTTTATTAAAGATACGATTGTCTCGTTATTTACTAGACAACACATAATTTTTTTAGTAAATTTTTTTAGTTCTTTGTTTGAAAGTTGAAAGAATTTTAATAAATACCGATATTAATAACCACAATACCATATTTACCTAATTAGAGTTTCACGCGTATGTTAACTTATTACTGCAAAAACAAACAACCTTAATTGATACAGCTACGTAAATTAAGTTAAATTAAATCTTGCAGAAATAATTTTCTTTTGCTAACAATAAAGATAACAACGATCGAAAAGTAGTCAATAGCGTCATTAAAATAACTAAACCGCTCAAGTGTTATGATATTGGTTAACTATGGTACACTTTATAGAACCAGAAACAGTATTTCTATAAATGAATACGAAAAGGAAATATCTTTATTTGACCGTAAAATATAAGAACTAATCAAATTTAAAAGCTATATAAAATTCACTTCTAGCTGAAGACGATAATCAGAACCTGTCACTACTTAGCAAAACTTTTGAAATACACTCATCTGATCTACGTGACATAATATTGTCCAAAAGTCAATTAACATGAGTTATCGCAGCCAACAAAAGCACTTGCATCTATTTAGTAAACAGGTCGCAACTCAAGAGCTTAACAAATGAAAAAGTTAAGATTTTATTGCGTTATTCATGACGAATATCCCAGTCATCTCACAAAGCCAATCGTGACCAGAGCGTTATGTGCTTTACAGTCATATTGTCCGGCTGCTCCAAAACAATAAAAATTACTAGATTGACATTGATATTGTATATATTTACAAATTGTCAAATTTGTACAAATCATGATGATTGATAGAATTTCATACATTCTAATCTTTTGTAAGCTATTTAGTAAAACGAAGTTTAAATGTTTATTTTTTTAAAGTCTCATAATACCTCCCACACAAATAGCCCCATCTTTCGAGAGCACCATTTTTATCAAATTTCCCGGTTATAGACAACTCTTCTTTATTGCCAGTGCATAGATATTTAAAGTTGTAAATCTTTTAATTTTTATTTAGGTATATTTTGGTATTTTTTTAAAGATTCTAAGGAAAAAAGCTGATTTCTACAAAATGCTTAAATACATTAGTTTAATTAATAATATATAATATTAAATGTTTTAAATTCTAATAACTTACTTTAATTATGGATTTAGAGAGAGTTGCTAAAAAACTCTTGTAACAGTGCATGCTTTGAAATGACGTAAAAATAAAGAAAATAAGATATATTTGATGCCCGCAAAAAATTTATGAGTTAAACAAACAAAACAGGTAGTGATTGCTTGTTAAAGTTTGAGAGGTACTTTAGTTAAATATAATTCAAGCGTCTTTTGCCATATATTTATTAATTTTTACTACCTGCTACTGCTACCTTAAAATTTTGCAAAGCGAATATTTGTCGAAATAAAAGAAATATGTAAATTAGGAAAAGGTTTTTATCGTTTGACAGAAAAGATTTCCAAAATTAATCATTTAGCTTTCACTGATGTTTTTTGCAATAAATTTTTTTCATATATTTGTAAACATATGTCAGTCATTAAACGGTTGAGTCATTTTGATTCGTGATACAAGACGATACATAACGACAGTAAAAAGGAGGCAAATCAGAAAAAGATAAGAGAAAGAAACGAGAAAAAATGGGATATATAGAAACATATCCAGCATAAGCTTGACCATAGATAATATGATTCCTGATCTCATATCATTCACTGAGTTTATAGCACGCGTCTTCGTAGTATATTTTTTTTCTAAAGATAATCTTTAACACCTTCTTTTCTTGGTCGTGCTTTACATTACTCCGTCTTCAAAGGTTTTCGAGTCAAAACAGTTGAGATATTCTCGATACCAAATTATTGACAGCCGTATTTTGATGCCAAGTTGACCGAGCATTCGTCAACAAAGCCAGGTTCGGAAACAATCGGTCCTCTTCCTCTCAAATATGCGTATTGTCCAAAATTTATAAGCACAGCATAAAATCTACGAAACGAGAATTGGAAGTAGTCTCCTCTTAGTGCTATTGGATACATCTCTTCTGTCTCTTTGAATTTTCTTTCTTCTTCACCTTAATTGTTTAACATAGATCCGAGGAAATAAAATAACCGACAAGCTGAGAACTGAGAGTATTATTTTAGTCTATATTAGCTAATTCTATGCGTTATTATGAATTTATACTAATCTGATCAGATCATTCCCGTATTCAACCTGTTTAAACAGCTCTGGTGTTTTATTGAAACTAGTATTAAGGTGTTATTCGCAAATCCAAAAATACAGCGTTTTTGTCCAAAAAGTTTCAATAAATGATATCATGTTTGCTAATGATAATATAATTTATGGATTTTTTTACAATGGCATTGCCATTTTTGGACAATACGAATGTTTTCCTCCATTATAAGTTAAATATGAACCTACCTAGTTCCCATCAAAAAGTAACTCAGAGACTAAAAAGGAATTATAAGAATTTACACTTAGTCGCGGGAATTTCGTGCACTCTAAATAACACCAAATGGAAACTCTAAATAATCTAAAATAAAAGTAACATTCATTTACTGTTCACGCTGCCAAGTTACAGAACAAACTCCATTTCGATACCAAACTCGCCGTCCATTCACATAATAAAAAGTCGCCTTGAAAATTTGTAACTTCTCTTCTCTTTCATGTTCCTCCCGTTTATTATTTCTCCTTTGTTTTCGTACTCCTTAATAATAATTTAAAACTGCTTCGAAATTGAAAATGTTGTTTAACATATTTTGTTATCATTATATTTTAATCTCTATCTGTCTTATAATTTCATAATCATACTATGATTTTGATTGACCGAAATAGATATGAAATATGTCATGAAAGCAAATAAATAAATAGACTAAATAAATTAAATGAAACATTTATATGAGTGATTTCCATAATCTTTACAAAAAAAAATTTAGGTTACTTTTTATCTTTTTAATGTCATGTTGAGACAGTACCCCAATAAATGAAACAACGTGATGTAGTATCTTCTGCTAATAGCCCACCTAAAGATGTTGTAATACAACGAAACCTAGGTCGTGGTAAAGAACTTGAAGAGAGTAGAAATAATACTACATCACGTAGTTTCATTTAATTATGAATTTTGAATTTCTATAAAATTAACGCCAAATATATTCAATAATAGTACCCTAAATTATACAATTTTGAAAACACTATGTATAATTTATTCAGTAATTTTTAAATAATTTCGTAAAAAGAAACAAACAAAAAACAGTTAAAAAAATAAAACTGATGAAAATTTGAAAAATGATCGACCTGTTTACATATTTAAAAACGACTTCAATATACATACTTTTTGTTTTGTTTTATTTATACCTATTTCACCCTATTCGATTCAATTTTTTTTAATTGACGAACAAAGGTATTTTTTTTATTTCCATTCTAACGGAATAAACTTGAATTCAAATAAAAATTAATTTGACCCAATTTAAATTGTAGTCGTTTTACTTACAAAGTCATGGCATTATAAGGCATTTAATTTTGCATTTCTTTCTTATTATATGGTACACAATTTACTTTTCCTTTAAAAACTTCCCAGGTTTTGTATACTTATTCATTTGACTACAATCAGTAATATATAAAACAGGTTCATAGGCTTGCACTTAAATTATTTGAAGATCAAATAAGACTTTGTTCAACGTATGTCAATTGCACAATTTTCCTCTTGTTCCCGTTATAACTTTTCATAATATTTTTGCCTGGTCAGTAGCCATTCCCGTAACGCAACCCTCTGTAGTTATTATTGGACTGATGACACTCTCTGATTTATCATAAAGGGCCGTTCTCAAATATAAAAAAGGAGTGCACCGCTGATATGGAAATTATGTCAATAACTGCCTTGTTACGGTGTTACGTTTACTGTACTATTAAATAATTGGAAAATTATGAACGGATTTCCATTGCTTAAAGCAAATGCGTAAAAAAATTCTTAAGTCGTGTACAGAACACAATTAGCGAGAATAATTAATATATGAAAATTAATTCCTAAAATGCTCAAGATATAATTAAAATAAAAAATGAGCAGGTGTCAATTACAAAATTAACACATTAGTCATAATTATATGTGAATGTCAGCTTAGTTGCTTGTCCATTTCACCAAATAAAGGAGCCATTTTCCATATGACAATCACGTTTAAAATTATTCGCTTTTATATAACAGAGAAAAGCAAGCTTCGAAAGATTTCCTTTTTAAAGCTACTTTAATTCGAATAGAATCCACGCATCAAGCTTCTTAACATATCAGATTTATTCCGAATGATTCTAAATTATCAAGCTGCACTAGTAGCTTGAGATGGTTAGCGTAGTACACGCGATATATTCGCTTCCACAGTAGCTTTCATTACATCATTATAAACCTTGCTCCCAGTTCGCCCACGTGATTCATTTTAAAGATCACAATTATCAATTTATTTTTTTTCAAACCATAAACTTATTAAGCGTATAGCCATGCATATGCACAAACGTTTCGTGAATATTTTGACCTATCAATGCTACATGGCTTTCATGACAAATTTCATGTTCCGAAATAACGCATTTTTTTTGGCTTACAAAATTTAATCTATGAAAGGTATTTAGATAAATAATCTCAAAAAAAGTGCGTGCTTGAATCTAGTTACTTAGTTTAATAGTAAAAATAAACAAAAAAACTATTAAAGTAAAATTTAAGGAATATCGAAAATCGAATTTAAAATTATCGGAAATTTCATACTTAAATGGCTTGATGTAAATTTTGTACATAAAATACTTTCAACGAGCAATATTTCA
Organism: Druceiella hillmani; assembly: GCA_039881145.1. NCBI lineage: Eukaryota > Metazoa > Arthropoda > Insecta > Lepidoptera > Hepialidae > Druceiella > Druceiella hillmani. The sequence continues at coordinate 105,135,047 of JAYKKI010000001.1, read as the reverse complement.
AAGTGCAGAGTTTCTTCTTCTGTCCCTAAAATATTACATAGGCATTTGTATAACATTCTTCCGAAAAAAATAATGAAACCAAATCAACGTTTTTAAATAATACATCTCACGTTTTCAAAAGTTGTGAAATTACCTTTAAACTTGTGAGTCCAAATTAAAAAAATTATTGAACTCCATTATATGTGAACAAAATTTCAATACATAAAATTCTGTCAAAAGTTATTTTCGCGACTAAGATATAATAAATTAATTTTTATAACATAATTCGTTTCATTGCTTGCCGTTTGTATAATGAGACAATCTCTCAACGCAACTCTATTAAACCCACGAGCCGTTTGCAGGCGTTACGGCGAATTTCTGTTTTTTTTAGAAGCAAACCGTTCCGGTATGCGGGCGTATTTCATTAAGATAATAATGACAAGAGTGAACGACACTAAAGGGAAAGAAGATTAAAAAAACAAAAATATTATGCTATGTTATAACGCCAAGCGAAAGTTATAAAGCGAGCGACAGGCGGCAATTACAAAAACAAGGACTCACTACGTTTATCCATTCGGTAATGAAACGTATTAAGCAGGTAGTTTTTTAATTCCTTTTCCATAAATTTATATTTTCCGTTTATAAATAATCGACTACCGATATATATATAATATAATTTATAGATTCATTTAGTTTAAAATTTTAGAACTCTTCTAATTAAAATTAACTAAATACCTCAAATGATCAATGCAAATTTATATACAAAAATTATGAAATCAGTTCGGTGTTTTTGGATCTCAAATTAGATTGTAACCTTTTTGAACATCAAAACACGTGAAAGAAATAGAACACAACATTATTTTATTTATTTATTTATAGATCACAATTAAATGAAACTACGTGATGTAGTATTATTTCTATTTTCTTTAAGTTCTTTACAATGATCTAGGTTTCGTTGTATTACAATATCTTCAGGTGAGCTATTAGCAAAGATTCTTCTTCCGAAAAGATCTTTGATAATAGCTCACCTGAAGATGTTGTAATACAACGAAATCTAGGTCATGGTAAAGAACTTAAGGAAAGTAGAAATAATACTGCATCACGTAGTTTAATTTAATTGTGAATAATGAATTTCTACAAAATTAATGCCAAATATATTTTAAATTCAAGATTTATAAATTTTTTTATCTTCTCTTCTTGAGAAAATTAGGTCACTTTTACTTAAAACTCAGTTGGTAGTCGTTTTGTTATCGTCAAATTAAATTTTGGTTAAATTGTGTGTAAATTAAAAGAGTTTTAACCAAACCTCTAAGGCATTTACGGTAAAACTTGATAGAATTCGAATATGGAAATTTCTTAGATTCGTATCAAGCCTTTATATTAAAATGATTAAAAAAAGAAATCAATTTCTTTGGGGGAAAAAAATACGAGGAATGGATTAACCAAATGGGCCGAGTCAGCTACTGAAACTCGATTAATCCAAAAAAACTACTGACTCATGCAAAAACTTACTATGAGTAGTCTCTAAAAAGAACAAAAACCTCTGCTAGAACATTTACCCTTTAATTCTGAAAATAAGGAAACCTTTTAATTTTTATGGAAAATATTAAGTCACCGTTAGTAAGCCCACAGTAAAATAAATTGATTTTACCTTGTATATTAACAAATGCAAAACAATGCAAAAACTTCAATACTAATTTTATTTTCGATGGTGCATATGCTTAATAAGTAACATGACTCATAATATCAAAAAAAAGTAGAAAAAATAATTGGAGAAATTATAAAAGAGATAACCTCTATAAAAGGTTCAGACGTTTTTACTTCATCGTAGAGAAAAAGTGGGCAATTTTCCTATTCTGACAAAAAGAAATGTCTAATAGTTCTTGGAAACCCGTACAATAAATCAAGCTAAACATTATCACGAAGACCATTAATTAGTAAATAGATTTTTTAGTTGACTACGAAGTATGAACGGATGTCATTATTATATATTTTGCTTTCCATCGGAAAGTAGTAAATAATTTATTGTTTATTAAAACTAATATAAATTCAGCCATGATAAAAAATTTTATATTAAAAGCTGCATGGAGTATTGATAATAAAGACTCAGTAAAGGCAAAATCTGATTCTTTCTATTCAACGTACGTGCAAAAATGGAATTTGAACCTTTAAACCTTTTATAAGCATGGTTTTGAATTTGTTTATATTTTGCGTCCTAGTCCGGATCGAAACAACATTTTTGGTAAATAAATTAACATTATATATCATGTTTATTATTAGTGGGAAAATAAAAGGTTTTTGAATTACATTTTTCTCAAATTTACAGGGCTTCCTTAATTCGGTGTTTTATTCTACAGCATACTATTTTTGTGATAGTAACTTCCATATGAAATATTTTTATCCTCCTTAGAAGAGCTAACCTAAAGAGTTAAAGGAGTTTTTATAGTTAGAAGAAGTGTAGCGTATTTCCTGTTTCGGAAAAATGTTAAAACCTGAATAGCTGCTATTCGAACCGAACTTAGACCGTCAGTAAATAATTTTGTATTCGAAAATCTATAAAGCTAAACTATTATTTTACAGACCCAATAAAAAACACTATAATTATAAAATTTTTTGCAACTTGCATTGAAGATCAAAACAATTACTTCTTACACATGTGAAATAGCGCCTTACAACTAATCTAGAACAATTTTTCAGTCAAGTTTGAAAACGATTCGTAAAAGTTGTGATTGTCGGGAGAGTAATCCAGCAGTCCTCCAACTCCGCCTACTAGCGCCCTCCCCTAACGCGCACGGTGTTACCAGCAGAATAAATTTACCCACCAACTTCAAGAAATCGACGCATATAAATATATTTGCTTGCGGCAGTACGATTCACATTTGCATCAATTTATATGGTTATGGCTTGGCTTATATGAAGTATTATTAAGACTGCCATGTTAAATTTTCAAAATGTTTATTCTGACCACAACCAATGGCCAAAGTATTTAGATTCAAATTATTTAAAAACCTTGTCACATTTTACCATTTTATTCATCACTTAACTTTTAACACAAACTTTTATTACAAAAAGAAAACAATTATCTTAGTGTCTTAAAGTAAAAAGAGATGTGAAAAAGCCCATAATAAAAGTTTGAAAATATTCGATCTCTTACTAAAGAAATTAAAAATAGGATGAAACAATTATTTATATTAATTAGCATTCAATGTCGTGATAAAATTTCTTCATGTTTTAAACAATATCCATTCGTATTTTTCAAGAAATTAAAGAAGACGGCGTAAATGAATGACTGTAACATGTGTTGCCGTAGTCGTATATATAGTGATTACATACGCAATACGTAAAATATTCTAAAATTGAATATGATAACGGAAATTCAAAAGTTACACCAAATTTTCCAACGACATTTTCCAAATCTCGTCTTTTTTACAGATAAAGTTTTACATTTTTCAGTATCGAGCCATTAAGATGTTTTAATTTGGGTAAATAATTTTTTAAGAGGTGACAACACCAATAAAAATCGCGCGCGATTCTGTTAATAATAATCTACTTCGATATTTTAAAATTGCATAGTTAATTGAAAATTAAATTAAGTTTACGTATGAAAAGTAATCCCCATTGATATCTTTTGCAGTGCAGTGATATTTTTGCAGGTGGGAATAGCACAAGCCAGTATTTTAGGCTATATTGTCACATAACCTTTCAGAGCTGTGTCTTAGATTACACTGATAGCCGCGGTTTGATACTACGCATTTTATGGGTAGTTCTTTAGACACACTATCGCGACTGTTCTAGCCTTCTGGAATACTCATTATTCTAAGGTAAATACATAAGGTAAATACATATACAAATGAAGTGCTCAGATGAATCGGAAAAGGAAGAGCTCAAATGAAAATGTTGTAAACTAAAACTACTTTTATCAAGTAGAAACCATTATACAAATGATCAAAAAGCCTAATTTTTTTATATGGTTTTCTTTAAATTTCATATCCGATTAAATTGTTACACATGAGAATATAACCTGCTGCTTCTAGCTACTTGGACAAATACAATAATAAAATTTCCAAAAGTGGGCGATAAATTTCTTTTTAAATTGAACCAATCAAATTATTGTAAATTGTAAAAATATTTTTTGAGAAATTTTAAATTGCTAGTGTCTGAAAATGTAATATATTTTTATTTTCCCATGATTATTGTAAAACTAAAATATTGCCTTTTATCTGGTATTTTTGTTTCTACATTTCAAAATGAAGCTATAAAAGTCATATTAATTTATTTCAAAGATTTATTCGTAGTTTTTAATAGTAACATAATAAAATTATTTTATCCCAGGCATTTCGAAAATTACAGACAAAACAAGTAAAATTATTATCGAAAATAAAACTTTGCAATTACGGTACTTGTGTTAATTAGTTTGGGTCGTAAATACGAGTAAAATAACAATTCCGAGATACGGAGTGGGAGGTAATAAATGGTGAGTTAGTTTAGTGACTATCGAAGTTTGCATTGAAAATCTAGAACCGAATAGTTTTATAATATTTCCATAGATAAATAATCGCTTAAAGTTTAGTATTAAAATTCCGTTTTTAAATTTAGAACAAAACGACTATTACAGAATATATCGTATTAAAGTATACCAAGCAATACTTTTACAGGAACTGTGGAAAATTAAAAAAAATAACTTGTTTGAATTTCATTAATCTTAAAAAATATTATTATTTTAGTTTTAAAGGTCAAATCCGCCAACTGTCTAATATAGACTAAATGGGGTTTCTTGTTGAAATTTGATAATTGCAATGTTTTCTAATGAACTGTTTTTGGACACATTTGGTATACATATATATATATATATATATATATATATATATATATATATATATATATATATATATATACATATATATATATATATATATTTAATGATGCCCCGATTGACTGACATATCAACGTCCAACCCAAACCACTGATAAGTGAAATTTAAAATCTGGAAATGGTCTTTATTTTACACTGCAGGCCTCGTTTAAGAAAGAATTACTAGAAATTTATCCCTTAAGGGAGTAAAAAGGATTTATAGAGTTTGCATAGGAAAAATATTTCTGTTGTAAATTTTACGTAAAATTGAGTATCGATGCTCTTAACACAAATAATGAAACACATTCCAGCATTTTCTGCGATTCGACCCCCCAGTGAGTGGAAAGGGGGGTTAATTTAACGTTGGAAAATTTTTCTATAGTAAATTTTTATGCGACACTAGGTATTAGTTTCAATACAAATAATGGAACACTTATTTAAATATTTGCCGATACCCAGGGGGTGAAAAGGGCTGGCTAAGTTCATATCAGAAAAAATATTTTTATTGTAATTTTTACTTAAAATCTGGTATTAATACTCTTCAATACAAATAATGAGACACGTATTTCAGCATTTTTCGAGATTCAATCTTTAATGGGTTGAAAAGGTATGGCTAGTTTTGAAGGAAAAAAATATTTTTATGGTAATTTTTACCTAAAACTTAGTATTAATGCTCTTCGATACATATAATGAAACACATATTGCAGGATTTTTTGCGATTAAGCACCTAAAAGAGTTAAAAGTGGTTACTAATTTTTGTAGGGGAAAAAATATTTTTGGTAATTTTTACACAAAACTTGATATATATATATATATATATATATATATATATATATATATATATATATATATATGTGTGTGTGTGTGTGTATGCGCGCGCGCGCGCGTGTGTGTGTAAACTTTTTAGATGACCATTTTTTCGGATTCTGATATGAATAATTGGAGGAAATACAGTAAAATTTACAGTAATTTTCGACTTCATATTGTCTTCAACAGGGTAATTTTTTAGAGAAAATTTGCTATATATGAATAACAAAAGCCAAATATCAAATAAAATTACATTAAATATGAACTGAACTATTTTAAAGGCAGGAGAAAATTTTAAGGGTAGATGAGCTAACATTGATTTTTACTAAATAGCGGAGTGAATTGTTATTTTAAAAAATATTCACGTTTATCAGCAGGTGAATTTAGTGGACGTTGGATGTTTAGTGGGCGATAAACTAATCTAAATAAATTACGTCCATTGACAAAGATATAAACTATTCAATACGTAGCGAGCTCATGGAAATTAACAATAACACCCAGGTTTCGTATTTTACCAAAATGCTGTCTCTTATTTGGTGAAATTTCTTAAGTTTTTTATTAAAACTGTTAAATTTTTAAATACTTAATGATTATATTTAGCTATTGCAGGTATACAGAGCGAAAAAAGTAATTAAATAAGTAATTTATATATTGTTATAACGTTTCGCTTGGTAGCCATCCATATAAGTTAGTTTTTAATTTTTCAATATTTGATCAATTTTGTAGGATAAAGGAATTTTCATAATTACATCCACCTTAGTTTACGGTCAAATGTTTTAGTAAATATTAAGTAAATATTTCAGGATAATTACCCTCATATAATTAACTATATTTTACGTAATTTTAATCAACGTAGACCTGATGAGGTTGAGGGACTGGTGAAAGCTTAGAATATAAATGTGTTTTGTTCAATTTAAAGGTCAAGTTGGAAGGTTAAATATGAATTAAAGTTATGGTTAAAATTACAAAGCAGTCTTAAATTAACTGCTTATTACATGAATTGTTACAATTACTTTAAGTAACGTGTAATATATATTTAAAAGATTGCACCATGAATTTATTCCTCATAATTGAAATATTGAAGGTTTTCAAGATTATTTTTTATATATTATATTATAGATTTCCCCATATTATATTTTCGAAACAATGGCTGACTTAATGCATTTCTATCAATATGATATAAATTTTAAATAAATGTAAGTCCTAAGGCCTTTGTGTATCATCCTTCGACAATCACTGAACTCATCTGTTGGTATGCAATCTCAACCTCTCGGAGAATGATATTCTATCGATCAGTAAGCGCGTAGTTAACTAACTCAAACTCGTACTTAACTGGATAATTATACAACTCAAGGTAAAGTTAGCAATATACATAACCTTAAGTTGTAACTAATTTTGATGGAGATTAATTAAATGACAAGAAGGTAAGTAAATAAGTCACGTTTAGAGCCGGGTCGAGATGGGGTTGTTGTATTTTGAGCTCTGCACATGTAAGGGGAGTTTATAAGTCAACTTGAACTGAAAGATCTTTTGATTAAATATAGATTTATTTGCCAATATAGTCTTATTAATATATTTTGATTAACAATATTCCAAAAATTCAAACCATTAGCAAAAAATTAATTTCATATAACGAAGTGAAATCGCAATTTTTTTGAGTTTTTACCCAGTCTTAATAAAAGTTTTTTTTTGCGTAACAAGCTGTTCTTTATCGAAACAACAATGTATTATACTCTGCTGCATCAACAGTTAATTTGCCAGCCAATCTCTAATTACAGTTATCTATGTTGGTTTTCATTTTGGTTAGAACACGATATGACTATATGTATATTAATAAATAGTTGCAAACTAATATTTTCCAAAAATATTAATTGATCTTATTGACGACCTATCAATGTTGAGATTAATAATATTTTCTTCCTAACTCTTATGCATTAACTAGAATGCATTATATTTCATATGTTATATTCACGTACAAATATCTTAATCTCCAATAGTTTGAGTTCTGTAGTTGCCTAACATTGTACTGAGAATTTCAACTTACTTTTTTCACCATTTTTAAAATCATTATCACGGAATATTTCATAGCCGACTTTCACAATTTTTAACTGGTTTGGTTATGTGTCAATATATAGGTTGAGTTCTGTAGTTGCCTAATATTGTACTTACAATTTTAACTTACTTTTTTCACCATTTTTAAAATCATTATCACGTAATATTTCATAGCCGACTTTCACAATTTTTAATCTGGTTTGGTTATGTGTCAATATATAATTGTACTGAGAATTTCAACTTACTTTACACCATTTTTAAAATCATTATCACGGAATATTTCATAGTCGACTTTCACAATTTTTAATCTGGTTTGGTTATGTGTCAATATATAAATTTGAATTATTATTCCTGTTTAATTTTTTATGTAAAACGTCTTTAAGATCGATACCAGGGGCGGAGAAACAATCGGACCCGAATGAGCGTCAATTTTTCTCAAAGTAATTTTATTGTATGTGGTCCATCATTCCTTACGATCGGATGTTGCGAATAGTATAAATTCAAAGTAAACCAATGACAAAAATAGTGCGAGCAAAAAACTTATATGGATTTGATATTTTCAAGTGATATTCAAACCATTTCAAAGCCACGTGTGTCCCACTTCCCATATTATTATCTTATATTCAATAAATGAAAGTCGTATATAAATTGAAAGATTCAAAACATAAATTTAATTTAATATCAATGTACTTTATACGACTGGTATTTAATAATAATAACAGCAAAATGTTTGATACTGTAAAGTGTATGTTAGTAACTTTTTACCTATATATTTGTTTATTTTACAATAACGCGTAGGTAAGTACTCAAATAGAAATTGACAAAGAATATTGTTAGTATTATTTTAGAATTGTAGAGTGGGGCCTAATCTTAACATATTTTGAATTTTATGTGATATAAACTATGCTAGAATTTTGTTAATTTCTCGATTAAACAACTAAAGCTTTTAATTACGTTGAGATAATCAAGCAATTAAATAATACATCAAAATCAGTTTATGTTATTATTCAAATTCTATTTCTGGCATTTAAAACAAAAAAAATATAATTGAGTTAAATGATGTCTCAAATAAATTATTTATAATTAGTTAACCAGGTGTTATTGAATTGCCTCATGTTTTAAATATCATCCTAGTTAACCAGGTTTTTTCATGTTTTAGACAAGTTATCGTAAGTAACAAAATTGAATATTAAGTTGACTCAGAAAACTCGTCGTAAAGTAACTTAACTCGTCGTAAGTCGTAACCAACAAAATGATATCATTGAGAGTTCTCATATTTAACAATACTCAGTGATTTAGCATATTGAGTGATGCTACGAACTTGTCCTGTTGTTAAGAATTGTGACCAGTTTCTCGAACGGAGATTTTTGTTAAACAGGGTGCATTTGTAAAAATCTTTTGAGACTGATAAAAACGTTTAATATGTTTTCTTACGAAAAAACGTATAACGTTCAACAATAATGCCGGACAGTTCAGACAGACGTACTGAATATATGTGACATTCGATATTATTGATACTTGTCTGCATATAAGAATACGGTTACAAGGCACTTACAGTATTATTAACGATATTAAAATTATGTTAAAGGATAGTTGTTCTTTTCTCTGCATAAATGAGCAAACGTTAAAATTAGCGAACGATTATTATATTTTTTTACGTTCTACTGCTTAGAATTTAAAGTAATTTTTCTATAACAATGGAAATATTAATAATTTATCTTCAATATTGTTTATTCATGGTTATTTTAGCTGGTTAGCAAATATTATGTAACTAAATAACACAATAGAGATACGTAAATTTGACTCGGTGCTAGTTTCCTTTTCTACCACGGCCGAAACGCATTTTCTTCCTTATATCTTAAATTTTAATTTAATTCGACCAAATTGTGTTCTTGTAATTGAAAAATTCATAAATATTTAAATTAGAAAATTAGTTTAAAACATGAATTAAAATATTTTAGAAAAGGCTCTTGAAAAATAAAATCCGTAACACGGAGGAGTGAAGGGTCCACACTAAAAATATAATAATTCTCTATTAAATATAAAATTTAAACAAAAAATAATTTAAATATTATTTTTATTATGAGGTATAGAACTTTGTATCCGGAGGAATGATTTAATGAAATTGTTATTTCGTAAAAAGTACGTCTGACTTGATAGAAAAATGAATGACTCATGAATTGGCCTCCTTGAAAGTTTATCCAAGAAAATTCGGTAGAAAGTAAGTATCTACAATAAACGACGAAAGGTTTATAAGTGACAACAGAAAAAAGGTAAAGGTAGACTTCATAGTTTTAATAAAAAAACATTTAAATTCGCGTATTGTTCGCGAGTTAAAATAGCACGACGTTCACGAGTCCAAGTCTCAAATAGTCCACAAGTCAAATTTTCCTAGAGTTCGGTAGTTAAGCTTGGGTAGAGTTAGCCAGTCAAATTCGCGTGTCGTTCTCGAGACAGACTCGCGTTTGCGTACACAGGTATATCATAATTGGAATTATTAAGTTTAGACACTTTAAAAGGCAGAGAAACATTGTTTAGAAATTTAATACAAACTTTTAAGACATATTAGTATTTAATACTTAGATAAATGTTATACTTTTAAATTTTCCCTTTTATCCATTCCAACTTCCATTTTATAACTCAAACGATAAAAATAAAATAAATAACAACTTATTTGACTTTTATGTTCTTACTAAAGTCACGAATTCTGACTCAAAATTAAGGTCAAATTTTGGGTATCACAACGCGTGGTCTTTTGGAAATTAAGCTATGATGGACTAACGAACGCATAGACGGACACCGAATTTACATCACAAGTTTTGGTACAATACAAATTAAAAAAATTAAAAAGTCGTCATGGTATTAACATTAATTTTTATATAATTCTTTGTAGTAATTACATCATTATTGGACATACACCAATTTCTTTTATAGTAGTTGGGGAGAAAACCAAAGAGAAAATTGCCTCTATAAACAATTTTTAATTAATTTAGACAAATAATCATTTTGAGAAACTTTGTTCTTGTGTTTGTTTATAATGCGAGAAGTTTTGTAATGATTTCAATGAAAAACACTTGTTTTGCGAACAACTTTAAAATTTGATTTTAACATTAAAATGTACATAATTATATTGCAAGGGCTTGAACATAGTCAAACTATTTACATAGTCATGAGTGAAAATTATATTTATATAAATTAACTGGTAATCTGTACGGAAAACTGGTAATTGTATTTATATAAAATCTTTGCTAATAGACCACCTGAAGATGTTGTAATACAACGAAACCTGTGTTGTAAATAAACAATGTGTAGCTAATAAACAAGATATCACTTGACAAATAGAGATGTGAGTGAGGTGTTAGTCTCTGCTTACGTCGTTACATATTTTTTTCAAATATTGAATATATTTGGCGTTAATTTTGTAGAAATTCATTTTATTTTATTTTTCGCTACTAAATGAAACTACGTGATGTAGTACTTGCCCACCTGAAGATGTTGTACAACAAAACCGAGGTCGTGATAAAGAATTGAAATAAAATAGAAATATTGTTATATCACGAAGTTTCATTTAGTTGTGGAAAATTAAATTAAAATATTTCTTCAAGTTATTTGTAACACAAAAGCTTTTTAATTTTAAAATATGTTCATAAAATCATCACCTATGTATTTTTGTTTTAATTTCATTTAATTTGTCAGGGAATCGAGAGCATTAAATGGTTGCTAACTTCTGCGCTATCATTTTATTTTTGAGAAAAAAAAATGTAAAACTTACGGCAAAATCGCAAGGTGACCGTCATTATTAAGTTGGTTTATTTTAAGTTACTGTAAACACTATTTTATAAGAGTGAAAGTGATAATGGTTTTGTTTACTACACTGAATAAGGATGAACTAGAATCACAGCACGATAATATATTCATGAAAACAGTTACCTGAAAACAGTCGTTAAAAAATTATCAAAATTGATTAAAAAAATAAGCTGGTTTGAACTTTTAAATTTAATGGTAGAACAGAGCGGAGATATCTCTTATCTTATTCACACTGTACGAACTAGTCTTTGAACTAGTAAAACAGAGTTAACAAGAATTATATCACAATTTATTAAGGCCGTTTTTTCTCGAAACATTAAGTTTAAACGGTTATAAGTCGATCAAATTGTCACTTTTCTCACCTGTCGCCCTGAAATTGTTATACATAAAATAAAAAAAAGTTGATCAACTGACTATAGGGTATAGTCATTAAATACAGAGTAAATAAATATTTTGACCCGCGTCTTATCAAAAATTAATAGAGAAACTAACTAAACTATTATAAATGAACTTTTAGTGCAATTAACCCAAAAACTCATTACTTTTTTAAAGAATTAAAATTTATTCTACGCTTTGTTAGCTTAATATTTTCTCGATGTAACTAAAATTATTTAGTGTATCCATGTAGCGTTCCGCTTCTTACAACAAATACCTATAATTTCACCCTGCTCGTACGTCCGCGCGTCCGTCCCTTTATTACAGCATCACAACTTCTAGAGCTTTAGACCTACGTGAATGAAATAGATAAAAAAGACTTTTTTCCTCTATGATGTTTTTAATTTTTTTTCGTGTGGTTTATATTTGAATAATTTATTGCAATGTACGTATAGTGCAATTCACATTCGACATGAACCGCGGTTTAAATTTTAATTGAATTTTAATTTATTACCTGACTAAAGCACAAACACCTGTTTGATATAAAAAGAAGGAGGATAAACCTTTGTATCAATCGTGCTATTTCGTTTTTAATACAGTTAAATACATTGAATTTTTTTAATTACTTCAGTGTAAGAATTAATTGGGAATGATATTATAGCTCAAATTTAAAATTCACGTGACTCAAAAGTTAATATAAACAATAATATTGTGTGGATAATGATTTGGACGTTAATTTAGAAATGCTGTTTTAAGCTATTCTTCTTGTACGTGCTCCGTAACTTTTATGACTTTACCACCACCCATTTCTCTATTTCACAACGAAAAACGAAATACTTACAAGATTATTCATATATCCTTCTGTATGTTTCACAATCAAAAGCATTTTTCTCAGTAATGTTTCGATATAGAAGCTTGATAAACCATGGTAACTTTGATATATCTTAACACGCAACAAGAAAAAAATGTTCGCATAGAAATTTTGCAACGGGGGAGACGAATTTTCCTTTAAAAATAAAAGTATTTTAAAAATAATATTTTTGTAATGTTAAGTAGCACGTCTCTCAATATTGGCTGAAAAAAATGTAAAACACGGATTAAGCCTCCGCCTCTCCTCATATTTCTGCAACTACTAAGTAAACATTTGAAAGTAATAGAGTTTCTATAAGTTTTCTTAAATTTTGTAACTAAATTAAAACGACAATTTTAGATCTCAACGAGAGGTATACCAAGCAATACGTTGGTTTGAAGTAAAATAATGTGAGATATTAGTAAATAGTTTAATAGGAATAATATGTATTCACCCTTAAATGTTTAAATCTTTCTTTGAACTTATAAACTTAAATATACAGGGAACTCCCGAAAAGTGAATTTCTATACGTATTAAACCTTTCCTTTTGCATTTTATTGCATTTTTTAACATTATTCTCATATATTTTGTAATGAACTGATTGTTATTCAATGTGTAAGTTTATTTTCTAAATCTATAAGTATGTTTCCGCAAAATGTGCCACGTGTAAATTTTTACATCTGTAACTAGTTACACGAGTAATAAATTAAATGTGAAATATGAGAGCGAAGTCCTAAATACGCAATTGAACTGATCTCAAACCTTTCACTATTTTTTCGATATTACGAAACTGAAAAGTCCAATTATATAATTCCTCAACCAAAGGAAAACTCCGGAGGCCATCCGCTACTGCATGCTTTAATTTAACGCGAGTTACAGAATCCATAAATTTGACCGAAATAGTTTTGCAAAATATTTTTTCATCTCTTTGATTAAAATTTTTGTTATATAGTTATTTGTAATGAATATTTCCATCCAGTTTTTTTTCGGGGTAAAACAGCTAATTACAATAAAACGTAAAATGAAATTGATAATATAAAATTTCGGTTCATTACTCTTATTAAGGGTGAACTTAAAATAAACGTAGTCTTTGATGAAGTTACTTATATTTTTAAATTTAATTATTTCAAAGAAACTTTTGTAGACAGTTCAGTTCATAACGTGATCCAAGCGCCATTTTTATTTTCCAATGCGGAAATAAAACTTATCAATTTGGAAGTGACGTAGTGACACTGATTGAAATTGTTTATTTGCAACACCAAATCCGACTGTTAGATCTGTGATTTTGAGACAAGTTATCTTGCAAAGGTAAACAATTTGCAATCGTTATAAACTAATTGTTGCTTACGGTTTCGCCCGTAACAAACCAGTAACTTCTGATGAGTATCGTAAGACAAAATATATATTTCCGCTCACATTTTGCTTTGATTGGAGTAAAAAAGAAAACATATGATTCGGGGGCTAAAATACTACTTGACTTTTTACTGTATAATCGATCAACTATTTCTATACATATAAATAAACTCATAAAGAAGTACGATATATTTTTTTTTAATATTCTTGTATCTAATCGTGCTTGCAACATATCTGCCAGCAATTCGAACCCATGTCTTATCTTCTTTTTAAGACTTCATATCAGAATTATGACGAAATAATCTTGCTCTATTATTAATGTATTCATTTGTTGATGGCAAACGAACTAATCTTTGAACAAACTAGCACTCGTATATAGTATATTAATATCATCCACAATAATAACATATCTTTAAAATTTTAATCAAAATATAATTTCACTATAAACTTAGTAACAAATTTATAAATGTGTGTATGTGTATGTGCGTGCGTGCGGGCGTGCGTGCGTGTGTGCAGGCGTGCGCTCGTGCGTACGTGCGTGCTTACGTGAGTGCTTGCTTGCATGAATGTGTGTGTGTATGTGTGTGTGTGTATGTGTGTGCGCGCGTGTGTGCGCGTGTGTGTTTGTGTGTGTGTGTGTGTGTGTTTATGTGTGTGTATGTAAACATCTGTTTTCCTGTTTTCTTTCTTTTATACTTTTTATTAATTACTTCTCATTCTTTATCTTTTTTACCTTACCAACTTCTTATTATTTTAAATAACTTTTTTGCCTTTATGTTTTATTTGGTGTATGAATGTTTTATTACTTGGTGCTTTTATTGACTGGAAAGACTTCTACTATAGCAGTTAATCAATAATATGTATTTACACATTAAAGTCAATATATAAATAAATATTGGGGAGTTTCCTATATATATATATATATATTTATATATATATATATTTATATATATATATATATATATATATATATATATATATATATATATATATATATATACAAATGGTTGAAGATAGACATTATTTTAAGAGTCGACATTCATAAGACGATTCGAAACATACAATTTCCTGAATATCGCAAGATGTTCATTCCTTTTGTTTATTTAAATACATGTTGAAATGTGATATTTATAAAAGTAATAAACCGGTAAGTTCGAGCCATATTCAAATGTCAAAGATTTCGTGACCATATCTGTCCACAGTTTTATATAAACAAATGACATACTAAGACCATTAACTGTATCTGTCCGCTGTCTTATTACAGCATTTGGTTATAATGCCGTTAGCTCATGTAGTTTTACTACAGTTAACCGAATTATTGAAAAGATTAATGACTCGTGAAAACTAAATAAAAAGAAAAAACGTAGTGGTCAGATGAATCCTTTGTTGAATATTTTATAATTATTATTATAATTTAACCATAAATGACTTCTTAAATTTTTATTTTATATTCAAAAACATGTTACAGTCCTTTTAATAAAATATGGTAGTACCTTTCGGTCATTTTTTTCCTTACGTAATTCGTAATGCTTTAAAAATCCTTCATTCATTAGATGATCAGTGAAATATTCTTCATTAGATGAATTAACATATTTCTCATTTATTAAAGCCAGTCAAACCGTTTGCTTCCCAGAAGATAACTAACACACATACATACGTATATGGACCAATAAAGATATAAAGTTCCGTTTTTAATTCATTGAAATCGGAAAAATACAAATTCTTTCGTGATGTTTCAATATATGAAATGAATTTAGAATAGCTTGACAGTATTATAGATTTTATTGAAATATAAATTATCGTTTGATCTTATAAGGTGTTTCTGAAATTGAAGTTGTTTACTTTCTTTTATACTGACTTTTCGATAAAGACAATTACTCCCTTGACATAAAAAGTAAGGCTGAAAGTAAAAACAATCACTCCCTTGATATGAAATATAAGAGAAAGATTAAAAACAAATACTCCCTTGGCATACAACAAAACTTTAGTGAGTTTTACTTTGTACATTAAACGTTAAACTAAAAGTTAAAATGAAAGGCTTACAAATCTTCTAAATAAATCAAGTGTGAAAAGCTTATGAAATTCAAACGACAAAATTACAACGACAGGAACTCACGCAATTTGACAAACTTTTATACCGAAAAGCTACATATTTGATAAAAAATAGGTATTGGCTCTATTTTGATTGAAACATTTCTTTTAAAGGTTTAAGACTTGCCCGATGAATTATTTTTTTTCATAATGAAATATCGTAGTAATATTGAAAATCGCTGTAAAGTAAAAGTAAAAAATACGTTAAAGGAAACGATGCCGTAAACATGTTACATTCTGTAAAAATTCAAGCGAAAGCTCGTAGTATTACGATTATGTTCTTTTATTGCATTTAAATAATTCTAATTATCAATAAAAATTGTGCAATCTGTACTTTATAATGCTATAAAAAGCCAAAAATGAGTCAAGAATATCATTAAAATTTACAATTAAATGAAATAATGTAATATTATTTCTACTTTTTATAAGTTCTTTACCGCGACCTAGGTTTCATTGTATTACAACATCTTCAGGTGGGCTATTAGCAAAGATTTACTAATAGCCCACCTGCAGATGTTGTAATACAACGAAATCTAGGTCATGGTAAAGAACTTACAGAAAGTTGAAATAATACTACATCACGTATTTTCATTTAGTGGTGAATAATGGATTTCTACAAAATTACCGCCAAATATATTCAATATTAAAATTTAGGATAAAATAACAAGAAGACGATGATTTTGAACAAAGTGTCCGTACGTTTCGTCAACAGCGACACTCATAATGTAATTAAATATTTAAAATACCAAGTTATCGGCTACAAGAACAAATGAGTAAATGTATACCAAGGCCATGCACATTTCTTAACAAACTCGAATGATTTTTATCAAAAGTTTAGCGGAACAATAAAAATACGAGTAGAACTGTAAATAAATATTTAAATAATACATATGTATATGTATATATATATATATATATATATATATATATATTATATATATGTGTACATATATCCTACTAGTCATCCACACAGTTTTTCATCCTAAATGTATTGCCGTTTGAAAAAAATTTTGCAAGCGCAAAAACATTGTGAATTTCTCAAAAACTACAGGGTTTAGGATATTCTAGAAGCAGTTTTAGGGAGGGAGACATATTTTTTATAAAAGTTTTCAGTAATATATTCAAAAGTACAAAATATTGTCCAAAATCTAGTTTTGGAACTCTCATCAATTAAATTAAAAAATTTAATAGGATATGATTACTTTATCTGGTCTCTTCTGAAATCGTTTTATATAAATGTTTTTGTATAATAATTATTTATATAAATACGGATCAATATGCTTCGATATTATTGTCATCGATATGTTGACTTGGGTCGATATATATATCAAATGATTTCTCAGAAAAATGTCTATGTTAGACAAACGGACGGATAGAGACGCAGGATAAAGAAACCTTTATTAGTCTTCTCAAATCTAATAAGAGTTTCTTTTTTTCCCTTTCAATATACGGAACTCTAACAAGAAACCAGCTTTTACTTTCATTAGAAAGATAAAATTTAATTAAACTTTTTTTATACATAAAGGTGCAGATAAATAACGTTAATGAAGATTTAGACCTCCGTGCCTAAAACTCTTTTGAACATATATACCAATATACTTAAAATAATAAATACATAAAAACAATTTGTAAACTCCACTGCAAAAAAAGTGGATTAAGAAACGAGCCAGACTATTATAAATTTGCAAGTTATCATGGAGCCATAATTTGTTTGTACGGGTATGACGAAAAAACTAATTCAACGAATATTAATAGAATTTTGGATATTGTACAGCTTAATGTCCGAAAAGTAAATTTAGTATCACTTTGATTAAACATAAGAAAGGTTTTCTTCGTCTGTCTATCTCGTTTTGTTGTTCGTTTATTTTTACGCGCATTATGCAAAAACTAAGTCATCTAATTTAATGGATTTTTCGATATTGTACAAAATAAGGTCTCAGACATAAACTTAGTACCACTTTCATAAAATATGGGATCAATATTATTGAACCAGTCAATATTACAGTACCTTCTCCGGGAGGAAGGTACTGTAATCTTTCAAGTCACCAAAAATAGCTCAATACAACGTCAAAAGGTTGAGAAATATGGAAAAAAATATTGATCTGCAGACAACATTTAATTTGTTCAAACTACAACCTAAAAATATTCCTTTGAATATTGACTGGTTCAATAATATCATGTTAAAACAGAACTGCTGCAATGCCATCTTAATACTGCTTTCGATTAAAATCAATCGATTGTAGTAGATGTAAATTAACTCGCACTATCCAAATCAGTTCGTATATTAGCTGAGTTATTATGCTAAATTATTCGCGGGTAAAAAGCACTATAAAGTATAAAGGAAAAAATGTAAAATACGATTAAGCGTCATCAACACTTGTCCGCGAATTGAAAATTTACATTAACGACGTATCCGGAAACATTTTCATGGATGGAAAAAACGCGACTATACTAACTACGCGAAGGAGTGAAATTGAAAAGCGGCAAGCGTGAGCACGTTAATCGACGCGCGAGTCTAGCAAAGGTCGATGACGTAGAACTGTTTTAATACCCTAATGTATTTCAATGACATAAACCGCAAAGTTCAACACAGGGTAGGCTTAAGAACTTTGAGTGACATGACCGCAGAATGTGACGCTTTACATGGAGGGGGTAGTTTCCAACGCCTCGAAAAAGATAAGGAATTATTAATTCGTATGGCGTTTTAAACTGCCTCACTTCTTTGGTTTTACATAGAAATTATTTTCTAGTCTCTCGCCAAAAATAGAGTAATTATAATGTCAAAATCTGTCTGAATTTAAATACTATGTTCAGATTCATAATTTTATTGCTAAAATCTAGTTTATCCGTTTGTTTCTTTTTTTTTCGTAATCGATTTTTTGGAATTGTGAACCTTTTAATAAAATAAGTGTTAATATCTGCTTCACATATCGGTGTCATTTCCTCTATTACATCTTATCTACATTATATTTACCATATTTTCAGTATAGATAATGTGAACAATCACATATTAACAGTACAGGATATGCATTTTCGGGATGTTGTGTGTTTGCTAAAATCGGACCATTTATGATCATTTTAATTTGTTTTATACCTCTGGCTAAGAATAACAAATACGAAAGTTTTCGAGGATAAATTTCCAATGATCAAAAAGTAAACAGTGAGCCAAGCACTGAATAATTTTTTGCATTTGATTAAAATTGATTTCACCATGTTGCCAAAAACTACATTTTCTCCCAAAAAATAAAATTAATAATTAAATTTATTTGTGTTTTATCTGAAACTGCTTGTGAATTCAACCCATAGGACGATTTAAAAAAATATCATTTTGAAGCTACCTTGTTAATGAAAATATAAAAGTATTCACGTACGGAGTTAATGTTACTGGGACCTATCATTGTTTATGTGTTTTCTACATTTTAATAGTTGTGTATCTCGTATAGAAAAAAGAGAAACTTTGCAAATGTAATACTAACTCAATAACTAAAAATTAATCTCATACAAGAACCTTCGATGGGCTGCGTCCGTTGCATGGGGAGCCGAGAGCGCAAATAAGCTGCACTACATACTACCTCAATAAGCGGCTTTTCCTCCGCCCCTTCTCCCGCGGGTACTAAAAGCCTCCACTCCGTTCGCCAAACTTTGTTCCCATTATTATGATACAGCTATAATTTTCTCCTGAGTAACAAAACAAAACAAATAAACACAGAAATTAGTCCGCCTTACATGTCCGTAGACATATTTAAACATATTTTACCATTATCTACAGTTACCGTTAAAAGTGTCAAATAATATGGTATTTGTTTAGAGACAACAATGACAGCTTGGAAAAATTGGTAATACTGAAAAATTTCTATTAATTAGAAATCTACCGTCATATCTCCTTTTGTCACAGCAAGTTAAAATGGAATTCATTATAAAAACCTGTTTTTCTGAATATCCCATTCGATAAAAGTTCTTATGTAATCTCAATTACGTTATTAAGGCCTACCAATTCTAATATATATATATATATATATATATATATATATATATATATATATATATATATATCCGTGGAACGTGTACATAAATCATACATTTAAAACATACATACAATAAATAGTATATTTCTCTGCATTATTTTTTTTTTAAACAACTAACATCAATGCCCGGTAATATACATTTTAATTAATACAATTCAAACGGATTAGAGTAACAAAATAGCTTTTTTTTCGCATCTACGTACTCACTGGAGCAAATAAACCATAAATTAATCTTTCAAGTTATAACTTAATTCGACAGTGATTAATTGGATCGTAAATATAAAGTTAATACACCACGTATGGAATTGTGCAGGCACAAGTATTATTTAGCGACAGTCATATTAGAATAGCGGTCAACTAATTCATCAAAATGCTTCACATGTAAGTGATACATTACCAATTTGTAGATTCTTTGAAATTCAAATATTAATGCATATACATGTATATGCATAAATATTATATATATATATATATATATATATATATATATATATATATATATATATATATATATATATATATATATATATATATATAAATATATATATATATATATATATATATATATAATATATATATATATATATATATATATATATTTATTATTTACATTTATTATTATTAACATGAATTATTTTTCTTTGTTGAGTTACCACACTTTTTTAATATAATTAAAAGTCATTGTATATTCAATTAATTTTATAAAAATAAAATCTAGAGTACAATAATTACTATTTCTTGAAGAAGTATTTGGCATTATACGTAAACCATTCACAAAGTGATAAAAATATTGCATTCAATTATATGGAGACATCTTCGTAGTAAACGAAAACTGAAAAGACCCATTTATGTATAGAATAGTCCATAGTACGCTTCTCTATGGCAAGGTTAACTTTAAAAGATCATTTAATTTATTAATGGATTCTTAAATTAATGTATAAATTTTTTCAATTTAAATTATTTATAATCCTCAAGTTTTCAAGGTAACTAAAACAGTGTTTAAGAACGTACAATTATCTATGTATATGTAAAACTGTACAGAGCTTGCCGTGAAGTTCCCGGCTTAGAACATAATCACTCTAGTTTCTCACCAATCCTTTTTTAATTTAATCCCGTAAGTTTTTGTTTTATTTTTTAAAGTTCTATTTTTAAGCACTCTCATACTTAAAAAAGGTAAGTAAATACTCTAAATGTCATTGTCACTTGTTTATACAGATATTTTAAGAGATCAACTATTATAAATTATACTCTTTGACGATCATATCTTCATTTGATATATAAAATTCATTGACTAGAACAAAATAAAAGAAACTTACTTAACAAACAATTGAAATTCATTCAGCAATAAATCACATTACCGCCTCTATTGGTTTCCTTAAAAGCTAACGTAAAACTTTATTTTGATCCAAAATTGGTAAAATTGTATCCCTTGTAGTTATTTTAATGAATTAGTAAATATCAAATATAAATTCCACTAATACTAATTGCTATTTAAATACTTTATTATAGTCATTATATTAATATTAAGATGTTATTTTCCTTGTAATTTTTGTTAAAGCAACTCTTTCAACATAAATATAAAGAATGCTGTAAGTTTAAAACCTCACAAATAACACGATAAGCTGTAGCGGTGCGTTACGATATATGTGACGCGTGTTGACAATTCATCGCGCAGTTAAACATAGTCCAAATTAAATCACACCTAAACAACACCTGCCAATTTCACGCTTCCCATTATACTAATCATTAGTTTATTTAGTTTTAATTTTAACCTAAACGTAATTGCCGGATTTAGTGCAAATTGGGTTCGTTAAACATTAATAGGTCGGACAAGAAGAGGATTATCAGGCACTTCTTCCGAGAGCTTTAAGGTTTTAACAATAACAAATTAAGACAAAGAACAGGGTTTAACGGTACAATTAGCTACTTATTTGGACGATGTAAAATAGTTTAGACTATTTGGCTAGGCACAACAACAAGTGTTGGCTATGGAATAAAATAAATCCGATAATGTTTAGCTTATGCAGAAACTAGTCTTTCGAATAACAATGCGACATAAAAGTATGAACCAAAAAATAATAAAGCACCAACAGTATATTATGGAAAATATAATCAAGTAAAATTTTTCACATTTATTAATAACGTACTAAAATTATAAAATTACGCAGTCCAGAGTGAACTCGTCGTCCTCCTTTTATTGTGATTTACGTGAGCTAAGATATATTCCCTTCATTTTGAAATATTTCTGAAACTGGACCTTTAAAGGACGGGTGTGAACGTGAATGGAAAAGGTTGTTGCGTAATGTCAAAAAACAAAAAGAAGACAGTCAAACTCTAATAGAACAAGCGCCGAAGAGTTCAATACCGTTATATTTGATTATCATAAAACTAACAAGTATTCTCTTAACTCCGATTTTCCTAGGTCTAGATTCTAAGTCTTAGGTTCGAATTACCTTGGACTTCGCCCCAACAATCTCTTTACTTAACTAATGCTCAAACATAAGATATTATCAATGTTTTTTTCATTGTTTATGCTGCCACATTGTTGAATAAATTAAATTCTGATGTCTGAAAAGCGCTGTGAGTTTACGCTTTCATAGATCATCTCAAAATGTCTTTCGTAACTCCCCATTCGTCTTCTCCCTGGTTTTCTCTCCTAAATCCAATCACTTGCCAATATATTTTTATAACTGTTTTTTTTTCAACTGTTTTTTTTTGAGTTGTATTTACAATCTGCTGTATCCTTCTACAGTACGATATATATTTTACTTAGTTTATTTTTGACGGGAAAATATTGCTCCTTTTGCAAAAAGTAGTCCTTTGAATTTTATATGTCAAATAAAATTTTAAAAAAAACGAAAATCGAAATGTCAAAACCTGTAATTTATCTCGTAATAATTCTGCAGACAATTACTAATAAATGATTAAAATTGTATTGATTTTTTCCCTTTTCCTTACTAATGATTAATTTCTACTTTACTTGATACTATCTGAAGTTCCCTCGTGTCATATATCAAGTATCTAAGTCAACGAGAATATCTTAGCAGTTTTGAAAAGCGACTCATGGTCAAAGTACGTGATATTTTAAAAGCCGTATCTTTTAACCATAGACTTTAATATTAAATATTAATTTATATTCGATACCTCCTGCCGTTCCTGCAAAAAGGATCTTAACAGAAAGACAGGCAGACAGACGCACATCAAAGTGGTCCGGACGGACCACTTTGATGTGCGTCTGCGTCTGCGTAGAAAAATAAGGGTCGCATTCCTTCGTGGAACCCTAAAAATCAAGTAGACCGACAATAACTGGGATTAAAATATTAAAGACAATTTTTTTAAATTACTTTCATCTTATTTAACATGATCAGAAATAACAGAAAAGTGAATTTTTTCCTGATGTGGCTGTCAAAGACTTGAAAATGTGGAAAAATTAACATTCAAATATATCATTTAAATTTTCTATGCGAACAATAATATTTCTTAGAAAAAAAATCCCTTCTTATGTGATCACTCAGTTGTCCATCTATCTCCCATCTCCATAAACCGTCAGTCATAGATTCAGAAAATTTTATAGAGATCAGTTTTATTAAACCCGAATGCAATGCTTATAAGAAGTTAAATAACAAATTAAATAGGAAATTTAGTAATCAGGAAATTAAAGTAAAAAAATCTAAACCTAAAAAAATTGCGTCATCTAGAAATACCGCAATTTTCGTTTTTCAATGAGCGATGTTCTCTTTAACGATGTATCATTTTAGTACTTCTTGTAAGATGCATGTTAGTGGTTTTTTTACAATTCGAAGCGCCGTATCTAACTAATATCTAACTATCTGATAAATTTTGTAATTGATATAATATGTTGTTTAAAATGAAGTCATTAAAATGATTGTGTCCAGACAATGTAGCGTGTGGAAGAGTAATAAATTCATTTCAGAATTGAAAGAACTTCCTTTATATATATATATATATATATATATATATATAATTGAATATATATATATATATATATATATATATATATATATATATATATATATATTTATATATTTTTTTACTTGGTACTGTTTCCAAAATGAGCTCTGCGTATACGTTCATCTTCTATTTAATTATAAACTACGTCACTTGTTATCATGATAAATTAGATTTTAATGAATAATCGTTCAATCATAAATACATTCTGGAAAACATTTTCGTGAATAATTAACTCGTGCATAGAAAAAGAATGTCCCTATTTTTAAGCCAGACTAGCAAGTTTTATAATTTCGCCACGGCCATTTGTATGTCAAATTTGGCATGGTATTCCATGTTTACAACACCCTAGCAGGTGTTGTGAACATGGAATCACCCTACGGAATAAAATCTTATAAAAAAGTTTTTTAGTGTACTTTCATAAAAAGAAGAGAAAATTGTTTTCGCATACTTCATTGTATATTCGTGAATAGATCTTTCAAAAGTATTGGAGCTTTGACACGAACTCTTTTTTGATACAGGAATACGTTCACGAAATATCAAGCTTGAAAGTAGTAATTTTTAGAGAGGCACACTCCTTCTTCCCCTCATTACCAGCTAAACTGCTTTTTTTCAATATCTGACAAGTATTCACAATAGTAGCATATGCAATGGAATTAAAATACAACATTATGATGGCTAAGTAGACTTTACTAATTTTCAAGTAACAGTCGACGAACTTATGACATGTAAAATCGGCTCTGTAAGGAGTTCATAGGAAGTCCATACAAATGAATTAAATCAACTACAAAAAAAAATTGGTATTTGAAAACGTACATATATTTATTATCTCTGTAAAATATAAACTAGGCAATATATTTATATATTTACATGATATATTTCTTTTTACACCTGTGAAAATACGATAGTAGAATATTTACACAGTGAAAAATTTACATTTGTAAAAAGTTACATTGAAATACCATGTATACTTAAATTTATTTACAAGTACCTAAATGTTTACAGAACCCTCGTAGTAGGAGTTGTATTTTTTTGCAATAATCTTTGCTTAAATTGCAGACAAGCTGAGAACCAATGTAAAATATCAAAAAATCTGGATTTAAAAAAAAACAGTAGAAATGAGACAGTCGCAATGCAAAAGTCTACGATGTTTTTTGTTAATGTCTCAAAAGGAAAAACGACACCGCTATAACATTACTCAGGTATTTGTCTGTCCGTCAGTCACAGATATTTTTTTAGAACCCACTTGAAGCAGAAATTTTAAATTTGGCAAAGTAATAAAGAAAATTAATGCGCATGTGTTTTAATAGATAATGTTCTAAAATATTTATATGCAAATTTTAGGGGCGTAAATTATATAGTTTTTAGTTTCTCAAGAGGGTTTTCATCATTTTTGATAGTATATCTCCAGACATATACTGAAAAATACACAAAAGAAATATGATCCTCCCGCTCTTATTTTCCAAACTACTAAAACTAAAATTATGGAAAAACAGGGTATAGATTTTAGGAAAACTATAAAAAATAATGTTATATGTCATTGTTTTCGATTTATCCATTATAATTTGTATGTCACTCTTAATTATATTAGATATTACTAAATATTTATTGTGCTAGGAAGGACATATTAGTTATAATTACGGATAAATTAATTTCAAATCAAACGAGGTACAAGATCTTCAATTTCGGAGCCACAGTCGCACGTGACCGGATATCCTTTGTTTAAAAATATTAAAAAAACATAAAATTCGTGAATAAAAAAAATATTTAATACGCAGTTATAATGTTCAAATAATACGACAAAACTGACCAAATTTCCACCTTTCATGTATAGTTACTGCTCACACTAATTATTTTAAGTCAAAATAGCAGAAATTTTTTTACAGTAAAAATTATTTTAATTTAAAACTAAAGAATTCCCTAAAGAAAACTAAAGAAAAAATGTGAAATTGTTTCTCGTTTATGAATTAATATTTTTATCAAAACCTTTGTAATCAGTTTAATGATTATTATGAAGATATCGATGGGAATTTTAAAACCACAAAATTTATGTCACACTGAAGTATTTTGTCTAATATCCAGACTAGGTATACCGAATCCTTGCATTTATTTATTTACTATTAATTTAAAAAAATACGTTTTCTTTTATTGTTCTCATACTACGCAGGTGAAGCCGCGGGCAAATGCTAATTTGGTAATAATCTTCAAATCCCAGTAACCATATCGAGTTACTCATCACAAAATTTTGTGCGTTACACATTACAGAGTTTCATATCGGGTGCGTTTTTTGTCCAAAAGAAACAGAAAAACAGAGAAACGATATGCATATTTACATATGCTCTTTACTTATATCAAAATGAAATAATTTCATGAATGCAACGTGGATACGGCATTGTAAACAAAAAATCTAGGATATATTTATGTCTCAATATCCTCATTAAATATTTACTGGGGCGTTCGGACGAGTATGTAGATTAGGCATTAATTGCTAATTTATTGTTGGCAAATATCTATAGAAATAATTTGAAGGTAATGAATATAATAAACTGATTTATTCGCAACGAATCCTTATCTAATTCTATTCATTAATTCCTTTTTTTCTCCAATGATTTGTCAACAACTACGATACATATTTTTCCATGTCAACTGAAATCTAGATATCAAGGTATATGAATTTTTGACACCAAGTCCAAGCCACATGAAGGCTTCGTGACCATCATTTGTCTTTTTTGTTGAAACCACTTTAAGAACAAATATGCAATAACGCCACTCAATTTCGTGCTGTAACTGATTTTGACGATGATTTATTAAACAGAAAAGCCTAAGTTAAACATGTAACATTTAAGGGCCGGTTGGCGACGGGTTCCTCTTAATCTACTTCAAGACACTTCAAAGCCGGACGATGGGATGAAATACTGTTAGCGTTGTAACATGTTATGCGAGTCACAAATCAATTATAATTTATGATGAAGTTGTAAAACGACAATGATGCACTTTGCGCGATTTTATTTCACATGTCATATGATCCATACGAATTGCGGGTATTTTCTCCTCACATTCCCTACTTTTGGGGACACTTCCTCAATAAACTTCTATTACGTATACTTCCTTTTTGACATTTATTTCCCATACGCACATTCAAAGTAGGAACATTATTTCAACATTCCTTTCTTAATTTTCACATTCACACTTTTTTTATTTCCGTCAAATATCTGTATTATTAAGTCCACAACATATATTGTCTACGTTGTCTTCTTTTGTCGATTTCAATTGAATCCACTTTCATTTCACAACAATTACTTATACAACTCAGAGCCATGTACTACACAACTAAGTTCATAAAATATAATCATAAAATCAAATCTCTTTTTAAAAAATTTGTCACAGCCATGTCCAGATGGATCCAGTCACGATTAAAACTTTTATAAGCGGTCTCGACAGTCTTGACAAATGAGGACGAGGGATGTGACATTTCCTCATCCAGTTATGATGTCAGGGATGTTGATACGCACCTTTCTGCTAAATTTCGAATAAATTTTGTTTACATCTTATCATCTCACTAATATAATAAAATTGTGGTATCTGTACAATCATTTTTACCTTGATATTAAGATGATGTTGAATGAAAATTATATATCTCTTGGTGAATGGAAAAGCCAGAGCATGTAAGGATATTTCTACAAAACTTTATGGCAGCTCTGTATTTTATGCCATAGCTATAGAAGACTTTAAGGATAAACTGTGCCCAAACAGTCAAATACAAACGTTATCAAGTGCGTTGTACAAAATTGGACTGAGTATAATGCCTGGAATTGCAACGAGGACGTTGGAATGTGCAGCTTCTAAAAGAAAATCGTACTATTTTATTCGAAAACATTCAACTTGTATATCTCATATGAGCTATGATCGGCAGGTATCTTGTATTGCATAAGGATTGAAATTTATTTCAATCAATGGACCCTTATGGGTTGTTGAAGATAGTTGCAATAATCGGTTTTATTGCATGGGAGATCACTTACATGTATTCGACTATTACATAGTAAATATTCTAGTTAAATATAACGTTAAGTATCATGAAGCACAAAAATAATATAGCCGTTGACCGGCTTTAACACTAACAAAAATAAAAATGGGTGACAAAACAGATTAGAACTTATGACTGAAGAGCTAAAGTTGAACTATTGTATGACATTGCAAAGTTGGACAATACTACATACAAAACTGCCCAGAACAAAAAAATCATACTTTTAATATGTAGTGTCACACCGCGAGTCCCATCATATAACCGTCGCTCCCTACAGTCAGTAACGGCCGGAAATAACTCGTAAAGCTGTGGCCCGCTAAAACCAACCATAGCACACTTTTTAGCCAGCCATACCTTCAATAGCACAGTCTGAAGCTGTAACCACTGTAACAACCAGAATCCTAACGCATAGGAGAACCATCGATACCGTTATTGGTCCTGTCGATAGGTCAATCGCTACAGTAGAAAATATTAATTAGGATATGGAAAATAGAAGTAAAGACGTTTAAAATAATATTTAGTCATCATTTAGTTTATGGGTTGAAAAGGTTAAAAACAAAATGTGAAGGACAAAATATGTTCACCATTAGATTCAGCTCGCACCCTAACTCTTCACAAGAGAGAATGTTTGACTCATAGCGACGTTTTACCTAATATCGGCTCTTCTTTACTTTTCTTTACCAAGCGTATGTTCTTATTTCTAAAGTGAAAAATTTGAGACCAGAATAAACTGGTCTGGTCTGTGCTATATATCTTTCGCTGCTACCCTCACGCTAAGCAGCTGATTTGTAAAAAGATCCGCATCTTTTTCGGTTTTAATAATGCATAATCTTTTGGTTTTAGTAATACAAAATGGAAGCTAATCTTTCTACTACTTGTGACTGTACATGTGACTTGCTTATAGTCATAATATCAACGTGATCTGCCTATAGTCGTAATATTTCCGGTCCTGATGGTTTACCGAACCACTTACATTTATTATAAATCTTTCATTGTATTCTAAAATTTATCCATATATTTGGAAGACTTCTCGTGTGATTCTAGTTTCTAAATCTAGTTCTAGACGTGATGTAAAAAATCAACGACCTATAGCGGTTTCGCCTCGCCCCATTTACTCACATATCGATATTCAATCCCAGTTAATAGATTGCCAGCACGGTTTCCGTCCAAAGCGTTTTTAACCGTCATATTTTTGTATTATGTGATTAGAGAATTGGATCGAGAATATCATGTACATGCAGCCTATTTTGATGTTAAAAAGGCATTTGACCGAGTCAATAATGATATTCTACTAGTGAAATTATTGGATACAGCTTTAGTAAAATTCAATGCCAATTACTTTCAGGCTCGTAACAAATACATCTGGCTTGAAATTTTTGAATCTCGGTCTTACACTACTTAATCTGGAGCCAGTCAAGATAATAATTTAGGTCAACTTTTTTTTTTTATTATGATAAACGATTTGCGTTCAGTTGTCAGCACTGCTCGTTGCCTTCTTTTTGCCGTTGATTTGAAAATCGTCTTAGGTGCTAATAAACATTCTGACAGTGAGTTGTTCCAACATGATAACTATTCAGCATTTTAATGGAATCTGAGCAACGAGCTACATTTTAATGTAATCAAATGTAATATGATGACACTCCTGTTTATGTCTCCCTTGTGCGTAGATGATGAGATGAGCTGGGCCGAACTACAATTAAAAGGATTGCATCTAAACGGAATCTTGATGTAAATATGGGTAATTATTTCAAATTTCACGGTCATAAGATGGATACCTGTTAGAAGGCGTACAAGATACTAGGATTTGTCATACAGAATTTCCACGATTTTCAAAATACCATATGTATCTTATACTCCAGTCTGTAGTATTTCAAACGAATGCAGTTATCTGGTCTCCTTATGAAGCTATTTATATCCCCATGATAGAAAAAATATTAAAAAAGTTTATTTAATATTTGTATTATAAAATGTTATATTAATCAATTAATCCTTACTTATTTCCATTAGATTTCACGATGGGCATGATTAGATGTAATGGCCGACAGCTTAAACGGGAATTGATTTTGGTCATACATTTCTTTAAATAAATAAATAAATTACGTTGATAACTCTTTGATCTTGAATTTAGTAGCCATTTAATGTTTTCTGACTGCTACATGAAAGGATGATATAAGGTAAATCTGTAAGTTAGTCACAGGGTTTTCTAGAAATAAATAAATAAATACAATTTATATTTTTATCATGAAAGTACTATTACATTACATTAAGAACGTACTGTAAGAAAGTGCAATGTACTTACTCACTTTACCGATTAGATTTAGAATATGTCATAAAGATAATAGACACAGAAAAGTTTTTGACAAGGATAATGTTTAATATCCAAACCGAGAGTAAGCAGTTCTGAATATAGGGATAATAGTCTTTACGTCCAAATATTGCCTCGATTCAGATAACCAGTATAACTTTTATTAGAAAATAGCTTAAAAATTATTAAGTTTTAAAAAACCTCGAACCATTTCTCTTTGAGGAATAATACATTTTTGAGCTGTCAAATTTGTAGAAATTCAAGGCAATGCCAAGTTAAAACGTTTTTCTTTATATATCAAAATTAAAATGTGGTTAAATATAAAATAATATAACTATTTATATTTTTATTTGGCCATAAATATAAAAACGAATGAAATAATAAAAGACGTAAAATTCGCTTCTGGCTAAAAACGATAGCCGGAGGTGTAATTGCTTTGCAAAAATGTTTATCCAGACTCATCTTGTCCACGTGACGTAATTTTATCCAAAAATTAATTAGCGTGAACCAACAGTCAGCTGTAATTATATGTTTTCTTTAAGCAGAATAAGTTAATATCCCAATTTAAATTTGAATTGGACTAAAGACAATACCCAGCCCTATATTGTATCATTCACTTTACTTAACATAAACGTTAGCTGACGTACGACAATAACGGTTGTCTTAACGTTCGCATTAAAAATTGGAATGCTGTAACGCACTGACTTTTCCTTAACCTTTATTCGTTGCTAGAGTAAGGCTATTTTTTTGTTAGCTAGAAAGAAAATAATAGCATCATATGATTTTACGACCGGAAAGAAAATGACGGAGTTATTTCGTCGTCGATGACAGTTCTGTTCTTTGTCTATGTATGACGGGAAACGTATTTTTGTAGGTTATTTCATTTCGCTGACATAAAGTAATTTTTATTAGTCGTATCGCCTTTCCATGAACGTTATATAATTATTATGAAATGAAATTTTAATATAATTTACCGAAATTTGTTGGTATCTAATTTAATACATAACCTCATTTTTATAATGTAACTATAAAAATTAGTCATTATACTTTTCAGTTAGCCAAATGAACACTACTAACAAGGTTAAATTTATTATTAAATTATTGAAAAAAAAATTAAATATCCTATAAAAGTTTCATAATAATACAGCATGCGAACCTCTGCTTAAAATCTAACATCTCCGTAATGTTTACGTTATTCATAAAGGAACATGATACAATATGAGCCTGATTATAAACGACTTCGTTCTTACAATTAACCTCATAAGGTGAAACATTTTAAATTCAGGTTGAATAAATAAATTTCCTTTTCTCATTTTTCAAAAATTTATTAAGATTATTTATATCGAAAAAAAATAAAAATCTGACATAGTTCTTTTCTTTACAAACCACTTAACGGAGAAACTTTAAATATGAAGTATAATAACGCATTTTTACTTATACGTATCTCAAGAAATAAACTCAAAAATACTTATATAGGGGAAAATTAAGAACTCGAAAAAAATTGCAAAATTTCACATATGGTCTGAAAGGATTAGTTATAAGTCTCAAAAATACTTTTGTTATAATTTTAAATCGTATCTTCATAGATACACTCAAAAATAGACGAAAAAAGCCTGTTCGCCGAAAAATATGTAAAATGGACGGGGGGGGGGCAGTTCCGAAACTACTGAATATATAATTATGGAAAAATCATAGTTTTTACAAGCCTAGATAAATGTCGCAAGAAAACTAATGATGGTTCCAGATATTACACTACAGATAATATATAAAATCCTCCCTACCTAATTTTTTTAGATATTTGTAAATATTTATTACGTTAGGAAGACCATATTAATGACGACTTATGATAAGATAATGCCAATTCAAATAAGGCAGAAAAACCAAAGAAACAAAGTAGAGACTTTGTTCAGTAATTTAATCCCTATTCTCCTTTATTTAATATTCGTTTTGATACACAATTTACGTAACTGAATATTATGCCTGATTTTCCAACTCGGTTCAAACATGGAAAGAAACTGACACTTGTTAAAAATACTATCGAGTTGAATATCACCCAAGTTTTATGGTCCCAATTTTTAATAAATAAAACTAAAGTTTCTTTACAACCTATATTTACGTACACGTGTCTATCCAAATTAGTTCCTTGCTTCTCGCATGGAACAACCTATTGGGAACTTATTTATTTCGACTTCTAAGTTTTGTGATAAACGAACATCTACAGGCAGCTCAAAAGGGATTCGAAAGGTTAGACCCAATGTCTGGAATTAATCGGCCGACGGAGAAAGACCAATTAAGTCTAGTAGATGTTCGTTCATTTTGTATTGGCGTGACCTTTTCAAACATATGAGCCACTTATCTGATTGATTATTAGCCGATATAAAAAGAAAAAATAGACATGTCAAATAAATTTTGCGATTCACGTTCCAAGTAATTGTTTTAAATCATTATTCTGTAGTTCATCCCAATTCTGTCCAATTATTTTGTGTTACTGGTTCAGTAAATTAAATGCTTTAAATATTTAAGCATAGGTCAATCTTCAATGTCGCGAGTAAAGAGCATTTTAATTTACCTAAATATTTCGATTAAATATAACAGAATGTTTCTGAGGTATCCGTCAAGTTTTTATATCGTTGATATAAGTTTTATTTTCTTTTCTCCAATTTTTGTAAAAAAAGGCATTTTCAATCGGAACTTGGGACTTTACTTGGATTTTCCAATTAAATGATAAATCATCTTTAAAATGATAAATAATTTTATCTTAATAGATAATGATTTTTCTACCCAGACTTTGTTAATATTCTGTTGATATATTCGTTAGTTCATCACAATGTAAGCAGTCCATTTCTCGAATCGATTTTTCCCCATACAAAATAAGTATATAAATATTGCTGCCCACATTGTGCTGCGCTACATATTTACCGCGCGTAATTGCTTATCCATTTGGCAACTTATTTTTCTATTAATAAATGCGCGCACGGATTTTATTCTAGATAACGTAACTTACAGTAAATAAGAATATAATTTTTAAAATTTATTATTATTTTTGAGTTATAACAAAAAAAAGAGTTAATTAGGAAAAGAAAAAGTTATTAAAATCTTACTAGAAAGTTACAAAAAAAAACTGTAACGTTTATTTTAGTTCTGATATCTTTTGAAAAAATTCACGATATTTTTACGGAGAGGATATGATTAGATAAAATTACAGATAGAAGGTACTTGGCAAAATGTTAATACAATAAATACAATATTAGCTTTTATAAATAGTTTTGCGTAAACAATGTAAAACGTTTAATCTTTAAACTTCCGTATTCTTTATAATTCTTATCATTACTAACCTAAACATATGCGGAATCGTCATAGTTCCAATTTTACTCGTATTTACGTACGTTTTTATCAATCACAAAGCCACAGATTTGTACAAATGCAATTTAATATATGTATAACTGATATTTCTTTATAATCATAAATCTCCATACCGATGTAACATACTTATATACATATAAAAGTAGTTTTCAGCCCTACAGTAGCGATAATAATTATTAAACTTCTTTCACATTTCTGGTTTGAATTAAATCCAGCCACTGTCACTACGTCCGAAGTAAGAGATGTGGCCTGATATTGGCGACGCAGCGCGATTTGACACATCAAGACGAGGGTTGTGACGTTTTCTTGTCCTTCATCAGGTAAATTCCAATTGTGTTGGGGGCTAGTTATGACAGGCGTGTAATCCACGTCAAACCTTGCTGCGATCTGCTGGTACCGGCGTTCATTTTTATTTAAGTGTTCAGTTTACTAATCTACTTTCTCTGAGTATACCGGAAATAATTTTATTGGGAATTATTAAGTACACTCAACACACAAAAAGTGGGATGAGTTTTGCTTCGTTAAATACCTACGCGTCAAAGTTTGTGCCTCTCTGCAAAACTAGTATTCCTTCTAGTCAAGTAATCGACGTACAAGTATACTTCAGCATTATACCAAGGTAAAATGTTATATTGTTTCTACCTCGATATTCTCCGATTTATTAAATCAATGTTGCTGTTATGGCGTCGGTGCTTTTGGTAAAAATAAACCCTATAATTATTAAAAATAAATTGCTACTTACTAAAATAATAAGAGGAGTATCGTTTCTTTCAACATAATCATTAGCCCTACTCATTGGTGAAAACAATGGTGAAAATTACCTGGTCATCCTTTTTTGGATTAATTTTTATTTTTAGGAGAACACTTTGTTTTGGCGTAGCTATACGATTCTCTGACAAGTTATTTTAATATGATCTCATTCGTTTTATTCAGAAAATTGAGGAATGTAGCATGTTTTGAATTTCCTTATATTTATTTTGTATATGGAAATTAGTCTCCGAACTATACCAATTTTTATGAATCTTCGAAGAATTTAACTTTCTTCCTTCAGAATGGTCATCGATTACATAAGAAATGTTTTTTAAGTGAAGTTTTATTTGTATTAAGTTTCAAAATCGATCTTGAACAATGGGCTATTAACGGACCTGGTATGGAAGGCATATATACGTATTGCAGATAAGGAGACACTATAAAATTGATGAAGTATTCGCGTAATTCTTTTTTTCTTTTTCTGGTGCCTGAAAATAGATATCATATGGCAATTACCATAAGTTTTACTATTAATAAAAGTTATTTGGATATACAAATTATAATAAACTAAAAGATTAATTGGCGTCACACTATTCCTGATTAATTTATGTTAATATACAATGTGTAACAAAAATATTTCCATTATTAATATAAGTGACTCTTTGCATTAAACTAAATGCATGTTTAGCATCTTTCTAGAAAAAAAAATTATCAAGTTAACTTTGTAAATTCTTTTTTTCCCAAACGGTTGAAAATTGTCTTACGGTAAGTATTATTTTACTCAGATTGATACACAGAATGACAAGTTTTTGACACGTCATTGTATAACAATTAAATTCTAAAATAATTAGTATCGTTATAATTCTAATTAGTATAGAAATACGATAAATAATAAATAAGCGTTACAAACTACCTGCGTGTATTACAAGACTTAATATATAAATTGCAGAACCAAAAAAGAAAAGAAAAAGTCAGAACCAAAACGTGTTTAATAGTTTAAAAATTAAAAGCCTGAGAAATGGGTAAAATGTCAACGTCCTATTAATTCGCTTGAATTCATACGATGTCAGCCTCATTCTTAATTAAAAAGATACTATAGGAATGATTTAGAAGCGTTTCGCTTTTTTCCCATACCTTATTTGATTTATTACATTATCTTTGACGAGAATTTCTAATATAATAAATAAACCCTACAATACAGAACAAACGCGCACGAAAGTCAAATAAGTGTCAGTATTTTACTAAAAAAATTTCAAAAGAAACGTTGTCCTAATATTCGCACCCTCGCCCTTCTCTCTCCTCCCCTTTGTATCTTTACGCTATGCATTT
The DNA here is from genome assembly GCA_039881145.1 of Druceiella hillmani. Classification (NCBI taxonomy): domain Eukaryota; kingdom Metazoa; phylum Arthropoda; class Insecta; order Lepidoptera; family Hepialidae; genus Druceiella; species Druceiella hillmani. The sequence continues at coordinate 105,099,117 of JAYKKI010000001.1, read as the reverse complement.
ATTATTATTGTTTATAGAGCAATATTGATTGTCTCAATTTCAAAATAATCATGTTTAAGATAACCCTAACACCAAATTTTAGAATAATATTAAAAATAATAAACTGAGTTCAAAATGTTAAAATACATTATTTCAAAAATACCTTTAAATAAAATTGAAATCAATTCTTAATTACAATTTTAAATAATTTCAGAATTGAAAAACTTTTCCTATTGCTAGATGGTAATTGCATGTATACAACTCGTACATCTGAAAATAAACGAAAATATACACAGATATAACAACGAAATCAAAAATACTCGCCATTTTGCAATTATGACTAAGATCGTATACTAAACTAATAAACGCAAATATATAACACAAGGGCCATAATATGATTTAGTTTGAATATCACACAACACATACAATATTAAAGGTTTTAAGTACATATTTGCTTTATAACGCACGCAGGAAAATCATTGAGCATTTTATGGTTGTTTTTGAACCCTTGTCCCCTTACAGGTAAACAAAATGACCTGAACAGGAATTTCCTACGTTTGTTCAACGCGACGTGTAGCCATCTCCAGAAGTCGCCGTAGTATATATTTATATTTATCCGCATTTGGCAAAGAAATTTTGTCATCGATCTAAGCACTGGTCTCACTGACTCCAGTTCTACAGGTCAAAGCAGAGTTTTAGTAATACAATTCTTTTTGAAAAAGCTTTTAAAATATTTCTGAGAATTCCAAGTGAGAGAATCTTTGAAAAATGTTTAGTCTTTTGATATAAAATGTAAAATTTGGCGACGCTGCCTAGAAAATTGTATGCAATTAAAAATATGCTATAAATATTTGAAATCACTACTAAGATATATTAATATAGTCTCACACTTGAAAGAGTTTTTCTAGAAATTTTTATAATTAGAAGAAACCATCAATCCGCTTTTTTATTTTTATTGTGGTCAATTTTCATTTCCTCCAGTATGAAATGAAAATGAAATTTGGTTCTCAAAGTGTTGAGAGCAAATATTAGATGTCCTTATGTATTGTCACTTATGCAATCATTGAGTTGCAGGATATATATTTATATATAAACCCACAAATATAAATGATTCGCCGTGCCTTCGTTCCAAAATAATATATTTTTGAGTTGTGGATCCCTATATAGTGACTATCACATAAACTGTTTTATTACGAGAACACCTTATTTCAACATAATAGTGTACGAGAATACGTTCAACTTTTATTGCATTGAAATCTTCTACTTTTGACAAATTCTTTTTGACGGTCTTTCTTTTCATGGGAGCTCAATGATTATAATTGAAAAAATATTTCTGTTAAGGAAATAATAGCGCATAAATAATTTTACGTACGTCTTGAACTACTCAATATTTAAATACAGAAACTTCCAAAATTGCATTAAATTTGGATACTCATCTTAAAAAATTACAAATATTCAGAGATATATTTAATACCTTTCTTTTAAAGGTAAAAATATGGTTTATAAATATATATTAATGAAGTACATATTAACTCACTGAGGTATAATATTACGATAAGTTTGCTACATTATAATATTCGAAAATTATTTATAAATAAGGCTAAGTTGCTTCTATAAATTTAACCAAGTATTAGTTATAAAAAAGGATATACAAGACAAGCCGTCCAAATATAAAGTCTGCTACTGTCAAAACAATAAACTGACATCTGAACAATTATATTCTAAAATTTTATGATTACATAGATCAAGAAGTGTACCAATTAATTAAGAAAAGACGAACTTGAAACGGTTTAGCAACAAAAATTACATAACAGAATGGCCCGAAAAGGGCCCTAAACTGTTGGGATTACAGGCTAACGCTACGTCACTTTTAGTTATCTATACATATAAAACTAAGGTTTGCACCTTTAATATAGATTCTGCTTACGTACTTTTCTTAATTTTTCCTAACAGTGGCACCTAAATGGGAATTACATAGGTTAATCTTTGGGTATTTGAACACTACTGAGAATTTCTCGAAGCCTGTCTATAACGAGTGATTCAGTTAACAAAGAGAAGTGAAATTTATGTAATCAAATCATTTAAATTAGTGAAATATGCCTATTTTTATTACAATTTTAAGTGACATTAAAGAACAATTTAGTAAAATTACGCCTTTTATAGTAAAAGAAGACAAACAAAGTTTTTGGAGCATGTCACTCCAAAACCAGCATTTAGGATACCGATGTAATTGATTTCTGATTTTATTGAGTTCTAAGCAATAATATCTAAGTATATAAAAGATTTTTATTTCCAGAGCGGAGTTTCATAGTTCTGTGAGAAAATAAAATGCTATTTCTATTCTCATATCTTCTTTACACATTTCAATTATCCAAAGAACTTGCCTGGTTCCATTAGTTACCATGCAATATAAATATATACCAGAATATCCATCAAATTGAGACATAAGGACAAGGGATGACCTATCAATATGAGTATCTAAGATCGTGCATCTAAAATATTTTAAAGGAAATGAAAGAAACTGGTGAAGATTCTACGAATAAAAGAATAGTAAGGGAAAGAATATTGTTGGTGATTTCCCTCGTTTTCTATGAAACCGACAATAATAAATGAACTTTGACCTGAATGTTAGAGAAAAAACCTCTTTTGAAATATAAAATGTTTAATTATTACAAGTATTTCACAAAGAATTATCTCATTTAAATATTTTATTTTGTGTCATCATTTTTTGAATATGTCATAAGATATGAAATTCAAATGAATATAAAAATGTATTCGTATAACTAAAACCACTGATATTACGTCTATGCGAAATAAAAAATTTTGAAAACAAAGGCCGTAATCGCTGTTCCATGCAGATTTTAGCTATTATTGCAACGACGTCTGCATAAGACGCAGCTTGTAGTGCGACGGATTTTATTGCGTTTGTAATTATATTAATAGGCTCTTACTTTATTTTAGTCGGAGGGAGGTGGGTTTAAAAAGTATTTAATCGTTTTTTAATTACAATCATTACGTCCGTAATGGGTTTTTAAAAATTTTTAATTTTGCATTTTATTTTGTACTTTTGAAACTATAACGCTTATGCAGAAAACCGCGTCTAAATCAATCAAACCATTTTGGAAATAAATAGAAACATTCGTTTGCAACAAAATGTTGCCGCGCCCCCTGGTGAACTAACACCATAATACCTATATAAGAACTTTCGTCGATTTGTCCCAAATATGTTGCAGAAAACCGTGTCTAAATCTATCCAACTGTTTTGAAGATGAATGGGAACATTTGTTTGCAACAAAATGTTTATTGCGGCGCCTCCTAGTAAGTTAACACCATAACACCTACTTAAGAACCATCGCCGATTATTCCTAAATATTTTGCAGAAAACCATATATAAATCGGTTAAATCATTTGGGAGATAAATGGGAACGTTCGTTTGTTAAGAAGCATTGCCAATGAATCATGAACATTCTACAAAAAACCGTATCTAAATTGGCCAAACCGTTTTGGAGATAAATGGGAACATTGAATTGCATACACAAACAAATAAAAAACTTCTCACTCCGAACGCATAAACCTCCTCCGTTCCGTTGTGGGTAAAAATGGACAATAAAATTAATCGTTCCTTTTACATACTGAAGAAGTTTATTAAAAGCTGCTTAATATACTAAAAAGTCATTTCTTAATTCGAAATATTCAACATTAGGTACTACTTGCAACTCGGCGTGCAAAAAACCGAAACAAACTAAATTTTTTAGGCTATTTTGATATATCAAGAAAAAAAATTTTTTATTTTGATTCATATAATAGTAAACGTAATGCACAAAAAATATTATAAATCACGAAAAAATAAAAGAAACCATTGTTATCCAAAAACAATGGTTATCCAAAAGCAATACAAAAGTTTTGATTACAGCAAACTAGAGACGTAAGGTTCGGAGAACGTTGATGATAAGGAAACCTTTACATCTGTTATATATTAAGAATAAAACAGGCAAAAATATAAAAAATCTAGTAGCGTGTTCGTTTTACATGCAGAAATAGTGGTTTTTATATATTTCCTAAAGAACTGTCCATTTGTCCGTGAAAAACCTGTGTATTAATTAATAATGCGTGTTATGAATTAAGGAGACTAGCAAATGTCCATATGGCGTTGGGTCCGGATGTTACAAGAATAAAAATGTTACTCTTATAGAGAAAATTAAAAAATAAGCCCCTTAACGTGTTTTTTTCAGTTTATTGTTTATATTAGTTCCTAAATGCTATTTTACCAAACTCCTTGGACAAGTAAAATGTAATAAAGAGCATTTATCCATGAAAGTCACAGACCCAAAAAGTCTTCGCAAACTCCCGTAAAAGGCGAAAAGAGCACAAAAGATACTTATTTTGACAACACAGAACGGATGCCGATATCAGTCAACAGTTTAATTTTACATAATTAAATGAAACTACGTGATGTAGTATTATTTCTACTTTCTTTAATTTCTTTACCATGACCTAGGTTTCGTTGCATTACAACATTTTCAGGTGGGATATTAGCAAAGATTAACTCTTAGGAACAACTTAAACCAGATGACTTCAAAAAATACAAAGGGACCCCACCACGACATTTGCAGATAACGTAAAATAATTAATTAAAACCTGTAACATCATATTTCCTAAGGAATTCGTGAAACATAAAGTTATAGAAATGAACCCTAGACCCCCAATACTATATGGACAACCTAAAATTCATAAACCAAATACGACCTGTTGTCTCATACACAAACGCATCCACAAAAAAATTAGCTTTTCACCTGAATAAGATCTTCCGAAATAAAACCGGATTTGCGCCTAAATATACCATTAAAAACTCTGTTGATCTCTGTTATAAAATTAAAAATATACATCTAACACCTAATTGTAAATTAGTCTCACTCGACGTAGTAAACTTATTTTCCAATATGCCACCAAAAGATTGCCTAAATATCATTTTCATCGGAAATTAGAAACCTCTTTAAATTATGCATAGACTAAAATTATTTCCTATTCGATAAAAAATGTTTTCAACAAGTCAATGACCTTGCAATGGTCTCCCCCCGCAGTCCCCTTTTAGCCGAGTTATTTATGAACAATCTAGAAACCAGCCTCTTAAACAGTAAATTAGCGACCAATATATTATACTATTATAGATAGTTTGACATCCTTATCTGCTGGAAAGGTACACAGCGACAGTTAGACCAGTTTGTTAACTTTGCTAACTCCCTACACAATAATATTAAATTCACTTTAGAAGTACAATTCGATAATAAACTTAACTTTTTAGATATAACGATTCAACGCAAAAATAATAAACATAAATTTAGTATATTTAGAAAATACACATTTACAGACTCCATAATTAATGGTCAAACTCAACACCCTTGGTCCCATAAGTTAGCAGCCTTCCATTACATGATTCACAGAGCTTTAAACATCCCTCTAGAAAAACCTAATCTACGTAAAAAAATAAAAACTATAAAACAAATCGCAATAAAGAATAATTATGAAATATAAAATAATATATCAATTGCCACAAATCTGTACCATAATTAATTAAGGAAAATACTAATACAAAAAATATACCCGGTCGTACCAAATAATAATAATATTTACTATAAATCTATCCCATACATAGGTAATGTATCACTCAAATTAGGAAAACCCTTAACTAATAATAAAAATATAAATAATATAACATGGACATATAGTACTTTAAATAACTTGGGTCAAACCCTTATTAATAACAAAGAAAAAATAGATAAACATAAAAAGAGTGTAAAATAATCTTAAATGTAACAAATATAATAGTGTATACATAGGTCAAACAGGAACAGATTTTCATACAAGATATAAAGAACACATTGCCAGCTGGCGAAATAAAAAACATCTACTCTCTGATTTGCTAAACAACAATAAATTTGCCAGCTGGCAAATAATAAACCAGACACATCTCACTTTGCTAAACATCTCATTGAAAATAACCATCACCCCCATACTGATAATGCCCCCTATATATTACAAATAAATACAAAAGGTAATAAACTTAATATCCCAGAAACATTAGAAATAAACAGACATAAAAAAGATACCAAGGTTAAATTATTAAATGAACAACCAAATATAATATCATCACCCATTCTTAATATCTTCGAGATATAATATAAATATACAACATTGATACTATAGTACCCTGGAAATTGTTTCAGCACTAATGCACATATAAATATAAGTATATATAATAAAAACAACCAATTAAAAGAAATGAATAAATAAATATATGAATACACAAAACCGGAGATATGTAGAATTAGTGTATTACCTTGTCCTTACTTTCAAATACCCTTGCTTTTGTATAAATATATTACTGATAATAACTTCCATTTAATTTTATTACATACACCGTAAAGTTTGCATTGTATAACATCACATAATAACAACAATTGAATTTATTACCTTCACTAAAATACTGGTATATTGTATAACTGTCAGTAATATAATAAAACCTACACTGCGCCCCTGCAATAAACTCACTAACATAAGCAATGGAAAAATCCGCACAAACCAGGCTTCCGCTATTGTGTTTGAAACGTATAAATGCTGTTGGTTGTTCCTAAGAGTTAATCTTTGCTAATATCCCACCTGAAGATGTTGTAATACAACGAAACCTAGGTCGTGGTAAAGAAATTAAAGAAAGTAGAAATAATACTACATCACGTAGTTTCATTTAATTGTGAATAATGAATTTCTACAAAATTAACGCCAAATATATTCAATAGTTTAATTTTAGTTAATTTAAAAAAAGTATGGTTTCAAATTGTATTGTATTTTTTGATCATTTCTAATGTTAATCGCTGAATTATTTGGTTTTCATATTATAAAAAATAACACTGTCTTTAAAAATTATGTTCTGCGTCTGAAAAGCCACGTATGTTTTCGCTACTTTCCTTTAACTCAATACATGCGTGACGATTAGTGAAATATTTACTAAATTATTAAATAGCAGACACACTTTTGCATATATAATAAACAGGTTATTAGAACAAATAGGATTTACGCAACGATAAAATAGACATGTCAAGTATGAGTAGAACTTTAACAATAAACGTCTTGTATCAATAAAGTTCATATGAAAATTCAAACCATGTACTTTTATATAATTAATTATAAGTATTCAAATTATTTTCAACTTTATAACTATATTAAATGTCCAAAAATTTCCAAATGCAAGCAAGTAACTACCTATGTGTCTTTAGTTTATTAATGGGCACTGGGCGAAATAATTTTACACTCACAAGAATTTCCATAATTTTTTTTTTATTTTTGAGAGAAACGTGGTTAAAAATTAGATTCAAGGCGACTCACTGGATATCAAAAAATAGTACTACATATTTTTGATAGCTTTTTAAAAGTCCTTCTTTAGTTCAACTATGCCCTGTTGTATAAATTTATTACAGTCGGTCTTAAACCGGAAGAGTTATTATGCTTAGAACAAGAAGAATTACACGGCATACGGTCCAACATGAGAAACATGAAGGACTTTTGTCACTTGTTTCGGAAGCTTTAAAACTCCTACTCTCCTCCTGCTTACTCATTTGAGCCTTATAAACTCATTTCGAATGGTTTCAATGTCTATTACTATACAGTTATATGATAAGTACATCGAATTTTTCCTCTTATACCATATCTAAACATGGTACGCACCGACACACAACCCCATACGGTCGATGCGGACCCAACCTATCAAAACTTTTACTTGCACATGCTAAATAAAATTTCCATTTAATTCGGTTATTAAATAATATCAGACAAAGTTAGTAATGTTAGTTTTCTACTAATGTCATTAGAGAGTAATAAAATATTGATGAGTCAAATGAGTTATTTATTTTTAAAAAATTATTTAGTCACGACTAATGTATTCAACTGAACCACTACCAGATACATGAAACTTCTCTCCGGATATCCGAGTAAATGAGAATTTAATTCAAGTAAAATATACTTTATGTGAATAAAATTATAGAAGACTTAGCATACATATTACTAAGCAAGAACTTTATGATTTCAGAGCAACTTCGGTGCTGTATTTCTTTCACGCCACGCATCGTGTAAAAGATGAACTGAAACAGATAAGGGAAATACCTTAAACTCAGTATGTTTCCATCGCTTTCCAGTCTTTAATTTTTTGCTGAATCATTACTAAAACATTTCAGCCGTTTTTATTAAAAATGCTTGCTTTAAGCCGTTTTGCCAGTTTTATTAATATATTTGATATCAGTGCATTTCGTTATGAATATTAATTTTAGCCATTTTCATTGGCAATATTTGCTTTTATTTGATATAATTAATAACTATTTTTTTTACAATACCTGCGTTAAGCCTTTTTCATTAATGATATTTGCTTTTAACCACTTTAATTAATAATTTCTCTTACGCGTTTCTTTTAACGCTTCCTATCAGCAGTTTTCATTAACGATACTGGTTTTTAGCTATTTGAATGTTACCGTCCAAAATTTAAATACTGTTCATATTACGGTATCGATTTGGTGACTGTCCATTCTATAGTAACAAAATATTATACCAATGACAGTCCCACATAGAGAGTTGAGGTTAGCCATAATTTTATTTAATAACAACTTGACCAAAATTGTAATATATAAAAATATTAATTGGCAATTTTAAGAATAGTTTCGGGATTTCAAATTGGTTACAATTTTTCTCATCGTCATTAAATCTCAAAAAAATTATAGAATGAGAAATATAGAAATATAATTGCTAGATATTTTAAAAACCCTACCCTAGTTCACCTCCTGAAATAAGGAAGATTGAGAAAAGGTCGCGAAGATAAGTGAAATGGTAAGCTGAAATTAATCAGCAACACGTTACATTCAGTTTATTTCAATTACAATGCACTTCGGCACTTTTCGCTTCCTGAGTTATCTCTTAAAGTCTTTCCGAAGAAATCTCACTCATGCTGCTCTCATTCTTGCTAGTATCAACGTACATGTTGATATGTCTTATTGTTAATCATGTTTCTTAACATGTAATTGCTTATATACCAATGGCACACGTATTTTCAAGTGTTTCTTGAAATACTTTTAATCTTTAACAAACCACTTAATTATACAAATTAAATCTATGCTAATATATAAACATTGTTTATTTACTAGTTTGTTCATGCTAATCTCTGGAACCACACAACCAATTTAAAATTCGATTTTCTCAGAGACTATTTGAAGCAGAAACTTTAAATTTAAGCTTAATAATATATCACATTAATCTGCATTTTTCAGTATTTAATTTTACCATAAAGTGTTGATAACATTTTTGAGAGTGGATTGTTAACAACATATCTGGAATAAAATATTTTGGAAATCCTCATGGGTTTTCCTTTCAGTTGATACGCCCCTATGAAATTTTACATTTCAAAAAATTTAGATTACTTTATTTAACCCCTCTAAATTTTTTTGGAAATATTTTTGAGGTTTATCCATGTATGTGCGTTAATATGCTTTGTCGCTATTCCACATTTAAAATTTCCACTTTAATCATTTCCGTTGTTTGTTTTTTCCAGTTAACACTGAAAAATGAGAATAACTTAACTATTTAGTCAAATGTATATTATCTTCCGCCTAATGAAAATAACGATATCATGGACATAAATTACATAAAATAACTTATCTGTTATTTTCTTTCATTTTTTTTATATATATTTTAGTCTCATTGTCAACCCAATCATTTATTTATGTCTTAAAAACCCTATGTCTAACTTTCAGATTTATACAAAGCGTTGGACAAATGAAAAAAAATAAGGAACGCTTTACGAATTTGCGAGTCATTTTTGCAAAGAGCCTTACTTGTATATCAGAACGCTAAGAAGCTGCAGAAAGTTACAGGCTAACCGTAAACAAACAGAACCGCATATTATATGTAGTATATATTGTAGCGACACTTTTTATCATGAAATACGTTTCTTAATTAGGGTCATACTATCTGGCCACTTTATCCACGTGAAAATTGTAGTATATATGCGATATTTCTGATTTGCTCTCCTGCCCCAAGTGTTTTACAATTCCGAAAATATGATTTATTAGCTTCGTTTCATTCCGTCGTTCAGGTATTCATGGATTATTTTAATTGCTGATAAATCATTATAGAACGAGGATTGCGTACACACTTGGGTAAGTTTAAATTGAAAAACTCAAGGGAATTTTTTTATAAAAATAAGTTCTTATTTTAAAAATAAGTAAGCTTTTTGAAACTTTACTGTTTTCAAAATTTTAGACAGAATTTCAGAAACAACGTAGAAGAAGGGATCTCTTGACTGCTTTTAGCATCTTTCTAAATTGTTATATAAAATTATGAAATACTGTTTTCGTACTTTTATAACTATAATTTTCAAATGGTACATGAAATAAAAAAATAAAATAATTCAAAAAAATAATTCAAATTCTGTTACAGTAATATTGTCAAGGTAAATAAATTCTACCGAGTGTGGCAGTTACTCACGAAACGATAATATTTAGTGACTACGTTACTTATCACAAGTCAAATTACAAGCTAAATTTTTATAATCATATAGTGACGTCAATAACGTAATATTAACTGACACAAATGAACTTCCCTTCATACTTTATTCTGACTTAGGACTGACTGCATTAAATGTACTTTTTTATTTTATAGCGCTCACCACAACGTAAAAAGTAGCAGTATTCCTGCTCGGAAATCCGTTCCGACTATGATAGATATATGTCACCAAAAAATATAAAGCAGGTCCTATAAAAACTAAAGACAAACTAACATGACTGGAACCGTAAAAATTACAGGCTTTATTTATAGATAGCATAGATAGTACTTATAGCTTTCAGTTATAATCGGGAAAGTATTTCCGAAGAGGAACCCAAAAACCTATTATTTTCATGCTACTTATTGTTGAATAAATGTAATTTTACGATAATTTGAGGAGTTTAATTTTGCCGTGGTAAAAGAAAACCTTTCTATTACTGTATTTATACTAGCTGTACACCATGGTTTCAAGCGCATAGAATTAGCTTAATTGTGCTGCCTTCACAGTCACTTACCGCTTAAATGACGACTATAGTCGGGGTTCAGGGTACATCTGCGAATGATAAGTAAATAAATAAACGGGCCGCTCTCCATCTTATACCGTTTAAGTAGTGTTTCCCAATTTTTCTTATATTATCCTTTGTATATATATATATATATATATATATATATATATATATATATATATACAAAGGAGTTTTTAAAACTAAATATGTAAAGCTTGATAGGTAAACAAAAAAGGCAAACAAAAAATTAATTTCCTCTATCATTGCTCTTCCTCCACGAATCATTTTGTAATGAGAATATATATTCTATAATCTTTCCCAAGGTACTGTCAATAGGACACAAAAAGAATTTTTGTGTTAGTAAAATATGTTAAAGATTAGGGCAAAGATACAAAATTTTCCGCCTTAAATTTTAGTATAGGTATGCAAAACTTCATTGGTAAGTCAAGTAATCAATTCAAAACATTATTTTGATGAAAATGCAAAAGTAATAACCGACTTCATTTATGGTGAACAAGATCAATTTAAAAATTTTTATCTAAAAATAGCAATAGTATTTTATCATGCATTGGTGAAAAGCATTAAATATTAGTACAGCATCACATGATGGTGAAAAACCTTAAATGTTAGCATAGCATAAAATGTCGGTGAAAAAGAGTCACGTTAATATAGCATCATACGTCGGTGCAAGCGTTTTAAAGAAGTATGGCATCATATGTCGATGAAAAGCTTTATATTTTGGTATAGCATAATATGTCAATGAAAAGCGTGACTTCTGTATATCAAGAATAATCAAGAATAAATAATAAATAACATGTCTATGAAATTATCGTTAGTTTTACTATAATATGCCTTTTATAACTCACCGTCTACCATATTATGTACCGACGCGACACTCCCGCGGACCAGTATCGAAACTCGAAAATGTATTCACTAATTAAATCTTGTTCCCAATATGAGTATTATTATTATCATCTGATAAAGTTTGCAGTTAACAATATATTGTGTCCAGTTGGAAGAATTTGGATGATGATCAATTTCATGGAAGGTTTAAGCGTCTGTACACCAAAATGGCAGCGATTTGGAAATGGTGATCAAACAGTGTATCAATTAGGTTATTACTAGTATTTCATTATTAAATTACTATGATATTTTAGATCTATAGTAAACCTGGGTAAGGTTTAAAATTGTATCTAACAAAGAATTAAGTTTTCCTCTTTTTTATTTATTTCACTAAATTACGTTAAAAGTTTTGAAGTCCATTAAATTGTCTGGAATTCTAAATATGTTAATGAATTATTCCAATCGGCATTATAATGAATTTTATTTAACTTTCAAAATTAACTTTCAAAATTCTCATTTGTCCATCTGGTGTCTGCATATTACAGCCGTTTTTCTTTAGGAAATTCTCTTAACATAGAAATTGAAATTTGGCACAATTATAAAACTTGTTAGTCCGCATATATGATAACTCTAAAAAGACTTATATGAATATTTTACAGATGGTAAATAAAAATTAATATAAAATTTCCTATCTCATATGTAATCCTGATTTTTAATGTAATTTTTTGTTCTCTTTCAACGAATATTGAAAAGGAACAAAAAAATTACTTAAAAGATAATATGATGATAACGTGAGAGCTAATATGTTTCAGGTAAACGTCACTTAATATACGACAATTTATCCTGGTGATATAATTTAGTTGAGATATAATGTGAAGATAACGCGAGATACAATATGATTCCGGTAAAACGTCATTCAGTTTACCGCAATTCATCATTTCAGGAAAATCTACTTGAGAGATAATATGACGATAATTTGAGAGTTAATGTGATTCCGGCAAAACTCCCTTTAATTTATAGTAATTCAATTTGAGATAAGTTATATAACAGATAAATGATGATAATATGAAAGACGTATGATTTTCATAGCACCTTGCGAGTGTGCAGAGGCGTTGTCATAAAAAAGGATTCCACTACGTGGGCAATGCTCTCAAACTTTTCCATAACAACAGGCAAAACGTGAATATCATTCTGCGGTAACTAAACTTTTATTTTCCGGACAATCGTAATATGTTGACATTGGAAAAATGAGGCTACTCTCTTTTTTCCAGTACTCTATACTTTCATCACCTTTGTGGGTAACTCTTCATAAAAAAACACCCACTGCACAAACTGCCTCTAAGTTTCGAGTTCGTAAGAGTATATCCCGCTTCCGTCATTTATAACAATGTTGAACAAAATATCTAGGTGGCCTCCATTCATTTTTTCTAAAGTTTCGAATACTAATGAAACGCGATGTTTTTGAGCTTTAATCAAATCTTGGAGTATCCATATAGCACAAAACCCCTTGATACCTAAATGTTCATGTGGAATTTTCTATAGACACTTGACGTACATTAATGCCTGTACTGCTTGTGTGTGACTCTGTGAGGTGACTTTCATTGGTAGGTTCACAGCCGCAAATTATTGACATTATCTTTAATGGTCGCGGTTGAGGGTCAGTTCTTACGTAAGTCATCTTCGAGATTGGAACGCCGACTCTTGAATTCTTTAAACCAATTGCAGACAGTAGCGTGGAGAAAGGTTTCATTATAGAATACCCATCGAAGTCGATTGGAACATTTTATTGATTGATATTACAACGAAAATCATAAAAAACCAAAGACCTAAAATTTTCTCGTATTATATTCATCTTGATGTGATACATACAATTTTCCTAATCATCTTAACGTCATCATGCAATTTTTAGATATTTGTAGAATACCAAAAATAATTGATGTCAGTGCCAGGTAAAATGTAACACTCAGCTGTGTGTGGGTGTAAATATAACTGTGAATGTCAGAGAGAAGAGAAGCATCGACTTGGCATCGATTCCAAAATCTCTGGTCATAGCAATATTTACAAATTTATTTATGTTCCAAAACGAAATTGTACCGCAAAAGGTTTATCTGAATACTTGTATTTTCATTATTTTGTACTATTCAGTGCGCTTCTTATTCGGTGGTTATTTGAAGTCGGTACAATTCTTATTTTTTCCCTTCCCTTTTAGCCTTCACGCAAGTGTAATATCTAATAAACTGCGTTTCATATATTTGTAGCAAACGACTTACATAATGAAGTTGACATTTTATATGTAAGTAAGTTCTGAATAAATAAACAGGAAACAAAGACACGAAACCTTCATCTTTATATTATTAGTGGAATTGTAATATAATAAAATATTATCAAGCAACGAACGAATTTTCTATGAAATATATTATTACATATTAAATTAAGATTTTTCTATCAAGTATTCTAATCAATGTGTTTCTAAATATTATGCAAACAAAACCACAATACTAAGATTATAATTTTAGCGTAGTATTTTCAACCTTCCCGTACAGCAGGCCTTAGAAATTTCAAAACCTTTGTTACTCTTCATCCAGACATTAAATAAAGTCATATAAAATTAGAATAAAACCCCTTTCCCTCAAAATATAACTTACTTCGATGATGAATAATTAAATGAGTTACGGCGTCATGTCTAGACACAGATTGGGTTTATTTGCGTACTCCAGTCAAATATCGGTACTACAAGGTTAATGTCCATCCACGATGGTGCATTGAAGTTATGAATTTCTAATTGCGATTTTCTTTGAACAAGTCCTCATGGGATTTTGTTAATTTACCTAAATTATTAAATTATTAAATATTTTTAGGAATCTATATCCCAAGAAGAATAAAACATTAATCTTATAAGATTGTATTAGAACTGTTTTTCTCAGAAATCCTTTGGGCGCAGAATTCACATTATAATTTAAGGAGACATAAAAATTTACTCGAGTACTTTTCAAATATAATGTATTAAGTAGGGTATCAACTGAAAGAACGATTTGCAGGACCTGCAATGCCATTTTTTAGAACTTTATATAACAAAATATTGAAAGAATTGCTAATACACTCCACAAAAAAATACTATACAAAACTCCCCCACTCCAACTCCGAAACGGTTAGTCTTAGAAATATGTAAATTTTTTCTAATAAATTAAATACATAATTAGTATTGCCTTCCAAGGTAATATAAGTATCTTAATTGTACATAAGTACCTAAATGGTCTAATTTCAAGCGGGGCAATGTTTCTCTGACGATCAAACTCCGCCTATTCCAAACATTTATTTTGTGCGTACTTCTTTATGGACTTGAAACTTGGGTGACCTTAGCAAAAGATCGAATTTGGAAAAACTCGAGATTTCTCAAACGGAGCCTCCGACAAAAGTTAAGTGTGTCACGACACGACTTTATTTGACATGAAATGATTCAACCGGACTATATAAAGAGCCAACAGTTGCTCAACTAATTCACAGACTGCGGCTGTATCGGTTTGGTCACCTTTGTTAAGCAGAACTAGATTGCTCAACACTCAAACTTATCTGCAGGGAAAAATCAACCACCTGTTCGCACTTGGATTGCATTTGCAAATTTATTTCCACGCTTGTCAGATATTTTCATGTTAGGGGCCATAACTATTTTATACACTTTTAAATATAAGATATTTATCCTACTTCAAAGCAAAAAAGAAGGGAGGTTACCGCACAAGAATTGTAAGACAATTTTTATTATTTTGTATTTTAGTATTATAATATCATAGTTACGGATTAACTTGTATATATGAGTCATGGCAAGCGAATACCAAAATAGTAATTTCATCAATTTGAAATAGGAATATTGTATTGTGACAGAATGAAAAGGATTTCTGTCAAACGCTTGTGCTAATATCGATCAGGGTACTCTAAATTAATTTCAAACTAAAGTACACATTTATCAAATTCTACTTCAGCCTGTGCTTGATTGTGGATATTAATGTTATTGTAATCTAAGTGAACATTTACCTAATAAATTAGAACGACTTCGAAACTTGTATATTCGATACAATTTCGGCTTCAAAAAATGCGATCAGGTTTCTGAAGACTGGTCACAACTAAAATTGTTAAATATACGTAACTGATGCAATCTTCTATATTTTTATTCAATAATCCCATTACACCTTCATCCCTTTAGTCTATGTTCCAGTATCTGTCACACCATGACTTTTAATCACGTTCTTAAAACAAGTACCACAGAAAGAATTACATTCTATGAAAAATCCTTTCCGTATATGCCAATTGACTACGAAATCAACTTCAAAAAATATGTGCGAAGGGCGTCCTTATTTTCTTTGCTTAAAAGCTTCATTTGATTTTTTATTATCTATCATTATCTGTAGATCTAAGTCGTATCACTGTATCACTGTTTAGTTTTTTTTCATTAATTTTTGTATTAATTATGTATTTTACACATCTATAGGTATGTAAATTTTGGTGTTTCATTTTGTGTCATTAACTAATATTTACCAATCATTCATAATCAACTAACAATATAGATATTCTCACTTGATTCATTATGATTGGTTTGAGAAATTTCTCTTGCAATCAAATTTCATATATGAATAAATAAATAAATTACAGCGTTCGCAGATACCTCTCATAATGAATTCGAAGAATTTATTAAAATTTTGAAAAGCAAGGAAAATGCTTTTCTATTGGATACAGATCAGTATTTCTCTTTCCCTCAGAAATGCACTCTTCCTCGTTATACAAATTAGCTCGCACGTACTAACCTAATCCCAAATCACAAAGTACTTAGTCTGTGAATTGCGGAAGGTCAGATAAATTTTGTAATATTTTAATATTACTAAATTTATCTGACCTTTTGCAATTAAAATTTTAGTAATAAATAATTTTAATAGTAACTAATTAAACGGATAACCTCAAAGATAGCACCCCACGCCTATTTACTTACTGGTAGAGCGACGTTGTCAAGCTGCTAGTTCATATATTGGACAACTCTTATATAAGATTAAAGAATTAGACGTCACACGCTTTAGCTTTACAAACCCGTTCTAACCGATACGGTATGAAACAATGTTAACAAAATATTAACATTTCTGTTGTTGAGTCACAAGTTTATCCATCGCTTAGCCAGCTAACTTTTATATTCTGAAAATTTACATGAACAAAACTTTTTCTAATTAACAAATATGGATCTTGTAAAAAAATTAAACAAAATTTTAATAAAACGTTGTATATAATTTTGTCGGTATTCACAAAACGTATCCCAGGTCTACACAAATTACCCTTAAATCGTAACAACTATATATTTCAATCCTTTTAAGGGGATAGAAATTCATTACATAATTCATTTTCAGTAATCAAAATAATTGGAAATACAAAGCTTTAAAATATCAATTTATTCTTGTACCTAATACCTTGATACATAATCAAATAATTAAAATCAAAAACCAAATTCAATCATATTTAACATTAATCGGTAATAAATTTGGTTAATGTATTGTACTGGTTAGTTTTTTCAATTTAATGTAGATCAGTCTCGATGAGAACTATCGATGATATTGAAATTTCTCTCTTCAAAACGTTAGATGTAACAAAAAATAAAGCAATCCAGTCGTTCATGAAACTAAAGGCAACCCTAAAATCATGCAAATTACTTAGAACCGTTTACAATACATTTGTTTTTCAAAGTTAACTGATAACGTTATCTTTAAAAAACAAATGTGTTGCAAGGTTCTAAGTAGTTTACATGATTTTAGGGTTGGTTTTAGTTTTATGAACGATTCATTTCAAAGTTAACTGTTAAGTAACACCTTTTAAGGTGTTACTTAAAATTCTCTTGCAAATCATTCAAGCTCAAAATATAACATTATATATGCAAATATAGTCATTTTTCAATTGTCCCATGAACTATCAAATCAATATTTCATACTTTCACTTACACTCTTTCAGAAAAATATTAGAACTATCAGAAGAGATCAACGTACAGGATAGGATGAATGACAGGGCCGTAGCCAAAGAGAGACTTCCAGTATACTCTGGTAACAAAAACAATTTTAAAAATAAAATGAAGTCTATTTTTCTATGTACTTACTCGTTTATTGTCACAATAAAATACGAAAAGGCTGTTCGCGTTACGATCCCCCATTAATCTCAAAATATTTCTAGCTATGTCTTGAGAAAAAACTAAAAGTAATAGAAGGTATCACAGCAAATCGAATAAAACTAGGGACGCTGACTATTGGATACTAAAGAGAAATAAACTGCATTAGAAAAAAGAATTAATATTAAATCAATTAAATGTAAAATGACTGATAACTCTAAAAACCAAGTTTGGTCCTCGATATCCCTGAAATTTCATTTTTATTAAATACTTATACTGTTTCTATGGTTATTCATGTGAGTGAGAGAGAAAGAGAAATGTCAATATATGGGGAAGTATATAACTATCGCTTTTGACTTGACACCGCCTCCAAAAATATCTAACAGTAGCGCTACTTTACATATTTTATTTGGCACTAGCAATATTTAAATTTGTTTTTTGCACTTAAAAGTATTAAGCTCTCTTTCGGTAATAATATTCAATTTTTTATTAAAATCACAATTGAAGCTGAAGTAGAATCAAATTTTTCTGGAATTAAGTCAGGTTTTCCCAGAAGTAACGATATCAGTAGAGATAACCCTTAAAACTAATATCTACATTGCGATTCCAACTATCACTGATGTATTGAATGCTTCATTGGCAATAGTACCTTTTAAAACCTTTTAAACGAAAAAAGAATATATAATTCTTTGTCTAAAGTTTAATCTTCGACACAACTGCGCTTTGAGCACACTGTTTACACCCAGTTAGTTAATTTTTTATATTTTAAAAATCTTCTTATTAGTTTTCAACCAGTTTTTAGATTTGGATGTAGTACATCGACTACTTTAAATAAGTTTACTGATTATATTCTATTTGCTTTAAATAATATTCAGTTAATCGACTTCTGTAATGCCGTTAATTTTGTTAATTTCTACATTTTTCTTGCTCGATTAAAATCACTTAATGCTAACCTTTCGATTTTTTTCATATTCTACCTTAACAATCGTATGCACTTTCTGAATTTCTAATACTTACTCAGTATGGATTTTGAACCTAGCCAGAAATCTGATAGATACGAAGTTTGACAGACACTCAAAATTATTATTTCAAAAGAAATCTTAAAATTCTAAATCATTTAGGCTCCTGCAAAAAATTGTATTCAAGGTTAAAGATCATGAAAAAAGTTTTTCACTGTTATCTTTTAAACCATAACTTTTATAGTAAAAATGGATTTTGCCAAATGTGTAGATCATACAATTTTTTAAAAAGGAGATTCTTATACTTCTTTTCGTATAAACGAAATTAATACGGATTTCTGTCTGAAATTAGACCTTGTTTCTCATTACAAGGCGTAGCTTAACTGATAGAGATTTACTCCGGCTCAATCTGCATATTTTCTGTGTTCTCTTTAATATATTGAAATATTGTCAGATTCCAGATTATATTAGGTAAATATTGTCAGCCTCAAGTGCGCATAGCCCAGAACTATGCTCAGAAAATTACTTTACCAATCCCCAAACAAAATACCAACATTCTTTTGTGTTATAATGTGGTATATGTTAAGTATTGACGTTCAGAATGCAACATCTATTCGCGCATAAAAAGGTTGTTTGAGAAAGAGATTGCCTTCCCAACTCTATTTCATAACTCCTATTCGTGACTACCCTTTATTTTACCCAGTTTCTCTCCTAAATCCTGTCCCTTTTTTATTCTTACCATTATTCTTTTAGTAATTATTTGTTATCAGTATTTTTTTATTAGCTCCACATTATATTTATTATTGTTTTAATTCCACTGAATACTCAACCTACTGCAGTCTTTTACGTCATATTTTATTTTTAGTTGGCGCTTAGAAGAGCCTCTTCCAAACCCTTTACTGGGGGAGATAGCATTCTTTATTATTTATATTTACATATTATTTATTTATATATAAAAATAAAATAAATAAAAAAATAGACAAACAAATATTCAAATATACCATATTTGGATACGAGTTTTACCGCAACATTTTCAACGAATACTCGCATATTCCTTATTTTATACTTTTATATGCTTTTCTTCTATGATGGTTATTTAAAGCAGTTAATTTTTTTTTCAAATTTTATTTTTCCCTTTTTAGTGCTAATTATATCTTATTTTGTCACGATCTCAAAAAAGAATTTAATAATACCTCACTTATTGAAATGGAATAAGACATTTAAGTCATTTAATTAAAGTAAATAAATTCATTTAACCTACATAATTATATGCATGATAGACACCTACATATATACATACCCACAAAGTATTAATAACATTAATTTCTGTTGATTTCTCATTAGTCAGGTAAGAAAATACAGCAGTCGGCTAAAAACCGGCAACAAAGTCCTAGCGTAATTCATGATCGTCCCCGTAATTAATCTACTAAGACGCAAAAAGACAGACTTACTTTGTGGCTATCAAGATAAATCAAAGTTCCTATGGCCATCTTTCCTCTCACATTCGGTTGTATAATCACATGGTGACCATCACTTATGACCTAAGGACACGCCCGACAAATTCAACTACCGCAATTTTGATGATGAATCTACGCTTTATCCATAAGAAGTTCCTATCATAACCTGCCAGCTTTACCAACAAACCCTGGCAACTAGTTGTGACTAAGACTCATCATGATAAGTCGGTTGAACACATATGACAAAACTACTCCTGACCATTGAGGAGTTTTGTTTCATCATCTGTAACCATGGCCATTATCTGCGACGAACGGACTCACTAATATAAGTAAAAGATACCAATCTTGATGAAACTACTCCTTATCATTGAGGAATACTGTCATAAATTTTCGCCTCCATCATCAGACCCATCATCCATCTCCATCATGACCAGAAGAATGATCATGAAAAGTCAAACAGTCCCAAATGTGATGCTAATCTATTCTAAGCCATTGTAGAATTCTTGTCAACACGTTCCAGCTCCATCGTCAGACTCTTGTCATTGCAACTATTGACGACTTTTAAATAGAGTAAGAGTAAATTAGTTATGTCAAATAAATTCAAACTCGGTCTCAATTTTCTTGAAGGGTCATCGTACTCTCATATGATAAGGATTTTCTTAGAATATTTCTGAAATCTGTAAATCAAGTCTTGATGATAATTTCAGTCAACCTATATGAAATTATTGTCCTTTTAACAAAAAAAAATAACGAAAATTGGCCATATTCCAAGGTCCAGCACGTATGTGAAAAAAAAAGATGCAAATACATATAATAAAAAACATAAATAAATAATAGGGTTTAACAATGTTCCTGTAAACACTTAAATTAAGGAAATTCCTGAAAAAATTAAAAATAAATTATTCAAACGCTGATAATACAGTTGTTAACTTTGAACAAATACATATGAGGAAAATGTCCGAGAAGACGCTGATAATACACTTGTTAACTTTGAACAAATACATTGCACTACATCTGTAGAGAAACAAGTTCAAAGCAAAAAGAGCTTCAGGACCTCGAAATGGAATTCTCAATGAAAAATAGCGTTAAGTTACGAACAGATAAATATATAAATATGTTTTCTGCCCCGTGACAGAAAGCGGCACTTAAGTTATGTAACGGACAAAAATACCTCTAAAACTTTTACGGGAAATCAATAAATGCCTCAAGTTTGAATTATTCGCGTTGCGAAGTTCTTTATTAGGCAGGAAATTGATTTTATGTTTTCATCTAAACTATTTAGTAGGTATGTTAACGCCTTACCTCGGTATTATTTTCTTTAAATCATCTTTCTTTTTACAGGTAACATTCTATTGAATTAAAAATAAATTTCTTTTAATAACATAAAACGTTACCGTAATTACAACACGATTACAGTGTAAAAATGCATTTACAATCCCCGCTATCGCTACTTAGTACGTTACATTACTGGTACTACATTTATTATAAACCGAAATTACTATTATTACCTTAAAAATAAAATAAAATTAAAGAAAATGTAATTAGCCTCAAATAATTAAATTATATTTAATCTAGCAAAATTTCTCAAATTCAAATCCTTATGTTGGCATTTATTTATGTGAATTAAGTTATATATAAATACAAAACATCAGCATACGTAATTTTTAAAATACGTAATTAATTTCCATTATTTTTCAACGTTTTCTTATAAGACATGTATTTTGAAAGTGGTCCTTCAGAACCTCTTTATCAGTGTAATAAACAAAAGGAGAATGAACAATTATTCTCGATTTTCTCCACATTCATTGTGCAATCTAAGGTAGAAGAAAAAAAATTTAATTATGACTTTACCAAATAGGCCAAAGCTACGTTCTAAGCATTGTTTATTGGCGAGTTTTTAAAATTTTTAATTAAATATTTTATTTAATTATACAATACTTCGCATAGTTTGGAAATTCACCTTAAACCTTTAATTTAGTACTCATTTTGATGGCCTTTTAGAACAGGTTGGAAAAAGTGACTTCTCTGACTACATATTGCCTGAATCGGTAAGTGACGTAGTTGAGAATATTCAAAAGAATAAGTCAATTATAACATTACCTATTTTATGCAAATCAAATTATCCGTTCCGGTTCTAGAACATAAAATCTCAAGAGAAGAGAATAAATTCTAGAACATAAAGTCCCGCCCATAGACGTATGTACAATGTATTGTACAATGTCCGATGACGTATGTACAATGTCCGATAAACACAATAGCTTCCGTGGCGTACTATCTAGTATTAATATATTATTCAGTCAAATTTAAACAAAAATATAATGTGTATCAAAATGTTAATTATGCGAGTGGGAAGCTATGTTACTAGCCGCAACGCATGCTGACGTCGTCCAATCAACATTCGTTAGTTGAACACTTTCGACTCGTTTTGTGTGTAATCGAATTCCAAAAATATGGAACAGACTTTATCCCGATGGACACTTCAAATTGAATTGAAAATTCGGGGCACCCTTTAAATACGATATGTTTTCCTACGCTAATATGAAGAAAAAATTCTTCATAATCCTATTTCATAGTTCGAAAAAGAAATAAATTAATTTCATTTAACTTAACTTTTTCACAAATTGACGGAGATTTTAGTAATTTTCTTAAAACTGTCATCATTGGCGGACGTATTAACATAAGTCGTTCGCTTAAGAAATAGATACAACATTTTTGCTTAGCTGAGTTAAACTTGCTTTGAACCGTCACCAAATAATTAAAAATAATGAAGAATTGATTGAGAAAGCAAAATTGTTTTCGTCGACACAATCGATTTTTTACGATAAAGATTATTAAACCATCAGCGTTACTAAGCGACGGTCTTCATGGTGGCAAGGAAATTACGTTGCATAAAACCATAAAATGAAAATGTATAGAGATGTACTAATTGGGGTAATCCACCTCTAAATCAACGAGAAGTAACCTCGTATCAAATTACATTGAACGATGGGCTGGTGCATCCCATGACAACGCCCTCAGGGGTTAAATTTAATTACATGAATTAACTGTGAAAATAATCTCATTTGTAAGTCAACAGAATGATTGTTGAGTTAAATAAATTACAAAAATTCAAGTTTGAAAGTGGAAAAGGAAAGCAGTGTGAAATTATTTATAATTTCAGTAAATAAAAATCTTTTCAAGTCAGTAGAAGTAATTGTAAAACACGATACGAACAAAATCAGTTATTACAATAGTCTCACTTTGAAAAGATTAGACGAATAAATGAAAGTTTATTTATTTAGCCAAAGTATAAATTAAAACTAAAACACACAAACATGATTTCTAAGCGTCTTAACTTTTACAATTTGCATGGAAAAAACTCGGAGGGAATTATAGAAAAGTCCTAAAACTCGGTTTTCACGGGTAATTAATAAAATGCTGCTTTTACAATTTTCCTTTCCCCACATGGATATAAACATCAATTTTTACTGTCATCTTTAACGCGTTTACGTTGGACAAGTGGCTGCTATTCTTTTAAAAGTTTCAAGCAGTGATTTATTTTTTGGGGTTGTTATTTAATTCTTGGTATTAGTGAAGATGGTTTATGTTATGCTTTACAGTTCATATTTGAGAATAACAAATAAAATATCATAAGGATACCATCGTGTGTTTTGTTGTTACGTATTAAGCTTTGACAGTTTGCGTTTTGAATATTATTCATGTAATTATTTTAATGATATAGAATCGTGTTCAAATTTATTAAATTATTTATTTTTAATATTAATATTAAAAATTGTAATAGTTATTTGACGATGCCACGTAGAGTTCAAATAGTGTCACCAAGAATATCCGCCCAAAATGAAACGTTAGTATTGAGTATAGAATGCCTTGCATCTTATTCTGTCTTTGACTTTAAAATAAAATATGATTATAGGAAATATTAAATGTGTTTTGACCATTTCATAATATTTTGACGGTGACTTATCCCAAACTGAATAAACAGATTAGAGTAATTTGATATATTTAGGATCTAATAGTATATTTATTGGTTAACAGAAATTAAGGTCTTATAGATCTTAAACAGTGTTTTTGAGGTATTCCATTATGTTGATAGTGCTTCCAAGGTTAATAAAAATATACCTCAATAATGAAAAAAATAATTAGCAATAAGTCTTTACTAAACAAACGAAGTTGTAGATATAACAGCTGGACATAGTCAGTCATGTTTAACAATTATTTGGAAAAACCCCTTGTTATATGGTATTGTCAGTATGACGAAATAAACCATTTGAGATTAAAACTTTAAATTGGAAAAACGTCCGTTACAACATCTGCGTTTCGCATGAAAAATTTGTATTGGTGCGAAGCGCAGATGCTGTAACTGACATTTGTCGAATTTGAGGTTTTGATCTCAAATGGCATTTACTTCTAATGACCACGCCATTAGGCCTACGTGCTTCCGTACAGTAATGATTGTTTTGTTAGTTTGTTCAACCATATTAATATTTACTTTTATGTTTCATGATTACCTATTTAATATCCAAATGGTGAATTAATTTTTATAAATAAAAAAGTGGTTAACTTGTTTATTAACATCAAACTTCTTCGCAAAAATTGGTTTACAACCGCTTTTATTTAGCGCTATGAATAATCCTTAGAAGCCCAATATTTCTTGAGTTAAAGATATATAACACAATAATTAAAATATCGCACTGTCGTGTCTTTTTGGATTGTTTTTGGATTCTAAGAATATTCGATAATTATACATAATTAATAAATATGTTCAATGTTTTGAAACTGCTGAAACAATATGTATTCTCAAAAATAAATTGTGTAGTCCAATATCAAGTTTTTTATGATATTCGGAAGCAAATATCAGTAAAAATATCTCTAAAATACTTTTCTGCAATACAGGTACTCTCTACAAAAATAAAAATACCTTTTTTACACAAAATTTAAAAATAAATAGCCGCCGTTTCAGCCAATTTCAGCCAGTAGGCAGCTATTTTAAAAATAAATAGTTATAGCGGAAATAATACTCGCTAATGATGAATAAAAGTACACATTGATGCTATTTATATAGACGTAGGAAAGGGAAAATTTAAAAAAAGAATTACTTTGTTCATTATCCGCCAAAACCCCTTTTTAAGCATTTTCTAAAATTCCCTCTGAGTTTCCTCCATTCAAACCATTTAAGTTAAGACACTTCTAAATAAAATTTTTGGAATATGATTTTGAAACGTCTTAACTAACGTTAACCTACGGTTAACTAAATTACGAAAAGTTCAATTATTTTTCATTTCACTTTTTTCTGGCGAAATGAATAAACTTTCAGTAGACGTCTGATCATTTTAAAGTGAGATTAATATCAAAAAAAATTCCATTCATATCCTACTCTATAATTACTTTGACTGCCTTGAAACCATTCTACTTTATTCAAATTATTAATATTTTTGCTCAGATTTTTTATAACTCGTTTAACAATTAAACAATTTAGTTTTAAAAGCATGTATGCTTTTAAAACTAAATTATTTGGTTTATTTGTTTCATTCATTTTATTCAACAAAAATTTTGCTTTAATTTATAAATTAAATTATGTTGACAGTTATTAATATGACCAAATTTAGCCCTCAATATTGTCGACATGGGATGAGTCAGCTCATCGTTAAATTTAAATTGATATTAGAATGCTCTTGGATGAGAGAGTGTTAAGTTACACTACTTAGTGGATCTTTCCACTTCTCATTTTCAAGTCTTTATACAAAATAATTCCCATTCTGCCATGAAGAACGTAGCTTAGCAACACGTCGCTCTTGACGGTTTAATTGTCTTTATTTAAAAATAATATTTTATCCACCAAATTAATGTTATTTACATAATTTATTTTTAATAAATTTAATGAGTCTACTCGGGTTTAAGTCAAGTTCAGCTGTGAACATTTTCCGCGTAGATTTGTAAAGCGAGCACTTTTTGTGAACACGTCTACCAATAATGACAGTCTGTATGTAACTACTAAACTTTCCGTTAATTCGTGAAGAATTGAATTCAAATGATACTAATTTCTTTTGTTTTTTAACTATTAAACAAGGTTATGAACATTTATTTCTAAGTTTCCCAGGATATTGTGTATTTCAGGGTTCCATAGCTAAACTAGAAACCCTTATAGTTTCTTCATGTCCATCTGTCTGTCCATATATACGTTATAAACGTTTCACTCACAAATATTAATACTATAAAGCTGAAATATGGCATGTTTATATATATTTATAATGCTTAAAAGATTATAAAATAAAATATTTCAATACAATTTTTTAATGTTTTACACCTTCATATACATGTCATGAACACTTTCGATACCGAGATCCGTTTATGAAGTAGTAAGCTTTAAATTAATAATTTTAGTTGAGTTTCCGTGATCCCATCACCTGCCAGCTAAACTGATACTGAAAAATGTTCAAAATATGTACAAATATTCACAATGTACACAAAATGAAAAGGAAAATGATATCACCTAAGAAGGCTCTATTACTTTACGAGGAACAGTCGACCAATTAAAGACATATGGTGGAATTGGTGAAAAGTGCAGGAAAGCTCCATGCGCGGAAAAATACGGAAACTTTGTAATACGATTACACTCGTACTTGATAAGTTTTTAGTTATATTTTAAGGGTACTGCCACAATAATAGCTGGCCCATATTTCAAGTCTTCGTTTACTCACAAAAAGTGTTGAAAGCATTCATCTGTCATGATTACTGAATGATGCTGGCACGCGTTGCAGCTAACGATATTTCAGCTTCTCGCATGCGTAATTTATATAATAAAAACATATTAGTGTTGAAATGTTGACAGTATGGTATATTAGTACTAGACAATATGACAAGGAGGCTGTTGTGTTTGTCAGGCTAAATATTGTACATACGCATGTAAGTGTGTACAGGTGTTCTTTTTAGAGCCGTTAAACGACTTATAATCGGAATCGTTTAAACTTTCCGGGTATTTTTACATAGGTGACGGCACGAACACCATTTTGACCAATGTGAAAAACAAAAACCTGAAAAGACCGTCAAGATAGATACCGTCAAGATGTATCCGTCAATGAAGGTAATAATGAACGAGTTTTAATAAAGCGAGTTCTAAAAAAGGCACATAAAATAAATTATAGGTTAATTACAGATAACATAATAGTTTGGAATTTGCTTTCTAAAGTTTTATGTTATCAAAATCGGGGTTTTCTTTGTTAAGGGGTATAACTTACTCTCTTTTTGTCCAGCACACTATCCTCAAATTCCGTGTACACTTCGCTTTTTCGCCAGCTCATATATGACAAAATCTGACAACCCTATCTCAATCACACTTTTAATTCTACTTATGTCAAAATAAATTTATATGTAAAAGACAAATACAACTCACTACCTGACTAATTCATCACGAATATCTAGAACTGGAAAATTCACAAACTATAAATTTGACTCATATATTTTTCTTGGCTTTTAAGTATCTCCAGAAATTATGAAAATGGGAGTCGAAAGTTGTGTAAGTTGTGTTGAAAAAATAAAATTGTAGATACTAAAATTTGTGATTAAATTTTTGGGATAGAAATAAAGAAATACCCATTTTAGCGCTTCAAAAAAAATCGCTTACAAAAATTGAAAACGAAACAACGTGAAAAAATTCAAATGAATAGTAAAAAAAAACAAATTCTAATCAGATTAGTCCAAATATTCAAGCATAATACATTATTATTTAAACATATATTCATTTTTTTAAAAAAATTTTCCTAATCGCAAGCCTTGCACCATAACCAACGTGAATTTAAATGAAGCCCACTATTACCATGAAAATTTAAGTAAAAAAATAATGTATTTAGAGTACTACATATTATCTTTGTGAATCAGACGCGCCTCTCAACTGAGAAGAAAATTTAAATGATAAAACATAATTTCCCTCCGGTGAGTAAGATAAATTAAGGTTGAATTTGCAAGCAGTCTATTATGATTCGTAATCGCTAGTCTACAGTAATTCCTTGTGTTTTTTTACTCTCAGTGAAATTTTTTCACGCTATTGTGTTTTTATTTTCTTTTATTTTTATTCTTGTTACAACAACGTTAATTCTTATGATTTTATTTTTTTATTATTTCCTCTATAAATAAGAAAGTAAATATAACGATAAGGCGCGTACGATGTAACGGAACATAACCTTGGTACAAAATACAAATTTATTTCTTAAACTGTTCAATTCCTTCAGTGATTTTTTATCGCGGAGGTCATATTCAGCGGAGATCATATTTACCTTTTATTAAAGAGGTCTATGTATTCAACAATCCATATTTAATGAAAAAAAACGGGAATCCCGATAACGTAAAGTAAAAATCATTACAATATTTCCTAGAATTAAGATTTGCATCCACAGTTCTGAAATAAAAAGAGCGCTTAGAGACGTCCACTTGTAACATGTATCACCATGCCTATTCCCGTTCGGGTTAATCAATGGCCAAAGTAACTTCCAGCTTACCGCATACTCATCCCGCCACTACCCCACTCCACTGTATATTTGTGCTCGGCCGACCGACTGAGCTGTAGATTTATATTATATATTTATTATTGTTATTACAATAATTTGTCTAGCCTTATTTTTGTCATAAATGCCCATATCCTCAACAGGCTATTGATTATTCCTTTATTTAACAATTTCTATCACTCAACAAGCTTTACCATATACATTTTTGTAAATTTATATCAACCACGTTACACAAGATAATATACCGATTTTAACAATACCTCATCTATTCAAAGCGGTTGAGCCGTTCGTTAACGGCAAACATTTTATTAATTGTTTTTTCAATGGTATTGTCAAAATGTTTTAGATCTTTGTTATTATAGTCCAATTTGTGGAACAGATTAATAAAGATGTGTGAACAGATTATAAAATTAGGGATATTTTTATTTCATGTAATTTTCTAGGCTAATGAAAATTCATCGTTAATCGACCGCGCCGATTTTCAAAGTGTTATCAATTATTTATTGCGTTTTTTCTATGGCTTTAAAAAGTTTGGATGTTCCTTTTGTATTCAATAAAGATATACAAAGAATATAAAAAATAATTGTAATTCTCTTTTTATTCAGATAAAGCTTCATATTTATAATATTAAACTTCATCTTTGAAGCAGACCCATGAAAAGTTCACGCGTGACTTATTACTTCTGTTACACAATTTGATACAGCTTGAATAAGTTCAAAGTTCAGCGCGATAAGGAATTTAAATTTAATATTTATATGTATATATATATATATATATATATATATATATAAATATATATGTATGTGTGTGTGTGTTATTTAAATTGCAGCTAACAACAAAATGAATTTTCTTTTCTAATTGTTTAAAACCTTTTTCCTAACCTCAGAGTAAAATGAGGTTACTAAGAACAAAAAATTAGTAATAGAAATCAGTTGTAAATTTATTTATTCCGCAGGCAAGTTATTTTAAACTATTTGTAGATGACGGCTGTTCAATTCATAAATTAATAAAGGATGTGACTTTGTGGTTAGTTTCAGATTCTTTCTAAATAAAGAGATGACGCGCAAAGAGAGCACAGAAAGTATATCACAACCAAATATAGCTCATTTATCATGTCGTAAGTCATTCGAACATATAAACTAGTATTTAATTAGTCATCGCATAGTTTTAATGCCAGCATTGGAAAAGTTGTCGCCTAGTTGAATTGTCAGCATTGAGCAAGTGGCCTCCTAATTGAACAACTCTATAGGAGCGTTAGACATGACGTGTTAACTTTACAGTTCCTAAATTAATTAATCATAATCGTTAAATATTAGTTTCAGCTTCAACACGAGGACTTACGTTACAATTTCCATTTGCAGTGGTATTATTTACCCGGATTACGAGTGAATGTGGGTTAGCTAAGATTGGAAATGACGAGCTCGTTTTAATTGAAAGTAATAAATATAAGATTGCCACTAATCATTTTAATAAGTCTTTATAATCATTATATTATAATGATATAAAAACTATTCACAAGTCATTCAATATGCCTTGTAATATATAAATATCGCGAGTAGCTTTGCAAGTCTCGTTCATAGATCACAATATTTATGCGCGTGAACAGAGTTAATTTTAACAAATAATGTAATGTGTTAAAGTTGATTTCCTTTATTTATTTTGAAGAAAACTTTAAAAATATGTTATTTATTCATTTTTCTGCATTGTTTTTTAAGAGAGTATTTATTTTAATGATATTTCCGCGGAACCTAGGTGAATATTTGTTGTAGGTTTTTTAATATTTATTATTTCGCAGTCTTTTAGTAATCTAAGATTTACTATATTTTCTCATCAAGTTGCTAATTAATTTTAAAACATTTATGATTTGATTATTTTACTGTCAAATATTTTGTCATTTGACAGTAAGTCAAACAAAAAAAATTGTTCATTTTACTGTCAAACAAAAAAAATTGTTCATTTTACTGTCAAAAAAAATTTTTCATTTTACTGTCAAACAAAACGAATTGTTCATTTTACTGTCAAACAAAAAAAATTGTTCATTTTACTGTCAAACAAAAAAAATTGTTCATTTTACAGTCAAACAAAAAAAATTGTTCATTTCACTGTCAACAAACAAAATTTTTCATTTTACTGTCAAACAAAAAAAATTGTTCATTTTACTGTCAAACAAAAAAAATTGTTCATTTTACTGTCAAACAAAAAAAATTGTTCATTTTACTGTCAAACAAAAAAATTGTTCACTTAAGAATAAAATCAAAATCTATCAATTTCGAGTAGAGCTTGCACTACGAAGGTTCTGTTTACATTTAGGCATTTAAAATATTTAAGTGTACATAGTATTATTGTTAAACTATTTATGAATATAAATTTTTTCCAACGCAAACATATTGTCTGCCACATCTTTCACACACGTGAAAATAAGGTGCATACTTAATAATAATATTTCTCATCATATAATACATATATGTGTTGCCGAGTAAATCTTTCATAGACATAATGAATATATATTTTAGATTACAAGGTTATTTTTTCAATATAAATTTTGTGGATAAAGCTGCATGTCATAAATTGGTCGACTAAAATTTTCGTAAACTAGTAGAACCTACTTAGCTAGGATTTTTTTTAGTATTATTTATTTTTTTTATAATTTAATACTTGGTTTTTTTTTTAGTACCGTTATGGACGTGAATTCTTTCAAATATTAAAAATTAATAAAATAACTGGTAGGGGACAAGGAACTCTTAATTTTAAGCCATCAGGATTGTCGAATGACGAAAACTATTTTGAAGTTCCCTTTTATTTCGCAGGGCAACAAGACAAATGCATGAAACGAATAATTCGCGGGTTTGTTTTGTTGCACAATTTCTTAAGAACTTAGTTATAACAAGTTCCTGATAATATGAAAAGAATATTAAATTATAAGCTGGGTAGGAGAAAAAAGCTGTCAAATGTGATGACTTTTGATGTAATGACTAGGAAATTTCAAGTTTAAGTACTCCTATAAATGTCTCGACAGTAAAAAAATTAATAATATTGTAAAATCAGTTTGCATATTGCACAACTAATTGAAAAAGGAAAGATGTCCCATATACTACATATATGAAGAAAATTACACTAGTTCATGTGACCTTATCGTAAACCTCATAAAAGTCTTCATATTAATCCGCGATCTTCCCCAAAATCCCTTACGAGAATATCAAATACTTTTTGAAATCTCAGGCAGCACTTCCACGGCAAAATATTTATGTAAATGAGTGTATCTAATTAACTATAACTATTTGTTTACTTACTATTTCAATTCAAACGTAGTCCATAAAATTGTTATTGCAAAATCTTAAGGCATGCTAGTATTGCAATTATGTAATTAAATCAATTATATTTTTCTCATATATTATAGTAATAATTTTTAAGTATTAATATATAACTTACTTTTTATAACCACAAAAGATATTGCTTTTAATCTAAATATTTAACTTTTTTTTCAAAACACACGATATAATTAAATATGTTATTTCAACGTACATTGATTCGAAAAATAACTGCATTATTAAATGTGTCATTTCCATATACATATTTGTTAAAACCCCATCACCCACAAGGAATTATTTCTTTCAACATAAATATCAACGTTGTTGAAGCCCGAAAGCATGTAAAATAGTAAACGGACGAGAATATCATTGTGGATAAAATAACCTTAGTACTTTGTGATTATCTATGTCGTTAATTACTTTACTAAATATATGTATGTAAGTATATATATATATATATATATGTATATATATATATGTATATATGTATGTATATATATATATATATATATATATATACATAAGAAAGTTACAAGATCTCCGTCAGTGTGTTACAAGTACATACCAGATAAATGTTTGAGACAGAACGTTTATAAAAAATTGTTGATTTTTCTCTTCTTACGAAGTCAAACCATTTTAACATAGTTTTATTATTAGCCTTTAGACCTGGCGAATAATCACAAAAACTTTGTAGGGTAACTATGCGGCAGTTAATTACTCCTATGACGTAATGAATTCCGAAATACTTGAGAATTGATGTTCGGGATACTTTGGAAAGCGAATCGGTAGTCGGAATTCGTATCCCGGACACTCAGGAATAGTTACGCTATTTTGAAAATAATACTTGCAACGAATACTTGCAACGAATTTGTTTCTAGGCTCCAAGGAAAAAATATTACAAATTTTTTTGTGACTGTAGTAAATTTGTGTAGATTTAGAAATGTAAAAAATATGAATAAAAAATGGTTATAAAAGATAACATAAATAGAAAATTCTTTCTAACGTCACTTTTTAAATCACATTTTCATTTTTATCTTTTATGGCATCCAGGATATATTCTAGATTTCTTATTTTCATTGATCTTGGATAACGTAAACCAACCAACTCTAGAAGTAAACAACCTATATAAAAATTAATCTATTTGCTTCCAATATTTTCGTGTTACAAATTCATCATTCTTTTCAATAATTTTCACATTACACTGCAGGCTCCTATTCGGCCGCCCGTGCATAAATTTTATATTCTCCAACTTGTAGAGGAAACCCCGATAAACAACGACCGGCCTTCTCATTTCTCTATAAAGTAAAATTGTTTCGCAGTGGAAATTGAATTTCAAAACGAAAAAGTCGGCAGAAATGAAGTAATTGGACAACTGGAACCACTACTATTCGTTACCAGTCTGCAAACTAGAAATAATTGCGAGAAGGTAGTTCGGTCAGTTCGATCCCGTTACAAATTACGTATCATCTATTGTTAAAGAACGAGCATAAAACTTTTCATCAGTCACAAAGGGCAGAATATAACAAGGAAAACGGCGAAAAGGTGGCGGAAGTTTGGCATGGCAGGCTGCTTAAATTGTAACGAGTTTCCGGAAAGTTTTGCAGATAAATTTTTCGACTTTGCTTACAATGATTTCATCGTGAGTGGGATATATTTCCCGGGTACGGTGCCCGCTTCTAGACGACAGAGGTATTTCAATATTTGTGCTCCCCTTTGTATACTAGGTTATATCGTTATAAAAAAAATGTTTAAATTTTTTTTGAACGTATAAAAATTTAATAACCATACTCTTCACGGAATAAAGCTTCAAAATGCCATCAGATCCTGTGTAATATTTTAATATATTCATGTTCGGTGATTTAAAATGCAGCCTCTAATTGTTTTCCATAATTTTTTTGCATGATGCACAAACTTTATGATATAACGTATATTTTAATGTAGAAAGAGAAAATATTTATTCCGTATTGGTTTCAATTCCATTCATTATTTACTGTTTAAAAAATTGGTAACCACTATTTTTTTAAAAATAATATGTTGTCACATATTATATTTAAAAACAACGGTCGAACATAAAATACCGAATATAATTGTAATTGTAGTAGATTGATGTAACACATTCGTCTAGTAGGTTAAATAGTATAACCAAATAAAATTATAAAGTAAATTTACGAAATTTTTTCTTACATTTTATATAGACTCGAATTCATCCTTATATTATTTACAGTAACTATTTACTGTTTACACCACAAAAAATTCACATCATTCGATTTTTATGTATGTTTAAAAAAATAACCCTTCCACTGCCATAATCTGATTTTAAGTTTACTCCAGGAACGGAGTTAATAATTCATTTAATTTCTTTTATTTTTCTAGATATTCAACTCTTTAGGGTTGTAAAATACTTTCACTACCCTAAAGAGCTGAGTGTCAAGATAATTGCACTGGGCCCGTCCGTCGGTCCGTGCCACATATAGTTCCTACCGTTTCATAACTTATGAATATCAAATTCTGCAAGTTGATGGTTCAGGTGGAGATCTCAATTAACTTGTAATAAAATATTAATAAAGAACCGAATTTTCGTCCACATACTAATAACGATCAATTGATACGATTTATTATGGAAGAGATAAAGCATCAAAGAGAAGACGTGTCGAAAAAACACGTTTGTTTTAATTATTTCAAACTGCTAAGATTTTAGAGCGTTAATACTTTGACCGTATAATTTATACGCCATTGCCCTGTACGTTTAAAATGATAGTAAATGTTTTCTGCTTAAGACGTGTTATGGCTTATTTATAACTTTCGCTTTATCCTTGGTATAGTATGGATTATTAAAAGCATTATGTAGATAAACTTATTGGGAAAATTCAATAGAAGAAAAAAGTATGTTTTTAAATTTCCTGTTTTCGATAATTCTATTTTGTAACCATGAAGTAGAATGATTTCGAAGTTAATTTCGCCTCAATTTATTCTCGGTTATATACAATTTTTTACTCCTTCTAATAGTTGATGAAAGTCATCTTTTTTACTTATTGTAACTCACCCCATATTACATAGATGGAAAATTCAAACAAGTCGTCAGACAGATAAATAAATTTGCGCATTCACCATAAGTATTTTGTTAACACATTATGTTTGGGCTGTTCCCGTTGTAAATATTGGTTTTGTAATTATTTCGCTGATTCAAAATTTCTTTCAGTTAAGTGTAATAAATTATTTTTTATATTATTATTAAAAATTGTCATTTTATGAAACAACGTGTTTCATAGCATAGATTCTAAATAATTCAATGAAGAATGTCATCAAAAACAAACACCCAAAAGTAAAACGTTAGTAATAAATGAAAAGTGTATTATATATTATTGTTTCTCTAACTAATAAATAAAATAGGATTATAGTAAATACAGAATAAGTTTGTTTTAATTTCTCGTAATGATTACACCGACCACATAATAATATTTTAAAAACAGCTCATCCCGAATTGAGTGAGTAAACGGATTAGAGTCGTATAATTTGTTACATATTTTGAGAGCCAGCATTGCTATTAATGCAATGAGTTAGATTTGCTCCATTATGATGAAAGTTAGGATTTCTAAAGTTTACAAAAATATGTATTATGAAAGAAATAGTGGCTAATCGTCAATTACATTGCTAAACTTCAATCGACAATATTTATTTATCCTCAAGAATGACTATTTTTGATACGATATTGGAATTGGTATCACCGCATTAGGCGCAGATTCCGTATTTACAATTTGCGTGAAACAGTCATATTTAACTGCGACTTTTTGGGTTTTGAAAAACAATAAAAATTGTAGATATAACAGCTGATCGCAAACACCCATATCTAATAATTACTTCAAAAAAACCTTTATTATATGGTATTGTGAAGCTAATATTTTATAATCAAGACATCAAATTCGATAAAATCTCAGTTACGGCACCTTCGTTTAGAACGTAAGAACATTGGCGTAAGCATTCTCCTTTGGCAAGTGTTGTACTGTAATTTGTGTTTCTACGTTTAACTCCAGTAGTCCCGATTTTTATTTTCCATGATAACATATTTAAAATAAAAAAATTATAAATGAAGCTTTTAAATATATCTACGTCTTTATCAACATTAAACTTCATGAACGTTACTATTAAAAACGCAATATTTCTTGAATTGATTTATATACATATATGTATATATATATATATATATATATATATATATATATATAGAAATATATATATATATATATATATATATATATACATATATATATATATATATATATATATATATATATATATATATATATATATATATATATACTACAATAAGTAAGAGATCTTCTAGACATTCTTAGATTCTTAGTCGTATTTAAATATGTGTTATAAATATATTCATGGAAAATTGGAAAATTATTTCGACAAAATTTGTTATTCTCAAAAATAAATTGTAGATTTTAATATAAAACTTTGTACCACATTTCCAAGCGCACACCTTCTGCAATAATCCAAATACCTTGTTTATGGAACTTAAAAATTAATCTCCGCTTACTGTTTGAAACGTTCAACAGGATAATCGCAATTCGGAGGGCGGAAAAAGTACGGGCTAAAGATAAAAGTAAAAATTGATGTTGTTTTTGACAACGTGGGAAAGGGAAAATCATAAAAGCATCACTTTATCTAATATCCGCAAGAGCGTTTTACGCGTTTTATAAATTTCCCTCTAAATTTTCGCCACGCAAATTCTGAAAGTTAGGAGGTTTCGAAAGCATACTTATTAAACATTAGCTTACGATTTACAAAATTACGAAACATTTAATTAGTTTAACTTTTATTTTCGTTCTAGTGAAATGAATAAACTTCCATTTAGACGTCTGATCTCTTAATAGTCAGATTAATGTAATGACCGTTTTTATTCAGATCGTGTTATCAATTATTTCTACTGACTTAAAACATTTTAATTTATACACAAATTTCTTAAACTGCCTTTAAAGTTTCTTAATATATTTTACTTAACATTAATTCTGTCGATTTATAAATGAGATTATGTTTGTGATTATTTAATTTAATAAAATGTATCACTCAATGGCCTTGTCACGGGATGCGCCGGTACGTCGCTCCATGCGATGTACCGGCGCTAAATTCTGATTGCTTGTAGATAAGTCAGTGGTGAATTAATCCATTTTGTGCATCTCCTTACTTTCTTATTCTTTAAAAAATAATTTCATTACAAGGCTACAGATCGTTGCTTAGCAACACCCACTGTCGCTCATAATGGTTTAATCACCTTTATTGCAAGAAATCGGTTTTGTCGACGAAAACAATGATATTTTTTCTTCATTGTTGTTAAAGAATCAAAGCGAGTTTAAAGCAAGATGAATTATGAAATTTTTGCGTTTTTTTTATAAAGCCCCGCTGGCTTTATAAAACATCATATATATTTTTTACGTAAACACGTCTGCTAATGGCAATAGTCTGAATGAAACTAATAAAATCTACGTTAATTTGTGAAAATGTAATTTAAATTAAACTAGTTTTTTGTTGCTTTTACTACGAAACAGTTTTTTTCTCTTTAGTTTAGCATTGCTAAAAGTATCGTATTTAATGGGACGTCTCGTATTTTTAATTATATTTTAAGTGCCAGGTTAATAATTATCCTATAATTCTGAAATTCATTTACACACAAAACTAGTCGAAGGGATTCATCTGATGTTTGAACGTTGGCAGCACGCGTTGCGGTTAGCAGTACATTTTGACTAAATATTACATTAGTATTAGACAGTATGCCAAGAAATCTATTGTATTCATCAGACCATATATTTTATGCGCGTTTGTATGTGTCATTCTGTAAATGTTAATCGCTAGAATCTTCTTACCTCTAATGTGATTTGTTCAAAGGACGTACAGTTCAAATCATTTTAACCAACCGAGCTTTTAACGATGATACCACACTCAACAATTTTTCTGTTGATATTTTATTTTCGTGTTACAAATTTAAATCTTACGGGCGCCGTTTTGATTTTATCGTAACGTTATATCATTCACGTTACTCAAGATAACATACCGATTGTAAAGATCTGTTGAACCGTTTCGTAAACAACCGGAATTTTATAAAAAAAGGTATTTTTTAATGGATATAATTTACTTAAATTTTTTACTTCTTTTTCATTCTGTCCATTTTGTGCGTACATTATATATGTATATAGATTATATTATAAAAGTAATGACTTGTTTATTTCAAATAATTTCTGTGGGCTACAGAAACTCCATCATCAGTCAACCTTATCGATATTCTATTCACTTAGTTTCCGCGCCTTCACGATGGGTTTATAACAGTTTGGAATTTTCTTTTATTTTCAATAAAATTACGTAAAAACGTACATAAAATTTTATAGTTCTGACTACATTCATTCTTTTTTCTTTTGTATTCCATATTCAACTTTTTTCGTATCTTATTCCGTTCCCGAGATACATCATTTCAAATTTAACAGAAGGGTCAACAAATTATTTTCCTGTAATAAAGGTTCAAGTCAACAAAATTAAGTATTACTTTATTTTTGGAAGGCATCTGGAAAAAATACTTGTCATATCAATTAACCGACATATTAACAAATATGTTAATAATTAAAACTTCGTTAACCATTGAATAAATATTTTATTGTCTCAACTAGGCAAACTAAATAGCCCACAACAAAGAAGTCTCGAGTAAAGGGGTATCATAAAAATAAACAGTGTCATTAAGAAGCACCGTCTAAAACTACACAGTTACACTATGTATTACATAATTACACTATATAAATTGAAATCACGCCAGTAGAGGAGCCATCTTGAAAAGCTTCCCACCTGACTTGTTACTTCCTTTACACAATTTTATGATATGGCTTTAATCAATTTAAAGCTTAATTTAACACAGAATTTCACTTTAATAGAAACAGAACTTGAATAGAGATTTTTGGTATCAATTTACCGTTAATTAATTTAAATTAATTATCTCTTTCCACTCTTTTCTTGAAATCAATCATTGTAACGATATTCATAAGATTCAGTTGGTTGCCAGAGCTGACAGATGATGAGGAGACCTTTTTAGTGGTAAAGGGAAGTAGGTTTGATGGATTTTTCTGACAAGTCCTTAAGTCACAAGTGGTGTACACAGTCTGGTGATGAAGCCGAACAATAATGAAAGGAATACTGACTACCTACATATTTACTTTGTTGTTTTTTTGTGAACAAAAAGGCGATAAAGTAAATAAATAGGTATATGTACGTCTATATATATATATATATATATATATATATATATATATATACATACATACATAAAATCATCAACAATTTTTCAGTGCGTTCTTCTAGTAATTCGTTGGCTAAGCGTTAATTTATTAAAGTTAATCCTTGTTCTTGCATCTCGGTAGATTCCTTACTCAGACCATCATGAATTACGCTGAGACAATATAGTCCATTTTTAGTGGATCGTTAATAATATATTTTTACTAGACTACGGTGAAGTCAAAAGAGGCTAATCTAATTAATACGTCCTCATGCATGTATTTATCTAGGTATATGAACATATTAATTTTAAATAGCTACCCTAAGTGCCTATTTACATATCAATAAATGAGGTTTTATTAAATTTTAAGTGACTTCGTTAAATTTTTCGCAAAATATGGATTAAAAATTAATAAATTAAATTAAAGAAAGAGTTAACGGATTTCTCATAATTATTGAGCCAGAAACGCATTAAAAAATGTAAAATAATAAAAATACAAGTATGAATTAAAAAAATTGGTTAAATATAATTTCCGTATACAAATATATCTGCGAAATATGTGTTTATTGATTTTATATATTTATATACGTTTCATATGTAAATGCGTAACACGGACCAGACACATACTAAAAATATAACTTGTTCTGGAAGGTAATAATAGATTGTGTATATAGTTGCAAATACAAATTAAAACTATGATAAATAATATGTCAAGCTATTATAAGCTGTATATATATATGTGTGTGTGTGTGTGTGTGTGTGTACGCTATACCATTCCAATTCAATCTAGCTGCGTTTAAAGAAAAAAGGATGGGAAATGAAAAAGTGGGGTGAGTCAGGTGAAAGTATTAATTTGAAATCTTGGTGTTAGTTTTGAAAGAATCTGGATAATTATGTCCAATACATAGAATCGTGAACGTGAAACGAGAAATCTTCTAAATACCTGCGATTTAGACCTAAATGAAAAATGTGCTTTCCTTAACAAAAGCCCTGGGCGATTTAATAAAGTTTATCCTCAACGAGATTTGTATTATCGTAACTTCGTTGGGAAGTTAAATAAAATTCATTATGATGCCAATTTGGAGTAATTAATTAATTCTAGACAAATAAATGAACTTGAAAACTTTTGACGTAAACTAATTAGTATAATTTAGTGAAATAAATAACTAAAAGAAAATTTAATTATTTCTTACGTAAAGTTTAAACCTTACACAAGTTTAACATAGGTTGAAAATATTATGGTAAGTTAATATTGAAATACAAATAATAAGCTATTTGACGTATCACTTTTCCCAAATTCTCGGTTGTTGATGTACAGCAATAAACAATAATGTTTAAACATCAACATCGCACATTCGAGACGAAATATTGTTAACTACAAACTTCACCAGATGAAAATAAAAATGCTCATATTAAAAGCAAGATTGAATTGGTGCATACATGTTCAAGTTTCGCTATTGTGGTCTCCGAGCGCGTCGCATCGCTACATAATATGGTGGACAGTGAGATATAAAAATATATTGGAGTGAAACTACCATCATTTCACCTACATATGATGATATACTACCATGTAAAGTTGTTTACAATATATATTGCTATACTAACAAATAAAGCTTTCCATCGACATGTTATCTTATACCGACATATAACGCTTTTCACCGATATATAATGCTTCACCAACTTATAAAGCTTTTCATAAACATATTTTTATATACTAATATAATGCTCTTTACCGATAGATTATGCTATATTAACGTACAACTCTTTCCACTGATGTATGAGACTATACTAACATACTTTATTTCACGGACATATGATGCTACACTAATATAACGCCTTTCACTGATATATGATGCTATACGCGTATCACCATACAACTCTTTTCACCGAAATTTGATGTAATGCTTTCAGCGACCTATTATGCAATACTATCACCATCTTTAGGTAATAAATTTTGAAATTTGTTTTGTAGACCATAAGTGGTGTTGGTGGTTACTTTTTTTACAATTTGAAAACAAAAAAATTTTTGAATCAATATTCTTCAAAATTGTTTTGCATGTCTATACTAATATTAAAGGCGGAAAATTTTGTTTATTCACCCCAATCTCTAGAACGACATGATTTATTAATACAGAGAAACTTAGGAAAACCATATCTTAAGAAAAATGTTACACCGTGATCATCACACTATACCGTCAGCCGTGTGCATAAATCTATATGTGGAGGAAACACAGTTATGAAGCAAAAAAGTGTTTTATTTGCGTTTTTTGTTTGTTCGCACTAATGTCTAGCTTATAAATTTAATTTTATAAATTTTTTAAGTTTAATTAATATTAGCAAAATAAAAAGTAGAAACTGCTCAATTATAATTTTTCAATTTAAGCAGGTATTTTATTACAATAAACAATATGAACCAGTTGTATAGAAAATATTGTTTTGTAATTGGAATCCAGTTGATTTGAAGTAATTTTGAGTGCATTAGAATATACGCTTTGACAATGGAGGGGTGAGGGGGTAGAGTATGACAATAAACGGGTTTAATAAACGAAAACTGTTTTCGGATTTCAAGCAAAAATGGCGAAATGGATTTTTAAATACCGAAATAAATAAGTAAAGTTGCTATAAAAATATTTGACTTTAAATGATTGCCAAAGACGAGACAATTTTGAGAGAAAAGTACAATTAATATGGAGGTTAGTAATTTAATGATGTGATACCTGAATCATATATTTGGCTAATTTGTTTACAAAAGACAAAAAAGATTGACTAATTAAAAGTAGAAATGAGGGTCAGCCTGGCACTGTGATGTGATACTAAAACGCATGATGTAGGAACACAATTTATTTATTTGCAGTATATATTAAACCGTAGAAATCCGTTATAACGAAACAAGTTATAATTATCTAATATAATTTACAGACGATTATAGTTTAATGTAATATTATTGTTGGTTGTTTAAATGCAGGATTTTGCAATCAAAATCGAAAATTCCAAGTGCCTTTTTTTCAAGGTTGTCAAGACCCTGTAACAAAATATGTCTATTTTAACAATTTTTTCCTTACTTCAGTAGGAAAAATGAAACTTTTATAAGATCACCCAAGCGGCCGCTTTTCCGTCTGTCACAACAGTTTTTCACGGAAATCGCTTAACACGGAAACTTGAAATTTAGCGAAGTAATAAGCATATTAACCCACATATATTACAGTAGTTGTCACTAAAGTATATTTTAAGCAAATATTAGTTGGAATAAATTAAGTACTTGACAAAAAAATTGTATATTCTGTATAAATATTATGGAGTGTCGTTTGAATAGGTCGAGTTAGAAAGACCGCAAAAAATATTTTTTCATAATTTTTTTCTTAAGGGATTTACTTAAAAAATTAGGTGCATACTCAAAAGGTTGTAGAAAAACTATTGATAATTTTATTTTTTGAGATATTTAGGATAATACACATGTCTCCTCTATCCAATTATACTAGCTTTACTAAATATTTACTTCGCTAGGAAATCTATATTATTGACGGCTTATGATAAATAAAGTAATTTTACTTCAAACGAATGGAGTCCTCGATGGCCGGTATTATTTTAGTTCAAGTCAAATCTTTCGCACTTGATCGGTATAATTTTCGCTTAAGTCAACTCTTTTCATGTGTGGTATACACATGTCTAGGTAAAAACATTTTTCGGTTCCGCTATGCCTACAAGGATACCGCTAGTAATTATATATTTTTAATATGAGTTTCAGTTTTGGATCAAAGAATTACGCACTACCTTTAGGCAAAATTTAAGTCTATAAAAGAAGTTAAGAAACAAGAAGTTTCAGTAGGTTTAGACAAGGTTGTCACAACAATGGATAAATTCTGTACGCTATTGGTGATAAAAAATTCCTTTCATCGAAACAAATATTTTCAAGGTATTTCAAAGCAAATCCCTTTTAATTACTCATAAAAGAAATTCGATTTTGAAAGCCAGCTTTTAGTATTTTTAAATCACATTGTTATTGCGGTTATAAAAGATCGTATTTAACAGGAAGATTGATGTACATCAATAAAAATAGCAGGCTGGAGCACAAGCAGACCGAATATTTATCAAAATGGCATTTAGTAACATTTTAAATCTAAATTTTAAATATACAACGGTTCTTTATGAAAAACAAATAGGGGATTAATTTTCTTTTGACACGACTGATTTAATCTCCTCATAACGGTTATAAGATAACATTGATTCAACAATCGGGAAATACTATCCTATTACAACTAAAAGCAATAGATATCATGTATGGACCAATAAGAATAGCCTGCAATTTATGCGGTCCTAATCAAAATAGTTTTTCTCTAGTTTGCAAAGGGCATGAAGTTAAATCGGTGGCACAAATCATGGACGGAACGAATTTCTGAGCTTAAAAACTACACCTTTTGTTCAATGTTATAAGCACTGAAGAATAAAAAAGGTCTGTAGTCAATTGGATAGCACAAAACCAAACCACAGAAAGTTTGTATGACCTGAAAAATATAAGCAGATCTGTTATTCTAAATGTGTAAATATGGTTGTGATTTTAACAAATATTAACGGACGGCCAATAATGAGCATGATACTATTTTATTAGCATCGTTCTTAATCGGAAAGCTATGGAGCAATGAGAGCGAAATTTAAGTATTTAACAGACATTTAAATATGAAGTGTTAACTTTACGGTATCCCGTTTAATTAAGGTCCATCGAAATTAGTTGTTCCACGAATGTTAACATTGCTTACTCACTCTGATATTGTTTAATACACGGTTTAACTGCGAGATTGGGTTACAGAGTATTAGTTAAAGTTTGGATACGTTGGGTTTGCGATGAGAATACCGGGTACTCGCTGGCGGGTAGTTTAGTTGGAGTTACGTTGAGGTGGATTGTAATTGGATTATACCGATGTATTGTAACCTCAGGGTACTTACAGTTTGAACGCAGCCATAACCGTTAGCAAGTGAGCCTACGTAAATAAATATAGATTGCAATTAGAGAGAGTTTATACAGATTTATATTCACGTTTAGAGTT
The DNA here is from genome assembly GCA_039881145.1 of Druceiella hillmani. Taxonomy (NCBI): domain Eukaryota; kingdom Metazoa; phylum Arthropoda; class Insecta; order Lepidoptera; family Hepialidae; genus Druceiella; species Druceiella hillmani. The sequence continues at coordinate 105,054,556 of JAYKKI010000001.1, read as the reverse complement.
TTCCTTTATTAGCTGTGGAACTATGAAAAATTATTTGTGTTTTCCTTATCCACATCTATACTAATATGTAAAACAGAAAATTTTATATATTAGTTTGTTCTTGTTTCATCTCTGAAATCGTATGTCTAATTACACAAGATCACAACTAGATCTTGTGTTAGAAAGCCCGTACTTTGAGAAAGATTCAAGCTACAAATCATAACCCTACGATTTACACGGGCAGTGCGATGATGAAAATGTGACAGAAGTTGGGGAACATTGCTTAAACGGTGCGAGGTAGAGAGAAACCGGCTTATTTATTGACCGATCATAATTATTTTCGCCGATATACTCCCGATTCCGAAGACTAATAGTTATCGAATGGAGCGGAGTTGGTTAGCGATTGCGAGGAAGGGCAACATAATAAAGATAATTCTGCTTGGTGAAAACTATGCAACTTCTATATGTCTATCCGTTCAAAATGCAACGTCTGTATGTCTATCTGTTCGCTTATAACTCAAGTTCTGCTAAATAGCATAATATAGAATATTTATTCCGAAATATGTTTATGCATAAAACCTATGTAAATGGTCAGGTTACGGAACTACGCTATTATTTGTGGTAGGAAATAACTTGGAAAGCAAGGGCGGGCGTCTTGGAAGGCGCGCAAGTGCGAAGTGTCAAGAGGCGCGAGGATGGTTGCGGAAACCGCGATTAACAAAAGCTAATATTAAATAAAGTTATGTTAAGGGTTACATATTGAAACAAAATTCGTCGTGCCATACATCTATAACAGTCACATATTTTCTACAGTTCTAGATATAGGCGAATTCAAATAAATGCTCCTAAAGTGGATCTCAGTATGACACAAAAAATAATTGTTTTATATACCTCTCCGCATATGTAACATTGAATTTTTCTCAAGGGTAATACCATTTAAGAGATGTTTCAAAATTAAATTGAAGATTCATTTTAAGCTCTATTTGCGAGGTGTTAAGTTTTAAAACTATGTGCTCTGTGTCCTACCCTTTAATTTTTGAACTGCGTTTAATTCAAAAAATTCATAAATATCTAGAAAATGGGACGAAGTGAGACGAGTAAATTATATATTTAGAATTGAAAAACACATAGGGTGGCACCATAAATTGGAAATATCATTTGAGTACTACAATTTTCATGGGGATAAAATATCCAGATATTATGGCCTTAATTAAAAAAAGCCTCTAGTATTTAAAAATGTCGCTACAAATTTATAGGACGCGGTTCGCCTGTACTCGTTCTGATATACGGGTAAATCTCTTCGCGTTCTGATATACGAGTATGTCTTTACGCAAGAATGACACGCAAAAACCTGAAGCATTCCTCATTTTTTTCACATGTCCAACGCTTTGAGTAAATTCGAAAATTGGGCGTGGGGCTTTTAACACATAAATAATGATAATTTTTTAAGGTAAAAATTAGGCTAAATCACATTTTAAAGAGAAACAGGGAGGTTTAAACTTATATTAAAAGAGATTGAAGAAAACGTAAATGATTGATAAGCTACTTTGTTTAAATTATGCCCGCGATTTCGTTCCTTTCATCAAGCGAACGATTATATTTTACTGAAATACTTAAGTAATTTTCGTTTTCCAGGTATTGACTGGACCATAAAATCGAACACAAATAAAGGATATGATTGAAGTAGAGACTTCAAATATGAAATTGTGGTGAAGCACATTAAACTGCATACTTTTTAATGGGTAACACTTCAATATATTAAACTGCATACTTTTTAATGGGTAACACTTCAAAATATTTACACAAAGAAATTAAGGGAGTTCAAATAAAATAAACATTTTTTAAAATTTAATTTATCGTGTGGGGGAATTAAGCAAAAGAGAAAGTCATGACGATTTCCTAACTATTTTTTTCTAGAGATATTGTTGACAATATACTCTCAAAAATTGCCACACTACCCCTTATAACTGCTGCAAAATACGGGTCAATATTGTCTATTAATGAGCTTAAATTTAAAGTTTCCATATCAAATTGTCTCCAAGAAAATCGAATATGATATACAGACACGTGACCGATTTTATCAATTTTGTTTTTCGTCTCGGGGTACGGAATCCTCATGACTAGTTACACGAATAAACAAACCTATACGTTAAACAATTTTTGTTTCTTATCTACATCTTATTTCTGGCACCCTGTTTTTATAAAATTTATGTAAAGTGCGGGCTTCTTTATTTTTACTTTTTCATTATATTTATTGTTATTTAAAATTAAAGAAAAATGGAAAGCAATATTTGTTTGTTAAAAAATAGTAAAATAGTGTAGGGTAATGCATCGTTGTTATTTCGGTGTCAATTTGGTTTCGTTATTTTTATAATATACTATCTGTGTCCTACGATTTCAGCCGCGTACTATTAATTGTGCTTCTGTTTCACCCGCGGCCAGTGAATCTCTCGTCTCCGTTCATCAAAACTGCATAGATAGTCAGAGTCGAGGTTTAACAATTAGTGTACTTGGAATTATTAGTCCATAAAGCATAAAGTTTGGAATTATGAGTCCAGGTAACTTTTTAAATTGGCCCTTTAAACAGTGATCCCGACCTTAACCTCCATGTGTCGGGATATATGTCTAACAAAAGAAATTTAAAATTGCGCGGTTCAAGAGAGTAATGCGAATAAACAAATAAACTTTTCCCCAGTATATATATATGTATATATATATATATATATATATATATATATATATATATATATATATATATATATATATATATATATATTTATATAAATAGATTCAATTTGTATAAAAATGTGGTTTATTGACAGATAACAAAAAGTCAGGAGAAAAGTGTAAAAACACATATACTGTTGATATTTGAAGAATTACAAGTTAATGAACATGATTAATAGTAAAATACGTAACTACTTAAATTCGTACTTCGATGCTAGCAAGGATAAGAGTGAAATAAATGCGGCATAAGTAAGATTTACATGAAAGAACATTAGGAGAAAAACAGGAAGGGCAAGTACTCGAGTGTATCGTAATTTTAATAAATTAGCTGTACGTGTTGGTGATCATTGTATTTCGACAGCTTATGTGTCTATCTTTTCTTTTTCCGATGTTTCTTGTTTCAGGAATAATGATTTTAATATTTTTTTTTTAAATTTTTGGAAAAGAAGGTTTTTAAAATAACACTAAATCATATTTTTAATTTCTCATTTTATCAGTTTTCATAAGATCGAAGACAAAAAAATGGTAACCAATTTGATATGTTAAAACTATCCTTAAAATTGCGAATTAAGATTTTTGTACATTACATTTTGTTCGAGTTGTTATTAAATAAAATTATGAAAAAACTCAACTTTCTAATTGGCGTGGTCACAGGGAAAATAGTCTATAACGGAATAATCAACAGACAGCATGTACATACCGTAAGTATTCGTATTTAATTAGAAATGGTTAAAAACAAGTATTAGAAGGTAACACTGGAAATGGCTAACAGCGAGTGCTGCTAATGTAAACTGCTGAAGTGTAGTATTAACAAAAACTTTTAAGAGCTAGAATTATTATTATCAAGAACATCTAAAAACATACGGTAAAAACGAAGTATTATTAACGAAATCGGTTAAAAACAAGTATCATTAATAAAAATGATATATACTAAATGTAAATATTATTACTGAATACGGCTAAAAGCTAGTATTTATTAAAGAAAACGGCTACAAGTATTATTTATAAAAATGGCTTAAAACATTATCATTAATCAAAAACGGCTAAAATAAAGTGTTATTAATGCATCAACAAAAAATTTAAGAATGAAAAATGGTCCAATATACCGAGTTGAAGGTACTTCTCTTATCTGTTTCACTTTATCTATCACCGGATTGATGGCGCGAAAGAAATATATGACAAATTTACTCTGAAATCATAGTATGCATACGTTATGATGTCCATGCTAAGTCTTCTGCAGTTTTCTTCACTTGAAACATTTATACTTTAATGCAAAGTAAATATATATATATATATATATATATATGTACATATATATATATATATATATATATATATATATATATATATATATATATATATATATATATATATATATGTGTGTGTGTGTGTGTGTGTGTGTGCATACATACATATGTATATATCTGTGAAGGAACTATTGTGTCTTAGTGGCTCATTTGAATACATTACTTGTGACTAAATTATTTTCGTAGATAAATGTTAAATGTTAATAATACTAACTTTTCCATTATTTAATGATTAGTTAAGAAGAAGATTGGTTTAGCGCGTGCAAGTAATAGTTTCGATAGGTTACGTCCGCACCAGTGGTATGAGTTTGTGCGTCGGTGGGTGCTGTGCTTGCTTAGGTCTGGAACAAATAATTGCATCAAATCCATGTATTCCAATCACAATAACGTCGAAATACTTATCCATCCACTTAGAATTGAATATTAAAATCTTTGGAAATAAGTTTATAGGGTTTAAACGAACGATAAAATCTGCAGAAGAAGGGTAGGAATCTGTTTACGGTTCCGTAGTCGAATGGCAAAAGTTTTCATAATCTCGTAATCTTGGTCTGCATATTTTGTAATTCTTCTCCTTGTTCTAAGCGTCATAACTCTTTCCGTTTAAAAGCAATTGTAGCAAAATTAACACACATGTACAAGGAGATATAGTCGAATAATAATAATAATCCTTTTTTCTCTTATCGATTGAGTCGCCTTTAATCGAATTTTTGTTATAGCGAAAGTTCTTCTTATACTCAATAGGTTTGTTTTATCGTTTCATAAACCCTATTTGTCCTAATAAGCCATTAATATAATATTATAAATACAAAAATGTGTTTATTATTTAATTACTTAACAACTATTTGACCTAACACGTATTGAGTTAAAATTTCCGGGGAAAATCATACTGGCGTTGCAGAAGTAGAAAATATTTTTTATGAAAGCTAGTACTTTTTAGAACACACAAAATCAAACACTTTTGTGACTGACAATCAGGAGAAAGTAATAAGTAAAACATAATTTGTAACCATAATACTTGGCGAAAAAGCTACTTCATAAATGCACATATACTTTATTTTTAATAAGTTAAGATTTGTCCATAAGGAATATAGATCAAAATAAGCACATAATAACTTAGAAAGGATTAAAATTAATTATTGCCTAAATAATTTAAAAATAAACTAATTACTGACATTATAATACATAATAAATGCTATTAGGGGTTGTCTAGGTGAATGTATTTTGCTCTCTTTTCGAGTTTTATTTGAGTTTCCTTTTGGGCCTTTGAGTTATATGGATTAGTATATTGCATCTATTTGCGTAAGATATGACGAGACAAAATCTGTTCTGCATCAAAAAATCTTGCTTATTCGATGAACTCGGTAGAAATAACATTTATGCACTTACGTAAAAAATTACGTGACTTTCAATGATAAAAAACTTGTCTCATATTGACGATTTAAATAATTTTGTTGGAAGGGGTTTACCTTTTAATTTTCTCCATAATTTTCTCCATTCTTTCTTGTATTTAATTATATTTTTACCCTTGTAATATTTGAACCCATCCTTTGCTACTGACTTTTACTAGTCTTCTTTTACATACGTATATGGAATAATAAACAGGTTTTATCGTGGGCAATCGAGCAGTTTATTGGGTAATAATCAAAAACTACTTTTCCGCCTATGAAATGAAGATGACACAATTTTTTTTTAATTTCTATTCTGTCTATTTTCTTGTGAATATCAATCAGTTGCAAAGATTTTCTTATTACCAGTGCTCTCTAAATCTCATTCGAAGTTCAATATGTTTATTTATCTGCAAGTTACTTCATCAAAACCCTTGGTTTTATTTTTGGATTAATCAATTATTGTTTTTTTGTCAGCTATAATTTTTCTTATATTTCACAATTCTTACGTCAATCAAAATAAAGTAACTACTTTATCTTGATATACCAAAATGGCCTAAATTAATTTAGTTTATTTTCATATTTCGCACGCCAAGCCGCAAGCAGTAATAAAGCTAATATTGAATCTTTTGAAATAGTAAATTAATTTTTGGTATATTAAGGTTTCACAAATTTCTTCAGTGTGAGCAAGAAACGTTTATTCATATTGTCCATTTTTATTTCTAAATTATAACTATATGTTTTAAATCTACGGGATACATTTATTATGGTCAAGATTTTGAAAATATTGGCATATTCGTATGTAAATAGGAGTAGTGTCAAAATATTGGTAAATTATAAATTAGGTTGCGGTTCTAAACTGAAGTATATTAATATTTGCTAAAAATCTCCTATGTAACTAGGGAAACAAAAACAGGTGTTTTAGATTATATTAATATTGAAATCCCAAAAATATAGTAGTGAACAATTATTGATCAACAAAATTAAGGGCAAAAATTAGTCCATTATTAGAACTAAAATAACAAAATATCTATGTCGTTATTGTCATAGTTAGAGCTAGCTAAACTTTTTTTTCTATCACCATTTTAAAAGGTTAAATTTTATTGAATGTCTAACACTAGCAACAGATCCATCATCTAGTAACAAAATCACCTTTTAGTAACTAGACCCTGATACAATTGGAATAAACATGATATAGAAAATGTCATGACCTTTACCTTGACAAACATGATATACAGCAAACTGAATCTTTCATAGGGTTCCCTGCAATAATGGCTGAAATCTGCACGAAATAGGGATTAGGACCTTTTGCGTTGTAATTCCTGTTCCACATAATGTCAACAGTTGTATGTTACACAAACAAATTATTATATTCATTTCAATTACGTATTTTATGACAGAAAGCAAAAATAATCGTATTGAATAAAATAATTAAATAAAATGTAAATATGAGATAATTGTCAAGAAATAGTAACGATTGAATAAAGGTTTTTTTTCAAATTCTAAAACAAAATCCATTATTATCGGTATCATAAAAAAGGGAATGAGGGACTGGTATTATCACGATGGCAATTGTTTATGTCGATACTCTTATTTTCCTTGTCGATACCCTTATTTTTTCCTCCCTAGACATCTGCATCAGTTTCTTTCATTTTCTTTGATATATCTAAGTTATATGATCTTAGATACATATATTTTTAGGTCATCCATCGTCATTATGTGCCAACTTAATGGATATATTGGTACATATTTATATTGATCGAGAACTAATAGAACCAGACAAGTTCTTCGGATAATTGAAGTGTTTAAAGATGGAGCATGTCCTCCAAAATCGTTGCTTTTCCTATTTAAAAAAAAAGGCATAATTTCACCAGAGTGTCTTTTAATATCCCTTTAAACTTTGATAATAATGTATATTTTTCTTTATTTTTCTGATTTGATTACACAAATCCCAATTCTCTTTATTAATCGAATTAATCACTACAAATAGATGTCTACAATTTCTTAGCAGTGTTCAAATATCTGAAGATTTTATCAATAAAATTTCCATTTAAGCTTCACTGAATGTTATTACCAGTGATTCGGTAAATTGAGAACAGTACATGAGCAGAAGTTACATTCAGGGTTTGCCGCAGTTTTAAATGTATAAATAACTAAAAACGACATAGCGTTAGCCTGTGATACCAAGAGTTTGGGGTTTAACCCTAGTCTCAAGTTTGCTATAAGCCTTGTTATTAATCAGTTTTACTTTGGTTCACTTGTCGATTTACGGAATCGTAAAGTTTAAAACTTCGTGGAAAAAGTAATGATATTGTTCAAATGTTGGTTAATTGTTTTGCCAGCAGCTGAATTTGCTGTTTGAATGTCTTGTCCTGTCTTTCCTTTATTATTCCGTTGTATTTAAAAGATATATACGTAGCTAAACTTGTAGAAGAAACTTAACTTTATTTCTAAATAATAACTTTCAAATATTGTAAAAAAGGAAACTTATCGTAATGTTAATCTCGATTAGTTGTTCTCTATGTCACTAGGACATATTTATATACCTAATTTTTAGCTTTAAAAGTTTGCTGTGAAGTATATATCTGAATATATGTAATTTTTTAAACACGGGTATTAAATTTCGTTTTTTATTTAAATGATTAATTGTTCTAGTTCTGTGAAATTATTTACACTCATTATCTTTAATATATCAGAACTATTTAATTATTAACATCTTAGCGATGCTACGAAGGGATACTACTGTTACTGGACCACGAAAACGATTCACTAGAAGCAGGAGAATTGAATGCAATAAAAGATGAACATATCCTCATACACGGTTGTATCGAAATAAGATGTCCTCGTGATAAAACAGTTTCTAAAATAGGCACTGTACAGAGATCTACAGGCCACAAATATAGTGTTTTGAATCGAAAGTATAGCGAATCATTTGAGTTTGCGAGTTATTACACAAATACATGTCCTGAACTATAATGGTTATGTAATTGAAATGGTAATAAAATTGTACCGTCCAATAATTTGAGAACCAAATTTCATTTTCGTTTGATACTGGGAGAAATTTGATCACAATTAAAAGATAAAGAAGAAAATGGGTGTAATGGCATTACTTACTAAATACATCTCACTGACCGTTTTAACTCTGTAGGTAATGTTGTAAAATAGTACATTTTTCATCAATAAACTAATTATTTATCGACTATTATACCGCTTGGGATACACGAAATCGTTATAAAAGTTTTTCAGCAAGAATTATATTATCAAAACCCTACTGTAACCTGTAGAATTAGGGTTGGTCAAATTGGTGGTCATATTGACGACAAAATTTATTTTCAAAATGAAGACAAATACAGCGACTTCTAACGAAATCTTTATGTTGCGTTGAACATACATAGGTACTTGTGGTTCACGCCATTTTATTTACTTCCATACGAGCAAGTGTTCAGTTACAACATACAAAAGATTTTCCTGCATGCATTAATATATACTTTAAATACACAATCACAATTAATATTCTACATGCTACCTGTTCCTTAAACGAAACAATGTTGTACGCGTTGTGCTTTTTATTTCTATTTCTTAGTTTAGAGATCTGTGCCATGATGGCAAAATGACGTGTAATTTTCATTTCAAAATTATATCTGTGTACATTTTGACATGTATGAGTCGTATATTACCACCTGGTGGTGCAGAAAGCTGCCTAAGTCTAAATTTATTTAAATTTGTAATTTAGCGTTTATTGAATTTTTTTAAAATGTATTTTTATGCAATGTAATTTTAAAAGTTTAAATCTGTAATGGAGAGTGAGTCATTGTGCCCGCTATAAACAATAATAATGATTATATAGCATATTTAGACCCTTCGAAAAGGTTTCTTTTTCAAATGGTCATATGAAGGATTCTGATACTTCTTTGATTTTAGTACGACTTTGTTTTGTGTCGTAAGACTTTTCTATGGATCTCATTGGTGATTCTTCTTAGGGTTGCTGTAATAAATAGTTTAAAGAAGGGAAACAAATTCTAAACACTTTTAAATCATTCGTATGGTAATTTTTTAATTAAGAATCAGGCTGACATCGTATGAATCCAAGCGTATTAATAGAATATTGACATTCCACTGATTTCGCAGGTTTCTAATTTTTATATTATGAAAGGAGTCTCGGTTCTTATTATACAATTTATATATTTTGTATTTTGTTAGATGTTGGTAATATGTAATGTTAGAGCCATAACAATAGTCAGAAACTCAAGGAATCATTATCAAATGTATTTTAAATAATGTTAAAATAGTGAAAATAGGTGCTTTTCAATTATACATAAATCGTAAAGTATAATTTAGCTAAACATCAAAATTTTTGCTAAACATCAAAACTAGTCTTTCGACGATCTGTTATCAGTTCCTTTCGTCATATTTCCCGCCGGCAGCAAGATAACCTTAGGAAGTTAATTGTGGAGGGCAAAGTGGAAGGAAAGAGATCTTTGGGGTGACAAGTAATCACTGTTACTGGTCTTCCTGCAGCAACCGCCCTAAGGGAAGCAGAAAATTTAGAAAAATAAAAGAAGGTGATAAATAGCTTCTTTCATTATCATTTCTTCATTTCTGAAGGTCCTGTCAAGGACACGATCTTCAGAAATAAAAAAGATCACCGGAAAAAATTGTATATGATTATGAGAGCACGCGTGCGTGTGAGCGTCCTTGTGTGTATGCTTGAGTGATTTGCAACAATTTGTCATAAAATTGTAATTTGAAATAAAATTTACTTCTTCCTTCTTTACTTCTTCCTTGCTTCCACTTTTTTTCTACAATATTTTTAATTCTCAGGTTAAACCATTTCAGCTTTTAATATTAGAAAAACTTAGGCGAACATGCAACAAGATTTTTTTTAAAATTTACCCTTCTTTTTCAGATCATCACGTATATTACATGAGTATGCATAAAATATAGCTATTATATAATTAATGTAATTTATTACGCATAGAGTAATTATTTCTCTATATTTCAAAAGTTAAATTCATAATTATTTCCGTTTATTTTAATTCATTTCTGTGACTTAGGTTGAAAAAACAAACTTTTTTTCATATATTAACTATGTGTTTATATAGATTGTTATACTAACATGTATTAAGTTTACTTTAGCGGCGTAATAACATGAATATAAAGTCTTTGATATCATAAAATATATATACAAACATTGGCCTTATATTAAAAAGAGCGCTTTAAAAATGATCCCAAAAAGACAAGTAATCGCTTTGTGTTCATTAGAACCATCTCTGTCCGTTTGTGAGAGCTACATTGATCCATTTTTTGCTAATTTGGTAAGAATATAACGTGTCTGTTTTGTATTACATGATTACTTTACAGATAGTTTTACTTTATTTGTCGAAAGTAGTTTTAATTTAGTTGTAGATTAGTTTTAGTTTAGTTGTCGATTAGTTTTACTTTAGTTGTCGATTAGTTTTACTTTAGTTGTCGATTAGTTTTACTTTAGTTGTTGATTAGTTCTAAAGCGTAACTAACTTTATGGTTTATTTATAATATTGTTTATATTGATGTTATTATAAAAATATATTTTATCACAGACTAATTCCTAAGTCTTCCACTTAAAACAGTGCATGATTTTAACTGTAATAGTTTTAACTTTGTGTTGTTGTTCCACTTTATAGATGCCCGATGGCAAATCAGTGATAGAGACGATTAAGTAGATAAACTATTTAAGTAGATTTAGAGTTAGCAATAAGAGTAGCGGTAGAAAGAAGCTGTAAAGACAAAGAAAAGGAAAATTTCAAAAGTGTATTTTAATTGATAAAAGTAATTTTAAATAATTGAAAAAATAAATAAACTTGTACCTGTCCAGTATCATCTTGTGTTCATACCATGTCATGTAAATTTAAAAAAATATTTGTTTTCAATATATACATGACTATAATAACGTGGGCATGAAATCGGGCGACTTTGAATCTCAGTTGCCTGTTTTCTATTTATTATTTTTAACATGATTCTGTATTAATTAGAACGACAATTATAATAATTATAATAATATTAATAATAATGATTATATATCAAAATTCTACAGACTTCTAGTTATATACTATAAAAAAAATGTGTCAGTTATTCAAGTTGTATATGGAATTGGGTAGAAAATGTTACGAAACCATGTGACAAATATCAACCGTTTTTGGAAAAATCTCTGCCAAAGTTGCGATTTCAAGGAAAAAAATTAATTTTGTTTCCAGAAATACTATTCAAATATACTCAGTTTTATGCAAAGAATCACCTGTATTAATAAGACACATGCTCATTTTAGCCCCTTTATATTACCATAGATATATCAGGAATAGTATAACGTCAATTATTTTATTCGTTTATGTAATTCGTCTAAACAAATAAATTTTAATAATAATTAAACTTATGATATATAGCGTCACGTATTTCCGTATTCAAACACCAAAGAAAAAATAATTACATGAAATCCTTCATGACTTGTACAGTGTCTCCCTGTATGCAATACTTATGTATGCCTTTCTTACCAGTATGCCAGAGTAAGTACAGCCCACGGCATTATTTGGATTCTAATTTGAAATGTAATACAAATAGAGCTTTACTCTTATGTAAAGAATATATGAAGATTACTCATTTGTAAAACAGAAAATTTGATCATTTCGTTTGTTCCCTGATAGGTGCTAATTTCTGAACTAGATTGATTTTGATGAAACTTTGGGCGACTCACTTTCGTCCTTCGGAATGGTTATAGGTTATGCATAATTTCTCTATAATTAAAGAAAAGAAAAAGATGATATATATAAGGAAATTCAGAAAGATTACCTATCTTGGTTGCGCTGAATGAACCAAATAAAATTACATCAAGATTGTTTTTTGAAGAATCGTATAAATGCGTTAAAATAATGTGCATTTTTTTGTGCAACACTCAATCCAGAGAAAATCCTTTGTTGAAGAATGATGAACAAGAAATTGATTGATGATGATTACGAAAGAAATGGGAGTAAATATTTTAGTAAGTATCAGTTTAGTTTTATCAATATGAGAGTTAATTTTTACGAGACGCACCAACCTCCTTCCACCTATTTCGAATGAACTGTATCGGAGAATGCCGAACTTGAAATAATATAATATTCTAACTTGGTACAATATTGAAGTATATTTTTTATATCGATTACATGACTAGAAGAACATGTTGAGAGGGCACCAGCTTTGTGGCATGGGTATATAACAGCAAAGCTCATCTCACTTTGCGAGTGTTGAGATTACTCAATAAAGCCCAGTGAAATTATGTCTGGCATATTCAGAGGAAACAGACTGGTAAACTGAACGCTTAAGTTAAACGAAAACGAACTCCGGTACTGGCAAATCGCGGTAGGGTCCCGCGTGGATTACACGCTTCTCATAACTATCTCCCAACACAATTGGAATTTACCTAATGAAGGACAAGGAAACTTTACCACCCTCGTCTTGACGTGTCAAGTCGCGCTGCGTCGCGGATATCGGCCGCGTCTCTTGCTTCTGAAGTAGCGACAATGGCCGGACTCAATTCAAACCAGAACTGCGAACGTAGTTTATTAATTCTTGTCGTTATTATAGGGCTAAATATTACTTGTATATGTATACAGATTTATTATAGCAGTATGGAGATATATTTTCTTGTTTGGTGATTACAAAAAATGTCAGTTATGCGTATAATAATTCGCGTTTGAGCATATTCGTAACAAACAAATATGTCCGTAAATGAGAATAAAACTCGAGCTGCGACGGTTATATATATACTTAGGATAGTAACAGTAATTACTAATATAATACTTATTATAAACATAGAAGACTTTAAAAATTAAATGTAAAATATTTCTATTAAACTACTTGCAAAGGTTAATAATATTTTTATCGTGTTCGATAATATTTTTACATGTTGCGTAGTATTCAGCATGCGTAAAAATATCGTGATTTTCTCAAAAAATATAGGACCTAGGATGATAGCTATAGTTATTTTAAGTCATTTTTAAAATAGCTAAACCCCTGGCAAATCATTCAATTTTCCCTCTGACTGTCCGTCATTCATGGTCATTTTTCTCTGAAACCATTTGAGATAAAAACATAAAAGGGGATTACCAGCCAGTAACATAAGTTCTTCAACTAAATATCAAAAATAAAGTTTTTATGTAATATGATTTACCACAAAGCTTGTAGATAAATCCCTTGTCAGAAGTTAATTGCACAAGAAAGCATCATGTGGAATTTCATCTTTTGGAAGATTCCATCTAAAGCAATTACATCAATTCCGTTTATGGCGATGATCATGAAGTTACTTTCTCTCTAAATTGCTACTAGTTCTTTATAGCTTATACTTGTTTATAATAAATGTCATAAATAAAATTTTATTTTTAATATAAATTACGTTATGTTGATGATAATGAAAAAAAATCACGTAGCCGTTAATGAAAAAAAGTCACAAAATGGATGAATAATATCATGCTGTTAATAAGTACCCGTCTGCAGCGCAGCAAAAAATGGGTAATGAATTTAAGAATGTATTAATATATATATATATATATATATATATATATATATATATATATATATATATATATATATATATATATATATATATATGTATACACATATATATATATTTATTTTTTTTTTATTTTATTTGTTTTTTTTTCGATCGTAGCCTAAAAACTGCTGAACCGATTTTAGTAAATGGAATAAAATGTCATAGGTTAGATTTTTAGAGACAAAAACTTTTTGGTGGAGATTAAATAAAAAAAAACAGAATAAAAAAAAACCTCGTGCATCATATCAAAAAGTATGTCACTCGATACGCCTTTAAAATAATTATGAGTTTTCTTTAACCAATTTTTTCATAAACCAGAAAAAATAGCCTAGTTTGGCGCAAAGAACAAATTTCAAAGTTTTACCTGCACCCGGTTTCAAACTATGTATATGAAATTAAACTGCCAAAAAGGGAATGTAATCATAATATAAGAAAAATTAAACGCGACTACGTCGAAAAAACTAATTGGTAAAAACAAGTTAAATAATCATGATTTTACTAAAAGTTAATAAAGCCATGGACGGCCTTCAGTTCTGAGATATCAGTATTTTTTTAGAGATTATAAAATGTATCAAAACTAAACGTCACCTACGGCTTCACAATTCAGTGATGATTATCTTTCAATTAACTTTCGATTACCTAACCTGTTTTTTATACTTTTCAATTCTTTCGACGTAGTCGAATTTTAGTTTTTCATAGTTTTGTTTTTATTGGAAATTACTTTATGTGGTATAAATTCCGTGGGAGAATTCTATAATAATACAAAGGTCACCAAATGGATAAAAAATTTTGCTCAGTAAGTAAGTAGGTCAGCATAAGGTGGGCAGAACTTTTTTCTTTGCTTATTTTAAATAACGTTATATAGATTAATCTCCGTGGGGAATTTAAAAATAGTAAAAAGTCACCAAATAAATAAGTAGTTTTGCGGTGAATAAGTACCGTGGCACAAGGTGTGTAATTGTTTTTTTTATTTATTTACTTTATATGGGAAAAACAGATAAGATATATGATCAATTAACAATTGTTAAGTTTCAAACTAAGCAGACTTGTATCCTAACAGTTATACGTAAAGATAATAATCTACATGGATAACAGTGACAATAATGATATACATAATACTGGTGATAATTTTATAAAAGTAGAAAAAGGTAAAAAAACTAATCGTAACAAGAATGTAATGACATAAAGTTGTAATAATAGTTAAATAACATAAACAATAATTTAAATAGTATTTGGCAAAAAAAATACAGGTCTTCAAAATTGACATTATTAATTATTATTAGGAGATGGACCCATACCGCAAACCCAGCTTGCATTAGGATGACGAACTAGTAAATACGTCGACAGAATGGAACACCTTGTCGGAACCATTACAAGTCTGCACAGTGACACACTGATACGGCATTAGTACGAGCTTTGGGAAGGTAAAAGTGCATGAATCTCTCGGGCACGTGAAACTGCCGTTAACTCCCAATGTCTGAATAATTTTATTAATCATGACAGATATTGTACAACACTGTTTCCCCTAATACAATACGCCTGCTGTTTTTAAACAGCAAAATTGCTTTAGAATAATAACATTTAGGTGTGTTGTAGCCATATTGCTCTCTGCATACATGTTACTTTTGTGCACAATTCATCGTGTCAGAATATATGATGCAATAATGACTTTTTAAATGAAAATGTCTTAATTTTCTTGATTTCCTGTTGTAATAACACCATTCGTATAAGCTCACGCTATTTACTGTTAAGCTATGAAATAAAACATAACGACCATACGTGTACTATTAATTAACATGTTACTGTAACGGTATCGAGGTTGAACCGGTATATGCATTATGCGAAAACCAATCCACGGATTTTGTAAAACTATGTATTTTATAGCTTAAAGGCTCGATCAATTGGAATAATCTAGACTACTTCTAAAATCTGCTACTACTTAGTTAATCTATTTTTTATTAATTAACCTGGATAAACATGTAATGATTCTCCTGTCATTTTAGAATGTATTTACATTTACATATTAGTGACAGCAGTAAAATCACTTCCTTTTAAATTCTATGGCATATTCCTGGGTCACTGCCGAGAGAAAAGGTTTAAAATTTTGGAAATCTATTATGTATCTCAACTTTGTTCGCATAAATAACAAAAATAGTTACTGGTTAGTTATAAATTATTAATACTTCTACTACTTAGGTTTACTAATTCTTTGTTATACGTACCGGTATTAGGACGACAATACACGCATCGGTTTGACGAGGAATTACTAAGTAAGTCAAAACGGTTTAAAGAGCAGAGAGCCATTTAAAAAAATGTTTGCGATTAACAAACTTAATTATAATCATAAAAATAAAAAAATTTTAGAAAATTTTAATAGTTTTCTGTCTTAAATATCTAAAAATCGACACTTAGACCTGCACATAGAAACAGAAATTTACAGGAACTCTATTTAAATAACCTTGACTAGAAAAATAATAAAAGATATATTAATAAGAAAAGCACATAATGGGTAGATCTTTACCAGCAAACAAATTTAATACAATAAACATAATTATATCGAGACATTCGATTTTCTTGCACTGTATTAAAAACACTGTCCAGTAATTATTCCTGAGCTTTACAGTACAAGTTCATCTTGTATATAGAGTAATTATTTGAACCCTAGTAATTGATGAGGTCACCTTTATAAATTTGTTTTTCATCCAGAAATGTTTATCTGTGAAGAAAAATAAGTATATTTTTAATTTTCTCGGGAGAAAAAGACCGTATGTCTTATTATCCTATTGCATAATATGAACTGTAAGCATTTAGTTAAGAGCCTCATATTGTTATTGCGTACAAAAATTTCAGGTAGTTTTTGCCTATAAGTGTGAAATATTTAGTAAGTTCATAAAGTAAACTCTCTACGGAGTGTGCGCTTGTTTACCTATATCTTAAATAATATTTCGATCAGTATCTTAAATTGGTTCATATAATCGCATTGGAATAGAAAATAATTGCTCGCTACGTATGAGACGTATGGTTCAACTTTAGGCAATTTTCAGTATAAAGCACCAGAGGCACCATATAATGTGCCTGGGTACGAAATTATTCTAATTTGTCGTCGACATTGAAACTTTATACAGTCGATTGGACTGATCATTAGTAATATCCAAAAACTTCAAGGATATCCACCAATTTACAATTTTTTTGATATATTAATAATTTTTTTTCTTCAAAACGGATATAACGCAAAAGAAAAATAACCTCTTTATTGACATAGCGAAATATTTCTGGAGATATTGTCTCAATACGACATAAACCAAAAGGAGCCAAAAATGTAAACGTATAATTTCCCGAATTTTAGCCAAGTTAATTTTTTCGTATCTCATAATCCAAAAAATTATATTCAACAAGGAATCGCAAGAAAAAAATGTCACAGCATTCTTTAACAATTTCTTAATATAGTCTTGAAATTTTCATGTAGGGTTTCCAGCAGCTACACCAGACCGTTTTACCCGTGTATTTCTAATTAATAAATCATTTAGTTTTATTATAAAATTCTGAGTATACATTTACTTCCAGAACTGTCAAACAACTTCCCAATATTGTTCGCTCTTACTATAAGAATGTTGAGTGTGAATATGGCCTTCAAATTCACCATCACTCTCATCGGAAATGTCTTCTTCAGAAACGATTTCGTCAAATAAATACAGCAATTTTCTTTGTTCCTTCTTCCGATCTCCTACCTGAAATAAAAGAAATACATAAATATACATTTTATAAACAAAAAACCATGTAAATATATGTTTTTTTTGGCGAATAAAATTAATATCATGGCCTCTTAATTATTTTCTCCTCTCGAATAAAATTAATATCATTATAATATAAAAATACTAAGCTATCACTAGTATTCACTAAACATGTAAATGTAATGTAAACTACCCAGATTAGTTATGATGAGCCGGTCTCTTGATCTGATAATATTTTTTTAGAGAAACGTGCATACGGTCTGAGTGGAGCGTCACGACCAGTACAAGATTTGGCGCCATGGAAACCATGTAGAACAACAAAATATTGCTGCTTTTTTTAAGAGAGTTATGAGTGATTTAAAAGCGTTACGGGCTGTGAAACCGTTTGCGTATGTATATTGGGAGGCTAATTATTTGAAAAACTTTATTTTCAAAAAAAATACACAAAATTGCAATACATATATATATATATATATATATATATATATATATATATATATACATATATATAAATTTATAAATACAAGCAATGAATTAATGCATTGGACCTGGAATAAACATGTATGCTTGTTTCAATTCAGAAGGTAGCCAAATTCTAAATGTAATTTTGTCCACAATTTATACTTTTCTTCTTCTACTTTTCTTAACCGCATGAAGACATCAAAAAAATTACTGTATTTATTATTTATTCAAATAAGAAGATTTACTACTCCACATTATTATTATCATATAATTTTTATTATTTAAACAGAAAGCGCAAGAATAGTTTTTTTTTAAATTAAAAGTTTCTACTTTAAAAAAAATGGAGAAAGAAAAATAAATCTTATTTCCAATATATAAAAGCTTAAAAAATGCGTCATGAATTAAAGAAAATAAACATTTTAAATATTTTTAAACATACATTACTTCTATGTTTTATTTAATCGAAAGATAAATCAAAATCTATGCTTGGGTAGAAAAAAATTCTCTCTACTCGTCATATTAAAGACTGACCCATGCTTAAATATTCAAAACCTAGAAAATTACTTAATTATAAAAATATGAATTATAAATAAACAATTAATTGAACAGTCAATTGCAAAGTTTAATTGGCATACGTCTAGCGTAATCTCTTTATATCGGCTAATCGTTAATTATCTAAGTTGTGGCTCACGTGTCTGAAAAGGTCACGCTAATACAAAATGAAGGACCATCTACGGAGCTTAATCGACCTTTCTGCGTCGGTAGATTAATTCCAGACATTTGACTTGACCTTCTGTATCCCTTTTGAGCCGTCTGTAGTTATTCGTTTATCACAAAACTTAGAAGTATAAATAAACAATCTTGCAATAAATTGCTCTAAGCGAGAGGCAAGGAACCTTGTAATCCGGATAGACACAAGCACCTACATAGGTCGTAAAACAAACTTTAGTTACACATATTAAAAATTTGTTCTACGAAACTTGGATTTTACTTTTAAATCAATTATTTTAACAACTATCAGTTTTCTTCCACATTTGAATCGAATTAGAAAGTCGAGCGTAATATTCAGTTAAGTAAATTGCATATCAAAACAAAGATTAAGAAGGATAAAAATTAAAGACCCAAGAAAATCTTAATTTAGTTTATTGGAATTTCCTACCTCTTTTTAAATGAAATTATTTTATCATAATTCGTCACTAATATGGTCTTCCTAACGTAATATATATTTAATAACGGGAAGGAAGTAGGAAAGATGAAGGGTAGGGGAAGGAATAAGGAAGGGTAGGGGATAAAATATATTCACATATAATCGTGAATATCTCAAAAACTATAACGTCTAGATCCATCGTTATAGTTTTCTTACGACATTTACTTGAGCGTCTCAAAAACCATGTTTTTCAATAATAAAATTAGTTAGGGATGGTGCATATATTATCACGAATATCTCAAAAACCACAACGTCTAGATCAATTGTTATAGTTTTCTTACGACATTGACGTAGGTTTCTAAAACTTTGATTTTTCAATAATTTCACGTTCTGTAGTATCGGAAATAATCCCTCATTTTACATATTATTTGGCGGACATACTTTTTTGTAAATTTTTTAATAAATATCTTTGAAGATAATTTCTAAAACTAAGGCAGAAATATTTTTGAGACCCTTATAAATAACGTTTTGAAACGATGAAAGGAATTAAAATTTTTTTCTCCGAGTTCTTAATTAACTCAAAAATATTTATGTAGGGGTACATAACATTTTTTGAGTGTTATTTCTTAAGACAAGTGAGAGTTAATATGCTTTAATATATAAAATGTTTCGAATTTTTCATCAAGCGTTTCTGAACAAAAAATATAATGTCTGATGAACCGAACGAAACCCAAGTGATCTTGTAAGTTTTTCGTTCGTACTCTCTAGGTGATCTTAATAAAACTAAAAAAAAGGAAATTGATTCATTAATTCGCAATTAGGAATGTTTATCACTGCAAGGCTGATTCTTTAGTTCCATAAAATTTTAATTTAGGATACTGAATTATTATTCCCGAGAAAATAAATAAATACAACTGGCTCAAAAGTCAGGTAACGTAGCTCCAATATTTTTGATAATTTTGTTACGCAAAACTTGTTGATTGGTTGGTTAAATAGTATTAGAGATCGATAGTGTCTTCCCTTAGGCGATACCTTGCTATTGTATTTTATTACCCAGCGTGGCGTGATTAGTATCGACTAATTAGGATAACACAAGTGAAACTTGTATTCTCTTTAAGAAAAGGAAACCATTATCGTAGTAAAATCATATACATCAGCTTAAAACTTTCACAAACCTCTAATTTGATAACAACACTAGATGTTACCGTGATATTAACGTAGTATTGTGTTTTGTACGCGTGATATTAAGAAAATATAATCTTCGCCTCACATAGCTGCGCTAATGTTTAGTATAGATACTTATATTTAATTCATTGCCAAGATAAACAAGAGAAATCACTTTCTATGTTTAATTTAGATATCTATATTTAGTTTATACACCCTTGTGCATTTTAGAGGAACAATTTGAACTTTTAGTATAACGATATCGTTGTTTCTCAACAATTACAATATAAAGTAATAAAATGAGGAAGTAATAAACCATACTACACCTGAAATCTAAATTAAGAGGCAATTCGAAAGCAAAAATAAACGTAAATGAAATTAAGAAATAAAGTGGTTAATCTTATGATCCATCGAATATTTTTAAATTTCAAACAAATATGTATGATTTGCACGTCTGCACCCTTGTATTCTGCACCCTTGTATTTAGTAGTGATTAACATTTCCATTACGGAATTAAGATTTAGCACCAGTGTTGAAACTTCATATTAACTTTTTATTATTTAAACATGTATGATCCATATTTATAGCTTATTCAGTGTCAAAAAACAAAAATTAAAGACACAATTAAGCTATTAAAACAGTTACATTTTATTCTTAATAATTTGAAGAAATTAATTTTTATTTTTTATAACATATTTAAAATAAAAAAATTATAAATGAAGCTTTTAAATATATCTACGTCTTTATCAACATTAAACTTCATAAGCGTTACTATTAGAAGCCTAATATTTCTTGAATTGATTTATATGTATATATACATATATATATATATATATATATATATATATATATATATATATATATATATATACATATGTATGTGTATATATATATATTTTACATATATATATATATATATATATATATATATATATATATATATATATATATATATATTACAATAAGTAAGAGTATTACATAAGTAATCTTCTAGACATTTTTAGATTCTTAGTTGTATTTAAATATGTGTTACAAATATATTCATGGAAAATTGGAAAATTATTTCGACAAAATTTGTTATTATCAAAAATAAATTGTAGATTTTAATATAAAACTTTGTAGCACATTTCCAACAGCACAACCTCTGCAATAATCCAAATACCTTGTTTATGGAACTTAAAAATTAATCTCCGCTTACTGTTTGAAACGTTCAATAGGATAATCGCAATTCGGAGGGCGGAAAAAGTACGGGCTAAAGATAAAAGTAAAAATTGATGTTGTTTTTGACGACGTGGGAAAGGGAAAATCATAAAAGCATCACTTTATCTAATATCCGCAAGAGCGTTTTACGCGTTTTATAAATTTCCCTCTAAATTTTCGCCATACAAATTCTGAAAGTTAAGAGGTTTCGAAATCATATTTATTAAACATTAGCTTACGATTGACAAAGTTACGAAACGTTGAATTAGTTTAACTTTAATTTTCGTTCTAGCGAAATGAATAAACTTCCATTTAGACGTCTGATCTCTTAATAGTCAGATTAATGTAATGACCGTTTTTATTCAGATCGTGTTATCAATTATTTCTACTGACTTAAAACATTTTAATTTATACACAAATTTCTTAAACTGCCAACAAATTATTTTCCTGTAATAAAGGTTCAACTCAAAAAAAATTTTACATTATTTTTGAAAGGCATCTTGAAAAAATACTTGTCATGTCAATTAACCAACATATTAACACATCTGTTAATAATTAAAAGTTCGTTGACCATTGAATAAATATTTTATTGTCTCAACTAGGCAAACTAAATAGTCCCCAACAAGTCTCGAGTAAATGGGTAGCATAAAAATAAACAGTGTCACTAAGAAGCACCGTCTAAAACTACACAGTTACACTATGTATTACATAATTACACTGTATAAATTGAAATCACGCCAGTAGAGGAGCCATCTTGAAAAGCTTGCCACCTGACTTGTTACTTCCTACACAATTTTATGATATGGCTTTAATCAATTTAAAGCTTAAAGTAATACAGAATTTCACTTTCATATAAACAGAACTCGAATAGAGATTTTTGGTATCAATTTACCGTTAATTAATTTAAATTAATTATCTCTTTCCACTCTTTTCTTGAAAGCAATCATTGTAACGATATTCATAAGATTCAGTTGGTTGCCAGAGCTGACAGATGATGAGGAGACCTTTTTAGTGGTAAAGGGAAGTAGGTTTGATGGATTTTTCTGACAAGTCCTTAAGTCACAAGTGGTGTACACAGTCTGGTGATGAAGCCGAACAATAATGAAAGGAATACTGACTACCTACATATTTACTTTGTTGTTTTTTTGTGAACAAAAAGGCGATAAAGTAAATAAATAGGTATATGTACGTCTATATATTATATATATATATATATATATATATATATACATACATACATAAAATCATCAACAATTTTTCAGTGCGTTCTTCTAGTAATTCGTTGGCTAAGCGTTAATTTATTAAAGTTAATCCTTGTTCTTGCATCTCGGTAGATTCCTTACTCAGACCATCATGAATTACGCTGAGACAATATAGTCCATTTTTAGTGGATCGTTAATAATATATTTTTACTAGACTACGGTGAAGTCAAAAGAGGCTAATCTAATTAATACGTCCTCATGCATGTATTTATCTAGGTATATGAACATATTAATTTTAAATAGCTACCCTAAGTGCCTATTTACATATCAATAAATGAGGTTTTATTAAATTTTAAGTGACTTCGTTAAATTTTTCGCAAAATATGGATTAAAAATTAATAAATTAAATTAAAGAAAGAGTTAACGGATTTCTCATAATTATTGAGCCAGAAACGCATTAAAAAATGTAAAATAATAAAAATACAAGTATGAATTAAAAAAATTGGTTAAATATAATTTCCGTATACAAATATATCTGCGAAATATGTGTTTATTGATTTTATATATTTATATACGTTTCATATGTAAATGCGTAACACGGACCAGACACATACTAAAAATATAACTTGTTCTGGAAGGTAATAATAGATTGTGTATATAGTTGCAAATACAAATTAAAACTATGATAAATAATATGTCAAGCTATTATAAGCTGTATATATATATGTGTGTGTGTGTGTGTGTGTGTGTACGCTATACCATTCCAATTCAATCTAGCTGCGTTTAAAGAAAAAAGGATGGGAAATGAAAAAGTGGGGTGAGTCAGGTGAAAGTATTAATTTGAAATCTTGGTGTTAGTTTTGAAAGAATCTGGATAATTATGTCCAATACATAGAATCGTGAACGTGAAACGAGAAATCTTCTAAATACCTGCGATTTAGACCTAAATGAAAAATGTGCTTTCCTTAACAAAAGCCCTGGGCGATTTAATAAAGTTTATCCTCAACGAGATTTGTATTATCGTAACTTCGTTGGGAAGTTAAATAAAATTCATTATGATGCCAATTTGGAGTAATTAATTAATTCTAGACAAATAAATGAACTTGAAAACTTTTGACGTAAACTAATTAGTATAATTTAGTGAAATAAATAACTAAAAGAAAATTTAATTATTTCTTACGTAAAGTTTAAACCTTACACAAGTTTAACATAGGTTGAAAATATTATGGTAAGTTAATATTGAAATACAAATAATAAGCTATTTGACGTATCACTTTTCCCAAATTCTCGGTTGTTGATGTACAGCAATAAACAATAATGTTTAAACATCAACATCGCACATTCGAGACGAAATATTGTTAACTACAAACTTCACCAGATGAAAATAAAAATGCTCATATTAAAAGCAAGATTGAATTGGTGCATACATGTTCAAGTTTCGCTATTGTGGTCTCCGAGCGCGTCGCATCGCTACATAATATGGTGGACAGTGAGATATAAAAATATATTGGAGTGAAACTACCATCATTTCACCTACATATGATGATATACTACCATGTAAAGTTGTTTACAATATATATTGCTATACTAACAAATAAAGCTTTCCATCGACATGTTATCTTATACCGACATATAACGCTTTTCACCGATATATAATGCTTCACCAACTTATAAAGCTTTTCATAAACATATTTTTATATACTAATATAATGCTCTTTACCGATAGATTATGCTATATTAACGTACAACTCTTTCCACTGATGTATGAGACTATACTAACATACTTTATTTCACGGACATATGATGCTACACTAATATAACGCCTTTCACTGATATATGATGCTATACGCGTATCACCATACAACTCTTTTCACCGAAATTTGATGTAATGCTTTCAGCGACCTATTATGCAATACTATCACCATCTTTAGGTAATAAATTTTGAAATTTGTTTTGTAGACCATAAGTGGTGTTGGTGGTTACTTTTTTTACAATTTGAAAACAAAAAAATTTTTGAATCAATATTCTTCAAAATTGTTTTGCATGTCTATACTAATATTAAAGGCGGAAAATTTTGTTTATTCACCCCAATCTCTAGAACGACATGATTTATTAATACAGAGAAACTTAGGAAAACCATATCTTAAGAAAAATGTTACACCGTGATCATCACACTATACCGTCAGCCGTGTGCATAAATCTATATGTGGAGGAAACACAGTTATGAAGCAAAAAAGTGTTTTATTTGCGTTTTTTGTTTGTTCGCACTAATGTCTAGCTTATAAATTTAATTTTATAAATTTTTTAAGTTTAATTAATATTAGCAAAATAAAAAGTAGAAACTGCTCAATTATAATTTTTCAATTTAAGCAGGTATTTTATTACAATAAACAATATGAACCAGTTGTATAGAAAATATTGTTTTGTAATTGGAATCCAGTTGATTTGAAGTAATTTTGAGTGCATTAGAATATACGCTTTGACAATGGAGGGGTGAGGGGGTAGAGTATGACAATAAACGGGTTTAATAAACGAAAACTGTTTTCGGATTTCAAGCAAAAATGGCGAAATGGATTTTTAAATACCGAAATAAATAAGTAAAGTTGCTATAAAAATATTTGACTTTAAATGATTGCCAAAGACGAGACAATTTTGAGAGAAAAGTACAATTAATATGGAGGTTAGTAATTTAATGATGTGATACCTGAATCATATATTTGGCTAATTTGTTTACAAAAGACAAAAAAGATTGACTAATTAAAAGTAGAAATGAGGGTCAGCCTGGCACTGTGATGTGATACTAAAACGCATGATGTAGGAACACAATTTATTTATTTGCAGTATATATTAAACCGTAGAAATCCGTTATAACGAAACAAGTTATAATTATCTAATATAATTTACAGACGATTATAGTTTAATGTAATATTATTGTTGGTTGTTTAAATGCAGGATTTTGCAATCAAAATCGAAAATTCCAAGTGCCTTTTTTTCAAGGTTGTCAAGACCCTGTAACAAAATATGTCTATTTTAACAATTTTTTCCTTACTTCAGTAGGAAAAATGAAACTTTTATAAGATCACCCAAGCGGCCGCTTTTCCGTCTGTCACAACAGTTTTTCACGGAAATCGCTTAACACGGAAACTTGAAATTTAGCGAAGTAATAAGCATATTAACCCACATATATTACAGTAGTTGTCACTAAAGTATATTTTAAGCAAATATTAGTTGGAATAAATTAAGTACTTGACAAAAAAATTGTATATTCTGTATAAATATTATGGAGTGTCGTTTGAATAGGTCGAGTTAGAAAGACCGCAAAAAATATTTTTTCATAATTTTTTTCTTAAGGGATTTACTTAAAAAATTAGGTGCATACTCAAAAGGTTGTAGAAAAACTATTGATAATTTTATTTTTTGAGATATTTAGGATAATACACATGTCTCCTCTATCCAATTATACTAGCTTTACTAAATATTTACTTCGCTAGGAAATCTATATTATTGACGGCTTATGATAAATAAAGTAATTTTACTTCAAACGAATGGAGTCCTCGATGGCCGGTATTATTTTAGTTCAAGTCAAATCTTTCGCACTTGATCGGTATAATTTTCGCTTAAGTCAACTCTTTTCATGTGTGGTATACACATGTCTAGGTAAAAACATTTTTCGGTTCCGCTATGCCTACAAGGATACCGCTAGTAATTATATATTTTTAATATGAGTTTCAGTTTTGGATCAAAGAATTACGCACTACCTTTAGGCAAAATTTAAGTCTATAAAAGAAGTTAAGAAACAAGAAGTTTCAGTAGGTTTAGACAAGGTTGTCACAACAATGGATAAATTCTGTACGCTATTGGTGATAAAAAATTCCTTTCATCGAAACAAATATTTTCAAGGTATTTCAAAGCAAATCCCTTTTAATTACTCATAAAAGAAATTCGATTTTGAAAGCCAGCTTTTAGTATTTTTAAATCACATTGTTATTGCGGTTATAAAAGATCGTATTTAACAGGAAGATTGATGTACATCAATAAAAATAGCAGGCTGGAGCACAAGCAGACCGAATATTTATCAAAATGGCATTTAGTAACATTTTAAATCTAAATTTTAAATATACAACGGTTCTTTATGAAAAACAAATAGGGGATTAATTTTCTTTTGACACGACTGATTTAATCTCCTCATAACGGTTATAAGATAACATTGATTCAACAATCGGGAAATACTATCCTATTACAACTAAAAGCAATAGATATCATGTATGGACCAATAAGAATAGCCTGCAATTTATGCGGTCCTAATCAAAATAGTTTTTCTCTAGTTTGCAAAGGGCATGAAGTTAAATCGGTGGCACAAATCATGGACGGAACGAATTTCTGAGCTTAAAAACTACACCTTTTGTTCAATGTTATAAGCACTGAAGAATAAAAAAGGTCTGTAGTCAATTGGATAGCACAAAACCAAACCACAGAAAGTTTGTATGACCTGAAAAATATAAGCAGATCTGTTATTCTAAATGTGTAAATATGGTTGTGATTTTAACAAATATTAACGGACGGCCAATAATGAGCATGATACTATTTTATTAGCATCGTTCTTAATCGGAAAGCTATGGAGCAATGAGAGCGAAATTTAAGTATTTAACAGACATTTAAATATGAAGTGTTAACTTTACGGTATCCCGTTTAATTAAGGTCCATCGAAATTAGTTGTTCCACGAATGTTAACATTGCTTACTCACTCTGATATTGTTTAATACACGGTTTAACTGCGAGATTGGGTTACAGAGTATTAGTTAAAGTTTGGATACGTTGGGTTTGCGATGAGAATACCGGGTACTCGCTGGCGGGTAGTTTAGTTGGAGTTACGTTGAGGTGGATTGTAATTGGATTATACCGATGTATTGTAACCTCAGGGTACTTACAGTTTGAACGCAGCCATAACCGTTAGCAAGTGAGCCTACGTAAATAAATATAGATTGCAATTAGAGAGAGTTTATACAGATTTATATTCACGTTTAGAGTTTTCCTTTATTAGCTGTGGAACTATGAAAAATTATTTGTGTTTTCCTTATCCACATCTATACTAATATGTAAAACAGAAAATTTTATATATTAGTTTGTTCTTGTTTCATCTCTGAAATCGTATGTCTAATTACACAAGATCACAACTAGATCTTGTGTTAGAAAGCCCGTACTTTGAGAAAGATTCAAGCTACAAATCATAACCCTACGATTTACACGGGCAGTGCGATGATGAAAATGTGACAGAAGTTGGGGAACATTGCTTAAACGGTGCGAGGTAGAGAGAAACCGGCTTATTTATTGACCGATCATAATTATTTTCGCCGATATACTCCCGATTCCGAAGACTAATAGTTATCGAATGGAGCGGAGTTGGTTAGCGATTGCGAGGAAGGGCAACATAATAAAGATAATTCTGCTTGGTGAAAACTATGCAACTTCTATATGTCTATCCGTTCAAAATGCAACGTCTGTATGTCTATCTGTTCGCTTATAACTCAAGTTCTGCTAAATAGCATAATATAGAATATTTATTCCGAAATATGTTTATGCATAAAACCTATGTAAATGGTCAGGTTACGGAACTACGCTATTATTTGTGGTAGGAAATAACTTGGAAAGCAAGGGCGGGCGTCTTGGAAGGCGCGCAAGTGCGAAGTGTCAAGAGGCGCGAGGATGGTTGCGGAAACCGCGATTAACAAAAGCTAATATTAAATAAAGTTATGTTAAGGGTTACATATTGAAACAAAATTCGTCGTGCCATACATCTATAACAGTCACATATTTTCTACAGTTCTAGATATAGGCGAATTCAAATAAATGCTCCTAAAGTGGATCTCAGTATGACACAAAAAATAATTGTTTTATATACCTCTCCGCATATGTAACATTGAATTTTTCTCAAGGGTAATACCATTTAAGAGATGTTTCAAAATTAAATTGAAGATTCATTTTAAGCTCTATTTGCGAGGTGTTAAGTTTTAAAACTATGTGCTCTGTGTCCTACCCTTTAATTTTTGAACTGCGTTTAATTCAAAAAATTCATAAATATCTAGAAAATGGGACGAAGTGAGACGAGTAAATTATATATTTAGAATTGAAAAACACATAGGGTGGCACCATAAATTGGAAATATCATTTGAGTACTACAATTTTCATGGGGATAAAATATCCAGATATTATGGCCTTAATTAAAAAAAGCCTCTAGTATTTAAAAATGTCGCTACAAATTTATAGGACGCGGTTCGCCTGTACTCGTTCTGATATACGGGTAAATCTCTTCGCGTTCTGATATACGAGTATGTCTTTACGCAAGAATGACACGCAAAAACCTGAAGCATTCCTCATTTTTTTCACATGTCCAACGCTTTGAGTAAATTCGAAAATTGGGCGTGGGGCTTTTAACACATAAATAATGATAATTTTTTAAGGTAAAAATTAGGCTAAATCACATTTTAAAGAGAAACAGGGAGGTTTAAACTTATATTAAAAGAGATTGAAGAAAACGTAAATGATTGATAAGCTACTTTGTTTAAATTATGCCCGCGATTTCGTTCCTTTCATCAAGCGAACGATTATATTTTACTGAAATACTTAAGTAATTTTCGTTTTCCAGGTATTGACTGGACCATAAAATCGAACACAAATAAAGGATATGATTGAAGTAGAGACTTCAAATATGAAATTGTGGTGAAGCACATTAAACTGCATACTTTTTAATGGGTAACACTTCAATATATTAAACTGCATACTTTTTAATGGGTAACACTTCAAAATATTTACACAAAGAAATTAAGGGAGTTCAAATAAAATAAACATTTTTTAAAATTTAATTTATCGTGTGGGGGAATTAAGCAAAAGAGAAAGTCATGACGATTTCCTAACTATTTTTTTCTAGAGATATTGTTGACAATATACTCTCAAAAATTGCCACACTACCCCTTATAACTGCTGCAAAATACGGGTCAATATTGTCTATTAATGAGCTTAAATTTAAAGTTTCCATATCAAATTGTCTCCAAGAAAATCGAATATGATATACAGACACGTGACCGATTTTATCAATTTTGTTTTTCGTCTCGGGGTACGGAATCCTCATGACTAGTTACACGAATAAACAAACCTATACGTTAAACAATTTTTGTTTCTTATCTACATCTTATTTCTGGCACCCTGTTTTTATAAAATTTATGTAAAGTGCGGGCTTCTTTATTTTTACTTTTTCATTATATTTATTGTTATTTAAAATTAAAGAAAAATGGAAAGCAATATTTGTTTGTTAAAAAATAGTAAAATAGTGTAGGGTAATGCATCGTTGTTATTTCGGTGTCAATTTGGTTTCGTTATTTTTATAATATACTATCTGTGTCCTACGATTTCAGCCGCGTACTATTAATTGTGCTTCTGTTTCACCCGCGGCCAGTGAATCTCTCGTCTCCGTTCATCAAAACTGCATAGATAGTCAGAGTCGAGGTTTAACAATTAGTGTACTTGGAATTATTAGTCCATAAAGCATAAAGTTTGGAATTATGAGTCCAGGTAACTTTTTAAATTGGCCCTTTAAACAGTGATCCCGACCTTAACCTCCATGTGTCGGGATATATGTCTAACAAAAGAAATTTAAAATTGCGCGGTTCAAGAGAGTAATGCGAATAAACAAATAAACTTTTCCCCAGTATATATATATGTATATATATATATATATATATATATATATATATATATATATATATATATATATATATATATATATATATTTATATAAATAGATTCAATTTGTATAAAAATGTGGTTTATTGACAGATAACAAAAAGTCAGGAGAAAAGTGTAAAAACACATATACTGTTGATATTTGAAGAATTACAAGTTAATGAACATGATTAATAGTAAAATACGTAACTACTTAAATTCGTACTTCGATGCTAGCAAGGATAAGAGTGAAATAAATGCGGCATAAGTAAGATTTACATGAAAGAACATTAGGAGAAAAACAGGAAGGGCAAGTACTCGAGTGTATCGTAATTTTAATAAATTAGCTGTACGTGTTGGTGATCATTGTATTTCGACAGCTTATGTGTCTATCTTTTCTTTTTCCGATGTTTCTTGTTTCAGGAATAATGATTTTAATATTTTTTTTTTAAATTTTTGGAAAAGAAGGTTTTTAAAATAACACTAAATCATATTTTTAATTTCTCATTTTATCAGTTTTCATAAGATCGAAGACAAAAAAATGGTAACCAATTTGATATGTTAAAACTATCCTTAAAATTGCGAATTAAGATTTTTGTACATTACATTTTGTTCGAGTTGTTATTAAATAAAATTATGAAAAAACTCAACTTTCTAATTGGCGTGGTCACAGGGAAAATAGTCTATAACGGAATAATCAACAGACAGCATGTACATACCGTAAGTATTCGTATTTAATTAGAAATGGTTAAAAACAAGTATTAGAAGGTAACACTGGAAATGGCTAACAGCGAGTGCTGCTAATGTAAACTGCTGAAGTGTAGTATTAACAAAAACTTTTAAGAGCTAGAATTATTATTATCAAGAACATCTAAAAACATACGGTAAAAACGAAGTATTATTAACGAAATCGGTTAAAAACAAGTATCATTAATAAAAATGATATATACTAAATGTAAATATTATTACTGAATACGGCTAAAAGCTAGTATTTATTAAAGAAAACGGCTACAAGTATTATTTATAAAAATGGCTTAAAACATTATCATTAATCAAAAACGGCTAAAATAAAGTGTTATTAATGCATCAACAAAAAATTTAAGAATGAAAAATGGTCCAATATACCGAGTTGAAGGTACTTCTCTTATCTGTTTCACTTTATCTATCACCGGATTGATGGCGCGAAAGAAATATATGACAAATTTACTCTGAAATCATAGTATGCATACGTTATGATGTCCATGCTAAGTCTTCTGCAGTTTTCTTCACTTGAAACATTTATACTTTAATGCAAAGTAAATATATATATATATATATATATATATGTACATATATATATATATATATATTATATATATATATATATATATATATATATATATATGTGTGTGTGTGTGTGTGTGTGTGTGTGCATACATACATATGTATATATCTGTGAAGGAACTATTGTGTCTTAGTGGCTCATTTGAATACATTACTTGTGACTAAATTATTTTCGTAGATAAATGTTAAATGTTAATAATACTAACTTTTCCATTATTTAATGATTAGTTAAGAAGAAGATTGGTTTAGCGCGTGCAAGTAATAGTTTCGATAGGTTACGTCCGCACCAGTGGTATGAGTTTGTGCGTCGGTGGGTGCTGTGCTTGCTTAGGTCTGGAACAAATAATTGCATCAAATCCATGTATTCCAATCACAATAACGTCGAAATACTTATCCATCCACTTAGAATTGAATATTAAAATCTTTGGAAATAAGTTTATAGGGTTTAAACGAACGATAAAATCTGCAGAAGAAGGGTAGGAATCTGTTTACGGTTCCGTAGTCGAATGGCAAAAGTTTTCATAATCTCGTAATCTTGGTCTGCATATTTTGTAATTCTTCTCCTTGTTCTAAGCGTCATAACTCTTTCCGTTTAAAAGCAATTGTAGCAAAATTAACACACATGTACAAGGAGATATAGTCGAATAATAATAATAATCCTTTTTTCTCTTATCGATTGAGTCGCCTTTAATCGAATTTTTGTTATAGCGAAAGTTCTTCTTATACTCAATAGGTTTGTTTTATCGTTTCATAAACCCTATTTGTCCTAATAAGCCATTAATATAATATTATAAATACAAAAATGTGTTTATTATTTAATTACTTAACAACTATTTGACCTAACACGTATTGAGTTAAAATTTCCGGGGAAAATCATACTGGCGTTGCAGAAGTAGAAAATATTTTTTATGAAAGCTAGTACTTTTTAGAACACACAAAATCAAACACTTTTGTGACTGACAATCAGGAGAAAGTAATAAGTAAAACATAATTTGTAACCATAATACTTGGCGAAAAAGCTACTTCATAAATGCACATATACTTTATTTTTAATAAGTTAAGATTTGTCCATAAGGAATATAGATCAAAATAAGCACATAATAACTTAGAAAGGATTAAAATTAATTATTGCCTAAATAATTTAAAAATAAACTAATTACTGACATTATAATACATAATAAATGCTATTAGGGGTTGTCTAGGTGAATGTATTTTGCTCTCTTTTCGAGTTTTATTTGAGTTTCCTTTTGGGCCTTTGAGTTATATGGATTAGTATATTGCATCTATTTGCGTAAGATATGACGAGACAAAATCTGTTCTGCATCAAAAAATCTTGCTTATTCGATGAACTCGGTAGAAATAACATTTATGCACTTACGTAAAAAATTACGTGACTTTCAATGATAAAAAACTTGTCTCATATTGACGATTTAAATAATTTTGTTGGAAGGGGTTTACCTTTTAATTTTCTCCATAATTTTCTCCATTCTTTCTTGTATTTAATTATATTTTTACCCTTGTAATATTTGAACCCATCCTTTGCTACTGACTTTTACTAGTCTTCTTTTACATACGTATATGGAATAATAAACAGGTTTTATCGTGGGCAATCGAGCAGTTTATTGGGTAATAATCAAAAACTACTTTTCCGCCTATGAAATGAAGATGACACAATTTTTTTTTAATTTCTATTCTGTCTATTTTCTTGTGAATATCAATCAGTTGCAAAGATTTTCTTATTACCAGTGCTCTCTAAATCTCATTCGAAGTTCAATATGTTTATTTATCTGCAAGTTACTTCATCAAAACCCTTGGTTTTATTTTTGGATTAATCAATTATTGTTTTTTTGTCAGCTATAATTTTTCTTATATTTCACAATTCTTACGTCAATCAAAATAAAGTAACTACTTTATCTTGATATACCAAAATGGCCTAAATTAATTTAGTTTATTTTCATATTTCGCACGCCAAGCAGCAAGCAGTAATAAAGCTAATATTGAATCTTTTGAAATAGTAAATTAATTTTTGGTATATTAAGGTTTCACAAATTTCTTCAGTGTGAGCAAGAAACGTTTATTCATATTGTCCATTTTTATTTCTAAATTATAACTATATGTTTCAAATCTACGGGATACATTTATTATGGTCAAGATTTTGAAAATATTGGCATATTCGTATGTAAATAGGAGTAGTGTCAAAATATTGGTAAATTATAAATTAGGTTGCGGTTCTAAACTGAAGTATATTAATATTTGCTAAAAATCTCCTATGTAACTAGGGAAACAAAAACAGGTGTTTTAGATTATATTAATATTGAAATCCCAAAAATATAGTAGTGAACAATTATTGATCAACAAAATTAAGGGCAAAAATTAGTCCATTATTAGAACTAAAATAACAAAATATCTATGTCGTTATTGTCACAGTTAGAGCTAGCTAAACTTTTTTTTCTATCACCATTTTAAAAGGTTAAATTTTATTGAATGTCTAACACTAGCAACAGATCCATCATCTAGTAACAAAATCACCTTTTAGTAACTAGACCCTGATACAATTGGAATAAACATGATGTAGAAAATGTCATGACCTTTACCTTGACAAACATGATATACAGCAAACTGAATCTTTCATAGGGTTCCCTGCAATAATGGCTGAAATCTGCACGAAATAGGGATTAGGACCTTTTGCGTTGTAATTCCTGTTCCACATAATGTCAACAGTTGTATGTTACACAAACAAATTATTATATTCATTTCAATTACGTATTTTATGACAGAAAGCAAAAATAATCGTATTGAATAAAATAATTAAATAAAATGTAAATATGAGATAATTGTCAAGAAATAGTAACGATTGAATAAAGGTTTTTTTTCAAATTCTAAAACAAAATCCATTATTATCGGTATCATAAAAAAGGGAATGAGGGACTGGTATTATCACGATGGCAATTGTTTATGTCGATACTCTTATTTTCCTTGTCGATACCCTTATTTTTTCCTCCCTAGACATCTGCATCAGTTTCTTTCATTTTCTTTGATATATCTAAGTTATATGATCTTAGATACATATATTTTTAGGTCATCCATCGTCATTATGTGCCAACTTAATGGATATATTGGTACATATTTATATTGATCGAGAACTAATAGAACCAGACAAGTTCTTCGGATAATTGAAGTGTTTAAAGATGGAGCATGTCCTCCAAAATCGTTGCTTTTCCTATTTTAAAAAAAAGGCATAATTTCACCAGAGTGTTTTTTAATATCCCTTTAAACTTTGATAATAATGTATATTTTTCTTTAATTTTTCTGATTTGATTACACAAATCCCAATTCTCTTTATTAATCGAATTAATCACTACAGATAGATGTCTACAATTTCTTAGCAGTGTTCAAATATCTGAAGATTTTATCAATAAAATTTCCATTTAAGCTTCACTGAATGTTATTACCAGTGATTCGGTAAATTGAGAACAGTACATGAGCAGAAGTTACATTCAGGGTTTGCCGCAGTTTTAAATGTATAAATAACTAAAAACGACATAGCGTTACCCTGTGATACCAAGAGTTTGGGGTTTAACCCTAGTCTCAAGTTCGCTATAAGCCTTGTTATTAATCAGTTTTACTTTGGTTCACTTGTCGATTTACGGAATCGTAAAGTTTAAAACTTCGTGGAAAAAGTAATGATATTGTTCAAATGTTGGTTAATTGTTTTGCCAGCAGCTGAAGTTGTAGTTTGAATGTCTTGTCCTGTCTTTCCTTTATTATTCCGTTGTATTTAAAAGATATATACGTAGCTAAACTTGTAGAAGAAACTTAACTTTATTTCTAAATAATAACTTTCAAATATTGTAAAAAAGGAAACTTATCGTAATGTTTATCTCGATTAGTTATTCTCTATATCACTAGGACATATTTATAAACCTAATTTTTAGCTTTAAAAGTTTGCTGTGAAGTATATATCTGAATATATGTAATTTTTTAAACACAGGTATTAAATTTCGTTTTTTATTTAAATGATTAATTGTTCTAGTTCTGTGAAATTATTTACACTCATTATCTTTAATATATCAGAACTATTTAATTATTAACATCTTAGCGATACTACGAAGGGATACTACTGTTACTGGACCACGAAAACGATTCACTAGAAGCAGGAGAATTGAATGCAATAAAAGATGAACATATCCTCATACACGGTTGTATCGAAATAAGATGTCCTCGTGATAAAACAGTTTCTAAAATAGGCACTGTACAGAGATCTACAGGCCACAAATATAGTGTTTTGAATCGAAAGTATAGCGAATCATTTGAGTTTGCGAGTTATTACACAAATACATGTCCTGAACTATAATGGTTATGTAATTGAAATGGTAATAAAATTGTACCGTCCAATAATTTGAGAACCAAATTTCATTTTCGTTTGATACTGGGAGAAATTTGATCACAATTAAAAGATAAAGAAGAAAATGGGTGTAATGGCATTACTTACTAAATACATCTCACTGACCGTTTTAACTCTGTAGGTAATGTTGTAAAATAGTAAATTTTTCATCAATAAACTAATTATTTATCGACTATTATACCGCTTGGGATACACGAAATCGTTATAAAAGTTTTTCAGCAAGAATTATATTATCAAAACCCTACTGTAACCTGTAGAATTAGGGTTGGTCAAATTGGTGGTCATATTGACGACAAAATTTATTTTCAAAATGAAGACAAATACAGCGACTTCTAACGAAATCTTTATGTTGCGTTGAACATACATAGGCACTTGTGGTTCACGCCATTTTATTTACTTCCATACGAGCAAGTGTTCAGTTACAACATACAAAAGATTTTCCTGCATGCATTAATATATACTTTAAATACACAATCATAATTAATATTCTACATGCTACCTGTTCCTTAAACGAAACAATGTTGTACGCGTTGTGCTTTTTATTTCTATTTCTTAG
Organism: Druceiella hillmani; assembly: GCA_039881145.1. NCBI lineage: Eukaryota > Metazoa > Arthropoda > Insecta > Lepidoptera > Hepialidae > Druceiella > Druceiella hillmani. The sequence continues at coordinate 105,017,689 of JAYKKI010000001.1, read as the reverse complement.
TTTAGAGATCTGTGCCATGATGGCAAAATGACGTGTAATGTTCATTTCAAAATTATATCTGTGTATATTTTGACATGTATGAGTCGTATATTACCACTTGGTGGTGCAGAAAGCTGCCTAAGTCTAAATTTATTTAAAATTGTAATTTAGCATTTATTGAATTTTTTTTAAATGTATTTTTATGCAATGTAATTTTAAAAGTTTAAATCTGTAATGGAGAGTGAGTCGTTGTGCCCGCTATGAACAATAATAATGATTATATAGCATATTGAGACCCTTCGAAAAGGTTTCTTTTTCAAATGGTCATGTGAAGGATTCTTTGACTTTGTTTTGTGTCGTAAGATTTTTCTATGGATCTCATTGGGGATTCTTCTCAGGGTTGCTGTAACATAGTATAAAGTAAAATAGTATAAAGTAAAGTAAGGAAAAAAATTTTAAATAATTTTAAATAATTCGTGTGGTACTTTTTTAATCAAGAATCAGAGTGACATTGTATGAATCCAAACGTATTAATAGGATATTGACATTCCACTGATTTTGCAGGTTTCTAATTTCTAAGTTGTGAAAGGAGTTTTGATTCTGATTATGCAATTTATATATTAGGTATTGTGTTAGATGTAGGTAATATGCAATGATTAGAGTCTATTGCTATAATAGTCAGAAAATCAAGGAATTATTATTAAATACGTTTTAAATAATGTTAAAATAGTGAAAATAGATATTTTTCAATCGTACATAAATCGTAATATATAATTTTGCTAAACATCAAAATTTTTTCTGAACATCAAAACTAGTCTTTCGGCGATATGTTACCAGTTAATTTCGTCATATTAAAAGCAGGTAGCAAAATAACCTCGCAAGTTAATTGTGGAGGGCAAGGTGGAAGGAAAGAGATTTTCGGGGTGGCAAGTAATGACTGTTACTGGTCTTCCTGCAGCAACCGCCCTAATGGAAGCGGAAAAGTTAGTAAAATTAAGGAAGGTGATAAATAGCTTCCTTCATCATCATTTCTTCATTTTTGAAGGTCTTGTCAAGGACACGATCTTCAGAAATAAAGAAGATCACTGGAAATAAATGTATATGATTATGAGAGCAAGCGTGCGCGTGAGCGTGCTTGTGTATATGCTTGAGTGATTTGCAACAATTAGTCATAAAATTGTAATTTGCAACAAAATTTACCAAGCAAAAGGTACTGATGAAAATTTTACGGCTTCCACTTTTTTTCCACAATATTTTTAATTCTCAGGTTAAACCATTTTAGCTTTTAATATTAGAAAAACTTAGGCGAACATGCAAAAAGATTTTTTTTTAATTTACCCTTCTTTTTCAGATAATCACGTATGTTACATGAGTATGCATAAAAATATAACTATTATATGATTAATGTAATTTTTCCGCATAGAGTAATCATTTTTCTATATTTCAAAAGTTAACTTCATAATTATTTCCATTTATTTTAATTTATTTCTGTGACTTAGGTTGGAAAAGCAATTTTTTTCATATATTAAACTATGTGTTTATATAGATTGTTATATTAACATGTATTAGGTTTATTTTAGCGGCGTAATAACGTGAATATAAAGTCTTTGAATTCATAAAATAGATAAACAAAACAATGACCTTATATTAAAAGAGCGCTTTAAAAATTAACCCAAAAAGATAAATAACCGCCTCGTGTTCATTAGAACCATCTCTGTCCGTTTGGGAGCGCTACATTAATCCATTTTTTGCTAATTTGGTAAGAATATAACGTGTCTGTTTTGTATAACATGATTACTTTACAGATAGTTTTACTTTATTTGTCGAAAGTAGTTTTACTTTAGTTGTCGATTAGTTTTATTTTAGTTGTCGATTAGTTTTACTTTAGTTGTCGATTAGTTTTACTTTATTTGTCGATTAGTTCTAAAGCGTAACTAACTTTATGATTTGTTTATAATGTTACTGATATTGCTGTTATTATAAAAATATATTTTATCACAGACTAATTCCTAAGTCTTCCACTTAAAACAGTGCATGATTTTACCTGTAATAGCTTTTGCTTTGTGTTGTTTGTTTTACTTTATAGATGCCCGCTGTCAAATCAGTGATAAAGACGATTAAGTAGATAAACGATTTATGTAAGGAAAGGAAAATTTCAAGTGTGTTTTAAATAATTAATAAAAGTAATTTTAAATAATTGAAAAAATAAATGAACTTGTACCAGTCCAGTATTATCTCATGTTCACATCATGTCATGTAAATTAAAAAAAATATTTTTTTTCAATGTATACGTGACTATAAATAACGTAGGCTTGAAACCTTTATAGGACGACCTTGAATCTCAGTTGGCTGTTTTCTATTTGATATATGATTCCATATTAATTAGAACGACAACTCTAATAATTATAATAATATTAATAATAATTAATTACATATCAAAATTATTGACTTTTGACTTCTAGTTATATACCATAAAGAAAAATGTGTTAATTCTTCAAACTGTGTATGGAATTGGATAAAAAATATTACGAAACCATGTGACAAATCTCAAAACGTTTTTAGAAAAATCTCTGTCAAAGTTGCGATTTCAAGGAAAAAAATTAATTTTGTCTCCAGAAATACTATTCAAATATACTCAGTTTTATGCACAGAATCACCTGTATTAATAATACACATGCTCTTTGTTAGCCCCTTTATATTACCATAGATGTATCAGGAATAGAATAACGCCAATTATTTTATTCGTTTATGTAATTCGTCTAGCCAATAAATTTTAATAATAATTAAACTTATGAAATATGGCGTTACGTATTTTCTTATTCAAAGAAAAAATTAATACAAATAGAGCTTTACTCTTATGTAAAGAATATATGACGATTACTCATTCAGAAAACAGAAAATTTGATCATTTCGTTTGTTCCCTGATAGGTGCTAATTTCTGAACTAGATTGATTTTGATGAAACTTTGGGCGACTCACTTTCTTCCTTCGGAATGGTCATAGGTTATGCATAATTTCTCTATAATTAAAGAAAAGAAAAAAATTATATATTTAAGGAAATTTAGAAAGATTACCTATCTTGGTTGCGCTGAATAAACCAAATAATATTACATCAAGATTGTTTTTTGAAGAATCGTATAAATGTGTTAAAATAATGTGCCATTTTAGCAGTAAAAACTCAATTCAGAGAAAATCATTTGTTGAAGAATGATGAACAAGAAATTAATTGATAATGATTACGAAAGAAACGGGTGTAAATATTTTAGTAAGTATCAGTTTAGTTTTATCAATATGAGAGTTAATTTTTACGAGACGCACCGACCTTCTTCCAGCTATTTCGAATGAACTGTATCGGAGAATGCCGAACTTGAAATAATATAATATTCTAACTTAGTACAATATTGAAGTATATTTTTTATATCGATTACATGACTAGAAGAACATTAGTAGTTGAGAGGGCACCAGCTTTGTGGCATGGGTATATAACAGCAAAGCTCATCTCACTTTGCGAGTGTTGAGATTACTCACTAAAGCCCAGTGAAATTATGTCTGGCATATTCAGAGGAAACAGACTGGTAAACTGAACGCTTAAATTAAATGAAAACGAACTCCGGTACTGGCAGGTCGCGGTAGGGTCCCGCGTGGATTACACGCCTCTCATAACTATCTCCGAACACAATTGGAATTTACCTAATGAAGGACAAGGAAACTTCACCCTCGTCTTGACGTGTCAAGTCGCGCTGCGTCGCGGATATCGGCCGCGTCTCTTCTGAGGTAGCGACAATGGCCGGACTCAATTCAAACCAGAACTGCGAACGTAGTTTATTAATTATTGTCGTTACTATAGGGCTAAATATTACTTGTATATGTATACAGATTTGTTATAGCAGTATGGAGATATATTTTCTTGTTTGGTGATTACAAAAAATGTCAGTTATGCGTATAATAATTCGCGTTTGAGCATATTCGCAACAAACAAATATGTTCGTAAATGAGAATAAAACTCGTGCTACGACGGTTATGTACATACTTAGGATAGCAACAGTAATTATTAATATAATTCTTATTATAAACATAGAAGACTTTAAAAATTATGTGTAAAATATTTCTATTAAACTACTTACAAAGGGTAATAATATTTTTATCATGTTCAATAATATTTTTACATGTCGCGTAGTATTCAGTAGGCGTAAAAATATCGTGCATTTCTCAAAAAATATAGGACCTAGGATAATTGATGTAGTTATTTCAAGTTATTTTTAAAATAGCTAAACCCCTGGCAAATCATTCAATTTTCCCTCTGACTGCCCGTCATTCACGGTCATTTTTCTCTGAAACCATTTTAGATAAAAACATAAAAGGGGATTACCAAAGTAATATAGGTTCTTCAACTAAATATCAAAAATAAAGTTTTTATGTAATATGATTTACCACATAGCTTGTAGATAAATCCCTTGTCAGAATTTAATTGCACAAGAAAGCATCATGTGGAATTTCATCTTTTGGAAGATTCCATCTAATGCAATTACATCAATTCCGTTTATGGCGATGATCTTGAAGTTACTTTCTCTCTAAGTTGCTACTAGTTCTTTATAGCTTATACTTGCTTATAATAAATGTCATAAATAATATTTTAATTTTAACATACATTACGTTTTCTTATTTATTTATTACCCGTCTGCAGCGCAGCAAAAAATGGGTAATGAATTTAAGAATATATTATATATATATATATATATATATATATATATATATATATATATATATATATATATATATATATATATCTATATTTTTTTTAAAATTTTTTTTTCGATCCTAGCCTAAAAACTGCTGAACCGATTTTAGCAAATGGAATAAAATATCATAGGTTAGATTTTTAGAGACAAAAACTTTTTGGTGGAGATTAAGTAAAAAAAAACAGAATCAAAAAAAACCTCGTGCATCATATCAAAAAGTATGTCACTCGATACGCCTTTAAAATAATTATGAGTTTTCTTTAACCAATTTTTTCATAAACCAGAAAAAATAGCCTAGTTTGGCGCAAAGAACAAATTTCAAAGTTTTACCTGCACCCGGTTTCAAACTATGTATATGAAATTAAACTGCCAAAAAGGGAATTTAATCATAATATAAGAAAAATTAAACGCGACTGCGTCAAAAAAACTAAATGGTAAAAACAAGTTAAATAATCATGATTTTACTAAAAGTTAATCGTCACTAAATTATAAAGCTATGGACGGCCTTCAGTTCTGAGATATCAATATTTTTTTAGATATTATAAAATGTATCAAAACTAAATGTCACCTACGGCTTCACAATTCAGTGACGATTATCTTTCAATTAACTTTCGATTACCTAACCTGTTTTTTACACTTTTCAATTCTTTCGACGTAGTCGAATTTTAGTTTTTCATAGTTTTGTTTTTATTGGAAATTACTTTATGTGGTATAATAATACAAAGGTCACCAAATGGATAAAAAATTTTGCTCAGTAAGTAAGTAGGTCAGCATAAGGTGGGCAGAACTTTTTTCTTTGCTTATTTTAAATAACGTTATATAGATTAATCTCCGTGGGGAATTTAAAAATAGTAAAAAGTCACCAAATAAATAAGTAGTTTTGCGGTGAATAAGTACCGTGGCACAAGGTGTGTAATTGTTTTTTTATTTATATACTTTATATGGGAAAAACAGATAAGATATATGATCAATTAACAATTGTTAAGTTTCAAACTAAGCAGACTTGTATCCTAACAGTTATACGTAAAGATAATAATCTACATGGATAACGGTGACAATAATGAAATACATAATACTTGTGATAATATTATAAAAGTAGAAAAAGGTAAAAAAACTAATCATAACAAGAATGTAATGACATAAAGTTGTAATAATAGTTAAATAACATAAACAATAATTTAAATAGTATTTGGCAAAAAAAATACAGGACTTCAAAATTGACATTATTAATTCTTATTAGGAGATGGACCCATACCGCAAACCCAGCTTGCATTAGGATGACGAACTAGTAAATACGTCGACAGAATGGAACACCTTGTCGGAACCATTACAAGTCTGCATAGTGACGCACTGATACGGCATTAGTACGAGCTTTGGGAAGGTAAAAGAGCATGAATCTCTCGGGCACGTGAAACTGCTGTTAACTCCCAATGTCTGAATAATTTTATTATTCATGACAGATATTGTACAACACTGTTTCCCCTAATACAATACGCCTGCTGTTTTTAAACAGCAAAATTGCTTTAGAATAATCACATTTAGGTGTGTTGTAGCCATATTGCACTCTGCATACATGTTACTTTTGTGCACAATTCATCGTGTCAGAATATATGATGCAATAGTGACTTTTTAAATGAAAATGTCTTAATTTTCCTGATTTCCTGTTGTAATAACACCATTCGTATAAGCTCACGCTATTTACTGTTAAGCTATGAAATAAAACATAACGACCATACGTGTACTATTAATTAACACGTTACTGTAACGGTATCGAGGTTGAACCGGTATATGTATTATGCGAAAACCAATCCACGGATTTTGTAAAACTAAGTATTTTATAGCTTAAAGGCTCGATCAATTAGAATAATCTAGACTACTTCTAAAATCTGCTGCTACTTAGTTAATCTATTTTTTATTAATTAACCTGGATAAACATGTAATGATTCTCCTGTCATTTTAGAATGTATTTACATTTACATATTAGTGACAGCAGTAAAATCACTTCCTTTTAAATTCTATGGCATATTCCTGGGTCACTGCCGAGAGAAAAGGTTTAAAATTTTGGAAATCCATTATGTATCTCAAATTTGTTCGCATAAATAACAAAAATAGTTACTGGTTAGTTATAAATTATTAATACTTCTACTACTAAGGTTTACTAATTCTTTGTTATACGTACCGGCATTAGGACGACAATACACGCATCGGTTTGACAAGGAATTACTAAGTAAGTCAAAATGGTTTAAAGAGCAGAGAGCCATTTAAAAAAATGTTTGCGATTAACAAACTTAATTATAATCATAAAAATAAAAAAATTTTAGAAAATTTTAATAGTTTTCTGTCTTAAATATCTAAAAATCGACACTTAGACCTGCACATAGAAACAGAAATTTACAGGAACTCTATTTAAATAACCTTGACTAGAAAAATAATAAAAGAAATATTAATAAGAAAAGCACATAATGAGTAGATCTTTACGAGCAAAAGAATTTAGTACAATAAACATAATTATCTCGAGACATTCGATTTTCTTGCACTGTATTAAAAACACTGTCCAGTAATTATTCCTGAGCTTTACAGTACAAGTTCATCTTGTATATAGAGTAATAATTTGAACCCTAGTAATTGATGAGGTCACCTTTATAAATTTGTTTTTCATCACAGATAAACTGTGAAGAGAAAGAAGTATATTTTTAATTTTCTCGGGAGAAAAATACCGTATGTCTTATTATCCTATTGCATAATATGAACTGTAAGCATTTAGTTAAGAGCCTCATATTGTTATTGCGTACAAAATTTTCAGGTAGTTTTTGCCTATAAGTGTGAAATATTTAGTAAGTTCATAAAGTAAACTCTCTACGGAGTGTGCGCTTGTTTACCTATATCTTAAATAATATTTCGATCAGTATCTTAAATTGGTTCATATAAACGCATTGGAATAGAAAATAATTGCTCGCTACGTATGAGAAATATGGTTCTTTAGGCAATTTTCAGTATAAAGCACCAGAGGCACCACATAATGTGCCTGGGCACGAAATTATTCTAATTTGTCGTCGACGTTGAAACTTTGTACAGTCGCTTGGACTGATCATTAGTGATACCCAAAAACTTCAAGGATATCCACTAATTTACTATTTTTTTGATATATTAATAATTTGTTTTCATCAAAACGGATGTAATGCAAAACAAAACGAAACCTCTTTATCGAGATAGCGAAATATTTCTGGAGATATTCTCTCAATACGACATAAACCAAAAGAAGCCAAAAATTTAAACGTATAATTTCCCGAATTTTAGCCAAGTTCATTTTTTCGTATCTCATAATCCAAAAAATGATATTTAAAAAGGAATCGCAGGAAAAAAATGTCACAGCATACTTTAACAATTTCTTAATATAGTCTTGAAATTTTCATGTAGGATTTTCAGCAGCCACCAGACCGTTTTACCCTTGTATTCCTAGTGTAATTAATAAATCATTTAGTTTTATTATGAAATTCTGAATATACTATTTACTTTCAGAACTGTCAAACAACTTCCCAATATTGTTCGCTCTTACTATAAGAATGTTGAGTGTGAATATGGCCTTCAAATTCACCATCACTCTCATCGGAAATGTCTTCTTCAGAAACGATTTAGTCAAATAAAAACAGCAATTTTCTTTGTTCCTTCTCCCGATCTCCTACCTGAAATAAAAGAAATACATAAATATACATTTTATAAACAAAAAACCATGTAAATATATGTTTTTTTTGGCGAATAAAATTAATATCATGGCCTCTTAATTATTTTCTCCTCTCGAATAAAATTAATATCATTATAATATAAAAATACTAAGCTATCACTAGTATTCACTAAATATGTAAATGTAATGTAAACTACCCAGATTAGTTATGATGAGCCGGTCTCTTGATCTGATAATATTTTTTTAGAGAAACGTGCATACGGTCTGAGTGGAGCGTCACGACAAGTACAAGATTTGGCGCCATGGAAACCATGTAGAACAACAAAATATTGCTGCTTTTTTTAAGAGAGTTATGAGTGATTTAAAAGCGTTACGGGCTGTGAAACCGTTTGCGTATGTATATTGGGAGGCTAATTATTTGAAAAACTTTATTTTTAAAAAAAATACACAAAATTGCAATACATATATATATATATATATATATATATATATATATATATATATATATATATATATATAAATACAAGCAATAAATAATGCATTGGACTTGGAATAAACATGCACGTTTGTTTCAATTAAGAAGGTAGCCAAATTCTAGATGTAACTTTGTCCGCAATTTACACTTTTCTTCTTCTACTTTTCTTAACCGCATGAAGACATCAAAAAAATTACTTTATTTATTATTTATCAAAATAAGAAAATTTACTACTCCACAGAATTATTATCATATAATTTTTATTATTTAAACAGAAAGCGCAAGAATAGTTTTTTTTTTCAAATTAAAAGTTTCTGCTTTACAAAAAATTGGAGAAAGAAAAATAAATCTTATTTCCATTACATAAAAGCTTAAAAAATGCGTCATGAATTAAAAAAAATAAACATTTTAAATATTTTTAAACATACATTACTTCTGTTTTATTTAATCGAATGCTTAGGTGAATCAAGATAAATCAAAATCTATGCTTGGGTAGAACAAAATTCTCTCTACTCGCCATATTAAAGATTGACTCATACTTAAATATTCAAAACGTATAAAATTACTTAATTATAAAAATATGAATTATAAATAAACAATTAATTGAACAGTCAATTGCAAAGTTTAATTGGCATACGTCTAGCGTAATCTCTTTATATCGGCTAATCGTTAATTATCTAAGTTGTGGCTCACGTGTCTGAAAAGGTCACGCTAATACAAAATGAAGGACCATCTACGGAGCTTAATCGACCTTTCTGCGTCGGTAGATTAATTCCAGACATTTGACTTGACCTTCTGAATCCCTTCTGAGCCGTCTGTAGATATTCGTTTATCACAAAACTTAGAAGTCTAAATAAACAATCTTGCAATAAATTGCTCTAACCGAGAGGCAAGGAACTATGTAATCCGGATAGACACGAGCACCTACACAGGTCGTGAAACAAACTTTAGTTACACGTATTAAAAATTTGTTCTACGAAACTTGGATTTCACTTTTAAATCAGTTGTATTTTTAACAACTATCAGTTTTCTTCCACATTTGAATCTAATTAGAAAGTCGAGCGTAATATTCAGTTAAGTAAATTGCATGTCAAAACAAAGATTAAGAAGGATAAAAATTAAAGACCCAAGAAAATCTTAATTTAGTTTATTGGGATTTCCTACCTCTTTTTAAATCAAATTATTTTGTAATAAATCGTCACTAATATGGTCTTCCTAACGTAATATATATTTAATAACGAGAAAGAAGGGTAGGGGATAGAATATATTCACATATTATAGTGAATATCTCAAAAACTATAAGGTCTAGATCCATCGTTATAGTTTTCTTACAACATTTACGTGAGCGTCTCAAAAACCATGTTTTTCAATAATAAAATTAGTTAGGGATGGTGCATATATTATCGCGAATATCTCAAAAACCACGTCTAGATCAATTGTTATAGTTTTCTTACGACATTTATGTAGGTTTCAAAAACTTTGATTTTTCAATAATTTCACATTCTGTAGTGTCGGAAATAATCCCTCATTTTACACATTTTTGGGCGGACATAGTTTTTTGTAAATTTTTTAATAAATATCTTTGAAGATACTTTCTAAAATTAAGGCAGAAATATTTTTGAGACCCTTATAAATAACCTTATCAAACGATGAAAGGAATTAAAATGTTTTTCTCCGAGTTCTTAATTAACTCAAAAATATTTACGTAGGGGTACATAACAATTTTTGAGTGCTATTTCTTAAGACAAGTGAGAGTTAATATGCTTTAATATATAAAATGTTTCGAATTTTTCATCAAGCGATTCTGAAGAAAAAATATAATGTCTGATGAACCGAACGAAACCCAAGTGATCTTATAAGTTTTTCGTTCTTACTCTCTAGGTGATCTTAATAAATCTAAAAAAAAGGAAATTTATTCAATTAGGTATGTTTATCATTACGAGGTTAATTCTTTAGTTCCATAAAATTTTAATTTAGGATACTGAATTATTCTTCCCGAGAAAATAAAATAAATACAACTGGCTCAAAAGTCAAGTAACGTAGCTCCAATATTTTTGATGATTTTGTTACGCAAAACTTGTTAATTGGTTGGTTAAATAGAATTAGGGATCGATAATGTCTTCCCTTAGGCGATACCTTGCTATTGTATTTTATTACCCAGCGTGGCGTGATTAGTATCGACTAATCAGGAGAACACAAGTGAAACTTGTATTCTCTTTAAGAAAAGGAAACAATTATCGTAGTAAAATCATATACATCGGATTAAAAATTGCATAAACCTCTAATTTGATAACAACACTAGATTTTACCCGCGGCTTTGTACGCGTGATATTAAGAAAATATAATCTTCGCCTCACATAGGTACGCTAATTTTTAGTATAGATACTTATATTTAATTCAGTGCCAAGATAAACAAGAGAAATCATTTTCTATGTTTAATTTAGATATCTATATTTAGTTTATACACCCTTGTGCATTTTAAAGGAACAATTAGAACTTTTGGTATAACGCTATCGTTGTTTCTCAACAATTGCAATATAAAAGTAATAAAATGAGGAAGTAATAAACCATACTACACCTGAAATCTAAATTAAGAGGCAATTCGAAAGCAAAAATAAACGTAAATGAAATTAAGAAATAAAGTGGTTAATCTTATGATCCATCGAATATTTTTCAATTCCAAACAAATATGTATGATTTGCACGTCTGCACCCTTGTATTCTGCACCCTTGTATTTAGTAATGATTAACATTTCCATTACGGAATTTACTTTGATCTAACACCATTTGTTGGATTTAGCACCAGTGTTGAAACTTCATATTAACCTTTTATTATTTAAACATGTATGAACCATATTTATAGCTTATTCAGTGTCAAAAAACAAAAATTAAAAACACAATAAAAGCTATTAAAAAAGTTACATTTTATTCTTAATAATTTGAAGAAATTAATTTTTTATGTGTGCATTCATGCACGAAAAAACTGGCAAGCAGTTTTTAACAAACATTTTAAAAAATTGTCTTTTTCTTTTGCATATTTGTAAAGGGTCTATCTATTTATAGAGCAGTGAATTAATTTTTTATACATTTTTTTGAAAATATATTTAATTCACAAAAGGGACGAGATGATATTATCTATTACTTTCACTGTTTTATTATATAGAAAAAGTATATACACCGCATTTTTCATTTTTTATTATATAAAGGATTACAGGAAAATCTTATAAAATAAACGAAAGTCAACAACAATAGAATAGATAGAAAGGGCAAGACTATCGCAAATCACCGAATTCGAGAACAAACGCAGAGTATGAGAAAAGGGACATTTTGTAGAAAGTTGTTTATAAAAATTAAACCAATTGACAAATCATTGTAGAAATATCCTATCCTCATATGTATATACGTAGATAGGGACATAATTATTTACGCACAAACGTACATACATAGAGACGTACGATCAACGGACGGAAATAAATGTCATTGGTCAAAGACAAATTTAAATCATAATAAATCTTTCAAACAATTACAAAAGTATCATCCTAAGGAGATCAACATTAACTCCTTTTTCTAAAATTTTATTAAAATTTGGTTACTTGTAAAATTACCTGTGTCATAATGACTTCTGTATTTAACCTCGAGATTAGCGTGCTAGTCGATAATAAAACACACACTCACCAGGGCGTGCAATACGTGCAGGTACTCTCGGAACAGACGTACTTAATCAGACGAGTCGCAACTTAGTAACTGGATGATTAGAGAATACATGTTCACATTCAACGTGGAATTTGATGACTGGTTAACTTGTCGATTTTAGCTTTAATTAACTATAGTGCCAATTTTATTTTCAATACTTTAACAATAAGTGTAAGTCTAAATATTTGCACATGCGTTTCAGGTGATTAGTTTGATTATTTACTGAAGAAATTACTTTTAAATTAATATTATTTATGTACTTTCGGTTTATAAAGCAATGTTTTCAGCTACAAAAAATTTGATTGTTAATCAGATTTTATCAAACTTTATAAACGAAACCACACAAATGATATTAATTTAAAAGAAAGTTTTTCAGTAAGAAGATTTGATGGTTTGTCATACAAATATATCTTATTTCATATACTACAAATTACGGATTTCTTTTTTGTGGAATTTCGTACCTCATAAGGAAAAACGGAACCCCTCGCGTATCCATCTGTCCGTCCTTTATAGTCGTTGTTCTTAAAAATATGTTCATGTGTCCATCACAGTGCGGTTGTTAAAAACTATTTGACGTATAAACTTAAAGTTAGGCGTATTAACCCGCAAATACATCTCCATGGGTGCAATTCAAAATACCTACATGGAGATTTGGGGAAGAGAAAGAGTCAAATTAAGTAATCGTTTCTTATTTAGTTCTACTTGTATTGTAGGACATCGTTTGAAAGGGCTATATCGTTTTATAAGGAACTAGAATATATTTCTGTCCATCCATATTTTAAGGAGTGGCTCTTAAAATATCGATACGAATTTCTTTTAATGTCGATTATTAAGATATGTGCGAGTTCATATTTTTATTACTGCACTAAATTTGAAGATTTTACATCAAATGTTTTCTCAGGAAATAGCTGTGACAGACGGACGCGTCAATTATTCAACGTTTTCATTTTTTTCTTTTTAAATGAAGAGACCTTAAAATGATATTTTTATTAATTACATTCATAATATTTATAGTATGACTGAAATCTGAAATACACGCCCCGAAAATATTTATAAGGCCGTCAAAGTCACTTTTTTCAGAAACCGCTTTACATAGAAACTTGAAATTTGACATAACAATAGAGAATATTAACCTACTCATATGTAGTGGCTAACACTCAAATATATTTATTACTCAATTTTACGGATTTCCTACTTTTTTTAATTCCACTTGTAATGCGGGGTATTGTATGGAAAGCTGGGCTAGTTATAAGGGTCTGTATTTTTTTAAAAAGAGCAGGTTTTATAGAGTATAAAAAGTATACTTATAAATAATTTCAACGTGTATATTGCGCGGAGATTTTAGACTAATAAAAAATATCTAAAGTATCTTATTCATTGCCTTTCGATCAAATATGTTACCTGCTATCTATCGATTTATATCGTTTTTTGAATTAATATCGTTTTGTATTTTGGTTCAAGCTAAGAGTAAAAAATGCAGTTAAATATTCATGACGCGACCCGATATGATATATCAAAATGAAGGTTGATATATTTTTTGACCTTTGTCGGACGAATGTCGATTGTGTCCGGAGCGAGTCTTGACAGGTGTGTAATTCATGTGGGATCTATGCGGCGAACTGACGTGTCATATATCAGTTTTCAATAGCTCAATTAATTTTAAATGTGTCAATTGCTGTAACCAGTTGTGAGAGATACAATTTGTGTTTTATAAAGCATCTGATTTTGGTGTAAAATTGACATTTGATATTACTGTCATTTACATTCTTTATGTTGGTAATCAGATTTATGAGTATATATTCTAAATTCATATGGTGGTCATTATGTTTTTTTTAATGTTTTTATTTGCTCATTTTATTATAAGAAAAAATGGATCCCATCTGAAATTACCTACGTATCAGTCACAAACTGATTTTCTCAGAAACCACTAGACGTGGAAATTTGAAATCTGATACTGAAATAGATCGTATTAATCTGCGTATTTTGCAGTGGCTAACAATTAATGTTTATTAAATATTTGTACCGTAATTTTAGGAAGGCAAAACAAAGTACATGAAAACAATTTTGTTTTCATTTTGTATATCATGTTGGTTATTGTTTGAAAGAGATAAATATTTTTCAGAATATTAAGTGTCGAATCTTCAGAAATATACAACTATACAATATATTCTTCTTTTTTCCGAAACGATTAAATAAAAAATTATGCAAATCACAGATTTTTTTGTATCTGATTGGAAGATTGCTGGACAACTGTAGCAATTTCTTTAGACGTTACAGCTATTGAAGAATTAACGATAGTTTGAAAGCTTTAAAACATTTCTAGGTAATGTGTTAATACAATGAAAAATGACATTAACATTAAACTATTTACAGTTTAATAGAAACATCTCGTACCCCTCAAGATATAAACCTCCTACCCCTAATACGTAATCTTTGTTTCGGAATATTTCTTTCTGATATCAGATACATTTTTAACGTAATCGATATCTCAATAGAATACTGTTTTAATTAGTGAAGCAATCGTGTGTTAATATTATATTTATAGATCTCAACTTTTCATTGTTCAGGGTTTTATGATACACAAAAAACGTTTTTCCCTCTTCTCTTCAAGATATCGAGGGGGAATTACCTGTCCACGACTTTCTTTTATTTGACTTTCAAACAAGTATGTACTCATAATATGAAGTCATATTATTAAACAACTATAATTAAATATTTAACCAGTTGGAATACTGCAGATTTTTTATGTTTTTTTCAGTTGCAGATGGTGGTATTGTGAAGAGTAAAATATGAATAAGAAATCAAAAATAATACCAAGTCTGAAAATTCTTTCGTACGACATTTAGAATACAATACGAGATATAGAATATACGCAAGGGTCAGTTTTTCTTAACTAAAAATTTAAGGTCATAAGTTTTTCGAACATTGAAAATTTCAATAGTTGACTTATTTGTAGTGTAATTATATGTGGTAAATATTTTCATAACTTATATATACTTACTTGAGTATATATACCACAATTTACGTGATAAGTAGCTTATGTTGCTAAACCGATGAAGAGCTATCGCACTTAACATGACTGGTTAATTTTGCGGTTTACCATTTAATTAATCGTTATGGAATTAGTCATAACTCGTGGGTTTATATCGCTAACTTTGTCCAAAGTTGTATAATTCCACAGTTTAGTGCAAGTTTAGGTTAATTCGTGCTCGCTAATACCTCAGTAGGCCCGCGCTAAATGTTTGCCCACGTGACGTGAAGAGTTGGTTAAATCGATGCCGCGAGCGGAGCGTTGCTATGATACATGAAAGCATTTAAATTAGATTAGCCATACAGAAAGTTAATTAATGACTTAATACACGGATATGAGAATACTTACGAAAATACGACATATGCGCATAGTTAGCGTATATTGCTTTAAATTTAAGTTTGGTTTTTATTCCTTAATGATTAATCAGTAGCAGTCCACATTCGTTAAACATAAAGGCAAATCGTGTAATAATATGAATCAAAAGCGATAATTTTTGTTATCACGATTATAGGAATTATTTCAAAATTGCATTGTAGATTGTTGCATTTATATATTCTATAAAAGAAGAAAACAATTTTTAATGAGGTGAGGAAATTTTTCAATTAGTGATTATCAATTTCAAATAAATTAACTTATTTTCTTTGCCAAACAAGTTAATGAGTTTAAAATTGCTGAACTGATTCCAATGAAATTTTGTTTTCAGATCATTCTATATTAAAAGGCGAGCTATATCAATTACCCTTATTATTATAATAATAGAGAGAAGTTGTTTGTTTCTCTGTTTGTTTGTTTTTTTGCCGCGTTCAAATGCCTCAAAGGATTTCAACCTAAACTTGCATATAAATATTATATATCCTAGATTAAAAAATAAAATATATAGATAGAAATATAGTGTCATTTACAGGAGCATATTATTGAACATAAACGTTTCAAAAAAATTATACCCGCATAAAAGAGAACATATTTAGCATTGGCACAATTAGGCCTTGCAAATTATATTCAAAATAATACTTACCTCGTAACTACATAAGTGCTCAGATTTAAATCGGTATATATTTCTTTACAAAAAAACATTTTTTATTTTCCTTATACCGTGCAAGTGAAATCACTGATAAAATCTAGTGGAATATAAACTTTAAAAACTATATTATCTAAGTACACTTATGCATGAGCTGCGAGTTACATATCTTTTTTCTTAAGTATTGGTGTTATATTTCTATATTTTGTCGATTTATTTTAATACAATATTTTGACGAATGTTTTTTTTATAGACAATATTTTAAGTTAACAAAGTCGAAATATTATTTTATTTATTTAAGTGTTTTAGTTACCGGGATATGCAAATATTTTTTCATTAATATAATTTTTTTGTAAAGAAGTAAGTGATGGAATTATAATGGTTTCTACATGGATGCATATGCAATATTTCGTGTGACGTTCATCGTTTTTTTGAAATGATATTACCACGTCTAAATATTCGCCATCAATTAACCCATCTACTCTATTTTCAGTCATAAATTTCTTCTCAATATACGTATTTTGGTAATGAATGACGAATTGTATAAAAATTGTGGTAATAAAAATAAAATTCCTATTCAAGATTCAAATAATTTAAAATATAATTCATATTCAAAACAAATCCATTCATTTATGGATTTTTCAAGTGCCGGAGGACGGGATGAATATATGTGACGTATATTAAAAATGACGTTTTAATGTCCTTCATTAAAAGTATTTCATATTCCTTTGTTATGACAGCCATTTAATCTGCTCTCTATCTGACTATTTCCTATATCACGTAAAAACAAACAAAAATGTATTCAAAATGAGATTCATATTAAGATAGATTACTTAAGTTACAGCTATCTAGCTTAATTAGGTAAGCAGTAAGGGCAAAGTTGAAAAATTACTAGATGGTTTTTTTGGACTAATATTGCATTTGAACACAATTAAATGAAACTACGTGATGTAGTATTATTTCTACTTACTTTAACTTCTTTACCACGACCTAGGTTTCGTAGTGTTACAACATCTTCAGGTGGGCTATTAGCAAAGATATATTTGCTAATAGCCCACCTGAAGATGTTGTAATACTACTACATCACCTAGTTTCATTTAATAGTGAATAATGAATTTCTACAAAATTAATGCCAAATATATTCAATATTGCATTTGAAAGTATTACAGCTTTAAAAAAAATTAACACGGAATTTTCTTCACATCTACAAATTTATTTATTACACCAAAAGGTACTATCAAAGCGGATCTGACGTTATAGAAATAGAAGACAATTTTTGAAAGACTGGTAATTTCCAGAACATAAAAAAATAAAAAAATTCAGCGATTGACAGTCAAGAAAGAGCAAAAAATAAAATAAAATTGATGACCGTAATAGAAAACTAAAAAACTATCTTCATAAATGCCCACATATTATTTTTTTTAAATATTAATGACAAATAAAAATAACAAATAAATTCTAATGATCTACATAACAACTTTAGAAACGTTTAAAAAATAATCAATGCATCTTTTCTTCATTAGTGTGTAGCCATTACCTAAATTAATTACAAATGAACTATTAACCGACATTGACAATATTTCTATTGTTATGAAAATCAATCCCTTTTTCGCTCTAATTGACTTTTTTTGATGACCCTGTCGAACTTGTGAGTGTCGTGGATTAATAAGGTATATCTGTAAATATAACAAGACTCAATTTGAAATTGTTTTATCTTGTTATTTCAAATAATTTCGTAGAAATAACATTCACAAACAATTATTAGAAAGAGTGGTATAATATACAGAGTGAGTGATATTATTTGAGTTCCATTTTTACGTTTAATTTACGGAACCCTAATAATTTAAACTTCCTCATTATTAGCATAGTTCATTAATACATGAGCTATGTACTTTGAACAAGTGCTACTATGACTTTGTGAAATGTGACCAGTGATGCATTATAAGTTACATGTTTATTTCATATTGACTCACTTCAAATTGTGGCTTGGAATGTGACAAGTTAATGAACGGCAACCACTCCCGTTTCCCTTTTAAATATGACCCTTTAACCTACGTTTTCTAATTTAATTAATGATTATCAAAATAACTTTACGTTTAGAAAATAGCTTACAAAGTTTAGCCGTGTGTAATTAACAGATTAAGTATCAGATTGGGGGTGGCTTTATTTGTCCGTTAAATGATATTGAATTTTCCATCAATAATTCATTTGCTGGTCACGATTTGGTTTGCTATGCTTAATTGCAATGTATTTTGTTTGGTTTGGTCTGTTCATTTTCAATTTTTATGACTTTTAAATTTAAAATAAGATTTTTATTTTAAAAGATATTCTGTACGGAAAGGAAAAATATATTTAATCGTACGAGTCGAATGTATTGAATTTTGGCTTAAAGAATGTATGTAATGTTATTAGAACCGGATCTCAGTTCTTTGAGATTTATCATAATTTGAAAGGAATATTTTAAATTTTATACATCCAATAAAAAAAATCTATACTACCAATAAAGCTGTAGAATTAGCCTGCCTGTTTATGAAAGTATTTTTGAAATACCGATTTAGAAGAAAGCAACAGAAGTAATAAAACATTGCATTTGTAACACGAAAATAAAGATTTGCTATAGTTATTAAACAAATATGTAGTGCATCTGTGTCCATCAATAAATAACGCTACATATATTTTGGATCGAGCAATGAAGATTTCCATCCCAAAATATACTGGCGAAATGAACTTAGTCAGAGGTGAAGTGTGTTGTGGTATGGGAGGGGCATATTTTTGAGCAAGCAACTCAAACGCAGGCAGATGCATGAGGGCAGATATCAGTGTCTGTCATCTTTCACATATATCATTTTTCGCTGCAGAATTTATTCATTATTAGCTGACTTTGATTCTTCAATTTATTTAAATTATGAATATGTTGTCTATATTTATAATATAATTTCTTTTGGTAGGTTTAGCGTTAGTCTGTATAAATTTAATTTTTATATAGTTTATTATATACACATAAAATAAAACTGTAAAATTGACATGTCTCTACATTGATGATAATTTTTATAAAATGATGTAAGGGAACATAACAAAAGTAACAGGACACAAACAACTTTTTTATTGGAATATTTTTCTGTGAGCTTTCTTGTACGCTCACGCATCACGTAAGAACAGCTAAAAGACTATTTATTCCAACAACTGTGTTCGCGTGAAAACTTTCAAAAAATGTTATTAAGATCGATAAACGTAACTATAACTTTACATTGAAATATCAGATTGCCTTATTTTCTTTTTAATTAATTAAATGCGATTAAAGATATCCTTTATGTTACCTCAGACCTAATAGAATCCACCAGTAAAAACTTAATCGAAATCAATTTAGATGATTTAGCATACCGACTCTCTTCTTTCTATTCTAAACTACTGATTCAAAACAGGTGGAGTTTATTTTGTCAAAAAATTCAGACTGACTACAGACAGTAGTTTTCATGTGATGCGTGTCCAAACAAACGAGACAAAAATTGCAAAAAAATATTTTTTCTTCTGTTAATTTTATTATGAGCACTAAACGACCATTTCATAAATATGTTTAATGTGACCGACTAATATGTGACCGCTTCATAATATCTTATTTTATGCGTATATTTTATTTTCACATGCTTCTTTGTTTATAATTATTTGTTAAAAGCAGAGACTACTACTTTAGAAATCGAAATAAATCCTCTGTTCAGATCTTCTTTATTACGTAAAATTCGTACTATTTTTTCAAAATATTCCTAGTTCTTTTAAGGACAATATAACAATGCTTCGTTCAATACTTACGTATAACAGGTGTAAAAGGTTTAAAAGACTTGAACCCTTTAAATCATAAGACTTATTCTGGTTACTTCAATTTGAATTTAAATATGATATTGATAAATATAGTAAAAACACAAAGTTAGCACATCGTGTCTTCGAGTAGGTGGAGGGCGATGGCCTGATGGAATCTCGATATTTATGTTGAAAATATTTAATTTTAAATAATTCGTAAAAATATTAAACCAAACGATTTTAAAATAAATTGGATAATTTTTATGATCCACGATACTTTCTCTCGTTAATTTTAAATTTTATATATACCCAATGCAAGATTTTGGGACAAGGTTAACGAAAGTATTTTCTTAAAATAAAGTGACTAAATATTTAGAAATTGTTTACCTTCTTTCTCGTTATTCATATGCAAATTTCCAAATAGCGTTCTTATTTTGTTCTACATAATTATTCCTAAAATTTTTGGATTAAATTGTAATCTTAACTTTCAAGTTGAAATTTATGTAAACCGACAGAAGCGATGCAGTATTTTTAATCTAATTGTAATTCAAACTGATGAGAAATGTATAATTCTAATTAAAAATAAAATATGGTTTATATTTTGTAAATGTTCATAAATTTCCGTGTATATAATCTCTTGTTGTTGCTCGCAGACCTTCTTAGATAGTTTCTTTCATATTTTTCATTCGTGCATTGTATATTTGTGTATGTTGTCAAATAATAAAGACTATAAATAAACAAATTTGTCTTTTAATAAATTAATAAGTTGTGCTGAAATAACTTAACTACTTAGAAAATGTATATGTTCTTCGGGCCTTTTTAATACTTATTAATCATATAATTTAGTAGCCACATTTTACTGTTTACTTTTCTTTAATACATCCGGTTTCTTACTTTAGCCAATAAAAGTTATAACAGAGGTCTCAAACGAGGCTACATTAAGACTTAGGACTATTTCCTATTAACAATTTTTCAGCATATTTTTTTAGGATTATTCTTTACAAATCCAACTTATAAAGCATTATACTTTGTTAAATAATTTTATGTAGTTTTAGTCTGGCTAGAATCAAAATTTATTTTGTACACTAGGCTCAAAATTATTCCCTTTTGAAATATCTACGAAAGATTGGTTACAGAAAAATAAAAAAAGTCAATAGTAGATAAAACAATGTCAAGATTTGAATCTTGATATTAGTAAAGAGTAAATTTTAGGTCACCAGAATTATTAGAATTGATTTAAAGATTTGATGATCCGTCAGTGAATCAGTCATGGATATAAATTTTAAATATTTCGTTAGATACAAATCTTAGGATCGATTTAAATTGCGATTACAAAATTTGATATTCGGTTAAATACAGTAACCGGAAGTCGAAGTTTCGCATTCAAAAGCAAGGCCTTGCACAGGGAGCTGTGCTCAGTTGCACATTATTTAATATTATGATCAACGATGTACTTGACGCCGTCAGAGAAGCGCCCGGTATTAAAGCTCTACTATATGCGGACGACTTGCTCATGTGGGCGTCGAGCAGTAGCATAATAGCTCTCGAAACAGCGTTAAATGACGCACTCAAAAGGTTGGAATTGTGGACCAGTCAAAATTCGATGACAGTAAGCTCCACAAAAACCACCTTCCAATTGTTCACGCTCTCCACCAAAATACCCAGCATCTCATTGTCCTACAACACAGCGTTGGAGGAAAGCAACCTCTCTAAGTACCATGGTGTTATACTTGATAAACGTTTAACATGGCGCCCTCACATCGAGCAATGTGCGGAAAGAGCAGCCAAAAGAATCGGGATATTAAAAAGATTAACAGCCACAACCTGGGGTGCAAGCCAGGATGTGTTGATTACCACCTACAAGACATATATCAGACCCGTCCTTGATTACGGGAGCGAAGTGACCACCACAAGTAACCGTACCACCCTCAGTAAATTGGATACCGTGCAGAACACAGCGCTTAGGATAATAACGGGAGCGCCTAAATCCACACCCATTGCTGCTATGGAGGCACAAACCAAATGTAGTTCAATGGAAAGCCATAGAGAGAAATTAGCCCTCCGTTTTTGGCAGAGACACAGAAGTGTTTACACGCATTGGACGAACTACAGACAGGCCACTGCCCGACTGAAACCCCAAATAACCCCATTGGCCTCCTATAAGAAGCTGGCTACAAAGTATGGAATTACCCTGGAGGAGCCAGCACCACTTACAAATTACTGCGAGTTTTTCTACAATCTACCGAAGGCTAATTACAGCTTAAAAAACCACAATCAGACGAAATCAGCATCCTTGGACATCGAGTTGAAATAGGCTGCCCTGCAAAACAATCAGCGAAGAATACCCACAACCTGATTGGTTACATGTATACACAGACGGGTCATCGATCCCTGAAACAGGGGCAACCGGAGCTGCCTACTACAGTTCTAATTTTGAAGGATTCTTAGCAGTGGGAGCCCCTCAGAGCAACTACGATGGAGAAATAGCAGCTGTACAAGCGGCAGCAGCTGAACTGAACAAAATAGTCCCAACACCTAAAGCAGTCTTCGTCGTCGACTCACAAGCGGCTATCCAAAACCTGTCCCGCAATACGGAAACAGACTGCAAGAGAACGATGGAGACCAGAAAAGCCCTAGAACTTCTGGCAAATAGGGGATGGCACCTCATATTGCAATGGATCCCTAGCCATGTCGACATCTTTGGAAACGAGAGGGCAGACATGTTGGCCAAAAGGGGCGCGTCCATGGCTCAACCTGCCTGTATGCCCTCGCTACAGAGCATGAGGGCCATCATCAACAGGGCTATTGACCGGACAGGCAGGCAACACCTCACACAGTTTTCCGTAGGGAAAAAATGGGAAAGTCTGGTCACCATCGGACCCATTGACCACAAACTACCACGAGCTGTGAGCGTAGCCAGGTTCAGAATGCAGACTGGCCATGACTACCTCGCAGCACACCTACACCGCATTGGTGTTCTCCCAACCTCTGAATGTCCCCTGTGCGGACACGATTTAATGAATGCGGATCACCTGCCGGATTGCAGTGGAATCAACCGCCAGGGGGACGATGATGACCCATTCAAAGATGTTCATCTATACTGGTCGGCGCGCCACCAAATGGCTCAACAGCCAAGAGTGGGCGTTGGTTAGTAGTAGTAGTAGTATATTCGGTATGAAGGCTGATATAATAATGTGTTTATTAAGTAATACGTTTAATGTTACAAAGATTTATTAAGTCAAAATTTAGCAAATATGTGAACACGTATGGCTTCAAACAATTCGTGAAAATAGTTAGCACAAATGGTGTCCGTATGAGAACATGTTTTTGGTATTTAAAAAAAATACATCATGTAGGTCTCATCATAAAATATCGTCCATAAAACTTATCATATTTGATAGAAAATATTGCAGTAAAATATGTGATATATTAGAAATAATTCGTTCTTTTTTGGTTTGTGTGTACATAAAAATATTGCTTTAATAATAAAATGAGCAATATTTTTATCAAAATGCAGCCATATTCAAATATATTAACGCCATTTTAAGTCACAATTAAATGAAACTAGGTGATGTAATATTATTTCTACTTTCTTTAATTTTTTTACCACGACCTAGGTTTCGTTGTATTACAACATCTTCAGGTGGGATATTAGCAAAGATATTGCTAATTCCCACCTGAAGATGTTGTAATACAACGAAACCTAGGTCGTGGTAAAGAAATTAAAGAAAGTAGAAATAATACTACATCACGTAGTTTCATTTAATTGTGAATAATGAATTTCTACAAAATTAACGCCAAATATATCAAGTTAAGTTTGCAGAAATTCATTATTGACAATTAAATGACACTACGTGATGTAGTATTATTTATGCTTCGTACCATCTTTCGAAATTAAATTCGGAGTCGACGGTATGATATCGTAAAATAAAATAGAAATAATACTACATCACATAGTTTTATTTAATTGTGAACCATTTTAAATCTGAATAAGAAAAATAGTAAATCGGTAATAAAAGATACAGTGTTAGTAAATAAATAATATATGAGTTTATAGGTATTGTTTCTGTGTAAATAAAATTTTTTCTATCACTATCTTTTACTTACGGTTTGGCTGGCATGACTTTGGATCTTGCTACGTATTACGGATTTGAAAATTTAGGAATTTGACCTTTTCATAATTCGTTGTATGTAATTACATAGTTACGGCTTGGCCTTGGCAAATATTTTTAAGATGGATGGTCTCTTATTCCTTTTTTATTACTTAAGGTATCTCCTACATATTCCATTGAGAATAAATTTAAAATTAGGTAGCAGTGTCAGGTATATTTTAATTTCAAAATTCTAAACTTTCTTTAAGTTTAACTGCTAACTATATAAATAAATGAGTAGTAAGCATGACAAAATTTAAATCTTTGAATTCCCGTTGTACAGTGACTGCTTTGATACCGGTACATAAAAATAATGAAATAGAACAATCAACAATGTGTCCCATATTGAAATGAGTTCTACAAAAATCAACTACCGATTAATATGAATACGTACATCATATCTTAATGAAGGCTGAGGGCGTGTGAAGTAATATGGGACCTCGGTTCCTTTATTAATACGTGAGTGAGGGAAGCAGCGACGACGGACACCGGGCGGTCCGTATATACAAGTAAATTGTGCTCATTTAAATAATTTCAACTTTAAAATCGAGCGCTATCTTAATTTTTTTTTCGTTCAACATTATACAAATAAAGTGCAGTTTATTACTTCAAGAGTAATTTTTACAGATAACTATTTTTTAACCAATTTAATAACTAATCCAATATCAACTTTTTCAAATGTTAAGGCACGCAGGCAGACAAACATTTTAAATTTTGTGACATTTTCCTTAGACTCTTATTCATCTCCTTAAAAACAAGGGAGAAAATAGTTGTACTACAATTTTATTGTATTAATTAGATAATCAAACGTAACTAAAACTTATGCCAAATTCGGAATTAAGATGGATATCAAAATCTTTGACATAATAACTAGCTTTTTCTCTACAAAATGTTTGATAACTGATGAGATTTTTGTTGGTGAATGATGAATTTTTGTTGACGGATGAAACTTCACATCCCTCGTCCTCATTTGTCAAGCTTGTCGTAACCTTTGCATAAAAAGTTTAAATCGCAACGGCTCCATTTGAATAGGGCTGTGAAAAATTTCGTATGATGAGAAGTGATTTTTAGGTGATATTTAAAAAACATAATTGTGTGCGTTTGAGTTCTTGTAATAGTAATTGTTGAAAAATAAAAAGTATTTAATTAAAATGTGACGAAAAGAAGAATTTAACTTATTTATTTTGTTGGTTCATTTTTAATTAACTATTTTATCAGCTCTTTTTGCACCAATTTTTTAACATTTTATTTTGCATTTCTTGATTTTGAATTTCCAAGGGTGGCAATTGCTAAGATTTGGAAATAGCAGCATTAATAAATCAAAACCATTTATTAAAACTAAAGTAAATACTGCCATTTGGCCAAGATTTACAAAATTTCGAATGACGTACTGAGATCGTAAGTTGTTAAAAACTTTTACAACATACAATATTTTTTTAATACAAAGAAGTGGAATTGGCAGTAATTATTTAAATAATAGTAGTTACATATTAAGAAAAGCTTTTGTAATTT
The DNA here is from genome assembly GCA_039881145.1 of Druceiella hillmani. Classification (NCBI taxonomy): domain Eukaryota; kingdom Metazoa; phylum Arthropoda; class Insecta; order Lepidoptera; family Hepialidae; genus Druceiella; species Druceiella hillmani. The sequence goes on along the minus strand of JAYKKI010000001.1, from coordinate 104,991,616 downwards.
TTTTTTAATTGTACCTTGTTTGGAGTGAAATTATTCTATTTATAGGGATCATTACTAATATGTCTTTTCTAACGCAATTAAATATTTACCAATAACTTATATTAATGAGATGGAGGGACATAGGAATTATTATGTATATTTCAAAAACTATCCTGGGAGAAAACAGGGTTTCCACTGTTTTCTTCATAATTTTAAGTTAAGTGGTTTTGGAAATAAGGGGCGAAGATACTTATTTTTGACTTTATTTTTGACATTACTAATGATGCTCCGAATGATATACCAAACTACATACGAAACTAAAAAAAATTCTAGTCCCTAAAATTTCCATAAATATATTGTGAGCGTTACTTATTAAAATATATGCAGATCAATGTTTTTTAATAATTTGCACCATTTCAAATTTCTACTTCCAGTCGGTTCTGAAGAAAATATCTGACGGACAGATACCTGAGTAATTTTATAATAATCTCGTTTTTCCTTTTGACATATGAAATCCTAAAAGATTTTCATTTAAAAGCAAAATAAAAAAGTATGTTATAAAATATCTATGAAATATCTTACAAAAGTAGCGTAGAATTTCCAAATTCGACTGTATTATTTCAAATCTTCCTTTTTTTTAGATCCAGATTTTTTAAATTCATTTTCTGCATAGAGACACATACTTTAACTCCAGCTGCTACTAATCCTGTATTGATTCTTAGTCTTTTCACAACTTAGGCAGAGACGACTGTAAAAACATCAAAATTATGAAAAGAATATGAGAACTCCTACTATAAGGATTCCGTACACAATAATGTACTTATAAACAAACTTAAAAATACACAGTATTTCTATTGAACCTTTTATATAAATTATTTACAATATAAATATATTGCTAACGTATCTTTCACAGATCTAAAACATGGTACATATTTAAATAATATTATTTCTCAGCATGTATACATAAATATGTTTATTACCTTGTTTATCTTTTACAGACATAATAAATTTACCTTTTAATACATACAGTTATTTTTGCAGGTGATTTTAGTAAATTGTGTAGAGTTATTACCTTTACAAAGCCAACTACACGTCATAACTTTGACATAATTCCAATATTTTTGAAAGACCTATTTAAAAATATACAATGGTGTATGTGAAAGAAAACAATTTCTCCCATTTTTGTGAAAGTGCAACTAAAAAAACTTCTTTTATATATTTTATTCCGTATGTGTTATAGACATGTATAACCATCCCAATTTATTTCGTTTCATGCTAAATACTGCTAATATTTTTAAATTTTTTTAAACTTTCTGTTTTTGACACAGTTTTGACAATTTTTTAAGAAAATATGTGTATAATTTATTAACAGGGTTTTAATTATTTCACGTGTATATCACTACGTATGTAATCAAATTTAACAAGGCGACTTTTACCCACTACTAATTATTGTATCGATTTGAAACTGCGAATATATGCAATTCTATTGACAATATAATAATATGGTACCGTCGAGCTCATATGATGTAGGCGCAGGGACATAGTCATAGTGACTTCTTAATGGCTAATACGTCGAGATTTGGCTAGTTTGACTTGTCACAATGAACCAATTGTTTTCTCGTTGTAATCGTAAAATTTGATGAGAAGTCGAGAGGTATTCATAGAAACTACTCAATGATCAACAGTAAACCCATCGAATTTCAGCTCTTTTGATTAGTATCGATGGGTGGTTTTTCAGCAGTATGGTTCTTAATTTTATAAAACTATAAAATATGTTCATATTACATTACGTTTTTAAACAAAAATAGATTATATGCAGATTTGTGAGAAATAAATTGATGTTTAAAACACAAGCATAGGAAGCAGGATAATTCCAGGAAGTAAGAGCATTCGGTTATTTATTTAGAAAGTACATGGTTGAGAAAAGGAATAATTGAAAATGATCAGCCAAATGATGACGCTAACGAAAAATACTGTGCCTAGAAGAATGAATGATTGTATTTTAAAAATAATGAAGAAAGACATCAAGAAAATATATTATGTAGAGATACATTAACACAATTAAGGGAAACTAAATTAATAGAGTTTAAACGAAATAATTGCGGTGCACATTGCGAAATTAGATATAAAGATGAATACATACCCTCCTGCCACATGATTCATAAATACGTATGGATGGTGTGACACGCAGAATCAATTTTCTGAAAGTACATCATCGTCCTTTTGTAATTTCATCAAAAATTATAACTGATTTGTGACACACATAACAGGTAAGACGTTAATAGTAATTCATTCGACCGTCCGGCTTTGAAGTTTCCTGAAGTAGATTAAGGGCGACCCATCTCGATTTGCCTTTAAATATGACGTTTTAATTTAGGGTTTTCCATTTAATTAATCGTCGTGAAAATAAGTTATAAAACGGAATTCGGTGGGGTTATTGTGCTTTCGTTCTCAAAGTTGTTTCGCCGAAAAAGGCAAATGGATAGTTGCGAAGATTTTATGTGGCTAGAACTTGACATCCAAAATTCCCAGACCTTAAAATGTAGGTATCCGTAGACATAAAAATATGTGCCGCAATTGTTGATAAATTGTTGGAGAAACAAAGATAATAATGAATAGAGTAGATTCGTTGCAAACTAATTAGTTTATCGTTGCGGTCAAATGCGTTCTATGAATTGTGATGACTGAGATGTATAAATAAGTAATTAATGCCTACTTCAAAAAAACGTCTCAGCAAACCTTCGACGAGCATTTTAGGCACAAATATGGTCTGGAATCCTTGTTTCAATGGAGCATCCACATTGTATTGATAAACTTGTTTTAATCTTTATAAAAGGAAAATATATACAATACATTCCGTTACTTTTTTTTTATTTCTTTCATGTTCCTTTTAGTCCGGCCCAAAAACCGACTTCAAGGCGAGCGACCGAGACGAAACTAACCGAGCACGATAATTTGTTAACACTATAGTGCTCGGCCAGTTTCGGCGAGTATGTGAATGAGCTTATACTTATGAGTTTCTTGTCAAAAATTCACTAAAAATTACTTTACTTATTATTTAAAATATAGTCAACTTGATTTAAAAGTCAAGTCTCAACAGATTGTTTTTGTAGGAATCGAGTAAACTGAGCGGTGAGCTACATGGTTTTACTTGTGGTCAATTTCCTTTTTAATTTTAAAGTTTACGTACGTTTTTAAGCTCATTTATGAACAACTTCATTTAACGCATTGCGCTGAGGCCAAGAGCAAAAAACAAAAAAATTTAAATAACAAAAGATATTGTACATATTTCAATTCTTATAATTATAATTTATTAAAGTCGTGTTATGTCGATTTTTGGGTTTGTTTTTTTAGTTGTTTCTCCTTATGTTATGAAATTAATAAATGGCATCATGCTAATGTATTTTGTTTGTTTTAACTTTCATTTAATTATTACTTATGGCTATCAAAATTCTCTAATTTTTCGTAATTTTAAAGCTACTATGGACAGTAATTCCACATCGCTACTGTGATTCGAAGATTACAATAAATAACTTTTGCTTGCGGTGTCACCCGGATGGTATTAGAATTAGGTAAAATGCGTTTCTTTTTCAAAAAAATACCCTTTTTGTTATTTTGAAATAAAGAAAAAGCCGTCAAGTTTTTCTAGCGCAATAAATATTGGATAACATCTTATTTTGTATAAATGGAGGACATACATTATTGTGCATATCTCAAAAATTATTACGTATGGAAATGTTGTAATAGTTGTATTATAACTAACAACAAAACCCTGTTTCTTTATAATTTTAGGTAACTTGCGAAACTAAAGGACGGGGCACATATTTTTTGTGTATTTTCTAAAAAGGAGGAGTTTGTCCAATTTTTATGTATTTATGTATTTTAATCGAACAATGTAAGCAATATGAATCTTAAATATTAGAATCTTTTTTCGACTGGCGCTGGTCGTCGATATTATTTTTTAGTTTAATTAAATATTTATAAAGGCACTTATAGCCCTTTTCGCAACTTCATCTACTAAAGTTATGAAAAGGGCGCCAGAATTTTTATGTAATAATTTATAAATGTAATTTCTATGGAAATTTTTTATACTTGTGAGAAAAATAAAGTGCAGATTGTGCCTCGTCGTATCCTCCGTCCATTGTATCCTCCAACCTCGATACGGGCGACAAAGTTATTTATTGTTAAGATGCATGAAGAGCCGTGAGCTACTGTCAATGCGAACATATGTATTGTTTATGTATATGTATGTATAAAGTCAGTCGCAAACTATGACCGGTGTTGCTAGTCGCGAACAAATTGTCAATCTGAATTTTAATTTCATTTATATAAAATGAGGAAATAAGTGATTAATACTTTTGTCTTTACTAAGTCCTTGTAAGTTTTAGGTCCAAACAACTATTTTTATTACCAGACAACTACAACATTACTATGGCTGCTTCTATTAAAATTGACCTATTAACTGATGGTAACTATGATACGTGAAAGTTTTACAAGAGAGCTATTTTGAAGAAAAATCAATTGTGGGATTTTGTATCGAGTACTATGCCGAAACCGATTCGTACCGATCATAAGTATGCAGATTGAGTGAAAATGAAAGGGAAAGCAGAAGCGAATATATTGTTGGCTATTAGTACTAGTGAGCTCGCAGCATTAGACGGTTTGGATACCTTGATACAGATATGGGATAAGTTGAAATCAATGTATGAATCAAGAGGACCCACGCGTAAAGCCTCGTTACTGAAAAAACTCGTACTAATGCCCATGAAGGAAGAAGATGATCTCCGAAAGCATATCGTAATTTTTTTTGATCCAGTTAAGATACTCAAAGGAATTGGTTTAGTGGTGATTGACGAATTAGCAATTTTATTATTGTATAGCCTACCAGATTCATTTGCTATGTTTCGTATTGCAATCGAATCGCGTAATAATCTACCTTGCCCAGTGATACTGACGGTAAAAATTGTCGTGAAGATTATGAAAGGTTACAGTAACTGACCAGGGAGCTATGTTCGTCAAAGGCACAAACAAAGCGCATCAGAAGAACATTACGGACGATACACTTTATACATCAACAAGAGCTAAGTAGAATGCTATCGTTATGGTCGTCGAAGACATATTGCAAGAAAATGTAGAATTAAAATTCTAAACGAGACTAAGCAAAGCGCAAACCAAGCAGAACGCTCTAGTTCTAAGCGGCAAGGATATACGACAATGCGAACAGAGTAATTATATTTGGTGTATCGACAGTGGATGCACGGAACATATGTGCAATGATAAGCACACAAAGGATGACTAGAAAATGAATTAAATTTGACAAACAACGAGAGTATGCAAATAACCGGGATAGGCAAAGTCAGTATTTCGGTTGTGAAAAACGCCAAGTAGACAATAAATAGGTGGTCTAAGTGCCAGACTAACCTTTTATCAGTATCAAAAATGACTGATAATGGATTTGAGGTTCATATTAAATAAAGAATGACGCCGTTGTTATGGATGAGAATAAAAAAGTTCATATAAGGGCAGACCATGTAGACCTTGTAGGCAGACCCTGAAGTTCTATGACATTGAAAAATTGTCAGAGTGTGATATATGTATATATATAAATAAAAAATTGACGTGTAAACTATTTTGTAAAGGTAGTGAAGATCGTGCGAATGATTTATTAGACATAGTACACACAGATGTGTGTGGCCCCATGAGACACCAGTCATTTGGCAAGAAAAAATATTTTGTAACTTTTATCGATGATAAATCTTGCGTGTGTGAAGTTTATTTCGTCGTTAAAAAAAGTGACGCTTTTAAAGTATTTAAAAAATACAAAGTATATGTGAAGAAGTACACCGGAAAAGAGATAAATAATTTGCAGTCAGATAAGGGAAGGAAGTACGTAAATAAAAAATTTGATGATTTTTTGAAAAAGTCGGAAGTTGGAATCTTCATGGGATATGACAAACAATCTGAAACTTACATAATTTACCAAGATGATAGAGCGATAACAGAAGGTGATACAAAAGCGAAGAATCGGACGTTAAAATATCAGTAGGCATGGCAACAGTTGATTCAATGTCATGGCAAGAAGTTGAAAGAACGAATAATTCAGCAGATTGGAAAAATGCGCTAGAAAATGAATATCTAGCTCAAATAAAAAATGACACGTGGAATATAGTGCCACGACCACATATTCAAAGAGTAATTGCCAACAGATTGGTATTTACCAATAAAACTATAGGAAAGAGAGTTCGTCTCGTTGCAAAAAGTTGTTCTCGAGACCAGCGGAGGATTTTCACGAGATATTATCCCCAGTTTGTAAGATTTGATAGTGACACTATAACCAGAGTTGGGAGTAGAAACCCATCAAATGGACGTAGTGACTGATTATTTGAATGGTTCATTAGAGGAAGAAGTGTATATGGACATACCTGATCAATTAAGTAATGTACTGGATAAAATCATTACTAAAAAGAAGATTAGATCATGTGGAAAATTAGTCCAAGATAAGAAGATTGTCGAAACAGCTAAATTATGGAAAACAGAGATGAACGAATGTGATGATGTAGTATGTCTGTTTAAGAAAATGCGCCAGTCAGGTTTACAATGGCATAATTGATAGGCCAAAATTGATAGGTTTTGAGTCAATGTCTCAAGATCCATGTGTATTTTTGTCACAAAATGAACAAAAAATAATGTTGATAGCTATATATATATATATATATATATATATATGTATATGTATATATATATATATATATATATATATATATATATACATATATATATATATATATGTATATGTATATATACATATATATATATATATATGTATAGATTATATAATATTAGCAATGAATGATAATGCATGGATGAATGATGTGAAAAAAGAATTTATGATTGCGTTTGATATGAAAGACCTGGGAGAAATTACTACTTGCGTATTGAGTTTGAAAAAGATAAAGGAAACAGAGTATATTTAAATCAACGATTGTATATAGAAAATATTTTAGATCGATATGGTATGAGTGTAAGCCTGTGATGACTCCGTTGGATAGTATTGTCAAGTTAGAGAAGCCTAAAGAGATAAAGAAAGATATTTCAAAGGCAGTTACCGTATCAAAATTTAATTGGTGAGTTAATGTATTTAACTGTTTCCACAAGGCCTACCTCAGTCAATTTAATACTAATTACAATATTGAATATATTTTGCGTTAATTTTGTAGAAATTCATTATTGACAAACCACGTTTTTAAGTGGTAAAGAAATTAAAGAAAGTAGAAATAATACTACATCACGTAGTTTCATTTAATTGTGACTAATTACAATGTTCAGCATTGGAAGGCGGCGAGACGTATGTTAACATATCTAAAAGGTACCTCTAATTATGGGTCAATATAGAAGAGGTACTGGTTTATCAATGTTTGGTGTGGTTGATACTGACTGGAGGACAAATATCGTAGGTAATACTCTGGGTATGCGTTTATTTTGGCTAGTGCTTGGTTAAATTGGGAGTCACGTAAACAGGGAACTATCGTTCTCTCTAGCACCGAAGCTGAATATATAACGATTTCTGAGACCACTAAGGATGCTATGTATTTACAGGACATATTGAGAAATTTGGGGATGGAATGCAAGGTTGTAACATTGTTCAATGATAACCGAGGTGCCTTAAAGCTTGCTCAAATGATCATTCGAAAACTAAACATGTTGACGTAAAGCACCACTTTATCCGAGGTATGTGCGAAAAAGGTGTTATTAGTCTGAAATATTTGTCTACAGAGAGAATGCCAGCAGATGTTTTCATGATTTGAGGGCAACGAAACACCATGAATGCTTACATAATCTTGGAATGATAGATAAATACATCAGATTCGCTGTTACAACATAAACGTTGTCAATGTTTGTTAACAGATACGAATTAAAAATATTAAAAGATAATATGTCGTTTGTTTCTCGTTACGATGCAAGGAATTGATGCAAGGAATTGCATCGTATGCGGATTATTTAATTGATAGTCCTCATCAATTAAATCCAAAACATGTTGTTTAAGTTATTTGTAAGTCATTACAATTTTGCAGAATCTTGTCATAGAAGATTGTTATCACCAACAACATTTTGTAGGTTTTTGCAGGTTACAAAAAATTAAAATAGGAAGAAGTATTTCCTTGTTTTCTTTTTAGTAATAATACAAAAAATAAACAGTTTTGAAATTAATGACGAACATTTATTTTGAATACAATTTATAACATAACTTTTTAGTTTAATTTCCTGTTAATTTAATTTTACTATCTGATATAAGCATTGTTTTCAAGCTAAATAAAACTTATTTCTGTACAAAATTTCATATACCTATGGCCGAAGTTACAAAGAGCTGCCGACATATTAAAATTTAAGAAATATTACTTACTGTGAAGACAATTTGAATGTTTCCTTTGAATTATAATTTTCCAGTCTTGTTTTTTGTCTAATTAAATCTATTTAAGTTTTGTCAGTCATATTAATAATAATTCAAAACCTTACAGTTATTGTTATTGCATTAAACTGGACAAAAGAAAATGAAGAGAAAGAACTCATGATACTCCGCTTTATTTAAAATGATGAAGATGAAAATAATAAAATTGTCAAAATAAAATATTTAAATTTTTTGAGCCAGTCTAATAGAAGAAATATATCAAGAAATTAAATAATAAATTAAAAGAAAAATAGTGACACAGAAACCTGACTAAATAATCTATTCGATTATAAATATAAAAAAAAAACTTTCAAAATTTCTAAATAACGTTTTCATATAATTGGTTCATGGTTACTTTAAATTCGGTATTTTAACTTCTAATTCTATAATCTATGTTTGCTTTTTTATGTGCCGATATATGCCAGGATCTTGGGATAATTATTATTCTTTAATATTTTAATCCCCATTTTTACGGGTCTACTCGATTTTTAGTTTCCCTTATATAAAAAGGACGAAATGCGACCCTTATTGTCCAGGCAACCCAGAAGTACCACTTTGTTTCCGCAGGAATGATTAGTGGTATCTAGTAGAACTTAATATTAAATACTGAAGTCTATGGATTTATAATCCTGTAAAATACACATTTCAGAGGAACAGTCGGTTTTAAAGTATAAAGTATTTTGACAGTGTCTCACTCTTTAACATTACTAAGGTTTTTCTCCTTGACATGGAATTGAAATTTTACTCAAAGGGCAAGACTCCCCAGTTTAAGTAAAGGAAAAAGTTAGTAAAATAAGGAAAAAAATCTTACTGAAGAAAAAACTCATTATAATTGTTATCATTAATTTATGTTTCAATGTGGAATTATTACGTCACAAATTATATGTTTTCTTTGTTCGGTTTTTGTTGCGTGATTTAATGTATTTAATGTACTAAAACCTAACACGATTTTTTTTATTTCAGGAGCTTACAGTTAATCAACACACCAAGCAAAATATATATTGAACTACGTAAGTCTGCAACAGGTTGTAAATGCAATTACAAAACAACTTTAAACAATAATAAAGTGAGAAGACGAGCTAACGAAATGGAAATAACAGTGAACACATAATTAATAAAACTATATTGGCAGAATAAAGGTTTGCCACAGGATATAGGACGGGAAACAAGAGAGACAACGATAGGAAGTTACGAATTTGAGTTACGACAGGACTATTTTTCGTATGACATTTGAATGCGAGAATTGACGGCGCTTTTCAAACATGAGAATTAAATTTATTCCACAGTTTGGTAGCATAAATAGTGAATAAATATTCCTAGATCGTCACATCATATTTGGGTATCAGTCAAGTAACGAAATTTTCAGTACGAAGTCGGAGCTTTCGCCCATATAAAACTGAGAATCTAGACCTAAGATAATACGGGTTGCGAGAATATTTCGGTACATTAAAAATATGGCCTCATCTAATTAATAAATTGTATGATAATTTGATACAACGGTACGGAATCAGGTACGGGTCGGGGTGCGAGTTTTAGTGCTGTTTGACGGTCTTCCTTTATTTTTTTTTACAAAACACCGTAGTCATGTCGCATTCACATTTGTCCTTTTACGGTCAGGATTTAAAAATATTTTATGTGAATGGAGGCTCATGTAATATATAAAAGAAGTACGATGAGTTCACTGGCAACTTTGTTTTTTCTGTAATGATTATAGCAGGACTGAGTTATTAATAAGCATGACAAACATTGCTTTATTATATGTTTCAGTAATCTACTGTTGGCGCTTTATTATTGTTTATTTCATACTCCTAAGTCACATTGTAATATGAAAGCTTAACTTTTATATTAGTTGAATATTACTGGATTTATTCTATCCCACAGCTAAGACTTGTTGCTGTACCTTACCAATTAGTGTAAAATATTTTACATCGTCCAAATAAGTAGTTAATTGTACACGTAAACCTGTATTTTGTTAATGTTAAAGCTCTAAAGCTTTCGAACCGACTGCTTGGTAACCCTCGCATTTGGCTTATCGATGTTTTAACTAACCTAATTTCGTACTAAATCCGGCAATTAAGGTTAGTTAAAAGTTAAAACTAAATATGCCAATCATTAGGTTAATGGAAACGCGTAAAGTTGGCAGGTGTTGTTTGGGGCGAGCTGAAAGCAGGCTATGTTTGACTGCGCGACAAGTTGTCATCCCGCGTCTCGTGTATTGTAATGAACCGTTACATATTATCGTGTTATTTCTGAGGTTTCAAATTTACAGCATTCACCGTATTTATGTTGGGAGAGCTGCTTTAACAATAAGTAAAACATTTTGTAATGAAGAATCTAACTATTGTATCTAATGTTCATTTTAAGAATGTTTAATAAGCAATAATAATTTTTTAGTTCTTCTTGTCTAATGTAATTGTTTAATAAAGATTTTTACAAGGTTGCACGATAGAACTTACATTTGCCATTTTCAAATTTATTTAAAAAAATACTTGTAGCCGACAAAATTTTATAAATTTTAGATAAAAGTAAAATTTTAAATTAACTTTTAAGCAAATCAACAATAGGTGGTAACATGTCGTCACCGTGGTGTCTTGTGTTGATCACAAGGCATGCGGCTTTTAACTGCGAGGCGCACCGCGAGGACCCGAGTACGATTCCCGGCCGCTCGTAGTAAAACATATATTGTATTGTGGTGTTCTGGTTGGCTGTAAGAGATTGTTCTCATAGCAATTGGTTCGCCATATGTATCCCTTATATACACTAAAGTACATAAATAAATAAACGAACAAATGAATATGATTTATTCTGATTGAAAATCGAATCTTTTTTTACGTAAGTTTCGTTCACTTTGTTCTAGCCAATGAATGTGTCAAGGAGTATAATTTAAAATGACTTCTTAAAATGTATTTTCAGGGAAGTTATTCAGTTATTTAGATAGAGAAAGAATTTAGGAAAAGAATGTATTTTATTTTATCGTTTTTACAATTTTTCTCTTAGAATTACTGAATCTTAAGCTGTTTATTAAGTAATTGCTTATCTTTTTAAGTATGAGATTGCATGAAAATAGAAACTCCAAAAATAAAACAAAAAATTGCGGGAGCGAATTAGAAAAACTGGAAAATTGACGACAAATTCTATATAATTTACGAGCATATGTAGCTAACTGTACGCTCTTAAAGACTATTTTTATTTGCCTTGAAAACGTGAAAAAAATAAGTAATATATTTTGTAAATATTTATTTATTAATTTAAAAATCCATTCGCAAATTCCATTGGTCTTTTTAAAATTAACTTTGACGCCATTGTGTTTGTGTGCGTATGTGCATGCGTCGGTGCGTGTATGCGTGGATGCATGCTTGCGTGCTTGCCTGCCTGCGTGCATGCGTGCGTGTTGATACGAAAAAAATAATTCTCAATCTCCTCCTAAAGAAATGTATAGTAAGAAATGTATCCTAAAGAAAAGCATATTAATCAATAAATATTTTCAGGTTGAAAGATTCGTGGCATGCTTGCGGGCTTGGTGCGTTTATGTAACACGTCCGTCGCATAGTGAGTACTTTTGTAAATTATTCATTTTTCATTGTTTAATTAGTATAGCATTTTCAAACTGTCCATTTTTTTACGCCAGTTACAGTTATTGAGATGTACAGAATACAAACACAATGATGGGCCATAGTAGTATGTTCATACTCGGACGTGAATGTTTTTAAATTTTTTCAACAAGGTAGCCAAAGAATGATATTTTTGGAATCATCCAATAGGTTAAACTCAATGGCAGTTTCAGGTAAAACACATAAAAATTTAGTTATGTATTTTGTTTTCCGGAAGAAAATGTAGTCTTTGACAAAATGATGAAAAAAAATATTTTGACCTTGTCTTACTCTTTGTTGGCATTTTGAACACTCCAATTTATGTCTGCTAATTTTAGTATTTAGTATTATGAGAGTTAGGGGTATTAAACAGGCTAAAATGATGGCAAGTGGACTGGTTTTACTGACTACTCAGTGGGGAAAATGTATGCACTGCCCAATTAACATGTATTTATTTAAATTAACCATAATGAAACTATATGATATGATATAGATAAGACTAAAAAGGGGAAGTAGCGCCGATAAATAATGGATGGAATAGCACTTGTATTATTTAAATGTTTACATCGAAGAATCGATGTAAGTACAAAATCATCGAGTAAGCCAGTTTAAAACACCAGCCGAATTAATACTTCATTATCTTTTAGGAGGCGTTGAAGGAAACTACTCCCGTCGCGTAAAGCGCCACATTCTGTGGTCACGTCACTCAAAGTTCTTAAGAGCGCGATGTGTAGAACTTTGCGGTTTATGTCAATGATATACATTAGGGGTTGTTAAAACAGTTCTACGTCGTTGACCTCTGCTCAACTCATGTGTCGACAAACGCTCCCACGCCTGTCGCTTTCCAATTTCACCCCTTCACTTAATTAGCACAGTCAGTAGCGGTTTTTCTGTCCATTATAATGTTTCCGTATACATGTTTAATGTAAATTTTCAGTCCAGCTTGTGTAATTTATGTGTAATGTATGTCTCTTTTTTATACTTTATATTACTTTTGTCCGCGAATATCTTAGTTCTTTATATATGTACTGATCTTGTGGGCGCGAGTTACAACCTACGTCTATTACAATCGTATATTTGAAATTAATTGGATGCGGTATTAAGACAACATCGCACCAATATTTTTTTCAATATTGTATTACTTAAGCAGTCAATATTTAATTGGATATCTTTCGGCTGTAATTTGAAGGAATTAAATGTTGTCCCCAGACTAATAACTATCTCTATATTTCCTAAACTTTTGACGATGAATTCAGCTTAGACGATGTGTTACAAGTAAACATACAAACAAACTGAAATGTAGGTAGACTATTAAACATTTTTAGATGCTTTTAAAAGTGATACTAAATTTATTTCTAGGATCTTTCATTATAAAATATAAAAAATATATTATAATTACCTAAGTTAGTTTTTGCATCATGAGTGTACAGACAAACTAACAAAAAAAAAGAAGTAGACAGAAAAAAAATTCCTCATCCAATCAAAGTGATACTAATTTTACTTCTGAAAACTTTAAGCAAGTAAAATAGAAAATTTCATTAAAATTCTAATAAATTGAGTTAGTTTTTGCGATACCCGTAAAGACAAACATCAATTAAAAAAAGATATAAACAAACCTATTCAGTGTCATATCCAAATGGTACTAATTTTAAATCTGAAATTTTAAGCAATACAATATTGTAATTTTATTAAAATTCGATGAGTTAGTAATTGCGCCATCCGCGTGCAAAAAAACAAACAAAAGTTAATAACGAAATCAAATCTTTCCAATGTTTTATCAAATGGACACCTATTCTGTTTCTGGTACTTTTAACTATACAATATCGATGATTTCATTAAAACCGGTTAAGTTAGTTTTTCCGTCATACCCGTACAAACAAGTTATTACTCCAAAATAACATGCAACCTTATAATAGTCTGGCTTGTTTTTTACTTTCTTTTTTTTGACTTGTTTTTTTTTCTCTAAAAGAATATAACCAATAAGTATATTTTCACTGGCTATATAGTACTTATAGGAATTTGACAACATTTTTATATTTTTCGATACAAAAGTTTGCCAACTTGCTGTTAGTTCCTATTGTAATTATTTTCTCGCTTTAATTCCAAAAACTTTTCACATTTGATTTATTAAAGAGACTAAAATCTGATAAAATTTTATCAATGTGTCCAATTGGAATTTGATTATGTCTCATATGTCAAGGAGTTATTGTTTTTGGTTTTATTCTTAATTTTTATTTCAACTGAGTTATTATTTTTATTTTTATCTTACTTTTTATATCAAGGGAGTAATTGTTTTTTATTGAAATGTGATATAAAAGAAAGAAATCAAATAAAATTGCGGGAAGAGCTTATGGAAGCAGATTCAAATCCACTACAATGAATTTAGAATTTTTTTTAATATTGCCGAATTATTCTAAGTTAAGTTCACATATTGAAACATCGCGGAAAATTTTTTATTTTCCCGATTTCGACAAAGTAAAAAAGGAATTTCATAACTTTAGTAGGCCTTAAACCTATATATGTAAATTAGTTTTCCCGTAGGAACCAAACGACTTGACCAATTTTGATAAATGAGGGAGGAGGGTCTACTAATTTGTCTATTAAAGCATATTACAGACTAGAAAATGATACAGAAACGTTGCAAACTACGTAAGAAATAAAACGACTGAAAAGCATTACAATGTTAAAAGAATTTAGAACTTGTTTTCCATCGCTCCTGTTTTGTATTTTTAATTTACATTTTCGATGATTTAAAGGTTTTATTATTACAGTACAAAATAATAAAAAACATACTCCAGCTAACAGCATTAGAAATAAATAGTGTAATACGGCTTTGATGTGGACAGATATGGTCACGGAAGCTCGACATCCAGGTCTGGCCGGAACTTAATGGTTTATTACTTTAATAAATACCACATTTCGGAATGTATTGAAGTGAAATAAAGAAACCCATCTTTTGCGACATCCAGGAAATTTTATGTAATGAATCCGACGCTTTTGCCACGATCAAATGGTCGATCGTTAAAAAAGTAACTATCTTAACGCTTTTTATATAAATTTGGGGTACTCCTAAATATTTATTCACTTACTGACTTTAATACACAAATACATAAGGTTGGTTTATTTTTATTAAAACGGTCTCTTCCAATTAATAAAAGTACCAAGTAGTAAAATATAGTGCAAAAGACTGCAACGGATTATAAATGCAAAACAAAAGCGAACCAAAATAGTTAATACAATAACACATAAGTTGGTAAGATAACAAAAAGATAATGAATGAGAAATTATTAATAAAAAATGTATAGAAAAATAGACACAAACGTGTATTCGCAAATTACAATATTAATTTCGATTAAAATTTTAATCACATATATTTAGGAATTAATATACAGGGGATTGATATATTGGTATAGCTTGCAGAGTTGTTATATGCACGAGTAGTTACTTGATATGTATAATGAAAAAATTAATTTTTTATGGGTTCATGTAACTTGGTAATGGAAGAGCTAATTAATTAGATAGTAAAAAATTAATAAAATAAATAATGAATATTTTAAACCACGAGTTATAATTTTTTCTCTTTACTCCAAGCAAAATACGAGCCTGTATTTTGCCTCGTATTTTGCTTGGAGTATTTCGTCTTAAGGTACTGGGCAGAAATTTAGTTTGTTGTAGGAAAATCCCGGTGGTTTCCCTCACAACAATTAGCTGATAATCATTGAAAATTACTTACCATTGCCAGATAATTTATCGTAGGATCACTAATCTAAAGGAGGGTTTTGTATGGCAGATAAAAAGTTTCAGTCAATTCCAGTACAGACATTTCGCGACAGAATTCCAAATTGATAAGTTTTATTTCCGTATACGAAGAGAAACATGACAGTTGAATCAAGTAACGAACTGAATTGCCTATAAAACTTTTACGTCGATCCATTGAATTAAATTCGAACGATTTTATTTCACTCGGTTTCAATCTTTCTGGCAGGAATAACTACGCCGAGTGCATTAGCTATTTCTTATCACTATATATTTTTATTTTTTTTTGAGGTTATACATTTATTTATAAACAATTTTTGTCAAATTTCAGTAAATTAGTAGTAATCTGTATACATAATAAAATTGTAAGTTTTGCTTGTTTGCAAATAATAAATACTTGCAAAAAAGTGATTGGGAGGATGACAGAAGAACTTGTTATTATTTTTCGAATTTTCGTATGTTATTTGTGCATTCATCTTATCAGAATTAGATCATTTTTTTAGAAAAACGGGTCAATTTGAAATAACATTGGGTTTCTATTTCATCGTATTTGGTTACTGAAACGTGTGTGAAAAAAATGTGTGAATTTAATATCACAAGAATATTTTGTCGCAATTATTATTAAATTAAAAGAAGTGGTGAATTAGGGACTATAAAAATTGGCCAATCGATTTCCCAAGTCGAGTAAATTAAAACAGAAAAATCCAGAAATCATGGTAAGTACGTCAGCGGAAAATAGCAGATTATGGGTTTGTGACTGAGGAATAAAAAACAGTAAATTATTCCTGACTGAATAGATATTAAACTAAACCAATCTTAACTCCAAAGTGTTATCGGTGTAATCTATAATATAAAAATAAGTCGGGTTTTCCTTCTTGACGCTATAACTCCAGAACGCACGAACCGATTTCCACGGTTTTGCATTCGTTGGAAAGGTCTCGGGCTCCGTAAGGTTTATAGTAAACAAAATTTAGGAAAAATTTCAACAGAAAAGCAAGAAAACAGGGAAAATCATTTTTTACATACAGCGCCATCTCTGATACATAGCATGTACTACAAACCAATATGGTTTTGCATGGTTGTGGAGCAGATGGCGCCAGTATTTTACGTAGGTGGCGCCGGTGCGTGATACATTGTTTGACAGCTACTCATTGTACTCTGCTCAGTTAATTTCCCAGAACACACAAACTGATTTCCACGGTTTTGCATTCGTTGGAAAGGTCTCGGGCTCCTTGAGGTTTATAGCAAACAAAATTCAGGAAAAATTTCAACAGAAAAGCAGGAAAACAGGGTAAATCATTTTTCACATACAGCGCCATCTCTGATACATAGACTACAAACCAATATGGTTTTGCATTGTTGTGGAGCAGATGGCGCCAGTATTTTAAGTAGGTGGCGCCGGTGCGTGATACATTGTTTGACAGCTACTCATTGTACTCTGCTCAGTTAATTTCATGTGACATTTATTATGCGCACGTTCTTTCAAACGCTAACTTAAAACCAGTATTGTGTTCACTGTGAAATTGAGGTTAAAGTTATTCGTTTCCTAACAGTTGAATTGGAAACCATCAAAACAATCACGCGTATTGTGCAAATTTTTAGTCAATTTCAACAGCAGGCATTTGACATTTTTTTGCAACTGTGTAAATTATGTGGATCGTACATTTGAGGTTAAATTCACCAGTCTGTCCATAGTCCAAAATGCCTAGCGGACGACGTGCAAACATCGGCCGCCGCAGAAGACATGCAAGCCAGCAACAAGTGTATTCACAGAACTTAAGCGAAGAAAGACAAAGATAATAAGAGAAAATGCCCGATTGAGACAACGCGTGAGCACACGAAGATCATTGGCATCATACAATCGCTTAGCATTCCAATATGATCCAACTGCGAACTACAATGATGATAAATTATTAATGTATGTATTCCTCGAATACCAATGATTCCGACTGATCTTCCTTTTAACTTCAAACGATTGCAATTTCTGGTTCACCTTGCGTTCGCAATGACAATTAACAAGTCGTAAGGCCAATCGCTTAGTGTTTGCGGGATAAATTTAGAAAATCATTGTTTTTCACATGGGCAGCTATACGTTGCGTGTTTACGAGTTGGGAAACCATCCGCTTTGTTTGTGTTAACGTCAGACCAAAAAACAAAAAATCTGGTTTACCAAAGAGCACTTCAATGAAACGGATAATTTGCGGACATGTATAACGCTTCGATTCAATATTTACTTTGGATTCACTTTAATTTTTTACTTAGAGAAGTTCAACTAAATTACACTTCATTTTTGTAATCGAAATGAATTCATTACTGTTGTGAAATGAAGTAAAATTTTTCCTTTTCAAATATAAAAAATTTCTTCATCTTTTAATCCCCAAACGAAATGTTACTAAAAACCAAGCCATCTGGTGGCGAAACGGAGTTCGCCGGGTTTGCTAGTCATTAACTAATTTTACAATTTGCAAGAGTGGCTTTTACTTAGTAATTAAATAGTTATACCAGATGGAATTTAAGATGAAATTAGTGTAAAATTCATTAATGACAAAAGTTTAAAATGTTTGAAAGGAAAAAGTTTACAAATGTTTTTGAAAGTATAATTAACCTCATAAAAAGACTACGCTCATATAAGTTTACCTTAACAAGGACATTGAACTGGAACTTTACACTTTCAGGTTTGTTTCACGTTCTGTCATAAAAATCAACTGGTGTATTCCGAAAAAACCTGTCAGAAATTTTCATATCAAAAAATATCTCTATCAAAAAATCTTAAACAAAATAAGAAAAAAAATTATTTTGCGAAACCCTTCCGTCAAATTTATAGATTCTGTGACTCGCGTATGTTAAGGCATGCAATATCCCGAATTGCTTTGGTATATTTTTGAACAGTAAGCGTGAATTTGTACGGAACCAAAAACACTAACCAGATGTTATTGCATATGCCATATCTATTTAAATCCAGATTGTGGAATACATATTGACTCCATGTATTTATAAAGATACCTGTTGAAAACCTGTTGCATGGTTTTCACAAGATTGCTTATCTCACCTTGCTTTAAAAACTCTCATCCATTGGTATAAAGGATAACTTACTTCGTTGATTCATGTCCTATCTCAACAGCGAGCAACTAGCAGTAAAAATTAACGGTTTTAAATCGCCGTGTATTCTTGAGAATTCAGGAGTACCGCAAGTTTTTCAAAAGCAGCAAGTTCTTATTATATACTGTTTAAGGGTGTCTCAAAGTTCTATATCGGGTCGTTTCTTTATCATGTTTCTAAATTACATCAGTAGTTGGTTCAAACGTAGCGAGTTCCTATTATTTCAAGATTTTTCTAAAATAAGAGATTTTAAAAGAAAGAAAGCTACAAGAAGGTTTTAATAGACTATATACATATTGCAGAATAAGCAAGATGCAATTAAATTTCAAAAAATATAATTCGATTCTTACAACAAAAAAATCAATTTTTATACCCAAATGTAATAAATAAATAAATAAAACAAAAATCACATCTCTCTAGTTATCATTATTGTATTAATACCCTGTCGGCATGTGTGTAGCTTTAGTGGTTTATAGCGTTTATTAATTCTTAATTTTATGTATTATATATTAAATAATAAAATTAAATGATTTTATTCCATATCTTATCCTTTTTATCTAGTTCGGCAAAACATTCCATCACATTAAATAAATAGCTTTATCACCATATTTATTAATATATATATATATATATACACACACACATATATATATATATATATATATATATATATATATATATATATATTGTTAGCGGAAACTATTACTTGTAAGTTACGATCAACTCCCGAAAATGCTACCTTTTTAATGTAAGTTTTAGGTTTGAGGTACTATCACATCGTTATCAATTTATATTTAGATTAAAGAATTTAGAAAAATATATAATGAAGGTACCGTACAAGAGTTATATCTTAGAAACTACCAAATCCTTTAAGGAAAAGAAAACTTATCGAATCCTCTACTCTTGTACGGTCCCAACTTGAATATGATACTGCAGTCTGGAATTTATACTATTTAACCTATTCCAACATGATAGGACACGTTCAAAACCAATTTATGGGCACATTGTAATTTTGCTTCAATGCGCTCAAAAAAGACTATTGTACTCATTTAAATACAGAACTTTCCATGAAAGGCGAATTGAACTTTGCTTTATAATATATGTCGTAGTCATTACGATTGCTCCGATATAGTGAGTTAGTTTTAGTTTCGTGTGCCAGGGAGAGCGACCCGTAGCTCCGCGCTTTTTTACCTACCTACTGCTCGCACCAATACCGATGCCCGCATTCCAGTACACACACAGGATTTGTGATAACTGCGACAGAATATTCCATTTTCTAGAATATT
This sequence comes from Druceiella hillmani, assembly GCA_039881145.1. Classification (NCBI taxonomy): domain Eukaryota; kingdom Metazoa; phylum Arthropoda; class Insecta; order Lepidoptera; family Hepialidae; genus Druceiella; species Druceiella hillmani. The sequence continues at coordinate 104,971,460 of JAYKKI010000001.1, read as the reverse complement.
CGCTAGCTCGATATTCCAATACAAGCAGTTAGTTATACGGGTGCTATACAATTATTATTTTTTTGAAACCATGTGAGATTATATATTTCTTTTAAATTTGTGTGAAATTTTCAATAATTTCTCATATTCACAAATAAAATTTTATAGGTTTACTTAATTTTTGTTTGTCTGTCATTATGTCTTTTTAGTTGTTGTTATTTTTTTACCATTACTGTTATTTCTTCTATTACTAATGATGATTATAATAAATTTTGAATGAATGGTTGATTTTCGTTATTTTACACATTTATCAATTGGGACAGTTACCAATATTATATGTTTTATAAGTTAATTTTATGTATTATAATTTTTTTAGTATATAATGTATTTTACTAATGTTTATGTAAGTTTAGGGTAGGAACATTCGATTACAAGTTAACCTAATACCTAAAAATGTCATTCATTGTATCTCACTATGATTTCAATCTATTTTTTCTCCATATATCATATGTAAATAAAACGGCACTCCAACTTCTAGTTGAGTGTTACGTGTACATACATAAACATGTATGTAAAAATGTAATTACAAAACAGGAAATACAATATTGGGCATTTCTACCCTTATTTTCATTTAACGTCAATCGTCACTATATTGAAATTAAACAAATTTTTGTTTTGAATCGTTTAATTCAATTGGAACTTACATTTATTGAATACGAGGTAGTGGTATGAGGACATATATGACTTTGAAATTGTTTGAATATCTCATGGTATCCATACAAATATTTCCTTGCGTTGTTGGTTTGTCGTTGATTTACTTTGCATAAATTCTGTGCGCAACAGATGTCAGATAATATGAAATAAAAGATCCGTAGCTTAGACATTAGGACACAATATTTTGATCATTACTTTGATATAATATTAATGAATATACATTAATAAATGAGTATATATTAATGAAAAGAAAATTGTTGCGGCTAGCGATTATTAAAAAAAAAAATCAATTTGAAAAATGTCACACACGATGATTTTTGCGAGAGAATATATTTATGAATACATTTTGCTACCATTTAATTTACTATTTCTTTCGTCATTTTTACATAATTATAAGTACAATTCCTTATAAATTATTAAGTATTTATAAAAATAATAAAAGTATTTGTTGTGGCGAATACTCAATCTACTATAACACCTTTTTTCGTCTCTATTATTATATTCGGAATGTTTTTTTCAGGATTTCTTTTTATCCATATTTTAGGGTTTTTATTTCATTTTGAAGTATTTTAGTTATATTTTAAGTTAATTTATATCATTTTAATTATCAATTTATTTAATAACAAAAATGGTACTTTGAATATTTAAATTTAATTATCTTCTCATTAAATTAAATTCTCCATAAATTTATTATGCATTATAAGTATTATATATTTTTTTCAAAATACATAAAAATTAATAAGATATAAAATTATGTTATTAAAATATAGTAGCTCTATTGACGATCTGGCTCGACGTGGCTGAGATAATTTAAGTTTGTTATATGTGTGTGCATGTACGCATGCGTGCGTGTGCGCACGTGCACGTGGGTGCGTGCGTGCATGTATGTGCAAGTGTGTGCGTGTGCGTGCATGTGCGTACGTGTGCGTGGGTTGTGTGTGCGTACATGTGAATGCGTGTGTTTGCGTGTGCTCACGTGTTCTTGCGATTGCGTGCGTACATTTTGCACATTTTTTTTAATTATAATGTATTACTGAAAATTATTTTAGTTAAATATATAATTTTTTACTGTATTTTATATAAAACACAGCATATGATGAATTCTTGTTATAAAAAAATAATTAGTGATAATGCAAAAAGGTAAAAAGTTAATAAACCTTCAATACTTATAAATTTAAAAAAAAGTACCATAAAGACTTAAATATAGTGATATTTATTAAGATTTTTTAAGAGATAATTTTTTTTACTTGACGTTATTGAAATAGTTAGGAATTTAATTTTTTAGCGCAATTTGGATGTTCATCTTTAAACTATTTAGTTTCATTAATTTAAACTAAAATAAGTGTGAAGATGAGTGAAACGATGAATTCATTGTAAATATAAGAAAAATAGCTAGGTCCATACAAATTTTAAGATATTCCTTGCATTTTTTTCCAAATCGATTTTTCTATAATAAATAATCGCCAGCCGCAAATTTTTAAACGTATCGTTTGCAATGTATGGTTTTTCATATCATATCAAACAATTTATCAAAATTTCATCTTATATTCAATCAAAAGCAAAATTCTTTCAGCTTAAACTGACTTATCAAACATCCCTTACACGTACATAGCTCTAAATACATTAACCCCATCTCGACCCCGTCCTAGACGTGACGTATAAACTTTCCTGTCTCCCATTTAATTAATCTCTATCAAAATTAGTTACAACTTGGAGGTTAATATTGCTAAGTTTATCTTACGTTTTATAATTCTGTTATATGCGACTTTGAGGTAGCTACGAGTTTACTGTTCTATAAAACATAATTCCCCGAGGGTCTAAGGGTGCCTGTTGAGAATTATGTTAAGTAAAATATTTGTCATATTGATACGAAACGCATTTAGCTCAGTCGTTGTTTTGAAATGTTAATATTGAAAACATCAGCACAATGATAACGATAATAATACATAATCGAATAAACCTTTAATAAATCAATTACGAAGAAAAAATTTATGGTGATTTATCTTATATATGTATTATGAGTTATCTAAAGTAACGTCGTCAATTCATATAATCTGCTATAAGCAGTTATTTTAAAACTATTTTATAATTTTAATCGTAATTATATTCTAATTTAACTTTTAAATTTAACTAAACACAGTAATGTTTTAAGTTCTCGTCAGTAGCAAATGTTGTTAATTACATAGAGCCTTCTTTTCTGTTCAGTGGTAAATTACGTAAGATTAATTGTCCTGAAGCGTTGCATTAACATTCCCTAGAAAATATCGTCCTGTCTGTGCTAATTAAATATAATTAAGTGAATAAGAATTTGACAATTTCGATGTGAGAATTACGAAATTTATACTAAAAAGAACGAATTTTGCTGAAATGTAAAACCCGGGTATTAAGCAGTTTCAGTTCAAAACTTGAGAATTTATCAGTTATCTATCAGTAACATAGAATATTATCTTTGACGACTAAAAACAATCCAAGAGATCAAGTTAATTTTTTACAAATGCAGTAATGCGCTTTTATCGAGTCTCTTTTTTTATAATACTCCACACAACTACTAAAACCACGTAACTCTTTTTTTACAATACTCCACGCAACTACTAAAACCACGTAACTCTTTTTTTACAATACTCCACGCAACTACTAAAACCACGCAACTCTTTTTTTATAATACTCCACGCAACTGTAAATGAAATTTATACATTTCATGACATGTCTGAATTTATTCTGGTTTTAATAAACAATAAATTATTTACTACTGTTTAGTGAAAAGCAAGATTTGTAGTAATGACGTGCATTTAAACTTCCAAGTCGACTGTTTATTCTATTCAATAGCTTATGCTCCTCGTTATAATGTTTAACTCGATTCATCGTATGGATTAAATGTATCAGAAAATGTATCAGATATAACTTTTTTATCAGAATGGGTAAATCGGGCTTTCCCTGGCAGCAATGAAACGAAAATATTACAATCTTTGATTCTAATTGCCCTCTTTTATAACTTATCACATACTTTTTTTGAGTTATTTTTAATATCATGAGTTGTATTGAATATATTTGGCGTTAATTTTGTAGAAATTCATTATTCACAATTAAATGAAACTACGTGATGTAGTATTATTTCTATTTTCTTTAATTTCTTTACCACGACCTAGGTTTCGTTGTATTACAACATCTTCAGGTGGGTCAGTTCCATCTTTGCTAATATCCCACCTGAAGATATTCTAATACAACAAAACCTAGGTCGGGTAAAGAAATTAAAGAAAGTAGAAATAATACTACATCACGTAGTTTCATTTAATTGTGAATCATGAGTTGTGTTACTTGCTAAGCATCTGTAACATTTGAAATAATATTAGCATAGGACTTATTTTATTGTTTTTCGATAAAATATACGATAAAGTAAGTCTATCTATACGATAGAGTAAGTTTAATCTGAGGTGACTCGTTTTATCTGAAAAAAAAATTAAATTTTCATAACTCATTTTTGTAATTGCAAAAGAGTAAACGCTCCAGCAAAGTTTCTGTAACTTTAGTTAGTAGAAACAAAAGTAAGTTTTGCATGAGCTGTACCAGTGACTGATCCAGCTCATTTGCATATCCATCCCTTATATATCTTTTCTTCAAAGAATTTCCTTTTTTTTTCTTCTTAACATAAAGGTTTGGTAACCTAAAAACTTATTGACTTCGAATAGGGAATTCTATTTATTCGAATACTATCCGTTTTTATCTTAAATGCATTAAAGCTTTGGACAAGATTCCTTTAAAAATTAAAAAATAAAATGAAACCTAATTTAACAGATAATTCATAAGACAATTTTCAATAAAATTTTATATTAACCAAATAACCTCTAACTAGTTTAAAATAAATGTGACGTAGTTGTCTTAAAAATAGAAGACAGTATATAAATAATATCATAATGTCACGCTGACAGGTCAAAATATTAATGAAATGTTTTGCACAGGCGTGGCTATTGAATACGCTGATTAATTTGGAAAATTCTAATTTGGCGATTGTTATCTTTAAAATAAACCACGTGAGCGAACTGGAAGTAAGGTTGATAATGATGAAATGAAGTTATAAAGGAAGCGGATATGTTTCAAACCACGCGTGAACCAGGCAAACCATTTAAAGTCGCGCTGATAATATTGAATCGTTCGAAATATATCGATAAGGTCAATAAACTGAATAAGTGGGTTCGTAATGAATTAAGCGAGCATCAAAAAGACACTCTCTATGTAAGACTTTTTTTTCACTCTCGATGTAAACAAAACATACTACTAATTGTTTCACATACAATTAACTTTGCTTTGATAAAAATAACAGGATCTCTCAGCGATTACTTTGTAAACTGGTATTTGGTTTCGGCTTAACTCGTAATTCGTAACACTTAATATAAAATATGAATACAGGTTGTCAAATACTGTGTGTTGTTACTGTGTTACGTTGATATGAAAATTGCCCACATGTGGTTAAACCACAGGTGGTTAAAAAAATTAAAGAAAGTAGAAATAATACTACATCACGTAGTTTCATTTAATTGTGAATAATGAATTCCTACAAAATTAACGCCAAATATATTCAATATATGAAAATTGCCCCAAAAAATTCCTTACTATTGTGTTGATTTAATACCTTTTTCTGGAATTTGACAGAAATTAATGAAATTATATTGCTTAAGGCAAATGCGTAAGAAAAAAATCCTCAAGTCATATATCAAACAAAATTAGCGAATTATTAAATTAATTTTTTAATATTTCCAAGAAGTAACTCTAATGAAAAATTAACAATGCCAATTACAAACATTAATATAAGTCGTCATAATAATATAATTATATGAGCTTAGTTGTTTGTCCACTTCAGCAGAAGTCAATTTTAGCTGTATTTCTTTTTTGTAACAAATAATTCTTGTAAAGAAGTTTTATGGCCTTCGGAATGTTTCGGTTTTGCAAACCCTGGCAATACATATACTTATAAGGATACATTTCATTCAAAAAACTATATTCTTCTTGAGATTATTAAGAGCTTACTTTAAAGTTTAAACTTATAATCTCATTGATATGTGTGTTTGTGTGTAACGTGATATCATATTTATCTATTCGATATAGGATATCAGATACAAATTTGAAATAAGTGCTAACAGTTATATCAAATATGGAAGAATTCGAACTGAACTTTAAAAGAAGTCGATGAAAGTCTATTATTATTCACAAAAACATACTCGCAAGATTAGAAACACTAGATACCCATAAATTGCTCCGATTGGAGATGAAATCAGAAGCAGTAATGTTCGAAAAGTACGTCATAAACAATATTCACATTTGTTGTTAACAACTCGGCTACTGTCAGCACTGTTAGTTATCTCATTTAATAGATTCCACCAGCCCTACGGACTACAACAGTGTTCCTCTCTGTAATTAATATGTGCATGTTTCATGAATGACGAAAAGTTGTACAAATGTAAATATAGGGACAACATAGTTCAGTTGCGTCTGACAGCGATTACAACTTCCGACACGGGACGAACTGACTGGCTTGATAAATGAAGAAGACGGACGAGGAAAGGTCACACTTTCCTCATCCGTCAAATATTCAAAATATGTTACAGAATTACTTATTTGGGATAAGGGAGCGCTCGACAAGTCGCTTTACTATGTTAAGTGTTGTCTTTTGTTCTTTCTTTATAGAAATTGAAATCATTTGTATTTACACCTTTACCATTGATAAATTTGTTTGTTTTTTAATACAAAATGTACTTTAATCTCTTTAGGATAGCATACATTTTGCTAGTTTTAATTAAGAATACTTATTTCTTTTATGGTAATTTCGTAGAATACAGAAATACACTAAGAATGAAGATCGATTACGTTTTATTAAGAAAGTATTTTAAAACGTAATATGAAACGTAAATAAAATTAAGTTTTTCTTATGTTATAGATTAGAAAAACATTTTAAGTTTTCTTATATGATGAAAACAATATAATACCCAATGGAACAATATTAAATTGAAACATGTCGACATTGATATATTGTGGATGTATCCTTTATTATCGGCTTGCGTACTAGGCTCGAATTTCGTCGATAAAAGTAATTATAACTCGGATAATTATACATGTAATGAAAATTTGGTATATAGATGTATAGGCAAAAGAGATTTTGTTGTAGAAAATTCTATTATTTTTAATATTTTAAAATATTCATCATGATCTAAATTTGTCCTCAAAAAACAACATGCGTCCCCGTTCGTTAATATATACGTTTGTACGCATGTACGTATGAACGTATGAGGACAATCAGAATAAAAACATATTGATTTTCACAATGACTTGTCGTGTAGTTTAATTTATTTTTTCAAAATTTCCAAGAGAACTCCTGTTTCTGCTCAGCGACTGTCCTCGACCTTCATTTTATGTGGATCTTCTTTCCTCTTCTCTCTTCTCCCTACTGTTTTTAACTTTTTATTATATTTAATTTTTATTACTTACTAAAAATTTAAAAAACTCACTTGATTTTACTATCGACTCTTCTATTTGTATACTATGTGAATTTCTTCCAATCTTGCCTTTCACTGTCTCTTATTTCACTTTCTCTATGGTCTTCTAATTTTCATTTTGTATATATTTTTCCTTTATTTTTCATATCGATGCATTCAAATAGATCAAGATATGATGTCGAATTTACGTAGGTATTTTAGGCTCACAGAAATTTTATACATTAGTATCTTGACACTAGTTAAATGAGGAATTAAAAGTCTGCCTGGCGTGTGTGTTACTTTTGCTACTGCGCATTATGCAAGTTTTAAAAAATTTGCTTTAGGCGCTATAAGATTTGGAAAGTTGTTACAAAATAAGAAAATGGTAGATGTGTGAGCAGACCCTGTTATCCCAAAATTGTGATTAAAAATTAACCGAAAATATTTTAAAGCACACTAAAATATTGATAGAATTTTTATTAATTATTTTGAAAACTAGTTACGAAAAAGCAGCCAGGAATGTTGCTTTCAAATAATCCACAAAAGTAAATAAAATTACAAGGATGAAGCGCGTTGTATGTAGGTCTGAGTGTAAGAGAGGGCTTTAATGGCTAGCTGCCGGGGACTTCACATGCCGTGTTAGGTTATAATTAATAAAATTAATGATAATTAAATTAAAGTATAATAAATTAAAGTAACCATATCCGGGCATTTAACTTAAAGAAAGTCACAAATTAATACCAGATAATGTATCCTTAGTGAACTGTTTTCATGTAAGTATAATTGAAAGAATGAAAAATTAGACAAGTTTTCAATGTATAAATTAAAAGGGGAAGAGTTTCCATTCAGATAAAAATTACCACTTTCTTTTTATTGGTTCCCTAAAAGTTTGTCTCTAATTATTAGAAAAGTACCGTGACAAAAGTATGAATTTATTTATTCATATTTATTAGATGCAAAATTTCAACTGTACAACTATAATGTTGTATTGAATGGATTGCAAGATTCACGGCTTTTGACGGCGCGGTCACCACGGAGTCACGGGTATGATTTCTGGTCTCTCGTCGAGCAGGCTAGACGGAGATGCTAGCTGGTGGTAAAATTACTTCCGTAGCAATAAGAGCTCCGCATGTATCAATTGTATGAATTAGAGTTTATAAATACAGTACTACTTACATTCAAGAAGATAAATAGTTTTTAGCATCGTAATCTAACTAATAAATCTTTATTTCTGATTAAAGAAGACACAAAATAACTCAGATCCGTACCTCAGATATATCACTGCAAAAATCTATATTTTTTTAAAGTTTTCTTTTTCAATATAGACAGAAAAAATTATGTAATTTACACACGTCATAATACAGCTTATTTCAATTCACGAGAAGCAATTTGCAACTAGTCGCCTGGTACAAATTGCTATATACTCGTATATATAATTATAATTTGGAAACTTTACGATTTCCTATTAATCACTGTCATAATTAGTTCTAATTTTAACTTAATTTAATTATTGGATTTAGTGCAAAATTTGGTTTATATCCAAAAATTGTAATTCAGTAAGAATTGTCACAGAACATATTGGCCAATTAAATTACCATTATGGCCAATTAAATTATGAGTGCGTGTTTAATAAAGACATTGAGATTTTCTATAGATATGAAGTACTTCGAAGTTAATGTAAAATTGAGACTTCCCTAAAATGAAGATGGTTCAAATTTTAAATTCCTTTTTAAAAATAATTACGAAACAATGAAATTAATTTCAAAACAACTTGAAATATTAAGTACGTATATCACTTTATAATTTAAAAATGTAATTCAATTTGTATGTAATTCTGCATGTTAGCAATTCCAATAAATCTATTTTCACCAACTTTTAATTATTGCGTTGATTTGAAACTTTGTAATTCTGGGTATAATATAATAACTGTTGAACTAATACGATGAAGGAATAAGAAGGTGGTCATGGAAATTTCCAGATGACTAATTTTAAACCCACCAAGATTGGGCTCACTTGACTTGTCTCAATGGGGTTTTTTGGTAAGTATTGTATCTGAAAGGATCTAATTATGGCTGAGGAGGTGGTCGTGGGAACTTCTTATGACTAAAAGCAAATTGATCCACCTTGAGTTCGTTTTGCTTGTGTCGATAAGTTCTTTGGTTACATATTGTAACTAGAAGGATCCGTCGATAAAGGAAGGACATGATAATGGGAACTCGTTAGTGACTAACAGTAAACCCATTGAGTTTGAATTTGCTTGCTTTGTTTTAAGGAATCTTTTAGTTTTCTATTGTAATCGATTGGAACCTAAATAGAGAAAGGAGGTTGCAATGGGAACTGTTCAACGGTTAACAGTAAATATATCGAGTTTAGACTCATCTGACTTGTCTCAATATGTAAAGTATGTTTATTAGTTTTTTTTTCTAATTTCATTTCATTATTTGCATGTCTTCATAGTTTGAATGTTCGTGCATATCATTTTTTGGATTTCAAGTAATATCAGAATATTATTTGTTGAAAAAATTATTAGTTTTTTACTATAATTACTGATATAACACTTATTAAAAATGCTTTACTTTATTAAAAAACCGGTAATTACAAATGCAGCCATTGGAATAAATTCATTTCTATTAGATATACAACTTCATTAAAAGGCCAATAATATATAGACATATAAACGAGAAGTTTAAATGAGTGTCGATCACAAAATACATATCAAAACATACTATCTGGGCTACGGTTAGTATCGTTTTATTTAACTCACGTAATTTCCCGCACCCTGCGGATCGCGAGAGTATTCCACTCGCGTATTTATAACCGTATGTAAGTGTAGACGCGTGCATTTTATGATTCACGTCAAGTGACAAACTTAATAATAACCGGGTTCATCTGGGCTTGACCGTGATTATAATTTCCGGTGCCCGATGATGCGACGGATTTGACAAATATATATTTTTTATTTTAAAGTGTCATTTCAACGTTCATTATCAAGAATCATGAAGTTTGTATTAGATTAAATGCATTGTTGTGTCCTGAGTTATAGTTTTATTTTCTTTACCCGGAGAGGGTTTTTATTTATGTATTAGGAAATATGAAAAATAGTGTATTTTCTGGTGGCTGATATCATGTTTTTTTTACTTTCCCCAAATGTTTTAAACTTTACATTTTTTTTAAATATACTTATTATCATTAAGCATATTTCAGTAACTTTTTAAGTTTACAAAAGTTTTTAAGTTTTAATTATACAAAGAAGAAACCAGTAAAGTATAAGAATGAATGTAAATGCGTTATTTAATGATGTCAATAGAATATCATAAATTTATATTTTCAGCACATAATATTTGTTATGTATTTTTTTTGTGATAGAGTCGCGACCTCGCTGTTACCCACCGGCGCCATAATCCTCTTACATTTTTATTGTTATTCCCCACGTTTATTTAAAGTAAAGACTCATTTCTAAAAATAACTACTTGAATTATAAAGACTCCTCCGGGTTTCTCGTCCGGTACTAGTTTTATTTAAACGTTCAGAAGGAAATTTCATTTAAAGCTTGTTTGATACAACTGATGCGTATAAACATTTTTATTTATAAATGACAAGCAATCTCTTACTCCAAGCCTCTTGGGATATTTTATAATTTTTTTATTAAAATTAATTTTGGTAAAAACTTTGATCACATTGATATTAGTATTTATTGCGTCAAATAACAAAGTTATCTACGGATCTATTATCTTATAAATAGAGATTTAACAAAAAAATTAGGTAATTTTACCAAAACGGATTTCTTACATTAATTAAAATAATTTAACATAATATAGAAAATCGCCATATTTTTTTAATTGCAATTTGGTTACGCTTTCAATCATTTAGCCAAAGCCTAAAATTACATCTTCGTGACAATCATCATCATATCATCATATATATTAATACGCTAAGGTTAAGTTGTTACTCTCCCTTTTTAGAAAAAAACTCACAACTAATACACATAAATTATATATCATTTTATAGATAATTGCTTGCTCTACCGGAATCCACAACTAAAAAATGTATTATTGCTATTGTTTTTGCAAATTAATTAATTATTAAAATTATATACACAAAACAGCAATGCTGCCATCTCACGGCTCAACGTCAATATGATTGACGGTCGGTAAAATTTTTGTTTAATTTCAAATCCACTCACATATAAATAAAGTGGCGCTTTAGTTCAATGCTTTTGATACTTGCGCCTCTATATGTCAATTTTAGTAAAATATTTGTTTGATCTGTCATCTGAGCTTCATAATGAAATAAATAATGCGAAGACTTCGCACGGATCACGCTAGTTAAATAATATAATGTTAATAGTCGAAATTAATCGTATGTGGAAGAAAATCCGTTTTCAAATTCTTGCATTTCACTCATCCATTCTTAAAGTCTTTAGATTAAATTACATATATATATATATATATATATATATATATATATATACATATATATGTATATATATATATGTATATATATAATTCCTCAACTTAGGCTAAAAATTTTAGCTTTGTATGGTATAGATTTTTTAAGAAAAACTATATAGTTTCGAATAGTTTTTGTCAATTATACAACATTGCCAAGTATTATAAAATATGTATAAAAGCGTATCTCTATCTGAAAGTTAAAACTGCTTATTTTATTTAAATGCCAGTTGAATTTAGTGATTTTAAAATTATTGGTCGACAAGCTGGGCCTAGAGGGCAAACGATGTTAATGAACGTTGAAGATGGGGAATTGTCCTGATACTACAACGTGTTTGAATTATGTTACAAAATTATATTATTAGGCATTCTATAAAAAGTTGTATGAGCCACTGCTGTATTTAAAATTATTATTTTTTTTAAATTTTTCAACACAAATCAACATAAACTACATGAAACATTATATAACTAGACCCTAAATAATTACACATCATATAAAATATTCATATGATGTCTATAATCGAATAAATAAAATAATATAATATTATATTTTATAATCGATTCGGTGTAAAAATTTGAGCTGTTTGGGCGCTTCGATGATTATTAAACACTTTGAATAAAAATTTTGATATGGCAGCTTCTTGTAGGGCAAGTAGTTTTTCGTTTGAATATAAAATATTTCTCTTTATTTTGAGGAATCCAGTTTACCATTCTTAGCCAGTCCTACTTTTTTATCAATCTTATGAGCATGGTCTTTTTTCTACTAATTGGAAAGAGTGGTGAAGAATGGGAAAGAAGACCAAAATTCGTAAATATATACATATATATATATATATATATATATATATATATATATATATATATATACCTGACGGAAATGGATGTACCGCATCATCTTGTACAACTCATTAGGCGTCTATACGAAGCTGGCACAGCCGCGGTCCGAGTAGACGGTATTGACTCCGAACGCTTCAAAACGCAAGCAGGTGTTAGACAGAGCTGTATATTATCTCCTCTTCTCTTTAACATATACACAGAATACCTAATGCGTATAGTTCTTGAAGATTGGAATAAGGGAATATCGGTGGGGGTCGGAAGATATCAAACTTGAGATACGCAGATGACACCACCCTCAAGCTTCAACAAAAGATGAAATCGAGTCTCTCCTACAACGACTGGAGACCACAGCATTGGAGTTTGGGCTTACAATAAATCGCGATAAGACTAAAATGATGATTGTAGATCGTGCTAACAATAACCAACCGAACACCCGAAATATAGCAGGATGCCAGGTAGTGATTAGCTACGTATATCTGGACTCCACTATCACTAATGATGGAGGTTGCGAGGATGAGTTTCGAAGACGTGAGTGACGAGATCATCAGTGGAAAAACTTGCAAAGATCTGGAAAGACCGCAGAATAACCAGAAACACAAAGGTTCGACTTATGAAATGCCTGGTCTTTCCGATTTTTCTATATGGAGCTGAGACGTGGACGCTGAGGATGCAAGACCACCACAAAATTGACGCGCTGGAAATGTGGTGCTGGAGACGTTTGCTTAGAATCCCATGGACCGCGCACCGAACCAACGTTTCAATCCTCAATGAACTTAACATCAAAGAGAGATTATCGTCGACTGTGCAATTGCGAATCCTCAAATTCTTTGGACATGTCACCCGTAACTAGGACTCCATAGAACGAATGGTGGTGCAAGGCAAAGTCGAAGGCAGACGATCCCGCGGACGCGCTCCGACACGGTGGACAGACCTAATAAAATCTCCGACGCAATCCAGTGTCAATGACTGCTCTCACTTCGCAAAACACCGATCTACATGGCGTCACATCGCGAGGGCAGCAGTGGCGAAGGAACCGACCGAACCATGATCACGACCACTCTGTAAAGAGTGACTGAGATGATGATATATATACATATATATATATATATATATATATATATATATATATATATATATATACATATACCAATACCTAATAGAAGTTTGACGCAGAAACTTGAAATTAATATGGAAAACTAAAACTTAACTATGAAAGAACTAGAAGTTTGACTTAGAAGCTTGAAATTTATATATGAAAAACTAGAAGTCTGAAGTAGAAACATGAAATTAACGTGAAAACTTGAAATCTAACTGTGAAAGTATTTGAAATTTGACGTGAAACTTGAAACTTAACTATGCAAATTGTTATGAAACATACTACTCCACATATATTTCGATAGTAAACATTCAAAAATATAGATATAGAAATTTTAGAAGTGACAAATTATGGGCATGAAACATTTTTATCGTTCGATTTCTATTCACAGGTTTGTGGCTTTCATGGTTGTAATGTAATTAACGATAGTTAATATTAGCAGCGTATAACAAATTATTATTAAAACATTTTAATGAATTTGTTTCGTAAAATGTACGGTAATGAGTTCCATCTTAGAGAGTTTTGCGAATAAATATTTAAGTTTTTACATAAAATATACTTGCTTAGAGCCTAATTAGCCTCATTTCAAACACACTCAACTAACTTCGTAGTTAGATAATCATAATATAATTTTCAAGATAACTTAAGCAGAGAACTCCTCATTATTAAGAGTAATTAATTAAGTTAAAGGCGTTAACTTTCACAGACTTTTGGCTTAGAATATCGCTCTACAACATCCGGGGCGCAGAAATTATTAAAATAAAAACGTTACACAAATTCGTAAAAAGAAACGCGCGGAGGTATTACAAAGAAGCGGAGCCCGCTGCCGTAATACAGTAAAACATTTAATAATATCAAATTGTAGCTACAGCGGTTACAAGTGATTGCGTATCAACGCAAGTGGCAAGGTTAGAATCATAATTATCCGTTTGAGTACCGACGAGCGTACTAACTAATTTTGCTACGAGCGCGATGGCGCTCGCGGAATCAATTGCTGTTTAGCGTGCGGTAGGGGAAGTAGCTCGCACGCATCGCTATTTTTTATCTTTCTACGTGTTACATAAAGTTCAAATTATAATATTATTAGTAATTACTATATAAAAAGGATCCAGGAAAAGAAAATGTTCAACCCATAATATCGGAATACGAAAATAATTCGAGGGAAAATGATCGTTTTTCCAGTTGGGAAGAAAGTGATTGTGGGAGTGACATTGTGGTGCGCTCACAATTTGGCATAATGCAAATTTTGAGTGATAGTGATAATAGTGACGATAACAATTATTTTGTTGATACGTAGGATGTACCGGACTGCGAAAATACGATGTGACTGACTGTGATTTCAGTTTTTGTTATAATTTTTGATCACAATATATTTCCATAATTTCTTTTGTATTTAATTATCCTTGCACAAGTTTTTATTAGGAAAACACCGAAAAAATTATTAAAATTGGATAATTATTGGAAGAGATACAATTTTTTTTGAGACAAGGGTAAATAACATCAAAAACAAAAGATTTCTTTGGCATTTTAAAGTATATATGTTTAAAAAACCATGGCACTAAAACGGTTAACATCACTCAAATATAGCAAAATTTAAAAATAATAATGTAAATTACACTAATTTTTTTATCGAGTCTTGAATTTAATTGGGTGAACGGAAAATTGTCCAGTTATATCACGGGTACGGGATAAATAATAATTAGTATTGTAAAAGATTGCAAAGAGAGGAAACAATATCTAAATTTTCTTATACAAAATCGCATGCCATTAAGAAAATAAAAACTTTGATTATAATTGAGATATAAAAAAAACATCGAAATATTGATATGGAAAGATTAATAATAAGAATAAGATGGAATTAACCCTTTGAGCTCCGCAACCACAACGGTATTCTTTATGTCGTTCCTAGCTAGTGTTTGGAGGGTAAAAGGTTAAGAAACGGTAAGAGTTAGACTTCGCGGGGACAGGATCTTTCTAGGTGGCACTTGTAATAATTTACAAGGGAGTTCTAGATGTTAGAATTAAACTGAATCCCTAGTTTTGGACCTTGGGCAGAATAGGACATTTCTCGGAAAATATACATAGTTGTTTCTTTTTGAAAAAATATTTTAAAATTAACATCAATATATTTAAATTTTTGTCTTTCGCACCGGATTAACTGCAGGTCTCAATCTTTCGATGGCAATAGTCATATTATTATACTATTGACCAGTCAAATAGTTAAACTAAAAGAAAACAAATTTTAACGGCTGATGAGAAATGCGATTCAAATAATTAAGCAAATAATAAGTATAAAAATTAAATTATTCCGTTACCTATCACTATACGAAGTGTATACTTCTGTAATTGTTTAATCAATTTGTTGTTAAAATGATGTTTAAAACATTTAAAATTAAAAACAGTAATTAATTATTAATTCTTACTCACAGTACAGCAAATTATTAAATGGAATTAAATTTCCATTACATATTGAAACAACAAACGTGCATTTCAACGAAATTATATTCAACCAAAAAAATGTGGCTAATCTGGTGTAAGTTGTGGCCAACTGATTATTTTTAAAAATATCCCCTTTTGGTGAATATTTGAAGATCAAAGGGTAATGACGACCACAGGGGGTTTGCTCCATTGATGCAGAGATTAAGAAAACAAAAACATTTTGTAAAAAGTCGTAAACTGAAGTGAGTGAGAGGATTGCGTCAGCTGCGGGGCTCTAGTATCAGCAAGTAACCCAAGCTTATTGCCGCCCCAGTACTAACACGATCTAATATCTGCTTACGGAAAACTGTGTACATAACGAGCTCCGTTGATTAGTCACAAATGTTAGCGACCATTTTCCAATTTGGTTCAATAAAGAAAGGAAAAAAATGGGAAACACATAAGGATGTAAGCTAGTAAAATTCTGTAGGTATCCATGAGTTAATTAGGTATTTGTTTACAGCAATATTCTATAAATATTTATTTATATTTTCTCTAAATACACTACAATTTTTATTTTTGTTTTTGCACGGCAGGTTTGTTTTTCATAATTTGAAATAATATTTACTTTTTTTAACTGTAGTAATCATTAAACTACCGTTGAAATATAGTTGTTTTTTACTCATTTAACAAATACTTTTGCACAATTAAATGAAACTACGTGATGTAGTATTATTTCTACTTTCTTTAAAATACTTTTGCGGAAAAGTTTCCACTCTTGAATGGAAAAAAATGCATGCACTGCATGTCATGTATGTAAGCAATGCATACATGGTTGAGTATACTGCAATGAATCCATGCACTTCTGTATGCTAAACCCTCGTGATAACGTTGAAATATTGCATCTTGAGATCAAGATAAAATATGAAAAAAAAATTGTTAAACATATCATCCTATTCGATCTCAGGAACCCATGAAAGCCGGTTTTCTATATCAATACAACAACACTTTCAGATTTAGAAAGAATTACATCTCAATTTGCAGTTAAAAACTTGATGGCTAAATGTAAAGTAAATTATATTGCTTAATAATAACATTTTACATATTTGCCGTTGAAGGTATTGAATTTGGAATAATTCTTTATTAGCAAATTTTGAAGAAAGAAATAAAATATTCTGGAAAACATGTATTTAAGACGTTATAAAAGTAGCATGAACATGCACATATATTAAATAAAAAAGGAAGGAAGGCAATCTTCAATGTTCCACAAAATTGTTAGTCATGTCCAATGTCTATTGTGGATTGACAACCAAAGTTTAATTGTGTTGTTCTCTGTGGGAATTGCAGATAAACCCACTTAGTCATTTAATAGTTCACTGCGTCTCAATTTCAAACGTGGCGAAGTGAACCTGTGGCGTTGTGAATAAACAGCATGAAAATGTTTAATAACTTGCTAAAATATCTTCGTGACATAATACGCACAATAAACTCTCGTATTCATATCTACATCTTTATTTGCACTGACTACTTGAATAATGGGTGAAACAGTATAATTGAAATCGTGCACCTGCAGTCGATAAATATGAAGACAGCTTTGTGGTTAAAACAGACGTTTAATAAAAAGTATTACTCGCAATTAAATGAAACTACGTGATGTAGTATTATTTCTACTATCTTTAATTTCTTTACCACGACCTAGGTTTCGTTGTATTACAACATCTTCAGGTGGGATATTAGCAAAGATTCTTTGCTAATATCCCACCTGAAGATGTTGTAATACAACGAAACCTAGGTCGTGGTAAAGAAATTAAAGATAGTAGAAATAATACTACATCACGTAGTTTCATTTAATTGCGAATAATGAATTTCTACAAAATTAACGCCAAATATATTCAATATTTAAAAAAGTATTACAATAAATAAAATTTCCTAAACATACAATCGACACTTTTTGTCGTATAATAATTTAACTCGGTTTATAATATTGTTTGTTTCAATAAAAAATTATTGCCAGGTAGCTTATTGGGGACGTGGAATTTAATAAGTCATAGATATATTAAACGAATAATTTTTCTTCCTATTTTTTTAAAACATGCTTCTATAAACAATAGGTTATTTTTATATAAACGAAAATTAGCATAAAGGCAACAATATTGAAAATAAAACTGTTAAATTTATGCAAGAACCTAGTCATTTTCAATATAGCAGTAATAATTTATTAACCGTGATATTTTTTTTTATTTTTAAAACATACTTCTATAAACAGTAAATTATATTTATTTTGTCAAAAATAGCGTAAGATGAATAATATTGAAAATAAAGAAGTTTTATTTAGATGGATCGAAAATACATATCCAAGGTTTGAGTTACTTTCAATATAGCAATAATAATTGACTAGCCCATATAAAGTCAACTTTGATGTATGATAATTAATATAATCTGCAAGCATATGAGATGAAGTGAGATTTTGCATAGTGAAGCGTCGAGATAGTCCGTGTTCCGGTTCAGAAGGAGATCATCATAGAGCGACAGCCTCATCATAACGAATTGCTTTCAAAAAGGCTAATAGCTAATTTTATAGACTATAATAAATTTTTGTGTGCAGTGAATGCTGTATTTAATGGAACATTTATGTCAATATTTTGATAATTAAAAATAACGCTAATTAAAATAAGCGGGAAAGCTCATTTTATGACTATTTTGTGAAATCCATGAGTGACACTGTTACTAATAAACTTGACATAGAACGTTATAATACCTTGCACAAATAGTGAATAGATAAAAACGCTACTAATAAACTTAGTGTATACAAGCTAGTCATAACTTCATCTGTCAAACATTATTCCAATATCTACCTAAGTTTATCCTTGGCGTAACTTAAAAAAGTTGACATTTCAGAAAATATGTAAGACCGCACATTAGTTTTGGCAATTCCATTGGGTTTAAAAGTTAGTAACTTTTTATAATTCGATTCGTACAGTTGAAACTAGCCGTTATTTCATTTATTATGTGTAGCTGCACCAAGAGAAATATTTACTGATGAAAATTTTTAAATTAAATAACGTTAAAAAAAATTCTCATTTATTGTAAGAATATTTTAAGGAGAATTCTGATATTTTTTCCAAAATTTGTTGCAAAATTTTAAATTAACCATTATTTGTTAATATTGTTCTTATGACGTTTTCATGTGTCGCTCATGCTTTTTTTTCAGAATCTCACAATTGGAAAAACAGGGAAAATTCAACAAGGACAGACACAAGCAAATGATAATGTAAATATTAATGATGTTCTAAACGCCATCTTATATAATATATATAATTTGTATTCACAGTCATAGATATTGTCTTATTTTACGTGTTTTTCCATGAAATACGATATTGTCACATTAGATATTTAAAATAATTTCGGAATAGTTATTCTGTTATTTTACTGAGTTTATCAGTAGTACTGAGTTTATCAGTAGAAGATATTAAATCTTCGTTATAGCAAACTTATGAACTGTATTAATATTTTCAGAATAAGATTAGAATAATATAAGTTTAAGCATATTTTATTAGTAATATTATAGGAATTTATAAATATAAAAGGACGAGCGAGTCGAGTAGTTATTAAGAGGAAAGCGATGAAAATGCGTTCGCTTTTTGTCTTCCCTCCCTAACTTTTAATACAATATCCCTAATTTGGATTAAAAATAAGTTACAATTAAATAAAACTACGTGATGTGGTATTATTTCTAGTTTCTTTAATTTCTTTACCTTGACCTAAGTTTCGTTGTATTACAACATCTTCAGGTGGGATATTCACAAAGATATATATAATATATTCAATATTTGAAAACAGCTGATTTGGCTACATTAGAGATATTGTACCGTCGACTCCTAATTAAGTTTCGGAAAACGATTTGAATCTTTGCTAATATCCCACCTGAAGATGTTGTAATACAACGAAACCTAGGTCGTGGTAAAGAAATTAAGGAAAGTAGAAATAATACTACATCACGTAATTTCATTTAATTGTGAATAATGAATTTCTACAAAATTAACGCCAAATATATTCAAAAATCTATCTAAATATATTATTTCTAAAAGGTGTTTTTTGGTCGAGCGACTCGATCTCTTTAACTACTGCACCAAAAAAAATAAAAAAAATACCCACTTAAAGCTTATATTTTCTACTTTGGGCGAAAAATATAAAAAAATTCGAAAAAAATCTTTTTGTTAATAAAAAAATTAATTTTTATAACAATTGACATGAGCGCCATCTGTGGGCGACACATCAAATATCTTAGCCAAATTGTTTACTTGGAACACGCTAGATGGCGATATAGTGCGAAGACTTCGCACGGGTCAGCTAGTATTAATTTAATAGGTAAAATGACTAAATTTTTAACGTTAATTTGGATCAGAAAGTTTATACATTGCATTAGCAAAATTAAATACCATTCAATATTTGCTCGCAACTGACTTGTGCCAATAGAATCTGAACTTGTGCAATCTATCAAAGGCACTCCTACACCTCCGCCATGTTTACAGAGTGCAAAAATTATTCCTTTCCAAACAAACACAATAAAAAAACATTTCACTGCGCCCTGCTTATAACTATTGTCATTGCATCCTATAGACAAAAGTGAGAAGCTACAGTAGTCGGACAATAGAGACGTCTTTCTATTAAATACCAAGTTACTGAATTGATATATGCTTCTGTGAACACAATTATTTTAACAAATGTGTGTTAAAATTTAAAGATTTAATGAATCAGTGCTGGAGCTAGAGAGATATAAGGTTTAATTTAAAAATCTATGCAGAAAAGTTATTTACAATTTTAAACGAATAAGTATTAGTAAATCGCTTCATGAAATACGATGAAATTTGAGTAAGTGGTTGTTGATAGTTCGAGACAAGTGTATGAGAAATGTTCTGTAAAAAGGTTTCAGTATCAATAACGATAGTGGAGAAGTAAACAGGAAATAAAAGGATAAAGAACCCTTTTAAGATTATTGAAGGCTAAATGTCGATTCGATCATGTTTTTGGACAAATAGGCAGGAAATGAATTTTGGAGGAGACAATTAGGCAGGAAATGAATTTTTTCAAAAATGATTTGCCGGTTAAAGACGCGTAGTTTCCAATGAAATAACTAAGTGCTATGTTCCTATTTCATAAAACTTCAATTATTTATGGAGTTCTTAAATATTATTTCTGAACATAAAGACATTATTATAGTAGTCATATTTTAAAATAATTATTGTTTTTAAAACAATTTTTTAAGTTTTTAAAACAATTATGAAATATTTATAAAACATTTATCGAAGTTGAGTATACTGTAACTGATTCGATATACTACCCATAAAGGAAAAATTAAACACGAAAATAAAATATACAAGAATTATAAAACATAAAGACGAAACATTTCGACAAATTTATTTTCACTCATCATAAGCAAATCATGGCTCTGGCGTGATCAGATGGTTGAGCAATTGAACACCGCGGAAAACTGGGGAGTTCCTTTATGTAACAAGATAATTAGTTACTGAGATATTTTGGAAAAATTAGTACTACGCTTGAAAAAACTATTTTTATAATATACGAAATACAGTCAGTATTTCGTAAGTTTTGATAATATAAAAGAGTAAGTAAAAATTGCAGACAATTTAGTATTTAAGAAAATGTTAAGTTTGTATTTTTATGTCCACCAAAGTTTTCGTAATATTTTTAAGCTGCATCAGGTCGTGTTAATGAAGGTTAAATAAAATGGTGTTTGTGATAAGAAATGTAGAAGGAAGGATTGACGGGAAGTATTTTTGAATAAAACATTTTTTTATATACGTTAATCCACTTCTATTTTGCAGGTTGTTATGTAGCAGGTTGTACGAAAATGGTCCCTTAAATGACATTGTGTAAAAATAATTGCATTGTGTAAAATCGTTTCTGTAAAATTAATTCAGCATAATTTTTAAAACTGTGCTAACTTAATAAATTATATCCGAACGTAACAACATAGTGACCGTATAAAAAATTACAATTTTACTGTTAAATAATGAAAACAAAGAAAAATGAATTCAGAATGTCAAATATTTTTCTTGTTTTTTTTTCTGTTTTTATTAGAGACGAATGTACAGTGGATATCACATTAAAACCGATAGCTTCAATGTTCTCCAATTTCATTTTGAAATATACATTGTGTTTTTAAGATTTCCACAAGGTTGAAAAATTACATAATATGTATTCCTTTCTTAATTTTAAAGTATAAACTTTAAGATAATACCAGGTTAAAAAAAAAAATGTTTATGACTTCAGAACATGTTTAGTGGTAGTATAATTTGCATTATTTTCCATGATTTAATACAAAATATTGCACTTATTAGTAAGTTTACTATTGCAATTGATTCAGAATATGTTTTAAATTTGTGTTGTTTGAAATATAAAAAAAACTAATAAAATTAATATGCTTACGTAATACCAGAAAGATAAGCAGTTTTAAAATTTAAAATTTTCTTTCTAAAAAGGCTGTAATGGCAGCTATGTTTGCTAATCGGTTCGTAGGTAACTAAAACTTTGTGATATAGCCTTTATATTGACACCAAACTTCTTAAAACTTATAGCACAGGCATATTATAATAATCTAAAGTAATCAACAAAAAATAAATCAATCAAGAGAGAGTCACGTGTTATAGTGTTTCTTATTCAATACCATTAGAAGTACGTATGATGGCGTGATATGCGTGTTACTTTTGGTCTATAAAAAACAAGTAAACCAAGTTTTGTTAATATTGTAATAATAGAATAAATAATTGAAATATGAAAAATATAACTAGAATATTATTATTAAACGGAATAACAAAAAAAGTAGATTCTGGATTCGGTTCTGCATTTTTAACAGGTTTTTATTAGCATCACTCGTGTGTAACTAAGAATGCCTTCAAATCTATCAAGCTGATTTTCACCAATTTCCAATTGTCGCATCGACTTCAAACTTATGTAACATTATTCTATTTTTATGAGTTTACAATCAAATTAATATGATGATGAAGTAGGGCTAAGAATAAGCTCATCGAATTTGGGCTCATGCCATTCGTCTCAATGAGTTCTTTGGTTATATATTGTAACTGGGAGGTGATGAGAGGTGATTCTTTATGGCTAATAGTAAACCTTAGATAAGTTAACTAACCTTAGATAGTAAAACTTAGATACCAAACTTAGACAAGTCGTTTGGTTACATATTGTAACCAAGAGGGTTTGTTGAGAGAGGAGCGTGTTGAAGATGGGAAATTCTCAGTGGCTAACGATAAAATGTAAGTTCGGGCTTGTTTGACTTGTCTAAGTTTGGGTACATAATAGAACCAAAATGTTTGTGATAGATGAAAACGTTTGCCATCGAAATTTTTCAATGGATAACAGTAAATTTATCGAGTTTGGGCTTGTTGGACTTGTTTAAGTCTGGCTACATATTGTACCTAAAAGGGTCTGTGCTAAAGGAGGGCAGTGACCATGAGAACTTGCCGGTGGCTAACAGTAAATTTAAAGGGTTAAAACTCATTTGATATGCGTCAATGTATTCTTCTTTACCATCTGGTTTTTTTCAAAACCATCCTGGTTTTTTTTATACAATTTTTCATATCTATTAATGTACATATGCATCATATAGGAACCAATTAGCATGATTTTTTTGTATTTAGACTGGAAAACTAAAGGATGGTTTTATTCGAATTTGGTTCAGATATAATGATACACCCCCGATGTAGATAAAGGAACTCCTCAACGAATGACAGGCTTTACCTAATTGCACCATTCATATCTCTGCTTACTTTTTTTTTCGAGAAAGCATGAGTCGAACCGAAGTTGGATTTTTGTCGAAGGAAATCCTCAACGGATAACGTTGCGTTGCCTGTGATTGAGTTATTATTTTAAAGATTAGACAGACATTCATGTATCAAGCTGAAGTAGGGCACACGATCTTCTAAATTTTAATTACTTACCATCCTGTTTGTATAATAGCTTAGTTTTTTTCTTATGCAAGTCCAGATAAAATGAAGAGCAAATTCAAAGTAAGACACTTTTCATTTTTGTTTGTCCTATCTAGCTGGATTTAGTATTGTGTTAAAAAAATTAGTTTGTCCCTAAAAGACATCGATGTCAGTTGTTTCTATAGTACTTGATTAGGATAAATAATAATAATGTTTAAATTTTCAATCGGTTAAACAAACATAAAAAAGTTAATTACTCGATTTTTTTAAATTCCTTAATAATCGGTTAACGTTATATCATTCCAAAAGGTCAGTTCTAAGGAACTCAAATATATTTTTCTCAAAAATTTAGGTATTAAGTTTTCAGATATATACTGAAAGCTATGAAAGAACACTTAATTTTGAAAATATTGAAAATTAAATTATTTTGCAAGCCCACGCATAGGTCATTGAAACCTATGACGATGACAGTATATGAGGCATATTTATGTTAAAATATAGGTCCCCCCTTTCTTTATTATAATAAGTAGTATTAAATATTTATTGCTGTAGGAAATCCATATAGTGAATAGTTTTATTTTTAATGGGATACTAATTATCAATATGCGAGTCAGACTCGCACTTGGCCGCTATCATCTCACCTAAAGTTGGTTCCGCATTATCTTTCAATTGACACCTTTCTTTTCACGTTTAACAGAGGTTTTAGTTACCAAACTAAACTGAACTGCATTCCTGTCTGAATCCTGTCCCTTTCGTATCATTAAATTAATTATAATTTTTGTTTTCTCTATATATGGGATAAAAATCTAAATACAAATGAATTTATATTTCTGGTTTACTGCCATTAATTTATTTTCATCACAAGTAACAGAAGACCGTGTTACTGATATTTTACGTATGTAGCGTTGTGTTTGATTTAAGATATTAGCCTATCGAAATATAAGCCAACCATAAATATATTTTAGCTTACTAGTTGGAAATAAACTTTCATAAACAAATAAAACCTGTCGAGTGCGTGTCGGAAGATCCATGGAGTAGAGATCCGTTAACTATATTTTCCGAATTATTAGAACTTTAGTTAATTTAAAGTTGAATCTCCCTGAATGTCTTCCAAATTGGAAGCTTACTATTTCGCGAATGGGGCCCAATGTAATTTCATTAAAAAAAAACTTATTCGACGATACTCTACCAAGAAAAAAAATGCCGTTTTGAAGGTAAAATTAAAAAATATTTAATTTTGCTATACATTAGTTAATATGTAAATATGAAGACGTTTTTTTTCAAAATTCCACTCATATATATCTATATATTTGGAAACTATGAGATTGTGACAAGCAGACGGATGAACATGACGAAATTGGAATATTGCCTTGTTTCAACAAGGACCTCTTAAAATACCCTTGAAAACGAAACCTTACATAAAATTAAATAACTAAGATGCACACTTGAATATTAGCCGAGGTAATTCAAAAACACTTGGAATAATTACACGTTTAAAGGTTAACCTTTAGACCTAAAGTTTACAAAGCCATTCAACACGCAACAAACTAGCACATAAACATGAGAAGTTGTGCCGTCACAGTCTTCAACCCAACTCAATGCGGAAATCATACAATGTCAATTAAAGTTGGCAACGTAAACTCAACAGGAATTGTAATTAATTTCGATGGTGATTAATTAAACGGGGCGAGGCGTTGTAAAGTTACGCCGTGTGTCGAATACACTATAGGCTTTATTCAGAAGTTGGACAGTGGACTTAGAAGTCGTGGGATTTATGTTGAACCAGCTGTATCCACCTTTTCGTCATATTAACTTTAGAATTTTTGTAGATACGTTAATTAAAAAAAAATTAAAATATAATATGAAATGTTAATCAATGAAATTTGTCCACTGCTCTATAGATTGTGCCCTTCATACAATTTTATCGAAAAAAAGCTTTTGATTATCAAGGGTTTTATTAATGTATCATAGATAATTGCATTAGCAAGCTATGCCCCTATGATATATATTCGAGAATATAGATATAGTCTAAAAATGTATATTACGAGTACATATTGGTCAAAGTGTAAAGTAATTATATGATTCCATACAGGAAGATTCCTAGACTACAGTGTATTTGAATGCCTATTTGGCCTTCATATTGTATGGGCTACGCAAAGCGTAGATGTAGGTTTCAAAGTCTCAAATTAGTCTCAATTATATGTAGACGTAAGTTTCAAAGTCTCAAATTAGTCTCAATTATATGTAGTACGTGTGTAAAAGTCTCAATTTATATGCAGACACGCTTGACAGAATCCAATGGCAACACCATTGTAACTTGGGAACCGTTTGAGATATCACGGTAAAACAAACCAAGTTGATTAAACTAACTTTGTTCCTGAGTTACTATATATAATGTGTAAAATTTACTTAATTTTTGTAACTTTTGAGTTAAAACTCTTCATACAGACAGATGGAAATATAAAAGTATTTAAAGGCTGAAAATTCGATAATTAGAGACATACACTTCTATTTTATTTATCCGTATTTGTGGGCTTTTGTTAGGTTACGTGCGGATAGTGAATACTTCAAATGCATGATTCAATCGCATTGTATTGACATGTCATTACTAGGTAACTTACGTATTCTTATATTTTTCCGAATTTAATTTAATCAAAATATTCTCCAGTTATCTCAAGACCTCTATGTAATTTTTGGAAAAGTGTGGCATATTACGATAATTTTTATAATTTAAAATTATGAAAGTTATTTTATGAAAATAAAAAAACATTCCTTTTGACAACACGCCACCGATGTCAATGTCAACCGACGGTATATTTTAACTAATTTAGGCAATAACCACACAGTAAAAATGTTTTAGATATTATGTTTTGTAATCCTTTCTGAAAAGTCATTATATTTTTTGTTTGATTTTCATTAATATTTATATTTCTTATTAATAATTCTCGACGTTGCTTAATTTTTATTTGCAACTAAGTGAAGTTACGTCATATAGTATTATTTCTATTTTATATAAATTCTTAACCACGACCTAGGTTTCTTAACCATAAACTAGGATGTTGTCATACAACGAAACCTAGGTCGTGGTTAATAATTTAAATAAAGTAGAAATAATACTACAAGTAATTTCAGTTGATTGTGAATAAAAATTAAATTATAATGAATTTCTATAAAATGAACGCCAAATATATTCAAAATTCTATATATTCCATATTAATAACATTATATATTCGTGTTTATAAAAATTCTTCTTTTTTGGGTATAAGTTATTTTTTTTCACTTTTCAGATAGTCAATCACTTAATTTGTATTCTAAATGGTACAAGTTATTTTTAATTATTTCGATTTGTGTGAAACAAGACCCATTTTTGCCAGTTTTTTTTATTTATTATAATTAACCTATCACATTACTTAAAATATGTACATATAAAAAGTATTTAATATTAACATAATTTTAAAAAGCCAACGTTAGGCGTTATCAACGGTATTAGTATGAAACTACAAAAATAATTTACATGTCTGCAAATTTTAACGTTCATTTTTCCTTTTTGGTTTTGATACATGATTTAATTGTATTTTGGAGCGATGATTACGAATATGTACTTAGATTTTCCCCATCACCCTCAATTTATTTGGAAAATCCCTGTGTATGAAATCGCAAAAAAAGCCAACTTTACTGAGTAAAAACATTATGTTACAATAAAAAAAACAATTACATAACTTTTAAATATTATAAATACATTTAAATGATGTTAATAAATAAATTACAAAAATTAAATACTTCGTGGTGTTATGTTTTTTTTTCACCGAAGCTTCGATAGTGACATTTTCGCTTAATCATCTCAATCATCTCGTATTAGCAACAAACAATAGTCTGCCATCATCCTTTTATTCCACCTTCCCTGATAGCAATGTTCTATCTCTTTCAAATTCCAATGAAATCTTTTGGTCTGCTCTTCACTTTTAGCTCCCAAGTTATCAGGAAAATAGTCCGGGTGCAAATTAAAGAAGTGAAGTTTAATGCTCATCGGACATCCCATTTTTCCGAAATATTCAATAATTTTCTTCACAATTTCCTCAAAATTTTAACTTTTATGGTTTCCTAGGAAATTGTCTACTACTTTCTTAAAATATTTCCAGGCTACTGATTCAATTTCACTTAATTTTTTATGGAAAATTTTATCTTTCATCAATTTTCTTATGTAAGGACCAACGAAACACTCACTCAAGCATTTCCTTTTAGCTTCAGATAGAAATAGAAAAATTTGGTGTAAATATTTAAAACCTTCTCCTTATTTATCCAGCGCATTCAAAAATTGTTTCTGTATTTCCAGTTTTATGTGTAAAGGAAGTAGCAAAACTTTATCCCAGGGGACTAAATTTTCTCACACAACATTTTTGGTTCCAGAAATTAGTTCAGTTCTAGGTGGCCACTCTTTTTTCGTCCAATGTTGTCCTCTGTCACGACTATTGCTTTCGCAGAGACAGCAAGAGTATTTTGTGTAGCCATCTTGTTGACCGAGCATCATACTTATAACTTCCAGATCTCCACAGATCATCCAACCATCTTGTACGTACTTAATTTTATCTAACATATTTATAAAATTGTCGTAGCATTTTCTCAAATGTATAAAATGGGCAACTAGTATTGAAGCGTACTTATTGCCATTATGCAAAAGGACAGCATTCAAACTTCGCTTTGATGAGTTTATGAACAATCTCCATTCGTTTGCGTTATATTCGAAGTTAAACATTTTCACTAAGCAAGGAATATCTTTACACCACGATCTTCAGCAAAATGTGATACAAAGTCTTTTTCTCTATTGCAATATAAAAAAATAAGGTGCCAGAAGCAAGCATATTCTTCTCCATTAGACTTAAACCTTGGAGTTTAGCTGCATCTTTTGGCAGGTTTAGATCTCTCGTTAAGTCGTTCAATTCTGACTGTGAAAATAACTGTGTTCTACTTGCACTTGGATCAAATTGAGCTTCAGGTTGAGATATCTCTTCGACATTACTGCTCATGTCTTCAGCTTGCCCTGATGCCAAATATGGAGGTGATGGCGGTACAACGATTCTCTCCATAACATAGGCGATTGTAAATCAAAGGTCAAGTACCTTTGATCTTAAGTACCTTTGGTCAAGTACCTTTGATTCTGCCCTTTTGACCACTTTCGAAGTTCATGAACGCATATCGCACAAACTTTACAGGGGATCAACTCAAATAGTTGATCCCCTGTAAAGTCTGTGCGTCTTGATTAACGACTGCTAGGCCAAAATACATGTTATAAACATTACTTATGAATTCGGTAATATGTAGTTATTTTGTCAGCATAAACTGCCCACAAATATAACGAAAATTGTTCGGGGAGTTTAAACACTTTTACAACGACATCTTTCAAGTGAGTGTGACGAATTGTACGGAAGTATTGATTTTTTTTAAAATAATGATGTTTCTATTTATACAAAAAAATATTATTCTACTCTCTTTAACTTTCTTTTAACGATTTAAGTTAATTACGGCCAAACGACGTATTTGGCAAATGATCTGAAAATTCACCTTTTTGCAATAATAAGTGTGTCACTTAATTAATTACGTTATATTGAACTATTTATAAGTATTGAATATATTTGTCGTTAATTTTGTAGAAATTCATTATTCACAATTAAATGAAACTACGTGATGTAGTATTATTTCTACTTTCTTTAATTTCTTTACCACGACCTAGGTTTCCTTGTAACCACCTGAAGATGTAATACAATGAAACCTAGGTCGTGGTAAAGAAATTAAAGAAAGTAGAATTAATACAACATCACGTAGTTTCATTTAATTGTGTGTATTTATAAGTACTTATTCATTATTATCTAAAATAAAATATCAGTTCTTGACTAGGCGGGCCTAGGTACTTTTGAGAAAAAGAAACTACAATTCCTGACGTGATGGAATTTTTTTAGCATAATCAGCGCCTCAAAATTTATCTAAATCACCTTTCAAATCTGAAAGGGGAAAACCATTGTAGACCTGTGAATTGAAACTCATATTGTCTAGGAAAATAATTTTTTTCAATTAAAAATGACCAATAAAACAAATATATTTATAAAATATCTCTTAACGCAAATTCCTTTATTATATTTCCTTATAAAATATATAATATCAATGATAAATAAGAGAGAACTTAAATGGGCCAAATTAAAATAAAGTTCAAGTTGTCAGAATATTTTCTAATACTATGGTTAAGTGTACAGAACTTATTTCTAATACTATACGATAACTGTACAGGACAGATCATGGCACATGCTGATTTATTTGATGATACAATCGCTGATTAAACCACGCAATATAACCCGTTTATATTTATTGTTACAGGTGTTTTCAGTACTGGTTAAAAATTACCGAAGCTGAAGAACACACATTAATTGAGTTTGAGGTTACAAAGATTCATTGAAACATAAATGGGTTCTATTAACATTGCAAATAAACCTGTGAGTCGAGTGTTAAATTGAATTATACTAATAGCTTAAATTTTATCAATCAATGTTCTAATTTCGACTTTATATATTAGAATATTTTTTTTGTTTAAATCGTTGATTAAGTCCTTGCTTTTTCTCGTGGTTTTGCTTGAGTAGAAGTAGTTATCTTCACAATTTGCATGATTGAATATAGTATTTGAATATCTCTCTGACAGAATGACTTCCCCGTTTTTCCATACTGTTGCGTCATCTATAAAGACATGCCTCTCAAATAGTAACGTCACTCAGTAATCTGAGTTATGTTATTATTTGTAACGCAATAAAAACCTTCTCAGTTCATTTCTCTCTAACCGTGAAAACGTCATCTAGTAGAACTCAAGTTGTAAGCGAATAGATAGAACAAGACAAACGGATAGACATAAATTACGTTATATATAAATATAAATGACCAAATATGTTTCGGTTTATTTATTCCAACTATTACAATATACACTTTACATCTCGAGTTCAATACACTTTAAATACATTACTACGCAATAACAGGACAAAGTTTAACCACGTAAGTTTCAAAGTCTCAAATTAGTCTCAATTATATGTAGTACGTGTGTAAAAGTCTCAATTTATATGCAGACACGCTTGACAGAATCCAATGGCAACACCATTGTAACTTGGGAACCGTTTGAGATATCACGGTAAAACAAACCAAGTTGATTAAACTAACTTTGTTCCTGAGTTACTATATATAATGTGTAAAATTTACTTAATTTTTGTAACTTTTGAGTTAAAACTCTTCATACAGACAGATGGAAATATAAAAGTATTTAAAGGCTGAAAATTCGATAATTAGAGACATACACTTCTATTTTATTTATCCGTATTTGTGGGCTTTTGTTAGGTTACGTGCGGATAGTGAATACTTCAAATGCATGATTCAATCGCATTGTATTGACATGTCATTACTAGGTAACTTACGTATTCTTATATTTTTCCGAATTTAATTTAATCAAAATATTCTCCAGTTATCTCAAGACCTCTATGTAATTTTTGGAAAAGTGTGGCATATTACGATAATTTTTATAATTTAAAATTATGAAAGTTATTTTATGAAAATAAAAAAACATTCCTTTTGACAACACGCCACCGATGTCAATGTCAACCGACGGTATATTTTAACTAATTTAGGCAATAACCACACAGTAAAAATGTTTTAGATATTATGTTTTGTAATCCTTTCTGAAAAGTCATTATATTTTTTGTTTGATTTTCATTAATATTTATATTTCTTATTAATAATTCTCGACGTTGCTTAATTTTTATTTGCAACTAAGTGAAGTTACGTCATATAGTATTATTTCTATTTTATATAAATTCTTAACCACGACCTAGGTTTCTTAACCATAAACTAGGATGTTGTCATACAACGAAACCTAGGTCGTGGTTAATAATTTAAATAAAGTAGAAATAATACTACAAGTAATTTCAGTTGATTGTGAATAAAAATTAAATTATAATGAATTTCTATAAAATGAACGCCAAATATATTCAAAATTCTATATATTCCATATTAATAACATTATATATTCGTGTTTATAAAAATTCTTCTTTTTTGGGTATAAGTTATTTTTTTTCACTTTTCAGATAGTCAATCACTTAATTTGTATTCTAAATGGTACAAGTTATTTTTAATTATTTCGATTTGTGTGAAACAAGACCCATTTTTGCCAGTTTTTTTTATTTATTATAATTAACCTATCACATTACTTAAAATATGTACATATAAAAAGTATTTAATATTAACATAATTTTAAAAAGCCAACGTTAGGCGTTATCAACGGTATTAGTATGAAACTACAAAAATAATTTACATGTCTGCAAATTTTAACGTTCATTTTTCCTTTTTGGTTTTGATACATGATTTAATTGTATTTTGGAGCGATGATTACGAATATGTACTTAGATTTTCCCCATCACCCTCAATTTATTTGGAAAATCCCTGTGTATGAAATCGCAAAAAAAGCCAACTTTACTGAGTAAAAACATTATGTTACAATAAAAAAAACAATTACATAACTTTTAAATATTATAAATACATTTAAATGATGTTAATAAATAAATTACAAAAATTAAATACTTCGTGGTGTTATGTTTTTTTTTCACCGAAGCTTCGATAGTGACATTTTCGCTTAATCATCTCAATCATCTCGTATTAGCAACAAACAATAGTCTGCCATCATCCTTTTATTCCACCTTCCCTGATAGCAATGTTCTATCTCTTTCAAATTCCAATGAAATCTTTTGGTCTGCTCTTCACTTTTAGCTCCCAAGTTATCAGGAAAATAGTCCGGGTGCAAATTAAAGAAGTGAAGTTTAATGCTCATCGGACATCAAAATTTATCTAAATCACCTTTCAAATCTGAAAGGGGAAAACCATTGTAGACCTGTGAATTGAAACTCATATTGTCTAGGAAAATAATTTTTTTCAATTAAAAATGACCAATAAAACAAATATATTTATAAAATATCTCTTAACGCAAATTCCTTTATTATATTTCCTTATAAAATATATAATATCAATGATAAATAAGAGAGAACTTAAATGGGCCAAATTAAAATAAAGTTCAAGTTGTCAGAATATTTTCTAATACTATGGTTAAGTGTACAGAACTTATTTCTAATACTATACGATAACTGTACAGGACAGATCATGGCACATGCTGATTTATTTGATGATACAATCGCTGATTAAACCACGCAATATAACCCGTTTATATTTATTGTTACAGGTGTTTTCAGTACTGGTTAAAAATTACCGAAGCTGAAGAACACACATTAATTGAGTTTGAGGTTACAAAGATTCATTGAAACATAAATGGGTTCTATTAACATTGCAAATAAACCTGTGAGTCGAGTGTTAAATTGAATTATACTAATAGCTTAAATTTTATCAATCAATGTTCTAATTTCGACTTTATATATTAGAATATTTTTTTTGTTTAAATCGTTGATTAAGTCCTTGCTTTTTCTCGTGGTTTTGCTTGAGTAGAAGTAGTTATCTTCACAATTTGCATGATTGAATATAGTATTTGAATATCTCTCTGACAGAATGACTTCCCCGTTTTTCCATACTGTTGCGTCATCTATAAAGACATGCCTCTCAAATAGTAACGTCACTCAGTAATCTGAGTTATGTTATTATTTGTAACGCAATAAAAACCTTCTCAGTTCATTTCTCTCTAACCGTGAAAACGGCATCTAGTAGAACTCAAGTTGTAAGCGAATAGATAGAACAAGACAAACGGATAGACATAAATTACGTTATATATAAATATAAATGACCAAATATGTTTCGGTTTATTTATTCCAACTATTACAATATACACTTTACATCTCGAGTTCAATACACTTTAAATACATTACTACGCAATAACAGGACAAAGTTTAACCACAGCAAAATGCAGTACACGAAGTACATATAAATGCAAATGCAACAGGTTTACATGGTCATAATTCAAAATAAATGTCCTATACTTATTGCAATATAATATAACACGTAGGATGTGTTTATCAGTTTTACATAGCAACCTCAACCAAAATATAAAAAAGGGTCCGATTAAACTTCCCAACATCCGCCCACATTAATCTAATGATCGATGTCGGGGCGGGCGTGCTGCCTGAATGTGCTGATTAGCTCGAGAGCCGCACCACATCGCGGGTGCAGATTAATTAATGACATGGTTGGAGCGGGATTGCAGTTTTGGGAAAGGCTTTAGAAGCCATTGTGTTTTACATATAAAATAAATACTTGTGTTTTACGTATAAAAGTATATGAAAAAAAATCGCCAGGTAATTTATGGAATCGCTTTCTTCTTATTTATTTTAACGATTTCTCAGGAAACTACTTATTTAATTGAAATTCATCTGAAATAGCTTATTATACGTTTAAATATTTTGTCAATTTTGTTTAGGATGTGTATTATGCAATAGTTAAATCAAATGGGAAATGGACACTTACTGCTTTCTAACAATATATGCTGTTTCTGAAAATATACATAAACAATATTTAACGACATTTCTCGTATTTATTTTTCAATGCACGGTGATCTCATTTCATTTTGATACCAAAGTAGCACCTTGCAATGAAAGAATTAAGTATTTAGCTACGATCACGTAGATGGCGGATGATACAAGCACGTTCATAGAGTATGGGGACATACAAAGAATATCAAAAGTTGGTCGAGATATTCATGACTCCAAGGCGAGTGCGAAGTAAGTTATTAGTCGTTCCAACGTAGTACAGAGTCTTTTAGAAATCTTTGTTCATTGAATACCATTCTCATGAATTGATTTTCATTAAATTGTTACAAATTTTGAAAACAAGATTTTTTTAGTCTCAGGGAAATGTGATTAGGGAATATTTTATTTAATTACAGGTTTTATTCATCAGGAATTATAAAGCGATGAATTAAAAACCTATTGTGTTTGTTGTACTGATGTAGACGTGGAAATACATTTCAAAACAAACAAAAAACTAATTTAAAATGCAAACACTCTGACCAGTCGCCACCGTTTCTGAAATCAGTCTAGATGTTCAATTAAACTTATGAGTCATCAGCACTTCGCTTTAAAATTCAGAAGTAGTTTAACGCCTTATGCAATATCATTCTTGTACATGTTTTTAAAAGTCAGAATTGATGATACTTTTACTTACGTTTTTAAGACAT
This sequence comes from Druceiella hillmani, assembly GCA_039881145.1. Lineage (NCBI taxonomy): Eukaryota > Metazoa > Arthropoda > Insecta > Lepidoptera > Hepialidae > Druceiella > Druceiella hillmani. Next base: position 104,936,352 of record JAYKKI010000001.1, on the reverse strand, counting down.
TCCTGGTCCGGATGTCTGAAATTGGCTAGGAGTGAAATATTCTTATAGACTATTTGTATCAATTTACTATTACAGAAGTATTTTTGGTTAAAACAAAGAAAACCATTATAGCTACATCGAATAAAGTTTGTAAAATTGCATAAAGTCAGCAAAAGAAGTTCCCGAATATATACGTCCAATTATTGTAGATTGCTTGTTATTTACATAATTATGTTACTAGATTGAACCGTATAGTTCTCTATTCGACAAAACCACAGAACACATAACTAAACCATTGAGAATACCATGGTAAATTATCCGTAAACAATTTTTCTACAAAAAGTTATTAAAACAAAATGTGGTCGTTCGTTAATAAGGGGCAGTTTGTTAATAAATAAACTAATAACACTGCCCTTCCCTCTTGTTGCAACATCGACAGCAAAAATAATATTAAGCACACTTTCCATTATTGCACCATATTGTCGGACTTAAATTGTAATATAATACCCACAACAAACAAACAGAAAAAAAAGCTATTGAAAGGTTCAAAATTATGATACTCATTCCTGACCTCGCTTCCATCAAAGAAAAAATTTGAGAAGTTAAATTATTGATTGCCACTGTGACACTATTTTCTTGATCGATTTTCATGAGAAGTAAACTTATTAAAATGGAATGGTTGCTCGAGAAGTTAATTGTAAAGTATAATACAGCAATGTTATGTTGTTGTTATGTCTATGTCAAATTGTTATGTCTAGGTCACATGTATATAGGACCATGTTTGTTAAGGAATCACAATTTAGACACCGAATCCAAATATTTGAGATTCTCCTAATATTCAAAATATTTAAAACAATTCCAGTCACGATGAGCGAAGTTTATATGAAGAGAAATATAACTAAATATCAATGAAACTAATGTTTTTCGCATTCATGTGTATAACAACAAATACAAAATTGATTTAGGTTACCAATTTATGACATCGAGTTGTTGTTTTTATTGTTCGTTCGCTCCTTTTTCAATTTAGCATGTTAGGGTTCCATTATTTGAAATTCAGTCGAAATTAACTATCAGGGAAAAAATTCTTTGCTATGTTTAAAAAAATAAGTTTCAATCTTATTTGATAATAAAAACTGAACAGTCATTAGATCATTATTTGTGATAAGTAATAAAAAATATTTTATAATTTAGAATTATAAATAAAGTATTTAGTAAGTCTTCAAATCCATATACAGATGACCTGCACGCGCGTAGGAATATAGCGCTTCGTAGTTACGTGTTGAGCCTAATATTCAACGATATTAGATCATAGACAGTGAATGTATTCCTAAAAGGAATTAGTGATATTTGAAGGACTAACCTTAACTAAAATTTTTTAAATAATTATTAATATTATACAAAAAAAAATTACTTCCTAAAACACCAAAAATTATAAAACTAATTTTAATAACCTTGTCAAGTTTTTTGTATAAATAATTTGTAACAGAATCCCATTACGAGGACTTGATATTTCGTTATAATCGGATAAATAATTGCTTCGTGAAGTTTCAACAACAGCGTAATCTTTTTTTTTATTTAGATTTTTGTTCAAATAATTTGTAGAAGAGTCCCATAACGAGGAATTGATATTTAATTATAATCGGTTAAATAATTGCTTCGTGTATTTTAGCAGCGTAATCTTTTTTTTTATTTAGAATACCATTTTTTATGGACTTTTTTCTGACAAATTATGCGAAGAAAATTAATATTACAAGATTATTTTAAATGAGATTTTATCATTTCATGTTTAAGTTTCGTTTAGTTTTGTTTGCAAACGCTGACACCAAACCAAATGTAATGTGAATTTCTAATGATAAATCTTTTAGATATTTCATCGTTACATCTCATGATGTCGTGTGGAGAGGACGGAAACCATGGCGGTATTAAATTGGATATAGCAAAGGAAATATGAAATACCGAAATCATTTATTCGCTAACGACAGCATAGTCCAATTTTATCTGAAAATTGCATTTCCTTATTTACAACTGATTAAATTCTGGTGATTTAGACAATATGAAGATCCAAGAGAAAAATATAGAAGTTTTTTTTAAGCCGGAAGATTGTTGTTTTATTTTTAATAAAGAGAGATGCCAGTAATATGGTAGTTAAAAAGTATATATTTTGGGTAAGTATTTAATTACACTAATGTCTAGGTAAAATGGAGAAGTCGAACGTAATTCCAAGAAAAATTAGTACGCGGAGGAGGCTTCTCTGAACAATTTATTAATTTTACCAAACCCGGCAGACGATTTTATTATTACAATCAATATATTATTTCCTTAATATCTTATTTGACTTAGTACGTAGCAACAATTTTACAAGTATTGGGATACAAATACCGAGCAATACCTAAGATTCACCTACTTCACATCATAATATACCTCCGGTCATTCAATGCTATAAAATTTTCTTTGATTCACTCTTACTCTCGCGAGTTACGGTTCGAAGTCGCTAGTAAAATCATTACCATGTACGTATCGCTGACTTTCAAAGTATACTTATTGGCAAATGTATCGATTAGTGCAAATATCACTTTTTGAAGCAAAAAGATAGTTTGCTAATGTAGTTAATTTTATACCTATGGAATATGTCAAATCAGCTACAGTCAGAACTACTTTAAATTATTTAACTTGTAACATTTTGCCCTCTACTAAAGTACACCATCTTTGCAATTTGAATAATATATTTTTATTTATGTAATTACACACACACTCGGTGTAATTACATTTATGTAATTACACCAAGGTCCCACAAACGAAGGATCACAAACGAATCCCTTTCGAGTGCAGTTCCATCCATCACATAACTATTTACAAAGTCGACACGTAAGCGGGAGCATGTAATCACTGCTTATTTGATTACATTAAAATATAGCTTATTGCTTAGGTTCCATTGGAATACCGAGTCGAAATCAATTTACATTCAAAATTCCTGGAAATATGCAGTAAAGTACCACATTTCTCAAATGTTTTTTGTGTGTGTGTACTTTGTGCGCTTCTGAAATCGCAAATCAAATACCAAATATAATCATAAATAGTAAAATTAAGTTCTTCACCTGAAAGTTAAGACACATACAATAACCAACCATAACAATGTGTGGTTGCGCAATAGATTTGCCGAGTTGAAATTTCCGTTTTTCCTTTATGCAACAGAAATCGTTTGCTGGTGCTCATTACTTATAAAAGTTGGGAATTTGCCAAGGACGCGCTTTCTACGTATATATTGATTGATTGACGATCAGACCTACTTATGCCCGCTTGTAAGCCAAATATTTATAGTTTTATTTTGCTGGTCGCATCTTTATCTAATATATTTATAACAATACGGAATTGTTACCTTCGCAGAGTTTCCCTTTGTGTGGTAATTACCGTCTATTTTTTTTAGCCAATTGTAAGACCAGTAGAAATTCTTTTTGAAATTAAATATGTATTACTTGAAAAATATTGGAAGGCAGTATGTCTTTTCTTCATCGTATTTTCTCCCACTAAACTATTGAATGATTTGCTTCTTATCATTGAGGACATTTGTATTTTTAATATAGCTACAAAATTTTAATAAATGTCAATTCCTTAAAATTGATGTTTAAATAAAGTTTAATAAAGAAATGTAGTTTAATAAAAGAAAACCTTTTTTATTTGATGTATTACAACTTCTTTTAAAAGTTCATGCGCAAAATATTTTTTTGTTGCAATATATATATTCTCTTAAAAAAGATTGCTTATCATTTCAATTTTATTTTCTAAACTTAATCATTCGCCATGTTTTGGATTTAAAAACTTTTTGTAATATTGTATTAGCACTTCGTATACATATACCATTAGGTAAACATATTCAGCAGGATTAATAAAAAACATCATTTTTTAATTTTAAGGAAATATCAATGATTCACAATTAAATGAAACTACGTGATGTAGTATTATTTCTGGTTTCTTTAAGTTCTTTACCGCAACCTAGGTTTCGTTGTATTACAACATCTTCAGGTGGGCTATTACCAAAGATGAATAAAACAATACTAAGAATAAATAAGAAAAATAGAAAGTAGAAATAATACTACATCACGTAGTTTCATTTAATGGTGAATAATGAATTTCTACAAAATTAACCCCAAATATATTCAAACAAGAAATATCAATGTGTCAATATTCTTCCGGATAGACGAAGTATTTAAAACGTGAATTCAGAGGGAGATTGGTCTTACACGATGCTCATTCTTTAGACTAACTATAACTGAGCCTTTATTATACAGGTAATAAATATATTGAGACTACTGGAGGAAGACTACCTCTTAATAGGTTTCACATTTAGTTCATAGCAAGCATTTTACATCTTTCTAAGTTACTCTTAAATATATCTAAACAAAATTAAAACGTTTTTCTAAAATTGTTTACAAATTTGTAATAAATTATTTTTAAATGGTACACAGATTTTTAAGATTATATAACATATGGACAACAATATTTAGTTCTCCAAAATTTGGAAGCATCCATATTACATGCAACATTTAAAATTACATTAGGAAATAGATATAACGAATAAAAAAATTATGTTGATAAATTTATTAAAAGTGTAAACAAAAAAAAATTAACATCTTTTTAGCTCAAAGTTTTTAAGCTGTGGTAAAAAGTAAACAAAACCTTTTCTGATCCATGAACAAATTTAGTGACATTTTATTGTATGAACAAAGGTCCTCAAATTTCAGTTTTTGAAAGAAAGAAACTAATTCACCTATAAATTTAACCGGAATAAGCATCAAATATACGTTATGCCTACTTTCATTTCTTTTCGTTAACAAATACGCCTACAGATTGTTCGTAGGCGTATTTGTTAAGGAAAACAAATAATATATAACATTTTAACACAAAAATTGGTCCTGTAAAAATCGGAGATACTCTAACTGACTCCCGCCAATACGAACTAACACTTGAAACGCGCTAACGAAGACGGCAGACCTTTAATCGGTGGCGCGGATATCTTGACTTGTGCGGTGTGTCGGTGTAAAACCAGCCACCGACCTCGACAATAGTCGGGAGATGTCGGTCTGCTTACAAAAATCACTCGCCTGCCCAACTGGTATGATATTAATATGCCGAACACTCTTCACAAATTTTGAAGTCATAAATTGTGTCATGCAATAGATTAGGCAAATTTTTAGTTTTGATTGGTCCAAGAAGTAAAGAAACAATTGCAATCGGTAAATATTCGGACTCAATTTTTTACTAAAATACGATTTTATTTTGAAAATATTATAGATTTCTGAGAAACACCAAAATTAAAAATGCGTGCATGGCCTTTGTGTGTGCGATGCACATGCATATTTGTGATGCGTTGCTCTTGCTTGTGCGTATTTCTTTTTAAGATATTTGAAAATAGTTTGGAATAATTTCTACCTAGCCTAAATGCCCTTTTGTTGGGCGCAAAAGTGTGTGCAAAGTTATCATGTAATTTGTTTATAATTTAATAGAAAACAATATTCATATTACCTACATCACAACGAAGAAATTTCCATTTGTCTGCTTGTTTTTTAGCGATTCACGTAAAAACCAATAATCTGACTGACGTACAACTTTCGCAACATGATAGCTTATATCATCAAAATAGCAACTGGCTATACAGTACGTATATATGTAACATATTCTTTGGGATAAAGTTAATAATGTCGAGAGACTCAGAGAAAATGTCACTGGTTTCGGCGCTTTGGTGATGAAGACTGCCATAATGATTAATATAACATATTTATAAAGGAACTTTCGGTTTAAAAAGTATAAAGAAAATTCAGCGGTTGCATTGATCCTTCATACCTTCTATTCGGATTATTAGTTTAAGTTAAATTAAATGTTTTGGAAAATAAATATACGTAGATATGTGCATTTTAATTATTTTCACGGTTTTTCTTGTTCAGACCCAAAGAAGCGTTTTGGAGGGGAAAAAAATAATTTTTTTTGACACTATATTAGTCCTCTTTAAAATGTACCCTTGTAAAACCGGGGCGGGTCACTAGTTTTAATATAAAAACCTAAATTATTACAATTATAAGATAACATTTCTTATTAAACTATACACTTCGCGTTGCATTTTGCTTTCAAATTGAACTTTATTTAATAAAAAAGACTTAGTTCATTCCACTGAGAGTAATTGAATTTCCATTAAACTGTGAATAGAAAAAAATTAAGGAGAACGAAAAAAGAATGCAAACAAAGGTGCACCATGACGGAATAAACATTAAAAAATAAAAATATATCTAGTTTCCCACTAAATGGATCTCAGATTCTAATAAGACAATTAATCTCGATATAATAATACAATTAAATTTATAAGTTGTTATTGTGAATTCTAGTATTCACCTTTTTGTAACCGAACAGAGTAATACAAAAATAATTATAAACAAAATCATTTATAATATCAACGATAACAATTATTATAATATTGAAAAGAAAAAAAATTGTATTAACAGTACATATGTATGTGAAGGTTACATGCATTTACTAGAAAATAATATATACATTTTTTATTCTTATTTAAATACAAAGAATATAATTGAAAACTAAAACACTTCTATTCAAACAATTCTAAATGTTATGGAAAACAAGATCCTGTAAATAATTTGTAGAGAAAATGTATACATTTATATTATATGTACACACACACACACACACACACACACACACACACACATATATATATATATATATATATATATATATATATATATACATATATATCATATTCTAGTTACCCCATAAATATTTCTCTAAAAAATTTTAACTTTCACATATTAAACAATAAAATATCAAATATTGAATATATTGGACGTTAATTTTGTAGAAATTCAATATTCATAATTAAATGAAACTACGTGATGTAGTATTATTTCTACTTTCTTTAATTTCTTTACCACGACCTAGGTTTCGTTGTATTACAACATCTTCAGGTGGGATATTAGCAAAGATCGTGGAAACCTAGGTCGTGTTAAAGAAATTAAAGAAAGTAGAAATAATACTACATCACGTAGTTTCATTTAATTGTGAACAAAATATCACAAAACTAAGCACATCAATATAATTTAAATATTTTTAAAAACAACTTTTACTTATATTTTATTAGATTATGGACATCTTTTTAAATGGAATTGAAGTTGCTCTTTGCAAGATCGGATGAACGAAATGACTGTCTACAGCCAGCGTTCAGTATATTGTTTTCGCTTCAGCGGCCGCGGCGACATCGAGAAAAGCCATTTACACTGGCACTATTCACATTTTACTTCCCCTGACTTCCACTTTGCGGGCAAATGATCTGAAACGGTCTGACGGTCTTTGTACAGAATCCACGCCTTTTAAGAAATCGCAAGCATCGTGATTCTTATGGTCCCTTGCTCACTGATTTATGTAAAAGTATGTTAAAACTGCCACAGGAGCTATTCCATTAGATGTAAACGGCTATAGAAAATGAATTAACAAAAATGATTAAAACAAAACATATATCTGGTATTCCTGGAAACATATCTATGCATACGCTACTTATTTAAATATTTGCCAATAATAACATATTTGTCCATCATCGAAGACAAATTTGAATGAGTAATCACTGTGTAGATGGCGATGAACGATTCTTTTTACGCCGCTTATAAAATAATTATGAGTGCAAATTTTCAATCAAGTCCAAAAAAATAATTTTTCGATGCTTATTATGTATATTATGAGGGAAATGTATCATCCATATACAGAATTTGGAATATGCTTGATAATATCAAAGGCACCGACGGAAAAACTCAACGTATATTAAGATATTGCTATATTTGGTGTAAATATCCTTAGACATAGGAGATAAAATATTGATAAAATGCTTGCTTATTTGATTAAGTTTTGAAGACAACGAACGTAACTTAATTACGGTATAAAGTTAATGGCTTTAGGGTCAACCTTGTTAGGAGATAAGTGTGTGTTTTTAATCATATGCAGAATATTAGAACTTTGGATTGGTGAAGTCTGTTTACAAATTATGGAAACATGCCACAAATAATTTTAAAACTTTGAAGAGAAATTTCCTTAAAATTTCTGTACACCATATTTTAAGAGCATATTGGATGAAGCATGCTATGACCAGGCCGTGGAAAAGTATACAAATTGGAATCAAAACACGAGACGATAAAAATTATACTTTAGGAATATTGGCACATAGCTATAAAATTTAGATGTGTTCTAACGCTTTTAGGCATTATTTTCCTTTAGATGTTTTTAACAGTTAGAATTGGCGATACTTTTACTTACGTTAAGCTACGAGAAATTAATTGCAAGGTGTAATACCACAAAGGCTAACCTAGATAGTATACAGATCGGGTCACGTTACGCATCGGTTAAGTAATTTGACCTTACGACTTTAAGGCATCCCTAGAATATAACTAAATACCAATTATATGAATGCACCATCAACATATTATTTATTTATAGTAAGTTAACCACTTAATTAGTTAATCATTTGTGTCGCATCGATAATTACAAATTGTATTACTACAAAGTGCTGTTTTTCTACGTACAGTTACGCGTACGTAGAAATACAGCACTTTGTCGTTATGTGTGGAACCTAATAGTACACAGAGTATGTACTCCTCAAATGGATTTGCGCTGCTATTTGAAGAAGTGACTTAACTAACAATTTCGAAATGATCATGTTTTTGTAGCTGAATTCACCTAACTTACCAAACGGCGACGGCCACATATTGTTAAAGTGCAGAAACCAGTCACAAAAATAAAAACATAAGACAAATCCCAAATAATAGAAATCGGAAAGTAAGTCAACACGCGGTAAAGGATGCCTCAGCCTCAGCCTAGACCCCCGTGCCTCGCAACGCTTCGGTTCGTGGGGTGGAGTCATCTTCCACTACGGCGCGAGGACATCCTTCCAATATTCGCTATTTGAACTTCTATTATATTACGTCTTTTTCTACGAATGACCACAGGATAATTACTCGTCTTTGTACATGCTTCATTATAATTAAAAAAAAACTGACTTGGCAAAAAAAAACAGAGCAAGAAACAAAATTTAATAACTGCCAAAAAATTGTTTAATAATAATTTTCAGTCAGGATCTGATTACAAGAGATTAATATTTCACTGTTTCTTAAATTTTTAGCAGTTTTTTATTTTTGCATAATAGTTCTATTTTTATTTAGAATAATATTTTAATAGAATAGTTTCTGAAATATTACATGAAATATTTCTGAATTATTAGTTTTACTCAAATCACAAGAAAAAATTTAATGAAACTTTCGTTTCGTTTAGTTTTCGTTTGTGAATGGCGACAATAAACTGAACGTATATGCGTGTGAATTTCTAATGATAAACTCTCCTAGACATTTCAAAGGCGTCGTTACATCTTACAATGTTACGTCGACAGAATAGAAAGAATGGCGGTGTTAAATTTAATAAAACAACGAATGTATAAAATGCTGAAATCATATATTCGCAGGCGACAACGTAGAGCCACTCCACTTTCATCTAGAATTATATTTTCTTATTTATAACAGATTAAATTCTGATGACTTAGACAACATGTAAAGGTAAGAGAGAAAGATAGAGAAATCCTTTTTTTAAGTGGAAACTTGTGAAAATAAAGAGTGACGCAAGTCACATCGAAGTTATATAATCTTTATTTTGGGTAAGTATTTAAATACACTGGCTTTTGGGCAAGATGGAAAAAGTCAAATATAATTTTAAAATAAAATGTTATGTGGGGGAGACTTCCCTGAACAAATCACTAATTTTAAGAAATGTAGCGGACCATGATTCTACCACTTCCATGATTCTTCATTTTACTTGACTTATTACGTAGCAAGAATTTTACGTTTATTATAATATATATATATATATATATATATATATATATATATATATATATACCGAGCAATTAAAAAAATTCGGCCCAATACAACCCTCCGTTCATAGATAAAAAGTTTCCTTTATTACTAATTACTTTTGTAAACTATTACACGTACGTATTATTTAATTTCAAAATATACTTGATGTTAGGAAATATATCGAATAGTCAAACTATATCTTTCTCAAGCAAAACTAATGACATAGGTTTTTTCCACTTTTAATCTTTGGCTCGATAGTTTGCTGGTAAAGTTACTTTTAATAATTCTGGAATATGTAAGTTCAGCTTAAATCAGAATTATAGTTGCATGGTGTGCCTTATAGAAGTATGCATAAAATTTATTAAATTTTAATACCTTTGTCGAAGAAAAGAAACCGTCCCGAAATGAGTTGCAGACCTATATTCAAGAGCATATCTTAGTTATGCACGTAATTAAATCGTAGATATTAATATTGAAGTGTATGTACATTGAAGATAGTTGAAAAGAAAATATTGAAGAGTATCTGTTGGGACTCGTTAGTCTCAATTGATACCCTGAAATTTAACAAAAGCGGTTTAATTTGTGGCTGTCTATCTTTCAAAATCAAAGCGTGCAAAGAATATTAACTAGATTTAATGAAAATTAATACAGTTATGGATTATATTTTATGGAATTAACTTAAATATTATTGACATACAAGTTTACCTAAGGACTAGATAGAAAAAAAAGGCCAAAAATGAAACACTTAAAAAGAAAAGATAATGAACCAATTTTACCTACGTTTACGCTTTTAAGTAATTTAAGATTGTATAAAAAAATATTTTCATTTTAATGCATAATTTTCTTTATTTAGATTTACCCAATTAGTCTTTAAAATTGTAATTAATCTAATTCTTTGCAGAAATTAGGTCAAGTTCTCCAAAGAAATCAGTAGAACATCCAGCGAGGTGAGACAAAAACTTCATAGAAACGAATGAAAGTAGACTTGAGGAACAAATAACTTTATTTAAATGAAACAAAAATCGCGGCTAGCGTCGAAAGAAATGAAAAGATTTATAGAAAAAGCTTATAAACCAGCGGCACTTATAGCAGCACATTGGTCTCGTGATCACCCTAAACAGGATGCCAGCTAATCATTTCTTCACTAATCCATCCTATTAATAGATTTCTACCGAATTATTTACAGCGGTGTCCGTTTTTTTATAAGAAACCGTCATGATATTAGCACATATTAATATGTAAATGACTACAATATCAGACTATAAATAATTTTTCTCGATGCATTCCAGATGATAAACTTTTGAAGATCTATAGAAGAAAAAAACACAATTTTATCCGCTCCAAGAATGAAAAGAGATATTAGTTTTATATAAAAATAGGAACACCTCATACTTCATGCGTCACAAACTTCTTTTATATCAAAAGCAGCACTCGTTTTGCTTGTAACAATGGGAGAGTAAAATGAGTTCTGTCAAATATATCAAGGACTTTTTATAATTTAGCATCCACGGAGATAGTAAGGGAACTAATTTCCAGTTGCCATTTTTTTTAATGTAGTCAAGCAGAGCAATTTCTTTATTTTTATTGACTCATCCCCTAATACTGACGCAAAAATTTCGGCATTTTAATGAATGTAACAATAATAGCAAATTTAAGAATATAAATACTGAAATTATGTATTTTCTTACTACCCGAAATAAAATGAATATCATATGACAATTATAATAATAATATTTATACAACTATCTGTCCACCTGGCATAAAATTAAAAAATAATGTAACGATACCTGACGTCATTTGTTAAGGTCAAAAGGTATGTCACTTTTCGAATAAAAGACACAAAATTCTTAATCTGTGGTGACTTATTAACTCAGAATACCATTTTTAGAACTTCAATTACTTTTATTTACATTAGAAATTCAATGACTGTAGAAACGGGATGTACTTTTATGGCAAAAATTTATGTACTGCCATGAGAGTGTAATGCTAACGTGTTTTACGTTTAATTAGCGATTATTACATGTATTACTGAATCACATGGAAAATTTACTGTTTTTCACATTTTTCGATAAGAAGTACTGTTGAAAAATTACGACATATTCAGAAATATTTAGTCCATTCTGCTTATAAGTAAACTATCTTCTCATTTACGAGAATTCCTTTTAGATAATTTTTCAAATTATGCCATTATTTTTAAACAAATTCCGTATTCGTGTGGTATTTTGTTCACCCAAATGGTAAAACTTCATCATTGTGCACAAATGTACATTGAAAAAAATCATGGTACATAAACATTAAAATAACTCAGCTTAAAGTCAAGACTATTATTTTACATATAACACCTTACACAACGCTACAGTATACTATAATACGCTACAATATACAATAAATATGTTAATCGATTAGGCTTAATTTAGTTGATTCTTTATTATATATTTAATTATATAAACTTACAAAAATCCAACTAATGAGGAAGTCTCAGTTTTTATTTTCTTTTTTTTTAATATAACGTCATAATTGGGATAACTATACCACTTCGAAATTAATGCATATCTTCACAGTTAATTTTATACATAACTTACCAAACTGTTACTTCTCATTTTTTCCTTCACAAAGTGTAGGATGAACGAGTAGATCAGAATTACAGAAGGTTGCTTAAATGTTCGTATGACACTTCATTATATCATCAGTGTTCCGCAGTCTTAGGATTTATTTTCAAAAAATTAATAAAAGAAAATTAAAATTAAAACTTTCTCATTACTTCGATTTTTATAAATTTAAATACTTAAAGATATAATAAAGAAAGAGCTAAATTAGGTTTGGTAAACAAGTTTTGTTTTCAAATTGCACAGATATTGACATATATACAATAAAGTGTAAGGATATAATACCTAAGTGTAAGGTAGTAAAAGATAATGGAGTGTTACGTATTACAAGTAAAATATTTTGATTGATCGTATTGAGTTTCAACGTTAGTTAATTTATTGTTTATGTAACATAGTTTTTTTTTCAGTGTACATTTGTGCATAATGATGACGTATTGCTATGGATTTTATATACTACTGTACAAAGATTGGGAACGCCTCTTGAGATAGCCACTTCAGTATTAATTATAACACATTAGTATTAAACGTACAATTGTGATGAATAGCTTTATAATATGGCAAAAATTTATATGAAAAAACATAAATTATTCACATTTATATGAAACAAGGGAAAGAAGTGATAAGAAAACATTTAATGTGAAAATTATTTTCGTTTCATAATATTAAACAAAGCGCACATAACGAATTTTAATGACTTATGTTAGAATAAGTAAACAAGCAGGAAAGCCAGTACTGATTCTCACTTTTTCTCTCAGTAGTCGTTTCTTCTTCCCAGATGATCGTGATTTCTTACAGTGCTGACTGACTGTTTCTATGGGTCATGGTCAGCGGCTTAGTATAGAACTGCACTCTTTGGCATTTTAAACTTTCTTAATTTAAACTATCGTTAGGTTTTGAATGCTATGGAATTTTACCTTCGATCTATTACTGTTGAATTTTTCATATTACTATTTTGGATATTACTATTGGATTTTTCAAATGTTCGGTGTTACTAAGACAAATGCCGTTGACTCATCAAAGCAAACGAAGTCTACAAACTATAGATAATTTGTTTTAGGGTCGAAGTGCCAATCGTTCGGATCTATATTTTTGCTCTTTAAGCGGTGAAAAGGTTTTTGTAATTTTCGGTACCACAACTAGCTCTCGAAGTTCTCAAATTTGTTTCTTTTTGTGGCTCTTATGGTCCAAGACTTGAAATCGTAGGGGAATATTAGAAACACCTGTTTCTTTCTACAGCTTTCATGGTCCAGGACTTGGAACTATAAGGGAATATTAGAAACACAACGATGTAAAGTTTAATTTACTTTGTAGATCTTGACATATTTTAGTTAGTTGTATTGTCACAGATTTGATTTTCTTTATACACAGCTATACTTCAGGTTCGAAGCTGTTTCTCTTATTAGTGATGGGCCCAAGATATTAGATTATCTCATATTGATTCAATACATCGGTGCTTTGTATTTTTAAGAGACGATCGATTACGTTTTTCGGTTTCGCATTTATTCATAATGAGGTTAAATTAATGATTGACTTATCTCTTCAGTCGAAGTTATTAATGTTATTGTTCATCATCGAATTTATCGTTTACCAAAAACATAAAAATTTAAAGTAAACAACTCAATGAGCTGAAACGGAAAATAATAAAAGATGATCATAACTTGTCATTTAATTAAACAAGTAAAAGTTTAAGCGTTTAAAAAACGAGTGGAATTTGCTTTTGGAGGGGTTCCGTTCGTTCCGTTTACAAACAAAGTTTAAATACATAATGGTACGTAATATTTTTATTAAACTATTTCTTTATATTATCATTTTTTATTACGTAAATATATCATTCGGTTATTTTACATCCTTGGAACATAAAATAAATGAAAAGATAAATGAATGATCTAATTAGAGTTTATTTAGCACTAATAATACGCAATATGGATGAATTATACGGATTTATATCATATTTTCATTCTATGTGCTTTAAATGATAAGCGAGAATCAAAGCACGTACAAACAGTTCAATTTAATGAATTAGGAAACAAATATGAGAATAAATTATTCATTCCGATAGAAATAGAACACTGTGAGTTTCTTTTTTCCATCAGTTTAATATTGATGTTTCCGATGAAAGGGTTTGAGAAAGATTTTTATTATTTTTTCAAAACGATCCATCTTGAATAAAAATGCATGTACGAATTTTTTCTAAAAAATTTCAGTTAGATCGAATCGGGTGTTTTATTAAAATTTACACATTTACAACTTTTTCTTATAATAAAACCTGTTTTAAAAAACATTCCCCCTCCTATTATTCCTCAACACGTTTCAAAGCTGAAAAGTTTGAAATGATTCTGACTAGTATAAAATCTTTAATGCATTATGGAAAGAAGATCATTTGTATATATTGACAGAGTAAACAAAACGCGGCAATATGATACATTAAGCAATCCGAATACTGGCAGTCGCGTGAGGGTGGACGTCGTCGTGCTCAAAGCCATTTGTAGTTTCATTAAAATGATGTAAGCATTGCGTTAACACGCGTTGTGGGGTGGGGTGGGGGGTGTTTGGTCCCTGAAACGAAGAGAAAAAGGATGTTTTTACAGAAAATGTAAGGGACTATTTACATACGCAGACGCCGAATTACATTGGTCTCTGCGTAAATAAGAAAAGAGCTTTCAAGGTTTATAACTTTTTTATTTAATAAATTTCTAGTTTCGGCTATTCGTATTGATCCATAAATGGTACTTATTGTTTTTAGTTATAAACGAAAATATTTTAGGAGGTAAAGTATACAATTGGTTTTTGGAAAATTTATTGGTAGGACGCGCACGAGCAGTATAGAAAGTTGACTGCCTCTTTAAAGTTGCTGCTGAGGTTACGTCGTTTAATATTCCTAAACTAGAGGCTATTCTTTTCCATTTTAATCGCTTTAGGTTACTTGCTACCCTTAATAAAAAGTCGTACAATCGTATTTATGACCTAATACGAGGTTGGTTAAATTATTATTAGATTATAAATTCGTCATATTTTTATTAGTGTGATTAAAATATTTTGATGAGACTTGTGAGGAGAACTTTCATTACAGTGCTCGTTTTGTTACCGTGTGCGTTATCTTGGATATTATATTCGATTATTTAATTAAGTTCCATATTGATGCAATCTCGCAATTTAATTGATCTTCCCGCTACTTTCCACTGTGATCTTCTCATTACATTCTACTATTAGTAATTACTGGCTTATTATAAAACCGAAAGCCCATATGTAGGAAATTGCGTTAAATAATATGCAGACAGTCAAGTATAAATTAATCAAGTTAATAATTTCGCGCTATTACTATTTACTCAAATTTCTTGAGAAATATTTATTTAATATATAAAATATGAAAGAACCCTTCGAATTGTTCAGGGGAGAATAAAGTTGACAACACGACGCAACAGTTATATTATTGCATTGTGTTGTATGGGATTACATATAAAGAAATGCAAAATATACTAAAAATTTAATTACATAGTTTTTAACATGTTATATAAAAATTGAATTCTGTAATTAAAATAAAATTAAGATACGTTAACAAATTCATTAAATTTTCAAGTCTACTTTAAGTCTCCCTTAATCGTATAAATTAATTGGCGTCATTTCTTGCCATCTTGCATAGATCATAGGTCGCGTGGACGGTCATATTTAGAGTGCTTGTGATCTAGTTGGCCTAAAGAACAGGTTTTCAGCCACAAGGTTTTGTCTCCTCGAGCCTTCCCAGCAAGACACTTTGCTCTAAGCTGTCATATTTTTTTCTGATAATATGAGCAAGATTTACGCAAAAATAATGGTTAACTGTAGAGGACAGCCTATCGCCAACGTCGATTTCTTTGATGATCGACTCTTTGAACTGATAAGTAGACACCAACAGCATGCGTCACCGGTGCCGCAGTACAAAGATATCAATGCATTGTTTGTCTGCGGCTTTTTGGTCCAGGTCGTAGAACTGTGGAAAGGTATGGAGTGTACCGAGGTTTATACTAGTTTAATTTTAATGTCCTGACTTATATTTTTAACTTTAATATCTGCGACATGGCATTCCTTGTAGGATGACGATTCCACGCACTACCATTACTACATACCGCATACCATTCCACTCCAAACTTGATTCGTGGGCCGGAAGTGCTGTTGCTTTTGGGACTTTAGGCCCTCTGTCTTGAATTTATTTAGCAGATTCTTGTCAATGGGAACTTTGGTCATACAGTCCTGAATGTAGTTAGATCCTTGTTAACGGGTAATTCATCTCTCTGGCGGGTCTTTTTCATCTCTATATGAAGATGTTGTAGGCGACTGGGGTGGGGTGGAGCAATGTTGCTGGTAGGAACCAGAGCGTTGGAGTATGTTTCATTCACCTAGTGATCTGGCGCATATCACGATTCAGCAGTTCGTTGAGAAAAATGGTGTAGGTGCTATTCACTCAAGTAGGCAGTATCCCACCGGCAATATGTTTTAAGGTAATACTTATGTAGGTGATACTTACTAAGATTATAGACTGACATTTTTACTTTCATTGTTATTAATTTTGATTATAAATAATTCGAAATACTCTACTTTTTAATTGAAGAAATCGTTGTACAATTAATAGTATTTAATTTGACCCTAAAACACTTCTTTCATGCAAAAATCTTAATTTTAAATAATTAATGATAACAAAAATAGCTCGTTTTTATAAAAATAATGATTTCTCATTTTCAACCGTTTTATCTAAAAATTACACCATTTGCGTAAAAGCCTTGCTCCCCTTAAAACAGAGGGAAGCTTTAAGTATGATGATATGCATGAAGCTGAACGTAACGTGAATTTGTAATGATAAAATCTTTGGAATGTCTCAGAGGTACCATATCGTGTCTCGTAAACTTGCGTAAAGACTCTTTTATAATCATAAAAAGGCTTCGTTGAACAGGATAATAGAGAAAACCATTAAAAAGTAATGTAAATATCCGTTAGCGAATTTAAGTATCTACCTAAATTTTTCACGTAATTTTGAAATATTTTTTAAACTGGAGTATTTTAAACATTTTATAAGAGGACAAAATTAGGATCGGTGTTTTTTTCATTGTTTTGTCTACATTACTTTTATAAGTATTTTATTAACTTGGCTATGTATGAATATGCCGACATTTACTTGCTTGTTTTTTTTACAATCGAAGAATTTAAACCAATTTTAACAAAGGATACACAAATTCTTTAAGGATTTCTCTCAAGAACGGATGTAATGCGACAAATAATATGTATGAAAATTGGGAAAACTGTTAAACCAATAAAACCCGCTAATATTGTATTGAGTGTGACATCAAATGAAAGGTATTGCAGGCTTATGATATTTCCAAATATACCCATCAATATTTTTTTGTCCGTAGCTTACGTAATTACTGAAATAATACAGACAAGAATTCCGTTAAAAAATATTCGATTCATTATATCCTAACCCATTAATATATTTTCACACCATTGAAAGGGCGCAACAATATGCGACAATAAGTTACTTTTTCTTAAATATTATAAGCTGGTTTTGTTTTTTTTCTTCCAAGAACTATATGAACGAGGACACTATTATCCCTCCTAGGCCGTTTTTTTTTACCTTTCAAAATTTTTAGCTTTTTTTTTACTGTTATATTATAATGTGCGTTATCAGTTTCGTCATAATTTACTTTACCGGAAAAATCTAAAGAATATCTTATTTAAAGAATTCTTGAGGGTCAACACAAAAATGTATTTTTTAGTAGATTGAAATTTTTTTACTAAGCTATGAGACAAGTTGTTTAATAAAAAGTTTATAGTCAAATTATTGAACCATAAAAATAAATAGGTCATGCAACAAGTTTTGGAAATATAAAGGATATTGGGTCCTTAATCGTAGCGGATACGCTGGATAAGTTGATTTTACCAGCAGCCACAAACAGAAGTTAAGTTTTTTGTAATATTTATAGTATTAATTTTAATTAAATAGAAAAGGAAGGAACTTTTAAGGCTTTACTAAAACTGAACTATAAGCTACTTAATTAGATATAAATGTTTTTTTTAATAACTTACGATTTTTTTAAAGTAAGAACAGTACGACCAAAAGAACCATAAAATCCTCCTTAAATGCGTCAAATTTTATTAAATATTAATTCAAATGTAAAATAACAAGCTCTATAAGGGGATGTTTTTCAATGCAGGTTTTTATTTGCTACTATGCCTTCCTTTTAATGGAAAAAAGACTACTAGCTTTTATTTTCTTACTTTGACTCTTCTGTACATGAGTTTTAATACAACAACGATCAAAATGGTCGCAACCAGGCGAAGACATTGCGTAGAAACAATGTATTCAACCACATTTTCCGATTGCCGTGTAAGAAATATAATGTAAAAATAATGTACTTATTTGAACATATTAATGTAATTCTCAATGTTCAAAACAAACCTGATTTTTAATAATTTCATAATTTTGCATATTTTCTAAAATATCTCATTTATAAATGCGTGCGAATAATCATAATATTCACTTATAAATATTATACTGGTTAGTTCACTTTGGTTGTATACTTTGCTTTATCAATAGCACATGTAAGAAAGGCATATGCGATTTTTCAGAGAAAGTTAAATATTTTCACTGTCACGTAATTTTTTTAAATTTTTTTCTTGAGAATTGCTCCCAAGATATTGTTTACGACGTTTCTAGATGAGATCATTGGTGTTTATCGATAAATAAAAGCAATAAAGTAAGTTAAATAATGAACTACCCTTAAGGAATACTCTAATAAACTACAAAATCTAAGATCAGATACAAGAAACCAAAATCAATTTGATAAATGGTAATAATTTCAGCAAGATTTAAATTATTTCAAAGTGACAAAAACAAGATAAGAAACGAAAAAGTATAGATTTTCCTCAAGCACCGAGAACTTTTTGCATTCTTTATAATTGCAAAAGATTAGGTATTTTGGCACAATACAAACTTTCTCTTGATAATATTTGGTAACATTACGGCCCAAACAATAAAGACATGTGGGTATATGAGTATAGTATAATAAAAGAAAAATTAAAACAAAAATAAATTTAGTCCATTATTTACTCTCCATTGTAGTTTTTGAGAGGCTTCCTCATTTTAAACGTATTTTTCATTGATTTCCACTGCCTTAACAGGATCGGCAGAACGACGGTTCAATATTTTCTATTTTTTACAGGAAAATAATACAAATATGCTACTCTAAAAATATAATAAATAAACCACCGCATTCCAATCTAACTAAATTTTAATTTCTTGGAAAATATAAAAATATTTTTTTTTTACATAAAGCAAATAAAGCAAGCTCAGTCTTAACTAGTACACAAATACCTGCGCGTTGCAAAATCTCCTCATGTGCAATTGCTCTATCTCTACTTCTTTTAATATTTTTTCAAAGTATAAAAAAATTTTCAATACTTTTTTTAATTTGGACATATAAAACCCCATAAAAGTAATTATATTTATATGCTTTAAATATATTTTTTATTACTAAAGGGGCTTCAGATAATCATTTGACGAGTCATTTGCAATAAATTATAAATAAAATGTACTCTACAACGATAAACTAATATAATGTGTACTAATTATTTACACGAAATATAGGAATGGAAAGTCATAATCGTTGTAATTTCAGAAAAAGTTAAAATATGCTTAATTTCCGTTGCTACCTGTGGGAAATTGCCGTGAAATGTGTTTAATGGTTCTAGTGTGTGAATTTTAATTCTTTAATCTTATTTTTAAAAAAGGCCTGACCTGATACTTCGTTGTTTATATATTTGTTCAGTCACGCTAACTCCTTACTTCACATGTGTTACGAACTTAACAAATATACTTCAACCATGTGCCAACATGTGATCAACAGTACCCTTACCCCACACACGTGACACGTAGGTTATCAACTTGTAATTAATTTAATGCGTCCTACCCGCGATCATAAATCGATTCAAATCCTAATAACAGTCGACACGTACAGATTTTAATGCATTCTAGCTTGACTTTACAACTTTGAATTGATTTTAGAATAAAATGGATAATTGTAGACACAGAGCATGTAAATACACTAATAATTGATTTCTTGTAAATTCTCTAATAATTCTATTCGTAATGTGACCATCAACCGTCGAGAAAAAATCGTTTATGTGCTTTTCGTCTTGTACACTATTTTATGATTTATGTAATGGATGGCAACGTATCAAAATAACAAAGTCACCAATGCGCGGAAAATATTCACTTCCTGATTTTTATAAAATCTTTTTAAAACCGTTTTATCAAAATAATAAATGACGGACAAAGTTCCTTGTTACATGTTTTAATTATGCACAAATAATCGAATGTTTAGCTTTTTTAAAATTATTTTAAGGATTTTCGAATATTGGGTAGCGTTTTGACAAACTACACTCCGATTTATTTGACCGCAAATGCAATATATAATAAAATTATAATGTGATAGTTCTTTGGACCCAAATGTACTTTGATCACATTTTTTTGGAAAACATAACTGTCCATTATAATAAGCAAAATAATTTCAGACGACATTTAAATTTAAACAACGTAGAGGCATTTTGTGTATTTCCGTTTAGTTGATTATATAATCTAGAATCGTATACCGTAAAGTATTCTTTTTAAAATATTGTCCTATATGAAAGGATTAGAAAGGTATATTTTTAAATACACAATTAGTGAGCAGGTCGTGGGATGATATGTATTTTGAACCCAGAACGGAGTTATGAAAGTTTAACAGGATTATTGAGGATATTGTATACAAAAAGGTAAAAATGGCAATTGCGTCGCTCATGAATACTTAACCATTTGAGTCATCATGAATGCTGAGATATGCCATTTGTGTACACACTTTTCAAAATTATCTAATATATCAATTTAATAATCGTCATGCTACTTACTTTTAAGGATGTTGCTAAGTATGGTGAAATTTTGCTCGTAAAATATTGTACATATGCGATTCTTCACGTTTACATGTTTTCTGAATTACTTTTTGTGCATTTATTTGTTAGAATGATTTTGCTTTCAGGACTGTCATATTATATTTGATGTTATTCGGAATGTTAATAGTTGGAAGTATATAAATATTATTAGAGAATTTTTGAAAACTACAAATATTTAACGGCCTTTGGTTGGCTTGGTTTGCATTTACACACGGGAGGGGTAATAACGCTGTAATAAAACATGTTCACAATCCATTCAAAAATTTGCAGTTAGGATTACAAAGCTTGTTTTAATTTTTTTTAGCCAGTCGAATTTCTTTTTGACGATTTACATTTATTTAACCTTTTTATTGCATTAATTTTTTTGGTGACGCCGCAAAATAATTGAAACACATATTTGTTATATAAGTTTAGTTTTATATCGTTCTTTTTTCACTATTCAAACTTGTTGTCTTCCAATTTTGGAAATAAAATTGGAAGAAAATAAATTTTAATAGTGACAAAAGTTATTTAAACTGGGACGTCTTCAAGTATATCAAAATTCGTCAAGTAATTGAACCTAAAAATATCAAACATATACATTCTCCAAAAACTATACTCTACGTTTTGCAGCTTACTATTTTTTTGATAGTAAAGTGAGATTACAACATGAAAACTGCGAGCCTAGCTAACGCATCGTGGGTTCCGTATCTTGTCTGGAGTGAAATTACTTCACATATCAATATGGACTATTGATATGTGAAATCATATAATCCGTGTTACATAAAGGAATTTGAAATAAAAATTCAGGTTTTCTTTTCTGTGAAATACGACTATGATAAGTAGACTAATGAACACGCGACTGATCTTATTGAAGATTTTTGTTATTTCTTTTAAGATAGAGAACCCTAATAAAGTATTGTAGCGATTCACTAATTAATTGTTTAGGTAAATTCTGAATGCAATTGTAAGGTGCCGAGAAAATAAATGTACCGAAAAAACATCAAATAAAACGATAAATCGCCAGAACATTTTAATCGAAGCTACCAGTGCCCAAATCCGAGGACAGGTTTTGTAAAATGGTTGGCCGAAAACCGAAAATAGAATTAGTCCAAATTATTCATGACAGTCTAAATATACCAAAAGTCACCCCAAAATAGATTTGACACCGTTTCAAAAATAAACTATAATTACATTAAAAAGCGGCTATGACAAATGGCGAAAAAATAATGGAGAAAAATGGTTGAAGATGAAGGGGAAGAGTCTGAAGAAATTGACCTTAAAAGGAAAGTGAGATAGGCGGCCGACCATGTATTTTAACACCAACTCTTTTTATTATATACACGTAAGTGATCATAATCAAAACTCTGGAAGACCTAGACTGTCGTGTTAAAGTCAATGGATGCCTCATCAATAACTTAAGATACAGTACTAACACAATTCTTCTAGCATCTTCGGAAGAGGCGTTGCAGAAAATTGTCTATCGGTTGAATGTGTTAGTATTAAAAGGGGCCTCAGAATATTTGCCACCAAGAAAAAAAATATAATCATTTCTATCAATTCCTTTCTCCTGTCAAGCATATTTATAGCGGGCCAAAGATTAAAACAGGTAAAAAAATATAAGTAACTCAAAATTAAGACAGTAAAGTAGAGATCTCGTATTGAAATTGCCTGCATTGCCTTTGAAAAAGATATTTTGCAAAAAAATTTAAAAAGATATTCTGCAGTCCTAACCTTAAAATCCCACTTTGAATACTTCTTTTCCAGTGCCACTCCTGGCCAATATTTCAATATGCTTGCGAGGCCTGGAATATTAAGAAATATTTCAGGAAATGCATAGAAATATTAGAAATATTAGCCTACAGATACATGATGTCTACACCTTAGATTCAATAAGATATCAAAAGAAAAGTTCTTCTACTGATTGACCAGAAACGCAAGCTTTTGCAAACCACGAAATAACGCAATTTTCCGTATCTAGGGCATGCATACAAGCGGCATACGAGTTCATGCAACTTATAGTAATGGGAAAAATTGCTGACAGAAGGAAAGATGGTCTAAGAAGCATGTCACGGTTACTTTAAATGTAAGAAAGGACAGAGATTACGAGTGCCGGCGACCTATTTAACCTTGCCAAGCTGACTGCTAGCTTTCAATAGTTGGAAAGATATCCTTAGAAAATAAAAGGTAAGAGCTAACAGTTTTGGAGAATTGGTCTCCGATTCTAAATTTATGTTCATCATTTTAAACTAAAAAATTAGTAAAATAAAAAAAACTGAAGTTTCCATTTTCATTTCCGTCTGTCGAAAAGATTGTAGGTATTTTCTGTGACAACGCCAAAATATTGTTAATTGATTATAAAAAAAATCCTTTTTTCTTCACCAGTTCTAATTTGTCTATTAACGGAAAGCGACATGGAGAATTAAGAAAAGTGTCCTTTTTCTCGAAAACCATAAGCTGTTAATTTCAAGAAATACTATTAGTATAATTAATAAATACTACTAGTATAATTCGAAATTAACACTTAGTAATTTTTCTTATTTCCAAATATTAAAGAATATCTTTCAAAGAAAGGAGTAACAGAGTTAAGGAACAAGTCATTTTCGTAATATCATTAAGTGATATTTCGGTGCTGATTATTGACTTTAAAGAATTCTTGTGAAAACTATCTCGTCATTATGTTAGTTTCAATATTAAGTTAATTCTCTTTATTGAATTACGATGAAAAAATAATTATGTGATTACTGTTTATATTCTAGCAAAAGACTTGTTTAGTACATATATATATATATATATATATATATATATATATATATATATATATATATAATAAATTTATACAAATTTTCGTAAACTGCAAATTTTCTACGTGACAAGTAAAAAGAAAAATGACACACATGAATATATGCAACATATCACAAGGTAGGCGGAGACTTGTAATGGCGGGTTTGTGTGACCTTTGAATGCGAATTGTTAGGTCGCCCTCTATACCTGTCGTGCCAAATAAATATCGGGGAAATGTGAGTTCCATTACATTAACCAACCCTACATTACATTAACCCGCTTTAGAAGAAGCTTTTTTTCATTCGAATTCGCGATCTTTTATATCGTAAGATGTTCGTGGAGCGTTTCGCAGGTTTAAAGCAATCGATTGGCTCATTAGAAACTTATAGAATATTTCAAGAAATTGTAACCTAGGAACTTAGTTTTATGTTTATATAAACACAATTTTAATGCGATCATTAATTTGTGTCTACTAAGCCTTTATGTTATATCTTAAATAAAGTTGTAATTTGCAGGATTTGATTTTGTTCGAATATTTATTTGTATTTTAATAGACGTAAGGCTCAAATACATCTCAACCTTTACAATTACTTAATAGTTTAGCAGTGGATTATTCTAATAACAATATGTTTTTGATCCACAATAGTGACTGAATAAAAAAATTATTGTGTTAAGAATTATTTAAACTTTCTAACTTAACTTTCTAAGAATTATTGATAAAGTGAAATAAAAAGTAATTTAAAATGAGGAATTTGAAAATATTATAAAATGAGAATATAATATTTTACTCGAAGGAATATTCCTCAAAAATAATTTTTCGTCTATTTCTACAAAATTACATGAAAATCATCGTAGGTTGCTATCAGGGTAACAGTGAAAAAGAAAAAAATCTTTTAGATATTACCATCCTAGATGATGCAAGACGTGTTCCAGGGTATCCGTATATATATATATATATACATATATATATATATATATATATATATATATATATATAATTGTGTATGCATATATATTATATTATGAGTAAAATTTAAGGTATCACAAGGAGCAAAACGTCGTACTTAGCAATATTCTAGAATACAAAGAGCTATGTTGCAAGACTTCCCTATTCGATCTGTGGTTATCAAGAAGCCAGCGTATAGCCAATCTTAAAACATGGTAGTTTTAATATATATTAGATTTTATTTCTGGGAGGTTATGAGTGAAATATATGTGTTCTTTCGAAACTATAAATTTCAAGGAAGTTTTGTAAAAAGTTATATTATAGATGTAACGTTTCAGTCAGAAGGAAAAATAAATTTTAAATTTTAAATTTTAATAATAATTGTAATTTTTGGCTCCAATATTTGTTTACAAAATTTGATATTTTTCTATAAATCAGCAAACAATTTCGTTCAAGATTTCGCTTACACCCTTAGGATATTTTTGGATTAGCAGAAAATGCATGATTTAAATTATTGCAAGAGAAGCATATACATTTGATGAGTATTGGCTTATTAATAATTAAGATAAAGGATTCTTCAAAGAAAAAAAATTATCGTTAAGATGATAAGAAATAGTACGGTCGTAAAGTTTAGGCATTTTTTATAACGAATATATTTGTCATAAATGAATCAAAATAATATTATGCCACATAAATTTATTTATTTGTGTCTCCAAATCTCGTACGGTTAAATGACTGGAAAACCTGTTAATACCACTTTTTATAAGTTTACTCCTAGCCTTGGACATCGCACAAAACAAAGGGGAAAAAAGAAAATGAAATTGTTTAATTATAAATAGTTTTCTTTAACAAGGTTTCTCGTCCCACCAACTTCACAAATCCCGTCTGACTACATTGATTTCGCCATTGTATTTCAGGGCAAAAAACTTCATTCCGCGTTTTGAAATACACTTAGCACCATAAATTGGTTTACATGTATATTAGTATATAAACTTTATAGTATTACAACGCGTCGTATAGCTAGGCACGTTTTTTTAATTGTAACATTAAGTAGTAAATTCTTTTGACTTCTAATTGAGTGAAACTATTTCTATGAAATAATTACCCAATATTACCCTTACAGGTATACTTTTCTAAAAACTCCACGCAAATTTGATCAATAGTTTTTATGCCATACGAACTCAGAAATAAGGAAAGTTTACACTCTTATTATACGTAAAAACATTGATGTCTGTTTTTGAATTATCATTTGTTATTAGTTTAAGGCATTTTGGACATGAAAATACCAATAGGTTTAGCATTATAACATAAGTTTAAAATATCACTATAATTTAATTTTTTAAAATATGAAACAAAAAAAAATGTAGATAAAAAATCGTAATGCTTTCTTTAATATATTGTATTATTTGAAGATTTGTGTAAAACTACAAAAACATGTTGTCCTAAAATATAAACAAATTCTTAGTTATTTTAGTAATATCTTTCTTTTCTTTACACGTGTTGCACACTTCATAGATGTACTTCAATCACAATATAATAGAGAGCTAACCACGCATCAAGAGTCCTATGTAGTTCACAAAGGAGTTCCAAGCAATTCAAATGTATTCCCCGGCGAACGCAAAACTAATTTGTAACTACCATCTACTCCATTAGCTCGATACAGGTTAGATTTCAAAGTCTTGTTAAGACATTTTGCAAATAATGTTTTGAGGCTATAAGTCAGGAAGGAAAATTTCGTTCGAGTGACACCTAGGAAAGTGACGAAAGATTTGAAGTAGCAGTCGGAAAACCAATGAATTTTTACTCCATAATATGCTCTTTTATACATAAAAGATGCAATTGAAAATAGAGATTATATGTACATAAAAATTGACATACAGCATAAAGATAGAGACGGAGAGAAGATGAAGCAGACGAAGTATATCACGTTCGCTCCTTTTGAAGATCGGTCGTAGACTGCCATGGCATAGTGCGTGTCAAAGGTCTGAATTTCGGTACTTTGCTTTGACCAGCCGCTTGGAGATAGGCATCACATAGCGCAAGCCGACAGGCAACAGTTGGGAAATTGCTTGATGTTCATTTAAGAAAAAAATATTATTATTTGGTTATAGCTGTGTAGGTAACTTGCAAAACAGCAGCAAAACAATGCATTGATTATATATTGCTGTGTAATTTTTTTTAATAATGTTAAAAAGTTAAACGTTGTTTTGACATTACTAATTCTATGAGATTATGTCAAAATTTCAAGAATTTGACAGTTACACAAATCACTTTGTGAAAGAAACCTTCTCCTTTTCCTTGAAGTATGCCTCCTTTTCTTTTGTTTTCGTCAGATTGTTTTATTTGGAAACAGGTTTAGATAAACCTGCAGAGTTATGTGACATAATTTCTTTCATAATTACATAATGTGCTTAAAATGGCAAAGTTGCCAGTTTTCAACATGGTCGTAACTAATATTAAAAAATATCCTTTTTTCTCATTTATGTTCCGTACGTTTAGATTATGCCAAATATTCCATAACATTATTGACTTTGGGACCTAAAATAATGTAATATATATAAAATTTTGATCCATAAATCTTTTATTTGGGTGACTACTTAAAGAAACATTGTTTTAACTCCCATATTGTTTATTTTTAATCTCTTTATGCTGTATACACACATGGCAGTACGCTCAAATGGCAGTACGCTCACATGGCAGTACGCTAAAGGTGATTTTGGCAACTTATGCATTGATCTTATTACCAATATGGTATTACCAACTTGGTGTTATCCGCTTTTACGTTGATTATGGAAAAACAAAATTTTATTATTGATCTCCATTTCTCCGATTACAACAAAATAATAAGTGAAATTTCGTTTGTTCGGATTTTAACTAATAAATGTTGATTATTCTCTAATCACGCACACATGGATGCGCGCACAAACACGTACGCTCTCAGGCAGGCACTCACGCGTATATGTACACACACATACACATGCACTCACATATGCATGCACGCACGCAGGTACTGAATTACTTAGGTGTGATTACAGAATTGTAAAATGTTAATTAAGCAAAATTAAACTACGCTATCAGTTATACACCTGTGTTGTGTGTCATCAAGAACACATTATTCGTCCGTTTTTCACATTTCTGTCATTATACATTGATGACCTTTAAAATACAGATAAATTACAAACAAATGGGGTAAATACAACAAATAATCAGAAGTACAATTAAAATATCTCATTACAGCTTTTATAGATTGTAAATTAATTGAATGTTTATAAAAAATTCACAATATATTTATGTATGCGTAGTAAGAATATAGCAACAGCATATAGCAACTGATGTTATTGTTAGCAAATATTGCGTAATCCTGCTAGTGTTCAATAAGTAAAACCATCTTCCCCTTACCTTACACGCGTTGTACACTCCATAAAAGTACTTCAACCACAGTATAATGAAGCGCTACCCCCACGAGCTTTACGTACTTCAGAGCGTGTTTCAATCAATTCAAATATTTCTCCCCTGTGAACACAAAACTAATTCATAACTCCGTCACACCAAGTTACACGAGTCACGTTAGTCCTTTTACTGATTTTGTGAATTATATGTAGAAATTATTGTTTCTCAAGATAGTAAAATCAAGTAATATTAATAATAAATTAATGGTTTCACTCACGGCTGTGACAACATCAAAATCTTCCTGCGTATTGTCTTGCATTTGCCTCATCTAATATTTACCACGAAATAATGTTCCAGTTTGCATAATGGCGAAACTTTTTCACGTTGTTGTTGTTTCACACTTGTTTTTTTTTTGCAAATTTATATAGTGTGTCCATTGATTTAAATAATAATTGTTTTACATTTAAACACATTTTTTATATATAATTGGATTTCATTAAATGCTTCGAGCCTACTGACCTCAAAAATACTTCGAAAAAATAAGCGATATTAAAGTTTGATTTCGTAATATATATTACTAGTTGTGCACCACAGTTTCACTTTCGTGAAATTCGGAATAAGAAAATTTATTAGGATTTTTTCTCTCATGTGTTGCTTTTGGGTATAAATTATTACGGTAAGGCATTTCATCAAAGGCCGTGCGTACTGGACGTATGTCTATTTGTTTGTCAATAACGTGAATGATGTCGCTTTTATTGACGAACAAATTAACATAGAGACAGACAGACGACAATTCTAAAAACAGGTTCTCTAGCTTCAATTATCATTTTTATACCACCTCAATCACTCTTTTTTTAAAATATTTTCCATGTACAGACTTCATTTAGTTACAATTTCATTAATAATATGGTTTAGTTGTCCACGCCGATTACATTTCGTTTAAAAAGCTTTTTTGATATAGTAATTACTGGAAGTCTATTTCTTATTCTGTGTTTTAATAGAAAAAGAGGTGTAAGTTTCAATCTTGCAATATATAAAAAAAAAAATTTTATATGATAATAAGCAATATACATGCTCGTGCTTTTATAGATTTTTATATTTTCTACAATATCCTTATACATAATATTAATGTAACTATAATAAAAGTACACCCGTATTACATTGCTGTCTTCTCGTATGCTAAATAAATAATTTATATGTCCTATATTCAACTGAATGTTATATATAATAGACGATGGTGAAAATCTTAAAGACAATTGAACAAGCCATTTTTTTATCAATTCCTTAATAAACTTGTCAGATACAAGTAGAATTTGCACTACGAGTTTGTTATATACACCGTAGGGAAATGTATATCTAATGATGTTCAACTCATACTTATCAGGTTTATTTCCGAAATCCATATTTCCAAAATCAGCCATCGAAAATCATCGGTTGATATAATATTTCTATTAAACTGTTCACATATATTAGTATTATCTTTCTTCATGTAAATAAATTAGTATTTAATACAGTGAGTATCTGAAAAAAAACCTGTCAAGCTCACATACACTCACATTACGAACGTTCCGCAGAGATTTCGGCAGTTACAAATATTTGAGCGTACATAATGTTTCTATTAAACCATTCATAAATATAAACTTTTCACAAGACAAATATGTTGGAACGTGTTATATTTCACATACTTTACGGGCGTTAAAACGTAGTGTATATTTAAAAAAATTATATTTAAATCTAGCATAATCGCTACACCATTCCTGTAAACTTCTAGTCATATTTTGCAAACCCAATTTTTATGAACCGTAATAAAGTATAAATTATCAACCGTCATAAAGTATAAATAAAATAAATAAAGAAAAAGTACAGGAAGAAAATAGTGGGTGGAAAGATGTGATAGATGTGATAAAGAAAACGGATCAATATGACAGAGTTACTAGAGTAAAAATCAAAATTAATAGGTTGTAATAACAGAGAACAATTTTTATTTTTGGGTAATGACTACAAATTCGTAATCCAGAATCTCTCTGGATGTTATGAAACATGTGATCATTAAAGCAGCTCCTGAATCAATTAGTATTTATTATCTTAGAAGCCAAATACTGTTTTATGCATATGTGTATACTACCGAAGCATCAAAAAGTGATTGGCAAAAATGCAAATTCCTATATAATAAAATTTGTTAATATAATAAAAATGTGTTTGAAGAAATCGACTGATATAATAAAATTTTCTTATTTAAAAATTCTCAAAAGCCAATATTGAAAACCATTTTGGTGGCTATTAGATTTCAAGTATTTTAGGACGCCAATCAGCATTGCGATCCTGATGAAGTTGTTAAGAACATAAAAGCGTGTTATGCTTTAGATACTTTGTGAGATGAATAAAATTACCAAATGGATTAAGAAACGATGTCACCAGAAATGTTTACGCCATAAGATATTTTGCGACTAATATTTTATAATAAATCATATAACGTATTAAATTACTTTGAAGAAGGAATCTTTTATTTGAATCTCTTTTTTTTTCAAAACTTGCTTGTACGTAGTTCTAAAAAATACCTATTTCTGAATTTATTAATGATTGTAATAGATTGATTCATAATTATTAAGAAATATCCGTTATAATCAAAATGAAAATAATGAATAAAAACCTGTGTTATGTTATGTTTCTTAATTTACGGTTTCAGTTATTTTAATCTCATTTTCATAACATCTACGTCCATTCATTGAATTTACCATTCGTTATGAGCAATTTTCTTTATGAACTGGAGGTTTGCATCGCCAAGCGCTTTCATGGTTTAACTAGTTCCAGAAAATTTTTAAGTTGTATCTCTTCTCCGGAAATACGACATTTTTGCTACAGTTAGCGCCACGATTTCTGCAAATAATAATGTGTTCAAACTTATCTGAGCGCCTATCTGGTTATTAGTGGTGGGAAAAGGGTTCTATTTGATCGAACAGTTAGAACTTCATCAGGATTGCAATGCTGATTGATATTCTCAAATACTCGAAATCTAATAGCCATTACACCAAAATAGTTTTCAATAATGGCTGTTGAGCATTTTTAATTAAGAAAATTTTATTATATCAGTCGTTTTCTTGGAAAACATTTTAATTATATTAACAAATTTTATTATATAGGCACTCCTTCAAGGAATTTGCATTTTTGGCAATTACTTTTTGATGCTTCGGTAGTATACATATATGCATAAAAGAGTATTTGGTTTTAAGATGATAAATACTAATTGATTCAGGAGCTGCTTTAATGATCACATGTTTCATAACATCCAGAGAGATTCTGGATTACGAATTTGTAACTACGTAGTCATTATCCAAAAATAAAAATTGTTCTCTTTTATGACAATCTATTCATTTTGATTTTTACTCTAGTAACTTTGTCATATTGATCCGTTTTCTTTATCACATCTATCACGTCTTTCCACCCACTAGTTTATTCCTGCACTTTTTCTTTATTTATTTTATTTATATTTTATTACGGTTGATATCGTTAATTTTTACATTTTAATCGCTAATTTAATAAGTTCCGATATTTTCAAGGTTCTGTAACCAAACTGAGAACCCTTATTTTTGCAATGTTCTTCTGTCTGTCTATCTGTTTGTTAGAGTCAATTTACTCGCTGACTAATAGTGACATAGAATTAAAATTTGGAATGTTTAAATATATGGTTAATTATATTTATAACACCTACAATAATTGAGTTATGAAACTAAATCTTTTAAAAAAGCTTTTGGGTTGTAATCCTATCCCGGGATTATCTTACTTTCCTATAAATTACGTAATTCTAAACCTTTCTAAAGAAAATTTTAGCTCGTAAGCGAGCATTAACTTTTTAAATTCGTGCATTAACTTAACATTACTAACTGACTTTCCCTCAATTTTCCTGCCTTAAATTGTTCAATAGATCTTCCTATTTTGCTAATATTAATACTTTTGAATGAAGAAATAGTACAAGTAAAATAGTATATTTATAAGTATAAGTAAAATAGTATATATAAATACGTACATCAGGATAAGCGGGTTAGTATGTTTTATTCCTTAATACTTAAAAACGTTCTCATTCAATTTGTTTAAGAAGCAATGCATTATACTTTTTTATTTTTATTATGTTCTTAATTCAAAGAGCAAAGTGGAAGAATTTTAAATTTTTCTTTAAATATACCAAAAAATATGTAAAAAATGCGTTCTATCACCCTTCCTAATTGTTTAATTTACTCAACCCAAAATTAACAAAAAAACATTGTTTTTTAGAAACTCATGTAAACTTTGACGAAAAACTATATTGTGGTTCTAGATGTTCTAATTTGTTAAATATTCCCTGTATCTTTACACCTACGAAAAATGTAGTAGCATGTTCTTTTAAATGTTTTAGCCAATAATTTTTCTACTTTGAAAGCCTAATATAATATTATTAGCTTAGAAATTATGCGATGTTGATACTTGAGATTTGGCATAGTAATACATCTTCATACATATTTGAGATTTGGCATAGTAATACATCATAACATATTTTATATCACAAATTTTTCAAGATATTCGTATAACAATTAAAGAAGAGGTAAATAAATGTTTTTAAAGGTATTTATTTCTTATTTTATATACCATGTAAAATTTCGTTTGAAATATCATTTGAAAATACACACCACCTCCTTATGTTTGAAACTACTGAGCCAAAAACCATAAAAGATTGGTTTGCAAAATATGACTAGAAGTTTACAGGAATGCTGTAGCGATTATACTAGATCTAAATATAATGTTTTTAAATATACACTACGTTTTAACACCCGTAAAGTATGTGAAATATAACACGTTGCAATATATTTATCTTGTGAAAAGTTTAGATTTATGAATGGTTTAAGAGAAACACTATGTACGCTCAAATATTTGTAACTGCCGAAATCTGTACGGAACGTTCGTAATGTGAGTCTACATGAGCTTGACAGCTTTTTAGATACTCACTGTATTAAATACTAATTTATTTACGTGCAGAAAGATAATACTAATATTTGTGAACAGTTTAATAGAAATATTGTATTATCCGATGATTTTTTATGGCCGATTTTGGAAATATGCTTATTTTTTCGGAAATAAACCTGATAAGTATGAGTTGAACAGCATTAGGCATACATTTCCCTACGATGTATATAAGACATTCGTAGTGCAAATTCTACTCGTAAGTGACAAGTTTATTAAGGAACTGATACAAAAATCGCTTGTTCAATTATCATTAAGGTTTTCACCATCGTCTATTATGTATGACATTCAGTTGAATATAGGACATATAAATTATTTATTTAGCATACGAGAAGACAGCAATGTAATGGGTGTACTTTTATTATAGTTACATTAATGTTATGTATTAAGATATTGTAGAAAACATAAAAGTCTATAAAAGCACGAGCATGTATATTGCTCATTATCATATAAAAGGTTTTTTTTATATATTGCAAGATTGAAACTTACACCTCTTTTTCTATTAAAACACAGAATAAGAAATAGACTTCCAGTAATTACTATATCAAAAAAGCTTTTTAAACGAAATGTAATCGGCGTGGACAACTAAACCATATCATTAATGAAATTTTAACTAAATGAAGTCTGTACATGGAAAGTATTAAAAAAAAAGAGTGACTGAGGTGGTATAAAAATGATAATGGAAGCTAGAGAACCTGTTTTTAGAATTGTCGTTTGTCTGTCTGTATGTTAATTTGTTCGTCAATAAAAGCGACATCATTCACGTTATTGACAAACAAATAGACATCCGTCCAGTACGCATGGCCTTTGATGAAATGCCTTACGGTAATAATTTATACCCAAGAGCAACATTTGAGAGAAAAAATCCTATTAAATTTTCTTATTTCGAATTTCACGCAAGTGAAACTGTGGTGCACAACTAGTAATATATATTACGAAATCAAACTTTAATATCGCTTATTTTTCGAAGTATTTTTGAGGTCAGTAGACTCGAAGCATTTAATGGAATCCGATAAATATAAAAAATGTGTTTAAATGTAAAACAATTTTTATTTAAATCAATGGACACATTATATAAATTTGCAAAAAAAAAACAAGTGTGAAACAACAACAAAGTGAATAAGTTTCGCCGTTATGCAAACTGGAACATTATTTTGTGGTATATATTAAATGAGGTAAATGCAAAAAAACACGCAGGAAGAGATTGGTGTTGTCACAGCCGTAAGTGAAACCATTAATTAATTATTAATATTACTTCATTCATTTTACTATCTTGAGAAACAATAATTTCTACATATAATTCAGTAAAAGGACTAATGTGACTCGTGTAAACTTGGTGTGACGGAGTTATGAATTAGTTTTGTGTTCTCAGGGGAGAAATATTTGAATTGATTGAAACACGCTCTGAAGTACGTAAAGCTCGTGGGGGTAGCGCTTCATTATATTGTGGTTGAAGTACTTTTATGGAGTGTACAACACGTGTAAGGTAAGGGGAAGATGGTTTTACTTATCGACCACTAGTAGGATTACACGATGTTTGCTAACAATAACATCAGTTGCTATATGCTGTTTTTATATTCTTACTTGGCAAACCTAAATATATTGTGATTTTTTTATACACATTCAATTAATTTACAATTTACAAAAGCTGTAATGAGCTTTATTAACATTTTACATTAAATTATTGTATGTTTCGAGTTTGTATTTAAGTGTTTGTGTATCACTTGTGAAAATGAGACTAATATTGCTCCCAAACACTATTTTCCAACTGAGCAAGGGTACCCACCCTTGCTCGATTGTGTTAGGAATAGTCACGCCAATTACATTGCATGTGTGCATGCGAGTGGTTACAACACTACCTTTTAACGGTATTTACCGTTAAGAGGTAGTGTCGTAACCCGTATTATTACCCGACTGGTATTATTCACCCTTACTCTGCATGAATGATACTAACTTTATTAGGAATTTATAATTGCTTTTTGTATGAACTACTTAAGTTTGTTAAACCTATAGTATCGTGTTATAAATTCAAAGTGAAAATGATGAAAAACCTTTACCAATTGAAGAAATGGGGACACTTACGATGAGTAATTTTTTTTCCTTGAAATGAATTTTTTGTAACAAAATCGATTATTTTCAATCACTATTTACTTATTTATTGAAAAGCGCACAGAACAAATCAGTCAAGTAAATCCTCAATAAAAGCCTCAAAATATAGATCTAGTCTATAACTCTAATTATGTGTGCACAAAATGGTTAGAATATTTACATATACAATTTAAGCTTTACTTGTATTAGTGAATTTCATAATATATTGATCAATTTTTAATATTAGGTTTAACTTAGGATTTATCTTTTTTATACATACTAAATTTGTAATTAATCTGTTTTAGCTGGGCATTAATTTCTAAATAAAATATTTTGTATTTTTCTGTTTAAATGTTATTGATTTCCATTCAAAAATGTCCAAAGTAGAATGTTCAGAAGAATATCGTTACGAAATCTTTACATTCAAGTTATGGAGTTATAGAAGAACGTATTATTGTTGTAAACTTGGAGTATGAATAATCTCGGTCAAGGTTTATGGGACCTAGATCGTGTGTTGAAATTGAGTATATAGATGAAAAAGGAACATGCGAATGTATGATTTCATATGAAGATAATAGCCCGGTGCTTTTTATCCGTGTATCTAGTGATGACAAATTGAATCTCTATAGCAAAGAATACTGACGAAATTTTGTCATTTTTAAATTCTCGCACTGTGTAACAAGACGAAATACGTGATCCATATTTGAGGAAATGTCCAGTCAGTGAACAATGTAAACGTGTAAAAGTGTGATGGTTTTCAAATCCTTTAATTGAACGAGAAACGAATCCCAGAAATTGAATACATTTATGAATAACATGGTAATAATAAGAA
Organism: Druceiella hillmani; assembly: GCA_039881145.1. NCBI lineage: Eukaryota > Metazoa > Arthropoda > Insecta > Lepidoptera > Hepialidae > Druceiella > Druceiella hillmani. The sequence continues at coordinate 104,899,911 of JAYKKI010000001.1, read as the reverse complement.
GGAAACGTTAATTTTTCATCAAAGGAAATTTTGAAATCCTAACAACCTATTTACATGTATTATCGTGCCGCCCAACATGTAGGTAAATAAAATTTAATTTTTTACATTAGTGAAGGAGATAATAAATTACTTGTCGACATTTCGAAACAAAGAAGCATGCGAGCTCTCTTTTTAAAATACTGCCCCTTTTATGTAAATTCTTTTATAACAAAATGGTCTTATATAATATTATGTTATATAATAATTAAAGTTTGTATGTCTTATATACATCGCCCTGCATGATTTGTGAAACTACTTATTAAATTATAAAAGGGTAGATGTACACGGACATATGAAATGTGTTCATTTCCTGTTTTTACGTTATTTAGAAGGCGGACACAGGGATTATAAAAAAAAAGCGCATTAGAATTTCTGTGTCGATGCTGTTCATATTATTATGCCAAGAGGTTCGTTTGATAAAACATCAGAAGTAATAAAATACGAAAATTACGCTGGAATGTTGATGACTTTCCTCTGAAGCAAATTATAGGACTACAACCTATACCATTCAGTTGTATCTAGCTAAAACCACTTCATTCTGCAGTATTTACGGCCAATAACTTTTACGTGCTGTCTTCGCTCAAGTTAGAGAGCATTGTAATCAGATACATATAAAACGACTGAGCTACGAAATAACTTTGAAATGACTCAAATTATATATAATATTATTCGTGCGTTTTTGTAAATTGCGCAACCAATTCGATGTTAGCGCTCTATTAATATTCGGTGGAGATATATTTATCAAATTAATAATACTTATAAGGTAAATAGTTAAAGTGATTTAACAAACATATTTAGAGCGAAGGAGTTTCTTGACCTTTTGTTATAATGAACTTGGAAAAAAAATATAAGCTACAATATAAATTCGTGTTTCGGGACAGTTTTCTGACGTATCAACAGTTCGTAGGTTTGGAGTATTTTGATTATCCATTCAGCTACAGATAATACGTGCTAGTACCCTTCATTTATAGTTTTTCAGCTATCATTGTAGCTTTTAATTCACTTAACAACGACCGCACTCATAAGTTGCGAGCGCCATGATGTTACTGGATCGAGTTCCAATCTATAAAAATTTAAAAATAATTATTAAACACTGAAATAATTTTTTTATATATAAAAAAACATAAATATTTAAAAGAATATTTATTAATATCCTGTTGCATCATTTAGTGTCAAAAATGTATTAATAAAGAAAGAATATATCAATAAAAAATAAAGATTATGAATGGACCAACAAAAAAATAAGAATAATGAAAAGCAAAAGTAAAATAAAGAGGAAAGAATAATTTTAAACCAAAACTGTTATTAAAAAAAGAAAAACCAAATTTGAAATTACTACAAAAAATTACTCAAACATTTATCCCAAAATTATCCAAAACATTCCTATAAAAACAACTTTTTAAAAGAAAATTAAGCGAGTTCAAATACCCACATAGTCAGAATGAGACTGCAAATATAAAATAACGAAAATATGAGGTCCCATCTAATCTAGTTGAAATTTTTGCGGTACAATATCAAATCCAAACATAATGAAATTTGCAAATTACGGCTACTGCTAGAGATTTTTTAAATCGATACCAAGTTGTCCTTTATTTTCCGAAGTTTTTATAGCATGTGCGTATAGAAATATGCACATAGTTGAGTACAATATATTACTTGGCACTGGATCCAAAAATCTCTAGCTGTAGTCTTTAGTAGCCTAGGGATCACACTAGGGGTATATCTTTTAAAATTAAAAAAATATTATCAAAATTGATTTATAAATGTGGGGGATATGAGATATAAACAACAAATAAGGTAAAATAGAGAAAATTCACAGTTATTGATGCATGTTAAAAAAAAGTGAAGTTCTATGCTATATATAAACTATTTCGCTGATAAAAGAATTAGGAAAGGCAAAGTTATTTTCAAATATTAGTTAAAACACGTTTTACATTTTTGATTCTAATTCAGTATTTCACGAACCGTTGATTCAGTGAGCACATAATATATTTTGTATTATATATATATATACATAATATATTTTGTATTATATATTCAATAAGTTCCAATTTATTTTAGTCAAAAATTAAATTTACTAGTCAATATTTAATTTTACTACCCAAATTCTCCCAAGTGTTCAATATTTAAATATATCGACGTGAAAAAAATAAAGATACGAAATTATATAATACCATTATGCGATTCTTTGATATCAATTTTAAAATAAGTCTCCATTAATTGAAATGACTGAACAGCTAAATTAATGTTTATAAACACTCAAGGAGTGTCTTATTGAATAAAATGTAAATACAAAATGCCAAATAATTTTAAGCTGTCTCCATAGACTTCGTATTACGAATAAAATCCTTAATGTGTGACTGAAAGTACTCATGTAGTCAATTGAAAGTACTCATCACTTTGATTTGATTTTACCACCTAGAAAAAATAACCCCTTTGATTTGATTTTACTACCTAGAAAAAATAACCCCTTTAGTTTGATTTTATTACCTTGAAAAATCAAGCCCAAGTTTAAAGGTCGTGACAAAATATGAAATAACTTTATTTACAGTTAAAATTAATAGAAACCTTTTATAAATTATTAGCACTATGTGAGCATAACGACTAATTTTTAAAAACAATTTTTTGTATTATTAATTCTGCAGGCATTGTTGCTAATTGAATAAAATTTCTTTACTTCATTTATATGTTTTGAATATATCAATTTTAGTTCCTATTATAACTGCTCCCACATGAACGAAACTGTAACAGTTGGCAAATTTGTTCAAAATTTGTAATGAAAAATTATTTAATAATATAAAAAGGCATGAAAAAAATGGGAATATTGCGCTGATCTTTAATTTCCGAGTTTTTAAGCGGAGATACACTCATGTGATTTTATTTTCCAAAAGTAATTATTTTCTGAAAAATAAACAATGCATTGGTTAATATTTCTAAAATATGGTAGCGGATATGTATCTTTGCAATTAATGGGTTAAATGTACGACATTCTTCTATGACAACGCCTAGTATAAATTTCATTTTAAAAAATATACACTCCATATATTTTCATTGTACGAAACTCTTCAGACTAACTACCGTCTTTGTTCGTATGTACGTTAGATTTTATACATAACATCCATATACATGGACCTAATAAAGGTTTCTAGGTCTATGCGTGGATAAGTTTTATTTATATACTGTTTTATTTTCAAGCCTCATTTGTCTTTTTTCATATTACTTAAAAATTAGGGTAATGAACCGCTTATGCAAAATGATGGTCATTTGGCTTGATTGTAGTTACTTAACATGGCCCACTTTTCCTTTATTTTTTCAAGGTTCACACATTGACAAAATATTTCGGTACCACTTTCTGGGTTGTTAAATATCATGTAAATTACCAAAATATAATTTGCTATGAAGAGTAAAATATAATTTGCAGATAAATTTTACCATTAGAAATTTGCGTTATGTGAAGTTTTCTAATGACTTTAACAAACAGACATTTGATTTGATAATTTTAATTATATGATGATAGATTTGATAATTCATATTTATAGGAATGTTTTGCCAATTTAAAATATAAAAATCTTCCGAGTGATAAGCCAGGAGGATATATATTCAAATCAAGTGGGTAGATTGTAATAGCTCTTTAATTTTAAATAATAAAGTAATTTTAAGATTCTATTTACAATATTTCATACGAATAGTAACCCTGAAGTGTTTTGTTTTATTAATAAAAGTAATAAATTAAGTTCTGTATTAAACGAATTTTGTTCTAAATCCAATGCAATAAAAACTACTCTGTTGACAGCTGTCACTTGCATAACAACGAGGAGAAATCATTTTTTAGAACACTCACGTCTTTAAAAGCCAGATTTATATAGCAACGGAAACGGAACTGACGGAACACATGGAAACGCCTAAGTGCAACATATAACGTCTTAATTGATAACTTTCCAGAGAAGCTTGATGACATATTATGAGTAGCAAGTATTCACTCACCTTCAGTTGAGACCCTTTCCACTGAGTTCAGGCAATTTCCCAATCAAATTCAGGATATGATGAAGTCGCTTTTAACTTTATACAATGATTTAGAGCTCCACATGCAGGATCTGGAGGCAAAGAGATGTCAAAATATTATCCTCATTCATGGCGTCAAAGAAGAAGCTACTGTCACTCCGACACCAGTCGCTCTTGGCGTCATCGTTGACAAACTTGGTTGTTCTGCAATAAGTGAAGTCAACCTAAATTCGTGCTATCATCTGGGTACTGAAAATATGCAGCGCAAGGCTCCGAGACTGATAGTCGTCAAATTTACCCGCAGCGAACACCCTTATAAAGTATGGTTGGTGAAGAAAACATTAAAGGAAACGGTGTGCTCCTCACGTAATCTCTAATTCGATCTTGACAGTTATTGTTCGCTGAGGTTCGCGCAATCTTCCAATCCAAAAAACTACTAGACACAAGATGGAAGGAGGGTTATGATGTTTCTCGATGGAGTGTTGTGATGTTTCTCTAGGAATATATCACACGTCCTGCACAGATGGAGCAAATAAGAGTAATTTTATCCCCTTTTCACGCCAATAATAAAACTGATCTTCACAACACTGCGTCAGGCACAAAAAAATAATCAACTTGCAAATAATAATTAATTCACATAAAAATTACTAGTTTAATAGATTTGTTACAAATTTATTTTACATAAAAGCCATATTTTATATTTCTATAACGTTATTATCTACTTAACACAGAAATACGAATTTTATTGATATGCAACAATTACATTTATGAAAGTACACTTTCTGATATTTTGTGATTTATGCATAGACGTACATAATATTTTCGGACTATTGAGGCCTATATTTCTGTATGTTAAATATGATATAACCTTGAGCCATTTTGTGATTCCTTTAATATTATCATGCTCGATATTTTTCAGTTTGTTTTTCTCGCAGCCTTTCTAAGTTGCATGTCTGTTACATCAATGCTCAGAATATTTCATCCCATTATTCGGATTTCATTAATTGTTTTGAAAATTTAAATATACATGCTTGCCTTATTAATGAAATCTGGCTTAAACCTTCACTCCCCTTAAATATTTATTCGCTTCCAGGTTTCATATTAATCCGTAATGACTGCCATGATGATGATCTTCCTTTTAAAATTATCGCAAAATCCCTAACCGACTGTTTGTCCATAATGGAATATTTATTTTTTTTATATTACTTTCTCTAGAATGAAATTACTCTTAGGAGTTGGGTACTCACTACTTGGTATTTAATGATTTTGAGAGTATTGTTGGCAGTCATATACCATTATATACCCATAAGGTGAGTATGGGTGACTTCAATATCTGCCTGTATAAAAGTGGTATGAGAAATGTAGTGTACATTCTCTTGGAACAGTGTAAATGTTGGAGACATCACCATTCTCTCGTTCTTTGCTACCTATCACCGGGTAAATTTTCATTCCCCTTATGAATAATTACTTATCCGATAAGTTGTGTAGTCTATTGCGTAGTAGATTTAACATATTTGCTTGAGGATGATCAGCTCTTTGATTGGGATAGAATTTTACCCACTAAAACGGTTGATTAAAAATATATTTAATTCTACAACCGCATCGTCAAACTGTTTGATAAGGATGCACTCCTTAAATAAAAGAAAATTTAAAGAAAGGCAGCCAAGTTATTGCTAAGCGCGATCGAGCCAAAGTCAGATATAAAGCGAACACCAGTCCTTCAACATGGGAGACATTTAGAGTGCTTAGGAATAGATGTGTACAAATGTGAAGAAATACTAAAAAACATTACACCTTATATATGCCTCTTCTATACGCAAATACTCTTGTTTAAACATTTAGAAATTCCTTGGCAACCTGGAAGTTAGTAATTCTTATACTGATGCGTATTGCCAGTTTGACCTTAAACTTTAACTCTTTCTATGCCAGTCCCCTCTTATTACTTGACCCAGCTGCTAAGTCGGAAACATTAAAGAGAATCCATCTTCTCTTTTCTTACCACGAATTTACATTTAATAAGACTTATGATTTGGAAATTAAAATCAATCTTCTGGCAATAAAAAACAATTCCACGGTACGTACGATGGCTTAAGTATTCAAGTTCTTAAGCTTATCATAGATAATGTAATCCCTGTTTTTGCTGACATACTTAACACACCTCTAATAACTACCACTTTCTCTTCTGAGCAAAAGATAGCATATTTAATACCCTTACAAAAATATTGTAGCCTGTACATCTTAAAGAATTTCGACCCATTTCCAAACTACCACTTCTATCGAAACTCTTTGAGCGCATAGTCCATGATAAATATGTTCGATGTATTAACATTTGCAAACATCTAAATCCAATTCAATCTGGTTTCAAAACTGGCTATATATCTCAACAACGTGAGTGAAAATTACAGATAATATACGTTTAACCATGAATAACACTCAATCCACAATACTAGTACTTCTTGATTTCAGCAGTGTATACAACTCCGTTGACTTTGATATTTTGCTAACTTGTCTAATATCTTTGAATACATTTCAACACTCATTAAAAAGGTTTAGCTCACATCTATATGGACATCGGCAATCTGTGAAGTCTTCATATTCGTTCTCTGAATAGAGAGATTTAGCTGGTGTGCCTCAAAGAGGAAATCTTTCTACACTTCTTATTTCAATATTTATTGATGGGGTTCTTGGGAATATATATAGTAATTATCATATTTACGCCGAAGATTTACAAATATATACTCATACTTATGTAAACTCCATAGCAATGGTTATCAATACTCTCAATGAAGACCTCCTTCAATCAACCAGTGGGCTCATAAAATAGGTCTGTCAGTTAATCCAACTAAGTCTTAAGCTATCATAATTGATAGTCAAAGATACGTTTCTAAAACAGATCTGCTGCATATAACATTAAATTACACACCAATTACATTTACTTCAACTGTTAAAGACTTGGGTCTGCTGATCGACCAAAATCTAGCTGGTAACCTCAAGTAAATGACATTATTCATCGTATCTTCAGCAGAATTCACTCCCTCAAGAATCTTAAAAAATGTCTAATGTTTAAACCAAAGCTCACCTCGGTCCAACTCTCTTACTGCCACTGCTTGACTATAAACATGTATGTTATCCAGATCATGCTGAGTATAGCCATATGAAATTAGAACGCCTACAAAATTTCTGCATCCGCTTTATTTTTGGTCTCATGTGTCTCAATTCAGAGCGCAACTTAAATGGACGGATCTCCGTAATCTACGTAATCTTCACATTCTTAAATTTCTCTATTTCGAATAATGACACTTCTCCAACTTATCTTAGAAGCGGATTTAGTTACTTGTCTGTACACGGCATAAGGCTACGCTCTGAAAACTAGCTCAGTTTCCTTCCCAAATATACAATTATCTTTTATGAAAAGTCCTTCGCTGTCCAAGCTATAAAACATTGGAATCGACTAGACCCGGAAACTATGAACTTGTCCCCTTTAAATGTATTCAAAGATCGTCTGAAGAAGTACTTCCTCTCCTATACCCTCAGATCCACCGTTCCTAATTTCATTTTGTTCTTCATTTTCCTTGTTCCCAACCATGTCAAGATTAAAAATAAACCACTTTTTTTGTTTTTAATGTGTATTATTCATAGCTTAGTTTTGCTTATTTATATGTCATGACTTTTTTTTGGTAATTGTTATATCCTGAGTTTTATTTTTAATAATATATTTTAGTCATCCACATGACAAAATGTTTATATTTAATCAATATTGACTGGAAGAGATTATTCATGTAGCGATAAGTTCACCAAATATATATATGTACGTTAAAGTATGAATAAAAAAAATAAAAAATATCTAAATAATTAAATAAAAGATTTTACTTTTTAGGCCACAGGAACAATAAGATAATTGGGAACTTTCATAAATTAAATTTAAGTCTTTTTTCTTCACAATTAAATGGAACTACGTGATGTAGTATTATTTCTACTTTCTTTAAGTTCTTTACCACGACCTAGGTTTCGTTGTATAACATCTTCAGGTGGCTTATTATTAGCAAAAAGATTTTGTAATACAACGAAACCTAGGTCGTGGTAAAGAACTTAAAGAAAGTAGAAATAATACTACATCACATAGTTTTATTTAATTGTGAATAATAAATTTCTAGAAAAATAACGCCAAATATATTCAATTTTCTTTTCTCACTAATAATTTTTTTTTTATTTATTTTAAAAAAATTATGGCAAAATTATTATAATTCTATCTTTGCAGTCCAGCTCAGAGATAATTAATTGCATTCCTTGTTTCGGTAGACTTTAAGATTTTGATATTGTAGAAATAATTCTGCTCTTTATATAAACTTGCATTAAAGGTTAAGCAAATAGATAAATTCAGATTAAAAAATTTTTCTCTACTTATCAAGTAAATATGATTAAAAATGCATGTAGTTATTCAAAGTTGAAACTTTTATACTCTAGGACAGAAAACAAAATTATGAATCAGACTGATTGAATGAAACATCGCCATAGTTCTTTGTTTCAAAATTATATTTGACTCTAAATGACTTTTCTATTTCATTTATTCGTTTATAGTAGGATACAATATATGCCAGGTTATTTTTTAAACTCTTTCGCAGTTTACAGGTTATTAAAAATTTACAAAAAATTAAAACCAAAACAAAACATTATCAAGAATATAATATTACTCAATTTTTTTCAGCGCATATTTTTAATTTTTCGAAAAGGCGAATAAATTATGTAGGGGAAGAAATCATTGCTGAACCCACTTATCCAATTGATTATATATTTTTAAACATTGCTATTTGAACGTGCAATATAAAATATGACAAAAGTTATAAAATACAAAGACCGGTAATTTTTTTGAGTGACACATATTTTTTTCCTTATTCACTTAAAAATCTTCTAAGAAAAATTCTCCACACATTTGCAAAACAAAGGCAAAAAACTTAATATGCTGGAGTGAATACTGGTAGGACATAACTAAATAAAGAAGTTGCTTAGTACCCATTCAAACGTAGCTTTCATTAAGATGCTGTTTGGAATTTATTTTAACACCTAAATTGCATTTTTTCCTTGGAATATTCCCTGAGGTTTGAGATATTTTTATTAAAATAATGTAATAGAAAATTTAGAATATTTTTTTGGGATATTTTGTCCCATATTAGCTGTGAAGTGTGCTGTAAGAAACCGGGGGGTTTCTCTTGCATAGAATTATATTAATTATGCTGATTCTACCGTAACCGTCCCGTCGCCTCTAATGTAAAAATGAGCTTTGTTTCACCGGTGCTCTTTATGACACAAGTGAAGGCGTATTGAAATTTCTTTAATATCCAGAACTTTGCATTAAATATATCTGAAAAATATACCTTCCAAATTAAAAAAATATAATTTTAATGAAATATTCTAATTCGTTTTTATAATTTATCAAGCAGTTAATTTTATTTGTTTTTAGTAACAGTTTAGACTTATTTACTTTGCAAAGTTTCTAGTTAAGCACTTTTGTTACAAAAATAAAGTTAATGAGGTTTCAGGAGGGAAATTCACTGTAAATCTCTTCATTCTAGCGTGTAGTATTTTTTGAATAGTTCAAAATTGACGTTTTTATTTGTCATAAAAATAATCAAACAATATTTCAGTATTTACATAATTTATAATTTATACTCGTCAATATGTAAGTTAGAATTCAGGTAAAGTATCGATTCACGTTTCATATCTATTTATAAGCTACTAGATTAGTCAATCAATAAATTGGGTGGTAGCAAGGTGCATAAGAAATAAATATTACCTATATCATCATTTATTAGGAAATGCGCATATCAATTTTTTAAATAAGCTTTTGCCTAATAATGATTGATTTGCAGTAATCTACAGGTGGTACTTAACATTTTACTAAAATGGTAGATTGACAAATAATCCATTAAAATCTGTTGAATGATTCTAGTACTACATAATTTCTCACGTAAAAAATAATGAGACGAAAATAGATTTATATCAGTCCACCATTTATCAGTCACTAAGAATTTCTCAAATAGTTATATGACAGTATTATAGTAGCAAATAACATGCTGATATATGTTCATATAATGTCAGCCAAAAAAGTGGCATCTTGAATATTTCAACGCAATTATTAATATCTTAAGATTGTCAGCATAATTAGTACGTTATTAAAAAATTATTTTTGGGTTGACGACCAAAATCCCCAAATCACAGCATATTATTTTCTTAAAATTATAGAAATGATAGAAGGCTGAAAATGAAAACGTATTGCCAGTCCAATAGTTGAGGCTTGTGAATAGTTATAGAAATACATAATAATTAGGAATTAAATGTACAGGTCAATATTTATTCCTATCCTATCTAGAACCAAACCTGAAAATGAGTCACCCGAGAAATCTTCCAAATTAAGTTTAGAAACAGAAAAGATAATAAACTGACTAAAGGACCTGCAATAAAGAAAATACTTTCTAAGTTGACTCTTTCACTACAAAAGTCATGTTCTCTTCTTCATAACGTAATTAATCATAACTGATTTCCTGTGTATATTTTTTGTTACACTGAGCTATTGGTTCCCACTCTGCCACAGAGAAGCACTAATATTATATGTATCTTTTTAGATTTCCGTAACAAAATTAGGAAGCCTTATGGTATTGCTAAACCATTCTATCTTATAATATTGGTACTATAAAATTTGGTATTTTTTAACTCTTGCTCCCAGAATATTTGTGTTATAAAATTAAAATTTGGTATTTTTATATCTAATTACAACACTTACAAATTTAGGAGACAAAATTTTTAAGATATCTTTTTTAGGGTTTCTTCCTCTGCATGTAAAATCGGGGTGATTTTTTTCTCATATATCCCATTTTTATCATGGTAATAAGTCTTTTAAAATATTTCTGTCACGAACATTTTTTCGATAAAGGGATCCATTTAGGAAACATCAAGTCTTAATTTGCTTGTTGTAAAAGTTTTACTATTTTCTCGATAGTAGTATATAAAGAAATTTTTATATATAATAATAAATATTTATATATATAATAAATAATTATATATAAAGAAATTAAAACAAAAATTGGCAAAGCAATTTGATTTAGTTTAAGAGTAATAGTCGACGAATTTATGACATGTTAATGAATCTGTAAAAAGGTCGTCATAGAAGCTCTACACAAATGACTTAAATCAAGTGTCTAGTAACTTTGTATAATCACATGTATATTTATTATGTCTGTGAAAGATATAGAAAACTGTATATTTATTTATTAAAATGGTGGGAAATCATACTAATATTTGTAAATAATTTAATAGAAACGCTACAAAAGATTAAATATTTACTTCCGCCTAAGCGCTTGTGATGCTTGGGCTTCCAATTAAAACCTATTTTCCCGTTTTTCCTAAGACATTTTAATAAGTTTATCTATTTTTCACTTCATCACTGTATTACACTAAAACTATTGAACCGAATGGAACTTTAATTAAAATAATACTTTCTTTTCAATATAAAATATAAATTAATTTGTTGGCATCTTTTATATTGTAATTGATTTAAATTCAATTATTGCTTCTCACGTTTTAACAATCCATTGCTTAAGAAATTACAAAGAGAAATTATATGTTACAGCCATTCAGTTTAAAGTACGAGCTGAGATACTAGTTACGTTTATCCCAGTTAAGTGTATTTTTAAGATTTAAACATATTCTATGATAAAAAGTCCTCATTATTTAATAATCTAAAGTAGGAAATTCGCAAGTAAAAGCTTATTTTTAAAAAGAGAATGCGGTTTCGTTAAAAATACCTTATCAATGATAGTGTATTTAAAATATGGTATGGATAATAGTGTGATTACGACGATATGGAAATGAAAGTTGTAACAATTCGATTGCGCCGAGTTGCATTGAATGAGAATGAACAATAAAACGTTAGCCCATGACGAATATTTTTAATGTGACTTTCTTCGTCTTAATGTTTAACTTAATACAACATGTGTCATCACGCATACATCATGCATAGTGAAATATTTAGATATTTTGCTTTAATAAACCGATATTTTGTCCCGAAATTAAAATTAGAACGCTGGAGATGTAAAAGTAAAACTTAAACCTCTAATTGCAAAGCACAGTTAGTTAGTATACATTAAAGATTAGTATAGATTGAGTAAACTGAAAAAACGATAACCCTTAATTTTTTTTTAATCAACAGATCAAAATAGTTCTAATTTTGTTTTTGTTTTTAATTCGTGTTATTAAACAGAATAGCATCCAAGAAAAAAAATGTCAATCGCTACAGTCATTTTTGAACATTGTTTAAACTTTTATACTCGGGAAATGGTCTCTAATATTTTTGTCTAGGAGAAGGATTTTTGGAAAGGTTTTCAGGGTTATTCTGTACAAATTCATAAATCTAAAAACGCTTCCTAGTGCCAGTTTTAACAGTTTTCCAGTGTTGACTAAAATGATATGTTAGGCAAGAAATGCAATGTCATGAGACTGTTTCTACGTGAAATACATACATTTTTAAAACTACCCCTTATAAGATGACTCACGTGTCTGTTTCCCACAACCATTTCTCTGTCGCTTGGCGTTAAAACTTAAAACTTGATATAGTAATAAATCGTATTAAGCGGCACTTATTCCAGTAATTAACACTAAAAATATTCGTACGGGAATTTTAGGAGGTGCTGGGGTAAATTAATTACTCGATTTTTTTTTTACCTAAATAAAATATCATTTGAAAATGCTATGTTCACAAAACTATTTATTTAATAATTTTATATATTATGTCTATAGAGATATATAAAACTATGCGAAAGAAAATTAACTCCACCTTTTTCGAGATTAAACCAAAATTATGAGAGAAAGAAATTTTGTAGAGATCTACGCAATAGTTGTAGGATAAGTCTGGCTAAGATTCCAGATGCCATTATTTTTTATATATATACCAAGGACTTATATTACTCACTATGTACTGTACCTGTAAGAGACATAGTGAGTAATATATTTAAGTTGCAAAAAAATTGTATTCACGAATAGCTAAATAAAAATATCATACGGTGGCAACAATTTATAAGTGCTCAATAGTGTACCGATCTCTCGTAGTGCGAGTTCTACTCGTACTTGAAAAATATTTTTAGGTAAATATAATTACGGCAAATAATTATTGAATTAGGTCGTTATATTCGCTACTTTGATCGTTTAGCAAGACAACCAATTCAAACCAGCAAAAATTAGCTGATAAAAAAATATTCCATCGGGTTATCGAGATCGACCTAGAAAAAACATATATAGCTTTGGGTCGCAGCTATTTGATCTGTTCCATATAGACTTATTTTAAAAAGAATAGAGAACATTGAAACGAGATTAAAATAAAAAAAGAAAATATATACGTTTTTACGCAAAACACAAGTTGAAACATGGATTTTAGAGCCTTTTACATTGCAAGTCCGGTTCACTGACGTCATTAATTAATCCGCGTCCGCGATATGGCGCGACTCACGAACTGATCGGCAAATTCGACCCGCGCTCCCGCCCCAACATCGATCATTATATTACTGTGGGCGGATGTTGGGCGGGTTATTTGTACCCTTTTTTGTATTACGCTGCGGGCAGTCATGTATGATCTATACAGTAAGTGTGACATTATATGGCAGTGAGCATACGGGCGTTTGTTTTAAATTGCGTTCATATATTTAGGTTTATTTTATGAGCAGCGTTAATGATATTGGACAAAAAGGTGAAAAAATTTTATCTTATACTAATTATTTATTAAAATAATTGTATATTTTGACATAATCAGACCTCTGTTGTATTATTCACTTTGCTTAACGTATGCATTAGCTAACACACGACAATTAAGATTGTCTTAACATTCGCTTTTAAAATCGGCATCGAGTATTGTATTTGGCTTGGTCTTAACCTTTTTTTATTTTTCCTTATTTCTTCCTTTTTTTATGTTCATTTATACAGATAATAAATAGTTGGTTATAATAGAAAAATTAAAATACTAAAAATTAAAAACTACACGATTCAGAGTACAAGAAGTTTCTCACCAAATGGAGGCCTAGAACTGTCACCTAGCAGGAAAGAACCTAATTTCTGTAGATAATTCTTCATAAAAATCAAATTATTGGACACAACATTGTGAAAATTAGCGTGCATCTAATGTAATAGTTAATCGAGTTATAATTACTTCTATCATAAATACTGGAGACTGGCGTGCTAGCTGATAATATTGCTCACAATCGCGTAATATTTTTAAAAGTATTAAGATTTCAGAAATTTTCAATTATTTCTGAAATGTAGCTAGAATATAAGACATATTAAATTTTTAATTTGATTAAACATTTTTTTAATTATATTTTGCTATATTATGGTGCACGCAATAATCATTTCCACTCTTAAACTGGAGACGATGTAAACTGATTGAATATAACGTGCGAATATAAGTTTTTAAAATCAAATTTTTCTGTATGCTAAACTAAGTTTCATTGAAAGAGTTCGTAGCACTAATTAGCTTCTTCCGCAAGAAAATTATTCCTAAACACCTCCGTTATTTATAAACATTTGTAAAAATATTTGTATATATATATTGATTGGTAAACTTTATTGTAAATTAAATATTGGGCTTGCTAATCATTATAATTCATCCCCAAGAATTCGAGACTTTCCTAAAAACATTATCGGCAGTTTCAAAAAATTACATTATACGTGTTAATAGGGCCAATTTCTTTCGATTAATGAAAGTTAGTACTAAGTTTTTAAATGTTTTATATCAAAAAAAGTTCATTTAAATCGACGTCAAGTACGGACTTTATTACTTTATAAGTGTTCCGCCTGGGTCACAATTAATGAATTTAAAACTTAAATTTGATTGGAGTAATTATTAATCTGCAATCGGGATTGGGTTATGTACGTTAATCACACACAATTGCCAATGGTTTATTACCGAACAACTATAAGTTTCAGCATCCAAATCTAAACTAAATGTTAAACATTTATGGCCTCCTAACAAAATATTATTGAAATTTTATTCCGGGAAAAACAAATTTCAAATAAAACCGCAAAGTATACCTTTAAAAAACTGTGAAATATAACTGGGTTCTGCTAATACATCTTTATTGTTTATCCTATATAACGCTATTTTAAAATCATTTGTTTAGAATGCACAAAAGAAAAAATGTAAGGATGGATAACTTCAAAACAATTTTGTGGAAATTGTTGGATCTCAGTAAACAAATGTTTGCACTGATATCACATTACTACTGCCTAACAAATGGCAAATCATAGATGAAGGTAGTTTTGTGATATTTACATTTAATATTTTTTATAAGAACAAGTAGGTGTTCAAAATTTAAAAGTCACTGTACATTACAACAAAACTCGATGTGTTAAAAGATGAATATTTGCCAAGAAAATGTATAGATCGATAGAACCACTAAAGTCCTTTCATAAAAAATATATAGACACAACCGTATTTAGCTTCATTCGTCTCAGAACGACCACGACTACAACATAGAGGCTGTAAAAAAATGTTCATAAAACATGATTTTTTGCATCAAATTGTACATATTCCAGACGGGTTTTTGCAAAAAAAAATTTAATTTTTTAATGAATTTTCATCTATACCTGAATATTTGCTACTCAATTTTATGCAGAGAATCACTAGTATGAATAATTGGTACGTTCTTTATTATGAAGTATATGTTATGTTATAATCTTTTTGATAAGATAACAAGGTACCTGCTTGTTATTTACTTACTTTAACAGCTTTGCAATATCTATTCGGTTACATATTTTAGGAAACCACAATATCGTAAAACCATTATAGTTTAATGTAATATACATTTTTTATGGAATAGTTCCACCCTATAGAAAGTATTTTTTCACTGAATTTAAGGTAGTTAAATAAGGTTTACAGAATTTATTCTATTTGGAAATAAATCCAAAAGTAAGTTTTTGAATCGATTATATTTTCGAAACAGTGTTTAGAATTGACTACTAGGAGGATTCTTAATACCAAAAATAAGTTTGTAAAATTTTTTTTAGTTCTGTGTTTGCAAGAACTTCATAAACTGTAAATTTACGATGTTTAACAAAACTATAAATCATAATAAAGTATGTGTCCTTGTAGAAAGAAGTTAAGCATGATTTTAAGATTTTAAAAAAGAATATTGCATAGAATACATTTTTAATAAAATCTAAATATGCCTTTTGACCGCGTTTTTAAGTTTACGGAGTTGGTAATTAGGTCATTAGAGAGGGTATTTTAATGACCTGTAACGAGTTGAGTGTCTCAGCAAGTTTTATCGTAATCAAGCTATCAGTCTTTGAATTATCTTTGAATAAGCAACTCTATCGGGAAGAAAATGAGAAATATGGAGAAAATTGGGTACCGCGTTGTTATAAAGTTCCTTACCAAGCAAGGAAAGACGATTCAAACGATACTGGCGTCCGATTACGGAGAATTTTCCCGGATAAAATTTTAAATACGGCAAGGACTCGCTTGAAGGCGACCCATGGCCCGGACGGCCAATTGCCTAAAAAACTACTCCGGAAATCGTTTAGAAGCAAAACAAAATATTGGAAAATGCTACACTGAAGAAGAAAAAGCTCGCAGAAATGGTTGAAGTGTTAAAAACAAATATTGGTAAAATTATTGACGATCATCTTGAGATGAGTAAGATTAATGCTAGGTGGAGGCCGAGAATTCTTATTCCGCCTCAAAAACAACATCGGGTTTAGTGTTTCCGCGCGTGTTTGGACCTCTGTATTCACTACAAAGGTCCAAGACCAAGAGGACAAGGATAAACTACTGAGTCGAAATGCTATTGGGGACAAAACTTTCGTTCATAATTATGAACCTGAATGTAATGTGAATTTATGCAGTGGTGCGAAAAAGGCACACCAGCACCCAAGAAGTTTAAAGTGTCACATTCGGCTGGAAAAATCATGGCAATAGTCTTTTAGGACTCAGAAAGAATCCTGTTCATATATTATAGAAAAAAAACAATTTTATAAACAAAGTATATTGAGCTTCAAGCCTAAACTAAATGAAAGAATCCATCAAAAGATAAAGAAAGGGAAAATTAATCAAAGGTGTCCTCCTTCTGCATCACAATTCACCTGTTCATGAGAGTCGTATTGCGTTGGCTGCCATGCGTTAAGTGGGCTTCAATATTTTGAATCACACCCCCTACAGCCTTGACCTGGCTCTTAAGGATTTCGCAAATAGGCAAAAATGGATGTTTGGTTTCGCAAAATACTCAATAACTACGAAAGTTAGATATTACATTAAAATATCAGGGCATAGAATGGCCTTTGTACTACGTTTTCGTACGATATTTTTCTAAATTATGTTCCAAACTTAAAAAAAAATCTCAAAGTAACCTCTTTTACTAAAAAGGCTCTCCGCTGTTTCGCATATTAGAATAACATTATAAAGATATATCGATTTTCAATTCACTGTGTCTATTCTTAATTAATATAGCTACATTCTTGAACATGGATTTAACTATGACATAAATATGAAGCCTTATTTTAGCCTTATTGGTGTTATTAGGTTAAATTTGCCGAATTTTTACGGCATTCCGCGCGCAAATATTCTATACTAGCTTCTATGAAAGTAAAAACGATTATTATCTCCGGCACTCGCCCATATTTTAAATTCAGTATCGTTTGCGCTTGCAAACAGTGAGGATGTGTGATCCGGTCGCTCTTCGTCAGCTTGTGCCATAGATTTATAACGCGTACACGGCTTGCACACAGCATAAGTTTTATGTTGTATGTTACGATAACATTACGTATAAATCATTGTAACATAATATCTCAATGATACATTTGAAATGCATAATATTTTGTGTCACTTTGGGAATTTTATTGGGAGCGAAAAATTAAAAAAAAATATTATGTGCCCTAAACAAAAGGCTTGTAGAAATTTTGAATAGGCGTAATATAGAATTATTAAATATACTCGTATTTTAGAAGTAGTAAATCGATATTTTGCTTTTACTGATTATTGAGTATTATAGTACGGAGATATATTTTATAATTTAATTTTATACGATGTATAATTTTTTTAAACATGAAAGGTTTAAGTTTTTTAGATGCATCTGTAAGTGCAATATTGTATTTTATTGAATATTGTAATGATTCCCTTTTAGTATTTTACCAAAATTTTAAAAACAAGTTACTCGTTACTCTATGTTCGTCTGTCTGTATTTTACGGCCATTTATCGTGTGAACGCTGATTTAGAAAGCCGACATAAAATTTGACATGGTTATAACTTCGAGTAGACGCAGATATAAAACATAAAAACTATAAATCGGGTTGATTTGTAGAGAGAGGGGGAAAATGAAGGGTCAACAATTGTTTTTATCGTGCTCATTATGTGGGTTATACTATGAAAAACTCGGTAAAGTAGGAGTTCAATAATATTAATATTTTTGAACACCATGCAAATTTTTTTTTTAAAATGTCGTAGAAATTATTAATCAACTGGAAAATTATTCTAACTTTTGCATTTGTGTTTATGCAATTTTATTTTATCATTAAAACAAAATAATCGTCATAGTTGTTGCCAGAACCATACTATAGATGAAATTCAAAATAATGTTGCAGGAGGTAATGTTGAAAGAGAAGGATAATGTACTAGGGCACAAAATGTACGTCTGATATAATACTCCCGAGTTAACTAAAAATGTTTGCGTATTACATTTCCCCACCAATCTGATTAAGCCTATTTAATAAGATAGTTCCAGGTCTAGTCATAGTGAATCAAAGAGTAATCTCGTGTTTTAACTTACAAATATGTACTTATATATATATGTATATATATATATATATATATATATATATATATATATATATATATATATATATATATATACATATACATATACATATACATATACATATAAATATACATATACATATACATATGCATATACATATACATATACATATACATATACATATACATATACATATACATATACATATACATATAAATATACATATACATATACATATGCATATACATATACATATACATATACATATACATATACATATACATATACATATACATATACATATACATATACATATACATATACATATACATATACATACACATACACATACACATACACATACACATACACATACACATACACATACACATACACATACACATACACATACACATACACATACACATACACATACACATACACATGCACATGCACATGCACATGCACATGCACATGCACATGCACATGCACATGCACATGCACATGCACATGCACATGCACATGCACATGCACATGCACATGCACATGCACATGCACATGCACATGCACATGCACATGCACATGCACATGCACATGCACATGCACATGCACATGCACATGCACATGCACATGCACATGCACATGCACATGCACATGCACATGCACATGCACATGCACATGCACATGCACATGCACATGCACATACACATACACATACACATACACATACACATACACATACACATACACATACACATACACATACACATATACATATACATATACATATACATATACATATACATATACATACACATATACATATACAAATACAATTGGTCAATTTAGATTTTTCATATTTAATGCCTAAATATTTTTATTTGCGAAGAAAAAAAAAGACAGTGAGCCGTCACGGGACGCCTGACAGATGTGAAACATCGTGTTCGTATAAGCAATGTGCATAAAAGACAAGATTATTACAGGAACTAAATATATTATAATGAAAAAATAAAGTATTACGAATTTCTTACAGAAAATGGTGACTTTATTTAATAAACATTTATTTACAATTAATACAAAAATAATAAAGCACACGTTATGTGTACCGTAGTAAACAACAGCGTCGAACTGAGTGAGGAAGGGGTCGCGTAGTCGGTTGTGCATAGCGACACGTCGCCTTACCTTACACTCTACTACATATAGACTATATATATACCTTAGTATAGCCAACGATCCGGTTTATACCTGCGCCTATAGATGTTTCACATCAAAAATGTTTAATATTTTGTTCAACAAAATTTTTGATATTGCAGTTATTTTATCATAATTTGCACAACATTCTTTTAGGGATATTATTCTTATTTTAGCCTATATTTGCCGTACTAATTTACAAAAAGATTATTCATAAATAATAGTAGTAGCACAAAATATGTGCAACATTTTTTCATTATGGAATTCCCCAAGTTCAGTTAAAAATCAATCTAAACCATATCCAAGCTTGAATCGTATCCCGTATCAAGAGCATTACAAATACATTATAACAGAGAAATCATGCTCGGATTTATTTTAATATTTAGTCTAAAAAGTGTCTTAATCGATCCCATTGTGCCGATCGTGTTCGTATAACGCACACTACTAAGAGTCACCCAGCACCGCCGGGGCCGGCCCGCATGCGTGTGTATTAGTGGGAAACGAAATATTCATTGCATACATCCGACCCTTAATGATTATTGTTTATTCTTATTGTTATTTTAAGTCAACCCGAGTCCTCTCTTCGACGTACCACGCCTCTGGGATAAAGTTCTGCTCTGAGTTGAAGATAATACCGAGATACGTGACCTGGTCCCGCACGCCAATCCCGGCCTCAACCATTACAACAGACGGCTCCCTAGCCAACCTGCCATTGAATAGAATAATTTCAAACTTTCTGGGGGAAAGCTCAGCTTGTTATTGTCGCCGCCCGCTTCGCAATCTCTCTTCGGCTCGCTCCTCAGGCCAGCAGTAGCATGTCGTCGGCATAAGCGAGGGTCCCGTATCCTTGACGGGGTATTATGAGGATTCCGTCGAACATCACTTTCTGCAATATTGGTCTTAGAACTGAACGTGAAGTCAACGTTTTTCTAACTTCAGTATCTTCGTCCTACAAATAAAATACACGATCGCAAAAATAGTTCATAATCAACCAGCGGAAGTCCCTTTATACTCCCTGGGACTCTAAGGTGTTTAAAATGGTTGATGTGTTCTGTAGGTTTATTGAATCTCGTACAGGCAACGTAGAAGTCAGATTTAGGAACCTTCGGAAAATGTTTGTGGCCTTTTGTGGCCATCCATTGTGGCCTTTCTGTGCGCATCGGCTACCTTGCAGTGGTGCATCATATGCCATATAAGTGATACCAAATGCAACGCGTCACCTGTATGTAGTCAGCCATTCGGCATGGGATCCAGACAAAACCAGGTATAGCTAAAAGAACAATAGGCTGAGCAATAGAATCTTCCAAAAGATGGTCTTCAATTACTCAAGCATTGAATTAATT
Source organism: Druceiella hillmani (assembly GCA_039881145.1). NCBI lineage: Eukaryota > Metazoa > Arthropoda > Insecta > Lepidoptera > Hepialidae > Druceiella > Druceiella hillmani. The sequence continues at coordinate 104,878,546 of JAYKKI010000001.1, read as the reverse complement.
TTCATCATGCGAAATCTACACGCAGGGCTCCACTCAGTAAAATATTTACACCCTAACTTGGACACGGGTGACGTAGCAACTACTAGTAAAAACTAGTTTAAAAAACACTGTAAGTACAATTTTAATGTATTATTTTTCAAAAATATGTTTATGATTATGAACAAAAGTTTATAACCTTAAACTTTTGTTCCCAGACTGAAAGTTAGTGAGTTAGAGTTTCATAGAATATCCAAATTATACAGACAAATAATTGCAATAATGTAATGGTCTCATAACTTCTAAAAACGCATGAAATACATGACTGATGTATAATGAATGAAATATATACTTGTTTATAGAGCAATATATAAATAATAGAGTAGCGTGTTCCTCTGAAGTTTATTAGAAAACAAGTTGCTATAACGAGTACAAAATTACGATTTTCTGCATGGTGGATTATGTTTTTATTAATCTATTTTATGTCGTGACTTTAATTTAAAGTTTTACATTTTTTAAAATGCTTGGAAGATTTTATACCGATGATAAAATTGAAAGTGAAAAAAAAACAAAAAAACAATAAGGTCACATTAGTGTTTTTTTGTTTTTTTTTCAGATTTTATGACCAGATGATAGAAGTGAAAACAAAAATAAAACTACAATAACATGCGCGTATTATATTAAACTACTTCCAAATAAAATATTAAACACTAACTGTAAGCAACTTGAAATATTACACTAATTACATATAATAACCTAAACTTATATTTATTAAATTATACTTAAATAAAATATTAATCAAAATTGAAACGTAATTCTTGAAACGATGCACTCCATGCTAGACAGTGAACTCGCTTGGTCCATGCCGTAGGGAGCTGAGCTTACCCGAATGGTGAACTCGCTTGGCTGATACTGAAGAGAGCCGAGTTTACCCGATTCAGAATTTTATGAGGTCAGTCCATCGTGTCCCCGTAATCTTTTGTGCTTCATTTTTTGCTGTACTATCAGATAATCCAAGGAACTATCATTGTAGGTAATGTGTCCAAAGAACTTTAGGATTAGTATTTGTACAGTCGACGATAACATCCAATACCACATTTCTTGTGTACCGATCTCCCATAGGTCTTATTAATATACAACAAATGTATTGTTATATAGACGTCATTGTTGTATCAGAATTGGTAACATTGTAAGTAAATTAGTATTAAATCGTTTTAAAATTCAAAATTAAACTTATACAATATTGTAACAAATGCATATGACACTTGTATTGTGTCCCGTCTTATGATATGAGTTAAATCTAAATGGTCTTTTATATTTATGTATTCTTGACAAAGTAATATGATTATGGTACTGTAACAATATACACATGTCAATATGATTATGGTCTAGAAGGTCTAGTGTTTTCTCGAAGACTCTAAATTTATAAATAACAAACTTTGTTTTATTCTTTCTATAATGTATAAAGTAGATTCTATCAGTGCGAATTAGTAAAAATTTTTGGTTTTTAATCTCCCAACATAAGCAGGAATATTTTTCTTTCGAATACATAAACTATGTAGCATACAATTGAAAGAAAAAAATAGTTTCAAAAATTGTAAACGAAGCTCCATCATACCTTACTTTTAAAATTAATAGCAATAGTAGACATACGGGCAGATAAACCTTGAAGTATCACCATAAGTGCTCTCTTTTTACAATTATTATACAAAACTTAAAAATGTAAATATTTAATTATACAATTTTTTTTCCTATTAACAGTATGTATTGATAGTCGCCAATAGATTTTGACTATGATACACAATTAACTCATAATCTTTTGCTTTGATTTTATCTATTTTTAACTTATGAAGTAGAATTCACATTTTACGTACCTTGCAATTCTGATCGTCAATCTTCAATTTATCTTGTATAATTTCTTTTTTCTCGCATTTTATAATATTATATTACCTAAACATAGGCGGTGTACGTGATAGCGTTTCAGTATTGAGAGTGGTATTACCCTCGGTTGGTAAAATTCACACGTGCCAAAAAATTAGTATTCAAGAAGGATAGTTGCTCGATCGTGCTGCATCTCGCCTTCGTCTATATTTTGACATATTAGGTATGCATCGTCGTTTCTTTAATATTATAGCTTTCAAAGTTCGAGATTATTTCTTTCTTATTATCTGAAGTATGTTCGCTACATTCGTAATAATATAACTGTTATCGAGGAAGCGTCGTCTATAAGCAAAGAGACACGTGCAAAGGACAATGGGACATCGGTGGTCCAAGTACCAGTGACTAATGAGATAGATTGAGATAGTAATTCAATAGATTTTTAAATGTCAAGACATTTTGATTAAGGAGGCAAAAGAAAGTAGGCTGAAAATGTGGAATTACAAAAGAATCATTTTTTGGTTTTTTAATTATTTTCAAAATTCCATGCCTCAAAAAGAAAATCGAAAACTTGTACCATCACTCACGTTTCTACTAGTGTTTTTCACAGTCCTTTTTCTAATAAACTGCTTTACGTAAAAACTTGAAATTTAGCACAGCAATAAAACTGTTAAACCGCGTATGTCTTAGATATATCGAAAATAATTGTTTAGGAATTTTTGAGAGGCATATCAGACACTTGAAATTTTATTTTTATTTTCACATGTATTGCAAGATTTCTTTAAAAAGGTTAGTTATAGGGCAACTAAGATTTTTTATAACCTTGCAACATTTTTTTATGATTTCGAAAGACATAGTAGGCATCTATTTTTATGTTTTTTAAATGTTTGCAGCTTTCAGGTAGCAGATTTTGTCAGAAAACTTGTTACGTGAAACTTGAAATATACATATTTTAACTCACAGATTTTGCACTAGGTAATTTTTTTTAATTATACATATACAAGATAAAAGGGGGAAATAAAGGTTTAAATTTTATTTTCAATATTATTTACCATACAGGATATAAACATTTTTAAATAATTTCAGAAGGCTAGTCAGGAGAAATATAAAATTATTTTTTTAACTTTCACATTAAAAATATGTACCAAAAAATATACGGAATTACAATATCCTACCCTCCTCCTATTATGTCCGAAATAGATATGTTATTTGTGGTGAATGTTTAAATCAGACCCACAAATTTTTGGTCATTCCGCTTTCACTCACTACGGAACAGTATTTGTTTATGTTATAATAATTTCAATAGTAAAACTAGACACAATGAAACTACTTGATGTATTTCTACTTTCTTTAAGTTCTGTACCACGACCTAGGTTTCGTTGTATTACAACATCTTCAGGTGGGCTATTAGCAAAGATTCATAATGCCAAATATATTCAATAAGTAAAAATAGAATTGAAATATATTCGACTGTGCGTAGATAAAATGAAACTGAGAGCCTGGACTTTTCTGGCATACTTGATAAAATAATACGATAATATTTGGTAACACAAGCGCAAAAAAAATTACTCTCTAAACTCTGCATAGCTGTTGGTTGGTAAATTAACCACAACCAGTATTAGCTGTGAAAACCCAATATGAAAATGTTAATTGTTTTTAGTTTGAATCTATAAAACCCAAGTTTGTCAGATGCTCAAATAGTTGTCCGAGTGTGCTTACGTCTCCTTTATTTGCGGAAGTATTAAGGATTGATTTTGGATTCAGGCCTGGTGTTTGTAGCGTCATTATCTTTAGAATGTTACGTTCATATCATTTTTGAATTCTGATTACACTTTGTCCTTCTACATCGCAAGATTTAAAGAAAATTAGGAAATTTTAAAACTTTTAGCCCTCCTAGATTAGGCAATATGCTTCTGAGGTATAATAGTATTTATGGACACTTGTCGAATCCGTAAAGTTGGAAAGAGTATTGCCCTTCTTCTTAAAATCCATATCACGATGGCAACACTATATCAATTTGTAGTTGAATTACGGAATTATGAAATTATTTGATCATAAACTGTTGCTCTTTTGGGCGCGGTTGCCTCCTTATACCCGGCATCGATTTTAAAGACTTTTTATGCTAAAGCCAATGGTATTGGTGAAACTACAAGCATAATTTCCTCTAGGATATGGAAATATTTCTTAAAAGGACGAAAAGAAAAATTTCATGGGTTCATTTTGGATACATTCCTCATATAATTTGTAATTCAATTAATTTCCCGGTCTCGAAATGCCTGATTTTCAAATATAAATTAGAAACCATATTCCAATTCGAATATTTATTTTCTTTATTTTTAGAGTGACAAACAAAATTTATTATTCGACTATAGTTAATTTCAAGATAAACTCAAAATCGCATGTTTTGAAGTACGTGGGTCTTATAGTTCGCAACTATGTATATTACACTACGTAGAAGTATATTGTAATAGGTAGCTTTGTATTTATTAAACAATTTATATTACACGATAATTCGTAATACATGAAATGTTTTTTTGTGAGGTAGATATTAAAAAAATAAAATTAAAAAAATAAATATTGACAATTAAATGAAACTACGTGATGTAGTATTATTTCTACTTTCTTTAAGTTCTTTACCACGACCTAGGTTTCGTCGTATTACAACATCTTCAGGTCTTCATCTTTACTAACAGCCCACCTGAAGATGTTGAAGAATTTAAAGAAAGTAGAAATAATACTACATCACGTAGTTTCATTTAATTGTGAATAATGAATTTCTACAAAATTAACGCCAAATATATTCAATATCAAATAAATATTGACTTAATGATCACAAATAGTAAAAACATTGCTTACACATATGAATTCCTCAGGCGTTAATAAAATATAAAGTCAAATATCTAATTGTAAAACTATAATAAAAGTTTAGAAAACTAATCATGCAGGAAAAGTCATACTTTTATAACAGCAACCTTTTACAGCCAGCTGCAATGAATCAAGTAAGAAAAACAAATACGGTGCACAAATGTAAATTATTAGTATGTGCTAATTAAGGACAATTACGAAACAAAATAAGTAGGTTTACGTAGGTATAAATAAGAAAAATACCAAAAGCGAAGCAACAGAAAGTATAGAAAAGGGATAAGGATGGGATATGTATAGAAAAGATTTCGATCTACAGATTATGATAGGCAATTTAATCAGAAAATTTTTCAAAATATACAAGGGATAGAAGGGACTGCTGACATATAATGTATTCCGACTAAAGTAATCTAAAATATGAAAAAAAAATGCGAGAATGTAAAAATTCCAAATTCCTAAAAATAAATTTGTTCATCGATGTGTTGCACTAAAGTCCTTACCGAGTAGACAGGGAAAACAATTTCGATAATATTTTTTGTTTTTAGTGCCGTATTTTACAAAAGCATTTTTGTTTGGTTTTTTAAAATATTAATTTATTTTTACTTTTTCAGTATTTTGGCTTTTATTGTAATACTGTATATTTATTTTCAATTTCATAAAATTATTTTATTGTCATCGGTTTTCCATACGTGTCTAAAATTTTAAATAAGTCGAACGCCTAGAAGTGAATGAAAATTCAATTGATTTACTTTTTTATTATTTGTTTAGTCTCCCTTTTAACTTAAAATTCTTTTTGTTTCATAAAATTATTTTATTGTCATCGGTTTTCCATACGTGTCTAAAATTATAAATAAGTCGAACGCCTAGAAGTGAATGAAAATTCAATTGATTTACTTTTTTATTATTTGTTTAGTCTCCCTTTTAACTTAAAATTCTTTTTGTTTCATAAAATTATTTTATTGTCATCGGTTTTCCATACGTGTCTAAAATTATAAATAAGTCGAACGCCTAGAAGTGAATGAAAATTCAATTGATTTACTTTTTTATTATTTGTTTAGTCTCCCTTTTAACTTAAAATTCTTTTTGTTGCATAAAATTATTTTATTGTCATCGTTTTTCCATACGTGTCTAAAATTATAGAGAAGTCGAACGCCTAGAAGTGAATGAAAATTCAATTGATTTACTTTTTTATTATTTGTTTAGTCTCCCTTTTAACTTAAAATTCTTTTTGTTGCATAAAATTATTTTATTGTCATCGGTTTTCCATACGTGTCTAAAATTATAAAGAAGTCGAACGTCTAGAAGTGAATGAAAATTCAATTGATTTACTTTTTTATTATTTGTTGCCTTTTAACTTAAAATTCTTTTCGTTTCATAAAATTATTTTATTGTTACTTATTCTCGATAAGTGTTAAAAATTGTAAATAGTTCGGACATCTTGAAGTGGGTGAAAAGTAAACTGAAAATTCCGTTATTTTTTCAGACTTTTTGTTTCAAAACTAAAGAAATTCTAAACACATTTGAAATAACAGGTAAACCATATTTGCGTAAACTTGTAATGTTAATGAGAATAGTCGATAAATTTATTTACCAGTTTTGAAGTGAGGAAGCCTTATATTTTCATTTTTTTATCTGTCCATCTTTCATAGTCTCCCGGGTTTATGATAATACCATGCATGAAGTTTTGCCAGTAGATGCTTTATAGGAAATCTTAGTGTAAAGTAGGTAAATAGTAAAAAAAAATTAATGTAGCTCCTCATGTATATAAATTGCAGGCCAAATATTTTAAATCTTTTCAATGGAGTATACCCGTTGAGTGCATAGTTACTGGGTAGTTATTTTTAACAAAATAAAATTGACATGTCCTTTAAAATTTCTTGTTTCAACGTCCTGTTTGGCAAAATCTTTAAGTGAAATGCAACGATTGCTTCAAATTTTTCAGCCCTATATTTATACAATTTTAAATACTTCTAGATACAGGAGAAATTTGAAAAAAATTGTAGCAGAAATATTAAATTGTTTTACTAATTAAAAAAAGAGACAAAACTTTTTTTAAGTACATATCGCTGTTAAATTTTTCATAGTCTTTTAATTTATAATAAAGCATTTGACAAAATGCTCGGAAAGTCAAACACCTAAGCATCTAGGTCCATTTAAACGAAATTTAGCATCTGTTTTATATTTGTCATAAATAGCTTCATTCTTCTTGATTTTTCTAAAATTACAATTCCACGTACCTGCGATGCAAGAATAAATACTTGTTTTTTTACACAATATGTAAAACCTAGAAAACAAACCGTAAAATTAAATAAAAACAATTGCAAAAAATGTACAGTCTATTTTGTAACTAATTGTAACATGCTATACAATTTATTTAACGTTATTTTAAAATTATATAATACTAAGGGTAAAAATATTGTGGTTTTGTAAATCGCTGACTTTAGTTTTTGATCCTTATTTGAATGTACGTACTACATAACATCCAATATTTATTAGTGTACTTAGATTTAAACAAGCGGGGATTTCGGTCTCATATCTCAGATACTAAATAAAATGAAAAACCATTATTAAATACCGGAAATTTTAGAGATCATTTTCCTACTTTAGGAGAGAAAAAGTCTGTCATTTCGATTTTAGGAGAGAAAAGTCTACATTTTTCTATTTTTGAGGAGAGAAGAGGTCTTTAGTGCTTGTTATTCCTTTTATTCTGCAACCTAGCAATGTTTTCGTTATTGCTAAATGCAGACTTGACAAGAGTGTAAAATACTTAGTTGGGGTACTCAGACTTTATTAAAAATGCATTCTTAAACTTTTGAATGTAAAACTTGTATCCTTAAAAATTCACACGAGGTTTATTTGCTGCTTGGACCGTAGCCACAATGTTCAATTTTCTTTATTTTCCTTTAGTTATCAAATTTGAATAAAATAACTGAAGCGTCATCGGAAAAAATAACAACATACAATCACGTTCGTAATTGTAGTCTTGGTATTTCATGGAGTAAGGGAATACAGCTTTTAGGTTGAAAGATAGAAATAGACCCGTAAAAAACGATTTGATGAATAAAATGTTCGTGGTTTCTGGTGTACAACCGTTTTAATTTAGAAGTAATTTAAAAATTTGTAAAGTATTTATCAGCGTTATTGGAGATATATTGAAAATTATATCCCTATAATTTTCTACCTGGTTTTGAGGATTGTTAATAATCGATATTGATTGTTAATAAATTAACAAAAAAAAGGAATTTGTGCCCCTAAAATATCTTCCAGACTTTCCCCAGTGAATGATTATGCATTTGTTTAAAAATAATTTAAAAGAATATATTTTCAATTGCTACGAAATTATTAGCCATTAATATCACTACTTAATAAATAAATATCAGATGTTACATTTCATTTCGTATAAAAAAGTAATAGTAAAAATATGGAAGATATTAACATATGCCGCTACACACTGTCATGGATGAAATTTCAACCGAAGCAATATATTTCAACGAGATATTTTATTTAGCTCAATATCAATATGTTTTGATGAGTTCAATAGTTTAGTCCAAAAGCAATATATTTTTATGAGATATTTTTGTTTAGCTTAGAAACGAGACCTTTCGACAAGATATTTTGCTTATATACTTCGATGAGATATTTCGTTTAGCCCAGAAACAAACCGTTTCCATAAGATACTTTGACTCCGAAATAATAAGTTTCAATGAGATATTTTGCTTACCTCAGAAGCAAAACATTTCGACGAAATATTTCGTTAAGCCTAAAAACAAAACGTTTGAATAATTTATGGAAAATTTTCTCTAATTCAAGAATATTTATTGGAAAACGTTATCTATTTTTACAATTTTCATTATAGCTTATGAAATTTCCTTCATCAGAAATTCCTTTCATTTCTTTTTTGTTCGATCAAAGCTTTTAAATAAAGAGAGGAATATATATATATATATATATATATATATATATATATATATATATATATATATATATATGTATATACTTATTTTACATTTTATTAGTAACATGTATTTTACGAAATGGGCATAAAAGCTAGTGCTTTTTAACAAAAATTGTTGGTCGAATGAATAATAACAGAACATTCCTAAGTACCCGCATATAAATATGAAAAGTTAAACAAAATCCTGTTGGTAATAATAAAAATAATAGTAATAATAATTTATAAATAATATTCGCAAAATGATTTGAATGTCTGGAAGAGATTAACTTACATTTCATCACACTATACTTCTTTCGATATAGATTGTAAATAATTAATAACTGTAAATAACGTAGTGAATAACTAACGATGAAAACAATAAACTTGGAGTTTTTTTTTCAACAACAATGTAGCAAAATTATATTAAATACTGAGACCTGCGAATAAGTAATAAAATTATATTTTTTACAATTATCCTTTGTGACAGCATTCTTGTACAAGAGCGGGTACCCGGAAAATTATTGCCACGGGTATTAATAAAAAAAAAGAAATTTGGGTATTTGAATACAATTTAACAAGCGTTTGCCACGCGAGGTGGAAGTTATTCAGAACAGTTTTTAATTATACGATCAGAAGCGAATTTAAATTTCATAAAAGCATTGTAGTGAAATTTTCTTTTTCAGTAATTTCAGTACCCTGAACAATCCCCTTTATGAAATATTTTGCTGTCAAAGTATTTTATTGTATTATTAAATACACCGAATAAAAGTAATTTTTATAATTTATTTTCTAACACCGACACGTTATTTAGTTTTTACATTCATATTATGTTTGATATCTGTTTGTGTATATCTTTATATACCGCTATATTTTCCAAAATATTTCTTAACAACACCAAGTATGTATATACATTGTAAAAGCTTAGCGCAAAAAAAAATTATTACTATATACATTGTAGAAGAAAATGTATACTTTGTAGAACATACTTTGAACATAGCATATACTTTGTAGAACAAAATTTTACGTTTCAGTTAAATCATATGCTAAGAATAATCTATAAGAGAAATGCGTTAAAAACCTTGATAGAACCATACGTATAAATATGTGAGAACTATTAAGAATCACAGGCAACAAAGACACCGTATAAATTCATTACTCGTTCTTGTTAAGTAGTAAGTAATAATTCATAATCTTGTAAGAGATTTCTTTAAATTTAAGGACTTTTTTTTAAATAAAATGGCTCTATGTCTGTATGGTAAGAATATTATTATTATTCAAGTATCCTAATATTGTCAATACGAAAGTTTGTATGAATGAATGAATTGTTGTTCAATAACTCTATAAATTCTGAATGTTTCTGCAAGAAATTTGTTTTACAAAATAGCTTATAGCCAGTATACTTATATTTTATTCAGTAAGTTTTATTTCGAAATCTGAAGTCATTCCTAAGTGATAGATTACAATGATAGTCTTGCATGTAAAGATAATTATTTAAGTTTGATTATAGCATGTTTTAAGTCATAACGTATATCCTGAATTCTCAAATCTAAGTGTGGTTCTCGTGAGCATGCTTACAAAAATTTCTCTTAAGAAATTACTGCTGTAGGTTAGCTAATATAGGTTACATTATTTTAACCAACGTGAACCAAACCCCGGGCAGAAGTAAGTTATTTTATGTGTTAAATATCAAATATGAAGATTTCTTCAGTACTTTTCAATACTGAATTAAATGTGTTGCTTTCAAAATAATATTAGGACAAAATCTATTATTCGAAGTACGAGTTAGCGATTCAGAAGGATCAAACTTATTTCTTTAAGAGAGGAGAAAAAGTGTAATGTTCAACATTTGTAAAATGAATCTGTAGTTTGTGCATTTTTTCGAATGCTAGGAGACTGCTATTTTAAAATTTGAATAATTGCATAAACCGTATTAGATTTGTAACTTAATAAATTTACTATGTAACCTAATTAATTTTCATCAAAAAGATTGCTTATTTATTTAAATGAACGAATGTTAAATGCACAGTTGTTTGTAGTACAGACAAATTATATTTTATCATTTTCTGATAAACATTGCTTTTTAGTCTTTCTAGTAATTCGTTTAAGTCTCAAGATAAACCACTTCTTAATAAAATTTATAATTTAAATATTTTATAACGAAACATAACAAAATTTAAATAGGAACATTGGATAAACTTATGTTTTCCGTATAAACAAAAAATAAAATTTTGACTTGAATAAAAATGTTTAAAAATTCAACAAGGTTATTTTAAATGACTCTTTACATCTCTTAAAAATATCCAAACACAGTTAAAGTTTACTCTCGACTCCAACGAAAAAAAAGGGCAGTCAAATTACAAAAATCTGTCCCTATATCTATTTACAATGATGTTATTGAATGTAATGCCATGTATTGTAAGCATCAGAAGATGGCCTTTTACAAATATTATTGAAATTCAGTTCAGCGGACCGAATATATAAAACGATGTCCTCGAGGATCAACACTAAAGGGTATCGGGGGCCGAAGCTATCCGCCCGCCTTGCGCCTCACCCCCGCCCATATCATAATATGTTACATTTTTTCTTTCACGTACCGACGCTCTCATTTTATTATCTTACATTAAAAGTTAATTTAATGTTGGATGAATATTTTGAATCCGTTACTGGAAACGCGATAAATATTCCGAGGAGATCAAAGCGTTTTTGGCAACCTTGATATATTCATCTGAATTTATGTTTATTTCTTCTATTACTTACTAATAAAAAAATTGTACAATTTTTTTACCTATAATTAAAGCTTGTAGTTAAATATCGGAGGTTTACTTTTGCATACGTTTTATTTGTATAGAAAAAATCATTAATCTGTAATATTATATTTTACGTAACTAACATGCTTCCGCAAAGTAAACTTGCCTATCTATCTTCCATAAGGAATTAATATAATTTTTTTTTATATTTTTTAAGAGAATTTCTTTTCTATTTTATTTTTCAATCTTAAAATTATTAAAATGTTTTATTAGGATGTAAAATTAACGGTAGTTATTAAACACAACACTAGTGTCACTGGCCATGATAGTTATAGTAGTGTTAATTAAGGAACATTTTCCTGATCGGTAACACCGATAGACAAAATTGTTAACAATGTTTAATTGCTGATCGGTACTACTTAAAGAAAATATTGTAAATTATATTTAAATTCAACCCCAAATCACAATCATCTTTTCTCCTTAATCGAAAAATACGGGTAAAAATTATCTTCGCATCACAGAGACAGAATAAATTAAAAAAACGTTGCTATTTTTCAGAACGTAAAAAACCAAGCAATTTAGCGAACTTTGGAAACGATAAAAATAAAATACAATTTGTGAACATAAAACGAAAGAAAAAAAATGTATTCCTAAATACGCGTATATTTCATTTTTAATATGCCAAGAATTGTTAATAAGAAATAAAAATATTAAAGATAATTTAACGAAGACAACACTAACGATTACAAGGAATAGTCAGAAGTAGAAACAGCCAATGTCTGAAGAAATTTTAAAAAATCGATTATTGAATTGACACATTTTGTGTTGTTAAAATAATATAATTTTCATTCTCTATAAAATTTTACGTGGTTTTTTTTATGATACCTTTTTACTACTACTGACCTTTTTACTGACCTTTTTACCTACTATATGTAGTAGGATTGAATTTGCACTTTATTTCGTCTTGCTGGTTCAAGGACTTCCGAAGAAAATGTTTATAAACTTTTGCAAAAACGCCTTGAGTTTCCCAATTTACTTATTTTTTACTTATTTGTCTGATTGACGACTTAAATGGAATAGTGATGTTTTTATTTCTTAATTATCTCTATATAAGAGCGTAATTTTTATTATAATAATACTTGTATCCAACACTTCATGAATTTCTATCTTTATTTAGAATTATACCTAAATACGCGTATATTTAATGTAATAATATTTTGTTATCACCATGATTCCCGTCAAGTACTTAACATCAGAAGATCAGATAGATAAATGCAATTTACATTTATTGTTAGAAAACGAAATTATATTCCTTAAAATGTTTGAATTCTTTCTAGAATGGTTTATTAGTCATTCGAAAGAAAGATGAATATGGTCTTGCAATAGGTGTTTTAAGCATATTTCTAAAGATTTTAGTTCTCATCATTACTATAATATAGTTTTTATTCGTATGGCTTAACATTTCCTTCGAAGTCACATGGCAAAATTTTATTTAGAAACCCTTAGAAACTATATTCCTGAATTTTAATAGTTTTACGTCATTTTATATTAGCTGTTTTATTAAAGCAATTTTCACGATTTATCTGCTATGTTGCCAATGTGATGTGTTGCGTTGATCATGGCTTATGGCATATGACGACATGGTATTATAAGCCTTAATTCGGTAATGGATCTTATAATTTAATTGTCAAAGCAAATTATGGTGATTTTGAGTTTAGAATGTTATGCAACATATATTCATAACAGTAAAGTAAATAACTTTTCAGTGATATAATTCTATGTAATAATGTGTCATGTAAGTCTTTGAAAAATGAACTTGCACACATATTATTGAAACTTAGAACAACAGACCCTATATATAAAGCGACAAGCACTAGAGCTCAACAACTGGTAATCGAGAACCGTAGTTAACCCCCCGCATTGCGCCCCACAGCCGCCCATGTCGTGACTTGTTACACATTTTCTTTTACGTACCAACACTCTTATTTCAGTATGGTATATCAAAACTTAAAACAAATTTGCATGAATGCTAAAATCATATCCGTTACTGGAAACAGGGTAAATATTGAATTTCATAGAAATGAAAGTGACTTTGGCATCTTTGTTATGTTCATCAGAATTCTCTGTAATTTCTTTATGTTTAAAAAAAATATTGTGCATTTTTAACCCTACTGTCAATACTCGGGTACCCTTTTGCATGCACTTACATATTTTATTATTTAACATAATATCATCAAATCCTTACAGATCCTTGTCGTTTCTGTCAATTAACATAGATTCATATACGTTACGATATTTAAATATCCAAAAACAATAAATAAACTTAAAGGCTAAAGTCGAGTACCCACTTGATCAATATCCGGGGCACCCTGGTATCAACATGTGAAAACTTAATAAGTCTACAAAATTGTGAAGTAATAAATAATGAAACTTAATTCTAGGGGAAAAAAATATTTTTCAATATACAAATAAAGTATATATTTAACTTTTAATTACTTTTATTATAAATTTTACCATAAATATATATAAAATATTATATATAAATTATATATAACATATTCCTAAATAGAATTTATTCTTCAAAATATTCGTCACATTTTGTTATTGCTTTGAAATGTTCACTACAAACTAGTTTACTATATTCTTTACCCGATTTCCCGTTTTTCTTCGTCTGTCAGACAGTGTTGTCCTTGGCAGTACGGCAGTGATGCTTCATTACTAATTGAAATGCTTTCAGTCGATTTATCACCATCCTCATATAACTTAGCCTCACTCTAACGATTTTCCACTGAAGATAGCAATATTATAGATTTAATTGTTTTACAAAAATTTAAATTATAATAATATAAAAATAGTAAAAATAATAGTATTTAGCAGATTTTTCTGGACATTCCGTATCATGTGTGTAGCCATCATATTCACTATCTGAGGTACAATCTTCGTCAGCGGAATCTTCTCCTAATAATTCATTTAAATACCTAGCCTTCTCTTTAACCATCTGTTAAGTTATTAATATGTTAAGTATAATTAATAAATAAGCGATAACAATTACGTGGAATATTATAACAGTTACTTCATAACTCCAAACATTTATATGTAAACATGATTGTGCTTTAAAAATTCAGCTGGTGATAAATTTTCCATTGATAATAACTATTTTTCCATTACAACACACTTTATAAACACAAAATATATACAGTGTTCACAAAATATTCAAACATCCGCACATGTCAAGTATATTTTGAAATTGATAATTATAAGTGAAGCATTCAGGTAGCTGTAAGTCAATATTTGCTATACCCCTCTATATTTCTAAAGAATGACGGTTTCTAAGGAAGTAGAGCACCCTACTGTGATTCCTGAATATGATGAGTTGGAAGGTAAAATTCTTTAGCTGTTATAATTCTCTTGTTGTATGAATAAACAATGAGGGTACCCGGGTACCCCAGCTATTGAACAATGTTGATTTTTTAATACTATCTTCCTAGATTTTTAATCTAGGCTTCCAAAAAACTATCTTGCCTATATTATTCTTCTATTTCTGTGGTTTTTCCTATCTTTTAAAATGAATTCATATAAATTATGTTTTTTCTTCAAACCAGAATACCACTCCATACAGTCATATTGCTTTCAGATTGGTAAAACCTTTTATGAGAATTCAAAGTCGTATCATTTTTTCTTTAGCTTATAATATGTACGTTTGTACCAAAATGATTTGCGTAGGCCATAATTCTTCAGTACTTAATTGACTGCTTTAGTCGCTTTATGTATAAAAAATACAGAAATTATTTTAAACCAGCACTTGCACGCGGTTTAGTGTTTGAGCAAATCTTCTTCTCTTTCTCTTCTCCTATTGCACTTGCGCAAAGGTTCCATGCATAAGAATTTTTTACTAAGTAGAAATACGTAAATAACGCGTAAATATATATACTATTACCTATATAACTACTAAGAGGATATACTATTACCTATATAACTACTAAGCTATAAATATAATTATGAAATGTTAAAGAAACTTTTGTTTCATAATTGTTTACAATAAACAGCCATCTAAATAATGTTATGAAATAATACTTTTATTTATCCTTAAAACGCTTACTATGCGTTATTTACTGACGAGAGATACGAATATATATCGCCGCAAAATTTTCGTATAATTAGCAGCGCATTCTGTTCGTCGCATGCTGTCTAGGTACTATATGTAATTAAGTAGTGGATACATATACGTTATCGTGAATATATAAAAAAACTATTACATTTAGAATAGTCGTTGTCACTTTCCTGCAAGGCTCTGCGTAAGTTTCTGAGAACACTGTTTTATCATCATTGATATTTAGGTAGTTTCGGATATAAGTGGGAGAGTGCATATTTTATTGCATATTTTTCACTACATCTCTGATAATACATATAAAAGATTATGAAGAAAGTATTTTTAGATCGTAACAGGTAACCCTTTCAAACATTAATCCATACTATACACGTATAAAACTAAAAAATTGTTTTTAGAATACCGAATTTAACCGCCTTCTTCAATAGAATAAATATTCAAAAATGATTTTCAATATTAACACTTGAGCTATCGACTGCTTAATATATTTTCTGACCTTATCAACTTTCAAGTTTCTTCGTCAAGCGATTTCTGAGAAAACTGACTAACACCAAGGGGCAGACACATGAGCTATTCTATAAGTGTTCCATTGTTCCTTTTGAAGTACGGATCCTAACAATATGCGTTGAATATATTTTAATGTGTGTTGTAATAATACAATCAACATTACAGACTTATTAAAAACTTTTGGACTAATTAACCATGTTAATCAATATACATTTTCTCCGTCGTTTCGCTCTTGACCGACCGGTCGTAGTCATCATGTAGTATTGTTATGGCTGGCCTATCTTACTCACCTCACGATGCCTCCCCATCTCTCTATTTGTCGTCGTCCTATTGCACTCATACAGGAGACCGCCTATAGCAGACTTGATCTGGTCTGTCCACCGCCTCGACGACCTCCCACGTTGTCTAGTGCCTTCTACTCTTCCCTGCACAACAATGTGTCCTATGGAGCTACTAATGCCACGCATGATGTGATCAAAACAATTTAGAATACGAGTCTGAACAAGTGTCGACTTTGTTTGATTTCGATTTCTTGAAGTATAGAGACATTCGTGCGGAACTCTAAGCATTTTCATAACAGCACGATACCCCAAGCATTTTTCCCCAGCACTACTTTTCCAGAGCGTCTATTTTATTCTTCTCAAGTATTCATAGCGTCCACGTCTCTACGGCATGAAGAAATATGGGGAATATCGAGTTCGAATGATCCAAATCTTATTGACTTTGCTAAATCTTAGTGGTCTCTCTATATTTTTTTAAAATTCGCCATACCTCTGCTCGCCTCATCCACGCATTCGCCGTTGTTAGAGATCAACGCTCCAAAGTATACATAAGACTGAATTACTTCGTATTTCGCCATTTGTGTGACTTCGGACGAGTTGTTGTTGGCTCTGTCAAGAATCATCATTTTTGTTTCGCTGCAATTGATCTTTAAACCCCACTCGAGGCTTATATGCTTCGTCTTGAGAAGTAAAGCCTACATTTGGCATGCATCAGAAATAAACAAGGTGGTGTTATCTGGGTGCAGGTTCAACAAGTTTAATAATGTTAATAGATAAAAAATAGCTCTCTCCCTCGCCCTCACATCTATGGTAAGCAAGATTTTCTATTCTTTACTTGAATAATTTGTAAGTATAACTATACGAAATTTGTAATACCCTAAAATACCTTCTCAAAATTCGTTACGAGCTCTTGCATAATTAAATATGAATACTAGTTATGCGGACCATAATTAATAAACACAGAAATATTATCACGAAAACTTATAAAGATAACTTTTGCTGTGACAAAAAGATTTTTCATAGAGCCTGTCGTAAATTATATTTAAATTTACTTGGTTTTGAGATATATAAGCAAACTAAAATCAAAACATTTTATCTTAAAGGAATTTATAATCTACATCATGGACCTAATAACCACAGGACGTGTAATTGAGGGTTCACTGTGAAACACACTGTGTCAAAATTATAAGGGTGCAAGGGGATAGTACTTGTTTCTAATTGGCTAAAGCCTACTACGTTAGCCAATTAGAAGCGACACATTTTTTGTAATAGGTCAGAGGATGCGCCAATCACGTGTTTGCTAAATCATTATTATCGGTACTGCTAAAATATCCATAAATTATTATTCGATAGTGTTTATTTACCGACCTACGTTCTATCATGATATCGAAAATGATTTTCAGTAATCTACACTTTATACCTTTAAACTTGGTCGAATTAACATTAATAATAATTTTAATATACTTGAAAGACATTCTCTGGAGAGTAAAAATTACCATTCCTTATCATTTATTAATTTTTAGCAACTTTAATGTTATAATTTCATGCAGTTGCAAAATTATAAAGATGAACTTAATAAAAATTGTTTTCTTCTATTTGGTGTTGTCCTGCGTGGACTAATTTTGTAGAGTCGATGAAGATAAAATTTGTCCAACGTATAGGCAAAACTAAATCATGCAACTCTAAGTGTTATTCAAATAAACAAAATCACCCAGATAATAATAAAAAATAAGGTTGAAAAGCAAAAAAAACAAATAATTCTAAAAATATTTTAAGAATTCAAGTTATTTCTAGTATATTAGTACCCGACATTAATATTAGTACGTTTTAGTGACTAAATACGTGAGTGTATATATCTAAAGTACTTAATTGATAATATATGTGATCGGCATAATGTAAAATATAAATGTTCTATTATTTACCCGCAGATTTAAATTTCCCATTGGACTCAGTTTTAAAGAAAAAAAAAGTTCCTAATATTATCCACATTACGGAGTTGGTAAATAATGACTATATCATATGCGAAAACCATATTTTTTAAAATATGGGTATCGTTAACGTGTTGTCATCAGTCGTAGTTATAATGTTATGCGATACTGATAAACAAGGCATACTCCGACATATCAAAAGTACATAATATAATAACTTTTTGTAAAAAAATGTGAACAGAAAAATAAAACATTAATGAACCGATAACATAATAAATAACAATACATAAATAGATATCTTTTACATTTAGTGAGAACAAGTAAGATAGATTAAACCGTAAACCAATAAACATCAGAACTCTCCAAGGAAAATCGGTTAAAAAGTAATTTAGTTACTTTCAAGAATTGTAAAATAACACGAGATGTTTTAATTCTCTTTGTCTCAATAATCACTTAGGACCATGCCTATGACAGTTGAAGCACAAAAATATGACCTTGGTATAACGTTATGTTTATCTCGCATCCCTTCTTCAAAGTTATCGTGATTTAAATTATAGACAAACTACACTCAGTCGTTACAAATTAAATATATTTAGTAGTGTAAACATTTGAGGTAGAGAAATCTCTTTGACAGAACTTTTTTTTCTTAGTTTTCTAACTTATTTTTAAATAGAAAAATTGCGAATATCGTTTTCTTTCGCAGATTACTATAGTTGGGTAAACAAAAAAGTAGAGAAAGGTAAATTAATATACGTAATTTCAGCAGGAAACATGACATGAAATATCCAGTGTTTTAAAGATTCTTGGTTATCTTCTTACGACCATAAACACTAACAATTAACTTTATTTGATCTTATTTTAAATGTTTATTCTGCAAACCGTTTTTAATATCCTTGCTATATTTTGAAATTGACCTGAAATATTTGTTAAATTCAAAGTTAAACATAGCTAAAAAAATAAATGATAATATTAGAAAGACTTCCAAATATTATGAAATCCTGAGCACTTTCACATGGAAAAAAAATTAAGTATCAATCAAACGTATTTTAAAGATATATTAATGAAGGTAAAGTTAGCATCAAACCTGATGCGATTACTCTAAATATTTGTGATATCAATTTCCAAATTAAATATTTTATAATTCTATTTACAAGTTTTGTTGGACTATATATATATATATACATATATATATATATATATATATATATACATATACAACAAATTTTAACAATAATCAACGCTTGTTGGAAGATAAGGTTTGAAATTGGGTTTTGAATGTGATCCATTACTAAGTAAGATTTCCCAATGAAGAAAGAATTATATGACAAATTTAAGCAGCAGGGATTGAAAATTAAACGGCTACAGAATAAAATACGTAGATTAAATATAAAAATACTTAATTTAAATGAAATCTTAGATACCTTGACTGGCAAGTGTTTAATCACCGTACCTCGGTGATTAAATCGATTATTTCTCAATGGCACTGGCGAAGAAAATAAGGAAATAATCAAAAGGCAAATACTTAATAATAAATTTGGGCATAACCCAAAAATTAATTACTCTCCAGAATTAAAAAGTTTTGCTTTAACTTTGCACTTTTATTCTGCAAAAGCGTACAAATTTGTAGGAGAAACTTTTGGGACATGTTTACCTTCGCCGAAAACATTAGCTAAATGGTATAGACGGCAGACCCGGATTTACAAGAGGCATTTAATGTTATAAAATTAAAAGCCGAACGAGTAAAGACAAAAATATGTTGTAATCTAGTTTTGGACTAAATGAAAATAAAAATTATACGGGATGGAATTTTTTTTGTAAAAATAAATTTTGGTAACGCTGATTTTGGAACCGGTTTAAACATTGATTGCAACGACAAAACTATGGATATTTTTGATAAAAGGATGTTTTTTGGCAAAAGATGTAAGCGGTGAAGTAAGGGCTTCTTCACACACACACACAAGCCATCCCTATGGTTACTGGCACTGGTGTAGACATAAAAGCCATCACATTTGACGGATGTCTGGCAAGATTAACAATGGCACGGAAGCTTGACTTGATCCATATAATATATTAATGGTACGTTTACTCACCCTTTATCCGGAAAAACATTGCAGTTTTTTTAATACTTGTCATATTTTAAAATTGCTGAGAAATAGTTTTAAAGTATACTGGGAATTTTAAGATACGAACAATAAAATGGAAGTATATAGAATATTTGCAAGACATTCAAGGAAATAAAACATTCCACGTGGCTATAAAATGAGGTCTGACCATATTTATATTAAATCCAAAGTAATTAAGATTAAATTAGTTTCTATTAGTGAAATCGTCGTACGTGCAATTTCCTTTTGTCACTTAAATCTTAAGTTACAAGGATGCGGAAATGTCAATGATACTGTAGACTTTTTAAAAATGATCAATGATTTATTTCACACATTAGATTCCAGACTTCATTAATATGGCTTTAAGAAAGAACTCAATATTGAAAATTATTCACTTGAATTTAAGAAATTAGATTTAATCAAGGAAATGCTCCCGAGTTTGAGAACTAATATGGTAACAAAGGCAAAATCGGTAAAACTGAATTAGTAAAATCACGTAGATTTATTTGATTTATTGACTTTTATTTATATATTAGAAGCGCGAAAGTCATATTTTGTGATCTTGTCCTAAATAATAGTACACCATAATGTTTTTGTCTTTTCATAAAATTAGGCAGAATCACCTGGAACTATTGTTTTCAAATATTTAATCAAATTAAATAATAAACCCACAGCCAGGCAATTCAAAAGCATTTATAAGAAGATTTTAACTCATACGCAATTAAATGATACTGGCGGTTGAAACTGGGTTCCTTTGGAAAAAAATATTTATTTTAAACTGTTTTTCAGGTATCAAACACACAATGTAACATCAAAAATGTACAACAGTGCCAATATCTTTCAGATAGAAACAATATTTCATGATAATGCAGTATTAAATGACATAATAGATGACACGGAAGAATGCAATTTTCTATCGCCCTTTGATGAAAAGAGGACGGAGTAAATTAAGTGCAATATTTGTGTTATTAATCAGCTTGTGTGTGTATATATATATTGTAGATTATAATATAATGATTCGATAAAAGTTAGTTCCCATCGTACTAACTTTTTGTCGATATTTACAAGTAATACACTTAATTCACACTTGTTGCACATTTCATAAACGTACATCAATCACAAAATCGCTGATAAATCTAATTATCACATCTTTGAGACGGGAGAGGAAAGCATATTTTATTTATCCCATATATTATCCCATCAGTAAAAAGATAGAAAACAACCTGCCACACCATCTCTGCGATTCAAATCAGATCATCGATCACGTGGCAATGCTCCTTGTTCCAATAGTGCGGACGCTGATCTTATATCTTTTTATGATACCCATCGTTTCGCTGAGACAAAAATGCGTTTTCAGACTGCAAGTGAAGATGACATGTAGATGATTGTGAATTCTTTAAAGTTCGAAGCTGTTGGTGTGGATGATACCTCTGTACGGATGTTGAAACTAACACTACCGTATACCCTTACCGTGATTACAACAATTGTGAATTTGTCGCTCAACTCTTCTGCCTATCCTGAGATATGAAAAAAAACAGTTGTTATCCCATTAGGCAAGAAGAGTAACGTTCAGTCATTAAATAATCTTCGCTCCATAAGAATTCTACCAGCAATGTCTAAAATCATAGAAAAAATTGTTTGTCAAATCCATCAATGGAATTGATCGTGTAAACATTCCTTGTTGTTAAACCCTTCCAAATCCTGTTTTCTAATTACGGGTAGTAGGGCTCAGGTAGCAAGATCAGGAAGACTGAAGCTCGCCATAAACGGGCAGTCCATTCCTATGGTGAAACTCGCCAACAATCCAGGCATTATAATGGACTCACAGCTGAGATTTCATGAAGACTTAACTAACGGCAAAAATTAAATGTTGTTTTATGCGTCTTAAAACACTATACAGATACCGTCTTTATGTCTTTGTTCCCGTTACGAAAATTTTAGTTGAGAGCCTCGTTCTTCCTGTATTCGATTATGATGATATCGTCTAAGGCCCGCGTTTACTGTCAAAAAGTCAGTTTAATCCAAAAAATTCAAAAATGATGCATGCGTTTTTTTTTCGGCATCCTGCAGCGATCCCATGTATCACTATGTATATATATTTAAATGAGCATGGAATGCTCAGAATGCACAGTCATCGCGGTTATCACATCTGCTTTTTGCGTAGATTGTTTACAACAAAGGAGCTAAACATCTTTACGACGTATTAAACGGGGCCGCCGGTGCCCATTGTCACGTAATGCGTGCCAAAGACCGATTTTTCTTAGTCCCAGTACACGCACAACCGGTCATCGGGGTAGTTTCAAGTTTGCTGCAACTAACATTTGGAATGACCTCCCTCCACCCCTGAAAACTGCTGGATCCATAACTACTTTTAAAAGGTCAATCCGTAAGTGGTTTTTGATCCATCAAATGTGAACGGAATAAACGAAAAATATTGGAACTTTGAAATTATTTGACTTAAATTATATTATTAGTATTTTCTTTTTTCTCGTGCTTTTTAGTTTTTCTATGGGTAATAATATATGTCTGTATATATTTCTATGGGTAATATTATATGTCTGTATATAATACCTATATTAACAATAATTATTAATATTATATATATATATATATATATATATATATATATATATACATATATATATATATATATGTGTGTGTGTGTGTGTGTGCGTGTGTGTGTATGGTGCTAGCTGTAAACTGGCCGTGTTAGTGATTCTTATAGCATAACTGTACAAGCTGAGCTAGTTACCTTTCGTGGATAAAATATTGAAAAATGTAAAGTTAAGACGTATAACTTAACTTTTAATTTTTATTTTGTCGTAACGTCTAAGAAAGTTTCTGTGTGTCTATTGCATTACTTGTTGTCTGTCCACAACTAAATGATATTATTATTATTATTATTAAAATAATTGGACGCTAACCCCATATATCCTAAGCAGTACATGAACATGTTCGAGTCAGTTCAACTGTATTTTCCAGCAAATGAGGAACTAATTTGTAACTCCACCCAAGTGATTTTGCAAAGCGTCATCATGAGTTTATCGTTTGGCAGCGAAAGTGTTGGTGTTACATTCGTTCACAGAGATTTCGTTCATATTTTGGCGATACCGATCTCCTGTTGGGTATTCTTTTCACATTTTACTTCTTCTGGTATTATCCAACAAACAGTTAGCGAGCAGTTATCTAATTAGATCATATCTTTTAGATTGATCCAATTAGAGAATCAGCGGGAATATTTTACCATCATACGCCCTTTTCTCTTTGGTTATTTAGTAACGTGTAAAATATTACCGCTATCTGAATAAGAAACAAAAATATTGTTGTTTTAAATATATTAACGTAATGTTTTATCGTTACTTGGTGTTATGTTTTGTCGTAAAACTTCAAAGAATTTAAGTTATTTAAAATAGTAATATTGAATGTTTCCATTGGTTTATAATATTTTATTACTATATAGATAAATTTTAAATAATTATTAGTATTAAATTTAAATACTCTGAAAAATGTTTTGCTTTGAGTTTCACTTAAATTCTTCTATCTTCTATTTTAAAAATATTGCACTTTTACCTGTATTCCCATTTTAACTTTTCGATCAAAATTACCTAAAAATTACAAATAGTTTTGAACTTGTAGTTTGCTTTTTGAGCAATCGGTTCTTGAAAATTTTTTACTGATTTTTAATAAAGTGCCTTTTTGTTTTATCATCTCTTATTTAATTCTCGATATCCTTTAAATTTATCGCCAAATATGTTGATTAATAGATTCATACCTTTACGAATATTCGTATAAAATATACGAAACCTTACGAAACTATTATACCTTACGAAACTATTATTACCATAAAAATGTTCTTAGTTAGCTTAGTTCATACAAATAGTTACACTTCCTATAACCTGTTAACACCTTTCACAAATTTGAGATTAAAGTCTTGAAATATTCCATAATCATGACTTTATGTTAATAATATTATCAGGATGCATGAGGACTCTAGTATTAATATTTATAATATTTAACCAACAGGTTTCCTCGCTTGCTTAGATCGAATATCATCTTAAAATGGGAAGTACACGCCATGAAATATGAGTTTGAACATAACATCAAGGAAATAGAAGGGCACAAGAGGAAGAACATATTCCGTGGCCCGAAATATATAGGGGGAGGTGGATTAGTTCGCGGGCGGGTACGTGTACGGCGTTTGAATAATAATTGTTAGGCTCACAAGGTCTTTACTCTGTGTTCACCTTACCAAATTAATTTTATTGTAAAAATGTAAAACTCAAGTCTATTATATTTCATTTTACTGTGGAAAATAGCATGTTTATTTGTATTGTGGATTGCTTTTTGCTATCTTTAAAACGAAATATTTTCTTTATACGTTAATTTGCAATGTCACACTATGTGGCTTCTTACATATCATTTGTTAAGATCAATTTTGCAAAATATTTTACGCAAATGCAGCATTTTGTAATCAATTGAAGCAGACGCTAGTTTGTTAATGCTCTTTTAGTTGCAATAATTTTTTGGGTGGAAAATAACAAGATTTTATGTTTTCTGTGTTTATAAAAATGTTATTAAATTAATATTTAATACAAAATATGGAAATTATGAATTAAGTCAATTGTGTGTACCATTTATTAGAAAATTCATGAGCTTTATTCTTCACAGTAATTTACATAAAATTCAGTAATAATGTAAATTATTGACTCAGTTCGCTCAACCGGTCACTCAGTTTTATATATATATATATATACATATATATACACACATATATATATACACACACACACACATGTATATATATATATATATATATATATATATATATATATATATATATATAACTTGAAATATAAGAGGTTAAACAATTTGTTTTTAATTTTACACTAAATAAAAGAAGGATTTTAAGAAACCGGTTTTATTAAATTTCATTTAAGACGCAACACGTCTTTATATTTTTTGTAGTTAGATCTTCAGACGAAATTATTAGTAGAACACTGATAGACTTTCGGTTACAAAATAGGTCAATTGGTTGAAGATTTCCTAATTAAGAAAATATAAATCTATATTTTAATAAATAACCGACTGCCAAAAGTTCAACATTTCATTCAAAAAACAGAATATACTCAAAAAACCCGATTGCACAAAAAATAAATTTTGAAAAGCGAAAAACAAGCTCTAAAATGTATGTAATTTAACTTGAACAATGTAGAATGCACTTTATAAATATAACTTAAATCTTATATGATAATTTAATTTAATTTTCAGCAAAACTAAAACCCATTTACATATGTCCAAGATTTTTTGGTTCTATTTTTTTTATATTTTTAATAGATAGGGGTATAAGATAACGATTTTGATGCTTTTCTGGAAATGTTGTTTAAGAAAGTTTTTGACATGCCAATAAATTTCATATTTTTAAACTTCCATTCTCCTGGTTTTCATTTCATATCCTACAGGATGGAATTAAAAGCCTAAAATAATAGCTTTGTTTCGTTTAGCTTAGCCCTCCCCAAATTTACCACTGAATTTTGATATAAGTAAGAAACTTTATAATTTTATACCTATATTATTGTTTTAACAAGTATTACAATATCAAAGTCGGTTTTGTACGCCGTATACTTCGTGAAGAACTAAATCGGATACACGAGCTAATGCTCCAGTGCACAGTTGATTCCATAAACTCGCCATTTTTATAATTTTGGTATGGAACACTAAAAAGAAAATTAAATGTTTTTCTTTATGGTCATCTAAAGCTGTTTTGCTAATAATATAAAAGCTTTTCATTCATTAATATTCTTCAATGTTGGAGCATTGCCATGCACTATGTGAAACGCACTTTTCACACGGTGCATAGCAATCTGATCGATTGTTAGGTATGAGACAATCATCACGAGTCGAAACTCGATTTGGTTCAAAAATTATTTGGAAACCGTAATGAAATCTTAAGAATTTCTATTATTTCTTTATTTATTTTGATCTTTCTCTAACATTTTATCCACAATTTTGATTTTTTCTTCTGTTATAAAAATGGAACTTTTAGAATCTTTTATATTATCACTTATATTTTCGTAGTCAGGCTTCTTTTAATATAATGTTTTTGTTCATTTCATTGATACTCACAAAAAATCTTATATTTAATAATATAATCGGATAATTGCTTATTAACGCTAAAATTCCCATATGAATATTTTATAGTATTACCTGTAGAAGTATCTGAGGATTAATATGCTTTATTACTTCGAAAAATTTAAAGTTTCTCGGTCAAAGGGTCTCTGGATAAAAAGGCCATGACAGCGTAAGGAAAATTGTTTCTCCTTGCGTTGTCATAGCTTTTCTGATTTGTATACATGTATGCATGCTCCTATCGGATATCTATTGGTGTGTATTGTTAATGAAAATAGGATAATGGAAAACAGTGTATATGGGTTAAATACAACAAAAATTACATTTAAAATGTTCGAAAATCCACTTTTGAATTGGCACCTTCATTTGAGCAACCAATTTCCGTATTTCTGCAAAGTAACGCAGCAAATAAAGTCGCAAATTGGGTTTCTACTAACAGTCAACAACTAACAACCTACTTGGTTAATTTAATGAAATTTAAATTTAATTCCATTACGTAAACAACACTGCGCCATTCTACGTTTAACCTTGTTTTATGAAACTTTTTAAATTTATAAATTTCACACTTTATATTAGTAAAATAACTGTGCATTACTGATATATATGATATTGTTTATCGTGACAATTTATTAAGTTAGTGATTATAAAATATCGATAATGGTATTCTGGGTATCGATACAATGAGATATGTAAATGGTCGTCGACTGACTGAATACATATTTGTACCCATCATATTTAAACTGTCAAATTACAAATATTATCTTTTAAAATGGAATTAAGTTTAGTTTAAATGGTTTATTTACCTTTGCCAAACGATAAAATAAATATTCAATTATTAATTAGCATACCTTTTCTTTTGAATGAATTGATCTATAGAATAGAATGTACTATTTCTTAAAGAAATATTTACCACAAAGAAAACATGTCGGACGAGATTTGAATACATCTTAACTATCAACATATATATATACATATATATATATATATATATATATATATATATATATATATATATATGTATATATATATATATATATATATATATATATATATAAATATATATATATATATATACGACATATTAATATCTCGCACAATAAGATTACATTTCGGTGATGACAGCGCCATATATTCCACAAAATTAAATGATGACTACAAAACTTCATCTTTGCGTTACTTTTACCTTAACATATTTTAAAGATAGACGTAATCTAATTATCTGTTATTAGAGAATATTTTTAATTTAGAAAAGGAATTAAAAGAACATATAAGTTATTGAAGTTATTAAAACAGAACTCGTTTTATAATATATTAAAAATTGGAAAATTTAATATTCTGTAACATAATCGTAAGAAAAGAATTAAAAAGAAACATGTTTTTTTTCTCAGCAATTCTCTATACATCCAGATTATGCAGTGTAGTAATTTTTTTTATTTTGGGATAAAAAATTACACAATAAGTATAAAATTTTGGTATATATTTCAAGTTATTGCAGTATAAATAAATTACCCACCTCTAAAGATCTTAACGGTGTCTTCCATATTGTTTATTTCCAGCATATACATAGGTATAAATAGCAAAGTATACGTATATTTTATGTATGTGACATAATTATATTTCAAGTTATTGCAGTATAAATAAATTACCTATCCAAAGATCTAAAGAACTTAACCGTGTCTTCCATATTGTTTATTTCCAGCATATACATAGGTATAAATAGCAATGTATACGTATATTTTAAGTATGTGACATAATTAGTCATATGCAATAACTGACAACAACCGCGGATTTGTGGTCTTTGTCATTGTTATTATTACAAAAGTCGAATTATTTCACTTGGTAGAGAAGGTTTAAATGCGCAATATATTTTGAAAACTTAAACTTAGTGGGTGGGAAAAAAGTTACATCTATAACTTTATGTATTAATATAAAAAAATTTCTTTCAACAAAACATGATAGAATTAAAATAACTACAGGATTATCTGCGAATTTCGTTCCTCGTCCAGGAGCTCTTCACATTTGGGTCGCGAGCAGCGCCTTGCATTATTCTACATGTAAATGAACTCAACATACATTTCCATGTAAATGAGGTTCCATATTTCTATGCTAATATTTAGTTAATGAGGTGAACACAGAACAACGACCTCGTGCAATCAGTATTCAAGCATCTTACACGCACCTGCCTGTGGTGTAACCTATCTCTATATATTGTGACATATAATATATTCCCTCTCTCCTCTATACCCTGTTCAATTCACATTGTAACTATGTCCAAAATCTTGCAAACTATTCAATTTAAAGATGAGATTCTAAGGAAAGGAAATTGCAGGCAAAACGGAACTTTATCTTATTCAAAAAATAGTGACACTAGATTTACAAAGGAACCCATATATCCAAAATGCTTAATGATTTAAGATAAATATGTTCGATGTCGCATAGTACAATTAAAGCTGTATTTTATTTAAATTAAAATTTAAAAATTCATTGATAATCAGTTTAGTTCGTTAAGTGATGCCTCATTTCTCAGCGGATATGTTAGTCAACATGAGCTAAATTCAAAGTTTTTTTATAAAGGACACAGTTCCTTCAATCTGATCACAAAGCTGATCAAGCTTGGATCAGCCGCTGAAATAATTAAACAATTAGTGATTATATGAGTCGACTAGAGTGGAGAGTATTTCACCAATGGACGTGTTTGAAGAGATCAATTTAAATGAGTAATTTAATAAAATTAGCTAATTCAGTAATTTCGTTTCACTACAATTTTTTGATCAAGTAGAATACCTCTTTCTTATCGCGATTCACTAATAACCAAATTTTTGGTTGGACAAGTGTAAACACGATATTGTTTGCGAAAAAATATTACCCAGCTTTGGCAAAAATTTCGTTTCGCAAAGCAAAAAAACAATTTAAAAATGTATTTGACACTATGTGAACCATGCCGGCTTTTGGAATTTTAAATCTCCAATTTATAACCGAAACTTGTTTATAATATTTTGTAGAAGGCTAAGACTAATTAGAAATTTTATAGAAAGGAAATTAAGTTAATGAAAATTGTAAATTAAAAATATAAAGTTAGTACAGATTTATTAAATTAGTTTTATTGCTGTGGGTAATTCTTAATATATACCAATAATTATAATATAATAATTAATACCTCGTAACGTATTCATAAATAATATAATTAATATAGATCTACGTACCTACAAGATTTGAGAAAAATGAGGTGAAAAAAACCTCGATATGAACTTGTACACTTTGTATGCATGTGGTGTATAAAATTATACAAGTGTCGATGTATAAATAAATATCGTTTAGTATACACGAAACTTTCGTAGTACAAATTCTATTCATAATTAACAAGTTAATTTACACACATATGTGGCACATAAATGGCTTATCCAAACCTCATAAAATTTCCACCACCAGATGGTTTATAATAACCACATAAACACAGAATACCTAATTCTCTTTACAACATATGGAAAATTAGTTCTAAGCTATATAAATAGATGTAAGATATTGTATACAACATAAAAAATAAAAGTACATGAGGCACATATGGCCCATTATTAGGTAATATTTACATAAACATTTGTATATTATATGATTGAAACCTACACTTCTTTTTACAACAGAATAAAATGTAAATCATTGAGTAATCACTACATAAAATAAGCAAATTATACAAAATGTTATCGGCATGGGCCACTAGTATTATGTAAAACGATAATGAAAATTTAATAATATTTTTTGTAAATCTTTTTAATGCTCACCTTCGAGCCTTTAAGGAATATAACAAATAATAATTGCATATAAATGCCTAACCATTTTTATCTTAGTCGGTAAACATACGAAACGAATTTAAAAAAACAAGGTGAAAAATTCGGCAATTTTGCACATTGGATCATTTTGCCCTGGGAAATATGAGATAAAGCAAAAAGAAACTGTGAGAGGAAATTGTTAAAATGTATATTTTATATTTAACGTATATTTTATATATTTAATGTTTATTTAACAGTAGTCAGTTTCTCTGGTCATCCTGATAAACGGTATCAGAAAATCAGAGCTCTAAAATATGATAAGTGTAAAATTAGTGTGAATTCGTTTTGTGTTCGCAGGGGAGAAATATTTGAATTGATTGAAACACGCTCTGAAGGGCGTAAAGCTCGTGGGGGTAGCGCTTCATTATACTGTGGTTGAAGTACTTTTATGGAGTGTACAACACGTGAAAGGTAAGGGGAAGATGGTTTTATTTATCAAAACTTTTGCTTTAAAATTATTTAAAAAATATATTTTAATTGTGTATATTTAATCTATCTTAAATTAATTTATAACTTACAGAAGCTAGAATTTAATGTGTGTGCGCATGCATGCGTGCGTGCGTGCGTGCATGTATATGCATATACATTTTTAAAGGAAACTTCTTTGGTATAAAATGCAAAGGGCTCTTTCCATAAACGCTCCTTTCCATATTATTTTATAGGAAAATATAACCCTTCTCCAATGTCATATACGGGTTAGTTTATTCCATTCATTAATTAATATTACTAAGTAGAGAATGTATTGAACGCGAATAAGTACGAAGTGGTATGGCGATGGCACAGAGACACCAGAAAAAAATAATTTTGTCAGAGATGTCATAACTTCTGCGGATGAGTGAGTGGATTTCAATCCCGATATTTAATTTTTTTTTAAATTATTTTCGATATCGAGATATTTAAATATATCTGGCCTTTGTCGATGTGGTTTCAATTTACACATAAAATAATATGAAATTTTATGGGGGTTTTGCATTTTTCCTTCTTTTTAATATTACATTGAATTTATAGTCAAATATTAGAGACTGCACAGTTATTAAATTTTAATATGATTAAAAACCTATTGATGATATAACACTCATAAAATAGAAATATTGACACCCAACCTAAATGTTGACCACATAATCAGGGAATTTAATAGGAAATGAAAATTTCGATTAGTTTTCGATTATATAAACATACATACATTTCTTCATGTACAGATACAAATCTGTATGTGGGAATGTGTGGGCATACATATATATATTTTTTTTGTAAGTGAAACTTCTATTGCGCAAAGCATAAAGAAGTCTTTTCATAGTATTTTATCGAAGAATGTAAAGTTATCCCAGTGTCATCTATTGATTAGCTTATATAAATATTTTTGTCTAGGTTATTCGTTAGACGAAATGTTGAATGGCACTATTTTCTATGTACTTATAAAGAAATCGTTTTTAAACCTGGTGCAATAATTACATTCTATATTTGTAATAACTAAATTACATATTAATTTCCATATTAATAGTTAATATTATTTCACACGGCGTTCACAATGAAAGACATTTATAATTATACGAAAGACATTTATAATTATATGAAAGACATTTATAATTTATATTGTTTTTAAATGAATGCCTCTTAAGTAAAATGACATGCAAATCAATAAAGTAAAACAATATAGCGGGTAAATAGTAGAGTTTGCATGGACTATTACAATTATGAAATTTAATGGTAAATTTTACTTTAACCAGATTATATTCATAACGATTAAAATATTGATATTTTGCTTTTATAACCCTGTTGATTTGTGAACCTAATCATTATACTGTAAAAAGAAAATATACGTACATAAGAAATGTGTTTCTTTCCCTTTCCTTAACCTATTTGGAGGATATAAACATGGATTGCATAATTCTGCTAAAACGACCGTGCATTTTGCGAAACATCAGAAGAAGCGAAACGCAAGAAAAATGACTTTCACGAATTAGAATTATCAGGTTTATCAGCTATATTATATAGGTGTGTTTAGTTACATCCATTTTCAGTCAGTTAAGAGGGTATTATAATCTGACACCTATAAAACGACTGAGTTACGAAATGCTTTTGAATTGGGTTGAAGTACATGTAAAATTATTCATATGTTTGTAAATTGCATGAACTATGTGGGGTTAGCGCTCCATTAATATACGGTTGAGGTACATTTATCAAATGAATAAAACTTCTGAGGTAAAAAGGTAACGTGAATTAACGAACATATTTAGATCAAAGAACTTCCTTGACCTTTTGCGGCAATAAAATTGGGGAAATAAATTTATAAACTACGAGCACAAAGGTGTGTTTTGTAGCAGTTTTCCTTATATATCAATATTTAGCAATTTACAGTAATTCGGTTATCCATAAATTCACAGAAAATAAGTACTTCTATACTTCACTTATGTGTACTATAGTTACTTATTGCCTCCATTAACTTTTCTATCTAACGTACATTCTATCTATCGTATTTCTATCTATCGTATTTCTATCTAACGTATTTCTATCTAACGTTCATTTAGTCCACCGTTTTAAATTAGACTACATTTTATGGTGCTCATAATTTCTAGTATAGGTAGATAGATGTTGCCTTTGTGTATATTTATCTACCTTAATGAATCTAATTGATACATATGGCAGAGTTATTACTACGAGAGCAATCTCTTACAGCCAGCCATAACACTAGTCCAACCACTTGTGCTTTTAAAAAAATATAGTTGAATATATGTAACATTTAAAGTATTACTATTTTTTTACATCCCTGTTTTAAGTATGTTTTGTAAATTATATTACACAGTTGAAAAAAGTATTATTACTTTATCTTCTAAGTACCTCAGCTTACATGATCTAAAAGAAGTATATAATATGTTGACCTAAATTTTGGAGTCTTAAACTTCACTAAAAAGTGATTTTTTTACTTTATACTTAATTTTGGTTAAATAAAACCTTGTCTTCGAAAAGTGTGTATCACATATACAAATCGTCGCCGTGATGTGTTGAATTGATCACAAGGAAAACCCCCTTCGATGATGCGGCGCACCGCGAGGTCCAGGTTCGATTCCTGGCCATTCTTCGAAATGTGTTAAAACTATACTTTTTTAAAAGTCAACGTGCAAGAAACAATTTGTGCAAAAAGATGCCAAAGGAGTACTGATAGTTTTATGTATTGAAAATAATGATAATGATTTCTTCTATAAATGGGATACATTGTCCACCCATTACTCTCAAATAGTGACCGATTAGAGGTTTCAGATTAATGATTCGCCCGTTTTTTTAAACTTATAACCAAGCATGCTATGGAGAGTTCTGCTGGAGACGACTCGTGCACCTATTCCAGCAAGTATTCCAAGTTTTACGACTTGCTTTCCATACTTTTTTACTTGGCTCTTAAGAAAATTAAAGAGGAAGATCTTCCGATTTCAAGAATGCTTATTATAAGCACTTTTAACCCATTGATATTTCCAGTTATTCGCTCTTGAATTCTTCGAGTGAAATTCACTGTCATTTATAATTTGGTCTGACATTCCGAGATTTTCTTCTTCATCGTTCATATATGCTGCTACTTCTCATAAGACATTAAATGCATTAGCTTGAACTAAAGCTTCTCTCTCTGTGTTATATTCTTTAAGTAAATCAGTTTCACATCGGTGAGGCTAATATTGAATCAGTAAGCTATAACAGAAACTTTCTGGGTCTGTGCCGATGAAGAAGTAGGGTTCTATAACATATGCTGGATTGTTTTTGACTGATATATTTATTATCCATTAACTTAATCAGCTGTCTCCACCCTTATTTAACTTTATCATGGGCATATTTCTTAAGGTTTTCCTCACTCTCATCAGTTTTGTTGCCAGTATGAGTTAAACCAGTATGGTGTAACTCTGCTTGTAACTACTATGTGCTATCTCCGGCGAGAACGTATTGAAAAAATCTTAGTTAGGGTGAGTAAATGGACGTTTATTATGATGATTGAAGATGTTCGTACAATAGCCAGAACCGTGGTTTTTTTTCGAATTTAGGGGGAAATTCTCATAGATATCATCACTCCCGTATGCAGTGACGTGGTCTACTGCTCTGTCGAGTAACCTACGGTCAAAAATCTCCTCCCATCTTCAGCTTTCCCTCCCGGAACCCCAATGAGCAATTACTTCAGGAGGGTGATTGTTTATATTTGGGAAGCCTTCTCCATTTTCCATTCATCTGCCTCTCTTTTGCGCATTATGTTTTTATCATGTTAGTGCGGATATTCCATTTGATTATAATATTTAGGATATGAAATCACATGAATTTATTATGTCATTTTCAATTTGCTATGTTTTTTCTTCAACAGGTCATATCATTCTTTTACCCATTTTTCTTGCCATTCTGCTAGAGTGGGCTTCCGTTTTCCTTCAAGTGTCCTGTTGTCCCCTTTTCTATACCTGCAATCGTTAATACTGCTTGCAATAAGATGGTTTGATACCATATACCCCAATAGTCATTATTTTTGTGTCATGCTCAATATTTGTTTAAATTTTTTGACTTTTTAAAATATTTATATATATATATATAATAATAAATTTTTTGACTAGTGTTTTTTGCCATATAGAAGCAGCGTATGAAATGGCAGAATATGCTATTGAATCGAATCAATGATTATTTTTGCTAATTCTTGGGCTGTTTTACTAGGATACGAGTCTACCTTGGATTGCGACTTGTCTTGGATTTTCTAGTCACCTCTTTTTTCGAATTTCCAAAGGTCAGGCTTTTATTTAAACACATTCTGAGGTATTATAATTTTCCTTTTGGTTCGACTGTTAGGCTCTCTGCTAGAAAATATATTGGGTCGTGCTTTCTTCTGCTCCTTAAATACTTGATGACAAATAGTTCAATTTTTATTAACAACTGTATACAAAAGCGGTATTTTAGGGCGGGGCGACTGTTTTGGCCTCCGTTTTATGCAAAATTTCTCATCACGTCTCTTAGCTCCCTAATGTCTCCTAATTTTGGTTTAAATTGTTTATTTAATGAGCAATAAGAGAAAAAAAAACTGTTATTTTTTTAATTATATCCTTACGTTGATTTACATGAATAAGTGAAAAATTTCACAAGAATAATAAAAGGTAAAAGGAATAAAAATAGACCATCACGATATGCTGTATATATATATATATATATATATATATATATATATATATACATATATATATATAAATCAATATAAAGCTTTACTTCAAACTGATAGTTTATTGTGGATTTTTTTGGGTTTTAAAGTTACGAAATTTATATAAATGCAGTGCATGTAAACCTGAATGCACGAACAAAATTTAAGACCAAAGCCCATATACTCACTGCCATGTGATGTCACATATAATATAACGATCGTACATAACTACCTGTATAATATAAAAAAAGGTACAAAAAATCCGCCTAGTATACGCCCACAATAATATAATGATTGATATTAGGGCGGGCGCGCGGACCGAATTTGCCAATCGATTCGCGAGCCGCCCTGCATCGCGTACGAGGATTAATTAATAACTTCAGTGAATCGGGTTCAGTTTATCGTGGCGATCTATTTGTATTCCTTTTACGTTTTATTATTCTTGTGAAATTTTTCACTAATTCATATTAAAGTAAGGAAATAATTTAAAAAATTAATAGTCATTTTGTTCTTTTATTGCTCATTAAAAAAACTATTTTAACAAAAAGTGGAAGACATTAGAGCACTGAGAGAAGTGATAAGAAATTTTGCATAAAATGGAGGCCAAAACAATCATCCTGTACGAAAATAGCGCTTTTCTAGACAACTCATAAAAATTATTTGTCAAGTAATTGTGAAAATCATCAGCGTTTAATTTTGGTATTTAAGTATTCGATGAAAAAAGAAAAATAAAAATCAAAATAGGAATGCGACCTGCAACATACTTTAATACTTAATTATGTGTATAAGTACGTACGTATGTATATACAGACCAACGTAAGAAGATATATGTAATTTTTCAAAGGCACATTTCATAATTTAAAAAATTAAAGAATGATATTCCTTTTAGAAAAAGACTTATTATTTCCAAAAAACAATATTAAAAGTTAATTTCCTGTATAATTATACGAGTTATAATTACTTATATCATAGAAATTCAAGGCTGAGACGCCATTCGACAGTGAAGCACAGAGCTACAGGCTGTGCAATAGAATTGTCTCAAGTATTAAGATTTGATAAATTTTGAAATATCCCTAAAACGTGCCTAAATTTGTTTGTAGTAAGCATTTTATATCATTAAAGAATTATTAGATAGAATTTGCATTAACTAGGAAATAAGCAACAATAATTTATAATCGTAAACTGATGATAACGTATTTTAAAAGCTCTAACAAATTAAACATTATTGAACTAATTAACAGCAATAATCGGTATTTTTGGAAGAAATTAGTACCTTTACATGTTACGTCACGTATATGAAGGAACAAGTTGCTCCCAAATTCAAATTAAACTTTAAAAACACCAACTTTTCAATCAAAAATTTTTTCATCACGTGTCTGGGACTTTTCTGAAAACGTTATCGAAAGTCTCAGAAATTATAAGGTGTTAATGAATTCTCTAGATTAATCAGAGATAGCGGTATATATTCCAGTGTTTTATAACAAAGAAAATTGATTTCTTCGACGTTGAGTACAGACTTTTATACCTTATGTACGTTCTGCCTGGGTTATGATTATTATTTATTTTTTTATTTACACGCATACACACATTTATCTTTACATTATAGGTAAACTATTCGTAATAATTCGATCGAAACCAATAAAATATTAATGGTTTAACAAAGTTTAAATTAATGAATTAAACATGAATATAAAATACATGGAAACTAAAAAAGATAATGACGACACATTTCGACAAATTTTATTTCATTCATCATAAATAAATCACACTCTGGTGCTACCGCGATCATGTAATTGAGCAGTTGAACATCACGGGAAACCGATAGAGACCAAGAGTTCCGATATAGTTGGGTTCTAGAGAGTCGTATAATAAACAGGTGATGACTGCGTGAACGCAGGAAATTATTAGGTACGAAGAATGAAAGTTTACTCAATAACACATAGCTGGCAGATAAATTTCATTAGCGCAACATATTATGATATTAAAACCTATAAGCGATTGGTTGTAGCAATGAATGACCGGTAATAAAAGTGGATTACATATGTTAATCATGACAATGGCTTAATGCAGAAGAATTGGAGTTTCAATTCCCAAATTTGAAAGAAATACCAGAAATTTAGTGATAGGCAAAAGAATTAATACCAAGGGTAATTCATTTAATAAAATTGACTTAACATCGTTATTTATTAAAGTTTACGTCCGACGGAATCAGTTATAGAGGATATCGTTTACAATGTTATCGAAATCATTTAAAAATAAGTTATCAAATATATTGAACCTATATCATTAGATTTTGACACTGAAAACCAGATGACAACAAATCATAAATGAAAATGGTGCGTATTTAAGTTGCTTCCTTTATGACATGCGGCATAACTTTTTCTCTAAGAGCAAGCAATAGTTAAACACTTATTAGATAACCTAATATTTCTATTGATGTATTATGGTAAGTATGGATGAGATACATCGTAATATATCTATAAAATATAAATATTCAACTCTTATACAAAGAAGTAATAAAGTCCCTTGTAAAGAAAAAAATTACAATCAGGTTTTAAGTTCTTTCATGTCTGAATGACTGTGAGCATAATGAAGATAATGTTACGATGTTTCTGTAATGACAAATCTATACAAACCAATTAGTTGTTAACTTCAATAGCTTTATAATATTTATTTGCTTATGTACTATAGTAAAGCATAACCGGGTAAAAAGATGATTTTAACCCTTTAAAGCAAGATCATTTTTACCGTGAAATAGTACTCTCCCACAGATTAAAGCATTTAAACTGAATTTAAATGTTCTAAAAGATGTATAATATATTTATTATTATAAAAGGTGCATGTATTATTATAAAAAGGTATTATACAGGAGTGTTCAATGTTTAATAAAACCATGGAATATAGCCATGAAACTATATAGAATTCTAGATCTATGTAAAAAGTGACATGATTTCACTACAAGAAATATTTAGATTTTAATTTTTAATAGAGCAATTCCATGTTACAAAATAACTTAAATGTAACTTACATATAAATGGATATGTTTAGGTATATGTGTATGTAGTAAATATATATATATATATATATATATATATATATATATATATATATATGTATGTGTATGTATGTATATATATATATATATATATATATATATATATATATATATATGTATTTATATTACCTAATGAAATATGGGTGTTGATCAATAGGCTGATCCAAAATACGCCATATATATACAACATCAAGGTCCCATTACTGCGACTAAAAAACTAGTATGCTGTGACAAATGTGTGACGATAATGAGCACAAAGTTAAGTTTATTTTTCCAACACAAAATTTGGTCCATGTTTTTCTTATTGAATATTTTTAAGTCGTGACCTCTATATGAGCTGAGTTCCTTTTTCTGATGTACTTTGTTAAAATATATGCATTATTTCATGTTTAAATTTGAAAAATCGAGGAAACATTTTATCAGAAAGAAATTGGTAGGGAAACAAGAGAAAAGTCAATTTCCCGAGTTGCACTTGAAGTGAATAAGCCAAAAATCTTGAGTTGAAAAAATGAACAAGGTCCTAAAAGTGTCAATTCTAATATCGTATTAATTAAAGCATTTTTTCTTCATTTGCGTGTATGATAAATTATCAACTACTTATGCACGATTGGCTTTAGTTTCTGCTGCAAAATTAAGATATCCTCAAATTTCGTGGAAAAGATTTATGAATAGACTATTTTGTTCAATAAATTGACTGAATGGAGGACTATAAGAGACCAAAAGCTTGCGGTCTCTCAAAAGGTTACAATTCTCACAAAGACCAGTGCATTATGGCCAATTATGCTAAGTAAAAGTCAGAGGAAGTAAAATGTGAATAGGACGAGGACCTGCAAATGGATTTTCTTGGCTTCGCTGAAGTGAAAACGACAACTTTAACGCTGGCTGCAGACACTAATTTCATTCTCCCGGTCTTGCAACTAACAGCTTCAACGTACCGTTTAAAATTATTACTCGCAATATTGCTCCACAATCTGATCATGTGTAAGCACCGTAAAAATTTTCTTCATAACTATTTTTAGATTGTTGAAGCACGCAATTTTCATTTAATTCAATTACGGTGTAATATTTTTGAGATCATTCAATAAAATACTACGAGTAGGTATGGTATGATCAAAATAATTCTAATAATTATCTATTTTTAAGCCTAAGAATAATTAAATCTTTCAAATTTGCAGTTATAATAGATCTTTTGCACAGAAAGTGGGAACAAAAAATGATGTTATTCCGTTGTTTTATCACTATCGACTTACCCTATAATAAGTATGCCATTATAGAATTAACAAAAACTATGACTGTATTTTATTATATTTTACAAAAATTATAATTATACCAAACATTTTATAACAACGTAAGTTAATTAATATGGTAGTGCTGTCTTATGAAATTAATTAATTGAAAATTGTTTTTTTTATTTTTTCTTAACAACTTTAAATTTTTTTTACTCCTTATTAATTAATTACATCATTATTTTAACAAAATGTGCTGGTTGAACTCGGGCGTAGAGAGTTCCGTACTCAAAAGGATTGAGTTCCTGGGATAGAAATACTCTATCAATTATTGTATGAAAAGGGAGTACAAATCAGGAAAACAGTAAGAGAAGTATATTTAAAATTTATTTTATAGTCACGAAAACTATAAACATCAGGACCTTCTTTTATGTTTTCTTAAATATATACAAGGGCTTCTATCAACTAGATTTACAGGCTGTTACGATTTGGCTTGTAAATATCAGATATGAGCGGGGAATGTTTTCTCGCTAATTTGTGGTCATAAGTTAAAGATTCATAAGAAAGCCCTTTTATACAATACTACTTTTCAAGTTGTTAGATCAATAGCATCAAGTTCGGATTTATAACCTAAAAAATAACGACTCGTTCAATATCAAAGTATAAACAAACTCTTTTACTACAGAATAAAGGTACACTCTAAAAACAACAATATCTGTGCCCCGTTTTCACCATTTAAGTACAGAACCTAGAAATGTAAATATTTGATTACATAAATTAGTGTACGTGTTAATACTATAAGTTGATGATAGTCAAAATTTTAGATGGTAAAATATACATTAAATTGTTTACGAAATTAACTCGGTTTTAAAATATCTGAAGTGTAATAGTTATATTCGTAATAATTTTATAGTCAGGAAGGCATAGCCTCTAATCAAGGAGACAGGTGGAAAGGACAATAGGGTGCTAGAAGTCTAATGACCTTGTTAAGGTTTCTGTTATTCAATACATCTTTATATATGAAAGCATTTTGATTAAGGTAGGAAAACAAAATACATCTGTAGTGAGAAGTTATAAGCAGACATTACTTTTTGTTTCTTTATTTATTTTTATGATGACTAATATACAGATAATTAGGAAGTATTCGTTAAATGTTCTAGTAGATGTTTCATTATATTTTATTTCATACTCGCCATCATTCATGGGATTATTTAAAGTTTTTTATGTCTCGAAATCATTTTTGCAAGATAGATGTGTCATTTGATTAATTTTTTCTCATTCTTATTTCATCCAGTACAGAAAAAATATTTGTTTTAGTTATATCCATTATAACAGGAGAGAATCGAATTTAGGTGTCACTGCAATTACTTTAATTGTTCGGTGTTACCTTGAAACCGAAAGTCTTGGTTAACACGGCAAACATAAAAAAAATATCAAAAGAATACTGTTCCGGTTAGTAGCATAAACGAAGTGATACTCATAGGTTTGTACAGTTGTTGTCACCCTACGATATTTGGAATTTAAATATATGTGGCTTATTGGTGTTAAACTCCTTATCTCCAATGTTTTAGAACTAACATCCACCGCAATTATTTTAGAGCAAACATCAACCGATCTAGCGTGAATTCGCATCAATATTTGACCCAGGTGGTTTTTAGAATGGTTGACAAAAGTTATTCTTCCATCATTGTTTGTTAATTTCAACATAACTCGAAATCGCAAGTCTCAAAGTTTGTGAATAATTGTTGTTGTATGCATCTTATAGGGATGATTGCAAAAAAACGACATACATATATATATATATATATATATATATATATATATATATATATATGTATATAGTGATGATACGGATATTCCCATTTGCAGAAATAAAGCGAACATGATTGCTTGGACATTATTATTTGAAGTTTATTAAAATAAAATATATATATTAAGGATATATAGTAATTTATATTAAAAAATTAATGTGGTATTTTATGTAAAGAAAAAAGAAATTTTTTTTACAAAATTATAAACCCTTTATTTTTTTAAATTTATTTTTCCCTACAATTTTTTTTTGCAAGACTAAAATATTTAATCTTTTACTAAATAAGACATACATAAACGTTTGTAGTCTTCAGTTGATATAATTACTTACAACTCTATGTTTGTGAACTAACAGTCAAATTGGAGTAGCGAATTAAAAATTTAAAAAAATTAAATGTTTGATGTCCACTTTCCTTCCAGTCTATTTCACTGAAGTGTGCAAAGAAGGCCAGCTCCGCTAAACATTAAAAATACTCCATACGTTAAGAATACTCGTGGATCGTGGAAGTAGATATCGTCTTGATGCAGGAAAAAGAAGATCATACTTCCGCTCTTTCATTTTTCATCGCATTAGAGGGTCATGTCATTTTCCACTGATTTTTCCATTTCATATTCGATAATAACTTTTCAAATTAGGATTTTTTGAATTAGAATTATGCAGAGCTTTATCTAGCACTTTTGTTGGGTGAGCTATCATTTTTCCATCGTTGTCAATAGAGTCCATCAGTGAAGTAACGGTATCCTTAAAAGAAATATGTTTCTATGATTGAATCAATGAATTTCTAATAAAATAAATATTTTATCAAAATACGCTCTGATGACAAAATATTTTAAATTTGTTTACGATATTTTCCCCATATGTCTGCTGTACATAAATAACTTTCAACACCATCATTTTCTTTTCAAATTGATATGCAATTAAAAGAATAGCTACACCGAATAGTGGTACTCCAAAAGAAAAATCGGTCCAAAAGACAACTGTAAAACGATATTTTTTTAAATACTTTTATCATTTCGAGAATTTCCTCTGTATCTTTGCCATATAGCTTCTCAGATAAACGAAACAA
The DNA here is from genome assembly GCA_039881145.1 of Druceiella hillmani. Classification (NCBI taxonomy): domain Eukaryota; kingdom Metazoa; phylum Arthropoda; class Insecta; order Lepidoptera; family Hepialidae; genus Druceiella; species Druceiella hillmani. The sequence goes on along the minus strand of JAYKKI010000001.1, from coordinate 104,835,967 downwards.
TAGATTATCGAATTATTAAATTGCATGGGTGCCATATTATTTTTATAATCTAAAGCATTCCACGAAATTAAACGGCAACTCTTCCAATGCAACTTTTTCCCTTATTCAATTATCATTATATATTTACTTTTAGCACCATCATTTTGCTTTCAAATTGATGCGCAATTAAAAAAATAGCTAAGCCATATAGTGGTACTTCAAAAGAAAAATCGGTCCAAAAGAAAATTGTAAAAGAATATTTTTTTAAATACCTTTGTCAATTCGAGAATTTTCTCTGTAACTTTGCCATATAGCTTCTATCAGATAAATGAAACAATAGATTGTCGAATTATTAAATTGCATGGGTGCCATATTATTTTTATAATCTAAGGCATTCCACGAAATTAAACGGCAACTCCTCCAATGCAACTTTTCCGCTTATACAATTATCAACTGCCAGACTTGGCATTGTCCTTATCTTAATGCTTAAATTTTATGGTGGTCGACACATTCCACCCAAGAAAATTTTAAGTCAGTTTTAGTATACTAGTGTCAATTTGAAAGTAAACCATTTATTTTTGAACCATTCCATTTATTGTTTTCGCCTTTTTTATCATTCATTGTTCTCTTTTTCATACAAGAATTTAAAACGATTTCTCAAAGCAGCGGTAGCTCTCCTGTCCATGAGTATTCATCATTACCTCAGCACTTTACGATATAAAATAAGTTCAAATTTCAGTCATATTTAATTTATTCATTTTACATGTTCACTAAATATAGTCTAACATGTAACTTCAGTTGTTATTTTCATTAAACAAACATCGGTTGCTCCCCACAGCAGACACGGTCGGCCTATTTACATTTAACGTAAAAATTATGAACACCTTTTTGTTTCTTAGGTTTGTGAATTATAAATCTTTTGAAATTAAGGCAGCCAAATCTATAAAAAAAAACGATATATTTTGTTTCATCAGCGTCAACAAAGAGCAAAAATGTTACTTATACAAATGCATTCCTACCGAATTAACTAAATATAAAGTAATGAAGATTTATGTGTTTACAAATGTATATTACTATCTTGTAAAAAACTAAGTATACAATGCGCACGTAGAACTACAAGAGCTATCCCTTACAATTAACTACAACGAATTAATTAAGAAAGATAAATATCGTGGTAGACAGTAAATGATTGTTAAACCCTATGTAATGACACTTAAAAAACAAAATGAAGATGTTTGTACGGGTAAAGAAAAATACAGAATTAATATAAGATTAAATAAAACGAAAGCAAAACAGCGACATACGGGATAAAGATGGGGCATAGAAGAAATTTCGATCTGCATATTAGGATACAACAATTTTCTTTGATACGAAAATTTGATTTCAGACGACTTTTGAACATAAGCCATGATGGTGTACTTTGTACATTTTTTTACGGAAATAAGTACTTAGAAGAGACAGCTGACTTAAAATGTAATCCAGCCAAAATTGCTAATGTAAAAAATGCATTTAAAAACCCCAGCTTCCTAAAAAAAAGTTCGCGCCTCAGTTAAATGCCTACAAAGCACAAGTACCAGAAACAAAATTTGTCAAGCACTCGCATTACAACTCGTACTACGAGGGTTCCGTATACATTTAGACATTTAAAAACATTCAATAACACATAATATTCCAATCAACCTATTTAAAAAGTTTAAATTTTTTGGAACTAAAATATATTGCTTGCTATATTTTTCACAGTTGCATATTAAAAAGAAAATGTTTTCGTTTTATTACTACTAACAATTAACGATTCTCAGTTTTTATCCTTCACTTGTACTATAAGATCTTGCATCTCGCCAAACTTGATGATTCTAGTTTAACCGAATGTACCATATAGGTTTTGATTTATTTGTGAGTGTCAAAATATGCAGCATAAGTGGAGGCATTTTCTGGGTACCTCTTAATTTCGTTGACTTAGAAGCTTGATTTTTTACAGATCCTATACAGACTATAGACTTAATTATTTTATATTAATTTCAATTTGATATCTCAACGCGTCCCTGAGAAAAAGGATATTGACAAACCAATAGACCCACAACGAAGTGATCATATGAGGGTTTCTTTTTCACTTTTGAAGTACGAAACCCTAAAAAATGGATATTTTCAAACCGCAGTATAAATCGAAGGCATGTTTTGCTTTTTTTTTACATTTTTAATTACAAGTTTTGTAAAAAAATATCTCCTTATTTCTTATTTGAAGATTTCAAAATAACGATTATTTAAAATCTTTTTAATGTCAAGTATATTTTTTGATTGTAGTTAAGACTAGAACTGGCACCAATTTTCATACACATCTATGAGTGGTTTGATAGAATTACACTAAATTTTTAAAACTGAATCATAGTTTTGTTTCTTAAAACCTTAATTGTTTTTATTTAAACTGGATCTCTCTTTTTGTATCAACATCTTTTTCAATGATTATCCATCTTGTGTCTGTGTCGTGATAATATGTGGATGCCGAGCCTTTTCTAAATGGAATTAATGAAAAAATGGAATTAATGAAAAAACGGAATTTTGTCAAATATAATATACAAAAATGAATGTCAAATATAATATCGTAAGTATGGATAGAATTCAAGTTTTTATTGGTAATTTAACCCTAACATAATATTTATTTTGTTTATACGTGCACATTTGCATGTAGAATAAAATTTTTGAACTAATCTCTTTAAACAATGAAGATATTTACGGAAAATGATTTAGGAGCACATAATAAAAAAATAAAACACAAAAACATTATTTTTTTAATTATTGTCTGTTTATCGGTTTATATATATATATATATATATATATATATATATATATATATATATATACATATATATATATATATATATATATTTTTTTTTTTAACATACACCATTCAGAAGCTATTTACTCAGATGAAGTGGAGTGGAAAACATAAAGGTAAACTTGAAATAATATTTAGTTTCCATTTCATCGGAATTGGTTCTTCCAATCAGAGGACATGTGAATAAAATATTTTCAAAAATTTACATTAAAACAGTAGTAACAAAGAAGTGCCTAACTACTCGATGTGTAGTAATTACACAAATGTATGGTGTACCTATATGACCCTGGCCAGAAGAGAATGCAGCGGGGACGATAGGTGCTCGACGGGCAGACGCACGAATACAGATATTGTTTTTGGTCGTCTTCTGCAAGTAAAATTTTTCATTGTTATATATGTACTTGTTATAAATTAGTTTTATTTTTACAATTGGTTTAAAGTCTGAATTTGTTGTCATTATTCACAGTTTAAGTACTCTGGTAGGTTTAGTATTAGGTTGTATTCATAAAATTGTCATATTTTTATACATATTTAAATTTAGCGTACAGTATCTTAAAAGTAGGTACAAATAGTTACGTTTCATAGCAAATTTCAAAAGTTTACTTTTACGATAGATACTGTTACGTGTATTAATCTTAAAGTTAGCTATATAATTTATACTTGTAATAAAATTATAACGGGGTTCTGTACATGAAACTCATCTTCATATGGTGATCAATTTAGATATAGAATGATAATGGAAGTCATTAAAAATAAATTGTTCGAATTTTAAATCACTCAAAATTTACCAAGCGTATTTTAATGAAATTTGATATAGTATATATTTATATGCTCGAAAAACATATGGGACATATGTTACAATTTAAACTATTATCACTTTTTATTTGGATTTTACAACTTGGTGCATATTACGACACTGAATAACGCTGATAGATGGTAACATACGTCATTTTGTTAGTGTTTATAATAAACCTTATACCCATTGATATTGCAAGAATATAATAAAAATAAACAAAACAGAATAATTGTGATTACAGTGATAATAATAAGACTCATGATAGTTTCGGCAGAATCGTTAGATGAGCCACGGTGCAATAGTTGAATCAGCCGGATCAGACGTGGTATAATAGCTAGCGCTTTGGCGTGGTACGATGAAGACGAGAATACAATTTACACGGGTCGATGACTTTGTGACTCTCTTTGTACAGCATATAATAGTGATTACTGCACTGATGTTATTTTCAAATATAAACATTTATTAACTTGGTTAAGAAATATTTATATTTGAAAATAAAGGCCAACACCACCAGATGTGGCGGGGCGTGCAAATAGTACAGCACCAAGGGTGGGTGACCCCAATAGAAATAATATTTGGCTCAAAGACACAAATATTAAATTTAACTAGGAAATATCTGTTCAATTATTAAAAAAATATTAAACATTAATATCCGACTCCAAAACTACTGAATATCTAAATATTAAATTTTAAGCTATTGTTTAAATTAGCCTACTCAAAGGGCCACAAAAGCTATTTAGCTATGCAAAATTAATATTTTTGAATAAATAATTCATTCTGCAATTACAATAACACCACATATTATACCTATAAAGTCTACTGATCTTGAAAATCTCAGACGCCTGATAGTTTTTGAGATCTACAATGTTTCCCAGAAAAAAACCAAAATTGGTGCTTTGGATCGGAGAGGTATTCCAGTTCATCCAATAATTTATTTTTTTTGTAACAATTTATGTTGTTTCGTTTTTAATATATTCCATAGAGGCAAGGTCCTGATTGTTTAAAACTTATATCAGAAGAATCTAAAATTGTAAAATACTAGGTCCAAATTGGATGAGTTGCTTTGGTGAAATCTCAAAGGTAAATAATAATAAAATAAAATATAACATTTATAAGTTGAACTGGAAATTTCCATTTCATCATAGGAAATATATTTAATGCTATTTCGTAAAAGTCAAAAAAATGAAAACAAAATAATGAAAGTAAATTTATTACTTTGTCAAATATTCTAAACGCAATAGTTTTAAATTAAGATAAGAAGCTATATAATTGACGCCATCTCTCATCGTGGATAGCGAGTCTCTTGTGCGGTGTCACTGAATCTTCTGATAATAAATATCCTTTTGTGCCATCTCTTGACCAAAGAGCGAAGGTTCCATTATATCAGCGTCCCATTATAATGAATTACTTTTTTCACGGGAATGAATTTCGAAAAAACGGTTATTCAATCTATTTAAATTATTTAAAGAAATTTCAGAAAATAATAGTTATCAAATAATATAAACAATTTAAATTATTATAACGCCTAACGATGCTCCCCACTTGGAAGCTCGCAGATTTTTTGAAAAGAAAATGAAGGTGTGTTATTCTATTTTAACAATTACCAATACTTGTTAAATTATATGTTGGTTCAGTTCGATAAACAAGTTCAATGATGTAAAATCTTCACAAAAAGTTAATCTCGTTGCGTTGGAAATTGACATACTTTTATATCTGGATGTTTAAAGATTCCAAATCTCATTTTTACCATTCCAATTGGACCACTTTATCAGAATCACCATGGATTGATGCTGGTAACCGCATAATGATCAACTCAACGAAGGAACATCGTCTTGTTCCACTGTTACTATAGTTCAAATATCAATAACACAGTCATGAAGTTGATTCTGTTGAACAAAGCGGGAGGATTCAGCGTTGAAGCGTTACGCTATTTTTCATGGACTTTCTATTTTAAAACCTGATTTCTCTACTGAAATTGCTTTATTTTTTAAATCAAGTTCTGGTGTTTGCATCTTATCTTCTGCATTCAAATTCTGATCCCACTCACAATTTGCTTTGACTCAGCACATAATTCCCCGCCACGAAATGTGATGTCTGGGTTCTAACCAAAGGATGGAATCATTTATATTTTTATGACGTTTCCGGAATGCATTGTAAGCAGCCTGCATCATAACAAACTTCATTTCAAGATTATTTATCCGCTGTTTATATTAAAGTAATGGATTCTGCCAGTGTACCACTTGATTCATAAATATTATTAGTTGGTTACTCAATTTTGATTTTTTTGTGTAAGTTGAGCTGAACCGCATTCATTTCAACTTCGAGTATTTTTATTGTCTTTTCTTAATCTTTGCATTCATTATGAAGAATTTACTTGTTAATATTTAGTAGTCTTTAATTTTTCTTTCAAGCTTTCAATTTAGTTTTTATATAATATATTTTCCTGAGTTGTACTGTCAGTATAACTTACTTTGGTGATATCTCAAAGACGAATAATAATAATTTGGAACATAATACTTATAAATTCAACTGAAAATTTTCTTTTAATGGTAGAATATATAGATATATATATATATATATATATATATATATATATATATATATATATATAATCAGTTATATAACCTTGATCTAATGATTAAATATTCGTGCCGTTTTACAAATATATTAATATGAATAAAATCCATTTGATTTATTACATATACCTCAATATTTTGCATTGTATAACCTCATATAATAACAGCAATTTAATTTAGTACCTACACTAAGATGTTTGTACATCGTATAACTTTCGAAAATATAATACAAACTATTAACGTAAAAATTGGGAAAACAAACTCAAACCACACTTCCGCTATTTTTTTGTATAATATTTAAATGCCGTTAAAAATATCTACGAATTGATCTCTTCAAATAGCCCACCTGAACATATCATACAATGAAAACTAGGTCGTGGTTAATAATTTAGATAACGTAGATATAATCCCATACGTAGTTTCATTTAGTTGTGAACAAAAATTAGGTGATAATTAATTTCTACAAAATAAACGCCAAATATATTTAACATTTAATACTGTGTACTTAAATAAAATCAAATCTGGGTTTTAAAGATAAACAACATCCATGTCACAATTAAGCCTTAGATACCACGTAAAATAAAAACCACCATTAAAAAGAGCGGAAATTTTAAAGTTTATTTTTCTATTTTAGAGTGGGAATGCACATGACAGAAGTGCGGCTTCAGTGTTTGTTTTTTCCTTTGTTCTTCTACTCAGCAGAGTTTTTATTTCTGTTGAGTGCGGAAAATTGATGCGAGTGTACGCGTAAGGGTGCGACACTCAGACTTGTAGAAGTGTATCCATGTAAATTTATACTAGATTTATTTGCTGTTTGAATCGTAGCTATACTTTTAGATTTTTTTTTAATTTATTATTTTTAAAATTAAAAGAAAACACTTAACTCATAATGGAAATACAATAACAAACTATAAAGCCTACGATGGTAGTTAGAAAACCTTATAATTTCACAAAATTCTAAAGAAATGAAACTATTCGATCGAAATACACTTCTCTACGTATACGTATCGGAATAACGTATCGGTGACTTATGATATTGGCAATGAATTAATTTTAGAATGAATAGATATAGCAGAGTACACTGGAATATTTTTGAAATTGTAATATTTTTGCCTTGATTTTCTAACTGGTTTTAGGGATATAGCAAAATATATAATTGATGGAAAACCATTTGCACCTTTACACAGCTTTTTAATGATATTTAATAACTTATATACTTTCTCTTGTGGAAGATAATTATTTTTTTTTTGAAAATATAGAGAAAACGTTTGTTTTTAATTGTAACGAAATAATTAGTCATTAATTTTACTAGATATTAAATAAATAGACATTGAAGTTTAAATATTTTACTTGAGAAAGTAATAGTAAAAATATAAAAGAAATCAGTAAATGCAAGTGTATGCTGTCATAGATGAGATATCGATAGAAATGTTATATTTCGACCAGATATATTATTTACCCCTGAAGCTATATAATTGTTTTCTTTTCGTGAAAATAAAATAAGGCTGCAATTATGATTTTAAAATATCTCTAATGAAATTTAACACAACTTTAAAATTTTCAATCCAACATTAGTTTTGAGATTTTCTTCAGTCCTCGGATACGCGCGTTGTTTAATAGCAATGCTAGCTAAATAGCAGCGACTAGCTCCCATAAATCTAAATATTTGAATAAACATGATATCAATTTAGTGTATCTGTATTCGTAGTATTAATGGTACTAATTCAAAAGGATGTATTATGAAATTGGCCCTACCAATTTCATAATACATCCTTTTGAATTAGTACCATTAATACTAACATTAATTCAGGGCCCCGTAGTCTATTCTTTAGTCTATTCTTGTTCCTCGTTTATTTAATGACTTACCGGTTATCGTAAGAGACATGTGGGATATTATTATTTTCTCCAATGACGCCTTCTTGATTTCAAAAATGCATAGGAGAGAAGAAGATCTAATTCATTAATTTACCTTTAAATGCTAAAAAAAACATTTAATTTTTACAGTCTAATGTTCTCCTGTCTTTCATAGGTTTTATAGGTTCTATTGTCTTTTATAGGATACTTTTTAATGAAAATAACTAAGCATATAATAAACTTTTCTATAGCAAAATTTAAAATGTATTTTAAATACGTGCTTATTTCAAAAGCTTATTATAGCGTCAAAAGCTTTGTCAATGAAAAGATGTGTGGAAGTCATTACAGTGTACAATATAATAGTGTACAATGCATATTCTGGTCCTGATTAAGAATCCCTCAATCAGGTAATTGGTTTATTTGTGGATACATATACTGCAGTGATGTTTATTCATAATGAATAGAATTTAAATCGTGATATATTGAAAGAGACTAATGGCCCCATTTGATTAAAATGAAATCAAAGTAAAAGGATCAATTGAACATTTTAAATAGAAGGCTGTGGCTACTTGTCGTTATTTTTTCAATATCGATTTATTTAAAATTCGGTCAACGAAGTTTGAGGACATTGTTTTATATGCGGGTTCTGCTCTTAGGCAGTCAGTGTAAGTATATATCAAGTATTTATTGTATTGTTATTACTGTCATAATATCTACGTTATATTTGTTACTAGATATTTCTAATAGACACTGTTTTTTTTCTAAAACCGATAAAATATTCGATATAACATAACTTTTATATACGCAATACCATAAGGATATTATTAGTTCTACATATTTCAATAGATAATTTAATTATAAATTTACTTGTTTTTTTTTTAATTTTCATGACGCGCAAAAAATTTGATCATATGGAATGGAAATTAATATTATTACTATTGTTTTGTGTGCACGTTCCCTTTATCGTAGCGCGCAAAACATCGATCATCGAATATATTTTTATGTGTATTACTTCATATTTTTTTATTTGTTTGTATATTTTATTAGAATATATACACTAAAACTAAGCATAACTAAGTGTATTTATTTAGTTACTGTGTTACCTCTATACTTAATGTGTATTAAATGTTACTTCATATTATACGAATAAAGAATTAATTGATAATTTTTTTAATTCAAGTATGAGAAAATCTGCAGACAGATCGGGGGTGCGCCTCATCGCAACCTTATTAAGGGAATGGTGGATGTCGGGTAAACATTTTGACCTTTTAGTTACATATGACTTTGTTTATTTAGGACAACGTGAATCTTGCTTCGTTACATGCATATAGCAGCCTACAAATAAATCATTTGTAGATGCCATATATACGTGCGTGCGTGTGTGCGCGTGTGCTTGTGTGTGTGTGTGTGCGGGCGTGCGTGCATGTGTGTACATATACACACGTATAAACGCACGCACACACACACACACACACATGCATATCGGTAGAATATTTTTAAAAAAGTATTTTATTAAGCGCTAGCATGATTAAGTTTGTACTCATCGGTATGGTCACACCGTCTTATCAAGATCATGCCATTAAATTTAAGTAAATAGATTTCCTTATGGTAATATAAATAGTATAAATACATATAATTAATTCGATGCATTTTTCTGAAACATATAAAATATAAGTGGTTTAGTTTATAAATAAATAAATTATACTTTGAACTGTCCATGTATTCAAATGATAAAAACAACTGAATTATAAGGTTATATATTGATTTTGATGTGTATATATTGGTATCAAGATCATTAGAGTAATACTAATTATACCGACGCAGGCCAATAGTGACGCCAAACGTAAACAATGCGCCAATGCACATCAACATATAATGTTGGAAATGTAGTTTTGTTTGGTATACTAGTAATATATAATGTTCATTGTGTATGAATTCTTATGTAAACAACCTATTTTTCCACTTTTTCTAAGCTTTGAATTTCAGTTCCTTTTTAATATTTCCAGTGAGTATACGGTATTATTTTATTCTTCAATTACGAAAAGGATTTCCAAATTTATGAGGTAATTACGTGACTTTGTAGCTTTGCATTTGTTTACTCTGAACTCTTCCGTTTCCTGTTTTCAAACATGGTAGTTTGCAGACGGATTTGAGAGGGGTCAAAAACCATATATTATCGAAAGTAGGGAAACGGCCGGTCGCGTTTTAAACTTGCGTGTTAGTTGACTTAAAATAATGTTACCAATGAAAAGAAATAATGTATGTACGATGTAATCATATAATGAAATGAAATCAACCTCAAAATATAAGAAAACTGACTTTAAATGAAGTCAAAATCTGTCTTAGAGAAAAATAAAAAGTAATAGCTACTTTGTAGCATTGGCGTATTTAAATGGTAAAATTGGGTAATTAATATAATGGGTAAATTCATAATTAATGTACTTGCCTTTGAAAACAAATCGCAGATATTAATACATCTGAAAATTAATATACGATTAAAAAAATCATACTATTTCAAGTAAAGTAGATATTTGTGGAATTTTTTCTTCAAGCTTTATTTATTGGAAGACGTTTCTACTTTTACAACTATCATGATAGCTTACGAAATTTTCCTAATTAAAAATTCCTTTCATCCAATTGCTTTGTCCGTACTAAACTTTCACTTTTCATCTCCGTATACAAGTTTTTAGATACCTAATTTAAAATTTATTGTGGATACCTTACTGAAAATAGTTATTATCAATATACATGAATAATTTGACACATATTTGATCCCATCCCTTTTTTGCAGTAGTTGAAATTGGCTCTTATATATTTTTATTAACACAAATAAACACTTTGAATTTTAAAAAAGTTTTATATTTGAAATAAATTATATGCTTCCTACATATAAATAATTCTGCGAATATGTTAAAATCCTTAATGAAAATGGATTTAATCCTAAAATGTGAGAAAATTATGATTGGATATAGAGAATCACATTACAGTACCGATTCATTATTCATCTTTAGTAATTAATGAATAAATAGTCTTGTTATAAAATATGTTTCTAAACATAAAGATTATATTCATTTTACGAAAGTATGTTATTAGTTTATGGGCATGTGAGTGGATTAAAGATATATCAAAATAAGATAACTTTACATAATCACAGTGATTCCACTTTTCTGACTAAAATAATAAATGCAAAATTTCGTATAGGTATATGGAAGGATTCATTTTCAATACTCTGTAACTACATAATTTTTGAATGCATTAACACGATATTTGGAATATAAATAAATTCTAACGTTTTAACTTAAAATCAGTAGTTCTTGAGAGGTCGTATCTATATTTCACGATACTCATTAGATTTCTGCTTGGTTACATACTATTGTATGTCAGGAAAATCCCGTAGGTATGATTATATCACACATCGACTTATTCCGTGTATCCCGAATTCCCTAAGCCAAGCGAGGTTCTTAAAACCATAATTAACATGGAGACTATTTTGAACTCAAAGTCTAAAGAACTTTCTTAGGGATAGCATCCATCTTTCATGATGTTCATTAGATTTGTAGATGACTTCATACTATGTCATAATGATGTTTATTAGGTTTCTACTTAACCACATACTGTTATAAATAAGGAATATCCTGTAAATATGATTATATCGTATGTTAAACTATTCCGTGTATCCTGAATTCACGAATCTAAGCGAGGTTGTTGTAATCAGAATTATAATAGAGACTACTTTTTAAACTCGAAATCTGAAGGAGTTTCTGAAGGTTAGAGTCCACCTTTCGCGATGTTCATTAGGTTCCTAGCTGACTACATACTACCGTAATTAAGAAATATTCTGTGTATAATAATCGCATATTCACTCATTCCGTGTATCTTGAATTTCCGAATCCAAATGAGATTCTTATAAACAGAATTAATATAAAGATAACTTTTTAATTCAACATCTGAAAGAATTTCTGAAGTTAGGTTCCTGCTTAGCTACATACTATCGTAAGTAGGGAAAATCCTGTAAGCGTGATTATATCGTATATTAACTTATTTTGTGTCTCCTGAATTTACGAATCCAGGCGAGGTTGTTGCAACCAAAACTAATATATAGGTTAGTTTTAACTCAAAATTTGAAGTAGTTTCTGAAAGATGGTATCCATTTTTCACGATTTTTGTTAGGTCTCTACTTGACCAAATACTATTGTAAGTAAAGAAAATCCTATAATATACATTAACACATTCCTCATATCCTAAATTTATGAATCCAAGGGAGGTTCATATGATCACAATTAACACATAGGCTAATTTTTAACTCACGATGGGTATCACGATGGTAAAACTGAACGTGAACGAATTTTGAAAAAGAATTAGAACAGGGCTAGATTATTGCAATCCACGTTATGTCGCAGGCAGAAGCTAATTACTTTATACGCATTTAGAATAAATTTGAAGTTTTCTACTGCATTTGAAAATCCTGAAATAAATATGTGGCTTTAAAAATAATTTTTGGTTAAGATGTTGTAGGAAAATCTGGGAAAAGAAGTATACAATGAAGTTTCAGAAAAATGGAAAAAAAAATTTTAAGAGAAAATTCTAAATGACGGATTTTTAACTTGTTCTTTCACAACTAAATTAAACTATGTGATGTAGCATTATTCTACTTTATATAAGTTTTTTACCACGACCTAGGTGTCGTTATATGACATCTGCAGGTGGGCAATTTGTAAAGATCTAATGATAATATCTTAAAAAATTGCGGTAACGACACCTAGGTTGTGGTAACGAATTCAAATAGAGTAGAAATAATACTACATCACGTAGTTCCATTTAGTTGAGAAAAAAATATTTTAATTATAATAATTGCAATGAATTCCCACAAAATTAACGCCAAATATATTCAATACGAGTTGTACTTACTTACAAATCCATCATTTTAAGGAAATTCCTTAACACATTTTTTCAATGTTGGGGAATTTTTTCTTTTAAAATAATAATTTTGTAGATTGAAAGGAATTTATAAATTGATTAGTTTATTACACAGTTTGCTTACAGTTGTCTAATGTGCAAATGATATCATTATCGTTGATTATTTTTACATATTTTATTATATTTGCGTCCTTCTCTGCGGCACAACTGTACAAAATTTAATCATTTTAAATAAAACAAAGCGATCTCGAAGAAAACCATCTGATAATACAATTAAATCATTAAATACTTTACATTGCAATGTAAAAACATTTACATTAGGAACAATGGATATTTTTTACATTTTTCATATGAATAAAAAACTAAATTTTAACTCTGGTTTCAATTTCTTGAAATTCAACATAGACGTATTACGTGACTTTACTTGCTTTGAAGAAAAAAACATCCAAACCAAACGAAATAAAAATTATTGAAAGCCCATCTTCGCTTATATATATAAAACTAGCGTGACCCGTGCGAAGTCTTCGCATTATTATTTATTCCATTATGAAGCTCAGATGACAGGTCAAACAAATATTTTACTAAAATTGACATATAGAGGCGCAAGTATCAAAAGCATTGAGCTAAAGCGCCACTTTATTTATACGTGAGTGGATTTGAAATTAAACAAAAATTTTACCGACCGTCAATCATATTGACGTTGAGCCGTTACATGGCAGCATTGCTGTTTTGTGTATATAATTTTAATAATTAATTAATTTGCAAAAACAATAGCAATAATAAATTGTTTAGTTGTGGATGCCGGTAGAGCAAGCAATCTATAAAATTATATATAATTTATGTGGATTAGTTGTGAGGTTTTTTCTAAAAAGGGAGAGTAACATCTTAACCTTAGCATATTAATATATATGATGATGATTATGTAACGCTGTGTAATACAAGCATTAGAAAATGATCTTACATAAATATTATTTAAATTCGGCTTAGCGAACCGAATATATAAAGCGACAGCCTCGACGGTCCGACAATTGGTATTCGAAGGTCGTAGTTATATGCCAGCCCTGCATCCCACCCCCGCCCCTATTGTGTGATGTTGGGACATGTTACACATATTCTTTCACATACCAACTTATTTTATTATCTGTTATTAAAAGATACCACAAACCGCATGAATATTAAGTTCGTATCCGCTAATGGAAACAGGATAAATATTATGCGAAGATATCAATTTACATTCAGGAAAGGGCAAAAAATAAAATATAATTTAAAATTATAATTTTAACCAAAACAAATCTTCGTACATGCGCATATGTTATACTCTTAATAATGTTGAATACACAATTAAATGAAATTACGTGATGTAGTATTATTTCTACTTTCTTAAAGTTTTTTACCACGACCTAAATTTCGTTGTATTACATCGTTATATTACAACTCAGGTGGGCTATTAGCAAAGAATCTTTGCTAATAGCCCACCTGAAGATGTAATACAACGAAACCGTGCTAAAGAACTTAAAGAAAGTAGAAATAATATTACATCACGTAGTTTATTTAATTGCGTATAATGAATTTCTACAAAATTAACGCCAAATATACGCGAAATAAGAAATAACAATATTAATAAAAATATAGCGAAGACGATTACGAAAAATAATCAATATCGATTTCTTTTTAATATATTCACTGGAAATGCCACCAATAGATGTCGCGATAACTTGAAACTTCCCAACGCACAAACGATCTACATCTTCATGTCAATGTATATGAGAAGATCTTGATCCTTTGTGACAATTAATTTTTAGTAATGATTTTGCGAATAAGATTTAAATTTGCGTATTGAAATTTAAAAATTGTGGTTGTCATAAGTATTGTAAACCGTGTGGCGTTAAATCATCCGTGTTAGTCGACATGAGAAGATGTAACACAACGAAATCTTGGTCGTGGTAAAGAACTTAAAGAAAGTAGAAATAATACTACATCGCGTAGTTTCATATGATTGTGAATAATGAATTTCTACAAAATTAACGCCAAATATATTCAAACGACTCTACGTTCGAACTACAAAAAGTTCTCCCCATAATATGTTCACGATCATATAATGTTATGTAATGCTGTGAAATGCAAGTGTTAGAATATGATTTTACGAAATTAGTATCGAGATTCAGACCAATGGACCGGATATATAAAGATTGTCTCGAGAACCCAACAGTTTTTGTTCGAGGACCGTAGCTATCCGCCCCCGAGTGCACTGCCCTAATGACGTTTTATTTCCTATACCAAAATTCTTTTTCCCTTATATTATATTAACATTTAAAACAAACTCGTAAGAACATTAAGTTCATATCCGGTATTGGAAACACTGTAAAATTTGAGTTTTATTGGGATGAAATAAATATTGGAATTCGCTGTTTTCAATTACTTATTTAAACTATTGAGTATTTTTAATAATTTTCAGTTTTCTGTTTCAAATAAATATCGACAGGGAAAATAACAATTATGGAGATTCTTTAGATAGTTCTTATTTTTATCTATTCATCATCTCATGAACGCTCTTATGTTCTTATAATTTCTTATATTAATTTTTTTATGTTTTTTAATTTGATCTAATCAAACTTTCTTAATCTTCCGAATCGTTCCAACTTTCTCTGATATTCTGACATTCCATATTGAACATATATAGATTTAAAATTTTGTAGGTTGTAATTTTGGGGTTTTTGTAATCACAAATAAAAGTCGCCACAATAAAAAGAAAATAACAATTCAGTTCTAGAATTTATAACTTTAAATATTACGAGGCTTTGTAGCTGTATTTTTAAATTTATTGTAAATTTAGATACTAAAATTAAATTTTCTCCAATATTTCCGAAAGTAAAATGATGACAAACTAATTTGTCTGTCTTATTTTTGTTGATTTAGACTTATTACCTTATAGTCTTATTTATATTTTAAAATGAATTCGTATAAAACACAGGTTTCCTTTAAAACGAAATACCATCCTGTAATAAAATATTGTTCTCAGATTAGGAATGCTTCGTGTTAAAATTCAAAACCAATCATAGATATTTTTCTTTAATTTTGTAGATATATGTGTATTTGTACAAAATAAGTCACGTAGGTTGTATTATATATTATCAGTTGTATTATATATATAATTCGGAGTTTATAACTAGAGAAAGCGGCCAAGCGTGTGCCTAGTTCGTGTGTCCAGGGTTCTGCACTTCCTCTAAAGTAAAATTACTATATTTAAAATAATTTTTCACTATATATAATTAAGTAGCGGGTACGTATATTTTGTCGTGAATAACTCGAAAATTGTAATAGTTTTTATCTAGAATCATCGTTATAATTATCCTACAAGTATTGAGTAGATTTCTCAAAACCTTGTTTTCTTATAATATTAATTTCAAATATTGGACTGGAGGCCTTTATAACTTTTCAAACTATAATTTCACACTATGATCAAAATTTAAAAAATTTGAGTACTAAATTTGACCTCCCACAGAGTAAATTTTCTACGTCAAGCAATTTCTAACAAAAACGGCTATGACAATTGGCCTTTTGAGGTACGGAACCCTAGAAATATACGTTAATATATTTGAAATTATATGTTAAATATTGCAATCAATCTTACCGACTTATCAAAGATTTATGTGATTAGTAATATTAAAGAACTTTTTTTAATTTCATCATCATTATTAAAAATAAAATTATTTTAATGTTTAATAATTATTTAATATAATAAAATATTTTAATGTTTAATAATTATTACGGCAAAAAATAGGAACAAACAAGGTCAATGTAAAGTTTCATAAAAGTCTGTCATGTAATTTAGATATTACATCCATACTTTTTGTGGTATTATTATTATATGTATAAAAATGGCAAATAATTACAATTTATGTGGGGTAGGCTGGTCTAGAAGAACGCACTTAAGGTTCAAACAGTTCTAAAATAAAAATGTGAAATTTTAGATAATTAGTTTAGTGTTTATTTAATGCTTAATTAACACATCTTGCATGAATTACATAAAACGTAACAAAAATGTGCCCTATCTTGGAAAAATAACAAATAACAAAAGTGAGAATTGCATACTCTTACAATAACTATTGGATAAGTGTACGCATATGAGTTGATAAGAGTACGTGGGAAAATTATGTCAAAATTCGTGCCTATGTTACTTGCAGTAGTCACAAATAAAATCTATTTCACTTTCATAGCTTGTTTAAGCCTCATGCCCTCCTCACATTTGGAACATCTTCTCCAGAAGAAGACCGGACATGGGTTACATATTACGGGTTACGTATACTTCACCATATGCCGGACATTTCTACATTTTCTTTTTAGGTGTCTCCTTCGAACCTTGAAAAGTGTTTTTGGATTCTTTTTAATTACTTCTTTGATACTTGTTTTAAGGCGGAATCCTCTTCTAGAATCATTTCGTACGAAGATCAACTCAAAATGTCTGATTTTGCTCTTTTGCGGTTAGATCTTAATAGTATTTCTGCTCGTGGCAGTGGGGCTACATTTGCAAGCGGCACATGAGGCGATTTAATTTTAATGCAGGCAAGTGGTGTACACACTCTTTCTCTAAAAATATTTTGACTCTCTTTAAACGGCGTGTTCTCACCTTGCAATTTACCCGATATTTTATTTATTGTGCATGAGGACAGTGATGAATTACTCGGGACATTATTGATACTAGCTGATCCTTTGATCTTACATCGATATTATTGCTCTGCTCCTGGTTCGACTTCCCTATCGGGGGGATTGGCTTGAAGTTGATCTACCACCTCATTATCAACGTCAAAGAGATCAGCTATGGTAGATGTAGTGTTTTCCTCGTAATCTAAGTTTTTTAGTAGTTCAACTGGTTAAAAAGTTTGTTCATCACGAGTTTCTGGCAAAAGCCTGTATGGCATTTGCGTGAGTTTTTTAGTTACTTTGAGTTAAGCCGAAGTCAACATTTGAGTAATTTAATAAATTGTTATTACTTGACCAGGATGATTACGCATCCATCTTTCACATTCCGGTGAGCAAAAATCTTGAGGATATTATGGATGCAACGATCAAGTGGCTGAGGTTTGGGGCTGCTGTGAGGTGGTAATGTAAGAGAATGAATGTGGTTAGCTTGGAAGAAATTAAGTACATCTAAGACAAAATGTGACGTGTGATTATCTAATATCAATAACACTCGATTGTATTTGCTAGATCTTGGGTGATCTTTAAAATGAGATAACTAGTCCAAAAACAAAGATCTGTTAATATAATTCTTGTCAGACACCATTCCTGTAGAAGAAGGAGTCCCGTCCAAAAGTTCATTCTTCGTACGCTTGCAAGGAAATATTAATGCTGGTGGAATAAAATTCCCAGAAACATTGACCGCATTTACGAGTGTTGTGTACCAGCTTCAGCCCTGGAAATTTTGTTCACACAGAGTTTCTCCTTGCTCAAACCATTTTTTGGTGGTTTATTTGGTATCGTGGAGATCTCAGTCTCATCTATATTTTAGATTGCGTGAGGAAATAAATTATAGGTATCCAACAACTTAGCCAGATTTTTAAAATAATAATCGCACTGAAGCTTATTAAGGCCTATTTCTCGAGCAACACTAGTTGAGGTCAGCGTTTGGAACGACAATCCTGAATGAAGCCATTACGTGCCAACCATTTTTTTATTTATTGAAGCAGTGTTGTAACCCATTAATTTCTGCAAAACTATAAGCAACGTCTCGCATTTTTAGTGGTTAGCCCGTACAACATGCTATCTACTTTTTTAATGTACTCAAGAAGTTCCACTTCCATTTTCGGAGAAAAAATTTGAATTTGGCCATATTTTTGGCTGGAGATGATTTTTTTGTCTCTTATTTTTTGATGATTTTTTTCTCTCTTATTTATTTGCCCAGATTTTTGGCTGCAAATAATTTTTTTTATCTCTCGCAAAGTTGCTTCATGCATTCTTAAGGATTTAGCTACCGCTCTCTTACTTTCACCTGCCGCTATGCAGGTCTTTGCGTCAACCCATTGTTCTGGAGCACAAATACTTCTTTCGATACTGCGCTGTCGTCTAGATATCCTGTTTGCAGAAAAAAATGATTACGATGCATGTAACAACTATTATATAAAAATTTCCTTTAAGAGTACGCATGTATTCTTGTAACATACTCAAATGCGTAATCTTGCACACAGTCACAATTTGTTGCAAGAGTATGCACTTGAATATTTATTGGCCTTGACTGGAATTGCTTTCGCCGTGACGCCTAGTTTCTCGCAAATCAAACGGCATAATCTCTTTTTACGAAATATTCCTTGTTTTATCGCGAAAATAGTTTCAAAATATTATAAATATTTAAGAAAATAGGTAAAAATATTTGAACTTACATAATTTTTTTTTTCGCACAGCACTTTCCACTAGCTTGCACTTCAAAATAACACGCTGAAGTTAGACGCGTATCGCAAACAATATAACGGCTGTTAAGATTGCATACTCTTATCGGATGCATGCTCTTAGACCAGCTTACCCTATTATTGCACTACACAGAACATATATTTGTTTTAAATTTGGTAGAAATTTGTTACTCGGTATCAAAATTATTTTGTAAAAAATATAGAAAGTTTTGCATTTAAAACGTTACGTACATACAATACAATGGATAATACATCACACTGGGGCCACATTTAAATTAAAAGATAGACAAAAATATTTCTTTTTTACTAAATGAGTCCACAAGATTAGGTTTTTCATATATTACACTACACAAACAAAAAAAACCCTCTTCAAATTATTGCTAAAACTAACAGAAATGAAAAGAAGTTCGAATCAAACACTGTAATCGAGAACTTTTTTAAATTTTTTAAACTCGTGGTTGAAAAATTAGGAGGTTTACACATTGCATATAATTTTAAAGTCTAATATTTAACAAGCGAACCGTAGAAACAAATTATGTTATTTTAAAGTAGGTATAAAATCATATCCCACTCGATGGCAAGTGCGAAAAAAATATGTGTTTGGTATATTTAGACATATTCTTTTAATGTTTTGAACATTCATGATTATTGAGATGTTCCGTAAATATTGTTTTGTAATTGAAATAATTTGCATATGCATAATAAATGAAATCTTTTTGTGAAGCATCTTCCTAAAAAATTTCATTCACATCAGTTTAAAACTATGAAAAATGTAAGGTTGTGATGAAGGAATATGACAAAATTCGTTTCATATATTCAAAAATAGTGTTCTCATATTCCTGTAGTTCCTTATTTTGCTGTGGAAATTTAAAACTATAAGGTGCTTTAAAACATATACGACTAAAAGATAATAAAGGAATCTGTCGGTAAAATCTAAATATGTCAAAGGTATACAGAACCCTTATTTCGCAGAGTATGGAAATTTAGAAAATTAAAACCTATATCGAAATATTTAAAATTTAGAGTGAAGTTGTAAACATCTTTTTAATTATAATGATTTATTACACGCACTATGTCACATTAGGCACTCATCTTGTAAGTGAGAAATATTGTAATCTTATTTAGAAGTGTCCCTGGTGTTGACTTTACACAAATATCATAATTGCAAAAATTGGTATATTTGTCACCTAATTACTCTGCAACTAAGCAATGAAACATGCTAAAATTTGCGTGCGTATGTACTATATAGTGAAGTAATGTATAGATTATATATTTTTTGCATATCAAATATTAATACCACTACAAATTTTACACAAATATATTAGTCACTTTTAACCCGATAAGTAACATTATTTCCATAAAACGAAATTTGGTTTGTTTGCTCGGTAATAAATTTTTAGTACTGCGACATGTTAACAGATAGTGTATAGTATTTTTGAGAACGATTTAACATTTTTTATAGATAGATGTTGAGAAGATATCATTGAGTTAGAGACAAATTCTGCCGCGAGCCAAGTTGAAAATATATATATTTTAGTCCTTTCATATCAACGATAACCTATTTAAAATTAGACCAAAGACATGTCTTTAATTATAAAATAAAGCCACTTTTTTCAAGTATTTAATTTGAAAAAAATGTTTTTCCCGCCAATCTCTATATGTGAATATCCGCTAAGGAAATGTGAACAGTGACTAACTTATAAATAGTCATCAATGGCATGGCAACAAGAATCACAATTAAATTGACTAAAAATAATATATATTTTTATATTCTCATTAGCAGCCAGTATCTGAGTTTTTTCGGTCGTACGTTTATTCATATCTCATATTTTTTTTTATATAAAAATAAGTGATAAAACTTCTCCTTTTTGCCTTTTTACACTTTGTACATATATATATATATATATATATATATATATATATATATATATATATAAATAACTGGTACTTACCAGATTAATAATTTTGCAAAGAGGCCTAACACTTTTCAAACACCATTATATATAAAGAATATACCATTTAAAGACATTCTAAGTCTTCATTACAAAGTTCAGTCAATAATATATAAGGTGATAAAAAACTCCTAACCAGTTTTGACCTACAAATTTGCTAAGAAATATTTTTACGAATCAAATGTCGATTTTTCAATACTTCACCATATTGATTTAATATTTATATAAGATGAAGCCAATATGAACCCAACGTAGAATCTTAAATTTAAATTTGTTTATACAAATATAACTAATGAAAGAAACGACATAAATAAATTTCCACCAACACAACGTTTGGTGAAACGATATCGGGCCACCGCCATACCAATATGTGAAATGAAAAGGCAAGAAATGAATCCACGGAAGTGAAGGTGTCCTTCTTTTTTCCTTCATATAAAACTATATTTTTATATGAAGGAAACGACCTTAATTAATTTTTACCAACAGGACGCCAGTGACACGACACCGCGACACCGCCACCGTAACATGAAAACTGAAAAGGCACGAACGAATCTATAAATATTACAGTACTCTTCTGAAAACTTTATTTTTATGTGGAAGATATAACATAAATAACTTTTTACTAACACGTTACCGGGTAATTTTCATTTTACAAAACATTGCAACCACAATAAGTCAATTAATAAGGCACATAAAATATCTTTTAAAAAACCGATTTAAAAAAATACGTATTAAAAATTTAAAAAATAATGACCTCAAAATAAGTACCTGCTTATTCGCAATAAATAAATAAATTACTTATTTTTGAAATTGGTGACAGCACGGTCTACCAACTTAAACAAATTTGTAATTTAATTTAATTTATAATGTGAATTTAAAACTTTAATTTATAACGTACTCACAATATGAAATAGATTCATGAAGGCAATATCTATGATATAAAATTTTACATTTGTTTCAGTAGATCGACGTTGCTGGCATCGACTTCAAAAATAAGTATCTTATTTATTGCACATACGTAGGTACCTATTTTGAGTTAAATATTTTTTAATTTTTAAGTACGTATTTTTAAATATATTTTGTTTTTACATTTTTAGTGATTAGTAATATTAACTATAACATTATAACTAACAAAATTATTTTCATTCTTAGAATATTGTATAATTCATTGTCCAAAGTGGATCATCAACAACGCACAGAAAGGAAGGGAGAGTAGTAGCTGCCAGTGGTTACCTGTAAGCCGTTGAGGAGTTACATTCTCCATATTCGAAATCGAATATCAGATTTTTCAAGTAACAACTATCACTTGTGGAGTTTCGTTCTCCTTACCCGAAATCCAATATCAGAATTTGTAACTTAAGTAACAACTAACCAGAATTGGATCTCAATTGATTTACTACCATCCGTTAAAGAGTTGTATATTCATCATCAGACCCTGACCTGGTCGATAGTGTAGTTATTTTGCAAAGTAAAAACTACCAGTAGCAAATATCTAGAATTACGTTTGTTTAAATACCAACCGATAAGTAGTTCCACTGTTTATGACCAGAATTCATCATTAGACACTAACTTGTCGACGGTGTACTTATATTGCAAATTAACAACTACTAGTAGCAAATGTCCTTAATCACGGTTAATTTACTAATATCCGTTGTGGAGTTCCATTGTTTGTCTCTAGAAATTATCATTAAACCCTGACCTGGTAAGTGATGTAGTTATTTTGCAAAGTAGCAACTACCCATAGCAAATATCTTGAATGAAAATTGATTTAATGCCGTTCGTTAAGGAGTTCCATCGTTTATTTCTGAACCTTATGATCTTGCTTATATGGAACTACTCCTAAAGTACCCTTTTTATTTATTTATTTTATTTTTCTTTTCTGCGAAGGGAAAAAAACAAACACAAACTATATAAAATATTCTATGAACACTAAATGCGAAATAAGTTCGTGTTCTAACATCTCCACAAAGAAAAATAAATAGATTTATAATATATCGAATTAAATACACCAATACATAAATATGACAATGTTAATTAAAATAAGTGAAACAATATTTTTTTTAGATTAAGACCTAAAATTAATTTGAAAAAAACTTGTTAACTTATCAATTAAATAAAGCTGCAATTATGGATTACAAGTTATTTCTACAAGGCACTATATTTAACTAAGTTGGACAAACAATGAATAAAGTAAAATGATAATAACTTTGCTGATCCATCTGCTGTGCATAAATTTCACGGAGCCTGTTCTTTACATCTGATCGAAATTGGGGGCGTGGACTTGCAAGGATGTCAAGTGTCAACATCTCTTTATTGTATAAGTCGCACAGCTGCCGTAGCGATGCTCTGATACCGGCGTTTGTTCGTGCATTATCGACATGAAATAAGAGACGGCTACGAGTTAATTTGGAAGTTCGAATCTTTCTCTGACTCAGGAGAGATGGGCAGTCATAATTACCTTGACAGATGTTAAACATAATCATCAACTCTAATAATGAACGTCTGTGATAGAGGGCATCACATTTATAATTTTTAAATAATACTTTATACGATAATTTACTGCCACCTATACGATGCTGAAGAGCTTTCAAAAATTTTTGTTGTATGTTCTCGATACTTTCAGAATAAGTGGCATATAGTGGATTTCAGACAACAACAGCGTATTCAAGTTGTGATTTTACACGAGCATTGTACAAGGTTAAGTATGTTTCAGCATTTTTAAATACTTTGGCCGTTCTTAATACGAAACCAAGAATTCTATAGGCCTTAGATAAAATCTGCTCAATATGCAATCTAAAATACAGTTTACTATCAAAAATTACACCAAGAATAAGAATTCTATCCTATCGCATATTTAAAGTTTGTTTGTTTTTTTTCTTTGCGAAAGAGATTTGTTTGCACTTCGAGTAACTTAGATATAGTTTGTTCTCTTCACAGTAAACATGAAATCTATCGAGATCAGCTTGTATATTCGAACAGTCATATATGTCTTTTACAAGAGTAAATAGCTTTAAATCGTCTGCTTATATAAAGAAATTACTATTTCCAAAACAGGTACTTATATCGTTAATAAACATAATAAATAAGAAAGGGCCTAATATAGATCCCTGTGGTACACCAAAAGTCACTTGGATATAAGGTGATAAGAACCCTTTAATTTAATTGCTTGCTGCTTATTAGTTAAACTATGAAATAAGCCATCTAAGCAAGTTGCCCCTGATGCTGTTAAATGCTAGTTTTCGCATCAATATTAAGTGATCAACCTTGTCAAATACTTTCATGAAATCTGTATATATCACGTCAACTTGGTGTCCGCAATCCAATGACACGAACAAGTGCTGAGAATGAAGTAGTAGGTTAGTGGTGGTAGATCTACTACGAACAAAGCCGTGTTGTTAGGGCATAATGTAATTATGAACTATGGGATATACTCGTCCATGTACTAATCTCTCTAAAACTTTGGGAATTACTGATAAGATTGATATGGGTCTATAGTTACCTATGTTTTGCTTAGATCCGTTTTTAGGCACAGGCGTTTTCCAACAAATAGGAAAAGTCCCATATTTTACACATTTATTAAACAAGAGAGTTAAAGGAATGCATATGGTATCTGCGGTATATTCGAGGAAGGCTGGTTCAATTGTATCTGGTCCTGGGCCTTTGTTTAAGTCTAATGACGTACGCATTTTCAAAACATCTGCAACCTCAAACTATATGGAAGACAAGCTCACGTTATTTAAATTGCTAGTTGGCAGTTTTGATGAAAATGTTGATCTCGAAAGTTGACTGAAAAACTCTGAGTCGACATAGTTTATGGATAGCCATTTGTTTAATTTAGTGAAGGGATATAAGACCAGAATCCTTTGAAGTTTTCCTTTTTTATTTTCCCTGTGTTTGCAACACATGTCTGACAACATTGCTTAGACAAACGCTTGAAACGATATCGAGGCTTTGAAACTTCATAATAGGGAGAAATGCTGCCATAAGTTTTTTATTTCAATCATGCTCGTTCCTTGTGTTTAGAAATTCACTTGAATTCCGAGTAAAGGTCAGATGTTGTGAGAGAAATATTAAATTTCAAGCGTGCCTACTTCTATATTTGTTTGATTTAATATCCAATTATGAATTTCCCGGACTAATTTCAAGCCAGTAACAAAAAATGCTTAACGTTATCTATGAACTAAATAAAACTGAATTAATATTAAATTTAAATTACTTATCCAAATTTATTCAAATTAGAACATAACGTCGAATTAGTGTAATACTTATTATAAAAACGATATTGCAAAAGTTAACAAAGTGTAAAGGAAAAATGGCCTAAATCCTTAGTTTAAGAGCAGGCGCGAGTAGGGCGGGTCGGCAATCAATCAATAAAGAAAGCGCGTCCTTAGCAAATCTAAAACTTTTATAACTTACAAGCATCACTGAACGATTTTAGTTGCGTGGGAAAAAAGGGAAATTTAATGGAAAATAACTTACGATTTGTGCCCAATTTAAAACGATCTCTTAACCAAGTTTTTATGTATTAAACCTTCGATTCTGAAGACGTAAATGGAACGAAAAACAAAGTTGGTAATTTATCTAGTAGCGAGTTTACTTATCTTCTCCCAATAACGAACTATATATAAGTATAATTTGTTAAAAACACTTAGCTGAAATTCTTTTATTCTTATGCATACTTTGATGGCCTCTAATTAGCTTGTGTTAATAATTAAAAATAGTATAATTAACATTAAATTATTAGACTGTACATAATGCTCGGCATTAGGGGATGAGAGTTTATGAGCTACTAAAGAATTCTGCTGCAATATGCTACGCGTTAAATTGGAGCTAACGCGCTCCTATCGTATACATACGTATTACATGAACGTACCCTTCGTTGATATAACGAAGTGATTGATTTGAGGATCAGATTGTATTTTTGCCTAGTTTTTCGAGTGAAGTTGTAAACATTAATATGTTTCAGCATTTTTAATACGGACAAAGTATTAAAAAATGCTGAAACATACTTAACCTTGTACAATGCTCTTATAAGATCACAACTTGAATACGCTGTTGTTGCCTGGAATTCACTATATGCACTTATTCTGATAGTATCGAGAACACACAAAAAGAAATTTTGAAAGCTCTTCAGCATCGTATAGTTGGCAGTAAATTATCGTTTAAAGTATTACTTAATAATTATAAATGTGATGCCCTCTATCACAGACGTTCATTATTAGAGTTGATGATTATGTTCAACATCTGTCAAGGTATATGACTACCCATCTCTACTGAGTTAGATAAAGATTTGAACTCCAAAATTAACTCGTAGCCTTCTCTATTTCATGTCGATAATGCACGAATAAACGCAGGTGTCAGACCACCGCTACGGCGGCTGTGCGACTTTCTTGTTTCGATCAGATGTAAAGAACGGGCTCCGCGAAATTTATGCACAGCAGATGGATCAGTAATGTTATTATAATTTTAATTTATTCATTGTTTGTCCAACTTAGTTAAATATATTGCCTTAAATAAATAAGTTGTAATACATAATTGCAGCTTTATTTAATTGATAAGTTAATAACAAGTGTTTTCATATTAATTTTATCACTTATTCTAAAAAAAATATTGTTTCACTTACGTCAATTAACATTGTCACATTTATGTATTGTTGTATTTAATTGGATACATTATAAATGTATTTATTTTTCTTTGTTCTTTATGGAAATATTACGACACAAACTTATTTCGCATTAAGTGTTCATAGGATATTTCAAATAGTTTTTGTTTGTTTTTTTCCCTTTATAGAAAATTAAAATAAAAAAAATAAATAAAAGATGGTAATTTAGGGGTAGTCCCATATAAGCAAGATGATAATGATCTGATGATAAGGCTCGGAAATGAACGATTGAACTTGTTAACGAAGGGGATTAAAGCCATTTTGATTCAAGATATTTGCTATGGGTAGTTGCTACTTTGCAAAATAACTACCAGGTCAGGGTTAATGATAATTTATGGAGACGAACAATCGAACTCCTCAACGGATATTAGTAAATCAAACGTGATTAAGGACATTTGCTACTAGTAGTTGTTAATTTACAATATAACTACACCGTCTACCAGATTAGTGTCTAATGATGAATTCTGGTCATAAACAGTGAAACTACTTAACGGATGATATTAAATCAAATGTAATTCAAGATATTTGCTACTGGTAGTTTTTACTTTGCAACGTAACTACACTATCGACCAGGTCAGGGTCTGGTGATGAATATACAACTCTTTAATGGATGCTACCCATACAGGTATCGATTTTTTAAATACAGATATTCTTGGCATTTTTGCTGAGAATTTATCTAGCAAATGGTGAATACTTTAATAATCTGGAAAGTGAGAAAGGCGTATAAAATATAAAGACAATAAGCGCTGAAGATTATATTCAGTAACGATTGATCAGAATCTTAGGTGCATAGCATCATATTTGAGGATAAATTACTTGTCTCTAAACATACTGACCAACTTTGATATCTGAAATGAACCATCGAATCACACATTCAAAGCTTGTCTGACATGCCATCTTTATCGGTTTTAACCAGTCATTTTACCCAGCTGTTTTCTTAATGACATCATACCAACGTGTCTATAGGCTTTCATGTGGCCGTTTTTCTCTCCATTGTTTTCAGTCCACCTCTGTTCTGTACCTCGAGTTTTGTTTGCAGCTAACATGACCAGCCCTCTCACATTTTAATACCACTACTCGTTTCGTGACGTTGTTAACCATGCTATGCTCTCTCAGTCAGTTATTTATTTTACAGTCTCTCGGTGTAACGTCTACTAGTTTTATCTCGATTTCTCTTTGAGCCACTTGAAATTTGTGGAAGATCTTACCCGGATACCCAGGTCTCCGCTTCGTATATTAGCACTTGTAAGATACATTGGTCACTTACACGAGCTTTCCGTTCATAAATGATTTTCATGTTAAAAGTGAACTCGAACTTTGAGTGGTCAGTACATGCTAGTCCTATGGAATTTCATTGGCTTCATTGTCCTTACCTATTACCATTTCTTGACCAATATATGCTCACACCTTTCCCTGTTTCGATAAAAGTGCTCTTTTTCCTAATGATTGGAATATTATTAAAGCTATTTTTGAAAACCTTGGATTGACTAAGGTTTATTTTCAAGCCACATCGTTTAGAGGTACGATTAAGTTCCCGTGTCACGTCTTGAGGTCTCTTGGATTGCCTGAAAATAAAAAGATGTCATCTGCAAACTTGAGGTTGTTCAGTCTCTTGCTTCTGTATTAATACCCCGCTTTTATAAACGCAACGTCTTTAATATATCCTTTAGTTCGAAAGCTTTGAAGAAAGTGTGACTTCTAGTATTACTCTTTTCGAATCTCAACTCGTTTGGTTTCCGGTGGGAGATTTACCTTAGAAATTGTATTATGATAGGTATTTAGTATCAGATTAGTGTAGCAATGATCAATATGTTGGTTTTGAAAAAAAACTGAATAACTACATAGGATTCAGTACTGTCAAAGACCTATCAAGTGTCTGTACTCTACAAATGCGAACCAAAGTGACATTTGATATTTTGTTTTTTTTTTCTACAATTATTCTCATAGTTAATATATTACCCGTAATGCAAAATCCGTTTCTGAACCCGGCTTGTTCGACAGATTAGTGGAAGTCGAGTTTTCTAATCAAAGAAAAGATGATGATATTCATAGAGTTTGTACAATTCCAACGATAGACTTATTGGGCGGTAGTTGTTAAGGTCTGAGTTATTCCCTTTTTTTCGTAAAGTAAGATGACAATTGTGTTTTCTCATATTTCAGGTATTGAACTCTCTTCTAGGCACTAAATATTTAATATGTATGTATATTTATATATGAATATAAATATTTTTAATTGCTTATCAGACGATATTTATTAACTTAACGTTATTTTTCATAGTTTTAATTGTTTCTCTTTCCTAATTGTGTTCACAACCTCTTTTGTATTTTATTACCAAATGCTTTCGTTGACTAGAGATAGTTGCACCTGTAGCACTAATCTTCCTTGCTTATTTGTACATTAAAAAATTGATCAATAAATAACTAAACACGTAGATAAATTTCCTTTATACAATAATTATGAAAATCATAAGAGTCAAGTTAGTTTCCAAATTAATATCAAAGAAGCTAAAAAAACAAGCTTTTTCCATTAGATATGGCTGTTAAGCATCACAGAACACGTTATATTTTTATGGTATGCAGTTCTGAATGTAACTTTTGACAATTACCATAAAAAAACAACCAAAACTTTTGATTTCTTGCAAATTTTTTTTGTTTTGGCTGTCATTTTTAATTAAGTAATTAAATTAATTATAAAAAATACTTCTCGTTATGCAGTGCTGATAATCTTCAAAAAACTATGAGTGACAGACCGACATATATTGGGACGTGGCCATATTATTGTTTTCTGAAATGTACGAAATTCATTAAGGATAATGTCTGTTACTAGCCAATTTAAAAAAAAATAAGCCAATAAGAAAATGATTCGTTAAAAATAGTAACCAACTTCTAATAAGTAAAAGACGAATTTTATAGCTAATCTAGAGATGAAAAAGAATACAGTCAAATACCTAGTAACATGTCAACACAAGGATGTTAGTTAATTAAAAATATCCTAACAATATAAAAAAATAATAAATAATGATATTGTTCAACTTAGGTCGAAGAAAAAGAAAAACCGATTAGGTTTTAAATTTTAAATCAGGCGCAGATAGGGCGCGTCAACAACCAATCAATATAGAAAACCGACGAGTATCATAAAAAGATTTTTATTACGCGAGATGATAAAAAAATCAAAAACGCGTAACATGTCATCGAATTCGTGCCGCCATGTTGATACGTAATTGAAATGTAAAAATGGTTAAACGAATTCTTTTAAAGGCATTATACGTCATGTAATTTTAATTTTCTGTTTACTTATAAAACGTAACTAAGTAGATTGATTGATGTACATCACTATTTACCTGATATGGATATGTAAATTTTAATAGTAGGCATATAGAATAAAGTAAAATTTAAGGGCTTTAAAGAATCGACAATTACGACCTTAATAATGTTTAATACATGCAAAATGAAAAGTTTATTTTTAAATATCTCTGGTTGATATTAAAATTTAATTAAAAATTTATACACCTCGAGTTACGGAATTGTAATAAAGTTACAGAATACTAATATTAAAGAAAACATGTATGGAATTCACATTAATTTATAATTGATAGTAGGTTGACAAATTTATTTTATGAAGGCACATTAGTTCTGTGACGTGTTTCGTAAATTTAACATTTATGCCTATCTAATGTGTAGCTTTTTTTTTTCAAGTTAAGAAGTACAAAAAAAACTTATTAATAATTATGACTGAACTTTTGTTTCAGATGTAAAGAAGAAAAAAAATTTAGGAACGAACAGCAGCTTTTGATTTTCTTTTGTGTCATCATTTGGTTTTGATAATTACCGATAGTCATTTAAATGGTAATAAATTTTATAAATTCATTTTAATTAATTACAATCCATTTTAAAATTTTTCATAGAATAAAAGTCTCTTTTTTATACTCAAAATAAAACGGCCCACCAAAACTAAAATTAGGCAAAAAGAGAATCAGAATGTCAGTATCTCCTTGAGTCTTTAAAAAGGACATATAAATATTTACAGAAGGGTTGAATTTACACGAAATACGAGCTAAAAAAGTACAAGTGAAATGTTATTTTTTTTCGCTTCGTTTGTATTCCTTTCTGGTGTAACATTTTTTAGCCGATTTAAATAAAATAGATATTATGTATCCCTGATAAAAAGATGGACTTAGTTATGATGTTACCATTTACAGGTGCAGAACAATAAACATATGTCTGAAAAAACTGAAAGCGCTGCCAAAACTATTTAAATGATTCACGATATCAACAAGTAACAATAAATGAACACATAAAGAAAAGAATTCTAACATCATATTCATGAATATTTGTTATTGCTCTAAAGTTTATATATCCGTATATATATAAATGTCGGTGTTGGCAAACAAATATTGTTAGATACAAATATTCCATTGACTTTATATATTTATCTTTACAACTTAATGATTACAAAGGTAATCATTCTACTTGGAATTTAAATATACATTTACCCAGTTCCTACGTATTTAACAGGGCAGAGAATTTTGGCAGATGGAGCATTTGCCCATATGCATGAGGCAAAGAGGAAGAGAATATCTGCTCCAATACCAAACAGTTGAAAACCGCTAACAAAAGCTAGTTTCAAATAAATTAACGAATGAAACTTTATGCCTGAAAAATTTTTGCTGACTTGAGAGCAACATAACATCACAGAATGATATTTCCTTTTAAAAATAATATGCACTTTATTGAGATTTAAGATAATATATTTTTATGCACTTTATTTGAATTCACTTTAAAATAGAAATTAATTCCAAATTGACAAAACCACGATGCTACAAATAAAATATAATGAAAAAGTTAGTTTACCGGAAGTGTGTTATTTCAGGAATTCACGGCAAGAGTAAAAAATGTTCTTCTTACTTCGCAAATGCAGGGTATCTAAATTTACGAGTGCGTTAATTATATAATTACCAAGTGTTTTAATATTTTAAGATTTTTTTTGCTTACTACTTATTCTGCTTTCACTTTCTTCTTCCGTTTTTTTAATATTTATAAAGAGCCATACCTAGCCATTTCACGGCCTGATTTTGCATTACATAACAAGTAAGTGGAATAAAGTTGTATCGATAATATTAGAGTTTTCAATGCCTACGCTTTATGCCTGGTAGCCATAATAAAAGGCTGCAACACCTCTGATGTCAAGTCCAATTTTGACCTATATTCTACAAAGGCAAACATGAAATATATTATTTTTTGTTTATATACTCATTACAATGCAACAGCACATAAAGTAAATTTGGAACTTGTGAAGTCAATGGGCTAAATTAATGTTTATCATTATTCCTATTACAACAATTTAGCTTTGTCATAAGACAAAACATCAATATATCCGTTAGGCACTATTTTAAATATATGTTCAACGCAAACGCCAGAATAGTTGGAAAATGTAAGTAGAAGAAAATGTGTCTCTTCTTTTTTTTCTCTCTTCCTTTTTTTCAAATAGTATCGAAAGATAGAAAAAAATATAACGGAATGTATAAAAAAGAATGATTGAAGAGGATAAAACTTTGTTACCGCTGTCAGCAGTATCTCCTTGTGAGATAAAACTCAGATTTATTAAAAAATGTTCAGTACTTTTAATAAGTAACTGAAAAAAATAAGGGCACATTTATATAACTCAATAATTATGGTATTTCCAATAACGGGATATGAACTTAGTATTCATGTGAGTTGTTGTACATTTTTAATATGACATAATAAAATAAAAGCATTCGTAAGTGAAAAAAATATCTAACACGTCTGTTACAAAAACCAATTGTTGGAATCTTAAGATCGTCGCTTGATATTCTCGGTCCATTGAGCTGATATTTGTGTCACTCCATCTTCTAATGCTTATATTACATTTTTATTATTGTAAACGGAGAAGGGAAAAGCTTTTTGAAACAAGAACGTAGCGCCTTTTTTGTCCCCGAAGGATGTTCGGTATAGGACTTACAGATGTTGCCTTTGATTATTTCAGTTTCTATTAGATGATCTTTTTGAAAAAGTAAAGAGTGGATATAGCTTATGTAATATTAGAGTTAAAATATGTACATATTTCTAATTTATATAATCATACTTAGTTTACATAACAATAAGTTCTGTTGCATAAATTATATATATCGTATAAAAATTTTGGAATAATAAGCTTTGGATATTTAGAGGCTGATAATAAATACGATTGCATACAAAACTTTATTCCCAAAGTTTTTTTAAACGTTATTTATTTCAACTGTTCTATTAAAACTATTTTCAATAATTATGTTCCATTCAAAAATAGTAACTTTATAAGTAATATTGACGGGCCAACTTTTATATTTCGAAATTTTAATGGAAATTTTCTTCCTATTTAACCTACAGCGATTCGTATTTTTTTTGCAACGTACATAACGTTCAAACTGAGAATGACAATTGAACATTATATTTCCAATGGGGTATTTATTTTCTTTTCCACAACCTTTTTTCTTCTAAATTTTCATGTACTTTTAATGGTTATACACTTGCAATCCTTAAATAAACACAAATATTTAAAATATATTATAAAAAAAGTAAATAAATAAAAGTAAAAAATTTTTGTACCTTTTCCGATTGGGATATACTCTTGGTGTGTTTCAAACTTATATTTATAAGTTTATTAAGTAGTCTATTTAGTCTATTTAGGTAAATTTTTAAAAAGTACTTTTATAATTTAAATAATGTTTTGGAATTTAAAGAAACATATTGTAAGACAATTACTAATTAGATGATTATCAAAGAGTAATAAATTGGTGCTTTGTAGTAATTCACTATACCTAGAAACAACGGTTACATGTGTAGTAAAAATTCTGAGTAAAATGATGGAACCTTACAGACGATGAAATAAGGTCATAACAATGTGATACAAAGACGAAGTATTTAACAATAATGTGAAGCGCTTTCGCAGTGACTTTGATTTGTTCGATTCAGTAATCCCCAAATTGTCAGTGAAATTTTTAATGCAAAATGCTCATAAGCTATTTAAATCTTTATTTATTTAAAATCTGCTCTCAATCACTTTTGGCTCCCATCAAAGAGGCTTGTTAAATTGCATCGAAACTTCCAAATTTATTTTCATTAATTCTCAAGGAAAATCCATTTTCCTAAAACAATGATGCTATCAAGCGATATGGTTTTCGAAAAATTATAATTTCTTTTTGCCAGATCGGAACGTATCATATCTCAACAGAACAAAATTCTACATTTACTATTCGTATTTCTTTCGATTTATCGTTAGGCATAATTTTTATTAAGAATATGTATTACATTTTGATATCATCATTGTTTAACATAGTATACATTTTGTGAACAATCGTGTTTATTATCACCTTTTACATATCTAAAGCTTTAGATATATATTGTTCCAGAATTTTCATATTATATATACTCGTATAATTTATGCAACAGAACTAATTATTATATAAGCTAAATATTATTATATAAATAAGAAATGTGTACAGATTTTAACTCTAATGATACGTATATTAACAGAGGCTCTTTACTTTTGCCAAAACAATCATCCAATAAAAACTGAAGTTACCAAAAGGCGACATCAGCAAAATCTCCATTGAAGATCCTTCATGGACAAAGAAAAGGCGCTACATTCGTAATACAAAAAGCTCTCCCCTTTTCCGTTTACAATAATGTAATGTAAGCATTAGAAGATGAAGTGAAACAAATATTATTGAAATTGAACTCAACGGACCGAGAATATCAAGCGACGATCTTCAGATTCCAACAACTGGTATTTGAGGACACTAGATATCCGCCCTCCCTGTGCCCTTCCCCGCCTATGTCATGACGTGTTACACATTTTCTTTCGTTTACTAACATTTTTATTTCATTATGTAATATTATAAGTTCACACAAACACACATGAATACTTAGTTCATTTCCGTTACCGTCATGGAAATGCCATAATTACTGAGTTATGTGAATACACCGTTATTTTTTCAGTTATTTATTAAAAGTATTGAAAATTTTTAAGAAATCTGTAGTTTTATCTTATAAGGAGATATTGGCAGAGCTAGCAGCGATGACAAATAAAATTATATTGACAAGCAAACAAATTTTTAATTATATATTTTTATTAACTTTATTTATAAAAGATGGTATATATAAAACCCAAAAATACAAAAAAGAATACAAAAAAAACTTTAAAAATAAATAGTTTTGGTATTTCTTTTGTATTCATGTCGCTTTCTTTGGTCACTTATTTTAATATGGTTCTTGAGCTAATTCCACTGTTTTAGCCGTGAAGCTAATATTTCTGCTTTAAGTTTAGGTAGGTTTAAATCTCTTACTAAGTCATTAAACTCTTCTGAATTAATGAGATGTGGTTCAACAGACGGTGATGCGATCACAAAATCGCTGCCTTTACTATTAATAGATATTTGTGATAGCGGGAGAGGCTGCTCTTGTGCCTTCAGCTTTGGACTAGAAGGCACTGGAAAATTTTCACTGTGGAGTACTGGAGCAGACGTTGATGGTAGATTTGGGTACTGAATCTTTTTGGCATTTTTGCTAGCGCGATGCTTACGTGGATTAACTATACAAAAATAGCAATCATTGATGTGATCAGCTGGACACATTTAATGTATGTGTTAAAAATATATATAGGTATGTTTTCCTTAAAAATATTATGTGTTTTCTTACCTTCTAAAGTGTTTTTGCAGTTATTACATGAGAACTGAGGTGCCTATATTTTATCTTGACTTCTTACGGGTAAGTTAAAATAAGCTTCATAGGCTTCACAAAGTCTTATATTTAATGTCAAACAAAATTTGGCTCTCACTTTAATGAATTCGCCGCAAATATACCAAAAAGAGTCCACGTTATTTTTACACTTTTTGGAAGACATTTTAGGCCTCGCGACAATCGCTTTACAATGCTCATGCGCACACTGCCGTGTTAGTCTGCCACTTCCCGCTTCACACCCACAGTCCCCCCTCACCCCTTTCTTGCATCTTAAATGCAACGGCTCCTCAAAAAATCTGCCAAAACACCGTATATTTATTTTTTAGGTACAAAATCAAACTTTATTTATTATTTATGGAGTTTCTGCTTAATTTTCGATGTATACAAACAGAAAATATTTACTAAATAACAGATTAAAAAAAAATTTTTTTTTGTTGATCTGTGTAATTTAGCCCTTTCATTCATAACTTTAACTCTTGTTTGATATGCCATTGCATTGTAATGGAAGTCCCACACATATATAAATATAAACATGTAAATTGAAAACATATATAAATATTTTTATGTCCTTTTTACAGATAAACGGTGAAAGTATTAGTGGTGATAGGGAAGATTATTACACATTTTGTAAAATAACTAACGAGGAGTTTGTGAAAGAAAATGAGAGCATCACGTGAAGTGATTTAGTTCATCAGAACTCATTACTGATATGTTTTTTCCTAGTGCAATAAATATTTATATGATTATGTAGAGGATACTTGCATCATATCTTGAATGTCTCAAACTCTATGGCATCAGGAGTATAGTTTTGCTGTAGCCTTTATATCGATTTCTATAACTCTTTTTATAATTTTGAATTCAGAAGTTACTCTTTAAGGGGATGGATACATTTTTACCTATAATTCGGTATATCTCTGCAGATATACCACTTAAAATAATTGACCATTTTGGTTGAACACCTCAAACTATAAATTATATTCTAAACAAACCTTGAGAGTATCCAAAATATGCCCTCTCTCTCCACTCACATATAATTGTACAAAAAGTACTTTCAATTAATAGCCATCGATATATGAGCGAGTCGTGCTATGTAAACTTTATTATCATGTTCTTAATACCATACTACGGTGTTATTATTAAGTGCACTTTTTTGCCATGTCAAATATCATGATCTTTGAGAGACCCACAAGCTGACACGTCAGTGATCTCATATGGGTTCTATTCTTCTCTTTGAGATACTGAATCCCAAAAATGTACATAGAATATATTTTAAGTTACACATTGTTATGTATTGGAATCAACCTCTTGCACTTACTAAAATATTTGTGTTATTATTATATAAAAAGATAAAAGGATATTTATTAATTTTTGTACCTTAATAGTAATTTTAATTCCCATTCTAAATATATAAGCAGTTTATAAATTCATAAGTAAGATTTTTTTTTTTTTATATATTAAATAATTATCACGCTTGATAAAATAGTTTAAGCAAAATATCTAATTTTTAAACTTTAATAAAAATAAGATTTATTATTTAAAAGTACTCAATTTAAATGGTTTATGACGAATAATACGTTCCGTAAAGAAGTATAAAATTGTAATTCCACTAGGAACTTAATATTCAATAACTCTATAAACTCATAGAAATAAAAATGGGATAAAATGAATGACAGTGATATAAAATCATAACTACTACGACTACCCCTACGCAATAAGCTAGAAAAAATTATACTCCCTAAACCCATTACTAATCCGATCATAATCAATCAACATAGAAATATGGCCTGTGGTAAACATGCTAAGTGGTAAGAAAAGAAAACGGTCGATGTTACTGTATGTGTGTAGTAATGATTGAATATATTTCAATCATAATCAATCAACATAGAAATATGGCCTGTGGCAAACCTGCTAAGTGGTAAGAAAAGAAAACGGTCGATGCCACTGTATGTGTGTAGTAATGATTGAATATATTTCGTAAAGCCTGCAACGAATCATAATCAATCAACATAGAAATATGGCCTTTGGCAAACCTGCTAAGTGGTAAGAAAAGAAAACGGTCGATGTCACTGTATGTGTGTAGTAATGATTGAATATATTTCGTAAAGCCTGCAACGAATTATATTTATACTTATACATCGACTTGCAAAAATATTTATTAATAATTTTAAAAATCCAATGTAATTTCTTAAAAACTTAAACATATTTCTTCAATATGTATATAACATGAGATGAATACAAATAAAAGTTAAAATGATAAACTTTTAATTTTAACAAAAAATTTTCATTTCCTTTATATATTGTTATAAAATGAAAAACTTTATTGACAATCATTATCCTGAAAAGTCGCATGTAAAGCTCGTGAAATTTTCGGGTCTGCAATATTCTTATAAACTATGTAATACAAAAAGATACCTGGTAATGTTTACTTTATGAATATAATAAAGAAAACAGTGCATATGAAGCTAGTCCAAACATTTGCGAAGTTTATGGCAATGACTTTAGGGACGAAAGAAAATAGCTGGTCGGTTCTAATAATTCAAAGAAGAACTAAGTAGAAAATACGTTTCATAAGAAAGTATTTCTATATTATCAAAAATATTACAGTTAATGAAGGAGTAAGAAAGATGTTTTATTCTTCAATTTTAATTTTAATTTCTTACGCACTGACAAAAACAGAACGTAATATACGTTCTGTTTCAATATACGTTCTGGTTCAATATTTTGATATTGATAGTTTTTATTCACATTTTTCAACTGTCCTTATTAATTTGGCTATCATTTTGATTTAAGTAGTTAAATGTTTATAACAATAATCTTATTTTTGGCTAATACCGACCTTACCAGCAATATTCTTGTTAATTTAAAATTTTTGTGACTAAAAGTTTTATAGGGTTTCCAAAAATTCTCGAAAAGCTTGTTAAATATAATTACAAGAAAAAAAACAAAGTAGTTATACATTTTGAAACTAGCATTATAATGATATTTTAATTGCTGTCTCCCAAAACTGTAGTCTAAATTAAAATTTAATTTTTGTCGCTTCTTACTATAATACAAATTCCTCAGTTTACCGTACAAATAATATCCGAGAAAAATATATGTGACAGACCGACTGATATTGAGATGATGCCGTAATGTTTAATTTTTTTTCAATTTCTCTAGATAATATAAGAAAATAGCATAAGTATAGTGGCGAAAAAGTTGCAATGCCTTGTAAAAGTATTTACGTTTGACCACAGTACTTAATAAATGCTAGGGGCGATCTCTAAAGGTAATCAAAACAGCAATTTTTAATTTCCAATCCTTGATAGTGTACCTTAACCACTTGCAATACGTTCTTCCGACATATAATTAAACCCTTATTAAGGATTTTCTGAAGGTATAATTAAACCATTATTAAGGATTGGTCGTGTGACGTTTCCACGATTGCCATGACCATGGATAAGTTAACTACTGGATAGCGCATAAGAACACAGTTGTGTGAAAACCAAGCTAGCCACTATTCATTAGGGTAAACGTACCACGTGACACCGTTAGCCAACCAGTGTTTTGTCCCTTGGGGTAGCATATAGATGTGGCTTGCTCGATACTTACGTATTTTCGATATGTTTCAAGGTAAGGGTTTTAACAAATTAAAGACATCGTTATATAAAAAGAAGATTTTATTATATGTATCACTATATTAACTTAATAAAACATTGCAGGAATTAATGCAGGAAATATATATATATATATATATATATATATATATATATATATATATATATATATATATATATATACATATATTACACCGTTATTTTGCTAATAAGAATAGTGAAATTTACTGGAGAAAAGAGTATAACAC
The DNA here is from genome assembly GCA_039881145.1 of Druceiella hillmani. Classification (NCBI taxonomy): domain Eukaryota; kingdom Metazoa; phylum Arthropoda; class Insecta; order Lepidoptera; family Hepialidae; genus Druceiella; species Druceiella hillmani. Next base: position 104,796,414 of record JAYKKI010000001.1, on the reverse strand, counting down.
TTCTTGTCGATTATACAAAATTCAGAGATATAAACAATTTTAATAATAAATTCCATATAACCATGACTTGTGGTGGTCAGCTACCTGTATCCATTTTTCTTTTCGGTGCGGGCAATTTGGGAACCTAAAATGATTATTTAAATATAAGTAAAATATAATATTATATGCTTAGAAATCAATGAACTTATTTAACTTTATAAAAAATATCTTATATATAATTTTTTAGATTTTTAAGTAATAACAAAAGTATCAATTCAATTATCGGTAACGGCGCGACGCATCTCTAGTGGCGAAAAAATTAACAATACGGGGAACCTCTGCCGGCGATCTGACTGTAACATGCGAAGATATATTTGCTTAAATAATAGTTTACGGTATACTAACTTTTGAAAAGTAATTACATTTTTCCCAAGTGATGATGTAGTGCTTCTGTTTTGGCAATATTTTGTAGCACAAGAAGGCATGGTTTATTTAATTTTGATTCAAAGTTAGGAGAAATTTTCGCTGTGACGTCTGTTTTCTTACTGAAGACGCGTAAGCTCTTCGCCCGGAGCGGTGGCACAAATTGTGCCAGACCGCGGCTAGAGATTTTGTGTTAATTCTTTAATTCTCTTGTCCGTAGTATCCTTGAAACGAACGCATTCAATTGGTCTGACCTGAAATAACTTATATACCGTTACCAACCTGATTGGATTTTTTCAAAGTTTACAATAGGCATGTTTAGATATCACTTGCGGAAACTCCCTTCAACTCAAAGAAGATTTGCTTTTGATCATACATTTTTTGAAATTATTTTATAAATATGGTTACAGCCCTTTGGTCTTGGATTTTGTAACGCTTTATTACCTGAGAAAACTAGATCATAGTTCCCAAACATCCTTCAGCGCTCAACTGCTTTATACTAACTTTTTAACGGAATGGCGAGTGGCATCCGATCTTGATACCTTTCCTGCTCAATTGATGTCTTTAAAAATACAATTACTGAGACGTTTGATAGCTCATGACTGGAAATCACCGCAATAACCGGCAATAGTTAATTTTATAGACATGCATTTTTTTTATTTTATAACAATGGAATTTTCCGAACAAGTGCAAAGAACATACACACAAAAAAATCAGGCTATTCAGACATATCAATGAAATGTAAAAATTTATATTCTTTTGAAAATAATATAGTTTTAAATATCTAAAATCAACTTTCTGATGTTAATATATCTCTAATCACCTTTCTGATACAGATTGATATTTCAATTTCTTGCAATTTACTCAAACCATTTTATTTATTAAACTATTTCCTAATTTTGCCATATTGCAGATTGATGGAAATATTACTTATCACTCAGTATTCAGTTGTAAGCAAAATTAAATGTTACCATACACTTATCCAGAACCTTCAAATTGCATCAAAACAAAAATATACATTTCAGATGTGAGATCTCCAAAAAAATGTCCAAAATCAATTCTTGGTTGATCATTTTTTCAAGATACTTTGAAAATGTAAAATTTTGAATATATTTAGAAATTGTTTTATTGTTTTATGAAACCAGATTATTTACGTAGGCCTATATAATAAATAGTTGGTTAAAGTATTGGTAAAGTATAAACGAAAGAGCCCTTGGGCACATTTGCAAGCTCTTAAAAATGCATTCTTAATTTTCTTTTTTAAAAATAGTCATAACTTTATCCTTAAAGATTTTCAAAAGGTAAGTAAAAATTTATAACAAGTCAAGTTGTATGTCAGTTTCATTGAACCAAACTAACATCAAAATATGGCCAGTGGTAAGAAAACTTCGGTGAAAATATTAACGAAGTTTTAAAGATAAAAAGCGATTTCAAAAAAAATATATATAAAACATTGAAATATCGTAGTGCCAATATCATTATTTTCATTTTAATAAATTGATAAAAACTTTTAATAAAAATAGCAGAACGTCAGCAAAAAGACGAGTTGATATTTCACTACACTTATTATTGATACGTCAACAAAGGACGACCAGAGGGTATTCTTCTTGATTCAGTTAATCAAAAAGAACATAAACGAAAATAGTCACAAATCAGTAATATGTCAGCAAAAGTACGTTAATTTATTAAAAATATCCTAATAATACAAAAAAGTTTGATATAATGACAGTGCCCAACTGCATTCGAAGGAAAAAGAAAAACCACATTGATCCTAAGCACGAGTAGGGCGGGTCAGCGATCAATCAATATAGAAAACGCGCTCTGGGCAAGTACGAAATTTTATAACTTGCGAGTATTACTGAATGATTTTAATTTTTTAAGAACTTATAGCGACTTGTGAATGAATTTGTACAACTATCTTTATACGTACTTAAAACTATATTACGGAATAGTAAAAAAATATAATATGGATCATACAAGGAGGACCTGAATTTGTCCCCCACAGAATCACTTTCTGTAATTATAATTAGTATTACATTTCACTGATATATCTTAAGTTTAAATATGTCTTAATAATTTCACAAAGACTTCCCATTTTTGCTGAATTATTGGCTCACCTCAAAGTTCAATCCTTGAATTTTAAATTAGACAAAACACACTATAGTACAGAGAGAATAATATTTACATTATTAAAGGAAAATAGCGAGCAGATTTATCAAAAAGTGAAGTTTTAAAAAAATTCTGTTATACGATACGTATCGACAAGCTTACGATTCAAAACTTCTTGAATTTTATATAAGTTGACTTAACTGGCACACTCATTGTGCCTAATTTATAATTTTGAAAGTTAAGAATAACATTTTGTACATTTTTATTTACGTAGAAAAATTATTTCATTAAATTTTTTATTGAAAAAGGTTCCAGATAAGATACTTAAGACGATTGACCACTGTTCATATTTTATTTGTACGGTTACGTTTAAGGTTCCTAACAAACGTAAGAATCTTTAAAATTTGTCCTGTTAAAATTAGTAATTTAATTTTGGTTTCAATTCAAATGCGTATATGTAACTGAGATTTGATTTAAATGAAAGTGCGTTTATATATTTTGTCATAACTCTTAAATGAATTCCAATCTAAAAGTAATAGACAGAATACGTCCATTTAATAAATTAAGCTCAAATAATAGTAAAATAAAATTCAATTTATTTGGCTCACCAGATTATTACCCAGCCGGAACAAGAATTCCAGCAACCCTATTCAACTATTCACATTCACAATATCGCCACCCATATCTACTATCACCCTGCTTACATCCACATCATAGTTGGAAAAAACGGTATCAATACTTTATAATTTTAGCGAAGAACACATCTCATCATATTATAGCAATGCAAACTTTACAGATGATAATTGATTATTTTTGCCTTTATAATATTGTAATAAAACGAACAAATGCTTACCATAAACATACTGCAATTCTTTCTCATTTTCCTATAGGTTTACGAAATTTCGTACCTACTTTCAGAGTTTTTAAATTTAGTAGAAATTTATTCAAACATTCATTCATTCTGTTCAGAAAAAATATTTACCGTGATAGAAAAAAGAGGAAACTTCTAATTGGAATTTTGCCAAGAGAAAATTATTTGTTTATAGGGATTTTGCAAAAAAATTTGGCCATCTTCGTAAAAATGTATATTGTTTATTATGTGAAACAATTTCAACTTTACAATAAAGTGTACACAATTAAATGAAACTACGTGATATATTATTATTTCTACTTTCTTTAAGTTCGTTACCACGACCTAGGTTTCGTTATATTACGACATCTTCAGGTGGGCTATTAGCAAAGATGAATCTTGTAATACAACGAAACCTAGGTCGTAGTAAAAACTTAAAGAAAGTGGAAATATTACTACATCACGTAGTTTCATTTAATTGTGAATAATGAATTTCTTCAAAATTAACGCCAAATATATTCAATATTCAATAAAGTGTATATAAATCTAATCTTTTAATTTATTAAGAAATATATATTATAATTAATGTGTTTCGTTTTACATGATTCTATTTATCCTAGTTGTCTTCTAGGTATTTATGAAGTAATAAAACTGGCTATCGGAGTCAATTATTTACGTTATTTTTTTTAATTTCAAGATGGTGTGGATTAAGAAACTGAACAAAATTAGTGAAAAAAGTAACGTCGGCTGCAATCCATTCACTCATTTCATTTTGTCTTAATCCGTTCAGTAGAAGTCGAGTTGTATAGTATCCCATATTTAGTCACGCCGCATTCGCGTTTTAGTTTTAGGTTTTGAGCCAAGTTAAATAATAATACAAATCATATAAGCCTTACGAACAAGACAACCACCAAAAATAATTATTTCACTCAAGTTTCTAATGAATATGTAATTTCGTCTTTTAGAATATGCGAATTGAATGTATACTTTACCGGTATAATAATATTATACGTGGGTGGATAAGCAATGATACTTTCCTAAAAGTAATTACGTTAATGGTAGATAAAAATCATAAGCAATACTAGGTAAAGAACCGTGAATTTATATACATCACTATTTTCTTAATATGGATCACGTCCTACATGGCATTATCTTGCTAGGTTTAAGTGAATTTTATTAATGAAAAACGAGAATAAAGTAAAAATTAAGTATAAGTATATTAAAAGATTCGAAAAATTAAGACCTGCACAACGTTTAATTCAAACAAAATGACAAATTTTCAAAATACATAGTTGATATTCGAATTAACGAAAGCTTTTCACAAACTGAAAATCGGAAAACGTTAGAGAAAATAATAAAAAAAAACATATAAAAAATTCACATTAATTTTTAAGAGACAAAAGAGGAAGGCAAGTTCATTTTATAAAAGGACATTAGTTTAGTGACGTATTTCACACATTTAACATTTATAGTAACATAATGTTCAGCATCATTATTCAACTTAACAAGGGCAAAAAAAACACATGAATATTAATCATCATCGCTGAACATTCATTCAGGTATATAGGAGAAATAGAAATTTACGAATGAATAACAACTTTTGACTTTCTTTTGGGCATTCGTTTGGTTTTGATAATTACCGACAGTCATTTAAATGTAATTAACACATTTTTATTTTGAATTAACGTGACTCACCACGTAAATCAAATCTCATTAGAAAGTGATACAGTAGCCTTTTTATTGAGATTTATCTCTCAATCAGCCCAAATGAGACTTGTGCTATACATCTCTGCTAAATCCGTACTAAATCTAAAATGTATGGGGCTGATCAGGTGCGTATGTGATAAATTTTCGAAACGCGGCGTGCTAGTCTCTCAGCTACTACTTTCTAAAAGTTTCCTACAAAATATCGGAGCAAGCATTAATTTATTGAAGCTAAGAGATATCCATGTTATAAGTACTCGTTAAATATTTTTTCTGAACAGAATGAATGAATGTTTGAATAAATTTCTATTAAATTTATCTTTAAGATGAATCTTTGCTAATAGCCCACCTGAAAATGTTGTAATACAATAAAACCTAGGTCGTGATAAAGATCTTAAAGAAAGTAGAAATAATACTACATCACGTAGTTTCATTTAATTGTGTACACTTTATTGTAAAGTTGAAATTGTTTCACATAATAAATAATATACATTTTTACGAAGATGGCCAATTTTTTTTTCAAAATCGCTATACACAAATAATTTACTCTTTGCAAAATCCGAATTAGAAGTTTCTTCTTTTTTCTATCCATTAGATATCTGGAACCATATCGAATTATAATAATGGTGTAAACTCTGTAGTATGTTATGATGATAGAAAATTAATTTTTTGTCTTGTAATATTACTCAATAAATTTTATTTACTATTCTTATTCTAGTGAAATTAATAAGTATTTTTGCCTGTAGCATCTACTTATGATTAGGAGAAAATAAAAGTAATTGGAATCCCATAACTAGGAAAATGGATTTTACCTCTCAGAAAATTTCACTTACCAAAAGTTCATTAAAATGATATAACTTTCATATTTTGAAACCATCTGGATATGAATGTCTCGACGAATATGAAAAATAACGTAAACGGATAATTCGTTTTTTGAAATAAAAACCCCTAGTTATTAAAGCCATTTTGAGACCTTCTTTTATTATCTTTTTTCGCCGATTCATTTTGTTTAAACTTATCAACAAGTTAGAAAATATACGTATTTATGGAATATTACCCGTTGCTTTTAACTATTGTGTTTAGGAGTTCTTCTTGTATGTCATGTGATGATTGGCGGGCGGCTCGGAAATTACTCTTATTTTAAACATAGTTTCGCTTGCGCAGTCGAACCAAAATGTGAGTTCTATTCTTGTTCCATGTTCAAAGTTTTAAACCGATGTCAAACTTTTTATTCGCTTGCATTCCTGCCTTCTAGAAATACATTACTGTCGACATATAGCACGTCGTAAATATACGAGAGGATAAATGAATATATACATGTATATACATATATATATATATATATATATATATATATATATATATATATATGTATATATGCATAGTGTCAAAGGAAATTTGTAGCTAAATATATTTACTTGCCGATAGTAAAATCAAATTTATATAAGGATTTATAAGTTTGCAATAAATACCCATGAATACTATGTACGACCTTAATAAGTTGTTCAGCAAAAATACTTTTTTTTCTCATTATGACGTTTATTGTATTTTACGTATTGATGATAGTCATAGTTCGTTGTCAATTTTATCTATAGGTTTGGAAGCGCTTTCAATTCTTCGAGTGCGTTCATAATAATTTTTTTATTAAATTGGGTTCGATGTTTTCCGGTTGAAAATTTTACTCAAATTTAAATTTTTTTCTATCCAAACAATATAGCTGAAATTATGCATACGTATATAATTGTTATGACAATAGAATTTGATACTTTGATAGTACTAAAATTTAAAATAATTACACCAATATGGCGGATAAACATTGCAATTTGTAATCCGATATAAATGAAATTCAGGGAGGTATTTTTGAATAAATCTCAGATCAGGAATGAATCTCAGAGTATCAGAGAAATTTCCAGGCTATAAATAAATAGTTTGAAATTCAAATTTAGAATCCAAAATGATGATTCAAAAATGATGGAAAATTCTATACTATTGTGATCCTATTCTGTTAAAAATTGGTATACGGGATAATGAAGATCACAAATCATGAATTTCAGAAGAAGCGAAAAAAAGTTTGTAATTAAACATATTTTTTACTTAAATCTATTTAGCTCTGATATTCTTTGGTTTGATCCTGTAAATTATAACAATTTATATCGCCTATATTCTGATCTAGGACAAATATGATTTTTTGAAAGGCGTAAAAGACAGGCAACGTTTTAGTTTTATTAAATTTGTAGGGATTAAGCTATAAGGTTTTCAGTTTTTAAATATTATGAACAATTAGTTAGGTTTAATTTAGCGACATTATTTTTCGGCATATAAATCTAATTGTTTTACAAATACTTTGGTATTTTTGTTTTTTTTTTCATATACTCAACGCACAAAATTAGTGTCATTGATGAGTTTAGTGTTGATATGCTCTTCATTCTGTAAATTGGCTTAAGTGGTCTAGGTAATATCATATTTTAATTTAAGTTTTAAAAATAATAATATCAATTATATTTTTTTGCCCAAAATTAGACATTTTGGGACTAATTTAAATTTTTTGGAAAGCTTAAGAGTTGTTCAGTTAAATTTGTTAATTTCGAACTAAATACAGTTTTGTTTTTTGGTCAATATGAGTTTTATGTGCCACTGAATATCAATAATTTTTACTGATAAAAACGTAGCTTAATATAACTTATTCTTATTTTATTAAAAATCAAGTTTGTATTATTTCAAATTTCTTACTTTTGCTCAGATTTATTTCCAGAAATTGAAAGTAGTGATAAATCTCTCTTCGTGACAAATGTTTCGAGTCATATTTCGAAGGATTTTTCTAATCATAGTTCTGTTACATAAATTATAAGACACCACAAATGCATAAAAATATAAAATGATACCATAATTATAACATCGAGATAATAGAAACTAAAAAGACATGAAACTAAAAAGACAAACTAAAAGCATGATATAAATCCTTAGTAAATTTCAGGTTTAATTATGGGCACGTACTAAGTAAGTACAATATCATCTATTATAAACCTAACACTGAAATATATTGTTGGAGAAATCACCGAAGAGTTTTCACATATTGTATGGATGAATACCCAAATTAAGATATGTAAAAGCCTTTGTATTTTGATATTTCTGTACCAAGTCCGTACGTAAATATGAAGTATAATAAAGTCTGAAGATAGAAAAACGCCTTTGAAATATGGTACAGGCGCGAAATGCCACAGATATTCTGGATTACTAAACGAACTAATGTACCTAAATTCAAAGAGCTAAAAGTAAAAACCAGACTATCCACCACACGCCTACAAAGATAACTCGCATATCTTTGTCATATATCTCGACCCAAAGAAGAGCCTAAAAAGGCTATTCATGGTGAGAAAAATTAAGGGTAAATGGACGAAGATTCCGTTTTCCGTTTACATTAATTTACATATTTAGACAGACATTTATCGATACATTAGAGATAAACTATTTGTAAGGATAGGAAATTAATGTTAAACAAAGTTAATCGTTTTAAATTAAATATGAATACAAAGTATACAAGAACTACAAAAGATAGCGACCAGGATAGTCGCCAAATTAATTTTATTAATCATAAACAAATTACAGACTGCTTGAACCGTGATCAGGTGGTTGGATATCTCGGGAAACTAGAGAGTTCCGATATAATTCGGTTCTAGAGGGTAGTAAACTACAAATTGATCTCAGCATGAGTGCAAATAATCATCAGGTACATAGAATTAAAGTCTACTCCATAATACAAGCCATAGGATTACTACCCCAACTTAGCTACCCCAAAAATATGAATATTTCTCTAACACTCATGTTCTCTAATTTAAGTTGTCTCCCTTTATCATTTTATCGATTTTTTATTTAGTGTACTTAATTCCTATTTTTCTTGATGAAGTAGCTTTTCATATCTTGATGAAGTAGCTTTTTATTTCTTGATGAAATAGCTTTTTATTTCTTGATGAAGTAGCTTTTTATTTCTTGATGAAGTAGCTTTTTATTTGTTTTGTAGTCTTCGTTAGATTAAATATTTCGTGTTTTCTAATAGTATGCTTTTCTTTCTTCTTATTCCTTTGCTTTTTATTAGTCGGATACTGTATATTATACTTCTTATTATGTTGTAATATAATTGTACCGTTTCGTTTTCAACGCTGTGAGTATTTTTTTCCCTCTTACTATGTAAATTTTTGAGCTAACTTATTTTTCCTTCTTCAGAATCTAATATTCGTAATGCCGGATACTTAAATTCATTTGCATAAGCTATGATCCTCGAACTAGACGTGATCTCATAGATAGAACATGTTTAATATTGCAATACTACTGAACCGTCTCTCGTTGTGAGTTAATACATAACCTATTTCATTTTTAACCGTTTTTTTATCTAGCAATACCCATGTTATTTTTTGTTTGTTTTTCTCTTTGAAATAGATATTTATAATAATTTTTTTATTTTTGAAGCATACTCTATCAATTTTTTTCCCGTAATTAACTTCTATTTGGTTTTAGATATTCCTATTTTTGCGTTAAAGAATGTTATTATTACTTTAGTTTTCTTGGTAATATCTTGGACTTTAGTAAGAATTTTATAAAAATCTTCTATCCCTTCCTCACTAGCGTCTAATGTTAAAACCGTCTATTTTATTGCTCCAATTGGAGGTTTAGTATGGCAAGTCTTTTTGATAGGCCAATAAAACTTATAAAATATTTTTTAAGCGAAAGCCTGCGCTTAGGGGTTCTTCCGTTTGTTCATAGTAACAAAAATATATTTTGATCTTCCTTCATATAGCTTCCTTCATTCCTGTCTCCCGTTAGTCTAATAATGTTATATTTCATATTATTTAAAGCATGTTTTAATACGATCATCCTTTCTTCTGATGAGAGTGATCTTATATTGTATGTACAATTTAATAGCTTTTATGTTTACTGTTTTCCTTATGTATATTGTTTTTTACTGACGGGTTTTTGTGTAGCTCTAACGCGGTGACCAACCGTTCTTAGTGAAGGAGAGAAAACGGGAGTTGCTATTCTGTTTCTTTGTTGTTCTTAGTTCTTAGGGTTTGTTGTTCTATTCTATTTCTTTTTATGTCTTAAATTATGAATATTTTAAAATATATATATATATATATATATATATATATATATATATATATACATATATGACACGACCATTTTTTTCTTTTCGAACAGAGATGGCGTGACGCGCAAAAATTTGCTAATGGCGGTCAACTGATTTGATATGTTTATAAACGCGTATTATTTAACAATAAGAGTTCCAAGCTGTTTAGTCTGAGTCAATGTCTATTAAAGTATCGAATAACAGAGATAGGAAGACGTGTGCCATTTTATTAATTTCATAAACGCCATTTGAAATCCCGGCGCGCAAAAATTGTGACAGGACCTCCTTAATGATGAGAAATAAACTCATTAAGTTTGAATTCGTTTGACTTGTCTAAATGGGTAGATAAGTAAGCGAAGATATATACAAAGGTATGATACAACTAAGATATTAGTAGGTAGATAAGTATATACAGGTATATTGAAAGATATAAAACAACTAGAATATAAGAAGGCGGGTAAGTAAATTTGCAAAGAGATATGCAAATGCATGAAGTAACTAGGATATTAGTCGGCAGGTAAGAAGTATACACAAGTATGTTCAGATACGAAATATTGACAATGATGAATTCAAAAGAGGAAACGTGATTTACATTTCCGCTTTTATGTATATCTCCGTGTATGTGGAAATTACTAATGAATCTGAAGAAATATTTTATATTCATAAGATTTTTTAATTTTTTTATATATCTGTAATTTATTCTATCTTTTAAGAAAAGCGAGCCCAAAATCATCAATAAAAACGAAATGAATACACCATTTAAAATATATAACTTAGCTTGATACCTTTTTTCTCGTCATATATTTGAAACGTAAACACACATAGCGGCAACGTTCCAATAAAATATGGATTGCTTCGAAGGAAATTTTTGTGATTATCTCCATATTCATTAATGTCACTTACAAAACCGTTTTATTCAAAATTTAATCAATATATAATATAATTTCATAACGAATATTTCAGTCAATCGGTATTTTGAATAGCTCATAATAAAATTGCTTTTATCAAACAATTAACCTATGTAACGTTAAAACTAATGAAACTCAGGAATAAAATTTGTAAATAATTATGATTATTATCATCTTTTAAACATCTAAAATTTGATATGGCAACTATATATAATTTATGAAACAAAATTATTTGTTATTATATAAATTAAATGTTGCCATAAAAACAGAAAAGATATACTGATTTTAGCTTTGATATTACATAAATCAACGGTAACCCTTTACTTTTTGTCAAAAAGACCATCCAATCGAACCCGAATTCAAAAGCGAATTTGCAAGAACTCCGCCGAATATCCTGCGAGGACAAAACATGCAAGCTACAAGCTAAGGCGAATTACAAAAGGCTCTCCTCTTTTACGTTTACAATGATGTTACGTTATGTAAAGGTGTGTAATGTAAGTATTAAAAGAAGTTTTTATAAAAATATTGAAATTCATCCCAACGGACAGAGTATACCAAGCGACGGTCTCGGTGAGTCCAACAATTGGTATTCAAGGACTATAAGTATCTGCTCGATTTGCATCTCACCCCCACCCATGTCGTGACATGTTAAATTTTTTTTTCATATGTCGACGCTCTTGTTTCATCATGATATATTAAAAGTTAATAAAAAATCGCATGAATACTAAGTTCATGTTCATCATTGACAACACAATAAATATTGAATTTCATGGTGATGAAAGTTATGTTGTAATTTTTCTTATGTTGGTCTGAATTCGCGGTTATTTCTTCTGTGAATTATAAAAGAAATGATTAATTTTTTTAATTATGTCTGTAGCTTCTTCTTACAAGCAGACGTTGACAGGAAAATGAACGATAATAGAAATATTCCTTGTTCCTTTATTTATTTTTTTATACACGCCTTTTATTTTTATAATTTATATTGACTTGCCCACTTGACCACTTGACCACTTTTTTTTAATATTTCATTTTATTTTCCATCCAACTTATTCTCCGAAATTTCATCCACGCTAAACATAGAAATATATGCACGAAATTATTTTTCGTAAAGTTATTAACGTTTTTCTAATTACAAACGAATATTATTGTGGTAAGATGGAAAACAATAATTAGTTCCATTGAATTCATGATTTTAATTGTTACGAAACCTAATGGCTTTATTATTAACGTCATTGTAAATTTAGACACTCAGCATTTATGAAGCCAGAAGATCTATTTTAATATCGTCACATACATTTGAACCGACACGCTTCCAATAAACTAACTTTTCTATGTTATTTTAATTTTAATCCTGTATTCTTGCCAACATTTTAAAATACAAATAAAACTGGCTTAAAGTTTTATTTGTATTTTAATATAATTCTTATAAATTATATGTTATCTTTAAAAGGATATAATATTCTTCATCATTCACATATTTCTTTTATATAGATAAACAATTTCAATAAAATTCAAACCCCTTCATAGTTGTTTTTGATTAGTTAATAATTTGTGTATACGATTTTATACAATACTTAGCCAAGGCCATAATTATTGTTTTTTTCTATTACTAATGTTTTCTTTATCTTCTTATTTATTAAAAATATAGGATTTATTTGCAATAAAAAAATCATTCGCATATAAAATAATTTTCTGTGAATTTATTTAACTTCAAGTGTATTCATGTGCGCGTAAATCAAACCCTTCAGTAACCATTTTAAAGCTTTTTTCTTCCATTTCTTATTTTTAGAAATACATAAAATTTTAATGGTGTAAAAAAACATAATTTTACCTTGAATTTTATTATTGTAATAATTGACAAGCTTTATATATATTAATAGTTGAATGCGATCATGATTGCACCTAGTAAAATAATAATACTAAATAAAAGCCTGTTAATGTCTTTACAGGTTAAAACGCTGAGAAAATTTATGTGTTTGGATTTAAAATATTATATATTTTGGCATTGTTCTGTACATCAAATATTTTTGAAGATATTAATGTATTTAGATATCGATCGTTTATTTCTAGATGCTATTAAACAGATCTGTGCGATTGGCACCTCGCTGGTATTGACATTCGATTCTGGTTTAAACTCCATAAAAAGAGTGTACTTATAAATACAGCTACGTTTATATTACGACAAGATACCAAAAAATGGAAATGGAGTATTGTAGTCTTTTCATTAAGGACTATTACAATGAAACAAGCAACTGAACCCCAAATTTTTTTTAAAAATTATCTTTGCCTCCAGAAGAACGAATATGGCTCATCCGGCAAATGGTAAAAATAAGACTGTGACTGAATGTGTGCGGTCACCAATGTTCCTGAATGATTTCACCTTCATACGTTAAAACATATTTGCTTATAATTTCTTCAATTTGGGCTATTTGTTAATAAACTATTGTTTACTATAAAATTGTGATATTTTGTTATTCTCAAATATTTTAATGTGTATTTAATTTTAACTAATTACCGATATACGTTATAGGGCCTTTTTTATAAGCAGCTAAAACTTTAAAGTTTTCTTGGGAGATTCATAATTAGCAGCCTTGAAATTTGTTAAAACTGTTCAATTTGAATATTTATTGGCAATTGAAAGAGTTGATGAACATTGTTTCGCGACGAATATTATATTTTATATATTGTAAATTTAGTTTGGTCGTAAAACTTTACTGACTTCATAAATCCTTATGACTAAAAAATATATCACAGTAATTATATTATTATAAAAAAAAATCAAATACAGTGTAACTGAATGAAACGCGAAGAGATATAATACTGATGATAATCAAGTACTTAAATGTGAATACGAGTAGTGGGGATCATAATACGAAATTAGTTTTAAACAAATGGTCCAGTGCCTGTCGGGCCGCACTAAAATAGGATTTCGTGGTTGAATGTTTATGGAAATACAGGACATTTCCATTATATATCTATATTTTCCCACATTTTTGAAACCACTTGTTGGAAAATTACAGTATATATGCAATGCGCGTCACTTTAAAACTTAATAATTTACAAACTATGCATTAGCATAAAAAAGGTATTATTTTAAATTAATCATTAAATCGCACGTCTCGTTTTATGGGATGTACTAAAATACTTTAAATAAAGTGCGAGGTATAATAAATTTTTGACCTATCTACGACTTTTGTACTGTAATCTCTGTGCCTCTTCTTGAAAAATATTGTTTTCATAGATTTAAAACTGTAAAGCTCTAACGGACGGAATGTGTTGGATTAATTTTAAATTAGAAACCAAAAGACACTGAAACCTGAAAAAACTATACAGACATTAAATTTAAATTACTATTTCAAACTTATTCAATTTAAGCACACAATATCATTTTAGTACCAAAATATAAAATAATATTGCAAAAGTTGACACACTGTAAAATTAAAACCACCTTAATTCCTTAGCTTGACAGAGGTGCGAGTAAGCCGGATCGGCAATCAATCAATACAAAAAGCACGTCCTTAACAAATCCTAAACTTTTGTAACTTACGAGCACCACTGAACGATTTTAGTTGCGGAAGAAAAAAAGGAAAATTTAAGGAAAACGAACTATTCGCCAGTTGTGACCCACTTAAAGCGATATCCTAACAAACTTTTCACGTATTTAATCTTGGATTTGAAAGTCGTAAATTCAGCTTAAAATAAAGTTAATAGTTTAACCAACAGCGAGCTTACTTTTTTATATCTTTTTCCTCAATGACATTCTATGCTGCAGACATAAACAGCGGTTACCATATCAAATCGGAACATGTTTTTTTAGGGTGTTTAATTACCTTAAATTACTATGTTTTAGTCTTTGTAAACAGTATAATTCTTGTCAGTAAAAGCGTATTCATTCTATCTTCACATATGCTGGTCTTAGATCTACCACCTATAATTATATAAAGCTATTGGATTGTTGTAATTATTAAAAGATATATGTTATCTTATTAATGGAGTAGATTATGGAAAAGGGAGACTTAAAAATATTATACATTAAGTAGCGATCTGTACAAAAATGAAAGAAAATCATTTAAATTTCTTTAAACTTCCGATAAATTTGACGCACTTCCAATGGGATTTACTAAAATTCAGCTCTCGACATACAAATGAAACATTTATGAAGTTTTTAGGGCAAAAAATATTTATATTAAAATATTTATGGACTGTACAGCCCCATATAGGATGTTATGTTGAAAACTTATCGAGTGAATTATAAATACTTCAATGATTTATAAAATAATTAAAGTGCAAGAAATAAAAATGACAATTAGCATTGAAGATGCGGTATAATGGGAAGTGATCAGAACAGAACCTAAAATATGATCCCTATCCCTAAACATGATGCCGCTTTTTGTGAATTTCCCTTCGCTGTTCAGGCTTCCAAACTGTGAAATAAGTTGAGGTCTCCGTGATATATGCGTTATTATGATATATCGTGATATTAGTTGATATATCCGTAATGCGCTGTCAATCATCTATTCAAAGGCCGAGTGATAAAAATATTTTAGTAACTCATCATCGTTCATCTCCTTGGTTTTTCCTCCTAAATTCTGTTTCTCTCATTTAGTCTGGCCAATATGTATATTATGTAGTTATTCATGTGTGCATATGTAGATATGTACACATTTTTTGAAACATTTTTTTACTAACGATGCACACACACACACACACACACACATATATATATACATATATGTATATATATATATATATATATATATATATATATATATATATATATATACATATATATATATATATATATATATATATATATATATATATATATATATATATATATAGTGAGTAACTCGAAAGCTATAACAAAAATCGTTGAAGTTTTTCGACAATTATTGCCAACGCTTTTGGCTTTTAGAAACGATTTGTTCACAATTTTTTTTCCGAATTATCGTGTATATTAGATTATATTCAATACTTTTGGAAGTGAGAGCGGGAAAGAAAATACATTGTTTAAATATTTTTCAGTATATCTCTGATTATATACAATATACAATAAACTGGCACTTACGTAAAACTGGCACTTTTAAACGACACATACAATTTGAAACATGGAACTTTTTCAAGTTTTTAAATAATTTCACCCCACAATTTCTACGGAAGTAGTTATTAGCATTAGCTATTGAAATATTCGTGTGGGTTAATACGTTTTATTAATATACTAAATTTTCACCTCCTACCTGAATCGGTTCTATCACACTTGGAAGTCTTGATAAAAAATGTTTTGTTTCATTTATTTCGAAAACAAGATTTTATTTACAGTTCTTTAAGGGATAAATATAATATTGAATATATTTAGCGTTAACTTCGTCGAATTCATAATAATTTGTAAAGACCGCTACTTGAATCTTTACAAATTGCCCACCTGAAGATGTTGTTTTACAATGAAACCTAGGTCGTGCTAAAGAATCTAAATAAAGTAGAAATAATTCTACATCACATAGTTTCATTTAGTTGTGAAAAATTAATTTAAGTTTTCCATCTGGTTTCAACGAATTGAATTAACATCCAAATATAGCCAACGCCAAAAAATCTTCAGTAAAAACTGTAACTGAGTTTTAAAAACTGAGACACGAACACTGTAGCAAATCTAGTAAAACGCATATAAAGACGTTAGAATAGTAATGGTGTACACCATTACTAATGATGCAAAAATAAATATTAAGCAATGAAATTGGCCGACTTAAATCTGATTGTAAGTTTAAGATCGGACGCGAGTAGGGCGGGTCGACAATCAATCAATATAGAAAACGCGTTCTGAGAATATCCAAATTTTTCCAAATAGCGAGTATCACTGAACGATTTTAGTTACGTATAATAAAAAGGAAAGTAAATTTAAGAACATGAAATAACTTGTGGCCGAATTCGAGTAACTGTCTTTATACGTATTTGAGTTTATATTTCAGAGTCGTAAAAAATAAGTTTGTGGTTCATGAAACTGGTACCTGACTTTTATTAGGCCTGGAATAAATTTATTTAACTTTAAAGGTGTATCCTTTTTTTATAGAATGATTCCATGATTTTGAATTTCTATCGCTCAATTAGACCGATTAAATTTCTATACTCTAAATTAGACCGTTCCTTTTTCGTAATGAAGTCAGAATAAATTACATCTTGAAAAAATACATTATTTTTGGTGTATCATTTATGGTGTTCTTAGATCAATAATCTAAAACTGAATTTGACTTATTATATCGGCTTTGCACATTATACTATGAAATTATGAGAATTACCACCGTCATACTCATAGAATAACTTTTACTATGATAATGGGAAATATAGAACAGATTGACGGAAAGAAAATTTTGAAGCTTTACTGTTATAACAACGTAGAAAATGAACCATTTTTGAGCGGCCAATACAAGAGGAAATAAAAACCTTAAAATCAAAGTTCCTTTAAATTGTTATGCGAATACATAATCACATTACCCTGAATAATAAAATAAAATATCTATTTCTGACTGGAAATGCAAGATGATAGTAAAGGCATGAAATTCGATTATAAAGGCATGAAACGAGGATACGAAAAGTTCTGAATTACAATGAAGCTGTGATGTAAATTGAATGTTATTTCGGTTCGTCACAGTTTGAAATTTAAGCTTCCTGTTCTATAACAATATTTAGTGCTTTATATTTAATATTAAAATAATATAAAAAATAAACTTTTAATGTACCAACACTCTTATGTTAACATATTAAACTCTTAGTCGAGATGATATTCACTTTCGTACGCTCTCCTGCATATACTGGTACAGGATTTATACTGCTCGAATAGTTTCTTATCACAGAAAAACAAAAGATTTTCTGCACTTTTATTAATTTAACTTTAATAAAATATTTAACTATACTTATATATAAAACTTATAACCTATACTTTTTATAATACGATTTTTTTAAATTCCATACCTAGTGCGACAATACTAGGGATAGTTATAAAGATCTCAAAAATATTTTTTCTTATAACTTTTGGTATTAAATATTTAGAGAAATAATGAAAACTATTTAAAAAAATATACTCTTATCCTTATTTTCGAAACTAGTCAACCTAAAGTTATAAAAAAGTATGGGCTTTTAGACGCTCACGCAAAAGGTCGTAAAGAAACCCATGCAATTGCCCACTCAAAGGTTGTAATAAATCCTACGGGGGATTTATAAGTGAGGGATTTTGAATGAAATATAAAGGTATTCTACAGTAAACAAATTTACTTATTTAACTCAGCCTTTTCATTGTACACTGGCGTTAGAAAGCTTGAATATACTGAAAACTGTCGAACTACAAAAAAATATTACGTCGACATTTACCTATCTACAAAATATAATAGTATATTAAAAAACGAATACTAAGCTTATTTTCCATACGGACTATACTTATTTATGAATCTCACTAGTAAATTTTTGTTCAATGCCTTCGCAGATTATGTTTAACATCTGCGGTCTGACCTTCTGTGTTGTTAAATATTTATGTTGTTAAATCTCTAATAAAATGATATCTAATATCAATATGTTCCAAACGCTTAATACAACCAGTATTAGCAACTATTATGGCACTTTGTACCTGAATATTGTAACAGGGCAAACATTTACAATACTAAAATATTGTAATACATTGACAAGCTGGCAGGCTTCACTTGACCCTATACTGTTTGCCACATATTCTGACTCCGTAGAAGACAGGCTTGTTTCGTTGAACACAAAGAAATAAAAAAAACTTGCGAATACATAACAATAACCAGTCGAGATTTTCTAAACATTAAATCTCGCCCCCTCCCCCCCAATTTGCATCACCTCATCGGTCACTATATTTCTACATTAATTTGTAGTCAACGGTGTGTTTTACATATCGTACACCACATTATCAGTCACTTTTATATTTCTCCATTCTTTGTAGCCAATGGTGTGTTTTACGTATCATACACCACATCATCAGTCACTTGTATATTTCTACATTAATTTGTAGTCAATGGTGTGTTTTACGTGTATACTCTTTTTACGTATATACTGTTTTTACGTATGTACGTCAATACTCTTTTTAAAGCGGTTAACAAAACATTATTTACTTTATTTTAAGTAGCAGTAACTTTATTTTTAAAATTCTGTTTCACATGTATGCCTAAGAATTTTTATACCAAACTTAAGGTTATAACTTTGTTTAATTATTTCAGAGTTAAATTTATCTTTGTCCAGTATTTGAAGACTTTTTTAAACCATATAAAGATTTATTTAATTTAACAGTTTTTGTATCCCCATTATAAGCGCCTTCTGGCAATTCCAAATATACATTTTCATCAATATTCCCATATAAAAATACCCCAGTAACGTCCATCTGATAAATAGATAGATTTAATTTTGTAGCTACTGACACAAACATCCTAAGAGGAGTTTTTGATTTTAAACATCCGCTTACCACTTATAGCTTTTTTATTTACAGGTTTTTCACATAATTCCCAGATACTGTTTTCTTTTAGGGTTTTTAGGTGTCTAGTATTTTTTATCTGCATTGCTTCTCGGTAAGTTTAGGTTCACTTCCCCCTACATAGACCCGATGACAGGTGTAGGACTTTTCACTGTCAATAGATACATTGGGACTTTCCTTTTGCTTACTGGACTGCTCTTCACCTTCGCTGGACTGTTTTTCTCCTTCTATAGATTGCTCTTTACTTTCTGTAATTGACAGTTGTTCGTCATATATACTTTCCGGTATATTTGTCATAATCAGGCGTAACCAACTGCTCTTTCTTTTGCTCACATTGGTCTATGAAACAATATCTCTTCTGATTTCAACACTGTTCTTCTTTGACAAATATATTCTTTAACCTTTAACTTCTTATTTATAGCCAACCATGATTCCTTTTTAGCCTTTATAGTCCCATTTTCTTCTTTTCTCCTTCGGGATATGGAGAAATATAAAGGTGCCAAAAATTTGCAATGTATCTATATCAAAATGTTTCTTTGTCCATATATTGTTTGGTGTCTTTCCATCCTCATTACTTTTACCATTTCTGTTTAACACATATGTAGCGGTATAAACAGCTTCTGCCCATAATTCCTTTGGTAGATCTTTTGCACACAACTTTGTTCGCGCTGCCTCAATCAAAGTTCTCGTTTATTACTCTGATTTTCCGTTTTACTCTAGTTTTTAGATCACACTGATTTGGTGTACAATACCACCTCTCGCAAACAGGCACTTCCTTAATAGCAGAATCTAATCATGATAACTTCTGAAGTAGAGCACTTTATTGTTGGTAACATTTTCTACTCTATTAATGAAGTTTCAATACATTTCTGCATCTCATCCTTCGCTTTCACAAATTTCACTGACCTGTAATTGCCGTAGTCATCTTTCAGGATAGCGAATTATTCAGAACCTCCCACAGGCAGCACTTCCATAGAATGGAATATGTCAGCATGTATACATTCACACAAACTAGTTGTCTTAATTTCACTGGTATTGAAGTGTAAATGATGTATTTTACCCCCCAAACAGCCCTCACACTTTACATCTGAATCGTCTCTCACTGAAATGTTATTATTTTTAAACACAAATTTTACGTACTGTGTGTTTTGAAGAGCTAGTCTTTCATGCCACTCCTTTAATCCGGATTTCACTTGAGTTACATTTGCTATTTCGCACTTATAACTTACGTTGACATAATAATATCTCCGTTACGATAGGCTAACGCACACACTCTATTTTGTTGTCTTGAATAACCTCTGTCTTAATAACCTCTATCTGCAGCACATTTCAGAGAGAATAAATTTGTTTCGAAATCCAGCATGTACAGCATATTGTTTAAGGGTGTGTTTACCAACTGGCGATCATTAAAACTTGTACCGCCACCTGTCTACTATATGGAGATAATGCCATGAATAAATCTCTATCACGGAACATATGATGACTTACGTCGGTTTCCACTAAGCACGGTGACTCTTGGAAATGTCCACTTGAACGCACGATTACGGACACGTTACTGTTTCTTCCTTTTTATTTTATGAATTGCTACTGGCTTATAAAACGTCCTATTTTTTTTGCAATAAAAACACTTCTTATAAGATTTATTATTTACCGAATTGTTATTATGATTATTTAAGGTACCACTACACTCGCTTTGATAATGTCCCAATCTACTATAATCTGGAAGCGACATCAACACCGTTATAATAACGAATTTTTCATAAATTTCTTCTCTTGTCTGTTTTATTTCATTTTTAATTTCTTCAATTTTAGATGAAAAACAGATATCTCTGTGCCCTCCTCGTATTTGTATTGGAAGAAACACTTGCACGATGTGAATGCTTATTTCAGATTTTTGTTCGTAAACACTAGCCAGTTTCCTCCACATCTCCCCGGGTGTAGTGCAGCTTATAATACGCATTATCGTTTTTTTTGTATTTCCTATCCCATGCCGCCTTTCAATCCCGGCCTCTGGTTTGACACTCTTTCCTTCTACTACTTGTAGTAAATCTTGACTTCGTAATAGAATAACAGATTGAAACTTCCATAGATTGGAATTTGTTGGTTTTTCCAGCTTGATATTCAAGCCAAGTTTTTTAAAGTTGTTTTTCAATCGTCGTGTTCTTCCTTGCTTAATAAGACAAGTTTACCTTCCCGTCGGATTAACGCTTGAAACGCAGCACACGCCACGCCGATGCAACAATATTTCTTGATGAAATAATAATCTTCCCTTTGAATCACGCTGACAATAGAACGCTTGAACATACTGAAAACAGTCAAACCAGTGTTGCCATACAAAAACATATTACATTTACATTTACCTATCCACAATAAATTTAGTTAATACTCATACGATTAATGACCATATTTTATATAAATTCCTTCATCGTTCTTAAGTTACTTCAATCGCATTAATAATTTCAATCTAACACAAAAAAAATTTCTTGTGATGTTCCAACGATTTCCACAGAATTATCATTTTGTTACTAATTTGCGATATCCTTGAAATAAATGCAGTCATTTGGTATCCGCATGAAATTATATTGGAAAAGATTTATGTTGGAGAAGATTTAAAAAAAATTAATATATTTTATATAAAAAATTAAGGTTTATTATCCTCATTTCTTTCACTCAGATTGTATGATGGGTATGGTCGAATATGACTGATTTCAACACCAACGAAAATTGCTTTGATCTTGCATATTCTAAAGATTTAAATATTTATTTTGATACCCCTTCGGTCTTTAAATCGATAACCATTTATGCTCACCACTGTTACTTGAAATGACGATGTCATACTTTATTTAATCTGCCTAGAGCACGCACGAACATCCTGCAGTGCTCACCAGTGTTTTACTCACTTACGTTGATTAATGCGTTAATACGGGAAGCACCCAATTTTGATATTGTTATTGCTCAGTTGACCGCTTTAGAAATTCAATTATGGAGTTACTGGATAGTACGCCATTGATTATAATTATTTTTTAATTTTTGTATTTAATGTGTATTATTTTTGTTTAATTACTTATTGTTTAGGCTATACTGTGAATTATTGTAGCTTTGGTGTTTAAATATTTCCAACGTTTAAAGCCAACCTGTGAGTTAGATATGAGGTTTTTTCTTAAGTTTACGAATAAATACACATATAAATGAGTGATATTCCTTATAATACTTATGATAATTTCCATTTCAATATTATACACACAATTTTACAATTATTTACAATTTATTATACAATTGTTAGATAAAACGTATGTTTATTATATTTTAATTTTAATTATTTGCTAGTACAGTTCAACGGAACGCGAGGCGGGGTGGGGGTGTAGAACCACGCCCACCCGAACGAACATATAATTCACGCGCTTGCGAAAAATTTCAGTCGCGCTGAAATTCCAAATGTTGGCATGGTAATATTGGAACAGGCATGCAGGTAGATTGCATGCAATTTGATTTTTTGACAGATCATAACATATAATCTTTTTTTGTTAACTAGCGGCTAAATACAATCTGGTGGAATATCAAATTCGATACTAAACCAATTGTTACGTCAATAAGAGCCGTGAGTACGTATAATTATTCTTATTTAAGTATTTGCTTATTTAATAGTTTTGCGCTTTTTATGAATAATATCAAATACTGTCAAATAATATAACGTATGCTCAAAATATCGAGATGTTCAGATGTGTAAAAATCAAGTATAAAAGAAAGATATTTTTTTGAGAAACACGTTAGTTGAATATACCTAAATTTGACTTTAAGATATTAACATATCTAACAAAAAGTCTGTTAAACATGTTTCCGTCATATATGGAACTCTTCATTAAAATTTAATACTTAATAAATATTTCGAAAAGTAGTTACGAGGAATAGGAATTCCCAATTTTTAAGAAATAAATATAAATTGAAGTTAAGTTTTCATTCCAGTTACAATGAATCAATTGAATATAAAATTATAGCCATTGACAAAAAATTCGATAATAAATTTGTTGATTGATAAAAATAGTAACTAAACTAGTTAAAAATGCAAACAATCCTTGTCAGTTCACTAATAATACACTTTGCTAATGTACAAAAATATATGTTCGATAATAATATTACCCAACTTAAATCTAAGAAAAAAGAAATGCCATTTAGAGTGGGCGATAGAAGGTCGGGTCGGCAATCAATCAATATAGAAAACGCTTTCCGAGCAAATCCAAACTTTTATTATAACTTGCGAATATCACTGAACGGTTTGGGCTACTCAAGGCGAAAAATAGACAAAATTTAAGATGATGTAACTACTTGTAACCGAATTCGTATAACTTTTGTTTATTTGTAGTTAAGACAGGATTACAGTTTATGGTCGTATAACAGCGATGTAATTTTTTTTTTAATATTTTTATTTCAATACGGGTTCTTGATATTACGTATATATATATATATATATATATATATATATATATATATATATATATATATATGTATATATATATATATATATATATATGTATATACATATATATATTAATTTTAGAAATAACTTCTAACCACATTTCCAAATAATTTTTTTTTCTGGTAATAGTTTCTGGTAGTAATTTATTTTAAATTTTTATTCCCCTGCTAAAAATTTTATTATTTTAATATTATTAAATTATAGGTTCAAATATAAGACAAATATAATCTTTTTTAATGTATTTAAATAAATTGTCTTCATTCACACTAGGTATGTAATGAAAATTATGGTACAGATTGACGATAAAATATAGAGTTAAAATGTTTTATGTTAAATTTTACGTAAAAGATATGCCGACTGACTCACTTCCGCATTAAAGACTATTCGCAATTAAAGACTATTCGCAAACCAATTTTGTATCGGATGGATTATTTTAGAGAGATTGCAGCACACAACATCGTGTGCGTAATTACTTTAACTACATTAAGTTTCTAAATTAAATTTCGGTCGGTAAAAAAAAATGATGAAATCTGAAAATTATAATGTGGAACTTTAGTGACAGAATGACTTCCCTTCACCATACCTTGCCTTTCCTGCTTGCCCGCACTGTAGGACATGCGTCATAAATATCAACATAGCTACGTAACTACAACACCTATACTAATATTTTAAGAATAATCTTTCAGAATAAACACCCTATATGGTATCGAGAAGGGGGTAAAATCCATTAACAACAACAGTTCACATATTTATGCCAAACAATAAATTCCACGTGTTCGTCGAATTCATATTGGGATGTGGATCTTTCTATTCGTGCTTTAATCTTAGACTAATTAAAAATTAGTGAAAAGACCAAATTAAAACTGTCAATTACCATGAAATAATTGGATTAACACTAAAGGCCTGGTCAAACAGAAAGCGTACCTAACGCTCGTCAAGACGTATTAGCGTCGCATACAAGCGTTGCGCCATAGCACTGCATTGTGTTGTAATATGCATGTTAATACCTGTCAAATAGAGCCCACACGCTAGTAGAATACGACAATCTTTCACAGCGTCAAGACGCTGCGTTGAATTTTATCATAAAATTTGTTATTGATACCCAGCATTCATACGAGAATACGACTGAAAAGTTAATAGAATTGGTTCAAAAACATAATTTTTTTATATAACAACATATTTAAAAACAACCTTGTTTTTATGACAAGTCATTTCCAAATATCCTCCTTTGTATGACAACACACTACACGAAAAAAAGAACAAAGCGTATAAAAACGTTTCTATGAAGACAAAACTATATTAAAAAGGTTTGCGCAAAATAAAACTGCTGTATATTGATAGCGCTTGTTCCATGAACGTTAGGTTTCCCGGGTTTCAAACCTGTGTGGCATCCAAAGTCATAACAGCATGTCATTGACGCTTTGACATGAACTAGGTATGCTTCCTGTTTGACCAAGTCTTAACATTAAATTATTAATACGAAGGTATTTCAAAACTCTCGGAATCCATGGATAGGATACATTACCTAAACCCTCGGGAGCAAGATAGATGTTGCTACTGATTTCTATACCTACGATTTATAAAAATTATTTTTGTATTTGCAACATGGTCATTGTTATACAACGGCATTCGAATTCTAATGCTTTTAACAGATTTATTTTATCAACGAGTTATTGGGAGAGTCGCCAAATCTTGATATTTTTTTCTGCTCCATTGACCGTTTTAGGAACGTGATTATGAAGTTATTGGGTAGTTCACGTCTGATAATTAGTTAGTTTTATGTTCAATTTGAATCAATGTGTTTTTTTTATTGGTCCTATCAGTTACTAGTTGTTGCTCAGTTCAGTTCGCTCAGTTCGCGAAATTCGACTGTAATTCATTGATTTGTTTAGTTTGAATGTTATTTGCCTATGTGAAACTCATTCAGTCTGACATTTTATAATTCTTTGGCGACAATCTCTACTCTGTGCGACTGTTTGAGTATAGGCGATTATGTGTTTGACATTGACAGTATGAATATAAACAATGAATCTTTTATTGTTGAACGTAAAAACAAATCTTTTAACGTATTTGTAATATACAATTTAATGTATTTGTAACACATATCCTAAATCAATTTTAGCTTTCTGCACTCCTTCTCCATATAAATTTTAACTATACCAAATCTCATACTCCTCCGTGCGTGCAATATGTTTAAAAAGGTGTAGAAAATTTTCCCTTTACGTATTAATATGTAGATTATTTCTGATATTATGTATAATGTAAACAGTTGAACTTTTAGTGTCTGCATATATCTAGAGCTCAATGGTAACGTGTGTGTATGGGGGTTTTATGATACGTAAATAAATATCACATTGTTACATACATATATGTATATACCATTGCAACATATTAAACCTATATTTTCCAATTTTGGATAAATTTACTTCATTATTCTTTATATTTTGTGTAATTGATGACACATAGCAGTTTTGATGATAACGATTTATCGGATCATATGAGAGTAGATATAACTTTGAAACAATTCAGAACCATGGCGCAGAATTACCTTAGTTTTTAAAATTTGTTTTTATATATTTTGTACCAAATAAAGATTTGGATTAGTGGAAACAATTTCTAAAATAGATATATAACTGCGAAGAATATTTGTTACATAACCACTTTGCGATTATGTCAGAATTTTTAACAAAATTTAGCTTAGAAGAAAAGGAATTCCTCTTCACTTCAATTCCTTTAATGTTTTACGATTTATATTAATATTAAAGCTAATTTTAGTGGCGCTGAGTATATTTCTAATGCTAAAGTAAATGACTTGGAACGATATTTACATTTACTTTAAATAAAAACGACGCCTAACTATGTATGGAATATGATACGGGTGTTAAATTTAGAATGGTTTCATAACGATAATATTGTGGAATGATATTTAATATTTCGAGCTCATGTAAAAATATAATTTTTTTACACTCATTCCATATGAGAGCCACCTTCTTCAACATACAGCCCAGGGATAGCATACGGAAAACAGTTTTTCAATGAGAATTGACAAAAAGCAAATTTGAATGTTCCAATGCAACTTAACAAACTTTTGTGATGTGAAGCGGAAGTGATCTAGAGTAGATTATAAAAATACATCCTGAGGCATATTTGAATTGTATGTGGGCATTGTTGTGTCGAAAATTTAATCAAAACATTGAGTTTTATGAAACCGAACTAGTCAAAATTATTGCGAATGTGTTTTATTTTATTATTGAGTATATCGTGTTTGTATTATATTCTATGGACTTATGTCAGCATCTGTGACGTTCTATAATTCTGTCCAGAATTTTTCTTAACTAGACACGTATTTGCACTACGAAAATTAAGAGTAAACGATTAATTCTAAAACAATGTTTATTGTAATATCGATATATAATATTATGAATGCATGATATGCGAAGAAATTGAATAAAATTATAATGACATCAAAGAATTGTTGTTAGGAACCATTTCATAACTTATCATTAAAAATAATCTAATTAATACGAACAAATTAGTGTGGTATAGTTAATAAAGGAAACCTCTGCTTTATACTTATAAAATGGTTTGTTAACTTTTTTGTGATGAACTGATTATAATTAAAAATTAAAGTGTAACATATTTTATGAGTAAAAGTATATAGCCGGACTTTCCAATAAACACGGATCCCTGTAAACTCGACGTGTAGAAAATTTTCTTTACAATCACTACATATTAGAGTTATTATATATATATTCATAAATTATTCAAAATTTTTGAAAAATCAGTCTAAAACCAATATTAAATTTATTATCCCGAAAAATCTTTCGAACATAAAAATATTTGAAACAACCAATAAATATTAGAAATTGTTCGAATGAAACTTTCAATCTATATAACATTAAATTACATAAATTCTGGAATAAAATTTGCATGCAATCGTGTTTATTATTTCCTTTAAAGTATTCAAATCTGCCGACATTAAGTGTTCCAGAATTTCTTTGTGAAAACTACATAATGTAATGTATATAAAAAGACTGATTATGACACAAATTAAATATTATTATGTAAATACGAAGTATATATAGGTTTTAGCTCTAATAATAAAAAATCAACGGAGATTTTTTACTTTTTGTCCGAAAGGTTGTTCAATAGAAATTGAATTTATCAAAAGTAACTTCTGCAAAACTCCGCCCAATATCGTTCGGGGACAAAAAAGACGCTGCATTCGGACTACGAAAAGCCCACTCCTTTTACGTTTACAATTATAAAACGTATGTAATGCTGTGTAATGTAAACATTAGAAAATAAACTCACAAATATTATTGAAAATCAGCCCAACGTACCGAGTATATGAAGCCAAATATATTTAAAATTATATTAAATATTTATATATTTTTGACAGAGAAAAGTTAAAGAATATTTAGCTATTTCTGATTGACATGTTTTAATAATTATAAAGGGCGAAAAAATAGCATAAGTAATATATCTTATGTTTTAACTTTATTAAAATAAATGTTGTATAATGCTTAAACTTTCCTAATTTAGATTATTATTTATAGTTATGAGCTTCTGGCAAAAATTTCATTTCGCAAAAAATATAAAGTTTCAGTTAACTAGAAACTTCAGCTCTGTCACATAATTTGAATTACTCCATGAAATCCAAATAAAAACCCGTAATCCATAATTTGAATTACTCCATGAAATCCAATAAATTACGTCAACATAGCCACGTTAATGAAAAATAAAATCAAATAAAAATCCATAACCCATAATTTGAATTACTCCATGAAATCCAATAAATTACGTCAAAATAGCTACGTTAATGAAAAATAAAATCAAATAAAAATCCATAATCCATAATTTGAATTACTCCATGAAGTCCAATAAATTATGTCAAAATAGCTACGTTAATGAAAAATGAAATCAAATAAAAATCCATAATCCATAATTTGAATTACTGCATGAAGTACAATAAATTACGTCAAAATAGCTACGTTAATGAAAAATAAAATGAAGTAAATAAATAAAATGAGAAAAGAAATTATTCTGACTAAATCCGAGACTTAAATGGGAACACGAGTACCGCGATCCATAATTAATCAACATAGAAATATTGCCTGTGGCAAACCTAGTAAGTTATGAAAAACAAAACGTCTTTTTAAATGCGTGGGAAGCAATGATTGAAGATTTTTTATAGATTTTGACGTGAATTATATTTCAACTTGAACTTATTAAAATCTTGGGCTTATTAAAATCTAATTTTCCTTCTCTCAGTGTTAACCGAAAGTTCTCTTAAACAACTGGTCATTTTTTTAAAAACTGTAGTTGCCGGGATCGATCAAAAAACTTTTTTTTTTAATTATCGTCATATAATATTTGAAAGAAACAATTTTATAGACTCATTTAATGAAAAAAGAATATTTTTGTAGTAATTTTATATTTAAAAATGCTCCTGTAGAGCATAAACGAACTCTTTGGTTCCGGCATCGTTCACATGGATTGTTTTATTAAGACGGCAAAATTTGTTTCTACCATTGGCTTAAGTTGGATTAATACCATTGCAATATCTGTTTATTAATAATTTTAAGTTCCTAATATATACAATTTTTGCTATTTGTTGACGTTAACTATAGTCCGAAATTTTATATCCTTTGAGTTAGATGCAAAGCCCTTCGTCTTAATCGAAAATCCATGCGAAAAACTGGTACATGTATATTTATAATCCACATCATATCAGTGTCATTTTTAAATATAAGGTTGGACCTAAAGTATTTACCTGTTAAGAAATTACTTTATACGATGACATTTTCAAATATTCTAGTAATAGATAATTAAAAAAAAATAAACATTTTCCAAGCTGTACATAAATTTGAAAGCCTCATAAGTACAAATGGCTATGAAATATTGTAGAAACATTATGAAAAAAGTCAAATACACTCAGAAATTCAAATAAACATGCTCTAACTAGTGATCAGTTTTAAACCGTCAAGCAACTACATCTTTAAGTTATTATTCAATAGGCATATAATATGAGGTAAATATGAATGAAAACTAAAATCTTAAACGCTAAATTTGTTGTTTGTACATATTTAAAAAAAGTATAAATCGTAACAGAATTATAAATCATACACATTTTTCTTTACCTGTGCTTTAAGTTCTCCCATTGTGATGATTTTCATGATTGTGGGTCGACCGGAACCCTTATAGGTTTTGATGATAATGTGCGGAAAAAATAGGAAAAATACACTTCAAAGCCATTCCTTATGGTTTTATGAACCAATAAATTTGAAATATTTACAACATTATAGAAACATAAGTTTTCACCCGTTTCTAGGAAAAGAGGCTTTCACAGAGAGACGGGTGGGTGGACAAACAGAAAAGTCGGCTTTTTCCTTTTGAAGAATGAAACCCTTAAAAGAAATGTTATATATTTTGACAAATTCATAGTTTCCCTTCTAAATCTTTCATACTGTATAGTTATGACCCAAGTAATATATAAATTCGCGTATAGAATGATTTAGAATAGAATGTATAGTATAGAATGATAGCAGTAGCCAGCCAACATGTTTTTAGAACATCTGTATGTCTGGGCGTTAACTATTTGTTCGATCACGCCAAATCTACTGCACAGATTTCAATTAAATTTAATATGGTATGAGGTTAAACCCTCAACCAACATATAGATACTTTTTATCTGGATGTTACATATATGTGTGTACCAAATTCCACGCGAACAACGTCGCGTCGGTGCAGTTAGTGTGTTATATTTTAAGTGAAATATTGAATATTGTCCGAAAATATTTTTATATTTGCTCAATTTTATAATTTATTTGATTAGTAACTTTATAGCATAATACCAAATTTGTATTTGTAATGGTGTGTTAACTATTTGCAGTAGTTAACACACCGTTAAGGGCAACCGCCATAAATCCTTAGCTTAAGAGCAAGCGCGAGTAGGGCGGGTCAGCAATCAATCAATACACAAAACGCGTCCTTAGCAATTCCCAAACTTTTATAATTTACTTGCATCCCCGATCCATTTTAGTTGCGTAAGAAAAAGAGGAAAATTTAAGAAAAACAACTAGCGACTTGTAGCTCACTTAAAACTATCTTCTAATTAACTTTTTACGTATTGAATCTTAGGTCTAAAAGTTGTAAATTCGACTAAAAATAAAGTGAATAGTAGCAAACTTACTTTTTATTTTTTGTCCTCAATAACATACTAAACAATAGATTTAAACAATGTCTAAAAAAATTGTCAGATTTTTTTTCCTTTTTACAGGTTATTGTATTTTATTACGATCTGTTAGTGTTTATCAGCAGTAAAATGCTCATAGCTAAATGAGTATTCACTTTGTCTTTTATTGAATTAATCTAGATCTATCTATAATTATGTACAAATAAACATATGCGCCTAAATATTATGACGTAGAAAAGTATATTTCCGGAATTCTCATTTCCCCTTCCATATAGACTTTTTCTTTTTTCTTTGCACGGAAATTATTTCCATGATATGATACGTAACGAAATTATAGGTATCAATAAAAAACTTTGTAGCTGAACTCTAATATTGACTGTACTAGAATGTGAACTCAGACCTTGGATAATTATCCTTTTCCACGAAATGAGAAAATCTGGGTGTTTATTATTCATAAGCAAAATTTAATTTTTAAAATATACATCCCGTTCCTGCATAAAACGATTAGATATTATGAGCTATTGTAGTATGCTCTTTTCATATAATGGAATATAACGAACGGCTTATATCCTAATACACGTATATACTTAATGATAAGTTAGAGCTGATACACTGCTATCGGATAAAAACGAGTTACAAAAGGGATTCTCCTTTCATTGGTTTAAAGGTCTGATATACGCGATAAAATATTTCGTTTATACTTCATATATTTTACTATGACACGCGCGATGAAATATTTCATATATTTCACTATAACATGCGCGCGCGCCGGTCCCGGCGGTGCTATGTGACTCTTAGTAGTGTGCGTCACAATGGGACAATGGGATCAATGGAGACTCTTGTTAAATTGTGAACCGATTACTAAGGTGAATCTGACCATGGTTTGTTTGTTATAATTACTTATAATATATACCTATTCTTATATTATAAACCTCTTAATACGGGATACTAATTCAACCTTAGATATAATTTAGGTTATTCTTTTGACGCAAAACACGTAACGTAACTGAATATGGGGAATAAAAAAAACTACAAAATGTTGCATGTATTTTGTGTACTATTATTTTATGTTAAATGTTTTGGTAAATTACTATGGCAAGCATAGAATAAGATAAAAATAAAATGCAAAAAGATTGTTGTAGAATTCTTGACACTTTTTAATTGTTGTTAATTAGGTAATTACGATCTGGAAATTAAAAAGGTATTATGAGAGACGACCTTATGTTAAATAAAATTTTTTTTAATTCTATGCAAATGATATTTTTAGGTATTTAAGTGTCAAAAACAAATTTAATTTTTTGAAATTAGCTTGAATTTAAAATTAGGATCTTCCACTTCGTAGGTATATTGTATGAGGAAGAATAAATTTTGAGTATTCCCACAATTCATAAGATATGAATTTTTCATTTATTTTCTATTCTTCGACCAATTTAAAATTAGTGACAAAACACATCTAAATTTATATACGATTTTAAAATAACTAGATCCGCATTAACCTAAAAATATAAATGCAAAAGTATTTAGATGGTAACATTTTGAATGGGGTAAATTGCATAAACACTCGACGAGTAGGACAGATGGGGATTTCAGAGCGACGGAAGTTGATTTTATACCTGTTTTTTAAACCTACAAATTATAATAACTATTTATTACCATGATATTAGAGACGCTTCGCATTTCATATTATTTCTAAAACGAAGCAAAAGGCAGATGTTCATCGATTACTATAACTCAATGAGTCAATAACTGACTTCTTTTCAAAATGAATATTCGAGTCAACATCGATTACTATATTTCTGTTAATCGACATTGGGCGAATTTCAATTATTCTGTATATTACTGTGTAAAGTAATGTAGTCGATTTAATGATAATATTTTTACATAATCGTTTTATGGGAGACATAATTTCGAGACAGTTCGGATGAAAGCCAGTTATTCAGTTTCCAAATATCGATTAGATATTTTTGTATTAATTATATATAATACTAATCAGACATTAGAATTGTTCGAAGTAATGTCCGAATTATAAATATGACTCAAAAATAGTTGTTATTAAATCGCAGTGCAATTATATTAAAATTATTATTAATAATTTTATGATAAAAATTTAAAAATGCATCTTGTTTTAAATCTTTTAGCGTAGTCATTATGTAAAAGGTGTCCCTGTTTTAACATAAATAACTTTAAAAGATATTTAGTAAGATCTATGGATGAGAATTAAAAAAAAGACATAGATTTTATTATTTCTGGACTCTATTAATATTTACTCTAAATTAATTTTTCGTATCAATTTTTATTTGTCGTTTCAAAAGCCTAATCATAAATGGAAAATGATATCGGCTGTCAATTTTTATTTCTTTCGATAAAAGTATTGCGAACGATATTATAATTATTAGTAATGAAATTATATTTTTTCAATAACCAATCCGTATGACAAAATGCTATCCAATATCGTGTTTCGACCAGCATCCTGAAAACGGGTTTTCCAGGACAATTAACAAAAACATATTTGAAAGTTTGATGATATTTAATAAAGCGTTGTGACGCAAGACTTAAGTAATTCTGACCACGTTTCAAATATATATTCAGAAGCAAATTTAAATTCCATATGCATTACTATATTAACAAAATTCATACACAATTTTGAGATCACTGAAACGAATACGTGAACATCAGTATACATTGATCTTACTGAATACGTTGTTATTATTTTCTATTATTATTATTTTGCATATATTATTTTTAATGGCTTATTTCAGCATTGATAAACTTCATATTTCCCAAATTTTTTTTTCAACACTACGTACTATGAAAGCTAAATATAAAATGCAACTCCAGGATAAAATTTATTGGATGTATGATTCTAAACGCATCGTCATATGATTCTGAACGCGATTGGATTCTAAACGCATCGCCAATACGACGAAATGGAAAAAAATTAAATAAACATGCGGTAATTTAAAACCATTATATATAGGAATTTATTTTCCGCGCCAAATTGCTATTTATACTTAATAATAATGTAATAATTATTTATTTTCCGCGCCAAATTGCTATTTATACTTAATAATAATGCAATTATTAATTAGTTTCCGCGCCAAATTGCTATTTATACTTAATAATAATGTAATTATTAATTATTTTCCGCGCCGAATTGCTATTTATACTTAATAATAATGTAAATATTTAATATTTTTTTCCAAATTTACACGATTCATTTAATTACACGAATGGAGTAAGTTAATGGAGTAATTTTAAATTTAAATCTACTGTGTTGTACTTGGAAAATATTTTTTTATGAGATATCCAGAAATCTTTCTATTTATTTAAGAAATGCGAGCTATCAACTCTTAACTGTAAATAAGAAAGAAAGCGAACATCCTAATAAAATATATTGTCGAATTGCATAGTACCCCGTCCTATTACAAATTTTATAAATAAAAAATATATAACAGCGACATTTTATTAAATCGATACACTTAACGTGAAAAAAAATTTCGTAAAAATTCTAAATGTTATAATCAGCATGTTTACATTATTTGCAAAACGCGTTTTTCAAGGATAAAAATGAATATTTAACTTAATTAAATGACAAATATTAGGAATGTATTAGTAGTTTAAGACGAAAATGAGTAATAAAAATTCATTTAATAAAATATTTAAACTAAAAATAACGTTTAAAGTACTGAGGCAAATATATTTACTGCTATTTTTTAAAAATAAAAAATGCAAATAATTATTTCAGAAACTAAAAATTATTATATAAATGAAAAATACGTACAGATTTTAATTAAATCAACGGAGGCTCTTTAATTTTTGTCGAAAAAATCATTCAATAGAAAGTATCAATCAAAAGCAACATTTGGCCTAAAGGTCTTGCCTTTAGGCCTTCGCGAACAAAAAAAGTTCAGATTACTAAAAGCTCATCCCTTTTGCCTTTACAATCATGTAATGTTATGTAATGCTGTGTAATGCAAGCATTAGAAGATGTTTCTACACAAATATTATTGAAATTTAGCTCAACGGACCGAATACATAAAGCGACGGTCTTGAGAGCCCAACAATTGATATTCGAAGACCGTAGTTATCCGCCCGCCCTGCGTCCCACTCCCACCCATGTAGTGACAAGTTACGCATTTTCTTTCGCATACCAGCGCTGTTATTTCATTATGTTATATTAACAGTTACTACAAAAACTAACATGAATACTAAGTTGATATCCGTTATTGGAAACACAATAAATATTAAATGCCATGGTGATAAAAATGACGTTATCATCTTTGTTTTATTCATCTGATTTCGCTGTCATTTCGTCAGTTAATTATAAAAACCTTGTACATATTTATAAATTTGTAGGTTAGTTTTCCACATGAATTCATGCTGAACAAATATACATATAATTTTTATATAGCGGATTTATTGACGTTTTCTTAATTATAAAAGAAACTTTGCAATAATAAGAAGGAAAATAATAATTTAGACCGCTGACTTTATAACTTTAAATAGTACAGGTATTCATAGCCATATTATTAACATTCTTGTCAATTCAGATTTGCGAAGCAAGATGAAAAAAATCTTGAATATAGCATCTATCTAGAAACTAACGCGCTTCCATAAATCTAAATTGTCTCCCTTATTCTATTATTCCATTTATTTACTTACAGTCTTTCTAATTTGTACTTTTACGTGCATTTTCGCAATGATTCGTATGAAATATGTGTTATTTTCAAAAATAAACATCTCCATTTTACTCTTGGACGAGTAAAAAATTGTATTAAAATTCTAAATCAATCATATTTTATTTACTTCAGTCACAATTTTATTTTTGTCTCAGTATACTTGATCTACGTAGAATTTACTTTAAATTTATTGCAATAAGGTTTGTGTCATTTTTATAACCGAGTATTTTATTTAAATTTGACCTTATTTTTATTATATGTGAATACAACTTTTCTATAAACTTTTTTAAGTTTTTCCTTCTATATTTTATTTTTATAGATATGTGACGCTATTAATCGATAGAATTGCATTTTATTAATAATTAGCTGTTAACTAGAGCTTCATCTGGTTTTAATTATTTTAATTATAACGCCCTTTCCTCACCGTCACTAAACGCTGATACTTCGTCCTCCAAACGACCTGAACCGTCGGGGCCAGAAATAAATCTGCGGAAATACTCGGACTAGTCAGTCAATAAATAAGACGGTATGTTTTACTTTGCACACTTTGAGCAACGTGTACCTATTTCCATTATATTTTTACATTCCTGCTCAGCCCCTATGAATTATGGCATAATAAGATGTAGCCTATATTCTTTGAAATTAAATATATGACCCTACGAACGAACTTATCCTTTTTATATATTAGTACAGATTATGATTTGATGACACAAAAATTCACATTGAATATATTTTAAATATTATGTTAAACATTAAAATTAATCTTATTACTTATTAACGATTTGAATGATTAGTATATAAAATGAAAGAATATTTAATAATTTTTGTATCACGTCACTAAATTTCAATAATTTTAAACCTTATTCGAAATCTATAACTACCCTTTTAAAAATAATTTTTTTTTTCATTTTTAATAAATGTAAATAGTGAGTAGTTATCGCGGATGAAAAAATAATCTAATTTAAATTCACGTTGTTCAAAAAATAAATTAGATCAGTCGAAATTTCTCAATTTCAATTCAATAAAATAGCAAATTAAAAAGGAAGCAAATACGGTTTTGTGATGAATCTTCGATTTTGTGAAACTATATGAAACTAATATCCAATTATAAATTTTAGCATTACAATACAGCTTCAACCACTTCCTAAATCTATAGATATAAAAATAATATCATATTAATCATGTTAATAATATAAATAATAAAATATAGATCAAAAAAAATACGAGAAGAAATTATTTTGACTTAATGGTAAACTTGAGTGTGAACATGTAATCTATGGCTATAATCATTCAGCATAGAAATATTGCGTGTGGCATTCCTACTAAGCAAAGTTGTGAGGAAACAAAACGGTTGTTATTATGCGTGGATTTTTTCTAAAAACTGATATGAGTTATATTTAACCTTATATTTTCTTCAGACATATTATATTTTAAAATGAATAACGAAGTGGTATATTTTTACATTATTGTTTCTGATACTTACCAAAATAATAGTTTATCAAACATTAACACCACTTTCTAAATATAATTTTAAAGAACGCAGATTCTAAATGGAAAACAAAATGTTAGTCTAGTGATAGGCAGATTCAAATTTATCTTTAAAAAAATTAATGGAAAAAATGTTTTTCAATCGCGGTAAAGTTTAATTTAGGCTAATAAAGTAAATTAAAAACTTCTAATAGCTTCTAAAAATATTTATAAATTTTCTTGTAAATCAAACCTCCTAAAATCCTATTCATTCAAGAAGACTCCGTGCCGAATTTTACAGGTTCCCAAAGCGTTAGATATGTCGAAGCAGAATAAAAATAAAGGCTTATAAAATGTATTATAAACGACGACGAATAAAACACAAAACACTCAGTAATTCAAAAAACATCGCTCCAATTAATAATCAGTGATAAACAATTAAGTAACTCCATAAACTCATTTCTGAAGCGGTGATCCAATATGCATATAATATGAAGTCAATACGAAGGAAATCTAAAATCTTAAACACTAAATTTGTTTCTGAAAATATGGGCGAAAAATAAAATGGCATAAATTGACGTCCACCAGGACAACACCAGGTGATACAATACCGGATACTGTTACTACGGTAGATACTGAGTAGGTGATGATAACGTGAAGGTGAGATGATTGTACGAAAGTAGGATTCACTTCTGAAAAACAATATTTTTATAAATCTACGATAATCTTCAAATTCGACTTTCTATACACCGTTAATAATTTCAAACTAGTCCATTTGTGATATACAGCATTCACATGTGTATAGAAGCTATACTGCTCATGTTACCTTTTCATTATATAAAATCAATAGAAAATCATGCTGATTAGTATGTTTGTTATTCATTTTCTTCTTGAAAAAAATCTCTAAATTTAATTTAATACCCAAGATATTTCCATTTCGTGCACGAAATATTAAATTTTGGGCGAACTTACTTTTACGTTTGCTCGTTTCCATATCGAAGCATCAATCTCCTGGACTAATTTTAAGTGAATAAGAAAATAACACTTTTCGTACTTTTTTTTTTTGGTACTTTTAGAACAATTTACAAACTTGAAGAAAATTAATTGACATTACTAAACCACAATTTCGAGCATAATGTCAAATTAGTATAAAAATATTACAAAATGACATTGCAAAAATTAACACACCGTGAAAAAAATACGACATAAATCCTTGGTTTAAGATCAGGCACGAGTGGGGCGGATCGGCAATCAATCAATACAAAAAGTGCCTTCTTACCAAATCCCAAACTTTTATAACTTACGAGATTCCGTGAGCGAATTTAGCTGCGTGAGAAAAAAAAAGAGAAATTTAGGGGAAAATAACTAGCGACTTGTGACCAACTTAAAGCGATCTTCTCACCAACTTTTTACGTATTGAACCTTGAATTCGGAAGTCGTAAATTCAATTGAAAATAAATTGTTTATCCAGTAAAGAATGTACCATTGTTTTTGTTTTTTCTCCAATCGCGGATAATTATTGATATAACAAGAAAAAGATACAAACAGGATATATGTACATAAATAATAAAAATTGAAAAGTTCGAACTTTATTTCTAAATAATTTTATTCTCAAATAAGTTGTTTTATGTTTTTGTAGATTAAAAGGAAAAACAAATTTACTTGCATAATACATTATCTCTTACTTCTTAAATATGTTGGTCTAAGATCTCTGACTTAGAATTGAAAATAGGTAATCATGTATATTATATTTTGTGTGTAATATTTGGACATTGAATTTATTTTTCAGAATTTCTTTCCATTCCCTTTGCATGTAGGCACTTCGTTTTCGATTTGTACGAAAATTCTTTTCGCAATGTATAATGAAAGGAAAACTTTACGCATTCATAATAATTTTACAATGGTGTTTTGATTCTTTTACACTAGTCGAGAAAATCTGCCTTATTTTATGCTTCATATGCAAAATAAAATTGTTAAATTATGTTTTGAGGTCAACTTTAGGAAGGTGAGAGTTTCTGAGCTATCAAGGCAAGCTGCTCTCACAAATATGGCTAGTGCTTACAGCTTAATATAAGTATATGTTCTATGGTAAGTTATAGCCTATTAAGTAAGTAAAATAGTCCTCCTGCGGTATACTTGTATATGTATGTCTTACCTTTCGTTGGTTTATTAAAGTGACCAATTTAAAATTCAAATTTTTTTTACCCAATTTTTGTGATTGTTTTATTAGGTCGTTTTTGACGTAATAGATATTAGTATCAGGTAGGTCGTCGTCATCTTCTCTGAGGTACGCCATCAAATACGGTCCTTCGCCTTGCACGTTCAATCATTTCAGACCGATTTAATAAAGTCGTTAGACTATCTGGCTAGACGAATTACCACACTGCGCTTCAATATTTGTGGTCTGCATTCAAGAACTCGTTTACCCCATTGGTTGTTGGTTATTGAGCAAATATGACCTGCCTATCGCCACTTCAGTTTACTAATATAAAGCTCTTTGTCGAATACTTTGTTCTCCATCGGACTCCTTTATCACAGATTTCATCCTTAACAGTTACATCCTTAACAGTTACAATACACATCTATTTCCACCGTTCTCTGAGGAAATTTTAAATTTAGAGATCATGATAGCCGTGAGTATTCACGTTTCTACGTGTAGGCTTCTACAGGCAGAACACTGACTTTTAGCTAAAGAGGAATCGACAAAGTTAAAATCCCATGCAATTTCTCAAATGCTGCCCCAGCCCAAATGAATCTTAGGTTAGATATTTTCTTGAACAACTTCTTAGCATCTAGTCAAATTATCAGAATCTACTAATAATCAGCACTTTGCTAATTTTTGCGACGTGTTTTATATCAGTATTACAATGACGTAATCTTCAAGTGATGGCGCAATCTTCTGGTATAAGATGCTTGCTGTTTATATTGGTGATCTGTTATTTCCACTCTAAATTATTGAAGACATTTTCCAACGTGCTAGTAAAAACTTCAAAGATATAACATCCTCCTCTCGCTCCTCGGTGCTGTTTGATAAGTCTTATCTCCTGGTTTTATACCCGGTCGGTCACTGCAGTGGTACTATACAAGCATATCAATACTGTGAATATCGCCTATCGGCTGCAGGTAGTCCAAAACATCCCAAGTGTATACAGAGAAAGTTTCCTGATAGTTCATAAAAACTTCGCAGTTTTACTTATATATTTCAATTTTTCGTGTAACCTGTCGCAAAATATAGACAAAATCTACTATGCTGCACACTTGTCGAAACACTGCTTGCTCAAGAGGCTGGAAATCGTTTGAATTTTCTGATGAGAAGTGAGTTATATCCTTTTTTGAAGAACAGTAAAACCACCTTATTATACCACGACTAGAGCATTGTTCTATCAAAACTATGAGTAATGAATATTCTATATAAACTCACTCCATTGGTAAATAAAAATATATCTTGCTTTACTAATGGAGTGAGTTTATATAGAAAAAATAAAACTTATAAATATTATTTATATATATAAAATCCTATATAAAAATCTCTAAAAATACAAAAGTACAAAACATTGCCTGTATTTGCATTTATTGAGAATTTCCATCGTGAGGAATTTTCAACATTTAACATGGTTATAATAATTTATAATCCATGTATCTTCTGAACTTTGTATCTCAACTACACCATTGCAATAAGAGTAAAAAAACATCTAGGACAATAAAAAATAAAACTAAAATTTTCTTAATAAGCTGAAATACTATAAAATTTCTTACGAATCACTCAATTATCTTTATTAAATAAATTAATTTCGTAATGTTGAATTTTAGCAGAAAGTATTACTTATCAATCGCTATTCAGTTTAATCATTAAACTGATTACAACTGAATGGCAATTGAAAAGTAATACATCATCCAACTTGCCTCCATCACACACCTATCACCTTTGAAAACATGTTTTCATGAATATTTCAGAAAGAATATGGATATAATCATATTTAAATACCATATTTCGAAGACTTATTAGATGTTAACTTGTAAAATTTACCGAATCATTTTTACTAATTTTCACAAAAATGGCATTGAAAGTAAAATAACAGCAAAATTTCTCTTTTTCGCATTTAATCAATTATATACTGCTTACGTTTCTACATTTAGTTTTTATTTATTTACGGTATAATAAATTTTTTTTGAAGGAATCCAAATTATCGCAATATCCAAATTTAAGCCACAATGCAGTATATTTATTTACATCGTTTTCCACAAAAGTTTCTCACTCTGTACATAAATAGAGAAAAACTGTGATGGTTATATTTTACACTGTAATGATCATGTTTTTATCAAACGGCTTCAGAGAACATATGATTCGCAGATCTTATTTCCTCAATTAACACTGTAATTTCAAATTCAATTTATTTTCTAAATTATCAGTATAAACTTGATGTGCATGTGACTAATATTCGTAAAACTTTTTAAACTTCCTTACATAAAAAAAAAGTTTTCTTTTCAAAAACGCTTTGACGTGTAAACATGAATTTTTGGCGTAGCAATACAGGATATTAAATTAACACACCTCAATAGCTAACACTGAAAAATATTAATCAAGAGAGTTTCTCCATTTAAGCAATCGAATTTTTTTTTAATTCCCTTTATATTGTGGGGCGTCGTTTGAAAAGCCTAGTTTTAAAAATATAAAAAAAGATTTTTTTAATAATATTGGGTGGCGTATCTTGCAGTAGATCTCTGAAGATGTATCGAAAATTATGCGAAAAAATAGTAGCATGTACAGTGTATCCCGACCCTTTCCTAATCTACCAAATCTGAACCTAAAAAAATAAGATTATTAGAAAATCTCCGGTACAGCTATCCGACTGCGTGTCAGCACTACTTTTCAGTGATAAAAAGTAAAAGAAAGCTATAATAAAATTCTAACCTAACCTTTAGTAGTCTTAGAATTTGCCCAATTTCTAACTTTTTCCTTTGTATGATGAAAAGAGAGTCATAGTTTTTTTTATTCCATTTCTCTATTTATTTTTTACTTAAATTTTTACTTATATTTGTGCATATTCTTTATTAAGTTTAAACAAACTTAATAGTCTCGGAAAGGCGTATCTAAATAGGCATCACATTTTGTTTACGATTTGGTTAACTTAGGAAAAGGTGATTGTAAAATATGACAAC
This sequence comes from Druceiella hillmani, assembly GCA_039881145.1. Classification (NCBI taxonomy): domain Eukaryota; kingdom Metazoa; phylum Arthropoda; class Insecta; order Lepidoptera; family Hepialidae; genus Druceiella; species Druceiella hillmani. Next base: position 104,753,871 of record JAYKKI010000001.1, on the reverse strand, counting down.
TAAGATCGATGACGGCATGATCTGATATCGCTTCTGAATAAATTCGATAATTATATTTACGGTTTGAACTGAAAATTAAAAAAAGTTGTCACTGGCCATCGAAATTTTTATTTATAAATATATAAATATCCAGATCATCGAAATTGTACTATCAAGTTCTTTTATTCGATAATAATATTAATAGTCGTTAGGGTTCAAGGATAGAATTAGTAACCTTACATACTAGGGTTTTTTTGGAATTAACTTATTATTACATTTCATTTGGTACCCCGTAACAAAGAACATAAAATAAGATAAAACCGATATGTTTAGATATGATTTATTTATTAAACGCACCAATTACATTATGGCCCATGTCTCCATCTAATTTTGAAAGTATTAAATGCGTTCTCATTTTCACACGCTCGAGTATACTTATCCCTATTGCAATAAATGATATAAAATTTTACTATTATTTACAAATTTATCGACCACTCACCAAGTTATCCAACTAAAGCATTAGTTGAAATTTTTGAACTTACCTTTTATTAAGAAAAAGTAAATTTTAAATTGTAATATATGCGGGTAAAAAATATTTAACAACTACATTAATACACGAAGTGATAATGTGGACATATATTTATAAGTCCTGAAATAGAAATAAATAATAAAAGGTGAAGGTGTAAGAATTATATAAAAACATGATTTGATTAAATAAACCAAAAATTGTCAGTTTGCAAGGCGTACCAGATTTTCAAGTAACTTAAATTTCGTATTTACCGAAATAATTTTACTTTGTGTTGCTCACAATAAAGTATCTTGAAAAAATATTTCAGGAAATATTTAATTTATTGCCTAGAAAATCATGCATATTTATTAAGTAGTTGACGTTTTTCAAGCTACTATTACGATGTTGTGATAAATAAAATAAAACAACACTAATGTGAAGTACATTATTGTTTTTCCACCATCCGCTCCTGCTTTCATTAAATCGGTACTACCGCTTTCATTAAATCGATGACAAGATTGCTTGAAGGAATATCTCCACACTGATAGATAGCAATAAAACCCAATATCTCCGCGGACATAAATGATCTAAAGCCTTGATTATAATTTCTTTTTTGTAGAACTCAATTCCAGATTGAATTATTGACCGTAACTAGAGATATAATAGCCATTTTACCTTTTACTAGATTATAATAAATCGATTATAGGTAGATATGATAGAACAGAAAATATTTTCCGTTCCAATAGACGCAAAGACCATTTCGTCGATGACATGGCTGGAAACAATTTTGTAACACTTGAATAAAAATTGGAAATGTTTTTGGGTACAAATATCTTCTACCGAATAAATTTATATCAAAATTATATTCTAAAAGGGCGCTAAGCAAACTGTGTTTATATTTGTGGAAACAAATTCTTTCATCCAGCGGGTTTAGTCCATTTCTTCTTTTAGAATAGATAACAACGTACATTTAAATTAGGTAAGTTGTCAATTTTAGATTAAAATTGATACAAGGAGCAAAATATTACATGTCTACAATTTCAAAGATTAGATCTTTGTCGAATTGCAATGAGTCGTAAAACAAAAGTTGTTTACCTAGATGTACACGTGTCTATAATTATTTTCTTATTAAATAAGAGTTTTTTTCTTTAGTCGCATGTATAAACAACGTGTACTTTGGACTTTTAGTATCAATAAATTTATTTATTTTTTTATTCTATCTGGTATAATTAAATAAAAACGTATGAGTCGTTTATTTTTAATTCAATATACTGAAGAATTGCTATGAAAAATGAACTATTGAATACATTTGACTGTAATTTTGTAGAAATTCATTATTCACAATTAATTAAAACTATGTGATGTAGTATTATTTCTACTTTCTTTAAGTTCTTTACCATGGCCTAGGTTTCATTATATTACATCTTCATATACACATATATATATATATATATATATATATATATATACACACACATATATATATATATATATGTATATATATATATATATATATATACGGCCTGGGTTTCATTATATCACAACATCTTCATATATCGGCTATAAGCAAAGATCTTTGCTAATAGACCACCTAAAGATGTTGTAATACTGCAAAAAAACTGTGCCGTGCAGTTCAAAACAAAAGGCGTGGCTTACTAAGGACGTCGTTTTGCTCCACGATAATGTCCGTCCACATACGGGAAATCGAATTCAAGAGATTATCACATCATTTGGCTGGGAACAATTGGACCACCCTCCGTACAGTCCCGATCTAGCGCCTAGTGATTACCATTTGTTTCTGCCTTTGAAGGAGGATCAGCCTGGGTATGGTAATGAACTTTGACATGATACATGTCGGCTTTCACAGGAATAATTTTTTTTTTAAAAATGTCTACTTGTTTTTGTTTTATTTCAAAGCTGTATTTACTTTAAAAAACAAGCCTCGTAGTAACAGAAAAACATCAGCCGAAGATCTTAGAAGTACAAATATTTCAAATATAATAACGACTTACGGACCAAAAACCCGTACAGCGATACTGATTCACAAGTTCAAAGTGGTTTGGCGAGAAATGCGACGAACTATGCTCAGGTTTTCTCTGAAGAATGGTATTTAAAAGGACCCAACCGACAGTAAATTCGTCGTCATAGCTCAATAAATAGACAAGCTGAAGTGGCAATGACCCTATAACAGACGGAGTAGATGAGTTCTAGAGTGGGACCCATGGCGATGATGGTTCAATTAAATAATTGTTTTTCCATATCTTGCAAATCCCCGCTCAACTTACAGCTTAGTGCCAATTCACTAAGCGAGTTAGATAAAAAAGCATGTATTAAATATAACGAATATCAATAGTATAAGATATAATTACAATCAGTAAGAAGGGCGTGTACCAAATTGATACTTTACTATACTTCCTGTGATATTTATAGTCGTAAAGATTGCAAGGAAGCCAATGAAAATATGGCACTCTTTCAAAAACATCAAAACAAACAAATTCAACGTCAAGTGGTAATTTTTAACCTTCATCTCAATAACTACACAAGTACGAAATAACTACGTATGTGCACACGAGTACTATAAATTCTCGCATGTAAAGAGTATTCAGGTCTAAATTTTAAAATCACTAAATGTGTTAAATCTATAAAAAATTGCAATTTCTTTTAAAAATGGCCTTTTTAAAAACTTATTTAACTTGCTTTATCATTTGTCTGTCAACTACAAATTTTATAATAGTTACTTGTCCCACTTTCCAAAGAGCTAGTAACTTGAAATTTGATAACCGTATATGTTTTCGTTGACAACACATTTAGAAGATAATGGTCTCTGATGAGATGGAAACGGAAGATGGGCAAATGATCTCCTAATTGGTAGATAGTAGACCAATCGACTTTCGCCTCATTTCGCTCGTATTTGTAAGTTTTATTAATTTGTTTAATTTCTAACCATTTAAAGTTAAAGCTTAAAAAATATTATACACTGATGACATTTGGCTTTTAAATTTTAATTTCGAACAACGGATCTTGAATAGATCTAGAAATAAATTTAGGAATTAGTTTGTTTTGAGTTTTATTTTAGACGTAATTGAAATTTACAGTAGTAATCTAAAATTAATTCCGTATATTATAAATAATTATATTAATTAAAAGGAGTAGCCAAACACTCCCCAGAAAATAAAACCACCCATTTGGCTTTCCCTTTGTGCTCAAGAAATCAGGCTATTTCACCACGCATAACGCAGTAACTAAGCCACAGAACATCAATACTGCTCGCACTTTCTATCGCCTGCACCATCGAATTAGTTACCCCTTCTAAAACTATACCAGCGTAAGCCACATTATATCAATTTAATTACTATTGCATTACTTCCATCCTATTTCCCATTCCAAACCAGGAAATGAATGAATGAATTTTTCTTTCAAAATCGTTAATTAATTTAAATATGGGACAAAAAACCCTTTTTAGTTTGGCCCAAAGACAAGTAAGTATGTATAAAACTTACTCTCATAGAAACTTGGTACAATGAGATTAGGATAATATTTATTTCCAAAATTAACGTCAAAAATTAATGTAACTACTTAAACAATAGCATGCATTTCGTAATAACGATACGTGCTATTGAAAGTATCATTTTACAAAATACTTTGAAGGTAATATTAAAAAAAAATTAATAAATACCCTCTGTGACCATATTTAAAACATTACGATAGTAAATGAACTGCACCCTAACTCGTTATATTTGCCTAAACATTGTAATTCAACACAAGCTCGTTGAAAATTCTAACAAGTAAAATATAAAATATGATTTTTTTTTAATTTACGTAGGTATTTAAACTATATTGCTTTATTTTTTCAGTTAGCATAAAAATGATGAAAAGTACTATGATTCTGAAAGATAAATATTCATAAAGGTAACGTTACTCAATAATTTTACAAATAAAAAGGAAATTAATATATATTTTATGTTTATAAAATTGTGAACCATGGAAATAAGTTAGCGGTAACTACAAGCTTCTATTGAATATATTTGGCGTTAATTTTGTAGAAATTCATCAAAAACCACTAGTGGTTAAAGAAATTAAAGAAAGTAGGAATAATACTACATCACGTAGTTTCATTTAATTGTATACAAGCTTCTAAATTCATTTAAAATTTTATATATGTTTTTTTTTGTTCACCATCTTTCACACATTTAGTGCATTCAGAACCAAAAATGAGAGATGAAGATCGTTAGATACTATTTTCTTGATCCAATATACATGTTTCACAAATGTTTATTTTGGCATTTATTTTTGTCATGTGCGATCCAACTGCAAAAAAGGAAAGGAAGGGTTGTTTTTTCACAGGAATATGTTTCTATGTATTTACGTATGTAAGATGGGATTTCTTATTTCCCAGCAGAGCCAATAAAGCTCAATGGATTTTAATGAATGAGGTTCTATTAGATTCACGTTTCTGCCTTGAGTAATGTAAAATTAAGAAACCAATGCTTCTGACATGGAAAATTGATATTATCGCCTAATGAGGAAAAGAAAAATTCACACACCCACACACGCACACACACGCGCGCGCGCTCTTAAATATATACACACACCCACGCGCAGACATACGCTCACACACGAGCACGCACATACACACATACACATGCACACGCAAACGTGCGCGCGCACGCTCACGCTCAGGCGCACGCGGACGCAGGAGCAGGCGAACGCGCACGCGCACATAGGTTTTTTAGTGCACATTTTATATAATTTGCACTACATTTTATATAAAACGTCATTTCTCCATCTTTGTAGGAATTTAATAAAAAAAATATAAGCTTTTATTTCCATAAAACGTAGTGTCTTTGTCAATACTAAGAATATTTGTGGAACATTTCTTCGTTTCTGGTCGTATTTTTGTCTTATATAGGCATCAGCCTGACCTAATGTAGGCCAGGCTGGTGCTTATGTAAGACAACTTATATAAATCCTGACCAACCCTGAAAAACTATAATTATTCAAATTTATAGTCATTAAGTTTTAATTTTTGTTATTAAAAGCAATATTTTTGGGCATTTTTTCGGTTCTCATTAATTGGCTCTTTTTCTTGATTACTGTATCCTTTACGTCTCTTCATATTTTTGTCCCATAGGCTAATAGCCTGAAAAAAATAATTGTTCAATTTTGCAAAGACATAAAATTTGTGTGGTTATTATTAAAGCCAATATTACGTGATTTTGATTAGAACTACTTATAGACGTTCCACTGAGATCTCGATCTGCCTCCAAGCTTTCCAGAGCTTTAGTTAAAGTTTAACGGGAAGCTCCAAGCTAATCTACAATTTTGTTTTGTCTAAAATAATTTTGATGGAACTAAAACGTTTGCTCTGTCTGACTTAAAAATACTCGTAGTCTCCAATTTTACAACAGAAAACGGGTCATAAGTACTAATTAATAGTAATTAGCTATAAATGCCATTGAACATTTTTAAGTCAATTTTAATTGTATTTAAATATGACTTAATTTCGCTCAGAACAGTACATGGCATATTTTGATTTCACTTAAATAGTTACTACTAATGTGTTAAAAAGTCTTTTTTATGCCAAATCCTGAAGAACACACAAATTATTTCTTATGAAATTGACAACAATGAAATGAAATTGAATTGAGATAATAATTATATTAATAACCGCAATTGCATATTTATTTTTGTTAATTACAGTCCGACGACTGCGTATTTCTTATATATCAAATAAATGTATTTTTGCTGAATATGGGCTCAAGTAAATGTACTTTATTTTCGTGAATTTTAGTATTCCATGCATAATTTTAATGAAACTTTGGAATAGAGCTTTTTTGAAGCTTAATTAAAGATTAAAAGTCTGATTATAGTCAACTAATTAATAAAATGTAAATTTGTAATGATAAATCTTTCACCAATATGATGGCGAATCTCCGTCTCGCGTGCTCGGCTCAAACTCCAGCCGCTAAGATAAACAAAGGCACCGCTGTTAAAATAACAAAGAAGAGACAAAACGCTGAAACCGTATATCCGGCGGTGGCGTATGTACAGCCACTACCATTATGTTACTTGATAAAACATAACGTAATGGTAGTGACTGTATTGTATATATAATATGTATTGTATCCATCCTATTGTATGTATGTATTGTATATATAATATGTATTGTATCCATCCTATTAATAAAATTATCCAATAATCAGTAAAGAAAAAAATCACCTTGAATAGAATGCAGGTGATATTTAATAAAACTGTATTTACAATATTTACTAATAGTTTCTACGGAATGCAAAAATAATAATTTTCTCATATTTTGTTGTACTTTATAATTAGTATCTATGGAGCTGACTGGAAATATTGGAAAAAAATGTCAGGGCTATAACAGAACTTACACTCTGTTAGTAAATGTGAGAATTTTGTTGAGTGTGGGATTTTAATTTAGAGAGTTGGTGACTTATCAGGATTGGCTTGCTTTGCTTCAAAGCTGGACAAAGAATGTTGCATATATTACACTATCTTGTTGTATTTTACAGTAATCTAGCTTTACGGATTAGGGATAGAGGAACAGTATAAATACATACATACATATTTAAGTGTGTATATATATATATATATATATATATATATATATATATATATATATGTATATTGGTATATACATGTTTGTTTGCGTGCGTATGTGCGTGCATGATTTCGTACGTGCGTGCGTGCATGAGAACGTGCGAGTGCGCTTTCGAGAGTGGGTGCGTGCGTACGTGCGTGTGAGCGTGTGTGCGGGCGAGAGTAAGGGCGCGCGATCGCGAGCGCACGTGCGCGCTCACATAAACAAACGCACATAAACAAAATACAAAACAAATGCACAACACACGCGCGTTTGCATATTTGTACACATGTTTGTACAAGTACGCGTGGGCGCACGAGCTCGCGCGCACGTACACACGCACGCCCGCAACACACACATGCACTCATACACACGCACACACGCGCATACGCCCATATGCCTACACACATATGTACGCACGCACACACGCTCGCATGCACGCATACATGCACGCACGCACACACGCACATACGCACACACAAATACAAGCACATAAGCGCACATGCATACAGGCGCATTTGCACGCGCACGCGCTTCGCGCGCCCGCACACACGCTCGCACACACGCACGCACGCACCCACTCACGAACGCATATTTGCACGCATGCGTGCACGCTCGCATGCATGCACGCACGTAAATACACATGCATATACCAATATATATACACATAAATATGTATTTAGGTACTTATACTGGCGTTACAAAGAATGTGAACATTGTTCGACAGGTTGATTTATTTGATGAGTACATCTGTAAAAATTTGTTTTACAGGCATGAAATAACTGAAAAGAATCAATATAAATGTTAAATTAAAAATACGACAGAAATCTTTATATTTTAAGATCAGGTCGTATAGTTCAGAACCCATCAAAAACACAGCGTACATAACTGAAATCTTAAGGATATGGTAAATAATAATAATGTAAAACTGGTCCGTTATGAGTAGAGTTTCCACCACAAGGGTTCCGTATATATTTTTAGGCACTTATAAAGATTTAAAGAGTCCTACTCCCTCTACTATTAAAAAATATTATTTAATTCACGAAGTAAATACTTGCTTACCATATTTTTCCCTGGCGTAAAAACCTAGTGCATCTGGAAACTTCCCTTTAATTTTCCTACAACCTTCGAAACATTTTCTAAAAACTTTATTGATGTGAAAGCGTTTATAAAATTCGAATGAGTAATCAGGTAAAAATTCTCGATGCACAAAATTATGACGAATTTGGTGATGCGATAACTCTGGGAGTAATGGACCGTAAGAATTTACGGATTAAACTCAGAAAGCTTTCTCTTTTATGATTCTAAATAGTTTGGGTATTTCAACAATTGAAGTCATCTAAGAGCATCGCGACCGTATGAAGGAGAGATAGAGATGTAGAAGTATGCATATTTTAAAGGCGATCTACCTCGTAAACGTGTGAAGCTAGGACGCAGATCGAGATCTCGGTGGAAAGTTTATAAGTATTTCTGATAAAAATCAAGTAATATTGGCTTTAATGAGAATCATATACATATTATGACTGCAAAAATTGAACAATTATATTTTCTATGAGACAAAAATATGACCAGAAGCCAAGGATACAGTAACCAAGGGAAAGTTCCGATTAAGAAGAATCGAAAAGGTGCGCAAAAATATTGGTTTAATGACAAAAATTAAAACTATTGAAACGAATGCAAGCTTCAAAATAGTTTTATGTTTAATGGTTTCCTGGAAAAACATCTATGACAGGAAGACAGATCAACAAATACAGAAAATAAAAACAGACAGTAAAAATACACGAAAAAAAGATTTTGTAAGTCTGGTCAACCAGTGTTACGTTATTGTAACAAATAAGGTCAAATAATTATTATAAACTCTCACAATTATTATATTTAAAATCATACAACTATAAAACAAAACAGCAAATCGGCGAATTCCACAAATATATATATATATATATATATATATATATATATATATATATATATATATATATATATATATTTGTATACATAGGCATGTATAAAGAACAAGATTACATATCTAAAGATAGGATGATATATGCGGAAATTCTAAAGCAAAATATATGTGTATCGGAAAATATATATCAGATGACTCCGTTAAGCCATGGAATAAATCTTATATTCTATGTTTTGCGTAAATATTCGAATGTTATATATGCGCAGCGACTGAAAGTTTGCATTGTATTCGTTTTTTATCTTTTCCATAGATATATCTTATCGCAATTTATTCCTATATTAAATTATTACTTTTCCATTTATCGTTAAGCACTATGTGACCTTTCAGTAAATAATTAATTCTGTTTTCTTTGATGAACGATGTGCAATGAAAGGTGTTGTGTGGTTTTATTTAACGATTTTGTGATAGTTAGATAGATTTAGTTAGTTATTTTTCGGAGCTAGCTAGAATATAATTAAAATATGATCATAAATTATTTTTAATCCAAATCGAACAAAATGTTTGATTCAATACTTTAGACTCTTCAAAATAAAAATATTTAGCAATGAAATTCTCTCAGCAGCGTTTTTCAATTTATGATTTTTGCAATTCGTGGCTAAAATATACTTCACATTTATATGAAGTAATATAATACCTAGTTCTTAATTAACGGATATGAACAATTAAGTAGGTTGAATAAGGTTTTTTTTTCTAGTTCAAAGATTAATAACCTTGAGATAAATATTTGTTTAATGGAAGATCTAGTTATTTATAAGATCTAGTACAGTAATATATTTTAATCATTCATATGCTTCAATTTAATAGTTACATGCTTGTTTAAAATTAGCGTAAATGAAGTTGATTTCATTATTTTTTTCTAATTACTTAGTTATTTTTTGTTGGATTTTTTAATAGGAGATTAGGCACTAATATAGGTTTAAAGAATACTTTTCATGATACTTAAAGAAAACGATTCAATACTAATTCTGCTTATTAATCAGATATATAAGAAAAGTAATAAAATTATACCAAGATCTTAACTTAAACTTGAACTTTTTCTTGAAAAATGTAGGTAACCTAGGTGAGACGGTTCTTTATAAATGTATATTGAAAATATTCCCAAACGCAGGATTATGAGTGTCCAATGAGTTAGTTCCGCTTTCTCGTAGCTATTGCAATGACTAATTGAACAGAATTTTGCGGATTTTGGGAACTGGAATATAATTACATTCCATGGAGACGTAAAACATGGAATTAGATGGAATACAAGTAGGCATACATGACTATTAGGATTGTAAATGCTATTATTTATTTACGTTGATGTGGCAAGCTCAGATTTCGTGGTCTCATCACAATTTTCTGTGAAAATATATTTCCAATACATTTCAAATATATTAGTGTGATTACGTTGCCCCAAACACAGGGAATGTATCTGGGGGAGTACAATTACAATAATTATTTAAAAGTTATTGTTTTATAATATTACCATGTATAATCTCAGGACCATATATGCTTCTAATATCAATGGAATAGGAAAAATATTTTCATTTTCTTCCGCAGAGTTTTGATCAAATCCTTCATATAAGTTACTTTTGTTCCAAATAACTTTATTCCATCATTAACGAAAAAGTAATAAAATAAGCAATCTACAGTGAGATCATACCTTGACATTATGTTTAAAAGTAGGGAGCTTGAAAAATAAATACGTAACGATATGATAGCAAAAATCAACTCCAGTGAATATACCGAAGAATAGTATTTGAACTAAATGATTATCAAAAATAAGGTGGAGTTAAAAATTTATAACAAGGAACAATTTTTCGATGCTAATAATCCTATCATGAATATAAAGTTAAAATCATCAAAAGCAATGGAATGTGAATAAAAAACAAGTTGCAAAAATTAATTAATATCGTGACAAAAATATTAATGTCAAAAATGAGGTAGGTTGTTTTTAAACCGTTGTTTTAGTCAAAAGCAAATGAAATGTAATCAATTCTAAGAACCAATTGTTTTCTTTTATGGAACTAAGTGTTTTCCAAAATATTATGAAAAATCTGTAAAAAAGGTTGAAAATTTAATATGTCCGTACATATACATCTGGATACTAAAACTTACGCGATAGTAAAAATTTCACTTTAATCAGATAAGTCATCATTAAGCAAACCCTGAAAAACGAAACAATTCCAACTTACATTTAAGTGTTAATAAAAAAATATTACGTCACCATACAGTATGAATAATGCAAATTTCCAATCGTGTTTATAGATATGACACATTGACGTAATGAAATTATATTCAATTATTAATTATTTATTTAAATTCATCGGAAATTTAGGATAAATACGAACATTCAAAAACTTTTATTATTTGTTAATTATTATTTCAATTACCGACGACTAAGTAGTGAAAACGCTTCACTAAAATGTACAGCTTCACTGAAATCCATTGAATATAGTATTGATTTTCGGATAAAGAAAAACTAAAATATGCCGTTTAAATTTTTACAATTATTATAACGTGTTTAATTGTAACACTCATTTAAATCATAAAAGCGAAACAACAGAAATGTTGGTTTAATATAAAAAAAAGTTAAATAACTATACTGCCCAACTTAAATTGAAGAGAAAGAAAATCGTATCAATTCTTGGTTTAGAAGTGGGTGCGTGTAGGGCGGATCGGCAATCAATCAAATTGAAAGCGCTTTCTAAGCAAATCTCAAACTTTTATAACTTATGAGCGTTACTGATCGACGTTAGTTTTACGAGAGAAAAAAGAGGAATTTTGAAACGATCAAGAGCGGCTTAAGGCCAATTTCTTTTAAGCCCCTTTTTTATAAAAACAAACCTATATTTAGAAATAACAATCTTTAAGGAATAACATTTAAGGTTTAACAAAAACAATTATTTTATTTTTATTTTATCTTTTTGATACTTTACATAATCCATCTAAGTCTATAATATCATCAATAGGGCAATTGATTAGTTTTGTATAACATAACTATTTTTTTCGCGGCGCAAGGGTATTGAAATTAATCTATTTTTTTAAATTTTAATCTTTACGTTTAGAGAAGGATCACATACCGTATTGTAATGTCAATCACCATACTATTTTGTAAGAATGTACAATGTGGAAATATATTTTCACTCCATTTCCTTGCCTAATTTCAAGTGCGGCACGTATTTGGCACTTGTTTTTTTTAAATTAATAAAATTTATGTATATACATTATCATTCATCTATGCAGAATATTATAGGATATAAATGTATTTGTGTACATAACTATAAAAAGCCGCAGTTACAAATTATGAATTATAATTCGGACAGTTTATGTTTTAAATCGCTAATACAACAATATAGCACGTGAATAAATTTCCTCTCGTCACTTTAACACCCACATCCATATCTAAGGTGATAAATACATACGTAAAGTAAAAATTTAATTGATAGATATTTCTGACAAAACTAGTAAGTTTTGTTCAAAAAAAATAACAGTATTCCCCATTAAGTTTCATATAAATGTCGTGAATAAACATATATAGTTGAAAGTGACATTCATAGAAAAGGAGATATATATTTTTAAGGTATTACTTATTCTATGGGAGCATGTTTCCACATTCAGTAATTTGACTATTTCTCTATCATTACATATTGCTAGCATGCAACATCTCAATAATAAATAAATAGAAAATATTAAAATGAATAAAAGAACAATTATATGGGGTATTTCAAAAAATAATGTGTTGTCTCTCGATAATAACATGAGTCTAGCAAAGCGGTGATGATAATTAATTATTTTAATATGTTTCTTTGTCCGTCTATTATGTTACACCATCTCGAAAATTAATTTCAATTGCAATGATTTTATAAGTCTTATTATGCAAGCCCAAATCATTATTTCACTCTCAGGAAATAAATTATTCCGATTATTTAATTGCCCCCTATAAAACTTAACTACCAATATTTGTATGTGTTAATTTCTGAAATGTCTACGTCAAACGGCTAATAAAATAAGCCAACGTATAATACGGCTCTCATAGACAAGCACACGAACGGATACCTAAGAGATCTTACGAGATTTCTGTTTTATCCTAAATGGGGTAAATTCCATGTCGATAAAAAAGTTGATTCTCTATCCATCCCTATAGTAAACGTAATTCTTATAAAATATTCACATTAACTAAATATATGATAGTGATAACTACTGTGCATTCAATAAAATTCGAGAAATTACTTGTTTTCAAAGATAATACAGGTAGCTTTATCAGAGGATACCTCATGATATTTGGAGCTCTTGATATTGTGAATAACAAACGCTTTATCAAAATATTAATGTTCAATTATAATATTTATTTCGACAATAAAATTTATTTCGACAATAAAATATGAATATTTGGAAATATATCCATCAACACTAGTCTACTCAAAGGTTCTGAACCCACTCACCATACTCCGCACATTTTAGGTTTAAAAACCTCTATTATACGCATCACCTCTCTCTCTGCGCCTCACTCATTAAGTCATTAAATATTTACGCGTACAAGGTACAATTTTCATCGTATAGTAAACGATGCCATATTATATATATACTAATTGTGCCTACGACTTCGTTTGAGTGTAATTAGGAAATAAAATTGCTTTTTTTTATTCCATAATAAATTTTATCAATGTCCAGTAAATGTTGAGTGATACCCGCTCAAATTAAGATACGAACAGACTGACATAAATTCTAAAAAAAGATTTGCTGACTTCCATTATTATTCCATACACTAAATCAATCACATAATTTTTAATATTTTCAATGTTCAGGAATTACTCTGCTATGATTTTATTATATATATAGCTTGTGCCAAGCAAAGGACCACAAGAATGCGTATGCCAAATATAATCAATGGTAATATGCGGAACCATAAGCTTAGGCAATTCGACTGGTATTAAACACACATGTCATTCAATAAATAAAACTTCTGTAAAAGTGGCAAAACGCACATTTATTATATATATAGCTTGTGCCAAGCAAAGGACCACAAGAATGCGTATGCCAAATATAATCAATGGTAATATGCGGAACTATAAGCTTAGGCAATTCGACTGGTATTAAACACACATGTCATTCAATAAATAAAACTTCTGTAAAAGTGGCAAAACGCACATTTATTATATATATAGCATGTGCCAAGCAAAGGACCACAAGAATGCGTATTCCAAATATAATCAATGGTAATATGCGGAATTATAAGCTTAGGCAATTCGACTGGTATTAAACACACATGTCATTCAATAAATAAAACTTCTGTAAAAGTGGCAAAACGCACATTTATGGAAATAACGCAACTTTTTGGACTTAGGTGAAATATATTTTTCTCTTTAATCACTTAATATATAAAGCACCTCGAAAAAAAAATTATAATAACTTTAAATAATATCGTCTAACGGTAATACGAGAACAATAGTCAGGGTGAACAGTGAGAGTGGCCAATCAATCAACATAGAAAATACGGTGTCAGCAAATCTCAAACTATTAAAATTTACGAACATAGCGAAACGATTTTGTTCCTGGAAAAAACAGAATTAAATTAGCAATGTTAGTGGTTGGTTTGCGACCACTTTCATAAATGAGATATTAAATATAATTTGACCTAGACGCAAATACTCCTAGTTGAGAGAATCGTGATTTATTTACTTTTTTCAAAATTTTGATCACAATTAACGTATGTAACGTTATAATGACGTAGTATTATTTCTACTTTCTTTAAGTTCTTTACCACGACCTAGGTTTCGTTGTAATACAACATTTTCAGGTGGACTGTTAGTAATCTTTGCTAAAGAAAGTAGAAATAATACTATATCACGTAGTTTGATTTAATTGTGAATAATGAATTTCTACAAAATTAACGCCAAATATATTCAATTATATATATATATATATATATATATATATATATATATATATTCAAATTATTCCAAAGCATATATGTCACTTTTGTTGTGCAATGTGGGGATTATACACACAAGTCATATTTTGTTTATTGAACCACAAATTTGTTGACATGCCTAATTTAAAGTAGAAAAAACCCTGTGAAGTTTTTCGGTTTTCATTACAATAATAAAAAAATTAAATCGTTCCTTTTAATTAGCTTCAAAAGCATTGAGCCTTTAAGACCAGAATGAGATTGTCGAATTTTTTTTTTAAAAAATTTAATCGATCATTTATAAGATAAAAACTACATGAGATGATAAAAATAGAAGAAAAAGAAGATCTTTATTCGAATACAAATCTTGAAATAGAAGATAAAATCATTAATTAAATCACATAACATTCAAGATTTTGACTCTAGATGCATATTTCACATTATTGTTCCCGGGTACGATTGCCAGGCGCTCATCAAGCGGGCTGAACTGGTGTTATGGTTGGTTGTAAGATATTGCTGTCGTAGCGATAAATCCGCCATATGTATAATATTCATTTATACATTAAATTGCGTAAATAACCATTAAAAATTATAAAAGAAACATTTGATCAAAAAAATTAAAGCTGGAATGATGTTATAAATACGAAATCTCAAAAAGATATATCCTTTACTTCGAAAAAGTACATAAATCCTTGGCTTGGGAAAAACTGCAAGTAGGACAGTTCGGCAAATGATCAATATAAAAAACGTGACCTTAGCAAATCTTAAATTTTTAAAATTTACTATTATTAAACAATTTAAGATAGTAGAGAGAGAAAAAGAAATTTCAGCAAAATCTACGGAAAAGGAAACCGGGGTGCGAATGATAATCTCTATGAACTCAGCACGTAATAAGTTTTATTTTGAATCGGAAAATTTGGAAAATAACATTTTAACTCTTACAGTTTTTTTGTTCATGGCATACAATATATGATTTCTTATTTGGAACGTAATATTTTGTAAGTGTTTGATGAATGATTATGAGTTCATCGTAATTTTAAGCTGAAAAGTGTTGACTCCTGACCGTAAGTATCAAGTATATATTCCTACAAAAATCGATTCCGTCCTGCCTGGAACCAACAGCCCGGCGCATTCTTTACCAAGTCCTCTATATCTAATGAGGACCGTCTCACTATGACGCTTCCGGTACAGGGTCGCCATTAGGAGACACTTTTCATCATTGTCATTTTAGTTAAAAATTAATTTAAAATCTAATTATAAAACAATATAAATTAGAATAACATATTAAAATAAACATCATGTTACGTAGATAATTCAAATCAAAGCAAGTAAGAAGTTAAGAAAAAAGAAGTAGAAATTAAATTTATGGGCTTGTTAAAGCAATTTTGCGGATAATATTACTATAACAGGCCCATAAATTTAAATTCTATTTTTGCATTATGTCATTTTAATATTTGAATGTAAATTTCCATACAATTGTTTATTTATTCATATTTATTGTCTAAATAAATAATTTCAAGAAAGCAATTTAATTAAAGCAATTCAATTTAATAATTAACAAATAAGACAAAGCTCTTAAATATGAGTATGACTCGCACAACGTAGCTTACGTGTATATTTAGGCATACATAGATATTTAATTGTACAGAATATTTCGATGCTTTATTGTAATTTATATTTTTAAAATTTAAAGTATTTATTGTAATTTATGTTGTTAAAATTAAAGTATTTTAAAATATTAATTTGATTTTTTACCTTATCAATATATTATCTAGCATGTAATTCTTCTGCTTAAAAATGACATGACTATCTCAGAGACCATGACATTTAGAATACTCGCCATAGTTTTCCGTTAAACTTTAGGTAAATATCTAGTAAGAATATTTATTTTAACTTTAACAGTTTTTTAGGTGGAGGACGGATGTACTTTTTTGTGGATATTTTTAAAAATATCGCTTTGAAATCCTTATAGGTATGTTTACCATTTGACAAAATAAACATGATACCTGAAATTAAAACGAATTTTCCCAAACACTTAAATTTAACTGTTAAATTTAACTTTTCTCCAGTAAATAGTTTTCTTGAAAAACGGACTGCCTGATCTTTTAAAATTTCCGTTCTTTTTTCCTTTTAAAATACAGAACCCCAAAAATTATAGAAGAAGAAATTATTTTTATTTACAAAATTCTTGTCTTTAATACTTTTGTTATCAATATAAAATGCTTTTGTAGTTAAGTACTAAAAATATTTTAGAAAATTTTTTTATTTATATGTAAAGTGACAAAAATCCGAAATAAATAATATCTTATCAATTTAAACATTTGTTGGATTTTCATCATCCAATACGCATTTATCTTCAGATATAATTATTATTTCAGTTCTCAGTTTTAATCAGATTTTCAAAGAAATTGTTGTAATTAATATTTAGTATCAAATAAATAATCAACCAAAAATATATAAATCTGGTGAAGTTGAAAATCAAAAACCCATCCGTTTTTAAAACCCACATTTTCCGAAGAGTTAATTTGTTACAACAAATTGTGGGTCATTCAGTCTTGGAAACTTTTGTACTCTTGATAAATTCTACTTTTCATAGTGTTAAATTTAATTACAAACTACTACCTTTAGCTACATAAAACAATTTTAGTGCATATGAAAAATCACATCAAAATTCTGGTTATTATTTATTTCTTTCATTAGTACACCAATTAAATAAATGTCTTAATAACAGATAGTTCATTTCTTTAAAAGCTCGAACACTTTAAAAAATCCTCCGGACGGCTGTTTTAAAAGAAGGGGTGTCTCGGGGAAAAGAGTCGATGTATTTTGTATATAATTTACATTTGCGTTTCGTTATTCGAATAATCACCAAAATTCAAAGTTCTTTTATCCTGGATTTCTGGATAATAAACTTAAGGAAAACTAAACGCCTATAATATGGTATAAATTTCATAAATGTAATACGTTTCTAAACATAAAACGCAATTTCCAAAAGTAAATGTAAACCAATGCTACTTTTCCGTTTCCAGTATTTCATGTTGGGTTTGTTATTTTATTCTGTCTCCTTTGTGTATTTTGCGGCAGAGGCGCGGTTGTGACTGCACTGTACGCCTCAGGTCTTTTAAAAGATTTTATCATTACGAATTCACATTATATTCACCCTCCTGAATGCAGCTACGCTTTTAATCTTTTGCAGGTCTCCAAGAAAGCTGCGACAGAAATTGCGCCGCCCTACTTGCAAGGTTCGTAAAAATATGAAGTGAGCTTTTCTTACGAATGGACTACTTATGTTAATATTCACTGAACGAAATTGTATATTCATGCAAATATGTAAGTTTGTAAAGGTGAATATGAAACAGATTCCGAAATTTTGAAATATTTTAAATATTTGTTAATTATAATATGAAATGAATACATATGTTAAAAATATAATTTGATTAAACTATCAACATTAGATTTGCTTATTATATGCAATAATTTACAATGGATCTTTTTGCTCTATATTTATATACGACATAATTTAAATCGCCTTATATATTTTATCTTTACTACACCCCGTGTGTTGCTTTGATATACCCACGTGTTTTATTATATAATTTTTCATTGTTTAAAATAAAAAATTACATTTGAAATACTTTTTTCTTTTTATTCCTTTAATATAATCGTGCTAAATACATATTTAACCAGTTATTCTAAAAACATCCCAATTTTGTCTTGATGATAATTTTCTCGCAATATTGCAGCAAATATAGATGTTGCTTTTTACAAATATCTTGGTGTTTATTTTATATTTGATTTCTTTGTTTTGCCAAATTCCGTTCAGAACGTATATTTCAAAAATATAGTGACATTTTTATTATTGAATTTATGTGCCCGCGACTTCGTACCAGCATACTGCTGAAAAATATAACGATGCTGTTTTTATAAGTATAATGAAATACTTTACCATTGGCCACAATAAAAATTATGTATTTATCTGGCTCATATCCTTCTAACACGAATTAACAGATAACTAAAATGAAAAAATGTGCATTTTTCAATTTTATTTTGATTTCAATGAATGTATTTTTAATTATCTAAATTTATCACAAAAATATCGTAAATTGATATGCTTCCCACGAAAATTGGGTCTTTACATGACATATATCGTGGCTAAGTCAAATATTTTGAGAATTGTACTTCGCTATTCTTGTCTGTAAAATTTACATTAGTATGTCAACAGATTATACTAGTTATCAAATATTATTCGTGAGCCCAAAATTTATATAATATTTTTGACTTTAAATAAATAAGTTTAATGTCATAATTGCAAAAATTGTGTGATGTTAGACGGAGGAATATAAGCCGTCACAATTTTCGTAAATCTACATCTGTTGGTAAAGACCTATAAAATTTAAAGCTCTTGGACAAAAATATAAAATTACAAAAGGAAAATTGTCCTGGAAATCTTTTATTAATTAAGAAATTAACATTGATATTATTTTTTAAAGTATTGAAGATATAAAGCAAAATTCAAGTAATCATATATATATTTACGTCATTAAAGGCACTTCTAAAACTTTGAAAGAAAATGGAATTGAATTTGTTATTTTGCAAGAAGAGTAGGTAGGCAAGAAATATAAAAATAGCACCGAATACAATTTTCCTATGCCTATGTAACAAAGTAACTTGTTGAATTTTAGGCTCGTTTTTTTCTCTACTGCCTGGTATGTCCTATATATATTTAGTATATTATATATATATATATATATATATATATATATATATATATATATATATGTGTGTATATATATCATATTTATTCACGCTGTAACACAAATATTAAAACATTTATTCCATAATTGTATATCTGTTTTATTTTATATACGCTACTGATCAGTTCAGTTCTTCAAAACTAGTATAGAACAATTTTTCATTGGAAAAAGGTAAACTTGGAAAATAAATTTGTCTTTCTCTAGCTAAATTTCCATAATTTTGTGAGAAGTATATTTTTTCTATTGTTAATTCTACGTTTGCCTGTTTTTCTTCCCTACTATAAAATTAATATGAGATATGTATTTGAACATTTTATTAATCTTTGTCATTTTCTTCCATTTAATTTGCTACAGAATTTATTTACAATCTTCATACCGGAAGTGGAAATTTCTTTTACTAATACAAATAGTTTATCATAGTTTTGTAATCTAATCGTCTCCAACATTCTGTGTTGATATAAATGAAAACTAATCAATAAAGGTTTAATAACTTTAGATCTTTTGGCTTTTGGTTTGAATTCAGATATATGGAATACAATTTGTGAATTGTATTATCACAATTTTTAGAGTCGAATTCAAAACATATAATCCAATAACTGCAATCCCATATTGATAATGTTACTAATTTTTTATATAAATATTTGCTTCTTTTTATCGAATTAGGATACAAATAACACGAAGTATGTTAATAGGTTTTTAACTTAAACCTAAGTTCACTTGTTTACTGCCCATTATATAAAACATGTTTTTTGAGCATATTTTGCTGTCGAAATTAATCGAGCTTTATTATATAACGAAATAATGGCTGCTTATGGACGATGATTTGACATGAAATGAAGTCCGAGGCCATTTCCTTATTTTCGCAGTTGAACATCCGACTTCAGTAAAAATATTTTCGGTTTAATTTATGTATATACGCATGATCTGTACCTACGTGCCACTTTCATACTTATATATAGTTTAAGCTTACGGGATTCAAAAAATATTTTGATTTTTTCTTAAGATTAGATTTTTAGTTTAGTTTACCTACAAAACGGAAAAGGATTCTAAACGCGGATTTTCCCCACCTCTTACTGCAAATATAACAGTATGTTGTCTAGCAGTATGTAAATACCTTGTTTTTACATTAAACGTTCACTTCTGTAAACGGTATACAACACACCCTAGCGTTGTTTTCCAGACGAAATGTTAAATAAATTAATAATTGAGCATTTTTAAAAAAACATATACAGGATGTCCAGTGGCAGATTTCAAAGTTTGAACAAACAGTTTCTGAACGCAACACATAGGAGGGGCGCGGGGGGCGTCGTTAGAAGCGCAAGCGGTGCGGATGTTTTAGTAGCCATGGAACAGTGGAGTGGAGAGCACCGCGCTTTTGCCGTCGAGGCGTACATTTCGAGTGGATTTTCGCTGTCTCTAGCACGCCGTCGATTTAATAATCGTTACAGTATTCGTCGATTACGTGATGGACCATCGATCAACCTCATTCAGTCATAGGTAGCAAGGTTCAGAGCTACAGAATTAACATTAAATAAGCCCAGGCCAGGACCTACACCATTGGTAGCCACGGATGAAAATGTCGAGCGTGCTATGGTTTCTGTCGTTGAAAATCCCCGTTTATCACTGCGTACACGTTCATCGATACTGGGAATTCCGAAATCAACTTTATAGGTAATAATGCAAAAAAAGCTCAAATTTCATCCATATAAAATTCAAATTGTTCAAGATTTACACTATTCTGACTTTGAATTAAGAAAAACTTACGCGGAGGTGATGTTGTCGAGATTTCGTACTGCTACCCGGATGGGCAACATATTCTTTAGTGACGAAGCTCACTTTCACATTGGAGGATATGTAAATAAGCAGAACTTTCGTTATTGGGATGTCCACAACAAATGCATCAAGAGCCTTTACATAAGCCTAAAGTAACAGTCTGGTGTGCCATGTCTGCATCTGCAATCATAGGGCCTTATTTCTTTGAAAATCAACGTGGCCAAACTGTAACTGTGAATTCGGAGAGATATGCCCAGATGTTAAATGACTTTTTCAGAGTAGAACTACAGAATAGTCCATCCTTCAACCAAAACACATGGTTCCAGCAGGACGGGGCCACAGCTCACACTGCTAATGTGTCCATGAATGCAGTTATTTCTAGAAAAAAACATATCCCGAAAAGGTACTGTACCGTGGCCACCTAGGTCACCCGATTTAAGCCCATGTGACTTTTTCTTATGGGGCTACTTAAAATCCGTTGTTTACAAAACAAATCCGAGCACTGTGACACAACTTAAAGAAAATATTCGAGCCGAAGTCAGTAGGATATCCCAGTCGCTCTGCAAACGCGTTTTTGAAAACAGGCTTGCTAGACTCGAAGAGTGTATCATACTCGATGGCCGCCATTTGGAAAACGTGTTTTTAAAAAATGAAATCCACATTTGTTGTTATAAAGTTAAAATAAACCTACTTTGTATTAGAGGTGTAGTTTTTTTTTATAATTTTTCAAATATTGAAATCTGCCACTGGACACCCTGACATCAAAAGTTTGTAGATTCGTACAAATAGTTAAAAAATTAAAATATATGTCAAGGGCTGTAGCAAATGTAATATTTACGTCATTGTCGAGATGAGGTAAATCAATTTATTTACAATAGACATACCCAATTAATTTTTGTTTTACTAGTATTATCTAAAAAACATTTTATTTGATATTATGCAAAGGAAGGAAAAGCAATACGTATTTTTATAATCAATACAGTTATTTAATAATGTTTTTGTAACATCTTACTTTTGGTAAAGACAATGATTTACATTTATGAACATTGCAGAATAATGGGCCAACAAATTTTAAAATTAATTTTTTTCATCAATTACTGGCTGATGGTTATAATTTATTAACTAGTGATGAGTTGACTTGCATAATAAGCGAGACATTACATTCATATCATTTAATATAAACAATAACTGTGTCGGAACGGGATCGCTAAAAAACTTAATATAAAGGATTGCACAACAAATGTGATATTATTGAAACGGTTCAAGCGTTATAAAAATATTCCATGTGCAAAATATGCTATAATTTTTTTTCTCCTTTCGGATATTTATGTTAGATAAAACTAAAGTATTAGTTTTGGTTTTGAGGACAACCAATGCGGATACGTTCGATCATTTGTCTGTCTACCTATCGCGCAAGACACAAAACCTAATAACTGAATTAAAGAGGTCATATATAAATATACGTAAAACTAGCAATGCGTGCCTGCGTAGCTGCGTAGTGATAAATTGAATTAATCCCAACGCACAGCTACCATTATTAATTGCGACAATCATTATCTATATTTTTCCAATTGTGTTACACTATGCTCAGATTCGGAAATCAATTATATTTTTTCGGTTACTGTTTGCGCATTGACATCAATCGACCGCGTTTGGTTGAATGACGCGGCTTGCTAAGGTGACGGCGTATAGTCCGCCAGACGCGAACTAATCTATCATTGTTATCGGATTATTCTGGACATTAGTCGTTTAAAAATAATGGTTTCTGAATTTTTGGTAATTAATAAAATTATTTAATCACTTTCCATTACATTAAGTTTATTATATTACTGTGTGTTTTATAGTAATAAGCTCGGTAGGTTATATAATAATGTGTATTATTTTTAAACTTTGTTTTATTGTGTAATTAAAAGTGATGGATATAGCAGTACCAATTGGAATTTCATCATTTTCATTACTGATAAAAACGCTCTAAAAAGACCGTTTTAAGCACGAAGGATAAAAATCGTGGATAAATATATATAAATACGTAGAAAAGAATGCACCAAAAGAAAAGCATATTTATAATAAATATGTCACGGAGCAAACGGCTGAAATTATCGCGGTTGTTCTTAATACAATAATAAAGTAAAAAAATAAACGGTATACTTATAAGTCCCACAACTTACAGAAATGTACAGATGGATCGTGTGCTCAAAGAAGAGAAACGAATGTGGATTTGTAGAGAAACGAATGTAGAGTTTGATGGTATAATCTATGATGTAATGTAGAGAAACGAATGTAGAGTTTGATAGTATAATCGATGACGTAATAGATATTATGTAATAGATACGTAACGACGTAATAGACAGTAGATTTGAGATTAATATTGGAGAATCGACCTCGAGTTCTGTGACTTCAGACTCGTATACTTCTCGGTGATATAGGCGTTATTATCAGTTTCAAGGAGTTTATTATCAGTTTCACTAATTCTACATATCTCCGGTTTTGTGTATTCATATATTTATTTATTTATTTCTTTTAATTTTTTTTTTTTTGTTTTTATTATATATACAATTAAAAGAAAAAATTAAAGATAGTAGAAATAATACTACATCACGTAGTTTCATTTAATTGTGTAATGTAACTGTTATCATCGTAATGTTCAATAATGTAATTTTTCTACGAAATGTTTATTTTAGTTTTAAGTTCATTGTGATATTATCATTGCACTAAGTAAAATAATTTTGGTCAAATATTAATATATTTAACGTTTTTTATATATTAACATGCATTACGACTTTCAAGTTCATTGTGATGTAATTTTTGCACTATAGTGTATTTTTTCTCTGGAATATTAGGGTATTTTGAATACTTTTACATATTAGTACATTTTAGGTTTTTTAATACAATTTTTCAATGCTTCTCGAAAAATAAATATTCTTTTTGTGATTATCTTGTAGTAATAATTTAATCAATATTTAGGAAGTAAAGTATCGTTCGTTAATATGTTAAAAGATGTATATTAGATAGATTCATACCAGTTGATGAAAAGTTCGCCGAGAGTCATTTACTAGTAGCGATTTTGGAAACAACAACATTTTAAATACGCCTATCTCTAAGGGTGTCAGTCTAAAGCATTGAAAAGTATGGAGGTCGTTTCGTGTTATTCTATGTTTTTTTTAAATAATATTTATAAATTATTTGAAAAATTTCATCTTACTTATTTGAATTTTTCTTAAACCTATAGAATCTAAGTTACATGTATATAAACCAACAAAAAAATTATACTTTTTAACCACAAATTCCAAATAAATCAAGGTAAAATTATTAAGGTGAATCTAAGAAAAATGTTTACAACACATTAACTGTAAAACTGGTATGTTTACAATCATTATCTTTTCAAATGGAATGGAGTTTAAATTTTACATTTCAAAATAGAGTAAAAAATGAGGAAAACCTATCGAGTAAGACCTGTCGTATTTATTATATTATAATTATGGACTTATTACTATTCGTTAAGTGAATTTTGTAGTTTTCTTGAAAAAATAAATAAATCAAAAAATTATAACCATTGTACGTAATATTAAAACGAAATTATTTAGTTGATATAAAATTTAAATATTTTGCATTAGTTTTTTTATTAAAAAGGCGGAAATAGCAAAACCAATTGGATTGTTAACATATGGTTACATGGAATCATAACAATGAAAATTGTGGATATAGCAGTACCAATAGGAATGCAAATATTTTCATTGCTAATAAAAAAACCCTCAATAAAACCGTTTTCAATTTGAAGGAAAAAAACCTTGATAAATACTCGACATAAATATGTAAAGATTAGTATACAAAAGGAAAAGCATATTAATAAAAAATATGTGGCGGAACAGACAAATGAAATTACCACACTTGTTCTTGATAGAATCGACAGATATTTCGGTAATGTAGATACGATAAATAGATATAATTCGAGATATAGTAATAAAAATATAGTTCGAGAATAAACTCGAATCAAATTAGGTTATCATTTAAGTTTTTTTAAGTAATAGTAATAAGAAAAACGGTAACACCATCTCCGGTCAATGTATTAGTTTTATGTATAGCCATAAAATTATGTATTGAATTTATAATTTGTATTCATATGTAGATATCTTTGTTGCTTGTATATTTTATGCGGTATAATAAAGTCAATAATTGACATTGGAAAGGTTACGGAATTTGTTCTTTATATCCAACAACAAAAAACTAACTCAATTTTGCAAGTAAGTAAACTAAGAAAATAAATATACTCAATTTTACACTACCGATTTTAGTTGAGATACTTCATAAAATAAATTTAAACTATTAAAGATTAAGAAGAGAAATTTAAAAAAAATATTCTCAATTATTACACTAGAAATACACTCTTCGTACATTAGAAATGCATTCTATGCAATTCTATACTTAGCAGAAACGAATACAAAACCCTTCTGTAGTCATAAAAATGTTAATTCTCTAAAAGCGAGAAATAAATTATTATTAAAAACAAAAGAAAGCTCATAGTGTTTCAACATGAATTACTCACCACCAAGTAAATCTACAAATCCGGGGTAAAATGTGCTTTTAAAATATTGTTTTTTTTTACGAATTTAGAGAAAAAATTTAAATATTACTTATTGATTTCGACTAGGCAATAAAAATTCCAAATAAAATTACATTCTTTTAATGAGCCAAAATGAGAGGTAACGAAATTTGCTAAACCTAGCAAAGAATTATACATTAGAATTTGTAGCAGATTTCGTTACCTCTCATTTTGATTCTTTAAAAGAATATGTATATTTGCATCGTTATCGGTTTCAACATAACTGAATCTTCTTTGAATTGATGGTCAAAACATATTGGAAAATATCCAGATGAATAAATAGATTCAGAAATTCTACCTGAATTGATACAAATAATATTTCAATGACTATGATAAATGAATCGATACAAAGTACAGTAAAAACAATTTTTTTTGTTGAATGATGAATTGTTTCCTTCGTTAAAGAGAATGTCATTATTATATCGTGATATTTCCAGCAAATCCATTATTGACAACATGGTTTATACATAATGTGATAGCTCCCATATTTAAATTTACCACGGATATGTTTTTTTTCGGGTTAGGTGAAAACATCTGTTCTTTTCTAATAGATCATTATAAAAATGAAGGTATCTGTCTTAATATCTAAGTTAGAATTATAGTAAATTAGTATTTAAAATGACCTAGAAGTAATACTAAAAAAATAAATGCTGGATAAAAGGTTTCAGTATTTAATATTCTCTTAGTCACGATATGCAAAGAGCTTATGTTGGTTTAGTAAATATGGAAAAAATAAAATATTCTAAAAAGAATATAAGATATCTTGACTGGAAGAGAGAAAGGAAGTGATTCTCGTCAAGATATTTAGATTGAATTACATTCACAATATTTTTTTCGTGGACCAAAATTATTGAAAGTGATTAGGAAATTACTCAAATAGAAATAAAAAATCGTTGTACTTTGAATCCTGCAATTCAATCTTATGAATCAGACGTTCCAGAAATACGATAAGTCATATTTTTTGCAAATCAGTCAGAAACCACGTAAATTAAAATAATACAATACTCTTTTTTTCGTTTCAATGATTATCAAAGTAAATCAGTAATTGGAAGTGAATATTTTGGTGGATATTAGGTCACATTCTTTCATGCTTAGGCACGCATCTAGAGCTGCTTTAACATTGCCATGAAGCTTGCATATATCGGAAAAAGACCAATGAACAAAATGTACGGGTGACCAAAAAAAACTAAAAGCGTAGTCACTCCAAGAAAGGATAGTAAAATATTTTACGATCAGATATAAAAGGGGCCAATTAGTGATGGCGAAAATATTGGAGCACGAATCTGAACATTAATTTTTCATGTGGTGTGATTTTGAAATATTTAATAAATGAAAAATATTGAAAGATTATTAATAACTATTTAATTTTTTTCATATAATTCGGAAATGCCCTAGGTATAATGATTTTGAGATGATTTTTTAGACACCGAAAAACAACAACAGTTCTCGTTATACCAAAAAAAACATTCTAAAACTACTTAATTTATTTTTTGATCAAGGTAATCTACCTAGTTTGAAACCTTTTCCCCAAAGAAAAAATTTTATATTCCTTCTGGAAAATTGGATGAGATTGACTTATCGGATTTCCGAAATACCCGATACATATATAATTTGGTTTTAACGAATATAATAATTGGCGTAAACTCTTTTTTATATTCTTATTTTAAATTTATTATTCTTTGTACATACATATAATTTAGTCATAATAAGACAGAACTAAATAAAGTTATCTACCCATGATAGACACGTCTTAACACGATTATAATATTAACTTTCAGCGATATTATTATATTTTTTTGTCATCACCAATTCTGATGAGCAATAAGATGAAAAAATAAAGAGTAGGGCATATTTTAGTTGCTAGTGGAAATAACAATGAATGTAATGTATTACGCAATAATAATTTAATTTTGCAATTTTTATACAAATACAGTAAGGTAAAGCGGACACGGCCTGTGTAATTTTTATCACGTTGTTCTTTATATTCTTAACCTTAAATCTGAATATGTTATTTGATTATAATAAACAGATTAATTGGCCAAATATGCTTTATGTGTTCCAGTTTTTAATATGTTATTCTTTATACATACAAATAATTTAGTTATAATATGTCAGAATTATAAAATAAACCAAAAACAATTTTTAATAAAACGTTTCTCGATGTATCGATAAGGCTTCGCATCATATAGTAAAAACACATTAGTACCAAACTATATAGACTATATAAATTCTATTTTATTTCGTGCTCGTCCATGTACGACATGGAAATTTATTATATTTAAAAGTAACACTATTTTAATTTACAATTTTTATAAAACAATTCTTACTTTTGATATGAATTGACAAATCGATAAAAAGTGTAACTTCATTTTGATAGAAGTACAATGGGAGAACCTTCTAAATGTAAAACCTTTTCGAGGTCATGTCGCTTCAATAATTTAAAATCTATATTTTTGGTGTGTGTTGTCAAAGGCCTATTTGTATTAATCAAATTTAACATGACTGATTACTTTTAATATTGTAAGTGGAATTTTGAAAAATAAAAAAACGTAAATAAAAAAGTTTGTGTCAAACTGTCAAAAGCCCCAAAAGAAGTATAACTGATTGCTCTCTTACGTCATTAACATGTAAAAAAATTGTTCAATTTAAACTGATACCGTTCACTCTTTTTTATTTCAATTTCAATTAGATGATTCATTATTTCACTTATATGTGGAAACTCTGCTTACGTATTAAACTATATACTAGTATATGTTTTTTATTTATAATCTATTTCTTTACATGTCTCACATATGTGAAGAAATAGATTTTAGAAAGAAACGGAAAAATAAAGTATTGTATTTTTACTACAAGGAAAAATATGTCTGCTATATTCCACTTGGTAAATTTAAGTAATATATTAATAAACTACTGTAGTATGAAAAAAATTAAATAGGAAGCGAATTTTTGAACGCCCTTTATTATGTAACACTAGTCAAGGTTAGGTACCGCAAAACAAATATCGAATCCTTTAAGGTCCCTTCTTGCCTTAACAAATTTTCTCAGAAACTATTTAGCATAGAAAATTGACGTTTGGCATAGTAACGGATCATATTAAATTTTGCAAATTTTTGTTAAGTTTCGCAGAAGTCCTAGCAAATCATCCCAGTTCATCTTTTGCACCCCGATAGTTCCAATTATTTTCGACATACGTGCATGAATTTTGCCAACATATAATTCAGATAAATAAATAATATCTTGCAAAAAATATATTTTGTATTTTAAGGGTAGGAGGAAACGAAAGGTATTCCTTAAAAAGTGAGGCCGAAAAAATTTTAAACACGCGCAATTGCATAGATTTTTAATAAGCATTTCATTAAGCTTCAAAAGTCGTTTTTCTTCCCTTTAAAAATTTGGAAAAAATGTCAAAAATAGGCTTTGACGAGTACTTTAAAAAAAATTATTTTATGCTATTAACAATTCTATAATACATAACTATTAAGTACGCATGGATTAACATGGATGGAAGTTACTGAAAGTCAGGTAAATTTTGCATATATGAAATTTTGCACATATGTACTTCGGATAAGTAAAAAATATCTTGGAAAAAAACTTATTATCTATTTTTAAGGGGAGGGAGGCATCCCTTTATTAAGAAGTGAGACTGAAAAAATTGTTAACGCACCCCAGTGCTTTAGTTCACTGCACTTTTAAAATAAAGTTCTAGTTCCTTTTGTGACTTTTCTTCATTAAACTTCAAAGTCGTTTTTGTCATATTTTAATATATAAGTTTATTTGAACATTTGGAAAAATCTCTAAAATAAGTTATGATGAGTATTTCCAAATTAATTTTAAATAGTATTATTAATTACCATGTCATACATAAATGATCACGACATACGAATTTATACAATCTATATAGTTTCATATTTTCTGAAATAATTGGTTTTTATTCTATGATGCGAAGCCTAATCGATAAATCGAAAAACAATATATTAAAAAATTGCTTTTGGTTCATTTTATAATTCTGTCACATTATTTTTTATTTGGATGTGCAAAGAATGACATATTCAGAACTTGAACACATAAAACAGTTTTGGCAAATTAATCTGTTTATTATGGCATAATTACTTGTATAAATGTTAGTTCCACAAGCACATGAAATATGTCTTATACTTTACACTTTTATCTCATCTAACAAAATGAAGAAGATGCCACTGAAAGATAATTTTATAATCTTATTAGAAAGTATCTGTCGAGGACACTCAGTTTCATATAATTCAATCTCCTTATGGCTAAATTATGTATATGCGCAAAGTATAACAAATTTAATATTAGAATACACAAGAGAAGTTTTTCAAATTATTATGTTTATTAAGTCTAAAGGACTTATATAATAGTCAGGGTTTAGAAAGCGACGATTATTATATTTTATTTATATACTTGTCGCAATTATTTTGTTCCACGGAAAAATTATTAGCAATATAATACTTCAGCGAGACATCTTATCTTGCCATTATTGTTGACCACACGCGCTGCAATTTTCCCCAATATTTATTACTTTATTGTTACGAATGGAAACCTGTCAAATTTTATATTTTCTCTGATACTTTTGGGCTTGATCGTTAAACGTATTTGCTTTTACATGGGTGTACGTTATCAGATGTCGTGGCTGCGGGTTTTATGCCAAGGTCGCTGATCATAATGAATTTTGTTTATTGTTTGAGAATGTCATTGTCGTCAAGTTTGCGTATGAATTCACATATCATATTATTATTCCAAATTCTTAAAATATTAAATGACTTTAGAAGCCATTTCCTTCCTAACTCTCTGTTAAGATATTTTAAATTCTTTTAGGGTACTTTATTTTATCCGTATTTACTAAACCAACAAAAGCCCATGGAACGTGTGATGAAGGAAATACTAAATAATGGAACCGACTATCCAATCCTTTTTTTTAAATATAATTTTTAATTTTTCCTCTAGTTAATTTAAAGACTAATTTATTCTTATCTATTTTAAGCACAATTCGTGATAACTTATTAGACAAGAACTCAAACTCTCACACAACCAGAAAAAATATACCGTAATAAATCAAAAAATTAAAGCTATTTCATTATTTTCACATGTTTTTAATACTATATATCGAAACAACATACTGTTGTTTTAATTGTTGAAAAAATTTAAACTCATATCGAATGAATTAGAATAGACAAATGAAACAAAAGTGAATTAATATGTTAAGTACAAATAAAACTCTCACTGCGATGCTTCCACACCCACTAAAGTGAGTAAAAAAATCTAAATGAATGTGAAATGAAAACAGAACTATTTTCTTCTAAATAAGTGATTAAATGGAGGCTTTTTATTTTCCCTTTAAATGGCACATGAAGAGTTTCAAAAAATTACCTCGTTTTGTTGTTCTTTATTGATGTTACTTGATTTTTAAGTTTGTGTACTTCT
This sequence comes from Druceiella hillmani, assembly GCA_039881145.1. Taxonomy (NCBI): domain Eukaryota; kingdom Metazoa; phylum Arthropoda; class Insecta; order Lepidoptera; family Hepialidae; genus Druceiella; species Druceiella hillmani. Next base: position 104,722,361 of record JAYKKI010000001.1, on the reverse strand, counting down.
TTAGTTCCAGATAAATAATTTCCCAATGGAATATTTATTTTAAAGCGGAGTATCCTGTATCCACTAGTTATATTGACTGTGTCCACTAGTTATATTTGTACAAAAAACTACGTTAATTTGTTGCTCCATTATACGTAAAAGAAGAGCAAATGTACATAACATTAGCAAAAATAAGATTTAAAAAAATTAAAACTAGCCTGTGTGATTTATTAGATTATTGGCAATCTCTATGCAAAAAATCATATTGACCCGTTGCTCCGTTCCAAGGTGAAAGAAGAACAAATATTACAATAATTAAGATAACTTTTTACGAGTTTATATTTATCTCTCTAAAAAATCAACTTAATTATTTTATATATTTATAAGTTTTATTTCCAAATTACATATCTCTACGACACAGAAATTTTAATGAATCACCATATTCTTGTTTTTCAATTGATAACCAGATGCTTGACACTAAATCTTTTCAACGATGTCCTATCTATATAAAAATACAATTCGACCTTCCTTTCATGTTCCAGATCTCGAATTATTATTATTATTTTATACGCGTGAATTTCAAGTCTGTATCTTATTTCTATAGAGACCAACGGGCGGATAATCAGAGAAACCGACTACGTTGCTACGACAATGGGGTTCCATTCGGACAATTCGGACACTGAAAAGTAATGGACCATCATTCCGGTTTTGATTCCGGATTGGTATTGAAAAACACTGCATCTCCCTGCAAATAATAATATTGACAAAATTGTTTCTTTATGTTGAAACGATGACGTCAATAATAGATTTGTGGAAATGTAACCATAACACAATTAAACTCTCTTTAAGTGAAGAAGCAGCGTGCAATTGAATAAAAAAACAGTTTTTACTTTAGTTTGTATCACATGATAAATCATAATTATTGAGATATGATTTCTTTAGTTCCAATTTGTACTTCTTTCTTTAATTATATAACTAAAATAAATATGCTCTAATATGTTTTACTATCAATTCAAAGAAGATTTAGTTATGCTGATGGCGATAGCAATAGGAAGATTCACATTATGTTCAACAAAAATAGTTACATTGACAGATTGATTGAACTACGGCATTTCTATACTAGAACTAGTAAGAAATTTCGATGTTTATTATTTAATAAAAGTTCAATTTTCTTTTTCTGAAGAGCTCCCTTCAGAAAAAGAAAATTTAACTTTTATTTTTTAATCGAAATCAATAGAACGATTGATGAAGATAAGAATTTTTATATCAACATTTTACGCCCCATGTGTAGATTGACTTGGTGGTTGCTTGGTAGCACCAAGCGTCAATATTTTTTCCATGAAATGTTATTACGTTCGTATAAGAATGGCACCATTTTTCGTTGGATTTTTCATTTTTTGTTAAATATTTTTCAAACCATTTTTTTTATTAAAAAAATAAAAATTCATATAGATTACTAAATTCATGGAAATATATATATATATATATATATATACATATATATATATATATATATATATATATATATATATATATATATATGTGTCCATATGTATTATATATATTGGAATAAAACATGCAATAAAAAAAAAGTCGTTTATATTATTGCTCCTTCTGAGATATTACAAAAAAGCGTGATTTTGTTTTGGAATAAAAAAAATTAATAATGCCACATTCAAAGTTAGGTGAAATAAAAATAAAAACTACGTAACATTTTCGCTTACGTGTATATGGCGGGTTGAACAGAAAGACTTTCGTTTTGTCAGAGGCATAAATTCCAATTCAAAGAGCAAAGTTTAGAGTGTTTTACGACAATCGCCGTTGGAACAAACTTTACAACCATCTTTATTCACAATTAAATGAAACTACGTGATGTAGTATTATTTCTACTTTCTTTAAGTTCTTTACCACGACCTAGGTTTCGTTGTATTACAACATCTTTAGGTGGGATGTTGCTGAAGATGTTGTAATACAACGAAACCTAGGTCGTGGTAAAGAAATTAAAGAAAGTAGAAATAATACTACATCACGTAATTTCATTTAAGTGTGAATAATGAATTTCTACAAAATTAACGCCAAATATATTCAACCATCTTTATGTTCGTTTAAGTACGAGAAGTATAGATGGCAATACATTTCTAGTGTAATTATTGGAATCTTTTTTATTATCTTATTTTATAAATAATTTTTTTCCATCAAGAAGCATAATCTAAAATAAAAATCAGTAATACAAAATTGAATTTGTTTATTTTACTCGCTTTCATATCTCAACTATTTTATTGAAATCCGTCAAATTTTGGATATAAAGAGTCATTTCCATCATACCTTCAATGCCAAATTATAGGCACAATAGCTATATAATAATAAAACTGGCGATAGTGACGTCTGTATACGAATATAAACTACAAATTTAATAAATACTTTAATGTATAGCCACATAAAACCAATACGTTGAGGTTGTGCTATTAATATGATTATTACAATAAAAAGGTACCATGCTCATATCAAGAAACATGGCTATGCGCCTCAACTACACAAAACTATCTTCGTGAAATATTGCATCAATGTAGCCTAAGTCATGAAAATGAACATAGAAAATCTTCTGCTGCGGAATAGAATTTCTTTTTGGTTATTGAAAAAGCACTCAAAATAGGAGCGTGAACATAAATTGAAGTATATAATATATATATATATATATATATATATATATATATATACAAAATAAACATAAATTACATAGCAAGTGGATGATGTTGCTTAATCTTACAAATTACATCCTTAATTTTTGAAATGCATTTATGTTTTCGGGAATACTTCACAATGTTTATTTACTTAAGAAAAAAGTGATAAGTTCATGATTATAATATTATAAATTCGAAACAGAGTTAAGAATACTTTACTAACCATTTACCTATTTTCGACGCTAATTTCGCGTTTTTCCGTGAACTTAATATTACATTAAAATACCATATTCTCCATTTTCTATGAAAACGTAAGTTAACTCTTAAAATTTTAACTTACTTTAAACTGTTTAAACGTTAAACTGGGTTTCAATAAATTTTTCTATTCTTATTACTTAGTTAATGGATTTCTTACTAGATAATTTTACACAATTATTGAACCTAAAATTTCCGTTATATTAACTTCCATTTTATAAGCAGCAAAATATTTTATTTTGATATATTATTTAATGCCTTAAATATCATAAAAATACTAGAATATAATTATTCTTGTATATTTTGGTTCAATTAGGGTTTCAAAGTTAATTTTCCGTTAGGTAATATTTAGACTGGAGTTGTCACCTAATAATTTCTGGTTTAAAGCATATAGTCTGCCTGAACTTAGATAATAGAAAAAAAGTATTTAAATTACTAGTTAAAAAAATTGCAACAACCAAATAGATGATTTCAGTTTTTGACATTCTCTTCGGTATGCTGTTCTTTGCTTACTACACATAGAGCGTCAAACGAAGATACTTTTTGTCATCTTAGAACTATGCTCATATAAGTTCATATACAAACTCTCAATTAGGTAGTAAATTAGTCAGTAACAATAATAAAATTTAATGTAATCAATGATTATGACCTAAAACGTTCTATATTTCACAGATACTTACTCAAAAATAATGATTTTAAATAGGAAGCACCGAAGTATCAAATATAATACATAAAATTCGCCCAAATATTCAATCGCAACAAGAAAGTGTTGTTGGATATGATATATTTGACTTACATTTGTTACATAAAAGTAAACATATAACAAGTTGGTTCACATTTACCCTTACCAGTTTAAATTTATTTAATACATTGTTTTCTATTATGTGTTGTTAGTACATACCTTGTATTACATAACATCGTAAAATCACTAGTAAAGTTTAGGCTATGACGTTGTTTTCTTTCGCGGAAGAACTGGATTTTGTTCACGAAATTTTTATGTAAAACAAATATGCCCAATGACAATTGAATTTTTGCATCACTTAAAGGCAAACTGTTTCTTACCCGTATATACTTTCTCTTGTCATATTTAACTTACCATATGAAAGTACAAATAATCGAAAACAACAAAATTTCAACGGAATTTGTTACATGCCTTTGAGAGTCTACATTATGTGAATCCTTATAACCAGTAATCATACATACACATATATATTTTTATATATATATATATATATATATATATATATATATATAAATAAACATCTGGTACAGACGTAGGTATATATGAATATTTATGGCCCTATAGTGTCTGAGTGCCCTATAGTGAGAAACACAAATTAATCTTTACGTAAACTTCTAGTAATCACGTCGAATATATAAAACGTAGCTTCAGCTCGCGACTTCACTTGGAATATAAATGTCATCTATGTGTCAATTAAAGTTACAATCTATTCCAAATTTCCGAAATCCGTTTGCATTCAGTTGTAAAATAGCAATCAAGTTATGAAAAAGGAGAAAATCTTTAATATTTAGAATTACCTCTATAAATAATACAAATGTTCTTTGTTACACCTTTATGTTATTATTCGAACTCTTAAATAATTAAGTAATTTTACCTACGCGCTAAATGCCACGTAGCAAAATGGAAATTTCCATCTATGTCTTACCTTCCTCATTACCCAAGTATTGCAAAGAGAAAACCATTCCAAAGAGGCACTTTCGCAATGACTTTCTTGTGAGAGTGCTTCCTTTCAATTTGCCTCTTTTCCACCAGTCATAAAGAACAGCTGTATGACTGGTGGAAAGTATATATGTGTATATATATATATATATATATATATATACATATATGTATACATATGTATATATGTATATATATATATATATATATATATATATATATATACATATTATACGTATAAATTGTTTCAAAATATTAAAATAGTGGTATTTTAACACTCCTAACTACTATTTTAGCACTGTTTACATTTATGATTTAATAGACTGGCAGCCTTTTCCAATCACATAACAGACATATCCCGTATACGCGCTTATATTTAGTGCTACATTTACCTTCCTCGAGTCATGGAATAAAATGTATCTGGATTAACAAAAATTTCAGGATAAAAAGATTTAAAGTAGATTTACAAAGAGGGCAACTTATATTTTCGCGCGATCTGACAAGGCCACATGCATTATAGCACCGTAAAAATATGTGATACGTAATGTTCTCTTTCAACGTTCGGTACGTTTCAACGTTTGTTACGTATACGTTATCACACTCTGTATTTTTACACCATCTATCATAAAAGAGGGTTCAATGAGAGCATTTAGCGATAATCTTATTACATCATAACTATATCCTTATCGTGAGTAGGTAGTATCGATATAATCACTGAAAAATATAAATAAAATATTATTATATTTTTCAGTCATTCCAATGTTTTAATTGTTTTGAAAAATATGAAAGTTTCTACATGCAAGAAATTAATTCAAAATCGTTATTGACTATCTTCGCTACATTTTGTATACGTCATATTAGATTAAGGGCCATAATAAAACTGAATTCCCTTAAATAACCTGTCATCGGTAATTGCCATCCTTTTCGTGTCTGGTTGATTGTTTCCATTAATTTGTAAGGTATATTTTAATTATATATATATATATATATATATATATATATATATATATATATATATATATATGTATACATAATGAGAAACATAAATAAAATATCGTTATATTTCTTAAGAATTGTAATGTTACGATTTTTTTCGAAATATGAGTTTTTCTATCTGTTTGGATCCTTTTAATATCAAGTACGATAAAAAAAATTACAAAAATGTAAAAAATTATGCACTGTTATAATGTAGTTACACTGATTCAAATGTTCAATTCAAAAATGACCGTGGCAAATTTCGATTCACGTTAGTCTCTTTATCATATGTTTTATAAAGACAGTATCAACATCGAAAAAGAAAAACAAAAGACTTACGCACGGCAAAGTTTTAAACATTCATAGAAAAATATTACATTTTCCCGTTCCTTTAAATTTGTCAACTTTGTATAAAAACTTTAAGATAACACGATTAGTCAGCTTTTTAGCAAAATTAATTAATAACAAGTATATAATTATAACTCAAAATCTTCTTGAGAGTGTTGTTATATATCCCATGTCATTATTGATTCTTTAATCTGTCTGTCTTTCATCTGCCCACCTGAGAGACCGTCCGTCGGCTCGCCAGTCAGCAGTTTCCGTTCCGTTTCCAAAAATACCTTTAGACCTATGTTACCTATAATTCTTCCGGAATAAGAGTTCAGGAATACTTACACCATGCTCTTTGAACTGAAATGTTCCAGGTGACACGTGAAATAAAATAAATTGAAGTAAATTATTATGTTCCCCCAAAAATTTCTGTGTAAATTTTTTTGGCGTTTATCATTGAGATTTGTCCAAATTGACATGGTTTATTATCACGCCAAATTTCATTTATCTACGTGAAACAGTTTTTGAGAAAATTTTTAACAAAATCAACCTTATACCATTTTCCTCCTCTAGTATTTCCATGTGAATAATTTGAGTGTTAACTATTGAGATACATACAAGTTACTACGCTGTACCTCCACGCCAAATTTCATGTCTATATAGAACGGTTTAAAATAAAAACAGCTGTGATCCACATACAGATGATTCATCATGTTTGAGACATAAGAGTTCTATTTTTACCTTTTTGAGGTACCTGTTTCTAAAAATATGTAAATATCATATTAAATTAAATTTGCGAAAAAATGAAAAGAAACAAGGAAAAGTATTAGCAACTGATACTATTAATCTGCTACAGTCTATAAAAAATGAAAAAAGTCAATATAAAATAATGAACATAAACAAAAAAATATAATCGCGCACTTAACATTGAATTAAACGATAATAGTTCATTTTTCCTCCATATTTTGCCACCATGCAGCTATACCTGAACGAAAGCTAGAACGCTGTCTTTTCTAAACAGTATAAATCACTACGATGTAATGACGTATCGGTATCGGTATCAGTATTATGATTTAATCGATATAAATAATACTGATAATAATACATAAATAATAAGTTTCAGCAAAGCTCAAATACGTATCATTTATTTATCATATGTTATTGAACTATCGAAATACGCAATCATTATCGACACCAAATCATTATTGGAATACCAAATCATTATCAAAATACTTTTTATATAAATTTATATAAACCATTAGAATCTGCTTAAACTACCCGTCCAGTTAAAACCTACCCATCTTAAATGATGGATATGGGTAGCGCCAGGGTGAGCGCTAGGATTCGGTTTCACAATCGGTCCGCGTGCCGGGCCGCATCGCGATCGCAGATTAATTAAGGACTTGTGCGGTCAGCGTTAAATTTTAGGATCATTCAATCGTAGTAAAAAACTATTTCGTTATTTTTAAATTTATATCGAGCCTCGTTAGTCGAGATTTAAGGCTTATATCTTTATAATTTGTTGCTAAGAGTGTTTATCAAAAAATATTTGAAAATCTCAATGACCGAGCCGGAATTGTTGTACCTAAATTTATTTAACATAGTTTTGGCGAATTTTCTCTACGGAAAGAATGTTTTGAAATAGCTCTATTAGCGGAATAAGAGACAATGAACCATTTGAAAGTACACACACACACACACACACATATGTATATATATATATATATATATATATATATACATGCTTTCAAAAAAATTATCTACTTTAAAAATATGTTTGTGGGTTTTTTTTGTTCGTATGTATAAATATATACGTACACACCCATATGTACGAGTAGGTATATATTTAAACGCATGAATAAAATTTGGTCGAGATCAAAATTTTTAATACATCATTTTAACACTCAATTAAAAATTGTTCTTCGATAATTGCACGATCCAAACCATTCACAATTTTTGCATTCTTTCTCAGATTTACACAATAATATTTTAATTAAACTTTACAGACTTTTCAATCAAAATTTATTACTATTATCCTCACTGTTTTTAAGAAATCGACGCGCAATCATTGTAAAAGAAAAGGCACAAACATTTCGCCGACTTCTGAAACCGGTACATTACGCACAATATATTGGCTTGACGTCAATATTCTTTAATATCACCATTGTAGCGAAAGTTTAATATATGTCATTTATAATCATTTCACATTTTTAGTAAAAATCACCATTATACATAATCGGTAAAAGTACACAACCTGACGGGTGGATTAGAACGAGAGAATATTACAACATTTATATGTCAATTTTTATATTTCATTAAATTGATGATAGGATAGTGTCTGCGAAGCACAGAATAAATAAGTAAAAGAATAGCATCTGCGATGTTAAAACCGATTACTTTAACAGATATATGTTACAAGATTTAAAGTAATAATCTACAACTTTGTCTATCAATTTAGTACATTTTTGAAGTTATACTTCTTTAGGCGCGTTATGAAAAAATGATGAGAGTGAAATTTTAAGATTCGTCACACAAAAGTTACAATATGAAGTTGCAGCGGTTGCAGTCTCGAAACAAAAGCTATTAGTACCATCGTCGCCTCTGTTCACTGTTTTCATATTCATAGTATTTATCCACATGTTTCTAGTGTCTTCATTCACACACGTGTTTTAGTTTCATATAAGTGCGTTTTATATATGTGCTGATAAATTATATTCAGTAGTGATTTAAATTCAATATTTTGATTAATATATTTACTATTCGTAAATATTAGTGAAAAAATAGTGTTTATAGACTTTTTCAAGTGCTCCAATATAATTGAGGTTATCTATCCGTATGTATTATTTAATGATGCCAAAGAAGTATAACTTCTCACGCGCGTACATAAGTACACGCACCCTTTTTTTACCTTTATTGAAATATTCAGAGTTGAGATTTTTAGTTGATACTATTAACTATTGCAATGCATATGCAATATAATATTAACTACAGTGATTTTTAGCAATAATCAATTCTTTACTTTAGAATTAGCATGAAAACCGTAAATTAAACGTTCCAAGCACCTAACATTTATTGCTTTTACTTTAGAATTTTTTGTCATTAATATATTTTTCCTCATTTAACGGATTCATTACAATCGTTTAACCGTTCTTAATTTTTTTAAATTAAAAATTAAGAACGGTTAAACGATTGTAAAATTTGCAACCACACTTAACTGAATTTTGCGTTCAAATTTTTAAAAAATCAGTTAACTCTTTCTTGTTATCGGAAGTAAAATATAATTTAAACTATTTTAGGTTCTCAGAGGTAATGTATTTTTGGGAATGTAGATTTATAATTTTCGTTGAATGTTAAACGCAAGATTTCACAAGTTATTAACTACAAAATCGAGTTATTACTTAAGTTTTCTAGAATCGTTTCAAGATAGATCCATAATCGGTTATAAATTAAAGCTACTCATAATGAAATAAAAGGAATTACAAAAATTTCTTCTGAAAAGCTATTAAACATAATTACGCAGAAAACGAACTGTGTGTCGGAGCATTCATAACCGAATAGTTGGCTTTATATCATGAAATTGTTGACGCAATTTAACCAATATTATTTTAAATGAAAGTCCTAATCAAATACTTGTATTTAAAGTTTATAATTTTTTTAAGCCCATGGATGAAAGTTAGAGGAGTGGATTTGACCCATTGCACTTCATTTTGAAGCCAATATTCGGTAAATAGGATTTAATGAAAAATGAGAATTTTACATCATTTTAAAATACCTATCAAATTATATACTTCTTGACAGAATGTGAAAAAAAATTTGTTCCATTTTTAAACAATTTGTAATTGAAGGCTAACTAAAAATTTAATATTGAAACCAGGTTTTTAAATTGATTTTTACCCAATAATCCATAACCAAGTTCTAGGTAATGTTACATGGCAAGGTTTTAAAGTTTTTTATTAATTTAGGTATTTATTTATACAACATATTATTTATTATTGAAATCCACTGGACAAGGCATTCAATTTGAAAACTATCTTGATGGCCTTTTCCAATTTATCTTGTCTCTATCTGTTTCACTGAATTGTTTTCTCTTTTTACTCTGTAAACGTCACCATACAGGTTGTTAGTTAATAGAATGTGCTGAAAAATAATTAATTTTTCTTTCGTCCTTTATTACGGACGAATAATTTATTACCAGATAAGAAAATATTTTAATTTTTACCACAAATTTACAATTATAATTGCATTTTAATATTTTAATACCATAAACAGAAATTTAGTGCGAAAAAAATTAAGAAAGACACGGTTCATCGGATTTCCTTTAAGGGTTTGGTGCATTCCATCATATATATTTGATAATACCGCACAGCGTAGGTGTGTGTGCTCTATAAAACGCTTAACGCTTGTATTGGTATGAAAATGATATATTTCTAGAACGAGATAATTCACGAAAAAAAATTGATTATCATCATCTTATTTTATTCTCAGGAAGTTATATAAGCGGGCCTTCTAAACCAATGTAACAACAACTTTTATATTCATGGAAAACTTCATTTCACAAACCGCAAAACAATTTAGTAAGAAGAAGAAAAACTTAATCAGCATATCATCTAACATATTAAAGGCCACATATCGTCACATATCGTCGTTTTTTATGGATTCAAGCAAAAAATACTTACCCTCTTGATATAAAGCTCCTAATACAATAGCTTGCAGTTTCTACATCGCCATAGACTGTGTAGTATTTACATATGTTTTTTAAGATGTAATTAATAAAGTTAAAGTAGTCGGAGAAAAATGCTATAACTTAGAAGCTTTCGTGACGAACGCTGGCAAAGCTAGTACAAATAAACAAATAATATGCATGGGAAAATTATAGGTCTTATAAAAGTGTAAAAGAAAATCAAGGAGATCTTTTGTCTGTCTATTGTAGATAGGACACGATAACAATTTTTAATTTAAAAAATTTGTCGGACAAAAATGGCCTTGTTTTGGTTTATTAATCTTAATATCATAGAAATTTTAAACGTTTTCAATCAAATTTAAAAGAAAATAAAATTGTAATGGCATTTTTATGACGTTCGCTACTATGTATACATGTATTGAGAAGGGAACAGATGGAGGAAAACGAGACAGTATCTTCGTCTCCTCTAAAATGTACCCTTGTGAAGCCGAGCAGGTCGCTAGTATAATATGAATTAGTGATGATAGACCTTAGGTGTGCTATCGCGTGTCATACACTCGTAACCACAACTCTCAGCTTCAAGCGAAAAATACTTTCATACGCAAGAAACACATATATTGCAATCAAATATGGTACTTAATTATATTCATAAATAAAATTAGTTTTTGTTATGAAAATTGAGCGAAATTTTATTTCATTCATATGCAATACGCGATTTGATATAAACTAACGTCTGTAGTTTTTATTTATTATTTGATACAAACTATAGATATTGTAAATCTGTATTAAAATTTTAATAACAATTAGGAAGATTAAATAAAAAAAACAAAATTATATATATAGAATTGAAAATATTATGTTTGTTTTATGTTTAAAATTCCCTTTAAATTACAATTTGCCTACAGCTATATTTGTTAGCACGTTCGATAGTTATTAAAATTGATAATTTACATCTAACGTATAGACATCTAATGTAATAGGCGTCTATTGGAGCCATGTGGAAGCGATGTTAAAATACTAATACGTATGAAATGTTTAATTCAGAAATATAATTATGTGAAAGTTTTTTTTGATTAATTTCATACGAATAATTTTTGTTTGTAACATTTTTCTTCTATATAATTAACATTTTTCTTCTATATTTATCAACATATCGACATTATATAGAAATCATACGTTCTAAATTTTTTTCTTTAGCCACACAATACAAAAAATATAATTTTTGTATACCGATCGTGAGTTTAGCAGTTTTCATGTGACATGTCTATAAACAGATAAACAGGTAAAGCTATCTTATACTATTTAACATAATACCTTTTCAGATATCATGCTAAAAAGTATTTCAATTTATTAATAGGATCTCAAACTATACAAAATTTAAAACTACGTTAAATATATATAATAATTTTTGCGTGATCCACATACAAACACACGATCAGGTACATAAACATTTTAACGCTCGATTTCTTTTTTATAGTTTATAATATTTTATGTATATCAATCTGCACATCTTATCAAAAAAGTTCTATGATGATATTCTCAAAAAAGCTCTGCGACTAAGTCACGATTAATGACTTCTAATCTACAATTTCATGTCATTATCTACTAGCAAGTTATATAACTTCCTGTCGCCTGCAACGTTAATAATGGTAAAATTGATTTAATAAATTTTATGAAATCTGAATCCGCAAATAGGATCGAAAGCTCTCTACAGAACTCATAAAGCTCTCACCTCTGCCGATTAATATGTGAGTCACGCTGCATCGCAAGCGAGGATTAATTAAGTACGTCTCCGGACTAAGCAAGTAGTCAGGTGGTAGTTTGAGAACCAAAAACCCTTAGAATTTAGTTTTTATTTGACAGGGTGAAATAAATATTGCGTTTCACTATTTGAGATCCGAATGTTAAAAACAATTAATATGTTACTTTATCTAGAAAAGTTTCATTACCGAATGGAAAATGTTATTTCAAATAATCTAATTAACTTGCTAGTATAAATATTATGAAACGATTGTCTCTTTTATATTATATATATGTATATATATATATATATATATACATATATATATATATATATATATATATATATATTATTCTGTGAAAAAATTTAAAAAAAATTCAATATTTATGTGGTCTTGAGACTGATAGTAATACAACGAAATCCCATAACTTTTTTATGAGTACTAGTTATTACTAAATATTATAACATTAAATAATTTACAATCGATTATTGAATTCAGTTCTAATAATACGTCGTAAAATTAAATGGGAAACGGAAATTGTAAAAGGATATATATTCCTAATCTTTATTAAACTATTCATAATATGAATAAATTATTATTATCTGCAAATACCTAGTATCAAATTATTCTAACAGATTAAGTTAATTGTTAGTATACTTTTTCAGTAATGAAATATCAAGTTTATTGAGGATTTTATTACATTTTAATGAACGGGTGTTTGACCGCTATCGCTTTGGATGCCAGTTTAATGAGTGAATAATATGGAATAATTTCAATTGGAAATTGTTATTGATATCAATTTGTTGTTAATTTTTATATTATATTGAGGGAAGAGAGTAATTTTTATCATATTGGTAATTTTAACGTACTATTCTCGTTTTATGTTAAACCATAGCTAAAACAATTGGTGAAAATACTTGGTATATTGAGTAAAATTTTATATAATATTTTCAAATTATTACTCTTAAAGAAATATTAAATGTGAAACTAAGAAAGCCAATAAAATAGCTGTAATTTATTCAAACTCGCGAGTTAATCTTTTGAAGTGCGGTTCCCTCGTTGCTTCAACCAGTTCATTACTCAATATATAAACAAAAAAAGTTTCACGTGAAGAGTATACTTAAATAATATGAAAGTGAAAGCTGGTAATGTACATTATCACTTAATTTATTCAATATCAGCTTCTTAAATAAAATATATGCTAATTATCCAGAAAGCAGGACAAAATAAATAGTTTTTTCTCAATATTAAGGAGAACTTTTAATAAATAAGTTTAATACTCTTTAAAATAATTTTCCTTTCTGCTTTTAATTTCAATCATATAAAAATATATAGTTTTACACAAACAAGTAATTCGGTATACATTCAAATTTCACCAGATTTTTTTACATTACGAGTTATAATGTTCACAGTTTATGAATTTTAAAATATTAGTGTCTAATTGACGCTTCGTTATTTTTTAAAACTTTTAGCGGCCATAATAAAATTTATTGAAAAAAAATAATGTAATTTTAACCCTTCTCTGTGTATAAATCGTCTTGAAATGTTCCACAGATATTTGTCCTAATAAATTTACCCAAAAACATACTTCGGGTAAATACAAAGATTGTTCAAAAGCATAACGTTTATTTATGTTACCACATTTTTCTGTCATCTCAGTGCTTTTCTCATTTCAGTAAAAAGAAAAAAAAGTATTTACGCCATCCATATTTCTATTGATTTTGGGATATCCGCAATATATTACACTTTAAGCATATTAAAGACTAATAAAAGATTCAAAAACATTTCATTACTATTTTTCAAAAGTATAGAAAATGTTAAAACATTTAATTTACATGTTCACAAAAATAGACGAGTGGTCTAGTAAAAACTGTGCTAGAACTATACTTTCAAAACTTTAAAACGAGACAATGTCTGAATCGCGATAATAATAATGTGATATTGACACATTTTAATAATAACTTTACAAATTTTGTATTATATCACAAACATGGTTAAACGTTTTCGCATCAAGAGTAGCAGATTTATTCGAGTTATAAAAGAAAAGGGTAAATTCGGAAATGTTTGGCTCATCAAACAACTTGACCATAACTTTAATGCAGCGGTCATGTTTCTTTATTGCACACACGCATCCTGCCAGTAACTTTCTAGCACAGTGAAAAAATATTGGTTCAGTTTTTTTACTTTTCTTTCGGAAATATTTTTCCAATAACCAAAGACAATAGTCCGGAGTTTTTTCGGTTGAAAGCATAAATTTTCGGGAGGAAAAATCAAGGGCGGAACGGATTTCCAAGCTCGAAAACTTATAGCTTTGTTCTTTTCACAGAGCATTAGCGAGTCAAGTGTGTATTCAATAAGATATTCCTTTTACATTTTGAAAACCTTCGAAAATGCACGCGTGTGTATACTCGGATACTTTTAGTCTACGATGCGATTTACGTTTACGTAATATTAAATTTCCTTTGAAAACATCTTCCCTCATTACTTTCATTGACCCGATCTGGATTTCCATGTAGTATTTTAAACATTTCTATGAGAAAATAAAGTGAATAAGTAAGGATACAAAAAAAATAAGAAACGATAAGTCATTGAATAAGACAATCACGAAAGGAAAACGAAAATTAAATTGACTCATTTGATAAGCGAAACCCAAGTTAATTTTTTTTTTATTTTCCCTAAATTTTAATAGCCTTAATACTTTTGGCACGTTCTTAATTCTGGATTATAATAGGAATTTTCTTATTTTTATTTCTGTGTCCTGAAGTTTCAAGATAATTTCAACATATTTAATAGAAAAAGTTATGAAGAACTAAAATATTGACAAGTATTCGACACTTATAACATTCGATATATACATACATATATATATATATATATATATATATATATATATATATATACATACACTATATATACTATATATACATACATATCTATAGAGTTTGATAATGTTTCATATCTATTACATTCGACATCTGTGCTTCTGTCATTTTATGCTTTTCATTTTTTTTTCCAACATAAGTAAACTTTTCAGCGTTAGAGATATATTCATTAATACATCAGCTCATAGATTTCAAAAAAAGAAGCACTTTGATGTTTCTATTATTAGTAATCTTAATTCCCATAAATTTTCACAAAATGAACGCAATTTTTACACAACAAGTGCCTGTCGCTAAATATTAAAAAGAAATGGGTATCATATTTTATTTTATTTGAATCGGGTTTTTTTCGCGGTAATTATCTATTTAATGAGTAAACCTAGATATTATAAACTAAGTATTCACTATGTCCCGACGTTTCAGACTGGTTGTACAGCCTGTGGTCACGGGAAGACTGAACAATCAACCAAGTGGGGGTAGTTTTGAAAAACACTCCCGCGTCGCAGCGGTGACTCCTATACATCTTCAGTCTTCCCGTGACCACAATCTATGCAACCAGTCTGAAACGTCGACGACGATCGTCACAAAATTATAAATGTTTTATGAAAACCATATAGTACTGAGTAAACATATAGAATAATTCTAATATTATGCATTTAAAGTACAATCTTTAGCTGTTGATTTTTACAGATTTTGCAATATTTGTTGTGTTTGAAATATATAGAAGAAATTCTAAAATCTTGAAAATTATTTCAGTTTCGGGTCGCTAGCATTAGTATTGTATTTATTATTAAATTTTCTCTCCGATTTCAATTCATTGAAATATGTATGTCTAAACACATCAATTTTTCTTCATGAAATGTCCATTTCGTATTCGAATATACGCAAATATTTAAATGATCAATAAATAAATCTGACTATATGGGAAGTAATGCTCAAAGCATTACGTCAATAATTTTTTTCAGTTTTGTCAAAAGTTATACAACCGTTTTTGAGGTTCAGTGTTTAACTTTGCAATTTATAATATATTTTAAAATTGTTTTTAATAGACTTTATTCCACCGATAGGAAAATGCTCAAATCTTATTCAAAACCGTCTTAAAAATTAGATAAGTTTCAAGAATTGTTCATCCTGTACATTTTTTTGCGATAGCTACGAACATGTTCCTCAATCCAGAGTACTGCTTCAATTGAAAGAAATTCTGCATAACATATGGAACAATCCGAATTATTGGATTTCGTTACATGTCCTAAGGCTCTGAAAACGAGCTCAATCTCCTTTTTCCCAAAATATACAATACTAGCACTTTCTGTGAAAAATTCTTGTACGTGCAAGGTGCAAAACTTTGGTATCAACTACATCCTGACACCAGAAACTTCCGTTCTTTTAATATTTTAAATGGCCGCCAGAAAAAGATCCTTTTCTCGCAATCCCTTATTTCTACCCTTCCTTAATTTCATCTTGCTAAATTTTTATTTTAATAGAATTAGTTTACGAATATCTTTTACAGTAATACACATTGCTTTATTCCCACATTTAACCACTGTGCTTGACTAGAAGACTTTGTACATGTCGCACTATGTCCGCTAATATATGTACTGTATATTGAATATTGAATATTCATATGTATGTTGAACTTTATAATAAATAACAAATTGAATAACTCATTTAAAAGCTCGGGTAACATTTTCATGAAAATTGCATGAACGCAGGACCATTTGTATCGCAGTTTCTCTTTCTTTAAAACTCTTGAAAGATTAAAGCGGGTTTGCTTTCAGAAGGGTGCATATAATGTGAATTTGTGATGATAATATCTTTCAAAAGATTTGAAGCCGTCTCCTCTTGTACACTCGCGTAACCGTGACTCTGCCGCAGGCATAAACAAAGGAGGCTTTGAATACCATAACAAAGGGAATATAAAATACTGAAATCATACAGCTCGCGATGGTGTGGTGCGCCATTTTATATAACCACAATATGTATTCCTTTAACTAGCTCCATATCAGAATAAATACTTACATTTTTCTCTAAAAGGTTATACTTATTTACAAGTATACGTGAAGTTAAGGTCGAGATCTTAATATTGTCTACGTTAGTCTTTGTTTTAGAGATAACAATTAAGAACTATATTCATCAATCCTGTTAATAATTATATATATATATATATATATATATATATATATATATATATATATATTTAAGAAAAAGCAATAATTTCGAGTAAATTTCTATATTTTTACGATTTCACGAAAGTTAACATTGTATTATAACCCAATATTAATGCAAAATTTGTTCCATTTTTTGATATACATTTAGAAAATATTTTTATCATTATAAATAAATTTAGTCAACGTGCTTGGAGCCATTCTGTTTCTTTATATCTCCTTATGACCTTTTGTATACAGTTAAATGAAATTACGTGATGTAGTATTATTTCTACTTTCTTCAATTTCTTTACCACGACCTAGGTTTCGCTGTATTAAAACATCTTCAGGTGGGTTATTAGCAAAGATCTTTGGTAGTTTCATTTAATTGTAAACAAATAATTTCTACAAAAGTGACGCCAAATATATTCAACCTTTTTTATAACTCCGTTAGTTGCATATTACAGCGCTCACAAAGAGAGATACTGATAACTACTATCTATATACTATAATAGATTGTAGTTTTTAGTACCTCTATAGATAGACTAATAAACTGATCCTGGTGATTCTTCCTTCTTCGGAGGAAGTAAAGTTCAATCATGTAAGCTGCTTTGAAGCGATCTTAATATATATTATAGTTAGGGTGGCAGTAAAGTTGTATGATTTCATCGTTGTTGAGAGTAATATATATTTCAATTCACGTCTGTACGGAATAGAAAATTGAAATTTCAAATAAAAGAAATTCATTTCTTATATTAAAGTATCTGTCTTTAATTTCTTTTATTAAAGGCACTATAAATATATGAAACTTCCGGAAGGCGGAGGTTCAATTAAATGTAAAAAGGCTGCATTTTTCCTTAACAACAATTACAAATACACAAAAAGAAACTTCATAAAATCGTTCCATCGTATGTCGTCTTGATTTTGTTATCTTCAGGAGAGTTTTTAAAATAATGAAAAAAGATGATCTCTAATTTTTTTTTCTCGATTTTAAATGAAAAAAAATTTGCTGTTTTTTATTATATTATCGTGTCTGTCCTTCATTTCTTTTCCAAATTATTGAACATTTTAACTAAAAAAATCATGAAATTGTAAATGATAATAGGGCGCTCGATGTTATCGCAGCGCATACTTTATTATCTTTTTATTTTTATATTTCCTAGAATCATTAGGTTTCAAGGAGGACACGATGAAATTAGTATATATATGCAAAAATAACTTTATATGTATATATATATATATATATATATATATATATATATATATATATATATATATATATATTTATATATATTAAGTTATATATTAAGTTATTTGTGCATATTTACATTACATTTTTTCAAGCAGCACTATATAAGTGACAGGCGTAACGTTCCTTGCTTTTATGAGGTATTTTAACGTAATCTGCCTGACGATAAAATAATATTTCTTTTATTTATACACCATAACCATTAGAAAAGAAAGTGCAGTAGGATAAATGTCTGCCACTGTCATTTAACCTATTGTGGAACTTAAAAGATTGATTTAAAAAAAAATCAAAGCAGTGTTATTATTTAGGGCACTTGTTTTTTTAACAAATTTCACGCGTACTCAATAAATGTAACAGGAGCAAACAAAAGGCAGGAATGGCTCTTATTATTTATTTTACTTACTTCTTTACTTCTGTCAACCTCTGTCAAACGGTTTAAAAGATGTAATCAAATAAAAATTACTGCCACTTACTGAACTACTAGTCGGATTGGGCAAAGTTGGTAGAAGAATGAAACAAATCATTAAAGCCAAGTTGTAAATGTTTGAGTCTGGTGAAACAGGTGTGATCTAGCATTGTAATACTGGAACACGATACTCTTTCTTTTAAGTAATATGAGTCGGAACAGGCTCGTTCAAATTTAATTATTCGTAAACAGTGTTTCTCCGAATTAAAAGTATGAATTTTCGAAAAGCGTTTTCCGAGTTAATGGTATGATTTTACTTACAATAAAATTTTCTCTCCCCGTTTACCTATAGTATAACCTTCTTTGATCGTACAGAAAATGGTGTACTGGTTAGATTAAAATGATATACATGGAACTATTTAGGATTTCTTACTGCATACAGATTATACGGAGGCATCTTTATTGTATAAAGCGCATAGCTTTTTTTGCAACCATTCTTACATTTTTGGAAACAAAAAGTGTAACCTGTTGAAAATGCTATTTGCTATCTGACATTATTTTACGTCATATAAATGAAATCAATACAACCAGAAAAGATATATTTATATACAATTACTCGCTAAATATCTCTTATTAAACCACGTCAAAATTCGGCACATCTGAAAATATAACTTCAATTTTGCTTCGTAATTTCATCAAGACTCCAAATAGAACAAACTTTTGCATCAATCCAACATCTTCTTTCTTTAATCCCTAACTGAAATCTAGTGTATATCGATCTCAAAGCCAGTATACTGCCCTAGTGTAATTGACCAGGAGTATGGTCATTGTGTTTATTTCAGATTATTCAGAAAATTTTGTTAATAGATCTGGAGTCTTCCATATGACCCAAAACTCCTGAAATGTTGTTGTCGGATTCACTGTTTGACGGATTGATTTTGATGTACTGTTTGTGTGGCGTCCTTGGTAATTTGCACTAGGAGTGAGATATTTAAAATCTATACATATCATATACATTTCGTTGGGAATACCTCAGTGTAAGAACAGTTTGCTCTGATCTACGTCCATGTTTTGCATCCATGAAATAGGTATGTCATGTAGGTATTCAAAATGGACCAATTTGAGTCGCAGACACCATTTAGTTAAAGCTAACGCAACAATTGTCTCACCGATTCTGAAATATATGTATGCGGAACAGTCCCTTTCCTTCCCTATTATAAATAATTTTTTTCGTCGATCTCTATTAAGGTGAACAGAGAATGATTGTTTATTTGCAGGGTTCTATACTGCCAATTGGAAACAAAAATATTATATTCTGACTTACTTGTCTGTCTTTTGATCATTTTTCGCTGAAACCAGATTGTCGTAGAAACTTCAAATCATGAGATGTCATCATCATGAAGTATCATCATCATGAGATATCGTTTGGAAATTAAAATTATATTAAAAACATTTTTTTCATAATACTAGGTATTATATCTTCAAATATGTACTGCAAAACATTCAAAAAATGTGTTTTATCCCTTCTTTATTTTGAAAAGTACTGAACCTAAATTTCAAAAAGAAAACTTTTTGAAAGTCTATACAAAGATTATAAGAACACCACAATCAATGATGCACTAGGCTATCACAAGCAATGTACTTGGTTTTAATGACGATATGATACAGAGAATTATTGAACCTTTCACTGCCATTGTTGAATATTTGAAATATTGAATTCATGTACCTATGTAGCAAACAAATTTTGGTCGAATTTATTTAAAAAGAAAAAAATAAGTGTACAGGAAGATTCATGTCATTTATCATACGATCTCACAAAACCTAGTTACCATAAGGTATAAGAGAATAAAATTCATATAAAGGCCGCGCATCTGAATCGCGTCTGCAATAATTCAAAAATCGATTTGTAGGTGGACTCTCGTGGTTTTATCTGCAGAACAGTCTGGGTGCCGTGACGCATCTCGGTCGCAGATAAATTGAGGATATCTCAGAAAGTTCACGCAGTTTGCAATAAATTTCAGAATTGATCACTCAAAGAAGCAATTAAATGAATATTGTGGCTCATTACATGAAACGTCTTTACTAGTTTGTTAAATCTTCTATTCCAAGTAATGTATTTATTCGTAAGAAATTTTCTTAAACGAAGTTGTACGGACAAATTATATTTCGATCTGTAAATCTGTAAAATAATAAATTGACATTTTTTCTCATCTCTAGGTTGCTATTAACATCGCAAATAATAAGTGTAATTAATTGGAAGATAGTCGTTCACAAATATGACAAATTGATCTTTAAAAGACTTAAAAGACTTCAACTTATATAATCATTTTTAAATGATACAAGATGGGATCATGTTGTGATTTAAAAGATAAATTAAATATTTTGTTTTCCTTTATAACATAAATGTATGAACATAATAAAATATTTGTTTGGTACTTAATACACTACACATCATACCTTCTGTTTAAAAACGATCCGGAATCGTTAAAAAGAAACCTGTCAAGCACAAGCTGAGTACAACTCGCACCACGAGGGTTCCGCACACATTTAGGCATTTATAAACAATGAACGATACATAATTTTGCCATTAAACTATTTACAAAATTTTAATTTTTTAGAACGAAATTATATTTCCTACTACATTTTTCACGATATATTGCCTACTGCATTTTTCACAGGCACATGTTTACAAAAAATATTTTTTATGTGGGAAATGATGAACGATTTTCGGATTTTCCTTTAAAATCCATAAAATTTTGCAATAAACAAGGTCTCATAGCATCAATGAGACCTTGTTTATTGTAAAAGTTAAGTATTTGATAATAATTTCAACTTGATCTTCCACGTTCTCCTGAGAAATGGGTTTTGACAGAACCAGAGACAGACAACGAAGTAAGGGTTCCTTTTGAGATAAGGAACCCAAAAATTTAACCGCTTAAAAAGAATCGGTATGTTTTGTTAAGTTGAAAATTCGAGAAACATCCTCAATATAAAATTGCTTTGTTTGTTTATTTTTAGTCTGTATTAAAAATCAAATACTTATTACCTCAAAGTTAGGAAAATTATACGATTACTATTCGATTATGGAAGCAAAAATGACTTAAAGGTATTTAAATGATTGGTTGTTATTTCGTATACGTTGCTGACTCTTAGACAGAGTTTATTTATATTTTCTGAGGTTATAAATTCTACATTATGGTTATTTAGATTGATTCGTGTAGATCTCGATTGAAGTACAATCCGGTTTGGATTGATTGTACCGATACATTCAATTTTTAAATAACGTTATTTCCTATATATATATATATATATATATATATATATATATATATATATATTTATATATAAATCCTCATCCTATTAAATTTTCCTTATTTCATTTTCTCTTGTTCCCATCCGATTCTCATAAAATTTTGGATATGAATCCTGAATATCAAAATAGCTTTCCTGAGATAGTATCTTTTGTGTGACTAGCCAATACAGCAGTTCAAATTGTTAGAAAAAATGGTTAAAAAAATAGTGTAGATAAGTATAAAACTAGCAACCAAAATATTGATTAGCTCTATTTAGTTATTAATTTAACGTTTACCATGACGAACTAATTAGCGATTCTGTGCGGCTAACGGTGTCGGCTTATTGGCGTGTCGAATTAGAGGCTAATCTTTTCATAGATGCATTGAATTAAATATAAATAAAATTTCACTGGAAACTAAATATCTCATTACTGTATTTATTAAAACTTAGTTCTTATGTACTGATATGCGTTGGAATTTTAATTATTGTTATTCTAAATGTTTAGTTCCTTTGTAATAAATAACGACTTTTAATTGGTGAAATGATATTGAGCACATTTTGACAGAGTTATTATCAATATGAATAACACAAGAATAAAAATGGAAAAATTTGTGCGTTGAAGATATTTGCAAGGAATGTTTCTTGGAGTAACTGAAATTAACCACAGAGAAGAATTAGACTGTTTTTATGTATCCATTTGTCTGCTTTTTAGTTCCTTAATGTGCATGAAGAAAAACGAATAAACAATGTTCCATAATGCTTGGCATCATTTTCAATATAATTTAGGCCCCATGGTGTAAAATGTATTATGGAGAGAAAATTTTAAATTCCAATATGTTACGCTATTTTGCAAAGAGTTAAATTTTACCTCTTGGTATTAAATCCAGAGGTAAAATAGGGAGGAATATTTCTATTTGCTTCCTAATCTAGACAAATTTTTAAAAGTTGGGCGAGCATACTTTCTTATTAACGAAATTAAAGAGACGTATGAAAATTAAGGAAACTTTGACTTTTACATTCATGTACATCAACAAAATAAGGGGAAAAACTTCTAAAAGGTGTGTAAGTTGATGCTTCCAATATTTTCTAAATAGTGAAAAATAATACGTAAAAACTTATGTCAGTATTGGTTTTAATGCAATTGAGGCATAAATGTAAATATGTGTTTTGGCAGGTAACTATTTTAACACTGAGAAATATTATGTAGTCGGATTTTTTACTTTTGATGTATGTGTGCAGTCATTTTGTATTGACCATGCATGAATACCTATATAAAGCTGAACTGGTCATAATTATAAAGAGAGTCTTAATACAACTATTAATATGACTAAAACTATTTGAATACATATTTTGGGACAGGAATATTTATACCAGCTGGAGACGGTGGGAAAATTTAAAGTGATAGGTTACAGTAAACATTTTTCCGATTGAAGTCGTTCCGCATTTCCGCAACTATTTAAGCTTACTTTTTGATTAGATTTTTAAAAGAATTTCGAATGTAAAATGTGACGATATTTAAAAATGTTTGTTGTTAATTTCTTATGTTATTAATTCTAGTGACTACATGATGTATACATACAGCATGTAACCCAGTCATGAGTCGTAGTTCAAATATTTTATTAGATTTCATTTCAATTGAAATATTTTTATAAAAAGCTCATATTATATTTTGATAGTTATTATGGCATATTTTTGTACTGCTGTAAAGAAAATACTGAATACAAAACATTTATACGATGATGTGTTAATGTCATTTAGTTAATTTCGATATTAAAAATATATTTACTTTGTCTTCTTTTAAATGTTTTAATCATTCAAACCCATTATATGGTTTAAATGATTTGGAACCATTGTTACGACAAACTTGTAAAAGGTGAAGAACCCCGAAAATACTTCCCATTTAGAAGACACTAATTTTAAAACTTCATGCAGAAGTTATTTTACTTATTAAATTTTACCTGCCCATAATTACATAACGGCAGTGGTATCGGAAGGTTAATGTTTATTATTATTTAAATGAAGCTATATATCCTAATAATATTATAAAAAATTTGTATATTCTTCACCCAAAATCTACAAATCTGGTTGACATACAAATTTTGTAGTACGATGAGCGTATAGTTTATAGATTGCACTGGATTTAACTGTATATGTTGTAAACGCATTCGGTGAAAGTTGCTGGTCTAGGCGCATTCGCGGAGAACGCTTCAGAGCTTTTACAGTTACAAAAATATTATGTGCAAGGGATTTTTAGTTCTTAATGAGTCGAAAGAAAAATCTCGGGTAGTATTTATCAATCTTTTGTAGATTAGGAACGGTATTGGTTTAGTGAAACATAAGTGGCGATATTTAGGTTAATTTATAAATACCCTAAAAATAAATACCACAACGATTTTAAGCATTTCCGTCTGATTACAATTTACATTTCACAATTTTACATTACAACGTGTAAATTTATAAAAATTGTACTTTATAGTTTGAATTATTACTTCAAGAGAAACGAAAAGTTTTTGGACATAAATGAAAATGGGTATACGCATTTTAGAGACTCTTCCGCAACTTATCAGCGCAAGGAGGGAACGAACAGGTTCTTCCCATTGACCTAGAATAATTTATGATTCTAGGTCAACGGGAAGAACCCAATAGGTTTTGATTATTTGCGAGTGTCAAAATGGGCGACTTAAATGACCGTATTTTTAAGGTTCTTCTTGATTACGTTGACTTAGAAACTTCATTTTTTACAATTAAAAGGGACCGTAGACCTAAGTATTTGGTACTATAAACTACTACTAAAAGGGTTAAATACTCATAATATTGTTTTTTAGAATTTTTGTCTGTTTCCCTGTGTGATTAGTTGAACACTTACCATGTCAAAACTACCAATTCAATAAAGATGTGGTTTTTTTTTAAATATAGGGGTTAATTTCACTTAATAATTACTTTTTTATTTATCGAAACCGGTTTACTCAATCAGAAGATATGTGAATTTACTATTTTCAGAAATTTTTTATTACTTTACATAATTGCGCAATAAAGTTTTCTACCTGGACAAATATTAATCAAATCTGCGTGGTTAGATATGGTAATTTGACGTTCCACAATAAATTGCACTTATTTCAAAAAATCAATTTTATAAAGTGGCATTTTATAAACTGATTTATTCGTGTCCCAATTAATCATGATACTTATAATAAATTTTATAAGACAATATTTCCGAATTATAAGTCTTCTTCCATCTTACGTGTATATATATATATATATATATATATATATATATATATATATATATATATATATAATACTATCAATCGTATTACATAAAACTGAAATAAAACAACAAGTGTTCACTCACCAAATTTAACAAGTGGTCACTCACCAAATAAACATAATGGATCAAAAGCTGTCCACCATGCGAAACATCTAAGGAAAAGAAATAAGTCAATAGGGTACATCCACAAATGTCTTTCCTTGGCGTCTCCATGGCTGTTCAAGCATGAGCAACATTCTTAATGTACACCTGCCGACACTCGCTTTGTCTCCTTCGTCGTTGCAAACAATGACGTCAACCTGCTGTTTGCAAAATGACATCAAAGAACAGTCAGTCCAAGCGAAACAAGGATCCCCATGGTTCGTAAAATATGAAACGATGCTCAGAAATATTATGCTGTTGGAAGTTACTGAAGTAATTTTATTGTAAGATGGAGTTGCTTAAAATATATTTATCAACAAATTTATGGTAAGGAAATTTATATAATAGCATTATTAACTATGGCGGAATACCCAATTGTTAATAAACGTTACTCGCACCTAAAGTTAAAAAGTTATTACCTAGAGTAACGTAAAAATAATTCAGTTGTTCTTAACGGATGTTTAGTTGTGATTAAATAAACGTTAGGAAATTATAGTAATTATATTAATTATTTTAAAATTATTTATACATTATCATTTATTTTATCTAGAAATTAAGATTATTTAGTTTTGTTAAAGTCCCTCTTTTACCTATCTTTAATTGAATAAACACAAATCAGTACAAATCAGGAAAATTGTAGTTAATAGGTTATATAAAGGTTAAATTTTCAGACGAAATCTGTTTATTTATTGTCTGAGTGCATTTAAAAATCTATTAACACCTGTCAATCAAACACACGTGTATGTTTGCATATATATATATATATATATATATATATATATATATATGTATATATATATATATATATATATATATATATACACATATATTTATGTAAAAAAAAAAATTATACATATATATATATATATATATATATACATATATACATACGTACACACGCACATAAGGTTTTTAACATTTGCCAAAGTGATTTAGTAACTCGTACTTGAATAATGCAAACCTTTAATTTTTATGGGGAAATTTCTCAAAGGTATACAAATCGGTATCATTTCGTTTTGAATATTTATATACATGTCGATATAAAATAAAAATTGATAATTATTTTAATGAGTGATAAAATAATTTTGAGAAATTTGTTAGTTGAAACTGAGCTGATTATATTAGATATTATTTTGAATTTGTAGATAATATATAGTTATCTTCACAGAATGTTGCGAAATGGCGTGGAAAATATTAATAACGATATTTGAAAAATTAATTCCATATGCGTTTGCATTTTTTTATATACATAAATTGTCTCGCGGTTGGATTGTCTAAATAATAGTATAGTATTCAACATTATATTAAGCATTCAATAATATGTCATTAGTAATACACAGTTTTAAAAAATGTATAGGAAATACAATTTGTTCATGTTTCGTGAATATTAAAATATCGACTCGGCTACATCACTACGTACGCTAACGTCACCATTTTGAAGACGTTTTACGTGACATGATTGAATTGTAAAATGAAAATAAAATATCTAAATATATTGCTTACTTATGGTAGGGGACGCCTGAATTTGATACGTTTTTAGTTCCACTGCGATTTCTCCAAGTTATTACACAACAAAAAGGCATGTTGTCGCTTTATAAACAACAAATATTGATGATATAGAGATAGATAGTAACTGTACCACGAGGTAACGCAAAGTGCAGAACGTCGACAGGCGGTGTTCGCTTGAAGTGTGCATTTGAACAATACCGTGATACGATATTTGAAAGAACATAGCATATCTAGTAGAGAGCAGGCCGGCGCTCGCTTTGCAACATGTTTGGCTCCTATGATTGACACTGCAGCATCCACCATCACTGCAATATTTAATACTTACAGATTAACGTCTACGTTCCATTGTGAATTGAAGAAGCCGCATATTATTCCTTTACCCAAAACATCTACACCTAACCAGCCTAAAGATTATCGACCTACATCTGTATTACCACTACTATCAAAAGTCTTTGAACATGTTATATACTCTCAACGTGTTAGTTTTGTATATACCCAAAATTTATTACACAATAAAATGTTAATTGGATTTTCTAAAATGTTCATGATAAATTTATTTTAATTTTTTTTCTGTATCTGCGAAAAATTAAACTATTCTTCGTAGAAAGCATTTATTTAACCTCATTTTATATGTTTATTATTTTTTTAAATAAATATCAACATAGTAAATCTAATAGATTAAACATATTTACATCCACTTCAGAAGTTACCCGAAGCTTTTTTGTTTAAAATTGCAGTGAAAGTGAGCTTTTAAAATTAGCACGCTAAAGATGTTTTTTTGACAAAATTAAAAAAAAATTATATTCAAAACAGTAGAATTCATTATTTTTTGAGATTGTAATTTAAATAATATTTGAAGGTCTGTAAATGAAAAATATACTGGTTTAAGACATCTTGCGAATTGATGTATTACATGTATTATTTCTGTAACCCACGTCTATGTGTCATAATTCATTAATAACTTTAATTATTTACACTAACGAAATATTTTTAGACAAGTATATTGATGTTCTGACATATTACATAATCGCTGTTGTTGCCAGTGATAATTTTGTGAAGTTGATATTAAGGTCAATGATGACAAGGATAAAACGACCGAAACAATACCGTCTGATGCACATTTTGGATATATGTTGGAAATTATCTCCGTTCGATCGATTCGTCGATTGGTTTCCGTTACGATTACTTCCAGTTTTCGTATGAAGCACACAAATTTTTTTTTAATTCCCGATTAATGATTATTTTATTTATTTCCTATCATGACAAACATGTTACTATTTATAATGCCAATACCTTATTCCTTTAATACAATTTTAATACCCAGTTTATTAAAAATAATAATAATTTGCGTGTATTAAAAGTACTACTTAAATTGCAAATATAAATTTATAAAAAATTAAGCAGTGAAAGTATAAAAACTATTTAACTCACGTTCATTTGCTAGATTGAATATATTTACATCCGCTTCATTAATAACCCTTTGTTGTTCAAAGCTAATGTAAACATATATATATATATATATATATATATATATATATATATATATATATACATATATAAATATGTTTTTACGTATATATATATATATATATATATATATATACATATACATATATACATGCGTACACACGCACATAGGGTTTTTGACCTTTGCCAAAGTGATTTAGTAACTCGTACTTTAATAATGCAAACCTTTAATTTTTACAGGGAAATTTTTCAAATGTATATAAATCGGTAGCATTTCGTTTTGAATATTTATATAACTGTCGATGTAAAATAAAAATAGATAATTATTTTAATGAGTGATAAAATAATTTGGAAATATTTGTTAGTTGAAACTAAATTGATTATATTAGATATCACTTTGGATTTGTAGATAATATGTAGTTATGGTCACAGAATGTTCCGAAATGGCGTGGAAAATATTATTAACGATATTTGAAAAAGGTGAGAATTGGTTTTGGATGGCAGTGAAGCAAAATTAATCACAAATTCGGCTTCGAATCCAATCCATATTACCTCGCGTCTAATCCACGTTGCTACTGTTTGATCTAGACATTTATACCTGTCGATAGCACGAGTCAGTCGAAAGTTACATTTATCTGTAACAACAAGTCCATTTTCAGGTTGATTACTTTAACGTGCATATATTAACCATC
The DNA here is from genome assembly GCA_039881145.1 of Druceiella hillmani. Classification (NCBI taxonomy): domain Eukaryota; kingdom Metazoa; phylum Arthropoda; class Insecta; order Lepidoptera; family Hepialidae; genus Druceiella; species Druceiella hillmani. The sequence continues at coordinate 104,692,988 of JAYKKI010000001.1, read as the reverse complement.
ATTAATGAAGATATTCAATAACAAATTTCTTACGCCCGCCAGACTTGGGCTCTAAAAAAATATGTTATACAGAAATAAACAGTCTACCAATAAGCCATACAGTGGCCTATACTGAACATGTTCGGCAAAATAAGATGAAAAGTATTGAAACACGAGAGAAATCCAAATATAGACAAGCATAACAAATTACATCTAAACTAAAAAACCGAGAAAAACACACAAGGGCATTGTGTGAAACAAAATCACCTTGAACTGGCAGTTATGGAAAAGTCTGAAAGCTTTCTTTTCGACTTCAGTCTAATTTTATTACAATGTATAGGATAATAAAAAAATAATAACACTATAATAATATAATTTTATGATATAATAAATATTAAAATTTTCAACTTTAAAACTGATAATTAATTTTTACCTATTTTATGTTTTTTAGTTGTATAATTCAATTAATTTTTTTGGTGTAATTTTTTGCTTCCCTGTGATGTCGTCAAAACTAAATAATTAATTTACTATAGTTATAAAGTTTCAGTCATAATTATGTTACATAGATCAAATTATTTGTGAATTGTTTTGAGAGATTATAACACTCAATAGTTGTCAATGTTTTTTTATTATCATAATCTCTCAGCCTAATTTTTTGATAAAATAATAATAACATTATCTTCATATAATTTTGTAACAAAGTAACCATGAAAATTTACAGTTTTGCAACTTACAATTAATTATTACATATTTTGTATTAATTTTAAATGTATAATCGAATTAAATTTTTTTGTGTAAGTTTTTTGGTTCGCTGTTATGTCACCGAAAGCGAATAAAGAATTTGACATTATTATAAAATTTTGGTTATAATTGTATTATATGAATGAAATTATTTGTAAAACGTTTTGGGGGCAAAAAACACTCAAAATTAAATTGTTATTATCATTATAGTAATTTAATAAATATGCCAAAAATTAGTAATTTTGTTTTTAAACCAATTACTCAGGTTTTTAGTATGCCGTAGTCCAACACGGCCATTTATGTCATTATATCCGTTTATGTGTGTGTGAGTGTGTTTTTGTGTATATGTGTATCCGTCCACCTGCCATCCTCTCGTAGCTGCTACAGCTTAAGAATTATATGCATAATATTCTGCAAGTACTTGCTTCAGAGAAAGCCATCAGTCAGTATTTTAAGAAGGAAATCATTATTTTTATTTTATTTATTAAGAAAAAGGTATGAAATAGAAACAAAACAGAACAAAATATCCCACAAAATATTATATGAGTGTTTGTCAGCTTTGAACAACAAAGGGTTATTAATAATGAATTTAGAATGAAGAATAGACTTTCAAAATAAAGTTGAGGTTCCAGAACAAAATATCCTACAAAATATTATAAGGGTGTTTGTTAGCTTTGAACAACAAAAGGTTATTAATGAAGCGGATGTAAATATATTCAATCCAGTAAATAAAAGTTAGTTAAATAGTTTTTATACTCTCACTGCTTAATTTTTTATAAATTTATAATATTTGCAATTTAAGTAGTACTTTTAATACACGCGAATCATTATCTTTTTTAATAAACTGAGTATTCAAATTGTATTAAAAGAATTAGGTATTGGTATTATAAATAGTAACATGTTTTTCATGATAGGAAATAAATAAAATAATTATTAATGGGAAATTAAAAAAAAATTTGTGTGCTTCATACGAAAACTGGAAGTAATCGTAACGGAAACCAATCGACGAATCGATGGAACGAAGATAAGTTTCAACATATATCCAAAATGTGCATCACACGGTATTGTTTCGGTCGTTTTATCCTTGTCATCATTGACCTTAATATCAACTTCACAAAATTATCACTGGCGACGACAGCGATTATGAAATATGTCAGAACACCAATATATTTGTCTAGAAATATTTCGTTAGAATAATTAAAGTTATTAATGAATTATGACACATAGACGTAGGTTACAGAAATAATACATGTAATACATCAATTCGCAAGATGTCTGAAACCAATATATGTTTCATTTACAGACCTTTAAATATTATTTAAATTCAAATCTCAAAAAATTATTAATTCTACTGTTTTGAATATAATTTTTTTTAAAATTTTTATCAGCAAAACATCTTTAGCCTGCTAATTTTGAAAGCTCACTTTCACTGCAGCTTTAAACAAAAAAGTTTCGGGTTACTTCTGAAGTGGATGTAAATATGTTTAATCTGTTAGATTTACTATGTTGATATTTATTTAAAAAAGTAATAAACATGTAAAATGAGGTTAAATAAATGCTTTTTGCTAAGAATAGTTTATTTTTCGCAGATATAGAAAAAAAATTAAAATTAATTTATCATGAACATTTTAGAAAATCCAATTAACATTTTATTGTGTAATAAATTTTGAGTATATACAAAACTAACACGTTGAGAGTATACAACATGCTCAAAGACTTTTGATAGTAGTGGTAATACAGATGTAGGTCGATAATCTTTAGGCTGGTTAGGTGTAGATGTTTTGGGTAAAGGAATAATATGCGGCTTCTTCAATTCACAATGGAACGTAGACGTTAATCTATAAGTATTAAATATTGCAATGATGGTGGATGCTGCAGTGTCAATCATAGGAGCCAAATATGTTGTAAAGCGCCTTTCTGTTGTATAATAACTTGGAGAATTCGCAGTGGAACTAAAAACGTATCAAATACAGGCGTCTCCTACCATAAGTAAGCAATATATTTAGATATTTTATTTTCATTTTACAATTCAATCATGTCACGTAAAACGTCTTCAAAATGGTGACGTTAGCGTACGTAGTGATGTAGACGAATCGATAGTTTAATATTCACTAAATATGAACAAATTTTATTTCCTATACATTTTTTTAAACTGTGTATTACTAATGACATATTATTGAATGCTTAGTATAATGTTGAATACTATACTATTATTTAGATAACCCAACCGCGAGACAATTTATGAGCATATATAAAAAATGCAAACGCATATGGAATTAAAGGATATAGGAAAAGGAAATTGTATACCTCTAGAATATATTTCTATTTTACCCTGTACTTCACTTCAAAATATTAATAATACAACAGAAAAGTATTTATTGTACGATAAGATAAAGTTGATAATGTAGACAAATATGACGATTATAATATAGAAATTCTTTCAGAATTCAGTGAACAAATAGTAATAATTCTGAATAAAAAAATGTATCTTTGTCAAAAAAATTAAATGTGTAAATTCTCTAAATGCACTCTTTGCGACCGCACATACATCAGATCATAGATTTTTGAGGGTAAAAGACAAAAGAGGAATGGTTTATCCTTCGATTAGTGTAATAAAAGTAAGTAAAAAAATTGAAACCTTCATTAAAATTCGCATTATGTGCAATTCCACAATTCAATCTAAAGACAACAAACAATTTTTAATGGCGAAGGCTTTGAAATTATGTATGGATGAAGATTTATTTCAGTCGATGAATAATCATCAATTTGATCAAGCGCCTTTAAATAACCACATAATTAATTTGGAAAACGCAATTATGGAAAAATACATCGATATTCGTTTGCACTATCTTACGAAAACAAGATACTCTAGGCTCTCGAAACGCCATTTCTTCAATAGACACCAGTTTTTCAGCGGCCAGTAAATACCCATAAAAAGACACTAGATTCATACTTAAAGTTGATTATAAGAAAGTGATACGCACTCATAAGCGATCTTAACACGTCATTATACGTTGGACACAAGTTGAAATATATATATTTCGTGTACTATGGCTATGTCAAATATGACTATTTTATACTCGTTTGCCTGAACTAATTAGAAAATTAATCGAACTTTAAATATATTAATAATTAAATAATAGTAGTACAAATATATTCTTCGTAAATTGTTTTAAGTATACACATGAAAATTTATATTTTTACATTTATGTTTTTACAATAAATTTTTCTTTTATATTTTTGTTTATCTACTTTTTTTATAGCGTTATTACGTGAACAACCAACATTTTAAATATTAGATATAATCTAGTCGTAATATTAATTTTATCGAAAATTTTTAAGTTTTCAAACTATCGATAAGATAATTAATAATTTCGACTTCACTAGTGCCTAGTTTTGTATGAAATTATGGAAGTGCATGGGATTTTTAGGCACACGACCATGTGTCAGTCATTACTATTGATTGGTTTGGTCTTTGTATGAGTAGGTTAAAAACAGGTGTAATATTTATGTCGCTTAGTGTACATGCATCCGAGTGACACGCTGGGTTTCCTAGCAAAAGCATTTATACTTAGACCGTCATAGGCAGCGGATTTTTAAATTCTGATTCTGAAATCAATTTATTGAAACCCATAATGATTGGTCGCCAAAAAAAATTAATCATAATTCGGAAAATAGTTAGGTCTATGTGTTAAAAGATTTTAAATTCGTCAAAGAGCGGAGCTCCAATTTTGCCTAAATTAAATAAAGTTATTTAGTACTCTTTGTACTAAATAAAGTTATTTAGTATTTAATTATTAAACTATTTAAAAAGGTAAACAAACAGAGCAGATACCCATGAAACGAAAGAATTTGAACATGTTTTTATAGTTTTTTTTAAAACCGAGTATAAAATTAAATACCTACTAGAGATAAATATATATAACGGCTAATCCCGTTAGTTTTGGAATTAAACCGAAATTCCTAGTTTAAAACCATATTAAATGATAAATATTTGAAATGAGTAAAATATTGGGAGAAAATTACGTACACGCAGCGTTAGTGGATCCTATATATATATATATATATATATATATATATATATATATATATATATATATATATATATATGCACACACACACACACACATAAATATATATATATATATATATATATATATATATATATTATATATATATATATATGAATAAATGCATGTAGGTTTATAGAGTATCTACTATCGCCCACATTTAACTTTATGACATGAAAAACACTTTAAGCGAATTGTCTTTACTGAGATTCAAAGAACGATAAAAATAGGTTTACGAAATTCCTTCCTTATTCTTATTTGAAAATAAATAATCTATAATACCTTTTAGGTTCAAACTTTCTACGTTTTCTTTTTCTACAGATAAATATGGTTTTCAGTATCAACATCCAAAACGTTTACTATTACCTGAAATATGTTGATTTTGCATGCCTGACATTTATTCATATATTAACAGAGTAATAATATCAAGTGGGAGACTATTTTAATGTCTGAATTGCAGATCTATAGGTATATGTATTGGGCTTATGTATTGGGCTATTGAAGCCAGGTGAATATTTGATCTATTTTTTTATATGTAAAAGTTTTAATAAGGACACTAAATTTTAAATTTACTTTAAAAATATTAACGTAAGCAAAACTCGCTAGATAAAACTGTGCGTTTCTTTAAACACAGGATTTTATAAAATTGTAAATGTTTTCCTTGAATTTTATGTTGGAATTTACAAAATAATCCAGTAAGTAGCAGAATACTTATCTTTTACGAAATCAATATGGAGGGTTACCTAAGTTAAAAAATTTATTAAAAAATCTTTCAAATAATAATCTATCTCCAATTATTAAATCCTGCCTTTTTTAGAACTTCTAGACATGAATCTCGCAACATTTCTTATACTAATATATTCTTTTAATAACGACACAATTGCATTATGAATGAATTCTGTGACTTACTTCCTTCTGAGAATAATTGTCATACATTAATTGAGGGGGAAACCTATAGGGAGAGCCCATGCATAGGAGTAAATCCTATAAATTCAAATGAAGGGCGGAAATTGATTTTCAAATTTCACGGCTCAGCACACGGGGAACGCCGTATGTGGTTTCCGGGTGATTAATCAATAGCCCCGTGTTTTTACATTTAAATATGCTTCATTATTTTTGCAACCGTTTTTCTGACCCTATAACGGAAGTTCGTAGCCAAAACAATGATACTTTAAATTCACTTACATTCATTTTTAGTTACCCGTTGAACTGAAAAGCAAGAATCTACCAATTTTTTATTTACCCGCTTTTAATTTTATTCTTTCACATACATTTTTCCGACACATCAAATTTTGTGTTGCAGTGAAAATTTATTTGATTTTTTCATCAAGCATACATTTTTCCGACACATCAAATTTTGTGTTTCAGTGAAAATTTTATGCTACTTTGGTGCTACCGAATTTTATATTTTCAGTTTATATAACACAAAACAATAGGTCTCTTCTTTACGAGTAAAATTCGCACAACAAAATTTCTGTACATGCTTAAATAGTGTAAACACAAATGGAAACAAAGAATTTTCATTAAACGATTCGCAAATATCAAGATAATTTTTTAACATATAGGCTATATATAGGATGTGTAACAAAGAATTTATATATAACTTATACTCTGCTACAAACAATAAGGAAAACAAACATAAAAACATTCTTGAATATCGCATTTTGTCAACACGTAGCTTATTTTACTTTCTAACGACAAAATTAATTTGTTTATTATGATGCGCGTACAGACAGACTCGCAAAATTAGAAAAGAACTATCGGTTTTTTTCTCCATAATTTATTTGCAGTACCATACCTGCATCTTATACATAACACAAAGTACGCCAGCTTATAGCACGTGTATAACACAAAAATTAATTTTAAATTTGAATATTCCTATGTATATTCTAGAGGTAAAAGGAAATTTATAACATCCATATGCTATGCTCAGTTAAAAAAAAAAGAAAACATTTTCAATTCCTTGCACAAAACAGAATTACCTCAAATTGCTGCAACAAATTCAATTCGTCTATTACAATATTATAGTACCTTTTTTATATTACTTTTTTGTCACTAACCAAAACTAAGAGATGGCAAAATAATTTTAAAAAATATCAGTGTTGTAAAATTAATCCCTAAATCTAACTTAATATGCGCTATTGAAATCTGTCTACATATTAATATTTTATACGAACGTGCGTATAGTTTAGCTTTTGCATGCGACCATGCAAAAGCAAACTATTTCATTCATGCTAAATTATTCTAAACAAATTTAAGAACGTTCAAATCTAGTCGCTGGAAATGCGTGAGCGTGGCAGTCATGTGACTAGGTTGCCGCTACGTGGCACTGCTACTACCTCGTCTGACTTCTCAAATCGCTACTCGTTCTCTTGTTTTGTATTGTCAGTTGAGTGTAACCGCAAATATTTACCACATTCAGTTCGCATTCCCCGTTTTTTTACACATTTTGTTTTCTTTTTCGAGTTGGTACCTATATCTTTCGTTGAATGATAGAGAAAGAAAAAAGCGTGTAAAAACCATAAGGCAATAAAATATTGATTTTTGGGTGTTTATAGGCTATATAAAAAATTATGGGATAATATGAAAACAAGTACAAAAGCGAAAAAATAGTATGTAGTACATGGAAAATTAGTATGAGAAAGTTACTTGTAGAACTGGTTGAAACAGGATTCGATACTTGCTCCGAGAAAGATTTGGTATAAATAATTAAAAACATTAAGATTGTATGCAAAAACGAGGTAAATAAAGTAAAAGAATCCCAAAATAGTAACAGATGTCTTACCTGTAACCGCTGTAAAGAGACATGAGAGATGAAGGGTTCTGTAAATTCAATCCACTGTCGTTCAATGAAATTGATTTTTCTTTTTTTCATTTTTTGAGTATTCGTCAATAATGGAATTACATCATTTTGTCTTTTTCAAGAAAGATATCTAATTATTCTCCACCATATTTGTGTCGGCAAGAGTATCCTCTGAAGCCGGTTAATCAAGTGCAACACAGATGACATCTCGTTTTATTTTCGATTCATCCAGTCATGAACCCATTTAAGTTTTTGCGAATTCCACGTTGTAATAATTTTCATATCTCAGCATAATAAAAGAAATCAAATTTTTTAAAAATAAGAAACGAGGTTTATATGCCTTCATTTTCTAGCCACGTACAAAAACAAACAGCTGCGGGACAAGCTAGTAACTATTTTATGATGTAGCGACCACTTGTCGCGATCACAAAGAATGTAGCGACCACAAAGAAGGCCCTGTGTGACAGGCTTAATCATAAATAGACAGATTTTATGTTTATTCATTATCGGTAACAGCGGATAAAATAGTTTTTAATACACTAATACGAGCATAATGAGTGTATAGGCATTTGAACAAATATATATTTTTTTATTATTCATTTTATAGAAGAAGTAATAGTACATTGGGCACAACATAATCACTGTTTCAATTTAAGACTGATTATGATGAATTTGAATGCCTACATTAATAGGGAATACAGTATCGCATGGAAACTACTTGTGCGTCAATAAGCTTACTTTAGTTTGTTGAAAACTCATAGTTTTTAGGATAACTAAATATTAACGATTGAAGCAGAGCAATGCTATTTATGCTCGGTCACAATTTTTCCATTACTGCTTGACATATTATGTAGAACGATCCGTAGAATCGTTATACGTTACGTTAATCCCATTGTATAGGTACCTTATGGAATATACTAACCTCATTGAATAATGACTTAAAACTAGTAATGCTTTTAAAATATCGAACAACTCATAAGTATCTGGTACGTTTACTTCATTATCAAATTTATTGTAGCAGATGTGAGGAATGCTATTATGGGAATTAAAAAATACAATTGAATCATAGCTATATTTTATTTTGTGAGTATAAAAATTGCAAATAACAATATATATTTTTACGCTCCGTTCCATTTTCAAAGAGAATTCTTGTAAACAAATGAATTTGACAGTTAAAATATGGTTGGCACAAAATATATATTCGTTCAGTTCACGTCGATTAAAAAAAATATTGTGTTATACTTACAATATTATTAAACTATAAACATAATCAAAACATTAACTGAGGAAGTTTAAACATGAATAATGTTATAAATACAATTGTTACATCATTATTTTACTAGTACGAATTGTGAAATTTACGGGATAATAATGGACAACCCTCCATTTTTCTTACAGAAAAATAAGAGGTTTCAAACATTTTGTGAGTATAATCGAAATGTCGACATTAAAAATGTCTAGACCATATATAGCTACAATATCAGCTTACATTGCAATATTTTTAGAATTGATGATATTGGGTTATATTTGGCTTAGATAACGAAACAAACAATGTTTGATACGTTATATTTATTTTCAAATAAGTGTTAGTACTACAATATTTTGCAGTATCGCACTTCAGGATAGGGTTTTTATATAATAAATGAGCTTTTACTCTTATTTCGATTTATGTTTTCGATTGTTATTTTTAATGCCAGAATTTTTTTTAAATCATTAAAAAAGCTTTAATGTATATATTCGGCATTACTGTTGATACCCACATCGCATTATATTTAATGACCCGTAGCGCAGTGACTACGGTACAAGCGTCCGCCTAAAAGCTTAAGGGTTCGATTTCTGGCTAGGTGGTTCAGCACTCATAAATTATAATTGGCAATCGATCACGTTTAATGGGTTTAGTGTCATAAAAATGCATTCGTGAGGATTGTCCTCTGTCTGTCTTTTTTAAGAGGAATTTTACGCAGATTACCCCAATACTGAGAGGTAACTGAGAACCAAAATGAAGTCATGACGGTATATACATATATATATATATATATATATATATATATATATATATATATATTACGCACTAAATGTAAAGCAGTTTTTGTAGTTTTGCAAAAAAAATCATTGTAAGAGGCATAGTATATTATGCGGAAATAATATAATAATTGAAGCATTATTCTGCAAGAAAACTTATATCCATGTTTCTAGTATTGTACAAGTAGTTTTAGAAATAATAAATTCATGACAATGGCTATGGAAAATATAATGTTTACCACATCTCAAAATCTTCCACAAATGTTTAAAAATTTATTTCAAATTGATTTACCTATATTAATTTTTATGTTACTTGTATAATCTGGAAAATCCGATCGCAGAGCTATTATAATTATTTGAGGCTTTCATTATTTACATGTTCACACAGGTGTTATAGTAATACTTTAGTATTCATATAGATTTGGGAGGTAAATTATATTTTTTCGTTCACTGTATGCGCACGTACATCAACTTAGCGCGTTTGACTGAACGAAGCGTACGCCTAATACACTGAACGGCGTGATGGAAAATAATCTGCGAGGCGCGAAGTGCACTCATCTGCCAACTAAACTCGATTTTTTTAATATTGCTCTCTAAATTTATGAGCTTTCGTAAAATTATTTTGTGTTATGTTAAGTTTATTATATTATTATGTTTTATAATATTAAGTTTGTTGTGTTATATATGTATTATTTTCAAGTTGGTTTTATAGTGTAATTAAAATGGTGAATATTGTCCTGAGCACAGTATAGAGCAGTTCGAGGATACATATACTTAGATTGCCGCCATATCACTGTGAAATATATACAATTGAGATTATCTGCGCACTAATGAAAGGATGGTGAAAAAAAGCACCACTTTTAAATTAAGCGGCGTCAAAAGACTTTTACTTGAAGCAATGTCATTAAGAAGCCCCGCGGCACGGTTGAAACGAACGTTATTAATATGGATAAACAATGTAATATACAGATTTATAATGAATATGTTCTGCGACTTCAGATTCAGATACTTCTCAGTAATATAAATGTGATAATCGGAGCAAAGGCGCAGGTTCATTGTGATGTTATTGTTTTGATGCATGCAGTGTATTTTTCTGTGAAATATTGTATTTCGTATATTTTTATACATTAATATAATTTACGTTTTTATAAAATTATTAGTAATCATTAAGATTACTTAAAAATAAGTATCTGTGATTATTTTGTAATAATTTAATTTTCTCTATAACAAACGTTTGATTAAACTGACATTTCTTTGGTAATTTTTTGGTATTGTTGTAAGTTTTTTTGATTTGTAGTAAATAAAGGGTTTCAAATATTTTTAAATTGCTTGAAATGCGTAATCCTTCTTATTTGAATTCCTCTTAAATATAAAACATCACCTATATAATTTAACTTACGTGTGTATACAGTGCCAAAAATCATACTAATAAAAAACTTATATTTGTTAACCACAGATATCAAATAAATCCATATTAAATTTCTAACGTGTATATAAGAAAAAGTTTTATAATAATTGATCTGTCAAATCGGTTTGATCACAAAAATTTTCTTTCCAAATAGAATGGAGTATAGACACTGTACTCAGTATAAACGATACGTTTTTGGGGATTTAGTTTTGAGAACATTCTTGATTGTGCCCATTTTTAAACTACACTATTAACATATATTGTATTAGTGTAATAGCGACTGCCTTTTTTAATAATGATACTAAAAAGAATTTATTAAACCAAATCAAAACACAATTCTGAAGCAAAAAAACTATTACAAAAATCATGTTCAAAACCCGAACTCTCAAAATAAATAATGTTAACTGGCGGTATAACCATATTTTTCCACTCTATTTATCGCACGACTTTATTTATCCATTTGGTGACTCATTTTCTATAATTACATTCAGTCACGGAGTTTAATATATATAATGCTTGGTAAATTATTAATAAAAAAAAAATATTTTTCCCGATACCGATAGTGAGTTCAGGAGAAAGTAACTTCAGGATCATAGCAGGAGAAAGTAACTTCGTCATAAAATGGAATCTTCGAAAATAGGAATTTGCACACGATACTTTTTTTGTTACTGCATTTTGTCAAGAAGATCCATCTACATAATTAAGGGTAAGTTGCAATAAATAAAAAGATAATATTTATTTGAATAATGTACTATTTAAAAGTAATTGATACCACTGGGAGACATTCCCCTTTACATATCTTATGAGAATCCGGTTTTTTTAAATACAAGACCCTAAAAATAGTTTAAAAAACTTTTTTGTAAGTACCGTACATTTTTTTCTAATTTTAATAATCTCACACAATTTGGGGCGAATATTTTTTTACTGACCCTATAGAATGAAATAAAGAAGTCTTTAAAAACAGTCAAAAATATTAAAGAAGTTTTTAAAAACAGTCAAAAATAACATATTTCTATATTTACAAGGCATGAACATCCAATTTTATTTTTTATCATAAAACGTTAAGAGTCTAGACGTACTCTAAATGTTTTTGTAGTATGTATGGATCCTTAACGCTTTATGCAAAAAAATGTGAAACATTTGGTAAATGCTTCGATGCTAAGTTATATTGGCCAGCTCGCCTTAATAATAATATACACACACATACATTCACATATATATATATATATATATATATATATATATATATATATATATATATATATATATATACACATATATATATATATATATATATTAAAGAACGTGCCTATTGTTCTTACAGGTGATTCTGTGCATTAAACTAAGTACATTCAACTTGAGTTTCTGTTACAAAACACACATTTTCTTGAAACAACAACTTTGACAGTGAATTTTTAGAAATAGTTGAGGGCTTTACAGTTCTTTAAAATGTTTCATACAGTTTGATACACAGAGTTACCTGAGTGAATTACAGATAAGTTGTTTGATACACATTATAAATGTACTTTTTTTATTGCAAAAATAATCTTAATATTTCTGAACAGTTTAATGGAAGCATTTTGTTCACAAACTATTGAAGTATGTACCGATCCGTAGTGCGGATTTTACTCATACCTGATGGATTTCCTTATTTTTTTACATAAAGTGCAAAAATATATAAGAGAAACTGCACGAATGTCTATTGCGAAACAAAATCTAGTATGACATGTATTACAAAAATATGTACTTGAAGAAAAACAAAACCAAAAACGGAGAAAAGGAAAATTAAAGAGATTCTAACCTGTAATTTTAGCAGTATCTAACAATGAATAAAAGTTTATTTAAACTGAAATCAATTCAAGCAAAGGTCATTTTATTGTTTCGGCTACAGATTTCATATATAAGATTAGAAAAACACTTGTAAAAACACAAGCAAATTTAAGTATAAAAACACGGGGCGCTTGATTAATTGTCCGGAAACCGCGCGAGGCGTTCTCCATGCGCTGAACCGTGAAATTTGGAAATCAATTTCCGTTTTTCATTTGAATTTATAGGGTTTACACCCAGACTTTATTATTTTCTGAGTAGTTTATTTGTTTTTATTTTAGAGAATTTTGTAAAAACTTCTTTACTTTATAAAATATACGTATAGATATATGTCGCAATAATTTTTACAAGGAGTGTTCACTGAAATCATTCGTCCTATAATTGTGTTTTTATGACAAATTATGTATCAAAAGATTCACATCTAAAAGTTTTAAAAGAGGCAGGAGTTAGCAGGGCTATGGATCGGTATTTGGAAAAATTTTAATTAATTTTAATTTTAATGTTAGTTTGTTTTTTTTTTAATGAAAGTTTTGAATAAATTAGATACCCTAACCCCTCCGCATTTATTTTGTAAAAGATTTTTATTGTACTATTATTTTCATTTGGGTATCATAAAAATATAAAATACAGTAGAAATAATGTTTTTGTCTTATCTTTATATACACATATAATTTTTTTTTTAAATTCCTGTTTCCTCCATTACATTCTCTATTAATTATCATATCTTTTATTTACTATATACGTTATAATGTTGGTTTTATAAAGAATTCACAGCTACCAATCAATAAAATATTTCATATTGCTTGTCAAAATTTTAACGCAATCGTCACTGTGCAATTTTATTTGCAATTCCAGTTCTCTATTCGCCTATTATTATAAAAAAAAAATAAAAAATATATCGTTAGTGCAAAGTTGATTAAAATATGGCTACTTTATTTGGAGTCCAGATGAAACCAAGTATAACTTGACGATTGCACGTATGCAAAAGACGTTCCTCCCATATTTTTATACGAAACAGTATGGTCACTTCCCCTTTCTATTTTCCGCCGATTTCCTCGAGGTTATGCTAGGTTTCGATTCCTTGCAACTCAGAAAAGACGTTGCGCTTATAAGATATACTTTCCAGCTTTAAAAGGAAAAAAATCTAGGCTCCAAATTACATTATTGGGTAAATTTTCATTGATCGAATCTGACAATTTCCTGCTCTCACACAATTATCGCCTTTTTTGCTACATCCTCTAAAACCGAATCATATCGGAACCCTCCAGTTTTCCGCCGTATTCAATTGCTCAACCACCCGGTTGCGGTTACATCAGAGTTTAATTTGTTTATGATGAGTGAAAGTAAATTTGTTAAAATATTGCGTAGCTGTATTTTTTAGTTCTTGAGCACTTTTGAATTCATATTGAATTTAAAAGTTTATACTTTGTTAAACCATTAATTTCTTATCGATTCCAACAGATTTTCTGTAAGGTATCAATAAATGTGTGTGTGTGTGTGTAAATAAATAAACAAATACGTTCAATAGCCCAATATATCTGTAGTTCTATAGATCTGCAATTAAAACGTGAGAAAAGTTTCACATTTGATGTTATTACTCTGTGAATATATCATTATATTTAAGAAAGTAAACTTTTTTTGGGTGTTGAAACCATTTATTTTCATGTTTACCTGTAGAAAAAGAGAACGTAGAATTATTGAATCCTGAAAGGTTATCTATCTTTCAGGGTTAGGTAGACGCGTCCTGTAATGAACGTCTACATATTTGGAAGTCTCGTTTTCTCGAAACATTTGTATACTAGACGTGTGGAATGTTTAGGAATCATATTGGAATGCTTGGACTGTAAAGAGTCGTTCTTATTCTTTCTGTTGGTGGTACATATAACATTATTCTTCTTGGCCATTTTTTAAACACAGAAATGTAACGCTGGCAAATTAAAAAAAATTAATCTCTTATGAAATTCTAGAAAGTCATGAATTTTATTTTAATTTCCATATTATAATTATACATTATTTATTTTTAAATAAAGAATAGGAAGGAATTTTGGAAACCCCTTTTTAAACTAATTAATGATAATTCGTTTAAATTTCCATATGATAAAGTCGAGGCTTTTTGATTTAATGATTAAACCCATGGCATTAGCCTTGTATATTTTTATCTCTATTAGGTTTTATATAAATAAAAAACCATAAAAACTTTTTCGGTTATTTATTTTCCACACATTCTTTTCAAAAAAACTAAAATAAATGTTCAAATTAATTCGTTTAAATATAATTGGCATTATGCGTTAACAGATTTGCTACTCAGCGTGTTTTTTTTTTTTAATTTAGATAAATTTGAAATCGCGCTCTTTGATGAATTTCAAATATTTTTACACACATTCGTAACTGTTTTGCGATTCTTGAACATTTTTTCTGTTGAACGATAAATTCCTATTGAAAATCCATTATGGATTTCAGTAAATTTAATTCAGTAATCATAAAAACATTTTTAACTACGCCACTGTACTGAACATAACGAAATATTAAAACAAAAATCAATTATTTTTACTTGTTCTCCAGAATATTTGTATTTTGTATTACGTTTGGCCCTTTGCAAATAGTTGTAGTGACAGTTTAAGAATATTGCCTGAAAATGTAGACAATATTATAATAGAATCGAAAAGTGACTTGGTATTTCTGAAATTTTCTTGACATACTGAATTAAATTTTTATCTGTAACTGTGAAAAGGTTAATCTATTCCTGTTGACAGTGTTTTACAAAGTCAACAGTAATAGTTTAATAACCAAGACCAACATAGTGAGGCTGTTTGATTGGATATGTTTACATTAGTTTCAAAGGTAATTCTAAGCTTTGTTATTCAAAACTACAGTGAAAGTAAACTTTTAAAGTGAACTTCTAAAGTGCAGCTGCGCGTTAGTACTCTTTATGTGATGGTATGTGGTGTTCAACCATACGTTTTTCTGATAAAATTTTAATAAAAAAATAATTCTCGTGATATTCAAAATAGTGGAAGAACTCGAACGAGATGTAATTTAAACAATATTTGAAGGGCTGAATGCATTAGTCGTTTCGTTATTGCTCCAGATATGTATGAAAAATATTAAGCCATATTGCGATTTGATGCATTCTATGTATGTACATATAAATATATATAGATATATATATATATATATATATATATATATATATATATATATGTATGTATATATATATATATATATATATATATATATATATATATATATATATAATTTCTGTAGCCGAGGTCTATGTGTCACTATTCATTAGTAAATTTTAATACTCCTCCGAAATAACTCCGATGAAATATTTCTAGACGAATATATTAGTGCTTTGAAACATTTCGTCATCGCTCTTGTTGCCAGTGATAATTTTGTAAACGTTATATTAAGGTCAGTGTTGACAAGGATATAGAGGCAGAAACAATATAGCCTGATAATGTTGAATATATATTGGCACTTCTCAACGTTCCAGTTCAAATATCGCTTTCCATTAAGGTTATTTCCAGTTTTCTTTTGAAGACCTCAACTCTTTACTCTTTATAATAACCCTGTTTCAGATATATCAGTAAAAACTGGTGTAACAAGTGTTTTTAGAAGAGACTATTTTATTTTCTTTAGATTAAATGAGATTTTAAAAGGTTTTGGACTTAAGTCCATTAAAAGCCTCATACGCAGATGAAGTTCTGTTTCCAACATTTATCACATCTCATTTTGATAGCTAACCACGGGATCTAGGTAGGTAAAGTTATAAACTGTGATAAAATCAAACGAGTTGATTTAGTAGAAGAAAAATGTGAAACTATAATTAATGTCTGATGAAACTATAATTATTTCACATCGTGTTAACAATCCTGAATTTTGTGTAGAACAACCAATGAATAGAGTTCCTATTCAAATAATTCCACTTAAATTTATATCCATATATAAAAATCATGACTTAGTGTTATAAATAAAATAGTGATCAGGAAATATATCATAAATTAATTATATATAGGAGTAGAATACACAAATATATAGTGTCCACACCCTGACAGATCTACTCATAATGCTTTGTTGTACCTTCGGAATCATATAGAATGTTTAATGAATTTTGTTGCATTTTTTGTAATTTCAGAGAGTGATAGAAAAAAAAAATGATTTAATTTCGTTTTGTAATTTTGTACTTATGTGATCTTTAAAAAAACCATATTATTGTCTAACCATTCCTGAACACTGATTTAAATTTCTTCAAGTAACTGTAACCGTAATCCGCTAAAAAGTTAAAAGAGAAACTTAAATAACAAATGAATGATCTTAGTTTCTAAATAAGGAAGTACATTATAAAGTACATTGGAATGAATATGGAACTTCTTAATACTTATTCATAAACAAATAAATACCAGTTAAATACAAATTATTTTCAAGTTTATTTTACAAATTATTTTTAGATTTTTCGTAATGATTTCCTAACTTTACTTACGAGTAACTTTTCTTAAAAATAATAACTATGGCCAATTACGCTATTGTATTTACTTCCTTACCTCAAATATATTTTATAAATATATTTTACTATAAACTTAATCCACTTACTCCGTCTACAAAAACTACTTCAAACAACGGAATATTTCTGAGCATCAACTCATAGTTTATGAACAACGGGGGTCCTCGTTTCGCTAGAACTCGGTGTCCTTTGATGTCATTTTGTAGACATGATGAGGTTATTGTTTGTGACGACGGGGAGCACAAAGCAAGTGTCGCAGATATACATAAAAGAAATCGTTCATGCACGAATGGTAAAGGAAATATATTTGCACGCAGTGGACAACTTTAGATTCATTATGTTTAAGTTGCAATTAAGTGAATGACCACTTATTGTTTATTTTAGTTTTAATTATTGTGTTTGGTGGTTTTAGATATGCATAATCTGATCATACAGGTGGGTTAAAGACAGTGGAAGTAGTCTCAGAATTTGGGAATATTATCACATAAAGTTTACTTTCTTTGTGCTCATTACTTATAACGTAATACTAAATATATGGAAATACTTTTAAATTTTGCACGTGGCGGTGGTTACAACGTCAAATTTAGAGGGCCTTTAATAGTTTAAATAAATCATTTCGCGAATTATAAAAAATATGTTATAATATGAGTTATTTAAACGTATTCATCAGAGTTTGTATTGTATAATAAAACATTCCTTCATTCAGAAACATAAGAAACTTTTCTTACTATTATTAAATTTTTGATTAAAAGAAAAAAACTTTGTTTTAGTTAATAAATGGTGACACTAATTACTGTAAAATTCGAAGTTGTGAGAGACAAGTATAACCTTACGATATTGTACTCCGTTTATAGGATAACCACATATGTAGCATCGAAAGACAATAATAAAGAACGCTTCTTATTTTTCTACTTCGATAGTGAACATTTGGTGCACCTATGGCATTTCAGTCTTCTGCGTCGAAAACCATAAATTTAAATTTAAAAAAAAAATACTTTCGAGCCCAGTTTTATTCATTATTTTCTTTCAATCTAACCATTGACACATATAGTTTTTCATTTCTTGACAAAAATTATTAGAGACATTTGGATAATTTTATTAAAATATATAATTTATATTTTAGTATCCAATACGTTATCATATTCATTTGATACCTCAATTGTTGCATTTTGAATAAAATATTGTTTCTTGTTTACCTTTTCTATTCTCGAAATAATTTTAAAATATTCTGATTTATTCTCTTCATTGTTGTAACTCCTATCATATAATGGCGTGACGGAATTTTAGGGCCAGAGTCATCATTTGGAGTTTGGACAGACAATATTTTATTCGGCTATTTCGTAGCATTCATTACTACGAAATTATTATTTATGTTATTTTGAATTTCAATCTGGATCTGTCTCCTCCGCGTTGTCCTGTAAGTTTCGCCAGAAGCTGTTTCTTGGCAAGGTTAAAGTTATCTTTCTGACATCATGAGCAGCCCAGTTTATATTATTACTTTTGATATGGTAGAGGTTTTTGTAAAAGGAGAAAAAGAAGAAAAAATATATTAAATCGATGTTTAAAAAGTATACGTTTCAATAAAAACAAGGTAAAAACTAATATTTTTCGTGAAACTATAATCATTTCGCATCGTGATAATAATCTTGAATATTGTATAGAACAAAATATGAACAAATTTTCTACTATACAAATACTTCCATTTACATATCGATATATGAAAATAATTACAGTTTTAAAAATAAAATATGCATCAGGAAATTTATTATGACTAAGTCATATATAGAAGAAAAATATTTAAATATATAGTATCTACACCCTGACGGATCTCCTCATACCATCTCTTATATGCTTTGTTGCACCTTCGGACCCATATAGAAATTTCTATAATTTTTTTTCTATACGATTAGAAAAAAATAATTTTATACTTACATAATTAATATAATTTGATTCGTATTTTAAAAAAAGTTACTCTCTAACAATTTCTCCACCCTGATTTTAATTTCTTTAAGTAACTGTAGCCGTTTCCCGCTAAAACGTAAAAGGGAAAATTAAATGATACAATTTTGTATCGTACTAATTTTAAAATAAGGAAGTAAATTACAAAGTACATTTGAAGTTATAATTAATTTCTTAATATTTATTTAATAACAACTTAATATCCATTAAATATAAATTATTTTTAGGTTATTCCATGCAACATTTATTATTTATTATAAGTATTTATTTACAAGTAACTTTTTAAAGAAATTAATATTCCGCTATAGTTAATGAGGCTATTATATTAACTTCCTTACCTTTGTGGTAAGAAAGTTAATAAATATATTTTTAAGGTTGATAAATATATTGTAGTATAAAACAACTCTAACTTACTCTGCATATAATAAAACAACTTCAATAACTTCAAAAAGCAAAACATTTCTGAGCACCAATTCATATTTTATAAACAATGTGGCCATTGTTACGCCCGGGTTAAGTGTCCTTTGATGTCATTTTATAAACAACACTGTGAGGTCAGTGTTTGCCACTTCGGAAAATACAAAATGAGTGTCGGCAGATATACATTATAGGATATCGTTCATGGTCGAGCGGCTACGAAAAGCCAAGGAAAGACATTTGCAGACGCGTGCTTTTTTCTTTTCCTTTGATATTTGACACGGTGGACGGCTTTTGATCCATTATGTTTAAGTTTCAATTTGGTGAATGACCTGTCGTTTTAATTATTGTGGTTGATTGTTTTATATAGTTATCATCATTCATAGACGTGGGGTTACAATTGTGGAAGAAATTTAGGAATTTGGAAATATTATCATATAAGCATTTATTAAAAGTATGATGATAAATTGGGATACGGATATATGTACAAGCAATTTTAGGAAATTGTGTTATTATAGATATTTTCCATATTCGTCTGCCGGACTGGACACAGCCGTTGATGAAGACTGTAAAGCGTGATGACTTCATGGTATTTATGACCTTGTAGGTTAGCTCCTTACGTCCTCAGCCCGAAACCGGATTCTTCTTTAAAGCTTATGTTAATCAAATTATAAAATATTACTTATATGAACTTATGCCTTTAGCCAATAGACGAACATATCCTAATCCTAACTTTACATTAACATATATGAGTAACGTTTATAAATAAATATTTTAAAATATACTAAAACTAATGAAGCTGGTTTTTTCTTGTCACTATATACAATTATCATAGGTTTGCATAATTGTTTTTTTTGTTATTTTTGTTTTTAAATATTTAATGAAAAACTATTCAGTATTTTATGTGAATTTAATTTCGTAGCTTTTTAGGTGAATTTTGAAAAAAAAATCATCCTTTGTGGAGACGTCGATTTGTTTCTATTTCGAGATAATTTCACTATACTTCCGTCGATTAACAGCCAATTTTAAAGTTTATATATATATATATTATATACATATGCATACCAATTTACGTGCATGTGCATGAAACATATAGAAAATTGTATACACCCTGGAAGCCATATTTCCTATTTCGTTGAGATGAAACTTTAAGCATGGAAGCATAATTTATTTCAATATCCAGGTTAAGTGTATATTTAGATAAAAATAACCTAATGATTTTACAATGATAACGGTTTGAAACGTGAAGAAAATTTTAGAAAGTCATTAAGTTCTATAGATCGAAAGTGTGATAGCTCGTGTTAAAATAAATAAATACTTGCTTCAAATTAAATTGTTCGCTATATATATGCATAAAATAATTCTTTAAGTTTTAGTGAAATAACAAAGTTGCATTCGGCTCATAATTAATCCAAAAATAATACTAAAAATAGCTTTAATTTTTTTTTATATTTATGTCATAAAGTGACAGTGTTAACAAAATATTAATACAAAAGTGGGTGACTTATAATTTAAACCTAGGCAACGAATGCAAACTAAAACTTGTTTACAAACAAACAACGCTTTATTTGCATTTACTCGCCTCTGTACTGCCCGCTATTCGCCGCTCCATAAACCGCACGAGTAGCGCAGTGCGTAACGCCTTCATTCGTACATAGGCAAACCGGCTTCGAGACCAGCAAGTGCGCTTACTTTTTTTACTACTAACAAGAATCAAAACAATAACAATTGACATAAAGCTGTGCAGTAAATGCAATGAGACCGTATTAGATAAAGATGGCATTATCTGTAACAAATGTTCCCAGCAATATAATTTCTATTGCGGCGGTTTTAATGAAGCGACCTACTCGAAATTGCTTCCCATGTATATGGCAAAGTGAAGGTTCATGTCTTGTAAGACGCAACGATCAAAGCCCGCTATTAGACAACCGGAAGAACTGACTGCAGATGCACCATTCCTCGCGTAGCCCGACTGCCGCTACGCTCACGCCATCTACAGGACGCGCTCCATCAATCCCTACGGGATCTAACGTGAAGCAATCGCAATGAAGCAAAATGAATTTATCTGGATTGAAAATGGTACAATTTCTATAAGTAAAACCAAGGGCTCAAAGTATTTGAAAATAAGATGTGAAAAATATATTTTTAAGACATGACTTTTCATATTTATATTTATAATTGTCAATATTTCGTATTATTTTTCTGCATATCTCCATATTTTTTTGGCGTTATATTAACTGTTATTTATATTTTAAATATGAAAGTCTTAACGCCGGCGTTATACGTTGCGCGTGCTTCTCATTAGTAATAATCCGCAATATTATGTAAATTATGAATTATATTTCTATGTTCATAAGAGTCATATTTTAAAATGACGAATGACAAATTGTCAGTTTATTATCAAAATTGTAGCGGAAATAAATTGAATGAATTATATCTAAATATATTGGCAAAAAAATATAATATAATCGTGCTTGTAGAAACGTGGCTATTTACCAAGTATTTTCAATTCAGAATTTATTGATAGCTATACTGTTTTTCGCAGAGATACAAATGTTCACACGAATTACAGACAGTGTAGTGGTGGAGTGGTCTGGATATATGGGATTGCGACGTACAGACTATGAAAGTATTGAGATTAAGGGAACTGTCAATGGAATGTGCTGTAACCAGACTTTACGACCTAATCTTCAATCCAATTAACTCTTTCGTGCCATATAACACCAAGCATCCTGTCTGGTTTACTCGTGAATTCATACGACTTTCTAAATACAAGGAACGAGCATAGCTGAAATGGAAAACTTATGGCAGCATTTCAGCCTATAATGAATTTTCACGGCTTCAGTATCGATTCAAGCGTTTGTCTAAGTCATGTTGTTGGTCATATGTTTCAAATACGGAAAAAATAACAAAGGAAAACCTTAAAGAATTCTGGTCTTATATCTCATCACTACATGAAACAAATGGCTATCCATCGACTATTTCATCCGGCGAAAGTGTCAGTAATATCCAGAACGAAATTCATCAAATGTTCTCAGAGTTCTTTCAATCAACTTTCGAGCCCACTGATAAAGACATAAACAAATTCATCAAAAATATTGAAAATATGGGTACTAGTAATTTAAATAACGTCACCTTATCTTCCATATCGATTTAGGTTGCAGATGTTATAAAAATGCTAACTTCATTAGACTTGAACAAAGGCCCAGGACCAGATAGAACTGAACCAGCCTTCCTCAAATATACCGCACATACCATATGCATTCCTTTAACTCTCTTGTTTAATAAATGTGTAAAGCATTGGACTTTTCCAACATGTTGGAAAAAGGCCCACATAACACCTGTGTATAAAAGTGGATCTAAGCAAAACATAGTTAACTATTGACCCATATCAACTTTATCAGTAATTCACAAAGTTTTAGAGATATTAGTATATAGGCGAGTATATCCAATACTCTATAATTACATGATTTCCGAACAACATGGCTTTATTCGTGGTAGATCTACCACCACTATCCTACTACTTTACTCTCAACGCTTGTTCATGTCATTAGATTCTGAAAGAAATAATTTAAGAAAGCAAGGTTGATCAATTAATATTGATGTGAAAACTGGAATCAGGTTAATGGTATCAGGGGCGACTTGCTTAAATGGTTTGTTTCGTATTTAAGTAATAGGCAGCAAGCAATTAAAGTAAATGGGTTCTTATCATCATATATCCAGGTAACTTCTGGTGTACCACAGGGATCTATATTAGGCCCTTTCTTATTTATTATATTTATTAACAATCTAAGTATCTGTTTTAGAAATAGTAATTTCCTAATATATGCAGACGATCTAAAACTATTTACTTTTGTGAACGACACTTATGACTATTTGCATATGCAAGCTGATCTCGATAGACTTCATGTTTACTGTGAAGAGAAAAAACTGCATTTAAGTTACTCGAAGTGCAAACAAATCTTTTTCCAAAGAAAAAAAAAGCAAATAAACTTTAAAGATATGATAGAAGGGAAATCACTCGAAAAATTTGACGGCATATGCGACCTTGGTGTTATTTTGGATAGTAAACAGCATTTAATTTGCATATTGAGCAGATTTTATCTAAGGCCTATAGAATGTTTGGATTCGTATTACGAACGGTCAAATATTTGAAAATGCTGAAACATACTTAACCTTATACAATGCTCTTGCAAGATCACAACTTGAAGTCGCTGTTGTTGTCTGGAATCCACTATATTGCACTTATTCTGATAGCATTGAGAATATACAAATTAATTTATGAAAGCTTTTCAGCATCGCATAGGTGTGTGTAAATTATTATATAAAGTATTACTTAATAATTATAAATATGATGTCCTCTATTATAGACGTAAATTATTAGAATTGATGATTATGTTCAACATCTGTCAAGGTAATTATGACTGTCCTTAGTGAGACAGATAAAGATTCGAACTACCAGACTAACCATATTTTATTTCATATTGATAATGCATGAACAAACGCCGGTATCAGAGCATCGCTACGGCGACTTATACAATAAAGAGATGCTGACACTTGACATCCTTGAAAGTTCACGCCCCCATTTTCCATCAGATGTAAGAGGCTCCTTAAAATTCATGTACAGTAGATGGATCAGTAATTTTATTGTATTCACTGTTTGTCCAACTTAGTTAAACAGACCGCCTTACATGGATAACTCGTAATCCATAATTGTAGCTTTATTAATTTGATAAGTTAATAACAAGCGCTTTCCGTTTTGTATTAATTGGATATTTTATAAATGTATTTATTTATCTTTGTTCGTTGTGTAAATGGTAGAACAAAAAATAGTATTTCGTATTTAGTGTTCATAGAATATTTCGAATAGTTTGTGTTCGTTTTTTTCCCTTTACATAAAACAAAAAAATAAAAGATATCATCTATATGTATTTACTGTAAGTAGCAAATACATAAAAATGATATATCGTTAAAAAAACTCTCATTATGGGAGCATACAAATATATCGTTAAGAATAACATTAACGCTGGACTTTGTTTAATTTTGTTCTCCATCAGTTGATGGGAAAAATAAGAGTTTTTTCCCGTTTTTAGTATTTATTTTTTATTATTTTACTTAAATAGGTAAGCCAGATAAACTAAACAAAATATACGTAAAATTTCACACACAAAATAAAACTGTACATAAATTTTCCTGCACTTAAATAAGCGTAAAGGGTTTCATAGTTCTAGAAAGTTTTGCTCATGTTGGTATTCTTAAAATAGATTTAAAAATTGGTTACTGTATTAAAACTTTCACGTATTAAAAGGGATAAAAGATTCACCTGTGTTCAATATATATATATATATATATATATATATATATATATATATATATATATATATATATATATATATAATAGAAAGTGTACAAGGTGTGTGCCACTAATACTCAGAAACGTGTCCCGGTACGATCAAGGGAGTTATATGATGGGGTAGAAGCTTAAGGGCTGGAAGTTTTGCCCTCTAGAAATTTCTGGGACAGTCCAGAACATCCCGGAATATCCCAGATCATTGTGGAGCATTCCAAAACACTCTCAAATAAAGAAATAAAAATTGATCAACGATGCGCAAACATCAGTGAATTAAGACAAGAAATAATCCAAGATATTCTGTGGATCTTACACAAATACAATTAACTTCTTTACATGTTTAAAACAGCACTAGACCGAATGATTTCTGATAATTTTAAAATTATAATTCGAGCCGACAAGGGACCACCTGAAGAACGCGAACGAATCAAACAAGAGAAGGACTAAAATGCATTGCAAAGACACACCGTTAATATGATGCCGTCCAATATCCATTAATATTTCTGTACTTAAAGGATGGACATTATCTTAATGCGACAGAAATCCAACCTGAAACAGGTGTAGAAACCAACAAAAAAGTAACTTACAAGAAGTTTTATGCTTACCTCTTAATAATCAGAGACAATGAAACGTACAATCAAATTCTCAGCACTCGCCGTTTCTTTTTACAATTCCTGGTTGATATGTACGCAAAAAGACAAACAGAACGAACGCTTTACATAAAAATTAATCAGAAAAAACTACGCACGGAACTTTCCTCCAGCCTTCGAGACGCTATCATAAATAACGAAAACATTGACGATATTGGAACAATGGTAATCTTAGCCTCATCTTATATAGAAAGTCCAAGATACATGAACGAATACACTCAAGATACCATGATTTATGGAAGAAAATATAGACGACCTAACCTCTTCATAACATTCAAATGCAACTCATCGTGGCGAAAAATCAAAGAACAACCAATATACGGACAAGCGTCAATGGATCAACACGATATAATAGCCCAAGTTTTCAGACCAGAACAAATTAGATTTATTGAAGTCATTATAAAATGCCACATGTTTGGAACCGTTGGATGCTGGATGTATACAATCGAATGACAAAAACGAGGACTGCCTCACTCACACAACCTCACATGGCTACACGACAAAATTCATCCCACGGATTTCGACAAAATCATCCAAACTGAATTTCTCAATCCACAAGAAGATAGTACAACTATGTCGTTAAAAATATGATTCACGGACCATGCGGGCCACACGTAAGATCATCCAGGAATCTTGAGGACTTATGCACTAAGCCGAGTATAGATCGTATATCGGAACAACGCCGAAAGTTTCTATCTCTGGATGTTGCTACATAAAATACGGGGAACGACAGTTTACAGATCTCAAGACTATTAACGATTACCTATGCCAAGCGTACAAAAAAGCATGCCAACGCTTATGACTACTAGAAAACGACAACCACTGGGTATTGACACTACAAGAAGCCTCACTCACAGTTTCAGCTGAACAAATTAGATACTTATTCGCTATAATACTAACAATATGTAACCCATAGAACCCAAAACGTCTATGGGACTCCTTCATAAAGAGTATGAGTGATGACATACTGCACCGAATCCGACAAGTTCGTCCAGAACTGGCCAACGAATTCAACGACTACATCTTCAATGAAACACTCATTCGCCTAAAAGACAAATGTTTAGCAATAAAAAACTAGTCCTTAGTACAACTTGGGATGCCAGCACTACGACGAGATGCTTTCTGTGTGCTAAATTTTGAAATAAAAAGGAAAAAAGCTGCAACATCAACGAACTACTGCAATACATACACACAACAAACCACTCCTCAGAAATACGTGCTAAACAGCACATCGCACTTGTACTGGCATCATCCTGCATTGCCGCTACACTTATGGAAGGAGGATGAATATATGATATATTATCTTCAGGGACGAATGCACATTAACACCTAAAAAATGACTCGCAGCCATGGACAGAACATTACAAGACTTGAGAGGAAACTTCGAAGTGTGAAAAAACTGTGAAGTAGGAGGAGCTCTACTCATACTCTCAGGAGATTTTAGGCAAACACTTCCACTTATCCTCAAGTCAATACCAACAGAGTCTATCAATGCATGCTTTAAAAAATTCCAACTCTGAGAACTATACCGAACCGGAATGGCTGTTTCAGAGGGAAATTTTACCAAATAAAAACAAAATTAGCGACGATATCGACTTTAATATTAAAAAAATTAATTCCCGGTGAAGAGAGAATATACAAATCGGTCGACACAATGGTAAACATTGAAGAAAGTGTCTTGAAGAAACTTCCCCCCAAAATTTTTAAACTCTTTGCAAGTACCAGGAATGCGATTACTCTGTCTTCAACTAAAAATTGGTTCTCCAATCATATTACTCAGAAATCTCAAATCACCAAAACTATATAACGGAACAAGGATGATTGTCAAATAGCTATCGAATAATATTATCGAATCCGAACTTATTACTGGAAAGGAAAAATAATACACAGTATTTATCCCCAGAATACCACTGATCTCTACTGAACTGCCATTCGAATTTCAAAGACCGCAATTTTCAATTAAATTAGCCTATAGTTTAACTATTAACAAAACGCTAGGACAAACTTTAAAATATTGTGGCATCAACCTCAAAGAATATTTTCTCTCGGTCAACTACACATAACTTGCTCTCAAGTAAGAACTGTTAAAAATTTATATATATTTAACCCGGATAACAAAATGAAAAATGTTTTTTATAAACAAGTATTGTAAATAGTCAGAATACATTTTCGATAAACAATTTTTACCTCTCATATTTTAAAGTTTATCCTTTCATTCTAACTACCACACAATCTCATTTCAACTCCCTGAGCAAAGCCGGGTACCCAGCTAGTAAATGATAAACACTTCATTGTCTATTTATATATTAAATTTTCTTTTAAAAGATTACAAACAATTTTAAAATTCTTTTAAAAATCTGTTTATGATTAGTATTAACTATTCATTGGTTTCTGACCTTACTGACCTTTTTTAATTTTTTAATAATTAATTTCTCTTAATCATAAAGTACTAAATTATATTTTTTATTGAAGCCAGATTTAAGCCGCGCTGTTTGATGAATTTCAAATATTGTAACATATATTTGCAACTATTTTACGATTTTAAGAAACATTACAAACTTCGGTGACTAATTCCTATCGAAAAGCATTTAGGGACTTCGGTAAATTTACAATACAAACATCATATATCATATCATACAAATATTTATTTTTAGGTATATGGGGCTTCATTGATCATAGTAAAATAATACATTGAAAATCGTTTCATTTACTTGTTCTATAGGAAAATAAAGTTTTATAGCACTTTTTAAAAATTCTTTAAAAAAACCTGTATTCTCACAAATATTTTAATCATTGGTTTAATTGCCTAATTACGTTTGGAGCATTATACGTATTACCAGAGTAACATTCTAAGAACATCGCTTAAAAATGTAGGGTTAAACTATTCTTCATAAGAAGAATTTAATTAACTTTGTTTTATATGTTAATAGTATTTTAGTAATAAATATTAAACATAGTAAGACTATTAGGTGAACATGTTAACATCCGCTTAAGAAGTAATCCTACGCTTTGTTGTTCAAAGCTACAGTGAAAGTAAGTATTTAAAATTATCACGCTAATATTAAATACTTTATACAATATATAGTAATGTGATAGCTTGAATTTTAAATACTGTATACGACTGTGATTTTATGAGCAAAATTACATTTTCCTGACCAAATTTTAATAAAAAAAATAATGTTCAAAATAATAGAACTAATTATTTTTCGAGATTATTATTTAAATTATATTTAAATAATATTTTAAAGTGAAAAAATGCATATATGTTAAGGTGAAACTTTAGATCGGCTTAAGCTATATTGCGATTTGATGTATTCTACGTAAGTGTATTATTTCTGTAGCCTACGTATGTGTGCCACAATTCATTAATCAACTTTACTTATTTAGTTCGACGAAATATTTCTAGACAAATATATTGGTGCTCTGAAATATTTCGTCACCGCTTTTGTCACCGAGGACAATTTTGTAAAGGTTATATTAAGGTCAGTGTTGGCAAGGATATACTGATAGAAACAATATCGCTTGATGTAGGTTTTGAATATGGGCGGCTTATAAGTTTTGAGCCTTAGGTATTAAAAATGCTGATAGAAATGTATAAAAAATTTATTTTTCAATGTAATCTCCCTCTATTTCAATACACTTCTTATATTTATTAAAAAGGTCAAAAAATATTCACCGTTTTTGTCTTCGAAATGTTCGTTTAAGGCCGTCTTCATTTTTTCGTCACTGGACAAAATCCCCGTCCTCGGAGGTCTTTTTTGAAATTTTAAAAGAGGAAATATTCACTACAGGCCAGGTTTGGACTGTAGGGCGGGCGGTTGATTTCTTCAAATCCTGACTCAGCGAGGGCACGTCTTGCAACTCACGCAGTGTTGACCGGCGCATTGTCTTGCAAAACAGGACTCCTTTCGTCAGTTTGCCTCTCTTTTTCTCGACAACTACTTGACGCACTTTATAACAATGCGGCGTAATAGTTTCCGTTCATTGTAGTATTTTTAGGAAGGTAGTCTATGAACAAAAATTCCTTCAGAATCCCAAAAAACAGTGAACTTCCGTGGCGTCTTTTCTCCCTTTTCTATCCACTGCATTGACTCCTGTATTGTCTTCACATCTGTACTGTCGAATCCATGTTTTATCAACAGTGATAGGATGAGAAAAAACATCGTGAGAATTATCGCCACAGATGTCCAAAAACTCCTGCGAAGTTGTGACTCCGTGCTGCTTGTCCAGCGGCGTGAGCATTTTCGGCACCCATTGCGTGCACTCATTTTTCATGTGCAAGTGATTATACAAAATGTCGCCGATTCGTTCCTTGGTAATGTCCATGGCTTCAGCTATCTGTCATAACTTGATTTACATATCTTGGAGAACAAGTTTTTTTCACTTTTTTAAGGTTTTCTTCAGTAACGGCGATGTTTGGGCGTACCGACATGAGATCATTTCGATTATTTGTATCTATAATATATATATAAATGTTGAAGTATATAAATAATATATATATAGATGCTGAAGTCAAAAATAAAATCAGTTAAAAAGAAAACCTCATAGCTGACGGTCCAATTTGATTCTAATCCTCATAATGCACCCGTGGCTAGTGTCTATCGAATAATCTTTTAATTAGAATCATAAAAATACATTTTTTTGCTGATAAATGTTTTTAATCAGGAAAAAAGTATTCCTTTTAAGTAATCAATTTTCAAAGTTTGTTTAAATTATTGAACGATTGCCAATCATTTTGATACCTATTACTGCAAAATTCAACATTGTGATATGCATTTTTGGCCTTGTAATATTCTACTGCGTCTACAGTATAATCAAATAACCATGATCGAAAACCATAATAAAGGACGTAACTTAATTTTTTGGTTCGACTGTGAACAATTAGTGCACTAATTTTCATATCAGTCTCTTCTGTCAGTCAGTTCTCTTCTTCTTTTAACTTTACAGTTTTTCATTTTACGACAAAAATTATTAAAAATATTTGGAAAATTTTATTGAATTTTATTAATTATATTTTAGAATCCAATGTATTATAATTTTCATTTGGAATCTCATTTGTTGCGTTTGAAATAAAATAATATTTCTTGTTCGTTATTTTACTTCACAATATAATATAAAAATATTCTGATTTATTCTTTTCATTGCTGCAACTTGCTCTTATTATCTAATGGTGTGACAAAATTTTGAGGGGCCGAATCCTCATTTAAAGTTTGGACACACGACATTTTCTTTCGCTAATATTTAGTATTTACTACTCTGAAGTGAATATTTAAAATTTGAATCTGGATCTGTCTCTTCCTCGTTTTCTTGTGAGTTTCACCAGAAGCAGTTATTAACATTTATAAATTCATACATTCTAATAACATAAACAACCAGTTTATGTTATTACTTTGATCTGTGTAATATCTGGAATATGTAAATATCTTATATCATTAAAAATTATATTTTTCCCTTCATATGATATTTTTTACACCTCCATAAATTCTATGCAAAAATGTTTCTTTCGCAAAGTGCTAATCTCAACCTATCAGTCTTTATAATGTATATGTTTCAGAGGTATAGATCAAAAATATTCTGACAAGAGTCTTTTACAAGGGAAATTTTGATTTTGTTTTGATTAAATGACATTATAAAATGATTTCAAGTCCATAAAAAGTCTTATTTGCAAACAAAATTCTATTTTTAACATTTGTGACGTCTCATTTTAATAACTATCGACGGAGTCTAGGTAGGTAAAATTATAAACTGTGATAAAATTAAACAAGTTGATTTAATAGATGAAAATAAAGAAAAAATATATTAAACTGATATGTAATCTAAAAAAGGTGGAAAAGCCATTAAAATAAAATAAGAGACATGTTTCAAGAAAAATTAAGTGAAAGTCTAATATAACATATCAAGAGAAGTCCTATCCATATACTTACATTCATATCCATATATGATAAGCATTATATAGCTTTAAAATAAATCATATAACTTATATACATATTTAAGTAGAATATAGGAATATATAACGTCTGCGTTCTGACAGACCTTCTCGTACAGGGTTACATGTCCTGCTACACCTTCGGCACCAAATAGAATTTTCTTACATATTTAGTGTATTTTTTCTCTAATTATTAATATTTAAGAAAGAAATGAACTGATCTTGTTTATTTTTTAATAAACTGATTTTGTTTATTTTTTGTTTGTTATTTAATAATCGATGCCGATGTGAGTTTTTTAACTAAAGACCCGCTAAAAATGTAATAGAGAAACTTATATAAAAAATGGATCAGCTCAGTTTCTAAATAAAGAAGTTAGTTGTACAGTACATTTAAATTATTAATTAATTTCCTAATATTTACTTTATAACAACTACGTATCAGTTAAAGATAACTAAATTATTTTTAGGCTCTTCTATATAACATTTCTTTTAACTGTATATACCATTAATTTTATTAAAAATTTAATATTCCATAATAGTCAATGACGCTATTATATTGACTTCCTTACCTCAAAAGTGTCCAAAAATACATTTTGCTATAAAATATAACTTACCCCGCATACAAGAAAACTACTTCAATAACTTCAAATGTCAGGAAATTTCTGAGCACCAATTCATGTTTTACAAACAATGGGGGCCTTGTTACGCCTGGACTGAGTGTCCTTTGATGTAATTTTGTAAACAACACATTGGGGTCATTGTTTGCAACGACGGGGAGGACAAAACAAATGTCGGCAGATACACATTAAGGACGTCGTTCATGCTCGAGTGGCCATGGAGACGCCAACTCGCAACACCAAAACGCGTACTTTTTTCCTTTTTTTTCTTTTGTTGTTTCACACCGTGAACAGACTTTGATACATTATGTTTAAGTTGCAATTTTGGTGAATAAACACTAGTTATTTTATTTTAGTTTTAATTATTTCGATTGGTGGTTTTAGATATATTCAATCAGATAATATAGGCGAGGAAGAAGTCTCAAAATTTAGAAATGTTTTCATATCAGCATTTATTAAAAGTTTTATGATAAATTGGAATAAAGATACATAAGTTTACAGAATTATGAAAGCGATTTTGGAAAACTTTGTCACTGTGCCTGACTAGACACCGCCGTTGAAGAAGACTCGGTGAGGCGTGGTGACTGCCCTATTTATGACTTCGTCGATTAACACCTTAGTTCCACAGCCGGAAGCAGGTTCCTTCCTGAAAACGTATGTTAATAAAATTATAAAATACTGTATATATTGCTTTATCAACTTACACTCAATAAATTAGCATAAATCATATATGAGTAACATTTATAAAAAAATATTTTAAAAGATACCAAAACTCAAGAAACTAGTTTTTTCTTGCTACTACGTACAATTCATCCAGGTTCTACTGATTGTGTGTTAGGTTCCTCTTTAAATATTTGATACAACAAAGAATTTCGTAGCTTGTAGGTGAATAATACATATATTGTGGAGGTTCCGATTTTTTAACATACAGAACATACAGAAATTGGGACATACAGAAACTTGTAGATGCATTGAAAGTCATACTTCTTATTTCACTGGAATGAAACTAACAAAAAGCTATCTTAGTTTAAGTCTAGATTGAGTGCGTAGATGGATAAAAGTAGCTAATAATTTAAAAATCACGGCGGCTTGATGCGTGAATAAATTGATAAAAATAATCTTAATACAAACATACACAAATCGTATATCATCATATATATATATATATATATATATATATATATATATATATATATATATATATATATATATATATATATATATTACAATGACAGTACACAAATGAAATATCGTTGAAAATAACTTCAAAAATATTAGACTTTCCACCAGTACTTGGGAAAAACGAACTAAATTGTATACCCCCCCCCATATTACTATAATATATTTACCGTATATAACTTTAATTCATTTTGACAAGAAATTAACCATTGGATTTTATATGATTATATGAAATATTGAACCTTCTAATCAGCACCACACTTAATTAATGTTCATTTCTTATCTTTTGATGTAGATAGATACACCATCTAAGCTCAACAGCTAGATAATCTGGCAAAAGAAAAAATCATCCCGAAATCAAACATTCATATACGAGACTAATATTAAAAAATGGTGCTCTATTATTTATTCATCAAAATTAATTTAAAATTATATTAAAAGTACCAGTTTAGTTTCTCGTATAAATATTGAAAAATATATTTATTTCCGTGTCCTTCTCTAGCGGATCAAAATGCCAATTCCGGGGTGAATTTTTTAATAATTTGACGTAATTATACTTGTATTTGTCCATCGTGCACAGTTTCTCATTACCATTTTTTCGACTGGCTGTACCCAAGTTTTCATTCATTGACGAACTTTTAGAAAATATTTTTTACTTTAAAATTAATTCACTCAATGCCATCTATTAACATAATTGTAAAAGTTAACTTTTCTTTAGGTAAGTACGCCTTGTATTGTAACGTCGAATTTTAGCCACGTCAATTTTGCAGATGTATGTCCGGTCAGAAAATATCATTGCTTGTTTTAAAACATATATTGATTTAATTAGACAGTGGTCACCGCGTAGTATTACTATGCATTTTTTATTATTTTTCTTCTACTACATTGTAAATGTAATTTTGAATACTTTAAATTGGCATATCTTCTGATTGAGTAAACCGATTTTGATAACGTAATTATTAAGTGAAGTTAACGCATATGTTTTTCAATTGAATTGATATTTTTTTACGTGACGCGTGTTCAAACACGCCAACAAATATACCAAAAACAATATTTTTATGTTCCCTTATTTTGTTACATTTCCCTGAATCATGTTTCCTAAAATATATTCAATGCCAATTCTTCAATTTTGTTATATATGCACTAACATTAGCGACTCGATCCTGATTCCCGCAGATAAATTTTAGTATAGACGAAAATGGTGTCTAAAATATTTTTTATGCGTCACGTTAAAGATATTTCTAAGGTATCAAACGTAGGAAAATTTCATAAATGTACAATTAAAATATTTGACCAACATTATTTCATAAGTATTTTTTTATTTCCCTACGTAGTTTAACGTAGTTTACTAACGTAGTTTTTTATAGACGTTTTTTTATATTTTGGATTTATTTCATGAACCTAATTCCGCGCTCTATTTTAATTAGTTAAAAATTAATAATGTACCGTGACATGTTACGTACCCTTATGCCTGCTCCTTCCCTTCATTTCATCTCTCCCTGCGAGAATATGTCTCATCGAACGTACTTTCATTAACTTTCTAAAATATTTTTATTTCTTTTAAACTACTAACTAAATCACAAGGTATAAAAGAAAAATTGTTATTTATCAGAAATGCTTAAAGTAACTCTATTTATTTTTGAGAATATGAATAAATTAACCAAAATATCGATAATTCTGTCCCATGTTCTGTTTCAGCATGAAAGTAGTTACCATTACCGTTTCTTAACTATAAAAAATGTATAAATACTGTCAGAGTTTTTTCTTTAGCCTCGTTAAGACCTAAAATTCCCTTACATAAGTTATTAGTTTATCTGTAATAACTTTGCAGCGTTTTAACGAGAGCACCAAGACCAGCGACTTTTTCTCCGATCGCGTTTGAAATATGTGTAAATACAGTCTATATATATATATATATATATATATATATATATATATATATATATATATTTATATATATATATATATATATATATACATATATATGTACGCACGCACGCATGAATCCACGCACGCATACAGGGGCGGACGGGCGGAGGTATGCACGCACGCATTCACTCACGTACGCACACCCACACATACGTGTGTTCATATATAAATACATATAATCAGTTTTTACTCAATTTATTTTCAACAGGTTTGAAAAATATGGAAGTCCTAAGTACCAGCATTTCATTAAAAGTTTCAAATGAAAATAATTTCATTTGGGGGTGTTTCCACATCCTTTGTTTACATTAATAAATAAAACATTACATTATATCGACTATCATTTGACATGTCTATAGACTATAAAATATGTTCTTTTGCAATTCTATTATACATCTGTTAAATATATCTAACAATAAAATATTACAATTTCTTGTCCCGCAATAATTTTTGGGTTTCATATTTCACAATTATATCAAAATTCAGCGTTCAATGTTACAATATTTAGAAATCAGAACCGTAGTGTAACCGACTCTTTGTGAACGCTTTATGACAAAGTGTAACTGATGCTTGGACGGACACCGAAGTAATGTAATATCCTTTCGGTACGAATATGACATAACTTCGATATAGAATGTTACATTCTACACGAAATTTTACGTACCGTCGGTACGGAATATTATCTTCCATCAGTACGGCAATTCATATAATTTTGTGATACGAAATTTTACACATTTTCTAAACGGAATATTAAAAAGAATTAGTTGATAAATTTACTTTAGTTATTAATGTTAAGGATATTTAAAAAAAATGTTATAGTTATGTGTTAGAAAGCGATTAAAAATGGTACACCTTTCATTACAGTTATTTGTTCTGTTTATGGATGTGTAATGTTAGAAAGCGATTAAAAATGGTACACCTTTCATTACAATTATCTCTTCTGTTTATGGATGTGTAATAATTGAATTTTTATCTTTAGGTATTTTATATGAAAACTTAAGTTCATTAACACTCTGACTTATAAACTATATTAACTAGTGTTCATCGGAAGGGTGCAACATCAACAAAAACGGGTTTACTGGAACCAGTTATTATTGTAATCCAACGTCACCTTTTTAAAGGTTAACGATGGAAAGGAATATAATCAAACGTCGTTTTTTTTTTCAAAAATTATATCTTTAAATGGGCTTATATAGAGATACATGAATGTAATCGGTATGTTTTAATGGACGTGTAGCTGCACTTACGTCTACGTATCGACGACACATTGTTAAGCGCGGACAACGACTTCAAATAAATAAGATTACATTAATACCTTCGGCGGCGAAGTGATCCCACGACGGTTGACGGCGAACTGTAAGAGGCACCAGGGGTGGGGGCCGTTTTGTTGACTCTGCGGTACAGAGCACGGAGCTGGCAGGGTATGCACTATCTCGCTCGGCGATTGTCCGTCTCCGTCGTAGCATTCTGTCTCGGCTTTCACAAATCGCTGTCTCTCTCTATTGATGTCGTGTTGATACATGTATATAAAAATGCATGTCGCACAACGGAATTCATACAGTATTCGCTACGTCAACTTCTGTTAGATTTCATCAACTTTTACATCTCACAAGTACTGTGCGTAAAATTTCGTACAGAAACTTAGTACTCGCTTCAGATGTAATAAACTGAAAGAGGACGTTAACGGTACACTAAGAAAAACGGTTGTGTTTAATTTTTTTCTCTTTATACCTATCTCACATTTGGTCCCTGATAAATGGATAATACATTTCAAATTTAATTTGTTATACATTGACCGATATAAAATATTTTAAAAAAAGCTTTATTCTTTTCACGAAATGTGTATAAATGTATATAAAAATGTAAGCAAAATAATTTGTTTTCCACTAAACAGTGTGAAAAATTCAGTGGTTTTCCCTTATTTTTACTTATTCATAGGCTTAAAAAATGTAGTCCTAATAACATTTCCAATTGATTCTTATAATTTGTACAATAATAATAATAAATTATGAATATTTATGAATGAAATCAGCCTATTTAAAAAAAACTCTAATAATTAATGTTATCTGCAACAGTATATACCTAGAAAATGTATAAATGAAGAAATAAATTACCTAGATTTACAATTAGACAAGTGTATTAAAATATTATGGGGGTTTCTCATTACTTTTGGGCGGGAAAGATTCTAAAGGTGGGCAACAGTGTCATTAAGGTAGTATTGTGTTTAGGAAACTAAAACCTTTTAAAAAAAATTTAATCGAACCTGTGTAGATTTATGTGTCCTAGCACACCCCAAAGACTTACCACACAACGGAACAATAACTTTTGGATTTTTAACCATTTATAATTTAATTGTGATGTTTTTATTGCGTTATACGAGCGGTTTTATTAAAGAGTGTCTTTCTGTCTGATACAACCAGTTTTTTCGGAGATAATTTTAGCATTAAAACTGAGTTTAGGTATACGTTTAAGAGTTAGTGGTTCAATAATAGATCAATAATCCTTGAAGTAAGTTAAGTTTTAATTTTGTGGTACAGGTTCTATCGTCTAGGGGACAGATTTCGTTTTTTTTTCATGACCTACATACGTACGGACAAAAGTTTTAAAAAAAGCAATTTCTAGTACACAATTTTAATGATATATTATCAATGTCAATACCACGTTAATAAACACTGGTTTATAAAAGCGTGGTAAACCTACAGTTTTCACCTGTATCACAGGCAATTGGAACAAATTTAAAGGGTGCTCACAAGTTTACTTGTAAAACTGATACGGTACGCTCTTTTAATTACGTCCGATTTCTACGGGTGAATACTTTGATATAGAATAATTCGTAATTAACCAATTTGAAAACACTGAGTAGTTAAGAAAATGTTATTTGGATCGGGTATTGTTTGAAAATAAGCTATAATTAATTAGTGTTTTTACCTGTTTCCGAAATGTTTGTATTGTTTAATACTTCAGTACCACAAAATCATAAATATTTAATTGTATTAATCTTGAGGTAGTTATGGAAATAAAATAAAACATGTATAATTTATAATTACATATTTTGGTACGAAATACTCATTACGCGGGATTCAAATTGCACTTGGCTTATTTATACAAATTATGATATTATCATTGTAAACGCCAAAAAAGCGGGCAAATATATTTTGATGTTGGGACTCTTAAGATAATTACTTTTAAATTACGCAAATTAGGCGTAGGCAAAATCGTGTTATTCGAAGTAAGTTAAAAATATTTTCTAAACGAAAGTAATAAATTAGTCGATTTAAATACATTTAACTCGTAAATAAAAGACTGCACAACTAACTTTTCCCAGATTCATCTTCAAGTATCTCCATTATATTCATGTGCACTTTCAGAAGTGAAGAGAAAATTTTGGAAATAAAAATAATAATTTCAGATTGTTGTATATTTTAGTAGAATGAAGTCTCTTGTAAGTATTATGGTTTGCCTAAAGAGATAAGCGTTAGTTAATACTAGATATATCAATACGTATTTAGTTTTACCGCAGATCAATGTCTTGAAGAGCTTTCTAATGAAAGCTTAACATGAACACTTCAAAGGTCAATCGATTAAATGTATAATAACACAACAACCTCATGACAACGTAATTTCAGTTCGTTGCAGCACTCGTCTTTTCTGTTTTATACCTATATCACTTTTGGTCACTGATAAATGGATAATACATTTCAAATTTAATTTGTTATACATTGACCGATATAAAATATTTTCAAAGAGGGTTTTAGTGTTTCACGAAATTTGTATAAAGTACATAGAAATTTAAGCAAAATAATTTATTTTACATTAACCAGAAGGAAGATCAGATAATTTTAAAGGTAGTAATATTAAAAAGCGTAAAAAATGTAGTCTTAACAACATTTTCAATATATTATGATAATTTGTACAAGAATGATAATCAATTATGAACATTTATGAATAAAATCAGCCTTTCTAAAAAAAGCTCTATAATAATTAATATTATCTGCATATAGGTAATTTGTTTCTTCATTTATACATTTTCAAGGTACATATTGATGCAGCTAATATTAATTATTAGAGAGCTTTTTTTAGATAGACTGATTTTATTCATAAATGTTCATAATTGATTATCATTCTTGTACAAATTATCATAATAAATTGAAAAATCCTCTACAGTTCAAATGAAGCTTAGTTATCTTGCATTTGCTGCAGTAAACCTGAAGATCCTAAACCCATATTTCTACATTGATAAATCAAGGTATCAATTAAGTGTACATAGAAAATACCCAAAATTAAATTATAAAAATTAAATTTTTATATATCCATTGCTACGACAGAGAATTTTATTTTATTAGCTTTCTTAAACAACATGATAACATTTTTGTCAAATATCTTTAATATTTAAAGTAAACTTTTCAATTAATTCTTTGTAATGTTCAGTTCAGAAAATATGTAAAATTTCGCATCAATGATATGTAAATTTCCGTACCGATGGTATTATTATTGCATGCCGAAGGATATGAGCTTGTATATTACTGTAATTCCGATTTAAATAACTTAATCATTTAAATCGAAATTACAATTAGTATATTTATAATAATAAAGGAAATTAATGCAAATTCCTGGTGCTAGTACATCTCAAAAGATTTTATTCTTTTTTCGTATTTTATTTTTTTTTTTTCAAGATGAACATGATGTAGGTTGTATGAACGCAAGTGTTCCACGCACAGGAGCGATACATAATTGATTATACACATAACTGTTTATCATAGTTAAATGGAACACGTATAATCCATAAATACATATTTTGAAACGAAATACTCGTTATGCGGGATTCAATTTGCCCCTATGTTTTCAAATTATGATATTATCATTGTAAACGCCAAAAAAGATAGCAGCTATATATTATTGTTGGGACTCTTACGATAATTACTTTCATATCACATAAACTACTAAACTAATATGGTTGGTCTAAATAGATAGACGTAGCTAATAATAAATTTATATTCATATTTAGTTTTATAGCAGATCTAAGTCTTGAAAAGCTTTCTAATCAAAGCTTAGCATGAACACTTCGAAGCTCAATCTTTTAAATGTATAATAACACGGCAACTTCACGTCAATACCTATAATTTCAATTCATTACAACGCTAGTCCTAATTATCTCTCACAGTTTAAATGGAGCTCAGTTATCTCGCATTTGCTGCGGTAAACCTAAAGTTCCTAAGCCTATATTTCTAATTTAATATGGAAACCAAAAGCCTTTGTTGCTGTAAGATACCCAAATTAGTAACTTAAAGCGAATTTAATAGTATCTCAAAGCGTTTTAGAAGCTTTCCCGTTATAAATATCGACGTGATTTGTTCAATAATGCAAATAATAAAAAATGAATTCGCTTTGCAGGCAAACAACGCACAGTAGGCAAATGAAGGGCTCAGTTTGGCATAATTAAGTAATAGATTTTTTGTTATCCATCGAAACTCACAAATCAACTCGATAAACTAGCACTTTGATAAAGGATTTTCTAATATAACTGCGTGATAACTCAAGCAATCATAAATTTCTAACATGGTCACAAAATCTCTATTCACACTATTCAAAAGCGAGTGGATAACTGCGGTGAAGTACTATCATAGATAATATTGCCTAAATGATTGTTACTAAAACTATTTATTTATACAATTATTTAGTCCTACTAGTTCTTACTAAAGCACCAGTACAGAGAACTAATATTGCGGTCTAATAAAAAAGAGCTTTAAATAAATTAAAGACAACCGGTTAGCGCGCGTGTCCGTATAGATGTATGGTTGTTTGCATGGATGTTAGAAAGCATGCATGCATGCGAAAGCTCGTTCGAACGTGCGTGTGTGCTTGCATATGAACGAACAGGCTAAAGGAGACAAAATTTATATAATGATATAATTTTACTTTTCATACGATAATTTCTCTACCTCTACCCAAAGCCATTCCTCATAAGATTAATAATTACTGACTAACTTCAAGAATTTTCACAGCCAGTATCGTACAATAAGTATCACAATATATCTAAAATTTAGACATATAAAAACTTTTTACCTAAAATCTTTGTAGTTCAATAAATCATCTCTAGAATTTTGTTACATTACAATTAAAGTTCATTCGCGTTATTGTTTATTTATTTTCAATTTCATTTGTCATAAAGTTACTAAACGACACTCTACACATACTATACACCGCTGCCGTAGTTCTGCGTACATTGTATGTATGCACTGCATATACTTTGCTCAAAGTAGTGTTCTACAGTTATCAGCGCCTCCTAAAAGTGGTAATCATAATAATTTTAAATGAAATCCTTGATGGAATATCCTAATTTTCTTTAGATTTTTCAAATACATTGTTGGAAAATAAGAATTGTACGTCAATTGTAGAAGTTTTAAATCGTTACTTTTCTTTTTATTTTTAATTTAGTAATTTCAAACTTATCAGGCGTCTCAAATATTTCGTAAACGAGGCGTGAAAGTTCTAAATGGCACATGCAAATTAACTTACATTTTAAAAACCTTTTTAATTATATCCCATTCGATTAGGTGCTTTAAAATAATTCGCCTGCACTTTAGATTTATAAGCGCATATAACTCGCATTAAAAATAAAAAGTAGCGTATGTTTTACGGACGTGTAAATAACGAAGTTCCCAAAAACTGTGAAATTTAGAATGGTCGCTCTAGTTTTTTAGGTAAATTTTACAAAAACCTCTAGTAAATAGTTTTTTTTTCATAATTTTGACAGTTTCGGAGATGAGGGTGACTTGTTTTTTTAGCGGTCATTTTCAAAACTATCTTGCATTAATCACCAAAAAAAATTATTATTTCATGTTCCTTCAATTGGTATAACACGTGATATAGAAATAAAAAAATGGACTGCTTGATTTTTTCACCCTAAAGTTACTAAATAGTTTATCTATTTAATTTTTGATTTTCAGAAAAAAAACTTTGACGAACTGCTAGACGGACAGTTATCTCTCTTTTCCTTTTGAGGCATGGAACCACAAAAATTGTTGTTTTATGAAAAAAAAAATTGCTTGAATAATGTTTTGCTACTCATTAATTTAGACTCCCATAGGTATAAAACTTTTAAACTAGCGAAGTTTTATTTACGTACGTATAAATCAATC
Organism: Druceiella hillmani; assembly: GCA_039881145.1. Lineage (NCBI taxonomy): Eukaryota > Metazoa > Arthropoda > Insecta > Lepidoptera > Hepialidae > Druceiella > Druceiella hillmani. The sequence goes on along the minus strand of JAYKKI010000001.1, from coordinate 104,650,471 downwards.
TGGTTGTTGTGAATTTATTAATGCAAATAAAAAAATACTTATGCCCCTAAAAGGAAAATTTCCTAAGATGAAATAAATTATAAGACCGCTAACGCTAACTAAATGTTGTAAGATTGTCTTATGTTTTCTCAAAGGTTTACTAAGTGAGGCTTCGCTTTGTTATAATATATTATTATCTTTCCATCTGAAGAAGGAGAAAATTCTCGTCTCCGCGAAGCCAATATTTGACATAAAACTAGACAGTACAATTCAACATGCATAAATCATCGGCTGTCTATTATGAAACTCGTTAAAATTTAAATCAATAAAAGAATAACTTTATATCATAACGGAAAATCGTTTCTTTCTAACACGAATTTTGAACGAGTTTCTTGCAGAATAGAAAGCAAAGCAATTAGTCTCCTGGAAATGTGTTCCATCAATTTGAGCAATAATATGCCGTATCTTAGTCATGTTTTGGGAAATGCTGGAAGAAATAAATATTATTTGAATAAATTCGAAGCAAATCAGCTGGAATTGTGAATTGCTGAATTCCAAAGAAAAACTATATATAATAATAATAATAATAGGTGAAAGCTCATAAGTTTGAATAAGTAAAATAAGTAAGCCTTCTGTGGAATTACATTTAACAAAGAGATATACCCAAGAGGGCGAGGACCAAATTCAACCAAATATTAAGTTATCTCGTGCTCACGTTGAGATCTGGGTCACAAACTTCTCGCTTGACTTGCGATATTCGTGACATATCGCCATACCGTGCCAGAACATATTGTCAAAGTATTTTGTGTAAATATTTAGGTCTTATTCAAAGTTATTTTGGGTTCACAATAAACTTACTTATAAAGTAGATACAATTCAATTTATGTATTTAAAATAGCATAATTTCGGGTTCTTTTTAATATGCTTTAAAAAATTAAAACCGATGCACTATTTTCTTTTCGTTTTTATTAAAGTGTTTTACCTACAGTAACAAAACAAGAACAAAATATGAAACTGCGCTTCTAATCAGTGAGTCTTGGCACAATCTCACTAAACAGAACTAATCAACTCGCTCATGTTTTGATAAACTGTTAGTAAAGAGCAATATATGTGTATTCCGATTCATTTGTTAACATGCAAGGTTTAAGTTTAGATAAAGTTTAGTAAAGAAACGTGCTAGGTTTAAGTTGTTAAAGATATTTTTAAGAATAATTCAAAGTTATATATACGTTATTTTTTCATTTGCTTTTTTTTCTTAATAAAGGACACAAATAAACTCAACAGCGATTTTCAGATTCTCAGTTTGAGACTTTTTTAATTTTGTTCTCTTATTGCGTCTTCTTTATTTTCAAATGATTTATTTAGTTCATTATAATTTTGATATGCGCATGAGCCACTCATATATTAATATCGGTAAGTTAGGTAGATTTTTACACATATTAATTTATTAACGTATATTTTATTTGCTTCATTTTACGATTTTCCAAACTGCTAGTCTATTTTTCGCTGTGAAACCAATCACATATTAGTAAAGGTCTACTTGGATAATATAATACTACAGTTTTTCTCAGAAAATATTTGAGGTAAACATTTTAAATTTGACATTGTGATAAAGCAAAATGATCCTCTTATATGCTTAAAAATATTATCAGAGAAAAAATTCTTCGGGTTACACGCAAGTAAATAATACAATGTTTAATATTAAGTTTCTTAGGGTAAATCATTTGGAAAAGCAAGTTATAAAAGATGCAAAACCATTTTTTATTTTAATTTTTTTTTGTTGAAAAGTACATAAAAATATAGTCCCCATTTATTTCCGTAACTTCTAAAGTTAAAATTATTCCCGAAATTTCAAAAACAGCGTTACTAAAAATTAATCTAAAGTTTATCATAAAAATATAGCCATTCAAAATAGATATTCAAAATTACATAATTTTTTAAATATTATTAAATTGGATTTACGGTAGCTCTATGTTAAAAAGTCATTGAAATAAAGATCTATATAAATCTGCACCAATAATCAACGTAAGGGTTAACAGCAAGCCAAAATTTCATTAAATTAAATATTTAATAATTTACAATACATAATTTTTGTTTTTGTTTTTAAATATTTAATAATTTACAATACATAACCTTACACGATGAAATTTTGATATAGATAGTGATTTTTAAATGTACATATATATTAAAATATTTCTAAATTATGAGTGATAACACCTATACGAAACCATAAATGGGGTAGTCCATATCTCACTAGGTAAATTTTTTATACCTCGTTTTGTTACCAAATACAACTACGTAAAGGCTAGATCGTCACAATTAAAATTTTTCAACAATTTGAAAACCGAAAATTTCCTTTTTTTGCAATTTAGAGTAAAAGCGATAAAGGTTTTTTCGCGAAAAGCAATATCAAAAAGGTAATTAAATCGTTCTTCAATCATATAAATAATACTGTTAATTATGAGAGCTCCATACCCATTTGAATATTATGTTTCTTTAATTAAATATATTACCTAGCAATAATTTCACCCTAGTAAAAGAAATAACTTGGTTATGATATATTAATGCACGTTAACAAGTTTTCATTGCTGTGATTTTTCAAACAAATGCGTGTAAAATTTAAGGATATTGGACTTTATAAGATTGTTTTCTATGAAAAATTTCACCCCAGTTTGGTGTGTGGTAAAGGTACGTAAAAATATAAAAGGCAGATACATAGAAAATCTTGCATATAGTGCACCGTATCAAAGAAATACGTATAACATTATTCATTGCACTTCGAAATAATTTTTCTATGAAACATTTCATCCCAAACTTAATCTAGGGCAAGGTTTATAAAAATACAAATATTATTATTTCGTTAGATTTGTGTATTGGTGTAATTAATCTATGTATCCCTACAAATCTTATTTTTGTTTTTCATGTCATCAGGATCTGACGAAAATTTAAAGAATTATGTTCTGTGCTGTACGGATGAACAGACAAGACGAAATTATAAGGGTTCTATCTTTCCCCATTTAAGTACGGTACTCCAAATAGTGGCTAAGAAATTCTACAACACAATAAGTTTTTACTATTACATAATAGTAGATTTTTACTGCAAGGTAATTTGCATATTTTAAAAACACTCTTAAAGCAATATAATACTATTTTGTTGCAAATAAAATATCTGGGACGATTAGGAAGCGACAATATTTTCTTACTAAAATTATCCTTTATTAATTACAGTTAACCAAAATAACTTTTATAGTTTCTTCATAAAGAAGTAATAAAATAAGTGGCATTCAAGATAATTTTTTTGTGGTAGCAATTAGTACTATATTCATAAGAAGGTATAGGGTGGGAAATGCATTTTTCATGGGTACACCAAATTGATATTTCACTTACTAATATATATTTTACGAGTTTTTATTTTCCTGTATTTATTCGGTGAGATTGTTCATTGGTACCTTGAAAAATTTGTTTAGAAAAATAAAATTATCATGTTTTATTCCAACATAGTTTAAGATCAATTCTATGGATATTTTACTAATATATTATCAACTAAATAAATAATGTAATTGGTGCCCTCTCCACTTTTCGTGGGTCTTGAGATTCAGCGTCCTACCAAGTTTGGGTTCAGTCAATCCCTTTCTTATGCAGTATTTACTGGATGGTAAATATCCATGTTATTCTTTTGCGGCCCCAGGGCCCTTTGCTAATTTCCCTGGTTAGCGTAGCGAGACAGGGTAACATCTTAAGACTCATCCTGGAGACATAATCAAATCAAAACAGATTAGCTCCATCAAGCGTACAGGATTATTGTTCTACACGAATATCGTTCTATATTATTGCTTGACGTCCAACTTTGAATTTTGATGGCAGAACTGATTTCAACTCGGATAATTTTGTAAGTAATCGACTTACAACACAGCTTTTTGAAAAAGGAGATCTTCGCCGAAAAATAATAACATTTTTAATAATGATCATTATGATTCTTTCTTGGCTTACACATAAATATTATACAAATTTGTTTTTAAATAATTAGCCTGAAACTTTAGACATTGTCCTTGAGATTTTCTCCATTTTTTTAATCCTAAATATTAATCCCAAGTCCTAATCAATATTTTGCTTGACAAATTTTAAAATTAGTTTAAAATTGGTTAAATTCTTTACTATATCTTATGAGTTTTTATTCCGTCCTTTTGAAAGATAATTACAATCTCTAAAAAAAACTTTTATGAATATTCTGCTCATTGTTTCTGGTTGAAAATTCAGTTGCTAAAGGCCAGTTGGTGAAGACTTTCACCGCTTTCCTATCAAATGTAAAATTTAAATTTTTAAATTAACGAAAATTTAATTTTGTTAAGTGATTAAATGAGACGAAGAAAACAACAATATTTTCTATTAAAATATTTAAATAATAGGTGGATACATGAAATGCCAATTATTACCTTTTCTGTATTATTTTTAAATTATTTTACCAAAGTTTTTTGCAATACTTTAATAATAAATTGCTCTCAAATAACAAATTAGCTCTACAAATACTATGGTATAAAAACAGAAAAACAGATTCTGAGTAATCACTATAACTTAACAACATACATATATACATTTATTTTATTTAACTATTTATTCAACTTGTGCCCAAACATTCCTATATTTAATTTGCGTACCACGTACACAAATATTAAACTACTTATAATTACAATCTGGCCCATTTACAGTAGCCCAAAAATCCTTTTAGGTAGAAACCATTGTGATACATTTTTTTAAAAAAATTAATATTTTTTTCCTCGATAACCAATAGTACAGAGCTCAGTATTATATGGAATTTTTTGAAAACTCTTTACTTCGATAACGTAAATCCATTCTTTTAAAAAACTATGCTACTAAATCAAATGATATTTGGTATACAAGTACAGTAGTTATCTAGCAAGGATCCAAGGGGCAATTGTTGTGTTTATTGTTGGCGTCTGCTACTGTTTGAAATTGTATTATTATTTTTCTTGTTCTCAAAAATACATTTAAAAAAATCACTGTAGTAAAATCTGTACAATTAGAGATATGTTTATGATCTAAAAACTACTTTAGGATATGACAACAATCTCAACAAAAAATGGTAGCGATGGGACTATTACATCTTCAGAAATCAACATTATATTCATTAAGTCATTAACTAGAAAATGTTTGCCATAATTGCCATTTTAGCAAAACTAAGTCTTTTTCGTTTAAAGATGCATTAATTCAATATATATTTATCTAAATTTTATGCAAGTTAATGTGTATTAGCCTTAACATATACGTAATGCGTTCAGGTAAAATTACTGCTAAACAGAGCTCTTTTATATACCTATCAGAAAGAGACCGAACTTCATCACATGTGAGAATGAAGGTCCCATTATCTCTTTACTGCAAGGTTTGACTTGTGGTAATAAAATGTAATATTGAAGTTAAAAACAATATTATAATCTTATTTTCCAATAAAAATAATTTTTCTTTATGTATATAATATTCATTGTATGTACTGAAAGCAAATACAAAATAATGAACAAATTTTATGTTTCGATTATCTCTTTTAAGTTCACAGAACATTTACTAAATTTGATATTACATGGACTCATAGTTTGAATTGGGAATATTTTAGGTAAATTATGTGTATTCGTAAATGCGTAATTTTGACGATATTTTTGGAAAACTTGTATCTGGTTCATTTTACGGATACATGGTACGATAAATGAGAAGTTATAAAAATCTATACTTTAGTTTGCCCTCACTAAAACCTATTTTTTAATATTTTTAAGTGTCATTTATATATACGCGTTTTATCGCTATGCCAAACTTAATGTTTATAGATCAAATGTTTTCTAAAAAAAGGTCTGTGACATTTGCGCAGACGGAGAAACACGTAATGGTCCCATTTTTTTTAAGTATGGATTTATAAAAAGGAAAAAAAGGCAAAAATTAATTTTTTCTCAAAATAGATATGCAGCATAATCATTTTTTCCCGCTTGCCATAAATAATAAAATTCTTGTACATTTTTAAAATATACTTATTACCTTCAGATAAATTGATGACTTCACTAGAAAAATAAATTACTATTTAATTAGAGCACAGAGTCGATTACATAAAATACCTATAATTGTCCTTTTAAAATATTTAAAATCGGCTTTTTTAAAAAACATATGCAAAATTAATTACCTAGTTATTCATATGATCCATCTTTAAAAACGTACTAAATACGAATACAAGTAACAATATAAAACACTATCCAATAAAAGTGCAATAAAAGCACAGTGGCGTACCAAAGCTTACATATAAAACAGCACAATCGTACGACGCAAGTCTTGTCAACGCAATTTCAATTCATTACAACACTCGACTTAGTCATCCCCTTACCGTTTAATTAAAGCTTAGTTATCTCGCGCCTGGCTGCTCTAAATCTGAAGATTCTGCCTCTATATTCGTAATTTAAGGAGGAAACTTTAATGCTATCGCGTTAAGATATGTAGAAGGATCTTATGTATAATCTATCCTGGAAGCCTACCCATTATAAATGTCGACTTAATTGGTTCAATAGTGCAAATAATAACAAATGTCTTTTCCCTTGTAGGCTAATTATTAGTCGACGAGAGTTCTACGTGTGTGCATTAGTCAGGGTAAAGGTGATTTGATTACAAATCTATTGTCGTCGAGAGAATTTCAGGACGGTTTGAAAATCAATACTTCGATAATAGTATTTATCATAAATTATGAACATCTCTGATTAACATTTTGTGTATATGTCAAAAATATTGACATATTCACAAAATTTTAATCATTACTTTTAATCCTTACCTTGTGACAGAATAAAATCAAAGAATTGGTTTTCTAGGTTCGTAAGTTTCATAACGGAATAGCAAAAAGGCAAACAATAAAACTAAAACTTCAATAAAATGTCCTTTTTGTCCGACTTCAAAAGACGTAGATAGTAAAAGGTAAGAATAATTAACTCAGAATAGATACCTACTTACTGGCATTAAATCACTTAGTTACTTATTTTTGAGGTCGGTACCAGCACCGTCGACAAACTTAAACAAATTTATAATTTAATTTAATTTAATTTATAATGTAAATTTGAAACTTTAACTTCTAATGTACTTACAATGTTAAATATGTTCATAAAGGGTTTTTGTATAATATAAAAAATTACATTTTTTAAGTTGATCGGCGTTGCTGGCACCGACTTCAAAAATAGGTAACTTAGTAGGTTATTGCACATGAGTAGGTACCTATTTTGAGTTAATTATTTTCTCCTCTTAGTATCTACCCTTTTTAAAGTCGGTTATTGAAATATATTATATATTTTTTTAATTAATTATCATAATTGTTTTCTTTCTCAGAATAATGGATAATTATTAAAACTCACAGGCAAAAGCTATTAATTAGATAATTTTCTCTTTGTCTAAAATTAATTATTAGCAACACAAAGGAATGAAGCGATAGTAGCTGCCAATGGTTAGCTTTTAGCATTTGAGAAGTTCGGTTCTGCATGTCCGAAGTTCAATATCAGATTTTGCAGAATAATAGCTAAAGTAACAACTAGTAGCATATATATATATATATATATATATATATATATATATATATGTATATATATATATATATATTTATATATATATGTATATATATATATATATATATATATTTATATATATATATATATATATATTTATATACTAAATCACGATCGATTTACTACCATCCCTTAAGGAGTTGCATTATTCATTTTCAGAACTCATCATCAGACTCTAATATGATGGATAGTGTAGTTATTTTGCAAAGTAACAACTACCCGTAGAAAATATTTTGAATCATATTTGATTTACTGTAATTCGTTAAGGAGTTCCCTCGTTCATTTCCGGACTTCAACATCAGATCATCATCATATTTATATAGGACCACACCTCTAACATCCTCTTTCAAATAAAAATCATCAAAATCGGTCCACTCGGTAAAGAATTATCGCTGAACATACATAAAAAAAAGATTCCGGCGAATTGAGACCCTCCTTTTTTTAAAGTCGGTTTAAAAGAAAACGGAACCCTTATAAGTCTGTCTATCAGACATTTTTCTCAGAATATGCTTGACGTAGAGACTTGAAATTTTGATTAGTAATACAGCATTCTAGCTCGCCAATTTACCGATAGTTAACATTCAAAAATATTTATATGGGAATTTTACTGGCCTGGCAAATTAGTTAAGAGTAATAATTCAAAATATTGTTTTTAAAATTCCGTATGTGGGATATTCCCCATGTACACGCTGACATTCCTGTACACGCTGACATTCACACGCGCATACATAAAGGAAACACATTTTTTAAATTTTTTAGAAACATATTTTTTTTATTTCTCAGGCTTAAGGGTGAAAATATCTTCGCACTCACCCCATCCAGCGGGACGTAATAAGATAAGTTTTTTTTAAAACTGCAACAAAAAACGCTCAACTTTCCGAAAGGGCATTTTCTTCGTAATATATGAGCCTCTGTATTCTTTTGTAGTCCACCGGCCTCCTTTCCCAATTTTTAGACGAATTTGACAAAATCAGGAAACATGAATTTTTTATGCACTTCAATACATAATAGTTTTAACCAACTTAAATTAATAAATTAAAAGGATATGGGGAGCCAAGATATTTTTTCTGCATATATATTCTTAACCTTTTAAACTTTTGTATGTTCTTCACGTATATGGAACTTCTGTTGTGGGACTTCTGCTTGTATATAAATACACATTTATTTTTATTTGTTATTTAATGTTTGCCTTTACTTTTCATTTGGTCTTAATGATAAATTTATATATTTTATCATCTCTACTTTAAACTAGCTCTTTAATTTTATTTGTTAATTAATGTTTGCATTTACTTTTCATTTGGTCTTAATGATGAATTTATATATTTTATCATCTCTACTTTAAACTAGCTCTTTAATTTTATTTGTTAATTAATGTTTGCATTTACTTTTCATTTGGTCTTAATGATGAATTTATATATTTTATCATCTCTACTTTAAACTAGATCTTTAAGCGTGGCTTACCTTATTTAAAGGCTTTAGTTTCCCCAGTTATCCGTATTTTTTTGATCTTCTATTTATTTTTATTGATATGTTTACAAATCATGGAGGTCTATGTTCATCAAAAGATTAATTTGCCCACGTCAACTTATCATGTTTTATAATACTGTTAATTGATCATTAGATTATACGTATGAGAACTTCTATTTACTTTCTATCATGTGCAGTTTTTCAACCAGAAAAGTTCAGAAGCCAGCTCTTTTAGTATTTTTATGGCTATGGTAAATTTATTTAAGGCTGATATTTCCCTGGTAAGTTTATTTAGCGCTGACTGTTTCTATCAAAAATAATTTGGCTAAAACCATTTGTTGACACTAAAATAATCTAATATAAAGTTTTTATAGTTTTTTCCAGTTTGTCTGGAATTAAGATTTCAAAAAATAGACTTCTGTAAATGTTGTCTTTAATTTTTCAAATTATACTGCTTTGGACGCGTTATGAAAAAATGAGCAGATTGGAATTTTACAATGCGTGCGCACGATGCAACAAAATTCTACAGAATAAATTTGCTCACTGAACATGGCCGTAGTGTTTATATTATTGTTCACGTTAGTTATTGAGTGTTTGTAAATAAACACGTGTTTATTTTTAAAAAAAATTAAGTTATATCAGTGCTTTTAAGTAATTTTTTTTCAGTAATTGAAATTTAATAGTGGTCCATATAGTAAAAAACATTTATTTATTGTGAATATTCGTGATGAAAATAGTGTTTAGCTTTTTAACATATATTTTAAGCGTTTTATTCTATGCGAGGTTAAGTTTTGTATGTATTTATTTACATCATAAATGACAAAATATGTCAAATGTAAGCATTCCATTCAATTTAGATTTTAACAATCTACTTATTGTTTTTATAGATAATTGCTTGTTCTACCGGCATCCACAACTAAAAAATTTATTATTACTATTGTTTTTGCAAATTAATTAATTATTAAAATTATATACACAAAACAGCAATGCTGCCGTCTAACGGCTCAACGTCAATATGATTGACGGTCGGTAAAATTTTTGTTTAATTTAAAATCCACTCACGTGTAAATAAAGTGTCGCTTTAGCTCAATGCTTTTGATACTTGCGCCTCTATATGTCAATTTTAGTAAAATATTTGTTTGATCTGTCATCTGAGCTTCATAATGGAATAAATAATGCGAAGACTTCGCACGGGTCACGCTAGTTATTTAATATTACTGTATTTTAAAGAGTTACTCGAAGTAATTTAATAAAGTTTTAGTGCACATGTGGACTAAAGCTTTGTTAAATTACTTTTACTACAGATTAATTTTTCACTTACTCAGTTCCAGCAAAGTTTATATTAAGATAATGAATGACTCGTATCGATTTTTTTTCAAGACTCATATCTTAACAAAACTTGTAAGATAATAAAGATGCTGAAGTGCGATAAAAAACAATGTATATTTAAAGAATGCAACAGAAGTGATATTAAAAAAAATATATTTTCTGCACTTTAAAAGAGATTATGATTCAGAAAAATATGACAAAATATTTTATTTTAATATAAAAAATCCCAAACTCATAACTTACCTCACATTGGATAATTTAAACTTCGTGGAAGAACATGTCGGTGTATTCGTTGCGAGTTTTGACAGTTCATACTGCGAGTATGGGTTGTTAATTTATACAAATTACATATCACCACTTATTTATTTGCTTCTTCTTCCACCTTGTGTTATGCTTCCTTATTATATCTTGATCTTTATCTTGGAAATAAAATCTTAATCTGTCAACGCACTTTTTCCTTCGGATACCTCTCCAACCAATGAAGGTTAGTAGTCTATTCCGCGTAGGGGAGACCAGGGATTGTTGACTATAGGGGTAGGTAGACTAACTGCTGAAAACTGGTCAACGGTACGATTTATATGTCACTCAATCACACCCGTGTATTACACTCCGCACCCCACTCAGTCATCCGAAGCACAGCATCGCAATCGCGCGTCGTTTTGGAGTAGTGATACATTTTTCTTTTTTTTTAAAACGTAAGTAATATCTCACATAGTATATTTTTTGATCTGATGCCTATACTTTTTATGTAAACCATTCGTCTATTAATCTGAGTGTGAACTATAGTTGATGAGTGTATATGTTTATCATATTTCACATGTTATTTTTCGAGTCGGCGGTAAAATTTAGGTTAATCATGCCATCAAAATAAAAAATGGCGTCTGGGGCTGGTATATAGTAAACTAACCTCAATTAAACTTGGAGTTGAAAACATAAATAAATTAACCGTTTATTTGATTTTTAATAAGTATAGCAATTTTGTTGTTACAGAACAATGAGGACAAAAGAACGAGCTGATGCACCAAAAAATGTTGTAGAAAGAGCTAGTTACGTAGTAAATTTTGAAAAAATAGTATTAATGCTACTTTGATATAGTAAATCATGCCTTATAAAACATTGCATTATTACGTGGCCAAACTATAAGAAAAATTAGAACGTAATCCGAACTTGACAAGAGCAGAATTAACCTTGGACTCTATGGGATATATAAAAAAGTTAGTTTTACTAATCTAGAAGAGGAAGCTTTAGCCAGCTATTTAAAGAAGGCAGCTGATATTTATTATGGATTAATGGCATACGAGACACAAAGAAATGCACATCAGTTCGCAAAAGAAATAAGAGAGCTATGTCTGATTATCCGAAAACAATATTGTTAGCTGGTGAAGATTGGTTGGGCTCTTTCTTCAACCGTCGTCCTTTTCATCCGATCGCCTCAAGCAACAAGCCTGTCAAGGGCTACATCATTTAACAAAAATAACATTAGTTTAGTCTTCGCTAACCTGATCGCTATTTACAAACGTTGGAATCTAAGCCCTGGTGATATCTGGAATACTGGCGAGACGGGTCTTACAACCGTATAAGAATATAATAGAGTAATAGCTCGACGTGGTATTAAAAATCTAGGTAAAGTGACAGTTACTGAGGGGTACACTGGTGATAGTTGATGTGGCTATCTCAACTCTTGGAAACATGGCGTCATCATTATTTGCATTTCCACGATTACATTATAACTTTCATTTTGTGAGAGGTAACTCTGTAGGAGCAGACGGTATTGTTAATCCATCTGGCTGGATGAAAGAAGAAAACTTCGTAAAGTACGCCAAACATTCCGTGAAACGTATTAAACCCGGTAAAGAAAAACTTGTTCTTTTACACTTGGATAACCACGACTCTCATTTGTCTATCGATGTGCTGGATTACTTCAAAGCTAATGGGGTGTCAGTTTTGTCATTCCCTCTATACTACAGCTACAAGCTGCAATCTCTTGATAGATATGTTTACGGATCTTTTAAAAAGTATTTCAACAGAGCAAGATGACTGACTGGCTAGTAATCCGGGAAAAACGATTACAATTTGTGATAAATCGGAGTTACTTAAAACGTCACTACCATTGACTATTACATTTAAAAAAATTTAATCAGGATTCAGAGTAACCAGCATTTCACCACTAACACTGATGGTTACTCTACCAGCATTTCACCATTAAATGGGAATATATTTCCTGATTCTGAGTTCGGTAGATTTTACGTGACGTTTAGGCCGACGCCCAGCTCCCACGATGTTGCTAATTCTTCAATACCTGATGAGGGTACAGTTGCTTTTCTATTGACTTTCGATACAAGACCATCTAACAGCTTAATTATTGTTGACAAGGTTCCAATTCCTGATCTGTATACTGTGACTGAAACTCAAATTCTAACGTTGCAAGGTTCTTCTGCAATTGTCGATAAGATTACTGCCGCAATTCCTTTTCGTACAAGATCTTTCAGTACGAAATGTGAGTCACCTTTTATTATTGGCGAAATGCCAAATTTTCAACACGAAACGGAACTGAGAGTAAACCTCCACACACCAGAAAACGTATGTCCTCCAGAATCAGAAATATCCCTCAATTTGAAGCCTTCATCTTATCTAAACATGCCCCCTACTTTATTATCTACACTTGAAGAACTAAGATCGTTTCAAAAAGACTTTTGCAAGACCTTTTGCAAAATTACAAAACGCAGGAAAAGGCAAAGATAACGGAAAAGAAAAAGGAAAGAGTAAAGGAAAAGGAAAGGGTAAAAGAAAAGAAAGGAAAAGAAAATATTGTTAATGGTTTTGGAGAGAAAAATAATGACGATGCATTGGATTCGGATGACTGAATCCTATGCTGATAGTATTTCTGGCGAATAATATGGATTCAGTGCATAACTCGTAAGTTATGGGCCCAGTCCCAAGGTATCATATATAAAAATCTAATATTTTTCGAATGCAAACATTGTACTTCTGACATTGTAGACTGATTAATTGTCTGATTTATAATTTCCTATAAATAAGGATGAGCATGAAACTGATTGTAAGTTTGATTAGAATAAATTTGATTATTAATTTTGATAAAACAAGTGTTAAGTTATATAGAAATTAAATTTCGTAATACAACAATCAGTAAATTTAGAGATTAATATTTTCTGTTGAAGAAGTAGTAACTGAATGTGCGTTTAATTAAAATCTTAAGAAAAGATAAATTAAATAATATGAATAATAAGACTTTAATGCTCTTATTTTTAAGAGTTGTTAATTTTTTTAGTCTTTATAAGAAATGTCTGCACCTGATTCAAATTGTTGTTTTTTAAATAAAGAGTTCAATTATATTGAATACACGTTTTAATATTTGCTTCTTCCCATAGTTTGACGCTACATTGGTCTACTTACCCCTGTTATATAGTCAACCTACCCGAGACTAGGGGTATATTGACTGTTCTGTAAAATGCAATAAATCATCACCAATATATTACACGAAGAGCTAATTATTATATTTTTTTATTAATTTAATAGTTTTTCTACAGTTTAATGTGACTTTATTGTTATATATATATATGATTTATTAAAAATCTAGTCAACCATCCCCGGTCTCCCAAGATATAGGCATTATGCGTCTGTAGGCCCATAGTTCGAATGTTTCTATACGTTTCCTAAGGTCTTCCTTAATAATTTATGCCTCGCATCCATAGTCTTTCAAGATAAGAATTTGTCAACATAACAAATAATAACGATATTACTCCAACGTCCGAAATATAAAAAGCGAAAACGAAAAATGTTAGGAAAATAGACAAAATTAAGTAAGTGAAACTAGTAGTCCCAAAGGAATGATATTCAGCGAGAAGATAGATACCCATGAGCCTCGCAGCTAAATTGACCAAATATTAAATAAACTCACGTCTCTCTCGGGATTGGGGTCACGAACTTCTAAACCAACTTCCGCTGTCGCAAATTCATCACTACACTGGACTCTAATATAGCGCACTCGCATTGTACATACACATTTGTCAGTTTTTTATGTAATTGTAGATTCATATCGTGGTTCCAACATACACACATATACAAATAAACATATATATGCATAATAAAATGAACTACCAATTATAACTTGCTAAAATCAAAAACTTGAAGTCGAATTCGTAATTGCCATGCATGATATGGAAAATATAAAAATATTTGTAAATGCACGTATTTTATAATGCCCCATTAATGGAACTAGTATGTAGGCGAGTAATCATTTAAATATTTCTATTTTTTTTAATTTTCATGATGACGTGTTATGCATTGGCACAGTTTGTTTATTCATAAAAACTAACCATGTCCGACTCCGGCTTGCACATCGAAGGTTCTGCAGCTCGCTTCGATTGAAATTATTTACCATAAGTCGTCACTCAGGAACTTCCAAGTTCAATAAATATTTAATAATCTATACTAATAATAAAATTGTAATAGAGTTAATTTTGTACATGAAAAATATTTTAAAAAGAGTTTTTGATTTAGCGTATACAATGATAGTAGAAGTCAAAAAACCTGTTTTTAGAATTTTTGTCTACTATGGGTCTGTGTCTGTCTGTGTCTGTGTGTTAAGTTGTTCTTTAATCAGGCAAAATTGACTGCACAAATTTGAATAAAATGTAGTACGGTAATAGCTTATACCTTTGAGAAAAATATAGGATACTCGTCTGCCTCATCAGCATTGCTAATATCTATTGAGATGAAATTGGGAGGACACACATATCACAGTGAATATTTAAAATAAAACCTGTAAGACAAGAGTAGAATTCGCACTTCAGTGCATACTTAGGCACTTTCAAATATAGGCTGTCCCAAAATTCACGCAAGATTTGAATTTTGCGCCATTTGTGCGGTAAAGTGTTGCCAACCAAAAAAAAATATAGCGTGACAGCTGACAGTTTAGGGTTATTAAAAATGGAGCGCTACACAAAAGAACAACGCATTTTTATTATTCATTTTTTTTCTCCTCTTTTTAATTATAAACCTATGTTTTCTACCAAAATTACTTCTTGCGTGACTTTTGGGACACCCTATATTAAATGTACGAACATTCAAATGTTTCTATTAAACTATTTACAAATATTAACTTTTAATAATATAAACACATTGACAATATAACAACATCTTTCGCAGGTATAAAAACATGGTAGGTATTTCCAAAATTATAAGACTCGAGAAAATCCGTCTAATTTTACTTCTCGTCAGATTTTACGAACTGAGTTGTTTATGATTTTTGGTTCAATAGTTTCGAAAATATAGAGGAATAATGCTCTCTTTTCGATATAATTTAAAATATTTCTTTAAATATAAAATTTCAAATAATCAATAAATTATATTAATATTAATATTTTTGTATTTCTCATTGCAAACCATTTCAAATGACACTCTCGTAATATAAAAAATTTAAAAAATTGGAAAGACTAATAAGGTACTTATTTACCCCTCTCATATTATTAGGTGAACATTTTAAAACAGAAGGCTAGTGCATGTTGCACTAGCCATCTGTTGGTTAAAAACACATATTACTACGTGGCTAATTTCAAGTTTAATCTGTGTATGGTTTCATAAAAAATCAACTGTGATAGACAAACGGACGCGTGAGTATAAGAGTTTCGTTTTCCAGTTTGAGGTACGAAGCTCTAACTGTGATATCTAAAAGTATTGCTATAGTTTTCCTATAACTATTGCATAGACTTCCAAATACCTTATTTTTTCTTAATTTTAGGTTCAGTAGTTTCGGAAATATGTATGTTATTAAAATATAGTATCTAAAATTATGAATTACCCTTATAAATAGTTCTTTTAACCCGAAGGAAATAAAAAAAATATTTTTATTTCGTATACTTACTTTACCCTCACAAAACGTTCCTACAAAGATTTTAATGTTGTTATTATTATAGATGTTCGTTAACATGATTTGATGAATTTTAAGCTTCTACCTCAAGCGGTCTCGGAGAAAATTTTGTATGACACTCGGACAGACAAACACGGTATAGAATCTTAAAAATATAAATAGCTGCGGTAGATAAAACTAAAAAACTGCCGATCGAATCAACAAAAATATATAAATTACGTTAGATATCATATTCTATTACTTCCTTTGTGTCTTCCTTCCTCTTATAACTGTGAATAGAGAGTTTTCAAATAATAAAACGTAAAAATTAAGTCAATGGAAATAAAATTTAAATCACATGCGATTTAACGACTCTTAGCAAAAAGTATGTCCAAAAAATCGTAATGGGATTAACAATGAAGAAATTAAAGAAGAAGTTTGAAATTATTCAATAGAAGAGAATATCTGACGCTAAACATAATATTTAAGTTTATCACTGAAAGAAATAAACGATAAACGGATTTTTCCGCCATTTATATGCTATTCCTATACTAAAGAGCTTGATATTTAAAATTAGTTACATGTGATTAGTTGCTTTCTCGTATAGTCCCATCCTATCGCAATCTGGAAGAGTAAGTTTAGATATAGATTGATAGGGAAGTGACTTTGATTGGTCTAAAAATTATTATGTAATAGACCAGAAATTCAAGTACCATCAATAAAGTGCAAAAAGGTCCTGTAAAAATATATTAAAACTGACTCGGCTAAAATTAGTTGGATTTTTTGAAATCACTTGAAAATTTAAAATTAATATACATAAAGTAAATATAGATTTCGGCTATTGTAGGACATGGTAAGCTACTTCTTCCAATATGTGAGAAAACATTATGTTTACATTTTCAACCCTATGAATTTTATACGATTTAAGTATTTTTAACATTTTTAATATTTACCAATTATAATTTACATTTTATATCAGATCCATGGGCATCTTTAAATCGCGCCTAAATTTATTTAAATTAGGATAAAGTAATTCTATATCGGATAAATAATCCCAAATAAAAAGTGTTATATTTATTTTCTTCAAAAAAAGTATAATTTTATGTACATAAATATATACATATATATATATATGGGAAACAAACTTTTGTAGCTAAACATATTCACTTGCCAAAAGTGAATTTATTTTACTTAAGGATTCATAAGTTTTCATATTCAAACCCTTTTATATTATATTTTACAATAATGCATTTTTATCATTAAAACGCTTATTATGGTTTACCTATTGTCGTTCAGTATATGTCTTTGCGAACGTTTCCTGTGGTTTGGGCAACGAACGCATTTAGTACTCCGTACAAAGGCATCATTTTTGTATCATTGTGTTCACAGCTTTACTTATGTGAATAGCATGATAAATGCATATTATCAATACGGAAAGCTTTATTAACCATTTAAACGTGAATGCATTTAACCATTTAAAATGCATTTAACCATTTAACATGCATTTAACCATTTAAACTGCATTTAACCATTTAAACGTGAAAGAGAGACAAACAAGCAAATAAACAGAGAACATTCTCTCTTAGTTCCATTGGCAAGGATATATTTCTTTCGTTTTATAAAAGAAAATAATAAGACTTTTAGCTTTTAAGTGTAATAGCATTTATTTCGTACATATTTTAAACACCAGATCATTTTTCTGGTTTCAATAAATAGGGACAATGATATAATTAATAATAATTAGGTGGTTAAACCCTCCAGGAAGGAAATTGGTAATAGTGCTAAAGTTATTTCACTTTAATAACACTGTTTGGTCCTTTCTTCGTTCTTTACAATATTTTCAGCTAAATGTGATGAAGGCGGAATTTGCGAGGGTTTTTTTAAATTATTATATCAAAAGATCGTGGCAAAACTGATGGAATCTGATACTGGAGGCGCATGCTAAATTCTTTAGACTATTTTTGGCCAAAATATCTCTATTATAAAGAATATGAGAAGCAAAAAGAGTCTTAAAGACTCGTTTTTCGTTAGAAAAGATCAACGGTATCACTATTTCAAAGGATTTTAGAAAGAAAGAAGCAAAGAAAAAATCGACGGTACAATTGTGAATTCTTAAATTCTTCGGACATATCTCCAGAAAACAAATTTCGACGGAACGTCTAGTGGTGCAGGTATAGGATGAAACCATGTACATCATCGCCGAGACCACGACCACTCTATACGAGTGTGTCGACTACTGTCTCTACTGTATCTGTCAATATTAGCGGCCCGACCCGACTTAGCAAAAGTCTGAAAAGATTCCACATTTTTGCTCACTTAAAAACACTAAACGTTTAAAATATTCTTTAGAAAATTACAGTACGTAAGGAAAAGTTAACGATATAACTTGGAAACTATTACTATTAAATTTTATTGAATGAAGTTTAAGACAAATTTGGATAATGACCTCTAGGAAATTAGGTGAAAAATTAATTATTTTCAAAAAACATGTTTTCTGCCATATTCACAAATAAGCTATCGCAAATTTTATTATAAAACTTTTCATAAGAACAATATTTCCGTATATTGTTTTCATGTATATCTAACCATTTAGGCATCGCACGCCAATATACATTTCCGACTAAATCACTTTTCTTAACTTCATCGACAGTCATCAGCAAAGGTCGGATAATTTTCAAAAAATATTAATAAATTTTACAATTCAGCTTTTCTGAGTCAATCTATCCACTAATGAAAATGGGAATAGAACAGTTCAGTAGTTGCTTAGAGAAACGCTTACATTAAGACCGACACGTAGAGGAGGAGTTAAATTTGGTTTCGTAATATGTATTGCTTTAATAATACTGCTGAAACAACTTTTATAAAACGAACGAAAAGTAGACGATACGTTACCTACAGGCCGATATTGTAGACAAAGAAATTCTCATATCAGAAATTACCGATTAATATTTATAAGTTATAGCTTTAAGTTTTGGCGTTCTTTAATATATCCTTTATGCAAGAAAATTTAATAAAAAAGTTTTGAAGGAAAATAGCAATTTTTTTCTCTGTGAGACAGAAATTCCCGCTCGCCGACAGATATGAGTCTAAAGTATTAGTCCGAAGTTCCGTAATATACGTTATAATAATATTCAGGGTATCTGGTTTCCATTTTTTATGCCTATATTATAGGCTTTAAAAAATAGAAACCATATACCGCCTATATATTATGTGTGTATATATATATATATATATATATATATATACATATATATATATATATATATATATATATATATATATATATATATGCTTTAAAATCGTCAATATAGTCAGACAAATTTAGGTAAATTTGTGGTAATATCTTTTTTGTATTTTTAAAATTGACAGTTTTGGGGATAAGCGAAGGGAACATTTTTAAGACATTTTCTTCAATATCTTTATATTAATTTAAAAAAAAATGTATTATAATCATCGTAACTCTCTATTTCAGTTAATATCTCCTGCGATACATATAATTTAAAAAAATCGATTATTTTATTAGCTCCTTCAGAATCTTCTATATAAATAATCTTGAATGTTAACTGTACTAAATATATATTTTTTTAAAGACAGCTGTGATAAATGGACAAATGTACCACTACATGAATGATCTTGTAAGTTCCATTTTTCCTTTCGAGTTACAGAACACTAAAAAATGTTTTCGCCTACTTAAAAACTGAACGTTTTTTATTCCTCTGTCAAATTACACTTAACTACTAATTTCTGAGAATACTAAGAGCAGTACAGGCTATATATAGGTATACTATTTACATATACCTGAATATACTAGGTGTCATACATACTATATGCTTATTGATAACTATACCAGGTGCTACAGAGTATATTTACTGATTGCTATGTATACTACGTGCTATACAAACTATATGTACTTTTTGACAGATAACAAATTTCTATTTCTGCGTAACAACTTAAGAATATAACGATTGTAATACTAAGGGCAGTACAGGCTATATATAGGTAGACTATTTACCTATACCTGAATATACTAGGTGTCATACATACTATATGCTTATTGATAACTGTACCAGGTGCTACAGAGTATATTTACTGATTGCTATGTATACTACTTGCTATACAAACTATATGTACTTTTTGACAGATAAAAAATTTCTATTTCTGCGTAACAACTTAAGAATATAACGATTGTAATACTAAGGGCAGTACAGGCTATATATAGGTAGACTATTTACCTATACCTGAATATACTAGGTGTCATACATACTATATGCTTATTGATAACTGTACCAGGTACTACAGAGTATATTTACTGATTGCTATGTATACTACGTGCTATACAAACTATATGTACTTTTTGACAGATAACAAATTTCTATTTCTGCGTAACAACTTAAGAATATAACGATTGTAATTTCATAAAAAGATAAACGCGTGTTTCTTTAAATGGATTTCGTTAATTTCGCTGAAAGTACTAACAATACTTTCAGTGCAAATTTAGGTAGCTTTTGTGCTCCCCTCTTTGTAGGTAGTAAATTCGTCAGTATTATTTAGTCGTTAATATAATATTATAAAATGACATATAAAATGGTTTTCACGAATATTTTTTGGGACGTATTTATGAGAAGTAATTAGAACCTTAAAACTAAATCCAATTTAATTTTTTTTCTCTTATTTGTTTATGTTGCTTATTGTAGTGATATGAATGAATAATTTCTCAGACATTTATGAAACCTCATTACTAAAATGATTTTCCTTCAAAAACATTACTTTGTGTTCATCAACGGATAATTTAACTACGTTTTTAATTGTTTCTTTGTATTGTCGACAGAGTTATTTAAAGGGTCTCTACATAAACAAAATGTGCACCTATACATGTAATAAACCTGTGGAATTATCTGCCTATACATTGACGATATTAAAGAAAAAAGGTTCAGACATAACTTACTTTTGTAATTTTTGCGTCTATTTCTTTGTTCACACATTATGCAAGAACTACTAAAGAAATCTTCATAAAATTTTAACCAGCATATTTAATAGGATAAGAAATAATTCAAAGCCTCGTTTCATTGCAATTAAAGTGTTAAAAAAGATTTATGAAAATTTTAAATTTCAGTACAGAGCGTCCTTTACGCAAGATTATATTACACGTATTTTTATTGTGAAATGAACTTGAAAAACAATTTATTTCACAATAGAAAGACGTGTAATTTAATCTTCAATACAATCAAGGCAGACACTATAGTGACGGTCATATAAATAATTGACGCCATATTTTGTTCCTTTTGTGTTTAATATTGACAATAAAATTTAAAGTAGATATATTTTAAGTGATACCAGATAAATATTCTGATGACTTGGTTTCTGGTGTATTACAAATTTGTTATCGAATTACATTATAGTAATATATAAATGAAGAATATATATAAACATATATATATATATATATATATATATATATATATATATATATAAATACATATATACATATATATATATATATATATATATATTTATATATATATTAATATATGTTATTTCAGGAAGAGGGCCATAAATATGACATGGTACAAATAATTTTGACTTAATAAACTGTCACGTTAAATAATGTTATATATATTGACATTTCACCTTCATTTTACTAACATGAATTTTCAAATTTAGAGAAAAAAGTGGACAACCCTTTCAATCGATGATACAAAACTCAGAGTTTTGGAAAATATTTTATATTTTGACGATTTTACATTGAAGTGAAATGGCTGCAGTATATCAATTTTACTTTGACAAGGATAATTTCGATATTCTTTCAATCGTGATACGACAAAGATGTAAAAGAGACAAAATATTAATGGTATAATATATGTATGCGGGATATTTGGCATAAGGATAGTGAAAAAAACCATTGTGACATTTTATTTTCAGATAGGTACTGTTTAAGGCGCTGACAATAAAAAATTGAGCTTTTTTAAAAAAAAAATTTGCAAAATCAACTAAATTTATGACCATGAAAAAATATATATTATTCTTGAAAATATTTCTAAAGTCAAAGTTCTTTCAAAAATACTACTGAAATATGTTTTATATCTGAAAAAAATCCAAAACCATCTCGTAATATAAATTTTAAACCATGTTAATTCCGTTATTTATAACACTTTATGAATAGAATTAAAAAGACTGTCTGTTCACGTCTTATTTAAAATCTTAGTTGATTTATATTTTCAATAAAATAAATAGAATTCTAATAAAAAAACATATTATTTCTCTCCAATACAAAAACGCGTTTTGGCGATGTCCATGGCTCCTCTTTTACTCGCATGTGCCCTGAAGTGACGGTGCTAGTGGAATCTATGTCGCTTGTTTCCCCACCCGCTCAAAAAGCATTAAAAATAAAAAGCTATATAATTAAATTAATTTTAATCTTAGGTTTGGATAGTAACACTAAGTTTAGTTTTGCTCCCATGATATTTTGGCCTTTTTTATAGGAAATTGAAGAATATCTATTAAATATTGAATGCAAAATATATGATATTTTGACATTTTTTTGATAGGAAATGGAAGAATATGCATTATATATTGCATACAATATATATTTTGAAATACGTCATGTATTTCAGAATTAACATTGTAGCTCGCGATTACGTATTATAAAAAAAATCGATTTCAAAATTTTCATACTTTATGCGAGGATATCTTTTAATCTTTTTTTCTTTCAAGTAATAAATATTTTTTTCAATACTTTTTGCTTACTCACTTTTGAATCTTTTGGGTTTATCTTTTTTTTATATTATTTTAATGTTTTTTAACGTGATACTTTTGCTTATTAAATTTATGGACGTGTTAGATTTTTTTTATATAAATTCGTGTTTGTAATTTTTTTTTTCATAATGTTTTTTACTTACTCACTTTTGGGTGCTTTGGATTAATTTTTTTAATTAGCAATCTGTGTTTTTATTTATAAATTTTTAGTTATTAAATTTTTTAATACCTTGGTTGGTTTTTTTTTATGTCAATTGGTGTTTCTTTTTATACTTTTTTTACGTAATCAATTTTGCTTACTAAATTTTCAATGTTATGGTTTTGTTTTTTTTAATTAACCACTCTTTTTTTTTAATCTGTAAACTTTTTTACACCGCCATTTTTGTACATTAAATATTTTTATATTTTGGTTTGTTTTTATATCAATTTGTGTTTGTTTTTACAAATGTGTGTACACAGTGATAAATGTCGCACCGGGAAAAGGGTTAGGCTATATTTCTACTATTATAATCCCATAATATCATAAATGCAAAAGTGTGTTTATTTGCACTTTTTTAAAATCGTAATGGAACAAAATATCAACCTGACTTTCTGCACAGTTAGTGAGCCAGGGAATCACGTAGGCCACTAGTAAATGCGGGAAATGTTATCCTACCTAATATGACTAATTTTTAAAAATTCGAATGTAAAAGTCGTAATGGAACAAAATATCAACCCGACTTTCTGCACAGTTAGTGAGCCAGGGAATCACGTAGGCCACTAGTAAATGCGGGAAATGTTATCCTACCTAATATGACGAATTTTTAAAAATTCGTATGTGTCAAAAAATCATATGGTAATGGAACTGCAGATCTATGTAATTTTTAGCACCGAGGTAATTGATGGGCCAGGAAATAACATAGGTTACTTTCCAATCCGGGAAATATCATCTTAACAAAAACAACCATCCGACTAATATTAAAAATTGGAAAATGTATTTGTTTATCCTTCTTTTATGTCGCAATGTAACGAAAGATCGACGTGGCTTTCTGCACAAATTTCATTATTACTGAGACAGCAATAATAACAAATATTAAAAATTCGAAAGTTTATTCATATCCGTTCACGACGTAATGGGACAAAAGATCGACGTTATTTTTTGCACAAAAATAGTTTGCGGACCAGGAAATGACATAGGCTACTTTCCAACCAGGAAAATTTCATTTTTACTAAAGAAACAACAACTAAGATTAAAAACTCGAAAGAATGTTTGTTCTTCTTTTACGACGTAATGGAGCGGCAGATCTACGTGACTTTCTGCACAGAAATAGTTGGTAGGAAATGACATGGACTAATTACTGACACGAGAAATCTAATTACTAATATTGTAATCCTAACGTGCCTTAAACATTTCGGAAGTGTGTTTGCCCTACTTTCATGTCTTAACGGAGGAACAGATGGACGTGACTTACTAAACAGAGATAGTTGAGGGGGAATACCAATCCGGAAAATCTCGTCCTCAGTAATATCACAATCCTAAATTATATTAAAAATTCAAAAGTCTCTTTGTTTTTTCTCACGTCGCAATAGAGCTACAGATCGACGTAGCTTTGTACACAGATATAGTTAGCGGGCCAGGAAATATTACAGGGTATTTTTCAACCTGGATAATTTACAAATCAGGAAGTATGTTTGTTTGTCCTTCTTTCACGTCATAATGAAGCATACAGATGAAAGTGATTTCCTTCATAGAAATAGTTAGCGTACCGGGAAATGATATGGACTACTTACAAATGTGAGAAATCTTA
The DNA here is from genome assembly GCA_039881145.1 of Druceiella hillmani. Taxonomy (NCBI): domain Eukaryota; kingdom Metazoa; phylum Arthropoda; class Insecta; order Lepidoptera; family Hepialidae; genus Druceiella; species Druceiella hillmani. The sequence continues at coordinate 104,625,692 of JAYKKI010000001.1, read as the reverse complement.
TCCTAACTAATATTACAATCCCAACTAATATTAAAAATGCGAAAGGGTATTTGTTTGTCCTTCTTTCATGCAGGAATGGAGCAACAGATCAACGTGAATTTCTGCACAGAATTACACGGCGGATCAGAAAATGAAACAGGCTAATTGCTTAACCAGGAAATCTCATATATTTATATATTTACGTCGCAATGGAACAACAGATCTACGTGACTTTCTGCACAGTTTTCCTTCACGTTGAAATGAAGTAACAGATTAGTCTTTTTTTTCAAATCAAAAAACTTTCTACACCATAATAGTTGGCCGAACATGAAATGACATAGAATTCTTTTCAAAGCAAGAAATTTTAACCTAAATGAAATAAAAATCCCTACAATAAAAAAATCGACGTTTATGTGTTAGTGCTTCTTTCAAGTGACAACGAAGTAATAAATCGAATTAATTTTTTGCACAAAGACGATTGACGGACCGGTAAATAATATAGGTTTATTTTTAACCGGGTAAATATCATTGTTACCAATATAACCTTAATTAACATTATAAATGTTAATGTGTGTTTGTTTGTCCTTCTTTCAAGTAATATACGAAATAGCAGATTGCCATTACATTTTATACAAATATAGACCGAGAAATGGCACAGGCTATTTTGTGTTTAAAGAAATTTCATTCTTCTGAGAAAATTTTTATTGAAACAAGAGTACACAACAGGTATAGCGACGCTACATATAACGGAAGTACGAATAGACGTGAGTTTCTGATACGCAATATAAATTAACAATATAATGACGTCAGTGAAATCTAGGGTAAAAGCTAGTATTTATCGATAAATGGGTTCTTTTAGAAGTTTTTTGTACCAAATTTGAATAAATTAAAATATGTTGTCTTGGTTTAAATTTTTTATAAAAAATACGGGACTCCTCTTGGAGTAATAGAGGAAATTATTCCAATATTTCTTAAGAGTTCACATACTAAAATAATTTACTAGAAAATATAACTTATAATTTTGCCTATTTTGCATTTTTTTCTGCTACCGTATTGAAATCATTTATGGAACATTCAATTTTACGGGCCGTCTAAAATAAATAAGATATATAGGTTCGTGTATTAATTGTTAATTAAGTAATCAAAGCTATCTGTACTTATTATACATAAAATATTAATATTAGTTATATATATAAATATATATATATATATATATATATATATATACATACATACATACATATGTGTTTTTATGTGAGTGTTTTTTTAAATTCCTTACCTATTCCCTTAAATACAAAACTTAATGTAATAAACCATCACGTGAAATATTTAAATTCTATAACAATATAAAAATAATAATCTGCTTGACTTATAAATCTATTTTTTTAAGTAAAATAATTAACAATAATTTGCAAAAATAGGCGTTTTTCGTCAGAAATGTAAATACGCCTTTGTAACACCAAATTAACATTTCAAAGAGCATAACGCACTAGCCCCATCGATGCCGCTAGCTAGTTATTGACACGGTTAATTTAGTTCGCGAATGTGCCGGCATTTTGGCTTAGCGCTTTGTTTTTCGGAAAGCATAAGGGGTGGAACTTGGGGGCGGAGTTTAAAAATCAGATTTTCAAAGTTTTTAGGTGTTGTCAGCGCTTTAATACCATAAATATTTTTTCAAAACAAAATAATAAAACAATTTTTCAGGGCAGAATATATATTTAGCCACTGACAGTATTTTTTTTAAATAGCTAAGCTTTTGCTTATATTTCAGTGTACGAAAATATATTTAGATGACTTTTTTTAAAGTTACATATATTTATTTAAAACCTACCTATACCTATAATATTAATATTTGGGATCACTTATATGTAATCAGCATTACATATACCGACCCCTAGGCCAGTGGCTGGAACGCTAGCACCTGCCTAAAAGATCCCAGGTTTGATTCCCTGCAGAGTGTTTGAACGTTAATTAATTATTTACCTAATTGGAAGTGACTTAAGAATATTTAGAAAAAAAACAATAAAAAAGTTATTTTTTGATCACAGATACCAAATAAATCCACATAAAAAGGTTAACAATATATGAACTGCCATTTTGCTTTGTTACAAATATTCTCGTTTAAGAATGGAAAAGAGTATAGGCAGTTTCAATTACAGAGCATTATTTCATAATCCTATCTCATATGTTTTGTTATATCGTAGCGATTTACAAAACATCGGTGTAAGAAATGAACGACCACACACACACACACACACACACACGACCATGATAAAATTATTAAGTTTTCTTATGTGACCTCGGAACCTTAAAAAATGTTTTTTTAAATGAATTGATACTGCGATTACGAGTATAAAAGGAAGATTATAAGATATTAAATATGGAAAGAATTTTTATCGAATTTATTTTAATGACGTTTATTCAGACGAGATGGAGAATAGAAATTAGATGCTTTTGTATATCTCTTCTTCAAATTTTGTCATATCTATAATCTGATTTGGTAGCTCATTTTATTGTAATATAATATATATTATATTTAGCATAACCTATTGAACAAAAAAAATATGTATGCATTGTATTGGAGCAATGTACATCAATACAATGCAATATTTTTTTAATATTATGGAATAGCTCATAATAAATGTAATTTATGTACTATGCGATTAAAATAGAATATAATTACGTATATTAGATTAAAATATAAACATACAAATTTTAAAGTATATTATTATATTTTATATAATGCTTGATTCGGCCAAATTTTTTTTATAATAAAATGTTTTCAGTTAAATTTTTCGTTTCGACCTTAACGGAAAGAAAGTGACAAGTGATCGGGCAAACTTATTTAATTAATATTTTAATTAAACTCTCTTATAATTAATATATTGATATCCAGTTTAAGTTATGTTTACATTAATGAGAAAGCAAGGTGTAATAAAATGTAAAGAAAGATGAATATCTGAGGAACTCGAGTGAATGGAGAACTACTAAATGTAAAGATTAGGTTCAAAACATTTTCTTTCCTTCCACGGGGAGTATTTAAAAAACTCATAGTCATTTCTTAACTATAAATATATTATTATATAATGATTATATTATAAGAGCTTAAATTTTTGAAGACACCTGGCAGTAAAAATTCTTTAAGTATTAATATGTTTGTGAGGAACACACTATTGCAAGTCTTGATTTACTACTACGAATGTTTTCAAATTCTGACTTGTTACAAAATATTAATTAAAAGAAACCGGATAAAGAAATATCACTTTTTTCGTAAGCTTGTTTGTTTTTTGATCATACATGTATTAGTACAATTAATATTTATATTCGTTTTGTTCCTGTATTTATTTTGCATAAGTGAATACAAGAACTTATAAAATAATTTAATTTCTTTTGTCGGGCGATAAACAGACTAATAGAGATAACAACGAGGTACATGCAAGAGCACGCCAAAGAGCTAGTTGGGTTAGTTTATACTAGAAACACATGTAACTACTGAACTTGGAAATGGTGGTACATTTATTTGAGTCTTTTGACGAAATAAATACATGAATTTAAAAAAAAATTAAAAATTGCATTTCATTTCTTATTATATCGAGATTCAAAAATCAATTTGTAATGATAGGAACAAGTAGTCGTTATGTTTCACGGATTAATTAATTTTGTCCCTGACTTGCATATATTACTATCGTAGAATTTATACCCAGACATGGAAAATAAAGGAAAAATGAACACTTGATATTTTGAATGAAAATGATTTTCATTAAAAAATCTTCACTCAATTATATTTTTTTTTATTCATTCACAATATTCACTTAAAACGTGAAACAACAATCTTGGGTTATTAGAATTTATATAATACATTTTTAGCAGCGAAAGTTACTCTAAAATTTATTAAATTGCCGTTCTAATATTTACCGATAAGTTATAAATTTTAAAAAAACAAATTATTTTATTATTATTTCAGAGTTAATTGAAACGTCTAGCTAAAAGTGATCTTAAAGAAAAAACTCCGTAATTGGACGGAGTAAGAAGATATTCACATTTATATCAGGAGGAGAAAATGGAGATGGATTGGACATACGCTTTGGAAGAGCGAGGATGCAGTACACCAACAAGATCTTCCTAGAGCTCTCATGTAGAGAGGAAAAGAAGCAGGTCTTTTGGATGAGTTTCATCAAAATGTAGGATTCTCCCCCCTAAATGCCACAGAATATTAGTAAAATAAGTCGAAACTCTAGTACGATTCAGTACTTTCACGGTATAATTATTATATTATTATGTAATAAGCCACCCGTTCCAATATTTAATTACATTAAAAATCGCATTTCATATCTACTCATACCGTTGTGGACTATTCTCACAAAAAGGTTTAAAAAGCTTCGGTCTTGAAGTATTGAGTCTAATTCAATCATCAATGAATTTCCTATAATACACAAAAGAATAAACAAACACTCTTCCGCCACAATCGCTATTTACTACGGGATGTTCGCTCCGTTCGGAAATCAGACATCAAAATTAAATTATGTGACATCGAACTGATAACATACATGTATGTATGTATGTATGTATATATATATATATATATATATATATCTATATATATATATATATATATATATATTTATATATATATATATATATATATATATATATATATATATATACTTATTCAAAATAAATACAAAAAGAAAACGAACATAAAAAGAAATTGTACTAAAACCAGTATAAACAAAAAAATTTGAGTTTCACTCAAACAAGCTTACGAGAGAAGTAACATTTTTTAACCGATTTGTTTTAGTTAATATTTTGTAAATTAGTTCCGAATTTTAAAACGTTCATAGAACTTATATAAACAAATAAAAATCATAGATATTATGATAATATTCAAGTTTGAGTATATGTTTTCCACGAATAAGCATATTTATAATTCTTATATTGTATCTTGTATTTTTAATTTCGTTTGTTTTATGTTAACAAGCTTAATGTAAAACACAACGATATATCCATACGGCATGTGTCTACGGTTTCTCACACACTTGTAATTCTGCAATATCTTGATTTATTAATATAAATCAAAATATTCCAATAGCGTGTTCTTCACAAACAGTTAAACAATTTTTACTGCCAGATGTTTTCAAAAGTTTAAGTTCTCATAATATAATCTTATATATTTATAGTTAACAGTGAGTTAAATACTCCCCGCGAAATGAAAGAAAATCTCTTGAGCTTAATCTTTACATTTAATCGTTCTCAATTCACCTGATTTCCTCAGATATTCTTGCCTTTTTACGTTTTGTTTTTCTGTTTTCTAATTTATATAAAAATAACTTGAACTGGATATCAATATATCAATCATAAGATAGTTCAATTAAAAATGTTTTTGTTTATTCAATTATTATTTAGATTAAATAAGTTTGCCAACCAATTGTCACTTTCTTTTGGTTAAGGTTACAAATGCCAACGAACGAAACGAAATTTTTAACTGAAAACACTTTATTATAAGACAAATCAGCCTATTCTAGCATCGTTTAAATATTATAATAAACTTTAAAATTTGTATGTTTATATTTAATCTGATCTACGTAATTATATTTCGTTCTAATCACATAATACATAAATTACATTTATTCTGACCTACTGTATTATACTAAAAAATATTGTATTGTATTGACGCACATTGGTTCAACATAATGCATAAATAATTTCTTTTTAGTTCAATAAGCTATGTTAAATGTAATTTATATTATATTTAAATAAAATAAACTACCAAATCAGATTACAGAATTAACGAAATTTGAAGAAGGGATATACAAAAGGCTTTAATTTTTATTCTCAATCTCGCCTGAATTAACGTCATTAAAATAAATTTGATAAAAAATCATTCTGCATTTAATATCTTATAATCGTATTATAAATTCATTTAAAACCTTTTTTAGGATTCCGAGGTCACATAAGAAAACCTAATAATTTCATCATATTCTTGTGTATGTGTTCGCTCATTTCTTACACCGTTGTTTTGTAAATCAGTGCGATATAACAAAATACGTGAGATACGATCATGAAATAATGCTCTTTATTTTAAACTGCCTATACTCTTTTCCTTTCATAAAAGATAATATTTATAACAAAGCAAAATTCTATTTTATATTTTGCAAACTAACTGATAAAACAACGTTTTTTATTGTTTTTCTTTTTTAATATTTTTATTGTGAAGTGTAGTCACTCCCAATTATATAAATAATTAATTAAAGTTCAACAACTCTGCGGGAATCGAACCTGGGATCTTTTAGTCAGGTGCTAGCGTTCCCGCCACTGAGCTAGGGGTCGGTATATGTAATGCTGAGTACATATAAGTGATGCCAAATATTAATATTATAGGTCTTTTATTAACTTTAAGAGAAATCATCGAAACATATTTTTGTACACTGAAATATAAGCAAAAATTAAAAAAATTCTGTCAATAGTCTAAACATTTATTCTGTACTGAAAAATTATTTCATTAATCTGTCTTGAATAATAAAATAATTTTCAGTATTTTACTTGTTGTATTAGGGCGCTGACAACATCTAAAAACTTTGAAGAATCTGATTTTTAAACTCTGTCCCCAAGCTCCGCCTGTTATACTTTCCGATAAACTAGCGCCAAGCCAAAATGGCGGCAAATTCGGGAACTAAATAATCGCGTCAATAACTAGCTAGCCGCATCGATGCGGGTAGCTTGTTATTAACGTGGTTTATGCTCTTTGAAATGTTAATAAGGTTTTTAGTAAATATGGTTTTTAGGAAAGTTACAAAGTCATTTACATGTCTGACAAAAAACACCTATTTTTGCTAAGTTTATTATAAACTTTAGGAATATGTAATATTATCAGTTTGTATAAAAAATAGATTAAACCTGCATTTACAACTCAAGCAAGTTATTGTTTTTATACTGTTATAAAACTGAAATATTTCAGTTCAATGTATTTATTACCTTGAGTTTTGTATTTAAGAGTTTAAGTAAGGAATTACAAACATACACATATGTGTATATATATATATATATATATATATATATATATATATATGTATATATATATATATATATATTTATATACATATATATATATATATATATATGTATATATATATATATATATATATATATACATATATAATATTTTTGAGTATAACAAGTATACGATTACTTAATTAACAATTAATTCATGAATCTTTACATCTTATTTATTTTAGATGGCCCGTCAAATTAAATATTCCATAAATGATTTCAATACGGTGGCAGAAAAATGCAAAATATTGCCTATTTAGTAACAAGTTATATTTTCTTTCTATTTTTATGTATTTTATATAAATATTATGATTATAAATATATTTTCCTGCCATAGTCGTTGTATTAATAATCTAATTAGTTATCTCTCACTCTTCTTATTATTATTGGTTACAATTTAATTCGACTAATATTAATTCGACTATTTAATACATCTGATTTATTAATTCTAATAAATTATTTTACTATATAAACTCTTAATAATTATTGGAATTTTTTCATTTATTACCCCAAGATGAGTCCCGTATTTTTATAAAAATTACAAACCAAGATAACTTATTATAATTTATTCAAATTTAGTTCATAAAACCTCTAAAAGAAGAACCCGTATATTTTTAAATACTAGCTATTGTAAATACTAGCAGTGAAACCCAGGGTGTTTCACTGACGTCATTATAATTAAAAACTTATAGAGAGAATCTAAAACACGCAGTGCAATGATTAAATGCAATTAAATGCTGTGTGAATGTGATACAAATGACAAGGAAAATAAACATATTTCTCGTTTCCGCCACAATCGCTATTTACTACGGGATGTTCGCTCCGCTCCGGATATATATATATATATATATATATATATATATATATATATATATATATATATATATATACTATAGACGCAAACATGATAAAAAACTAACGCCAGTTGTGGTCATACATTAACGTTCATAGAGACAGTCGCTGCGTTCGTGATAGCATTTCATACGACTGAAATATCGTTCGCGGTCCGGCCGTGGCTGAAGCTTTCGCTGAGTACTTCCGGTCGGAGTAAAGATTGCATAGCGTCTTGCTACCATAGCGGACCCAACGTTGATGTCACACAAATTAGTAATAGTTATTTAGCACTTGCTGTCTCCAAGCTGAAGATGTCAATAGGAACTTATGGCTTACATGGTTATATAATTAAGACATGCACTTATGTTTCTATTGAACCTATGCTTTAAAGGTTATGATACTTAATGAGGCATTGTCAATTGGCGTCCATTCCTAGAGATGAAATATTACTCAGTGTTGCGTTATATCGTAGAGTATGTTTGAGCTCTAGGAGTCAGATTTTTACAAGCAACATCCATTTTGTATTAGACGTTACACGATGGTTACAGATATCACGATTGAGTGTTTTGTCGATTATGTCTCATATTATATTAATCTCGGTTTTCGTGTCGATGTTGCGTATTTCAACTACGAAAAAAATTTTGAACGCGTGGATAAAGACATTGTCTTATTAAACCGTATTAAGGAATCGCCTAATTAGGTTTCTCTTTTTAAACCTTACGTTTATTTTCTTAGTATCTTGCGGACAGAAAACAATATGTACGTGTAGAAAATTTTTCATAATTTAATATTTGATGCTTATTTCACGCAAACAGAAGCAGCCAGGGTTTGAATCTCGGCTCCTTATTGTTCACTATTCTGGTAAATAATATCGGTGATGTGGTTAAAATTGCAAAATGCCGTCTCTTTGCGAATGACATGAAAATTTACTCAGCTATTAAAAGTATAGCAGATTGCGAGTTCTTTTAGCGTGATATAGATGCTGTCCTCGAGTGGAGCGATGCGAGCGTTCTGCCGCTCAATTCGAGCAAATGCCATGTAATAAGCTGCTCTCGAATTAGCCGGACGCCTTTACACCGACGTTTTGAAGTAGTTGATGTAGGAGTTCAATTCAATTCGCGCCTGGCTTTTCGTGGTCACTTTGCAGATATAGCGAAATAGTCATGTAGAAGACTTGGATTTGTGTTGCTTTTTGGTACGAATTTCCGACTTGTTTTCTTAATCAACTTATTATGTATAACTTTATTATGAAGCAAGATAGAAGCCAACTCTGTTATTTAGAGCACCATAAAAATAATTTTAGTTTGATTATTAGAAATATCCACAAGACGTTCCCTCGCTATTTGTACGTGAGACGATATGGTTATTTCCCTTTTCCATTACCTACCCATTTTCTCCTGGGTATAGTACTTTGCAGTACAAAAGAAAAGTATCTTTGATGAAATTTATTTTCCAGTTATTTCCTTCGTACCTGATAACTCTCTGCGCTGATCATCATCTTCTCTGAAGTCATCATCTCTCTACTATATCGGCATCTCGAACGAATTACATCGAAATTGTACACTTTCCTGTAGTGAGGTATTTTCATATACTTAATGAGGCATCGTCAATTGGCGTCCATTCCTAGAGATGGAATATTAGATAGAATATTATTCAGTTTTGCGTTACATCGTAGAGTCTGTTTGAGCTCTAAGAGTCAGATTTTTTACAAGCAACATTAATTTTGTATTAGACGTTTGATGGTTGTTTTGACAATATATTATCTCACGAACGTTTGACGTGCGCGAGATAATATATTGTCGGCTTCTTTAATATATTGTCAAATTACTATTAAAACCTTGTAAATTTTGTTACCGCAGGTGTGAAATTAATTTTTTTATGTAAATATTAACTATACCCTGATGAAAAATAATATTTTCCCCAAAATAATATTTTCCTATAATATTACTACTAATAATATTACTACTACTCAGCCGCCTAATTGCGGTCTCACCAGATTGCGGCACGATTGAGAGGAATGAGTGAGAGGAAATTTGTGGAAGGGTGTCATTGTTATATGTAGGAAGGTTGCATAATTTTATTAACTACCCTGTTATCGTTGACGAAATGCAAAGATATCAAAACTTTTGTTTCCCGTACACGTATGTAAATAAATGAATACGTAAATAAATCACCTGTTCTAACTAATTGAATTAAATTAAATACTTGAAAATTTAATACCGTCTACCCCTTCAATATAATAAGGTTCAATACAATTTCCTTGTATGTAACTTTGCATTATAAATAATATTATAATTAATCATTTTATATCAGTCTATACCACTACTAGTAGTAATAAATACTTGAAAATTTAATACGGTCTACCCCTTCAATATAATAAGGTTCAATACAATTTCCTAGTATGTAACTTTGCATTATAAATAATATTATAATTAATCATTTTATATCAGTCTATACCAATACTATAAGTAATACGCTAACAACTTTATATTTGTTTCTCTGCCCACTTTGGTCACAAAGGGAACATGATATCTCATTCCGCATCACTGACATAAACAAGTCTAATTCCCACTTTATACTAGTCAAAGACAATTTCAAACTTTACAACGCTAAAAGATGAAATATGAAACGACTTAATATTTAAATAACAAATGATTAATATTTAATTATTCCATCTCCTACTGTGGCCAACCAAAAATTAATTTAATTCTTCATTAAAAGCTTAAAGTTTTTAAATAGGTAGTCGAAGCCCTACGGTTTAACGGTAAAATTATTTTATTCGCTATACATTTTTGGATAATTTTTTTAACAAATTATTCACAACACAAAAATTTACAAGCAATTTTGATAACACTATTGTGAAGCCATAGCAACAACAACACAATGGTATTTTTTTCTACACACTACTTTATATACTCTTTTGGCACTGAACCTGCCATTGAATTTATGAGCGTTCTGCCATATTTAATTAGCATTGAACAGTATTTTCGGAAAGTCTCGTTTGTTCAGGAACTTACATTCGCCTTCAAAGCCATATTTTCCACTTACACGTTATTTTTACAAATTAATGTACACTTTGATTCAAATAAATTATGAAAATAATAAATAATAATTTAGGCCGAGGATCAAGCAATATAGAAAGTAAGTGTTTCAACAGATCTCAAACTATTATAACTATTATTAAGGATCACGAAAATTTCCATGCTAAGAGAATGGAAAAGTAAATGATACAAAATACCATCGTGAGTAATTTTCCAATCAGTAAGTAAGTGAATGTAGGTAAAGTTGGCTTAGAAATGATTCTTTTATTATTTTAATATATTTTTGAGCCATTTTAAATGTCTCATCCTCGACACTCCATCTTTCTTCGACACCCCGACATTCAGTCACGTGGCCTGCACTTTTCCTAATTTCCCCAAAATAAAATAACATTTGACTAAGTTTAATATATTGATTTGACTTATTTACTGGATCGAGAAAAAATAATGTTCATATAAATATATTGTTTAAGCACATTATAAAACATGTATTAATTATCGTACGATGTATTAGTAATATACAAAGTTTTTTATTACTGTTTTGTATTTTTTATTATTATTCGGGCGTATGGTGATGAATCAAGTCGAATTTCCATTTTTACTTGTTTGAAAAACGAAGTTCCTTTCTGCTGCCACACATAATAACTACACTTCCTGTAAGGCTATTAATCTCAAGATATAATACATTGTTTTGATGCATATCATTAAACCAATTTAAGCGAATTTTTGTTCAGGGCACTCGACACACTTGTCCAGTAAAAAACCTGAAATATTATCAAGTTATTCCAATGATTTCAAAATATAAATCTTATCTTATTTTAAGTTTTGCATTTCGGGATATAAATTGATATATTTTTAGTTGAATTCTTTTAGCAAAATTTTTAATTAGCTAGTGGAAGAAACTTGACTTGTTTTTCACATTTATCTTTGAGTGAGATAATATATTGTTGGCTTCTTTAATATATTGTCTAAGTACTCTTGAAACATTGTAACTTTTGTTACCGCACGTCTAAAATTTTATTTTTTATGTAAATTTTAACTATACTCCGATGAAAAGTGACAGAATTACCAACCGTAAAATAAAAATTATTTCCTTACGACGGCATACGCCCAGCAAGGCAGAAATGCGATACCGCTGATCCCTTAGTTGACGCCCTATTTAAAAGGAGGGGCGCCTTATTTACATTATTCATAAGATTTCTTTTTAAATCAAGATATTGTTCATTATGACAACTGGCAGAACGAAAATATTTACTACCTTAGGCTTTAATTATAATGACTGTACACCTCAAAAACAAAGTTTAAGATTGAAAAATCAAACATCATTAGTTCTTCCGATAGGAAATGTATAAGGTATAGATAATGTATCTACAATTATTATAAGCATGCTTATAAAATTAGATACCTGTATCTATTTATTTCAATGTGACATGTTATATTAATATGAAAACGATTTGCAACTACGTATTTCCGACTAAAAAGTCTATTTCGTTAGATAACACTTTTAAAGGAATATTTCGATAAATGTATAAAAAAGGGGCATATGTTTCATCATCATTTGTACAAAAATTATATCTATTGCAAGAATTATCACAACTGATAATTTTAAGTTGGTAGTGAAAATTACTTTTGATTTTAAGTGATGGAATCAATTTTCTCAAGCAGAGTAGTTTTTATATTAAATCAGTAAATGGTCCAAAACATTAATTTTAGGAAGCAATATTACAAGTAACCAACTTTTAACACATTTTATAAAATTATCCTTCTTTTTGCACCTATAAGATTTACTAATTTTTTAACAAACTTTCTGGTTGTATATCTTGAGAAAAAAATTTCGTTTTTCTTCTAAATACGAAGGTAAACCTTTAGAACCAAGTGAGTAGTGTTGTAAATTAAATGTATTTTTGGAAGGTGTCAAAGGTAATATTATCACTGCATCAGAGTAAACAAGCAAAGAAATTTTCTGGCCTAGTCTAATAACACAATATTTATCTAAGTTTGAAGTAACGTCTCCTGAAATTAATACTGCGTATATTTTGTGCACTAGCAGCAGGAAACCTTGTTACACCTTTGTTCCACTGAATGCATAAAATGTACGGAAACAGAACTCTGACATATTGAATGCTAGTCTTTTTCTTATTCATTTAACTCAAGAATCTGGCATTATTATTTTGTCTTATTTGTACCCATCAATATGATAAAGCATGTATTAATGGTATAAATGACGTTCTCACAATGCTTAAAATGACGTCAGTCGCCAGTCCTTTTACTTCTACAGCAAGAACATAGCATGGTAATAGACGGGGAAATATCAGAAAAATGTTCAAAAAATCTATTCAGAATAAAGTGAAAAATAAGAGGAAAGTCGGTAATTTACAAAATCGGTAATTAAAAAACTATATTTCTGTACATTATATATTAACAGTATGAAGGAAATATGATTAAACGTAATCAACGCTTAACTATATCCACGTCATATCTCTTTCATTCCAGTTTTATTTGCAAGCGAATATTCAAAGTTTTTAAAATACATCAGTAACCGTTTCTACGAATGTCATTACCGTATAACGTATTTCGTAGCACACTCCATACGGAAGCATACAACGCTTTTTCTTCAGACTTGATGCAACAAACTTAAGTCATCGCGAACTCTTTTGATTATGTCGGTAATTTTAGCAGTCTTTACCATAACGGTAATATGGTAAATATAGCTCGAAATACTGTCATGCTCAAGAGTATTTGCGAGAAGGTGCCGTAAATAATGTGCTAAAAGAAATAGTTAATCGTGATCCTTTTAACTTCAAATAGTTACTTGCGTTCAAATAAAACTGCACTAAAAATACTACAAATGAAGAAAGCAATAAAACACTTAAAAGAAGGAAAAGTAAAAGTGGTAAGTATACAGGAATGCGATAGATGTGAGCATAAATATGATTTAAATGAACCTACAAAAAGCATAGAAGTATTAAGATACGCAAAAAGGGATATCCAAAAATTTTCTAGATAATTTTATCACAAGAAAGCGTGCAATGAATCACTTCCTGTGTGCCATGGTAAGTATAAAGATATATACGATATGTTAAGGGGGAAATTATGCTCATAAAATATCACGATTTTTAAGTAGATCTTGGCGATAACTGCTCAGAATAATTATTTTGTATACAAATATATATATATATGTACATATATATATAAATATATATATATATATATATATATATATATATATATAGTACCAGGTGACCAGGTTTATTTCGAGTTTCCCATAGGAACGTGAAATTGCTGAGTTCATGGTATTAGATTTAGTATTAGATTCTCTTCCCCTTTAACTTTGCTTTCTTTTTCGGTCTCGCCTTCCCGTTTGCCTTCGCGTCCGCTCTCGCGTTCACCTTCGCGTTCACGTTCGCCTTCCACTTCCCCTTACATTTCCAATACACTTTCTTATTCCCCCTCCCCACTTCTCATCTGCACCTACCCTTCCCCATCCCTTTTCACATACCTATTCCCTGTCCTCCCCTCACCCACCCTTTCGCCTCCCCTTCACACCCTCTCCACACCCTTCTCCGTTCCTTCTTCCCCTTCCCCTTTCCCGTCCCTTTCCCTTCACCTTCCCCTCCCTCCATCTCACCCTCCCCTTCCCCGTCCCCTTCCCTTCCGTTTCCCCGTCCCCTTTCCTTCCGCTCCACCTTCCCCTTCCCTTCCACTCCCTTCCCTTCCCTTCCGCTCCCCCTTCCCCTTCCCTTCCGCTGCCCCTTCCCCGTCCCTACCAGTCCCCTTTTCCACCGGTCCCCATTCCCCTTCCCTTCCGCTTCCCCTTCCGTTCCGGTTCCCCTTCCCCTTCCCTTCCGCTTCCCCTTCCCTTCTGCTCCCCTTCCTCTTCCTTTTCTCCCCTTCCCCTTACCCACCCCTCTCACCACCCCCTTCCCCTCACCTCACCCTCCTCCTATACTCCCCTGCCCCTTCCCCCCTCCCTGTACTCCCCTTCCCCGACCCCTCTACTACCCTTCCCCGACCCCTCCTTTGCCCACCCCAGCCCTTCTCCTTTCTCTCCCCCTATCTTGTCCCTCCCCCTCCCTCTCCCCTCCCATCTCTTTCCTACACCATACCCACACTTACCCTCCCCTCCCGTCCCTTACCCTTACCCTCCCCTTCCTCTTCGACTTCCCCTCCCCATTCCCCCCCCCTACCCAGTCCCTCTCCCTTCACCCACCTCTCCTCCTCCCCTCCCCCTTGTCCTTCCCCTCTCACTCTCCCTGCCGTTCTTCCCTATGTTTTTCCATTCAAAAGTTGTCAAGTCTTAATAACCGTGTTCATAGTAATTTTGAAAATTTTAAATGGCTGCCATTTCCAAAATAACACAAAGCTCATCTTCGAAATTATTCAATATAATCACCCAAGTAATAAATATACCAAATTTCAACGAAATCATTAGAGCCGTTTCCGAGAAACCATTTACATATATATATATATATATATATATATATATTGGTATGTATATATAAATGTATGTTTTTGTGTTGTTTTGTTTCTAATTATTGATATGTTGCAATATCAAACACTGGATAAGACCCGTGAAAGGTGAGTATGTTAACGGAATGATGCAATTTTCTTAATACCTATTCGTATCATCAAACCTAGATTTCATTTTATTTCGGTCTTAAAATAGTAATAAGTAGCTCGAGTATATATAAAGTACATAATGGAAAAACAGTTAGAGTACAGTTGATGAGGTTATCTAGTATCACAATATTAATAAATAATAGTTTTTATGCAGTTTCAAAACAATATGGAGTTATTTTCATTTTATTGTCAGCGTCCTCTTTTTATGACTTGATAATTTTAATTGTACATCAGTAAGAAGTATTGTAACTTATATACTTATTATTTTTTTTAAATTTAGATATGATTTTGAATTTATAATTTTTGGTTCTTTCGACAAACATTATACCAGATAAAATTTAGTCATTAGAGCATAATTCTTCTAAAATGGCCATATGTGGTTATAAGACAAAATTTTTTTTCTTCAAACTTAACAAAACTGACGGTAGTTTTGACACTTAAGAAAAAAACTATTTATTCAATTACCTTAATAATAATATCACTTGTGACGATTGGACTATATTTAAACGAGATAAAAAGAATTTAACTTCTATAACCATTAAAATTTTGGTAAAAATTTGTAATAATATTGGATTACTTAAAATGTTTATAGAGAAAAACTTTGATTCCTCTTATTAGAAAATAACTGTTTTGAAGATTTGACTTACTAATAGAGTTTATCGTTTGTAAAAAATAGATTTTTAAAAAAATAACCGAGTCAGTTCTTTTGTTGGGTATTCTGACTGTCCTGCGTTGAGTTCTAATCGTTATAAATAAATGTATATAATAATTTAGATTTAGAAATAGTAAAATTAATTAACAGTAAAAATTTTCATTCATAAAGAGAAAAGGTTATATAATAGAAATATAAAAGAATATGTACCGTATAAAATTATGAATGACAATTTGCAACTGAGTATTCAAGAATAAAGTACAAACAGATGATGAAAATTTCAGGCAAAGAATTATTCTGCATTTGCTTCATAAATTCCGCTTCGAGTAAAACGCAAACTAGGAAACTCACAACATAGCTATAACGATAGGTAGTATACTTTCTTATAATGCAACCAAATGTTTTAATACCTCTAATTATCTTCATTCCAGCGGCTTCCTGCATTTAATAAAAAAAAATTAAAATATCACAAGGTTAATTTACGTCATCTGACGAAGCTGCTCCATTAGCCAATAAAAAATAACTTCATACTTTGGGGAAAAGTGGAAATATTGTCTTTGGCTACCATGTGAGTGGATAAGGCTAACGAACTAAAGAGGTGGGCTGATTAGTTACTGATCTATTAAAAAAATACGGTAATAAGGTAATATGGGATCTCTAATTCCAGAAAATATCTGTTTAATATTACCTTATTCCAAAATATTTAAAAGAATTAGTAATTTCAATGGATGTCTTTGCTCAGCTAGATATGCAACAAGAAAGTAAAGCTCGTCTTGCTTTGCAAGTGAAGGGTGCATAATACACAAACATTGAATACGTAAGCCGTTTATATTAAGCAAATATCCATAATACGAACCACTTTTAGAGAAAGAATTAATTTCAAGAGAACATTTGAAAGAACGTACATCGCTCCCGCAAGGTTTCTGTATTTGATATTCCCCTTATTATGATATTCAGCGACGCTATTGTTTATTTTAACGTTAAAGCTCGAAAGGGCGGGGCGGGTGTGAAAGACGAGACGACGAGCTATTCAGATTACTGAAAAATTCCATCATGAAAATTTCATTTCATATTAACCCTTTACAGTGGTATTTTAAAATTTTCATGATCGTTTAAAAAAACAGAGATAATGTAAATGAATTGAATCCTTACTTACATTATTTTATTTGTGACTGAAGAAAGTTTTAGGTCGATATAGGACCAAAGCTCTTTCTAGAGTTAAAATTGGGTAATAGACGAATTAATTATATGATATGATAATTTTTTAGAATTCCTCATGAATTCTAAATATGATGGTAGATTTTAGTGAAATAAATACTTTCCAACAGACGTAATCAAAAGCTCGAAGAAAACAAGATGATTTACGTTAATAAAGGAAGCAAGGAAAATGTTTTAGAACGGAATAGCATGGTGCTCTATATTTGCTGTCCATCTTACCTTATAGGGCAGAATTAAGCACCCTAATAAAGAAATGTACTAAAAAATTTCATGCTCATTATCAGTCTAATAGAAAACATTTTCATTCTAGTTTTATCCATTTATGAACCATATGTGAATTTCAAAATAACGGTGTGCCTGTAAACTTTGAAGTATGCAATAAATTGTAACTAATTCATTCATGTTCAAACAAGCAGCATCTTTAGAACTATTTGATGTTAAAGTTACTTAAATTATGAAATTGAAACTTTTTAATTATTTTTCCTACCAAGTGGATAAAATAATAACAATAACTTAAAATGCAATTGCAGAAAAAAATATGTTTAATGAACATCCCATCATGTATTCATTATAATAAATATCGAGAGTGGATAAATGAATATATATGGCTTTCCATTGATTAATGATTACATGCATTAAATTCATGATTTGTTTAGGCCTACTTTAAATGAAATTTCAATTATTTGCAGCATGTGAATGTAAGTAATTGTATGTCGCATTTATGTATTAATTACTATATTTGGCATGCAAATAATGTCAAGATTGTTACGTTTCAGTTAAGCAACACAAAATATATAATTTTTTTGAGACACAACCAAATGAGTATATGGCTATGTACAATAATTTAAATTACATAATGTACAATAATTTAAATTACATAAAGTTTTTAGTTAATTATAATAAATTAAATATATAATCAGAAATGGAATCAACCAAGTAAGCAGTCGAACGATATAATTTAAAATTAACACTTAAAAGAAGATGGGAAAATGGGGATGTAATATTCGGAGAAAAATTATAATAGCTGGTATATTTCTTTAAATATAAATAATTCAACACATTTTATTATAATTGTGCAATTACATTCCATGCTTCAGTAATGTCCCAAAGTTCCATAAAACTCCTTCATCTTCTACGACGCTCATCATATTCGAGATGCGCTTATGAATAAAAGAAAAGTTTACCATGTAGACGATACACTCACTGATCTGTGACGTTGGATTCGACATTCCGGTGTCTAATTCTATTTTCACAAACTACTTTTAGTTTATTCTGCAGCTTTAGATTGGAGCAGTATCATAGTAGTACTAACGGGCATTAAAACTTTCAATTTGGTATCGGAAAAAAACCAATGTAACATTTTAGTAGTTACTCATAATTCACTTATCATTTAGTAGTATGTTTAGTTCTAATTAAAGCCGAATTATTTGTTAATTTCATACGTATTCAATCATCCAAAGTATATATCTCGCAAGACCCTCATCGTTTTTTTCACCATGATCATCGTAATAATTATCATCATCATGAATATCGTCTTCATCATCATCATTATTATAATCATTATCTTCATCACCATCATCATAAGCCATCCACTACCGGACATAGACCTTTCCCAAGGTGCACCACTATATACATCTTCGATCTTCCACATCCAGCTGCTTGTCGTCAACTTTTTAAGCTAGGGGAATTTCACTGTGCACTTTAAGTTTCGTGGTCCGCTCAGTTACTTTTAATTTATGGATCAAGCCAATCATCTGTATTGATATTTTAGTGCCGTAAGTCGTTATGGATATAACGAATTGACTAAACTTCGTTTTTTAACGATTGGAGACATGATGATCAAATCCGATTTCCTTAACGCGGTCTAGCCCAGTCTAACTCTTCTGTTACCTCCTTTGAAAGATTTATATAAATATATAGATGTACATCTTACTTAGAAATAAGTTACAAATTAAAGAATATAAAACTTGGATTATCTCTAGAATATAAATAGAAATATTAATACTACATTTCAGGATTAAATGCGCGTCAATGGTATTTAATGCTTTATTCGCAAGCATAACACAATACTTTATAATATTATTAACAAATTATCGTCATGTTATTACCTATAATTTCATTACAAAAATTATTTATATGATGTAACACAGATCAGTGGTTATAATTTAGGAAATGGTTGAAGTTAAAAACAGTAAAGACAAAATTTGTGAATGATACATTCAAAATCTAATATTCGTGTCTTTAAATACTGAGAAATTTTTTCTTCTGCTGTTAATTTTTAATTATTCACTTAAACCTAATATCTTCAGATGAAACGTCGACTGTCTTGATCTTATTGTACCAATAATACTCTCACGAAATCATGTAACTGCCACATATTTTGAACATGTTTTTCATTTCTTGTCCTGATATACACGCGTAGTATATTGTAGCTTATAAAGTATAAAAATACTGCATTCGTATTACAACGCGTATATTGGACAATAAATTGGGAATTATTCGCAAATTGTGACGTACTGAATTATTCCAAAATGACGCAAATACTGTATTATGAACCTAATTATATCCATAACCATTATACTATATCATAATCCTATTTTTGCTTCCGTTAAACTTTTGCCTCATTAA
Organism: Druceiella hillmani; assembly: GCA_039881145.1. Classification (NCBI taxonomy): domain Eukaryota; kingdom Metazoa; phylum Arthropoda; class Insecta; order Lepidoptera; family Hepialidae; genus Druceiella; species Druceiella hillmani. Next base: position 104,605,676 of record JAYKKI010000001.1, on the reverse strand, counting down.
TTATATGTTAACCTAAGAAGGAAAAATCAAACGGCATTAATATAATGAGATAAATGTTTCAAATATATCAATACGAAAAATTAATTTTTATCTAAATTTGAAATAATATATATAGAGGACATGGAATACATCATTAAAAGATTTTCTATTATTTTATTTGTATTGAAAGTCAATCAATGAAAAATATTTAAAAACAATTTTCCTTTTATGTATCTAAAAATAATATTATTCAATTTTTAAACCATTCTCTTTTTAATTTCTTCTTAAATTTTTCTAACAATATAGTCGGCCCATGAATCGACTACTCTTTACCTGTCTTGTCTCTTTATATGTTTTATGTCTTATTTTATAACCGATTTAGAATCAAATAATTATTTGTTTAGTATGAAGTTAAAACTGTGCGTTAACTTGGTCAAATACCGCCTAACACACGTACAAGGGAATGAACAAACATTTGAATATACCGGAAATTTTGTGTACCGAATGATATAATTTGTATTAAAAAATGGCGTATTATATAATTTTGTATGATGTGTATTACAAAATATATAAAAAAATTCTGACTTTTTTCCCATGAAAAATTCTTATCTTGTGCATTTAAAAAAAATTAAATCTATTCCGACTTAAAAATTCCGGAATAAAGTCATTTAATATAATGCAATATATCAAAAGTTGTTTTTATATAAATGTTTTTTAAAGCTTCATTGAACGTGGTGAAAAGTTCTATGTAAAGCGATAGCCTCGAGCGCGCTTCAATTGATATTTTAAGGCTGTATTAGCGCACACAAACACGCCCTAACTCCCCACCCCTCCTCCCCGTCCACCCATCAGACGACATGTTGCACATTCACACTATCCTACCTTCTCTCTTATGTTAAAAGTTCGCGGTTTGTACAAAGTTGTTTGAATACCTAGTTCCGAATTCGAATGAAGAAATGAAAATGAAAAAAAAATTATCGGTTCAGCGGCAAAAGGGATATTTTTCGTGTGGGCGCCCTTCGAAGGCCGATTGATCGTACGCTGCTATAGAAACAAAATTAGATTTTTCTACGAAATAAATTATATTTTTAGCTCGATACTAATGGAGGTAAACTTCAATAACTTTATTCTAAAGTACATCTATTTTGAAGTTTTCTCGACATTGCCTGTAAATAAATGTAATTTTACAAAGATAAATTTCGAAACTAGGACTACAAATTTCGTTAGATATTACAACAAACTTACTTTCTAATTGCAAAATAAATAAGACCATAAACTAAGACTAATTGCAACACTTGGTGAAAATTAAAGAAAAGAAGGTGTCTGCTCTATCCTGGTTGAACTCAGTAATCAAACATATTTTTTGCACTTTTTTTAAAATAATTTTCTTTGCGTAAATTTTAATTCATTTACAAACACTTCTTGTTGTAAACTGATAAACTATACGTGTATTTCTTACCGATTAATGTTATGAGAATAATATGATTGAGATGAATAAATACCGTAATAAATATTATGAATTCAAACTCATTAGAAACAGAGATCCCTATTAAAAACACGCCTCCCGCTGGTACGATAAGAGTGATATTAATTTTCCAATTACATACAATTCTGTATATAAATATTAAAAACCAATATTTTGTCCTTGTTTATGTCATATTCATGAATACAAGAAAATTATTCTAATATTTAGGGTTCCGCAACTAAACTAGTAACTTTATTGTTTCACTATGTCTGTTTGTCTATCCATCTGTAGATCGCAACCTTTTACTTCTAAACTATTAGTGCTATAAAGCTGAAATATTGTATGGTTATACAAATTTATAAAGCCTAGATAGTTTTTAGGGTACTTCTCCTTCATGGAAAATGGCAATAATTTTCCCGCATACTAAATAATAATAAAAATATTATTCGTTTTTACGTGTATTTACGTGAAACCATAGTAATTTGCAAGGGCGGAGAGTTCTATCGGATGGAGCGTTTGCGCATGTGAATGTCGAGAAGAGGGACGGGAAGGTATCTTTTTAAACAGCACGCGGGCGGAACCGTTGGCCAAAGCTATTATTAACATATAAATATGTTTCCTCGTTAACGCATGTTTAGTCTCCTTCCAGGCATAACACGATTAAACCTTTAACTGAAAAATTCTGAAATATTTTATTTTCATACTATTACTTTCTTTCTTATGCTCTTTATTTAATATCGCTTTATTCTACTTTACGTAACAGTATATCTAAATGCAGTAGTATATGTACTAAAACATATGTTTATAAAACATTGTAAAAAGTAAATATTACTGAGATCTTCGCATATGTTATATATATTTTACTGACTCTAAAAGAGGAGGAGGAAATGGAACATATATCATAGATTCCCCAAAATTACACAGATCTGTGGTCGTGATTGAGTTTGGTTGATATAGGTGCAACCAAGGTGGATGATTCATTTTTTTTTTAAATAATATGCTCCCGCTGCAGTCCCATGATAATTTGGTCAGAATCTAAACAGAGGAGTTAAAGATATACCATAAAATTCCTCAATATCTGACAGCATAAGTACCGTGACCGAATTCTGATGATGCAGGTCTAATTAATTTGGATGATTTAGCATGATCCCATGAAAATTTTAATAGAAATCTTTATCGCTGAACAGCACAGGCGCCATGATCGAGTGTTATGATGTAGGTCTCATAATAACCTAATAAGTCAGGAATAAGAGAAACAATCTTTTGCCCTTTAGCAAAATCAGAGTGCAATGTTAAGAAAGGTGTTAACTAAAACTCTTCAGTGATGAGGAGTAAACTCATCGACTTTCAACTCTTTTGACTAGTCTTAATATAGCAATAAATTAATGCGGTATATAAGTATATATATATATATATATATATATATATATATATATATATATATATATAGAAACACATATATATATATATTTTTTTTTCTTTTTTTTCAATCTTGATCCATAAATTTGTGTAGACGTTGAGACTTGAAAATCTGCTATTTTTAATTAGTGTTGAAGATCTCAAGCAAACACTCTGTCAATGATATCTGGGTTCCACCTCTGCAGTCCTAATGCTGAGACTTGAGCATTTACTGTTTTTAAATTAGTTTTGTGGGTCTCAAGCAGAGACCATGGCATTAAAATGTTTATTCCTACTATCCAATCTTGACGCTATGGGTGTAATCCCTGCCCAAACCGTAAAGCTTGAAAACATTCTGTTTTCAAATTAGTATTATGGGGTAGTATAGAGGTATTACCACACATCTCATTTTAATGAACTACTGGCGTTTGTAATAGCTTCAGTGATGATTCCAAGTAGTGAACTACTGGCCTTTATAACAGCTTCAGTGGTGACTCCAAGTTAATAACGCCATTCAGAGAACAAATATTTGCGCGATGACGCATCATTGTTAAGAATACTATCCAATAAAGTAAAAGGACAATCCCTGTTTGACAATCTACACTATGGCGCTGGAAACGGTACCGCAAGTCGCTTCCATTTCACTGCCGCCATTCTGGAGGGACAGGCCACATCGGTGGTACGAGTGTTAAAACCTGTCTATGGACTTTTTTTTGTTTTAAATCTTATTTAGTGATGTATTGAATTTTTAATTGGTAATGTATGCCTGAAAAATAATTGTTATCTAAATTATCTCACTTCTTCCATCACTATTCAGTGATTATCTTTGAAAAAACTGGATAACAGCTAACTAAATTGAGGAGGACATAAGAAACACATCAGTGAAAAGACAAAAAAGAACAAAAATTCTACATTATATAATATTAATAGTAGAGAGAATATATTCAAATCATACGTTATTTTAAGCATACAGGTTATTAGTTATGGAAAGGTATTATGTACGTAAAAAATATTAACTTTCGGTCTGTGAACAGCAAGTATTTAAAAATTATTATATTTTCTATTACAAGTTTTACACAGAAGTGTTCATTTCTGGAACTATTACTTACTGGAATTATGAGAAACATGAAAATAATTTATATTTATCACAAAATATATTTTAAGTTAGATATTTTACACGAGAGATATGTAACTTTCCAGCTATTTATAACTTTCCAGCTTCATTATTTTGAATTTCAATGCAATTTTCATTTTCATTAAAAGTATTTTGAAATTAAAACAAATTTATTAGATAAGAAATACTTATTAGTTTACATAACATAAATATTGTAATCTAATTTATATTGCTTTCAGTAAGTTTTAAATCTGGCAATATAATTTTTATTAACAAATTATACTAGCAAATATGGCCAATGACATATAGCGATCTACAAAAAAAACTAATTAAGGTTAAACTCCTTAATATATGCGGTTCCAACCAAGAGAAAACACCATCGATCTACCATCGATTTAGAAGCCAAAGCAAATTTTAAAGTTCACAGTAATATTAATATTTTTATCTTTTTGCTATTACGAAATACAAATAAATCGAAAATAGTGTCAGTTTTTCTCTCATTCACGCATGTACAAATGCAACGATATAAATACACATAATTTAATTTCAACCGTAACCACCACTGGTAAGATTGGTGACGGTCGTGACCACCCAAAATTTAAAATCGTATTAAAATGATTTATAATTTTACTTCATAGGAGCGCTCATACATGTAAATTGGCGTATGAGATAATGAAAAAAAGCTCTCAGATAAGTAGAGCAAATGTGTATTCAAAATTATTGTCCTGAAATGATAAAAATTTGGGAGACAAACAGAATTACCATTTATAGATCTATTCGTACTTTGTTTTTATTATGATAAATGTAGTCACGTGCAATTGCTAATATGTATGTATATTACATTTAAGTAATGAGTATCAATTTTACCCTTAACTATGTGTACAATAATTTTGGAATTTTGAGTAATTGAAAAATTAATTCTTTTAATTTTTTTTACTATCATGATCAAGGCTTTACGGTACTTTAAAATATAACGTAATTTTTTTCTGTATCATATCCTAATATTATATAGGATATATCACGATAATTTTTAATAGGTTCGAACGAGATCAGACAGTCAATTTTCAAAACTCTATTACGTACCAGGTAGTAAGCGCTAGGCATAAAGATGGCATAAACAAAGAAGTAATATCGAACAAATCCTCAAATGTGATATATTTAATTGACACAGAACTGGGTTTATCAGATCTCTAATACTAATAAAAACAGAATTGGAAAATGTCGAATAATTTGAAAATAGGCATTGAAGGAATTAAATTTCTATTTGTAATCATGGTTAAAATCTTAAAAATCGCACACTAGAAATTATAGTCTATAGTAGATTTTGGGTAGAAAAAAATAAAATGATTCACTTTTATTAAAGTATTAAATCTATATGATATTATCATCTCTTCGGTGACATACATCCAATGATACTAAGCTAAAGAAATGAAATCGTTAATGTGTTTACAACCCGTTCCAATGGACAGAAAAAAGGACTAAATATAAAGCATGGCTAATTTTAGATACGTTTAGACGTTTTAATTTTGTTTTAATATCTGAATTTTTAATACAGAATTAAGTACATATACATAATAGAAGATATCATATTCAAATTCGTGAAGTAAAATAAACTTAGGATGTCATTTAAGGAGCCAAGCCAATCAATACGGATGAAATAATGAAAGTTTAGTCCAAATATAAATCCACGTGTTACGGACGACCCACATTATAAAGAACCCACACAAATTTTACTTGAAGACTTTCACCCGATTGATGGTGGGAATATATAGCTATTTTCAGTGATCGATTGCTAGAAATCTTTATTTTCTATGCTACATCCGATTTACTTTTGTTTACTTGTGAAAAAATCTTGTTCTTTTATTTACATTTAAAATTTGGTGACGTACAGGTATATAATAATATTTTTTTAAAACTTAAAACGTCCGTCCGATCAAAGCAAACAAGGTTTATATTTATAAAACGACTGAATTTATTATGTATATTAAAACGTAAGTTCAGGTTATCTGAATCCATCTGAAGATACGTTTTTAACTATAAAATTATAATTCGATGATCATCTCAAGACACGTTCTGGAAATTTAAAATAGAACTCCTCAACGGAAAATATAACATCACTCTGGATTAATATATCAATACCAGAAAATTTCTGGCGACGGTGAATGAATGTATGTCACTCATGGTTAAAGCACTATTATGTAACCAAGTTATTTGAACACTTTTACTTGCACTATCCCCTTGGCATATTTACTCTAAGTTAGTATTTAGAGCGTACATAAAAATTATTATAAGTCGAAACGTACATAGAAAGTATAAATTTAATGAAACATTGCCCGGTGAAATATAGCGCAGCGGTAATATACTTTAATCTGAATTCGGAAGTACTAGTTTCAGGTCTTGGGATGGATCTCTTTTTTGAGACTAAAATATAGCAAAGAAATTCGTTATTCTGAATGTCGATGTTGAATGCAGTCCGGAAAAACAAAAGTAATTTTTTTTAACTATTCGATGAAGAAGACTCTATTTCACAATTTTCCAGTTAACGGAATTAATTTAAAGTGAGGATAATTGTTCAAGTACCTAAGTTAGTTTTACTTGGTTTCACCAAGTATTAGAAAAAAAATATGCATATAACCTATGCTATTATATTTTCCATGACATTTCCTATGTTAACTATCACATCCAAGGAACAGCAAAATCACACCATCCAGAATTACCATAATTAGTAGTTAATTTGGTTTTACGACGTTTTCTACGTATGCAGTATGATGGCGTAACTGCAAGACAAGATAACATAATTTTTCATTGGTATATAAGGGATACAAAGACAAAATAAAATTATGACACTGATTTGAGTGTAAAAAATTAATTAAAAATCAGCAATAATCAATATTTTTAATATAAACTATTCCATCGTTTAGTTTTTTTTATATAAGATCCTATTGTATAAGTTCTCATTGTAAGCATTCTCTAAAAAAATATTCTTTGAATTTCTAAACTTATTTTTTAACAAACATGCCTTTCCTCTCTTGTTTTATTGTAATAATGACGCGTTTTCTAAGTATAAATATTTTAAAACATGCAGCTATCAAAACACTAAAATATGTATTAAAAACTTGAATTGGAAAAAAAAATACTGGAAAGAAATTGTGTTTATTTACCATAATTGAGCCTAGTAGTAACAATTGATATTAATGCCTTTTTAAATAAGTACTTTTTAAATACTAATTTTATGGTACTGTGACCCAAAATCAAATAAAAAAAGTAACTATTATGAGATAAGACACGCGACTTCTGCCACAGTCGTTTTTCTCAGAAACGGTTTGATGTAGAAAAATTTGGCATAGTTATAAAGCATGACCTCATATATTCCAATACAACGCTTAAAAATATTTATATTTATAAAATTCAGGAAGATTTTTTTTCATTTCATGTATTGTGTAGGGCGTTAATCAAAAGAGAAATTTATAAAGATACTAAAATATTTAGAATTCTATTGTGTGAAGAATCGTCAGACAATTCTTCGGATATCATTGAACATTTTGACTTAACAAAACAACGAGATAACTTCCTCTCGTATATTAATTTCTGTCACGTATTTTCCATAATTTGAATTGTAACTTTTCCCAAAAATAAGACGTAGAATTTCAATTCAAACTGTTCTCATTGATGAGATTATGCGTGTTAAATTTTCATTGATCACTGAAATATTTCCCTGGCATTCTATTTTTTATTTGATATAGTCAAATTATAGAACCAGATTCTTATTTGATATAGTTAAATTATAGAACCAGATAATGTCGTTTCATTATTTTATCGAAAACATTTTTTTCAATAAAAATACTAAATCGTGCTTGATGTATTTGACTTAACTCATGTTTGCTCTTAGGCAAAGCAGTATCTACGAAATTACGCCATCGAACCTTATCACGAGCAGCTTCAGCCCTCAAATGACTTTTCCACTTTTTTGGCTTCTCCTTTCATTGTCTTCTTCAATGATTTCATCACCCTCTTTTCGTGTTGCTATGAGGATCTTAGGAGAGAATTTGTTATTCTATCACATCCTGGCTCTTTCAGAAAGTGGATCGAATCTATCTCTACTTTAAGCTATTTGTTTGTTTTCGGCTTGGAAGAATCAAGTTCCAATTTATAATAAAATTGCAGGATTTCACATGTTATTTTTTTATTGAAAATTTTATTAATACGTAAATGTTCCGTATTAACTAAATTTTCAATAAAAAATTACATGTGAAGTTTTTAAACGACAGTTTAACAAATTAAAAAAAAACAATCATTATTAAAAAAAATTAGTTCACAATACATTTACCATGATGTCAACACTTGAACTCAAGTTATGTTGTTTCACATTTACCAGTGAATATTGCGAATAAATAAAAATTATACCGATATTTCGCTTAAAGATATAAAGTATATTCTATTAAAAATTACATTCATTCAAAAAGTTACAAAAAATATACATTTTTCTTTTATTTCCTATGCCGGGTATAAATCCTCCAACATTAATATGTGCAAGCCTTTCAAAATTAATTAATTTATGAAAACATAAGGACTACTTGTTCCTGCCTACATAAATGGATTTTCTTTTGTATTCTACTACAATTTTTATGGAAATTAAATTAAAGGTAAAGAAGAGTAAAGAAATATAAAGTAACTCGGTTAGGAAATAAAACATATATAAGTATAATACAGTTTTGAAAGGCAAACTGCCTTTCAATTTTAATTAAATTTAAATTTTTTGCTGTCCCGTGTTAGTCTTTCCGTACGAAGAATTGTATTCGGATTTACTTTGTTGACTTCTTTATCAATTCATAACAATTTATTGCTGCAATTAATTTAACTTTCATTGAGTATGACCTAGATTTTGTAATAATAAAATGTTATTTTTTTTTACGCACTCGTGTGTGTTTATAGGACAAACCATCCAACTAGCTCCAGGAACTGTTCTTGGTTGTGGCGCGTTGGTTGCCCGTCTGTGATTTTATACTTTTTTATTTACTCATTAGGAATACATAATGTAATAAAAACAAATAATACTAACAATACGTGTTCGTGATATCTTACGCATTAGTGATACCAAAAAATGGTGTGAGCCTCACCCGCACATGCTGACAAATGAAGTGAAACTAAAAATACTTCTTTAATAGTTCATATTAATTAATAATATATATCAACGATTACATTAAAAAAAACTTTTGCATTCCCTTAGTATATAGATTAAACATAGTCTCAAGTGCTCAGAAACGCGCCTGGTATAATTTTAATTTGTTTTAGTATATGGTTCATATTAATTCCCCTAGTATACAGACTAAAGAAATTTTCTCAAATACCCAGAAACTTGACTGATATAACTTTAAGTCATTTTAGCACACCGCCCATATTGAATTATAATTTAGACCAACGCTTAGATTTAGACAACCTCTGTATTTCCTTAGTATTTGGACTAAAGGTGTTTTCCCGAATGTCAAGAAACTCGACTGATATTTTTTTTTTATTTTGGTAAATGCTTCATATTTATTTAAAATTTAGAACATAGATTAGATTAAAAAGAAGTATGTATTCCTTTATTACTAAACAATTTGTCTCGAATGCTCAGAAAGTTGACTGGTATAATTTTATTTCCTTTTAGTAAACGGTTCATATGGATGAATGTAAAGGCTAGATGAAAATAACTTATGTATTTCTTTAGTATATAGGCAAAAAAGAGTAGTTTCAAATGCCCAGGAACTTGATTGAAATAAGTTTCTTCCATTTTAGTATAAGGTTCGTACTGATTAATAATTTGGAGCAACTGTTAGGTTAAAATGATTTCTCCATTCTCTTAGCATATAGACTAAAAGTTTATCTCAAATGCTTGATTGATATAATCAATTAATACTCAGAACTTGATTGATATAATGTCGACTATAAATATTTACAAATAAAACGACTATTAAGAAAATGAAATACATTATTATCGAAGAAAACGTCCACCGATGTATGCATGAATATAATTTGCACCAAAATTTCAAATGTAATGCGAATCTGATAGTAACTAATAAAATAATAATTATTATCATTATTTCGGGTTCATTTTGATGAGGTCACTAAATTAAATATCCCGTGAAGATAAATTAATTCTAAATATTAAAATTCATTTTACCATATTTAATTAAAATAATTGAGAAAAAATATCACAAGAGCTGATTTCATCATAATCAGGTATAAGTATGATACGAGAAGTTATAAAATATATGTATATATATATATATATATATATATATATGTATATATATTATATATATATATGTGTGTATATATATATATATATATATAAATATGTATATATATATACACATATATATATATATATATATATATATATATATATATATAAGCTGCTTGGAAACTCAAAGCAAAGTTGAAAGTGGCTGATATAGTTTGAAATATTTTGTCTTAGCCGTGGTCTGAATATTTTTTAAGGCTATCATATTTTAAGGTTTTCTTTTAAAAAATCCAAAATTTGACAGTTAGTTGCTAATAGTTTCCCAGTAATTGCTGGTATGTTAATATATTTTACCTTTTTAATTGTGTAACATGTAACTAAACTAATAAAATAGATATCAAGTATCTACGTTACCACGAAAGATACTAGAGACATTTGAAAGTTACGAAAATTTGTAAAATTGCAGAAAACTGTTTTGATTGTGAGATTAAACAAAATAAAACAAGTAGCCATAGTTGTTAAAATTACTTCAAAAATATGCTTGATTACTGCTCTTTCCTTCAAGGCAAGAACCATCTTATTAACTCTTAGAATTAACTTAGCTAGACGTTACTTAAAATTAAAACAATTCATTTGACTAACTACTACGGAAGTCAGAAGAGCGGCTGCGCGTCTATTACAAATCGCGGTTCTTATTATGAACATGAAAAAAATTAATTTAGACAAAGTTTTGTTTCATTTGTCTATTTAAAAATCTAATTGAATTGACACAATGATATCATGTTATAATGAAGTTTAATACGTAATTTCTTTGCAAAGCTTAGTTGAAAGATATTTTACAAAAATACAAAAAAATGGAAAAACGAGGTACTGAAAAATTTAGCTTGACAACTGATAATTCCCTGCACTAACCTAAATTTGATATCTTGAATTATTTAAATATTCCTTAAATAGAGTCGGAATATAAATGAGGCGTCTATAATTTAGGTACATGTTTTGCCATTCAATCAAATTTGACCATGTATACAGCCAATATTAAAAATAGAATGAAATACATTAAGCATCGCACATTGCTTAGATTATAGATCACAATAAAAAGTAAGTTAGACATTTTTTTCAAAATTAATATTTCAATGCGATTTTTGTAATGTATCTGATAAAGGATTCTCGATAATGTGAATGAAACATTTTTGGACGCATTGATGAAAAAATCAATAAATGAAAATCGTAATAAATAAATTGATTAAAGTTAATACAAATTTAAAAACCCGAAGATAGCGATTTTTTTTGAAAGGGATTTTTTTTAGAATCTATTGATAATCTAATGTAGTAATTAGAGGAGAAGATTGGACAGTTAATAAACATCAAGATCTTTCTTCAGAACAATATCTCAACAAGTTGCAAAGAATGGTAACCTGGCATACCAGTAGTGAACTTGGTGCTAACTAGAAACAAAAATAAACCATAATCTCTCATATATAGCTATCGTAGAGAAGTCTTTTGAACACGTTAAATCATCAAGCTGTTTTTGGCTTCATGTGGACCTCAAAGAATACCTCAAAGACAGCACTAATAAAGTCACCAGCTGTACTTCACTCAACAACGACGCTGATGTCACGTTACCAGAATAGTGGACAACATTAGCTCGAGAATCGAACACTGACTCGCTCCCAATTGTGCTCCCAAGGTTTATATATGAAATGTTCCATTCGTATGTATAGATTTATATCCGTAAGATATGAAGAGAAAAATCGTAAAAGTTCAACGAACATCCTGCCTCATCAAGGCGATTTAGTAAGATATCGTTGTCCATACGATCAAAAGCTTTATGGTAGTTAAAAAGCGCAACATCTACTTAAAGTTCAAGGTCAACATGATACTTGAGAGCCATGGTCACGAATTTATACAAAGTATATCTCTACCTCAAAACGTTCGTTTAAACACTAGTTTCTTTTTTACGGTAATATTTATTTAATAGTTAATAATTTTAATAATAATATTTTTTCTAATGATACTCTCTTTTGTAAAAATATCTCTTTTAAATATCCATCTCTTTTTCAAAACAATCCTTTAACCGGAAGTCTCTTCGACATTAATCTATTTAACTTCAATCTCTTTTTAAAAATAGCCCCTTTTTAATCATACTATTTTTTTAATGTATTTCACACACTCAAGTTAAATAGTTGTTTTGTGTCCTTTGCTGCTGTGTATTTATGGCTATCTCCTTCCCATATCATTATGTATAACTCTGAATAGGATTTAGGTTTTGAATGAAGAAATCACATAATGAGTATTCGAACATAAACCCGCATGAATAAGTATTTAAGTCCGTTCCCTTCCGTAAGGAACCTTTGGATATGAGGACTGAGTATACATATATATAAGCGGTATTAAATCATCATTAAAGCAATATTTTTAATTTTCCTTTAAACTGTTTATGGGAGGAAAAAAAAATTAAAAAAACTGCCGTTTTAATAATCTAAATATTAAAAAATACGTGTTCTTTGTGGAAACTGGAAGCGACTAATTTTTCAGTGGATTTATATACATTTTGTATTTTTAAATTTTTCTACAATGCATCGTAAATTGTATGTTTACATGTAATTTTAGCTGTCAACCGCTTTAAACCGCATCCACGAGAACAATATGCGGTTATATGTGCCACTATTTCATTAGCTCTCGCTATGACTTCTTTCCATTTCTTTCGGTCGCTATACACGATTTTTGTTTTATTAAGTAAAGATTATGATTATGTTTTATTTAAGTAAAGGTTTATCAATTCTACCTTCTTTTGTTTCGATCATGTTTTTTTGGCCGTGTGTCAATGGACTTTCTTTGGAAAGAGATTAACTCATTAAAATGCCAATAATTTCTTTGTCCACTGTCTTGATTTACTTAACAAAGTAAATGTAAATAAACTTGGTTTGCCATTTTTTCGGAAACGTTTCATTTTGGAGACTTATTTTTTCTATTCAATCCCTAGGTAACTTCGTACGTCGATCGTGTTTTAGATATTGAGGTAGAATACAAGCCATGATTGTAATAATTTTCAATAAATCCACTTAATATCCCTTGCGTATTTTCCATTTCGAAAGAGAGATAGCAAAGAAATTAAAGACTGTTGTTACACTTCCGAACTATTGTGCACACAAATTGAGACTAACAAATCCCAACGGATACACATTAAAATTTTGTTTTCAAATATCTTCACTATACGTAAATTTCAATAACCATATATACGGTTTTATTATGTGCCGAAATAAAATATATTTTACGATATATATGTATATATATATATATATATATATATATATATATATTTATATATGTGTGTGTGTGTGTGATTAAATTCTATATAGTTTTTAGTTTTCGACAAAGGTATTTTAAATCTTAATAAATTTTACGCGTTGTTCTATAATATACACAATGCGACAACAGTTCTAATAGTAGCTGATTTCACGTATTCCAGTTGTAAAAGTAACGACAGTGAATAGATAGTAGGAAGGTGTAATAAGATGCTATATGGGTGAAGCTTTGCCACGTACTAGGTAAAGTAGTATGTTAAGGGAATTATATATTTTTAGCGGTAGAAAATTTTCTTACCATATTGGTGTTATGGTAAAAAATTGTCTGCCGGGTTTAATACTACTAGTCAATTGTTCAGAAAAATGTTCTTTGCATATTATTTGAACTTATAATCTTATTGTATTTTTGTCATGTTGATAAATAATTAATGTAATTAAATACTTTGAATATAAAGAACTAGAGAATAACTTTACTGTGACCCACGTCTCTCTTTAGTTTCGCAAATTTCCCAGTTAAATATTTCGCTATCTTTCTCTTGGGTCTTAACATATTGTCTAAATCACCAGAATTTATAAATAAGAAAATGTAATTTCCAAATAAAATTGGAAAGGCTGTACGCTGTCGCCTGCGAATATATTATTTCGGTATTTCATATTTCCTTTGTTATATCCAATTTAACGCCGCCATTGTTTCTACTCTCGAGACGCAATATCGTGAGATGTAAAGTTGCCTTTGAGAAGTCTAGAAGATTGTATCATTAGAAATTCACATTACGTTCAGTTGGATCTCGGCGTTTGCAAACAAACTATATTAAAAATTTTCTAAACTATATTAAATTTATTTCTCAAATTATATTAAAAAACAAGTATACGAAAAATAGTATTTTAAATAAAAAAAACCATTGTATAAAAAAAATTAAATATTCTACGAATATCATTATAATTTGATCTAATCACTTATTTCACACTCGTCTGAAACTTCGATCTTGAATTCGTTCGTAGTTGAAACTTCGTTCACGAATATTTGATTACGGGCTTGTTTCATTCACGGTTTTATTCCAAAGTTTTACTTTGGTATCAAAATCAAATGAGTTTATGGTACAATAACAAATTTAAAAAATATAAATAATAAATTTAGTAAATTTACATAGAAGTCAATTTTGTGTATTCGGAATTATAACTTGTATATTTTTAGTACAAACTGTCCAGTTTTATATTGATGAATCTTTAGTTTTTTTTATTTATTATATAAAACACATTCTTAATAAAATCGGAAAAATATTTAAAAACACAAAAAATAACTTCACATTAATTTCAATCAAACGAGCAATCTGCTTAGAAATGGGTAAAATAAATTAAGAGTATGGTAGACCCATAAATTACCTGGAGATTTTTCATTTCATAAACTTTTATATTTAAAACAGAAGTCTATTAATGGGTTCTAAATTCTTTCTTAAACTGCACGCCTGCTCGAACGATGTTATTAATTAATTTGTACCCGCGATGTGATGCGGCTCGCGGACTAATCAACAGTCAGGCAGCTCGCCCGCCCGCTCGCCCGCCCATCCGACATCCCGACATCGATCATTAGATTAATGTGGGCGGATAATGGGTGGTTTATTGGTACCTTTTTATATTATAATTCAAGTAGCCAGATATAATCCATATAGTAGTATTCGTAGTTGTATTCATATAACGAGAACTCGTTCGATCTTCCTGCTACATATCAAACATACACTACAACGTTAATAATTGACATTTTATTTGCAGTAAATTTCTCTTCACTAACACACGTATATATAGATATACATAAAATTACAATCATTGTTATTAATATTTGTTTAATAATAAAATTAATTACAAATTAACATATTCATATTCTTGTAGTAATTCAATTTAAATACATTTTAAAAAGAAAACGTTGAAAGTGTGACTTAAAGTTTAAGCTGTTACAATAATGTAATTTAATATGCGACATATTTATGCTTTGAAGCAGTACAAAGACTCGTCCGATTTCAAAAAAAATTATAAATGTCACTTTTCCACATTTTAAAAATAAGACTTTTACTAATCTATTATTGAATTTACTTCATTAGAAGCGTTTACGACAAAAAATATAATTTGATTCGACAGCACAAAATTTTCAAGAATTTGGACCACCATAATTTCGTAAATATTTCAGTTAAATTTAATATTGAAAAACTATTAATTTCTAAAATTTCCTGTGTATGTGTTAGGTAAGTTAAAAGAGGGCCGACTTTCAAAAATCATTTTCAAAAATAAATATTTTGTGACGATCGCTTTTGCCTTGATCCTATCTGACACGTGATCTTTATATTAAAGTAAATATATTATAGGCTGCTGAATTATTCGAAGTCCGTCAAAAAATAAATTTCAAAAATAAATATTTAGTGTCGATCGCTTTTGCATTGATCCTATCTGACACGTGATCTTTATCTTGAAGTAAATATATGATAGACTGCTGAATTATTCGAAGTCCGTCAAAAAATAAATTTCAAAAATAAATATTTAGTGTCGATCGCTTTTGCGTTGATCTTATCTGACACGTGATCTTTATCTTGAAGTAAATATATTATAGACTGCTGAATTATTCGAAGTCCGTCAAAAAATAAATTTCAAAAATTAATATTTAGTGTCGATCGCTCTCTCGTCGGTGCTATTTGACACGTGATATTTTTCCTGAAGTACATATATTTTAGATTGCTGAATTCTTTGAAGTCTTTCAAAAAAAAAAATTCAGAAATAAATATTTAGTATTGATAGCCTTCTTGTTGATCCTATCTGAGATGTTATCTTTATTCTGAAGTAAATATAGTCTACGTCATGTATAATATTAATTTATTATCGCATTTTTGAAACTAAAATACTTGAGTGAATTAAAATTGTTTAACTCTTGAGAAAAAAAGGTAAGCGCCAACAACACCAAGGCCGAAAATGCAAAGAAGTTTATGCAAACGCTGATCTGGCGATCAATAGGCAAGTAGACGATTTTAGAGCTTTTAGTCATGTTTAGAATACAATATAATACAAAAATGATACGTGTTATATTATAATTTGTTCAATAGATTTCAGTGTAAATTTGTTATTTTGTATTGTAATTCAGTAAAAATATAGTTTTAATTAGGATTACAAGAACAAAGGGGTCGGAGGAAAGAACTTATATGTAACTAATGATTGTTGAAAATTAACATCAACCTCTAAAGAAATTTTCTTTCATCAATCAACTTATGTGGATAAGGCTCACACCTTTTTTGTCCTTTTTTGTTCAATATTGAAGTTGTTTTTTAATGAAAGTATTTTTCATACTTAATGGTTTACTTGTAACATTATTTATTTCAATTTTATTCTATATTAAAGTTCATTATTTTTTTATATGGGTCTAATAATAATTAGGAAAATAAACCCAAGCATTCAAATAAATCTAAAAACTGATAATATTTAAGGTAATTTACAAAGTGTCGCCACCCCTTTGGAAGAGTCGAGAGCTTTTAATAAAAAGCACTCGACTATTATTCGCAAAGATTTTATCAAAAATTACTGTTGTTGTTAAAACGTAATACATTTAGCATTTACATTATGATTAATACATTTTACATTATAAGTAATACAATAGCTTTATAAAAATGGTTTTAATTCATGAAAATATTTTACTTGAATAACATTTTATCCAATCGTTTTCTTTTTCTGCCTAGTCTCCCATGGGTCCCGAACTTAAAAAAGAGTATTTTTCAGGATCTATGTTGCGCTCCTTACCTTTTCTTAAAATTTATCTGCATATAAGATATAGCGATTATCGACAATAATCGGAGAGATTCAGACATAAAAAATGCTCCCATAAAAAAACGGAGCGACACAGATCGATTCTCACTAATCCAAGCGTTACGAGTTAAAACTCGTTAACGGGGAAAATTATGATAATACGAATGAATATCCGCCAACGAAGACGACAGATATTTAGTCAGGAGTGAGCAAGTTTTGACTTATAAAAAGTAAATTGCTGCAAAATCGGCAACCAACATTATCTCCCAAAAGTAGGCAATTGCAGGCCACCAAATAACAACCTGAAACACAATAATAAACAAAAGGACGTAAATTTAGTATATTAAACGTTTAATTACAACTAAGTAACAAAAAATGCAATCTTAAGCATAAATAAAAAATATTTTAAACTTTGACCATAATTTTTGGCTGACTTTAAGACAAAACTTCCTGGAGATTTATATTTTCCAGTATCAGTAGCCTACCCTTGATTCGTGCAACACTTCACCTATCGTTTGATCTGAAGATTCTCAGTGTTAGAGCAGTCGCTTTCGGGATTATCTACACGATTTTGTTTTATAACCTCAGGATATAATGCCAAGTCTTCGTCAGAATTGGGCTCATCTAGCCACGCACAAACTTAAAGGTCTCGCTGGACATCCATCTTATAATTGGTATGCTGAAAACAAAAAAAAAACATATAACCAATATAACCGCTTAAATCATAAATAAATACATATTTAATAATGACGTCATTTTTGTGAGTTAAATTGATCAGCTCTGCGAAGTTGCGATGAGAGAAGTTGTATTCGAGTATAATAACTGTATGACTTCCGTAAATTTCCGTAGCAAGAAGCATTCATTTAACTATCTTGAAAAAAGTTATCGAATTTACGAATACTTTTTAACTATCTTGAAATTGAATCTTGTTATGGCTGCTTTTATAAGAATATGGAAGCAAAAAATCAATCTTTATTATTACAGCATGTTATTCACGGCGGGTATTCTCATGAAAATGGCCCAAAAATAGATTAGTTAAAAGAACTCTTAAAAACAAAGGACAGTCAATTCTTTTCTTCGTATTCTTGTATTTTTAATTTTATTTGAAAAGTAAGTGCTAATTTTCATTTAAAAAATATAGGCTTTATTGGAACGTTGAAATAAATCATATGATTTCTATGTCCTATGATAACTTCAATTTTGAAATCTAACACAAATTAGGCAATTGTTCCAATATCAACCATAATAATCAGAAATATTAAGATTCGTCTATATAAATAGTACTAAACATAATTACGTTGAATAAACTGGCGGGATATTAAAAATTAAATTTTAATTTTTCCTAGTTTTTTCAATTTAATATAATAATTAATTTTAATCTCATTAAAATTAATTATTAAATTAAATATTATATGTATATAATAATATTAATGATATAATTCAATAAAGGAAAAAATGTTGGTTCATCAGTCTAGTTAATCAATTTTCGAGTAATAATGAAATATTAGTTTCCTATAAAAAGAATTTGCGAAACTTTGACAGAAATTATCAGACACGACAAATAACATTAAGAATTTCGACATGCTCTGCTATTTTTTCATATAATAAATTGATTTGATTGAGTTGATTCTTTTTGTTTATGTTTATTCTTTTTATTCTTAGAACTTCTTTCCAATTTTGGTTTTTTAGGGTTCCGATCCTCAAAACGGAAAAAGGAACACTTTGTCTCATTTATTAATTGTTTATTTAATAATGAGGCCCTATTTTACATGTTTTAGAAAAAAAATTATATCATAAAGAGCATCGCCAGACTACCGACAACACAATTATTCGGCAGGCGTGTACTTAAATATAAGTATCCACCAGTTAACAAAGTTTTAGGATAATGTATAATTATCTTATTTAAATTTATTTGGGTAAGGCACCAGGAATATACAAGGCAAAAGGGAGAATCTTTTTTTATTCTTTTCACGAGAATAACCCTTATTACTTTATTCTAAAAAAAAATTGATTCTTTAGCTAACCTATATTTTTATTTATACAAAACTTACATTTCTATTTATATTAAATACAATTTTCTTGATATTTCCATAAAACCATTATCAACCCACGCATTAAAAATATAATTTCAACACATCAATACAAGATTTAAGCTACTGGTAAAAACGAAAATACTAGTTTTTCTCTCTTTTCTTAATTTATCTTTCATATCTACTCTTTCACCATATTCATACAAATCGAATTTATATTTGGTACAAAACCTAGTCAAATCGATAGTTTGTCACGGTTTTTCTCATTTTATAATCTTCGCCCTACCGATTTTGTAAAAATTGCAAGGAAATTTTGATAAAACTTAAAGGAAAACTAACTACTTATAAAAGGAAATCAAGTAAATAACCCGCAGGTTTTAGTTCAGATTAAATCGTATTTTGTAATTTAATACGCCTAATTAACATATCCTTCAGAATTCCACAATGCATCGTCTCATACTTCGATTCCAAGTTTTCGTACTTTTCTACGGCCACATACATTTTTTTTTCAGTCTACAACTCTTTTACAATGCTCGTAGTAATATTTTAGAGAAATTTCTTTTCGTTATACGTTAAAGAAACTTTATGTGCCTTTTTGTAAATAGTCGTTACCACCCTAAAATTAACATAATTTCCATACAATTGAAAAAAACACACCTTGTAACAAGGATCAACATTCAACAACTAACTTTGCATCGAAACTAAGTTTCATTCGTAGTGGTTAAAATTGGCTAAATTAAGCAAAATTTTATCATTGTTTTTCGTTTACCAATTTGTTTATCACTTTTCATCAAGGATTCGTCAAATAAAACAATATACTAATATACATTAACATTACTGAGCACATTCTATACGCAGATATTTCCTTTATTATATTCATAATAAGCTTTGAATCGTAGGCTAGTTAACCATTTTCCAGAAACTAGTTAATTTTTTTTCTTGCAGTCTACTTTACCCGTAATATAACTATTTCTGAAAAAAATAGACATTCCTGTGGTTTATTTTACATTTTTATAAACCCATTTCAATTTTTCCATTAAAACGCTCGGAACTTGTATGATGTCACGTCTTGCCAAACAAGCAGTTTTGTAGTTGAGAGTGAAAGTAAGTGTTTATAAAACAACGATTATTATGACATCAAAGTTTACAAGTACTGTGCTGTACTACAATGAGATAATACGAAAATAGAAACATCAAATTAATTATTTACGTGCCCCATAAGCAAGAAATACGGAAAAAGTAGCTGCCACTTGCAAGACCCCAACTACTGGCCTAAAAGTTGTAGATTATATTTTTGTGATGTATCCCGTAATATAAAAACATATTTAACCCATAATCACACACTGGGCTAACGCTTATTTTTTGTTAAAAGATAACTTTAAATAATTTGAGCTTAGATTAGTTATAAGTATACTAAAAAAAAATTCTGATATAAGATGAGAATTCTTTACAAAGACCGGAGCATTCAGACCATTTTCCGTCTAAGTGTAATCGGGAAAGTAAAATGCATACGGAGCCAATGCAAATGGCTTTTCTCAGTTCACCACAGAGGCTGAAGTGAAAACGATATACTTAATGCTGCCTGCAGACACTCGTTTCGTTCTTTCAATCTTACAAAGAACAACTTCAACTCCATTTGAAAAGATGATTCGCCATGATGATGATCCATAACTTGATAAAATATAGGTAAAAGTTGTTTTTAAAAATGTTTCAAAGGTATGTTTACGTACTAGTTTGTAATGCTGCAGTATGTTTTTAATGTATGAAATTGAATTTCTTTTAAATAATCAGAAATAATTGCGGGATACCTAAAATAGGCTATATACCTTTATACATATATTATATATATATATATATATATATATATATATATATATATACATGCATATATATATATATATATATATATATATATATACACAGAACAGCACTGAACGTGATTAAAATACATATATCTACTTTTACTTACTTTCATATATATTTTCATTTCTTTTATCCCGAATAATAAAGAGTGAATATTATTTATCAAGGACTGATATGATTATGAAATTTATTATATTTATGAATTGAGCTGAACGTCACTATTTTTGACAGACTTTATAAATTTTATGCAATCCACCATGATTTGTCTATAAAATATAGATCAGTACTGTCACAGACTTTTCTTTAGGCTTTATAAACCTACAATTATACTGTACATAGGCATTTTGCCAGTGTTCATCACGAAAGCGCTAATACCAGGAACTTTTTCTGACTACGTTGACATTATTAACTGTATCTCAAAATATTCAGTACATTTATACATCCTATATATCTTGTAATAATACTGAGACAATAAGCCATCTTACTGTGAAATTATATGTCAATAGGATTATCAGCGTTTGCGTGAATCTCTAAGAAACAATCAAACAAACCAATTTTATTATTATGGAGGTAATTTTAAACTATAAATAAACTGTATAGTAATTTTGTACGTCCTTTTATGCCTAATGAAAACGAAATTTATATTATGTAGAAATTACTCTAAGCCAGTTTATATTATATTTTCAAACATATTAAGTACTCACAATGTAAAAGATCTTAAAAATGTATGAACGCACGTACACGCAATACTATAACCCGCTTACAGTAAAAAATTTAATTGGAATTTTTTAACGTTTACAATTATTCTTTTACTTTTTGTATCAATCCAAAGCAAAAAGTAATTATTTTATGATACAATTTATTATTTTTGAAGTTCAAAATTTGTGAAAAGGGTTCGCTACATTAATAGCACCCAAAACCTGCGTTGTACTTATCAATAATTGGTAGGTGCAACGCAGGTGATTGACTGTTGTAAGTAGACCGACAACTGCCTACTTTTTTCAAGATCGATGGCTGTTTTCCACCGACTTACCGCACAAATTAAAATGTTCGCGCCACAAACTAAATGTCTGTATTAGCGCATTTTTACTTTTGACATTAATTTCGGCATGAATCAGTAAATCATCCGATTTTTTTTTAGAATAAATTTTTATGTAGGTATATTAAAGTTCATATGTCTTATTTTATCATATATTCTATATTTATCTGACTTTTGTCAGTCGTCTGTGTTTTCTTCGCGACATGGTTGCATAGCAGCGAGCTAGTATATGAATCGTACTCAAAATGTTGATACAAATATCATTCAAATTGAAAAATTGTTTCTATTATTTTCATTTCGGTATTATAATTAGGATTTATGTGTAGTATATATAATGATATTGTGGGAAAGGAATAAACTACAGGCGTCTTTGTTAACGAAAGGAAATGAAAGAGAAGATGGATGTATTTCTGATTATATTCCAACTAACCGAATCAATTTCATTGCTTAAACCCCTAAACGTTTCTAACTTTTCCAAGACAGTAAAAATGATTTGGTTCATTTATATCTATTTATTTTGCCAGATAGTTTAACAAAAAAGTGATATATAGCACAGAAGTTGTGTATATTTTAGTGTTTTTAGAAAGGGGACATAAGTGTTCCTATATGCGGTAAGGTATACATTCTTCAATGTATCGCAAATAAAAACTAGAACGTTTTTTTGCGAACGAAATACAAACTGTAGTAGAAAATGTAAATCAATTTATTAATGAACTTATTTATATTAAAACTAAACGTAAACAATTAACAATTCACAACAAAACAATTACTTTCTTAAGTGAAAGATAAATGAACATTACAGGTCGAGCATGTCTTATTTTTGCGATTCTCAACATAATTTTTAGCACACTGTACGCATCTTCTTCTATTTATCACTTTAACCATTACATGTGCAAGTGTTCCGGGTTTTTGTGTGTAAGATATAGGTTTTTTCGTCATAACAACTGTAGATAAAGCCCTTTGTCGTGACGAAAAATTACCAACAAGTGAAAGAGCCACTACGTGGTGAAATTCTGGGCTTGAAAGCAAAATTCCTTCAGCACGTTTTGATTCGTGCCGCTTGCAATAAATTATATACGAATTAATCATGGCAATATCTATTAAATCTAAAAACAATCTTTAGTATCATTTATTTTTGCCTTTCCATCCACTTCGTAACGTACTTTTTTTGATCCGTGAGATCGACTCTACCCATATTTTTATTGTACTTTACAACAACCTCAGGGCAAGTTACATTCATCGAGTCACTGCATCTTGTACACACCTCTTGACTGCTGTTTTTGGTGTTGGTAGTAAGAAATTTATCAATAAATAAAGCTTTATTATCCATTCATTTTATGAAAGAAATTTCATTGCTGCTGACCGCAAAAACGTCTCCACGATTCTTCCCATTTTAGCGTTCTGTTCCACAAACCTTTATATTCATATTCATCAATGTAGCCTGAAATTTAGGGGAATTGAAAAAATTATCGAGGTATAGTTCATAACCTATACCTTGTAACTTTCAGACAATTGCAACATAACCAATTTATCCAATCCAATTTCAATGCCAACTTTTTAATTTCCTGTGTACAAATCAAAATGGAATAGATAGCCAGTAGAAGAATCCGCCCTGTACCACATTTTGAACCTTAACTTTATTGGTTGATTATTGATATATCGCCTCATTATACTTTGTCACTTGAACTTTATCATATGTTCGTCTATTGCCTGGGTTTCAGTGTTAATCAAAATTCATTGAAAAGCTTGGTTGAAGTTATTGTATTATGTATGCTCTATCATAAAATTGCTCGGTACTATTTAGTTCAATATATAATAAATATCAATATTGAAGTATTGGTATTAAATATAAAATCTAGAAATTATAATTTTTGCTAGTCTTGCTGAACTCTGTTGCCTATTACAATCTACATTAAATTAATTATTCGCACAATATTACAAAAAGTTATGCGATATAAAGTATGACGAATGATTAAGGTTAAAAACCAAACTTCTTTAAGAAAGTATACGCATGATAACAAAACATAAATTGTGGGTAGCTTTAACCAACTTTCAAAGATGTTATATTATATGAAATAGAGAGAATCGTTTAAATCAGATATTAAATATTTAATATTTTCAAATATTGAATATATTTGGCGTTAATTTTGTAGAAATTCATTATTCACAATTAAATGAAACTACGTGATGTGGTATTATTTCTACTTTCTTTAATCTTTGCTAATATCCCACCTGAAGATGTTGTAATACAACGGAACCTAGGTCGTGGCAAAGAAATTAAAGAAAGTAGAAATAATATATAAGTTTATGGTGCTTTTTCAGTCTATACAGATGTTAGGCGCTGTTCTCACTTCCTTACAAATACAGTTTACTGAGAGCGTCTTACAATATGTGGCAGGTACATGTTATAAATTTAAAATATTTTAGAGTGTACAACTCTTAACAATTGGGTTTATAGAAAAGGATATTGGCCACCTTATAAGCAAATAAGGTGAAATCATTAATTTTTTTAACATTTAAAGTTAAACAATATTTATTTAAAATTGAGGGTAAAAAATGTCGAATAAAATCACAAAATCTTTAAAGTGGGTAGCAATAGATATGAATTGGGGAGTATAATAAAATTAATTTTCAGTGATGATGGAAACATGACGACTAAAAAATCAACTCTTCAATGGACGACAGCATAACACACATTTTAAAATTTATATCGAGTTTGAACATTTTAGTCACAGGTGATGGTCAGGGTCTAGTGATGTAGCTGGGAGGTGTTGACAGTACTTCTCAATAGTGAGGAGGCATGTCATCGAGGTTGGGTTTGTTTGATTTGTCTTGTCGAGTCTTTCATAGTATTTGTGCTGTTTCACTTATCTTGAAGATTCTTTTGGTCAAAAGTAGTATCCAGGTTCTGATGATGTAGTCAAAATATAGCAACAATATTTCTCAGTGGCGAGAAGAAGTCCTTTTCGAAGAAGTCTCCTGATGAGTATATTCATTGCGCTTAGATTTTTTGAGTATCTTGATGAGCTCTTTGATCACTAGTAGTGGGCAGAGTCTGATGATGGAGCCTAGTGTAGGAACAAAAATAAACTGACACTCCCTAATATTGAAAGGTAGGTTCACTGACTTTGCATTTGTTTGATTTGAAAAATAAAGATGATATTTTCGTCGGTCCTTAACATTTTTGCCTTCCCTTGGGAAATAGAATCACAGAAAACAAATTAGGCATGTGCCAAAATTTTGTATAGATTTTTAAAAAACAAGAACATTACATAAATTCTGTAGAAGCACTTTTACTAGGAAATGTCGGAATGTTGATAAAAAATTTCTTCCTATTCTAGGTCAAGACAATTTTACCTAAAACCTAGGTGCTATTCGTAATGAACAAATGAGAAATTCTATCAAGACATGAAATCGTGGAAAACAAAAACCAAAGGACATTCCACGATGGACGACTATTATAATATAAAATAATATCAGTCGTCTCACAAGCGAAAAAAGAAAGTCATAATTTTTTTTTCACATCTAAAATTAATCCATATTTATTTAAAATTAAGAACAAAAGACAATCAAGTTAGATCAGAAAATCTTTAAATTGAATGGCAATACATATCTAATGGGGAGTATTATAAAACGCATTTTCCGTGATGATGAACACATGATAACTGAAAAAATAAAAACAGACTAGTATTTGTATGTTCAATTGATATTAATATACTGTATTTCAATATATATTTCCATGAACTCACACAACGAAGTATGTCTTTAAAATTGGTGTATGGGGATTCTGAAAATGTAACCATCTGAAATCTAATCTATTTATCTTTGTGTTGCGACAGTAAGACCTAAATATTAAGAAGACAAAGAATATGTATTTTGCATATTTTCATAATTTTTAAGTTAATTTTAAATAATTTTTTTTTTATACTAATCTATGTATTTCTATAAGCTAATATGAACTGTGTCATTGATTAGATTACTAATCCTAAAATTGTCACATGCAAACTAAGATGTGATAAATCTGATATGTAAGTTATTACGTTACAACCGCAACCAACAGAATTCATCTACCCATACGTGCTGTTTTTCCCTTCCACTGATCGACCCATCTTCATTCTTAATGTCACCGTTTAGTGGTAAAGCATCAGGTTCTTTCTATGTAAGGCGAGTGAAGAAAAATTAATTCAAAGTGAAAAAGGAAATAACACTGAAACTGTTTTCAAGCCTACATTTGAATTAAAGTCATTGTTTCATCGGTTGTCAGGTAAAAGTAACTGTATCTAAAATTAGACAACTTTTAAAGAAAAAAAATGCTTTACTAAAGAGTTTTCTTGTGAGTAAACTATATTATTTAGTATTTAAATTCATGTCAATTCTAATATTCAATGAGTATTTAAGAAGAACTACAAACAAAAACAATTGTGAAACTATTTCAGATTGTATAAACATTAAATAACAATCAATAATAGCATGGTGATATAATTAAATGGTAATACGATGTTGTAATTACCGAATTAACTTGTTTTGTTTACTGTTGTCGCTCTTTCCATTTAAATGTTTCCAATTATATAAAAACAACCAACTCTAATTAAAAAATCTAAATAAATATTTTAAATAAGTTAGTAGATAAGACAATTTAAAAATAATTGGAAAATGCACGGAATAAACAAAATAAAATCCCCGCTACGCCACGGACCGAATCATTACGATGCGAAATCTGCGCGCTCTTTAGAACATCAGATGGAGCAAAATGCGAAAAGAACACACAACAGTAAATGACTTTGTTTAGCGTCATCGTAGCCGCCGTAGCATGAACGATATCTAACGAAACTCATTTTCTCCCTGCTATCCTTGAATGCAATGACTAGCACGTATCGTTTACAAAATAATTTTAAGTCTCTGACTCGTGATAATGTGATCGAGGTATGAAATAATTATAATCTTGCGAAACAATTGAAATGTATTCAATAAATATTTATTTATTTGTCATTATAATTTACACATAATTTAACATATATTTGACAAACTTATTGCTAGAGGAGCAACCTCCTCGAGTCAAGCACAACGGTGAAATATGAGTATTAATAATATTAATATGCAAGACAATGAAAATAAATATTTCTGAATATATTCTTTCACATTTACAAACTACAGTAGTGTATAATTTAGTTCCTTCAAGGAAAAGGTAAAAAATGGAATAAACAAATGAATAAGTATAAGAGAATAACAAATAAGACTTAAATAAATGACAGGATGAAATAAAATAAATTATTAATTAAAAATCTTATTGATCATAAATATGAAAACAATCTATATATGGCATTTTTAGAAAAAGGGGAGCAAAAGCTTCAGACAGCTTTTGAAAATATTTTATTATTTAGTATTTAAATTCCAATTATAATTGTCAATTATAATATTCATTATTGTATATATTCATTATTGAAATATATATATTCATTATTGAAAACATTTATTTAGGGTGAATGGCTGGAAATTTGTGGATTTATGAATGCTCCAATTGGTTCCAAAAATTTTGCAACTTGAACAGAGAAGGATTTTTTATAAAAGGGCCACCCTTTTAAGTAAGTTTAAAAAAAATTGACTAAGCTGATTTTCAGAGAGTTCGCCTAGATTGTGAACAGATAAGTAACTAAATATGCTTGTGATATATGTTGGATAAGTTAGATTGTTCAAAATATTATAAAAAATTGTAAAAATATATGGATTGGACTTGATCATGGGCATCTGTCAATTTAAGGTGGGCTTTTGGAACAAAAATGGAAAGGATAAAACGATACAAGTTTTGCAACCCAAAATGGAACGGATAAAACGGTACAAATTTTGCAACCAAAAATTGAACGGATAAAACGATACAAGTTTTGCAACCAAAAATTGAACGGATAAAACGGTACAAATTTTGCAACCAAAAATAGAACGGATAAAACGGTACAAATTTTGCAACCAAAAATAGAACGGATAAAATGGTACAAATTTTGCAACCAAAAATTGAACGGATATAGCGGTACACATTTTGAACACGTTCCAATTTTTCAGTATTATCTGTATAAAATACAGAGCTATAGTCAGGCAAAAGTCTAGAAAGACATAGATGATGTTCGGTTCAATAGCAAGAACTTCGGTTTAATAGCAAGAACGTGAAGGTGCATGAGGAAGTGCATTCTATTGAAATACGACGACTAATATCGTTCATTTGAGGTTGCTAACTAAAACGTTGATCAATTAGTATACCCAATACCCATGTCTCTAACTGTGCGTTATTTGACATTATATGCGGTACATCTGATTTGCGGTACATCTTGATGAATTTTTGAAGCGTTTTTGGGAGCCAGAGATTATTGCTTGAAATGTAATTGGATTAACTAACAGACCAATTTTCTGAGCCCACTGACCGAATGAGGCAAGGTCTTTATTTAATACGTTACAGAATTAACATTAGTATGTGTATATATTTATAAGTCATCAGCGTAAAAATTGTAATTACTATTATATTCACCACAACCCCGTCAATATATATTGAAAAAAGGTAAATAATGCTTCATTACGGCACGATGGAAACAAATCGTGTAAAAAATATAAATATTCACCTTTGTGTAAAAAATATACAAATAAATCAGTTATAAGGTTTTTGACAAAATAATTAAATCGTTTGTATAATAAAGACGTCAACTCAGAAAGTACTTAGGCGGCAGGTAGTTACGGTCTAATTTGATTTTAAAAAAACATTCGCTCAAGTCAAAAATTATATTTCGTACTTAGTCAATAGAAATTTATTTAAATTGTAACTGGTTTATTTGGTCAAATAATTCATACAATAAATAAAATTGAAGTTTGCCTGTGATTCCAAAATAGTAGCGTTTTTCTAAACTCATGTGATTATTTGCACGTTATCAAAACTCAAATATCTGTTTCTTTTATTTGGTCTGCCTAACTCTTTTTCCGAGATAATTTTTGGAAAGGTAGAACTAAAATTTAAGGAACATTACAAGAATTATCTAGGCTGAATTTTATCTAGGAAATATTTAGAAATCCTACGCAAAATTTTAAAAATTGATGGAAATTAGAGACGAAATTGTGACTGACTTTATAGCCCTGCCTGTGAATAATATCATTTTAAATATATAATATAACAAATATTATATAACAATTGCGCGTATCGTAAATAAAATCCGCGCATGTATCGCCGATGTGCCACCGTACTCCACGCTGCCATCTCACCGCGCCGCACCGCACACACTCAGCTGTTATTCCCACACGTGCATCCCCACAACTGCAGTACCGCGGTGAGTGAAGTTTATATCACAAGGGCTCCCGATCGCTCATGCTCAGAACGCGCGAGTGGACTAACACGGATGGTCGAGTCGCCGCTCGAGATTATTTTGCCATATAATCGGTAATAATTAACGGAGTAGAAGGCGATGTAAATAGTTCTCATAATATTGGTTTGGTAGGTATTTATAATTTGTTTTTTAATTCTAATTTTGTGTTTAGCAAGTTTAGTACTTTTTAGTTTAGTTCCAGTAGCAGATTAGTTATGTTCAATACTGAATAGGTAGATTTGAATAGTGGACAATCTTTTGTGTTTAAGAGGTAACAAAATATTCTTCGTTCTGTTTTATATATAAATATTTTAAAAAATATTGGTGTTCTTGTGGTGCTTTCACGGAAAAATATTTTAACAGCGCTTTATTTCAAGAAAAAAGGAAGTTCTTATAACCGAAAAAACTTATTTTTTAATTCTACGCGGGCGAAGTCGCGGGTAAAAGTTTATAAGTTTGTTTTACCTATGAAAATGTTAAGCAAGAGACATGCAAGAACAAATTAATGCAGAATGCAGTACTGTAGTATGTACTCATAACGAAATACTTGTAATGTTATGAACTGCCAACGCAATGCATTAGTGTTTTTAGAAAAGTTCTGAAAGAAAATAAATAAAAAAAAAAAATTCATAATAAATTTTCTTATTCTGTATTCAAGGCGAATAATGTCACAAGCACAGCTAGTAGTTTAATAATATACTGTGTGCCCTT
The DNA here is from genome assembly GCA_039881145.1 of Druceiella hillmani. Taxonomy (NCBI): domain Eukaryota; kingdom Metazoa; phylum Arthropoda; class Insecta; order Lepidoptera; family Hepialidae; genus Druceiella; species Druceiella hillmani. Next base: position 104,575,432 of record JAYKKI010000001.1, on the reverse strand, counting down.
AAATAATTGTGTACAGAATCGTGATGGTGTGAGTTCTATTCTTATTTCACAGGTTTTTTAAGAATGCATCCACCGAATACATCCAGATAATTTTTAAGTATTTATTACTCTATTAATGTAATGACAATGGTGCATTTACATTTAGTTAGAATATATAAGTTTTTGTATTTTTATTCAAAGAATGACCATTTAGTAATACTTATTCACTTCTGCAAGGAAATTTGGAGAGAAAATAATACACCGAAAAAAAAACGGCTTAATGCTAGTCTGGCTCACACATCATGGATTCCATTCTTTGATTGAAGTAAAATTACTTTCTTTGTCAATAAACTTTTAATAATACCTAATATAATTGAGTTAGGGAAACATATACATTATTGTGAATATTCCTAAAACTATGGAACTAGAGTCATCGTTATAACATTTCTATAACCTTTGCGTGGGTTTATAAAACTTAGCAAATCTTCAACAGTTTCGGAAATAATGTGGATGGGAAGTATATTTTTTGGTTATTTTTCAGTATACCTCTGAAGGTATAACATCTCTAATTATGAAATATTTTTGAAACCCCTAAAACTAAGGGAGGCTCCTTTCCTTGGCAATTCATTTGGATTTTTGACTTAAAAATTGACTGAGTTTAGCCTTAATATAGTGGCATATTTAATTTTTTTAACGCATAAATAATAAGACAAAAAATATGGTAGATGATGACGCAATGTCGACCATAGTGAAGGTATTTGCTCACGTGTCACACGTGAAGTCGATCACTGTGATACAAAAATAATTTTAAGATTTTTTTATTAGTTAGAAGCAAAGGTGAACTTTGTTCAATTGTTTACAGCAAATATTTAATGTATTAGTACTATTAGTTCAAAAGAGCTACCAGTAAATAATTAAAGGATGAGGGTCCTTAAGGGGTTTTGGGTAGTGAGGATATTAAGCGCATTCATTATACGCGCGGTTTAACGACTTCAAACGGAATACATTACGAATTTATTGAAGAAGTTCATTATATGCGTAATTGCTTTGAAGCATCATATAGTATTGACTATATATTAAACAAATATAGATCAGAATTAAATATTTTTCTGGGGTATAATTAATACATAAAAAGTAAAAATTAAATTAAATTTGATTAGGTGGATTCTTCTTCATTAGTTTCAATGCTTTTGGACCAATGAGAAGCAGCAGCATCGGAAATATAATTGCTATAATCCACATTGCGATTTTTCTTCTTTTCAACATATCTATGATACAAATTCCTAAACTGTAACTGCACGAAAATTATATTATTATGTTCTTTACGCTATTCAGTGTATGATTTTCTTTGCTTTATTTGATTTGCTTTATACTATCTTTAGTTATGTCACATTTTGTTTCCCGAATGAGGATAATTGAAGAGACCAAAATTTCCTTCTTTGAATTTTTGGAAGTAATACTTGTCTATTCCTTGCGAGAGTACATCTTCTCACACTTTTGCATATACATTGTGTATAGCTTCACTTCCTTTTGCCCTGAACTGATTTCACGTAGCAAGAGTACTATGAATTTTCTTCGTAAAATTGTCATATTGTATTCATACTCTACTCGCTCTAACTCGTCTACTATACGAAAGATAGAACCTCATATTCTTTATTTACCAGCAATAATCGAGAAGTCTAGTAGTATTATTATAAAAATCAGGAAAAATGCCAGGTTTATTTATAATTTGCCAACCTAATGATATTTTTTTTATTTATTTTCGTAACTAATAAACCCACTAAACCTGTATATCCATATTATTCTACAGAAAATAATTAAACAAAAGTGTTCATTTTATTATACAATGGAACAGTTAATATACAAAAATATAAGCGAAACGATACTGATCGATATGTTATTGATTTGCGCGCTAGAAAATTGATAGATTACAATTCTTGATGACAAAAAACCCTATAAAGACAATGCAGCGAAGGGCTGATGTAATTACGACATATCATTTAGATTGATAATAAGAAAACCTATCAGTCTAATTTTCATATGCTTTTTGGCTAAAATATATGTATGCGAATATTTCTTCACGTCTGTTCATCTATTGAATATTTTTGGCGTAAATTTTGTAGAAATTCATTATTGATATTCAGGTGGGATGACTGAAGATGTTGTAATACAACGAAACCTAGGTCGTGGTAAAGAACTTAAAGAAATAACACTACATCACGTAGTTTCATTTAATTGTCTGTTCTTGAAACTCGGTAATTTCCTTTTTTAATACCACAATTCCCGTCATATGAAATAAAATTGTTCACCTAAATCACAAATTATCTATGCTACTGAATCATAAATTTTTTTTTCTTTGTTATTAAAGCACGCCGTGGTTAAATTAAGATTTTCGTAGCATATACTCGTTCCTTAATCTTTCATCTGTGAATTTAATTAATATTGTTGATTTTAAATAACTTAATGAAATTAAAATTGTATTCTGTAAGTTTACTATACGTATTTTTGTAGATTTTTTCCTAACATACGATCAGAAAATGATTCTCTAATATTCAACATGACTTAATCACCACACGTAATGATAAGAAATTTAGTTTATTTTTATTGAAAATAAGGAATATTTCAACACTTGGCGCTCCTTAGGATTTGCAATAGAAAACTCCTCGACCATTTCGGATGAATCTGACTATCTAAGAAATTTCCGATCGATGTTCAGCGTAATGTATGAAACACTTACAATATCTTTTAATTTATGACTTTGATTTGTTACTTAGCTGCACCCATCTACAATATTTTTGTCATTTTCCTTTTCTTTACTGTTGCTTGTTTTTCCTATGTAACCTATCAATGTACAATTTCTCTTTTGTTAAATATTTTAATTACGTTAAGAAATCTTTTAAGGACGTCATTATTTTTTAATATTTGATTACAACAAAAGCTTTCAATATGACTGTTATCACTAATGATGCTTTATTTTGTAACAAAAGCTGCTATAAGTTAAACTTAAATACTATGAGCTAAACTTAAAATGAAAATTTCATAAAAGCAATTCGCATGTTGCTTCTATTATTTTGGATACATTCTTTTTGGAATTACATAAATATAAGTTTTCTTATTTTTGCCAAACAGGGGTTCAATAGATATTATTATAACCAAATCAATTTTATTAATGCTTTTTATCTCAAACCGCGACGCAATTTATTAAACCCGTTATTGTGTACTTACGGAAGTACCTTAATTGGTAATGGCATTATCTATAGCACTTACATTTCTTATCGCCAAAATTATGTTTTATACGAGTGATCAAATATAGAAAGAATAAAAACATTATTCGCTATTGCTCAACTTCTACTACACTTATACTATTAGCAAGCTACTATTATCCGCTATATAGTATATCAGACTCAGTAAAATGTGAAAAGTGCAACCAATTGCAAAATTCTCTGTACATCGATGCGGCCAAAGCACAAGTCACGTCCTCGAGTCGGTTTATATTGTGCTGACTTTTATAAAAATATATTCAAAGGCCGTAAAATGAGTATGCGGTATAAAATTGCACTTTATGATTGAGTTATATTTTTAAGTTTTTATACTAATTGTTTCATTTTTGCTATACCTGCTTCGCCTGCGCAAAAGCACTCGTATAATTTTGCTCACACCACTCAATAATTGCTAAAGCCTATTCAAAAGAAAATTAACGTGTCTATAGTGAGACTGATCTACGTTGGAGGATACTTTCATAAGGATTAAGACAATTTTTCACAATAAGCTTTAGAAAATTATAATTAAATTTTTTTTTTCTTTCAAATGGTAAAAATTTATGATTTATTTTATGTAATATGTGCATAGCAAACATATGTGCATCGTTAACTTTATTGTAGATCTTTTTAAGACGGATAATGCTGCCTTAAATTTTTTCCATTACGATTAAGATTCTCTAATGATTTAAGATACATCTACGACGAGTGCATTTTTTCCGACCTCATCGACGTTCATAATCATGTGTTGAGTAATTTTCACAAAATGTTCATTAATTATACAACTGAACTTTCCTAGTGAATCAATCTATTAATTAATAGAGAACCAGAACAAAATCTATTCAGAAGTTTCTGAAAAAGTTACCTAATTACATAGAGACAGATGCTCGGGGAGCTTTTGCTGTATACGTAGGGAGTTAAAATGGAATTTAATCATTCAATCGTCTAATTCTTTTAGAAACTTTGCAGTTCGTGCCACCTCAGCTCTTTAATAGGATTTGTTTAAAACTCTATTGCCTATAAAAACGTTAAATGTATTGAATATATTTGACGTTAATTTTGTAGAAATTCATTATTCACAATTAAATGAAACTACGTGATGTAGTATTATTTCTACTTTCTTTGATTTCTTTACCACGACCTAGATTTCGTTGTATTACAACATCTTTAGGTTGGATATTAGCAAAAATCCAAGAAAGTATCTTTGCTAATATCCCACCTGAAAATGTTGTAATACCAGGGCCACGTATTCGTAGCCAGTCAGTTATTCTTTGTTCACACATATAAGGATAAACAGTTTATCCCTATATTTGTGAATAGATTAAGAGTAAACTGTTTATATTTACATGTTTAGTTTATCATAAACTATATCACTGTATTCAGTGTTGTTCAAAGTAATCCCGCGTCGCGATGTCTTTATTCAATTCTTAGCAATGATTGCACTTGCATTGGATAAAGAAGTAATTCAATAATAATAATACGTTTTCAACCGAACATGTCGAATACGTTATTGTTTTGGTGACAAAATATCGAAAACCAACTCAACTCAAGCAAAACTTCTTTCATTCCAAATAGAGCGCAGAATAAAAAGGGCCCTGATCCGGCCCGTATTTATGTGGCTAGACCTTAAACTACCTTTCGGGATATTGGGTCATTAACATGGTAGTTTACTGACACTGTTTGTAACTTGATACTTATTATAAGCACGTGTCGTAAAAAATACATTACAAGTTTTATGACGCGTGTAAATAAGAGATGATTATCTGTCTACCTATTTGACAGGTATATTTAATGTAATTAAATTTGAAAGTTTAAATATATCTGTAGTATATTTAAACCTTTGAAATTAAATACAAATTAAATATGCCTTTTAAATAGTAGTAGACATCGGGTTACGAGAATTCCATACATCATACATACTTAGTTACGTGTGAAAATTTAAATATTTAAGTGTGTGGCTAGTAGTTCTATCAAACTATTTATAAACAGATTTTAATTTCAATCATGTACATATATTAAATAGATAATGCTTCACAGACGTAATTCAAATAAATTGGTTGCCTATTTTTCTTTCATTTATTAATACAAATTAAGCAAAATAATTTGAGGTCAATAAGTTTACCAAATATAATTATCCAATTTTCTTCAGATATTTGAAATATATAGTTTCAATTTAGATACAAGCGATACTTTTCAAAATCCCTTAGAGACTCATATATTGAAAATTTTAAGTTGTATTTTTATTAAATGTGCCTACTTATAACCGTTCTTGATTTCATATCAAGACTATTTCAATGATATTCCACTAATAAAAAGTCCGCAAGAAAATATTTCATCTGTAAATTTGATATATGGAGAGACCAATATTTATAAAACAGGAACAGGAATGTAAGTGAAATTCTTTAGTTATCCTTTGACTCCCTCCTTTGACTTATTGCTGCTCATTTTTATTACATAATTCAATCAGATTTTCCTGTAAAATTTAATTCCCGTCTCGTCGTCTCTATCAGCTGTTTTTTATGTTATGTATGTCAAAAGTAAATTGTCAAATTTATATAATCGACACCCAAACTCTCGATCAGTCAGATAAGATTTTAAAAGTTGATAAAAGTGAACCGAAAGAAGAAATCTTAATTTGTGTAGTAGGTCTTCATACCAACCACATCCAAAAAGACAGCAGAACATGCATTTGTATTTTCTTATGCCTTTTCAATAATATCAGTAATAAGATGTATTTGATCGCTTGTTGAGTGATCATTTCTGAAACCAAATTGATGAGATGGTATCAGGTTTAAACAAGAATAGGTTTAATATACTTTAAAATCAGTTTATCAAATAGCTTTGACATGATTGGTAAGAGTAAAATGGGTCGGTATGATTCAATTTCACTTAGATTTTTGCCAGGTATTCGTATCATAATAACTTCAACTGTTCGTACATCTGGGACATTGTTTAACCGAATACAGGCATTGATCATGGTAGCTAATTTAACCAAAGCTTTACTTTGAAATACTTTAAATATGACACCTGTAACTAGATCAAATCCAGATACTTTCACAACAACAACTAAGCAAATTTATATAAATGTTATTCTTGTTTATCATTTAAATACTATAAAACTAAAAATCCTATAAACACTGCAAGATTTTTAAATAAATAAATAAATATATATATATATATATATATATATATATATATATATATATATATATATATATATATATATATATAATATATATAACGCTATTTTTAAAAAAGATTTCGAAAAAAGTGATTCAATACAGACCTTAACATGCTTATACACTCATGAAAAAATTAAAAATTCATTGCACTATTAAAGTAAAAAAACATGGGAAATTGGCATTGTATATTATATCAGTTTTCCCAAAACAAAGTACCAGTTCAGAAGGGCATTGTTGCGATTGCTGCTATGCTCTGTCGTTGTTTGGAATATTTGCTTCAAGCACCATAGAATCCTAATTTGGCATCCGGCGTATGTCATTTTTCAAATTTGATGAAAGATTTAAGGAATATAAAGAGGTCAAAGTGTCAAATACCACCTATTTAATCGAACATGAAGAGGTCAAAGTGTCAAATACCACCTATTTAATCGAACATAAAGAGGTCAAAGTGTCAAATACCGCCTATTTAATCGAACATAAAGAGGTCAAAGTGTCAAATACCACCTATTTAATCGAACATAAAGAGGTCAAAGTATCAAATACCACCTATTTAATCGAACATAAAGAGGTCAAAGTGACAATTACGACTTTGAAAACATTTATTTAGAATATATTTCTGGTGTAAGGATCAAGCCGATATAAATATATTAATACTTGAACTGAGGGGGAGGTATGTTTCTAAGTAAACAGCCTTTACTTCGAAACAACATTTACCTTTTATGATAGTACAATGTATTTTTAAAGAGAATATAAGCATGTTAAGGTCCATATTGGATCACTCTACCGAAATCTTCTTTAAAAATAGCTTTGTCTAGGAAGCCGTAATTTATATCTAATGTTATATACATATATATACCCATATATATATATATATATATATATATATATATATATATATATATATATATATATATATATATATATTTATATACATATATTCTGTATATAAACTATAATAAAAATTGTATCTAAAATTGTCAACAAGTAACGAGCGACTTCAGTAAAATACTTTTTTTACACCTGCGAAAAATATAAATATACTAAAAAATAACAATCTCGTGAATGTGAACTTTATTACCGATTAGCCTCTAGTGTTGACGAAAAAAGTAATTATTATTGGCATAATTTTACAATTAATATACATTTTACGAAGCTTTTTATTACTGATAAGCCTCTAGTGTTGACGAAAAAAGTAATTATTACTGATTGGCCTCTAGTGTTGACGAAAAAAGTAATTATTACTGATTAGCCTCTAGTGTTGACGAAAAAAGTAATTATTGGCGTATTTGACAATTAATATACATTTTACGAAGCTTTTTAATAAGCAAAATTTTTCTACAAAAATTACATTTTTGAATTTTTCAAATATTTATTGAACCTCAAATTGGATTTTGAAAACGACACACATCTTGGCCCGTTTTTCTGTACGTACTTGGGTATGAGGACTCGCTTCAGATTGCAATTCTTGACCGCTTTTTGTGATTCTTTCTTGTACTGATTGGCTTCTAATCCTATCATAATAAAAGTCTATTGATTTTCATAACGAGTGGTCAAGTGGTTTCATTTTTTAGAAAATAATCTACAAAATCTTCCATTTTTGAGCTCGACTAGAGATTTCGGTCTTCGTTTCGTGTACATCTTCTCGTCTCTTCTCTTTGATTTTTTTTTATTGTTAACTCTTTCTACCAACAATTTATGTAATAAATAATAAACAATAAAAGAAAAATAAATACTTTATAGACTTACAAATCGAGTTCTAATTGTTCTTAATAAGTTTGTTTTCATATAAGAAAAGATTTTCTCAAAAGTGTTAGGTACATTTTTCAAAATCTTGGTAATCCTGTTTCAATTCATACGTTTAATAACTGTTTTGATTCCACCATATGACTTTAAAAGTAATTCGTAAACGTGTTTGTAAATAATGCGAAAATAAGATAATGCAAATAATTAAAACAACCTTTTTTGCCTACATTGCAATTTTGAATAGCTTATTTAAATTGCAATAATTTTAAAATCGTAAGCTAATTTATTTTTATTATTATCATTATTTATTTAGTTATTTTCATTATGATTAGCAAAACAAATAGTAAAAGTTTTTGATAATTTCAACTCTAATGTACAAGGAGTGACTTCCAAAATACTTAATATTTTCTAATTTCTAAGGTGATGATTATTATTATTAGTATAAAGAATTTTCTTACAAAGAACGCAAATAAAATTAGCATCACGTCATAATTACCACAATTAAAATCCAACAACAGTTAAAGCCAAAAAAGCTTTTAGAAACGGTTTTAATAAAAAACAGAATTTTAAATTTAAATAAAAACTGTTCATGCTCTGCCCCTTACATATTCACAAATTTGATACTTATTTTCCTATTTTATTCACGCTAATCAAAGGCGATTTTGTTGAAGTAAGTAGAAGAGACTAAATACAAACTTAACTGAAGCCACGGCGCCTTTAACTCTTTCAAAAGATGTTATCATCATAAATTCACATTCAGCCTTCTAAATGCGGTCACAGCTTTACTCCACGAAGAGTTATTAAGGAAACAAAGCAGCCACACCATCGTGTCTACTTATTACATGTATTTTGAAAATATGAACCGTACTTGAGACTTACATTTGCATTTTTGTTTTTAAGTTATAAAGGAATATGTATGTAATAATGTTATAGGATAAATATATAACTTACTTTTCATAGCTTAATTTAATGATACATCAGTTTTTCCTACTATTACGTACACATAGACTTCATATAAGAGCTGACAATAATTTCAATGGTGCAAGTAAACTTAGTCTTCCAATCTTCAAAGGAACTAATAAAAAATAATAGTGAAGTAACTTTATTCTGCCTCGTAAAAAAGACATTAAAAATATAAAAAGCATTGCTTCTCTTTCCCTCACCTAAAAGAACTCGGCACACTACCCAATTCACTACTTCGGGGTTATTAAGAAAAAATATTTTGAGGTTCTTGGACATTGTATAGTAACAAAATTTTTACAAAAATCAAACAGCAGATACTTTCATCCGTACTTTATTAAAATTTTTAACAAACTGAACAGTCTTACATTACAGTAGAACTATATTAAATTTTAAGGATAAGAAATACTTTACTTGTTGTAATATTCACATTGATGCTTTATTTCATTTAAAAAATACATATTCTTAGAAAACCTGAAAACTGTCCACCAAATTGTTAATTGATTTCAGGTTTCAATATATACACCCACATTTCCATTACACAAACTTTTCATAACGAGCCTAGAAATTTCTTTTGCTTAATCTAAATACTACGCGTAAAGAATATGTTAGTATGTAGAGAAAGATGAGTTAAATAGAAGAAGTAAGATACGGCAGAAAAAAAAATTTAATGAAGTAGTCGTAATGAAATAAAACATAATTAATTGTTCTGGACGACTTCATGAAACACAAATTGACGTTGCGTCCCAAATACTAGAATGACATTTGTTCCGTAGTGAAGCATGTATTTATTTAAGAAGTATTGATATAGAATAGTATATAGTATATGATATAAAATAGTATATAGTCTCTTGATTATATATGAGTCAAATTATAAAATGAAGTGTATTCTAGAATGCAAAACCCACATTCAATTTTCCCTTAGTCGTTTTTAAGGGGACTGAAGAAGTATTCATAACATAATATAAGATGAACTTGAGAATCTAACGTTAAATATAATATAAAAAAGTATAATTTTACTAAACTATTAGAAAAAAACATAAACCATGCAAACTATATTGGTAATTTATTAATATAGTTGAGATACAACTTTTTAATTTCATGTTAAATAAATATATTCAAAACAGCTTTTCGGAAACAGTTATACCGTAGATTTAAAATACTACCTAGACGAAGATATTCTCATTTGTCTCATCACCGAAATCGAATTGCTCTTGTTGGCGTAATTATTCATATGTGTGAGTTTAAGTGATGGCATTTCATACCTAGATACATATACTCTCATTTTTCTCATCACTGAAATCGAATTGCTCTTGTGTTCGTAATTATTCATACGTGTGAGTTTAAGTGATGGTATTTCATACCTAGATGCACATACTCTCATTTTTCGCATCACCGAGATCGAATGGCTCTTGCGTGCATGATTATTCATATGTGTGAGTTTAAGTAAGCATTTCATACCTAGATGCACATACTCTCATTTTTCGCATTACCGAAATCGAATGGCTCTTGCGTGCATAATTATTCATATGTGTGAGTTTAAGTGATGACATTTCACCACCGGCCTTATTCGTACTGTGAAAAATTGTTAATCCTAGCTTATTTTTTTATAAAAATAGAATATTACGATCAAAAATTCTTCCAAAGAGGAATGTAGGGTAAACTATAAAACAAAAGTAGTATCAACAAATATGTACTAAATGTAAAAAATATGCACAGTATGTATGTTGAAAATTAAATAAATTTGTGCAAATATTTTAATATTAAACAAATGTCATATAACTTATTAGCTTTTAAGTACTAACTGTAAACAAAATATACTCGATAAAATTAAAAAAAAATTACCAACACGAGGTCCTCATATAATGACATTACTGAGAACTGTACATTGTAGTGATTTCAATTAAACAATTCAACTGGGAGACAAAATTATAAAATTCAATACGAAAATAGGAATTTTCATTACGAGTTCCTATTCAAACGGTTCCTCAAAGTTTCTTTTAACAGACCTTTTAAAGTTGTTTGACATTAGTTTAAATAAATTGTATAATTTTTGACACTATTTTAATAAAAGTTGTCATATCAAAGTAAATTAGCCCGTGATTGGATAAAGCTTATAATATATATACTCTTAATTTTTTTAGTCAGGAATCCACATATATATTCGACAACTAATTTAATAAATTGTGAGTGTTCAGAAATATTAGGTAATCTATGTAGTAATATCAAAAACATATCTTCAATATCACTTGGATTTTCGTTTAGAAAATTATAGCCCAATCGAAAACCCTTTCAATTTTTTTTCATATTTTTGAACACGGAAGAAAAAAGTTCCTAGAATTAAAAATATCAAATATGTCATTAAATAAAATAATACAGTGGCTTCTCAATTCTCAAATTGCGATAAGTTCAAAAAATTATGGCAGCACTGAATGGCAGTGGCTATAGACTTTGTTGGTAATTGCTACTTGTATCACTTTATTTTTTTTTTAATAATTAAATTGCCTGAATGTCATTTTTCCCTAATTTCAGACCTTCTTTCATTTTAATATTGTGAAAATGAGTAATAAATATGAATTAAGTTTTTCTGCCATTTTCGTTCAATAAAACTTTTTTATCACCAAATATATTTCTCCCAAATTTTAGTAACTAACACATTCGAGTAAAATATAATATTTTTTTGCTCTGTACCTGATATATGGAGAGAATATGATTGGCTGTTTAATTTGCACCAAGTATACTGGACATGTTAAGAATTGAAGTGAGTCCTTAAAATGTTGTTGAATTTATTACACATGGAGTCTCAGTAAGTATATTAAGAAAAATTTATAATAAGTATGCCTTTCATGAAGCCGTAAAACTTCTTTCGGGAAAGAAACAAACTAGAAGTCTCCAAAAGCCATTAGGTCACAACCATAAACACTATATATTGAATTGCAATTACGGACTCGTCTCCCCGTACAAATCATTGCCTGTATTAATAAACCCAAAACATTTTTTTGCCAACAAATTCAGTAAATTCATTAAGGCTTTTTTCATCAGAAGCTCTGCTGACGAATAATTCTTTATTTTAGCAATTTCCTTTAATGTATTAAGTGACAAATTATAAAATAAGTGACACTATAATTTGTAAAGTGTTTTTATATACGTTAAAAAAGGTAAATCTTTTCGCGAATATAATTATAATACTTTGGACTATAAAACTGGAGACTTAATGCAATTTTTCTAAGCTTTTCGCTATATTCAGTAGAATGGGCTGTTTTACCAATTGTTTTTTATTTATTCTATGTAATAAAAATTCAACTTATTAAGAAATGCGCGGCTTGTTCCATCTTTGCGATGATACAGTGCGGTTGTCAAGCATGGGCTATGTTCACGCACAAAAATACAATTAAATTATTTAGAATCATAAAATTTGGTAGCATCCGAACATTAGTGGAGAAAACACTAAAACTTTATAAAAATCTTAAATAAAAATGATAAAATATAAAGTAGGATGTTAATAAACAGGCCGGTACAAACTTTGTAGACACCGAGTCCTTTTCAAAATACGTCGATATGTTATTTTCACAAAACATTTTCCATCAATATGTTTTCTACACATAATATCATTTTTATGTGTAGTCTAGTTGCATCTATTAAGCATATTTCTTCATCTTTCACATAGAATTTTTTGGAAACCTGAAGAATATGTTTTAGAGTGATATTTCGCATAATACTATCAAAACCTTTATTAAAGTATTAAATGCAAATTTTACTTGCACAATCATCGCCAGCTTGTTTTTTAAAAAAAAATGCAAAAATTTATATCGCAACCAACATACATTTTACTATAGAAGAACATCGGTATAACTTGTCGATAATAGAGTGTCAGTCCCTATATATAAAGTATATTTTCACGTACACAATACCTCATGATTATACTACTAAAACTTAAAAACAAATAATGAAACGTAAAGTTGAACATATTTAATATGACTTGTATATTTTACAAAGTCTATTTAAACAAAAATTGAGCAATCAATAAGTGATAAAAAGGTAAGGGGTGCATCGCATTTTCCCTTGAAATGTCTCTTTATTTGGATTATTACTATATGTCACTTCACTATTCAGCACTGAACAAAACACCATTGCTTATTCCAAAATAATATTCTGGAAAAATTTGTTGAATATATATAAAAATGGATACTAAAATGCTAACGAAGCCACTAATGGAGAAAGAGATTATAGGAGATTTTTATCTGTAAAAACAGTTTCATTTGTGCATGTAATGTCATCTCTTTTCTACTTCAATTAATGTAATAAAGAATATGTTCTCGCTCGCACGCTTTGTTCGTCTACTCGTAGTGTATTAAGTCTATGGATTATACAATGGACACATTTTTCCACAAAACACATTCCTTCGTTTTCATATGCCTTTCGATATATAAATACATTACAAACACATAACCAATTTCCATTCTATTGCACGTAAAATCGTAGTAATAGCGACATAATAACATTATGAATACGTAAATACCGACATAGCGATCAAAGAAAAAGAGACAATTATATGTAACAAGTCAATGCAACGGCCAAACAAATTATTGTGTTCCTTAATTTATTAAACAAACAAAGGGCCTACCAAAAACAACATACAGTCTCCGCAACATCGACTAATTAATCATTATGACACGATGTCTGTCCACTATCTGGAAAATCAATCCGGGCGAAAAACAAACGGTTTTGTTTGACATAGTCGTAGCCTTTTTGAATGGGGACGATATTCTTCATACACAATTACCAACATTCATTTTACACTTCGGACTTCACAAAGAATTATTTACAGGCTATCATTTACAAAGTTACTTTTAAAAGACACTGAAATTTTCTGGAGTTACTTATTTAATGAAACGGCTAAAGGAAATCATTAAAATGAATAAACTGCGTACGTTTATACGTTATACATTATGGCAGTTTATCCTAATGTACCTAAGTTTTCGTAAATGCATAATATGTTCATTTGTGTATCTATATAAAAGTTAGATTAATAATCAAGCTGTTCATGTAAACATCACCTTTCATTCCACATATATATTTTAAAATATTGCATTTGTATTTATTAATTTAGTTCGTATATTAAGCATAAAATCAATAAAAATTATCTGCAATACAAAATGAGCCAATTTTATCAATCTGGAATTAACTAAGTTATTTTTGGGTTGTCTTAAAAAAAATATATTGAGGATTAATATTATTAGAAAAAAAAACTTGTTTATTTATAGTAAAATTTTGAGGAGAAATTTCTTATGATTCATTCACTGCAAACCTTTCACTTCCTATATATATTTTATTGTTCCTTGTGTACGGAACTATTGCAAAGTGAGTAACAGATTTTTTGTTATAACCTTAAATGAAAAATCTATATCTAGTCGTCAAAATTTACTCAGACAGATGCGTAATTAAGTACGGCTTGTGTATAAAAATTAATTCACTTTATTTTTATGTATTAGCTCATAATAAATTATGAAAAACGTAATTCTGATAAAAGAGTATAGATGGTGCTAGCGAGATAAATTATATTATATTAGCGAAATATTAAGTTGATTAATATGTATATATATATATATATATATATATATATATATATATATATATATATCGGGTATGCCAAACATCATTAGTACTGCGTCGGTACAAATTGGAATGACACAAAGAATATTAACACAGCTTCTAATCAAGTATAATTTAGGTACAACACCCAGTAAGTTTTACTTTTTAATCATGACTAGTAGTCTTTTATATTAGCCGATTAAGTTATAAATATTTAATTATAAAATGCAGAAATTATACATTTAGCATTCGCTATTTTTATGACATGATGAAGGCAGTTTAAAATTAATTTTTTTTAACACAATTAAAAACTGTTCGAAATTAAGACAATATCGCGCAGTAAGAGAGAATCGTAATGCATTAAGCGGGTTTTTTGAAAAGGTTAAAGGTAAAGGTTATACTCTCTTCTATTTAAGAGTTCAAAAACCTTTTTAAATATAATTATATCAAAATATAGTGATTCATACCTCATTTCTACCTCTTTTACTTAATTTTATATTTATACATTAATACTTCATTTCAATCATTGCTTTAATTCATTAATTATTACAAACATTTTTTCCTTTTTTACATCTAATCCCAAGAAGAATCGTAATGCATGATGTCGGTTTTTTGAAAAGGTTACTACTCTCTTCTATTTAAGAGTTTAAAAAACCTTTTTAAATATAATCATATTAAAACACGGTGATCCATTTTTTCTCTTTCGTACCTCTTTTACCTTTTTCATTTATCATTATATTTATACATTTATATTTCATGTCATTCGTTCGTTAATTTATTAATTATTACAAAACGTTTATTCCTTTTTTACATCTAAATCATGTCAAGAAGCCTTTCTTAATTTTTGAGTTACGATTATTCTAATCTTGAGTTCAGAGCTTCGTTCGTGTTTCCTACCTAATTTTATAATTACTACGTCATTTATCCCCTTTTTTCTAATTCGCAATCGGTATCCTATTTTCTTACGATGTTTCTATCACCGAAAAGTTTACGGACACTAGTGTTCGTTCGTACGTTCATCCACCGTTCAGTCCATCCGGCTATCAATTCATCGTTGAAAAAATTTCTTATAGCTTTTGAGCTAGTTATTCTTTAACCATATTCTCGCACTGCATACTTAAATATGAATTCAAATCGGTACGTGGTGTTATTTTGTAAAAGTTTTGAAAAGTTTAGGTTAATCACCTGCAGGGTTTATTTATGGAAAATTGGACAAAATTATTTTCCTCAGGCGAACGAGAGAAATCTCTTTTTGAATATAATTAAATACATATTATCATAATCCTGACACTAAGCTGGTATCCTGAAGTAATTATGAACGTAACTGTTATAGTAATCGTCTCTCAGGACCTCAAATACAAATACTTTCGCAGGCCATTTCCAGTATGAAAAGTAATTATTAGTTAATAATATCAAAAATACCTTTCCAAATAAAAATATATATTATTCATATAGGTCCATCGGTTTACAATAATTACGATATAAATTAAATCTTCAATTATGTATCTAAAATGTTGCTATATGTAATTACGGTAAGACTTTCTTTGCTTTGCATCAACTAGGAGCTGGAGATTAGAAAATAAACAATTCTTATGGTACTAATAAACAAATGAAGTAAAAAGACATAAGAAATTAACTATGAACCAGACAACAATACACAAATACTAATTAGTCTTCTTAATTGTACCATAAGTATTCAAGTGGTTATGCAGTATGCAAGTAAATTTTGAGGAAGTTAAACATTTTGTATCAGTTTTTATTAGTTTTTTAAAATCACATTGCTGACAAAGAATCCTTGTGCAGGTTTTTTGTAAGACTGACGGCTTCATCAACCTCATTTTGTCCCATAATCTTGTGTACACCCTTTATGTATTTTTCATGTATTTTATAATCAGTTCCATTACAATTATTTCATTTACTTTTGTTCTTTACATTTTTTTCTGTAATACACACCTATCCATTTAATGAGAAATATTCAAAACTCTAGAATGTACTTTTTATAACCTTCGTTGTTGTCAGTACACTACTTACTTTTTGTATTTAATTCATCGACTGTATTTCCTCCCTTCAATTTGTTGAATTATAAAATTTCAAAGCTTAGGTTTTCTAGATTTTTAATGAATTGTTTGATTGCATGTGTTAAAGAGATTAGTTGAATCCAATGACATGACATATATGCCCAAAAACTCGCTTAGATAATTTAAGTATAAATTATATATAGATACAGAAAAATTTTCCTAATGTCTATTTTTCTCTATATATATGAAAGCATTACGTAGATAATAAGTTATCATATTTTATATACACTATTTTGATGCCCTATTTAGCAAGATTACATTTATATTTCATAAAGTACAGTTGCCTCTTAACGGGTGCCATATATCGGCAAGGGTCAGATTTATCCGGTCAGAGAATGACTTTAATTTTATGATAAATATCTACAAAACTGACAAGTTCGTAAAACAATGAAAGTAGACCCGATAGAATTAACAAAACTCATTTTTCTAAAATACAGTAACCATAAGACATCCTTTCCTTTTTCCATCTGCAAATAGTATATAAAATTATGACTTGACTTTTCAAATCTAGTTTAAGGGAAAAGTCCCTCAAAAGGTTTTGTTTCAATAATAAAACATAGTTTAAAAAGAACGCATCCTCAGTATACTTCTATAAGCTTTAGGTAATATTTTGGTTGGTATAGTCATATATATAAAGTTCTTTAGAATGTGATTCAACTGGATCGATAAACTACATCAATGTCCGATGATGTTATTTTAAGCTAGTGCCGCTGAATTTTTGGGCCATATGTATATATATATATATATATATATATATATATATATATATATATATATATATATATATATATATATATTATGATAATTGTTTAATTGAATAGCTTTCCTCATCATTTGACGCATATTTCCATATTTTCATCAGATAATACCTAACCTCGTCATCAATGTCAAGTATCAATGAGTGTTTCTTTACGTTAATCAATATGGTTGAAATCTCCTTTTAAATATCCAGTTTTTATATCTCATTTTTTACAAGTAAAGTTATTCTCTGATTCACTCTCGACTATAACTGCTGAGGTCGGCCGAAACAATCCATCCAAGCAGATGATACAGCTTCGCACATTTGACACTCATCGCGCGCTGTAACTTAATGAAGTTACTTAAAATTGTGGATATAAAAACATATTGCGGTTTTTTTTAAATATATAAATAGTATTTTTAAAAATTTTTTAATACTCGTAAATCTTACTTCTATGGTCTTTCCGGCTCCACAGTACCAGTCGTAAATTAACTTAAACATACCATAATGGATAAAATATGAATAAATTGGGTATGAACATATGACCTTAATTTGTTTTACAAAATAGTGTCTAAAACATATTTCAACCCCCATAATAATACCTAAGGCAAATAATAAGTGTAAATAAATTTTGATGATGTAACTGCATTTCACTGAGTATTCATGAGTTTTGCAATATTTGTGTATTACATGTTTTTCAATTAGTTTCTATAATCTTACTTTTTAAATAATTTGTTTTAATTAATTTACTCTTTATTTCATTTTCATACTTATTATAATGCCTTTCATACCGCAAACTGTCATTTTTTAATAATTTTCAAACATGGAAATAGTGGATTTGTCAAATTGTCAAACTTGAAAATATTATCGATAATTATTTCAAAATATTTTTATTTTAATTACGAATTTTAAAAATATATTTTTTCCAAAAATGTATAATTAGCAGATTTTAATATTTTCATTAAGAGTCTAGAAATAACTTCCTACAGTATATATTCATTAAATATAAATTAAGAATTACTTAGATATAATTTATATTATTCACAAATGAAATGCATTAAAAGGGTTGTGATTGAGAAAAGAATTAAAATTATAAAGGTATGAGTTAAACTAATAATTAATTATAAAATGTGTCCTTCTTTAATTTTAACGGTACTTCACCACACAATCTGGAATTTCACGTTAAACAAACTTGCAGCTATGCTATAAAGCATATTGCTCTTTATATGAAATAAAAAATGAGCTTTTTACTTTAGAATGCTTATTTATCGAACAACGTTTGTTTTAATTAATCGTTAACAATATTTCCTGCGTAAACGTAGAAAATCGTTTCGATTATCAACTATCAATACCCTTGTGATAACATTTTTTAGATGTTCCACTTTAAAATTAAATATTAAAAAATATCAACTGAATATTTCACAGTTTCAAGTATTTTTGAATACGGGAATTCTCTTGAGACAAAGATTTTCTAAAGAAAGCTATAATGTGCCTGACGCGTAATCTGTTATTTGCGGGTCTGAATAGAATTTATCAAAATGGGATATTCAGTATGGGCAGTAGGGAATTAATTTGAAAATTGAAAGTGTTATTAGTTTATTACAAATAAATTATTATATCCTATTCTATAATATTAAGGTCTAACGCATAACCACAAAGTATCACGCCATCCCCACTTTTACTTCAATATCTCTACTTCAACATACCTATTTTGTACATTTTTTAACCCTAACTGAACCAATCTACGTATTACATAGTGATAAGAATAGCACTTCAAAATACTTGACAATTTTGATTCCGCATTTTGATATTCAAATTCCAGAATTATAAATTGTTTTAACTATTCAAAACAATCGCAAGGTGTTTCGTTACTAACCATGATGAACGTACACACAAAATGTTCATCGCACAATAATATGAAATCATTAAACGAATGGGAATATAGTGTGCAAATAAGACAAAGATCTTACAACACTGGAAGGAAATTGAGGGCAGCAAACCTAAATTTTTAACTGGATAACCTAAAATATTTCCTGAGCCTTTACAATTTGATGCATGTGTAAGGCCTGTGTGTGGTTTCCAGACCGCGACCCGCTTTAAATTTAAATTTATTCAAACGTTTCAAAGTGTTCAAATTATTTACCTCCGTGGTCTATAAGGTGGAAAATAAATTGAACGCAATGATAAGATTTTTCTTATAACGGCCGTAGGCAATTTATATCTTTCTTTAATAGTTCAAGGGAAGGAAAAAAAGCGACTCTTATGAAATCACTACGTGCCATCAATTTGTCACAGTCTAAAATTTGAGATGAAACATTAGATGTACTTTTAGATGTACTGATTAGTACTATTAGATGTACTGATTATTGATAAAGCATTAGCATAGAAATTTTCGAGGAGGGAAATCAAATCCTTGTTTTTTTTATTTCATATGTCGTGTAGGGTAGTAATTTAAATAACAAGGTATAAGGATTTAGACTTTCTTTTAGATTTCTATGGAAAATAGTAGTCAATATATTACTGAAATTGCCCACAAAAATAGTATTCTTATATCCGAAAGTGCTAAAATCGAATCTACGAAAAAAATGGCTTCAACAAAAATTTACCTAAATCGTCAGTCTATCTCAGTTCATAGCCTTACAGAAGCCTTCCCAACGCACGTATTATATAAATTTATTAATATTCTACATATACTACGAAAATGATTTAGTTAAATCAAATATTTTATGTACATAATCTTCATAAAAATCAAACGTCATATAGTCGAGTCAGCTTCAAACTACATCCACGAAAACGTTTCCTTTTTCAAATTCTTTTTAATAATTTCATATTATGTTATAGATATAACGTAATGTTTATATACACATTCATAGAGCTTTGTTTAGATTAAATTAGTATTTAACATAGTAGCTAAGGATTTTCTCTCACTAAAGTTCTCTCGTGCATATTTATGCACTCAAATACGTTTAAGGATACATGCAGTATTTCTTCTACACTATATATAAATCATTATTTTGCATGACGTAAAAATATTTTCTAAAATATTTTTCTCACGCGTCAAATATGGTATATTTTTAAATAATAATATTTCTTATTATGTAAGTATATATATATATACATATATATATATATATATATATATATATATATATAAATATAAAATAAATATACTTTTGAAAATATAAAGTTATTTTTGCAGTTGATCAAGTCATTTGTGCAAAGTTCTATAAGTTTTTTAAAGAGCCAAGATGCTTACAAAAATATAGGTAAGGTGTAAAACCATAGACATGTAACTCTATCCAAAATAACCACTTGGAAGCTTAACAATTCGTAAACGAATCACACTACTGATAAGTATTCGTGATATATCCCCAACATTTCTGAAAAACCAATTCAACCATACTCTACACTAAGAGGTATGTAAAAAAAATACTTCAACTTTATATATAGGGGAACATGGAAATTACCCTAAAAATATGTTTGAAAAATATTATTTCATCACTTTCTACGCGTTATAAATATGTATAACTGTGTCAAATTTCAGCTTCATACCACTACTTGCCTGCGAGTAAAACAGTTCTAACATACAGATGGACAAACTGACAGACGACATGGCGAAACTATGTTGGTTCTAATTTAGCTCCCGAACGCTAAGGTATGAGAGGAAAATGGTGGATGGAAAACCAAGAGAATGTAATACAGAAAATAAATTATTATGGAAGATTCACGAGAAGTTATAATCAAAACCAGAAATAAAAGTGTCCAAAAATATTATATTGCCTTGGTAATGACGGAGACCAATTTTAGTTTTTGGATAATAACTATATGATTATATTATTTGATAAAAACTATATGGTTCTATTATAGTTAAGATTCAATGCAATAATCCCCTAAATTAAAATAATACAACCCACATAAAAACAAACCCCTCTAGAAGTTTTGAAGCATTTTATCATTATCGCATCTCCTGAATAAAATATTATTTACTATCATGATGATTGTTGGAGAGGCCAAAATACTGTTTCAGTTACATGGATACCGGATGAGATGAAACAATTTCTGTAGTAAACATATTTTCTTAGTGGCACTTAATATCAGATGAGTTTTAAACATTGACAACTATACGTATTCGTTGAAGTAGTGCCTACGTAAACTTTTTCGAGGAAATCGACTGATACAATAACAGAAAATTCTTATTTATGGCCTGTCAAAAAATCGTATTCATTTTAAGGGATTGGTTTAATGGCTACAAGATTTCGAGAATTGTAATCGGCATTTCGATGGTGACAAAGTTGCTGAGATCATACATGTGTTATTCTTTATTTAGATAATTGGTTAATACTTTATCACTCAAAATCTCGTCTCAAAAATAAATAGTTTGTATGAAATATGGTAGAAGAGAGAATATATTACGTGTCCTGATATTTATATATATATATATATATATATATATATATATATATATATATATATATATATCAGACAGTTGCATGTACGATGCCTAAATACATTGGTTCCTTGCTTTGTGTCCACATCATTAAGTAAAATTAAGAAATATGGAGTACATTTGCACAGAGATATATGTTGAATTCGTTTATACGTAGATCAACTAATATAACGACTCGAAAGTCGCTACCCCTTGTCGCTACAAAATTTGTAGAGAATCTCGTAACTGTTTTGATTAGATCAGTTTTTATTGAAAAGCAATTTTTAAGATCAATACCTAGAGCTATATGAGGTAGCTTTTTCTCACCTAATAATTTTCAATTAATAAAACGTTTTGTGTTCGAACTTTTCTACCAAATGACACTTTCATAATAGTAACGGCGACAAAGGCGACAAATCCGCAATTTTTGATAGCTGCTACATATGATTATTTATCGCAGACAACGAATCAGCAATTGTTGAAAGTTATTGCATATACGAGTATTTATATTATATACGAGTATGTTCTACACACATATATACATTGCCACATATAAAAGTTTAGAATAGAAATAAATGATAAATCATTGGATCTTTATACACATGTTTTACTTATAAGGCAATCATTACTAATCTAAATTAAATATTTGTGGATCACAATTTTGCACATATTGTGCAATTTTTCGCCAGTTAATTAATATAAAATAAATGATAAATCTAATAGAAATAAATGATAAATCATTGGATCTTTATATACATGTTTTACTTATAAGGCAATCATTACTAATCTAAATTAAATATTTGTGGATCACAATTTTGCACATATTGTGCAATTTTTCGCCAGTTAATTAATAATCAGACGGAATATTTTGCACAATTTAAGCATGTAAAGTATTGATGAGAAAAGAAGAAGTCACGATTTTTCAACTTTTTTTATTATTTATATTGAAGACTGTCAAATTTGACTTTTTGCGACATAATTTTGTAATTAAATCTATCTCATCTTTGATACTTAATCGCTTGGAGTTATTACTTAAGATGTGGAGTATTCTCTATCAACCGATAATTGCATTACGTATAACAATAGTTTGTAAGTTACAACCGATACAAACATACCCTTTTTAATTTTCTTTCCTTCTATGAAACATATCTGCCGCTCTACAACTTAAAATATATAAATACATACACGCGTACTGTACACACACGCACGCAGCATGCGGGCTTGTATACTTGCACACATGTACGCAACGCCGAAAAGTGAGCATTCTTTGATGTACCATTGTATTACGTCCGGTCTTGTGTAAAGAGTAAACTTTTTGAAAATTGTCCTAAGCTATGATACTTTCAAGTTTGACAAATTCTTCAGATTTCATTATTGAACTTCAATAACTTAAATCTAGACTTAGAACCGTAGAGATAATAGCTCATTAAACTATTTATAGTGAGCTATTATCTCTATCTTAGGCAGAGAAGTGCTCCAATAATTTGAGCATGGAAATAAACGAAAAGTTTTTATTATTATTGTCAAAATAGTTTCAGATATTCATTCAGAACACGGAACATAAAACGAGGTGGAAGTGATATGTTGTCTAACTGTGTGAAAACACCTGTTGCCAGTTTGAAACAAATGAATTTTAACTGCGTCAAATATAATGCGGCACCTCTGCTCATAATGATCGTGAAGGTATTAGATTAGTTTTCGTTTCCACGAGCTTGAGTAGTATATTTTTAATTCGCTCACAAAAATGTTCTTAAATTTTAATACTATTCACATACTTATCGATACCTCATCCCATATCGAGGTTTAGCAGCAGTGCGAGTTAGCCGATATATAGGAGACTTACATTCTATGAAATTGTAATATTTATGTAGGTACTACAATATTCATTAATTTATTATTTACATGCAATACAACAAACTAATTAACGGAAATACGAGAGTTTACTAAGGGGGTTTCGTCAGTGTCAGAGGATTATAATTAAATTTTTAAAAAAATGTTTGCTCTCTTTATTAATTTTGGATATACCTACACCTCTATAATATACCAAAATATTATATTAAATTTCTGAATATAACTTAAACTATCAAACGCACGATAGTCCTGATAAACAACAAAGCCATACAGTTTAATGAAAATGACAGGAATGTATCCCATAAGATCTAATGAGCGTATATAGCAACAAAGTCTATGAATAAAATGACAATTTTATAACGTCACTTAATATCATTTCTAAATATCTTCTCTAATTCTAAAAATTATGATAATTTTAAAGCCTAAAGTCTAAACGAAAAAACAAATTTATTATGATGATTTGAATTTATGCACCAATTATTCATTCCGAACGACATTAAGAGAGAAGCAATTCCAATCTCTTTTTTTAAATTACTAGGATCTCTCTTATTACATAAAAATACACTTAGATGTCGTTTATTTCCATATCATTATAATACTGGAATATTTTTAATTAAATAAAATAGCTTTAAACTGCTAAATTTTATCGCATTAATATCACAAATTATAATCTCTAAAGATATTCACACTACTGATACTTATGCGATAATGATATCAAATGTCCTGCACTCGTTGTCATGTACTTGCTTGCACAACGACGTCGCCAATAAAATTTTTATATAAAATCCAACAAAATATTATCTTATCGATTAAATATATTTAATTCTGGGTCAAACGTTTACATCATTATGAAATTTTGTGTAAATTATCGTGAAGAAAAGCTTATGTATTTTTAAATAAATTGTTCCTAAAATTGACTTAGTTCCTCTTTCCTAGATGCTAAAATGATTTTTAAATTTTGTATAAACGTGGAATAGATACAATTTTGTGACTTACGTAATAGAAAATTAATCTGGTCTACGATTGTCGTACTGATAAAGAACATTACTTTTGACTTCAAAAAAGTAGACATACTTCGAAAAAGTAAGTACTAAAAAGTAGTAAATAATTAACTAAAAATAGGTACCTATTTATACGTCATAAATAACTAAATTACTTATTTTTAAAGACGGTGCCAACACTGTCAGTAAAACTTAAACAAATTTATAATTTAGTTTATAATATAAATTTAAATCTTTAACTTCTCAAGAATTCACAATAAGTAATAAATTCATAAAGGGCGTATTCATAAAGTGAAATTTCAAATTTATCCAAGTTGATCAGCGGTGATGGCACCGACTTCAAAAATAATTAACTTACTTCTTGCGAATAAGTAGGTACCGATTTTGAGTTGATTGCTTTTTAATTTTTAGTAAGTACCTACGTTTTTAAAGTCGGTTTTTAAAAGATATTTTATATTAGAATTGTCATGATCAATAATATGAATAATGTCACTATGAGTAATTTTCAATTATTTTCTTTATTAAAATATTGTATAATTATTGGAAGTTACAGGTAAAAGCTAGTAAATGGATAATTTCCTCTTTGTGTAAAGTCGAGAGCAGTAGCCACTGGTGTTTAGCTGTTGGCCGTTCCCAATATCCGAAGTCCAATGTGAGATTTTGCAAAGTAACAACTACCATTTGAGGCGTTCCGTTCTCCATATCCGAAATTCAATATCAAATTTAGCAAAATAATAATTAAAGTAACATTTAACCAATAGCAATTATATTGAATCACGATTTATTTAGTACCATCCGTTAAGGAAGTCATCATCTTAAAAACTCATCATCGGACCCTGAGCTGATCGATGATACAGTTATTTTGCAAGGTAAAAACTACCAGTGGTATTCTATTACTAAAGGCTACCAATAGTGTCCTTTTAATTAATAATGTTAATTATTAATTAAAAAGCATTATAACATTTGTATTAATTTCAATTAACTATAAAGGGATCACGCTAGAATCATGTTAAATATTTTACAAACTTCGCCTTAACGTAAAATATAAATGAAGTACAAGTGACTCCACAGATTTATGTAAACCATTTTCAATTAAAAATAAACATAAAGAAAACAAAGAAAAAGGAGGCGCACTCAAAGAAAATGGTTTCATTTAAGTAACTGTCAAATTCGTGGAATTTTATCATAATTTCATATAAGCAGTAATGACATGTTAACATATAATTATTAAGACAAAATAATATAATTAAAGCAACGAAATTTTAAGTTATTTTGGAGTCACATAGACTTACCAACACGGCGACAATAAAATAATAATTATTTATTTGAAAAGAATATTAAAAAAAATATCTATGAAGGACAGTTAATTATTGGCATGCTCTAAAGGAACTAGCGCATCCCGCTAGAGCATATTTATAAATTCGGTCGCGATATACCCCGTCTCCTTCACATTCTCTTCCATCTCTGTTTTTATACTCTATCTCGATTTTTATTTATTGTCATCTCTATTATGAGCCGTACCTTTAATGTGTAAAATAGCGTATCATGAAGAATAAATTCCTTCTACACATTAAAGCACAATTTTATTTACCGAGCTACAATTTAATACTCGTAATGATATTTCGCTTCAGTTTCTTATTTAGAACGGTGCAATTTTAGACACGATTAGGTGAGTAAACAAACAAAGATATTTGTTGGAGAGTCGTCGAAGTATGGACGAAGTCTTTAACATAAATAAAAAAAAATCTTTGCCAAACTGTAATTTCAATATATCATTTGAAAAATCACTTCAAAAACATTAAAATCTGACAACAAATATATCAATTAATAAATCACTTTAAAAGACATTAAAATCTTACTTTTCTCAAGCTAAAAAGGTGCGTCACAAATTAGTGTTGCGTTCGCCGGGGAATACATTTAAATTAATTTGGAACAGGCTCATGAACTGCATAAGACATATATGGTTAGCAATATATTATATTGTGGTTTAAGCACTTTATGAAGTATGCGATATGTGTGAGGATAGCAAGCATGCTACTCTAACAACTAGGTATTTGTTAAACATCAATAAAGAGATCGTACCACGGCATCAGTTACCGACAGAAACGTCAATTGCTAAATATAATTGTTAACATCCATATTTTTATCTTTTTATATAATGACATGTTTTTGTAGTTTTACATGAATCTTCAAACAATCCACAAAATTAAGCCCTACGTTTTTTTATTCAGAGCCTGTTATTCGTTGCACATTGCAAAAAGTACTCAAGTTGGGGAAATATTTTAAATTTATATTATAATGCATGTATTAGTAATTTCCATCTTTCTAATACGTTAAAATAATAAAAAATATTAACTAAAAAACACACAAAAAATTGTAATTAAAAACGTTTTCTAAATAATAAGAAGCAAAAATTCAATAAACAAATTCAAATTCACAATCTATCTGTAAATTAAAATATGAAATTTTCGGGTTGAATTCGTATTGCACAAAAACTATTGATTCATTTTTCATAGACTTTCTAGAAAAGTATAAGAGTTAACTTGAAACAACATTTAGTTATTACTTTGTCGTCATTATTTCACTCAGTTACAAGACAGAGAAATTTAATATTTACATCTACAAAAAAAACGTGCCTAGCTATGCGAGGCGTGGTCATACAACTACGTTAACATACTAATATATATGTAAACCAATTTATGGTACTAATTGAATTTCAAATGGCAGAATTAAATTTTTCACCCTGAAATACATTAGTGAAATGGACGTAGTTAGAGGTGGATTGTGAAGAGGATGGGCTGGAGGCTAGCTTTGTTAAAGAGAACTAATTTAAATTAAACTTTTTATTGTCTTTTTTCCACTTTCTTTTGAACATGGTCCAAGGTTAGGAGCAAAATTATAAAAAATTATATAGATACGTTTTTCAAGAGTTTGTGAGTCTACAGTTACGAACAAAGATACAAATAATTACATTTACTAATTTAAAAAAAATGCCATCGCTGTGCAGGTGTATTGATAGGTTAAAAACATAACTCTTATAATCGTATATTTGATCATCTTATTGATATATTTTAACTTTGAAGAAACCTTTATATTGAGCATTAATATGTCAATATCCATTAAATATATACGCTTTTCCCGAAGTCATTTTAACGTATATTTTCTGTTAAACTAAAAAATATTCTACACATGTAAGCGGAATCCTAAACGAACATGTTTATTAATTTTAAGAAAATATTAAATTTTCTAAGAAAAACATTGGACTCAAAAATCAAGGCAATAATTATTTATTTTGCTCCATAATAAAATCTTCAAAATAAATTCCTTGAGTGTTAGTAGAAGTGGGTTATTTTGAAAGAATACATATTATATTTTACTGCTAAATTTCCCAGAAGTAAAACCTCGAACTGACGCACCATTCAAATATTGGTTACACATCACTTGACAACCACAAACCTGATACGGAAGTTTTGCATCATCACTTCTACTATTATGGGATATCGCTTGGTATCAGATTTTGCTCTTTCCGATTTGCCTCTTGAGTTGTATTCATAATATCAGCAGCCTAACATAATTTTCATGTAATTTTGTAGAATTAGGCGAAAACTTGTTTTCGAATAATTTTAATACATTATATTTTTATTTATAAAATGATATTCAAATTAATTACTGTCAAATGCATTACTTTTTAAAATTTCTCATTTCCTATTTTTTTTTGGTTTTTATAAAACTATAAGAAAGTCATGTAGTTTAAAGTTTCATTTAGTTGATAATACAACAGTTTTTTTATTTAATGATTGTTGTAGACAATATAAATATTATTGATATATCAACCCACGATATACTGATACATAATTATGAAAGTCTAGATGAATTTTAGTGTAATATCCATTAAAGTAAAAATAAATATTTGAACAACATTATGTATTTACCACTGACCCGACACTGCTTCAGAAATAATATGAAGGTTATATATAATAGACACAAATATATATATAGACACAAATATATGATATGTACATATAGAAACAATATAATAGACACAAATTAAAGAGCGCATCAAAAATTGCCTTTATGTAAACCGATTACCAAGTTCCTAAGTTATTTTTTCTTGACGTATACTGTAAGTTTCAGATGAGTCAGTAGCTGCACGAAAGTCAGATTACTTTAACGAATGTGAAAAGCCCCGCGAATTTTATTCTGCGATATAAAAGATCGCAATTTTCGAATCACAAAAAGCTTCTTCTAAAGCGGGTAAATATAATGTAAGGTTGGGTAGCGTAATGTAATGAAATTCATATTTCCTCAATATTTATTTGGCACAGTAGATATAGAGAGCGACCTAACAATTTGCATTCAAAGGCCGCACAAGCCCGCCATTAGATCCATTTTCATGTATCTAATTTTTTTTCCTTGTCACATCGAAAATTTGTAGTTTATGCAAATTTGCTTGAATTTATAGGTTCAGTTCTTTACTGGGTATTTAAAAAATATTAATTCTCTTACTGAATATAATTACTATTACAAGTATATATATATATATATATATATATATATATATATATATATATATATATATATATATATATATACATATAATGAAGCTAAATTTTTTAAAATAGTTTTTATAGGAAGTTGTTCATTTTACTCAATTTAAAGATGGAATTTATTGCAGCTCAGAATTTAAGGGTTTTGTCACGATAAAAATTACAACTACTTTTTAAGAAGCATATTTCTTAACTACTAAGTCATATTCAATAATTTTACAATCAATTTAAAAATTGTCTTATCCGCAGATAATTGAACCAGTCTTGTCCTAGAATATAAATAGTACTTACATAGACCCCATGTAGTACCTTTTTTTCTCGTTACAATTCGATAAAAAAAATTAACTTGCTATTGGAATCAACGTAACGACACGCTGCTCAAAAGTTTCCATTGGAACTCTTCAAACAAAATAATCAGCAGCGAAATATCATCTAACGATATTAGGAACATTATTTGCTGCTAAAGTTTTCTTTAATGAATTATCATCCTCAAATTTCTTTACCTGAGAGATTTTCTTTAAATTTGGAAATAAGAAAAATCACTTAGGGTCAATTTCGCACTATATGGTAGTGTCCTTTGAAACTCAAATTGCGCAGAGTGTATCGTCTTATAACGACTTCATAACGACTTATGTTTGATGAGAAAAAGGACACTTCAGTAATTCGTGTCGTTTTAATATATCGTTTCGTTGTCAATTTTTCATGTAGTTTTCCCTTAATCGACTGAATATAAGTGATAAAGAAAAAATAATTTTTTTCATAGTCTATCAACAATATTTCGTCATGGTCTCAGAAAATATTTATAATCTTTCGACCGACGAACTAAGACTCCAAGTTTTAGATTTTTTATCATGCTTATTTTAAACGTTAAAATCATGGACTTAAATTTAAAATCCTATAGCAATTCTCTAAAGCAGTTTGCTGGTTGTCAGTTCTGGATATTTGGCCTTGTCCTTGGCAAGGTGAAAGAGGTCACCGGCACTCGTAATCCTTGTCCTTTCTCATATGTAATGAAACCACGACTTTCTTCTACGACCGGCTTTCTTCCTCCCAGCATTTTTTCCCATCATTTTAAGTTACGATAACTCAAATGTCTTATGCCTAAGCGCATATCTTAGATATACAACTTTAGGATATTTGATGGTTTGTAAAAGCGTACGTTTCTAGATAACCCGTCGCAGAACTTCTTTACTGGTGTTTTTCTGAGATCATGCATCTGTGTATGTCATGCATGCTCAGGTCCATATTTTGAATTTTGCCATACGTTTCCTAAAATCACCTTAATAGAACAGGCCTCGCATCCATATAGAGGTATAGGCTAAGTGCAGCATCGGAGAAGACGAACTTGAAGTTGGATTTTAAGGCTGCGATCGCAAAGTACATTTTTCATTTTACCAAAGGTTTTTTCGGGTAACTTCTTTACAAGTTTTGAAGTCCACTTTACCGTTCCAATTATGAGTAAGCCAGGTTGCGAGCTATGATTCTCTGAGGCCCACTTTAACACTTCACTCGTTAATCCGATAGTTAATCTTCCGTGTCTCTTCTTCCGAAGGTGCTATGAAAACTGTGTTATCAGTATACTTCCAGGTGTTGATGAGGTAATTTTGCGTCCATTTATTTTAATATCACAATCTAAATATTACAGAGCTATCTTCATGATCGCTTCCGATTATATGTTAAAAAGAGTTGCTGCCAAAATACACTACCTATGGCACTGGCTTCGTCGCATTACCCTTTTAATCTCAATATGTTCAAATTCTTCCCCTTCATTTTCAACCATTCTTCCTCTTTTGTTATTACTATAGCCAATAATCGTTTATTTTTGAAGCGGAGTGGACGCACCGAACTCATTTCACAGTGACTTTTGGCTTACTTGGACTAATTTCTTTCTGAATTTTCGGTCAACCGTTTTGCAAAATAATTCTTCGATTTTGGCGACATCTTCTTTACTGTTACCTTTGATTGACTTGCACCTGTAAAGTTTCACATAATGCTTTTTCAGCATCTTTGCTTTCTCAGTACCTTACGATTTTGAATCTAGAATTTATTTAAATAAGTAAATGATCAGTCCCCACAATCTTGTATTAAGGTACGGAGACTTAGAGCAAAAAAGGATCCCTTACCTGTCCGTCTATCACAATAATTTTCACAGAAGTGAGTACATAAATATTTATTTTATATTTTGAAAAATATTGAATGTAATGTGAAAACACATTTTCTTCCAGCGCTATCACTCTTTCTGTGTGCAAATGCAAACGTGGCCGATCATAGGTCAATAAATATTTACAATCTTCAAAAATTCTCTAAAAGTGTAGAAGGATTTGTATGCTTCCAATAATTAGGTTCTGAGTAACATCAAATAGAATGGGCGACGATTTAAATTGTTAAGTATTCACGAGCGACGGAAGTTCCACCTTCTATGTTTTTTTTTAACAATGTCCTCATTAATTCTGCTAAACATGTATAACTCCGTTCTAGATTCAAAATATCTACCAGCTTACGACCTCGAATTTCGTACTAAACCAAATACGCCCTCCTCACTCCTTTGTATAGAACTACATTCTCTAGAGAGTACTTTACGGTATATTATAGAATTGTAGAAAACTTCACTACTTCAAACTTCACACTAGAATTGTAAAAACATTCATTCAGCACAAACATTAACATTAATCAACACATAATTCGTGGAAAATCTCTTCTACAGTTTGAAAAAATAATAGAAAAAGTAGTCAGCAATCGCATATCAGAGGGTCTTTCACCACGCTGGTATCCTTACACTGGTTTGGGCTAAGATGACTTTAGTGATTTTATGTGTAAAAATTAATTTGAACATTTTTAAATGAATTGAAGTTTTATTAGAGATGAATGCTATCATTTTTTAATTTCAACTATTACTAACTGTGCTCTTTTGAATATTATATTTGCATTATTTTCTTGCGCCTATTGAAAAACATGGAATTGTCTTTCTGCTGATCCTGCTGCGACTGTGACGATAAAGACCAATATATTTAAAAAGTGGAAACCCGTCAATAGTTATAATGGAAAATGAACAATAGACTAATTTTTTTCATTTTTTTTTACTACACTCATATATTCACGTGCCTTTCTTATTTGGACCATAATCCTAACTAATGTTATAAATACAAAAATTTCAATGAATAAATATTTCTAGTTAATATTATGCCATAATATCATCTGTTGGAGGGAAGGCGCCACAGTGCCACCGTTCACTTCGTGTCTGTACATAAATCAGTGTTAAAAATATAATAGTGAATATGATATATAAAAAAAGTGTTAAGTCATATAAATTAATCATTATTTCATCTGGACAATGTTCAAAACGTGACCAAGACTTGATTTTTGAAGAACAATAAACTGTTGAAAGTACTGAACACGAACAAAAGTGATGCAAAAGTGACGACAGAAACTAATATAATCAGTGCAAATTTTTCCTGTACGGTATGACTTTAAAACCACAGAAACTGTGAAATAAAAGTACTTCTCATAAAAAAAACGTCATAACCACAAAATTATTACCAATGATTCAGTATAAACTTGCAAATAAATTGTATTGGTGTCGACATCTACCGAGTTTCGGTGGAACCGCTTATCAAGAGTACTTTTCTAAAGAACGTCATTTCTTGAAACGTCGTAGCTCTGATCCTATTAGCACTAGGTGGTACTAATTGGATCAGAGCTACGACATCTATGACTCTTACTCATGGGAACTACTTACTATAGATCAACAATTTACGATACTTTGAAGTTCAAATTGGATTTTGGAATCGATATTTGCCGACACCAAAGAGGGCACTTTTTTTCAACATTCAACTTAAGATGGAAGAAATAAAAAAAGATATTAGAAAATATGCGACAAGGAATAAAACAGCAAAATGCCTAGGTATAAGGAAAAGGGGGTAGGTGGAAGGAAGACATAAAAAATACAGTTATCAGCAATATTAATGAGATATTTAAAATCTTGAAATGAAAATTGAAACTTTCGAGAAAAAAATCCAAGAACAAGGCACTACAATAAATAATTTAGAAAGACATATAAGACGTAAGAACATATTTATATTCGGAGTGGAAGAGGGGGAAAAATTTTATCATTAATTAGAAAAAAAAATAGTAGAAAAAATAAACACTTATTAAGTGTTTATTTTTTCTACTATTCTTTAGTAAGACAAAAACAATATTGAAGCCATTCGAAGAATAGGAAAAAAATGCGAGAAGGTTAGACCAATAATGGTATTTAGTACAATGGGGTTGAAACTAAAAATCCAGAAAAAATCCGATATTACATAAAAGAAGATTTTCCATAGGAAATGTTAAACAAACGAAAAGAACTACAAGCTCAACTGAAGACAAAAAGAGAACTAGGCAATATAGCATTCCTTAAATACGACAAACTGATTATATTGGACAAAAATGAGAACACATCCAGCCTTTACAAAAATAAAAGAAGCCTACCCATTTTTTCCAGAAATGCTAAATCTCAATTATCAACAAGACAAACAAATAATAAAACAACCACAAATAAAAGACAAACCCGCGAATGTTAAAGATTGAGTCTTGCATAAACCAAAATTAACTTTCACACACACACAAGCAACAACCAAGACCAATCAAACAAAAACAGCAAAAATACATACAGCATAGCAACCACAGATGAACGCTCTTCAACTCTATCTCGCAGTGCGGCCGGTCACCGCGGGAGAGTTTGACCACAACACCCATCTGAATGGCCACCTGCAGAGTTTATCCACATCACATGAAGAATACACTACCAACCTATATTGCCAATTGATTAAGAGCTATATAAAAAACAGTTTATAAAATACAAAAAGTAAATCTAAACCAAATATTTTTAATGAAAATACAAAGGTACTTTTCAAAAAGAGAAACTTATTACAACACAAACAAATTTATCCTAACAAGAAAATGAGGATTTGAAGGAACTTTACAAAAAGACTAATAAAGAAATAAAAGAAATGTTACGAAGCCCACAGAACAAGCACATTACGTAGACACCTGGTAACCTCAAGAAGCGCTAATAAAGCATTTAAAGGAATAGACAGCTTAAAAACCTGGATTCCATCCCTACAATCTGACCCAAACAAAAGTAAATCCCGTACAAAAATTATCAACGTGGCAACTGATTTCTTTAAGATTTTTGACGAAATTAAAGTCCTGAAATATATACTAAAACTAAAGCTAGAGAAATGTCCAAACCTAGTATTAGAAAACGACCTATCATTAGAAACGGTCATATTAAACAGGGTAATAAACTACTACTTGCACCACTGACACATCTATTCAACAAAATCCTTACAGAGGAATAAGTGCCAGGGAACTGCACTAAATGGAAATTGTTCTACCGTACAAAAAAGGCGATCCGGCCGACATAGGAAATTACCGACTAATAAGTCTGATGTTCTGTCTATATAAGTTGTTCGCTTCATGTCCACTAAACATAATCTCCATAGACATTGATAGTCACCATCCTTACGAATATGCCGGTTTCAGATACAATAAATCACATTCACTTTAGTACAATAAAACACATTAACGTAGTGGAGCAGGGGCTGGAAAATTATCTAGAGTTTCGCAGACCGCTATATCTAGCCTTCATTGATTATAAAAAACTTTTTGGCTCTATCTCTTGCAGTAGCATCTGGAAGGTGCTAAGTGGTCAAAATACAGAACCCAAATATATAAATATCCTGAAAGATATAAATAATAAAAGCACAAGCAGAATCAGGTTAGAAAAGAAAGGCGAGTGCATAAACATCAACAGAGGAATGAGACAAGGTAACCCAATATCATCTAAACAATTTATAGCGGTACTGCAGTACATAATGAATAATTTGCTTTAGTCAACATAAGGAATCAACGTGGATGGAAGGTTCGTGAGCCATCTGAGGTTTGCCGATGATATAAAATGATATTAAAAACACAGCCCCCAATGGAATTAAAAAAAAACTGTTAAGAATACAGCAATACTAGCTTGTCTAATATACGGTTACCAAACGTGGTCTTTTGAAAAATATTAAAAAATTAAAATTCAAGCCACACAGAGAGCAATGGAGAGAAGCTGCACAGGAATCACCTTGAAAGACGGAGTAAAAACTATTGTCATCCGCAATAAGATGTACCGATGAGATATGGACCTTTTCAATATCAATATGGAAAGGACCACAAGGAACAAGATGTCGACCATGGACCAGATGCCAAGATGAAATAAAAGCAATCGCAGATAAAAGTTGGGCCGGGAAAGCAAAAAAGAGTGATAATTAGCAATATTTGGAGAGAAAATCTTATTCTTAATATTGAATCTATACACAATTAAATGAAACTACGTGATGTATTATTATTTCTACTTTCATTAAGTTCTTTACCACGACCTAGGTTTCGTTGTATTACAATGTCTTCAGGTGGGCTATTAGCAAAGATTCTTTTATTAGCAAAGATCTTATTAGCAAAGATTATTAGCAAAGATCTTTGCTAATAGCCCACCTGAAGATGTTGTAATACAACGAAACCTAGGTCGTGGTAAAGAACTTAAAGAAAGTAGAAATAATACTATATCACGTAGTTACATCTGATTGTGAATAATGAATTTCTACAAATTTAACGCCAAATGTATTCAATGATTGAATCTATAATCATTTCCATTAATTATTTTAATTTTATTGTGATTTCTTTATTTGTTGTGATTATGTATGTATGGAATAATTAAAACTATTTGATTGATTGATCATCTGTTGCAATTCCAATTTACTAAAATTTGGCGGTGTCTAACGAAAATCCGGTTCAATAATAATATTTACTATAAATCTATCCCATACATAGGTAATGTATCACTCAAATTAGGAAAACTCTTATCTAATAATAAAAATATAAATAATATAACATTTACGTAACAGTACTTCAAATAACTTGGGTAAAACCCTTATTAAAAATAAAGAAAAAATAGATATACATAAAAATAATGGTATCTATAAACTTAAATGTAACGACTGTAATAGTGTATACATAGGTCGAACAGGAAGAGATTTTAATACAAGATATAAAGAACACATTGCCAGCTGGCGCAGTAATAAACCAGACACATCTCACTTTGCTAAACATCTCACTGAAAATAACCATCACCCCCATACTGATAATGCCCCCTATAAATTACAAATACAAAAGGTAATAAACTTAATATCCTAGAAACATTAGAAATAAATAGACATAAAAAAGATACCAAGGTTAATATATTTAATGAACAACTAAATATAATATCATCACCCATTCTTAATATCTTCTAGATATAATATAAATATACAACATTGATACTACAGTACCCTGGAAATTGTTTCAGCACTAATACACATGTAAATATAAGTATATATAATGAAAACAAAAAATTAAAAGAAAGAAATAAATAAATATATGAATACACAAAACCGGAGATATGTAGAATTAGTGTATTACCTTGTCCTTACTTTCAAACACCCTTGCTTTTGTATTAATATATTACCGTTAATAACTTCCATTTAATTTTATTACATACACCCTAAAGTTTGCATTGTATAACCTCACATAATAACAATAATTGAATTTATTACCCTCACTAAAATACTGGTATATTGTATAACTCTCGGTAATATAATAAAACCTACACTGCGCCCCTGCAATAAACTCACTAACAAGCAATGAAAAAATCCGCACAAACCAGGCTTCCGCTGTTGTTTTATATTTGAAACATATAAATGCTGTTGGTTGTTCCTAAGAGTTAATCTTTGCTAATATCCCACCTGAAGATGTTGTAATACAATGAAATCTAGGCCGTGGTAAAGAAATTAAAGAAAGTAGAATTAATACTACATCACGTAGTTTCATTTAACTGTGAGTGAAAATTTAGCTAAAAATTAATATATTAGCTAAAAATAAAAGTATATTAGATAAAAATATTTTTAGCTGAAAATTAGTAGATTAGTATGTAATCAATAAGTTACTTTTTAAATGAATTCTTACCCGTCAGTACTATTTTAGTAATTAAGTAAACTACGAACAACAAAGTTACCTATGCATTTCACTACCCTTCAATGCATTTCATTTGATGTCACACTCGGTGCAATATTTCTGGGTTCGGTTGGTTTCATGTTTTTCCAATTTTTTAAAATCTTTACTGTATTCTTTATTAAACTTGATTTAAATCTTTTGACTGTAAAATAATAAAGCATGTGAATATCGGCACAAACATACATACGTAATTTAATAAACTACGAAATACAACAACATGCTCAAAATAAAACTTTTGCATGAAAAAAATGCAAATCCTAATTTTGTCCTCCCGTAGATTGTTTAAAATACTCCAGTATAAGAAATATTTCAAGAAGTTGCCTAAAAAATTCAAGTAGATACTCATATCCGCCAGCAGATACATACATAACTGTTTAATATTTGTCTCTATTACGTTATTGAACCAAGTCGTTTTATGACTTTAAAAGAGATTTTACGCGAGATTACGATTTTATCACTACAAATAAACTTTAAGTTCAGCTTCATGAATGTCGTCATACTTATAACCTCTCTCGATTTTAGGGATGCAAATCTTCCATGCAAATCAAAAACCTTGAAAATTGTACCTTTACAAAACGAACTATTTTGCTCCATACTCATTAGCATTAATCCTTTAAAATTTTTATTCACGCCGAAAAAGAGGTTTTATCATCAAATTAAATTCTGTGCAACGAAAGTCACAGTTTTATTTCTTGATTCCAAAAAAATGTCGGTCTGTAATCTTTGTAAGTATGACTCATATATCTGTTAGCTTAAAACCTATCGAGGCGGAATACCTCGATGAAAACATCCACTCCACTCTCATCGACAAACAGCTGAACCACATCACGCGCCTGGTCACTAGTTATATGAAACCTAATCCCACGCACTAATTGCTGATCCACATTGCTCTTCACCACTTCCATCGTTTACAACATAGAAAGACGAACGAGACACGATAGGGACATGAGCAACTATTTAACAAGGATCTAACAATTTTCAGGACCGTATAACTAAAGTCCCGGAACCCGCCAGCATTTCTGGCCAAGGAACCACGCCTGGAGTGGAACCTAGATTTAGCCTGGTGCTAGGAATGGAATGAAACATTGAATCGTTGCCACATTACAATTGCAAAAAATGCTATGCCAGTTATAAAAGTTAGAATTATACAGTAGAACACCAAATCTAATCTAGTATAAACCTTAGAACACTCCTTACTTGTCTATATTTTCAAGAACTGAACTATAAAACCTGTTGATAAAAAACGCACTGACGTCTTTGGAGATATGATACCGGCGACGTATGCTGCCGGTGTCTTGCATTGCTCATCAGTTCATCGAGTCGAATGTCAAAGAAATCAATATCCGCTACATGCTAGCCTGGACATTTACCTATTGGGTCCCCGTAGCCCTTCGTCAAATTATTAGAAAAAAGAACGGAAAAACCTGGAGTGACAGGATACGTTGCTGAAAGAATTTAGAGGACAAGCCCTTGTGGTTGAAAGCCTGCTCGCAGGGCACAAACACCAAGATCACAATAACCCTCAAAATGACCATTCTCGAGGTTGCAAGATCTGTGCGAAATCATAACTGGCGCCAAACAATTTATATCAAAATAGCTCTTATCGTTGTGGGTCACAATTCTCAGTAATGGGAGAGTGATTAAAGAAGAAGTGGAAATATAATGAATTTCTTAACCTAATTTTAATTGTACAAAAAAATTTTATACTGACTACTTTTTAATGTGTTTTGCATTTCTTGCATTGATTCCTGCAAAACATAATTAAAATGCAAATTTGATATAGTTGACGTGTTGCGTTGTCAAATTTATTCTATACTATACGATGAATACACATATTCAGTGTTTTAAATATGCTCTTAATTAATATAAAATAATGTAATTTAAAATAATGTAAAACCTTATTAGTCAGAAGTAAATTTAACAGTTAAGATGATGTTTAAATAAGTGAGAAAACCAATTAAATTGAGAGATTGCATCAAAATAAAATTCCTATAACATCCAAGATAATACAAACAATAACAAAACGAGAACGATAACGAAAACTTTTCCTCACAAACCTTTTATCAAAATGTGCCAATCACACTTCTCAAAATACGATGAATATATAATCTGACAGCAACTTAAACAAGCTCGTATTAGGTCACAGTTACGATTGGATAATTTTGCGTTAAAAGTAGCAAGCATACTTATTCCATTAAAATGGAAAAGAATAATCTTTATCTTTTGAGATATTAAACGAAGTAACATTAGCAGCAGCATTGACGCGACAGTCAACTTTCTACACTGTACGCGTGTGTCCTATCATCATCATTTTATACTATGCAAAAATCTATTTTTTACTTTTACCTCCTTTTCATTTATAACTGAAAACAATAAGCACAATCAGTGCATCAGTGCGAACAACCTACATTATCAGATTAAAACTGGAACACTATCTAATAAAGGTCTGATTTTACGTAGTCCAGAGTTGCAAAAGTAACTACAATGAATCAAAGGGAAATTTATATCTTTAAACGGAAGGAAGATGAAATATGATACAATATGAGTAAAGATGTAATATGATGCAATATGAGTAAAGATGTAATATGATGCAATATGAGTAAAGCTTTGCCACTTACTGAGTAAAGTAAGATGTATTGATCGTGGTAATTAAATTGTCTACAGTGCTTAGTAAAACTGGTAAATTGTTCAGAAAAGATCTTTGCGTACCATTTGATATTGAAACTTCATTGGACTTTTTTCACGTTGCCTAAAGATTGATGTAAACTTTGTGTGTAAAAAATTCTCTTTAGTTTTGCCAGTTTCCCAGCTAAATAAAAAAAAATTTCTCTATATTTCTCTTAGATTTTAACATATTGTCGAAATTACGAGAATTTAGTCAGTTATAAATAAGAAAATGTAATTTCCAGATAAAATTGGAGAGACTGTACGCTGTCGCCGATGAATATATGATTTCGGTATTTCATATTTCTCTTGTTAATTTAATGCCGCCATTGTTTCTACTCTCGAGACGCAGTATTGTGAGATGTAAAGTTGCCTTTGAGATGTCTAGAAGATTTTATCATTAGAAATTCACATTACGTCAGTTTGCATTCATAAACTATGTTAGAAATTTTTCTGTATTATGTATCGGAAACAACTCAATGGTATTATTATATTTTATATATAATAGTATTTATAAGAAATTAAAAGTAGTACCATAACCATTAAAACTTGATGAAGCAGTTATTTATCTAGCAATAAAAATATTAATTTCTTGAAATCGGGTCCCGGCTACAAATTAATCAATAAAAACTTTTAGCAGTGTTATTAAAATTATTTCTCTCTTTTCAGTATTTTACGAAGTCGGTTTTTTTAAAATAATAACTAATATTTCAAAATGTTTAGTTAAGATACTTCTTCACATAGCAGCACAAAAACATTTGAAGAAAACATATTGCGCCTATTATTTTATTCTACAAATAACTACAAAATGTTATATGTCCAGAAATACAGTGCTTTGATTTGAAAACTTACTAAATACTTTATTTATAACTATAATTTTTAATTACTATAAACTAATAATATGCTGGTGGTTCTTGACTTCTTAATATCATATTAGATAAGATTTTTTTAAATACATAAAAGAAATTTTTCCCTAACATTTGATAAATTAAAAGTCAGAAAGGAAATCGAAACGAAACTAGAAATAAAAATAGGCCCTGGATGTCATATATTGATAACATAGGACATTTTGTGACTATTAATATTTAATTGTATTTCCTTTCTGTAAACTTCATATTGATATTTAGATTCATATTTAGTTATATTTTTCTTTCTGTAAACTTCGACTTCATGACTGAAATCATCAATTCTATCTGTCAAAAACACAAACATGAAATATTTTAAAGCTAAGTGCCGGTATTTCTTAAGTTTAATTTTTTTATGTAAACCCTTTCAGTATCAGTGAAAATTGTTGGGAGTATTTATATTTTAAGTCAGTCTTTTTTAAATTCAAAACTTATTTTCGCCTTAAGATCAATACCAGACACAGCAGATGTTGAATTCTTCACTTTAAAATTATTAGTGACACATTATCTATTATAAAATAAAATATTCCCTAATGACATCTCCTTGAGTCTGAAAAATTCTAGTTTTTGAAAATTTGTCTCGATTTAATGAAAACAAGTTCATGAGAATGGTATTTAATGAACAAAGACGCTCAAAAGACTATTTACGAGACTGTTTACTTTTAAGAGAAATTAAATCAACTAATAACTTATTTCATACTCGTCTGGGAGTTTAAACTTCAATCTCGAATATTTTAATTATGGGCGTATTTCATTCATCGTCTACGTGAACGTAGCTATCCATTTAACTCTTTCGTTGCAAAGTTTAACTTTGGTATCAAAATGAAATAAAATCACCATGCGTTGAAAAATAAAAAAAATAAATTATACATCTCGTTGAATATTATTTACATAGAAGTCGATTTCATGAATTCGGAATTGTGATTTGTATAATTCAGTAAGTGTCTGGTTTTGTTATGCTGAACCCTTCATTATACTTATTACATAAAACACATTCTTCATAATATCGGCAAAATATTTAAAGGCACAAAAAAATTACTTCACATGAATTTCCATTAAATAAGCAATTTATTGAGAAATGTGTAGAATAAGTAAAGAGCAGAGTCGACCCATACATTTTTCATTTCATAAACTTTTATATGTAAAACACAAGTCGATTAATGGGTTGTAAAGGCTTTCCCTAAACTGCACGCCCTCTCGAACGATGTCATTAATTAATCTGCACCCGTGATGTGATGCGGCTCGCGGACTAATCAGCACAGTCAGGCAGCTCGCCCGCCCCCGACATCGATCACTAGATTAATGTGGGCGGATACTGGGTGGTTTGTTTGTACCTTTTTTATATTATTATTCAAGTAGCCAGATATAACCGATATAATAGCATTCATATAGCGAGAATTGGTTCGATGTTTCTGCTACCTATCAAATATAAATTATAACGTTATTAAATGTAATATATCCATTATACAAATGAAAACTTTAATAATTATTAACTTTTAATGTACACAATAATTTAATTTGCCATATTATTTAACATTTTGGGTGCAGTAAATTTCTCTTCATTAACACATATGTATACAAAAGTACTATTATTATACATAATATTAACAACTGCTGACTACTGACTACTACAAAAAACTTATGATTTTTTAATAATAAAATTAATTAGAATTTAAAATATTTATATTTTTTTAATGATTAAACTAAAAAATTATTTTTAAAACAAAAGATTGAAAATGTGCTATTTCAAGTTTAAGCTATTACTGTAATGTAATTAAACACTCGACTTACACATTTAAATAAAGAAAATATATTTAACTATTGGATGAGTCTTTACAACTTCAAATAAAATGATATGCGTCACTTTCCCATATTTTAAAAATCGGACTTTTGTTAATTTATTTTTGGACTTTCCCTATTAGAAGTGTTTACGAGAACAACGTAAAATTTTGCAAAAATTTGGGCCCTCATAATATCGTAAATATTTCAGTTATATTTAATAATGAAAAAATTTTAATTTATAAAATTTAATCTGTATGTAGCTTAGGTAAGTAAAGTGATGGCCGACGGAATTAGGTTGCTGAATTCTTCGAAGTCTCAAAATGTCAATTTCAATAATAAGTATTTAGTGTCGATCGCTTTCTCGTTAATCCTATCTGACACGTGACCTTTATTCTGCAGTAAATATATTCTAGATTGATGAATTCTTCGATATCCTCCAAAAAATCAATTTCAATAATAAGTATTTAGTGTCGATCGCTTTTTCGTTAATCCTATCTGACACGTGACCTTTATTCTGAAGTAAATATATTCTAGATTGATGAATTCTTCGATCTCCTCCAAAAAATCAATTTCAAAAATAAATATTTAGTGTCGATAGCTTTCTCGTTAATCCTATCTGACACGTGACCTTTACTCTGCAGTAAATATATTCTAGATTGATTAATTCTTCGATCTCCTCCAAAAAATCAATTTCAAAAATAAATATTTAGTGTCGATCGCTTTCTCGTTAATCCTATCTGACACGTGACCTTTATTCTGCAGTAAATATATTCTAGATTGATGAATTCTTCGATCTCCTCCAAAAAATCAATTTCAATAATAAGTATTTAGTGTCGATCGCTTTCTCGTTAATCCTATCTGACACGTGATCTTTATTCTGCAGTAAATATATTCTAGATTGATGAATTCTTCGATATCCTCCAAAAAATCGATTACAAAAATAAATATTTAGTCTCGATCGCTTTCTCATTGATCCTATCTGACACCTGATTTTTATTCTGAAGTAAATATATTCTACATCATATATAATATTAATGTATTGACGCATTTTTGAAACTAATTTACTTTAGCGACTTAAAATTGTTTAACTCTTGAGAAAAAAAAATGCCGAATGTATCCGACCGGCAATAGAACAGTAAGCATCAACAACACGGAGGTCGAAAATGTCGAGAAGTTTATACGAACGCATATTCGCTGATTTGCTGAATCGCTGATTTTAGCGCCTTTAGTCATGTTTTGGGTACAATATTATACAAAAATTATGACCGTGATATTATCATTTATTCAATAGATTCCAGTAGAAATTTGTAGTCGTTTTTTAATGAAAAATAC
This sequence comes from Druceiella hillmani, assembly GCA_039881145.1. NCBI lineage: Eukaryota > Metazoa > Arthropoda > Insecta > Lepidoptera > Hepialidae > Druceiella > Druceiella hillmani. The sequence continues at coordinate 104,531,324 of JAYKKI010000001.1, read as the reverse complement.
TTGATTTTTTCATATAATTGCTTATAGAAGTGACTAAATTATTAGGATTAATGGCTAAGTTGTTAATTATTTATGTAAATTTTTTTTCTATATCAAAATTTATTATTTTTGACAAGGGTCTAACAATAATTAGGAAAATAAATCCAAGCTTTTAAATAGATTTAAAAATGGATAATATTTAAGGTAATTTACAAAGAGACGCCATCCGTTTGGATTGAGGGCTATTAATAAAAAACTCTCGGCTCTTATTCGCAAAATTATTATTAAAAATAATGTTGATGTTAAAAACTAATACACTTTATGAATAATAATTACTATTAACGTCTTGTAATTCAAATAAATATTGCATATATCAAAACTGATATTCATTAAAATTCGTGGAAAATATTCCACACCCATGATATTAAACACCATATACGTTATTTTCCGGTTCTCTTTTTTAATGTCTTATTATTTAGAGCTGTTGTAAGATGAGGAATAAAATGGGTCTAATTCATTAAAATATTGCACTCTAATAATATTTTATCCAATCGTTAAATCTTCAATCTCCCATGGGCCCATATGATCCTAAACAAAAAAATTATTTTTCAGGATTTATATTACGCTCTTTGCCTCGGCTCTTCTTAAAATTTCTCTGCATGTAAGCTATCGCGATAATCGGCAATAATCTAAGAAATTCGGACATATTGTATTTAACACTTTAAAACAAACGTCTTATAAAAAATGGCCCAACAAAAAAAAGGAGTTATTCAGATTTATTCTCGCTAATCCAAACGTTACAAGTAAAAACTCCTTAATGGAAAAAGGATATAATATACTCGGACGAATGAATATGCGCCAACGAAGACGACAGATATTTAGACGAGGGCGCGAGCGTCTTAACTTATAAAGTTAATTGCTGCAGAGTCGGCCACCTACCTTAACTCACAAAAGTAGGCAAATACGGCCTATATTTGCCGAATAACCAAATAATCACTTACAAAATGTTTTCATCTGCATAGCACGTTAATCCATGAGAAGGTACGCTCTAAAAAGTTACCTGGATAGGCGCTCGGGAACAAAATGCTCATGCTGTTTCAAATGGATTTTTTAAGGGCAACATTACAGTTTCATTGCAATAAGTAAAAGAACGTAAATTTAGAATGTTAAATATGCAATGGTAACAAATATGTAATGGTAAACAACTAAGTAACAAAAAATGCAGTGCCAGTAAAAAATTCAGTAAAAATATGTTTAATATTCACTTTATTTATGACTGATTTTAAGGGAAGAAAATTTCTGGAGACTTATATTTTCCAGTATCGAACGGTACACTACTTATTGTTTCGTGCAACACTTCCGCTGTCGTTTCATCCAAAGATTGCTCTGTGGCTGTTTTCTAAGGACCGTCGCTTTTGAGATTGTCTACATGATTCCGATCTGTATTCTCAGGATCAAATGTCAAGTCTTCATCAGCATCGACTTCATCTAGCTACGCACAAATTTAAAGATCTCGCTGGTCATCCATCTTATAATTTGTATGATTAAAATTAAAAAAAGCAATATATAACCAATATAATCGCTTAAATCATGAGCATTTATATTGGAAAAAATAATAATATATAATAAAACTGGATTAACTGATTACGAAAAATACTTAGGTGGATAGGAGCGCGATGAGAAAAATTCTACGCTCCAAGACATGGATCGCACAAACACTTCACTGCGCCGTTGCAGAAAATTGCATTATGCATTCTGCATCTGGAAAGGTACTGAAAAATTCGCAACTCCAAAACGTTGTTAACATAAACAAACACAATCAATTTTTGTGTGAATAACATATACATAGCGCGCCTTCTCACGGGTTAAGATATCATGGGATGTCATCACATGTTTGCGTTTTACTCAATGGAGTGAAAATGCAATTGGATGGTTTCCTGTACGATTGATTGGTTTTCTAATTGGGTGGATGTAATCAATAATCCAAATCCTGGTGACGTAGATATAGACTAATTTTTACCATGAGCAGTTTAAGGATTTCACTATCATAGGCGCCGAAGATATTTCAAAAAGTTTAGTCACTAAAAACTCCTTTCAAACCTAAAAATTTAATCCTGATACCACGGTTCTACAGCGGCTGCTTTGCACAGAGTTTTTTTTATTGGATATCTACAATATTTTCATAGAATTTGGCTTACATTTTATTACTTAGAATTTATTATCTTGTAATTAATATTTTAAACGTTTGAAAAAAAAATATCGATCTAGTGGTTGAACGATCTGAGTACAATTACTCAGCAAATATTTAATTATGACTGTATTATTTCCATAAATTTCTGTAGCGAGAAAAATTCCTTTAAATGTCTTGTAAAAATTATCTAATTTACTTAAGAATACTTTTAGTTATAACGAAATTGAGTCTTTTTATAAAAAATAAAAATCACTCCTTAGTATTACAGCATGCTACTAATGGCGGGTATTCTCATGAAAATGGCCACAAAATAGAATAATGAATTAATTCTTAATAAGAAAAGACTGTTCCAATTCTTTCGTTTTCTAGGATTTTTAATATTATTCGAAGAGTAAGTGCCAATATTCATTAAAATATATAGACGATGTTGAAACTGGAAGTGGACGTTGAAATAAATCAAATGATTTGTATGTCTTATGAAAACCTCAATTATGAAATCTGACACATATTAAGCAATTGTTGTAGTAGCAACCATAATAATTAGAAATATTGTGATTCTCATCTATAAAAAGAGTACTAAACATAATTACTTTGAACAAAATCACGGCATATTAAAAATTTGCTAGTTCGTTCGTAATCAATCTACTGGCCAAAAAAAGTAAATACTACGCGATTATGAAATTAATTATTAGAATTGTTATTTTATGTTTACAATAATTTTAGTGATATTTTTTAATAAAAAAAGTTTAGTTACTAGTCAAACACTTTTGAAGTAATAATGGAAAATGTTCAGAAAATATTAGTATCCCATAAAAAGAATTTGCGAAACTTTGACGGAAATTCTCAGACACGACAAATAATATTACAAATTTCAACACGCTCTGTTTTCTGTCATATAATAAATCATCGTTCACTCGTGTGTTGATGATTTTGTTTTTGTTTTTTCTTTTTTTATCTTACAACTTCTTTCCAATTTTGTTTTTTTCTCAAAACGAAAAAAGTAGCACTTCTAGGATTGTTTTATTGTCCGTCTGTCGGTCTGTCAAGATATTTTTTTTCATAAACTTTTTTGTCGAACCGCGTAGAGATCAAAGGAAGGGAGCGGTGTGAAATATCTTTTATCTCAATTGCTGATGCATAAGTAAAGGAGGTTTTATGTTGTGCAGTGTAGCGATTACCATGGTATTGACGTTTGTTTTTGCACATCTAAATGTCCATTTCCTTTTTTATAAATTTCTAGGGCCCCGCACTTCAAAAGAAAAACGGAAATATTATAGGAACAATCACGTGTTCTTCCATCCTTGTGTTACGGCCGTTTTATCAGAAACCACTTGACGTAAAAATTTGTCGTAATGGCACCTTAATATCAAATAAAGCATATTAAAACCTACTTATATAATGGATAACACTCAAAAATATATATATGGAATAAAATACGTGCATCGAATAATTATGTCTCGTCTATTAATTATTTATTCAAATATGAGGTCTTATTTGAAATGTTTTAGAAAAAAATAAAATCATACAGAGCATCGCCAGAATATCGACAACAAAATTATTCGACAGGTGTGTGCTTAAATAGCAGTGTCCTCCAGTTTACAAATTTATAGGATTTTGTGTAATTATCTTATTTAAATTTATTCGGGTAAGGGAGCAGGAGTATAAAACACAAAAGAAAGAAATTTTTGTTTATTCTTTTCGTGAGAATACCCCTTAATACTTTATTATAAAAGTTCTTTGATTCCTTAGCTAACCTATATTTTTCTTTACACAAAACTTACATTTCTAAATGTATTAAATAACATTTTCTTGATATTTCCATAAAAGAAAGAACAATATTCATAGTAAACAAATAATTTCAACACATCAATACAAGATTTAAGTCACTGGTAAAAATTAAAACGCAAGTTTTTCTCTCTTTTTTAAATTTATATTCAAATCTACTCATTCACCACATTGATACAAAAATAGAAATATGGTGTAAAACCTAGTCAAGTCCTTAGTTTGTCACGGTTTTTCTTATTTTATAAAATAGGCACTACTGAATTTGCAAAAATTCCTGCAAAAAATTTTTGATAAAACTTAAATAAAAACTAACCACTTATACTAGGAAAACAGTTTCATAACATGCAAGTTTTAGTTCGGATTTAAACGTATTTTGTGATTTAATACGCCTAATTTTCTACGGCCTGTTTATAATTTTCTTCAGCTCACAATTCTTTTACAATGCTCGTACTAATATTTTAGATAAATTTCTCTTCATTATACCTTAAAAAACTGCATGTGCCATGTTTCTCGGTTTTGTAAATAGTCGTTACCCCCCATCAATTACAGTAATTTATTTATAATTGAGAACACACACTTACCTCCTAACAAGAATTAACAATCAACAACTAACTTTGTATCGTAACTAAGTATCATTCGTAGTGGTTAAAATTGGCTAAATTAAGCAAAATGTTATGAATGTTTTTCGTTCATCTATTCCTTTATGACTCCAAGGATTCGCCAAATATAACTATATACTAATATAACATTACACAGCACATTCTATATAACAATATTTCCTTTATTATATTCATAATAAGCTTTGAATTATAGGCTAGTTTTTCAGAAACTAGTGAATATTTTTTTCTTCCAGTTTATTTTAACCAAAATATAAATATTTCAGAAAAAAATTGACGTTCACGTGGTTTATTTTACATTTCATCATCATTCCATTACGTCTTGCCAAACAAAAATGTTTGTAGTTAAAAGTAAAAGTGTTTATAAAACAACGTTTATAATGTCTTCAACGTTTTACAAGTGCTGTGCTGTGCTACAAAGTGATAGTACGACAAACATAAAATTAATTATTAATTTACATGTCACATAACAACAAATACTGAAAAAGTGTGTGCAACTTGCAAGACCTTAACTACTTGACTAAGTTTCAGATTGTAATTTTGACGATCACCACTTTGACGTAACTTTTAATGCATACTTCTATTACGTCAAAGTTAATTTTATAAGTAATTAAAAGAGTTTAACATTATGTCAATATGACACGGTCATGACGTCATTTAAGATTTAATATTTCCCTGTTTTACAGTGATATGTGGAAATGTTTGTTTATTATATTTGCCAAACGATATGGATAACTATATGGAGTATTATGTTATGGTATACGTGTCACAAATATTATATATATATATATATATATATATATATATAATTTTATATATATTATATATATATATATATATATATATATATATATATATAATTTTGAAACTAGGATCTGTCCCATAAATTAAAAACATATCTAATTCACAATCACACACACAACTAATACTTGTTTTTTTGTTAAAAGATAACTTTAAATAATTTGAGCTAAATTTAGTTATAAGTACACTGATAAAGAACTTCTGATGTTCCGAAATTTTTCTGAACAGAAATCAGTGTTTGAACTTGTTTTGTTTTTTTGCGAAAAATATTACAAATATCATCGCGAAATTTTGAAAAATTAGTGTAAAATTTTGGCAAGCTAATGGTATTTGCTTTTGTGACACATTATTTTATTGCATAGAATTGTAGCTATCTCCTTACCATCTCACAAAAATCTCATCAATAATGCAAAATAAACAAAAAAAAACTGAGGAACTTAACTGTGGAACCACGATATCAACAATAACTTATTTGGCAAAATCTGATGTTATAAATTCTGATTGATGTCCGATGTCACGGGTATTAATTTATTACACGATATTAATATATTAATTTATTACACGGTATTAATATATTATCACGGGTATTAATATATTTAATTGCATGTATTGATTTCTTAAAAATATTAAATAATCCTAAATATTTCATTAAATTATACAGAACAAAAATATATCAGGAATTTACTTAATAGCAACTACTCCATATTTTTTTTCAAACTCGACTGCAATTTTCCAAACAGAGAATAGAATAAACAAGCGACTTAAAACAATTTCTTCACTGTCATCTTCGAAATGATCAATTACCAGGAGACAAGAAGTATCCCAACACTTGCGATTTCTCAAAAGAGGAGAATTCTTTACAAAGACCGGATCATTCAAACCATTTCCCGTCTAAGTGTAGTCAGAGGAAGTAAAATATATAGGAGCCAGTGCAAATGGCTTTTCTCAGTATCACCACGGCTGCTGAAGTGAAAACGATGGATTTAACGTTGGTTGCAGACACTCGTTTCGTTCTCTCGATCTTGCAAAGAACAACTTCAACTCCATTTAAAAAGATGACTCGCAATTATGATTATCCATAATCTGATAAAATGTAAGTAAAAGTTTTATTATAAAAATGTTTCAAGGGTATTTATTTGCTTAACGATATTGTTTATGTATTATTTTGTGATGCTGCAATGTGTTTTTTAATGCAAGAAATTGAAAATTTTTTTAATGGTCAAAGTAATTGTAAAATATTATTTACACAAATTTTGAAAAATTATTTACACAAATTTAATATTTGTTTCGGTGGTTCAAAAAATATAAACAGGAATTATTTTTTTGTAATATTGAGAGTTGTTTTAACAAAATATGCAACTTTTAAATTACAATCTCGTTATTTTAATAGTATTAAAGAAGTTGTATCTTATTTACCAGTAAATAAATAAGTTTAAAACCTTTACATACTTATGCACTGTTAACAGAATTAAATTTTTTTTTAATGTAATAACTATTATCTTTTTTATTATAAATGTTTTTGTTAAGGTTCATTTTTGGCATTAGTTCCTTTAGCTACGAGAACTTAAATACGGGGGTTCGGAATAATAACTTATAAATTTAATTATTTTGGTGTATGTCAGGGATTATATAAAAATTATTTATATTTATTTTATTAGATTATATTTTATTAGATTATATTTTCGCAAAAAAACAAAACAAGTTCAAACACTGATTTCTGTTCAGAAAAATTTCGGAACATCAGAAGTTCTTTATCAGTGTACTTATAACTAAATTTAGCTCAAATTATTTAAAGTTATCTTTTAACAAAAAAACAAGTATTAGTTGTGTGTGTGATTGTGAATTAGATATGTTTTTAATTTATGGGACAGATCCTAGTTTCAAAATTATATATATATATATATATATATATATATATATATAATATATATAAAATTATATATATATATATATATAATATATATAAAATTATATATATATATATATATATATATATATATATATATATATATATATATATAATATTTGTGACACGTATACCATAACTTAATACTCCATATAGTTATCCATATCGTTTGGCAAATATAATAAACAAACATTTCCACATATCACTGTAAAACAGGGAAATATTAAATCTTAAATGACGTCATGACCGTGTCATATTGACATAATGTTAAACTCTTTTAATTACTTATAAAATTAACTTTGACGTAATAGAAGTATGCATTAAAAGTTACGTCAAAGTGGTGATCGTCAAAATTACAATCTGAAACTTAGTCAAGTAGTTAAGGTCTTGCAAGTTGCACACACTTTTTCAGTATTTGTTGTTATGTGACATGTAAATTAATAATTAATTTTATGTTTGTCGTACTATCACTTTGTAGCACAGCACAGCACTTGTAAAACGTTGAAGACATTATAAACGTTGTTTTATAAACACTTTTACTTTTAACTACAAACATTTTTGTTTGGCAAGACGTAATGGAATGATGATGAAATGTAAAATAAACCACGTGAACGTCAATTTTTTTCTGAAATATTTATATTTTGGTTAAAATAAACTGGAAGAAAAAAATATTCACTAGTTTCTGAAAAACTAGCCTATAATTCAAAGCTTATTATGAATATAATAAAGGAAATATTGTTATATAGAATGTGCTGTGTAATGTTATATTAGTATATAGTTATATTTGGCGAATCCTTGGAGTCATAAAGGAATAGATGAACGAAAAACATTCATAACATTTTGCTTAATTTAGCCAATTTTAACCACTACGAATGATACTTAGTTACGATACAAAGTTAGTTGTTGATTGTTAATTCTTGTTAGGAGGTAAGTGTGTGTTCTCAATTATAAATAAATTACTGTAATTGATGGGGGGTAACGACTATTTACAAAACCGAGAAACATGGCACATGCAGTTTTTTAAGGTATAATGAAGAGAAATTTATCTAAAATATTAGTACGAGCATTGTAAAAGAATTGTGAGCTGAAGAAAATTATAAACAGGCCGTAGAAAATTAGGCGTATTAAATCACAAAATACGTTTAAATCCGAACTAAAACTTGCATGTTATGAAACTGTTTTCCTAGTATAAGTGGTTAGTTTTTATTTAAGTTTTATCAAAAATTTTTTGCAGGAATTTTTGCAAATTCAGTAGTGCCTATTTTATAAAATAAGAAAAACCGTGACAAACTAAGGACTTGACTAGGTTTTACACCATATTTCTATTTTTGTATCAATGTGGTGAATGAGTAGATTTGAATATAAATTTAAAAAAGAGAGAAAAACTTGCGTTTTAATTTTTACCAGTGACTTAAATCTTGTATTGATGTGTTGAAATTATTTGTTTACTATGAATATTGTTCTTTCTTTTATGGAAATATCAAGAAAATGTTATTTAATACATTTAGAAATGTAAGTTTTGTGTAAAGAAAAATATAGGTTAGCTAAGGAATCAAAGAACTTTTATAATAAAGTATTAAGGGGTATTCTCACGAAAAGAATAAACAAAAATTTCTTTCTTTTGTGTTTTATACTCCTGCTCCCTTACCCGAATAAATTTAAATAAGATAATTACACAAAATCCTATAAATTTGTAAACTGGAGGACACTGCTATTTAAGCACACACCTGTCGAATAATTTTGTTGTCGATATTCTGGCGATGCTCTGTATGATTTTATTTTTTTCTAAAACATTTCAAATAAGACCTCATATTTGAATAAATAATTAATAGACGAGACATAATTATTCGATGCACGTATTTTATTCCATATATATATTTTTGAGTGTTATCCATTATATAAGTAGGTTTTAATATGCTTTATTTGATATTAAGGTGCCATTACGACAAATTTTTACGTCAAGTGGTTTCTGATAAAACGGCCGTAACACAAGGATGGAAGAACACGTGATTGTTCCTATAATATTTCCGTTTTTCTTTTGAAGTGCGGGGCCCTAGAAATTTATAAAAAAGGAAATGGACATTTAGATGTGCAAAAACAAACGTCAATACCATGGTAATCGCTACACTGCACAACATAAAACCTCCTTTACTTATGCATCAGCAATTGAGATAAAAGATATTTCACACCGCTCCCTTCCTTTGATCTCTACGCGGTTCGACAAAAAAGTTTATGAAAAAAAATATCTTGACAGACCGACAGACGGACAATAAAACAATCCTAGAAGTGCTACTTTTTTCGTTTTGAGAAAAAAACAAAATTGGAAAGAAGTTGTAAGATAAAAAAAGAAAAAACAAAAACAAAATCATCAACACACGAGTGAACGATGATTTATTATATGACAGAAAACAGAGCGTGTTGAAATTTGTAATATTATTTGTCGTGTCTGAGAATTTCCGTCAAAGTTTCGCAAATTCTTTTTATGGGATACTAATATTTTCTGAACATTTTCCATTATTACTTCAAAAGTGTTTGACTAGTAACTAAACTTTTTTTATTAAAAAATATCACTAAAATTATTGTAAACATAAAATAACAATTCTAATAATTAATTTCATAATCACGTAGTATTTACTTTTTTTGGCCAGTAGATTGATTACGAACGAACTAGCAAATTTTTAATATGCCGTGATTTTGTTCAAAGTAATTATGTTTAGTACTCTTTTTATAGATGAGAATCACAATATTTCTAATTATTATGGTTGCTACTACAACAATTGCTTAATATGTGTCAGATTTCATAATTGAGGTTTTCATAAGACATACAAATCATTTGATTTATTTCAACGTCCACTTCCAGTTTCAACACCGTCTATATATTTTAATGAATATTGGCACTTACTCTTCGAATAATATTAAAAATCCTAGAAAACGAAAGAATTGGAACAGTCTTTTCTTATTAAGAATTAATTCATTATTCTATTTTGTGGCCATTTTCATGAGAATACCCGCCATTAGTAGCATGCTGTAATACTAAGGAGTGATTTTTATTTTTTATAAAAAGACTCAATTTCGTTATAACTAAAAGTATTCTTAAGTAAATTAGATAATTTTTACAAGACATTTAAAGGAATTTTTCTCGCTACAGAAATTTATGGAAATAATACAGTCATAATTAAATATTTGCTGAGTAATTGTACTCAGATCGTTCAACCACTAGATCGATATTTTTTTTTCAAACGTTTAAAATATTAATTACAAGATAATAAATTCTAAGTAATAAAATGTAAGCCAAATTCTATGAAAATATTGTAGATATCCAATAAAAAAAACTCTGTGCAAAGCAGCCGCTGTAGAACCGTGGTATCAGGATTAAATTTTTAGGTTTGAAAGGAGTTTTTAGTGACTAAACTTTTTGAAATATCTTCGGCGCCTATGATAGTGAAATCCTTAAACTGCTCATGGTAAAAATTAGTCTATATCTACGTCACCAGGATTTGGATTATTGATTACATCCACCCAATTAGAAAACCAATCAATCGTACAGGAAACCATCCAATTGCATTTTCACTCCATTGAGTAAAACGCAAACATGTGATGACATCCCATGATATCTTAACCCGTGAGAAGGCGCGCTATGTATATGTTATTCACACAAAAATTGATTGTGTTTGTTTATGTTAACAACGTTTTGGAGTTGCGAATTTTTCAGTACCTTTCCAGATGCAGAATGCATAATGCAATTTTCTGCAACGGCGCAGTGAAGTGTTTGTGCGATCCATGTCTTGGAGCGTAGAATTTTTCTCATCGCGCTCCTATCCACCTAAGTATTTTTCGTAATGAGTTAATCCAGTTTTATTATATATTCTTATTTTTTCCAATATAAATGCTCATGATTTAAGCGGTTATATTGGTTATATATTGCTTTTTTTTATTTTAAGCATACAAATTATAAGATGGATGACCAGCGAGATCTTTAAATTTGTGCGTAGCTAGATGAGGTCGATGCTGATGAAGACTTGACATTTGATCCTGAGAATACAGATCGGAATCATGTAGACAATCCCGAAAGCGACTGCTCTAACACTGACGGTCCTTATAAAACAGCCACATAGCAATATTTGGATGAAACGACAACGGAAGTGTTGCACGAAACAATAAGTAGTGTACCGTTCGATACTGGAAAATATGTCTCCAGGAATTTTCATCTCTTAAAATCAGTCATAAATAAAGTGAATATTAAAAATATTTTTACTGACTCTTTTACTGGCACTGCATTTTTTTGTTACTTAGTTGTAATTACATATTTAACATACTAAATTCACGTTCTTTTATTTATTGCAATGAAACTGTAATATTGAAAAAAATCCATTTGAAACAGCATGAGCATTTTGCTCCCGAGCGCCTATCCAGGTAACTTTTTAGAGCGTACCTCCTCACGGATTAACGTGCTATGCAGATGAAAATATTTTGTAAGTGGTTATTCGGTTATTCGGCAAATATAGGCCGTATTTGCTTACTTTCGTGAGAAAAGGTAGGTGGCCGACTCTGCAGCAATTTATAAGTTAAGACGCTCGCGCCCTCGACTAAATATCTATCGTCTTCATTGGCGCATATTCATTCGTACGAGTATATTCTATCCTTTCTTCATTAAGGAGTTTTTACTTGTAACATTTGGATTAGCGAGAATAAATCTGAGTAACTCCGTTTTTTTGTAGGGTCATTTTTTATAAGACGTTTGTTTTAAAGTGTTAAATACAATATGTCCGAATTTCTTCGATTATTGTCGATTATTGCCGATTATCGCGATAGCTCACATGCAGAGAAATTTAAAGAAGAGCCGAGGCAAAGAGCCTAATATAAATCCTGAAAAATAATTTTTTTGTTTAGGATCATGTGGGAGATTACTCAGAAAGAGAAAAAGATTGGATAAAATGTTATTCGAGTACACTATTTTAATGAATTTGACCCATTTTATTCCTCATCTTACAACAGCTCTAAATGATAAGACATTAGAAAAGAGAAGCGGAAAATAACGTATATGGTGTTTAATATCATGGGTGTGGAATATTTTCCACGAATTTTAATAAATATCAGTTTTGATATATGCAATATTTATTTGAATTACAAGACGTTAATAGTAATTATTATTCGTAAAGTATATTAGTTTTTAACATCAACATTATTTTTAATAATAATTTTGCGAATAAGAGCCGAGAGTTTTTTATTAATAGCCCTCAATCCAAACGGATGGCGTCTCTTTGTAAATTACCTCAAATATTATCTATTTTTAAATCTATTTAAAAGCTTGGATTTATTTTCCTAATTATTGTTAGACCCTTGTCAAAAATAATAAATTTTGATATAGAAAAAAAATTTACATAAATAATTAACAACTTAGCCATTAATCCTAATAATTTAGTCACTTCTATAAGCAATTATATGAAAAAATCAAGTATTTTTCATTAAAAAACGACTACAAATTTCTACTGGAATCTATTGAATAAATAATAATATCACGGTCATAATTTTTGTATAATATTTTACTCAAAACATGACTAAAGGCGCTAAAATCAACGATCTGCGATTCAACACCCGATCAACGTTCGTGTAAACTTCTTGACATTTTCGACCTCCGTGTTGTGGACGCTTACCGTTTTGTTGCCGGTCGGATACGTTCGGCATTATTTTTTCTCAAGAGTTAAACAATTTTAAGTCGCTAAAGTAATTTAGTTTCAAAAATGCGATAATAAATTAATATTATATATGATGTAGAATATATTTACTTATAAACGTGGAATTAAAAAAAACAACTTTGTTATACGGATTCTCTGTTTTCTTGAAATAAAGCGCTGTCCGAATATTTTCTCGCAAAAATACAAAGGGAACACTTGCATTTTTAAAAATATTTTTTGTGAAATAAAAGGTAAAATATCTTACTTATTTTGATATCTGTTAAATACAAATGAATGTCCGCTAATCAAATCTACCTATTTAATATTGAACAAAATTAAACTGCTGCTTGAACTAAATTAAACAGCATTAAACTTGTTAAAAACAAAATAAGAACTACTGAATGAGGAACAAAATTATAAATAATTCCCAAACTAATATCAAGAAAGTATTTACATCGCCTCCTGGTCCATTAATGATTACCGATTATATCGCAAGATAATCTAGAGCCGCGACACGACCATCCACATTTGTCCATTAGCGCGTTCTCAGTCCGCGCGGTCGGGAGCCATTGTGATATAAATTTCACTCACCGCGAAACTGCAACTGTGGGAGACGTGCGTGTGGGGATAGCGACCACCTGCCGGCATTGGGGCGTAGCGTGGCGGCAGCGTGGACTACGGCGACACGGCACATAGGCGATATACGCGCGGACTAGTTTCTTACGATACGTGCAATAAATTGATATTATAATATTTATTTTATAATATATATTCAATATTATATTATTTATGACAGTTGCGATTTCGTTCCTAATTTCAACTGATTTTAAAAATTTTACATAGGATCTCCAGATATCTCTGTGAGAAAAGGCAGCTTGGATTATTCTTTATAGTTTCTTCAAAAGCTGTTCTACCGTTTGAAAGAACACACAGACAGACAAACAGAAAGACAAAATTAAATAAAAAACGGGTGTTTTGTTTTTGATAACGCACAAATAATCATATGAGTTTGAAAAAGACCGTTATTTCGGAATCACAGACAAATACTTAAATTTTATTTATTTGCACAGATTACTTGACCAAATAAAAATTAATTGCAGTTTTGGCGGATTATCAGTTGTAGATTGTCAGTTTTGGCGGATGCATTTTAAAATCAAATTAGATCATAAAATTAATAAGGATAGTAACAGTGAAGCACAAAAACACTGTTCGCAGTCCATCAGCTGGGACTTAATTTATGAATAGGTACAAAAACATAAAATGATTAGTCCTTTATCGCTTTTGAATTAACCATTTTTTAGTTGTCTTACATAGAAATAAGCTGACGCTTCATCGTTAAATGGTGACATTAAAAATGGGAGTGGGACGATAAGTGGATGGGAAAGACAGCACCTCACCGTAGAATAATTCTGTTGGTTCCACTTGTAACATAATACGTTAAATTTATCACATTTTAGCTAACATAAACAAAGTTAAGATTATAACAAACAAATATTTTAATAATGACAGTGTTGGTACTAATATATCGATGTAAATGGATTAATATATCAAAAAGTAATAATAATAGAAATTATAAAAATAAGAGAAATATTTATTTTTTGTCGTTTTCATTTTTATATCTTAATATCATAGCCCAAAGATAAAAAGATTAGACTTCGGACAGTTACATTCTCGGAATCATCACATACCATTCCTAATTATATTATTGGTTATGTCAATTTAATGGAATGTATATTAAAATACAACTGCGGTAGCTTAATATTCAGTTAACGTCTATATATTAGTACGTTTTTAATTATTCAGTTGCTTTGTTCATCATCAATGAAAATGCATTACAAAACATTCCCCATTACATATAGGTTGCCCCTCAATTTGAAGATTTTCTGAAGAGGAAAATTATATGTATTCTTGTTTCTAATTTTAAATAAATTTTGATTAATTTTAAATACGAAAAAAAAATTAATGACTTCTTTTTTTCGCTTATGAGATGACAAATATTCTTTTCTACAAAAAAAATAGTAGTCTTTCATCATGGAATGTCCTTCTTTGTTTTTTTTCCAGATTTCATATCCTGGTAGAATTTTTCATTAGTTCATAACGAATGGCACCTAGGTTTTAAGTAAAATGTTCCTGGTGTTAGGAGAGGAATTAAGATTTTTTCGACATTCGGCATCCCAGTAAGGGAGAAGATTTTCTACAGAATTTGTGTAACGTTATTGTTTTTCAAAAATCCTTAGAAAATCTTTACAAAACCATTGCACATGTGTAATTTGTTTTCCATGAGTCTGTTCCCTAAGTAATTTTTTGCAAGAAAGTTAAGGACCAACGACATAATCCTTTTTATTTTTCATCATTTAGTCTAGAAAAAACCTTCTCCTAAACCCTAATTCGATAGACAGATTTAAGGAGAAGGTTTTTAGCCAAAAACAAGTAGCTTTACTTTCATCTGGTTCGAGTACTCTAGAGCACATATAGCTTAACTGAAGGACCAACTTTTGTCCAAATTGGTAATTTCGAAGTCAAAATATGATCACGAATATAATTGATGACGTCAAAATATGATGATGATATGATGGATACAAATTATTTGTAAAATACCTAGACTAGATGGATTTCAAAATACTGCGTTGAATAATGTCAATGCATGAAAGACAGGTAAATGAGTGCTTTCACGATATCAGTGCGCGCCCTAGGTAGGCGAAATATCTATGACATCATCTTCTAATGCAGACGCCAGGAGCATAAAACTCTATTAAATTTAACATCGTGGAGTTGTCAAGTAATTATTTAATATTAAAAAAATTCATCGTTAAAAGCAATTATCGCAGGAGTTTCCGCCTGACCATGCCCATTATAAAATCTGAGGGGAATAAATACAGAAAATATCCATACGTTTCGTTATGCAAAAACCTACTAAACTGTTTAATGATTTAGGTAACTTCATAAAAAGACTAGATAACTGCATTCGATTTTTAGAATATTAAGAACTAAAAATTGAAATTAAATAACGATACGTTCAATGTAATGACAATTGTGGAAATGCCGAATGACAAATCCTAGTACGTTATAAGCTTTCTCACGAGTTTCGATGATACGAGTGTAAAATGTGAGATGATTATGCATAATTACACTGAAATCCCGCACAGATTAAATCCTTTCGAGTGCAGTTCCGTCTAACTCATTGCTATTTATAAGGGCAACGCGTAAGCACTGTTTGTATGAGTGTATAATCACAGCACATTTTATTATATTAAAATATAGCTTATTGTTCAATCTCCATTGAAATACCGAGTATATATCAATATATATTCGAAATCCCTGGCAATATGCACTAAAGTATCGAATTTATCAAATGGCTTCCGCTAAAAAGTCAATTGCAAACAAAATGCCAAATATAATCGTAAACGGAAGATAAATTCGGATACCAACCAGAACAATGTGTAGTTGCGCAATAGGCTTGTTCAGCTGAAATTTTTCTTTTTCGTTTATACGACTAAAATCGTCGATGTTCATAAGATATAAAAGTTGAGGATTTGCTAAGGACGCGCTTTCTTCGTATATATTGATTGATTGCCGATCAGACCTACTTATCCCCGCTTGTAAGCCAAATATTTATGGTTTTTTTTTGCTGGTCATGTCTATCTAATATTGATACATCAATACTACATCGTTTCTCTCGTAGAGTTTTTGGTGTTATGTGAAATCCTTAGTGTTATGTGTATTATGGTAAAATCATTTTACAAAATTGTAAGACCTGTAGAAATTAAATAATTATTACTTGAAAAATGATATTGAAAGGCAATACATTAACTTTTCATTGTTATTTTTCCTGCTAATCTGTTGAAAGATTTCCTTTTTACCATTGAGAGTATTTCTGTTTTAATTATAACCACCCAGTTTTAAAAAATGTTAACTACTCAAGATCGGGGCTTAAGGTTTTTATCTATTTTACATAACACAACTTCTTTGAAATGTGGTCAAAGCCATGCACAAAATATGTATTGTTATCATGTGAATAATTTTTCACAGAAGCTCGGGTATTACTTAAATTTTGGTTCTTAAACTTAATCATTCATCACACTGTATATCGCAAAACTTTTTTTAATATTGTGCGAACGCTTAGTTTAGTATTGATTGTAATAGTAAACAGCACATACATTCAGCGAGACTATAATTTAAAAAATTATAATTTATTGATTTTATATAAATATCAATGTTTCAATATTCTTTCACATAGACTGTTTTTAAAAGGTGAATTCAAAGGGAGATTAGTTTTTGAAAAAAACAAGTGATAAATATTCTTTAGTCTAACTATAATTCAGTCCTTAAATACAGAAAAATAAATATATTGAGATTACGGGAAGAAATTGTCAAGTATATAACTAGCACTACTGCCTATAATAATAAGTTTCAAAATTAGTTTTATAGAATTAAGTTGAATTTTTTTTAAGTTATTGTTAAATTTACCTAAACAAAATGTAAAACGTCGGTTTGTTCAGTTAAAATAAATATATCTCTTTGTAAAATTATTTACAATTTTGTAAAAAATTATTTGCCATATTTATAATAAGTAATTTAAAAATTATAGAAATCTTTATATTAAGGTTTTTCGAAAGTTAGCAGTATTCGTCTTTTTTTTGTAAAATTGAATGAAACGAGATTTCTGCTAATAAATTCAATAAAACTAAACAAAAAAAATTAAAGCTTCATAATCACCCGACGCCGACGGCTTGGAATTCATTAATACTAAAACACCAATTTAAAATTTTCAGGCTGTGGAAAAAATTAAAAACTCAAAAGTTAAAGGGCGCTAACACTGACGGCAGACATTTAGTCTGTAGTACCGCATAATTACGCGCAGGGTACGCGCAGGGTAGGCGCATAAGTACGCGCAGGGCTACTATACAGTTTATTTATGGTTTAATAGAAACAGGGTTCATTTTACCTACATAATAAAGATGAAAACATTCGTTTTTTTAATTTTTTTCTCAGGAATTAACCCAAAAACTTATAATAGCATTGACATACAACTTTCACAGTGTGGTAACTTATTATCTCAAGATTATTACAGGCTATAGACGACGTATATTTGTAGGATATTTTTGAGATACAGTTAATAATGTCAATATAGTCAAAAAAAAAATCGCTGGCCTTAGATGAACGCTTGCAAATACCTACGTACAAGGGAATTGTAGGTTTAAAAAGATCTAAAAAAAAGTCTGCTTCAGCACTAATCCATATTTTATAAATAACTCATGGTAGATTGTATGATATTTGTAAAGATTGTCGAAAAGTACTGTTATTCAGCTCACTACATAAATAAAATAAATTTCAGTCATATTAAGGTTTCTAGTTGAGATTGGTCTTTGATAAATAAAATTGACTTTGCTTTTTCTAATTCGCATTATTAATTTAAGAGAAATGAAAATATATTTGAAAGTAAATATAAGTAGATATGTGCATTTTAGTTACGTTTAGTGCTATTAGTATTCCCGCGTGGAGGGAAGTAACGGTGGGGAGGGTGTGAAAGCCAATGATATCATGTCCTGGGGCATTGTTAACTTTTTTAATTAAAATAAATTACAAGATAACTTTATGACAAAATGCATGTCAATATCATATCATACAATCTACCATGAGTTATTTATAAAATATGGATTAGTGCTGACGCAGACTTTTTTAGACCTTTTTAAACCTACAATTCCCATGTACGTAGGTATTTTGCAAGCGTTCATCTAAGGCCAGCGATTTTTTTTTTGACTATATTGACATTATTAACTGTATCTCAAAAATATCCTACAAATATACGTCGTCTATAGCCTGTAATAATCTTGAGATAATAAGTTACCACACTGTGAAAGTTGTATGTCAATGCTATTATAAGTTTTTGGGTTAATTCCTGAGAAAAAAATTTAAAAAACGAATGTTTTCATCTTTATTATGTAGGTAAAATGAACCCTGTTTCTATTAAACCATAAATAAACTGTATAGTAACCCTGCGCGTACTTATGCGCCTACCCTGCGCGTACCCTGCACGTAATTATGCGGTACTACAGACTAAATGTCTGCCGTCAGTGTTAGCGCCCTTTAACTTTTGAGTTTTTAATTTTTTCCACAGCCTGAAAATTTTAAATTGGTGTTTTAGTATTAATGAATTCCAAGCCGTCGGCGTCGGGTGATTATGAAGCTTTAATTTTTTTTGTTTAGTTTTATTGAATTTATTAGCAGAAATCTCGTTTCATTCAATTTTACAAAAAAAAGACGAATACTGCTAACTTTCGAAAAACCTTAATATAAAGATCTTTATAATTTTTAAATTACTTATTATAAATATGGCAAATAATTTTTTACAAAATTGTAAATAATTTTACAAAGAGATATATTTATTTTAACTGAACAAACCGACGTTTTACATTTTGTTTAGGTAAATTTAACAATAACTTAAAAAAAATTCAACTTAATTCTATAAAACTAATTTTGAAACTTATTATTATAGGCAGTAGTGCTAGTTATATACTTGACAATTTCTTCCCGTAATCTCAATATATTTATTTTTCTGTATTTAAGGACTGAATTATAGTTAGACTACAGAATATTTATCACTTGTTTTTTTCAAAAACTAATCTCCCTTTGAATTCACCTTTTAAAAACAGTCTATGTGAAAGAATATTGAAACATTGATATTTATATAAAATCAATAAATTATAATTTTTTAAATTATAGTCTCGCTGAATGTATGTGCTGTTTACTATTACAATCAATACTAAACTAAGCGTTCGCACAATATTAAAATAAGTTTCGCGATATACAGTGTGACGAATGATTAAATTTAAGAACCAAAATTTAAGTAATACCCGAGCTTCTGTGAAAAATTATTCACATGATAACAAAACATGTGCGTGGCTTTGACCACATTTCAAAGAAGTTGTGTTATATAAAATAGATAAAAACCTTAAGCTCCGATCTTGAGTAGTTAACATTTTTTAAAACTGGGTGGTTATATTTAAAACAGAAATACTCTCAATGGTAAAAAGGAAATCTTTCAATAGCTTAGCAGGAAAAATAACAATGAAAAGTTAATGTATTGCCTTTCAATATCATTTTTCAAGTAATAATTATTTAATTTCTACAGGTCTTACAATTTTGTAAAATGATTTTACCATAATACACATAACACCAAGGATTTCACATAACACCAAAAACTCTACGAGAGAAACGATATAGTATTGATGTATCAATATTAGATAGACATGACCAACAAAAAAAAACCATAAATATTTGGCTTACAAGCGGGGATAAGTAGGTCTGATCGGCAATCAATCAATATATACGAAGAAAGCGCGTCCTTAGCAAATCCTCAACTTTTATATCTTATGAACATCGACGATTTTAGTCGTATAAACGAAAAAGAAAAATTTCAGCTGAACAAGCCTATTGCGCAACTATACATTGTTCTGGTTGGTATCCGAATTTATCTTCCGTTTACGATTACATTTGGTATTTTGTTTGCAATGGACTTTTTAGCGGAAACCATTTGAGAAATTCGATACTTTAGTGCATATTGCCAGGGATTTTGAATATATATTGATATATACTCGGTATTTCAATGGAGATTGAACAATAAGCTATATTTTAATATAATAAAATGTGCTGTGATTATACACTCATACAAACAGTGCTTACGCGTTGCCCTTATAAATAGCAATGAGTTAGACGGAACTGCACTCGAAAGGATTTAATCTGTGCGGGATTTCAGTGTAATTATGCATAATCATCTCACATTTTACACTAGTATCATCGAAACCAGTGAGAAAGCTTATAACGTACTAGGATTTGTCATTCGGCATTTCCACGACTGTCGTTACATTGAACGTATCGTTATTTAATTTCAATTTTTAGTTCGTAATATTCTAAAAACGAATGCAGTTATCTAGTCTTTTTATGAAGTTACCTAAATCATTAAACAGTTAAGTAGGTTTTTACATAACGAAACGTATAGATATTTTCCTTATTTATTCTTCTCAGATTTTACAATGGGCATGGCCGGTATATTAAATAATATTATATAATTATTTGACAACTCCACGATGTTAAATTTAATAGAGTTTTATGCTCCTGGCGTCTCCATTAGAGGATGATGTCATAGATATTTCGCCTACCTAGGGCGCGCACGGATATTGTGAAAGCACTCATTTACCTGTCTTTCATGCATTGACAATATTCAACGCAGTATTTTGAAATCCATCTAGTCTAGGTGTTCCACAAATAATTTATATCCATCATATCATCATCATATTTTGACTTCATCAATTATATTCGTGATCATATTTTGACTTCGAAATTACCAATTTGGACAAAAGTTGGTCCTTCAGTTAAACTACATGTGCTCTAGAGTACTAGAACCAGATGAAAGTAAAGCTACTTGTTTTTGACCAAAAACATTCTCCTTAAATCTGTCTATTGAATTAGGGTTTAGGAGAAGGTTTTTTCTCGACTAAGTGATGAAAAATAAAAAGGATTATGTCGTTGTTCCTTAACTTTCTTATAAAAAATTACTTAGGGAATAGACTCATGAAAAACAAATTACATATGTGCAATGGTTTTGTAAAGGTTTTCTAAGGATTTTTGAAAAACAATAACGTTACACAAATTCTGTAGAAAATCTTCTCCCGTACTGGCATGCCGAATGTCGAAAAAATTTTACTTCCTCACCTAACATCAGGAACATTTTACTTAAAACCTAAGTGCCATTCGTTATGAACCATTGAAAAATTCTACCACGATATGAAATTTGAGAAAAAAGCAAAGAAGGACATTCCATGATGAAAGACTACTATTGTTTTTGTAGAAAAGAATATTTGTCATCTCATAAGCGAAAAAAAAGAGTCATTAATTTTTTTTTCTTATTTAAAATTAATAAAAATTTATTTAAAATTAGAAACGAGAATACATATAACTTTCCTCTTCAGAAAATCTTCAAATTGAGGGGCAACATATATGTAATGGGGAATGTTTTGTAATGCATTTTCATTGATGATGAACAAAGCAACTGAATAATTAAAAACGTACTAATATATAGACGTTAACTGAATATTGAGCTACTGCAGCTGTATTTTAATATACATTCCATTAAATTGACATAACCAATAATATAATTAGAAATGGTATATGATGATTCCGAGAATGTAACTGTCCGAAGTCTAATCTTTTTATCTTTGGGCTATGACGTTAAGATATAAAAATGAAAACGACAAAAAATAAATATTTCTCTTATTTTTATAATTGGTAATAATTATTACTTTTTGATATATTAATCCATTTACTTCGATATAGTAGTATCAACACTGTAATTATTAAAATATTTGTTTGTTATAATCTTAACTTTGTTTATGTTAGCTAAAATGTGATAAATTTAACGTATTATGTTACAAGTGGAACCAACAGAATTATTCTACGGTGAGGTGCTGTCTTTCCCATCCACTTATCGTCCCACTCCCATTTTTAATGTCACCATTTAACGATGAAGCGTCAGCTTATTTCTATGTAAGACAACTAAAAAATGGTTAATTCAAAAGCGATAAAAGTATAATAATTTTATGTTTTTGTACCTATTCATAAATTAAGTCCCAGCTAATGGACTGCGAACAGTGTTTTTGTACTTCACTGTTACTATCCTTAGTAATTTTACGAACTAATTTGATTTTAAAATGCATCCGCCAAAACTGACAATCTGCAACTGATAATCCGCCAAAACTGCAATTAATTTTTATTTGGTCAAGTAATCTATGCAAATAAATAAAATTGAAGTATTTTTCTGTGATTCCGAAATAACGGTCTTTTTCAAACTCATATGATTATTTGCGCGTTATCAAAAACCAAACACCCGTTTTTTATTTAATTTTGTCTTTCTGTTTGTCTGTTTGTTCTTTCAAACGGTAGAACAGCTTTTGAAGAAACTGTAAAGAATAATCCAAGCTGCCTTTTCTCACGGAGATATCTGGAGATCCTATGTAAATTTTTTAAAATCAGTTGAAATTAGGAGCGAAATTGCAACTGTCATAAATAATATAATATTGAATATGTATTATAAAATAAATATTATAATAACAATTTATTGCGCGTATCGTAAGAAACAAGTCTGCGCGTATATCGCCGATGTGCCGTGTCGCCGTAGTCCACGCTGCCGCCACGCTACGCCCCAATGCCGGCAGGTGGTCGCTATCCCCACACGCACGTCCCCCACAGTTGCAGTTTCGCGGTGCGTGAAATTTATATCACAATGGCTCCCGACCGCGCGGACTCAGAACGCGCTAATGGACAAATGTGGATGGTCGTGTCGCGGCTCTAGATTATCTTGCGATATAATCGGTAATCATTAATGGACCAGGAGGCGATGTAAATACTTTCTTGATATTAGTTTGGGAATTATTTATAATTTTGTTCCTCATTCAGTAGTTCTTATTTTGTTTTTAAAAAGTTTAATGCTGTTTAATTTAGTTCAAGCACCAGTTTAATTTTGTTCAATATTAAATAGGTAGATTTGATTAGCGGACATTCATTTGTATTTAAGAGATATCAAAATAAGTAAGATATTTTACCTTTTATTTCACAAAAAATGTTTTTAAAAATGCAAGTGTTCCCTTTGTATTTTTGCGAGAAAATATTCGGACAGCGCTTTATTTCAAGAAAACAGAGAATCCGTATAACAAAGTTGTTTTTTTTAATTCCACGTTTATATGTATATATTAGTATTATACAGTTTATAATTTTGTTTTACCAAAAAAGTTGCAATGCAAATGACTGCAGAATATAGTAAAATCACATATAACGAAGTACTTGTCGTGTTATGATCTGCTAACGCAATGTATTAGTATTTTTAGAGACCTTTATTCTTATAGAGTTTGGAAAGAAATATAATTAAAAAAAAACAATGTTTCTAATAACTTTTCTTATTCTACATTCCACACGCATGAACTCGTAAGCACAGCGAGTAGTTCAATATTATATCATGTACCCTTCCTCGTGGCGCAAACACTACTCTTACTTAACAGGTTTTTTAAGAACTGCATCCACTGAATGCAATCAATTAGAATATATAAGTTTGGGTATTGTTATAAAAAGAACGACCATTTAGTAGCAATTATTCAATTCTGCAAATAAATTTAGAAAGAAAATAATACACCGAAAAAAACCGGCTTAATGCGAGCCTGGCTGGCACATTATGGATTCCATTCTTTGACTGAAGTAAATTTATTTTGTTTTTTGATAAAGATTTAATTATACCTAGTATAATTGAGTGAGAGAGATATATACATTATGGTGAATATTCCAATAACTATGGAAACTAGAGTAATCATAGTATTTCTATAACATTTGCGTGGGTTTATAAAACTTAACAAAACTTCAGTAGTTACGGGAATAAGAGGTTGGTGATATATTTTTTGGTTATTTTTCAGTAAATCTTTGAAGGCACAATATCTCTAGTTATAAAATGTTTTTGTTAACCCTGAAACAAAGGGAGGCTTCTTTTCTTATGAATTAATTTGGGTTTTTGACTTAAATTTCGATTGAATTTGGAATTAATATAGTGAGTAAAGTATTTAGTTTTTTAACGCATTAATAATTAGAGATCAAGCAAAACACATGACACGCGAAAGGTGGGTAACATTCAAAGGGTACGGTAGATGAGGAAGCTGAGTCGACCATAG
This sequence comes from Druceiella hillmani, assembly GCA_039881145.1. Classification (NCBI taxonomy): domain Eukaryota; kingdom Metazoa; phylum Arthropoda; class Insecta; order Lepidoptera; family Hepialidae; genus Druceiella; species Druceiella hillmani. The sequence continues at coordinate 104,506,662 of JAYKKI010000001.1, read as the reverse complement.
TAAAAGTATTTTTTCACGGGCCACACGTTAAATCGATCATTGTGGTATAAAAATAATATTTTCTTTTATTTGTAAGAAGTTAAAGGCAAATTTTTTCAGTTATTTACAGTAAATATTGGATGTGATTGCACTATCGACTTAGAGGAATTACTAGCAAATAATCACATTTGTTCTCCATATATAATAAAACATTTGGTTCATACCACATTTTGGCAGATGCACCCCATACCTGGATGAGGATAAACGCGGGTAAAAAATTTCCTTCTTTGAATTTTCGGAAGCAATGTTTGGTTACTACATGAAGGTGTACTCTTCATACAATGTTATGAAAGTATGGCAAGTAGCTTCACTCGCTTTTGCCCTAAACTGAAGTACTATGAGTTCTCTTCATTAAATTTCCATACTCTGTTTCTTCTGCACTCGCCGCAACTAATTTGTTATATAAAAGATCGAACCTCATGCCGTTTATGTATTTCTTCTCCACCGGGATGTTTAAGAGTTACTATATTACAGAAGTCGGTAAAAAAGTGCCGGGTTTAATATTTGCCAACTTAGTACTAATAAAAGGTTAAAATTTACTTCGGTAACTAACAAACACCCTATTTCTCCATATCTATACCACTTTGCACAAAGTGGATTAGATGGAATCATTAATTTTGTTATACAAGAGGAAAAGAATATACAAAATATTAAGTGAAATTATACTGACTTATATTATATTAATTAAACGCGTTTGAAGATCGCTGTAATGTTATAAGCCCTGATGAGAACGAACTCTATAAGGATGATGCGACGAAAGCCTGATGTAATTACCACGTGTAACTTAGATTAATAATAATTAGACTTTTTAGTCTAACTTTTACTTGCTTTTTGGCTAATATATATGTCTATAAATAGTCCTTCGCGTACGTTTATCTGTGCTCGAGACTTGGCGCGTATTCCTTTTTAACAACACAATCAGTCCAGTCATATGAAATAAAATTTTCACTTAAATCAAATATTATCTATGCTATCAAACTAAGTCAAAATATTTTTGCCGTGACTACATTAATAGTCATATAGTATTCCTCGTTTCTTAATTTTCATCTGTGAATTTAATTTATATTGTTATTTTTAAATAACCTAATCAAATTTAAATTACATACAGCTATTATTAGTATAAATAAAACATTATTTGTAAGTTTACTATATGTATTATTGTGGAATTTTGTGAACATGCGAACAGAAAATCATTTAATCACTATAGGCATTAGGAACGGTTTTCATGGAAAATTTGCGATAGCAAACTCCTCGACCATTTGGGGTTAATTTGACTTTGATCAACTACCCAACAAATTTTGTTCTATGTTTAAAGTAATGTATGAAACACTTGTAATATGGTTTAATTTATAACACTCTTGTTACTTAGCTGCTCTAATCTATTTCTCGATCTTTTCCTTGTTTGTTTCATTATCTGTTTTTCCAGCATGGCAGCTCAATGCACGACTGTTCCATATTGAATAATTTAATTATATCCGCAAGAGTTTTAGGGAACTCATTCTTTTAATATTTGATAACAATAAAAGCTTTCAATATGACTGTTAATACAGCTTTGTTCTTTAACAATAACTGCTATAAGGTAAATTTAAAAAGCACAAGATAAACTTAAAATGGAAGTTCGATGAAAGTAATTATGATGTTAGCTATGTGTTTTATAATTTATGTTCTGAAATAAGTTGGATATAAGTGGATGTAAGTATGTAAGTCTTTCAAATAAGCTAGCGAGCAAATAAAGAAACAAGAGAAACATTAAACGGTATCACTTAACCTCCACAACGCTTACAATGGGTCATTAGGATGCGATCTTTTTCCGGTACGTGGGATTATAGCCTCAGTAAAGTGTGGAAAGAGCACGCAATTAAAAATTTATTGACATTAATTTTCACGTGTATTCTATCAAATCTCCCTAAACGACTTATATTCTGTCGCGTATATTCTGTTAGAACTCCCTAAATATCTGCTAGTAATACCTAATTCTAGGCTATTGGTATTTATTAGAAACAAAAGCTTCAGACATTGATTAATTTATCGGAAATCATCCATGTTTATTCAATTCATCTATACGTTAGCATGATACAATACATGGGGAAAAAATCGTACTTTTTTATAATAATTTTGTCTATATATAACATTTTTTCAAGTCTTTCAATCTCTCTTTTACTTGTCTGTGTAATTAGCTAATACTCAATTCATTCATCATGTCTCGTATTCAGCTCGACCAAATTATTAATATATAATTGTAATATAAAGAAATTAAACATTTTTCTTTTATTATTTTCATGATATGCGGAAGAAGTTGTTTTTAAGGAAATAAAAAAAAACTGCCCTGAATTAAGACATGCGCAATAAGATACAGTATCATACATTATATGGTGCCTTGAAAAGGTAATTATTGTCATATATATAAGACTTCAAATTTTTTTTATTATACTTATATCAACGAATATATGGTGGTTTCTTTTTTCTCTTTCTTACTCTTTATCCTTGGTATGATTAAGTTTATTTCTCTCGAATTTTGAACATAATTTATTTTTGTTCTCGAACAGTCGCACAGCAATTTTTTTAAAACCTAGGAGTTATACCATTAGTCCTAAACCTGATTCACACTTAACCCTCTTTTTTATGGAAATCTTATTTTTCATGGCAATACTTAAAGTTAAAAAGTAGATTTTACTATTTTTGTGCCAGCAAAATGAAAAGTTGCAAAAGGTTACTTTTTGATATTGCCAGGAATATTTACAAAACTAATACACGAATATGGACGCAAATACAACTGCTTTCATGTGCGCAACAAAAATAAATCGACGAAACGGGGCAGTTTTTGACTTTGGAATAAATATTTCCCGTAAACCTTATTTTAAATTCAAATGTGTTGCCAGTATACAAAGGAAAAAGAACCTCAAAAAATAGGCCCTTCTTCGTGCACGTTGTATTATATTTTGGCGATAAATTGATTATGATTCCTATTTTGTTAAATATTTTATGAGGAAAATGCGCACCCAAGGTGAATTAATGCTTTAAAGTATATTAATTAAGCAATTAAATGCCTTTAAAAACTAGGACGCAGTTGCTATTGCAAATGAAAACTACTCATAAATGCATGTAGTTATTTTTCAAATTAACATTTGCATGAGATTACTTAATATTGTGGAAAAAAATGTCTTACTTCTGTTGTCGTTCCAGCTCTCATGATAGCGAATCAACTCATGCATGGGACCACAATGCATAAGAATATAAATAATCTGTAAGTGGAGGTGTGAACTTACTTTTATTTTATAAAATAATAATGAAATATATTTCAGTTATTATAATAATAACCAAGAACGAATAAAAAGAATAATGAAATTTTGATTATGTAAATGCATTTCGTCGAGTGTTCTTGAATTTCGCTTCATTTGTATATTATATGTTCTACAAACACTTTCAACAACCTTACATTTTAAATAATTTGTGTTAACTCATTTAATATTTATATTTTTTTAATACTTTCGTATCACAAACTGTGTTTTTTAACCATTTCCAAATAAGAAAACGGCGCATTTGTCGCTAATTATGTATACATATTTCTGTTTTACTTAAGACCACTCTGCTAGTAATTATGTTTTTTAGAAGTTTTTTTTATATTCGCAGAAAAATATAGGAAGTAGATTTAAATATTTTCATTAAAAGTCTAGAAGTAGCTTCCTATAATACATTTTTATGAAACAAACGTTATGAAGTACTTAGATATAGTTTGTATTACTCACTAACGAAAAGCATTAAACGGGGTGCGATTGAGGAGAAAATCAAAATTATGAAATTAATTCGTATAAAATTTATCACAAATGATAAATGGGCCCTTATTTATTTGAAAAACCATGTGACTTTAATATACAACCTACGATTTCAAATAAAAAACGCCCAGCTGCTACAAAGCCAATTGTCCATTACAAGAAATAGAAAATGAGCTTTTCATTTTGAAATTCTTTGTTCTCGAACGACAATCGCATTTATTTTAACGAATTCCTAATACATTTTTTTCTGTAGTTGTAAATAATTTATTCCATTAAAATTTTTCTTAAGATAGAATCTATTCACACTTAAATGAAACTACGTGATGTAGTATTATTTTTATTTTCTTCAATTTCTTTACCACGACCTAGATTTCGTTGTATTACAACATCTTCAGGTGGGATATTAGCAAAGAAATTTTTTAAGCACTTCAAAGTTATCTGATAATTTTGATTCCACATTTTGATATTTAAATTCCAGAACTTACTAAAGTCTTCTTGATTATTCAAAATAATCGCAAGGTGTTTCCTTAATAATCACGATGAACGAACACACAAAATGTCGATCAACAATAATATGAGCTCATTAAGCGAATGGGAATATAATGTGCAACCATGATAAATGGCCAGACGACACAACATTCGAAGGAAATTGAAGGCAGTAAACCTAAATATTCAAGTGGATTGCTGAAAAATGTTCCCGAGCCTTTAAAATTTGACGCATGTAAAGGCCTCGTGTGGTTTCCAGACGATTAAATAAGCGCCTGGCGCGACCAACCTTAAACTTCAATTTATTCAAACGTTTCGAAGTGCCCAATTTATTTACCTCGATGGTGTATAAGGTGGAAAATAAATTAATCGCAATGTTAAACATTTCTTTATAATGCCTGTGGGCAACTTATATACTTCTTTAGGAATACCAAGCAAATCTATGATCATAAACCTATCTGGTTTATTTATTTTACTTTCTGGTACCACATCTGTTGTTACAATTCATGTACACGCAAAAACTTCCTTCGTATATCTGAAACTTGATAGATACGCTAAGATAAACTTTTTCTTCGTTTCTAGCTAATACATTTCAGATTTTCTAAGTGTTACATACGTAAAAAAATTTAATCTTTTCTAAATAGATATTATGGTTTTAATGATCTGCAGGGACTGAGTGACCGAATATCTATCTCTGTACCCTAAAAGTCTGTAAGAGTTTGTTTCTAGGTACCCTAAAAATAAGTAGTACGGATTATGTAAACTGTCTCATCACTAGTGGAGTTGAATTTTAATACATATATTTGATCTTATACAGTAAAGTAGTATGTATGTAAAATTTATTTAATACAGTTTGTTTAATTGCATTTTTGTAAGTTTATTAAAGTTAAAAATTTATTACGGTAAAAAAGCAGTCATAACCTTTACTGGTAAAGGGTGTAAGATCTGATAGTACGGCTTGGAACTGGATGGTGTATATGCTTTAAAAAACAATTATATTCCAATAAAGGTAAGGTAAATCTCATTAAAAATTATGAGAAGCGTCAAGTAGCCTTTTAAAAACCCCCTAAAAATAGTGAGTAAAAACAATCAAGATCTTATAGAAATTTGAGAGACGAGTATAAAAATGAAACAATAACTGAGTTAGAGCCTTAGGAATAAATTTATTAAATATTATGTTTGTTAAAATAGTGAACTCAGTCATAATAAATTCTTCTTTCCCCATCGCTTTGTCATATGATAACGTTTATGAAACCTAACAACTGTGGTTATTAAAGAGATAAATGTTTGGAAACTATTCATAGAAGCCACTTAAATCTGGCTTTCAATATGCACTGGAGCTGATGTGTGTGGATGTCAAAATAGCTGTGAAGCAATATTGGTAAAGGGTGTAAGGTGGAACTTGATAGTGCACTGCCCTGCACTTTAATGCGTTTCTGGGAAACGACAATAACTTTCTTCCTATTTAGTGTCGTTAACCATTACGGTATCATAGAATGCAAAAATATTTTCATCGTTCATCTGTTTTTTTTATTACCAAAATACTCACTGGTAACAAAAATAAATATTATCTTCGTTAAACTTTCTAACAAATTTTTCCAAAAATTTATATTTTTTCGGAAAGAGCAACAATATAATTTATATCGCTTTTATTGACTTACACTATTACACTTTTTTGTAACAGCCATGAAAATATTTGAAAAAGAATATGTAGAACTTAAAAAGGGCAAAAAATATCAGTTCTGGTTTGAAACCTCGTTTTCTATCTTCATCACCAAATTATATTTTGATTTTATTTCTACACTTTGGAATCTTTTTAGCCTTCCGTAGCCAAATGAGAACCCTTATAGTCGTGAGAAAACTTATAGTTCCGTAGCCAAATGAGAACCCTAATAGAACCCTATTCGCCATGTCCATCTGCATGTCACAGCCGTTTTACTCCTAGATTTTTAGTGTTGTATAGCTGAGATAGGGCATTGTTACTCATATTAATTTTTTCACCTACCACATTTTGTACGTATGGTTATAAATATGTATATATATATATATATATAAATATATATATATATATATATATATATATATATATATATATATATATCTTTCATAACTATTGGTGGTATGTTATGAAAATATTCGATACAGGGATGGTTTTGGATATATTAAACTTTAAAGTGGTCATTTTTGCTAGAGTTACGAATCCCTGCCCCCTATCAAGTAATATTTTTCTAACATCTAAGAAACATCCACAATAATTATATATATATATATATATATATATATATATATATATATATATATATATATATATATAATGAAACAAAAAAACAATTATTGGCTACATAGGCTCATCTAGTTTATGAGTAATGGGGTTTAAAATTTCCAGAAAATCTTCATGGATATGACTTCATAAACTGCAAAAACCGCTTTGTGTTTTATAACGTATATTTATTATGTTTTTGAAAGATATACCAGGTTGAACATTTATCGAAATAAATGGTGTAAAATAATATTACTAAAATATGTGTCATATTTTTTTGTGAAATTTATAATAGGCAACACATTTAAGTTGTACAAAATTTAAAGTCGTAAATAGATTATTAGAGAACTATGTATGTATCCTTAAATTTTTGATAGGTACCAAAATGTAAACATAACACCGAGAGTGTAAGTTCTACGCGTGCTGGCTCCTTTTTTTATTTTATTTTCCATATAATATCAATAGAGGACACTAATTTTTTCTAATTTTCTTCTTCAATCTCCTATTTTTTTATTTCATTATTTAAAGCCTACCAATATATCTTACAGCTCTTGTGAATTAAGCATTCGATTTGAAATAAATAAATGAAATCCACTTTAATAGGGAAAATCTAAAAATAATTTTGCGTTATTTTAATTGGATTACTACAGAATAGATACAGAATCAATATTAATTAGAATGTAGAACTCTCATCCTACGTTTGATGCCCACAGACCCGTGCAAAGCTAATTAGATGGATGTGGTTTTGTATTTAAATCTAAAGGTTCTATATGGTAACTTTTCAGATTAATACTTTTATGAAACAATTTTTAATTTAATTTTTAAATAGTAATTACTGTGACGCTTAGTTTTGGAATTTAGTAATAATTCAAAACAAAATTCTTCAAGTATAGAGCTAGATAAGTTACATAATATATAAATAACGAAAATAAAATAGTAGTTGTTCCATTAGTACTTGTTAGTTCTTAGCGCAGACAAGTTGTAATATTATTTTTTATGGAATCCTCAACGTCCAAGTACTCGAATTTGGTTTTTTTTTTAAATTTTATACAAATTTAATTAAAATTTTCACTGAATTTAACAATACTCTATTAAAATATTTGCATTGAAAGGAAGTCGAAATCCTACTTCAAATATAAGGTAAAAAACTAAAAACGTACTTTTTCAAACGCGCTTTTGCTAACATGCTATTTTCAAAATGACAAAAAGGCATTTGGAAGAAAAGCTTTTTAATTTTCAGGGTTCTATACCTTGAAATAAAAAAAAATACGAAACATTTAGAATATCTCTCACGGCTGTTTTCCTCAGACACTATTCGATATGAACATTTAAATTTTGGCAGAGTAACATATCGTATATTAGAATGAACACATATTTAAATAGTTAATATCCAAAAGTATTTATGTACAAATTTTAGCAGGGGTAATAAATTGTATTTCTTAAATTTTCTATATTGTGTCAAATATAACTTAAGCGAAGAATTCCTATGAATTTCAAAACTATTTATTTCAGAATTTTACGTAAGGTAATAGATACTAAAAATATCCACTACGATTTCTTTTATTTACATTTTTGTTTTGAAAGATATATATAAATATATATATATATATATATATATATATATATATATATATATATATTTATGTATACATATATATATATCTATATATATATATATATATATATATATATATATATATATATGAAAATCCCACTATAGGTATAATATTTCCTTATTTTCATATTTTCTAGCTTATATAATAACGGTAGCTTCACTCACCTCACCTAGCAAACGGCAAAAGCCACATATTATTAAAACGCAGAAGATAATTCAAAATGACGAAACATAAGACCGATTTCAAATACATAATACGAATCGAGCACAAAGTCATGTTTGAGCGCAGCATGAGTGGTGGACCCATAATCTATTGCGGCACGCGAAGAGTTCTGCATGCTTCGACGGTCGGCGGCTAAAAGGAAAGGAGCAACCGAGCGGGATTTTTTGTCCATCTGCGGTGCGGGGCGCGTGTTTTTCACCCTGTCTCATTCAGTGATCGCCCGTCTCTGTCGCGGCGGCTGTCTCAAGTTTTGTGTATTGCCATCTCTTGTTTTCACCACACTTTTGGTGCATAAAAGGGCATGTGACAGCGCAACAAATTTATTCACTATTTGCGTCTAGACTTCTATCATCTTACCTCCTTCTACTTCAAGAAAGGTACTTGTGTTAGTACTCGCTTCTGTACTTTGTTTATATTACTCACAACTTAACTATGGTTGTAGTTGAACATGATTTTCTTTTTGAATAATATTTTTCAGGGCTGATTCCGAATTTTAGCCATATAAATGTTAAGATTATTAAGTTTGGTCTAGTAACAAAGTAAGCTGATCGAAACATGGACAAAGTAGGTTTGCACAGTTGTCTGCGTCACTTAAAATTGGTGTAAGTTAACGATAATAGTTTCGTTTAAAAGACCTAATCATATGCTGGTTTTTAAATATTTTCAGATATTCCAAACTCAAAATTGAAAAATTTTTCAACTCGAATAAAATTCGCATTAGGAACGTATCCGTACACATTTATTTACTTATCACTTTTTAACGACCTACATATATTATATATATATATATATATATATATATATATTGTCCACTACATTTTTCACAGGCTTGAAAACGTAATGCATATTTGACATCTAGAATCATCACTATAATTTTTCTGCCATTATGCAGGCTTCTAAAAATTCTTCTCTTTTCTTTTATAATTTTCTCTAAAGATATAGAATTTTAAAAAAACATAACATAACAAGCCCTTTGAAATGATATCCCGCATTATTCATGGAATAAAAAAAATTCGTGAACTTATTTGAGCCAATTCCCCCTTAATCCAAAATTTCACTATGAATGTTTTAGCTTTAGTATTTATTGCGATATGTGGGTATATTTTATTACTATCTTAAATTCATCAAGTTTCTGTGTCAAACGGTTTCTGAGAAAAATGGCTGTGACAGATAGACGAGTGATCTTAGAAGGGTTGCGTTTTTTTTTGGGGCACGCAACCATAAAAATTAGTGGGTAGGTGACACATTGCACATAATTTCGGAGAATAAAATTTTGCAAATGAAACTTGAAAATGAAAAAAATGGTAAATGAAACCTAAATTTTATTTAAAGACTTCTTTCCATACCCCAGACACAGAGAAATGCTAATTGTTTTCAACCGTACTAAACATTTAGAAATGGAACATCTTGAATAGTAGGAAAATAAAGTACTACTACATAATAAATGAGATCTTTATCTGAAGCTCACACTTCCAAAAGATACGCGTAGATTTAAAACAGTGGAAAGTACGATGGTCTGATAGAACGAACGGACGCACACGCGAACATGACGAAAGTACTTGGATCTCACGTTGGACAACAGAACAATAAAAACGACAATTCTTTTGGAAACATTTTTAAAGACACATTGCAGATTCCCTCTATGAACATTTTTTTTACAGTGCTATCCCATAAACTTACGTAAAAAATCTCGTCAGGTTTTTGGCCCTCCTTGAAATAAAGTCGTATGCGATTTTAGTCATGATTTTCTAATTAAGTCAAAAACTTAAATGAAATTATTAAAAGGTATGTCCATCTAAAAAATATGACTTCTAAAGTTTCAACGCTGTCCTATAAAGTTATATAAAAATAATGTCCTTCAAGTATAGTAGTACCCCTTGAAATAAAATTGTATGCACTTTCGATTGAGATTTCCGAATTAAGTCAAAGAATTAAACGAAATATAAAAAATGTACGTCTACGACTTCTAGAGTTTTATTCCTATCTTAGAAGCTTAGATAAAAGGAATCCGTTTCGTCTGTGACTTTCAGGGTTAAAGAAGCTTCGCTTTATTATAACCATAGTTACTTTAAGAAATTTTGCACAAGGAACTTTTTAAAAATTAGCACAAAAATCTTATATAGATGCAACTAAATTATTACTTTACTTACGAAGAAGAGTAGAATGGTTTAAATGTAGTAAAGTCCTGCATTTAAATTAATGAGCTCTTATATAACTAAACAATACAAAACGATACAATAATGCTATGTTGTTTCCGAGTCGCCTTAACAAGGAAAATCCGTTTTTTTCCAATACGATATGCAGCAAAGTTCGTAGGAAGCAGCGTTAAAGCGTATTTACAAAAACAAATATTACTTCGCTTTAAAAGAACTGGAACCTTTTCAAAGAAAATTCGCTTAATTAAAAATTGCCCGTTAATTATAAAAAGTTCAGTTGCTGTTTGTTTCGCAGTTAAATTGACTTGATGTTACTTTATATGAACCTTCGACAAAAATGATTTTTTCTTTTCTCTTTATATACAATAATGAGGATGACTCCGCAGTGTAGGTAAACATTTTTGATTTCGAAAACCAATTGTACGGTATACTAGCATATTAAAAATAACTTTGTGTTCAGTTTCAGACTATGTTTATAATTAAATCCTTTTACCGATTCCTGAAACTATTTTTCACATTGAATAAATCATTGAAATAATGCGGAAATTATTTTTCGACTTGCGTTTACTTCACGCCGTGGTGTGTCGTCATAGTGGTATGTTGGATTGATCACATACGGCCTTTGACGGTACGGTCCACCCGGATATCCGGGTTCGATTCCCGACCGCTCGTCACAATGAAACTTATGAAAGATAATATACATATTCACCTATATATAAACGTAAAAGTGAAGAATTAATATAAAATTACACAACATAAAGACAGACAGCGAAGAGACAAGAATAGGGCATGGAAGGGAATGCATTCGGCAAATTTGATTGATGATATTAATTTTAAACACAATGAGGGCATATATTGTGTATTTGCATGCAGTTGATGTCATAATCTAATATGGTAATGAATTCTGCATAGGATGGATGCAGATTTCGAGGGTTATTAGCAAGTTGTTATTCTTTCTGGAACGTAATTAAATGTGACCTGACTGGTATTGGAATCTAGACAGGAGATTCGAATGTGTAATGGGATTATTAAATATATCGTAAAGAAACATAAAATTTTACAGATTGTACCGGCCACGAATTTGTAGCTATTGAAGTCATCGCTGATGTACATATTTTTAAGGCCAAAAACATATGAAATATACAGGTTATTTTAAACATGCGTGTATCTTTTATAGAATGTATACAATTTTATGAATGCTTGCTTTAATTTTCAAATATTTTTTTTTTCATTTTCAGTAATGAAACTCTGTCACTATTTAAATCGTTATAGATGTTTAAATATATGATTATATTTTTAATATTGAAAACGTATTAAATTTACCGATTCTTTACATATTTATGTCTCTTTGTCTACACACAACTTTATGAACGATTGTCTTAAGGTATAGAGATTTTTTTATTTTTGGATATGGAAACTAATGTGAAGCTATTTTTTAAATTCTACAATTGTTTTAAAGACTATTGCTAATTTCTATGGTTTTATAATTTTGTTTTGTTTTGATAAATTTTTATTTTGTGAAGTCAGCGTATTACGTTAGATTATCAATTTGTTTAAAATAGAGTACAAGTCGCCTTTAAAGCCTCCATTTGCGTTATTTTCGCTGCCAGATGTTTGCGACACACAAAATGTCTAGCCTTATATTCCTCTACCCCACTATTAGCGAATATTAGTTATAGGTTTTCCTATCATTACGTTTGTTTGATTCTCCTGTGACACGACTATGTATAAAGAAATGTAATACAAGACAATATATAGGTAACGTCAACGTGGACAATAAATAGTCATAATCGCGCCTAGCAGTGCTATCGCAAATAATTAAACGCTTGCTGACAGGCAGATATATGTCAAAGACGAATGGGTGAATTCTTTGATCGCGAGTGGTGCCATGCGACCTAATTGATGGTACGCATGCCGCGCCGCGTCCATGTTCGCGCATTACGCTGACAGTTTAATTGGTGGGAAGCGCTCCAGTGACAAAAAGCAGACGCGAAAAATTATTTCGAGAGGTCTCTTTTCGAAATTGCCCAAACATATCGGTCGCGGGTGATGCGGGCGGGCGGCCGGCCGTAACGGCTACGACAGGGTACCATATTGGAAAGCGTTATATTCCCGTTATACAGCTGCTGGTTTAATGTCAAATTCGCTTTGATGACCGTTTTATCGTGAAAAGTGGTAAATCACGTTATGAAAACAATATGACGTAATCATCGCGCATCCAGCAATTATTTGCAAACCATTACATTATATCTAGCTAACTAGGGACGTGGTCACTTGGTTACGATTTTGAACTAAGTAATGAATAAAATTTCACCAAAAGTGGTACATATTGCAAATATAACTAAGTACATAAATATTTCTACTTGCATATATACGTCATTGGGTATAATTGAATATTTAAGAGCTAGTGCCAAATAATATTTTACATCATGAAACGTTAAAAAGGTTCCTCTCTTTTTAATTTTCAAGCCACTTTGATGAAATTTAATCAATATATGTACAATTATTGGACATAGGATGCAAGATAAATGAAATAATGCGCGTAAAATCGTTTATATATATATATATATATATATATACATATATATATATATATATATATATATATATATAAATTATACTGAAATGATCTTGCCCTAAAATAAGTAACTAGTATTGTTCAGTCAGTCACCAAGGTACTTAATCAAAATTTGATATTCCAAAGTTGACAACATTAATTGATTTGCTCATATGCTAATTTTAACTCTATGATCAATTGTAAAGAAGTAAATGATTTTTCTTAATTGAATTTAAAGATATGTTTTAATAATTAGTTAATCTTATATTAAACTTAGGTAATTTTTTTAATGCTAAGTGTTCTTTTTCTGAAAAACAAAATTATTCACCACAAAAAATCCTTCCTATAATTGTTTCACAGGGTCACTTAAAAAGATCCCTTGCATCTATAGCTCCTTAATTTCATTTTGTTCATATTTCCACTATGTGGCTTACTTTGATTTTTAAATTTTCTTTTTCTTTGAATTCCTTTGTTTACTTATGGCAAAAGTTAATAACAACGTTTTCGTATTTAAACATTGTGGTTAGCTGGAAAATATTTTAGCGAATCACAATGGTTAAATTTACGCACAGACGCCAAAAAGGATTACAAAAATGAAATTGCTGTTATAATTTATGTTAGTTCATGTATATCAATATTGTAAAATGTTAATATCGACCACACATAAATATGCATTGATATCAGATTACACGAACATAATTCAAGCTGATTTGGTATATTCAAATGACGCAGTTCTTATCTCCAGGCTTGTAAATATACATTTCTAATACAAATTCATTTTTGTTAAAAACGATTTTCTATCATGATTGGATTTTCGTAATAAAATTTATGGTTATAATATTAGTTATTGGCGAAACAGCTTTGAAAAAATTCTTCATTTTTACGATTGAAAATCTGTTGAAACTCAAGAAATGTAAACCTATATGAAAAGCGTTCAAGCTACAGAGTTAAGTCAAGCTATTTTAATGTTACGTAGCATTTATAATGAAAAATGCATAACAAAATTATTTTTTTTTAATTTTAGGCTTTAATAAGTGTGTGTATTTATGTTATTGGGAGTTAATTTTATTGTTTTAATTTAATTGGGACAAATAAACTATAGCATAATTTCCATACAATACAATTTGTTACTGCTACACGTAGTAGAAGTCTATTAAGTTAATGAAATCTTTTTCCCGTGACGACAATATCTGTTCATTTTTATATACCTCATCAAAATGACATTAAACAACTAAATTTTTAATTAGTTGTTTCCGAAAATGGGAAATAGTTTTCGCCTATATTATTTCAGTTTTCATATGTCGGTTAATCGTAATGAAGTTACGTGAATAAGTTTTCAACAAACTTAACTCAGCCATATAAATTTGCCCAATACTATGGTTTTCCTAATTATCTTTGTTGGTCTCGAAATTAAGATCAAGGAAATAAACTAAGATTTATATTTACATAAAAAGAAAATGTTGAATAATATAAGTTATGTTCAAGTGTTGACTATGTACATTTAATTATAATGTGTTAAAGTTCATATCATTTACAAAATAAACATCAAAATATTTTCCCCAAGAGGTGAGCCAAAAAAATTGTAAATTAATAAAAAAATAGTGCATAATAAAACATTAAAAGAAATATGTGTAACTTAACATATACAACTAAATATATAAAAAGGAGAAATTTTCCTGCCAATTTCCGGCTAAGAAAATGCAAGCAAGAGACCTTTCAATAATAAAGTCGAAAGAACGAAGCTTAAAAGCTTCTACAAGTTTTCCACAAAAATCACCACAAACAAATTCAACTTACAACAAATTACGCAGCGTAGCACATTCGCGGTCAATTTTTCTGCCGACCGTCTAAGACAATAAGGAATCTAATTGAAAAAGCTCCGAATAAAACTTCCCATTGCAATGAGCTTTTAAACTAATGTCATGAATAAAAATTTAAATTGTAAATTTTACTCACTGCTCTTATTACTTTTCTTTCATTATGGAATCTCTTATCTCTCACGGCCAATTCCTCATTATTTTGGATAAAATGATACGTCTGTGGTCAAAACTGTATTACCTCATCCCATGCGTATATTACAATGCCACGTCATGACATTGTTAACTATATATTAAATATATAAAAAATTGTATAATCGTTTTTCTTGCTTTGTAAAGCCGACCAAAGATATAAGTTCATTATATATGTTGAGGCTAAGTTGCAATGTAATTGTGGACCGAGTTCAAGAGATGGGAACATTCTATCTTTGTGGAAATTTTAATGCTACATATTTAAATGTTTTATGAATCGTTGGTGCTACTACAAAAATAATGAAATTTTTTTGTCCAATGTTTTTTTTTAATCAAAAATATATTTATAAGACCATTTTCACAAGTTATAATACATAAAGAGGCTAAGTTTCAATATTACTTTAGATCATGTCTTGAGTAATTTTCCAACTTTACGAGATGGGAACAAACTACCTTTCTGAAAATTGTAATGCTAAATTTTTACATAATTTAAGAATCGTTGATACGTTGATACACAACTAATACTAGTTTTTTGTGCAATATTTATTTCTCCAAAAATATGTATATGAGACCATTTTTATAAGTTCATAATATATTTAGAGACTAAAATTCAATTTTTCTTTTGATTATGTCTTGTGTAATTTGCTAGATTCATGAAAAGGGGGACGTACCATCTACGTGGAAAATTTAATCCTAATTTTTTTAATTTTTTGTAAATATGATAAAAAAAGATTTAAATATTTAAATGCGTCCAGAACATATAATAAAATCAGTTCCGTTCAGTATGGTTTATGGCCCATGAACATTAGAAAAAAACCTTTTAAAACTTAGCGAATGATCAGCAGCTTGAAAAAGAGTTCGAATAAACTATTTTTTTTATTTTAGGCTTTCTAATTCACTAACGTTTTAAAAAAAATTAAATATTTTAATCGTAATGTGGTTCACGAGACATTTAGTATTAAATTTTTCGTAAATCGAGGCTTCAGGTTAACTTCTGCGACCACACCCACTTGAAAACTTAGGCTAAACATGGAAAAAGTTTTGAAGTTGAACTTTTGTTTGTCATGATACTATTCATGTAAGATCATTTTAAACAAATTAAACTGAAAACCACATTTTTCTATAGAATATATGTAAATAATTTCACGAAGTCATTTTTTGTGGGATTCCTTTGAGAGATGCATTAAGTTTCCGCTAATGTTGCGGAAACGCTGTCTTCCGTTCGTCAATTTATCGGGGCCTCTATTTTCTAAACAGACCAAGCCTAGACCTGAATTTGACATGCCATGTAACCATTTGACCCAAAATCGAAAATCATGTTTGAAGTTATGTACCATTTTTATTTCATTATGAACTATTTTACTGTAAAAGTACCAAATTTTTTTCTCTACTGGTTTGGGAGTGTTGTTGGAAAGAATTCTATGAGCAAAGTATGAATGTACTTAAAACATTTTTGTTGAATTGTAACGATAAGGGAGACCGTCAAAAAAGAAGTTGTTTGACCAGTTTTGCTTCCAGCTCTATATTGATAACTTGTATAATACAGGTATATTACTCGCACAGTTTATTCTGTGGCTATTATTCATATAGTTAATTCTGAATCTATACAAGTATCTATACAAGTAATTTTGCATCTGTTATCCATACAGGTAATTCTGACTCTATTTTTCATATAGTTTGTTCTGTGTCAATTATTCTTACAGTGAATTCTGTGTATAATATTCATATAGTAAATTCTGTGTCTAGTATACATACAGTTAATGCTGTGTCAATATTCATACAGTGAATTCTTTGTCTATTATTCATACGTTGAATTCTGTGTCTATTATTTTTACAGTTGATTCTATGTTGATACATGAAGAACTGAAGAGAAAAGTGTCTATTATTCTTATAGTTATCTATGTGTCTATTATTCATACAGTTAATTCTCTGTCTATATTCATGCAGTTAATTCTGTGTCTATGATTTATGCATCTAATTCTGTGTCTATTATTCGTACAATTATTTCTGTGTCTATGATTAATACAGTTAATTCTGTGTCTATATTCAAAAAGTTAATTCTGTATCTGTGATTCTTGTAGTTCATTCTGTGTCTACTCTTCAAACAGTTCATTCTATGTAGCAAACTGAATAGAAAACTTCTAGGGTCAATAAGAAATATTCCCAGACATTGATTGATAAATTATTGACTGTCGAAGTTGTGACTCAAAGGAAAAAAAATGCCAAATATATCTCGATAATCTATACACAGTCTGTAATAAATGACGTATCTACTGTTAGTACAGGCGATTTTATGAATCAAATTGAATAGAAAGTATTGAGAAATAATATGGGAATTCTTAGCCATTTCTGAAAAACTCACTGTCAAAGTTGCGATTTTAATAAGAAAAACAATACCAGATTTATCTTAATAACCTGTTTTTAGATGTAGCAAAGAGTGTATTTATTATTTAAACATATGATTTTGTGCATTAAGCTGAGTAGAATAAATTTATTAATGATATAATTATTCTCAGTTAATTCTGAAAAATTAATTATGAAAATAAATTGAAAGATAAATTACCAGGTCTACTTGGTAACCTACATATAGGTACAAAAAAACGTTTCTGTTATTCATATAAGTGATTCTACGCATTGACCTCCGTTATTTTTAAATAACACTGTTAAAGTTGCTATTCTGTATATTAAACTGAATATAAATGCTAGGGATGGATGCTATGATACGGAAAAATCTCAGCCAATTCTAAAAAAACTGACAGTAAAAGTTGTGATTTTTACGAAAAAAAATATCAAGTCAATCTTAATAAAGATTTGCACTGTATAAGAAATGAAGTAAGTTATATCTATGCAGGTCAGTGCCCATATCAAATTGAGTAAAAAATATTAAGAAACTACATGACAATACTCAGCCCTTTCTGAAAATACACTGTCAAGTTTTGATTAAAATAAAAAGTTATGAGATCCATCTTCATAACTTATTTGAAGGCCTAAAACACAGAATGTATCTATTATTCAGACAAGTGAGTCTGCGTATCAACGTAAGTGGAAAATATTAAGGAACTGTATGACGACTCTCAATCGCGTCCGAAAAGAATTACTCTCAAAATTTCGTTTATCACAAAAAAATGTATTTTAAAAATATATGAGACCGTGATACTCGAAATTCCCTTCAATATGTAATATTTTAAACACACTAATACTAAAATCACGTTTACCTACAGTATAACTATAGAAAAACTATATATACATATATATATACGTTTAACTATAGTATAATTATACTAGTTATTCAGTATAACTATATAACTCTATCGGTTTGTGTAACGATTTGTGAGTCGTGAATAATGAAAATATTTTTTTTAGTTATCATTGTCCTCTGTGGTGTCACTTTGAAACAGTACAAATAAGTTTATTTCTATTCACACCACTTTTGACTATAACTATAAATGATTTAGAAACTCTCTCGCGGCGCAAGTTCAAATTACACTTGGTTTATTCATAATATTTTATTTAATCACCGTTCATACTATTATCCAAATATATCAATAAAATTGTATTTAAAGTCTCCATACATTGATCGTTTCTTTCCTAAATTTCCACAAATCTACTGTACAATTTTTATTCTTTCTTAGCAAAAACCCTATTGTTTGAGAAATGGGGGGGGGGGGGGGCTATATCTGTTATAGTGTATCTTAGAAGACGTTCTTCCTAAAAGTATGAAGAAACTTTTGATACCTCCGGTACACCACATTAATAACTAAGCTATGAGTATAAAAGCACTAATTCCCCTCCCACTAAACGCCACAATTACCATATAAATGTTTTGGGTTATTAGCTATTAGAGACCTACGTGTTAATATTTTTATACTTTGCCCAACTTCAAATTCTGCTTCGAACAGTTTCTAAAAAAAAACGGCTATGACAGACAGATAGACAGAGGGTGGACAGATTAGTGATCTTATAAGGGTTTCATTTTTCCTTTTGAGGACGTAAGTTTAAAGAACACACTAAAAAGAAAGTAGATCCTATATTGAAATGTTCAGACATGATTTTTCTGCAATTTTATTAAAAAAGTCATCCAAACGCATGTCGGAATAAGCATAAGGTACGATTTATCAATTTTCTACAATACATCTCTTGAAACTTTCAATGCAATTTAGCTGAAATAATTGTAATTGAAAATTTTAAACTAGTATTCATATTGTACTTAGATTTTTCATTTATGGTTTGAAAAATTAAAAGAAAGTTACAAGTTGTTTTAGGATTTAATCTCTGCCAAAAATGAAAAAAGAATCATTATCCTTTAAACAACAGCCTACATTTGTTTTCTCATCAGAGATGTCTATTTTACAATACATCAGAGATGTCTATATACATGCATGCAATGTATACAATTGTGGAAACTGTGAGACTTTATAGATGTACGGACATTAATGATGACGTCACAAGAATTTTTTGTTTAACCTGAATCCTAATATATTAAATTTAAACAATTAGTCGCAACCTCTTCACTTTATAACCAAATTCATGTTAAAAATTGGTACGAATTATTTTATGAACTAACACACAATAGTATTCTCACATATTTCTCCAAAATTAGTTTTGTAAGCCAATTCATATATTATGTCGGCAAGGCTATACCCAAAAGTAAAATCTTATTAAGCGTGACGTCTCACAGCGGTCATGTAACCCGCCCGTGGCCCAAATATTAACCTAACGACGTTAAGTAGACGAGAGGTGAATGTGACTCGGGCTTTAGTTATTAACAAAATAAATTTTAGCTTTTGCCACCTAGTCCCTGTATACATGCTTTTTAATAAAATATACATGTTAACAGTATTGACATAATTCGTAATATGACATACATTAGTAATGTGACGCAATTTTGCGTATAAGTAAGGTTAACCAAGTAACGACTCTTTTAATTACATACATCTGCTTTGGCAGTGATTTTAACTGTTGAGATACAGTTTCTCAGCATTTTCTATTACTTATTTATAGAGATTATTCCGTGTGCCAAACTCTGAACCTGAAGTGTGTATGTCTGTACCTGAAGTGTGTTTCTATATTAAATTGTAAATTTTTTTCATTGAAATCTCTACTTGAGCAGTGTTTTAAGTGTTCTGATACAGTTCATTGACATTTACTATTAATTATTTATAGAGATGAATCTGTGTGCCAAACTGAGTATATCTGAAGTGTGTTTCTCTGTTTCTATTAAATTTTACATTTTTGTCATTGAAATCTCCACTTTGGCAGTGATTTATTCAGAATTATCATACAGTTCCTTAACAATTTCTTTTATTTATTTCCAGGGATGATTCTATATCATATTGAGTACATCTGAAGTGTTTCTAAAAAAAATTTATTTATTTTTATTGAAGTCTCCACTTTGACAACAATTTTTTTCATGAACAGTTGTGAAATTTTATACAATACCTAATTATTTTCTACTTAGTTTTATGTACAAAATCAAATTTCTACTCGTTCATGTATATATATATATATATATATATATACATATATATATATATATA
This sequence comes from Druceiella hillmani, assembly GCA_039881145.1. Classification (NCBI taxonomy): domain Eukaryota; kingdom Metazoa; phylum Arthropoda; class Insecta; order Lepidoptera; family Hepialidae; genus Druceiella; species Druceiella hillmani. The sequence goes on along the minus strand of JAYKKI010000001.1, from coordinate 104,486,007 downwards.
AATATGTATATATATATATATATGTATATATATTATAGTTTTATAACACGCAAACGGTTTTAACATACAGATGGACAAAGCGATTAGTTTTTTCGAGGAAATCGACTGATACAATAGCAAAATTAATTTCTATTTATAGGATATAAAAAAATCGTATTATCATTGAAAACCATTTTGGTGTAATGACTACAAGATTTCGATAATTGCAATCGGCATTTCAATTCTTGCAAAGTTGCTTTGATTATAAATGCGTTATACTTTATTTACATAATTGGTTTTAGATAATAGAATGTATTACACATCACAATATAAGGAGATGAGTTTCAATATAGATAGGTGCGTGAACGACGCCTGAATACTAATTTTTAAGTTCACGGGTCCATTGTTCTGTGTTCAGCTCGTTAAATAAAAAATTAACAGATAAATATGGAGCTCATTTGTAAGGAGACATATGCTGAACTCATTTACGTGTATAGTAAGGCAAAGCGCTGCTCACGACCCGAAAGTCCAACAAAATTTGTAAAGAATCCCACAGCTGTTTTGATTCGATCAGTTTTTATTGGATATAATTTTTTTAAATTAATACGTTGACATATGAGGTAACTATTTTCTCAATATTTTGTGCATTTCCATCTTTTCTACGTAGTGAAATAATTCTACTTTCTTATTGCTAACAACGACAAAAACGACAAATTCGGAATTGTTGATACTACACATGACCATATGTTGCATGAACAATTCACGATTACTCAAAGTTATTGTAAAGAGCTATATATGTTTTATATACATATAACAATGACCATATATTTCTCTAAAAGTCTAGAATAAAAACAAAACAATATCGAAGCCATGACTCTGGTTTTTCGATCTTTATATAAGTGATTTACCCATACTGCAATCAATGGAAGTTTCCCAAATTAACGATTTGTGAATGTTGTTGACTTTACACATATTATGTAATTTTTACCAGTTAATCAATCAATAATCCACAGAATATTTTGCATAATTTAGGCATATAGAATACAGATGAGAAAAAAAGAAACAGCTTTTAATTTTCTTTGTCAAAAAACTATAGGCCATTGCGCAGAGAATAACATATGATACAAGGATCATATACGTGGCGCACGTGCCACATCTACTCATCATCTATACTTATACTATATGTTCTATGATTAAGAACATCCCCGAATAGGTATCGTAGCACATCTATATTTTTAGTCTTCCGTGTCAAAACTAGAAAAATGATACGCTTATGGAATAAACTCTCATTCGTGTGCTAGTTCTCCTGTTGAACCGTTTTTTTTTCAGAGGATACACATAGAGAATACAATATAGAGAACCAACTTTGACATGGTCATACTTAAGAAATAACGAAAATAGGTATAAAATCCTTAAGTTTTTACACCTACAATCAATTTTAGTGGTAATTTTATGGTAGATGGGATCAAATAAAACGGCATCTTTATTTTAAGTTTTTAAACTCATCCTGTGGGATATAAAATAAATCTCCTAATATGCTAAAAAAAGTTAAAATCTTTGAGTTCAGCTAGAACCTATCAGCTACCTGCATCATATCCATTTCAATCATGGTAATACATATTTATTACGTAAAGACGATTCCCATTTGGTCGTTCATTTATACACGGTAGTTACGTGAAACCCAACCATTCTTATAATAAGTTCTCGTTAAATATCCCTATCACTTTCACATATTTTTTTAATTGTAGAGATCTTTGGTTGAAGGAATTTAGAATTTAATAGCCATTTCTAACAGGAGTAAAGTAATAGAATACACAAATTCTTGATGCTCCGCTCGACACAACTGCTCATGTTAGAAATCGATTAAACAATATTTTTTTTTAAATAATCCATGCAGGTTTTATTGAAAAATGCAAATTATATTTAATTCGGGGTCAAATTTTTACAACGTTCTGAAATTTTATGTAAATAATTGTATAGAACAAGCTTATGTATTTCTCAATAGATTATTACCATGATTTACTTTCTTCCCATTTTCTTGTTTTAAAGTGCTAAAATTGTGTATAAGCGAGGAATATATGAAATTTTGTGATTTTTAAAATAGAAAATAATTCAAGTCTACCATTACTATATCAACAAAGGAGTACAATTAAAAGAAGGTTATCAAATTTATGTTAATCTTAATTAGTTACGAAAAAAACACGCTCCAATTGCGTGAATTTTTTTGTAAATTTTACCTTTCCGTTAAGGTAATAATAATGAAGTCAAGGTAAGAAGTGAAGTCAAGAAGGTAATATAAATGAAGTCACATTACGTCACTCTGTGGATTTATGAAAACCATTTTTAATAAAAATAAACGTAACGAAAACAAAGGTAATGGAAGCGCACTCGAAGAAAATGTTGCCATTAATTTTAAAAAAAATTAGAAAATGAATAGCCGCTGCTCTTTTCCTGGCATATTGTGACCATGCGACGCGTGGTCATGGAACTCCGTTAATTTAGTAATGTACATGTAAACCTATTTATGTTGGTGAGTGTATTTCATATAGCGCAATGAAATTTTGTCCTGAAATACATTAGCAAAATGAGCGTGGCGAGAGGTGAATATTGAAAAGGATAGGGTAGAAACTTTGTTAAAGAAAACCAATTTTAATTAAACTTTTTTGTTTTGAACATAGTTCAAGGTTACTAGTAAACATATAGAAAGCGGTATAGATATGTTCTTCATGAGTATGTGCATGTGCAGTTGCGAACACAGATATAAATAAATAAATTTACTTAGTAAACAATTACTTTAGTTCATTTATGACCATTACATTCGTTAATAAAAAAATGCCAACGCCTTAAAAGTGCACTGACGAGTCAAAAGATAAAACCTTTATAATTTCGATGATGTATTTTAACTTTGAAGAAACCTTTATTTTAAGCATCAATGTGTCAATACTCATCAAATAAATGTGTTTTTCCCGCAGTCTTGTTAATAGTATATTTTCTTCTATTCTAAAAATATTCTGCAAATGTAAGTGAAATCTTAAAGGAACATGTTTACTAAACATTGCAACTAAAAATCAAGGCAATAATTTTTAAATACATTTTTAATTTTGCCTCTAACACAACAAATATAATAAAACTCATTAAAAAACTTCCTTGAGCATAAGTTTAAGTGGGCTGTTTCGAAAGGATACATATTATATTTCACTGTTAATCTCCCAGAAATGAAACCTCGAACAGATGTACCATTTAAATATCGGTTCCACCCTGACTCCTTGACAATCGCAAATCAGATACAGAAGTATTGGTTCATCACTACTGCTAGTATGGGTTATCGCCCGGTATCGTATTTTGCTCCCTCTGATTATTATCTCAAGTTTTCATGAAATTTTGTAAAATTAGACGAAATGTTGTTTTCGAATAAACTTCGTACATTATATTTTTATTAATTATATGAGATTACAATTTATAGCTATTAAATACACAACATTTTAAAATTTGTAATTTCTAATTTTTTTCTTGCTCTTTTCAAAACTTTAAGAAAGTCATGTATTTTAAAATTTCGTATAATTCAAAATACAACGATTTTTTTTAATCAATCAATATTGTATATGGTAAAAATATTGTTTCTATATCAAACCATTGATCTACTGATATATAATTGTGAAAGTCTAGATATATTTTAGAGTTATGTCCATTGAAGTAAAAATAAATATTCGAACAACATTATGTCTTTACTATTCCTACCCTACGTCAGAAATAACATCAAAGTTAATAGATACAAATTAAATAGCGCATTAAAAATTGCGTTTATATGAACTGATTACCAACTCCCTAATTTACAATTTCTTGATATATTCTGTAAGTGTCACATGAGTCGGTGGCAATACGAAAATCAGAAGGCTTAAACGCGTACGAAAAGTCCCGCGTCTTCTATTCTACGATATAAAACATCGCATTTTTCGAATCACAAAAAGCTTCTTCTAAAGCGGGTTAATATAATATAGGGTTGGGTAACGTAAAGTAGTGGAAGTTCACATTTCCCCAATATTTATTTCGTACGGTAGATATAGAGAGCGACCTAATAATTTGCATTCAAAAGTCGCACAAGCCACCATTAGAACTCCCCGACTATGTTGTGATATGTTAGATATTTATGTATGTCATTTTCTTTTTCCTTGTCACGTCGAAAAGGAGTTTGTGCAAATTTGCTTGAATTTATAGGTCGAGTTTTTACTGGGCATTTAAAAAATATAATTTCTCTTACATAATTATAATATATATATATATATATATATACATATATATATATATATATATATATATATATATAAATTTCTTTTTTTTTTAAATATATATTTGGCGGAAATCAGAAATTAAGTGTTTTGTCACGATAAAAAATTTCAATTCTTTTTATGAAGCATGTTCTTTTATTACTAAGTCATGTTAGATCATTTTATAATCAACTGAAAAATTGTGTTTTCCTCAGATAATTAATTACACAAGTCTTCTTCTAGAATATAAATAGTAGTTACACAGACCACACGCAGTACCTTTTATTTGCTCGTTATAATTGAATAAACAGAATTAACTTACTATTGGAATTACCGTAACGACATGCAGCACGAAAGCTTGCACTAGAACTCTTCAAACTAAATAATCAGCACGGAAATATCATCCATGATAGGAATATTGTTTGCTGCCAAAGTTTTCTTTAATGAATTATCATCGTCAAATTTCTTTCGTTAAGGGATTTTCTTTGAATTTGGAAATTAAAAAAATCACTTAGTGTCAATTTCGCACTCTAAGGTAGTGTCCTTTGAAATCCAAATTATATAGAGAGCATATAGTCTTAACAACTTATGCTTTTTGAGAAAAAGGACACTTTTGTCAATTTTTCATGTCGCTTTCTCTTGATTGATCAATTATAACAGAAATAGAAAAGAGGATTTTGTTCCTAGTCAAACAATAATATTTCGTCATGGTCTCAGAAAATAGCTATAATCTTTCCGTTCTACAAAATAGACCTCTAAGTTTTAAATTCTTTTATCATGCATAACAATCCTACAAAACAGTTTTGTTACCTTGTTTGTTATCTTTTTTTTCTAAGCATATCTATCCAACTAGCTGACTGTTAGCTCTGGGTATTTGGTCTTGTCCTTGACAAGGTGAAAGGGATCGCCGGTCCTCGTAGTCCTCGTCCTTTCTCGAGTGTAATGAAACCACGACTTTCTTCTAGGACCGGCTTTCTTCCTCCCAGCAATTATCATTATTAGTTGCAATTACTCAAATCTCTCATGCTTAAACGCATGTCCTAGATGTGAAAATTTACGTTACTTGATGGTTTGTAAAAGCTTGCGTTTCGGGCTAACCTGTCGCAGAAATTCATCATCGGTGTTTTTCTGAGTTCAAGGTGTGTAGATATCATATATTAGTAGGCCCACATATCGAAATTTCCTATGCGTTTCCTGAAATCACCTTAATAGTGCAGGCCTCGTATCCATATGGAGGTATAGGTTAAATGCAGCATCGGAGAAGACGAATTTGGAGGGGGATTTTATGGCTGCGATCGCAAAAGTAACTTTTTCAGTTTTCCAGAGGTATTTTTCGGGCAATTTCAATGAAATTTGTACCAATAGCCGTTTAGTACTGTAACCAATATTAATTTATCTCTGAAGTGGAGTGAACGCACCGATTCTTTTTTGGACGTGCATCAATAACTTGGACTAATTCCTTTCTGAATTTTTGGTCAACCGTTTTGCAAAATAATCGTTTGATTTTGGCGATATCTTCTTCACTGTTAGCTTCAATTGACTTGCACTTGTTAAGTTTTACATGATGCATTTTCAGCATACTTGCTTTCTCAGTACCTTACCATTTTACATCTAGAATTTAGCTAAAGAAATAAATGGTCAGTCGCTACAATCTATTATTACGGGTCCGCCTATCTTAGTCATTTTCAAAAAAGTGAGTACATAAGTTTTATTTTATATTCTGCGAAATGTTGAATGCATTATGAAAACAGGTTTTCTTCCAGCATTGCTATTCTTTCTGCATGCAGAATGCAAACGTTTCCGACCATAGACCGATAAATGTTTACAATCTTGAAAAATTGTTTAAAAGCGTAAAAAAGTCTTGTACACTTCCAATAATTAGGTTCTAAATAACGTCAAATAGAATGTAAAACTTCTGAAGAAAAATCATTTTAACAAATAAAAGCAGAAAAAGTAATTAAGAAAAGAGACACAGGTGGATAATCACACATATTAAGTAGTATTTTTTCAATTAATAGGAAGGCATTAGAGCCAATAAAAGCCCGTATTAGAAAACAAAGAAAGAGTTTTTTTTTATTTTACACTTGAATTAAAATTAAATAAAAAAAAATAAAAATGTGATAAATTAAAGAATACTTTTTGTCTACTTGACCGTTCTATTCTCACTTTCAAAAAGGACCTTTAATTTATTAAAATAAAGTCTTTATCTATAATTCAGTAGTTCATATTTTAGTTTCGGTAAAGTATTGAACATTTTTCCGTTTTCTATTTAAATAATATAAATACGGTAAATATAACAAAAAAAACATAACTGTTGGTAAAATAAATCAAACCAACTTCCATAGCGAGTCAGCGTACTTCCCATCGTTTTTGTATTCAAAATCTATCATACTTTCACAATTTGTATGGCCAAGTGAATTATTTCTATGGTCAATGACTTACCATGAGTTTATTAATAAATTTCTCATTGTTTAATCGAAAACTTGCGAACTATCAAAAGCATATATTTGCGGTTACCATTTTGGGGTCACTCGTTAAAAAACCACCAAATGTGTATCTGATCTAAGCGAGCCTTTTGCACCCACCGTTTTATTGAATTTTCTATATACATCTATATCGACAGACACATATAGGTTATCGTTCAGATTTTTACGATACAGTAAATTATGATGAAACTTATAACGCACATTATGTTAAATTATTGGTTAAAAATTTTAAAATACGATAAATACCCTCTAGAAGGGAAATTTTTGTCCTTGTTACCATGGTTTTCCGAAGAAATAAACCAAAATCATCATACTCTATAAAATCCGATAATTAATTACTTCTCGCATAATGGCGCACCAATTCAATGATACGGAAATATGATAATTGATTAGTGTATAATCAATCGAATATTTTTAAACGAATTCTTACCCGTCAGTACTATTTTAGTAACTAAGTAAGCTGCGAACAACAAATGCATTATTGATGCATTTCACTATCCTTCAGTGCCTTTCATTTGATGTCACACTCGGTGCAATAATGGTGGGTTAGATTGGTTTCATAATTTTCGTAGTTTCATAGTTTTTTAAATACTACTTGTTGTATTACATCCCTTCTTGAGAAAATCTTTACTGTAAAACATGTGAATTTCGGCTTAAAAGTACGTATGCATAATTACATACGTACTTTAATAAACTACAAAATACAACAACGTGCTCTTTGTCCTCTCGTAAATTGTTGAAAATATAAAAAATTAAATATTTAATATTGAAATATTTCAAATTTATTTATTATTTATTTAAAATTAATATTGAAATATTTCAAAGTTACGTAAAATATTCAAGTGAATACTCATATTCGCTAACAGATATATACACAACTGTTTAATGTTTTTCCTCTATATTATTCAACGAAGTCTTTTTATGACTTTAAAAGAGTTTTCATGCTAGTTTTTCGACCCACGATGTGGTACCTTTTAAACATTCGAAGGATTTTATCATGACAAATAACATTACGTTCAGCTTCGTGAATTTTGTCACACTTATAACCTCTCTTGGCTTTAATTCCCTGCAAATCGTGTAATTTTTTGAAAAACCTTGAAAATTGTGAGCTCCTCCCATTATAAAACGAGCTATTTCACTTCGTATTTATTATATTAATACTTTACAATTCTGAACAACGACGAAAAACTCAACTCTCATCGGCAAACAGCTAAATACACCACGCGCCTGGTCACTTGGTGTATGAAACCTAATCCCACGCACTAGCTGCTGACTCTCAGCAACATTGCTTTTCCCCACCTCCATCATTGACAACACAGAGAGAGGGAAGAGACACGATAGGGGTATGAGCGATACGTTAACAAGGATCTAACAATATTCAGTACGGCATGTACATACTCCCAAAAACCGCCAGCATTTCTGACCAACGAACCACGTATGGAGTGGAACCTGAATGTAGCCTGGTGCTAGGTATTGAATGGAACATTGAATCGTTACCACGTCACAATTGCAAAAAATTCTATGTCGCAGTTATAAAAGTTAGATTTATACAGTAGGACACCAAAACTAATCCAGTATAATTCTTAGTACATTCCTTACTTTTCTACACTTCCAATATATGGACTATAAAAACAGCCGATAAAAAACTCACTAATGTCTTTGGAGATGTGGTACCGGCGATGCATTTTGTCAGTGTCTTGCAGTTCAACGTGCCTATTGTCAAAGAAATCGGTATCCGCGATAGGCTATCCTGTGCAGTTAACTATTGGGTCCTTGTCATATTATCTGAAAAAATCGCCCTGGAACTATATGAAAATATCGCCCTGGTCATACTATCTGAAAAAAATTAGAGTAACAGAATAATTGAGAGGACAAGGCCTCATGGTCGAAAGCCTGCTCGCTGGGCACAAATGCCAAGATCACAAGCACCCTCAAAATTATCATCCTTGAGGCTGTAAGATCTGTGTAAGATCGTAGGAACTGGTGCCAAGCAATTTACACAAAAATGGCACTTATCATTGTGGATTACGATCCTCAATAATGAGGGAGCGATTAAAGAAAAAGTGAAAATATAATTAATTTCTTAACCTATTTGACTCACACAATTCAATTGTGATAATAACTACGTAGTTTTGAATATCTTTTATTCCAGCAAAACGTAATGAAATGCAAATTTAATATAGCTGACGTGTTGCGTTGTCAACTTTATCCTTTACTATAAAATTAATACGCTTGTTGAGGGTCTCAGCTTCTTTCTTAAATATTTCTAAAAAGATTTTAATCGATTCTTGCGCAAAATTAAAGATTAATTGATTAATTTAAACTTGGCTATCTGCATATTGCTCGATGCAATTTTCTATATGTGGGCTTTTCGGGGTCATAACAAGATAGTAGACACCCGTATATCTCAGAACGTAATACGAAGATTTCTTTATATACTTTTTTTTTTACGTTCAATGAAAGTAATATCCTGCCTCATAATCAGAAGCAAATATAACAGTTAAGAAGATGTTTAAAAAAGTGAGAGACCAGTTAAATCGAAAGAGTGTATCCAAAATTGAATTCAAGTCACTAATTGAATCGCATGTAACATCTAAAACAACACAAACGTTAACAAAATGATAGCGATAACGAAAACTCTTCCTCACAAATCTTGTATCAAAATGTGTCAATCAAACTTATCAAAATGTGATGAACATATAATCTGACAGTAACTTACGTATTAGGTCACAGATACGATTGGACAATTTTGCATTAAAAGTAGCAAGTATATTTATTCGATTAAAATGGAAAAGAATATTCTCTAGCCTGGTTACTAAACGAAGTAACGTTAGCAGCTGCAGTCAACTTTCAATTTTGTAAGCGCGCGCCATATCATTTTAGTCTATGAAAAAAATTAATTTTTGCTTTTACCCTCTGAAACAATTTTCGTGTATAACTAAAAACGATAAGCACAACCTATGCATCAGTGCAAATAGCCTAAATTACCAAATAAAAAATAATAAAAAAGTAATACTTTGTAAAGAGCATCCGATTCAATCGGATGCTCCTTCCATATTCACAAATTTTTGAAGGAACTTGTATCTTTATTTACTTACACAGACGCAGATGTATTTTGACATTTTCATATGGTACTAACATTTCCTTTGAAAACACCCTTTTTCTTATTTCCTTTGTTTCTAATGCAATGCTTCTTTCATCATTTTAATGAAACTATAAATCGCTTTGAGCACGACAGCCGGCAACGACGTCTGTCCTCACGCGACTGCCGTATTCATATTATTATTCTATCACATTTCCATGGCCTCTTGTACACACGCAGCCGGACATTAGACATAAACGACTTGTAGGGGGCAAAAACGACAATAGCTCGGTATTTTGATAATAACAATTATAATTATAATTTTATTTGGACTATACATGATCTTACAAATTATTATGTTTTTCTTACTCTGTGAATATACACATATTAAAATGATGTAGTTGTTTCCTTATTATGTACAAAGTTTTCTGTTAATCGGAATTACGTCAGATTTTATAACTTGGAAACGAATTGAGAGACAATGAGAGGGGGAATTTTATTTCACACATATTTTGTCTTAAGTTAAAAGCTATGTGACGTAAAAATTAGAGATAAAGACCCTTTCATGTAAATTTTAATAAAATATCTTGCTTGGCCTAGTTGCCCATTTATATATATATATATATATATATATATATATATATATATATATATGTGTGTGTGTGTGTGTGTGTGTGTGTGTGAGTGCGTATGTATGTGTGTCGGCATGCATGCATATGTGCGAGCGTGTGTACGTGCGTGCGTGCGCGCATGTGTCTGTGTATGTAAATAAAGGATGTAAAAGCAACATACATAACAATAGACCGATAAGAGTTGCCCTATGGCTAGCACATGTCGACTACAAAATAGCATTCGACAGTGTAGAAATATGGACAGGGTAAAGGTCTCTTAGAAATGCAAGTATAGGTCAAAAATATAGGAGTCTAATTCACCCCAATTTTTACCCTAGTGATAAAAGACGTCTGTAATCAACTAAATTAGAAATATAAAGGCTTTATGACGTCAGGTACATGTTTAAATAACTTGAGGTTGGTGGACGATATAGTACTGTTTCCTAATAATCCAGATGAATTTCAATGATTCAGGAACTGCATGAAACATTGCTGTCAGTCAAAAGTCATGACGTCAAAAACCGAGTCTTGCAACAATAAATGTGGACGGCGCTATACTCTAAAGCGTAGATAAACATGTGTACCCAGTCTAAAAAAACACGCATATCCAATCAGTGTATACAACCAGTCCCCACTTACGGAGCCGACACTTGGGTTATACCAATGGGTTATGCCGATTCTGCAAAAACTTATTGTTGCTTAAAGGGCGATGGAAACGAAGTTGGTAGGAATCGACAGCACCACGAAATAAATAATTGGGTACGGATATAACGCAAAGTTGCTAACATTGTCAGTAAAACGGTAAAATTTCAGTAGGCTGGCCACGTTGCCTGAAAGTCAAATTCATGGTGCAAAACGCTCTTGGAGTGAAGACCCTGGGAATGCAAAAGACAACTTGGGTGGCCGCAAATGAAATGGAAGGATGACATAATGAGAGTAGCGGGCACAAACTGGATCCAGGCAGCCCACAATAGAATCGAGTAGAACGGATTGAAGGAGACCTACACCAAAGTGGTTGAGGCGAGCTTATTATGATTTTATGCATATATATATATATATATATATATATATATATATATATATATATATATATAAAGCACACAGAATCGAAATATTGTTAAAAACCCTATAATAAGTTCATATTGGGCTTTATTATTGCATAATATTTTTTTAAATTTTTTTCCCTACAAGTTCAAAGATGTAAAACATCTAAACAACAAACTTAGGTAATGAAAAATATAATATTTTATAAAATTTTAATGAAAATTTTAATGTTTAAAATTCCAAGTTAGGGCATCTGAGATGGAAAGAATGCCGAACAAAACTAAAATAAGATGGGTGCCGCAATAAAAGAGATCAAGAAGTAGGTCTGGGAAACGATGGATCGATTATTTGGAGCAAAACCTCAGGAGAATAGGAAAACTTACCAACAGGATAAGAGAGGCGAAGAATCGAGTCAGGTGAAAAGTAATATATAATAATGGCGAATATCGCCGATGGAGGAAAAAGAAGTTCATTATGATGAATCTAGCATGATCAACCGAAATCCGCATGAAAACGACCGTCAGATTTTATTCACCTAAAAATTAGAATATCTGTTTTACTTAATCTTCTTTAAATGCACTTGGAATGTATCATATTTTATAATAACAATTATAGTTACGAAATGAGTTTAAAATAAAAAAAATGTTTTTTCCAAATCCAGCTTAGAAAATTTTTCATTGAAATTCATTGAATTAACTATTACTGAATTGTTACATTTTCCTAAATAGGACTATTGATAAATTGTATGTTGAACTATAATATCGTTAGCTTCGACTGAAAAGGGATGGCTGTTTTGTTGAAACTAAAAAAAGTAAATAATTTCTAACTATGAATAAATGCCAGACTAAAAAAAGTAGTCGACCATTTTACAAATATACAACGCGCCGATAAATTGAATCAGTATGAGATAAACGAAGAATTCTAAGATCTCGGGCTAGTCACTAACAACAGAGACAACTACGAACCTTAAGTACGTCTGTGTGTAGGAATGGCCAAATCAGTGACAATAAAACTGACTTAAATATGCCAAGATTAACAAAGGTTCACATTGTCCGGCTAGAACTAACAAAGGCTCACATTGTTCAGACTGAGGTTTACATTGTCCGGGCATTGATCTTTCCAATATTGCTTTATGATTCCAAGTCCTGGATCATTAAATTTGTGAAGAGGTATAGAACTGAGAAATTTAAGATTTAGTTCTGGTGTCATAAGTTACAAAAAACTTTACCACGGCTTACAAAACCAAAATCTTAACGCAAAAATATTTGCACTTTGATCGTAAAACCTAATTATCTACAGTTTACAGACTTCGATTTCTTTAATAAATCAATAGCATTGCTACAGGGATACCGAAAATTTAGAAAGACTAACATTAATATGCAAAGTCAAGAGCCAAAGCGACAGCCTAACTCAAGAATGTTGGATATGCCCAAAAATGCGGTACTACCACCACTAAGGCACTGACCATGACAGATAAGAACATTTGACTGCAAGTAGCAGTCTTTTCACCGCAAGTAGTCACGCTGGGAAGAATAAACGACTACGGAAAGAAAATTTTGAGAATTAGTATATACTTTGTTGCTACTTTACTCATTCTGACATAAGACATTAAAATCCGTTATTTGCACTTTATTTAATATTATCAATCGAAAATACTTCTCATATTAAACATTTTCTTATCACTTCTTTCCCTTGTTTCATATAAATTTGAAAAGCTTATGTTTTATTATCTGAACTATTGCGATATTTTAAGCCTGCTCATCATTATTGTCCTGAAGTGAGTCGTAATATGATATGCAGATTATATGTGTCCGTTTCTATAAAGAGGCTGTTCCAACAAGTGCTTACAATCTACATAAAATAACATATAAAATCTATATTATGTTTTGACTAGTTAACACTAACGACATAAGGTAGTGCCTTATGAACATATAAGTAACCTTCTGTTATCCCAATTTTGCTCCGCTACATTGTGAAGATAATGAAGGTAAATGCGAGAAGTAACAATTTGGTAGGCTATCTACGAATTTATCTGTGAAAACGTATAATAATTTAATCGGTAGAGGTATAGTTATCCCATTTTTTGCATTCTTTTTAATTAGGTAATAAAAGAAAATAAAAATTTGAATTGCTCAATTAAATTAATCTTTATAAATTTAAATAACTGCATATGTAGTAAAAAATCAACTAAATTATTTATTTCTAGTATTTAAGGATTAATAAATACTAGAATGTTTTTCAAATTGCAAAGATCAGTGTAGTGTTAGAATTAAAATAATTTGATTGGAACAACAACACAAGTTTCAGTTGTTTTAATTTAATATTTGGGACAGCGAAAAGCAAATATATGTATATATATATATATATATATATATATATATATATATATATATATATATATATATATATATGTTGTATAAACGGAAAACTAATTATAAAGACTTCCAAAATTATATTAATATGCTTATTTTATTGCTATGATAGATGAGTTGACGAGAATTGTTAATAAGCTAATAGAATAGAAAGTTATATAATATAATTACAGTATTGGTATTTTTAAATTTTATCTATTATTATTAGTTTCATTAATACGATGAAAAATTTTATTGCTTTAGCATTAGGGAAAAAGTCAATAAAAAGAAAGAAAGAGGAACGTTACCAAACGAAAAGTTAATGGGTACACACGCATCACATCTACGTCTGTAGGTGCGTACATATATGTGCTTATGTAGGTTTATAACATCTTAAGAATACTTCCGAATGACTAAAGAATTTTTTTTTAAGTATTTTTATTATTTTATTTATACTATTAAGTATTTTGTGTCTTTCCTCTGTCTCGGAATTCCATTTCAAAGACAATTTTTAACTGCAAGTTTATATTAAATTAAGTACAAAGATTCCTGTTTTATATCTAAATTAATAAACAGTTAAATAGGTGGTGAATAAAAGTTGAGCATAAGATTACGGTACTACCTCACTTTCGCACATTAAACAAAATGGCAAAAGAGTGGTAACGGCAAATTAGTTCCCCCGTTATCTCAGTGGATGCTGGAGTATGAAAAGTACCTTCAATACATTTGACAACGCTCATTTTAACCTTCCATTGTTACATACAAATGACCTTAACTAGAGGTTAACAAAAAGAGACTCTAGTACATAAAAAGTGTGACTCGTGAAAAATGAGGTGTTCTTACTTTTTATACAAAGTTTTGTATTTTAATGGATATTATAATGGTTTCTTATAAAAAACAGATGCCACTGTAAGTAATTCCGCAGAAATCTATACCTGTATGTGTCGCTAGTTCACGAGCGCCCGCTGTGACTTTCCATTTCTTTCGGTCAGTTGCAATTTTTGTTTTATTTAAGTGAATTCGTTGGTTTACCAATTCTACTTTCATTTATTTCTATCATGTTTTCTTTGGGGCACATCGTTGGACTTTCCTGTGATTAATTCATTGGAGAACTCAACCAGTTTTCTCAGATTAGTTAAGTACTTCCATACATTAATGTTTTGATTTATATCTACCAAGTAAAGAGAGTAACCCATTGAAATGAAATCAATTTCTTTGTCCACCATCTTGATTTGCTTAACAGGGTAAATGCAAATAAAATTGGTTTGCCATTTTTTTCGGAAAAGTTTAACTTTTGAAAATTTATTTTTTCCATCCAATCCCTAGGTAACGTCGTACCTCGATCGTGTCTTAGATATTGACGTAGGATACAAGCCATAACTGTAATAATTTTCAGTAAATCCAGTTAATATTCCTTACGTGTTTTACATTTCGAAAGACAGATACCAAAAAAAGGACTAGAAATTTATATCGTTTAATGGAAGGAAGATGTAATATGGTGCGATATAGATGAAGCTTTGCCACGTACTGAGTAAAATAAGATATTGAGGAAATTCTAAGAAGAATAGTATTTTAAATAAAAAAAAAAGGTTTTATAAAAACAATAAAAAGTTCTATAAACACCATTAAAACTTGAAGCAGTTATTTATCCAGCAATAAAATATCAATTTCTTGTTATCGAATGCCGACTACAGCTCTATATTTCTATGCAGATGCAACTCGTCTAGAAATCCAGTTCTTTAATTTGGAAACTTACTAAATACTTTATTTACATCTTTAAATTTTCAACCCTATAGAAATTATGAATATTTTTACATATCATAAACAAATATGCTAGTGAACCACCAAGGTCTTATTTTCAGCTAAAGTAGGATTTTATTTAAATGTTTAAAAGAATATTTTCCTTAACGTTTAAAAAATTTAATATCAGGAAGGAAATCGGACTGAAACAAGAAATGAAAACAGGTCCTCGATGTCATAAATTGGTAAGTTACGCACATCTTATAACTATTATTTACAAGTGGATGCGAAAAACATCCGCATGATTGATATTTGTCCATATAATTGGTAGTTTCCTTTGTGTAAATATCAGATACCATGACTAAAATCATCAATTCTAACTATTAAAACATTTACATGACAGAATTTGCGTGATAGTTGTAAATTATACTTCAATTTTAAAGCCAAGTATCGGTAGTTCTTACGTTTAATAGGTTATATAGACCTTTTCAGGAACGAAAGAAATTGATCAACTTATTTGTATTTTAAATCGGTCTTTTTTTAATTTCCAAATTTATTTCTGCGTCAACATTAGTACCAGACAGATTTCGCACTTTAAAATTCTAAGTAAAAAATACCTGTCATAAAACCAAATATTCGATAACGACATTTCCCTAAGTCTAAAAAATTTTTAATTTGACCATTTTCTAACGATTTAATGAAAACAAGTTCATGGTAATGACATTTAATGAACAATGGTTTTCGAGAAACTGTTTACATTGAATCAACTAATAACTTATTTCATATTTGCCTTGGAGTCAAACTTCGATCTCGAATATTTTAACTGCGGGCTTGTTTTATTCACTGTCTACATGATCGTAGCTATACATTTAACTCTTTTATTGCAAAGTTTTATTTTGGTATAAAAATAAAATGTGATCACTGTACATAGAAAAATAAAAAAAATTAATAACAAGTTTTGTTGAATATTATTCACGTAGAACTCGATTTCGCGAATTAGGAATTATAATTAGTATATTTTCAGTATTAAGTGTCTACATTTTGTATTACTGAATGCTTAATTTTTTTTATTTATTACATAAAACACATTCTTAATAAAATCGGCAAAATATTTAAAAGCACAAAAATTACTTCACATAAATTTCCATTAAACAAGCAATCTATTGAGAAATAGATAAAATAAGTAAATATCAGAGTGGACCCATGAATTACCTGGAGATTTTTCATTTCACAAACTTTTATATGTAAAACACAAGTCGATTAATATGTTCTCAAGCCTTTACTTAAACTGCACGTCCGCTCGAACGACGTCATTAATTAATCTGTACCTACGATGTGATGCGGCTCGCGGACTAATCAGCATAGTCTGTCAGCTTGCCCGCCATCCACATGGCTGATTAGATTAACCCTACAGCGGTCGCGTACTAAAACCTGACCTGATTAGTCGCGTGGAGTACAGTTGTATGCTACTTATAAATCGAAATGAAAACATGTAATAAGCGTCGTTTACTTTTTATTCTTTTTAAATCTAATAATTAAAGTTTACTTTAATATCAATAGAAACAAATCTCAACCACAGTGTTTAAAAAAATCAACGAAATTGAACAAAACCTCTTTATGGCACTAAAAATTATATTTTTGTGGTATAATTGAGATCATAAAAAAAATAATCAAAAATACTTAAATCTAATTGGTGTTTTCTAAATAAGATAGACAGATAATCTTTGAATGATTACCACGAATATACTTTGTGCAAGTGATATACAGTTTTCGAGTGCTTTTGTTGCGCTTTCTTCTGCAGCGACCTATGGACCTTGTTATGATTATTGTTGGTTCTACTAGATTATTCAGCACAGGGCTGACGTTGTTGCCGGGTTTTCTATTTGAATAATGCCAAGAAAGTCTTTTATTTTAAATACTAGACTTTTTGGTAATTTATTATTATCCAATCTTCATCGAACCAGAGATTTCATCCAAGCCAGAGACAGGTCGATGAGGAAGTCAAGCCGACGAACAACTTCATAATTTTTATTTGCCGTACAAATTCATAACGCGTTTAGTGCGCTGAAATTGACCAAGTAAGAAAGGATGGTTAGAGGCTATATTTTTTAATTCGTGGACACGTCATAGAAGCAGCATATCTTGTCTACCAAGTGGACGCTGTTTTTTATTCGTTTATAATAAGTCCTGTATCGGCATCAATTGCAGAGTCTTTGTGCATTGTTGACATCAAAATCACAACTTTGTTAAGTTTAGGTACATAAGAAACTAGCATATATGGTTGATGGAAGCCAAATTTTGAAGAGAATAATAGATTTCCTCTCATAACGCGATATCCTCTTTTATCCTTTCATACTGTAGCAATCATAGTGATCCCATTTTCAAATAATTCTTTTGCTACGCGAAGAAAATAAAACCAAATTTCCATAGTAATATTCATGTTTTTACCTAGCACTGGACGTGGCATCCTCATAACCACATCGTGTTTTTCATTGCTCAAGCGGAATGGGCCTTCAGAACCTGCAGGGCCTTCCCGAACTTGGTGGTATCCAATATCATCAAAGCGCAAAGACCTTTTATTCTGGAAGTTCTTCCCCTTGCCCCGATTCTGATGGAAGTTCTTCTGGTGATCTTCTTCGGCATTTTAACTCGAACGATCTTCGTAAATTTTATTCTACTTCAGCTATCCGCGCCTCAATCTTGACCCCGAGCATCCATGGTTAATCTAAAAGTATATATTACTTTTAAGTGTTTAATCATTTTAACACATACCAGTAGTCAAACTTCCATATTTATAACGTAGAATCAACCATAAAAAAAAAGAAAAACAATATGTTCAAAACACTTACGTAATTGGTCGTGCGGTATACATGTGTAATCCATGGACTTTACGGGCATCCTGCGACACAACCACAAACGACCAACGCTCGTGTAAGACTGAAGGCGTTCTTCATTTTTTCAACTTAAATACCTAGAAGCACTCGTAATTTACTTTGTCGGTTTAATACGTGTGGATTACATGTATAATTCACGCGACTACTCCAGGGTTAATGTAGGCTGATGATGTGTGGTTTATTTGTACCCTTTTTTATATTATCATTCAAGTAGCTATATATAATCGAGATACTCATATAACGAGAACTCGTTCGATCTTCCTGCTATATATCAAACATACACTGCAACGTTAATAATTGACATTATGTGTGCACTAAATTTCTTTTCACTTACACATATGGATATACACAAAATTACAAACATTTTACTAGTGACAATTGCATCTACAATCGCTTAATAATTGTTTAATAATAGTGAGTACTGACTCCTACAGACACTTAATGATTGTTTAATAATAAAATTAATTACAAAGTAAAATATTCATATTTTCATAGCGATTAAATTAAAATAATATTTTAAAAAGAAAATATATATAATTTAATATTCGACTTACATATTTCGTCAAAATATTATGAAAACATATTTAACTTGCAAATTCAAATAAAATTATAAATGTCACTTTCTATATTTTACAAATTTAACTTTGACTGATTTATTATTGAACTTACCCATTAATATTAGAAATGTTTACGACTAAAAATATCTAGTTGATTTCACTGCAAACTTACACATCCAGAGTAAAATTTGCACGAAGTTTTGACTCTTATAATTTCGTAAATATTTCAGTTATATTTAATATTGACAAAATATTAATTTCTAAAATTTCATCTATGTGGAGCTTAGGTAACTTAAAAGATGGCCGACGGAATTCGATTGCTGAATTATTCCAAGTCTCAAAAAATCTCTTCATTATTCAACTTATATGGTTAAGGCTCACACCTTTTTTGTTTTTTTTTTATTCAATATTGAAGAAAATATTTGATTTTTTAGTATAATTTCTCATAGAAATGACTAAATTATTAGGATCAATGGTTAACTTGTAACATTATTCCTTTGAAATTTTTTTCTTTATTGAAGTTTATTAATTTTTGGCAAGGGTCTAAGAATAATTAGGAAAATAAACCCAAGCATTCAAATAAATCTAAAAACTGATAATAATTAAGGTAATTTACAAAGAGACGCCATACGTTTGGATTGAGGGCTGTTAATAAAATAAAAAAACTCTTAAATAAATAAAAAACTCTCGGCCCTTATTCGCAAAGCTTTTTATTAAAAATAATGTTGCTGTTAAAAACTAATACAATCTACGAATAATAATTACCATAAAAGTTTCGTAATTCAAATAAATATCGCATGTATCAAAACCAATATTTATTCAAATTCGTGGAAAATATTCCACACCCATTACGTTAAACGCCATATACGGTTTTTTTATTTTCCGGTCCTATTTTCTTATGTCTTATCTGTTATGAGACGGGGAATAAAATGGCTTTAATCCATTAAAATATTGTACTAGACTAACATTTTATACAATCGTTTTCTTTTTCTGACTAGTCTCTCGTACGTAGGATACGTACGGTCTTAAATAAAAGAATTATTTTTCAATATTTATGTCACGCTCTTTGCCTCGGTTTTTCTTAAAATTTACCTGCATATAAGATATTACGATAATCGACAATAATAGGAGAAATCGGACATATTTTATTTAACACTTTAAAGCAATCGTCTCGTAAAAAACGGGCCTACTAAAAAAAAGGAGCGACTCTGACCTATTCTTACAAATTAAAATTCGTTAACGGAGAAAATAATAGAACATACGAACGAATATGCGCCAATGAAGACGACAGATATTTAGTCGGGGGTGCGTGCGTATTGACTTATAAAGTAAATTACCCGCAGAATCGGCTACCTACCTTATCTCACAAAGCAGACAATTACAGGCAACCGAATAACCACCTACAAAATTTGTTAATTTATATAGTACGTTAACCTGCGAGAAGGTATGCTCTAAAAAGTTACCTAGATAGGTGCGCGCGAGGAAAATATTTATGCCATTTCAAATGGGTTTTTTTTTTAAGAGCAACATTATAGTTTGATTGTCATAAATAAAAGGACGTAAATTTAGTATATTCAATGTTTCTTTAAAACTAAGTTACAAGAAATGCAGTCTTAGGAAGAAATAAAAAATATTTTTTTAAATTTTGACCTTAATTTCTGGCTGACTTGAAGAGAAAAAATTCCTGGAGACATATATTCCAGTATTGAACGGTACTCTACACTTGGTGCATGCAACATGTCATCGGTCGTTTCATCCGAAGATTGCTCTGTAGCTGTTTCGTGAGGACTGTCAGTGTTAAGCAGTCGCTTTCGGGATTGTCTACATGATTCTTATCTTTATCTTCAAGATCTAATACCGAGTCTTCATCAGAATCGGGCTTATCTAACCACGCACAAATTTAAAGGTATCGCTGGTCATCCATATTATAATCGGTATAACCAATATAACCGTTTAAATCATGAACATTTAAATATGAAAAATAAGGATAAACAATAAAACTGGATTACGAAAAATACTTACGTGGGTAAGAGCGCGATGAGAAAAATGCGCAGTCACAGCGACGCTGAGCAGCGCGTGAATAAAATTAGGGGGTGATAATCAGGGAAGGTACTGAAAAATTCCAAAACGTTGTTAACATCAAAAGCAAACAAAATAAATTTTTGCGTGAGTAAAATATTCATAGCGCGCCTTCCCACGGGTTAAGATATCGTTGGAGGTCATCACTTGTTTGCGTCTAATTCTATATATTGATAATGTAATCGAATGGTTTTCTGTATGATTAAATGGTTATCTAATTGGGTGGCTGTAATTAATAATCCAAATCCCATCGACTTACATATAGACTGATTTTTATCGTGAGCAGTTGACGTATTTCACTATGATAGGTGCCAGAGATATTCCAAAAAGTTTAGTCACTAAAAATTTATTTCAAACCTAAAAATTTAATCCCGATATCATGGTTCCTACAGCGGCTGCTTTACACCGAGTTTTTTTATTAGATATCTAAAATTTTATAATAGAATTTTGCTTACATTTCAGGTAGTACCTATAGTACCTGTATGTAGGTAACCAAGTAATCCTGGTAATTTTTCTTGTATGGAATCGCAAGTTACTTTGATAATCAATTTGACAGAAATGGCTGATAATTATTATATTATTCTTAACTTTTCCTGCTCAGCTTAACGCACAAAATCACTTGTATGAATATAGGTTATCAAGATAAACAAGTATTTTTTTCTTATTGAAATCGCAATTTTCACGATGAATTTTTCGAAATTGTTAAGAATTTTCATATTGTTTCTCAATATTTTCTATTCAATTTCATTCAAAGAATTGCCTATATTAATATAATTATAGATACTTCATTGATTACAATCTGCGTATACGTTTTCGAGATATATTTAGTATTGTTTTTTTTAGACTCATAACTTTGACGGTCAATCATTCAGAAATGGCTTAGAATATTTCGAATCGCCCCTTGAAGTTTCCTACTTAGTTTGATACATAAAATCAACTGTATGAAGAGTAGACACAGAATTAACTGTATAAATAATAGATACAGAATATACTATATTAATATTAGACCTAGAATTCACTGCATGAATAGTAGACAAAGAATTGACTGTATGAATAATAGACACATAATTCACTGTACGAATAATGGAAACAGAATTCATTGTATCAATAATGGACACAGAATTAACTGAATGAATAATCAATGCAGAATTACCTATATAAATAACAGATACAGACTTAATTCTAGGAATAATAGACACACAATATACTGTATCAGTAATACACCTCTCTATAAGTTATCAATATGAGCCTGGAAGCAAAACTAGTCAAACAACTTTATCGTTATAATTCAACATGGTAAGGTGGTAAGTGCCAATTACCATTAAAAAATATAGGCTTCATTGAAACTGAAAGACGTGTAAATAAATAAGACTATTCGTATGCCTTATGACAACTTCAATTGTGAAATCTGACACATATTAAACAATTGTTGTAGTAGCAACAATAATAATCCGAAAGACTGTGATTCCGCCTATACAAAGAGTACTAAACATAATTACGTTGAACGAAATGGCGGCATATTAAAAATTAAATTTTGATTTTTGTTAGTTCGTTCGTAGTCAATATATGAATCAAAATTAGTAAATATTACCCGATTATGAAGTTAATTATTATGTGTATATAATATTATTCAATAAAGGGAAAAAAAGTTTGATCCGTTTGTCTTTTAATTACTTTTAGAGTAATAATGTGAAAAGTTCAGAAAATTTTAATTTCCCGTCAAAAGAATTTACGAAAATTTGACCTAATTTCTCAAACACGATATATAACGTTAATCATTTCGACAGGCCCTGCTTTTTTGTCACATAATAAATAAGTTTTCACTGGTGTCTTGATTTTTTTGTTTATGTTTATTCCTTTTTTTATCCTAGAACTTCTTTCCAATTTGGATTTTTTAGAGTTCCGTACCACAAAATGAAAAAAGGAACATTTCTAGGATCACTTCATTGGCTCTACTCCTCCTTATACCTTAATTTTCTTTATCTCAATTGCTGATGTTGATGTGAACCGTGTGCTTAAAAAGAAGTATCCATCTGTTTCCAAATTTTTAGGATACTGTATGATTATTTACATTTATTTGGGTAAGGCAGCAAGAATATAAAACGCAAAAGAAAGAATTTTTTTATTCTTTTCATGAGACTAACCCTTAATACCTCATTATAAAGGTTTTTTGATTCCTCAGCTAACCTACGTTTTGTTCATATAAAACTTACATTTCTATTTGTAATACATAAAATTTTCTTGATATTTCCATAAAATAATTATCAACACTCGCAGTAGCAATATAATATCAACATATCCATGCAAGATTTAAGTCACTGTTAAAAACAAAAACACTAGTTTTTCTCTATTCTTTTTTAAATTTAAATCTACTTTTTCATTCTTTCAAATCTACGTTTTCACCATATTCATACAAATTTAATCTTTATATGGTAAAAAACCTAGTCAAGTCGTTAGTTTGCCACGGTTTTTCTCATTTTATAATCTCGGCTATATTACCCGATTATGAAGTTGATAAAATTTAAATAGACACTAACTGGTTATACAAGGAAGTCTAATGAATAACCAACGGGATTTAGCTCAGATTTAAGCGTATCTTGTAATTTAATACGCCTAATTAATATCTTCTTCAAAATTCCATAATGCATCGTCTCACATTTCAATTCCAAGTTTTTTTTACTTTTCTACGGCCTGTTTATAGTTTTCTTCTGTTCACAATTGTCTCACAATGCTCGTAATAATGTTTTAGAGAAATTTGTCTTCATTATACGTTAAAGAAACGTCATGTTCCATGTGTCCCAGGTTTGTAAATATTCGTTATCTCCCTAAAATTATAATGATTTCCATATAATTGTACACACACAATTACCTCCTAACATTCAAAAACTAACTTTGCATCTTAACTAAGTTCCAATCGTTGTGGTTAAAATTGGCTAAATTAGGCAAAATTTTATCAATGTTTTAGGTTTGTTAATTTCCGTATGACTCCAAGGATTCGCCAAATATAACAATATCGTAATATGCATTAACATTACCAAGTACGTTCTGTATACAGATATTTCTTTTATTATATTCATAATAAGCTTTGTCTTATAGGTTTGTTGACGATTTTTCAGAAACTAGTCAATATTTTTTTCTTGCAATCTACTTTACCCTAAATAACATTTCAGCAAAAAACAGACGTTCAAGTGGTTTATTTTACACTTTTATAAACCCATTTAAATTTTTCTTTAAAACGCTTGCAACTATCATGGCGTATTTTATGATGTCACGTCTTGCCAAACAAACAGTTTTGTAGTTGAGAGTGAAAGTAAGTGTTTATAAAACAACGTTTATAATGACTTCAAAGTTTTACAAGTGCTGTAGACAAGTATGTGATAGTACGACAATAAAAACATCGTATTAATTATTTATTTACGTGCCGCATAATCAAAGAATACGGAAAATGTGGTTGCAACTTTCAAAACCCTAACCACTTGCCTTCAAGTTCTAGATTATATTTTTGTGAAGACATAAGTTTTATTACATGTTTCTATTCTATCAAAGTTAATTTTATAAGTAATTAGAAGAGTTTAACATTATTTCAATATGACAGAGTCATGTAATTATTTAATATTTAATCATTTCTTTTTTTACAGTGATATTTAGAAATATTTGCTTACTATATTTGCCAATCGATATGGGGAATCATATGAAATATTATATTATGGAATTCAAAAAGAAGTTCTGATGTTCCGAAATTCTTCTGAACAATAATCAGTGTATGATGCCAAAAAACATTCCGAACATCATCGCCAAACTTTATTTCCTTAAAATATTAAATAATCTTAAATATTTAAGTTAATTATGCAGAACAAAATATATTAGAAATTTTCTTAATGGCAACCACCCCATATTTTTTTTAAACTCGACTGTAATTTTCCAAATCGAGAATAGAACAAACAAGCGACTTAAAAGAAATGGTTCAATGTCATTTTCAAAATTATTTCTTATTGTGTTTCTTTATGTACAAATATAATAGTGCAAACAAATATTTGAGTAAGGTTTGCTTTACTAATATATTTTTAGATATATCAGATATATTTTAATACTCTGCGTTAATAAAGGAAAATAGCTTTTGTAGCATTTTTAATTTACTTTTTCGTAAATCAATTACCAGGAGACAATACCAATTCCAACGCTTGAGATTTCTCAACAGATGAGAATTATTTGCAAAGACCGGACCATTCAGACCATTTCTCGTCTAAGTGTAGTCGAGGAAGTAAAATGTATACGGAGCCAGTGCAAATGGCTTTTCTCAGTATCACCACAGGCGCTGAAGTGAAAACGATACATTTAACGCTGGCTGCAGACACTCGTTTCGTTCTATCGATCTTGCAAAGAACAATCTTGCAATGGTGTTTATTTGCTAGTTTGTAATGCTGTAGTGTTTTAATGTATGAAGTAGAAAATGTTGGGGTATAATTAAATAGGCCATAAATATTTATATATATTTTGATATATATTCACTTTTATTATAAATTATTTACATAAATTTATTTTAATATTTGTTTCAGTGATTCAAAATATATAAACTCAAATTTCTTTTTCGTAATGTTGAGAGTTGTTTTAATAAAATATGAAATATTTTATATATGATGATAAAAATATGAAATATTTAAAATACTTTTAAATTCCAATCTCGTCATTTTAAAAATATTATAAATTATATCGTATTTACTGGTAATAATAATAATAATAATTTTATTATAAATGATTTTGTTTCGATTTAGATATGTAAATACTGGGATTTAGAATAATAATCTATAAATTTAATTTTTTGATACATGTCATGGTTTGAGACGCGTCAAATAGAAAACTAGGTATATTTTTATATTTTAAATTTTTATCCAGTCACAAGGCACCTTTACTTCTATAATTTATCTGTTCTTCCTTCTTTTTCCATTCAAAACTTTTTGGATACTCAATTACTCTCATTGAATCTAACGAAGCTTTCAGTAATGAATAAAGTTCAATATGAAAGCTAATAGTAAAACGTAGTGAATACGGTATATGTGAAGCGGAGTATATTTTAGGGTAGACAAAGATAGTGTCCACAGTGTTTCTTTATACACTACATTCAATATTTTTGCCCCCGGTGCCAAAACGAATAGTATGGAAATTTTAACAATTAAATTGCTTTGCTCAATATTTTTTGACATTTATTTTTTCACGAAGTTATCTTGTGTTTTCTTCTGATTCAAAAAGTTAACAATGTGCCGCGACATGATATCAATGTGCTTTCTCACTCTCACCACCGTCATTTTCCTAAATGCGCCAATACAAATTGCACTGAAAATGACTAAAATACTCATATCTAGTTTTACTTACTTTCCAATTATATTTTCATTTCTTTTAAATTAATAACCCAAACTATAAGCTGTGAAGGATCAAATTTTATTTATGGAAGACTAATCGTAACTAGAAACTTTAATATGATTATGATATTTGCTTTATTTTTAAAGTGAGCCGAACAACACTACTTTTTTGACGGAATTTATAAATTTCATACAATCTACCATGGTTAATCTATAAAATATAGTCTAATGCTTACGCTGACATTTCTTCAGACCTTTATAAACCTTCAATTCCCAGGTACATAGGAATTTTGTTAGTGTTCATCATAAAAGCGCTGAGGCGAGTGACTTTTTTTTGTGATTACGTTGACATTATTAACTGCATCTCAAAAAAGTGCTACATGTATACGTCCTCTATAGCCTGTAATAATCTTGAGACAATAATTTATCATATTGTGAGAGGTGTATATCAATGGGATTATGAGTTTTTGCGTGTATCGCTAGGAAACAATCAAACGAACGAACATTCTGTCTTTATAATATAGGTATGAAGAATATTATTTTCTATTAAACCGTAAATAAACTGCATAGTCATTCTACGCGTACATTTGTGCCTAACGAAAACGAAATTTAGATTAAATAGAAATTACTCTGAGCCAATTTATATCATATTGTCGCATATATTAAGTACTCACAAGGTAAATTATCTCAAACATGTATTTCGCACACACACACACGCGTACGCGCTACACATTGCATGTACCAACGTGCATCTCCCACACACACACACTATATATATATATATATATATATATATATATATATATATATATATATATATAAAAAGGTACAATTTTTTATTTTGTGTTTCTCAGACCTGAGAAACAAAAAATAAAAAAAATTATAGTATCGAAATATTAATTCAAATTTTTTAATGATTAAAAGTATTCCTTTACTTTTTACATCAATCGAAAATAAAAATCTATCTTGTTTTTTCTATAATGCTATTTATTATTTTTGATGTCCAAAATTTGAGAATAATATTATTCGATTTATAAATATCGCCAAAAACCAACCAATTATATAAATTTATGAGCAATGCAGGCTGAGTCACTATTCTTGTAAGTAGCCCGACAATTGCCGACTTGCCGCACAAGTCAAGATATCCGCGCCACCGACAAAATGACTGCCGCTACTGTTGACGCGTTCTAACTTTTGACATTCATTTCGGCGTGAATCAGTTGAGTCGCACCGATTTTTTATAGAATCAATTTTTATGGATTGTGTAGGTTAAAATATTAAATATCATATGTTCCATTTTCTCCGATTATTATCTGACCGATGTCAGCCTTCTGCGTTGCATTTGATTTATTGTTGCATAGCAGCGAGCTAGTATATGAACCATACTCAAAATGTGGGTACAATTATCATTAAAATTGGAAAACTATTTCTGTTATTATCATTTCAGTACTAGTTATAGTTATACTGTAGGAAACGAATAAATTGCAGTCGTGTTCCTTAACGAAAGGAAATGAAAGAAAGGATGCATGTACTTCTGATGAAAATTCTGCTTATACTTCATTATTTCAAAGTACTAAAAATTGGGAACCTTTGTCCAAATTTGTAAAATATGACTAAAATTATTCATGGATCTGAAAATATTTTGTTGATTTTTTTCCACAGCTTGGAAATTATAAATAGATATATTTAAGTATCAGTAAAGTTCCCGTCGCCGTCGGATAATTATGGCGTTTTGTTTTCCTTTTCACTTTTATTGAATTGATTAACAGAATTTCCATTTCATTAAATTTTACAAAAAATAATGCTAACTTTTGAAACACTGTTATATATATTATATATAACAACGTTATATAAATCCTGTAGAAAATATTCTCCTGTACTGCAATGCGGAATATCGATAAAATTTTACTTCCTATCCTAACGCTAGGAACATTTTATTTAAAATCTAGGTGCCATTCGTGATGTAATAATGAAAAATTGGTTTGAAATCATGGAAAAAACCAAAGAAGAACTTTCCGTGATAGAAGATTATTATTGGGTTTGTGGAAAACAATATTTCTCATCTGATAACCGAATAAAAGAAGCCATTAATATTTTTTCATATCTAAAATTAATCAATATTAAAATTAGAAACAAAAAAATACAGATTATTCCTCTTCAGAAATCATCAAATTGAGGGGCAACGTATATGTAATGGGGAGTATCTTATAATGCATATTCATTGATGATGAAAACCTGACAACTGAATAATTAAAAACGAACTAGTGTACAGATATTAATTTAATATTAAGCTATTGCCACTGTATTTTAACACATATTCCATTAAATATGCATGACCAAAATATCATTAGAAATGTTGTGTAAAGATTCCGAGAATGTAACCGTCCCAAGTCTAATCTTTTTATCTTTGGGCTATGACATTAAGATAAAAAAATTAAAACGACAAAAAATAAATATTCCTCTTATTTTAATAGTTTGTAATTAATTTTTTTAATAATTATTACTTTTTAATATATTAATCCATATACTTCTATATGTTAGTATCAACACTGTCATTATTAAAATATTTGTTTCTTATAATCCTAAAGATTTTATGCTAATTAAAATGTAATAAATTTAACACGTTATTATGTTACAAGCGTAACCAATGGAATTATTATAAGCAGAGATGCTGTCTTTCCCTTCAACTCCTCATCCCATCTCTGTTCTTAATGTCACCGTTTAACGATAAGCGTCAGCTTCTTTCTATGTAAGGTGAGTAAAAAAAGGTTAATTCAAAAGCGATAAAGGAAAAATAATGAAGCAGTTTTCAAGCCTATCTTTGAATAAAAAGTCACGGTTACATCAGTTATTATGTAAAAAAATTGTATCTGAAATTAAACAACTTTAAAGAAAGAAAATGCTTGATTAAGAAGTTTTCTGGTGAGTAAAGTTTTGTTGCTTGGTATTCAAATTCTTGTCAATTATGACATTCAAATAAGTATCTAAGAACAACTACAAACAAACACAATTGTAAAACTATTTAAAATTATATAATTACTAAATAACCATCGATTAGAGCACTTTAATATAATTATTAGAAGATATCATATGATGCTGTAATTACGGAATTAACTTGTTTTGCCAATTGTTGTCGCACTTTCCTTTAAAAGGTATCCAATTATACGAAAGACAACCAACTCTAACTAAGTAATCTAAATAAATATTTAAACTAAGTTAGCGGATAAAATGAATTTAAAAAGGAAAATGCACGGGATTAAGAAAAGAAAATCCCCGTTACGCTACGGACCGAATCATTACGACGCAAAATCTGCGCGGTCTGTGGAACATGAGATGAAGTCAAATGCGAAAAGAACACACAACGTTCCCTAGTGTCGTCTTAGCCGCCGTAGTATCAAAGATATCTATCCATACTCATTTTACTCTGCTCTTCTTGAATGCAATGACCTGCAGCTATCGTTTATAAAACTATTTCAGAAGTCTCTGACTCATGATAATGAGATGGGAAATATTGAACAATTTTATTTTTGAGAGGTAATCGAAATGTATTCAAGAAGTATTTATTTATTACACAGTATAATTTGCACGTAACTTCATATATATTTGATGGACTTATTGGCACAGAAGTAACCTTTCCAGTCAACCACAACGGTTAATTATGAGAATTTAGTTATGTGCAAGACAATAAAAAAAATGTTTATGAATCTCCTGTATTACAAAATTTATATATTAAAGTAGTGTATAATTTATTTTTTTAGGGGAAAGGTAAAAAATGGAATAATCAAAAAATGAAGTAACAAAGAAGACAAAAATAACTAAAAGGATGGAATAAAATAAATGATTAATTACAAATCCTATTTATTATAAATATTGAAACAATAATGACTATAAATCTTGACATGGCCTTTTTGAAGGAAAGGGAGCAAAATTCTTGAGACGGCCTTTAAAATATTTATTTAGGGAAATTTCTTATTTATTTCATTTCAAAATTTTATAGCTGGAATAGAAAAAAATTTTTCACATAATGGTGGTTGTACTTGTATGTTTAGGAAAAATTAGACTGAACTGATTTTCAGAGAGCTGGCCTAGATCGGAACAGACAAGTACCTAAATCTTCTTGTAGGATATATCGGATGAGTTAGATTGTTCAAAGTATTGTAAAGAATGGTAAAAATGTATGGATTGAATTGTCCATGGGCTTTTATCATTTTAAGGTGCGCTCTGAATTAAAAAACATATTCACACTTATACAACCAAAAATGGAATGTATGCACAAATATTGAAAACGTTCTAAATTTTTAGGATAATTTTCAATATGATCTGTATAAAATACATCTCTATAGACAAGCAAAGGCAGAAAGACATAGATGAGCTTTACTTTAAATAGCAAGAACATACTGAAGATGCTTGAGGGACTGCTTTTTGCTGAACTACGACGAATAACATCATTAATTTGATGTTTCTGTGACCTGTGATATTTGTGTGGCCCACGTCTTTAACAGTATGATATTTGACAACATATATGGTATATCTGATAACCGAATTTTAAAGAGTCTTTGGAAGAAAGTGATAATGGTTTTAAATTTAATTGGATAAACTAACAGACCCATTTTCTGAGCCCACTGACCGAATGAAGCAAGGTCTTCGTTGAATACGTTATAGAATTAACATTAATATGGGTATAAATCATCAACGTATAAATTATAATTACTATTATATTCGCAACAAACTCGTCAATAAATATTTAAAAAAGGACATTCAAGAATAGTGCTTCATTACGGCACGATGGAAACCAATCGTTTAGTATAATAAAAATATACAACGAAATCAGTTATATGATTTTTAAAAAATATTAAAATATATTCAATTAAGAAAGTACTTTTGGTTTTCAAAAAATTTCTTTCATCCGTTTAACTTTTCAATTTCTAAACCTTATTTTAAATTTTTCTTCTAAAATTTTACTTTTGTTTTCATGTGTGTTTTCAGATCCGACGTAAATCATTTAAGTAACATTTGGTAATATATTTGTAATCATTTTATGTTTTTGTACCTGTTCATAAGTTAAGTCCCAGTTGATAGATTTTTGTCTATATTAATGTTATAGATTACTCGTATATGGTGAAAATATTTGTCGAGGATGACAGATTAGTTATGGTCTTATTTGATTTGAAAATGCATCCGCCAAAGTCTACAATTACATTCCATTCATAGTCAATAGAAATTTATTTAAATTGCATTTAATTTTATTAGGTCAACAAATATATACAAACAAGTGAAATTAAAATATTATGTCGGCAGGCGGTGGTTATTCCCACACGCATGTCCCCACAATTGCAGTACCGCGGTGAGTGAAGTTTATGTCACAAGAGCTCCCGACCGCGTGGGCTCAGAACGTCCTATCGAGCTTATGCGGATGGTCGTGTCGCCGCTCGAGATAATTTTGCGATATAATCGGTAATAATTAACGGAGTAGTGGGCGATGTAACTACTTTTCGTATTATTGGTTTGGTAGGTATTTATAATTTGGTTCCTAATTCTGTAGTTCTTATTTAGTTTTTAACAAGTTTAATTTAGTTCAATATTAAATAGGTAGATTTTATCAGTGGATATTTACTCGTATTTACGAGGTAACAAAATATATATTTTATGTTCTATTTCATATAAAAATATTTTTAAAAATACTGGTAATACTTTCTAATGTCACGCATAAAAGTTTATAAGCTTGTTTTGCCAAAGAAGATGCAGAACAAATGACTGCAGAATATAGTTAGAATCACGTATAACGAAGTATTTGCCATGTTGTGATGTGCCAACGCAATGTATTAGTATTTTCAGAGAACTTTATTCTCATGGAGTTACGGGAGAAACAAATTTAAAAAAAAACAATATGTCTAATAACTTTTCTTATTCTGCATTCAACGCGGATGAGGTCGCAGGCACAGCGAGTAGTTCAATATTATATTATGTGCCCTTAAATAGTTATGAGTGCTTAAATGTGCATGAAATCGTCGTGGCGGGAGTTTTTGCCAGGTTTTTTAAGAAATACATCCACTGAATGCAACTAGATAATTTTTAAGAATTTAAGGTAAGAATTTTCAATCGAATGATTTGGATTGTTTTAATTTTTGATAGAAAAAATGATCCCAATCGAGTTAAAGTGCTATTTCTGTGACGACAATGCCGTATTTATAGTCAGTTAAAATATGTAAGTTGCCCATTTAGCAATAACCATTAATTTTTATAAAAAGAGAAAAAATTATAAACCAAAAAAAAAATTAACTGCGAGCCTGGCTCGCACTTCGTGGCTTCCATGATTCGATCGAAGTGGAATTACTTTATTTCTTACTATTTATTCACAGCTAACTGAAAGTGCGTAATGTAATATTATTTCTACTTTATTTAAATTCTTAACCGCGACCTAGGTTTCATTTTATGGACACTTATTCAGGTGGGTAAGTTGTAAAAAAGTCTTTATAAATTGCCCACCAGAAGATGTCATCGATCATTGTGGTATGAAAATAAGATTTTCTCTGCTTTGTAAGAACATTTTGAAATTACTATAATATTCTGCAATATTTTAGTAACTTCTTAAACATCCCGGTGTATAAGAAATACATACTCTGTTTTTTTAAATAAATCGCTGTCAAAATATTTTGATTGTCCGCTCTTCTACCTATTTAGTATTGAACAAAATTAAACTCACTTGAACTAAACTAAAAAATACTAAATTTGCCAAAAAAAAATAAGAATTACATAATTAAAAACCAAATTATAAATAACAACCAAACCAATATTTTGAAAACTATTTATATCTCCTTCTACTCCATTAAATATTACCGATTATATCGCAAAATAATCTCGAGCTCCGACACGACCATCTGCATTAGCCCACTCGCGTGTTCTGAGCCCGCGCGATCGGAGCCCTTGTGACATAAACTTCACTCACCGCGAGACAGCAGTTGTGGGGATGCACGTGTGGGAATAGCGGCCGCGTGTGCGGCGCGGCAGCGTGGAACGCGCAACACGGCACATCAGCGATTTATACTCGGACTTTTACTTACGACACACGTAATATATTGTTATTATATTATTTGTTATTTTATATATTGAATATCATATTATTTACATACAGGGCAATAACGATAGTCAGTCATAATTTCGTCTCTAATTTCCACAAAGTTTTAAAAATTTTGCGTACGATCTCGAAATTTTTCCGTCCTTCAAAATCAGTTTTACCTATTCAAAAATTATCTCGCAAAAACAGACAGAAAGATAAAATTATTTTTCGAGTTTTGATAACGTGCAAATTATTGTATGAGTTTAAAAACGGCTGCTATTTCTTAGTCACAGACAAATACTTAAATTTTATTAATTTGTGTATATTACTTGACCAAACAAAATCAAATGCAATTTAAATAAATTTCTACTGGCTAAGTATGGAATATAATTGTCGACTTGAGCGAATGTTGTTTTTAAATAAAATTAGACCTTAACTACCTACCGCCTGTGTACTTTCCGAAAGTACTTTCTAAATTAACGATTTTATTATACAAACGATTTAATTTTTTTTTCAAAACCCATATAATTGATTTATTTGTATATTTATTTTATACTAAGCCAATGTCTTCCATGGTGCGGTAATGAAGCAATATACTTACATGTATCGCACGTACCTTTCTCCAATATTTATTGATCGGATTTTTGCGAATATAATAGTCATTATAACCTTTAGGTTATATTTGCTACTATATTCAACAATCCTCAGTGACCCTACGTGAATCCTATAAAATAGAAACAGAAATAATACTACAAGGTTTCCCTAGATATTTATGTGGATTCGGACATGGAAGTTTTATTTCCTATTTAAATGTGGATAATAGTCGTATAAAACTGTTCATACATGTATATATATATATATATATATATATATATATATATATATATATATATATATATATATATATATAGTATTTACAAAAGATCTTTATCCTAATTTCCTTCAGATATTTGACACGTATAATTAAATTTAGATGTTTGTTTACAGCCGAAACGTCTTTGTGTTACGTTCTGGAAATATATTC
The DNA here is from genome assembly GCA_039881145.1 of Druceiella hillmani. Lineage (NCBI taxonomy): Eukaryota > Metazoa > Arthropoda > Insecta > Lepidoptera > Hepialidae > Druceiella > Druceiella hillmani. The sequence goes on along the minus strand of JAYKKI010000001.1, from coordinate 104,451,481 downwards.
ACTTATTTGAAACGCACCTCTACTCGTAATTGTATCCAACTTCCAAAACTCTTAAATCGACTAGATCCTTATATGAGGAAGATATCCTGAATAAATGTTTTCAAGGATTGATTGAAGAAATTTACCCTTTCGAAGACCTAGTCCTTTTGCGCTCTTGTCCTTGCCTCACTTTCCTTAGAATACAAATATGAACTCACGTCGGTATATGTATTCTATATTTATTTTTTTGTTTTTTAAGTGTAACCAACTGTTTTTATTCTGTATTGTACCATTTCATACAGTCTAAAATACCAGTAATTTTTAAAAATGTATTGTTATGGATATGGAATTGATACCAAAAAAGAGTCAAAATTATCTCTTTCTTACACTTAACCTTTTGTTGCCCTTAACCCTGCACCAAATTTGGGGAAAAATATATATGCTGGATGCCAAGTTGTGAAAAAGTGATTCCAAGTTAGGCTTGAATGTAACAGCAAAGGCAACGATGATCTTTTGAACGGTAGGTTCTCTTTGAATATGCAATATACACTTCCCTAATTTTTTTAGTTTTTTCCTTGAGAGTACTAATCAATTTTTAATTTTTTTTTTATTGCATTAACATATAACAGATGATTAACGATGTCTATATTAGACTTATTTTTACGAAAACTGTTATAAAAACAGCATTATTTAGGGAGCCATAACTTGTACGTAATATTATATAAATTCTATATTTAGGTGCAAAAATAATTGTATATAAAATAGTTAACATGTAATGAAGGACATAAGTAAAATACTTTTTTCTCGCATTTGCAAAAAATACAAACACACTAAGCAATAACACCGCGCGAGTATGAACTTTATTATCTAATAAGTGCGTCATAGAATTTTGACGACACCCGTAATTATAATTTTGGTAATTTCACAATTAATGTACGTTCTAAATAGCTTTTGGATAAGAGATTTTCCTCCGAAATTTATAGAATTTTTAATTTTATTTAAATTTTTGTTTTAGTTCAAAATTTGCTTTTGGAAACGACACTCGTCTTAGCCCATTTTTTTGTACGTACGAGTACGTACTCGCGCTATGAGGACTCGCTACATGTCGCAATTGTTGACAAATTTTGATTATTCTTTTTTCTATCGATTGGCTTTTAAACCTGTCAGAATAAAAGTCTCTTGGTTTCTTAAAGATTTGTCAAATTATTTTATTTTTATTAACAATTTTCCACAAAAGCTTCCGTCCTCGCCGACTGTTCTCGACCTCCGTTTGGTGTCTACATTCTCATCTCTTCTCTTTGCTGTTTCTCTCTCTTCTTTTTATTTTTGTAGCTTTCTTCCGATTGCTTGTTTAATAAGCAATCAAACAAAATACTTAGATACATTATTCATAGTCTTAGGCAATCATACGTCAATTCATAATTTTAATGGCCGTCTTGGTTTCACCACACGGTTTTAACTTTGTTGTATTCAAATAAATGATAAGTTACAATTTAGGTTTTCTTAAACCAAATTTAACTTTGGCTAAAAATGTTTAACCTCTTCTCAAAAAGGGGATAAAATAAGGGGTGTTATATCAAGACATGTCCGTTATTCATTGTTGATTTTATAATTCAACATAATAACAAATTAATATAATACAACTACCTGTATGACAAACTTATTTGCAACCACTACATCTTTAAACAAATATGTTCAGGAAAGAACTTAAATAATGTAGAAATAATACTACATCACGTAGTTTCATTTTGTCGAGAAAAATTAAATTAATAGGTAGAATAATTCATTTATTATTTTAAACTCAAATAGTGACTCATTTTTTCTCACAAAATGCTTAAATTTAGGGCCATATTCTACAAAACCGATATTTTAAATTTTTTTGTCATAATTTGGTGTACACAAAAAAATAATCAATATATTTTCGCTGGAACACGAAATTTATCGAATATTATCAATTATAAACCGGTTACTTACTATCCTCACTATAAACCAGGATCACCATCTTTTACACACATTTGAACTCATATACACACGCACGTTCACGTTTTCTAAAGCACATACACGCGCACGCATTCATACGTGCGTCACATACAGTGCATACTTGCGCACACTTTCGTACGCACGTGATTGGGTATATATTCGTAAATTACAAATACGTCACAATTTTCCATTTTATTACATGTAGATTAGTATTTATACTGCCATAGTTACGTCATAAATTCGTAAGTGTCGATATAATGTTCAGAGAATTAGAAGACATGTTTCTTTTGTCGGACTTACTTATTTTCTCAACGACTTAATTGGATTATTAAAATATACAGTTACACGTAACAAGTCAATGTAAAAGTCAAATACGTTATTTTTTATCTAATTTATTGAACAAAGGGCCTATAAAATACAAAGTGATCATACAATCTCCGCAATATCGATAACTTGATCATTACGGCACGAAATTGGTCCACTACCTGGAAAATCAATCGGGGCGAAAAACGGACGGTTCCCTTGGACACAGTCGTGGCCTTTTTGATCGTGGATGATATTCTTATACAACAGATAATATTCATTTTACTCTTCCGACTTCATAAAGAATGATTTATCATTTCCATAATTATTCTAAAAGACGCTGAAATTTTACTTATACAACTACTTATGCAAAGAAAGTGTTTGAGGAAATCATCAAAATTAAGGAATTATATATAGATATGTACATATGTATATATATATATATATATATATATATATATATATGCAATATATCTGTTTCTGCTAAATTAACCAATAAATATACTGATAATGATCCACCGCTTTTGGTTGTTTCCTTAATAGTTATTTTATGACATTAATTGTATAACATTTTTAAATCTGTTGGCTATAATATGTTCAATATATTATACATCTAAAAATAACGTGAGCAATTGGGTATTTAAGCAATTTTATTTCATTTTATATATACATATAAGATAACTCTAGTCTGTGCATTACAGATATTTAGGAAAAAAAATATTTGAAGGCACATAGAAAAAGTAATATAACACAAAAACATTGTTTATGGAATATTTATCAATTCTTGTTTCCCTGTTTTTTTTATATAAATCACGTGTTGAATATATTTGGCGTTAATTTTGTAGAAATTCATTATTCACAATTAAATGAAACTACATGATGTAGTATTATTTCTACTTTCTTTAAGTCCTTTGCCACGACCTAGGTTTCGTTGTATTACAACATCTTCAGGCGGGCTATTAGCAAAGATTCTTCTGAATTGAAAAAGTTAAATAATTCTGCAATTAACCGTATAAATCACGTAAAAACTACTTACTCAATTTAGATGGAATTGTCTATTAAATATATGGATCGACCTGAAGTAATATTTAATTTCTTTCATCGGAATCGGTTTACTGAATAAGAAGATATAATGACTTAATATTTTTGAAAATTTGTTTACATTACATTAGTACAATATCAACAAAGAAGTCCTTAAGTTAGTACAGTGTATCTATATACATCAATAGATGGAACTACATGTATTTTAAATTGCGTAGTGAAATTTTCAACCTGAATATCCGTTGGCGAAATGGGCATAGCTAGAATATAGTGTGGAGTAGCTTCGTTTGAAATACGGATCGGTATGCGGTTGATCTTGAGTAAGCAATACGTAAATAGGGGTTAACATCGTTTTCGGTCGTGTTACGCGTATAAAATTTTTCAAATGAAATATAGTATGCATTAGTTTCAAGTTTATTTTATTTTCTCGATTTTTAAAATTTTCGAATCTGCTTTTAATATATATAATTTAATTACTTTAGTAAGTTTAATATAAGGCTGAATAAATGTGATTATTGTGTACTTTGTAGTCTAGACATATAATGTAACTATAGAATTGGCGTAACTATAACTTGAACATATTTACGAAAATATACTATATTCTTTTTGGAATGTATGGCTATTTGTCTGTGATCCTGTTTGTTCGCGCATAATTGTAATATTTTGACAGTTATCTATAAAGTTGGAAACTTTAGAAAACAAAGCTACTCGTTCTAATAGAATTAACAAAATTGTATTTACTTAATAAGCTATTGTACCAGAGCGTTTGTAAAACGTTTTTAATATTAGCACCCTAATACAATCCAAAACAGAACAAGTTCTAGAAATCTACGTGCAGTTTTGAAATCTTAATTTTCATGAAAATATTTAAATTGAATAAGTCCATCCAAATGCCACATTTTACTATTTTTTGCCGGTGAAATGACAAATTGCCAAAAGTTACTTTTTGATATTGCCAGGAGTATTCCCAATACTAATACACAAATATAGACACAAATGCAACTGCGTTCGTGTGTGCAATATAAATAAATGCACAAAACGGGGCAGTTTTTTTTCTTTGGAATTAATATTTCCTGTAAACCTTATTTTTAATTCAAATGTGGTGCCAGTATAGAAAGGAAAAAACCTCAAAAATAGACCCTTCTTCGTGTACACCATCGTATAATATTTTGGCGATAAATTGATTATAATTCCTATTTTGTAAAATAATGTATAAGAAAAATGCGCACCCAAGTTGAATTACCACTTTCAAATATATTAATTAAGCAATGAAATATCTATAAAAACTAGAAATATCTATCGACACACTTACAATTGCAAATGAAAATTACCCATAAATGCACGTAGTCCATAGTACTTACCATATCAATAATGACATTTGCATTTCGTGTATAGAGAATAAGTAAAAGTGACTTTGGTTGCAAAATGTATGTGCACACTACATATCTTTGTTATGAAAATATTTTCTCGCTTCAGATAATACTTTCACTTTTTAGATGTTTATAGTTTAATGTGGTATGTATTGCACACAACTATACCAAGAGTGCGCAGTTCATATTGGCGTTATCTAATCAAAAATTTTAAAAATTAAAAGTAAATTTTGTTATGCTTAACGAGAGATGATATCCATATTTCTATTTTATTGGTAGATATGTAACAAAATTGTGACAATTCATATATTCAAAATAGTTATCAATGGTTTAATTCACATTTAAGAAAACTTCATAGAAATCTTGATCTTTTGATTTAATAATAACCATGGTGTGCAGTATCATTTTTATTCGATCGAGAGAAAAACTGGTGCAAAAATAGTTTAAATTGACATTTAAGGTTAATTTGTAGATGTATTACTCTGGTATAATAGTTTTAATACATATTTAGGATAATCAAAGTAGCCGTGAATACCAGAATCTATGTAAAATTCTATAATTGGTTAATTATTTTTATGTGTTTCTTATGAAATAATAGTAGTTAAGTTTGAATCAGGTTTAGGACTAACGATATCCCTTCAACGTATTATGATTGTAGTTTTTGTTTTTAAATGGACACCTATTTCTCATAATGGGATGAGAATATTTAAAAACATCCCCACAAATATTCGATGTCTTTATGGCTTGACTTAAATACTCTGGTTTACAGTAAAATTCACTAGTTCTAGTTACAGTTTGGAAAACAATGGATTGCTATTCTTTTATATGTTTTTCGTGATGTTTTGTTCATATAGTTACCTGTAATGTCATAAGTAATAAGTAGTTCGTGTGATATGATCAAAATCCGTTCGAATTTTGATTCAACTGCATCAATCGGATCTTGGCTGATCATGTTATGTCGCTAAAGTCAATCTGGTGCCAGTAGATGATACAGTTCCGCACATCCGACATCCAACACGAGCTATAACGCCATGAGATTATTTAAAATTGTGGCTAACAATTTTACTTCTGTTGTCGTTTCAGCTCTCATGATAGCGAATTAACTCATGCATGGCACCATAACGGAAAAAAAATAAATTTATTGTGGAGATATGAACTTGCTTTTGTTTTGTAAAATAGTAATAAAATATATTTCGGTTCTTATAATAATACTCGAGAACGAATAAAAATAATAATTAAATTTTAATGATGTAAATGCCTTTCATCAAGTATTCTTGAATTTTGTTACATTTGTATATTATATGTTCTTCAAACACTTTCAATAACTAATTTTCAAATAATTTGTTTTAACTCATTTAATTTTTATATCACTTTAATAATTGTAATATTGACTTTCATATCACAAACTGTCTTTTTTAACCATTTTCAAATAAGAAAACCGCCTATTTGTCTAACTATGTATACACATTTCTATTCTTCTTAAGACAATTGTGCTAGTTATTACATTCTTCAGAGGTTTTTCTTCGCAATTCGCAGAAAAATGTAGTAAGTAGATATAAATATTGTCATTAAAAGTCTAGAAGTAACTTCCTACAATTCATTTTTCTGAAACAAAAGTTATGAAGTACTTAGATATAATTTGAATTACTGACTAACGAAAACATTAAATGGAGTGCGATTAAGAAAAAAATAAAAATTATATAATTAACTCATATAAAACTTATCACAAATGAAAAATGGGATCTTATTTATTTTGAAAGGCACGTAACCTTAATATACAACCTACAATTTCATATCAAAAAACGCTCAGCTGCTACAAAGCCAATTGCTCATTATACGAAATGAAAAATGAGTTTTTGAAATTCTTTATTCCCGAACGATAATCGCATTTTCTTAAGATGGAATCTATTATCAATTAAGTATCGATATTTTTGTAATATCAATATTGTTAAAATAACTTCTGTAACCGAAAAAATTAACTGAATATTTCACAGCTTCAAATATTTTTGATTTCACGAATTATCTTGAACACCGATTTTCTAAAGAAAAAAACGATGACACGTCGAAGAAATAAGTTTTTATTTGTGAGTCTCACTAGAAAACTGTCAAAATAAAATGTTCGATATGGGTGATGGAAAACTAACTTGAAAATTAAAAGTGTTGTTGCTTTATTACAAATTAATTATTATATTATATTTTGTAACATAACTGACTACCGCATAATCGCAAGGTAGTGTGCTATCTCCATTTGTACTTCAATATCTCTTTTGTATATTTTTTAATCCTGCCTGAACCGATTTACCTATTACAGTGTGATAAGAGTAGCACTTCAAAATTATCTGATAATTTTGATTCCGAATTTTCATATTCAAATTTCAGAACTTAATAAAATTTTCTCAATTATTTTGAAATATTCACAAGGTGTTTAGTTAATAATCATGATAAACGTGCTTATAAAATGTGGATCAACAATAATATGAGCTCATTAAGCGAATGGGAAAATAATGTGCAACCATGATAAAGAGCCAGACGATACAACATCCGAAGAAAATTGAGGGCAGTAAACTTGAATATTCAAGTGGATTGCCGAAAATTGTTCTCGAGTCTGTACAATTTGACGCATGTAAAGGCCTCGTGTGGTTTCCAGACGATTAAATAGGCGCACGGTGCGACCAACCTTAAACTTCAATTTATTCAAACGTTTCGAAGTGCTCAATTTATTTGCCTCGATGGTGTAAAAGGTGGAAAATAAATTGGTTGTAATGATAAGAATTTCTTTATAATGCCTGTGGGCAACTTATATACTTCTTTAGGAATACTAAGTGAATCTATGGTCATAAACCTATCTGGTTTATTTATTTTACTTTCTGGTACCACATCTGTTGTTACAATTCATGTACACGCAGAAACTTCATTCGTATATCTGAAACTCAATAGATACGCTAAGATAACCTTTTTCTTCGTTTCTAGCTAATAATTTTCAGATTTTCTAAGTGTTATGTGCAAAAACATTTAATCTTTTCTGAATAGATATTATAGTTTTAATTGCAGCGACTGAGTGAGTAAATACCTATCTCCATACCATTAAAGTTTGTAAGAGTTTGTTTCTAGGTACCCTACGAAGACGCAGTACAGATTATATAAACTGTCTCATAAACAGCAGAATTAAATTTAATATATGATTGAATCTGATACAGTAAATGAGAATGTGTTTAAAATTTATTTTATTCAGTTTCATTTATTGCATTTTTGATAAGTTACAAAATTTAATACGTAACCTTTTAAAAAATTACTCTTAAAAATAGAGATTAACAACAACCAAGATCTTGTAGAAGTTTTGCTAGACTAGTGTAGATAAGTTAAATCCTTACGGTTAGATTTATTAAATATTATATCTATTAAAATACTGAATTCAGCTATGTACAATTCTCATTTTTCGATTGTTTTGTCATATGATAAGATTTATAAAACCTGACAATTTATTAAAGCGATAAATGTTTGGAAACTATTAATTTAAGCTATATAAATCTGCCTTCCAATATGCACTGGAGCTGATGTGTGTGGATGTCTAAATAGCTGCGAAACATTACTGGTATAAGGTATGGTGTCCGGTAGTGCGGCTTGAAACTTGATGGTCCACTGCCCTGCACTTTAATTAATTTCTGGGAAGCGACAATATTTTTCTTCCAATTTAGTGTTATTAACCATTACGTATCAAAGAATGCTTAAATATGTTAATCATTCATCTGTTTATATTATTGCCAAAATACTCACTGGTAACATAAATAAATATTACCTCCGTCAAACTTTTTAACAAATTTTTCCAAAAATTTATATTAGATTTTCCCAAAATTTTATTAAAACAGAAACGACATAATTTAAATCGCTTTTAGACAATTTTATAATCTTCCACTTTTTTGTAATATTAACAGTCATTTATTACACTTTCTTGTAGCAGCTATAAAAATATTTGAAAAATGTATGTACAACATCAAAAGTGCAAAACATATTAGTCCTGTTTTGAAAACTTGTTTTTTATTTTCATCGCCAAGTTATTGCGATCCAGTAGTTCCGTAGCCAAATAAGAACCCTTATAGTTTCACCATGTCCATTTGTACGTCATAGCCGTTTTACTCGTAGATTTGTGTTCACACTGTTACTTACATTTATAGCGACTACAAAGGTATTGAAAATTTAAAAAAAAAATTAAAGTAATTACCAAATATATAGAATGGGCATGCATTTTTTTCACTGACTCCATTTTGAAAGTATGATTATGTATATCTTTCAAAACTATCGCTTGTATGTCATGAAATTGTTTCGATATGAGGATGGTTTTGGATATATTATAGTTTTAAGTGGCCATTATTGCTAGAGTTAAGAATCCCTGCTCCCTACCAGATAATTTTTTTTCTTATATCTGAAAAGTATTCAAAATAAGGGTATAACGAAATCAAAAAAAATTTGTTGGCTAAACAGCCTCGACTACTTTACGAGTAATAATCGACCGACTTATGATATGTAGCAGGGTTTAAAAATTTTACAAAATCTTCATAGAGATGACTTAACAAACTGCAAAAACAACTTTGTGTTTTATTATGTACATTTATTATGTTTATGAAAGACATACCAGGTTATACATTTATTGAAATACATGGTGAGAAATAATATTACTCAAATATGTGTCATGTTTATATGTGAAATATATAGTAAGCAATATATTTAGGTTGTTAAAAATTTAAAGTCGTAAGTAGATTATTGGAAACAGAATATATTTATCCTTAAATTTCTATAGGTACCAAAATGTGAACATAACACCGACAGTGTAAGTTCTACGCATGCTCGCCCTTTTTTTATTTTCTTTTTCATATATTACCAATCGAGGAAATTTAAATTTTCTTAATTTCCTTATGAAATCTCTAATCGTTCTTTATTTCATTATTTAAACCCTACCAATACATGTTACAGCACTTTTAAATTAAACATTTGATTTTAAATAAATAAACGAAACCGGTTTTTTACCCAAAAATAATTTTGCCGTTACTTTAATTGGATTAAGTAATATTCAAATAGTCGTTCGACTGTTGTCAAAGATTATGGCAGTATAAAAACCTTAGAGCTTTATTTGTGTCAGAATTAATATTAATTAGTGTGTAGAACTGTCATCCTAAGGATAACGCCCACAGACACAAACAAAACTAATTAAATGGAATTAAATATGAAGGTTCTATATGATAACATTTCAAGATTAATACTTTTATAAAACCAATTTTTAATTTTACTTTTTCAACAATAATTTTGGTGACGCTTAGTTTTGGAAATTAGTAATAATTTAAAACTAAATTTTTCAAGTGTTGAGTGAGATAAGTTACATAATATATAAATAACAAAAATTAAATAGTAATTGTTACCAATATCGAAGACTACGTATTATATAAAAAAATTGTTGCAGAAAAAGAAAACTGGGCTGCCCAAAAATAACAGAAAAAGACAAGTTTTAGAAACGTAAATTTTTTTAAGCAGTAACTTGCAAGCGGTAAAACAATAAAACGTTCATTTATATCAATTTATTGCTTGTAATATTATCCGTAAAATATTGCTTAAAGAAAGTTTAAATGTTATCAAATATTTAAAGTGTCATCGAATTTATTTTCTCTTGAGTTCTTAGCGTAGCCAAGTTACTTCGTAATATTATTTGGAATCCTCAACGTTCGAGTACTCGAACTTGACTGTTTTATTTATTTTATGCACATTAAATTAAAATCTTCGTTAAAAATAACAATGCCTTATTAAAATTTTACTTCAAGTATAGAATAAAAAATTAAAAACGTTCTTTTTTAAATACGCTTTTGCTAACATGCTATTTTCAAAATAACAAAAAAGCATTTGAAAGAAATAATTTTGTAGTTTTCAGGATTCTGTACCTTAAAATAAAAAATGCGAAACCTTTAGAATATCACTCACGTATCCATCTCTCACGGCTGTTTTCCCCAGATATTATTCGATATGAAAATTTAAATGTTGACAGAGTAACATAGTGTATATTAGTCTGCACATATATTTAAATATTTAATATCCAAAGGACTTATGTATAACTTTTAGTAGGGGTAAATAAAAATAGTTTAGTGGGGATAATAAATTGAATTTTTTAAATTTTCCATATTGCGCGAAATATTAATTGAGTGAAGAGTCTCAAAACTATTTATTTCAGAATTTTACGTAAAATGATAGTTCTACTACGGTTCCTATTTATATAGATTTATAGGTAATATATAGGAGGTTGTGATTAATATAAAACAGTAGCTTCACTCACCTCACTACCAACCTACCAAACGGCAACATATTATTAAAACGCATAACATAATTCAAAATAACAAAACGTAAGACCAATTCTAAATAATAGGAATCACGCACAAAGTCGGATCTGAGCGCGGCATGAGCGGTGGAACCGTCATCTATTGCGGCGTGCGAAGAGGTCTGCGTGCTTCGACGGTCGGCGGTGAAAATGAAAGGAGCGACCGAGCGGGACCTTTTTGATCTCCTGAGGTGCGGCGCGCGGGGCTTTCAGTGTACGCCGTCTCGCTCAGTGATCGCCCGTCTCTGTCATGGCGCGCTGTCTCAAGTTTTGTGTATTGCCGTCTCTAGTTTTGGTCACATTTTGGTGCACAAAAGGGCACATCACAGCGAAACAAATTTATTCAATATTCGCGTACGGACATCTATCATCTTACTTCGTATTATACATTTGACTTCAAGACAAGTACTAGTACCCGCTTCGATACTAATATTTTACTACTCACAACTTAACTGTTGTAGTTGGACGTGATTTTCTCTTTGAATGGAGGACCTTTAGTAATTTCAATGCTGATTCCAAATTTTAGCTATATAAATGTTAAGGTTATTAATTTTGGTCGAGTAACAAAGTAAGCTGGTCATAACATGTACAAAGTAGGTTCGCACAGTTGTTTAAGTCACTTAAATTAGATGTAAGTTAATAAAAATAGTTTCGTTTAAAAGATGTCATCGCATGCTGGTTTTGAAATATTTTTAGATATTCCCAACCCAAGATTGAAAAACTTGTCAAGTCGAATAGAATTAAAATTACGAGGGGTCCATACATATTTATTTATTTATAAACATTTAATGGTACATAGTACAATAGAAGTAATTCTATTAAATTATTTCCAACATAAATACATTGTCCATCTTTCACAAGCTATAAATTTTTTTCATTATTTGATATCTAGAATCATCATTATAATTTTTCTACCATTTTGCAGTCTTCTAAAAACTCTATTTTGATTTTTCTTTTACAATTTTCTCTAAAGACGTAATATTTTAAATACCCTTATAAATTATTACTAGCCTTTTGAAATAATATAACGAATTATACATGAAATAAAATAATTCGTGTACTTATTTGCGCCTATTTTTCTTCCCCTCCAAAATTTAATTAAAAATATTTTTGCTTTAGTAGTTATTGAGATATGTGTGTGTCAATATATTTTATTACTATACTAAATTCATTAGTTTCTGGGTCAAGTGGTTTCTGAGAAAAACGGCTGTGACAAAAGACATGTGAGTGATCTTAGAAGGGTTGCGTTTTTCTTTTTAGGGTACTTAACTCTAAAAATTAGTGGACAGGGGTCACATTGCACATCGTTTCGGAGCACAATATTTTGCAAATGAAGCTTGAAAATTAGAAAATGGTAAATTAAACCTAAATTTTATTTTAAGACTTCTTTCCATAACCCACACATAGAGAGATGCTAATTTTTTTCAACCATACAAAAACATGTGAAGATGGAACATCTTGAAAAATAGGAAAATTAAGTACTGCTACATAATAAATGAAACTTTTATCTGGAGCTCATATTTTCAAAATTTCAGGCGCGTATATCCAAAACGGTAGAAAGTACGATGGTCTAACAGAACGAACGGATGCACATGAAGAGATAACGAAACTACTTGGGTCTCACCTTTGACAAAAAACAATAAAAACAACAATTATTTAGGAAACATTTTTAAAGATACATTGCAGATTTCCTCTATGAAAAGTTTTTTTTCAATGCTATCCCATAAACCTACATAAGAAAAATCTCTTCAGGTTCAGAAAAATCTCTTCAGTCAAAAAATTTAATGAAATTTATAAAATATATGTTCATGACTTCTAAAGCTTCAACATTGTCTTATCGGATTAGATAAAAAGAATTCCCTTCAAGTGTAGTAGCACTTCTTAAAATAAAATTGTTTGCGATTTCAAATGAGATTTTCGAATAAGTCAAAAAATTAAACAATATATGGAAAATTTAGGTCCATGACTTCTAAAACTTCAATGCTATCCTATAAGCTTAGATAAAAATAATTCCCTTCAGGTGTATTGGCGCCCCTTAAAATGAAATTGAATCCAATATCAATTGAGATTTCCGAATAAGTCAAAAAATTAAATAAGATGTAACATATAGGTCTATGACTTCTAAAATTTCAACGCAATCTTATATATATGCTTAGAAGGAAAAAATTTCCTTCAGGTGTTTTGACTCGCTTGAAATAAAATTGGATGCGACTTAATTTAAGATTTTTGAACTAAGTCAAATAATTGAATAAGATGTGTAAAACTTACGTCTATAACTTCTAGAGTTTCAATGCTATTTCTTAAGGTAAAAAAATGTAGAATTAATATTTATTTACTATCCATCGATGGCAACCCCTGTAAAGAGTTTTATTATTAATTTAAACGCCAATCCAAGTATGTTCTACCTAGAAAAAATTATATCACCATGAAATTTATTATGATACAGCTCATTAATTTGGTCTACAAGTACTGAAAATAAATTAATATTGGCAACTAACTGCTCGTTTTCTATCAAATCCAACTTCACCCTTCAATACTATGCATGTGGCTTTGGCTTTATAATTATTCAAAAGTCTTTTCAATGCTGAATATCTATAAGTTGAAATTTTGAAGAAAGGTATATGCCAATAACGTCATCACATCATCATCATGGTGTATGGATAGTAGGTAAATAAATATTAATTTTACATTAGGCAAAAAGAATTCCCTTCGGGTATATTGACGCCTCTTGAAATAAAATTGTACACGTTTTCAATTAAAATTTTCCAATCGTGTCCAAAAATAAGCTGTGAAAAATGTAGGTCTATGACTTCTAGAATTTACGAAGCTTCTCAAGCCTCTTACTTTATTAAAAACATAAAGTTACTTTAAAAAAATTTACACAAGAAACCTTTTAAAAATTAACACAAGAAATCCTGTATGGATTCAACTAAAATATTAGTTTATTTACGAAGAAGAGTAGAATGGTTTAAGTGTAGTAAAGTGATATATTTAAATTATTCAGCTCTTATATAACTACACAATACAAAACGATACAATAATGCTATGTTATTTTCGAAACGCCTTAACAGGGAAAACTCGCTTTTTTCCAATACGATGTGCAGCTAAGTTCGTAGCAAGCAGCGTCGAAGCGTAATTTCAAGAACAAATACTACTTCGCTTTAAAAGAACTGAAACCTTTTCAATGAAAATTCGCTTAATTGAAAATGTCCCGTTAATTATAAGAAGTTCAGTTGCTGTTTGTTACACAGTTCAATTCAATTGATGTTACTTTTTATGAGCCTTCGACAAGAATGATTTTTTCTTTCTTCTCTATATATAATAATACGGACGATTCCGCAGTATAAGCTATATTTTTTTATTAGTGATAAAAACAAATTGTACTTATCCAAAAATAATAATAAAATTAAGTTTGTGTTCAGTGTTAGATTATGTTTATAATGAAATCCTTTTACCGGTTCCCAGAACTATTTTTCATTCACATTTAATAAATAATTGAAATAACGCGAAAATTATTTTTTGACTTGCGTTTACGTCACGCCATGGTGTATCGTCATCGTAGTATGTTGGATTGATTACAAGGCATAGGGCCTCTGACGATACGGCCCACCACGGGTATCCGGGTATCACGGGTTTATCATAATGAAACTTGTAAAAGATAATATATATATTTACGTATACAGAGCATATAAGACAGCGAAGGGACAAGAATAGGGCAAGGTAAGGGAATGCATTCGGCAAATTTGTTTAATAAAATGAATTCTAAAGACAATGAGGATATACATTGTATATTTGTGTTTAATTGATTTCATAATCCAATACGGTAAAGAATTCTGTATGGGATATAATTAGATTTAGAGAGAATAGCAAGTTGTTCTTCTTTTTAGAACGTAATTAAATGTCGTGACTTGACTAGTGGTGGAATCTAACGGCTACGAATTTGTAGCCATGTAAGTCATCGCCGATATTCATATTTTAGGCAAAAAACATGAAATACACAAGTTTTTTAAATAGTTGTGTATCTCTTATATAATATATACAATTTTATGAATGCTTGCCTTAATGTTCAATAAGTCTTGACGATGTTTAAATATACGATCATATTTTTAAGGTTGAAAATATATCGAATACATAGGTTTTTTACACATACATATTTCTTTTATACATACAACTTTATGAATGATTACCTTAATCTCCAGATATATTTTTTTAAATTCTTGGATATGAAACTGTGTTACCATTTAAATCGTTATCGATGTTTAGATATACGATTAGATTTTTGAGATTGAAAATGTATTAAAGCTACAGATTCTTTACATATTTAAGTTTCTTTGTCTACATACAACTTTATGAATTATTGTCTTATGGTACAGAGATTTTTTTTTAATTTTCAGACATGAAACCTAATTTGAAGCTATTTTTAAAATTTTACAATTTTTTTAATTCTATGTTTTTGTAAGTTTTTTTTGATGCGATAAATGTTTATTTTCCGAAGTCGGCGTAATGTGTTAGTTTACAAATTCGTTTAAAATAGAGTACCAGTCGTCTATAAAGACTCCATTTGTATTGTTTTTACTGCCAGGAGTTAGCGACACAAAAAAATTCTAGCCTTATATTCCTCTACTCCACTATTATCGGGTATTAATTATAGGTTTACCCATCATTAGTTTTACTTGATTCTCTTGTGACATGACTAGATATAAAGAAATGTAATACAAGACAATATATAGGTAATGTCAACGTGAACTGTAACTAACAATAAATAGTCATAATCGCGCCTAGCAGCGCCATCGCCAATAATTAAACGCTTGCTGACAGGCAGATATATGTCAAAGGCGAATGAGTGAATTCTTTGACCACGAGTGGTGCCATGCGACCTAATTGATGGTACACCCGCCGCGCCGCGACCCTGTTCGCGCACCGCGCTGACAGTTTAATTGATGGGAAGCGCTGGAGTGACAAAAAATTGACGCGAAAAATTATTTCGAGAGGTCTCTTTTCGAAATTGTCCAAACATATCGGTCGCGGGTGATGCGGGCGGGCGGCCGGCTGTGACGGGTCCGACGGAGTACCGTATTGGAAAGCGTTATATTCCCATTGTACGCCTGCTGGTTTAATGTCAAATTGGCTTTGATGACCGTTATATCGTAAAAGTGAAATATTCTTTGATTATTTAATAGAGGAATCGACGTACACAATTATTACACGTGGTAAATCACAGTATGCCGTAATAATGAAAATAATGTGACGTAATCATCGCGTATCCAGCAATTATTTGCAAACTATTATATTATATCCAGCTAACTAGGGACGTGGTCTGACTATGTAACGAATGATAGTTCACCATGAGTATTGCATATATAACTAAGAACATAAATATTTCTACTCACATATATATGTCATTGGGTATGATTTAATATTCAAGAGCTAGTATCAAAAAATAGTTTACATCATGAAACAGTAAAAAGGTTGCTCTCTTTAATTTTCGAGCTATTTTGATGAAATTGAATAAAAATATGTAGAATTATAGCACATTACTTTGAAATTACTTTGTCTTAAAAATAAATAACTAATATTGGTCAATCAATCATCAATATACTTAGTCAAAATTTGATAATCGAAAAGTTAATAGCATCAATTGTTTTGCTCAAATACTAACTTTAACTATGGGCACTTGTAAAGAAATAAATCATTTTACTTAATTGAATTTGAAGAGGTGTTTCAATAATTTGTTAATCTTTTATTAAACTTAGGTAATTTTTTAAAGTTAAGTCTTCTTTTTTTCAAACACAAAACTATTCATCACAAAAAATCCTTCTTTGCCGCCTATAAATGTTTCACAGGGTCACCTAAAAATATGCCTCACACCTATTGCCCCTTAAATTCAATTTGTTCATATATCTACTTGGTACCTTAATTTAAAAATTTTCTTTTTATTCGGATTATCATTCTTTCTTTTAGAATCTTTATTTTTGACAAAAGCTAGTAACAACATTTTCGTATTTAATCATTGTGGTTAGCTGGAAAATATACCAACGAACCACAATTATTAAACTTACATACAGGCGCCAAAAGATTACAAAATAAAATTTGTATTTTAATTTATATATCTCAATTTATGTATATCAATATTGTAAACGGCTTATATCGACCTCACATGAATATGCAATGATATCAGATTACACGAACATAATTCAATCGGATTTGGTATATTCAAATGACACAGTTCATATCTCCAGGTTTGTGAATATATATTTCGATTACAAAATCATCCTTGTTAAAAACAACCTTATCTTTCGATTGGATTTACGTAATAAAATTTATGGTTATAATTTTAGTTATTGTCGAAACAATTTTAAAACAACACTTCATTTTTGCTCTTAAAAATCTGTTCAGACTCACAATTTGTGAACCTTCAATAATGGGGAGTATAGTCAAGTTATTTTAAAGTTGCGTAGCATTTGTAATGAAAAAATGTACAGCAGAAATTAATCTTACTATTATAATTTAATTAGGACAAATAAACTAGATATAGTATAATTTTCATATACTACAATTTTTTTCTGCTACATGTAGCAAAAGTTTATGTATAGCATACTAATTAAAATATTACTATTTCCTATTTACTTAAAACAAACAAAGTTTTCATTTTTATATAGCTCATTAAAATTACATTAAAAAACTTAATATTTAACTCCATATTTCTGAAAATGGAAAAATATTTTTCGCGTATCTTAATCTCAATTTATATATGTCGGTTAATCTTAATGAAGTTATGTGAATAAGTTTTCAACAAACTTAACTCTGACAGAAAAATTTGCCCAATACTTTGGTTTTCCTAATTTTCTTTATCGGTCTTGAAATTAAGATAAAGGTAATAAAATGATAAACTAAGACTTTTATTTACATAAAAAGGAAATGTTGGACAATATAATTTATGTTCAAGTGTAGATTATGTGAATTTAATTATAATGCAGTCTAGTTCATATCATTTAAAAAATTAAACATCAAAATCTTTTCCCCTTTTTCACAAATCCGTAATATAAACAAAAATTGTAAATAAAAAAATAGTCTGTATAAAACCTTAAAAAATACGCACAACATAACATATGTAATATATGTACATAACATATGTAATATACAAGAAAGAGCATCTTTCCCTGCAAATTTCCAGATAAGAAAATGCAAGCAATAAACCTTTCAATAATAAAGTCGAAAGAACGAAGCTTAAAAGCTTCTACAAGTTTTCTACAAAAATTACCACAAACAAATTCAACTTACAACAAATTACGCAGCGTAGCACATTCGCGGTCACTTTTTCTGCCGACCGTCTAAAACAATAAGGAATCTAATTGAAAAAGCTCCGAATAAAACTTTCCATTGCATTGAGCTTTTAAGCTAATGTCATGAATAAAAATTTGAATTGTAAATTTTACTCACTGCTCTTATTATTTTTGTTCCATTACGGAATCTTATCTCTCATGGAAATTTCCTCATTATTTTGGGTAAAATAATACGCTTGTGGTCAAAACTGTATTACGTCATCCCATATATATATTACAATGCCATGTCATGACTTTGTTGACTTACTATTTGTTACTCGTAAATATGTAAAAAAAATTTATAATCGTTTTTTGCTTTGTAAAGGTGACCAAAAATATAAGTTCTTAATATATGTTGAGACTAAGTTGCAATGTAATTGTGGATCAAGTTCAAGGGAACATACTATCTTTGTGGAAATTTTAATGCTAAATATTTAAATGTTTTATGAATCGTTGGTGTCGCTACAAAAATAATGATATTTTTTGTTCAATATTTATTTCTTCAAAAATACACAATACATATGGAGGCCAAGTTGCTGTATTACTTTAGATCATATCTTGAGTAATTTTCCAAATTCACGAGATAGGAATGAACTACCTTTCTGAAAATTTCAATGTTGAATTTTGAAATATTTTAGGAATCGTTTATGCTGCTACGCAACTAATACTAGTTTTTTTGTGCAATATTTATTTCCCCAATAATATTTTTATGACCATTTTTATAAGTTCATAGTATAATTAGAGGCTAAAATTCAATTCTACTTTTAATTATGTCTTGTGTAATTTGCCAGATTTATGAAATGGGAAACGTGCTATCTACGTAAAAAGTTTAAACCTAAATTTTTCAATTTGTTGTAGATATAATAAATAAATATTTAAATATTTAGCGAATAAAAATGCGTTCAGAAAAAATAATAAAATCAGTTTGGTCCAGTATGGTTTATGGCCCATGAAAATTAGAAAAAAACGTTTTAAAATTTTAGTGAATGATTAGTAGCTTGAAAAATAATTCGAATAATTTTTTTTTTATTTTACTGCTTTCTAACTCATAAACGTTACGTATTGGCTGAGCAGTAGTAAATAAAATTGCAAAAAAAATATTAATTATTTTAATCGTAATGTGGTTCACGAGACATTAAGTATTAAAATTTTCGTAAATCGAGGCTTCGGGTTGACTTCTCCGACCACATCTACTTGAAAACTTAAGCTAAACATGGAAAAAGTTTTGAAGTAATCCATCCATATTTCACGTAGTCATTTTTTGTGAGATTCCATACTGAGAGATGCATTAAGTTTCCCCTAATGTTGCGGAAACGCTGTCTTCCGTTCGTCAATTTATCGGGGCCTCTATTTTCTAAACAGACTAAGCCTAGACCTGAATTAGACATGCCATATAATCGTTCGATCTAAAATCGAAAACCATATTTAAAGTTATGTGCCATTTTTATTTCACTATGTACTATTTTACTGTAAAAATATCAAATTTGTTTCCCCAATGGTTTGTGAGTATTGTTGGAAAGAACTCTATGAGTAAACTATAAATGTATTTAAAACATTTTTTGTTGAAAGATTAAGGGAGACCGTCAAAAAAGAAATTGTTTGATCATTTTTGCTTCCCGGTCTATACTGATCACTTGTATTACTCGTACAGTTTATTCTGTGTCTATTATTCATACAGTGAATTCTGTGTCTAGTATTTATACAGGTTATTCTGTGTCTGTATTCGTACAGTGAATTCTGTGTCCATTATTCACACAGTTGATTCTGTGTATCAAACTGCATAGAAAACTGTCTATGACTCTAACAGTGAATTCTGTCTATAATTTATACAGTTAATTCTGTGTCTATATTCATACAGTCATTTCTGTGTCTATGATTCATGCAGTTAAGTCTGTATCCGTTATTCATACAATTAATTCTGTGTCCATGATTAATACAGTTAATTCTGTGTCTATGTTCATACAATTAATTCTGTATCTGTGATTCTTGCAGTTAATTCTGTGTCTACTCTTCATACTGTTCATTCTATGTATCAAACTGAATAGAAAACTTCAAGGGGCAATACCAAATATTCCCAGACATTGATTGATAAATGATCGACTGTCAAAATTTTGACTCAAATGAAAAAAAAATGCCAAATATATCTTGATGACCTATACACAGTCAGTAATAAATGACGTATATATTATTAGTATAGACAATTTTATGAATCAAACTGAATAGAAAGTATTTAGAAACAATATAGAAATTCTTAGCCATTTCTGAAAAATTCGCTGTGAAAGTTGCGATTTCAATAAGAAAAAAATACCAGATTTACCTTGATAACCTATTTTCAGATGTAGCAAGTGATATTTTTATTATTCAAACAGGTGATTTTGTGCATTAAGCTGAGTAGAAAAAGCGTAGGAATTATATAATTATTCTCAGACATTTCTGAAAATTAATTATGAAAGTAACTTGCGATTCCATCAAAGAAAAATTAACAGGTCTACTTGGTAACCTACATAAAGGTACAAAAGAACGTTTGTATTATTCATACAAGTGATTCTACATATTAACCTGGGCAGAGTATATTAAAGAAGTGTATGAAAATCATCTGTTATTTTTAAATATCACTGTTAAAGTTGGTATTTTGTATGTGTAACTGAATATAAATGCTAGGGATCAATATGGAAAAATCACAGCCAATTTTAAAAAAAACTGACAGTCAAATTTGGGATTTTTATGAAAAAAAATATCAGGTCAATCTTAATAAAGTTTTTGCAGGCTAAAAGAAATGCTATTATAAAGAAATAACTATTACCGATGCAGGTGATTCCCTACATCAAATTGAGTAAAAAATATAAAGGAAGTACATGACAATACTCAGCCATTTATGACAATTCACTGTCAAGTTGTGATTAAAATATAAAATTATGAGATCCATCTTTATAACTTATATGAAGGTGACACAGAATGTACCTAAATATTCAGACGGATGAGTCTGCCTCTCAAACTAAGTGGAAAATATTAAGGAAATGTATGATGATTCTCAATCGTTTCCGAAAAGAATTACTGTCAAAATATCGTTTATCACAAAAAAATGCATTTAAAAAAATACGCTTTATATAAATATATGAGACCGAGATACTCGAAATTTACCTTCAAATGTAATATTTTAAACACACTAATACTGAAATCACGTTTAACTACAGTATAGCTATATTTGTTAACTACAGTAAAAGTATACAGTTATAAATATGTACATATACAAATATCCGTTATATATATATATATATATATATATATATATATATATATCAATATATATATGTATATATTTATATATATATAAATATTTATATATATACACACATATATATATATATATATATATATATATATATATATATATGTATATATATATATATATATATACGTTTAATTCTAGTATAACTACTTAACTTTTTATAACGATTTGTGAGTCGTGAATAATGACAATATTTTTTTTAGTTATCATCGTCCTCTATGGTGTCATTTTAAAACATAGCACAAATAAATTTATTTTTATTCACATCACCTTTGGTGAATAAAAATATGTCTGTATCAAAGTGACTGTCAAAGTGTATGACAAAGTGATGATTTATTATATTGAAATGATTTAGAAAATATCTCGCGGCGCAAGTTCAAATTACCCTTGGTTGATTCATAATATTTTATTTAATCACCGTTCAAATCATTATCAAAATATCTCAATAAAATTATATTTAAAGTCGCCATACATTGATCGTTTTAGTCCTAAATTTCCACAAATCTCCTCTACACCTTCTTTCTTAGTAAAAACCCTATTGTTTGAAAAATGGGGGGGGGGAGCTATATCTATTTTGCCATTATGACGTACTTCCTAAAATTATGAAGAAACTTTTGATACCTTCGATACACCACATTACTTTAATGTAATAACAAAGCTACAAGTATAATTTCCCTCCCACTAAACGGCACAATTACCATATAAATGTTTTAGGTTATTAGCTATTCAGAGACGTACGTCTTAATGTGTTTTATACTTTGCCCAATTTCAAGTTCTGCGTCAAACAGTTTCTAAGAAAAACAGCTATGATACACAGATAGACAGAGGGCGGACAAATGAGTAAAATTATATGGGTTCCATTATTCCTTTTGAGGACGTTAGCCTAAAAAATACAATTAAAAAGCAAGTAGATCGTATATTGGAATGTTCAGAAATGATCTTTCTGAAATTTTATTAGAGAAAATCACCCAAACGCATGTCGGAATAAGCATAAGGTACACTCCTTAAATTTCTAAAATACATCTCATGAAACTTGCAAAGCAATTTAGCTGAAATGCAATTGAAAATTTTAAATCAGTATTCATATTTTACTGAGATTTTTCAATTATGGTTAGAAAAATTAGAAGAAGATTAGAAGGAAAAATTAGAAGGAAGCTACACATGTTGTTTAAGGATTTAATCTGCGCCAAAAATGAAAAAAAGTTCATTACCTTTTCTCATCAGAAATGTCTGTTTTACAATACATCAGAGATGTCTATATACATGAATCCAATGTATAAAATTGTGGAAACTGTGAGACTATAGACTTACGGATAGTCATGATGACGTCACAAGACTAGAGTTTTATTTTACCTAAATCCCAATACATGAAATTTAAACAATTAGTCACAACCTCTTCACTTTATAACCAAATTTATGTTTATAACATTCTCACACAATAACATTCTCACATATTTCTCTTCAGTCTCTTTTGTAGGTCAATTCATATATTATGTCGGCAAGGCTATACCCAAAAGTAAATCTTATTAAGCATGACGTCTCACAGCGGTCGTGTAACCCGCCCATGGCCCAAATATTAACCTAATGACGTTAAATAGAAGGGAGGCGAATGTGACTCGGCCTTTAGTTATTAACAAAATAAATTTTTGGGTTTTGCCACCTAGTCCCTGTATGCATGTTTCAATTGGACATTAATAAAATATACATGTTAACGGTATTGACATACATTCGTAATAGTACGTGACGCAATTTCGCATATAAATAAGTTTAGCCAACTAACAACTGTGTTAATTACCCTATATTTTCTACCAATTATTTAGAAAGACGGATACAACGATCCACTATATTTATTTGTATATATAAAAAAGCTAAATATCACTCACTTTATCACAGAATTTCAGAACCATAAAGCCTATGAACATAAAATTTGGCACATGTTGAAACTAAAGTTATAAAAATGGAATTGGCAGGTTGCATAATATTTTCGAAGTAATTAAGTTCAAAGACATAAAAATATATTTAGACTCTAAAATGGAAATAAATGAACATCTGTTCCAGTACTTCTGGAAAATGGATAATTTTAAAAAATTATTACATCTATATATATAAACCTGTCACGTACGAGTAGAAATCTCACTACATGGGTTCCATAAACACATAGTCATTTATAAACATTTAAGGGTACATGGCATTTATAATTAAACTACTTTCAAATATTAATTTATCACAACGTAAACATAACATATATTATATTTTTAACATGCGTAAAACAAACTAATTATAAAAATATAAAATTCTACACAGAAATATAAATCATTATTTTTTTCTTATACTATGATATCTCCCATTATACCGACTTTCAAGATTGTAGAACGGCCAAAAGTAGAATAAAAAATATGCTTGATAAGAAATAAAAACAAGATAGAATAAAAAAAATAAATAAAGAAATAAATTTTCAGCAGTGTAAGATAAAAACCTGAGTGCACTATATAAATTTCAACCTAATACCTCAATCCATTTCTGGTGAAAAGGAAAGAAGGTTTTGAGAGAAAGACGGACAGACAACCAAGTGATCCTATATGGATCCGTTTTTTTTATTTTATGTGATGGAACCCTAAAAATGAAATAAATGAATATTAAGGAATGTGTTTAATTTGTGCTTGACCAAATTTTCTTTTACAATCATTTTGCTACTTAAATTTATATCTCGAGGATACGACTACTCTTTGGGAAGGATTATAGTTTTTAATAAGAACCGAGACGCAATTTGGACTTTATATAGACATAAAAGCTTTATAAATACTACATGTGTATAAATATCTTCCCGTATATTTCTAACTTAGATTAGGATCTTAGTTAATAATGGATTTGATATGACTTAAACATGGGGTGTAGTTTCATATTCAAAGGTTTCTTTAAATACTTTTAGATGAGGAGGGCTAATTGCATTTTCAATCAATTAAGATTTCATATTTTGTATATATATATATATATATTTATATCTTATCAATAGGGCTTCTTCAGTCCAATTCTGATGAAATTTTGGACAGAAGACAAAGTTTAATTTCTTGAATACGCAGAAATAAAAAAAAATTATTAGGCATCTTCTTAGCATACAAAAGTCTTCAAAATTCCTTTAATTACCCCTCGCTCCAGCTGTCGCTCATTTACCTCTTTCTGTTTCCGCGTAAATATTTTTATCTTCTACAACTTTCTTGTAATCTGAATTTGTAGCTTCAACTAAATTCACATTTTTCATTTTAAATTCACATTTTTTTTTACCACAAATTTTGAAAATATATACTTTGAAACAACACTCACTACAGAATTTTTCTCGAATTGAAAATTGTGCTTTCAAAAGTCAATAAAAACGTGACATATTTTTTATTTGTTGTTCGATTTAATTCATTAGTCAATACTGACAATTTTTCACTTTGAGGTTAACAAGCAAATTTCGATTTTTAATGTCACTGTTATGATACACAAATTACCAATTTATTTAAGAAAAATTATGGTTCGTTTCACGTTCATCGCCAATGTTATATGGTATTAATTGGAATTAATTAATATACTAAAATACTTCAATTAACAAACACGCTTTTATTGTACAAATAACAGGGAATGTTCATAAAATATTAATTTCCCATAAAAAGAATATGTGAAACTTCGACGGAAATTCTCAGACGTGACAAATAACATTAAAAATTTCGATATACTATGATTTTTGCCATAATAAATCATTCTTTCCAATTTAGTTTTTTAGAGTTTCATACCACAAACCGAAAAAGGAACGCTTCTAAGATCACTTTATTGTCCGTCTCTCGGTCTGTCAAGACATTTTTTTTTCGTAAAATTGTTTGTCGATCCGCGTTGAGATCAAGAGAAGCAAGCGTTGTGAAATCTCCTTTATATCAATTGCTGATAAATAAGCAAAGTTTCATTCTCTGAAATGTAACTTTTACCACGGAATTAACGTTTTTTGCACATTTTTATAAATTTCTAGGGTCTCGAACTTCAAAAGGAAAAATGGAATTATTATAAAATCACTCACGAATTTTTCCGTCCATGTGTTAAAGCCATTATATCAGAAACCGCCTAACGTAAAAATTTGGCATAATGGTGCGTTAATATAAAATAAAATACATTTATTTTAACAGATCAATCTCAAATATATAATAAAATATTTAATAAAATACGTACATCTATTAATTTCTCGTATATTAATTTTTTATTCAATTATGAAGCCTAATTTTACATGTTTTAGAAAAAAATTATAATCATACAGAGCATCACCAGAATATCGACAAATTATTCGACAGGCGTGTGCTTGAATAGCAGTATCCTCCCGTTTACAAATTTATAGGATTTTGTATAATTATTTTATTTAAATTTATTTGGGTAAGGGAGCAGGAATATGAAACGCAAAAGAAGGAATTTTTTTTTTATTTCCATGAGAACAACCCATAATGCGTTATTATAAAAGTTTTCTGATTGCTTAGCTAATATATATTTTTATTTATACAAAACTTACTTTTCTGTTTGTATTAAATACAATTTTCTTTATAATTCCATAAAATGATTAACAACATTCGCAGTTACAATATAATTTCAAAATATCAATACAAGATTTAGCCAATGGTAAAAATGAAAACGCAACTTTTTCTCTCTTTTTTAAATTTATCATTCAAATCTACTTATTCACCACATTGATACAAATCGATTTATGGTACAAAACCTAGTCAAGTCGTTAGTTTGTCAAGATTTTTCTCATTTTATAATCTCGCCCCTACTGATTTTGCATAAATTCCTGCAAGGAAAGTTTGATGAAACTTAAATAAAATCTAACAACTATACTAGGAAATCAAATGAGTAACAGACAAGTTTTAGTTCAGATTAAATTGTGTTTTGTAATTTAATACGCCTAATTAACATCGGCTTCAGAATTTCATAATGCATCGTCTCATGCATCGTTACATACTTTTCAAGTTTTCGTACTTCTCTACGGCCCATATACAGTTTTCTTCAGTTCACAATTGTCTTAAAATGTTCGTACTAATATTTTAGAGAAATTTTTCTTGGTTATACGTTAAAGATACCTTATGTGTCATGTTTCCCAATTTCGTAAATAGTCGTTACATCCCTAAACTATAATAATTTTTACATAATTGAAAACACACACTTATCTCCCAACAAGGATCAATATTCAAAAACTAACTTTGCATCTTGACTAAGTTTCATTCGTAGTGAGTAAAATTGGCTAAATTAGGAAAAATTTTATCAATATTTTTCGTTTGTCAATTTCTTTATGACTACAAGGATTCGCAAAATATAACAATACTCTAATACACATTAACATTACTAAGAACTTATTGAATGTATTTGGCGTTAATTTTGTAGAAATTCATTGTTCACAATTAAATCTTAAATTATCTTCTCTAACAGCCCACCTGAAGATATTGTAATACAACAAAAGCTAGGTCATAGCAAAGAAATGAAAGAAAGTAGAAATAATATTATACAACTCAGTTTAATTTAATTGTGGATTACTAAGCACGTTCTATATACAGATATTATGTTCATAACAAACTTTGAATTACAGACTAGTTGACAATTTTTCAGAAACCAATTAATATTTTTTCTTGCAGTCAATTTTACCCAAAATACAAAAAATTCCAGCAAAAAACAGACGTTCACGTAGTTTATTTTACATTTTTATAAACACATTTCAATGTTTCCGTTCAAACGCTGTAACTATCGTTACGTCTCGTATGATGTCATGTCTTACCAGACAAACCGTTTTGTAATTGAGAGTGAAAGTAAGTGTTTATAAAACAACCTTTCTAATGACTTCAAACTATTACAACTGCTGTGCTGTGCCACAGTGTGATGGTACAACAATAAAAACATCAAATTAATAATTTTATTTACGTGCCGCATAAGCAAGAAATACCGAAAAAGTGCCTGCAACTCGTAAGACCCTAACTACTTGCCTTTAAACTCTAGATTGTATTGTTGTGAAGACCACTTTGACATAAGTTTTTAAATATATTACCATTCTATCAAAGTTAATTTTATAAGCAATTAAAAGAGTTTAATACTACATCAGCACTATACTATGTCATACATGGTCATGACATTCTCTAAGTTTCAATAATTTTTTTTACCCCGGTATATAGAAATATTTGCTTATTATATTTGCTAAACGATATGGGGAACTATATTATACTATAATAACATATTAAGAGATACGTATCAAAAATACTGTTGAAACTAGAATGTATCCCATAACTTAAAATCATATCTAAGCCATTATCACGCACACGACTTACAATTGTTTTTTTGTTAAAAGATAACTTTAAATAATTTGACCTAAGTTTAGTTATAAGTACACTCAAAAAGTAGTTCTGATACTCTTCTTTTTTTCCAAAGAATTACTACTATCTTCTTATTATTCTCTATCTTCTTATTATTAAAATCACATAAATAATTCAATGCGGTATTGCGAGATTCAATGCAGTATTGCGAATTCAGTGCACATTATTAAATGCAGTATTGCAAGATGCAACCAGGCTAGGTAGTTTATTAATAACTTATATTTATCGTATTTTGTCTTCAAAATTACCAACTTGAACATAAGATGCACACCGAACTTTACTTGTACTACATTTGCTCTAGGCTATGAGAACCATATGAAAGTAACGCTACTTGTTTTTCCTTCTCCTTACACGTGTCTACTGAATTAGGGTTTAGGAATAGTTTTTTTTCAACTAAATGATGAAAAATGAAAAGGATATAGTCGTTGGTCCTTAACTTCCTTATAGAAAATTACTAAGCGAACAGACTCATGGAAAACCTAATTAGACATATGCAATAGTTTTGTAAAGGTTTTCAAAAGGTTTTTGAAAAAAAAATAACGTTACATAAATACTGTAGAAGACGTTCTCCCGTACTGGAATGCCGAATATCGATAAAAATTTATTTCTTATTCTAACGCTAGGAACATTGTACCTAAAACCAAGGTGCCAACTAATGAAGAATTCTACCTGGGTATGAAATCATGAAAAAACCAAAGAAGGTCATTCCATTGTGGAAGACTATTATTGCGTTTGTAGACAAAATACTGTTCATCTTATAAGCGAAAAAATAAATAATTTTTTTTCATATCTGAAATTAATCTATATTTATTTAAAATTAGAAAGAACAAAAATATAGAACTTTCCTCTTTAGAAAATCTTCAAATTGATGGGCAACATATATGTAATGGGGAGTGTTATATAATGCATTTTTAGTGATGATGAAAACCTGAGAACTTCGAAATTAATAACGGACAAGTATATAGACATTAATTTAATATTAAGCTACTGCAGCTGTATTTCGACATATATTCCATTAAATATACATAACGAAAATATCATTAAAAATGTTGTGTGGTGACTCCAATAATGTAACCGTCCGAAGTCGAACCTTATTTTCTTTGTGTTATGATGTTAATATGTAAATATTAAAATGAAAAAAAAAATATTTCTCTTATTTTGTTGATTTGTAAATTTTTTTTTAATAATATACTAATTTATTTCCTTCTATATGTTAGTACCAACATTGTCATTATTAAAATATTCGTTTCTAATAATCCTAACGTTTGTTCATGATAATTAAAATGTGATAAATTTAAAATGGTATTATGTTACAAGCATAACCAACAGAATTATTCTGAGCAAAGATGCTGTCTTACTCTTTGTCTCATCATCCCATCTCTATTTTTAATGTCACCATTTGACGATAAAGCGTCAGCTTCTTTCTATGTAAGGCGAGTAAAAAAGGTTAATTCAGAAGCGATAAAGGAAAAATAATGAAGCAGTTTTCAAGCCTACATTTGAATAAGATTTCATCGGTTATTAGGTAAAAAAATTGTATTTGAAATTTGACAAATTTAAAGAAGGAAAATGCTTTATTAAGAAATTTTCTTGTGAGTAAAATTTTGTTGCTTAGTATTCAAATTCTTGTCAATTGTAATATTAAAATAAGTAAATAAAGAAAACCACAAACAAAAACAACTGTGAAAATATTTCAAACTGTATAATTATTAAATAACAATCAATTAGAGCATTGTGAGTAATCATTTATATATTAAAAGATATCAAATAATGCTGTAATTACCGAATTAACGTGTTTCGGCTACTCTCGTCGCCCTTTCCTTTAAAAAGTTTCCAATTATACGAAACAAAACCGACTCTAATTAAGTAATCTAAATAAATATTTGAACTAAGTTAGCAGATAAAACAAATTAAAAAAGGAAAATGCACGGGATAAAGAAAATAAAATCCCTGCTACGCCACGGACCGAATCATTACGACGCGAAATCTGTGCGCTCCGTAGAACATCAGATGAAACCAAACGCAAAAAGATACACAACAGTAAATGACGTTCCCAAGCGTCATCGTAGCCACCGTAGCACAAACGATATCTACCCAAACTCATTTTACTCTGCTCTTTTTGAATGCAATGACCTGCAGCTATTGTTTACAAAATTATTCCAAAAGTCTCTGACTCATGATAAATGTGTTGGAAATATTTTACAATCTCATTTTTGAGATAAGCGAAATCTATTCAAGAAGTATTTATTTATTTCACATTATAATTTGTACGTATATATACGTCATATATATTATATGGACTTATTGGCACAGAAGGATTGGAACCTTTCCCGTCAACTACAATGGTTAATTATAAAAAATTAGTAATGTGCAAGACAATAAAAAAAATCTTTATGAATCTCCTGTATTACAAAATTTACATATTAAAGTAGTGTATAATTTAATTTTTTCAGGGGAAAGGTACAAAATGGAATAATCAAAAAATTAAGTAACAAAAAAGGCAAAAATAAATAAAGGATGGAATAAAATAAATGATTAATTACAAATCCTATTGATTATAAATATAAAAACAATAACGACTATAAATCTTGACATGGCATTTTTAAGGAAAGGGGAGCAAAATTCTACAGACGGCCTTTGAAAACATCTTTTTGGGGGAAATTTCTTGTTTAATTGATTTCAAAGTTTTATAGCTAGAACAGAGAAGAATTTTTCACAAGATCGTAGTTGTGAGTTCAGGAAAAATTAGGCTGAGCTGATTCTCAGAGAGCAGGCCTAGATCGGAACAGACAAGTAACTAAATATTCTTGTAGAATATATCGGATGAGTTAAATTGTTCAAAGCATTATGAAGAATTGTAAAAATGTATGGATTTAATCGACCATGGGCTTCCATCAATTTAAGGTTCGCTATGAATTAAAAAGTATTTTCACACTTTTACAACCAAAAATGGAACGCATGCACAAATATTGAAAACGTTCTAAATTGTTAAGATAATTTTCCGTATGATCTGTATAAAATACATCTCTATAGACAAGCAAAGGCAGAAAGACATAGATCAGCTTTACTTTAAATAGCAAGAACATACTGAAGATGCTCGAGGAACTGAAAAGAAAATTAAAACATCTGTATAATAAAAACGTCAATTCGGAAAGTACTTTTGCTCTTCAACAAATTTCTTTCATTCGTTCGTTAACTTTTCAATTTCTAAACTTTATTTTAAAATTTTCTGTGGTTACATTTCTTTTCCCGTGTGTTTCCAGATCCGATGTAAATAATTTAAGATTATTTACATTTGGTAATATATTTATAATCATTTTATGTTCTTGTACCTATTCATAGGTTGGATTATATGCTGAAAAACAAACGACAAATGTCGACAAAAGTCCATGACAAATGCCGAGGATGACAGAGTAGTTACGGTCTTAGTTGGTTTGAAAATGCTTCCGCCAAAGTCTACAGTTATACTCCATACTTAGTCAGAAGAAATTTATTTACAGTACATTTGATTTTATTTGGTCAAGTAATCCATACAAACAAGTGAAATTGAAGTATTATGTCGGCAGGCGGTCGCTATCCCCACACGCATGTCCCCACAATTGCAGTACCGCGGTGAGTGAAGTTTATGTCACAAGAGCTCCCGACCGCGTGGGCTCAGAACGTCTTACCGGTATAATGCGGATGGTCGTGTCGCCGCTCGAGATTATTTTGCGATATAATCGGTAATAATTAACGGAGTAGTGGGCGATGTAACTACTTTTCGTATTATTGGTTTGGTAGGTATTTATAATTTAGTTCCTAATTCTTTAGTTCTTATTTTGTTTTTAACAAGTTTAATTTAGTTCAATATTAAATAGGTAGATTTTATCAGTGGATATTAACTCGTATTTACGAAGTAACAAAATAGATATTTTATGTTCTATTTCATATAAAAATATTTTTAAAAATACTGGTGGTACTTTCTAATGTCACGCATAAAAGTTTATAAGCTTGTTTCGCCAAAGAAGGTGCAGAACAAATGACTGCAGAATATAGTTAAAATCACATATAACGAAGTATTTGCCATGTTATGATGTGCCAACGCAATGTATTAGTATTTTTAGAGAACTTTATTCTCACAGAGTTATGGGAGAAAATTGATTTAAAAAAAAAAATATTTATAATAACTTTTCTCATTCTGCATTCGACGCGGATGAAGTCGCGGGCACAGCAAGTAGTTCCATATTATATTATGTGCCCTTAAATAGTTATGAGTGCTTATGTGAGCATGAATGTGGGGGGAATTTTACCCTTACTTGACAGATTTTTAAAGAAGTGCATCCACTAAATGCAACTAGATAATTTTTAAGAATTTAGGCAATTTAAGGTAAACATTTTTAATCGAATGATTTGCATGGATTGTTTTAATTTTTGATCGAAAAAAAAAATCCCAATCCAATTAAAGTGCTATTCCTGTGACGACAATGCCGTATTTATAGTCAGGTAAAATATGTAAATTGCCAATTATTCAATTCTACAAAAAGGGAAAAAATTATAAACCGAAAAAACTATTAACTGCGAGCCTGGCTCGCACTTCGCGGATTCCATGATCCGATTAAAGTGGAATTACTTTATTTCTTACTATTTATTCACAACTAAATCAAAGTTCGTGTAATTTCTACTTTATTTAAATCCTTAATCACGACCTAGGTTTCGATGTGTGACAAAATATTCGGGTGGGCAATTTGTAAAAAACTCTTTATAAATTGCCCACCAGAAGATGTCATCGATCATTGTGATATGAAAATAAGATTTTCCCTGCTTTGTAAGAACATTTTGAAGTTAGTATAATAGTATGCAATATTATAGTAACTTGTTAAACATCCCGGTGTACAAGAAATACATAAAGAACATCAGGTTCGATCTTCTGTATAGCAAATGAGTTGCGGCGAGTAAAGAACAAACAAAACATGGAAATTTCATGAAGAGAACTCATAGTACTTCAGTTCCGTGAATTCAGTTTAGGGCAAAAGCTAGTGAAGCTACTCGCAATACGTTCAAAATCTTGTGTAAAGATGTATTCCCTTATGGAATAACCAAACGTTGCTTCCGAAAAGTCGAAGAAGGAAATTTTGTATCCGCAATTATCCTCATCCAGGGAACGGATGCATCTGCACAAAAATGTGACATGAACCAACTATTTTATTAAATGTGGAGAATAAATGTAATCATTTGATGGTAATTCCTTTTAATCAATGGTGCAATTAGAGCCAATATTTTCTGATCCTACCAACCTTTCGCCTATCATTTGTTTTACTCCCTCTTTAATTATTAATGAGTTAAAAAATGAAATATGCCACTATATAAAGAGTAAATTCAGTCAATTTTTAAGTCAAAGGCTCAAATGAATAGCCAAGGAAAGGAACTTCCCTTAGTTTTAGGGATTTAAAAAATATTTCATAGCTAGAGATAATATACCTTCAAAGGTATATTAATAAATAACCAAAAAATATGCCACCAACCTCTTATTTCTGAAACTACAAGTTCTCATAAGTTTTAGAAACTCACAAAAAGGTTATAGAAATGCTATAACGATGACTCTAGTTTCCACAGTTATTGAAATATTTACCATAACGTATATGTCTCTTTTACCCAATTTCATTAGGTAATATTGATTGTTAATTGACAAATAAAGTAATTTCAATTCAATCAAAAAGTTAAATCCACGATGTGCAAGCCAGGCTCGCAATAAACCGATTTTTTCGGTGTATAATTTTCACTCTAAATTTCCTTGCAGAAGGGAATAATTGTTACTAAATGAGAATTCTTTCTATAAAATTACCCAAACTTACATATTTCAGCTGATGGTAATACGCCATTGTCGTCGCAGGAACAGAGAAGCCTTTTAACTCGATTGAGAGAATTTTTTCTACTAAAGGATTAGGACAACCCCGCAAAACTTTCAATAAATAATTCTTACTTTTATTTGTCTAAATTCATAAAAATTATCTAGTTGCATTTAGTGTATGCAGCCTTAAAACCTGTCAAGTAAGAATAGAATTCGCACCATGACGATTCTGTACACATTTAGACACTGGTAATTATGTAAGGGCTTATAGTATTTAATTAAACCACTAGTTGTGCCTGCGACTTTATTACTAAGTTATTAGAAATTGTTTTACTGTTATACTCTACTTTTTAATTTTTTTTCTCTCAAAACCCTCTGAGCATAAAGTTTACTGAAACACTAATACATTGGGTTGGCAGTTCATGACATGACCACTATTTCGTTATATGTGATTTTAACTACATTCTGTACTCATTTGTTCTGCAACATCTCTAGCTTAACATATTCATAGGTGAAATAAACTTATAAACGGTTACCCGCGACTCCGCCTAAGGTGAATTTAAAAAAATAAGCTTTTTCGGTTATAAAGACTCTCTGTTTTTTTTTAAATAAAGCGCTGTCAAAATATTTTGATTGTCCGCTATTCAAATCTACCTATTCAATATTGAACAAAATTAAACTGCCACTTGAACTAAATTAAAAAGTACTAAATTTGCTTAAAAAATAAGAACTGCAAAAGTAAGAACCAAATTATTAATACCTACCAAATCAATATTATGAAAACTATTTACATCGCCTATGCGCGGACTTTTACTTGCGATACGCGCAATATATTATTGTCTTAATATTTATTATACTATATGTTTAATATTATTTTATTTAACACAGGGCTATAACACAAATGACAATAGTCAGTCACAATTTTGTCTCGAATTTCCACAAACTTTTAAACATTTTGCGTAAGATCTCTAAAGATAATTCTTGTAAAGTTCCTTCAAAATCAGTTCAAAATTTTCAGTTTATCTCGGAAAAATCAGACAGAAAAATTCAAAAAACGGGTATTTGAGTTTTCATAACGTGAAAATAATCATACGAGTTTACAAAAGGCTGCTATTTCGGAATTACAGACAAAAACTTCAATTTCATTTATTTGTATAAATTATTCAACCAAATAAATCAGTTACAATTTAAATAAATTTCTACTGACTAAGTATGGAATATAATTGTTGACTTGGGCGAATGCTTTTACAAAATCAAATTAGACCGTAACTACCTGCCGCCTAAGTACTTTCCGAAAGTACTTTCTGAATTTACATCTTTATTAAATAAACGATTTAATTTTTTTTTTCAAAAATCATGACTGATTTCTTTGTATATTTCTTTTATACTAAGCGTTTGGTTTCCATCGTGCCGTAATGAAGCACAATCCTTAAGTGCACCGGCCGTAACTTTTATCAATATTTATTGATGGGGTTGTTGCGAATATAATAGTAAGTATAACCTTTACGTTGATTCTGAGTGATCCTACGTGAATCCTGTCAAATAAAAATAGTACTACGAGGTTTCCATAGATATTTATGTACTAATGTACATAAATATCTATGGAAACCTCGTACGTGGAAGTCTTATTTGCTATTTAAATATATATATATATATATATATATATATATATATATATATATATATATATATATAAATATATATACATACATACGTACATATGAACATATATTTCAAAAGAGCATTTTAATGGAATTCCACTCAAAGAAAACCCCTTAGAAAATATTTTTTCTGTAAGTTCGATAGATGGAGAAAAAAAGAGAAATTGAAATTCCGTTTATTGCTATTTATTTTTAATACATAACTCAAAGAGGCTTTCCTGTAAAATTTCATTACAATCTTTATGTAACAACTGTGATGCTAGAATACTATGAGATAAGATGATATACGGACAGACAAAGGATTCTCGCAGAAGGCGTTTTTGTCAATTGACTACAAGGTCCTAAAAATTTAATTCATAAATTTTTATTAAAAAGAAGTTTGTCTAATTACTTACCATAATAATTATTAACACACAGAGAGATTTTATATATTTGTTGTTTGTTGTTTTTTATATGTTTGTTGTTTTTTTTGTATTTTCACTTGAAAATACAAAAAGTATCAGTTGGTTTTTCGATTGATATAAAGGTTTCCTGCTGCTGATTATATTTCTACTGATATAAGGAAGGTGATATTATTCTAGGTTATGTAAGTAATGACCAATGATGATTAATGTGAAGTGAGTCGAAGAAGTCCTAAGAAATTTACTCTATATAAAATTAAAATGTCGTTAAGAGCAATTGTAAATTATTTAAAAACAAAAAACCGATGAAGTGTGTATCGGAACAGATAAAAGGCAAGGTCTCGTAGTTGTACCTCGAAAATGTTGTAAGTAAACCAAATGTTGCAAGTTGGAACATTAAATTATATTAAGGGTGCAAATAATTTCAAAACAAGAAAACGAACCAAATGTGTATTGGAATAGGAATAAAGCCTTGTTTCGTTATCTCTATCGCTTGAAAATGTTGTTGCAAGTGAAAATTAGAGAGAGAATAGTTGAAAAATTTCCACTAAATTCTAGTGTTTGTATTTTTTTTATTTATAAATGGAGAATATTGAATTAAATTTTAACTTCATATTAAATAATATTCTCATTAATCACTCCATTTCATAAGAATAGAGATGTGTATTAAAATTGTTTACCTTTATTTAGCTATGTTAAATTCAAATTTTTGGGTAAAGAAATTGACTGCAATATTAAATGCACAAGCTGTTGTAAGTTAAATAAAACAAAGAAAATGTTTCAATATAATTCCTCTTGAACTCAATACAATTATTCTCTTGCCATAAATTTTTATTTACGGCTAAACGGTCACACAAAGGTGACGTCTAGAAACTTATTCACTTATTTGAAACTACTCGTACTTCCAAAACTCCTAAATCAACTTGATCCTTATGTCAAGAAAATATCCTGAATACATTTTTTCAAGAATTAATTGAAAAAATTACTCCTTCGAAAACCCAGTCCTTTTCCGCTTTTATCCTTTCCTCAACTTTCTCAGAATACAAATATGGATATCAGTATATATATATATATATATATATATATATATATATATATATATATATATATATAAATATATATATTTCAGAATTTATATTCCATATAAATACTGAAATATATATATACTATATACATTTTTTTGTTTTTAAGAGTAAACTACTATTTTATTCTATATTGCGACATTTCATACAGTCTAAAAAGCAAACAATTGTAATGGTCGATATGGAATTGATACGAGAAATGAGTCGAAATTGCCTCTTTCTTTCCCTTAACCGTTCATTCAATTTGGGGACGATTAATATATGCTAGATACCAAGTCTTGAACTATTAATTCCAAGTAAAGCTTGAGAGTAACAATGGTAAAAATGTTCTTCTGAACGGCACGTTCTCTTTGAAAATGCAATTGCACATTTCGCTAATTCTTCCCGTTCTTTTCTTTGAGAGTGCAAATCAATTTTCAATTTTTTTTTATTACATTTACATATAACAGATCATTAACAATGCTCTGCCATAATTTGTACCTAATATTATACAAATTCTATACTTAAGCTGCTAAAATAATTCTATGTAAAGTAGTTACCATGTAATGAAAGACAAAAGCAAAACATTTTTTTTCTCACACTTGCGAAAAATACAAATACTCTAAACAATAACACCCTCGCGAGTATGAACTTTGTTATCTAATAGTGCGTCGTGAAATTTTGACGACACCAGTAATTTTAATTTGGGTTTCACAATTAATGTACGTTTTATATAGCTTTTGGATAAGAGATTTTCTCTCAAAAATGATACAATTTTCAATTGTATTTAAATGTTTATTTTAACTTAAATTTGGTTTTGAAAACGACACTCGTCTTAGCCCGTTTTTCTGTACGAACGAGTATGTACTCGCGCTATGAGGACTCGCTTCATGTCGCAATTTTTGACAAATTTTAATTTTTCTTTTTTCTGTCGATTGGCCTTTAAAGTAGTAAGAATAAAAGTCTGTTGTTTTCTTAAAGCTTTGTCCAATTATTTTTTTACTTTGTAAACTCCGTGTTCGGCAATTGTTCTCGACCTCCGTTTTGTGTGCATTTGTTTTCTCTTTGCAGTTTTTCACTTTTTTATTTTTGAAACTTCTTTGCAATTGCTTGTTTAATAAGCAATCAAACAAAATGCTTAGATATATTGTTCAAAGTCTTAGGAAATGATATGTCAATTCATACCTTTGGTGGCCGTCTTAGTTTCACCATATGGTTTTAAAGTTATTCTATTCAGGCAAACGTTTAGTTATAACATAGTTTTTCTTAAACCAAATATGATTTTCGCCCCAAATGTTTAATCTCTTATCAAAAATGGGTTTATATAAGGGCTGTTAAATCCAGACATTTCTTTCTTTCATTGTTCATTTAATAATTTATATAATACGAAATTGAAATAATATAAATAATTATAACAAATTTATTTGCAACCACTTCATCTTTAAACAGTTAATTTAAGTTGCAATTAATTTTAAGTCGTAAACTTTTAAGATTAACGAAACAATCGAATTTATTATTAGTTTTTCATAATTTCAACACCTTTGTACGAGTAGTGGTGTTTTCTATAAATTTTTTTTTTTTGTTATTTAGTTTAGATAGAGCTATTAAATGCTAAGACGATTGATTGTTATTTTTATAAAGAAATTTCTTGTAAGCAAATATGTTCACACACAAATATCTTGTACACTCCAATATAAAAATTAACGCAAATGAAATTAATATCATAATACAATCTTGTGGCATTTCTATGTCAAAATAGTTTTTGGAAAACATTTTAATAAGCAAACAGTTGAAATTTAAATCGAATTACACACACAGTGCCTCTTAGATCTTCACAAATTAAATATTTAATTTTTTTATTTTATTCATGCTATTCAAACGATTGTATTTAAGTCCGTAGGAGAAACTGTAAATAACCACGGCGCCTGTGACTTTCAAAAGATGTTATCATCACAGATTCACATTCAGCCTTCTAAATGCGGTCACACTTTTAACCCACAAGGAGATTCCAAGGAAGTAAAGCCGCCACACAAATCGTATATATTTCTTACAAGTACCTTGATATAAACTATATAAACCGCCCTTATGGAAACGACTGACTTATGTTTGTGTATATGTTCCAGAGTTACATGTTTGAATAAATATATAACTTTGATTTCTTAGCTTAAGTTATTGATTAATTAGCTTTCCTCGCGATTACGGTTGCGTAAACCATTGGTATAAGAGTAGACAACAATATAATAGGACAAATTAACTGAAATTTAACTTCTTTTATACATCTATACTTTGGTGTTAATTTTGTAGAAATTAATTTTAATTTAATTTTTCACAACTAAATGGAACAACGTGATTTACTATTATTTCTATTTTATTTAAATTCTTTGCGATCACCTAGACATATCTTCTATCTTTACAAATTGCTCACCTGAAGATGTTGTCATACAACGAAACCTAGGTCAAGGTAAAGAATTTAAATAAAGTAGAATAATACTACTTCACGTAGTTTAATTTAGTTGTAAAAAATTAAATTAATATGTAAAATAATTTACTTATTATTGTTAAACTCAAATAGCGACTCAATTTTTACTCAGGAAATATATTCCACAAAACCAATATTTTTGCGCGATAATTTGGTGTACACAAAAAAAGGGTGCGTGTACTTATATACGCGCGTGAGAAGTTATACTTCATTGGCATCATTAAATAATACATACGGATAGATAACCTCAATTATATTGGAGCACTTGAAAAAGTCTATAAACACAATTTTTTCACTAATATTTACGAATAGTAAATATGTTAATCAAAATATTGAATTTAAATCACTACTGAATATAATTTATCAGCACATATATAAATCGCACTTATATGAAACTAAAACACGTATGTGAATGTAGACACTAGAAACATGTGGATAAATACTATGAATATGAAAACAGTGAACAGAGGTGACGATGGTGCCAATAGCTTTTGTTTCGAGACTGCAACCGCTGTTAACTTCATACTGTAACTTTTGTGTGACGAATCTTAAAATTTCACTCTCATAATTTTAAGAAGTATAACTTCAAAAAAATAATCTTTTTATATATATTCGCAAGACAACGGAAGTTATCGAATATTATCGATCCTAAACCGGTTCGATGCTATACTCACTAAAAACCAGGATCACTATCTTTTACACACATTCGAACGCATATACACACGCACGTTCATACCTTCTAAAGCACATACGCGCGCACGCATTCATACGCGCATCACGTACACTAGCATACTTACGCACACATTCCTACGCACATACTTTGATGTATGTTCCTAAATTACATACACATCACCGTTTTCAATTTTATTACATATAGAATAGTATTTATATTGTCATAGTAACGTCATAAATACGTAAGTATTGATATAATGTTCAAAGAAAAAGAGACAAGATATGTTTCTTTTGTCGGACTACGACTTTTTTTTCAACTACTTAATTGGGTTATTAAAAATATACAGTTACACGTAACAAGTCAATGTAACAGCCAAATAAGTCATGTTTTTATCTAATCTATTGAGCAAATGAAGGGCCTATAAAATACAAGGTGATCATACAACATCCGGAATATTGATAACTTGATCATTACGACACGAAGTTGGTCCATTATCTGGAAAATAAATTAGGGTGAAAAGCGAACAGTTCTCTTCGACATTTTTGATCGTGGACGATATTCTTCATATACAACAGCCAATATTCATTTTAACCTACCGACTTCACAAAGAATTATTTACAGGTTATCATTTGCGTAGTTATTCCAAAACTTGCAGAAGTTTTACTTATACCGTTACTTATCCAAAGAAAGTGTCTGAGGAAATCAATAAAATTCGGGAATTGCGTGTAAGTAACCAAACATGATGGAAATTTATGTTATTTATGCACATAAATATTATCGTAAATATGTATCGTATTTATGTATGTATACATTTCGTAAATGCATAATTTACTTTTTTGAGTTATTTGTTTAGTTATAATTTATATTAATAAGCATGTTGTATAAGTAAATATAATTTTTCATTCTACTTAAATATTCTGAAACATTGCATTAGTCACATTAATTTAGTTGATTTTTCTGTTGAAGGTATATCTTCAACAGAAAAATTAATAAAAATCACTACAATAAAATATTAGTGAATTTTACCAATCTGAAGTTAATGACTTGAAAACTAAGTAATTCTTCAAAAATGTTTTTCAATCCTAGTAAAATTTTATTGAGAAACATTTCAAAATTCCTTATTCTCATTCTCAAATTTTGGCTTCAACA
Source organism: Druceiella hillmani (assembly GCA_039881145.1). Classification (NCBI taxonomy): domain Eukaryota; kingdom Metazoa; phylum Arthropoda; class Insecta; order Lepidoptera; family Hepialidae; genus Druceiella; species Druceiella hillmani. The sequence continues at coordinate 104,410,217 of JAYKKI010000001.1, read as the reverse complement.
ACATTTTCATACTTACTTCTGTAGTATACTCTAAATATTGTAAGTAAAATTAAATGACATAGTATTTTCGTCTTCATCACCCATTATTACATCCATAATTAGAGAGCTGATAATCCACATTTGTATAGGAGGAAGGAAACTTAAAATGTCGACTTACTCTTCATGTTCTGAGATTTTTAGAGTTGCTCGCCTAAAAAAGAAACAAAAAAGACCATTATAAGAGAACACAATTATCATATTTTCCTCAGTAAGCCTGTAACCTGGCAACCTAGAAATGTATAGTGATAAAACCTATATTGAAATATACGTCAATATATTGGTAAAATTTAAGAACATTTATGTAATAAATTTTATATTTAATTTTAAATGTATTTATATATAAATTTTAAATGGTTCTGGAAAAACTCGAATAATAGATTTTTTTAGTTTTACATACTGTATTTCAAACGAAAGGAAAAATTATTGGAATTGCAAATCTATTGTGTGAAAGGCAGTTCTAGGAATATTTTTGAAAATGTCCACAAAAATAATTGTTGCACCTCCCGTCTCATATCTAAAATGAATCAAAATTTTAAGCTCAAATTACTAAAGTCTACTCGTTAAAGTCAAAATTGTGAAATAATTGCATTACTAGAGGTTTACCTAAAGACCTTGGTGGTTAAAGAAATATAATGAAAAACAGTGTACAAAGAACAGAAATGTTGTTTGTAAAATAAAATGGATACTTATGTACTATTAAATTAAAATTGTAAAATATGGAAAATAAAAATACAGTACAGCGCCATCTAGTGGAAGATTATTTAGTTTCTTCTAAAAAAAAGGAAATATAATTTTACCGTATAAATATCACAGTGCCACCTTCTGATAGAAACACATCCATCTAAATCAAATAATCATAAAGTGCATATTTATTTGGTACGAAGGCGTACATAACTAGGCTATACGAGAAAAAAATGTAATTTTTTATATTAATCAGGAAGATTTTCGTAAAGGAATACGCTGAAATAGAGAAAAAAATGTGCCGTATCTCAAATATATATTTATTAAAACGAAGTGTTGTTTTATGAGCGTATAGATTGGAACAGAGTTTCGGACATTTTTAAAAGGATTTATTTAGTTTCACATTGTCGTAGTTCTTGATTCAAATAGTACAATCAATTTTTCAGCTATTTCCATTTAACTGAATCTCGTGAAACTTTGCATAGGTATTCAGTTCCCATTACAATACAACCTTATCAGAACTTCCAACTTCGATCCATAAATCCTGATGCTAAATGTGTACTACTGACCCAAAACGTAAGGCTTTAGGATCTGCTGTTTATCTAAATAGTATTGTCAATCTCAAGCAGAGATTCTGTCATTGAACTCAGATTTTCCTCAGTTCTGACGCTGCATTTGTAGGGTCTACCTAAATCATTAGACTTATCAATCTGCTGGATTCAAATTGCAAAAATAAGTAAGAAGAAATGACTCCGGTCATTTAATAAAGTTTATAAAACCATGCCACTTAAAGAAAGCCCACCAAATAGTTAAAAGTTAAAAGTTTTTTAAATTAAACAATCTTATTATAAGAATGATGATGTATTAAAAGTCTAAAAATAATTATATGTCTGCAATCTGGGGCTTTAATGAAATTATATATTTCATCAGGCTATATCTGGGTCTAGGATGGAGCTTGGAAATTATACTGTTAAATAATTTTATAACGCTGTTTTATGAGTTGAATGTTATACGTAATAACCAATGATAAGCTTAGAATATACACACACGCATATATATATATATATATATATATATATATATATATATATATAGGAAAAACATTATTTTAAGGCACATAGAAAAGTAATATAAACCAAAAATATTGTTTTTGGAATATGTATCAGTTTGTTTTTCCATTCTTTTTAATATAAATCAGGTAAAAACTAGTAACTCAATTTAGATACATTTGTCTCTTAAATATAGGGATCGACCTGAAGTAATATTTAATTTATTTCATCGGACTCGGTTCACTGAATAAGGAGATACAGACTTAATTTTAAAAATCCAGTTACATTATATTAGTACAATATAAACAAAGAAGTGCTTAGCTTAGTACAGTGTATCTATATAAATCAATAGATGGAGCCACGTGTAATGTTTGTTGTGAAATATGGAATGGTAAGCGTTATATGCTTGAGTTAGCAATACGTAAATAAGGACTAACATCGTTTCCAGTCGTGTTACGCGCATAACATTTTTCAGTTGAAATATAGTCTGCATGAGTTTTTAGTTGATTTTATTTTCCCGATTTTTTAAATTTTTGAATCTCTTCTTAAATTATATAATTTATTTACTTTGATATGTTTAATGTTAGACTATATAAATTTTATTATTATGTACTTTGTAGTCTGAACATATAATGTAACTATAAACCTGGCGTAATTTTAACTTTAACATATTTATGAAAAAAATATTTATGAGAAAATAAAAAAGTTATAGAACAAAATATATATTAATTTTTGAATGTATAGCTGTTTGTCTGTGATCCTGTTTATTTGTTCGCGCATAAACCACAAGTAGCTAAAAGGATTTCGATGAAGTTTTTACTGGTGATTTTGTTGAATCTGAAGTAATTTTTTGAATTAGACATTTCAATACAAAGTGTACTTAATCAAAAAAATTAAATATATCATTATAGTACATGGTGTTAGGTATATTAGCTTTAAGAACAGCCTCTAAGCAAGGATTGTACACAATATCGAAAAAGTTTCACGCTTTAATCAGGATACGATATTAAAGACACAACTTGAGAATTTGCACACTCCTGATAAAGTCTTGCATTTATTTTTGTTATGTCATTCTTGTGACGATTTAGCGTCTGTACGATGTGTACAAAATTTTCTTATGTTAATAGATATACTTTCGTATGTGAATTAAAAATCGACAATAATATTATAGCCTTTACGTTAATAAATTGTTGCCTGTATTTTGTTCATCACCTTATTGACTTATGAGTCAAAGAAAGTAAAAAAAACACGATGTCATATATACGCTTTACTGATATGTTCAAGTAAGTGCATGACATTTTCTTTCCACAGAAAATGAGAAATTTGTGTTTCGAACGTCATCAAAAGTAGTTTATTTATTTGATGATGTTAGCAAAACTCTGTGTTTTGGGGTCTTGTAAACAAGACAACAAGGTTTGTATGTCAGTTTTACCTCCTTAGAGGCTTGAGGAGGATCATTAATATGAATTCACAATGATAAAATCGTTTAGAAGTTTTGGAGACTCTATCTCGTTCCAGAAACTCGTGTCAAACCTCTTTGCTCGAAAAAATAAAGGCAAGCTTCGACTGTACAATGAAGAAAAAGTCAGAGGTTGAATATCTATCCGCTGGTTAGAGTTTATTTCTTTATTTTAATGAATTTAATATTTTCGGCAAGTCTCTAGAAATGTTAATATTATGAAAAGAAATACTATTAATAACCTTATAAATAGGCTTTTAAAACTATGCCTAATATAATAGATATAAATAAAAAGAAAAATTGGAACATTTAAAACACCTTATTCAAGGTGGTATCATTTTTAAAGGAAATTTACTTCGAAAGCGTAATTTTTAATGTACGTTTTTATGCAAATTCGCAGTATTATTATTATTGAAGAATATTGAATATAATCTTAATATATTTATAAATATAAATATAAATGTCATAGTGTGTTACAAATATCAAGGTGAGAATATAATTATAATAGCATTGCTTGTACGTATCACTTGTAAAGACGTGTTTACATTTTTTTACGAAAAGCCTTCATTTTTACCTAGTTTACTCTAAACTCTGGGAATATCTAGTAAACTTGTTTTGACAGGAACAAATATATCAAACCGTTATTTATAATACCAGGATATTAGTTTTTGGGTCTCATTTATTTATTTCATGCAAATCTGCTTTTTCCAACTTATTTCTCACAAAAATCGCATGAAAAGGATAGATTTAGAGAATTTAATTTGAAATGTGAAAAAAGCAGTAAATATGTGCATTATATAGTATGTGCTCTTCCTTAATTTGATCAGAAAAAAATTTAGATGGACACTAGTAAAAGAGAAAAACAAATATATTTAGTCAGCAAACGTGTAGTTTGAATCTGTCATACAAATAATACGTGACAACACACTGTTCAGTCATTAAGCGCCGAGATGTGCTCGTGACCGGTACACGACCGGCCGTTGTGAATAAAAATATCGGCGAATATTTTTTACATTGTTGGTGTAACATAATTGACCATTCCTAGCCATTGTAATTAATTTTATCTAACTGAAATATTTTATTTAATAGTGCCTACAACTATGTATATATATATTTATATAAGTGTGTGTGTGTGTATTTATGTACGTATATTATCAGATGCAATCATTAATAATAAGATGATAAAACCAGAAACATTATCAGATCACTCACGCGTGTGTCCGTCGATTACCACCGTTTTTTCTCAAGAAATGAGGTTCCCCAAAATAAAAAGTATGTATCATAATAATCCCAGATCACCAAGTATCTCTGTGTAAAAAATTACATTGATCTATATCTTCAAAGCTATGTCAAAGAAGAACACACTTTCTTATTTTCAATATTAGTTAAGATTATAACATTGGTTAGAATGTGATTTCCCGGGACGAAAACTAGCCCTGTATTATTTCCCGATCAGCCAATATTTTTGTGTAAAAATCACAATGATTTATTGTTCCGTTCTGACGTAAAAGAAGGGCGAACAAATAAATTTTCCCATTTATAATATTAGTTGGAATTTTAATATTGGTCAGGACGAGGTTTTCCGGGTTGAAAGGTAGCATATGTAATTTTCCATCTCTGTACAAAAAATCACTCCGATCCGTACACCATTGTGATATGAAAGGAGAACAAAAAAACATGCTTTCGGATTTTTAATATTAGTTGGGATTGTAAACTTAGTAAGGATACAATTTCCTGGAGGATAAGTGCAAAAAAACACTTCGGTCCTTTGTTGTGGCCCGACATGAAAGAAGAATAAACAAACAAGCTTTCTCGCTTATAATATTAGTTAAGATTATAATATTACTTGGGATGAGATTTTCCGAGATGAAAAGTTACTTGTGTCATTTCCCGGCTCGCCAAATACGTTTGTGCAAAAATCACGTCCAATCTTTGTCCTGTTATGACGAGGAAGAAGCACACTTTCAGAAATATAATATTAATTGGGATTTTAATATTAATTGGGAAAAGGTTTGCCGAGTTGGAATGTTCCGGTCCGCCAATTATATCTATTTAAAAAATCACTCCGATACCTTGTTCTGTTGTGACGTGAAGAAAAGAACACATACAAATAATCACATTTATTTAAAATGTGTATATTCGTTGGGACTTTAATATTACTTAGAATGAAATTGACTGAGATGGAAAACAGTCAATGTCATATCCTGGTAAAAGGATGTGGATCCGTAACTCCGCCACGACGTGGAAAAGGACAAATAAATAAACTTTTGTTTTTTAAAGTTAGTTCGCATTATAATATTAGTTAAAACAAGGTTTTCCGGCACAAAAAGTAGCCTATATTATTTCCTGACAAGTCAACTATTTCTGAGCAAAAAAATCACGTCGGTAGGTTGTTCAACTACAACGTAAAAAGGTCCAAATGAAACATTTTGCATTTGTTATACAATAAATTGAAGACTAAACTGAGTAACGATTCAAAAAATCATGTTGAGCCGTCGCTTCGCTGCAATGCTACTTTCTTATTTACTTTGTGTACTTTTTAGTCTCAAACAAAAATTTTCCCATAATGAAAACTAGATTATAAAATTTCCTGACCCACAGCTATCTTTGCAAAAAATAACGCCAATTTCCTGCTTCCTTGCGACGCGAAAAAGGGATAAACAAACATACGTTATCATTATATTAGTTAGAATAATGAAACTGTAGAATTGTGCTGTCTATACATTGAAGACATTTACAAAATAGAGAAGATAATATTTTTGGTATTTCATTTATTGTTCACGCAAAAATATGAAAACTTAGTGGATAAATTTTAAAGCTTTCTTTTTTATTTGAAACCAGAAACCAATTAAACAAATTAAAGCGCATATCAAAAGACAAAAGACTAGTATATACTAATTAGTATTCGCCAGTTATTTCTATCTTGATAAAGCAGCATGTGGAAAATAAAATCATTGTACACAGCCATTTTAATTAGCAGGCCTGATCAATGGAAAAAAATTTAATTAATACAAAATAAATAAAATTGGTCACCAAACAAATATTGAACATATATTTTCAATTTACGTATAATGCAGGTGATTAAATAATGCGAATATACTCTAAATTAGTTGCACACCACAAGCGCAAAGGTATATTTGCCAAAAAAAATTTATACACTTTGTTCTTGAAATTGATCAGAAAGGTATATTAAATACACATTTTTAGGATTTTTAAATCACATTTTGAGGAAATTTTCCAAGATTCAGCAACTACAGCTCCAACACTTGGTAGCTTTCACTCTTATTCTATGCTCTTGATAATCTTGCATGCTCTCTTTTATATTTTTTTAGTTTTTTTCTGCTTCCCATAACACATATCTTAAGGGAGCACTGTTCAAAACTCTAGAAAATATTTTTTTAAAAGTTTTAGCATATTTCTGTGTAATTCATTGTTTTCTCCCCTCTTCCATTTGTTGAATTGTAAAATTTAATAATTTTAGATTTCCCGCACTTATTATCAATTGTTTAACCGTGATCGATCGAAGAAACTTGTCATGTTTAATGATATGTCTATCCGCTTCAAAAACTGGCTCAGCCGATTCAAGTATGTATTATATTTGTATGAAAAAATACCCTAACTCCTGTCCTAATGTCTGTTTTCGAATATATGTAAAAGCATGATGTAGATAATATTTTTTATCATTATTGGCATATAATATGTCGATTCCATGTTTAATAGGTATGATATCATTCTCTCATAGTTTAATCTTCGCGGGTTCAACGTGTTTTGAAGGATCAGATCAGAATATCTGATGATAATTGTAAAATTTTGAAAGTTATCTATAAAGTTGGAAACTAGACAACAAAGCGACTCGTTCTAATAGAATTAACAAAGTTGTATTTATTTAATAAGCTATTGTACTAGAGCGTTCGTGAAATGTTTTTAATAAATATAATCCAAAACAGAACAATTTCTATAAATCTACGTGCAGTTTTCAAATCTTAATTTTCACGAAAATACTTGAATTTAAAAAGTATATCCAAATGCCACATTTTACTATTTGTTTGCCGGCGAAATAAAAAATTGGCAAAGGTTACTTTTTGATATTGCCAGGAGTATTTCCAATACTAATACACAAATATGGAGGCAAATGCAACTGCGTCCATTTGCGCAACAAAAATAAATGCACAAAACGTGGCAGTTTTTTTCTTTGGATTTAATATTTCCTGTAAACCTTATTTTTAATTCAAAATGTTGCCAGTATATAAAGGAAAAAGAACCTCGAAAAATAGTCTTCGTGCATACCACGTCGTATTATATTTTGACTTTGATTATAATTCCTATTTTGTCAAATAATGTATAAGAAAAATGCGCACCCAAGGTGAATTAACGCTTTCAAATATATTAATTAAGCAATGAAATACCTGTAAAAACTAGAAAAATCTATCGACACACTCGCAAATTACCCATAAATGCGCGTAGTCCATTATATTTAACATATCAATAACGACATTTGCGTTTAGTGTGTAGAGAAATTGAAATATTTGTATACATGTAAAAGTGAGTTTGGTTGCAAAATTTATGTGCGTACTACATATCTTTTTTATGAAAGTACTTTCTCGCTTCAGATAATACTTTCACTTTTTAGATGGTAATGTTTATATAGTTAATGTAATATGTATTGCACACAACTATAACAAGAGTGCGCAGTCCATATTGGTGTTGTCTAATCAAAAATTTAAAAAATAAAAGTAAATTTTGTTATGCTTAATGCGAGATGATATCCATATTTCTATTTTATTGGTTGATATTTGGCAAAATTGTGACAATTCACATATTCAAAATAGTTATCAATGCTTTAATTCATATTTAAAAAAATTTCATAGAAATCTTGATCTCTCGATTTATTAATAACCGTGGCATGCAGTGACATTTTTATTCGATTAAGAGAAAAACTGATGGAAAAGTGTTCTATATGAGGTAAAAGTAATTAAGTATGAATCAGGCTCATGACTAAAGGTATTCCTTTAACGTATTCTGATTATTGTTTTGTATTTAAATGGATACCTCATTTTGAGAGACTTAAAAACATCCCTACAAATAGTCGAAGTCTTTATGGCTTGATTTAAATACTCTAGTTTACAGTAAAAGGCACAAAACAGCTTTGTATCAAAAATAAAAACATAGTTTGAAAAAAATGGATTGCTAGTATACTCTTATCTCTTTTTGGTGATATTTTGTTCATATAGTTACCTATAATGTCATAAGTAATAAGTAGTTCGTATGATAAGATCAAAGTCCGTTCGAATTTTGATTCAACTGGATCAATGGGATCCAGTCTGATGATTTTATGTTGCTAAACGCCATCTGGTGCTAATAGATTTTTGGACCATATAAATATTTTTAGTCATAATTGTTTACATGACTGGATATAGAATATTCTGAATCACTATGGATATCCACAACTCATGTAACTGGTGAGTTCGGCCCAAGCAAGTATACACATCTCCATCCAAGGAGATTAGGCAGCTCTGCACATTTGACACCCACCACGAGCTGTGACGTCATGAGATTACTTAAAATTGTGGCTAAAAAAATCTTATTTCTGTTGGCGTACCAGCTCTCATAATGGCGTACCAGCTCTCATAATTAACTCACGCATTGGACCATAACGGAAAAACAATAAATAAATGGAGTGTGGAGGTATGAAGTTACTTTTGTTTTATGAAAGAGTAATAAAATATATTTCAGTTGTTATAATAAAACCCAAAAACCAATAAAAGAGAAAATAAATTTTAATTATGTAAATGCATTTCATCGAGTGTTCTTGAATTTTGCTTCATTTGTATGTTATACGTTCTACAAACACTTTCAGTAACCTTATTTTTGAAATAATTTGTCTAAACTAATTTAATCTTTATATTTGTTTAATAATTTGATGTCACAAACTGTCTTCTTAAAACCATTTTCAAATAAAATCATTTTCAAGAAAGAAGCGTATTTGTCACTATGTATACATATTTCTGTTTTACTTAAGACCACTCTGCTAGTTATTATGTTTTTCAGAAGTTATTTTTTATAATCGCAGAAAATTACTCACTAAGGAAAAGCATTAAACGGGGTGCGATTGAGGAGAAAATCAAAATTATAAAATTAACTTATATAAAACTAATTAAAAAGATAAATGGGCCCTTTTTTATTTTAAAAGGCATGTAATTTTAATATACAACCTACAATTTTACATCAAAAACCCCCAGCTGCTACAAACCCAAACGAAATGAAAAATGAGTTTTTCATTTTGAATTACTTTATGCTCTAACGACAATCGCATTTATTTTAACGAATGCCTAACAAACTTTTTTCTTTAGTCGTAAATAATTTATTCCATTCAATTTTTTCTTAAGATAGAATCTATTATCAATTAGGTATCAATATTGTTGTAATATAATCTTCTTAGATTTTCCTCTTTAAAATAACTTCTGCAAAAAAAAAAATTAACTGAATATTTCACAGCTTCAAATATTTTTGAATACGAATTATCTTAAAACACAGGTTAATAAAAAAAAGCGATGAGACGTCTATCAAATAATTTTTTTGTGAGTATCACTAGGAAACTATCAAAATAAAATGTTCGATATGGGTGATGGAAAACTAATTTGAAAATTAAAGGTGTTGTTACTATATTACAAATTAATTATTATATCCTATTTTATAATATAACTAACTACCGCATAATCGCAAGGTAGTGCGCTATCTCCATTTGTACTTCAATATCTCTTTTGTATATTTTTCAAACCTGCCTGAACCTATTTACCTATTACAGGGTGATAAGAGTAGCACTTCAAAATTATCTGACAATTTGATTCCGCATTTTAATATTCAAAGAATCGCAGAGTTTTAATGTTATAAAGGTGAAATTGAATGTTAAATAATTACTTTAAAAAAAATTTTAAAGTAATTATTTAAGATGTAAAAAATATTTTTTTTCACCTACTACATTTTGTAAGTATGATTAAATATATCTTTCAAAACTAACGGTGGTATGTCGTGAAAACTTTTTCAATACAGGGATGGTTTTTGATATAATAAATTTTATAGTGGTTATCTATGCTAGATTTACGAGTCTCTGCTCCCTACCAGAAATTTTTTTTCTATTATCAGAAAAGCATCCACAATAATAGTATATATAATGAATTAAAATTTTTTTTTTGCTAAATAGACTCATCTGGTTTATGAGCAATAGTAGGCCGACTTGGAATATGTAGCAGTTTTTAAAACTTTCAAAAAATCTTTCTATGTGTGACTTAGTAAATTGCAAAAACAGCTTTGTGTTTTATAATGTATATTTATTATGTTTATGAAAGACATACCAGGTTATATATTATTTAAATAAGTATCATCTTTTTGTGTGTAGTAGGCAATATATTTAAGTTAATCAAAATTTTAACATGACACCGGTAGTGTAATTTCTACGCGTGCTGGCCCCTTTTTTAATTTCTTTTCCATATATCATCAATAGAGGACATTACTTTTTTTTAATTTCTTAGTCAATCTCCTATTTTTTCAATTTCATTATTAAAGCCTAACAATACGTGTTACAGCCCTTTTGATTTAAGCATCGGAATTTAAATAAATAAATGAAATAAATTTTGTTAGAGCAAACCTAAAAATAATTTTGCCGTTATTTTAATTAGATTATATTAAAGATAGGGCATATTAAAATAGTCGTTGGACAGTTTTCAAAAACCGTGACAGTATAATGATCTTAGAGCTTTATTTTGAAGAGAATTAAATCGATTACGATTTATAAATGTCATCCTACGTTTGATGCTCACAGACCCGTACAAAGCTAATTAGATGGATGTATGAACGTTCTGTATGGTAATGTTTTGAGATTAATACTTTTATGAAAAACAAATTTTATATTTAATTTTTGAACAGTAATTTCTGTGATGCTTAATTTTGGAATTAGGTAACAATTTAAAACTAAATTCTACAAGAGTAGATTTAGATAAGTTACATAATATATAAATTACGAAAATAAAATAGTAGTCCTCCCCAAATGTCGAAAACTACGTATAATAAGACAAACAAATGTTAGCAAAAAAATAAAACTGGGCTACTCAAAAATAATAAAAAAGAAAGAAAAACATTGTAAAATATTTTTAAGCAGTAACTTGCATGTTGGGATTATAATAAAACGTTCATTTATATCGATTTATTGCTTGTAATATTATTTGTAAGTTATTGCTTAAAGAATCTTTAAGTGTTATTAAATCTTTTATTCTCTCTATCAGTTCTTAGCGCAGCCAAGTTACTTTGTAATATTATTTTTTATGGAATCCTCAACGTCCGAGTAAAACTCGTACTTGATTTTTTTATTTATTTTATGTACATTTAATTAAAATGTTTACTGAATATAACAATACGTCATTAAAATATTTACATTACAAGGAAGTCGAAATCTTACTTCAAGTATAGGATAAAGAATTAAAAGCATACTTTTTCAAATACGCCTTTGCTAACATGCTGTTTTAAAAATATAATTACATTATTCTCATTATATCATTATGGGTACAAATTATCAAGATTTATAGGTAATATATAGGAGGTTGTGAGTACTATAATACAGTAACTTCACTCACCTCACCTACCAAACTTCAACGGCCACGTATTATTAAAACGCATAACATGGTTCCAAAGAACGGAACGTAAGACCAATTCTAAATAATAGAAATCCAGCACAAAGTCAGGTTTGAGCGCGGCACGAACGGTAGTAACCATACGTTGCGGCGCGTGTAGAGTTCTGCATGCTTCGACGGTCGGCGTCGAAAAGGAAAGGAGCGACCGAGCAGGACCTTTTTGTTCGCCTGCGGTGCGGCGCGCGGGGCTTTCACAGTGTACGCCGTCTCGCTCAGTGATCGCCCGTCTCTGTCGTCGCGCGCCGTCTTAAGTTTCGTGTATTGCCGTCTCTAGTTTTGGCCACACTTTTGGTGCATAAAAGGGCATGAAGCCATGACAGTGAAACAAATTTATTCTGTATTCAGCATCTTACCCCGTATTTTTATTTCAAGATAAGTACTCGCTTCGATACTAATGTTTTTATTACTAACAACTTAACTGTTGTAGTTGAACGTGATTTTGTCTTTGAATAGAGGACCTTTAGTAATTTCAATGCTGATTCCGAATTATAGCTACAACATGGACAAAGTAGGTTCGCACAGTTGTCCAAGTCACTTAAAATAGATGTAAGTTAACGAGAATAGTTGCGTTTAAAAGATCTAATCATATGCTGGTTTTAAAATATTTTCAGATATTGCAAACCCAAGATGAAAAAACTTATTAAGTCGAATAGAATTCGCATTACGAGGGACTCATGCATATTTATTTACTTATAAACAATTAATGGTACGTGTTACTTCAATTACATTATTTACAGCATTAATTTTTTACGACAAATATATATTGTCCACTCTACTTTTCACAGGCTTAAAAATATAATGCATATTTGACATCTAGACTCATCATTATAATTTTTTTACCTTTTTGCAGCCTTCTAAAAACTCTATTAAGTTTTTTTCTTATAATTTTCTCTAACGATATGAAATTTTAAATTTAAATTTTTTTGTTTTTGTTACCCTTTTAGCTATTTTTTTGAAATGAAATCCCGCATTATACATGGAATAAAAAAAATTGGTGTACTTATTGCCCACTCCCTTCGAAAATTTCACTAAAAATGTCTTTGCTTTAGTAGTTATTGAGATATATGGAGGTCAACATATTTTTGGGAATGCTAAATTCATTAGGTTTCTACGTTAGGCGGTTTCTGAGAAAAACAGCTGTGACAGGCAGACATGCGAGGGTACGCAACACTAAAAATTAGTGGTCTGGGGAAACATTGCACATCATTTCGGAGCGTAATATTTTGCAAATGAAGCTCGAAAATGAAATAATGGTAAATTAAACCTAAATTTTATTTAAAGATTTCTTTCCATACCCCACACATAGAGAAATGCTAATTTTTTTCAGCCGTGCTAAACATTTGGAGATGAAACTTAAACAATAGCAAAATAAAGCATCACTACATAATAAAGGAAATCTTTATCTGGAGCTTATAAGTCCAAAATTTACATACATATATATATATATATATATATATATATATATATATATATATATATATATATATATATATATATTTATATATATATATATACAAATATATATATATATATATATATATATATATATATATGTATATAATAATTTTCCAATAGAAAGTACGATGGTCTGACAGAACGAACAGACGGATACGCGGAAATGACGAAAGTACTTGGGTCTCACTTTTGACAACAGAACAATAAAAACGACAATTACTTTGGAAACATTTTTAAAAATACATTAGAGATTCCCTCTATAAACCTACATAAAAAAATCTCTTCAGGGTTTTGACACTCCTTGAAATAAAGTCGTATGCGATTTTAATCATGATTTTCGAATTAAGTCAAAAAATTAAATGAAATGATTAAAAGATATGGATATTACTTCTTAAGTTACAACGCTTTGCTATAAGCTCATGTAAAAATAATGCCCTTCTAGTGTAGTAGTGCCTCTTGAAATAAAATCATCAATTGAGGTTAAATTAAATTATTAGTTTAATTATGAGGTTAAAAAAATTAAATTCAATTGAGGTTACAAAATTAAGTAAAAACACTTTATATATTTTATTTAATAAAATATATAAAGTGAACGTCCACGACTTCTAGAGTCTCAACGCTCTCTTTTAAACTTAGATAAAAGGAGTTCTATTCAGGTGTATTAGCGCCACTTCAAATAAAATTGTGCGTAATTTCAATTGGGTTTCCGAATTAAATCAAAAAATTAAACAAGGTGTGTCAAATTTAGATCCATAACTTCTAGAGTTTCAGCGTTATCCCATAAGCTTAGATGAAAAGGATTCCCTTCAGGTCTTTTAGCGCCCTTGAAATAAAATTGGATGCGATTTCAGTCAAGATTTTTGAACCGAGTCAAATAATTAAATAAGTTGTGTAAAACTTACGTCTATGACTTCTAGAGTTTCAATGTTATTTCATAACCTTAGGTGAAAAATTCCCTTCAGGTATATTGACGCCTCTTAAAATAAAATTGTACATGATTTTAATTAAGATTTTCGAATTGTGTCCAAAAATAAGTTGTATAAAATTTAAGTCTATGACTTCTAGAGTTTAGGACGCTTCCCAAGCCTTTCGCTTTATGATAACCATAGAGTTACATTAAGGAATTTTGCATAAGTAACCTTTTAAACATTAACACAAAAAATATTTTATGGATTCAACTAAATTATTACTTTACTTGCGAATAAGGGTAGAATGGGTTAAGTGTAGTAATGTGCTCTATTTAAATTATTCAACTCTTATATAACTACACAATACAAAACGATACAATAATGCGATGTTGTTTCCGAGCCACCTTAACAGGGAAAATCCGTTTTTTTCCAATACGATATGCAGCAAAGTTCGTAGTAAACAGCATTAAAGCGTGTTTCCAAGAACAAATACTGCTTCGCTTTAAAAGAATTGAAACCTTTTCAAAGAAAACTCGCTTAATTGAAAATTGCCCGTTAATTATAAAAAGTTCAGTTGCTGTTTGTTTCGCTGTTAAATTCAATTGATTTTACTTTAAATGAGCCTTCGACAAGAATGATTTTTATTTCTTCTCTAGATTTAATATTAAGGACGATTACACAGTGTAGGCTATATTTTTTGATTTCGAAAACCAATTGTACGTGGATATGCTAGTATAGCATATCCAATAGTAATAATAAAAATAACTTTGTGTTCAGTTTCAGACTATGTTTATAATTAAATCCTTCGGTATATATCGGTTCTTGAAACTATATTTTACATTATATAAATAATTGAAATAAAGCGAAAATTATTTTTCAACTTGCTTTTACTTCACTCCGTGGTATATCGTAATCGTGGTATGTTGGATTGATCACTAGGTATACGGCCTTTGACGGTACGGCGCAGCGCGGGTATCCGGGTTGGACTCCCCGCCGCTCGTCATAATGAAACTTATAAAAGATAATAACGCATATATATATATATATATATATATATATATATATATATATATATATATATATATATATACATAAATGTTAAAGCATAGAATTAATATAAAATTAAACAATATCAAGACAAGACAGTGAAGGGACAAGAACGGGGCATGGGAGGGAATGCATTCGACAAACATGATTGATGAAATGAATTTTAAACACGATGGGGGCATACATTGTATATTTGTGTTCAGTTGATTTCATAATCCAATACATTAAAGAATTCTACATAGGATGCAATTAGATTTCGAGAGATTAGCAAGTTGTTCTTCTCTTTAGATCGCAATTAAAGGTCATGACCTCACTGGTATTGGAATCTAGACAGGCGATTCGAAGGTGTAATGGGATAATTAAATATATCGTATAGAAACATAACAGTTGCAGATTTTACCGGCCACGAATTGGTAGCCATTTAAGTCATCGCCAATGTACATATTTTTAAGGCCAAAAACATATTAAATATACAGGTTTTTAAACATTTGTGTATATTTTATATAATATATACAATTTTATGAATGCTTGCTTTAATTTTGAAAAATGTTTGTTTTAATTTTCAGAAGTGAAACTATATTACTACATAAGGCGTGAACTATGTTCAAATATACGATCATATTTTTAAAGCTGAAAATATATTGAATACATAGGTTATATATGTTTATTTTATAAATATAACTTTATGAATGATTGCCTTAATCTTCAGATACCTTTTTTTAAATTTTCGGATATGAAATTCTGTTGACATTTAAATCGTTATCGATGTTTAGATATACGATTACATTTTTAAGAATGAAAATTATTAAATTTTTTTTTGCGTTGTTTTCACTGCCAGGAGTTTGCGAATGTCTAGCCTTATATTCCTCTACCCCACTATCGGAAGGTATTAGTTATAGGTTTACCTATCATTAAGTTTGCTTGATTTTCATGTGACACGACTAAATATAAAGATATGTAATACAAGACGATATATAGATAATGTCAACGAGGACTGTAACTAACAACAAATAGTCATAATCGCGTCTAGCAGCGCTATCGCCAATAATTAAACGCTTGCTGACAGGCAGATATATGTCAAAGGCGAATGAGTGAATTCTTTGATCGACAGTGGTGCCATGCGACCTAATTGATGGTACGCACGCCGCGCCGCGTCCGTGTTCGCGCACCGCGCTGGCAGTTTAATTGGTGGGAAGCGCTCGAGTGACAAAAAGCTAACGCAACAAATTATTTCGAGAGGCCTCTTTTTGAAATTGCCCAAACATATCGGTCGCGAGTGATGCGGGCGGGCGGCTGGCCGTGACGGGTCCGACGGTGTACCGTATTGAAAAGCGTTATATTCCCGTGGTACAGCTGCTGGTTTAATGTCAAATTCGCTTTGATGACCGTTTTATCGCGAAAAGTGAAATATTCTTTTTTTATTTATTATTGTACTCGACGTGTACTAGTATTACACGTGGTAAATTACAAAATATCGTACTAATAAAAATAATATGACATAATCATCGCGCATCCAGCAATTAATTGCAAATCATTATATTATATCTAGCTAACTAGGGACGTGGTCTGACTATGTAACGAATGAAAGTTCACCATGAAATGTTCATATTAATATATATAACTAAGGATATATATATATAATATATATATATATATATATATATATATAAGTATATATATATATATATATATGTATATATATATATATACATATATATATAAATATATATATCAATGGGTATGATCGAATATTTAAGAGCTAGTACCAAATAATATTTTACATCATGAAACGCTAAAAAGTTTGCACTCTTCGATTTCTCATTTTGATTAAATTCAATTTAAATATGTATGACTATTTTAAGCTAAATAAATAACGTGCGTAAAATCGTATAGTAAATATAGAAATTATCAGAAATTATTTTGCCTTAAAAATAAATAATTATTATTGTTCATTCAGTCACCGAGGTACTTAATCAAAATTTGATATTCCAAAAGTTAGCAACAACAATTGTTTTGCTCAAATGCTAACTTAGCTCTATGAGGATCTATTGAGATCGGATAAGAAAATCCAAGCAAGAAAACTTTCAATAAAAAAGTCGAAAGTACGAAACTTAAAAGGTTCCACAAGTTTTCCACAAAAATCACCACAAACAATTTCAACTTACTACAAATTACGCAGCGCAGCACATTCGCGGTCACTTTCTCTGCCGACCATCTAAAACAATGAGGAATCTAATTGAAAAAGCTTCGAATAAAACTTTCCATTGCATTGAGCTTTTAAGCTAATGTCATGAATAAAAATTTAAATTGTAAATTTTACTCACTGCTCTTACTATTTTTCTTCCATTACGGAATCTCATCTCTCAGGGAAATTTCCTCATTATTTTGGGTAAAATAATATGTCCGTGACCAAAAACTGTATTACGTCATCCCATACGTATTTTACGATGCCATGTCACTACTTTGTTAACTATAAATTAAATGTTAAATGTGTAAAAAATGTGTATAATCATTTTTTTTGCTTTGTAAAGCTGACCAAATATATAAGTTCATTAAATATGTTAAGACTAAGTTGCGTTATGATTATAGACCAAGTCTTGAGTAATTTGCCAAGTTCACGAGATGGGAACATACCATCTTCGTGGAAATTTTAATGCTATGTGGAAATTTTAATGTTTTATGAATAGTTGGTGCTATGACAAAAATATTAATTTTTTTTGTCTAATATTTACTTCTCCAAAAATATATTTATAAGACCAGTTTCACAAATTCATAATACATGTGGAGGCTAAGTTGTAGTATTACTCTAGATCATGTCATGAGTATTTTTCCGAATTCACGAGATGCCAACAAACTATCTTTCTAAAAATGTTATATTTAAATATTTTATGAATCATTGATGCTACCAACTAAAAATACTAGTTTTTGGTGCAACAATATTAGTTTTTGGTTACCACAAATAATACTAGTTTTTGGTGCAATATTTATTTCTCCAAAAATATGTTTATGAGACCAAAATATGTTTTTGATTTTTACAAGTTCATTATATATTTGGAGGCTTAATTTCAATTTCATTTTTGATTATGTCTTATGTTACTTACCAAATTAATGAGATGGGAGACAAACAATCTACGTGGAAAAGTTTAATTTTTAAGATAAAGCTAACTTTTGAAATTCTTTGTAAATACAACAAACATTTAAATATTTTGTGAATAAAAATACGTTCGGAACATATAATAAAATATGTTCAGTTCAGTACGGTTTACGGCTTTAATTTATTTTTTTTTATTTAAATACTTTCTAACTCATAAACGTTATATTGGCTGAGCAGTCGTAAGTGAATTTGCAAAAGAGAATTAAGTTTTTTAATCGTAATGTGGTTCACGAGATATTTAGTATTAAACTTTTCGTAAATCGGGCCATTAGATTAATTTCTCCGACCACACCCATTTCAAAGCTTAGGATAACCATGGAAAAAGTTTTGAAGTTGAACTTTTGTTGTCGTGCTATTATTCATGTAAGATCTTTTTAATCAAATTAAACTTACAACCATATATTTATATAGAACGTATGCAATAAAACCCATCCGTACTGCACGTAGTCATATTTTGTACGACTCCTTACTGAGAGATACATTCAGTTTCCCCTAATGTTCGTCAATTTATCGAGGCCTCTAGTTTCTAAACGTACCAAACCTAAACCTAGATTAGACATGCCATGTATTTTTTTTTCTCCCCTGGTTTTGGAGTATTGTTGGAAAGACACTCTATGAGTAAAGTATAAATGTATTTAAAACATTTTTGTTGAATGGTAACGATAAGGGAGACCGTCAAAAAAGAACTTGTTTGACCAGTTTTGCTTACCGGCCTATATTGATAATTTGTTTAATACAGGTGTATTACTCGTACACTTTATTCTATGTCTATTATTCATATAGTTATTTCTGTGTCTATTATATATACAGGTAATTCTGCATCTATTATTCATACAGTTAATTCTGTATCTATTTTTCATGCAGTTTATTCTGTGTCTATTATTCATACAGTTAATTCCATTCGTATTATTCATACAGTTAATTCTATATCTACTATACATAGAGTTAGTATGTATAGTAATTAAAGAATTAAGTGTAAAATATTCACATAGTTAATTCTGTGTCAATTATTTATACAGATAACTCTGCATCTATTATTCATATAGTTACTTCTGTATCTATGTTTCATACAGTGTATTCCGTGTCTATAATTTATACAGTTAATTCTGTGCTGTTTTTCACACAGTCAATTCCGTGTACAGTTATTTCTGTGTCTATTAATTATACAGTAAATTTTGTGTCTAGTATTCATACAGTCAATTCTGTGCCTATATTCATATAGTGAATTCTGTGCTTATTACTCGTACATTAAATTCCGTGTCTATTATTCATACTGTTCATTTTATGTATCAAACTGAATAGAAAAGTGTCTATTATTCTTGCAGTTATTTCTGTATATATTATTCATACAGTAAATATATGTGTCTATATCTGCTTTGCCATTTTTAGTATATCTTTGAAGATGTACTTCCTAAAATTATGAAAAAAAACCTTTGATACCTGCGATACACCACATTACATGAAATTTAATAACAAAGCTACGAATATAGAAGTACTAATTCCCCTCCCACCAAGCGCCACAATTACCATATAGATGTTTTAAATTGTTAGCTGGTAAGAGACGTACGTGTTAATGTGTTTTATACTTTGCCAATTTCAAGTTCTGCCTCGAACGGTTTCTATGAAAAACGGCTGCGACACACAGATAGACGGAGGGGGAAAAATGAGCGATCTTATAAGGGTTCCATTTTTCCTTTTGAGGACGTAAGCCTAAAGAATACAATTAAAAAGAAAGTAGATCCTATACTGGAATGTCCAGAAATTATATTCATGCTATTTTATTAATAAAAATCACCCAAATGCATGTCGGAATAAGCATAAGTTACGATTCCTTGATTTTCTACAATACATCTCTTCAAACTTTCAATGCAATTTAGCTGAAATAATTGCAATTTAATTACCAGTATTCCTATTTTATTGAGATTTTTGAATTATGGTTTGAAAAATTGGAAGAAGGTTACACATTTTATTTAAGGATTTAATTATTATAAAAAAAATTTTAAAAAATTCATTAGACTTCCCTTTAAACAACAGCCTACATTTTTTGTCATCAGAAATGTCTATATACATGCGGGCAATGTACAAATTTGTGGAAACTGTGAGACTTTATAGACGACGGGCAGTCATGATGACATCACAAGAATTTCTTGTTTAACCTAAATCTTAATATATGAAATTTAAACAATTAATCACAACCTCTTCACTTTATAACCAAACTCATGTTTAAAATTGGTACGAATTATTTTATGAACTAACACGCAATAACATTCTCACATATTTCTTCAAAATTTGTTTTGTAGGCCAATTCATATATTATGTCGGCAAGGCTATACCCAAAAGTAAAATTTTATTAAGCATGACGTCTCACAGCGGTCATGTAACCCGCCTGTGGCCCAAATATTAACCTAATGACGTTAAGTCGACGAGAGGTGAATGTGACTCGGGCTTTAGTTATTAACAAAATAAATTTTGGGTTTTGCCAACCAGTCCCTGTATGCACGTTTCATTTGGACATTAATAAAATATACATGTTAATGGTATTGACATACATTCGTAATAGGACATGAAGCAATTTCGCGTTTAAGTAAGGTTAACCAAGTAACGACTCTTTTAATTAACTTGTATTTCCTACCGATTATTTAGAACACAGATACAACGATCCAATATATTTATCTGTATGTATAAAAAGCCAAATATCACTCACTGACTGACTCATCACAGAATTTCCAGAACTATAAAGCCTACCAGCTTAAAATTTGGCACATATTGAAATTAAAGGAGTAAAAAGAGGATTGGCATGTTGCACAATAATTTCGAAGTAATTAACTTCAAAGACAAAAAAATTGTATTTAGACTCTCAGATTGAAACAAAGGAACACCTGTTTCAACACTTCTGGAAAATCGATAACCTTAAATAATTACTACTTATTATAAAAAACCTGCCATGTACGAGTAGAACTCTCACCACATGGTATCCATAAACATTTAGAAGTTTATAAACATTTAAAGGTACATAGCATTTCTAAATATACTCTTTCAATATATTAATTTTTTGCAATACAAGCATATTGATTATTATATTTTTAACATGCGTAAAACAAACTAATTATAAAAATATATATACACATAGAAATGGAAATCATTAATTTTTAATTAAACTATAATACCTACTATTATACTGACTTTCAAGATTGTAGGTCGACCAAAAGTAGAATAAAAAAATACACCTGATAATGCCATTTTACCGGTGCGTATTACTGGTGCGTGAAGCAAAAAACTTCAGTCTGCAGCGCTCTAAGGCTAAAGGCTTAAGTACATTATATTAATTTCAGCATTATACCTCAAGCCATTTCTGATGAAAAGGGCTTTAGAAGAGAGACAGACAGACAACCAAGCTATCCTATTTAGTTCCGTTTTTTTATTTTAAGGGTCGGAGCCCTAAAAATAAAATAAATAAATATTAAGGAATGTGTTTAATTTGATCTAACTAAATTTTCTTTTGCAATAATTTTTCTTTTTAAATGGATATCTCGAGGATACGACCAACTACTCTTTGGGAAGGATTATAGGTTTTAATAAGAATCGAGACGCAATTTGGACTTTGCATAAATGCTTTATAAATACTAAAGTATGTATAAATATCTTCTCGTATATTTCTAACTTATATTAGGATCTTAGGAAATAATGGATTTGATATGATTAAATCATGAGGTGCACTTTCATATCAAAGGTTTCTTTAAATGCTTTTTTATGAGGAAGACTAATTACATATATAGTACTTATATAAAAAGCTGCTAATTAAGATTTCATGTTTTGTATTCCGTACTTACATTTAATCTTTTAAATGCATAACTTGATTAAAAAATTGTGAAGGCTGAATAACCGATCCACTTTTTTGAAATGTTATATTTGTAAATTATTGGAGTAGGTGTACATTAGAAGTAGTATTACAAAGTTCTCTAAACATTTTTATTAATCACTTTTGTCGTAACATTAATTCCTAATCTTTTTTTCTAATTTATTTAAATGTAATATTTATGTGTTCTTATGAATTAAAAATTGTTGTATTTTACTTAAGAATTTTTAAATTTGTTTTATATATTTTTTTAAAACACCTGTTTTTTATCTAAATTATAATTGCTAAACGAGTCGCAGATACGGGGTCCAAATTAATTTTATGAAGAAAGTCTAATTATTTTTTCCTACTCGTTCTTTTTCAACACATATACAACAAATATTCACATATACAACAATATTCAACAAATAGTCCATTATGCCTGTAGGGATGAAACTTGGTGGTTTTATTCAATAATAAAATTATAGAGAGACAACAAGTATAAATAAATAATTTCGCCTTATTTACAAGTAGACGTAGCGATGGTGTTATTGGGCTAAAAAACGGGTAAGGTGTATCAAGGATGCATCCGCAGTGGAGTACGTGAAACGTACGTCTTGAGCGTGCCACAGAGTGTGTCATATAGAAAGTGTAACAGGTTCCCTATGGAGATGAACACGTTCCGCCGAGGTCAAAACGGATCATCGAGAGCCGAAATCTCTCTCTTTGCTAAAATACATAATTATTAAATAAATGGAGTTTTTTTCAATAAGGTATTAAGATGTGTCGTTAAATAATAGAAACGAATATTAATGTACTTATCACTTACGGCTTTCATTAAATCGGTTATAAGATCATTCGAAGGAAAATATTCCTACTGATAAAAAGCAACGTAATCAATTATCTTCGTGAATATAACGTGATTTAAAGTATTTTTTTCTACTTTTCTTTAATCGTACATATTATTCAAATAACCTTTCTTCAGACTTTTACCATTAAACATTTTATTTGTTTTTTTTACCTTGTAAAATGAATGAAAAACATATCAGTAGCTTATTTTCACACCAATATCATACTGTAAAATTTTTATGTAATTTAAAGGTATTTATAGGTTTTTCATGTGATTTTGACCCAAAAGTTTATTTTTCACCCTAATGAATGACTAAATACTAACACTTATATTCAGCATTCAGTCTAGGACTAAAGTATACGCCATTGCGCAGAGAAAAACATATGATGCAAAGATCATGTAGAGATGTATATTTCTTTGACGTCCACCTGACTGTTACAATTATGAGTATGCCAGGTATGTATATATATATATATATATATATATATATATATATATATATATATATATATAAATATATATCCATTTACTTTCACCATTTTTTTACACGCTACGAAAATGCTTGGTTGGCGATTGGAACTATTAGATTAGTTATATTCTGTGAGGTCTACTTTAACACTTGTGTACTCATTAATTCGAGCGACAATCTGCCATGCCTCTTCATAGCATACCTCAAGTGGTTGGTGAGAAAATTTCGGGTCCATTGAATTTAATATCACATCTAGATATTCTAGAGCTTCCGTCATGATTGCTTCCGTTCGTATGTTAAAAAGAGTTACTGTCTGTCCATCGCGCTGGCTTCCTCACATTCTTCTTTTAGTCTCAATATGTCCTAATTCTTCCCCTTTATTTTCAAATATTCTTCCGCTTTATTTTTCCCTTACTGTCATAACCGTTTATCACTGTGTCACATGCATTAATAATTTGGACTAATTTTTTTCTCAATTTTCGGTCAATCAAGTTGCAAAATAATCCTATGATTTTGGCGACATTTTCTTCACTGTTAGCATCGATTGACTTCCACCTGTGAAGTTTTACATGATGCATTTTCAGCGTCTTTGCTTTCTCAGCACCCTACCATTTTGCATCTAGAATTTACTTAAATAAATAAATGGTCAGTCGCTACAATCTTTTATTTGGGGGTAAGTCGCTACAATCTTATATTAAGTTACGGAAACTTAGTGCAAACAAATATCCTTTAGAAGAAAATCCACGTTTTGTCTATCTGTCACAGTCATTTTCACAGAAGTGATTACATACATTTTTATTTTATATTCTGCAAAATGTTGAATGCATTATGAAAACACGTTTTCTTCTAGCGTTACTACCTTTTCTGTGTGCAAAATGCCAACGTAGCCTGGTCGGCTAATAGCAAGTCAGTAAATATTTACAAACTTTAAAAATTCTTTGAAAGTGTAAAAGGGTTTTTACACTTCTAGTAATTAGTTTCTGAATAACATCAAAAGGAATGTGAAACTACTGATAGCAAAATCATTCTAACAAATATAAGCACAAAAATTGGTTAAGAAATCAGTCACTTTATTTTTAATAGCACACATTTCTTACTTGCAAAATATTGGAAAATATCCCCATTATTAGCAGCCGGGTTGAAAATAAGTAGCATGGAGTTTGTTGAATCGGTTCTTTAGACAATTTTGAAAAGTACACACACAAATAGTATATCTCAACATTGGTGATGATTTAAATTGTTAGGTATTCAGAACCGATCTCCATCTTCTACCTTTTTTTTAACAATATCCTCATTAATCCTATTAAACATACATAAACTCTTTTCTAGTTTCAAAATATCGACCTCGAATTTCGTACTAAACAGAGATACCCCCTCCTAACTTCTCTGTACAGAACTGCATTCTCAAGAGAATTCTTTACTGTATATGATACTAAATTAATAATTATCAATTAAATTGATGTCTTGTTTGTCAAAATGCGATAAAGTGTTCAGGATATTCGTGAGCATTTACAAATGTAATATTCTAGAAACAAGATTTTTATTAAAGTCATGCACAGAAGAGCCAAATTAAGAAAATAACGGCTAAGTAGTATTTTTTCATTTAATAGGAAGGTATTAGAGCAAATAAAGGTCTCTGTTAGAAAACATCTCCTTAAAGAATTTGTTATTTTTCATTTGAATTGAAATTAAATAAAAAAAATGACCTGAATTAAGGAATATTTTAGTCTCTTTTACCTTTCTACTCTCACTTTAAAAAAAAACTCTTAATTCATTAAAACAAAAATCTTTATCTATAACTCAATAGTTTATATTTAGTTTCAGTAAAGCATTAAACATTTTTTTTCTTTTTCTATTTAAATAATATAAATACGGTAAGTATCACAAAAAAACGTAACTTTCAATTGTAGCAGCTGGTAAAATAAACTCTCCTATACTCTCCACAATTTTTGCATTAAAAGTCCATCATGGTTCCACAACTTGCATTGCTAAGTTAATTATTCTCATGGTCAATAACTGACCATGAGTTTTTTATTAAATTTTTTATTTTTTAATCGAAAACTTGCGATCTACCACAGGCACGTATTTGTTGACTAGTTAAAAACTCACTCGTTAAAAACCGCCAAACGGGCATCTGATCTTACGAAGTTAGTGTTTTGCACCCACTGATTTATTGAATTTACAACAATTTTCTGTATACATCTATGTCGATATACATATATAAGGTATCCTTCAGATTGTTACGATACAGTAAACTGTGATGGAACTTATAACACAAATTATGTTAAAAGAGTTAAAAGTTGGCTAAAATTTTAAAATAGGATAAATGACCTCTAGAAGGGAAAAGTTTGTCCTTGTTATTATGATTCTCCGAAGAAATAAACCAAGACCAACATAGTCTATTTTAATTTAGAAGTATACGAATAAGAAAATTAATTACTTTCGCACAATGGCGCGCCAATATAATAATGGATTTAGTGTATAATCAATCGAATATTTTTAAATGATTTCTTACCCGTCAGTACTATTTTACTAAGTAAGCTGCGAACAACAAAGTTACTGACACATTTCACTATCCTTCAATGCTTTCCTTTGATGCCACACTCGGTGCAATAATGATAGGTTAGGTTGTTTTCATAGTTTTCCGATTTTTTTTAAATACTACTTGTTGTATTATATCCGTTCTTGAGATAAATCTTTTATATATTCTTTATGAAATTTGGTTGAAATCTTTTGACTCTAAAATAACAAAACATGTGAATATCGGCACATAATTACATACGTACTTTAATAAACTATAAAATACAACAACGAATTCAAAACCAAAATTTTGCGTGAAAAAAATGCAGATCTTTATTTTGTCTACTCTTAAATTGTTTAAAATACTCCAGTTTAAGAAATCTTTCAAAGTTCGTAAAAAATTCAAGTGTATACTTATATTCGCCAACAGATATATACATAACTGTTTAATGTTTTTCCCTGTTATGTTATTCAATGAAGTCTTTTTTATGACTTTGAAAGAGGTTTTACGCCAGTTTACAAGCCATGATGTGGAAACTTTTAAATATTCGAAGGATTTTATCATCACAAATTAACACGCGCCTGGTCACTAGGTGTATGAAACCTAATCCCACGCACCCTCAGCAGCACTAAACCTCAGCAACATTGCTCTTCCCCAGGTCTATCTTCTACAACATAGACATAGGGAAGATATACGATGAGAACGTGAGTGACTCGTTAACAAGGATCTCATAATATTATATGAGATCCTTGTTAACTAAAATCCTTGTTAACACCTTAGACTAAACTCCCGGAACCCACCACCATTTCTGGCCAACAAAACATGCTTGGAGTGTAACCTGAATGTAACCTAATGCTAGGAATGATCACCACATTGAATCTTTGATACATCAAAATTTCAAAAATGCTATATCATAGTTATAAAAGTTAGAATTATACAGCACGACACCAAAACAAACCTAATATAAACCTTAGTTTTCTTCTAACTTTTCTATAGTTCCAAAATCTGGACATAAAAGCTACCGATTTGGGGAGGAAAAGGGATTTGATAAGAAATGGATATATAATGAATTGTTTAAGCTATTTTAATTACAAAATTCAATTTTGTACTAACTACGTAGTTTTTAATATGTTTTGCCTTTCTTTCCATTTATTCCAGCAAAACACATTGAAATAAAAATTTAGTATAGCTTACATGTTGCATTGTCAACTTTATTTTACACTATACAATTAATATACTTATTTAGTATTTTGGATACACTCTTAAGTATTTCTAAAGATATTGTAACTAATTATTGCGCAAAATTATAAACTTTAATAGTTTAAACTAGGCTAACTGCATATTACCCAACACAATTTTCTACGTGTAGGCCTTTCGGGACAATAATAAGCCAGTAGACACCCGTATATCTTATAATGTATTACGAAGACCTCTTTAGTTATTACCAAAGTAACTGTAACAATTAAGAGTATGTTTAAAAAAGTTAGGAGACCAATTAAATTGATTTATTGCATCAAAATAGAATTTAATTTAATAATTGAATCACATAAAACATCCAAGAAAATACACACGTTAACAAAACGGGAACCATAAGGACAATTCTGTCTCACAAGTCTTTCGTCAAAATGCGTCAATCACATTAGTAAAAATGTGATGAACTTATAATCTGAAAGTAATTTATACAACCTCGTATTATGTCGCAGATACTATTGAACAATTTTGCGTTAAAAGTAGCAAGTATACTTATTTATTAAATTAGAAAAAATAACCTCTGGCCTTTGAGATATTAAACGAAGTAACGTTAGCAGCGACACCAACACGACAGTCAATTTTCTATATTGTACGCACGCGTCCTATCAGTATCATTTTAGTCTATAGAAAAATTGATTCTTTGCTTTTACTTCCTGAAACACTTTTTGTTTATAACTGAAAACAATAGGCACAATCTATGCATCAGTACGGACAGCCTACATTATCAAAGAAAAACTGAAACACTCTCTAACAAAAAAGTAATAAATTTGGAAAGAGCATCCGATTTAATCGGATGCTTCGTTCATATTTATAAGTTTTTGATCGAACTTGCATTCCTATTTACTTATACAGACGTAGTTGTAATTCAATATCTTCGTAGGCGAATATTCACTAACATTTTCTTTGAAAACACTCTCTTTTTTTAATGCAATGCTTCTTTCATCATTTTAATGAATCCACAAATCGCTTTGAGCACTATGGCCGGTAACGACGTCTGTCCTCACGCAACTGTCGTATTCAGATTGCTTAATATATCACATTGCCACGGCCTCTTGTATACACGCAGTAGAACATGAATGATTTGTAGCGAGCAAGCATGCCAACAGTTCGGTATTTTGATAATTAATATTATAATTATAATTTAATTTGGACTGTACATGGTCTTACAAATTATTATGTTTATTGGCTCCCTGAATATACATAAAACTTATTATGTTTTTCTGTATTATTTGCAAAGTTTTCTATTAATAGAATTACTTCAAATTTTTTGACTTGGAAAAGAATTGGAGGTAATGGGAGGGGGAATTTTTTTTTCACACATGTTTTGTTATAAGTTAAAAGCTATACGGACTTAAATTTAAAGACAAAGACATTTTTCATGTGAAATGTTCATAAAATATCCCACTTGGCCTAGTTGCACATTATATATATATATATATATATATATATATATATATATATATATATATATATATATGTATTTCTTATATATTTTATTTTTATTCGAAATGGAGTAATTTTGAACAAAAACAAAATTTTTTTCCCAAGTTCCTTAGCAAACAAAGTATTTGTCTATTTTAAGCTGATGGAGAAACAGCACAGAAAACGGAAATAATATGATAGTTCGGTCCCATACAATCAGGCACGATATACACAATAAGTATTCTGTTTCTCACCTTTAGACACGGACTACACAGACACACACACACACACGCACACACACACACACACACACATGCACAAAAGCGCACGCTCGAGTGTGTGTGTATGTGTTCTGTACCTAAAGGTTAAAAACAGAATATTTATCATGTATATCGTGTCGGACACACTGACACAAACACACACATACACACACACAGGCACGCGCGTGCGTGTGCGTGCGTGTGTGTGTGTGTGTATGTGTATGTGTCTTTGCGTGGGCGTGCGTACGTCCATGCATGCGAGCGCGTGTATAAATGTGTGAATATAAAGTATGTAAAAGCGACAGAATACCAGTTCCCCATATAGTCGACTAGAAAAAACATTCGACAGTGTAGAAATATGGGCAGTGCAAAAGCCTGTTAAAAATGCGAGTATAAATCAAATATATAGGAGTCTGCATGCCAATATCGATAAGCATGCTGCTCTAAAAGTGTTACCAGTATAAATACGAAGAGAAGTCAGGCAGCGAGACACAATATAACCCATGCTATTTGCACTCGACGTAGAAGACGTCTTTAATCAACTGAATTAGGAAAATAAAGGTATTATGATATCAGGTATACGTTTAAAAAACTTGAGGTTTGCGTATGATATATTTCTGGTTACTAATAATCCAGATGAACTTTAAATTATGATCATGGCGCCAGAAACCGATAGCCCTGCGACAATAAATGTAGACGGCAATATTCTCCAGTACGTAGATAAATATGTACACCTAGTCCAAAATTTTGGACAGACTTTTACACTCTCAGTGTCTTGGAGTGAAGACACTGAGAGTGTAACAGACAACTTGGGTGGTCACAAATGAGATGAAAGGATTACATAACGAAAGTGGCTAGTATAAACTGGATCCAGCCAGCCCTTTATAGAACCGAGTGGTACTGATTGATGGAGGCCTACGATAAAATGGTTGAAGATGGCTTATTATGATTTTTATGCATTTATATATGTATATGTGTATATATATATATATATATATATATATATATATGTATATACATATATATATATATATATATATATATATATATATATATATATATATATACATAAAAGTGTAAAACAAAAGATGTAAAAATCTAAACAACATATTTACGTATCGAACAAATATATTATTTTCAAAAAACTTAATGAAAAAACTACGAGCCTCAAATGTTTAAACTTTTATATGTGAATAGGTACGGAAACCTAATGAAAATTGGTATCTCGAATTTTAAAAATTTTTTAAATTCCGCCTCACGGTACCTGATATGGATGGGTCATCCGGAGAGAATGTCGGACAATGAGGTCACAATAACTATAAACAGATGGATGCCACAACTACATGGATGGATCGATTATATATACTCAGGATAAAGGAAATAATTTCTTTGGCCTCACTATGAATAAATTCAAAACTAAAAAAAGGTAGACGACCTTTACTCAACTCTACAAAACGCCGACCAATTGAATCAATGTGAGATTAACGAAGAGGTCTAACATTTCGGGCTCGTCACTAACCATAGAGACAGCTTCGAACCTGAAGTACGCCTGTTCAAAAGAATGGCCAAATTAGTGACAATACAACTGACTAAAATATGCCGCGACCAACAAGGCAGGTTAAGCTTCATAGTGTCCGGACACTGGTCTTTCTAATGTTTATTTTACGATTCTGAGTCCTGGACGATGCAAGTTATAGGAAGGTATAGAATTAAAAAGTTTAAGAATCATGTTTTGGTGTCGCATGTCGCAATAAACTTTATCATGGCTTATGCACTTTGATCATAAATCTAAATTATAAATCACTAGCATTTGCCACAGGAATATCGAAAATTTGGAAAGATCAATAGTAATTTGCAAAGTCAAGAGTTAAATCCATGGAGTGAAGACCTAAGCTGCAACCTAAATGAGGAAATTTTGATATACCAAAAAGTGCAGTACTACCGCCACCAAAGCGCTGACCATGATAGATAAGAACATTCAATTAGCACTACAAGAAGTCACGATCCTCTGGGAAGAAGCAACAACTATAGAAAGAAAATTTTAGAATTAGTATATGCTTTGATGCTTCGTTACTCATTATGACACAAGTCATTAAAATATGTTATGTATATTTTATTTAATATTATCAGGTGAAAATTCTTTTCATATTAAACATCTTCTTCACTTTTTCCTCGTTTCATATTAACATGAAATTTGTTGTTTTATTATCTGAATGTTTTATTATATGATGTTATATGATGTTTTATTATATGTTATCTGAAGTATTGTGATATTTTAAGCTTGCTCATCATTATTGTGCGGTTAATACTGAAATGAGTCGTAATATGCTACGCCAATTATTTGTGCCCATTGCTATAAAGAGGCTATCCCAACAAGTGCTTGCAATCTACGTAAAGTAACGTAAAATCAATTGTAAATCCTTGGACTACGTCACACTAATGACCTAATGTGTTCTGTTATCCCAATATTGCTCCTCCACTTTTTAAAGGTAAGAAGGTTAATATGAGAAGTAGCAATTTGGTAGACAATCTATGAATTTACCTGTAAAGTTAAATAATAACTTAATTATAGTTTATATAGTTATCCCATTTATTACGTTCTTTTCGAAAAGGTAATATAAAAGAAAATAAAAGTTTCAATTGCCTCATTAGATGATTTTTTATAAGTTTAAATAATGGCAGATATAATAAAGAATCAACTTAATAACGCCTATTTGATTAATAAATGCTAGAATATTTTTTTTAAATTGTAAAGATAATGTGTTATATTACAGTGTAAGGTGTCACAATTAAAATAATTTCATCGAATCGATATTCCAAGTTTCAGTTGAGTTAATTTAATGTTTGGGTAAGTGAAAGAGAAATATACATTAGGAAAAGGGTCATAAAAAGGATATAAAGAGGAACATTTCCAAAGGAAATTTTAATGAATAAACACGAGTCATTTGGTATGTAGGTATGCACATATACGCACATACCTACGCAACATATTTACGCTTAATTAGGTTTGTAACATCTGAAGAGCTCTTCCGACCAAACCGTTTCCGAGCTCGTAAATCGACTCCTCTCCTGAATTAAGCCACCAAAAATTATTGGGTATTTTGTTCCTTTCATTGGCATGTGAATTCCTTTTCAAGGATAATTTTTTAATTTAACAGTAATCTTATATTATAAATAAGCACAAATATGCCTATATTGTATCTTAGTCAATAAGCATATAAATAGGTTAATAGAACAGGTAATAGGAAGTAGGCGAATAAAACATGAGCATATCATTAAGATACTGCCTCTCTTCGCTGGTAAACTTTACATTAAATAAAATGCCGAAATAATGGCAACTGCAAATTAGATCCGCCGCTATCGTCGTGGATGCTGGAGTATGAAAATTACCTTTAATATATTTGACAACGCTCATTTTACCCTCCCATTGTTACAAACAATGCCCTTTACTAGAAGTATACCTAAAAAGTTGTGACTCGTGAAGTATGAGGTATTTCATTTTTTTATCTAAAACTAGAATATTTACGGATACTATGACCTACTAGATACTATGTCTTATAGAAAAAGGATACTACTGTAAATACTTCGGCTGAAATCTTTTAATTAGTTGAACTAACGAATGGTCTTTAGCTGGTATCCTATATATCCGGCTGTATGTGCGGCTGGTTCACTAACTCTCACTACTATGACTTTTTTTCATTTCTTTCGGTCGCTAGACGTAATTTTTGTTTTGTTTAACTAAAGTCATTGGTTTATCAATTCTACTTTCGTTTTTTTCGACTGTTTTTTTAGCCATGTGTCGTTGGATTTTCCACTCATCAAGTCTTTGAAGAGCTGGTCCATCTTATATTAATTAGGTACTTTTAATTGTTAATATTGTGATTGTTATCTATCAAGCAAAGAGAATAAACCCATTGAAATGAAAATAATTTCCATGTCCATCATCTTGATTTGTTTAACGGCGTAAGCGCCAATAAAATTGGATTGCCATTTTTTCGGCAATATTTAATTTTTGAATATTTATTTTTTACTATCCAATCCCAATATATTGATGTAAAATACGAGCCATATCTGTAATAATTTTCAATAAATCCAGTTAATATCCCTTACGTGTTTTACATTTCGAAAGACAGATAGCAATACATTTAAAGACTGTTGTTACACTTCCAAACTATTGTACACACCAATTGAGACTGACAAATCCCAACGGATACACATTAATATTTTGATTTAAAATATCTTCACTATACGTAAACTTCGATAAAAATATCTACGATTATTTACTTTTAATTACAAAAATTTACTTTTTAATATATATATATATATATATATATATATATATATATATATATATATATATATATATTAATTAAATTCTATATGATTTCTATTTTTCCACAAAACTATTAAATCTTCATGAATTTTACGCTTTGTTTTATAATATACTCAATCCAACTACGGTTAAATAAAGAAGATAGAATATATTTGACGTTAATTTTATAGAAATTAATTATTCACCATTAAATGAAACTAAGTGATGTAGCATTATTTCTATTTTATTTAATTTCTTTACGACGTCCTGGGTTTCGTTTATGACTACATCTTCTGGTGGGCATTTAACAAACATTCAAAGATCTTTGCTAATTACGTTAGATTAATGTTGGCGGATGCTGGGTGGTTTATCTGTACCTTTTTTATATTATCATTCAAGTAGCCAGATATAATCGATGCAGTAGTATTCGTAGTTGGATTCATATAACGAGAAATTGTTTGATCTTCCTGCTACAAATCAAACATACATTATAATGTTAATAAATTATATTTTGTATACAGTAAATTTCTTTTAACTAACACATATGAATATACACAAAATTACAATCATTATACTAGCGACAACTGCTGAGTACTGACTCCTACAACCACCTAATGATTGTTTAATAATGAAAGTAATTACAAATTAAAGTATTCATGTTTTCATAGTGATTAAATTACAAAAAATATTTTAAAAAACCGTTGAAGGTGTGTTATTTAATGTTTAAGCTGTTACTTTAATAGACTTTAATACGCGGTTTACAAATATACTTAAAAATCACGAAAATATTTTTAACTTTTGAATGAGTCTTTGTACCCTCAAATGAAATTATAAATTAATAAAATATTATTTCCATATTTTAAAAGTAGGATTTTCACTAATTTATTATTCAACTTTCCCCATTAGAAGTGTTAACAATACAAACTATAATTTGATTCGACTGCACACTTATACATCCAGGTTAAAATTTGTAAGAAATTTGTACTCTCATAACTTCGTAAATATTTCAGTTATATTTAATATTGAAAAAATGTTAATTTCTAAACATTTAACTATATCGCTCTTAGGTAAATAAAAAGATGGCCGACGGAATTCGATTGCTGAATTCTTTGAAGTCTCTCAAAAAATCAATTTCAAAAATAAATATTTAGTGTCCCTCGCTTTCTCGTTGATCCTATCTGGCAAGTGATCTTTATCCTGAAGTAAATATATTCTAGATAGCTGACTTCGAAGTCCTTCAAAGAATTAATTTCAAAAATAAATATTTAGTGTCGATCGCTTTCTCGTTAATCCGTTTTGACACGTGATATTTATCTTGAAGTAAGTATATTCTAAATTGCTGAATTCTTCGAAGTCCCTCAAAAAATCAATTTCAAAAATAAATATTTAATGTCGATCGTTTTCTTTTTGATTCAGTCTGACATATTATCTTTATTTTGAACGAAATATATTCTACGTCATGTAAAATGCTTAAGCTACTTAAAATTGTTCACCTTTGGGAAAAAAATATCGAACGCTTCCACCGGAAAACAGAACGGTAAGTGCCAACAACACAGAGGTCGAAAATGTCAAGAAGTTTATTGAAACGCTGATCTGGGGATGAATCGGCAAGTCGACGATTTTAACGTCTTTAGTCATATTTTGAGTATAATATGTTTTCGATAGAATTACAAGAACAAATGGGTCGGAGGAAAGAATTTATAGGTAACTAATGATTGTTATAAACTAACATCAATCCCTAAACCACTTTCTCTTCATCAATCAACTTACGTGGTTAAGGTTAACATCTATTTTGTCTCTTATTGTTTCGATATTGAAGTTGTTTTTTAATTAAAAATACTTGATTTTTTAATGTAATTGCTTATATAAATTAAATTAAGTTATTAGGATTAATGGTTAACTTGTTAAATTATTTATTTGAAATCTTTTTGTTAATTAAAGTTTGTTAACTTTTGACAACGGTCTAATATTAGTTAGGAAAATAAACCCACGCATTCAAATAGATCTAAAAAACTGATAACCTTTAAGTTAGTTTAAAAAAAGACGCCACTATTTTGAATTGAGGGCTTTAATAAGAACTCTCGGCTCTTATTCGCCAAGCTTTTTATTAAAAATAACTTTTGCTGTTAAAAACTAACACACTTTACGAATAAAAATAATTATTAAGATCAAATCGTTATTCAAATAAATTTTGTATATATCAAAACTAATATTTATTAGTATTCGTGGCAAATATTCTACGCCCATTATGTTAAACACCATATAGGTTATTTTTTTTATTTTCCGGTTCTCTTTTTTAATATCTTTTCATTCAGAGCTGTTGTAAGATGAGGAATATAATGGGCCTAATTCATTAAAATATTGTACTTGAATAATATTTTTTCCGATCGTTTTTTTTCTGAATAGTCTCCCATGTGTCTATATGATGTTAGATAAAAAATTATTTTTCAGGATTATTGTTACGGCTTTTCTTAAAATTTTTCTGCATATGCTCTATTAAATTGACAAGTGATCTTTATCCTGAAGTAAATATATTTATTGACATGAAGTAAATATATTATTAAATTTATTTACAATAATCGGAGAATTTCGGACATGTTGCACTTAACACTTTAAAGCGAACCTCTCATAAAAAACGATTCTACAAAAAAAACGTGGCGACTCAGACCGATTATCGCTAATCTAAACGTTACGTCTTTAAGAAATACAATTCCTGGAGATTTATATTTTCCAGTATGGAACGGTACCCTACCTTTGGTTGGGCAACACATCATCGGTCGTTTCATCCGAAGATTGCTCTGTTGCTGTTTCCTGAATACTGTCAGTGTTAGAGCAGTCATTTTCGGGATTGTCGACACGATTTTAATCTGTATCTTCAGGATCTAACGCCGAGTCTTCATCAGAATTAGGCTCATCTAGCCATGCACAAATTTAAAGGTCTCGCTGGTCATCCATCTTATAATTGGTATGTTGAAAAATAAAAAAAATATATAACCAATATAAACCCTTAAATCATGAACATTTATACACGAAATAATGAAGATAAACAATAAAAATGGATTTCCTAATTACCAAAAATACTTACATGGATAGGAGCGCAGTGAGAAAAATACCGCGCTCTAAGACATGGATCGCACAAACACTTCACTGCCCAGTCGTAGCGGCGCTGAGCGATACGTGAGTGCGTAATAATCCGAAAAGGTACTGAAAAATTCGCGACTCCAAAACGTTTTAAACATCAAAAACAAACACAATACATTTTTCCGTGAGTAAAATATTCGTAGCGCGCCTTCTTACGGGTTAAGATATTATGGGACGTCATAATTTGTTTGCGTCTAACTCAATAGAGTGGCAATGTAATTGGATGGTTTTCTGTATGATCGAATGATTTTATAATTGCTTGACTGTGACCTGTAATCCACATCCTGACGACGTAGGTATAGACTGATTTTTACCATAAGCGGTTAAGGATTTCACTATGATAGGTGCCGAAGATATTCCAAGAAGTTTAGTCATTAAAAATTTATTGCAAATCTAAAAATTTAATCCTTATATCACGGTTCCTACATCGGCTGTTTTACACCGAGTTTTTTTTACCAGATATATATAGTATTATAATAGAATTTGGCTTACATTTTTTTACTTAGAATTTATTCCCTTGTAATTAATATTTTAAACGTTAGACAAAAAACATCGATTTAGTTTCTGAACGTACAATGATATTTTTTAAATTAGATTGATCATCTCTGCGGAATTGCGATGGGAAGATTGATATTCGAGAATAAAAATTGAATGTTTTCCGTAAATTTCCTTAGCAAGAAGCATTCTTTTAATTATATTTTAAAAATAATTTATTCATTTTACTTATTCATTTATAAACTTTTATATAGAGTACATATGGCGGACTTATTGCTACATGAGCAATATCTTCCAGTCACCATAACAAATTGTGTTGAAATTTAGTTGGTAGACTGTAAAAAATTTTACAATGAAAATTCTTTATAGCATATCAGAACAAAAAAAATATAAAAGTATAAGTAAAAAGAAAACGAGTGTGCTTTAGACCACACGACTGAAGTAAAACTTCAAATTCACAAAATATGAACTTTAAAATGAATTTACAATTTTATCGCATATATATATATCATGCACGGGCTATGAGAGGTAGAGAGAAAGAAAATGTGCGCGCGCACTGCTCTCTCTTGCTCCTACAGTGTGATACAGACAATAGGCTTGCATTGTGTCTCAGTTATACGAAACATAAATGGCTATGAGAGAAAGAGAGAAATAAAATGTGTGCTCGCACCTCTCTCTCTTGTCCCTACAGTAATATACGAAACGTAACTCTCTCTCTTTCTGTCTTCACTAACTTACATCTCCCTCTTAACTTCCGTTCGCCTCGCCCGATCACACTTTTCGTAACGCTCTCGTCACGCATTCACCAGCTTACTCCCCAAGTCAAGCGTGCGTAAAGAAGTTTTACTTCAAAAACTATTGACATGATTTGGGATTGGAAAGACAAGAAAGGACAAGGGCACAAAGGAAAAGGAAGAGGGTTTCAGTGAAGGATTTTTCATAAGTGGTAGAGGTATGTTTAGGAATAAGTAGGGTGAGTGAACTTTTAGATCGTAGCCCAAGGCCGTGAGCAGACAAATCTTTAAATTTGCGACTAATATAATTTGGACTATGAGAATTTTTTAATATGTTAAAAAGAAGTGAAGTATGTGAAGTTGGCGTCGATCACGGATCTTCAGTCATTTCAGAAGTGACCTGTATTCGGAAATGTGATCATATCTTCTGAGGCCGAAGATATACCGAATGCATAAATTTTGAAGACGTTCCAACTTGCACAAACATTCACTTGAAACCGCCAACTAAGATTTTGATCGAACAGTAGGCCCAGGTTTTAACAGCTGACATATATGGTATTAGTGCACTATTTAGTACTAATTTCGGTAAATTAGGTAGATTTACTTTAGAATTCAGTCTTTGACTACCAATGACGATAGCTTGTGACTTACTTGGGTTAACCAAAATTCCAATCGAAGCAAGATTTCGATTAAGGATGTCGATGGTTTTTGATAAGGAATGGAGATTCGAGTGCATATAAATATGTATGATAATAGAGATGATAATTGCTAGAAATATTTTTAACAACATCATCAACAACAACACAGAGAAAAGGAGAGGAGATAGAACTCCACCTTGAGGTACACCAGCTATTAGATCAGTTCACTCAGAATACGTATCTGATGACTTAACATATTGCCTGCGTCCATGAAGATATGAACTAAACCACTCAAGCGAATGTTGGGATATGTTAAGATATTATAGATATATATATATATATATATATATATATATATATATATATATATATATATATATATATATATATTATCTTTTATAACTTTCATTATGACGAGCGGCCGGGAGTCGAACCCGGATACCCGCTGTGCACCGTACCATCAAAGGCGGTATGCCTAGTGATTAAACCAAGATACCACGATGACGATATACCACGGAGTGAAGTAAACGCAAGTTAAAAAATAATTGCCGCGTTATTTCACCGATTTATTCAATGTGAAAAATAGTTTCAAGAATCGGTAAAAGGATTTAATTGTAAACATAGTCTGAAACTTTATACAAAGTTATTTTTATTATTACTTTTGGATATGCTAGTATACGTACGACTGGTTTTCAAAAAAAAAATATTGCCTACAGTGTAGAATCGTCCTTAATATTATATTTAGAGAAGAAATAAAAATCATTGTTGTCGAAAGCTCATTTAAAGTAAAATAAATTGAATTTAACCGCGAAACAAACAGCAACTGAACTTTTTATAATTAACAGGCAATTAAGCGAGTTTTCTTTGAAATGGTTTCAGTTCTTTTAAAGCGAAGCAGTATTTGTTCTTGGAAATACGCTTTAAAGCTGTTTACTACGAACTTTGCTGCATATCGTATTGGAAAAAAAAACAGATTTTCCCTCTTAAGGCTACTCGGAAAAAACATAGCATTATTGTATTGTTTTGTATTGTGTAGTTATATAAGAGTAGAATAATTTAAATAGAGCACGTTACTACACTTAAGCCACTCTACTCTGCATCGTAAGTAAAGTAATAGTTTAGCTGAATCCATACAGGATTTTTTGTGTTAATTTTGAAAAGGTTCCTTGTGCAAAATTTCTTAAAGTAACTCTATTGTTATAATAAAGTGAGAGACTTGGAAAGCGTCCTAAACAATAGAAGTCATAGACTTAAAATTTACACAGCTTGTTTTTGGACACGATCTGAAAATCTTAATTGAAATCACTTACAATTTATTTCAAGGGGTGTCAATATACCTGAAGGGAATGTTTTCACCTAAGCTTATGAAACTGCATTGAAACTCTAGAAGTCATAGACGTAAGTTTTACACAACTTATTTAATTGTTTGATTTAGTTCGAAAATGTTAAATGAAATCGCATCCAATTTTATTTCAAGGGCGCTTAAACACCTAAAGGGAATTCTTTTCATCTAAGTTTATGAGGTAGCCTTGAAACTTAAAACTTATGGACCTAAATTTTATACATATCAAAATTAAATAAAATTAATTTTTTGACATAATTGGGAAATCTCTATTGAAATCGCATTCAATTTAATTTAAGGAGCGCTAATACACCTGGAGGGAATTCTTTTTATCTAAACTTGTATGATGGCGTTGAAACTCTAGAAGTCATGGATATAAATTTTATACATCTTGTTTGATTTTTTGACTAAATTCGAAAATCCAATTGAAATCGCAAGAAATTTTATTTCAAGGGACAAGATATCTGCAACGTATCTTTAAAAATGTTTTAGTTTTAATCGTTCTGTTGTCAAAAGTGAGAACCAAACTTTCGTCGTGCGTGTCCGTCCGTTCGTTCTGTCAAACCATCGTACTTTCTATTGGAAAATTATTATATACGTATATATATACATATATATATATATATATATATATATATATACATATATATATATATATACATATATATATATACATATATATATATATATATATATATATATATATATATATATATGTTTATTTATATAAATATATGTGTATATAAATTTTAAACGTATGAGCTCCAGATAAAGATTTCATTTATTATGTAGTGGTGCTTTATTTTGCTATTTTTCAAGATGTTCCATCTACAAATGTTTAGTACAGTAGAAAAAAATTTGCATTTATATATCTGTGGGGTATGGAAAGAAGTGTTTAAATAAAATTTAGGTTACATTTGCGATTTTTTCATCTTCAAGCTTCATTTAGAAAATATTACGATCCGAAATTATATACAATGTGTCCCCTGACCACTAATTTTTAGTGTTGCGTACTCCAAAAATAACGCAACCCTTCTAAGATCACTTAGATGTCTGTCGGTCACAGCCGTTTTTCTCTGAAACTGCTTGACGCGGAAACTTGGTGAATTTAGCATTGTAAAAAATATGTTGGCCTCTATGTCTCAATAACTACTAAAGCAAAAATATTTATAATGAAATTTTCGAGGGGAGTGGGCAATAAGTACACCAATTTTTTTTATTCCATGTATAATGCGGGATTTCATTTCACAGAACTAGCTAAAAGGGTATCAAAAACAAAAATTCAAATTTAAAATATCATATCGTTAGAGAAAATTATATGAAAAAAAACTTAATGGAGTTTTTAGAAGGCTGCAAAAAGGTACAAAATTATAATGA
The DNA here is from genome assembly GCA_039881145.1 of Druceiella hillmani. Lineage (NCBI taxonomy): Eukaryota > Metazoa > Arthropoda > Insecta > Lepidoptera > Hepialidae > Druceiella > Druceiella hillmani. The sequence continues at coordinate 104,369,094 of JAYKKI010000001.1, read as the reverse complement.
TGAGGTCCTCTATTGAAAGAGAAAATCACGTTCAACTACAACAGTTAAGTTGTTAGTAATAAAAACATTAGTATCAAAGCGAGTACTAGTACTTGTCTTGAAGTCAAATGAGGTAAGATGATGGATGTCCAGACGAGAATACTGAACAAATTTGTTTCGCTGTGACATGCCCTTTTATGCACCCCAAAAGTGTGGCCAAAACTAGAGACGGCAATACACAAAATTTGATATAGCGCGCCACGACAGAGACGGACAATCACTGAACAAAACGGCGTACACTGTGAAAGCCCCGCGCGCCGCACCGCTGGCGAACAAAAGGTCCCGCTCGGTCGCTCCTTTCCTTTTCGCCGCCGACCATCGAAGTATGCAGAACTCTACACACGCCGCAACAAATGATGACTCTACCGTTCGTGCCGCTCTCAAACCTGACTTTGTGCTCGATCCCTACTATTTAGAATTGGTCTTACGTTTCGTTATTTGGAACTATGCTGTGCGTTTTAATAGTATGTGGCCGTTGAAGTTTGGTGGGTTGGTGAAGGTGGAAGGGTGGTGGGTAGCATGTTAGCAAATGCGTATTTGAAAAAGTAGGCTTTTAATTTTTTATCCTATACTTGAAATAGGATTTCGACTTCCTTTTAATGTAAATATTTTAATGACGTATTGTTATATTCAGTAAACATTTTAATTAAATGTACATAAAATAAATAAAAAAATCAAGTAGGAGTTTTACTCGGACGTTGAGGATTCCATAAAAAATAATATTACAAAGTAACTTGGCTGCGCTAAGAACTGATAGAGAGAATAAAAGATTAAAAACACTTAAAGTTTTTTTAAGCAATAACTTACAAATAACGTTTTATTGTCACCCCAACTTGCATGTTACTGCTTAAAAAAATTTGACAATGTTTCTAAAACTTGTTCTTGTTATTATTTTTGAGCAGCCCAGTTTTATTTGTTTTCCTATTGTACGTAGTTTTTGACATTTTTGGAGAACTACTCTTTTATTTTCGTTATTTATATATTATGTAACTTAACTAACTCTACTCTTGAAGAATTTAGTTTTAAATTGTTACTAAATTCCAAAACTAAGCGTCACATTAATTACTGTTCAAAAATTTAAATGAAAAATTGGTTTCATAAAAGTATTAATCTCGAAACATTACCATATAGTACCTTCGTAATTAATTAAAATACCACATCCATCTCTTCAACATTTGTACGGGTCTGTGAGCATCAAAATGTAGGATGATATTTGTAAATCGTATTTAACATTAATTATTTTCGAATTAAAGCTCTAAGATCATTATACTGTCACAATCTTTGAAAACTGTCCAACGACTATTTTAATATATCCTATATTTAATATAATCCAATTAAAATAACGGCAAAATTATTTTTAGGTTTGCTCTAACAAAATTTATTTCATTTAGTTATTTAAAATCGAATGCTTAATTGACAAGGGCTGTAACACATATTGTTAGGCTTTAATTGGCCTAAATTGGAGATTCACTACGAAATTTAAAAAAAGTAATGTCCTCTATTGGTGATATATGGAAAAGAAAATAAAAAAGGGGCCAGCACCCATAGATCTTATACTAACGGTGTTATGTTAAAATTTTGGTACCTATTAAAAATTTAAGGATACATACTTAGTATTTCCAATAATTACGAGTTTAAATGTTTAACAACTTAAATATATTGTCTACTACACACAAAAATATGGCACATATTTAATTAATATTTAACCTGGTATGTCTTTCAGAAACATAATAAATATACATTATAAAAAAGAAAGCTGTTTTTGCAATTTATTAAGTCATATCTATGAAGATTTTGTGAAAGTTTTAAACACTGATACATATTCTAAGCCGGCCAACTATTGCTCATAAACCAGATGAGTGTATTCGGCCAACAATTTTTTTTAATTTCAGTATATATACCATTATTGTGGACGCTTTTCTGATATTAGAAAAAATATTATCTGGTAGGAGGCAGGGACTCGTAAATCCAGCATAAATTACCACTTTAAAGTTTAATATATCAAAAACCATCCCTGTATCGAAAAAGTTTTCACGACATACCACCGTTAGTTTTAAAAGATATATTTAACCATACTTACAAAATGTAGTAGGTGAAAAAAAATCTTTATCCCCTTTTACTTGTTAAGTAGTTACTTTAAAAAAATTTTAAAAATTTTTTAATACCTATTCACTATAAATATGAGTAACAATGCCCAATTTCACCTTTATAACACTAAAAATCTGCGAGAAAAATGGCTGTGACATACAGTTAGACATGACGAAACTATAAGGGTTCTTATTTGGCTACGGAACGCTAAAAAGAAGTCAAATTATAGAAATAAAATTATGACATTACTTGGCGGCGAAGAGAGAAAACGAATTTTCACAAGACTAACATTTTTTTGCACATATTTTCATAGCTGTTACAAGAAAGTGTAATAAATGACTGTTAATATCACAAAAAAGGAGGATTATATAATTATCAATAAAAGCGATATAAATTATATTGTTTCTCTTTCCGAATTAATATAAATTTTTAAAAAAAATTGTTAAATAGTTTGACGAAAGTTATATTTATTTTTATTACCAGTGAGTATTTTGGTAACAATAAGAACAAATGAACGACGAACAAAGTTATACATTTTATGACTTTGTAATGGTTAACGACACTAAATAAGAAGAATGTTATTGTCGTTTCCCAGAAATTCATTAAAGTGCAGGGCAGTGCACCTCCAGTACCAAGCGGCACTACTGGACATTATATCCTTTACCAGTAATGCTTCGCAGCTATTTGACATCCACACATATCAGCTCCAGTGCTTATTGAAAGCCAGATTTAAGTGGCTTCTATGAATAGTTTTCAAACATTTATCTCTTTAATAACCACAGTTGTTAGGTTTCATAAACGTTATCATATGACAAATTGATGGGGAAAGAAGAATTAATTATGACTGAGTTCAGTCTGTGTCTATTAAAATAGACATAATATTTGATAAATTTAGATGTAAGGCTCTAACTCACTTATCCACACTCGTCTAGCAAACTTCTATAAGATCTTGATCGTTTTTACTCACTATTTTCATGGGTAATTTTTTAAAAGGCTATTGACGCTTCTCACAATTTTTAATGAGATTTACTATACGTTTATTGGAACATAATTGTTTTTTAAAGCATAATGTTTATAACTGCTTTTTTACAATAATAAATTTTGTAACCGTAATAAAATTACAAAAATGCAATTAATTAAAATGAATAAAATAAATTTTAAATAAATTCTCATTTACTGTACCAGATTCAATCATTTATCAAATTCAACTCTGTTATTAATGAGACAGTTTATGTAATCCGTACTACGTCTTTGTAGGGTACCTAGAAACAGACTCTTACAGACTTTTGGGGTATGGAGATAGATATTTACTCACTCAGTCGCTGCATATAATTAAAACCACAATATCTATTTAGAAAAGATTAAATTTTTTACGTATGTAACACTTAAAAAGTCTGAAATTTATTAGCTAGAATCGAGGAAAAAGGTTATCTTAGGGTATCTATCAAGTTTCAGATATACAAAGGAAGTTTCTGCGTGTCCATAAATTGTAACATGTGGTACCAGAAAATAAATAAATAAACCAGGTAGGTTTATGATCATAGATTCGCTTAGTATTCCTAAAGAAGTATATAAGTTGCCTACAGGCATTATAAAGAAATTCTTGTCATTACCATCAATTTATTTTCCACCTTATACACCATCGAGGTAAATAAAATGAGCACTTCGAAACGTTTGAATAAATTGAATTTAAGGTTGGTCGCGCCGGGCGCTTATTTAATCGTTTGGAAACCACACGAGGCCTTTACTTGCGTCAAATTGTAAAGGCTCTGGAACAATTTTCGGCAATCCACTTGAATATTCAAGTTTACTCCCCTCAATTTTCATCTGGCCCTTTATCATAGTTGCACATTATATTCCCATTCGCTTAATGAGCTCATATTATTGTTGATCCACATTTTGTGTGCACGTCCATCGTGATTATTACCGAAACACCTTGCGATTGTTTTTAATAGTTAAAAAGACTTTATTAAGTTTTGGGATTTGAATATCAAAATGCGGAATCAAAATTATCCGAAAATTTTTAATTGCTAATATTATCACATTTTAACAGGTAAATCGGTTCAGGCAGGGTTGAAAAATATGCAAAAGAGATATTGAACTACTAGTAGGGTATAAATTAATTTGCAATAAAGTAACAACATTTTTAATTTTCAAGTTAGTTTTCCATCACCTATCTCGAATATTTTATTTTTATAGTTTTCTAGTGAGACTCAAAAATAAAAAAAATATTTGATAGACTTGCCATTACTTTTTTTTTAAAAATCTGTGTTTCACGATAATTCGTGCCTCCAAAAATATTTAAAGCTCTGAAATATTCAGTTAATTCTTTTTTATGACAGAAGTTATTTTAACGTGGAAAATCTAAGAATATTATAATACAACAGTATTTATACCTAGTTGATAATAGATTCTATCTTAAAAAATATTTAATGCAAAAAAAATTATTTACGACTACAGAAAAAAATTATTAAGCATTCGTTAAAATAAATGCGATTATCGTTCGAGATAAAAGAATTTTAAAATGAAAATTTCATTCTCATTTTTCATTCTTCAGTTGGGCGTTTTTTGATATGAAATTGTAGGTTGTATATTAAAATTACATGCCTTTTCAAATAAAAAAGGGCCCATTTATCTTTTTAATTAGTTTTATATGAGTTAATTTTATAATTTTTATTTCCTTCTCAATCGCACTTCGTTAAATGCTTTTCGTTAGTGTGTAATTCGAATAATATCTAAGTATTTCATAATTTTTGTTTCAGAAAAATGTATAGTAGGAAGTTACTTTTAATGAAAATTTTGAAATCTACTTACTACATTTTTCTGCAAATAGAAGAAAAACCTCTGAAAAATGTAATAACTAGCACAGTTGTCTTAAGTAAAACAGAAATCTTTATACATAGTTAGCGACAAATACGCGGTTTTCTTGTCTGAAAATGATTACAAAAGAAATTTGTGATATGAAAGTCAATATTACAAATATTAAATATAAAAATTAAATGAGTTAAGACAAACTATTTAAAAAGTAGTTATTGAAAGTGTTTGAAGAACATATAATATACCAATATAACAACATTCAAGAACGCTCGATGAAATGCATTTATTTTATTAAAATTTAATGATTCTTTTTATTCGTTCTCAAGCATTTTTATAAGAACCGAAATATATTTTATTACTATTTTACAAAACAAGAGCAAGTTCATATTTCCACACTCAATTTATATTTTTTTTCCGTTACGGTCGCGTGCATGAGTTAATTCGCTATCATGAGAGCTGAAACGATAACAAAAGGAAACTTTTTCTCTCATGCTTGGATGTATAGAAGACGTGTATACTTGCTTGGGTCGACCTCAACAGTTACATGGGTTTTGGATATCCATAGTCATTCAGGATATTCTATATCCAGCCATTCAAACAATTATGATAAAAAAGTATATATATATATATATATAGATATATACATATATATATATATATATATATATATATATATATATATATATGTTCCAAAAATCGACTGGCACCAGATTGCGTTTAGCGATATAACATTTTCAGACAAGATCCCATTGATCCAGTTGAATCAAAATTCGAACGAACTTTGATCATATCATATGAACTACTTATTACTTATGACAGTACCCGTAACTATATGAATAAAATATCACAAAAAAATAGATAAAAGCCAGTATACGGCAATCCATTTTTTCTAACTATATTATATCTATTTTCATACAAAGCTTTTTTGTACATTTTACTATAAACTAGAGTATTTTAGTTAAGCCATAAAGACGTCGACTATTTGTAGGGACGTTTTTAAGTTTTCTCATAATGAGGTGTCCATTTAAACACAAAAACTACAATAAAAATATGTTGAAGGGATACCGTTAGTCCTAAGCCTGATTCACACTTTACTATCATAAATTTGTATTAAAAACTATTATTCTAGAGTAATATCTCTACAAATTACCTTAAATGTCAATTTAAACTATTTTTTCCACCAATTTTTCTCTCCATCGAATAAAAATGTAATTGCACGCCATGGTTTTTATTAAATCGAAAGACCAAGATTTCTGTGTAATTTTCTTAAATGTGAATTAAAGCATTGATAACTATTTTGAACATATGAATTGTCACAATTTTGTTAAATATCTACCAATAAAATAGAAATATAGATACCATCTCGCATTAAGCATAACAAAATTTACTTTTAATTTTTTAAATTTTTGATTAGACAACGCCAATATGAACTGCGCACTCTTGGTATAGTTGTATGCAATACATACCACATTAAACTATAAACATCTAAAAAGTGATAGTATTGTCTGAAGCGAGAAAATATTTTCATAACAAAGATATGTAGTACGCACATAAATTTTGAAACCAAACTCACTTTTAGTTATTCTCTATACACGAAATGCAAATATCATTATTGATATGGTAAGTACTATGAACTACGTGCATTTATGGGCAATTTTCATTTGCAATTGTAAGTGTGTCGATAGATATTTCTAGTTTTTATAGATATTTCATTGCTTAATTAATATATTTGAAAGTGGTAATTCAACTTGGGTGCGCATTTTTCTTATACATTATTTGACAAAATAGGAATTATAATCAATTTATCGCCAAAATATAATACGATGTGGTGTGTACGAAGAAGGGCCTATTTTTTGAAGTTCTTTTTCCTTTCTATACTGGCAACACATTTGAATTAAAAATAAGTTTTACAGGAAATATTAATTCCAAAGGAAAAACGGCTCCGTTTTGTGCATTTATTTTTATTGCACACATGAATGCAGTTGCATTTGCTTCCATATTTGTGTATTAGTATTGGAAATACTCCTGGCAATATCAAAAAGTAACCTTTGGCAATTTGTCATTTCGCCAGCAAAAAAATAGTAAAATGTGTCATTTGGATATACTTTTTAAATTTAAGTATTGGCGCGATTTCTAGAACTTGTTTTGTTTTGGATTATATTAAGGTGGTCACAATAAAAATATTTCTCAAACGCCCTGGTACAATAGCTTATTAAATTAATAAAATTTTGTTAATTCTATTAGGTCGCGTCGCTTTGTTTTCTAAAGTTTCCAATTTTGTAGATAACTGTCAAAATATTACAGTTATCCAGAATAGCTTATTCTTCAAGGGATATTACACCAGCTAAAAGTTAATTGTGAGAGAATGATATCATAACTATTAAATATGGAATCAACATATTAATATACGATTACCTTTCTGATGAATTGCAATAACTAATGTAAACGCTAAGTGAGCAGCAAGAATAAAGTGCGCTAATTATTTTGGTCATTTTTACCTTTTGGACATTTTTACGGTTAAAGGACATATGTACAAAATACCGCCGTTAGAGAACACATATTTACTAGTCGTAAAAGCACTAATACGGGTACTGGCGTAGCGTCGCTAAGCGCGTAACGCTTGTGATGTGCAACTAATTTATAGTCTATTCGCATTACTTGATCACCTACATTATACTTAAAATTAAAATATGTGTTCAATATTTGTTTGGTAACCAGTTTTATTTATTTTGTATTAATTAAGATTTTATCCATTAATCAGGCCGGCTAACTAGAATGGCAGTATACGATGATTTTATTGCCGCTTTATTGAGGTAGAAATAACTCGGGACTACATATTAGTCTTTCATCTTTTGATATGCGCTTTGGTTGACTAACTGGTTTCTATCTGTAAATCAAAAACAAGACTTAAGAATATATCCACTAAGTTGTCATATTTTTACGTAAGTAACAATTTAAATACAAAAAAATTGTCTTCCATATTATCTATTTTCGTACATATCTTCCATATATAGACAGGACAATTCTACAGTTTTATTTTTTTAACTAATGTAATGATAAAATACGTTTGTTTGTCCTTTTTCCACGTCTTGCGACGTAAGCAGATTAGCGTGATTTAATCAAAAGATAGCTATGGGTCAGGAAATTTAGAAATAAATTTTCTTTAAAAATAAAACCACCTTGACTAAGATGTTTATAAATGTATTAGAATTTGCCAAAATATTTTTCAAATTTTCTTTTTAATTTTCCAATTTTCCTTTTTATTTACATGTATTTTCTTGAAAATCGTTTTAAAAGCATAATATTAACGACTCCAGAGACTTGCCGAAAATATTAAATTCATTAAAATGAAGAAGTAAACTCTAACCAGCGAATGTGGATATTTAACGTCTGACTTATACAATTGAAGCTTGCTTTTATTTTTTCTAGTTAGAAGTTTGACACTAGTTTATGGAACAAGATAGAGTTTCTGAAACTTCTAAATTGTGTTATCCTTACGAATTCACATTAATAATACTCCTGAAACCTTTAAGGAAGTAAAACTGACATACAAATCTTTTCGTCTTGTTTGCAAAAACCCTAAAAACACAGGGTTTTGCTAAGGTCATCAAATAAATAATCTACGTTTGATGAGGTTTCCCACACAAACTTCTCATTTTCTGTAGAAAAAAAACATCATGAACTTACTTGAACATATCAGTAATGCGTGTATATGACATCGTGTTTTTTTACTTTCTTTGGCTCATAAATCAATAAGATGATGAACGAAATACAGGCAATATTTGACTAACTTAAAGGCTTTAATATTATTGTAAATTTGTAATCCACATACTTACGAAAGAATATCTATTAACTTAAGAAAATTCTGTGTACATCGTACTGACGCTAAGTAGTCACAATAATGGCATCACAAAAGTAAATGCAAGACTTGATTATGAGTGTGCAAACTCTCAAGTTAGGTATTTAATATCGCATCCTGATTAAAGTGTAAAACTTTTTCGGTATTGTGTACAATACTTGATTAGAGTTTTAATATTGTGTTAATATTCTTCGTATCGTTGTAATTTGTACCGCCGAAATCATAATGTTAATGGGATATTCGAACTGCATATACATTAATTTATTTAATATTTCGTTGGTATAATGATATTGACCTCTCTGGTGCTATCTAAAATATTTTCTCGGGATTTACGTTATTTATTATTTACCATGAACTAATATAACGAAATATTATGTATGAATTTTTTGTACAGATTATACCTAATTACACAATTCTTTGTGTAAATTTTGACATATGAATTTTTAAATCGATTTTATAACAAAAAGCCTACTAAATACGAGAGAAAGTCATACTGCAATAATTAAATATGTAAGGAGAAAAAGTATCGCAATTATACGGGAATTGAAAAGTTAGCAGCGGAAAAATTATTTTTATCAAAATTTATCATCATATTTATTAAAAAAGTAATAAGTTATGAGCTTTAAATTAAATGATAGATTTAATGATAGATACATTTAATGACAAAATTTAATGATAGATACATACTAAGGATATGTTCCTTACTCATTCACTCCTATGAATTACAACAAATTATACTAAGTACGACGTCTCACACTACGAGTATAAAACTTATACTAGGAGTATAAACTTATAATTAACTATAACTAGTTCAATATTTTAGATTTGCATACAATTGTTTCACTTCTTGTCAGTTGTTTTATTGAAATGTGAACGTTCCCACATATTCATTTGGATGTGGACGTTCTGAAAATACCATAAAGTTAGTTTTAAGGTTAATTTACTATAAAAATTAAAAATAATTTTTTTTTCGTTAAGTACACTTTCTCTTGAAATGCCAAATATGTTATATTTTCTTTGTTAATGGGCGATTCCGATTAAGCATAGCCCATAAGTTACTTCATATTCAACAAAATCAACCATTGAAAACTTCATCGGAATCCTTTTAGCGGCTTGTGCTTGATCCGCAAATAAATAAACATGATCACATACAAACAGCCACTCATTCCAAAAATAATATATTGTGTTCGATTACATTGTTGTCGATTACGTTTTCTCATAATATTTTTTTCGTAAAAGTTAAAATTACGCCAATTTTATAGTTATATTTTATGTGCAGACTACAAAGAACATGGTAATAAATTTATACAGCCTAATATATTAACAACCTGTATATTAACAAAAGATTCATAAATTAAAAAAATTTACAAAATAAAATAAACTTAAAACTAATGCATACTATATTTCATTTGAAAAATGTTATGCTCGTAACACGACCGAAAACCAAGTCAGCTCTTATTTACGTATTGCTAACTCAAACATCTACCGCTTATCATTCCATATTTCACAATGAAACTTCTCCACATCTCATCTCTAGTCCATCCATCCATCCATGCCCATTTCGCCAACGGATATTCAGGTTGAAAATTTCATTACGCAATTTAAAATACACGTGACTCCATCTGTCGATGTATATAGATACACTGTACTAAGCTAAGCACTTCTGTAAATTAATTTTTAAAAATATTAAGTTGCTATATCTTCTTATTCAGTGAACCGATTCCGATGAAATAAATTAAATATTACTTCAGGTAGATCCCCATATTTAATAGACATGTCTATCAAAATCGAGTCAGTAGTTTTTACGTGATTTATATTAAAAAAGAGAAAGGAAAAATGAACTGATAAAAATTCTAAAAACAATATTTGTTGTTATATTACTTCTTTTATGTGCCTTCAAATATTTTTTTTCACAGACTAGAGTTATAATACATGTATATATAAAATGAAATAAAATTGCTTAAATAAACAACTTCTCACATTATTATTAGACGTATAATATTTTGAACATATTATAGCCAACAAGTTTAAAAATGTTATAAAAGAACTATTAAGGAAACAACTGAAAGCGATGGTTTAACAAGGTTGTATATATTAGTTAATTTTGCAGAAACAGATATACGGTAATTTTTAAATTTTCGGGTAATTTCGTATATATATATATATATATATATATATATATATATATGTATGTATATACATATATATATATATATATATATATGTATATGCATGCGTGTGTATTCTAAGCTAATCGTTGGTTATTATGTATAACACATAACTCATAAAACAGCGTTATAAAATTTAACAGTAATTTCCCAGCTCCAACGAAGACCCAGATGTAGTCTGATGAAACTTATAGTTTCAATAAATCCCCAAATTTCAGACATATAATTATTTTCGGGCTTTTAATACATCATAATTTGTATAATAAAACGGTTTAACTTTTTGGTGGGCTTTGTTTAAATAGCATGGTTTTATAACGTCAGGACGGGCGTCATTTCTTGTGGTTTATTTTTGGAACTTGAATACAATAGATTGCTAAGTCTTATGATTTACATACACCCTACAATTGCAGCGTCGGAACTGAGGAATTGGAATGCTGAGTTCAATGACAGAGTCTCTGCTTGAGATTCACAATATTATTTAAATAAATAGTAGATCTTGTAATTTTGGCCAGCAGTATACCAGCAGCATCAACATTTATGGATCGAAGTTTGAAGTTCTCATAAGGTTGTATTGTAATGAGGAATGAATACCCATGCAAAGTTATTCGTTCCCCATTAAAATACAAATATTGAATACCTATGCAAAATTTCACGAGAATGAGTTAAGTTGAAATAGTTAAAAAATTGGTCATACCATTTGAATCGAGAACAAAGACATCGTGAAACTAAATAAACCCTTTTAAAAATGACCTGAACTGTATTCCAATCTATACGTCTATAAAACATCATTTTGTTTTAATAAAATATATATTTGGGAAACGGAACATTTATTTCTATATTTCTGTGTATTCCATTAGGAAAATCTTCCTAATTAATTAAAAAAATAAATTTGTTTCCTCGTATAGTGTAGGTATGTACGCCTTCCATACTAGATAATTATGCATGTTATGTACATTATTTGATTTAGATGAATGTGTTTCTGCCAGAAGGTGCTGTGTTATTTGTATACTAAAATTTATTTCAATTTTGTTAGAAAAAACGAATTAAGTTTCCACTAGATTTCAATTAGATGGCGCTGTATTTTATTTTTATTATTGCATATTTTACAATTTTCTTTTAAAAGTATGTAAGTATCCTTAAATGTATCTAAGTATCCACTCTATCTTATGAGCAAACTTTATGTTCCTTGTTTACTGTTTTTCATTATATTTCTTTAATTTCTTGATGGCCTTCAGGGAAACCTTTAGTAATGCAATTATTTCATAATTTTGACTTTTGCAAGTAGAGTTTAGTAATTTGAGCTCAAAATTTTGATTCGTTTTAGATACGAGATGGGAGGTGAAAAAATAATTCACGAAATAGTTTTGCAATTGAAATAATTTTTCCTTTCGGTTGAAATACAGTATGTGAAACTAAAAAAATCTATTATTTCGGTTTTTTCAGAACCATTCAAAATTAATATATAAATGTTCTTAAATTTTAGCAATTGACATATATTGACTGAAACATATATTTCATCACTCTATAACATTTCTAGGTTGGCAGGTTAAAGGGCTTGCTGATATGATAGATGTGTTCTCAAATAATTTTCTTTTTGTTTCTTTTTTAGGCCCGCAAATCTAAAAATCTCGGAACATGAAGAGTATGTCGACATTTTAATTTTCCTTGCTCTTATATAGATGCGGATTATCAGCTCTCCAATTGTGGATGTAATAATTGGAGATGAAGACTAAAATCCCTCGTCATTTAATTTTACTTACAATATTTTAAGTATACTCCAGAAATAAGTATCGATGACAGATGAAGATGTTCTTGAAGCCGAAATTTGAGAACGAGAATAAGGAATTTCGAAGCGTTTTTCACTAAAATTTTATTAGGATTTAATAACATACTTTTTTTTAAATAATGTCGATCTTGAAAATGCTTATTGAGACATTTGAAGAATAACTTAGTTTTTGAGCTATTAATTTCAGATTCATAAAATCGACTAATATTTTCTTGATTTTTTGTTGAAGATATAAACTACATTTATGTGATCAATGCAATGTTTCGGAATATTTAAGTGGAATGAAAAATTATGTTTAGTTAGACAAAATTATTATTAATTTAAATTGTAACTAAATAAATAACTCAACGAAACAAAATATGGATTTACGAAATATACACATACATAAATATGATAAATTTACGATAATATTTATGTACATAAATAGGATAAATTGCTATCATGTGTGGTTACGTACGCGCTGTTCCTTAATTTTGATAAATTCCTCAAACAATTTCTCAAACAATTTTTCTTTTATAATAACCATGCAAATGATAACCTGTAAATCATTATTCGTGAAGTCGGAAGGGTAAAATTAATTTCGGCTGTTGTATATAAATAATATCCTCTACGATAAAAAAGGCCAACACTATGTAAAAGAAAACCGTTCGCTTTTCGCCCCGATTGATTTTCCAAATAAATTCAGACCAATTTCGTAATTCGTAATGATCAAGTTGTCGGTATTACGGAGATTGTATGATCACCTTGTATTTTGCTCAATAAATTAGATAAAAAAATGGCTTATTGGGATGTTACATCGACTCGGTACGTATAACTGTATATTTTTATATAATATAACCCAATTAAGTCGTTAAAAAAATAAGTAGTAGTCCGACAAAAGAAACTTGTCTTGTCTCATTTCCTGTTAACATTATGTCGATACTTACGTATTTGTAAGGTTACTATGGCAATATAAATACTATTCTACATGTAATGAAATGGAAAGTGGTGATGTGTTTGTAATTTACGAATATACATCAAAGCACGTGCGTACGAAATTGTGCGCAAGTAGTCTAGTGTGTGTGATGCCCATATGAATGTGTGTGCGCGTATGTGCTTTAGGACGCATGAAGGTGCATGTATACATGAATTCAAATTTGGGTAATATATGGTGATACTGGTTTTTAGTGGGTATAGTAAAGAACCGGTTTATGATTGATAATATTCGATAACTTCCGTTTTCTAGCGAATATATATATATATATATATATATATATATATATATATATAGATTATTTTCTTGTGTAAACCAAAGTATGGTAAAAAATTTAAAATATCGATTTTGTGGGACATGACTCTAAATTTAAGCATCTGGCATTTCCTGAGTAAAAATTGAGCCACTATTTGGGTTATTCTTTATATTTATTCTTAATAATAAATTATTTATTTTACATATTAATTTAATTTTTCCCAACTAAATAATACTAGGTGATGTAGATGTAGTATTATTTCTACTTTGTTTGAATTCTTTACTACGACCTAGGTTTCGTTGCACGACAACATTTTTAGGTGGGCAATTTGTAAAGATAGAAGATATACCTAGGTCATTGTAACAAATTTATATAAAGTAGAAATAATACTACACCACGTAGTTTCATTTAGTTGTGAAAAATAAAATCAAAATGAATATTTACAAAATTAACGCCAAATATATTCAATATTCTACATATTTTCAATGTGGTATTTTTATATATTGAGCATATTCCTTTAAACTGAGAAAAACAGCTTTTAATATTTTTAATGTGTATTTTATAACATAAGGAAATAACAGTTTAATACCGCTTTGGATTAGTTCCTATAAAATAAATTGAATTTAAGTTAATTTGCCTTGTGAAATTGTCGTTCACTCTTACATCTATGGTTTTGCTACTGGTTATTACTACCTTATCCGAACAGCGTTCAAACTTGAATACACAAATTCAAATGTATGTCAGTCGTTTCCATCAGCACAATTTATATTGTTTAAGGTACTTTTAAGAAATACATACCATTTGTGCGGGGACTTTGCTTCCTTAGAAACTTGTCGAGGATTAAAAGTGTGACCGAATTTAGAAGGTGGAATATGAATCTGTGATGATAACATCTTTTGAAAGAGTCACAGGCGCCGTGGCTTTTCATAAATTTGTATCCAGTCTCTCTTACTGACTTAAACACAATCATCTTTGAATAGCACTTAACCTATCTTAATTAAATAACAGTTAAGAAAAAATTTAAAATTTTAGAAAACATTCCTCGTATAGAGGGATTGAAATTATTAAGACCTTATAACAAATTTGGTTGTTTGTCTTAAAGGCTTACGACTTAAAATTAATTGGAACTTAAATTATCTGTTTAAAGATGTAGTGGTTGCAAATAAGTTGGTCATAATTATCTATATTGTTTTAATTTTGTATGTCTGGAAAGAAATGTCTGGATCTAACAACTCTTATTTAATCCCCTTTTTGAGAAGAAGTTAAACATTTTGTGACAAAGTCAAATTTTTGTTAAGAAAAATGATGTTGTAACTTATTGTATATTTGATTAGAATAATGTTAAAACCGTATGGTGATTCCAAGACGGGCACCAAAAATATGAATTGACGTATGATTGCCTAAGACTTTGAACAATATATCTAAGCATTTTGTCTGATTGCTTATTAAACAAACGATCGGAAGAAAGCTACAAAAATTAAAAAGAGTGAAAAACAGCAAAGAGGGATAAGAAGATACGGAAGTAGAACAGTCGCCGTGCACGATAAAAGTAAGATTTTGTGGAACAGTTCATAAATAAAATAATTTTAAAAAGACATAAAACTAAAAATATTTGGGAACTCTTCAAGAAAATCAATAGACCTTTATTCTGAGAGGTTTAAAAGTCAATCGACAGAAAAAAGAATATCCAAAATCTGTCAAGAATTGCTACATCTAGCGAGTTCCCATAGGTATATATTCGTACGTACAGAAAAACGCACTTAGACGTGTGTCGTTTTCAAAAGCAAATTTAAGTCAATATAAAGACAAATAAATGAAACTACGTGATGTAGCATTATTTCTACTTTCTTTAATTTCTTTACCACGACCTAGGTTTCGTTGTATTACAACATTAGCAAAGATATCTTTGCTAATATCCCACCTGAAGATGAAATATGACTACCTGAAGATGAAATATGATAGAAATAATACTACATCACGTAGTTTCATTTATTTGTGAATAATTAATTTCTACAAAATTAACGCCAAATATATTCAATCAATATAAAGATTTAAATTAAAATTAAAAATTAAAGTATAATTTTTAAAGGAAAATCTTCTCTTATCAAAAAGCTATATCAAACATAGATTATATATAAAATTACCTAAATATAGTTCTACGGTATCGCGCACTAGTCGATAATAAAGTTCATATATGTGAGGGTATTATTGCTTAGTGTATTTGTATTTTTCGCAAGTGCGAGAAAAAATTGTTTTACTTATGTCTTTCATTACTTGTAAACAGTTTCCGTAAAAAGAGGTCTAATATAGACATCGTTAAGGATTTGTTGTATGTAAATGTATTAAAAAAAATTAAAAATTGCATTTTCAAAGAGAACGTACTTTTCAGAAGAACATTGTTGTCATTGCTGTTACACTCAAGCCTTACTTGGAATCACTGGTTCACGACTTGGCATCCAGCATATATTGTTTATCCCCAAATTTGATGAAATTTCGACTCATTTTTCGAATCAATTCCATATCGACCATAACAATAAGTTTTAAAATTTTTTTTGTTTTTTAGACTATATGAAATGTCATAATACGGGATAAAAACAATAGGTTTCACTTAAAAAACTTATTATGTATAATACAGTATATGTATAATACATATACTGACGTGAGTTCATATTCGTATTCTGAGGAAGGTGAGGAAAGGATAAGGGCGCAAAAGGAGTAGGTCTTCGAAAGAGTAATTTTTTTCAATCAATCCTACGTAACATTTATTCAGGATATCTTCCTAATACCTATAAGGATCCAGTTGATTTAAAAGTTATGGAAGTTGGATAGAAGTACGAATAGAGGTGTGTTTCAAATAAGTGAATAAGTTTCTAGAATGTAACAAACAGACGTTTCAACTGTAAACACCTGTGTTGCCTTTCAATATTATTTTTCAAGTAATATTTATTTAAGTTTAAAATAATTTCTACAAGTCTTACGACAGTGTAAAATAATTTTGCCGTAATTGCCACTTAACATTAAACTCTATGAAAGAAATGATATTGCAATAATGTATAAATGTATGGATGTAAAAAAGGTATTGTCGTTGGTCCTTATCTTTCTTATAGAAAATTACTTAGGGACAGACACACGGAAAATAAATTAGACATGTGCAATAATTTCATAAAGGTTTTCGAAGGGTGTTTGAAAAACAACATTACACAAATCTTGTAGAAGATTTTCTCCCGTACAGGGATGCCGAATGTCGATCAAATTTTATTTCCTATCTTAGGGCTTGAAATGTTTTACCTAAAACCAAGGTGCTACTCGTAATGAACTAATGAAAAATTCTGCCAAGATAAGATTTTTATTGGGTTTATAGAAAAGAATATTCATCATCTCATAACCGAAAAAAGGGAAAATAATTAATTTTTTTCATACTTAAAATTAATAAATATTTATTTAAAATTAGGAATAAAAAAATAATGAATTTTTCTCTTCAAAAAAATTTAAAATTAAGGAGCAACATATATGTAATGTGGAGTGAGTGAAAACCGGACTAGTATGAAATTAATACCTATATAATATTAAATTAATACCTATATACCTGTCAGTTTTTATTTTTCAATTATCCGTTTTCATCATCACTGAAAACGCTTTATGTAACACTCCCCATTATATATATTTTGCCCTTAATTTGAAGATTTTCTGAAGAGGATATATTTTTTTGTTTGAACTTCTGCGGCTGCATTTCAACACATATTCCATAAAATTGACATAACGAATAACATCATTAAAAATGATGTGTGACGATTCCGAGAATGTAACCGTCCGAAGTCGAACCTGTTTATCTTTGTGTTACGGCAATAGGATGTAAATATTAAAAAGACAAAAATACATATTTTTCTTAATTTCATAATTTCTAATAATTATTTCTTCCGTATAAAATAATCTACATTTGTCTATATGTTAATATTAACACTGTCAGTACTAAAATATTTCTTTCTAATTTTTAAAAAGTTCTATAATGTTAAGTAAAATGTGATAAATGCAATATGCATGTAAAGTTATTATCTTACAAGCATAACTAACTGAAATATTCTACGAAGAGCTACTGTCTTTCCCTTCAACTCATCGACCCATTTCCATTCTAAATGTCACCGTTTAATGGTGAAGCATCAGCTTCTTTCTATTTGAGGCAAGTAAAAAAGTTAATTCAAAATGAAAAATAAAATAACGATGAAACTGTTTTCAAGCCTACATTTTAATAAGATGTCATTGTTTCATCGGTTGTCATGTAAAATAAATTGTACCTAAAATTAGACAACCTTTAAAGAAGGGAAATGCTTTACTAAGGAATTTTCTTGTGAGTGACCTTTTGTTGCTTAGTACTTAAATTCCTTTAAAATGTACTATTAAAGTAAGTATGTAAGGAGAACTAAAAATAAAAATAATTGTGAGACTATTCTCAGATTGTATAATTATTTAATAATAATCATTATTAACAATGATTTAATTGTTAATAACAATGATGTAATTGTTAATAACAATGATGTAATTATCGAATTAACTTGTTTTCCTTACTGTTGTCGCCATTTCTGTTTAAATGGTTCCAATTATAAGAAAGCTAACCAACTCTAATTAAGTAATCTAAATAAATATTTGAACTAATAGTAGATAAAACAATTTAAAAAGGAAAATGCACGGATTAAAGAAAATAAAATCCCCGCTACGCCACGGACCGAGTCATTACGATGCGAAATCTGCGCGCTCTGTAGAACATCAGATGGAGCAAAATGCGAAAAGAACACAAAACAGTAAATGACTTTGTTTAGCGTCATCGTAGCCGCCGTAGCATGAACAATATCTAACGAAACTCATTTTCTCCCTACTATCCTCGGATGCAATGACTAGCATGTGTCGTTTATAAAATTATTTTTTAAGTCTCTGACTCGTGATAATGTGATCGAGGTATGAAATAATTTTAATCTTGCGAAACAACTGAAATGTATTCAAGAAGTGTTATTAGTATATTTAATTTTTTTATATTGACAGATTTATTGCTAGAGGAGTGGCTCTCCTTCAGTCGAGCACAATGGTTAAATATGAGAATTTAGTTATACGCCAGAAATGAATATATTCTTTTACAACGTTCATAAACTAAAGTAGTGTATAATTTATTTTCTTCAAGGAAAAGTTAAAAAATGGAATAATCAAATGAATAAGTAACAAATAAGTCTAAAATAAATGAAAGAATGGAATAAAATAAAATATTAATTACAAATCTTATTGAATATAAATCTTATTGATCATAAATATGAAAACAATGATAAATACAAATCTTGATACAACATTTTTAGGGAAAGGAAACAAAATCTTGAGACAGCTTTTGGAAACATGTATTTAGGGTGAATGGCTGGTCTAATTGATTCTAAAGTTTTGCAGCTTGATCAAAGAAGGATTTTTACAAAAGAGTGCTAGTAATTTTGGGAAAAATTAGACTAAGCTAGTTTTTAGAGAGTTGACCTAGATTGTTAACAGACGAGTAGCTAAATCTGCTTGTGAAATAGGTTGGAAAAGTGAAATTGTTTAAAATATTATATGGAATTATAAAAATATATGGATTGAGTAGACCATGGGCTTCCATTACCTTACAAGTTCGATCACGTTCACGTTCTAATTTTTTAAGATGATTTTCAGTATGATCTGTATAAAATATATCGCTATAGTCAAACGTAAGCCCAGAAAGAGATTTGATTTAATAGCAACAACGTGAAGGTGCTTGAGAGAGTACATTCTACTGAAATGTGACGACTAACATCGTTCATTTGAGGTTGCGGATAC
The DNA here is from genome assembly GCA_039881145.1 of Druceiella hillmani. Lineage (NCBI taxonomy): Eukaryota > Metazoa > Arthropoda > Insecta > Lepidoptera > Hepialidae > Druceiella > Druceiella hillmani. The sequence goes on along the minus strand of JAYKKI010000001.1, from coordinate 104,349,285 downwards.
TACTTAATCAACTATGATACTGTTAAACACATGGGTCTACTGATTGATAACTAAAACTTTGATCAATCTGTAGACCCATGTCTTTAACATTATGTTATTTGACAATATTTGCAGTAGATCCTATAGCCAAATTTTTGAAGAGTCTTTGGGAGTCAGTGATAATGGTTTGAAATTTAATTGAATTAACTAAATGAATATTCAAGTGAAGTGAAGACTTCATTGAATACATTTATGAGTTATCAATGTAAAGGTTATAATTACTATTATATTCGCAACGAACCCATACAAATTTATATTAAAAAATGTACGTGCGGTACCTGTAAGGATAGTGCCTCATTACGGCACAATGGAAACCACTCGCTTAGTATAAAATAAATATAAAAATTTATCAGCTACACGGGTTTAAAAAAAAGAAAATTAAATCGTTTGTATAATAAAGATGTCAATTCAGAAAATACTTTCGGAAAGTACTTAGGCGGCAGGTAGTTACGGTCTGATTAGGTTTTAAAAAAGCTTTCGCCCAAGTCGGCAATTATATTCCATACTTAGTCAGTAGAAATTTATTTAAATTATAACTGATTTAATTGGTCAATTAATCCATTCAAATAAATAAAATTGAAGTATTTGTCTGTGACTTCGAAATAACAACCTTTTTTAAACTCATGATTATTTGCACGTTATTGTAATTCAAACATCCTTTTTTTATTTTATCTATCTATCTGGTTTCCAAGAATTTTTGAAAATGTAGAACTGGTTTTGAAGGAACTTAATAAGAATGATCTAGACCAAATTTTAAAAATTTGTGGAAATTAAAGAAAAAATTGTGACTGACTATTATTATAGCCCTGTATATAAATAATATAATATTAAATATATAATATAATAAATATTATAATAACAATATATTGCTCGTATCGTAAGTAAAAGTCCGCGATCGGCGACGTGCCGTGTCGCCGCGCCCCACACTGCCGCCTCGTCGCGTCGCACTGCACGCAGGCGGTCACTATTTCCACACTTGCATCCGCACAAACTACAATACCGCGGTGAACGAAGTTTATGTCACAAGGGCTTCCGATCGCGCGGGCTTAGAACGCGCGAGAGAGCTTATGCCGATGGTCGTTTCGCCTTTCGAAATTATTTTGCGATATAATCAGTAATAATTAATGCGAGAAGGCGATGTAAATAGTTTTCATAATATTGGTTTAATAGGTATTTATAATTTAGTTCTTAATTCTTAATTCTCTAGTTCTTAACTTGTGTTTAGCAAGTTTAGTACTTTTTAGTTTAGTTCAAGTAGCAGTTTAATTTTGTTCAATCTTTCGTGTTCAAGAGGTAACAGAATATTTTTCTAAGTTATGTAAATAATAAGCAACAATGATTAATACGAAGGGAGGGAAAAATTCTAATAAATTTTCTATTTACAAAATTACAATTTCACCATTTCAACAATAAAACCCTTAAAGTGCATATCGGAACAGGTAAAAAACAGGGTTTCGTAGTTGTGTCTAACCAAATGTCGCAAGTTGAAATATTAAAATATAATTTTAATATTTCAACTAATTTTAAGAGTAATTGGAAATAATTTCAAACAAGAAAACGAACGAAATGTGTATCGGAACAAGAATAAAGTCATGTTTCGCAGTTGTATCGCTTAAAATATCGTTGCAAGTGAACCCCAATATTAAAGAGAATAGTGTTCGTATTTATTTTTATTTATAAATGAAAAATATTGAATTCAATTTTAACTTTATACACAATTAAATGAAACTATGTGATGAAGTATTATTTCTACTTTCTATAATTTCTTTAGCACGACCTAGGTTTCGTTGTATTACAACATCTTCAGGTGGGATATTAGCAAAGATATCTTTGCTAATATCTATCTTTTCTAATATCCCACCTGAAGATGTTGTAATACAATGAAACCTAGGTCCTGGTAAAGAAATTAAAGAAAGTAGAAATAATACTACATCACGTAGTTTCATTTAATTGTGAATAATGAATTTCTACAAAATTAACGCCAAATATATTCAATATTTAACTTTATAGTAAAAAATCTACCTTTTAATACTTTACACGATGAAATACAAAAAAAAATTTACCCCATTTCACATGAACAGGGAGGTGTGCTAAAATTGTTTCTCTTTATTTAGCTACATCAAATTCAAACATTTGCATAAAGAAATTGACTGCATATTTTATGCACATGCTATTTTAAATTAAATGAAAGAACGAAAATGTTTCAATATAATTTCTCTTGAACTCAATACAATTATTAGATCTTGACATAAATTTGTGTTTACAGCGGAAACGTCTTTTTGTTACGTTCTGGAAACTTATTCGCTTATTTGAAACACACCTCTATTTGTACTTCTATCCAACTTCCAAAACTCTTAAATCGACTAGATCCTTATATTAGGAAAATATCCTGAATAAATGCTATCAAGGGTTGATTGAAAACATTTACTCCTTTGAAGACCTAGTTCTTTTGTGCTCTTGTCCTTTCCTCACCTTCCTCAGAATACGAATGTCAACCCACGTCAGTATATGTATTATATATATATATATATATATATATATATATATATATATATATATATATATATATTGCTTTTTAAGTGTAACCTACTGTTTTGTTCCATATTCTTACATTTCATACAGTCTAAAAAACAAACAATTTTTAAAAGCTTATTGTTATGGTCGATATGCAATTGATACGAAAAATGAGCCGAAATTTCCTATTTCTTTCCCATAACCCTTCATCGAATTTGGGGATAAACAATATATGATGGATGCCAAGTCATGAATCAATAATTCCAAGTAAGGCTTGAGTGTAACAGCAGTGGCAACAATGTTCTTCTGAAAAGTATGTTCTCTTTGGAAATGCAACACAATTTTTAATTTTTTTTCATTACATTTACACTTAACAAATCCTTAACGATGTCTATATTAGACCTCTTTTTACGGAAACTGTTTTAAAAATAGTTCTAAAAGTAAAAGAATAAAAATAGTTAACAAGAAATGAAAGACCTAAGTAAAACAATTTCTTCTCGCACTTGCGAAAAATACAAATACACTAAGCAATAATACCCTCGCAAGTATGAACTTTATTATCAACTAGTGCGCCAAAGAGTTTTGACGATATCATATAATTATATTTAGATAATTTTACATATAATCTATGTTTTATATAGCTTTTTGGTAAGAGAAGATTTTCCTCTAATAAATATTCCTTAATTTTTAATCTTATTTCAATCTTTATATTAACTTAAATTTGCTTTTGAAAACGACACTTCTTAATGCGTTTTTCTGTAACGTACGAGTATGTACCTATGGGGCTACATAGTATGTAGTAATTAATAATACATACCTATGTAGCAATTCTTACAGATTTTGATTTTTCTTTTTTCTTTCGATTGACTTTTAAACCTGTCAAAATAAAGATCTATTGATTTTTTTACAGATTTCTCAAATTATTTTAGTTACATGTCTTTTTCAAATTATTTTATTTATCAACTGTACCACAAAATCCTCCTTTTATCGTGCACGGCGACTGTTCTTTCTCCGTTTGGTGTGCAACTTCTTATCTCTTCTCTTTGCTGTTTTTCACTTTTTTTTATTTTTGTAGCTTTCTTCCGATTGCTTGTTTAATAAGCAATCACACAAAGTACTTAAATATATTGTTCAAAGTCTTAGGCAATCATACGTCAATTCATATTTTTGTGGCCGTTTTGGTATCACTGTGTGGTTTTAACACTATTCTATTCAAATAAATAATAAGTTACAACATAGTTTTTCTTAATACCAATTCGACTTTGGCACAAAATGTTTAACATCTTCTCAAAAAGGGGGTTAAATAAGAGTTGTTAGATTCAGATATTTCTTTATTTCATCGTTGATTTCATAATTCAACATAATATCAAATTAAAATAATATAAATAGTTATGTCAAACTTATTTCCAACCACTACATAGATATAGTGGTTGGAAATAAGTTAAGATAATTAAAGACCAAATAACAGATAATTTATTTTTATTTAATCAACAGATAATTTAAGATCCAATTAATTTTAAATTGTTAGCCTTTAAGATTAGCGAAACAATCAAATTTGTTATAAGGTCTTAATAATTTCAACCCCTCTATACGAGGAATGTTTTCTAAAATTTTGAATTTTTCTAATCTGTTATTTAATTAAGCTAAGGCTACTAATTACTAAGACAATTGATTATTATTTGTACAAAGAAATTTCTTGTAAAAAAATATGTTGACAAACAAATATCTTGTATACTCCAATACAAAAATTAACGCAAATGAAATTATTATACCACTTTCTCGTGAAGCTCGAATGTCAAATAGTTTTCGAAAAACATTTTAACAAGCGAACATAGTTTAAATGTGAATCCAAGTATTCGCGCAGTGCCTCTTACATCTTCACAAATTAAACATTTAATTTTTTCATTTCATTCATGCTATTCAATAATGATTGTGTTTAAGTCAGTAGAAGAGACTGGACACAAATTTATGAGAAACCACGGCGCCTGTGACTCTTTCAAAAGATATTGTCGTCACATATTCACATTCGGCCATCTAAATACGGTCACACTTTTAATCCTCGAGAAGTTTCTAAGGAAGCAAAATCGCCACACAAATGGTATAAATTTCTAAATTACCTTGAAAATATAAACTGCGCTTATAGAAACGACTGACTTACGTTCAAATTTTTGTATTCAAGTTTGAACGCTGTACGGATAAGATAATATTATAGAGTTAAATGTTTAGATGAAGATATAACTTTCATTTCTTAGCTTTATTTATTGATAAATTAGCTTTCCTCGCGATTACGGTCGTATAAACGATAGATGTAAGAGTGAACAACAATTTCATAGGACAAATTGACTTAAATCTCACTTCTTTTATAGCAACTAATCCAAAGCGGTATTAAAATATTGTTTCCTTATATTATAAAACATACATTAAAAATATTAAAATCTTCTTTTCTCAGTTTAAAGGAATATGCCCAATAATTAAAATTACTACATTGAATATATTCGGTGTTAATTTTGTAACAATTCATTTTAATTTAATTTTTCACAATTAAATAACACTGCGTGATGTAGCATTATTTCTACTTTATTTAAGTTCGTTACCACGACCTAGGTATATCTTCTATCTTTACAAATTACCTACCTAAAAACGTTGTCATGCAACGAAACCTAGGTCGTAGTAAAGAATTTAAATAAAGTAGAAATAATTCTATATCTACATCACGTAGTTTTATTTAGTTGTGAAAAATTAATATGTAAAACAAATAATTTACTATTAAGAATAACTCAAATAGTGACTCAATTTTTACTCAGGAAATGCCCGTTGCCTTAAATTTAGGGCAATGTTCCAAAACCGAAATTTGAATTGTACAAAACCGAAATTTTAATTTTTTTACCATAATTTGGTGTACACGAAAAAAAAAACTATTTATATACACACACATACACACACATATATATATATATATATATATATATATATATATATATAAATATATATATACATATATATATATTTTCGCTAGAAAACAGAAGTTATCGAATATTATCAATCATAAACCGGTTCGTTACTATACCCACTAAAACCAGTATCACCATCTTTTACCCACATTTGAATTCAAGCCCCTCCAATTCACCTTCACGCATTCTAAAGCACATACCCGACCACGCATTCATACGAGCATCACACACACTAGACTACTTGAGCACACTTTTGTACGCACGTACTTTAATGTATATTCGTAAATTACAAACACATTACCACTTTCCATTTCATTACATGTAGAATAGTATTTATATTGTCGTAGTAACCTCATAGCGACGTAAGTATCGACATAATGTTAACAGAAAAAGAGACAAATTTCTTTTGTCGGTCTACGACCTATTTTTTAACGACTTAATTGGGTTATTAAAAATATACAGTTACACGTACCAAGTCAATGTAACAGCCCAATAAGCCATTATTTTTTATCTAATTTATTGAGCAAACAAAGAGCCTATAAAATACAAGGTGATGATACAATCTCTGCAATACCGACAACTTGTTCATTATGGCACGAAATTGGTCTAAATTTATTTCGAAAATCAATCGGCGCTAAAAGCGAACGGTTGTATTTTACATAGTGGTGGCCTTTTTGATCGTGGAGGATATTCTTTATATACAACAGTCAAAATTAATTTTACCCTTCCGACTTCACGAATGATGGTTTACAGGTTATCATTTGCATGGTTCTTACAAAAAGACGCTGAAATTTTACTTATAAAGTTATTTATGCAAAAAAATTTAGGAAATCATCAAAATTAAGGAACAGCGCGTACGTAACCACATATGATAGCAATTTCTTATTTATGTACATAAATATTATCGTAAATTTATCGTATTTAAGTATGTGTATATTTCGTAAATCCATAATTTATTTCGGTGAGTTATTTATTTAGTTATAATTTACATTAATAATAATTTTGTCTAAGTAAACATAATTTTTCATTCTATTTAAATATTCCGAAACATTGCATTGATCACATTAATGTAGTTTATATTTTCAACAAAAAATCAAAAAAATGTTAGTCGATTTTATCAATCTGAAATTAATAGCTCAAAAACTAAGTTATTCTTCAAATGTCTTAATAAGTATTTTAAAGATCGATGTTATTAAAAAAAAGTATGTTATTAAATCCTAGTAAAATTATAGTGAAAAACGCTTCGAAATTCCATATTCTCGTTCTCAAATTTTGGCTTTAAGAATATTTTCATCTGTCATCGATACTTACTTCTGTAGTAAACTTTAAATATTGTAAGTAAAATTAAATGATAAGGGATTTTGGTATTCATCACCTATTATTATCCCCACAATTAGAAAGCTGATAATCCACATCTATATAAAAGGAAGGAAAATGAAAATGTCGACATACTCTTCATGTTCCGAGATTTTTAGAGTTGCGGGCTTAAAAAAGAAACAAAAAGAAAATTATAAGATAACACATTTATCAAATCAGCAAGCCTTTAACCTGCCAATCTAGAAATGCTGGACATATAATGTAACTATAAAATTGGCGTAACTATAAATTGAACATATTTACGAAAAAAATATATATGAGAAAATAACAAAAGTAATCGACACAGTATATTATTTTTGGAACGTATAGCTGTTTGTCTGTGATTCTGTTTGTTCGCGCCTCGAGCATAAGCAGAGAAAAGATTGCGATGAATTTTTTTCTATTGAATCTGAAGGGCACATATCTTATGGGCTGTGCTTTATCGGAATTACCCATTAACAAATAAAAATATGACAAATTTGGCATTTTAATATAAAGTGTACTTAATAAAAATCAAATTATTTTTTTCATAATTATAGCACATGGTGTTAGGTATATTAACCTTAAAATTAACTTTATGGTATTTTCTGTACGTCCACATGCACATGAATATGTGGAAACGCTAGTTATTCATATTTCAAGAAACAAGCTGACAAGAAGTGAATCAATTATGTGCAAATTTAAAATATTGAACTAGTTATAATTAAGTATAAGTTTACACTCCTAATATAAGTTTCACACTCAATGCGTAGACGAGGACAGTCACACGAAAGTGAGACGTCGTGCTTAGTAAAATGTATTGTAATTCATAGAAGAGAATGGGAAAAGAAGATATCCTTAGTCTGTAAACATTATTAAGTTTTTACACTCATATCTTATTAATTTCTTAATAAATTTGATGATAAATTTTGATAAAAATAATTTTTCCACTGAAAATCATTTTTCCACTTTCTCTCGTATTTAGTAGGTTTTTTGTTATAGAAACGATTTAAAAATTCATATGTAAAAATTTACTAAAGGACTTGTGTAATTAGGTATACAAAAATTAATATATTGTTTCGTTATATTAGTTCATGGTAAATAGTAAATAACCTAAATTCCGATAAAATATTTTAGATAGCGCTAATTAGGTCAGTTACATTATAGTAATGAAATATTAAATAAATTAATACATATGCAGTTCGAATAACCAAATTACAACGATACGAAGAACAAGCACAATTACACAGCCTCTAATCAAGGATTGTACACAATACCGAAAAAGTTTTACACTATAACTAGGATGTAATAATAAAGACATAACTTTGAGAGTTTGTACACTCATGGTCAAGTCTTGCCTTTATTTTTGTGACACAATGCATGTGACACCATTCATTAGCCTTAGTACGACGTGTACAGAATTTCCTTAAGTTAATACCTAGACATTCTTTCGTAAGTAAGTGGATTAAAATTTACAATAATATTATAGATTTTAAGTTAATAAAATATTGCCTGTATTTTATTCATCATTTTATTGACTTATGCGTCAAAGAGAGTAAAAAACACGATATAATATACACCCATTATTGATATGTTCAAGTAAGGCATGACATTTTCTTTCTACAGATAATGAGAAGTCTGTGTGGCAAACGTCATTAAAGGTAGATTATTTGTTTGATGACTTTAGCGAAACCCCGTGTTTTCAGGGTTCTTGCAAACGAGACGACAAGATTTGTATGTCAGTTTTACTTCCTTAGAGGCTTGGGGAGGATTATTAATTTGAATTCGTAATGATAAAATAAGATAGAAGTTTCAGAAACTCTATCTTATTCCATAAACTGGTGTCAAACTCTTAACTTGAGAAAATAAAGGCAAGCTTCAACTATATAATGGAGAAAAAGTCAGACGTTAAATATCTACATCCGCTGATTAGAAGTTACTTCTTTATTTTAATGAATTTAATATTTTTGGCAAGTTTCTGGAGACGTTAATATTATGCTTTTCCAACTATTTCCAAGATAATACATGTAAATAAAAAGAAAAATTGGAATATTAAAAAGTAAGTTTGAAACAAATTTTGGCAAACTTTAATACATTTATAAACACAATGGTCAAGCTGAAATTTTTATTAAAAAAAATTTACCTCCAAATTTCCTGACCCATAACTATCTTGTGAAGAAATCAACAAAAAAAATCACGCTAATTTCCTGCTTAAGTCGCAATACGTAAAAAAAGGACAAACAAACATACATTATCATTACATTAGTTAGGAAAATAAAGTCGTAGAATTGTCCTGCCTATATATTGAAAATTTTTTTGTATCTAAATTTTTCTTCATGTAAAATTACGACAACTTAGTGGATATATTTTTAAGCCTTGTTTTTCATTTATAGACAGAAACCAGTTAATCAACCAAAGCGCATATCAAAAGGTAAAGAACTAATATGTTGTCACAAGTTATTTCTACCTCAATGAAGCGGAAATAAAATCATTTTACACGGTCATTCTAGTTAGCAGGCCTGATTGATGAATACAATTTTTACTGATACAAAATTAATAAAACTGGTTACCAAACAAATATTGAACACATATTTTCATTTTAAGTATAATGTAGGTAATCAAGCAGTGCGAATACATTATAAATTAGTTGCACATCAGAAGCGCTATGCGCGTAACGACGCTACGCGTGTCACTGGTGCACTAGTGTTTTTAGTGTTTTTATGACTAGTAAATTTATGTTCTCGAGCGTGGGGATTTTGTAAATATGTCCTGCAACCGTAGAAAATGTCCAAAAGGTAAATATGACCAAAAAATTGGCGTACTTTATTCTTGTTGTTTACTTAGCGTTTATATTAGTTATTGCAATTGATCAGAAAGGTACTCGTATATTAAATACACGTTCTTAGGATTTAAAAAAAATCTTATTGCTGAAATGGGAACAGAAAATGCCTTTCTGAGTTACTAAAAATATTCTTTCATATTTTTATTTTAATAATCATAGCTCAGTAATTTGTTTTCATTATGCACGAATCGATATTAATTTTCACGTATGTTCTGTCAGAACTCCCTAAATATCTGTTAATAATACATAATTCAAACATATTTGTATTTCTAATACTCATATAGAAAAAAAAAGATTCGGACATTAATTAATTTATCGACAATCATTGATATTTCCTCAATTCATCCATACGTTAACATAATGGAATACATGCGGAAAAATTCGTACTTTTTTATAATCATTCTGTCAACATACAAAATTGTTTCAACTTTTTCAATCTCTCTTTTACTTGACTGCGTAAATAGCCAAGACTCAATTCACTCGTCATGGCTTGTCTTCGGATTTTTTATTTATTATTTCCATGATATCGGGAAGAGGAAGAAGCTATTTTTAACAAAATTTTAAAAAAATTGGTCTGAATTAAGACATTCGCAATAATATGCAGTATCATACATTATATGAGTTGTTAGAAAAGGTAAGTACTGTCTTATATTTAAGAGTTCAAAAACATTTTTAATATACTTATGTCAACACAAATATGGTGATTTCTTTTTTTTTCTTTCTTACACTTTATCCTTGGTATGGTTAATTTCAATTCTCTTGAATTTTAAACATAATTTATTTTCTTTCTCAAACAGTCGTACATAAATTTTTTTAACTGCATAGCTCTAAAGTATCAATAAATATATGAAAGCTGCATAAATGGTACCGAAAATATTGCAAGTGTTAAACATTTTCTATACGATTTTTGAAGAAAAATATTCTAATTTATCTTCTATCATTACTGCATTTCTTAGTGGTACCATATACGTTAAAATAATGAAAAACTTTCCTGAATATCTCACATAATATTTTTATCACTTTTGACATGTTTTCTGAAATCACATTTTAGGGAAATTCAGCACCTATAGCTCCAACACCTGATAGTTCTCAATTTTTTTTTCTGTGCTCTTGATATTCTTGCATACCCTTTTTATATTTTTTATGTTTTTTTCTGATTGAAATTGTTTATGTACTTTTTGCACTTTATCTGCTTTCCATAATATATACCCACTGAAAAATGCACTGTCCAAAATTCTAGAAAACATTTTTACGAGTTTTAGCCCATTTTTGTGTAATTCATCAACTGTTTTCCCCCTCTTACATTCATTAAATTATAAAAATTAATCATTTTAGGTTTCCCGGACTTATTATCAATAGTTTAATCGTGATGGATCGAAAAAACTAGTCATGATTAATGATGTGTCTACCGGCTCCAAAAACTGGCTCAGCCGATTTAAGTATAAATTTTATTTGTATGAAAAAATTACCCTCCCACCTAATCTCTGCTTTTCAACATATGTAAAAGCATTATGTAATTAATGTGATTTGTCATTATTGACATACAATATGTCGATTTCATCTTTAATAGTTATGATATCATTCTCTCACAATTAACTCTTAGCTGGTGCAATATCCCTTGAAGGATCAGCTATTCTGGATAACTGTAATATTTTGACAGTTATTTACAAAGTTGGAAAGTTTAGAAAACAAAACGACTCGATCTAATAGAATTAACAAAATGTTATTAACATAATAAGCTATTGTACCAGGGCGTTTGACAAATGTTTTTAATGTGACCACCCTAATATAATCCAAATAGAACAAGTTCTAGAAATTGACGTGCAATTTTGAAATATTAATTTTCATGGCAATTCTTAAATTTAAAAAGTATATCCAAATGACACATTTTGGTATTTTTTGCCGGCGAAATGACAAATTAACAAAGGTTACTTTTTGATATTACCATGAGGATTTCCAATACTAATTCACAAAATTGGACGCAAATAGAACTGTGTTCATATGTGGAACGAAAGTAAATGCGCCAAACGGGGCAATTTTTTTTTTAATTAATATTTCCTGTAAAACTTAATTTTAATTCAAATGTGTTGCCAGTATTAAATGGAAATGAACTTCAAAAAATAGGCCTTCTTCGCACACTCCACATTGTATTATATTTTGGCGATAAATTGATTATAATTCCTATTTTGTTAAATAATGTATAAGAAAAATGCATACCCAAGGTAAATTAATGATTTCAAGTATATTAATTATGCAATTAAATACCTTTAAAAACTAGAAAAATTTACCGACACAATTGCAATTGCAAATAAACATTACCCATAATTGCGCGTAGTAATTTTTCAAATTAATATTTGCACTTCGTGTATATATAAATTGAAATACATTTATACATTTAAAAGTGACTTTGGTTGCATAATTATATGTGTACTATATATCTTTTTTATGAAAGTATTTTGGTCGCTTCAGATAATCCTTTCACTTTATAGTTGGTTATAGCTTTATATAATATGTATTGCACGCAACTTATACCAAGAGTGCGCAATCCGTATTGGCGTCGTCTAATCGAAAATAAAAAAAATAAATGTAAATTCGTTGTGCTTAATGCGAGATGAAGTCCATTTTTCTATTTTATTAGTAGATATTTAAAAAAAATTATGACAATTCTTATATTCAAAGTAGTTATTTATGCTTCAATTCAAATTTAAGTAAATATCGTAGAAATCTTGATCTTTCGATTGAATAATAACCGTGGCGTGCAGTTACATTTTTATTCGATCGAGAGAAAAACTGGAGGAAAAATAGTTTAAATTGACTTTTAAGTTAAATTTGTAGGTAACTCTGGTATAATAGTTCTTAATACATATTTATAATAAACAAAGTAGCCGTAAATACTATAATCTATGTAAAATTCAATAACTGAGTTGATCATTTTATGTGTTTTTTATGCGGAAAGTAGGTTCTTTAGGTGAAAGTAGTTAAGTGTGAATCAGGCTTAAGACTAAAGATATGCATTCAAGGTATTTTGATGTTTGTTTTTGTGTTTAAATGGATACCTCATTATGTGAAACTTAAATACATCCCTACAAATAGTCGAAGTCTTACTTGAAAAAGAAAAAAAGTTTGGAAAAAAAATAATTGCTAGTATACTTTTATCCGTTTTTCGTGATAGTTTGTTCAGTAAGTTACCCATAATATCATAAGTAATAAGTAGATCGAATGCCGTAATCAAAGTCCGTTCGAATTTTAATTCAACTGGATCAATTAAAACGAATCTTGTCTGATGGTTGATGATGATGGTCTGATGTTGCTAAACGCTATCTGGTACCAGTAGATTTTTACATATATATATATATATATATTTTTTTTACATAATTGTTTACATGGCTGGATATAAAACCCACGTAACTGATGAGGTTGGCCCAAGCAAATATACACATCTCCATCCAAAGAGATTATGCAGATCCGCACATCCGACACACACCACGAGCTGTGACGTCATGAGATTAATTAAAATTGTGACTAAGAAAAATCTTACTTCTGTTGTCGTTCCAGCTCTCATGATAGCGAATTAACTCATGCATGAAACCACAACGGAAAACAATATAAATAAATTAAGTGCGGAGGTATGAGCTTATTTTGTTTTATAAAATAGTAATAAAATATATTTCAGTTCTTTTAATAATACTAAAGAACGAATAAAAAGAATAATACAATTTTAATTATATAAACGCATTTCGTCGATTGTTCTTGAATTTTGCTACATTTGTATATTATACGTTCTATAAATACGTTCAATAACCTTACCTTTTAAATAATTTGTCGTAACTCATTTAACCTTTATATTTTTTTAATACTTTTATATCACAAACTGTCTTTTTTAACCATTTTCAAATAAGAAAACAGCGCATTTGTCGCAAACTACGTATAAATATTTCTGTTTTATTTAAGACAACTGTGCTAGTTATTACATTTTTCAGAGGTTTTTCTTCCATTCCCAGAAAAATGTAGTAAGTAGATTTAAATATTTTCATTAAAAGTCTAGACATAACTTTCTACAATACATTTCTCTATAACAAAATTTATGAAGTACTTAGATATAGTTTGTATTACTCACTAAGGAAAAGCATTAAATGTGGTGCGATTGAGGACAAGATAAAAATTGTAAAATTATCTCATATAAAACTGATCACAAATAATAAATGGGCCTTTATTTATTTTAAAAAAATGTAACTTTAATATACAACCTACAATTTCACATCAAAAAACGTCGAGTTGCTACAAATCCAATCGCCCATTATACGAAATCAAACCACAATCGCATTTATTTTAACGAATCCCAAATTTTTTTTCTGTGGTCGTAAATAATTTATTTAATTAAAAAATTTCTTAAGATAAAATTTATTTTCAGTTAGGTGTCATTATTGTTGTAATATAATCTTCCTAGATTTTCCCATTGAAAATAACTTCTGTAATAAAACTGAATATTTTACAGCTTCAAATAATACAGGAATTATCTTAAAATATAGATTTTCTCATAAAAGCGATGACACGTCTATTAAATAATTTTTTATTTGCGAGTCTCACTAGAAAACTATCAAAATAAAATGTTCGAGATGAACTTGAATATTAAAAGTGTCGTCATTTTATTACTAATTGATTATTATACCTTATTTTCTAATATAACTGACTAATGCATAATCGGAAGGTACGAGTAGCGCGCTATTCCAACTTGTACTTCAAAATCTCTTTTGTATATTTTTCAATCCTACCTTAACCGATTTACCTGTTACAGTATGAAAAAAGTTTCACTTCAAAAGTATCTGATAATTTTGATTCCGTATTTTGATATTCAAATCCCAGAACTCAATAAAGTCTTCTTAACTATTCAACATGATCGCACGGTGTTTCGTTAATAATCACGATGATTGTACACACAAAATATGGATCAATAATAATATGAGCTCATTAAGCGAATGGGAATATAATGTGCAAACATGATGAAGGGCCAGACAAAAATTGAGGGCAGTAAACCTGAATATTCAAGTGGATTGCAGAAAATTGTTCCCGAGTCTTTACAATTTGAAGCTTGTAAAGGCCTCGTGTGGTTTCCAAACGATTAAATAGGCGCCCGGCGCGACCAACCTTAAACTTCAATTTATTCAAACGTTTCGAAGTGCTCAATTTATTTGCCTCGATGGTGTAAAAGGTGAAAAATAAATTGTTTGTAATGATAAGAATTTCTTTATAATGCCTGTGGGCAACTTATTTACTTCTTTAGGAATACTAAGTGAATCTGTGGTCATAAACCTATCAGGTTTATTTATTTTACTTTCTGGTACCACATCTGTTGTTACAATTTATGTACACGCAGAAACTTCCTTCGTATATTTGAAACTTAATAGAAACGCTAAGATAACCTTTTTTTTCGTTTCTCGCTTATTAATTTTAGATTTTATAAGTATTACTTACGTAAAAAAAATAATCTTTTCTGAATAGATATTGTGGTTTTAATGATCTGGAGCGACTGAGTGAATGAATACCTATCTCCATACCCTAAAAGTTCGTAAGAGTATTTTTCTAGGTATCCTACAAAGACATAGTACGGATTATATAAACTGTCTCATCAATAGCAGAGTTGAATTTGATACATGATTGAATCTGAGACAGTAAATGAGAATTTATTTAAAATTTATTTTATTTATTTTAATTAATTGCATTTTTGTAAATTGATTACAGTAAAAAAGTATTCATAACCATTTTGCTTTAAAAAACAATTATGTTCCAATAAACGTAAAGTAAATCTCATTAAAAATTGTGAGCAGCGTCAAGCAGCGTTTTAAAAAATTACTCGTAAAAATAAAGAGTAAAAACAATCAAGATCTTGAAGGCGTTTGCTCGACGAGTGTAGATAAGTGAGTTAGAGCCTTACGCCTAGATTTATAAAATATTATGTCTATTACAAATACTGAATTCACCCATGATAAATTCTTATTTCTGTATTGCTTTGTCATTTGCATTTATAAAACCTGACAACTGTGCCTATTAAAGCGATAGATATGTGGAAACTATTCATTGAAGCTACTTAAATCTGCCTTTCAATATGCACTGGAGCTGATGTGCGTGGATGTTAAAATAGCTGGTAAAGGATATAGAGTCCGGTAGTGCGGCTTGGAACTTGATGCTGCACTGCCCTGCACTTTAATGCATTTCCGGGAAAGACAATAACTTTCTTCTTTCGTCTTTCATTTGTCTTTATTGTTACCAAAACACTCACTGGTAATAAAAATAAAAATTACTTTCAAAAAAAATTTCGAAAAATTTATATTATTTCAGAAAGAGAAACAATATAATTTGTCGCTTTTATTGAATTTTATAATCCTCCTTTTTTTGTAATACTGACAATCGTTTATTACACTTTCTTGTAACAGCTATGAAAATATAAGAAAAATAACATATACAACACCAAAAGTGCAAAAAATGTTAGTCCAGTTGTGAAAATTCGTTTTCTCTCTTCGCTGCCAGTTATGTCATAATTTTATTTCTATAATTTGAATTCTTTTTAGCGTTCCGTAGCCAAATAGGAACCCTTATAGTTTCGTCATGTCTATCTGTATGTCACAGCCGTTTTAATCGTAGATGTTTAGTGTTATAAAACTGAAATTGGGCATTGTCACTCATATTTATAGCGTATACATGGGTATTAAAAATCTTTAAATTTTTTTTAAAGTAATTGCTTAACATGTAAAAGGGGATAAAGATTTTTTTCGCCTACCACATTTTCTAAGTATGGTTAAATATATCTTTCAAAACTAACGGTGGTATATCGTGAAAACTTTTTTGATACAGGGATGGTTTTTCATACATTAAATTTTAAAGTGGTCATTTATGCTAGATTTACGAGTCCCTTTCTCATACCAGATAATTTTATTTTCTAATATCTGAAAATCATCCACAATGATGGTATATATAATGAAATTTAAAAAAATTGTTGGCTAAATAGACTCATCTGGTTTATGAGCAATAGTCGGCCGGCTTAGAATATGTAGCAGTGTTTAAAACTTTCATAAAATCTTCATAGATGTGACTTAATCAATTACAAAAACAGCTTTGTGTTTTATAATATATATATATATATATATATTATGTTTATGAAAGACATGCCAGGTTATATATTACTTAAACATGTGCCATATTTTTGTGTGCAGTAGGCAATATATTTAAGTTATTAAAAATTTAAAGTCGTAAGTAGATTATTGGGAATACTATGTATGTATCCTTAAATTTTTAATAGGTACTAAATTTTAACATAACACCGGTAGTGTAAGTTCTACGCATGCTCGACCCTTTTTTATTTTCTTTTCCATATATTATCAATTGAGGACATTAATTTTTTTAAATTTCTTAGTCAACCTCCTACTTTTTTATTTCATTATTAAACACAATTAAATTAAACTAAGTGATGTAGTATTATTTCTACTTTCTTTAATTTCTTTACCACGACCTAGGTTTCGTTGTGTTACAACATCTTCAGGTGGGATATTACTAATGTCCCACCTGAAGATGTTCATTTAATTTTTCCTGTTTCATTTAATTGAGAATAATGAATTTCTACAAAATTAACGCCAAATATATCCAAAATTCATTATTAAAGCCTAACAATACATGTTTCAGACCTTGTGAATTAAGCATCTGATTTTAAATAACTAAATGAAATCAATTTTGTTAGAGCAAACTTAAAAATAATTTTGCCGTTATTTTAATTGGATTATATTAAATATAGGGTATCGGATTATATTAAATAAATCGGTATCGTAAGGTAATCGGATTATATTAAATATTCATTATTAAAGCCTAACAATACATGTTTCAGACCTTGTGAATTAAGCATTCGATTTTAAATAACTAAATGAAATCAATTTTGTTAGAGCAAATTTAAAAATAATTTTGCCGTAATTTTAATTGGATTATATTAAATATAGGATATATTAAAATCGTCGTTGGACAGTTTTCAAAGATTGTGACAGTATAATGATCTTAGAGCTTTATTTTGAACAGAATTAATATTAAATAAGATTTACAATCTTAATTACAATATTAATTAAGATTTGTAATCTTTCGAGATGGATACTTTTATGAAACAAATTTTTCATTTAATTTTTGAACAGTAATTAACGTGACGCTTAGTTTTGGAATTTAGTGACAATTTAAAACTTAATTCTTCAAGAGTAGAGTTAGATAAGTTACATAATAAATAAATAACGAAAATAAAATAGCAGTTCTCTCCAAATGGCTGCTGAAAAATAATAAAAAATAACAACTTTTAAAAACGTTGTCAAAATTATTTAAGCAGTAACTTGCATGTTGGGATGACAATAAAATGGTCATTTATATCGATTTATTGCTTGTAATATTATTTTGAAGTTATTGCTTAAAGAAACTTTAAGTGTTATTAAATCTTTTATTCTCTCTATCAGTTCTTAGCGCGGCCAAGTTATTTTGTAATTTTATTTTTTATGGAATCCTGAACGTTCGAGTAAAACTCGTTTTTTTTATTTATTTTATATACATTTAATTAAAATGTCTACTGAATATAACAATACGTTATTAAAATATTTGCATTACAAGGGAGTCGAAATCCTACTTCAAGTATAGGATAAAAAATTAATAGCGTACTTTTTCAAATACGCTATTTTAAAAATATCATTACATTATTCTCGTTGTATAATTATGTTTATATATTCTCAAGATTTATAAGTAATATATAGGAGGTTGTGGTTACTATAATACGGTAGCTTCACTCACCTCACCTACCAAACTTCAACGGCCACATACTATTGAAACGCATAGCATAGTTCCAAATAACGAAACGTAAGACCAATTCTAAATAATAAAAATTAAGCACAAATTCAGGTTTGAGCACGGCACGAAAGGTAGAGTCATCATCTGGTGCGGCGCGTGTAGAATTCTGCATACTTCGACGGTCGGCGGCGAAAAGGAAAGGAGCGACCGAGCTGGACCTTTTTGTTCGCCTGCGGTGCGGCACGCGGGGCTTTCATAGTGTACGCCGTTTCACTCAGTGATCGCCCGTCTCTGTCGTGGCGCTCTGTCTCAAGTTTTGTATATTGCCGTCTCTAGTTTTGGCCACACTTTTGGTACATAAAAGGCATGTCACAGCGAAACAAATTTATTGAGTGTTTGCGTCTGGACATCCATCATCTTACCTCGTATTCTACATTTGACTTCAATACAAGTACTAGTACTCACTTCGATACTAATGTTTTTATTACTAATAACTTAACTGTGGTAGTTGAACGTGATTTCGTCTTTGAATAGAGGACCTTTAGTAATTTCAATGCTGATTCCGAATTTTAGTTACAACGTGGACAAAGTATGTTCGCACAGTTGTCCAAGT
This sequence comes from Druceiella hillmani, assembly GCA_039881145.1. Lineage (NCBI taxonomy): Eukaryota > Metazoa > Arthropoda > Insecta > Lepidoptera > Hepialidae > Druceiella > Druceiella hillmani. The sequence continues at coordinate 104,330,189 of JAYKKI010000001.1, read as the reverse complement.
CACTTAAAATAGATGTAAGTTAACGAGAATAGGTGATTTTAAAAGTTCTAATCATATGCTGGTTTTAAAATATTTTCAGATATTGCAAATCCAAGGGACTCATGCATATCTATTTACTTATAAACAATTAATGGTACGTGTTACTTCAATTACATTATTTACAGTCTATTTTTCACAGGCTTAAAAACGTAATGCATATTTGACATCTAGACTTATCATTATAATTTTTTTTACCTTTTTGCAGGCTTCTGAAAACTCTATTTAGTTTTTCTCTTATAATTTTCTCTAAAGATGATAATGATATTTTAAATTTTAAATATTTTGTATGGTACCCTTACAGCTAGTTTTTTGAAATGATATCCTGAATTATACATGAAATAAAAAAAATTGGTGCCCACTCACCTCGAAAATTTCACTATAAATATGTTAATGAGGTATATGGAGGCCAACATAATTTTTACAATTAAGTTAAAAAAATTAAACGAAATATACAAAGTGTACGTCCACGACTTCTAGGGTTTCAACCCTCTCTTATAAACTTAGATAAAAGAAATTCCGTTCAGGTGTATTAGCGCCCCTTGAAATAAAATCGTGCGTAATTTCAATTGGATTTCCAGATTAAGTCCAAAAATTAAACAAGATGTGTAAAATTTAGGTCCATGACTTATAGACTTTCAACGCTATCCTATAAGCTTAGATAAAAATGATCCCTTTCATGTGTTTTAGCGCCCTTGAAATAAAATTTGATGCGATTTCAGTTAAAATTTTTGAACCGAGTCAAACAATTAAATAAGTTGTGCAAAACTTACGTCTGTGACTTCTAGAGTTTCAATGCAATTTCATAAGCTTAGGTGAAAAAATTTCCTTCAGGTATATTGATTGAGATTTTTGGATCGTGTCCAAAAATAAGCTGCGTAAAGTTCATGACTTCTAGAGTTTAGGACGCTTCCCAAGACTCTCGCTTTATTATAACCATAAATTTACTTTAAGGAATTTTGCACAAGGAACCTTTTAAACATTAACACAAAAAATCCTTTATGGATTCAATTAAATTATTAATTTACGTACGAATAAGGGTAGAATGGGTTAAATGTAGTAACATGCTCTATTTAAATTATTCAGCTCTTATATAACTACACAATAGAAAACGATAAAATAATGCTATGTTGTTTCCGAGTCGCCTTTACAGGAAAATCCGTTTTTTTCCAATGCGATATGCAGCAAAGTTCGTAGTAAACAGCGTTAAAGCGTGTTTCCAAGACCAAATACTGCTTCGCTTTAAAAGAACTGAAACCTTTTCAAAGAAAATTTGCTTAATTAAAAATTGCCCTTTAAATATAAAAAGTTCAGTTGATATTTGTTTCGTTGTTAAATTCAATTGATTTTACTTTAAATGAGAATTCGACAAGAATGATTTTTATTTCTTCTTTATATATAATATTAAGGACGATTCCACAGTGTAGGCTATTTTTTTGTGAAAACCAATTATACGTATACTAGCATATCGAAAAGTAATAATAAAAATAACTTTGTGTTCAGTTTCAGACTATGTTTATAATTAAATCCTTATATCGGTTCTTGAAACTATTTTTTACAATGCATAAATCATTGGAATAACTCGAAAATTATTTTTTGACTTGCGTTTACTTCACTCCGTGATATATCGTCATCGTGGTATGTTGGATTGATCACTAGGTATACGGCCTTTGACAGTACGGCGCACCGCGGGTATCCGGGTTTGACTTCTCCGGCCGCTCGTCATAATGAAACTTATGAAAGATAATATATATATATATATATATATATATATATATATATATATATATATATATATATATATATAAATGTTAAAGTAAAGAACTAATTTAAAATTAAACAATATCAAGACAAGACAGCGAAGGGACAAGAACGGTGCATGGGGGGGAATGCATTCGACAAATATTATTGATGAAATGAATTTTAAACACGATGGGGGCATACATTGTATATTTGTGTTCAGTTGATTTCATAATCTAATACATTAATTAATTCTACATAGGATGCAATTAGATTTCGAGAGATTAGCAAGTTGTTTTTCTCTTTAGATCGCAATTAAAGGTCACGACCTGACTGATATTGGAATCTAGACAGGCGATTCCAAGGTGTAATGGGATTATTAAATATAGAAACATAAAAAAATGCAGATTTTATCGCCCACGAATTTGTAGCCATTTAAGTCATCGCCGATGTACATATTTCTAAGGTCAAAAACAAAAAAATATAAAATAAAATTAAATATATGTACAGTTTTATGAATGCTTGCTTTAGTTTTCAGAAGTGAAACTCTATTACGACATAAGACTTGAACGATGTTCAAATATACGATCATATTTTAAGGATGAAAATATATCTAATACTTAGGTTTTCTACACATACATATATGTTTCTTTTATATAACTTTTTTCATATAACTTTATGAATGATTGCCTTAATCTTCAGATACCTTTTTCTAATTTTTGAATATGAAATTCTGTTACCGTTTAAATCATTATCGATGACGATTCTTAAGATTGAAAACTTATTAAATTTACAGATTCTTTACATATTTATTTCTCTTTGTCTACACACAAATTTATGAACGATTGTCTTACGGTTTAGAGATTTGTTTTAATTTTCGAATATGAAACCTATTACGAAGCTATTTTTTTAAATTCTACGTTTTTTTAATGATTATTGCTAATCTCTATGTTTTTACAAGTTTAAGATGAAAAGGATAAATTTTTGTTATCCGACATCGACGTGATACTTTAGTTTATCCATTCGTTTAAAATAAAGTACCTGTCGTGTTTAAGGACTCCGTTTGCGTTGTTTTCACTGCCAGGAGTTTGCAAATGTCAAGCCTTATATTCCTCTATCCCACTATTAGCAGGTATCAGTTATAAGTTTACCTATCATTAAGTTTGCTTGATTTTCATGTGACACGACTAAATATAAAGAAATGTAATACAAGACAATATATGGATAATGTCAACGTGGACTGTAACTAACAACAAATAGTCATAATCGCGTCTAGCAGCGCTATCGCCAATAATTAAACGCTTGCTGACAGGCAGATATATGTCGAAGGCGAATGAGTGAATTCTTTGACCGCGAGTGGTGCCATGCGACCTAATTGATGGTACACTCGCCGCGCCACGTCCCTGTTCGCACATCGCGCTGACAGTTTAATTGGTGGGAAGCGCTCGAGTGACAAAAAGCTGACGCGACAAATTATTTCGAGAGGTCTCTTTTCGAAATTGCCCAAACATATCGGTCGCGAGTGATGCGGGCGGGCGGCCGGCCGTGACGGGTCCGACGGAGTACCGTATTGGAAAGCGTTATATTCCCGTTGTACGATTGCTGGTTTAATGTCAAATTCGCTTTCATGACCGTTTTATCGTGAAAAGTGAATTATTCTTTGATTATTTAATATTGAGCTTGACGTGTACTAGTATTACACGTGGTAAATCACAGTATGCCGTAACGATGAAAATAATATAACGTAATCATCGCGCATCCAGAAATTATTTGCAAACTATTATAGTATATATAGCTAACTAGGGACGTGGTCTGACCATGTAACGAATGAAAGTTCGCCATGGAATGGTACATATTAATATAACTAAAGACATAAATATTTCTGCTCGCATATATATATATATATATATATATATATATATATATATATATGTATATATATATATATATATATATATATATATATATATATATATATTTATATATATACATATATATGTGCGTGTGTGTGTGCCAAATAATATTTACATCATGAATCACTAAAAAGTTTGTTCTCTTTAATTTTCAAGCCATTTTGATGAAATTTAATCAAAATAAGTATAATTATTGTAAACTAAATAAAATATTGCGCGTGAAATCGTATATCATGTATATAAATTATGCAAAAATTAGTTTCCCTTAAAAATAAATTACTACAATATGAGTTACTTATTTTTAAGGGAAAATAATCAGTTAGTCACCAATTTACTTAATCAGAATTTGATATTCCAAATGTTAGCAACAACAATTGTTTTGCTCAAATGCTAACTTAGCTCTAGGAGCACTTGGAAAGAAACAAATTATTTTACTTAATTGAATTTAAAGAGGTGTTTTAATAATTTGTTAATCTTATATTCAACTTATGTAATTTTTAATCCTGCTTTTGCTGGGTCTTCTTTTTCTGAAACACAAAACTATTCAACACAAAAAATCATTCCTTGCACCTAAAAAATTCCTTACATCTATCGCTCCTTAAATTCATTTTGTTCATATATCTATTAGTGGTTTACCCTAATTTTTAAATTTTCTTTTTATTTGGATTATCTTTTTTTACTTATGCCAAAAGTTAGTAACAATATTTTCGTATTTAACCATTGTGGTTAGCTGGAAAATATTCCAGCGAATCACAATACTTAAATCTACATACAGGCGCCAAAAAAAAAATTACAGAAATAAAATTGCTATGTAAATTTATGTATATCATTATTTTAAAAGACTAATATCGACCACACATAAATATACATCGATATCATATTACACGAACAAGCGGATCTGGTAAATTCAAATGACGCAGTTCTTATCTCATAAATATATATTTCCATAACAAATTCATTCTCGTTAAAAATTCTTTCAATTGGATTTTCGTAATACAATTTATGGTTATAATTTTAGTTTTTGTCGAAAAAGTTTTAAAACAACACTTCATTTTTGCTATTGAAAATTTGTTGAAACTCACGAAATATAAATGTAAGTGAAAAGCTTTCAATAATGGGGAGTTTAGTCAAGTTATTTTAATGTTACCTAGCATTTGAAATGAAAAGTGTATAACAGAAATCATTGTTTTCAATTTTTGTGCGTTGATATGTGTGTATATTAATGTTAGTGGGAATTAATTTCTCTATTATAATTTAATTGGGACAAATAAACTGTAGCATAATTTTCATAAAATTCTATTTTTTCTGCTACATGTAGCATAAGTTTATGTATAGCATACCAATTAAAATATTGTTAATTACCATTTACTAAGTTTATAAAATTTTTTTCCATGAAGACAATGTTTTCATTTTTATATAGCTCATTATAATTACCTTAAAATACTCAATTTTTAACTCCTTATTTCTGAAAATGGAAAATAGTTTCCGAGTATTTTAATTTCACTTTTCTCTATCGGTCTTGAAATTAAGATAAAGGAAATAAAATGATAAACTAAGACTTTAATATACATAAAAAGGAAATGTTGGACAATATAATTTATGTTCAATTGTAGACTATGTGAATTTAATTATAATGTATTCTAGTTCATATAATTTAAAAAATTAAACATCAAAATATTTTCCGATTTTTCACAAACCCATAATATATACAAAAATTTTAAATAAAAAAATAGTCTGTAAAAAACCTTAAAAAAATACGTACAAGGTAACACATATAACTAAATATACAAAAAAGAGCATATTGCTCGGCAAATTTCCGGATAAGAAAATGCAAGCAAGGAACCTTTCAATAATAAAGTCGAAAGAACGAAGCTTAAAAGCTTCCACAAGTTTTCCACAAAAATCACGACAAACAAATTCAACTTACAACAAATTACGCAGCGCAGCACATTCGCGGTCACTTTCTCTGCTGACTGTCTAAAACAATGAGGAATCTAATTGAAAAAGCTCCGAATAAAACTTCCCATTGCATTGAGCTTTTAAGCTAATGTCATGAATAAAAATTTAAATTGTAAATTTTACTCACTTCTCTTATTATTTTTCTTCCATTACGGAATCTCATCTCTCAGAGAAATTTCCTCATTAATTTGGGTAAAATAATACGTCCGTGACCAAAAATTGTATTACGTCATCCTATACGTATATTACGATGCCATGTCACTACTTTGTTTACTATGAATTAAATTTTAAATGTGTAAAAAATGTCTATAATCATTTTTTTTGCTTTGTAAAGCTGACCAAAGATATAAGTTCATTACATATGTTAAGACTAAGTTGCGATATGATTATAGACCAAGTCTTGAGTAATTTGCCAAGTTCACGAGATGGGAACATACCATCTTCATAACATGTGTCAACATGTCTGCAATATTTATTTCTCCAAAAATGTGTTTATGAGACCATTTTTACAAGTTCATTATATATTTGGAGGCTAAATTTCAATTTTACTTTTTATTATGTATTATGTTATTTACCAAATTCATGAGATGGGAGACATACAATCTACGTGGAAAAGTTTAATTTTTAAGATAAAGCTAACTTCTGAAATTTTTTGTAAATACGATAAACATTTAAATATTTTGTGAATAAAAATACGTTCAGAACATATAGTGAAATATATTCAGTTCAGTACGGTTTACGGCTTTAAATTTTTTTTTATTTAAATACTTTCTAACTCATAAACGTTATATTGGCTGAGCAGTCGTAAGCGAATTTGCAAAAGAGAATTAAGTATTTTAATCGTAATGTGGTACACGAGATATTTAGTATTAAAGTTTTCGTAAATCGGGCCATTAGATTAATTTCTCCGACTTAAAAGCTTAGGATGACCATGGAAAAAGTTTTGAAGTTGAACTTTTGTTTCGTGCTATTATTCATGTAAGATCTTTTTAATCAAATTAAACTTACAACCATATATTTACATAGAACGTATGCAATAAAACCCATCCGTACTGCACGTAGTCATATTTTGTACGATTCCTTACTGAGAGATACATTAAGTTTCCCCTAATGTTATGGAAACGTTGTCTATCCGTTCGTCAATTTATCGTGGCCTCTAGTTTCTAAACGGATCAAACCTAAACCTGGATTAGGCATGCCATGTATTTTTTTTCTCCCCTGGTTGGGAGTATTGTTAGAAGTATAAATATATTTAAAACATTTTTTTAATGGTAACGATAAGGGAGACCGTCAAAAAAGAAGTTGTTTGGCCAGTTTTGCATACCGGCCTATATGGAAAACTTGTTTAATACAGGTGTATTACTCGTACACTTTATTCTATGTCTATTATTCATATATTTATTTCTATTTTATTAATAAAAATCACCCAAATGCATGTCGGAATAAGCATAAGTTACGATTCCTAAATTTTCTAATATACATCTCTTCAAACTTGCAATGCAATTTAGCTGAAATAATTGCAATTTAAATTTTTAAACCAGTATTAATTTTTTATTGAGATTTTTGAATTATAGTTTGAAAAATTAGAAGAAGATTACACATTTTGTTTAACTTCTGCCAAAAATGAAAAAAATATCATTAAACTTCCTTTTAAACAACAGCCTACATTTTTTTGTCATCAGAAATGTCTATGTACATATAGGCAATGTTTCAAATTGTGGAAACTGTGAGACTTTATAGACGCACGGACAGTCATGATGACATCACAAGAATTTTTAATATAACCTAAATCTTAATATATGAAATTTAAACAATTAGTCACAACCTCTTCACTTTATAACCAAACTCATCTTTAAAATTGGTACGAATTATTTTAGGAACTAACACGCAATAACATTCTCACATATTTCTTCATAATTTGTTTTGTAGGCCAATTCATACATTATGTCGGCAAGGCTATACCCAAAAGTAAAATCTTATTAAGCGTGACGTCTCACAGCGGTCATGTAACCCGCCTGTGGCCCAAATATTAACCTAATGACGTTAAGTATACGAAAGGCGAATGTGACTCGGCCTTTAGTTATTAACAAAATAAATTTTGGGTTTCGCCACCCAGTCCCTGTATGCACGTTTCATTTGGACATTAATAAAATATACATGACGCAATTTCGCATATAAGTAAGGTTAACCAAGTAACGACTCTTTTAATTAACTTGTATTTCCTACCGATTATTAAGAAACACAGATACAACGATCCAATATATGTATCTGTATGTATAAAAAGCCAAATATCACTAACTGATTAACTTATCACAGAATTTCCAGAACTATAAAGCATACCAGGTTAAAATTTAGCACATATTGAAATTAAAGGCATAAAAAGAGGATTGGCAGGTTGCATAATAATTTCGAAGTAATTAACTTCAAAGACAAAAAAATTGTATTTAGACTCTCAGATTGAAATAAAGGAACACCTGTTTCAACACTTCTGGAAAATCGATAACCTTAAATAATTAATACATATTATAAAAACCTGCCATGTACGAGTAGAACTCTCACCACATGGGTTCCATAAACATTTAGAAGTTTATAAACATTTAAAGGTACATAGTTAAAGGTACATTTCTAAATATACTCTTTCAATATATTAATTTTTTGCAATGCAAGCATATTGATTATTATATTTTTAACATGAGTAAAACAAACTAATTATAAAAATATTTAATTCCACATAGAACTGGAAATCATTAATTTTTACTTAACCTCCTATTCTACTGACTTTCAAGATTGTAGGTCGACCAAAAGTAGAATAAAAAAATACGCCTGATAATACCATATATTACTGGTGCGTGAAGCAAAAAACTTCAGTCTGCAGCACTCTAAGGCAAAAGGCTTGAGTACATTATATTAATTTCAGCATTATACCTCAAGCAATTTCTGATAAAAAGGGCTTTAGGAGAAAGACAGACAGACAACCAAGTGATCCTATTTAGATCCGTTTTTTATTTTAAGGGCTGGAGCCCTAAAAATAAAATAAATAAATATTAAGGAATGTGTTTAATTTGATCTAACTAAATTTTCTTTTGCAATAATTTTTCTTTTTAAATGGATATCTCGTGGATACGACCAACTACTCTTTGGGAAGGATTATAGGTTTTAATAAGAATCGAGACGCAATTTGGACTTTGCATAAATGCTTTATAAATACTAAAGTATGTATAAATATCTTCTCGTATATAGAAATATACGAGAAGATATTTATTTAAAGAAGATACTTACATTAGGATCTTAGGAAATAATGGATTTGATATAAAATTTTTATGTAATTTAAATATATTTAAATTGTGAAACATTTATCTCATTAAAATGACAGTCCCCATACATATTTATATTATCGATACTTATGCGATAATGGCAACAAATATCCTGCATTCATGTCGCGTACCAGTGCTACGACATCGCCAATAATAATTTTATATAATCTTCAACCAAGTGCATTCGAATTATAGAAAATTCCTCAATTGGTTAGGTTTTTGCTGACTTTTATTTTTTTATGTAATTTTGACCCAAAACTTTATTTTACACCCTAATGAATGACTAAATAGTAACACTATAATTCAGTCTGAATGCTATAATTCAGTCTACGATTAAAGTATACGCCATTGCGCAGAAAAAAACATATGATGCAAAGATCATGTAGAGATGTATATTTCTTTGACGTCCACCTGACTGTTACAATTATGAGTATGACAGGTATATATATATATATATATATATATATATATATATATATATATTATATATATATATCCATTTACTTTTACTATTTTTTTACACGCTACGAAAATGCTTGGTTGGCGACTGGAATTATTAGATTAGTTATATTCTGCGAGGCCTACTTTAACACTTGTGTACTCATTAATTCGAGCGATAATCTACCATGACTCTTCATAGCTACCCCAAGTCGTTGGTGAGAAAATTTCGGGTCCATTGAATTTAATATCACGTCTAGATATTCTAGAGCTTCCGTCATGATTGCTTCCGTTTGTATGTTAAAAAGAGTTACTGTCTGTCCATCGCACTGGTTTCCTCACATTCTTCTTTTAGTCTCAACATTTCCTAATTCTTCCCCTTTATTTTCAAATATTCTTCCGCTTTATTTTTCCCTTACTGTCATAACCGTTTATCACTGTATCACATGCATTAATAATTTGGACTAATTTTTTTCTCAATTTTCGGTCAATCAAGTTGCAAAATAATCCTATGATTTTGGCGACATTTTCTTCACTGTTAGCATCGATTGACTTCCACCTGTGAAGTTTTACATGATGCTTTTTCAGCATTTTTGCTTTCTCAGCACCTGACCATTTTCCATCTAGAATTTACTTAAATAAATAAATGGTCAGTCGCTATAATCTTTTATTTGGGGGTAAATCGCTACAATCTTGTTTTAAGTTACGGAAACTTAGTGCAAACAAATATCCTTTAGAAAAAAATCCACGTTTTGTCTATCTGTCACAGTCATTTTCACAGAAGTGAGTACATAAATTTTTTTACTTTATATTCTGCAAAATGTTGAATGCATTATAAAAACACGTTTTCTTCTAGCGTTATTACCTTTTCTGTGTGCAAAATGCCAAGGTGGCCGACCACAAGTCAGTAAATATTTACAATCTTCAAAAATTCTTTAAAAGTGTAAAAGGGTTTTTACACTGCCAATAATTAGTTTCTGAATAACATCAAATGTAATATTATAATATATTTGGCGTTAATTTTGTAGAAATTCATTATTCACAATTAAATGAAACTACGTGATGTAGTATTATTTCTACTATCTTTAATTTCTTTACCACGACCTAGGTTTCGTTATATTACAACATCTTCAGGTGGGATATTAGCAAAGATCTTTGCTAATATCCCACCTGAAGAGAATCTTTGCTAATATCCCACGTGAAGATGTTGTAATACAACGAAACCTAGGTCGTGGTAAAGAAATTAAAGATAGTAGAAATAATACTACATCACGTATTTTCATTTAATTGTGATCAAATGTAATGTGAAACTACTGATAACAAAATCATTTTAACAAATATAAGCACAAAAATTGGTTAAGAAATCAGTCACAGGTGAAGAATAGCACACATTTCTTACTTGCAAAATATTGGAAAATGTACCAAAAATAATTAATAAACCATTAATAGCAGCCGGGTTGAAAATAAGTAGTATGGAACCTCCATTGAATCCGTTCTTTAGACAATTTTGAAAAGTACACACACAAATAGTATATCTCAACATTGGTGATGATTTAAATTGTTAGGTATTCAGAACCGATCTCCATCTTCTACGTTTTTTTAACAATATCCTCATTAATCCTATTAAACATGCATAACTCCTTTCTAGTTTCAAAATATCGACCTCGTACTAAACGAGAGGGTATCGTTAGGAGAGGGTATCTCTATTTCGTACTAAACAGAGATACCCTCTCCTAACTTCTCTGCATAGAACTGCATTCTCAAGAGAATGCTTTACTGGATATGATACTAAATTACAGAACCAAGTGAAAGAGCCCCCATGTTGTTTGTGTTTTGAAACTCGTCTGAAATTACTATACCTATTGCAATCGGCAATTATATTTTCCAAAAAATAAAACAGCCATGAAAAATACATTTGAGTACATTGAAGTGCCACACTGTAATTTTCTTGTATATTACCATTGCGATCAATTAAATTATTGTCTTGTTTGTCAAAATATGATAAAGTGTTCAGGATATCCGTGAGCATTTACAAATGTAATATTCTAGAAACAAGATTTTTATTAAAGTCATGCACAGAAGAGCCAAATTAAGAAAATAACGGCTAAGTAGTATTTTTTCATTTAATAGGAAGGTATTAGAGCAAATAAAGGCCCCTGTTAGAAAACATCACCTTAAAGAATTTGTTATTTTTCATTAGAATTGAAATTAAATAAAAAAAAAATGACCTGAATTAAGGAATATTTTAGTCTCTTTTACCTTTCTATTCTCACTTTAAAAAAAATCGCTTAATTCATTAAAATAAAAATCTTTATCTATAACTCAATAGTTTATATTTAGTTTCAGTAAAGCATTCAATTTTTTTTTCTTTTTCTATTTAAATAATATAAATACGGTAAGTATCACAAAAAACGTAACTTCCAATTATAGCAGCTGGCAAAATAAATAAAATCAACTTCCATAGCCAGTCAGGGTACTCTTCACAATTTTCGCATTAAAAGTCCATCATGGTTAAACAACTTGCATTGCCAAGTTAATTATTCTCATGGTGAGTTTTTTATTAAATTTCTTATTTTTTAATCGAAAACTTGCGATCAACCACAGGCACATATTTGTAGACTCGTTAAAAACCGCCAAACGCGCATCTGATCTTACGAAGTGAGTGTTTTGCACACACTGATTTATTGAATTTACAACAATTTTCTGTATACATCTATGTCGATTTACATATATAAGGTATCCTTTAGATTTTTACGATACAGTAAACTGTGATGAAACTTATAACGCAAATTATGTTAAAAGAGTTATAAGTTGGCTAAAATTTTAAAATAGGATAAATGACCTCTAGAAGGGAAAATTTTGTCCTTGTTATTATGATTCTCCGAAGAAATAAACCAAAACCAACATAGTCTATTTTAATTTAGAAGTATACGAATAAGAAAATTAATTACTTTCGCACAATGGCGCGCCAATATAATAATGGATTTAGTGTACAATCAATAGAATATTTTTAAACGAATTCTTACCCGTCAGTACTATTTTACTAAGTAAGCTGCGAACAACAAAGTTACTGACACATTTCACTATCCTTCAATGCTTTCCTTTGATGCCACACTCGGTGCAATAATGATAGGTTAGGTTGTTTTCATAGTTTTCCGATTTTTTTAAATACTACTTGTTGTATTATATCCGTTCTTGAGATAAATCTTTTATGTATTCTTTATTAAAATAGGTTGAAATCTTTTGACTCTAAAATAACAAGACATGTGAATATCGGCACATAATTACATACGTACTTTAATAAACTATAAAATACAACAACGTACTCAAAACAAAAATTTTGCGTGAAAATAATGCAGATCTTAATTTTGTCTACTCGTAAATTGTTTAAAATACTCCAGTTTAAGAAATCTTTCAAAGCTCGTAAAAAATTCAAGTATATACTTATATTCGCCAACAGATATACATAACTGTTTAATGTTTTTCTCTGTTATGTTATTCAATGAAGTCTTTTTTATGACTTTGAAAGAGGTTTTACAACAGTTTACAACCCATGATGTGGAAACTCTTAAATATTCGAAGGATTTTATCATCACAAATTAACACGCGCCTGGTCACTAGGTGTATGAAACCTAATCCCACGCACTGTCAGCAGCACTGACCCTCAGCAACATTGCTCTTCCCCACCTCTACCTTCTACAACATAGACATAGGGAAGATATACGATAGGAACGTGAGTGACTCTTTAACAAGGATCTAACAATATTTAAGACTGTATGACTAAAGTCCCGGAACCCACCACCATTTCTGGCCAACAAACAAGTGTAACCTGAATGTAACCTGATGCTAGGAATGTTCACCACAATGAATTTTTGATACATCAAAATTTCAAAAAATGGTATATCATGGTTGTAAAAGTTAGAATTATACAGAACGACACCAAAACAATCCTAATATAAACCTTAGTTTTCTTCTAACTTTTCTATAATTCCAAAATCTGGACATAAAAGCCACCGATAAAAACGCACTGACGTCTTTGGAGATGTGGTACCGGTGACGCACGCTGTCAGTGTCTTGCACTGCTCATCAGTTTAACGAGTCGATTGTCAAAGAATAGGCTGTCCTGTACAGTTACATTTTGAGTCCTCGTAGCTCTTGGTTAAATTATCAGAAAAAAACACAATAACTTGGAGTAACAGGATACTTTGCTAGAATAAATGATACGACAAAACCTCGTGGCGGAAAGCCTGTTTGCTGGGCACAAACACCAAAATCACAAGCACACTCAAAATTATCATCCATGAGGCTATAAAATCTGTGCAAAATCGTAAGAATTGGCGCCAAGCAATTTACAGCAAAATGGCATTTATCGTCGTGGGTTACGATCATCGGTAATGGGGAAGCGATTTAATAAAAAATGGAAATATAATGAATTGTTTAAGCTATTTTAATTACACAATTCAATTTTGCACTAACTACGTAGTTTTTAATATGTTTTGCCTTTCTTTCCATTTATTCCAGCAAAACACATTGAAATAAAAATTTAGTATAGCTTACATGTTGCATTGTCAACTTTATTTTACACTATACAATTAATATACTTATTTAGTATTTTGGATACACACTTAAGTATTTCTAAAGATATTGTAACTAATTATTGTGCAAAATTATAAACTTTAATAGTTTAAACTAGGCTAACTGCATGTTACCCAACACAATTTTCTACGTGTAGGCCTTTCGGGACAATAATAAGCAAGTAGACACCCGTATATCTTATAATGTATTACGAAGACCTCTTTAGTTATTCCCGAAGTAACTGTAACAGTTAAAGTTAGGAGACCAATTAAATTGATTTATTGCATCAAAATAGAATTTAATCCAATAATTGAATCACATAAAACATCCAAGACAATACACACGTTAACAAAACGGGAACCATAAGAACAATTCTGCCTCACAAGTCTTTAGTCAAAATGCGTTAATCACATTAATAAAAATGTGACGAACTTATAATCTGATAGTAACTTATACAACCTCGTATTATGTCGCAGATATGATTGAACAATTTTGTGTTAAAAGTAGCAAGTATACTTATTTATTAAAATGGAAAGAATAACCTCTGGCCTTTGAGATATTAAACGAAGTAAAGTTAGCAGCGACACTAACACGACAGTCAACTTTCTATATTGTACGCGCGCATCCTATCAGTATCATTTTAGTCTACGGAAAAATCAATTTTTTGCTTTTACTTCCTGAAACACTTTTTGTTTACAATTGAAAACAATAAGCACAATCTATGCATCAGTGCAGACAGCCTACATTATTAAAGAAAAACTGAAACACTCTCTAACAAAAAAGTAATAAATTTGGAAAGAGCATCCGATTTAATCGGATGCTTCGTTCATATTTATAAGTTTTTGATCGAACTTGCATCCCTATTTACTTACACAGACGTAGTTGTAATTCAATATCTTCGTATGCGAATGTTCACTAACATTTTCTTTGAAAACACTCTCTTTTTTTAATGCAATGCTTCTTTCATCATTTTAATGAATCCACAAATCGCTTTGAGCACTATGACCGGTAACGATGTCTGTCCTCACGCAACTGTCGTATTCAGATTGCTTATTATATCACATTGCCACGGCCTCTTGTATACACGCAGTAGTACATAAAT
This sequence comes from Druceiella hillmani, assembly GCA_039881145.1. Taxonomy (NCBI): domain Eukaryota; kingdom Metazoa; phylum Arthropoda; class Insecta; order Lepidoptera; family Hepialidae; genus Druceiella; species Druceiella hillmani. The sequence goes on along the minus strand of JAYKKI010000001.1, from coordinate 104,315,112 downwards.
GATTTGTAGCGAGCAAGCATTTTGATAATTAATATTATAATTATAATTTAATTAGGACTGTACATAGTCTTACAAATTATTATGTTTTATTTGCTCTCTGAATATACATAAAATATATGATGTTATTTTTTCCTGTAATATTTGCAAAGTTTTCTATTAACAGAATTACTTAAAATTTTTTGACTTGGAAAAGAATTGGGGGTAATGGAAGGGGGAATTTTTTTTCACACATGTTTTGTTATAAGTTAAAAGCTATGGGGACTTAAATTTAAAGAAAAGACGTTCATAAAATATCCCACTTGGCCTAGTTGCACATTTATATATATATTTCTTATATATTTTATTTTTATTCGGAATGGAGTAATTTTGAACAAAAACAAAATTTTTTTCCTAAATTCCTTAGCAAACAAAGTATTTGTCTATTTTAAGCTGATGGAGAAACAGTACAGAAAACGGGAATAATATGATACTTCGGTCCCATACAATCAGGCATGATATACACAATAAGTATTCTGTTTCTAACCTTTAGATACGGAATACACACACACACACACACACACGTGTACAAAAGCGCACGCTCGTGTGTGTGTGTGTGTGTTCTGTACCTAAAGGTTATAAACAGAATACTTATCATGTATATCGTGTCGGACACACTCACACAAACACACACACACACACACACATGCACGCGCGTGTGTGTGTATATGTATGCGTGCGTACGTCCATGCATGCGTGCGTGTGTGCATGAGAGCGCGTGTATAAATGTGTGGATATAAAGGATGTAAAAGCGACAGAATACCAGTTCCCCATATGTCGACTACAAAAAACATTCGACAGTGTAGAAATATGGGCAGTGCAAAAGCCTCTTAAAAATGTGAGTATAAATCAAAGATATAGGAGTCTGAATGCCAATATCGATAAGCATGCTGCTCTAAGAGTGTTACCAGTATAAATACGAAGAGAAGTCAGACAGCGAAACACAATATAACCCATGCTATTTGCACTCGACGTAGAAGACGTTTTTAATCAACTGAATTAGGAAAATAAAGGTATTATGATATCAGGTATACGTTTAAAAAACTTGAGGTTTGCGTATGATATATTTCTGGTTGCTAATCATCCAGATGAACTTTACATTATGATCATGGCGCCAGAAACCGATAGCCCTGCGACAATAAATGTAGACGGCAATATTCTCCAGTACGTAGATAAATATGTACACCTAGTCCAAAATCTCTTGGAGTGAAGACACTGGGAGTGCAACAGACAACTTGTGTGGTCGCAAATGAGATGAAAGGATTACATAACGAAAGTGGCTGGTATAAACTGGATCCAGCCAGCCCATTGTAGAACCGAGTGGTACTGATTGATGGAGGCCTACGATAAAATGGTTGAAGATGGCTTATTATGATTTTTATGCATGTATGTATATGTATGTGTATATATATATATATATACATATATATATATATATATATATATATATATATACATGCACACATATGTATATATATATATATATATATATATATATATATATATATATATGTAAAAGTGTAAAACAAAAGATGTAAAAATTTAAACAACATATTTACGTAATAGACAAATATATTATTTTCAAAAAATTTTATGAAAAAACTATGAGCCTCAAATGTTTAAACTTTTATATGTGAATGGGTACGGAAACCTAATGAAAATTGGTATCTCGAATTTTACAAATTTTTAAAATTCCGCGTTACGGTACCTGATATGGACGGGTCATCCGAGAGAATGTCGGACAATAAGGTCACAAAAACTATAAACAGATGGATGCCACAACGACATGGATGGATCGATTATATGTACTCAGGAAAATGGAAATCATTTCTTTGGCCTCACTATGAATAAATTAAATAAAAAAAGGTAGACGACTTTTATTCAACTCTACAAAACGCCGATCAATTGAATCAATGTGAGATTAACGAACAGGTCTAACATTTCGGGCTTGTCACACACCATAGAGACAGCTTCGAACCTAAAGTAACGCCTGTTCAAAAGAATGGCTAAATCAGTGACAATACAACTGACTAAAATATGCCGCAACCAACAAGGCAGACTAAGCTTCATAGTGTCCGGACACCGGTCTTTCTAATGTTTATTTTACGATTCCGAGTCCTGGACGATGCAAGTTAAAGGAAGGTATGGAATTAAAAAGTTTAAGAATCATGTTTTGGTGTCGCATGTCGCAAAAAACTTTATCATGGCATGACCAAAGTCATAAATCCAAATTAATAAAGCACTAGCATTTGCCACAGGAATATCGAAAATTTGGAAAGACCAATTAATAGTAATTTGCAAAGTCAAGAGTTAAAGTCCATGGACTGGAAGATGTAAGCTGCAACCTAAATGAGGAAATTTTGATATACCAAAAAGTGCAGTACTACCGCCACCAAAGCGCTGACCATGATAGATAAGAACATTCAATTAGCACTACAAGAAGTCACGATCCTCTGGAAAGAAGCAACAACTATAGAAAGAAAATTTTAGAATTAGTAAATGCTTTGCTGCTCCGCTACTCATTATGACATAAGTCATTAAAATATGTTATGGATATTTTATTTAATATTATCAGGTGAAAATTCTTTTCATATTAAACATCTTCCACACTTTTTCCTTGTTTCATATTAACATGAAATTTGATGTTCTATTATCTGAACTATTGCGATATTTTAAGCTTGCTCATCATTATTGTGCGGTTAATACTGAAATGAGTCGTAATATGCTACGCCAATTATTTGTGCCCATTGTTATGAAGAGGCTATCCCAACAAGTGCTTACAATCTACGTAAAATAACATATAAAATCAGTGGTAAATCCTTAGACTACGTAACACTAATGACCTAATGTGCTCCACTTTTTAAAAGTAAGAAGGTAAATATGAGAAGTAGCAATTTGGTAGCAAGTAGCAATCTATGAATTTACCTGTAAAGTTAAATAATAACTTAATTATAGTTGATATAGTTATCCCATTTATTACGTTCTTTTCGAAAAGGTAATATAAAAGAAAATAAAAGTTTAAATTGCCTCATTAAATGAATTTTTATAAGTTTAAATAATGGCAGATATAATAAAGAATCAATTTAATAACGCCTACTTGATTAATAAATGCTAGAATATTTTTTTAAATTGTAAAGATAATGTGTTATATTACAGTTTAAAGTGTCACAGTTAAAATAATTTGATCGAATCGACATTCCAAGTTTCAATTGAGTTAATTTAATGTTTGGGTAAGTGAAAGGGAAATATACATTAGGGAAAGAGTCAAAAAAAGGGTATAAAAAGGAACATTTCCAAAGGAAATTTTAATGGATAAACACGAATCATTGGACCTGTAGGTATGCACATATACGCACATACCTACTCAACATATATACGCTTAACTAGGTTTGTAACATCTGAAGAGCTCTTCCGACTAAACCGTTTCCGAGCTCGTAAATCGACTCCTCTCCTGAATTAAGCCACCAAAAATTATTAGGTATTTTGTTCCTTTTGTTGGTATGTGAATTCCTTTTCAAGGATAATTTTTAACAGTAATGTTATATTACAAATAAGCACAAATATGCCTATATTGTATCTTAGTTAATAAGCATATAAATAGGTTAATAGAACAGGTAATAGGAAGTAGGCGAATAAAACATGAGGCAGTATCTTAATGATATGCATTAAGATACTGCCTCTCTTCGCTGCTAAACATTACATTAAATAAAATGCCGAAATAATGGCAACGGCAAATTAGATCCGCCGCTATCTCCGTGGATGCTGGAGTATGAAAAGTACCTTTAATATATTTGACAACGCTCATTTTACCCTCCCATTGTCACAAACAATGCCCTTTACTAGAAGTCTACCTAAAAAGTTGTGACTCGTGAAGTATGAGGTATTTCATTTTTTTTATCTAGAACTAGTATATTTACGGATACTATGACAGTGTCTTATAGAAAAAGGATACTACTGGTAATACTTCGGCTGAAATATTTTAATTAGTTGAACTAACGAATGGTCTTTAGCTGGTACCCGGTTTATATCGTTTACGAGACCAATATGCGGCTGTATGTGCCGCTGGTTCACTAACTCTCACTACTATGACTTTTTTCCATTTCTTTCGGTCGCTAGACGTGATTTTTGTTTTGTTTAACTAAAGTCATTGGTTTATCAATTCTACTTTAATTTTTTTCGACTGTTTTTTTGGCCATGTGTCTTTGGATTTTCCACTCATCAAGTCTTTGGAGGGCTGGATCAGAATTCTTATATTAATTAGGTACTTTTAATTATTAATATTGTAATTGTTATCTGTCAAGCAAAGAGAATAAACTATTGAAATGAAAATAATTTCCATGTCCATCATCTTGATTCGCTTAACGGCGTAAGCGAAAATAAAATTGGTCTGCCATTTTTTCGGCAATGTTTCATTTTTGAATATTGATTTTTTACTATCCAATCCCAATATATTGACGTAGAATATGAACCACATCTGTAATAATTTTCAATAAATCCAGTTAATATCCCTTCCGTGTTTTATATTTCGAAAGACAGATAGCAAAACATTTAAAGACTGTTGTTACACTTCCGAACTATTGTACACACCAATTGAGACTAACAAATCCCAACGGATACACATTAATATTTTGTTTTAAAATATCTTCACTAAACGTAAACTTCGATAAAAATATCTACGATTTTATTATGTGCTAAAATAAAATTTACTTTTTAATATATATATATATATATATATATATATATATATATATATATATATATATATATATATACATATATATATAATTAAATTCTATATGATTTCTATTTTTCCACAAAACTATTAAATCTTTATGAATGTTACGCTTTGTTCTATAATATACTCATATAATATGTTAAATAAAGAAGATAGAATATATTTGACGTTAATTTTATAGAAATTAATTATTCACCATTAAATGAAACTAAGTGATGTTGCATTATTTTATTTAATTTCTTTACGACGCCCTGGATTTCGTTTATGACTACATCTTCTGGTGGGCATTTAACAAACATTCAAAGATCTTTGCTAATTTCATTAGATTAATGTTGGCGGATGCTGGGGGGTTTATCTGTACCTTTTTTATATTATCATTCAAGTAGCCAGATATAATCGATGCAGTAGTATTCGTAGTTAGATTCATATAACGAGAAATTGTTTGATTTCCCTGCTACATATCAAACATATATGACAATATTAATAAATTATATTTTGTATGCAGTAAATTTCTCTTAACTAACACATATGAATATACACAAAATTACAATCATTATACTAGCGACAACTGCTGAGTACTGACTCCTACAACCACCTAATGATTGTTTAATAATGAAATTAATTACAAATTAAAGTATTCATGTTTTCATAGTGATTAAATTAAAAAAAATATTTCAAAAAAAACATTGAAGGTGTGTTATTTAATGTTTAAGCTGTTACTTTAATGTAATTTAATGCGCGGTTACAAATTTACTTAAAAATCACGAAAATATTTTTAACTTTTGAATGAATTATAAATTAATAAAATATTATTTCCATATTTCAAAAGCAGGATTTTCACTAATTTATTATTAAATTTTCCCCATTAGAAGTGTTAACAATAAAAACTATAATTTGATTCAACTGCACACTTATACATCCAGGTTAAAATTTGTAAGAAATTTGTACTCTCATAACTTCGTAAATATTTCAGTTACATTTAATATTGAAAAAATGTTAATTTCTAAACATTCAACTATATGGCTCTTAGGTATATAAAAAGATAGTCGTCGGAATTCGATTGCTGAATTCTTCGAAGTCTCTCAAAAAATCAATTTCAAAAATAAATATTTAGTGTACCTCGCTTTCTCGTTGATCCTATCTGACAAGTGATCTTTATCCTGAAGTAAATATATTCTAGATCGCTGACTTCGAAGTCCTTCAAAGAATTAATTTCAAAAATAAATATTTAGTGTCGATCGCTTTCTCGTTAATCCGTTTTGACACGTGATATTTATCTTGAAGTAAGTATATTCTAAATTGCTGAATTCTTCGAAGTCCCTCAAAAAATCAATTTCAAAAATAAATATTTAGTGTCGATCGTTTTCTCTTTGATTCAGTCTGACATATTATCTTTATTTTGAACTAAATATATTCTGCGTCATGTATAATACTCCTTTATTATCGCATTTTTTAGTAAAATACTTAAGCTACTTAAAATTGTTCACCTTTGGGAAAAAATATCGAACGCTTCCGACCGGAAAACAGAACGGTAAGTGCCAACAACACAGAGGTCGAAAATGTCAAGAAGTTTATTCAAACGCTGATCTGGGGATGAATCGGAAAGTCGACGATTTTAACGTCTTTAGTCATATTTTCAGTATAATAGTTTTGGTTAGAATTACAAGAACAAAGGGATCGGAGGAAAGAATTTATAGGTAACTAATGATTGTTATAAACTAACATCAACCCCTAAACCACTTTCTCTTCATCAATCAACTTACGTGGTTAATGTTCACATCTTTTTTGTTTCTTATTATTTCGATATTGAAGTTGTTTTTTAATTAAAAATACTTGATTTTTTAATTAAAATTAAATTAAGTTATTAGGATTAATGGTTAACTTGTTAAATTATTTATTTGAAATCTTTTTTAAATTAAAGTTTGTTAATTTTTGACAACGGCCTAATATTAGTTAGGAAAATAAACCCAAGCATTCAAATAGATCTAAAAAACTGATAACCTTTAAGTTAGTTTAAAAAAAGACGCAACTATTTTAGTTTAAAAAAAGACGCAACTATTTAGCCCTCAAGGCTTTAATAAAAACTCTCGGCTCTTATTCGCCAAGCTTTTTATTAAAAATAAGTTTTGCTGTTAAAAACTAAAACACTTTACGAATAAAAATAATTATTAAGTTCTCGTTATTCAAATAAATTTTGCATATATCAAAACTAATATTTATTAGTATTCATGAAAAATATTCTAAGCCCATTATTTTAAACAGCATATAGGTTATTTTTTTTATTTTCGGGTTCTCTTTTCTAATATCTTTTCATTCAGAGCTGTTGTAAGATGAGGAATATAATGGCCTTAATTCATTAAAATATTGTACCTGAATAATATTTTTTCCGATCGTTTTTTTTCTGAATAGTCTCTCATGTGTCTATACGATGTTAGATAAAAAATTATTTTTCAGGATTATTCGTACGGCTTTTCTTAAAATTTATTTGCATATGCTATATTAAATTGACAAGCGATCTTATTTAAAAATTCTTATGATTCTTAGATATATTTATTGACATGAAGTAAATATATTATTAAATTTATTGACAATAATAGGAGAATTTCGGACATGTTGCACTTAACACTTTAAAGCAAACCTCTCATAAAAAACGATTCTACAAAAAAACGTGGCTACGCAGACCAATTGTCGCTAATCCAAAGGTTACGTCTTTAAGAAAAACAATTCCTGGAGATTTATATTTTCCAGTATGGAAAATATAATTGCTCTGTTGCTGTTTCCTGAATACTGTCAGTGTTAGAGCAGTCATTTCAGGATTGTCGACACGATTTTGTATCTTCAGGATCTAACGCCGAGTCTTCATCAGAATTGGGCTCATCTAGCCATGCACAAATTTAAAGATCTCGCTGGTCATCCATCTTATAATTGGTATTTTAAATAATAAAAAAAATATATAACCAATATAAACCCTTAAATCATGACGATTTATACATGAAATAATGAAAATAAATAATAAAAATGAATTTCCTAATTACGAAAAATACTTACATGGATAGAAGCGCAGTGAGAAAAATGCCACTCTCTATGACATGGATCGCACAAACACTTCACTGCCCAGTCGTAGCGGCGCTGAGCGGTACGTGAGTGCGTAATAATCCGAAAAGGTACTGAAAAATTCGCGACTTCAAAACGTTTTTAACATCAAAGCAAACACAATAAATTTTTCCGTGAGTAAAATATTCGTAGCGCGTCTTCTTACGGGTTAAGATATTATGGGACGTCATCATTTGTTTGCGTCTAACTCAATAGAATGGCAATGTAATTGGATGGTTTTCTGTATGATTGAATGATTTTATAATTGGGTGACTGTGATCTGTAATTCACATCCCGACGACGTAGGTAGAGACTGATTTTTACCATGAGCGGTTAAGGATTTCACTATGATAGGTGCCGAAGATATTCCAAGAAGCTTAGTCACTAAAAATTTATTGCAAATCTAAAAATTTAATCCTTATATCACGGTTCCTACATCGACTGTTTTACACCGAGTTTTTTTTACCAGATATATATGATATTATAATAGAATTTGGCTTACATTTTTTTTCGTAGAATTTATTCTCTTATAATTAATATTTTAAACGTTAGACACAAAATATCGATTTAGTTTTTGAACGTACAATGATATTTTTTAAATTAGGTTGATCATCTCTGCGGAGTTGCGATGGGAAGATTGATATTCGAGAATAAAAATTGAATGTTTTCCGTAAATTTCCTTAGCAAGAAGCATTCTTTTAACTATATTTTAAAAATAATTTATTCATTTTACTTATTCATTTATAAACTTTTATATAGAGTACATATGGCGGACTTATTGCTACATGAGCAAAATCTTCCAGTCACGATAACAAATTGTGTTGAAATTTAGTTGGTAGACTGTAAAAGATTTTACAATGGAAATTTTTTATAGAACATCAGACCAAAAAATAATAAAGTATAAGTAAAAAGAAAACGAGTGTGCTTTAGACCACACGACTGAAGTAAAACTTCAAATTCACAGAATATGAACTTTAAAATGAATTTACAATTTTATTGCATATATATATATATATATATATATATATATATATATATATATATATATATATATATCATGCACTGGCTATGAGAGGAAGAGAGAAAGAAAATATGCGCGCGCACTGCTCATACAGACAATAGGCTTGCACTGTGTCTTAGATATACGAAACATAACTGGCTATGAGGGAAAGAGAGAAAGAAAATGTGTGCTCGCACCTCTCTCTCTTGTCGCTACAGTAATATACGAAACGGAACTCTCTCTCTTTCTGTCTTCACTAACTTACATCTTCCTCTCAACTTCCGTTCGCCTCGCCCGATCACACTTTTCGTAACGCTCTCGTCACGCCTTCACCAGCTTACCCCCCAAGTCAAGCGTGCGTAAAGAAGTTTTACTTCAAAAACTATTGACATTATTTGGGATTGGAAAGACAAGAAAGGACAAGGGCACAAAGGAAAAGGTTTCAGGAGGGTTTAAGTGAAGGATTTTTCATAAGTGGTTGGAGTATGTTTAGTAATAAGTAGGGTGAGTGAACTTTTAGATCGTAGCCCAAGGCCGTGAGCAGACAAATCTTTAAATTTGCCACTAATATAATTTGGGCTATGAGAATTTATTAATATATTAAAAAGAAGTATAAGTATGTGAAGTTGGCGTCGATCACGGATCTCCAATCATTTCAGAAGTGACCTGTATTCGGAAATATGATCATATTTTCTGAGGCCGAAGATCTACCGGATGCATAAATTTTGAAGACTTTCCAACTTGCACAAATATTCTTCATTAAAATCAAGGTAGCACACATCTCCATATTCAATTACTGGTAATAAAAGTGTTTGACAAAGGTAGATTTTCGTTTTAGTCAATAGAACATTTGGAGATGTTTCAAAGAATGTATCCTGTTGAAAACACGACGAATAACATCATTCACTTGAGGCCACCAACTAAGATTTTGATCGAACAGTAGGGCCAGGTTTTAACAGCTGACGTATATGGTATTATTGTAATATTTAGTACTAATTTCGGTAAATCAGGTAGATTTACTTTAGAAGTCGATGGTTTTTGATTAGGAATGGAGATTCGAGTGCATATAAATTTGTATGATAATAGAGATAATAATTGCTAGAAATATTTTTAACAACATCATCAAGAACAACACTGAGAAAAGGATAGGAGATAGAAGTCCACCTTGAGGTACACCAGCTGTTAGATGAGTTCACTCAGAATACGTATCTGACGACTTAACATATTGCCTGCGTCCATGAAGATATGAACTAAACCACTCAAGCGAATGTTGGGATATATTAAGATATTATATTATATATATATATATATATATATATATATATATATATATATATATACATTTATATATATATATATATATACACATATTATCTTTTATAAGTTGCATTATGACGAGCGGCCGGGAGTCGAACTCGGATACCCGCTGTGCGCCGTACCAAAAAAGGCGGTATGGCTAGTGATTAATCCAATATAACACGATGACGATATAGCACGGAGTGAAGTAAACGCAAGTTAAAAAATAATTTTCGCGTTGTTTCAATGATTGATTCAATGTGAAAAATAGTTTCAAGAACCTCTAGAAGGATTTAATTATAAACATAGTCTGAAACTGAACACATATGTTATTTTTATTTTTGGATATGCTAGTATACGTACAATTGGTTTTCAAAAAAAAAATAGCCTACAGTGTGGAATCGTCCTTAATATTATATTTAGAGAAGAAATAAACACCATTCTTGTCGAAGGTTCATTTAAAGTAAAATCAATTGAATTTAACTGCGAAACAAACAGCAACTGAACTTTTTATAATTAACAGGCAATTAAGCGAGTTTTCTTTGAAAAGGTTTCAGTTCTTTTAAAGCGAAGCAGTATTTGTTCTTGGAAATACGCTTTAAAGCTGTTTACTACGAACTTTGCTGCATATCGTATTGGAAAAAAAAACAGATTTTCCCTCTTAAGGCTACTCGGAAAAAACATAGCATTATTGGATTGTTTTGTATTGTGTAGTTATATAAGAGTAAAATAATTTAAATATAGCACGTTACTACACTTAACCCACTCTACTCTGCTTCGTAAGTAAAGTAATAGTTTAGCTGAATCCATACAGGATTTTTTGTGTTAATTTTGAAAAGGTTCCTTGTGCAAAATTTCTTAAAGTAACTCTATTGTTATAATAAAGTGAGAGACTTGGAAAGCGTCCTAAACAATAGAAGTCATAGACATAAAATTTACACAGCTTATTTTTGGACACGATCTGAAAATCTTAATTGAAATCACTTACAATTCTATTTCAAGGGGTGTCAATATACCTGAAGGGAATTTTTTCACATAAGCTTATGAAACTGCATTGAAACTCTAGAAGTCATAGACGTAAGTTTTACACAACTTATTTAATTGTTTGATTCGGTTCAAAAATCGCATCCAATTTTATTTCAAGGGCGCTTAAACACCTGAAGGGAATTCTTTTCATCTAAGTTTATGAGCGTTGAAACTTTAGAAGTGGTAGACCTAAATTTTATACATATAAAAATGAAATAAAATTAATTTTTTGACATAATTAGGAAATCTCTATTCAAATCGCATTCAATTTAATTTAAGGAGCGCTAATACACCTGGAGGGAATTCTTTTTATCTAAACTTGTATGATGGCGTTGAAACTCTAGAAGTCATGGATATAAATTTTATACATCTTGTTTGATTTTTTGACTAAATTCGAAAATCCAATTAAAATCGCATGAAATTTTATTTCAAGGGACAAGATATCTGCAACGTATCTTTAAAAATGTTTTAGTTTTAATCGTTCTGTTGTCAAAAGTGAGAACCAAACTTTCATCGTGCGCGTCCGTCCGTTCGTTCTGTCAAACCATCGTACTTTCTATTGGAAAATTATTATATACGTATATATATACATATATATATATATATATATGTATACATATATATATACATATATATATACATATGTATATATATATATATATATATATATATATATATATATATTTATTTATATAAATATATATGTATATAAATTTTAAACGTATGAGTTCCAGATAAAGATTTCATTTATTATGTAGTGGTGCTTTATTTTGCTATTTTTCAAGATGTTCCATCTACAAATGTTTAGTACAGTAGAAAAAAAATTGCATTTATATATCTGTGGGGTATGGAAAGAAGTGTTTAAATAAAATTTAGGTTACATTTGCGATTTTTTCATCTTCAAGCTTCATTTAGAAAATATTACGATCCGAAATTATATACAATGTGTCCCCTGACCACTAATTTTTAGTGTTGCGTACTCCAAAAATAACGCAACCCTTCTAAGATCACTTAGATGTCTGTCGGTCACAGCCGTTTTTCTCAGAAACTGCTTGACGCGGAAACTTGGTGAATTTAGCATTGTAAAAAATATGTTGGCCTCTATATGTCTCAATAACTACTAAAGCAAAAATATTTATAATGAAATTTTCGAGGGGAGTGGGCAATAAGTACACCAATTTTTTTTATTCCATGTATAATGCGGGATTTCATTTCACAGAACTAGCTAAAAGGGTATCAAAAACAAAAATTCAAATTTAAAATATCATATCGTTAGAGAAAATTATATGAAAAAAAACTTAATAGAGTTTTTAAAAGGCTGCAAAAAGGTAAAAAATTATAATGATGAGGTCCTCTATTGAAAGAGAAAATCACGTTCAACTACAACAGTTAAGTTGTTAGTAATAAAAATATTAGTGTCAAAGCGAGTACTAGTACTTGTCTTGAAGTCAAATGAGGTAAGATGATGGATGTCCAGACGAGAATACTGAACAAATTTGTTTCGCTGTGACATGCCCTTTTATGCACCCCAAAAGTGTGGCCAAAACTAGAGACGGCAATACACAAAATTTGAGATAGCGCTCCAGGACAGAGACGGGCGATCACTGAGCGAGACGGCGTACACTGTGAAAACCCCGCGCGCCGCACCGCAGGCGAACAAAAAGGTCCCGCTCTGTCGCTCCTTTTCTTTTCGCCGCCGACTGTCGAAGTATGCAGAAGTCTACACACGCCCCAAAAAATGATGACTCTATCGTTCGTGCCGCACTCAAACCTGACTTTGTGCTCGATCTCTATTATTTAGAATTGGTATTACGTTTCGTTATTTGTAACTATGCTATGCGTTTTAATAGTATGTGGCCGTTGAAGTTTGGTGGGTTGGTAGTGAGGTGAATGAAGCTACTGTATTAGAGTAATCACAACCTCCTATGTATTACCTATAAATCTTGAGAATATATAAACATAATGCTATAATGGGAATAATACAATGATATTTTAAAAATAGCATGTAAGAAAAAGCGTATTTGAAAAAGTACGCTTTTAATTTTTTATCCTATACTTGAAATAGGATTTCGACTTCCTTTTAATGCAAATATTTTAATGACGTATTGTTATATTCAGTAAACATTTTAATTAAATGTACATAAAATAAGTAAAAAAATCAAGTACGAGTTTTACTCGGACGTTGAGGATTCCATAAAAAATAATATTACAAAGTAACTTGGCTGCGCTGAGAACTGATAGAGAAAATAAAAGATTTAATAACACTTAAAGTGTTTTTAAGCAATAACTTACAAATAACGTTTTATTGTCATCTCAACTTGCATGTTACTGCTTAAAAAATGTTGACTATGTTTTTAAAACTTTTTTATTATTTTTGAACAGCCCAGTTTTATTTTTTTGTCTTATTATACGTAGTTTTCGACATTTTTGGAGAACTACTCTTTTATTTTCGTTATTTATATATTATATAACTTATCTAACTCTACTCTTGAAGAATTTAGTTTTAAATTGTTACTAAATTCCAAAATTAAGCGTTACATTAATTACTGTTCAAAAATTAAATGAAAAATTGGTTTCATAAAAGTATTAATCTCGAAACATTACCATACAGTACCTTCATATTTAATTAAAATACCACATCCATCTAATTAGCTTTGTACGGATCTGTGAGCATCAAAACGTAGGATGACATTTGTAAATCGTATTTAACATTAATTATTTTCGAAATAAAGCTCTAAGATCATTATACTGTCACAGTCTTTCAAAGCTGTCCAACGACTATTTTAATATATCCTATATTTAATATAATCCAATTAAAATAACGGCAAAATTATTTTAAGGTTTGCTCTAACAAAATTTATTTCATTTAGTTATTTAAAACAAAGGCTGTAACATGTATTGTTAGGCTTTAATAATGAAATAAAAAAATAGGAGATTTTCTACGAAATTTAAAAAAAGTAATGTCCTCTATTGATGATATATGGAAAAGAAAATAAAAAGGGGCCAGCACCCATAGATCTTACACTACCTTTGTTATGTTAAAATGTTGGTACCTATTAAAAATTTAAGGATACATACTTAGTATTTCTAATAATCTACTTACGACTTTAAATTTTTAACAACTTAAATATATTGTCTACTACAGACAAAAATATGGCACATATTTAATTAATATTTAACCTGGTATGTCTTTCATAAACATAATAAATATACATTATAAAAAAGAAAGCTATTTTGCAATTTATTAAGTCATATCTATGAAGATTTTGTGAAAGTTTTAAACACTGCTACATATTCTAAGCCGACTATTGCTCATAAACCAGATGAGTCTATTTAGCCAATAATTTTTTTTAATTTCAGTGTATGTACCATTATTGTGGATGCTTTTCTGATATTAGAAAAAATATTATCCGGTAGGAGGCAGGACTCGTAAATCCAGTATAAATTACCACTTTAAAGTTTAATATATCAAAAATCATCCCTGTATCGAAAAAGTTTTTATGACATACCACCGTTAGTTTTGAAAGATATATTTAACCATACTTACAAAATGTAGTGGGTGAAAAAAAATTATTTTTACATCATTTTACATAATTAAATGAAACTACGCGATGTAGTATTATTTCTACTATCTTTAATTTCTTTACCACGACCTAGGTTTCGTTGTATTACAACATCTTCAGATGGGATATTAGCAAAGATCTTTGCTAATATCCCACCTGAAGATGTTGTAATACAACGAAACCTAGGTCGTGGTAAAGAAATTAAAGATAGTAGAAATAATACTACATCACGTAGTTTCATTTAATTGTGAATAATGAATTTCTACAAAATTAACGCCAAATATATTCAATCTTTTTACATGTATAGAAATTACTTTAACATTTTTTTAAAGATTTTTAATACCTATGTAGACACTATAAATATGAGTAATAACGCCCAATTTCACCATTATAACACTAAAAATCTGCGAGTAAAACGACTGTGATATACAGATGGACATGACGAAACTATAAGGGTTCTTATTTGACTACAGAACGCTAAAAAGAAGTCAAATTATAGAAATAAAATTATGACATAACTTGGCGGCGAAGAGAGAAAACGAATTTTCACAAGACTAACATTTTTTTGCACATTTGGTGTTGTACGTGTTATTTTTCCAATATTTTCATAGCTGTTACAAGAAAGTGTAATAAATGACTGTTAATATTCCAAAAATAGGAGGATTACATAATTATCAATAAAAGCGATATAAATTATATTGTTTCTCTTTCCGAAATAATATAAATTTTTGGAAAAAATTGTTAAATAGTTTTACGAAGGTTATATTTATTTTTATTACCAGTGAGTATTTTGGTAACAATAAGAACAAATGAACGATGAATAAAGTTAAACATTTTATGACTATTTAATGGTTAACGACACTAAATAAGAAGAATGTTATTGTCGTTTCCCAGAAATTCATTAAAGTGCAGGGCAGTGCACCTCCAGTACCAAGCCGCACTACCGGACATTATACCCTTTACCAGTAATGCTTCGCAGCTATTTTGACATCCACACACATCAGCTCCAGTGCATATTGAAAGGCAGATTTAAGTAGCTTCTATGAATAGTTTTCAAACATTTATCGCTTTAATAACCACAGTTGTTAGGTTTTATAAACGTTATCATATGACAAAGCGATGGGGAAAGAAGAATTTATTATGACTGAGTTCAGTATTTTAATAGACATAATATTTAACAAATCTAGGCGTAAGGCTCTAACTCACTTATCCACACTCGTCTAGCAAAACTTCTATAAGATCTTGATTGTTTTTACTCACTATTTTCATGGGTAATTTTTTAAAAGGCTACTTGACGCTTCTCACAATTTTTAATGAGATTTACTATACGTTTATGGGAACATAATTGTTTTTTAAAGCATAATGGTTATAACTGCTTTTTTACCATAATAAATTTTGTAACCGTAATATAATTACAAAAATGCAATTTATTAAAATGAATAAAATAAATTTTAAATAAATTCTCATTTACCGTACCAGATTCAATCATGTATCAAATTCAACTCTGTTATTGATGAGACAGTTTATATAATCCATACTACGTCTTTGTAGGGTACCTAGAAACACACTCTTACAGACTTTTGGGGTATGGAGATAGGTATTTACTAACTCAGTCGCTGCATATAATTAAAACCACAATATCTATTTAGAAACGATTAAATTTTTTACGTATGTAACACTTGAAAAATCTGAAATGTATTAGCTAGAATCGAAGAAAAAGGTTATCTTAGCGTATCTATCAAGTTTCAGATGTACGAAGGAAGTTTCTGCTTGTCCATAAATTGTAACATGTGGTACCAGAAAATAAATAAATAAATCAGCTAGGTTTATGATCATAGATTCGCTTAGTATTCCTAAAGAAGTATATAAGTTGCCTACAGGCATTATAAAGAAATTCTTGTCATTACCATCAATTTATTTTCCGCATTATACACCATCGAGGTAAATAAAATGAGCACTTCGAAACGTTTGAATAAATTGAAGTTTAAGGTTGGTCGCGTCTTGCGCTTATTTAATCGTCTGGAAACCACACGAGGCTACATGCGTCAAATCGTAAAGGTTTTGGAACAATTTTCGGCAATCAACTTGAATATTCAAGTTTACTGCCCTCAATTTTCGTCTGGTCCTTTATCATGGTTGTACATTATATTCCCATTCGCTTAATGAGCTCATATTATTATTGATCCACATTTTGTGTGCACGTCCATCTTGATTATTAAAGAAACACCTTGCGATTGTTTTGAATAGTTAAAAATACTTTATTAAGTTTTGGGATTTGAATATCAAAATGCGGAATCAAAATTATCCGAAAATTTTTAATTGCTAATATTATCACATTTTAACAGGTAAATCGGTTCACTCAGGGTTGAAAAATATACAAAAGAGATATTGAACTACTAGTAGGGATAGTGCACTACCTTGCGATTATACTGTAGTCAGTTATATTATAAAGTAGGATATAATAATTCATTTGCAATAAAGTAACAACATTTTTAATTTTCAAGTTAGTTTTCCATCACCTATCTCGAATATTTTATTTTGATAGTTATTAGTGACACTCAAAAATAAAAAAATATTTGATAGACGTGTCGTTACTTTTTTTTTTAAAATCTGTGTTTCAAGATAATTCGTGCATTCAAAAATATTTAAAGCTGAGAAATATTCAGTTAATTCTTTTTTATGACAGAAGTTATTTTAAAGTGGAAAATCTAAGAATATTATATTACAGTATTTAGACCTAGTTGATAATACATTCTATCTTCAAAAATATTTAATGCAAAAAAAATTATTTGCGACTACAGAAAAAAATTATTAAGCATTCGTTAAAATAAATGCGATTATCGTTCGAGATTAAAGAATTTTAAAATGAAAAGCTTATTTTTCATTCTTCAGTTGGGCGTTTTTTGATGTGAAATTGTAGATTGTGTATTAAAATTACATGCCTTTTAAAATAAAAAAGGACCCATTTATCTTTTTAATTAGTTTTATATAAGTTAATTTTATAATTTTGATTTTCTCCTCAATCGCACCCCGTTTAATTCTTTTCGTTAGTGAGTAATTCAAATTATATCAAAGTATTTCATAATGTTTGTTTCAGAAAAATATATTGTAAGAAGTTACTTTTAATGCAAATTTTGAAATCTACTTACTACATTTTTCTGCGAATAGAAGAAAAACCTCTGAAAAATGTAATACCTAGCACAGTTGTCTTAAGTAAAACAGAAATCTTTATGCATAGTTAGCGACAAATACGCGGTTTTCTTGTCTGAAAATGATTACAAAAGAAATTTGTGATATGAAAGTCAATATTACAAGTATTAAATATAAAAATTAAATGAGTTAAGACAAATTATTTAAAAAGTAGTTATTGAAAGTGTTTGAAGAACATATAATATACACATATAACAACATTCAAGAACGCTCGATGAAATGCATTTACACCATTAAAATTTAATGATTCTTTTTATTCGTTCTCAAGCATTATTATAAGAACCGAAATATATTTTATTACTATTTTACAAAACAAAAGCAAGTTCATATTTCAACACTCAATTTATATTTTTTTCCGTTATGGTCGCGTGCATGAGTTAATTCGCTATCACGAGAGCTGAAACGATAACAAAAGGAAATTTTTTCTCTCATGCTTGGATGTATAGAAGACGTGTATACTTGCTTGGGTCGACCTCAACAGTTACATGGGTTTTGGATATCCATAGTCATTCAGGATATTCTATATCCAGCCATTCAAACAATTATGATAAAAAAAAGTATATTTATATATATATATATATATATATATATATATATATATATATATGTTCCAAAAATCTACTGGCACCAGATTATGCGTTTAGCAATATAACATCATCAGACAAGATCCCATTGATCCAATTGAATCAAATTTCAAACGAACTTTGATCATATCATATGAACTACTTATACTTATGACATTACAGGTAACTATGTGAATAAAATATCACAAAAAACAGATAAGAGTATACTGGCAATCCATTTTTTCTAAACTATGTTTTTTTTTCATACAAAGCTTTTTTATACCTTTTACTGTGAACTAGAGTATTTTAGTTAAGCCATAAAGACGTCGACTATTCGTAGGGATGTTTTTCAAGTTTTCTCATAATCAGGTGTCCATTTAAACACAAAAACTACAATCAAAATATGTTGTAGGGATACCGTTAGTCCTAAGCCTGATTCACACTTATCTATTTTCGCCTTATAAAGAACACATGTAAAATTACCAAATAAATTATATAATTTTACATAGATTCTAGTATTCACGACTACTTTGATTATCATAAATATGTATTAAAAACTATTATACCAGAGTAATACCTCTACAAATTACCTTAAATGTCAATTTAAACTATTTTTTCCACCAGTTTTTCTCTCGATCGAATAAAAATGTAATTGCACGCCATAGTTTATTAAATCGAAAGATTAAGATTTCTGTGAAATTTTCTTAAATGTGAATTAAAGTATTGATGATGATTGATGATATTGATTTTGAATATATGAATTGTCACAATTTTGTTAAATATCTACCAATAAAATAGAAATATGGATATCATCTCTCGTTAAGCATAACAAAATTTACTTTTAATTCTTTAAATTTTTGATTAGACAACGCCAATATGAACTGTGCACTCTTGGTATAGTTGTGTGCAATACATACCACATTAAACTATAAACATCTAAAAAGTGAAAGTATTATCTGAAGCCAGAAAATATTTTCATAATAAAGATATGTAGTGTGCACATAAATTTTGCAACCAAACTCACTTTTACTTATTCTCTATACACGAAATGCAAATGTCCTTATTGATATGGTAAGTACTATGGACTACGTGCATTTATGGGTAATTTTCATTTGCAATTGTATGTTGATTGATTGTTGAGATTTTTCTAGTTTTTATAGATATTTCATTGCTTAATTAATATATTTGAAAGTGATAATTCAACTTGTGTGCACATTTTTCTTAAACATTATTTGACAAAACAGGAATTATAATAAATTTATTGCCAAAATATAATACCATGTGGTGTGCACGAAGGAGGGCTTATTTTTCGAGGTGCTTTTTCCTTTCTATACTGGCAACACATTTGAATTAAAAATAAGTTTTATAGGAAATTTGAATAAATCCAAAGGAAAAACGGTTCCGTTTTGTGCATTTATTATTGTTGCACACATGAATGCAGTTGCATTTGCCTCCATTTGTGTATTAGTATTGGGAATACTCCTGGCAATATCAAAAAGTAACCTTTGGCAATTTGTCATTTTGCCGGCAAAAAAATAGTAAATTGTGTCATTTGGATATACTTTTTAAATTTAAGTATTGGCGTGAAAATTAATATTTCAAAATTGCACGTCGATTTCTAGAACTTGTTCTGTTTTGGATTATATTACGGTGGTCACACGCCCTGGTACAATAGCTTATTAAATTAATACAATTTTGTTATTTCTATTAGGTCGCGTCGCTTTGTTTTCTAAAGTTTCCAATTTTGTAGATAATTCATTCATAATTTTTTTTTTTAAAATATTACAATTATCCAGAATAGCTGGTTCTTCAAGGGATATTGCACCAGCTAAGAATTAATTGTGAGAGAATGATATCATAACTATTAAATGTAGAATCGACATATTGTATGTCAATAATGATAAAGCACATTATTTACATAATGCTTTTACATATGTTGAAAAATAGGTATCAGGGGGAAGGGTAATTTTTTCGTACATATATAATATATACTTAAATCGGCTGAGCCAGTTTTTAGAGTGAGTAGTCACATCATTAATTACGACTAGTTTCTTCGATCCATCACGATAATAAGTCCGGGAAATCTAAAATGATTAAATTTTATAATTCAATGAATGCAAGAGGGGGAAAACTGATCAGAAAAACATAAAAAATATAAAAGAGGATATATGCGAGAATATCAAGAGTGTAGAAAAAAAATTGAAGACTATCAGGTGTTGGAGCTCTAGGTGCTAAATCTTGGAAAATTTCCCTAAAATATGATTTTAGAAAAGATGTCAAAAGTGATAAAAATATTATGTAAGATATTCAAGAAAGTGTTTCATTATTTTAACTTATCTAGCACCATTAAGAAATGCCGTAACGATAGAGGACAGACTAGAATATTTTCTTCAAAAATCATGTAGAAAATATTTAACACTTGTACCATTTAGATATTTATCATATATTTATTGATACTTTAGAGCTATCCAGTTAAAAAAAAATTATGTACGACTGTTTGGGATCGAAAATAAATTATATTCAAAATTCGAGATAATTAAAGTAAACCATACCAAGAATAAAGATTAAGAAAGACAAAAAAAAACCACCATATTTTGGTTGATATCAGTATATTAAAAAGTTTTTTTGAACTCTTAAGTATGTAACAGTACTTACCTTTTCTAGAAATCCATATAATTTATGATACTGTATATTTTTGCGAATATCTTAATTCAGAGCAGTCTTTTTTAATTTCGTTAAAAATACCTTCTTCCTCTTCCCATATCATGGAAATAATAAATGTTAAATTTCTAATTAAAAAAAGGTCAAGCCGAAGACGGAACATGATGAATGAATTGAGTCTTGGCTAATTACACAGTCAAGTAAAAGAGAGATTGAAAAAGTTGAAAAAATGTTATATATAGACAAAATGATTATAAAAAAGTCCAATTTTTTCCGCATGTATTCCAACATGTTGAGAAAAAATCAATGATTTTCAGTCGATAAATTAATCAATGCCCGAAGCTTTTTTCCACATTAATATTAGAGATACAAATAGCTTTGAATTATGTATTATTAGCAGATATTCAGGAAGTTCTAACAGAATATGCGCCACAGAATAAAAGTTATTTAGGGAGTTCTGACAGAATATACGTGAAAATTAATATCGATTCATGCATAATAAAAAAAAATTACTGAGCTGTGATTATTGAAATAAAAATATGAAAGAAAATTTGTAGTAACTCAAAAAGGTTTTTCCGTTCCCATTTCAGCAACAAGATTTTTTTTTAATTCTTAAGACTGTGTGTTTAATATACGATTACCTTTCTGATCGATTGCAATAACTAATGTAAACGCTAAGTGAGCAGCAAGAATAAAGTGCGCTAATTTTTTTGGGCATCCGTACTTTTTGGACATTTTCTACGGTTAAAGGACATATTTACAAAATATCGCCGTTCGAGAACATATATTTACTAGTCGTAAAAGCAGTAATACGGATACAGGCGTAGCGTCGCTAAGCGCGTAATGCTTGTGATGTGCAACTAATTTATAGTCTATTGGCATTACTTGACCACCTACATTATACTTAAAATGAAAATACGTGTTTAATATTTGTTTGGTAACCAGTTTTATTTATTTTGTATTAATTAAGATTTTATCTATTAATCAGACCTGCTAACTAGAATGGTAGTATACAATGATTTTATTGCCGCTTTATGGAGGTAGAAATAACTCGGGACTATATATTAGTCTTTCATCTTTTGATATGCGCTTTGGTTGACTAACTGGTTTCTATCTGTAAATCAAAAACAAGGCTTAAGAATATATCCACTAAGTTGTCATATTTTTACGTAAAAATTTAAATACAAAAAAATTTTCTTCTATAATATCTATTTTCGTACATATCTTCCATATTTAGACAGGACAATTCTACAGTTTTATTTGTCCTTTTTTCAAGATCAAGCAGATTAACGTGATTTAATCAAAAGATAGCTATGGGTCAGGAAATTTAGAAATAAATTTTGTTTCAAAATAATACCACCTTGACTAAGGTGTTTATAAATGTATTTTGATTTAGAGTTTGCCAAAATATTTTTCAAATTTTCTTTTCAATTTTCCAATTTTCCTTTTTATTTACATGTATTGTCTTGAAAATCGTTTGAAAAGCATAATATTAACGTCTCCAGAGACTTGCCGAAATTATTAAATTCATTAAAATGAAGAAGTAAACTCGAACCAGCGGATGTGGATATTTAACGTCTGACTTTTTGTTCATTATATAGTGCTTGCTTTTATTTTTTCAAGTTAAGAAGTTTAACACGGGTTTATGGAACAAGATAGAGTTTCTGAAACTTCTAAATTATATTGTCCTTACGAATTCACATTAATGAAGCCTTTAAGGAAGTAAAACTGACATACAAATATTTTTGTCTTGTTTGCAAAAACCCTAAAAACACAGGGTTTTGCTAAGTTCATCAAATAAATAATCTACGTTTGATGACGTTTCCCACACAAACTTCTCATTTTCTGTGGAAAGAAAACTTCATGAACTTACTTGAACATATCAGTAATGCGTGTATATGACATCGTGTTTTTTACTTTCTTTAGCTCATAAGTCAATAAGATGATGAACGAAATACAGGCAATATTTGACTAACTTAAAGGCTTTAATATTATTGTAAATTTTTAATCCACATACTTACGAAAGAATATCTATTAACTTAAGAAAATTCTGTGCACATCGTACTGACGCTAAGTAGTCACAAGAATGGCATCACAAAAATAAATGCAAGACTTGATTATGAGTGTGCAAACTCTCAAGTTAGGTATTTAATATCGCATCCTGATTAAAGTGTCAAACTTTTTCGGTATTGTGTACAATACTTGATTAGGGTTTTAATATTGTGTTAATATTCTTCGTATCGTTATAATTTGTACCGCCGAAATCATAATGTTAATGGGATATTCGAACTGCATATATATTAATTTATTTAATATTTCGTTAGTATAATGCAATTAACCTTTTGGCGCTATCCAAAATATTTTATCGGGATTTACGTTATTTATTATTTACCATGAACTAATATAACGAAATAATATGTATGAATTTTTATGTATAGATTATACCTAATTACATAATTATTTGTGTAAATTTTGACATATAAATTTTTAAATCGATTTTATAACAAAAAAACCTACTAAATACGACAGAAAGTCATACTGCAGTAATTAAATATATAAGAAGAAAAAGTATCGCAATTATACGGGAAGTGAAAAGTTTGCAGTGGAAAAATTACTTTTATCAAAATTTATCATCGAATTTATTAAAAAATGAATAAGTTATGAGCTTCAAAATTTATATGTTCCTTTCTGATTCACTCCTATGAATTACAACAAATTTTACTAAGTACGACGTCTTACTTTCGCGTGACTATCCTCGTCTTCACGTTGAGTATAAAACTTATACCAGGAGTGTAAACTTATAATTAATTATAATTAGTTCAATATTTTAGATTTGCATACAATTGTTTCACTTCTTGTCAGCTTTTTTATTGAAATGTGAACGTTCCCACATATTCATTTGCATGTGGACGTTCTGAAAATACCATAAAGTTAGTTTTAAGGGTAATTTACTATAAAAAGGAAAAAATAAATTTAATTTCGTTAAGTTCACTTTTTTACATTTTATTTAAATTTGTTATACAGGGTGTCCAGTGGCAGATTTTAATGATTGAAAAATTGTAAAAAAACTACACCTCTAATACAAAGTAGGTTTATTTTAACTTTATAACAACAAATTCGGATTAAAAACCACGTTTTCCAAATGGCGGCCATCTAGTCTGACACACTCTTCGAGTCTAGCACGCATGTTTTCAAAAACGGGTTTGCAGAGCGACTGACGTATCCTATGTATTTTCTTTGTTAATGGGCGATTCCGATAAAGCACAGCCCATAAGTTACTTCATATTCAACAAAATCAACCATTAAAAACTTCATCGGAATCATTTTAGCGGCTTGTGATTCATCCGCAAACAAATAAACATGATCACATACAAACAGCCATACATTACAAAAGTAATATATTGTGTTCGATTAAGTTTTTTCATAATATTTTTTTCGTAAAAGTTAAAATTACGCCAATTCTATAGTTACATTTTATGTGCGGACTGCAAAGAACATGGTAATAAATTTATACAGCTTAATATTAAACTTAGCAAAGTAATTAAATTATGTATATTAACAACAGATTCATCAATTAAAAAAATTTACAAAATAAAATAAACTTAAAACTAATGCATACTATATTTCATTTGAAAAATGTTATGCTCGTAACACGACCGAAAACCAAGTCAGCTCTTATTTACGTATTGCTAACTCAAATATATACCGCTTATCATTCCATATTTCACAACGAAACTACTCCACATCTCATCTCTAGTCCATCCATGCCCATTTCGCCAACGAATATTCAGGTTGAAAATTTCATTACGCAATTTAAAATACACGTGGCTCCATCTGTTGATGTATATAGATACACTGTACAAAGCTAAGCACTTCTTTGTTGATATTGTACTAATGTAATGTAAATTAATTTTTAAAAATATTAAGTTGCTATATCTTCTTATTCAGTAAACCGATTCCTATGAAATAAATTAAATATTACTTCAGGTAGATCCCTATATTTAATAGACATGTCTATTAAAATCGAGTCAGTAGTTTTTACGTGATTTATATTAAAAAAAAGAAAGGAAAAATGAACTGATAAAAATTCTGAAAACAATATTTGGTGTTATATTACTTCTTTTCTGTGCCTTTAAATATTTTTTTTCCCTAAATATCTGCAATGCACAAACTAGAGTTATAATACATGTATATATACAATGAAAAAAAATTGCTTAAATACCCAACTTCTCACGTTATCACGTATATATTAATTAATTTTGCAGAAACAGATATACGGTAATTTTTTTAATTTTCAGATAATTTCGTATGTATATATATATATATATATATATATATATATATATACATATATATATATATATATATATATATATATATATATATATATATATATCTATGTATATGCATGCGTGTGTATTCTAAGTTGGTTATTATGTATAACACACAACTCATAAAACAGCGTTATAAAATTTAACAGTAATTTCCCAACTCCAACGAAGACCCAGATGTAGTCTGATAAAACATATAGTTTCATTAAAACCCCAAATTGCAGACATAATTATTTTCGGGCTTTTAATACATCATCATTTGTATAATAAAACTGTTTAACTTAAAAAGTATGTATTTTTCTTTTAATATTTAACTTTTTGGTGGGCTTTGTTTAAATAGCATGGTTTTATAACGTCACGATGGGCATCATTTCTTGTGGCTTATTTTTGCAACTTGATTGCTAAGTCTTATGATTTACATAGACCCTACAATTGCAGCGTCAGAACTGAGGAATTGGAATGCTGAGTTCAATGACAGAGTCTCTGCAATAATTCTGAGATTCACAATACTATTTAAAAAATAGCAGATCCTCAAGCCTTATAATTTTGGCCAGCAGTATACCAGCAGCATCAACATTTATGGATCGAAGTTTGAAGTTCTCATAAGGTTGTATTGTAATGGGGAATGAAAACCTATGCAAAGTTATTCGTTCCCCATTATAATACAAATACTGAATACCTATGCAAAATTTCACGAGAACGAGTTAAGTGGAAATAGATAAAAAAATTGGTCACACCATATGAATCGAGAACAAAGACATCGTGAAACTAAATAAACCCTTTTAAAAATGACCTGAACTCTATTATATATAATCTATACGTCTATAAAACATCATTTTGTTTTAATAAATATATATTTGAGAAACGGAACATTTATTTCTATATTTATGTGTATTCCATTACGAAAATCTTACTAATTAATTTAAAAAAATTAATTTGTTTCCTCGTATAGTGTAGGTATGTACGCCTTCCATACTAGATAGTCATGCATGTTATGTACATTATTTGATTTAGATGAATGTGTTTCTGCTAGAAGGTGG
Source organism: Druceiella hillmani (assembly GCA_039881145.1). NCBI lineage: Eukaryota > Metazoa > Arthropoda > Insecta > Lepidoptera > Hepialidae > Druceiella > Druceiella hillmani. The sequence continues at coordinate 104,288,558 of JAYKKI010000001.1, read as the reverse complement.
CTCTGTGTTATTTATATGCTAAAATTTATTTCAATTTTGTTAGAAAAAACGAATTAAGTTTTCACTAGATTTCAATTAGATAGCGCTGTATTTTATTTTTATTATTGCATATTTTACAATTTCTTTTAAAAGTATGTAAGTATCCTTAAATGTATCTAAGTATCCACTCTATTTTATAAGCAAACTTTATGTTCCTTGTTTACTGTTTTTCATTATATTTCTTTAATTTCTTGATTGTCTTCAGGTAAACCTCTAGTAATGCAATTATTTCATAATTTTGACTTTAGCAAGTAGACTTTAGTAATTTGAGCTTAAAATTTTGATTCGTTTTAGATACGAGATGGAAGGTAAAAAAATAATTCACAAAATAGTTTTGCAATTCAAATAACTTTTCCTTTCGGTTGAAATACGGTATATAAAACTAAAAAAAATCTATTATTTCGGTTTTTTCAGAACCATTTAAAATTAATATATAAATGTTCTTAAATTTTAGTAATTGACATGTATTGACTGAAACATATATTTTATCACTCTACAACATTTCTAGGTTGGCAGGTTAAATGTCTTGCTGATATCATAAATGTGTTCTCAAATAATTTTTTTTTGTTTCTTTTTTAGGCCTGCAAATCTAAAAATCTCGGAACATGAAGAGTATGTCGACATTTTAATTTTCCTTGCTCTTATGTAGATGCGGATTATCAGCTCTCCAATTGTGGATGTAATAATTGGAGATGAAGACTAAAATCCCTCATCATTCAATTTTACTTACAATATTTTAAGTATACTCCAGAAGTAAGTATCGATGACAGATGAAGATGTTCTTGAAGCCGAAATTTGAGAACGAGAATAAGGAATTTTGAAGCGTTTTTCACTAAAATTTTACTAGCATTTAATAACATACGTTTTTTTAAATAATGTCGATCTTTAAAATGCTTACTGACATTTGAAGAATAACTTAGTTTTTGAGCTATTAATTTCAGATTCATAAAATCGACTAAAATTTTCTTGATTTTTTCTTGAAGATATAAACTACATTTATGTGATCAATGCAATGTTTCGGAATATTTAAGTGGAATGAAAATTTTTTTGTTTAGTTAGACAAAATTATTATTAATGTAGATTATAACTAAATAAATAACTCAGCGAAATAAATTATGGATTTACGAAATATACACATACATAAATACGATAAATTTACAATACTTATGTACATAAATAGGATAAAGTGCTATCATGTGTGGTTACGTACACGCTGTTCTTTAATTATGATAATTGCCTCAAACAATTTCTTTGCATAAATAACTTCAGAAGTAAATTTTCAGCGTCTTTTATAATAACCATGCAAATGATAACCTGTTAATCATTATTCGTGAAGTCTTAAGGGTAAAATGAATTTTGGCTGTTGTATATAAATAATATTCTCTGCGATCAAAAAGGCCACCACTATGTAAAAGAAAACCGTTCGCTTTTCGCCCTGATTGATTTTTCAAATAAATTCAGACCAATTTCGTAATTCGTAATGATCAAGTTGTCGGTATTGCGGAGATTGTATGATCAGCTTGTATTTTATAGGCTCTTTGTTTGCTCAATAAATTAGATAAAATAATGGCTTATTGGGCTGTTACATTGAGTTGGTACGTGTAACTGTATATTTTTATATAATATAACCCAATTAAATCGTTAAAAAAATAAGTAGTAGTCCGACAAAAGAAACTTGTCTTGTCTCTTTTCCTGTTAACATTATGTCGATACTTACGTATTTGTAAGGTTACTATGGCACCATAAATACTATTCTACTTGTAATGAAATGGAAAGTGGTGATGTGTTTGTAATTTACGAATATACATCAAAGCACGTGCGTACGAAAGTGTACGCTAGTAGTCTAGTGTGTGTGATGCTCATATGAATGTGTGTGCGCGTATGTGCTTTAGAACGCGTGAAGGTGCATGTATACGTGAATTCAAATTTGGGTAAAATATGGTGATACTGGTTTTAGTGGATATAGTAACGAACCGTTTTATGATTGATAATATTCGATAACTTCCGTTTTCTAGCGAATATATATAGATTATTTTCTTGTGTAATCCAAAGCATGGTAGAAAATTTAAAATATCGGTTTTGTGGAACATGACTCTAAATTTAAGCATCTGGCATTTCCTGAGTAAAAATTAAGCCACTATTTGGGTTATTCTTTATATTTATTCTTAATAATAAATTATTTATTTTACATATTAATTTAATTTTTCCCAACTAAATAATACTAGGTGATGTAGATGTAGTATTATTTCTACTTTGTTTGAATTCTTTACTACGACCTAGGTTTCGTTGCACGACAACATTTTTAGGTGGGCAATTTGTAAAGATAGAAGATATACCTAGGTCATTGTAACGAATTTAAATAAAGTGGAAATAATACTATACCACGTAGTTTCATTTAGTTGTGAAAAATTAAATCAAAATGAATTTTTACAAAATTTACCCCAAATATGTTTAATATTCTACATATTTTCAATGTGGTATTTTTATATATTGAGCATGTTCCTTTAAACTGAGAAAAAAAGCTTTTAATATTTTTAATGTATATTTTATAACATAAGGAAATAATATTTTAATACCGCTTTGAATTAGTTCCTATAAAAGAAATTGAATTTAAGTTAATTTGCCCTATGAAATTGTCGTACACTCTTATATCTATGGTTTTGCTACTGGTTATTACTACCTTATCCGAACAGCGTTCAAACTTGAATACACAAATTCAAGAGTATGTCAGTAGTTTCCATAAACACAATTTATATTTTTAAGGTACTTTTAAGAAATACATACCATTTGTGTGGGGACTTTGTTTCCTTAGAAACTTCTCGAGGATTAAAAGTGTGAACGAATGTAGAAGGCTGAATGTGAATCTGTGATGATAATATCTTTTGAAAGAGTCACAGGCGCCGTGGCTTCTCATAAATTTGTATCCAGTCTCTCTTATTGACTTAAACACAATCATCTTTGAATAGCGTGAATGAAATGAAAAAATTAAATATTTAATTTGTGAAGATCTAAGAGGTACTGCGCGAATACTTGGATTTAAATTTGAAATATGTTCGCTTATTAAAATATTTTCCGTAAACTATTTTGACATTCAAGTTTCACAAAATTATGGTATGATATTAATGTTATTTGCGTTAATTTTTGTATTGAAGTATACAAGATATTTGTTTTTGAACATATTTGTTTACAAGAAATTTCTTTATACAAATAATAATCAATTCTCTTTGCAATTAGTAGCACTATCTTAACTAAATAACGGTCAAGAAAAAAATTTAAATTTTAGAAAACATTCCTCGTATAGAGGGATGGAAATTATTAAGACTTTTTAACAAATTTGATTATTTTTCTTAAAGACTTAAGGCTTAAAATTATTTGGAATTTAAATTATCTGTTTAAAGATGTAGTGGTTGCAAATAAGTTTGTCATAATTATCTATATTGTTTTAATTTCGTATGTCTGGAAAGAAATTTCTGGATCTAACAACTCTTATTTAATCCTCTTTTTGAAAAGAAGTTTTGTGTCAAAGTCAAATTTCTGTTAAAAAAAATTATGTTGTAACTTATTGTATATTTGAATAGAATAATGTTAAAACCGTATGGTGATACCTAGACGGACACCAAAAATATGAATTGACGTATGATTGCCTAAGATTTTGAACAATATATCTAAGCATTTTGTCTGATTGCTTATTAAACAAGCAATAGGAAGAAAGCTACAAAAATAAAAAAGTGGGAAAAAGAGCAAAGAGGCAAGATAAGAAGATACGGAAGTAGATTTTGTGGAACAGTTCATAAATAAAATAATTTTAAAAAGACATAAAACTAAAAACAATTGAGAACTCTGCAAGAAAATCAATAGACCTTTATTCTGACAGGTTTAAAAGTCAATCGACAGAAAAAAGAATAACCAAAATCTGTCAAGAATTGCTACATCTAGAGAGTTCCCATAGGTATATATTCGTACGTACAGAAAAACGCACTTAAACGTGTGTACTACTTGTAAATGTATTGTTACTAATTGTGAATGTATTAAAAAAAATTAAAAATTGCATTTTTAAAGAGAACGTACTTTTCAGAAGAACATTGTTGTCATTGGTGTTACACTAAAGCCTTACTTGGAATCACTGGTTCACGACTTGGCATGCAGCATATATTGTTTATCCCCAAATTTAATGAAATTTCGACTCATTTTTCGAATCAATTCCATATCGACCATAACAATAAGTTCTAAAAATTTGTTTGTTTTTTAGACTGTATGAAATGTCATAATACGGGATAAAAACAATAGTTTTCACTTAAAAAACTTATTATTATACATATACTGACGTGAGTTCATATTCGTATTCTGAGGAAGGTGAGGAAAGGATAAGGGCGCAAAAGGAGTAAATTTTTTCTTCAAAGAGTAAATTTTTTCAATCAATCCTACATAACATTTATTCAGGATATCTTCCTGATACCTATAAGGATCCAGTTGATTTAAAAGTTGTGGAAGTTGGATAGAAGTACGAGTAGAGGTGTGTTTCAAATAAGTGAATAAGTTTCTAGAACGTAACAAAAAGACGTTTCCGCTGTAAACACAAATTTATGTCAAGATCTAATAATTGTATTGAGTTCAAGAGAAATTATATTGAAACGTTTTCGTTCTTTTATTTAACTTAAAATAGCATGTGCATAAAATATGCAGTCAACTAAATAGCATGTGCTTAAATATGGGGAGCGGCGACACGGCACATCGCCGATCGCGGACTTTTACTTACGATACGCGCTATATATTGTTCATTATATTATATATTATTTATATACAGGGCTATAATGATAATCAGTACAATTTTGTCTTTAATTTCGACAAACTTAAAATTTGGTCTAGATCATTCTTATTAAGTTCCTTCAAAACCAGTTCCACATTTTCAAAAATTATCTTGGAAACCAGACAGATAGATAAAATAAAAAAGGATGTTTGAATTACAATAACGTGCAAATAATCATGAGTTTAAAAAAGGCTGTTATTTCGGAATCACAGAAAAATACTTCAATTTTATTTATTTGAATGGATTAATTGACCAATTAAATCAGTTACAATTTAAATAAATTTCCACTGACTAAATATGGAATATAATTGCCGACTTGGGCGAAAGCTTTTTTGAAACCTAATCAGATCGTAACTACCTGCCGCCTAAGTACTTTCCGAAAGTATTTTCTGAATTGACATCTTTATTATACAAACGATTTAATTTTCTATTTTTTAAACCCGTGTAGCTAATAATTTTTTATATTTATTCTATACTAAGCTAGTGGTTTCCATTGTGCCGTAATGAAGCACTATCCTTACAGGTACCGCACGTCCATTTTTTAATATAAATTTGTATGGGTTCGTTGCGAATGTAATAGTAATTATAACCTTTACATTGATAACTGATAAATGTATTCTATGAAGTCTTCACTTCACTTGAATATTCATTTAGTTAATCTAATTAAATTTCAAACCATTATCACTGGCTCCCAAAGACTCTTCAAAAATTCGGCTATAGGATCTACTGGAAATATTGTCAAATAACATACTGTTAAAGACATGAGTCTACTGATTGATCAAAGTTTTAGTTATCAATCAGTAGACCCATGGGTTAAACAGTATCATATTTGATTAAGTAGTAGCTGCAATTTCAAATGAACCATGTTAGTCGTCACATTCAGTAGAATGCATCAACGCTCAAGCACCTTTACGTTGTTGCTATTAAATCAAATCTCTTTCTGGGCTTTTGCTTGACTATAGCGATATATTTTATACAAATCATACTAAAAATCATCTTAAAAAATTAGAACGTGTTCCAACACGTGTAAATTGATGGAACGTGTAATTGAGTAGACCATGAAAGCCCATGGTCTACTCAATACATATATTTTTATAATTCCATATAATATTTTAAACAATGTCACTTATCCAACCTATTTCACTAGCAGATTTAGCTACTCGTCTGTTAACAATCTAGGTCAACTCTCTGAAAACTAGCTTAGTCTAATTTTTCCCAAAATTACTAGCACTCTTTTGTAAAAAATGCTTCTTTGATCAAGCTGTAAAACTTTAGAATCAATTGGACCAGTCATTCACCCTAAATAAATGTTTTCAAAAGCTGTCTCAAGATTTTGTTTCCTTCCCTAAAAATGCTGTATCAAGATTTGTATTTATCATTGTTTTCATATTTATAATCAATAAGATTTGTAATTAATATTTTATTTTATTCCATTCTTTCATTTATTTTAATCTTATTTGTTACTTATTCATTTGATTATTCCATTTTTTAACTTTTCCTTGAAGAAAATAAATTATAGTACTGTATAATTTATTTTCTTTAGTTTATAAACGTTGTAAAAGAATATATTCATTTCTGGCGTATAATTAAATTCGCATATTTAATCGTTGTGCTCGACTGAAGGAGGTGGCTCCTCTAGCAATAAGTCTGTCAATAAAAAAAATTAAATATACTAATTATACTTCTTGAATACATTTCAGTTGTTTCGGAAGAATAAAATTATTTCATACCTCGATCACATTGTCACGAGTCAGAGACTTAAATTAATTTTGTAAACGACACGTGCTATTCATTGCATCCGAGGATAGCAGGCAGAAAATGAGTTTCGTTAGATATCGTTCATGCTACGGCGGCTACGATGACGCTAAACAAAGTCATTTACTGTTTTGTGTTCTTTTCGCATTTTGCTCCATCTGATGTTCTACAGAGCGCGCAGATTTCCCATCGTAATCCGTGGTAAGGTCCGTGGCGTAACGGGGATTTTATTTTCTTTATTCCGTGCCTTTTCCTGTTTAAATTGTTTTATCTACTAACTTAGTTCAAATATTTACTTAGATTACTTAATTAGAGTTGGTTAGCTTTATTATAATTTTAACCATTTAAACGGAAATGGCGACAACAGTAAGCAAAACAAGTTAATTCGGTAATTACATCATTGTTATTAACAAATACATTATTGTTATTAACAGTTACATCATTGTTATTAATGATTATTATTAAATAATTATACAATCTGAGAATAGTCTCACAATTATTTTTGTTTGTAGTTCTCCTTACATACTTATTTTAATATTACATTTTATAGGAATTTAAGTACTAAGCAACAAAAGGTCAGTCACAAGAAAATTCCTTAGTAAAGCATTTTCCTTCTTGAAAGATTGTCTAATTTTAGGCATAATTTATTTTACATGACAACCGATGAAACAATGACATCTTATTAAAATGTAGGCTTGAAAACAGTGTCATCGTTATTTTCTTTTTCACTTTGAATTAACTTTTTTTACTCGCCTCACATAGAAAGAAGCTGATGCTTCATCATTAAACGGTGACATTTAGAGTGGAAATGGGACGATGCGTGGAAGGGAAAGACAGCACCTCTTCGTAGAATATTTCAGTTGGTTATGCTTGTAACATAATAACTTTACATACATATTAGATTTATCACATTTTACTTAACATTATACAATTTTTTAAGAATATGAAAGAAATATTTTAGTACTGACAGTGTTAATATTAACAAATAGGCAAATGTAGATTATTTTACACGGAAGAAATAATTGTTAGAAATTAATTAGAAATTATGAAATTAAGAAAAATATATGTTTTTGTCTCTTTAATATTTACATCCTATTGTCATAACACAAATATTTAATGATGATGAAAACGGATAATTGAATGATTAAAAACGGACAGGTATATAGGTATTAATTTAATATTATATAAGTATTAATTTAATACTAGTCCGGTTTTCACTCACTCCACTTTACATATATGTTGCCCCTTAATTTGAAATTTTTCTGAAGAGAAGAATTCATTATTTTTTTATTTCTAATTTTAAATAAATATTTATTAATTTTAGATATGAAAAAAATTAACGATTTTTCCTTTTTTCGGTTATGAGATATGAATATTCTTTTGTATAAACCCAATAAAAATCTTATCTTGATATAATTTTTCATTAGTTCATTACGAATAGTACCTTGGTTTTAGGTAAAACATTTGAAGCGCTAAGATAGGAAATAAAATTTGATCGACATTCGGTATCCCTGTACAGGAGAAGACCTTCTACAGGATTTGTGTAATGTTGTTTTTCAAACACCCTTCGAAAACCTTTAAGAAATTATTGCACATGTCTAATTTATTTTCCGTAAGTCTGTCCCTAAGTAATTTTCTATAAGAAAGATAAGGACCAACGAACTTTTTTATATTCATACATTTATACATTATTACGATATCATTTCTTTCGTAGAGTTTAATGTTAAGTGGCAATTACGGCAAAATTATTTTACACTGTCTTAAGACTTGTAGAAATTATTTTGAAATTAAATAAATATTACTTGAAAAATAATATTGGAAGGCAACACATTTATTTCTTCATTAATCTTTCTCCTACTAAGCTATGGAAAAATTTGCTTTTTACTATTGAGAGTATTTGTGTTTTAAATAAACCACAAGATTTTAAAAAATATTAACTGCTCAAATTCGAACTTGAAACTTTTTCTATATTTTATATCTTACAATTTTTTTTTTAATTTTGTCAAAGTCACGCACAAAGTGTGTGTTTTTGTCATGTTTACACTTTCTTATAGACGCTTGGTTATTATTTAAATTTTAGTTTTTAAATTTAATCCTTCCTCATACTATATATCGTAAACATTTTTATAATAATTTGTGAACACTTAGTTATATAGATGTAAAAGTCAGCATTTATATACTGTAAAATTCAACAGTAAAAAACATTCAGCAGAACTAGAAAAAAATATAATTTCTAGATTTTATATAGTTTAATGTTTCAATAATTCAATGTTCTTTTGCATAGAGTATGTTTTGAAACATGAATTCATTTTGAGATTGGTTTTCTTAAAAAACAAGTGATAATAAATTTTTAGTCGAAAAGTAAATTAGCCTTTATTGTAAAGAAAAATAAATATATTGAGATTACGGGAAAAATTTGTCATGTTTATAACTAGCACTACTGTCTTTTAATAGGTTTCATAATTAGCCTTACTTTAATTTTCATTTTTTTAAGTTATTACAGAATTTACGGAACAAAATAAATGTATTTTTTTATAATGTTATAAATATTTTTTTTAAAAATTACTGCCATATCTTCTATAAGTTATTTTTAATAATTATATAGATATATATAACAGTATTTCAAAAGTTAGCATTATCGATCTTATATATCAAAATTAAAGTAAAATTACGAAATAGACTTGACGTAATCGATTTTCTATTTTGTAAAATTGAGTGAAATGAAAATTCTTCTAATCAATTCAATAAAAGTAAAAAGAAAAAAAACTTCATAATCATCCAACGGCGACCGCATGAACTTTACTTATATTTAAATATATCTATAATTATCAAGTTGTGGAAAAAATAAAAAAAACCTTTTCAGACCCGTGAACAATTTTAGTAATATTTAGTAAATTTGAGCGGAGGTTCCCAATTTTCAATACTTTGAAATGATGAAATTGATTCGGCTACAAATATAACCAGAATTCACATCAAAAATTTTTGAAGATTTTGAAGGATCTTAATAAGAATGATCTAGACCAAATTTTAAAAGTTTGTGGAAATTAAAGGCAAAATGATGACTGACTATCATTATAGCCCTGTATATAAATAATATAATATTAAATATATAATATAATAAATATTATTATAACAATATATTTCGCGTATCGTAAGTAAAAGTCCGCGATCGGCGATGTGCCGTGTCGCCGCGCCCCACACTGCCCCCTCGTCGCGCCGCACCGCACGCAGGCGGTCGCTATTCCCACACTTGCATCCCCACAACTGCAGTACCGCGGTGAACGAAGTTTATGTCACAAGGGCTCCCGATCGCGCGGGCTTAGAAAGCGCGACAGAGCTTATGCCGATGGTCGTTTCGCCGTTCGAAATTAGTTCGCGATATAATCAGTAATATTTAATGCGAGAAGGCGATGTAAATAGTTTTCATAATATTGGTTTGATAGGTATTTATAATTTAGCTCTTTGTTCTGTAGTTCTTAACTTGTGTTTAGCAAGTTTAGTACTTTTTAGTTCAGTTCAAGTAGCAGTTTAATTTTGTTCAATCTTTCATGTTCAAGAGGTAACAAAATATTTTTCTAAGTTATTGAAATAATAAGCAATAATGATTAATGCGAAGGGAGGGAAGAATTCTAAGAAATTTTCTATTTACAAAGTTACAATTTCGTTAATAGCAATTGCAAATAATTTAAGAACAATAAAACCGATAACGTGTATATCGGAACAGGTAAAAAGCAGGGTTTCGAAGTTGTATGTTCCTCAAAAAAATGTCGTCATAAGTGAATAAAATGTTGCAAGTTGGAATATTAAAATTATGTTAAGAGTAATTGGAAATAATTTCAATCAAAAAAGCGAACCTAATGTGTATCGGAAAAAGAATAAAGTCATGTTTCGTAGTTGTCTGTATCGCTTGAAATATCGTTGCAAGTGAACCCCAAAATTAAAGTAAATAGTGTTCGTATTTTTTTTATTTATAAATGAAAAATTTTGTATTCAATATTAACTTTATAACAAAAAATATACCCATTAATACTTTACACGATGAGATACAAAAAAAAATTCACGCCATTTCACATGAACAGGGAGGTGTATTAAAATTGTTTCTCTTTATTTAGTTATATCAAATTCAAATCTTTGCATAAAGAAATTGAGTGCATTATTTATGCACATGCTATTTTAAATTAAAGAACGAAAATGTTTCAATATAATTTCTCTTGAACTCAATACAATTATTAGATCTTGACATAAATTTGTGTTTACAGCTGAAACGTCTTTTTGTTACATTCTAGAAACTTATTCACTTGTTTGAAACACACCTCTACTCGTACTTCTATCCAACTTCCACAACTTTTAAATCAACTGGATCCTTATAGGTATTAGGAAGATATCCTGAATAAATGTTATCAAGGATTGATTGAAAAAATTTACTCTTTCGAAGACCTACTCCTTTTGCGCCTTTGTCCTTTCCTCACCTTCCTCAGAATACGAATATGAACTCACGTCAGTATATGTATTACATATATTTTTTTGTTTTTTAAGTGAAACCTACCGTTTTTATTCCGTATTACGACATTTCATACAGTTTAAAAAACAAACAATTTTTTAAAACTTATTGTTACGGTCGATATGGAATTGATTCAAAAAATTAGTCGAAATTTCATCAAATTTGGGGATAAACAATATATGCTGCATGCCAAGTCGTGAACCAGTGATTCCAAGTAAGGCTTGAGTGTAACAGCAATGGCAACAATGTTCTTCTGAAAAGTACGTTCTCTTTGAAAATTCAATTTTTAGTTTTTTTTAATACATTTACATATAACAAATCCTTGGCGATGTCTATATTAGATCTCTTTTTACGGAAACTGTTTTAAAAACAGTGCTTAAAGTACAAGAATAAAAATAGTTAACAAGTAATGAAAGACATAAGTAAAACAATTTTTCTCGCACTTGCGAAAAATACAAAGACACTAAGCAATAATACCCTCGCAAGTATGAACTTTATTATCGACTAGTGCGCCAAGGAGTTTTGACGATACCATATAATTATATTTAGGTAATTTTATATATAATCTATGTTTGATATAGCTTTTTGATAAGAGAAGATATTCCTCTAAAAATTATACCTTCGTTTTTAATTTTATTTAAATCTTTATATTAACTTAAATTTGCGTTTGAAAATGACACACGTCTTAGTGCGTTTTTCTGTACGTACGAATATGTACCTATGGGAACTCGCTAGATGTAGCAACTCTTGACAGATTTTGGTTATTCTTTTTTCTGTCGATTGACTTTTAAAACCTGTCAGAATAAAGGTCTGTTGATTTTCTTGAAGATTTACCAAATGTTTTTAGTTTTATGTCTTTTAAAAATTATTTTATTTAAGAACTGTTCTACAAAATCTTCCTTTTATCGTGCACGGCGACTGTTCTACCTCCGTTTGGTGTGCATCTTCTTATCTCTCCTCTTTGCTGTTTTCACTCTTTTTTATTTTAGTAGCTTTTTGCTTGATTGCTTGTTTAATAAGCCATCGGAAAGAATGCTTAGATATGTTATTCAAAGTCGTAGACAATCATACGTCAATTCATATTTTTGGTGCCCGTCTTGGTATCACCATACGGTTTTAACATTATTCTATTCAGATATACAATAAGTTACAACATAATTTTTCTTAACAGAAATTTGACTTTGGCACAAAGCGCTTTGACTTTGGATTAAATAAGAGTTGTTAGATCCAGACATTTCTTTCCAGACATACCAAATTAAAACAATATAGATAATTATGACAAACTTATTTGCAACCACTATATCTTTAAACAGATAATTTAAGTTCCACTTTATAATTTCTATCCCTCTATACGAGGAACGTTTTCTAAAATTTAAAATTTTTTCTTAACCTTTAGTTAGTTAAGATAGGGCTACTAATTGCTAAGACGATTGATTATTATTTGTATAAAGAAATATCTTGTAAAAAAATATGTTCACAAACAAATATCTTGTATACTTCAATACAAAAATTAACGCAAATAACATTAATATCATACCATAATCTTGTGATACTTGAATGTCAAAATAGTTTTCGAAAAACACTTTAATAAGCAAACAGTTTAAATTTAAAGTAATCTTAAGTAATCTTCTATCTTTACAAATTGCCTACCTAAAAACGTTGTCATGCAACGAAACCTAGGTCGTGGTAAAGAATTTAAGTAAAGTAGAAATAATACTATATCTACATCATATAGTTTTATTAAGTTGTGAAAAATTAAATTAATTTGTAAAATAAATAATTTATTGTTAAGAATAAATATTAAAAATAACTGAACTAGTGACCCAATTTTTACTCAGGACATACCCGATGCTTAAATTTAGGGTCATGTTCCACAAAACCGAAATTTTAAATTTTTTACATTTTTAAAATTTTTCAATCTGTTTGTAATATATATAATTTAATTGCTTTGGTAAATTTAATATAAGGATGAATAAATTAATTTATTGTGTACTTTGTAGTCTGGACATACAATGTAACTATAGAATTGGCTTAACTATAACTTGAACATATTTACGAAAAAAATATTTATGAGAAAAAAACAAAAGTAATCGAACTCACTATATTATTTTTGGAATGTATACCTGTTTGTCTGTGATTTTTTATTTGTTCGCGCATCAAGCACAAGCAGATAAAAGGATTCCGATGATTTTTTTACTGGTTGAGTTGATTGAATCAGAAGTATCGTATGAGCTGTGCTTTATCGGAATCGCCCATTAACAAAGAAAATATGCACAATTAAATGAAACTACGTGATGTAGTATTATTTCTACTTTCTTTAATTTATTTACCACGACCTAGGTTCCGTTGTATTACAACATCTTCAGGTGGGATATTAGCAAAGATTTTTTTAATAATCAAAGATCTTTGCTAATATCCCACCTGAAGATGTTGTAATAAAACGAAACCTAGGTCGTGGTAAAGAAATTAAAGAAAGTAGAAATAATACTACATCACGTAGTTTCATTTAATTGTGAATAATGAATTTCTACAAAATTAACGCCAAATGTATTAAATATTCAAAGAAAATATGACAAATTTGGCGTTTCAATATAAAGTGTACTTAATAAAAAAAAACGTAATTTTATCATTATTATAGTAAATGATGTTTGGTATATTAACCTTAAAATTAACTTAATGATATTTTCTGTACATACACATGCAAATGACTGTGTGGGAACGCTAGTTATTCATATTTCAAGAAACAAGCTGACAAGAGGTGAAACAATTATATGCAAATCTAAACTGTTGAACTAGTTATAGTTAAGTATAAGTTTACACTCATAATATAAATTTTACACTCGATGTGTATACGAGGACAGTCACAAGAAAGTAAGACGTCGTGATTAGTAAAATTTATTGTAATTTATAGAAGTGAATGAGAAGGAACATATCCTTAGTCTGTACCTACCATTAAATTTTTAAAATCATAACTTATTAATATTTGAATAAATTTGATGATAAATTTAGTTGAAAATCATTTTTCCACTGCAAACTTTTCACTTCCCATATAATTGCAATACTTTCGTTCCTTTTATACTTAATTACTGCAGTATGACTTTCTTTCGTACTTAGTAGGTTTTTTGTTATAAAATCTATTTAAAAATTCGTTTGTCAAAATTTACTCAAATAGTTGTGTAATTAGTTATAGTATGTACATAAAAATTGATACATATTATGTCGTTATATTAGTTCATGGTAAATAATAAATAACGTAAATCCCGATAAAATATTTTAGATAGCGCCAAAGAGGTCAATATCATTATACCAACGAAATATTAAATAAATTAATATATATGCAGTTCGAATATCCCATTAAAATTATGATTTCGGCGGTACAAATTGCAATGATACGAAGAACATTAACACAGTCTCTAAATCAAGGATTGTACACAATATCAAAAAAGTTTACACTTTAATCAGGATGCGTTATTAAAGACATAACTTGAGAGTTTGCACACTCATGATCAAGTCTTGCATTTATTTTTGTGACACAATGCATGTGACACCATTCTTTAGCCTTACTACGACGTGTACAAAATTTTCTTAAGTTGATAGATATTCTTTCGTAAGTATATGGATTAAAAAATTACAATAATATTATGGCTTTTAAGGTAATAAAATATCGCCGGCATTTTATTCCACATCTTATTGACTTATGCGTCAAATAAATTAAAAAAAACACTATGTTATATATGCACATTACTTATATGTTCTAGTAAGTGCATGACATTTTCTTTCCACAGAAAATGTGAAGTTTGTGTGGCAAACGTCATTAAAGGTAGATTATTTGTTTGATGACCTTGGCAAAACCTCGTTTTTTTAAGGGTTCTTACAAAAAAGACGACAAGATTTTTATGTCAGTTTTACTTCCTTAGAGGCTTGAGGAGGATTATTAATGTGAATTCGAAATGATAAAATAATTTTTATAAGTTTCAGAAACTCTATCTTGTTCCATAAACTGTAAACTATAAATTAGTTACACATCACAAGCGCTATGCGCGTAGCGACGCTAGGCGTGTACCCTATTAGTGCTTTTATGACTAGTAAATATATGTTCTCGAACGGCGGTATTTTGTAACTATGTCCTTTAACCGTAAAAATGTCCAAAAGGTAAAAATGCCCAAAAAAATTGGCGCACTTTATTCTTGCTGCTCACTTAGCGTTTATATTAGTTATTTCAATTGATCAGAAAGGTACTCGTATATTAAATACACGTTCTTAGGACTTTAAAAAAAAAGTTATTGCTGAAATAGGAACAGAAAATGCCTTTTTGAGTTACTGTAAATTTTCTTATATTTTTTTATTTTAATAATCATAGCTCAATAATTTTTTTTCGTTATGAACGAATCCATATCAATTTTCACGTATATTCTGTCAGAACTCTCTTAATAACTTATATTCTGTGGAGCATATTCTGTTAGAACTCCCTAAATATATGCTTATAATACATAATTCAAGCCTACTTGTATCTCTAATATTCATATAGAAAAAAAATTCGGATATTAGTTAATTTATTGACAATCATTGGTATTTCCTCAATTTATCCATACGTTAACATGATGGAATACATGTGGAAAAAATCGTACTTTTTTATAATCATTCTGTCTATATATAACATTTTTTCAAGTTTTTCAATCTCTCTTTTACTTGTCTTTGTAATTAGTCAAACCTTAATTCATTCATCATGTCTCGTCTTCGGATTTTTCATTTATTATTTCCATCATATCGGGAAGAGGAAGGAGCTGTTTTTAACGAAATTAAAAAAAAACTGCTCTGAATTAAGACATTCGCAATAATATATAGTATCATACATTATATGGGTTGCTGGAAAAAGTAAGTACTGTCTTATACTTAAGAGTTCAAAAAAACTTTTTAATATACTTATATCAACCAAAATATGGTGGTTTCTTTTTTTTTCTTTCTTACTCTTTATCCTTGGTACAGGTTAATTTCAATTCTCTCGAATTTTAAACATAATTTATTTTCTTTCTCAAACAGTCGTCCAGAAAAAATTTTAACTGGTTAGCTGTAAAGTATCAATAAATATATGATAAATACATAAATGCTACAAAAAATATTGCAAGTGCCAGACATTTTCCACATGATTTTTGAACAAAAATATTCTAATCTATCTTCTATCGCTACCGCATTTCTTAGTGGTGCCAGATACATTAAATTAATGAAACACTTTCCTGAACATCTTACATAATATTTTTATCACTGTGACATTTTTTCTTAAATCACATTTTAGGAAAATTTTCCAAGATTCAGCACCTACAACTCCAACACCTGATAGTCTTCAATTTTTTTTTCTGTGCTCTTGATATTTTTTATGTTTTTTCTGATCAGCTACATAAAAATTGTTCATGTACTTTTTGCAATTTATCTGCTCCCCATAAAATATACCCGTTTAAAAATTCACTCTTCAAAATTTTAGAAAAGATTTTTAAGAGTTTTAGCACATTTTTGTGTAATTCATCAACTGTTTTCCCCCTCTTGCATTTGTTAATTTACAAAATTTAATCGTTTTAGATTTCCCGGACTTATTTTCAATTGTTTAATCGTGATGGATCGAAGAAACTAGTCATGATTAATGATGTGTCTACTCGCTCCAAAAACTGGCTCAGCCGATTTAAGTATATATATTTGTATGAAAAAATTACCCTTCCCCCTAATGTCTGTTTCAATATATGTAAAAGGATTATGTAAATAATGTGCTTTATCATTATTGACATACAATATATCGATTTCATCTTTAATAGTTATGATATCATTCTCTCACAATTAACTCTTAGCTGGTGCAATATCCCCTGAAGGTTCAGCTATTCTGGATAACTGTAATATTTTGACAGTTATTTACAAAGTTGGAAACTTTAGAAAACAAAGCGATTCGACCTAACAGAATTAACAAAAATTATTAATAAGCTATTGTACAAGGGCGTTTGAGAAATATTTTTAATGTGACCACCCTAATAAAATCCAATACAGAACAATCCCTAGAAATCGACGTGCAATTTTGAAATATTAATTTTCACGGCAATACTTAAATTTAAAAAGTATATCCAAATGCCACATTTTGCTAGTTTTTGCCGGTGAAATGACAAATTAACAAAGGTTACTTTTTTATATGGCTATGAGTATTTCCAATATTAATTCACAAAATCGGACGCAAATGGAATTATGTTCATATGTGGATATAATTCAATGTGGAGTGTACGAAGAAGGCCTATTTTTTGAAGTTCTTTTTCCTTTAATACTGGCAACACATTAGAATTAAAAATAAGTTTTACACGAAATATTAATTTAAAAAAAACTGCCCCGTTTGGCGCATTTAAGTAAATTTATGTAAATGCGCCAAACGGGGCAGTTTTTTTTAAATTAATATTTCCTGTAAAATTTATTTTTAATTCAAATATGTTTCCAGTATTAAAGGAAAAAGAACTTCAAAAAATAGGCCTTCTTCGTACACTCCACATTGTATTATATTTTGGCGATAAATTGATTATAATTGTTAAATAATGTATAAGAAAAATGCGCACCAAAGGTGATTTAATGATTTCAAGTATATTAATTATGCAATTAAATACCTTTAAAAACTAGAAAAATCTACCGACACAATTGCAATTGCAAATAAATTTACCCATAATTGCGCGTAGTAATTTTTCAAATTAATATTTGCAATTCGTGTATATATAAATTGAACAACACGTATACATTTAAAAGTGACTTTGGTTGCATAATTATGTGCGTACTATATATTTTTTTATGAAAGTATTTTGGTCGCTTCAGATAATCTTTTCACTTTATAGTTGGTTACAGCTTTATATAATATGTACTGCAAGCAACTATACCAAGAGTGCGCATATTGGCGTCGTCTAACCGAAAATTAAAAAAAATAAATGTAAATTCGTTGTGCTTAATGCGAGATGAAATCCATTTTTCTATTTTATTAGTAGATATTTAAAAAAAAATTATGACAATTCTTATATTCAAAGTAGTTATTTATGCTTAGATTCAAATTTAAGTAAATATCATAATAATCTTGATCTTTCGATTGAATAATAACCGTGGCGTGCAGTTACATTTTTATTCGATCGAGAGAAAAACTGGAGGAAAAATAGTTTAAATTGACTTTTAAGTTAAATTTGTAGATAACTCTGGTATAATAGTTTCTAATACATATTTATAATAAACAAAGTAGCCGTGAATACTATAATCTATGTAAAATTCAATAACTGAGTTGATCATTTTATGTGTTCTTTATGAGGTGAAAGTAGTTAAGTGTGAATCAAGCTTAGGACTAAAGGTATCCATTCAAGGTATTTTGATGTTTGTTTTTGTGTTTAAATGGATACCTCATTATGTGAAACTTAAATACATCCCTACAAATAGTCGAAGTCTTACTTGAAAAATAAAAAAAAGTTTGGAATAAAAATAATTACTAGTATACTTTTATCCGTTTTTCGTGATAGTTTGTTCTGTAAGTTACCCATAATGTCATAAGTAATAAGTAGATAGAATGCCGTAATCAAAGTCTGTTAGAATTTTAATTCAACTGAATCAATTAAAACAAATCTTATCTGATGGTTGATGATGGTCTGATGTTGCTAAACGCCATCTGGTACCAGTAGATTTTTACATATATATGTATATATATATATATATATATATATATATATATATATATATATATATTATTTTTTTTACATAATTGTTTACATGGCTGGATATAAAACCCACGTAACTGATGAGGTCGATCCAAGCAAATATACACATCTCCATCAAAGAGATTATACAGATCCGCACATCCGACACACACCACGAGCTGTGACGTCATGAGATTAATTAAAATTGTGACTAAGAAAAATCTTACTTTTGTTGTCGTTCCAGCTCTCATGATAGCGAATTAACTCATGCATGAAACCACAACGGAAAAGAATATAAATAAATTAAATGTGGAGTTATGAACTTACTTTTGTTGTATAGAATAGTAATAAAATATATTTCAGTTCTTTTAATAATACCAAAGAACGAATAAAAAGAATAATACAATTTTAATTATTTAAACGCATTTCGTCGATTGTTCTTGAATTTTGCTACATTTGTGTATTATACGTTCTATAAATACTTTCAATAACCTTGCCTTTTAAATAATTTGTCTTAATTCATTTAATCTTTATATTTTTTAATACTTTTATATCACAAACTGTCTTTTTTAACCATTTTCAAATAAGAAAACTGCACATTTGTCGTAACCTATGTATTAATATTTCTGTTTTATTTAAGACAACTGTGCTAGTTATTACATTTTTCAGGAGTTTTTCTTCCATTTGCAGAAAAACGTAGTAAGTAGATTTAAATATTTTTATTAAAAGTCTAGACGTAACTTTCTACAATACATATTTCAGTAACAAAGTCTATGAAGTAGTTAGATATAGTTTGTATTACTCACTAAGAAAAATCATTAAATGATAAAAATTCATTTTATTTATTTCAAAAAAATGTAACTTTAATATACAACCTACAATTTCACATCAAAAAACGTCCAGTTGCTACAAATCCAATTGCCCATTATACGAAATCAAACCACAATCGCATTTATTTTAACGAATCCCAAATTTTTTTTCTGTGGTCGTAAATAATTTATTTAATTAAAAAATTTCTTAAGATAAAATCTATTTTCAGTTAGGTGTCATTATTGTTGTAATATAATCTTCATAGATTTTCCCATTCAAAATAACTTCTGTAATAAAAAAAAATTAACTGAATATTTTACAGCTTCAAATAATATACGAATTATCTTAAAATATAGATTTTCTAAAAAAAAGAAAAAATAAAATCGTCATTTTATTACGAATTGATTATTATGTCTTATTTTCTAATATAACTGACTAACGCATAATCGGAAGGTACGAGTAGTGCGCTATTCCCATTTGTACTTCAAAATCTCTTTTGTATATTTTTCAACCCTACCTTAACCGATATGAAAAAAGTTTCACTTCAAAAGTATCTGATAATTTTGATTCCGTATTTTGATATTCAAATCTCAGAACTTAATAAAGTCTTCTTAACTATTCAATATGATCGCACGGTGTTTCGTTAATAATCACGATGATTGTGCACACAAAATATGGATCAATAATAATATGAGCTCATTAAGCAAATGGGAATATAATGTGCAAACATGATGAAGGGCCGACAAAAATTGAGGGCAGTAAACCTGAATATTCAAGTGGATTGCAGAAAATTGTTCCCGAGTCTTTACAATTTGAAGCTTGTAAAGGCCTCGTGTGGTTTCCAGACGATTAAATAGGCGCCCGGCGCTACCAACCTTACACTTCAATTTATTCAAACGTTTCGAAGTGCTCAATTTATTTGCCTCGATGGTGTAAAAGGTGAAAAATAAATTGTTTGTAATGACAAGAATTTCTTTATAATGCCTGTAGGCAACTTATATACTTCTTTAGGAATACTAAGTGAATCTGTGGTCATAAACCTATCAGGTTTATTTATTTTACTTTCTGGTACCACATCTGTTGTTACAATTCATGTACACGCAGAAACTTCCTTCTTATATTTGAAACTTAATAGAAACGCTAAGATAACCTTTTTCTTCGTATCTCGCCTATTAATTTTAGATTTAATAAGTATTACATACTTAAAAAAAATAATCTTTTCTGAATAGATATTGTGGTTTTAATGATCTGGAGCGACTGAGTGAATGAATACCTATCTCCATACCCTAAAAGTTCATAAGAGTATTTTTCTAGGTATCCTACAAAGACATAATACGGATTATATAAACTGTCTCATCAATATCAGAGTTGAATTTGATACATGATTGAATCTGAGAGAGTAAATGAGAATTTATTTAAAATTTATTTTATTTATTTTAATTAATTGCATTTTTGTAAATTGATTACAGTAAAAAAGTATTCATAACCATTTTGCTTTAAAAAACAATTATGTCCCAATAAACGTAAAGTAAATCTCATTAGAAATTGTGAGAAGCGTCAAGTAGCCTTTTAAAAAATTACTCGTAAAAATAAACAGTAAAAACAATCAAGATCTTGAAGACGTTTGCTCGACGAGTGTAGATAAGTGAGTTAGAGCCTTACGCCCAGATTTATTAAATATTATGTCTATTACAAATACTGAATTCACCCATGATAAATTCTTCTTTCTGTATTGCTTTGTCATATCATGGCATTTATAAAACCTGACAACTGTGCCTATTAAAGTGATAGATATTTGGAAACTATTCATTGAAGGTACTTAAATCTGCCTTTCAATATGCACTGGAGCTGATGTGCGTGGATGTCAAAATAGCTGGTAAAGGATATAAAGTCCGGTAGTGCGGCTTGGAACTTGATAATGCACTGCTCTACACTTTAATGCATTTCCGGGAAAGACAATAACTTTCTTCCTATTTTGTTGTTAACCATTACGGTGTCATAGAATGAATAAATTAGTTCGTCGTTCGATTGTTTTTATTGTTACCAAAACACTCACTGGTAATAAAATTAAATATTACCTTCGTCAAACTTTTTAAAAAAATTTCCAAAAATTTATATTATTTCAGAAAGAGAAACAATATAATTTATGTCGCTTTTATTGAATTTTATAATCCTCCTTTTTTTTGTAATATTGACAATCGTTTATTACACTTTCTTGTAACAGCTATGAAAATATAAGAAAAATAATATGTACAACACCAAAAGTGCAAAAAATGTTAGTCCTGTTGTGAAAATTCGTTTTCTCTCTTCGCCGCCAGTTATGTCATAATTTTATTTCTATAATTTAAATTCTTTTTAGCGTTCCGTAGCCATATAAGAACCATTATAGTTTCGTCATGCCCATCTGTATGTCACAGCCGTTTTACTCGTAGATGTTTAGTGTTATAAAACTGAAATTGGGCATTGTCACTCATATTTATAGCGTATACACAGGTATTAAAAATCTTTAAATTTTTTTTAAAGTAATTACTTAACATGTAAAAGGGGATGAAGATTTTTTTCACCTACCACATTTTGTAAGTATGGTTAAATATATCTTTAAAAACTAACGGTGGTATATCGTGGAAACTTTTTTGATACAGGGATGGTTTTTGATACCTTAAATTTTAAAGTGGTCATTTATGCTAGATTTACGAGTCTCTGCTCCCTACCAGATAATTTGTTTTCTATTATCAGAAAAGCAACCACAATAATGGTATATATAATGAATTAAGAAAAATTGTTAGCTAAATAGACTCATCTGGTTTACGAGCAATAGTCGGCCGACTTGGAATATGTAGCAGTGTTTAAAACTTTCAAAAAACATTCATATATGTGACTTAGTAAATTGCAAAAACAGCTTTGTGTTTTATAATGTATATTTATTATGTTTATGGAAGACATACTAGGTTATAAATTACTTAAATATGTACCATATTTTTGTATGTAGTAGGCAATATATTTAAGTTAACCAAAATTTTAACATGATGTAGTGTAAGTTCTATGCGTGCTGGTCCCTTTTTCAATTTCTTTTCCATATATAATCAATAGAGGACGTTACTTTTTTTTAACTTCTTAATCAATCTCCTATTTTTTTAATTTCATTATTTAAGCATAACAATACATGTTCCTTTTGAATTAAGCATCCGAATTTAAATAAATAAATGAAACAATTTTGTTAAAGCAAACCTAAAGATAATTTTGCCGTTATTTTAATTGGATTATATTAAAGGTACGGTATATTAAAATAGTCATTGGACAGTTTTCAAAAACCGTGACAGTATAATGATCTTAGAGCTTTATTTTGAAGAGAATTAAATAAGTTACGATTTACAAATGTCATCCTACGTTTGATGCTTACAGATCCGTACAAAGCTAATTAGATGGATGTGGTATTGTAATTAAATATGAACGTTCTATAGTGTGTCCAAAATTCACGCAAGAAGTAATTTTGATAGAAAACACAGGTTTATAATTAAAAATTGTAAATTTTGCTCAACAATAAAAATGCGTTGTTCTTTTGTGTAGCGCTCCATTTTTAATAACCCTGAACTGTCAGCTGTCACGCCGTATTTTTTTTTTTGGTTAGTAACACTTTACCGCACAAATGGCGCAAAATTCAAATCTTGCGTGAATTTTGGGACATATGGTAATGTTTCGAGATTAATTGGTAATGTAATGTATATGGTAATGTTTCCAGATTAATACTTTTATGAAACAAATTTTATATTTAATTTTTGATCAGTAATTTCTGTGATGCTTAGTTTTGAAATTTAGTAACAATTTAAATCTAAATTCTACAAGAGTAGAGTTACGTTACATAATATATAAATAACGAAATATATAATAAGTTACATAATATATAAATAACGAAAATAAAATAGTAGTCCTCCACAAATGTCGAAAACTACGTATAATAAGACAAACAAATGTTAGCAAAAAAATAAAACTGGGCTACTCAAAAATAACAAAAAGAAAAAAAACATTGTCAAATATTTTTAAGCAGTAACTTGCATGTTGGGATGACAATAAAACGTTCATTTATATCGATTTATTGCTTGTAATATTATTTGTCAGTTATTGCTTAAAGAAACTTTAAGCGTTATTAAATCTTTTATTCTCTCTATCAGTTCTTAGCGCAGCCAAGTTACTTTGTAATATTATTTTTTATGGAATCCTCAACGTCCGAGTAAAACTCGTACTTGATTTTTTTATTTATTTTATGTACATTTAATTAAAATGTTTACTGAATATAACAATACCTCATTAAAATATTTGCATTACAAGGAAGTCGAAATCTTACTTCAAGTAAAGGATAAAAAATTAAAAGCGTACTTTTTCAAATACGCCTTTGCTAATATGCTGTTTAAAAATATATTTACATTATTTTCATTATATCGTTATGTTTACAAATTTTCAAGATTTATAGGTAGTATGTAGGAGGTTGTGAGTACTATAATACAGTGACTTCACTCACCTCACCTACCAAACTTCAACGGACACGTATTATTAAAACGCATAACATAATTCAAAATAACAAAACGTAAGACCAATTCTAAATAATAGGAATCACGCACAAAATCGGATCTGAGCGCGGGATGAGCGGTGGAACCATTATCTATTGCGACGCGCGAAGAGGTCTGCACGCTTCGACGGTCGGCGGCGAAAAGGAAAGGAGCGACCGAGCGGGACCTTTTTGTTCGCCTGCGGTGCGGCGCGCGGGGCTTTCACAGTGTACGCCGTCTCGCTCAGTGATCGCCCGTCTCTGTCGTTGCGCGATCTAGTTTTGGCCACACTTTTGGTGCATAAAAGGGCATGTTATAGCGAAACAAATTTATTCAGTATTCGCGCCTGGACATCCATCATCTTACCCCGTATTTTGATTTCAAGACAAGTACTAGTACTCGCTTCGATACTAATGTTTTTATTACTAACAACTTAACTGTTGTAGTTGAACGTGATTTTGTCTTTGAATAGAGGACCTTTAGTAATTTCAATGCTGATTCCGAATTTTAGCTACAACATGGACAAAGTAGGTTCGCACAGTTGTCCAAGTCACTTAAAATAGATGTAAGTTAACGAGAATAGTTGCGTTTAAAAGATCTAATCATATGCTGATTTTAAAATATTTTCAGATATTGCAAACCCAAGATGAAAAAACTTTTTAAGTCGAATAGAATTCGCATTACGAGGGACTCATGCATATTTATTTATTTCTAAAGAATTGATGGTACGTGTCACTTCTATTACATTATTTACAATATTAATTTTTTACGGCAAAAATATATGGTCCATTCTATTTTTAATTCAGACTTAAAAATATAATGCATATTTGACATCTAGCCTTATCATTATAATTTTTTACATTTTTGCAGTCTTCTAAAAACTCTATTAAGTTTTTTCTCTTATAATTTTCTCTAAAGATATGATATGTTAAATTTAAAAATTTTTGTTTTTGATAACTTTTTATCTAGTTCTTTGAAATGAAATCCCGCATTATACATGGAATAAAAAAATTGGTGTACTTATTGCCCACTCCCCTCGAAAATTTAAATACAAATGTTTAGTAGTTATTGAGATATATGGAGGCCAACGTATTTTTGCCAATGCTAAATTCATCAAGTTTCTACGTTAGGCGGTTTCTGAGAAAAACAGATGTGACAGACAGACATGTGATAGTACGGAACACTAAAAATTAGTGGTCTGGGGAAACATTGCACATCATTTCGGAGCGTAATATTTTGCAAATGAAGTTTGATAATGAAAAAATGGTACATGGAACCTAAATTTTATTTAAAGACTTCTTTTTGTACCCTCACATAGAGAAATGCTATTTTTTTTCAGCCGTACTAAACATTTGGAGATGGAACATCTTAAAAAATAGGATTTTAAAAAATTTCAATTTATCTGGAGCTCATACGTCCAAAATTTACATACACACACACACACACACACATATATATATATATATATATATATATATATATTTGTATATATATATATATATATATATGTACATATATTTATATATATGTATATAATAATTTTCCAATAGAAAGTACGATGGTCTGACAGAAGGAACAGACGAACACGCGAAAATGACGAAAGTATTTGGGTCTCACTTTTGACAATAGAAAAATAAAAACGACAATTATTTTGGAAACATTTTTAAAAATACATTAGAGATTCCCTCTATGAAAAGTTTTTTTTCAATGATATCCCCTAAACCTACATAACAAAATCTCTTCAGGTTTTTGACACTCCTTGAAATAAAGTCGTATGCGATTTTAATCATGATTTTCGAATTAAGTCAAAAAATTAAATTAAATTATTAAAAGATATGGACATTACTTCTTAAGTTTCAACGCTTTGCTATAAGCTCATATAAAAATAATGCCCTTCAAGTGTAAATAATGTATATAATAAATATTCTCTTAAAATAAAATTGTACATGATTTTAATTAAGATTTTCGAATTGTGTCCAAAAATAAGCTGTGTAAAATTTAAGTCTATGACTACTAGAGTTTAGGACGCTTCCCAAGCCTCTCGCTTTATGATAACCATAGAGTTACCTTAAGGAATTTTGCATAAGAAACCTTTTAAACATTAACACAAAAAATCCTGTATGGATTCAACTAAATTATTACTTTACTTACGAATAAGGGTAGAATGGGTTAAGTGTAGTAATGCGCTCTATTTAAATTATTCAAGTCTTATATAACTACACATTACAAAACCATACAATAATGCGATGTTGTTTCCGAGTCACCTTAATAGGGAAAATCCGTTTTTTTCCAATACGATATGCAGCAAAGTTCGTAGTAAACAGCATTATAGCGTGTTTCTAAGAACAAATACTGCTTCGCTTTAAAAGAATTGAAACCTTTTCAAAGAAAACTCGCTTAGTTGAAAATTGCCCGTTAATTATAAAAAGTTCAGATGTTGTTTGTTTCGCTGTGAAATTCAATTGATTTTACTTTAAATGAGCCTTCGACAAGAATGCTTTTTATTTCTTCTCTATATATAATATTAAGGACTATTCCCCAGTGTAGGCTATATTTTTTTTTCGAAAACCAATTGTACGCATACTAGCATATCCAAAAGTACTAATAAAAATACCTTTGTGTTCAGTTTCAGATTATGTTTATAATTAAATCCTCGGTTCTTGAAACTATTTTTTACATTGAATAAATCATTAAAATAGCGCGAAAATTATTTTTTGACTTGCGTTTACTTCACTCCGTGGTATATTCTCATCGTGGTATGTTGGATTGATCACTAGGTATACGGCCTTTGACGGTACGGCGTACCGCGGGTATCAGGGTTGGACTCCCGGCCGCTCGTCATAATGAAACTTATAAAAGATAATAATGCATATATATATATATATATATATATATATATATATATATATATATATATATATATCTACCCCACTATTGGAAGGTATTAGTTATAGGTTTACCTATCACTAAGTTTGCTTGATTTTCCTGTGACACGACTAAATATAAAGATATGTAATACAAGACGATATATAGATAATCTCAACGTGGACTGTAACTAACAACAAATAGTCATAATCGCGTCTAGCAGCGCTATCGCCAATAATTAAACGCTTGCTGACAGGCAGATATATGTCGAAGGCGAATGAGTGAATTCTTTGACCGCGAGTGGCGCCATGCGACCTAATTGATGGTACACTCGCTGCGCCGCGTCCCTGTTCGCGCACCGCGCTGACAGTTTTATTGGTGGGAAGCGCTCGATTGACAAAAAGCTGACGCAACAAATTATTTCGAGAGGCTTCTTTTTGAAATTGCCCAAACATATCGGTCGCGGGTGATGCGGGCGGGCGGCCGGCCGTGACGGGTCCGACGGAGTACCGTATTGGAAAGCGTTATATTCCCGTTGTACAGCTGCTGGTTTAATGTCAAATTCGCTTTGATGACCGTTTTATCGTGAAAAGTGAAATATTCTTTTTTTATTTAATATTGTAATCGACGTGTACTAGTATTACACGTGGTAAATTACAATATATCGTGCTAATAAAAATAATATGACATAATCATCGCGCATCCAGCAATTAATTGCAAATCATTATATTATATCTAGCTAACTAGGGACGTGGTCTGACTATGTAACGAATGAAAGTTGACCATGAAATGTTCATATTAATATAAATAAGGACATATAAATATATATATATATATATATATATATATATATATATATATATATATATATGCATATGCATATGTGTGTGTGTATATATATATATATATATATATATATATATACATATAATCAATGGGTATGATCGAATATTTACGAGCTAGTACCAAATAATAATTTACATCATGAAACGCTAAAAAGTTTGCACTCCTCGATTTCTCATTTTGATGAAATTCAATTAAAATATGTATGACTATTTTAAGCTAAATAAATAATATGCGTAAAATCGTATATTATATATAGAAATTATCAGAAATAATTTTGGCTTAAAAATAAATAATTAATATTGTTCAGTCAGTCACCAAGGTACTTAATCAAAATTTGATATTTCAAAAGTTAGCAACAACAATTGTTTTGCTCAAATGCTAACTTAGCTCTATGAGCACTTGGAAAGAAATAAATTATTTTAATTAATTGAATTTAAAGAGGTGTTTTAATAATTTGTTAACCATATATTAAACTTAGATAATTTTTAATGCTACTTTTGTTGGGTCTTCTTTTTCTGAAATACAAAACTATTAATCACAAAAAATCCTTCTTTGCTACGTATAAACGTTTTATAGGGTTACCTAAAAATCCCTTACACTTATCGCTCCTTAAATTCATTTTGTTCATATTTCTAACTTTTAATATTTCCAAAAGTTAGTAACAACATTTTCGTATTTAACCATTGTGGTTAGCTGGAAGGTATTCCAGCGAACCACAATACTTAAATCTGCAGACGGGCGCCAAAAAAATTACAGAAATAAAATTGTTATTTCAATTTATGTATCTCAATTTATGTATATCATTATTTTAAAAGACTAATATCAACCACACATAAATATGCATTGATATTAGATTACACGAACATAATTCAAGCTGATTTGGTATATTCAAATGACGCAGTTCTTATCTCCAGGCTTGTAAATATATATTTCCATTACAAATTCATTCTTGTTAAAAATTCTTTCAATTGGATTTTCGTAATAAAATTTATGGTCATAATTTTAGTTTTTGTCGAAACAGTTTTAAAACAACACTTCATTTTTGCTATTGAAAATTTGTTGAAACTCACGAAATGTAAATGCAAGTGAAAAGCTTCCAATAATGGGGAGTTTAGTCAAGTTATTTTAATGTTACGTAGCATTTGAATTGAAAAATTTATAACAGAAATCATAAGGTTATGATTTGATTGGAACAAATAAACTATAGCATAATTTTCATAAAATACAATTTTTTCTGCTACATGTAGCAAAAGTTTATGTATAGCAAACCAATTAAAATGTTGCTATTTACCATTTACTAAGTTCATAAAATCTTTATTCCATAAAGACAATGTTTTCATTTTTATATAGCTCATTAAAATTACGTTAAAAACTTAATTTTTAACTCCTTATTTCTGAAAATGGAAAATAGTTTTCGTGTATTTTAATTTCAATTTACATATGTCGGTTAATCGTAAGTGGTTTTCTTAGTTTTCTCTATCGATCTTGAAATTAAGATAAAGGAAATAAAATGATAAACTAAGACTTTAATATACATAAAAAGGAAATGTTGGACAATATAATTTATGTTCAATTGTAGACTATGTGAATTTAATTATAACGTATTCTAGTTCATATCACTTAAAAAATTAAACATCAAAATCTTTTCCTCTTTTTCACAAATCCATATTATATACAAAAATTGTAAATAAAAAAATAGTCTGTAAAAAACCTTAAAAAATACGTAGAAGGTAACATATATAACTAAATTTACAAAGAAGAGCATATTCTACAGCAAATATCCGGGTAAGAAAATCCAAGCAAGAAACCTTTCAATAATAAAGTCGAAAGTACGAAGCTTAAAAGCTTCCACAAGTTTTCCACAAAAATCACGACAAACAAATTCAACTTACAACAAATTACGCAGCGCAGCACATTCGCGGTCACTTTCTCTGCCGACCGTCTAAAACAATGAAGAATCTAATTGAAAAAGCTCCGAATAAAACTTTCCATTGCATTGAGCTTTTAAGCTAATGTCATGAATAAAAATTTAAATTGTAAATTTTACTCACTGCTATTATTTTTCTTCCGTTACGGAATCTCATCTCTCAGGGAAATTTCCTCATTAATTTGGGTAAAATAATACGTCCGTGACGAAAAACTGTATTACGTCATCCCATACGTATTTTACGATGCCATGTCACTACTTTGTTAACTATAAATTAAATTTTAAATGTGTAAAAAATGTGTATAATCATTTTTTTTGCTTTGTAAAGCTGACCAAAGATATAAGTTCATTAAATATGTTAAGACTAAGTTGCGTTATGATTATAGACCAAGTCTTGAGTAATTTGCCAGGTTCACGAGATGGGAACATACCATCTTCGTGGAAATTTTAATGCTATGTGGTAATTTTAATGTTTTATGAATAGTTGGTGCTATGACAAAAATAATAATTTTTTTTGTCTAATATTTACTTCTCCAAAAATATATTTATAAGACTAGTTTCACAAATTCATAATACATGTGGAGGCTAAGTTGCAGTATTACTCTAGATCATGTCATGAGTATTTTTTGGAATTCACAAGATGCCAACAAACTATCTTTCTAAAAATTTTATATTTAAATATTTTATGAATCATTGATGCTGCCACACAAATAATATTAGTTTTTGGTACAATATTTATTTCTCCAAAAATGTGTTTATGAGACCATTTTTACAAGTTCATTATATATTTGGTGGCTAAATTTCAATTTTACTTTTTATTATGTATTATGTTATTTACCAAATTCATGAGATGGGAGACATACAATCTACGTGGAAAAGTTTAATTTTTAAGATAAAGCTAACTTCTGAAATTTTTTGTAAATACGATAAACATTTAAATATTTTGTGAATAAAAATATGTTCAGAACATATAGTAAAATATGTTCAGTTCAGTACGGTTTACGGCTTTGAATATTTTTTTTTTATTTAAATACTTTCTAACACATGAACGTTATATTGGCTTAGCAGTCGTAAGTGAATTTGCAAAAGAGAATTAAGTTTTTTAATCGTAATGTGGTTCACGAGATATTTAGTATTAAACTTTTCGTAAATCGGGCCATTAGATTAATTTCTCCGACCACACCCATTTCAAAGCTTAGGATAACCATGGAAAAAGTTTTGAAGTTGAACTTTTGTTGTCGTGCTATTATTCATGTAAGATCTTTTTAATCAAATTAAAGTTACAACCATATATTTATATAGAACGTATGCAATAAAACCCATCCGTACTGCACGTAGTCATAATTTGTACGATTCCTTACTGAGAGATACATTAAGTTTCCCCTAATGTTACGGAAACGCTGTCTATCCGTTCGTCAATTTCGTCTATAACTCCAGTTTCTAAACATACTAAACCTAAACCTAGATTAGACATGCCATGTATTTTTTTTCTCCCCTGGTTGGGAGTATTGTTAGAAATATAAATGTATTTAAAACATTTTTGTTGAATGGTAACGATAAGGGAGACAGTCAAAAAAGAAGTTGTTTGACCAGTTTTGCTTACCGGCCTATATTGATAATTTGTTTAATACAGGTGTTACTCGTACACTTTATTCTATGTCTATTATTCATATAGTTCTTTCTGTGTCTATTATATATACAGGTAATTCTGCATTTATTATTCATAATTCTGCATCTATTTTTCATACAGTTTATTCTGTGTCTATTATTCATACAGTTAATTCCATTCGTATTATTCATATAGTTAATTCTATATCTACTATACATACAGTTAGTATGTATAGTAGTTAAAGAATTAAGTGTAAACTATTCACATAGTTAATTCTGTGTCAATTATCTATACAGGTAATTCTGCATCTATTATTCATATAGTTAATTCTGTATCTATGTTAGAGCCTCTGCGCATCATACTGAGTGGAAAATATCGAGGAACTGTACGATGATGCTCAATCGTTTCCGAATGGAATTACTGTTAAAATTGCACTTAAAAAAATACCCGTTACATAAACATATGAGACCGAGATACTTGAAATATCCCTTAAAAATGAAAGATATTCTTTATTTAAATACATACACTAATACCAAAATCACGTTTAACTACAGTGAAATTGTTAAGTTATGACTATATATATATATATATATATATATATATATATATATATATATATATATATATATATATTTATATATATATATATATATATATATATATATGTATATATATTTATATATAGAACTGTATATCTAACGGTTTGTGTAACGATTTGTGAGTCGGGAATAATACAAATTTTAGTTATCATTGTCCTCTATGGTGTCATTTTAAAACATAATATAAATAAGTTTATTTATATTTACATAACCTTCGGTGAGTAAAAATATGTTTGTATCAAGGTGAGTATAACTAGAAATGATTTAGAAACTCCCTCGCGGCGCAAGTGCAAATTACACTTGGTCGGTTCATAATATTTAATTTAATCACCGTTAATACTACAATCAAAATATCTCAATAAAATTACGTTTAAAGCCGCCATACATTGACTTTTCTGTCCTAAATTTCCATAATTATATTGTACATCTTTTAGTCTTTCCAATTTAAAACTTTTCAAAATTATAACTTTATTGGTATTAAATTATCATTCCTAAATTTCTTTCAAAATACGATCGCTCATAAATATTAAGTGGTGATACATGCTAATTATTATTCCCACGACTTCGCGTGTATTTTTCATTGACTGCCCAATTTGCATTTTATAACACATGATAAATAATTAATAGGCAATTACGAAATTTTAACCTTATTTTAAAAATCTGACTAAATTAAAAAAATTAATGCCTTTGATTGAATTTATTATTAGCAAGGTCAGTTATTGTTAAATGTTTTATACGTATGTACACTTTGTGACGGTATTAGACAAATAGAAGAAAACACAATTAAAACCAGCCAGATCCTAAATCAGAATGTTCAGATACGATCTTCCTACAATTTTATTGCATAAAATAATTTCAAACTATGTGTCGGAAGCACATAAATTACAATTCCGCAATTATTGTCTATATCCCTTGAAAATCTTGCTGGGAGTTAATTGAAATAACATTCTAATGCAGCATCTAGATTTAGTGATGAAAAAATGAATTCCTCATTTTTTCATAACATCAAGTTTGAAGTTTAATATTACATAAAAGAGCTGAAAAATTAAAAACTAGTTGAATAAGGGTCTGACTCCCGCATAGGGTATATTATTCCTTGTCGGAATTTAAATTATGTTATTGGTCATAAGTTATAAATATTACGGAGATTCTAGCGCAATACCTAGCCATTATTATAGCCTATATACCTAACACTGCAACTATATTATATTGAATATCTCAAAAAATATAACATTCTCAATAATCATTATAGTTTTCCTAAGACTTTTGTGTATGTTTGTAAAAACCCTATTCTTTCGGAAATGGGGGTGGGGGGGCTATATCTGATTTGCCATTTTTAGTATATCTTTGAAGATGTACTTCCTAAAATTATGAAAATTATGATACACCACATAACATGAAATTTAATAACAAAGCTACGAATATAGAAGTACTAATTCCCCTCCCACCAAGGGCCACAATTACCATATAGATGTTTTAGGTTGTTAGTTGGTAAGAGAGGTACGTGTTAATGTGTTTTATACTTTGCCAATTTCAAGTTCTGCCTCGAACTGTTTCTATGAAAAACGGCTATGACACACAGATAGACGGAGGGCGGAGAAATGAGCGATCTTATAAGGGTTCCATTTTTCCTTTTGAGGACGTAAGCCTATAGAATACAATTAAAAACAACAGTAGATCCTATATTGGAATGTTCAGAAATGATCTTCCTGCTATTTTATTAATACAAATCACCCAAATGCATGTCGGAATAAGCATAAGTTACGATTCCTTAATTTTCTGCAATTCATCTCTTGAAACTTTCAATGCAATTTAGCTGAAATAATATCAATTGAATTTTTTAAACCAGTATTCATATTTTACTGAGATTTTTGAATTATGGTTTGAAAAATTAGAAGAAGGTTAAACATTTTATTTAAGGATTTGATTTCTGCCAAAAATTAAAAAAAAATCATTAAACTTCCCTTTAAACAACAGCCTACATTTTTTTGTCATCAGAAATTTCTATATACATGCCGACAATGTATAAAATTGTGGAAACTGTGAGAGTTTATAGACGTACGGACAGTCATGATGACATCACAAGAATTTTTTGTTTAACCTAAATCTTAATATATGAAATTTAAACAATTAGTCACAACCTCTTCACTTTATAACCAAACTCATGTTTAAAATTGGTACGAATTATTTTATGACCTAATAACGCAATAACATTCTCACATATGTCTTCAAAATTTGTTTTGTAGGCCAATTTATACATTATTTCGGCAAGGCTATACCCAAAAGTAAAATCTTATTAAGCATGACGTCTCACAGCGGTCATGTAACCCGCCTGTGGCCCAAATATTAACCTAATGACGTTAAGTCGACGAAAGGCGAATGTGACTCGGTCTTTAGCTATTAACAAAATAAATTTTGGGTTTTGCCATCCAGTCCCTGTATGCACGTTTCATTTGGACATTAATAAAATATACATGACGCAATTTCGCATATAAGTAAGGTTAACCAAGTAACGACTCTTTTAATTAACTTGTATTTCCTACCGATTATTTAGAAACACAGATACAACAATCCAATATATGTATCTGTCTGTGTAATCCAATATATGTAAAAGCCAAATATCACTAACTGTCTAACTTATCACAGAATTTCCAGAACTATAAAGCCTACCAGCTTAAAATTTAGCACATATTGAAATTAAAGGCATAAAAAGAGGATTGGCAGGTTGCATAATAATTTCGAAGTAATTAACTTCAAAGACAAAAAAATTGTATTTAGACTCTCAAATTGAAATAAAGGTTTTCCTGTTTCAACACTTCTGGAAAACCGATAACCTTAAATAATTACTACTTATCATAAAAACCTGCCATGTACGAGTAGAACTCTCACCACATGGTATCCATAAACATTTAGAAGTTTATAAACATTTAAAGGTACATAGCATTTCTAAATATACTCTTTCAATATATTAATTTTTTGCAATGCAAGCATATTGATTATTATATTTTTAACATGCGTCAAACAAACTAATTATAAAAATATTTAATTCCACATAGAAATGGAAATCATTAATTTTACTTAAACTATAATACCTCCTATTATAATGACTTTCAAGATTGTAGGTCGACCAAAAGTAGAATAAAAAAATACGCCTGATAATGCCATATATTACTGGTGCGTGAAGCAAAAAACTTCAGTCTGCAGCACTCTAAGGCTAAAGGCTTGAGTACATTATATTAATTTCAGCATTGTACCTCAAGCCATTTCTGATAAAAAGGGCTTTAGGAGAAAGACAGACAGATAACCAAGTGATCCTATTTAGATCCGTTTTTTTATTTTAAGGGTCGGAGCCCTAAAAATAAAATAAATAAATATTAAGGAATATGTTTAATTTGATCTAACTAAATTTTCTTTTGTAATAATTTTTCTTTTTAAATGGATATCTCGAGAATACGACCAACTACTGTTTGGGAAGGATTATAGGTTTTAATAAGAATCGAGACGCAATTTAGACTTTGCATAAATGCTTTATAAATACTACATATGTATAAATATCTTCTCTTATATTTCTAACTTACATTAGGATCTTAGGAAATAATGGATTTGATATCATTAAATCATAAGGTGTTCTTTCATATCAAAGGTAATGATTAAATGCTTATGATAAATGCTAATTAAATGCTTTTTTATGAGGAGGGCTAATTACATATATAGTACTTATATAAAAAGCTGCTAATTAAGATTTCATGTTTTGTATTCCGTATTTACATTTAATCTTTTAAATGCATAACTTGATTAAAAATTGTGAAGGCTGAATAACTGATCCACTTTTTTGAAATGTTATATTTGTAAATTATTGGAGTAGGTGTACATTAGAAGCAGTATTACAAAGTTCTCTAAACATTTTTATTAATCACTTTTGTTGTAATATTAATTTCTAATTTATTTAAATGTAATATTTATGTGTTCTTATGAATTAAAAATGTTTGTATTATATTTAAGAATTTTTAAATTTGTTTTATATATTTTTTTAAAAGACCTGTTTTTTATTTAAATTATAATTGCTAAACGAGTTGCAGATACGGGGTCCAAATTAATTTTATGAAGAATGTCTAATTATTTTTCCTACTCGTTCTTCTTCAACACAGCTGCAATGATATGCCCGCCCGTATATATATATATATATATATATATATATATATATATCATCTTGGCACATAAATGACGAAAATCCAAAAAAGAATTGGATAAGGGCATTTATATCACTGCAAACATCATAATATTAAAGAAATACAGGTAATCAGTCTTCTTGTCCCGTAAAAGATTTACTCGATTTTTTGCTATTGTGAAAAATAAAGGCTATTTGTTTATAAATGGGTTAATAGAAATTTTATGTACTAAGAGGGAACGAAAAATCACTTTTGTCTAAATTTATATTTAGTGGTGCCTCTAGTGTTATATAGTGCCCCAAGTGTTACATACCACTAATACCGTAATTGGTACCAAATTTGGTGTAGGTAGCTGAATAATATATAGGCTGTTTATTATCCGCGGCTTCGGCCATATGGGATATCCATATAGAAAAAGCATATTTGCATATTTTTATTTAATCACACTTAAAAAGGGCCATAGATTTCCATAAAACTTAGCATGGAAATAGTCCATTATGCCTGTAGGGATGAAACTTGGTGGTTTTATTCAATAATAAAATTATAGAGAGACAACACGTATAAATCAATCATTTCGCCTTATTTACAAGTAGATGTAGCGATGGTGTTATTGGGCTAAAAAAACGGGTAAGCTGTATCAGGGATGAAGCCGCAGTGGAGTACGTGAAACATACGTCTTTAGCGTGCCACATAGTGTGTCATATAGAAAGTGTAACAAGTTCCCTGTGGAGACGAACACGTTCCGCCGAGGTCAAAACGGATCATCGAGGGCCGGAATCTCTCTTTTTGCTAAAATACACAATTATTAAATAAATGGAGTTTTTTTTCAATTAGGTATTAAGATGTGTCGTTAAATAATAGAAACGAATATTAATGTACTTATCACTTACGGCTTTCATTAAATCGGTTATAAGATCACTCGAAGGAAAATATTCCTACTGATAAAAAGCAGCGTAATCAATTATCTTCGTGAATATAACGTGATTTAAAGTATTTTTTCTACTTTTCCTTAATCGTACATATTATTCAAATAACCTTTCTTCAGACTTTTACCATTAAACATTTTATTTGTTTTTTTTTACCTTGTAAAATTAATGAAAAACATATCAGTAGCTTATTTTCATACCAATATCATACTGTAAAATTTTTATGTAATTTAAATATATTTAAATTGTGAAACATTTATCTCATTAAAATGACAGTCCCCATACATATTCATATTATCGATACTTATGCGATAATGGCAACAAATATCCTGCATTCATGTCGCGTACCAGTGCTACGACATCGCCAATAATAATTTTATATAATCTTCAACCAAGTGCATTCGAATTATAGAAAATTCCTCAATTGGTTACGTTTTTTGCTCCCTTTTATTTTTTCATGTAATTTTGACCCAAAAGTTTATTTTTCACCCTAATGAATGACTAAATACTAACACATATAGCATTCAGTCTACGATTAAAGTATACGCCATTGCGCAGAGAAAAACATATGATGCAAAGATCATGTAGAGATGTATATTTCTTTGACGTCCACCTGAATGTTACAATTATGAGTATGCCAGGTATATATATATATATATATATATATATATATATATATATATATATATATATATATATATCCATTTACTTTTACTATTTTTTACACGCTACGAAAACGCTTGGTTGGCGATTGTGTACTCATTAATTCGAGCGATAATCTACCATGCCTCTTCATAGCATACCTCAAGTCGTTGGTGAGAAAATTTCGGGTCCATTGAATTTAATATCACATCTAGATATTCCAGAGCTTCCGTCATGATTGCTTCCGTTCGTATGTTAAAAAGAGTTATTGTCTGTCCATCGCACTGGCTTCCTCACATTCTTCTTTTAGTCTCAATACATCCTAATTCTTCCCATTTATTTTCAAATATTCTTCCGCTTTATTTTTCCCTTACTGTCATATTCGTTTGTCAATTGAATTAATAATTTTGACTAATTTTTTTCTCAATTTTCGGTCAATCAATTTGCAAAATAATCCTATGATTTTGGCGACATTTCCTTCACTGGTAGAATCGATTGACTTCCACCTGTGAAGTTTTACATGATGCTTTTTCAGCATTTTTGCTTTCTCAGCACCTGACCATTTTGCATCTAGAATTTACTTAAATAAATAAATGGTCAGTCGCTACAATCTTTTATTTGGGGGTAAATCGCTACAATCTTGTATTAAGTTACGGAAACTTAGTGCAAACAAATATCCTTTAAAAAAAATCCACGTTTTGTCTATCTGTCACAGTCATTTTCACAGAAGTGAGTACATAAATTTTTATTTTATATTCTGCAAAATGTTGAATGCAATATGAAAACACGTTTTCTTCTAGCGTTATTACCTTTTCTGTGTGCAAAATGCCAACGTGGCCGACCACAAGTCAGTAAATATTTACAATCTTCAAAAATTATTTAAAAGTGTGAAAGGGTTTTTACAATTCCAATAATTAGTTTCTGAATAACATCAAATGTAATATTGAATATATTTGGTGTTAATTTTGTAGAAATTCATTATTCACAATTAAATGAAACTACGTGATGTAGTATTATTTCTACTATCTTTAATTTCTTTACCACGACCTAGGTTTCGTTGTATTACAACATCTTCAGGTGGGATATTAGCAAAGATCTTTGCTAATATCGCACCTGAAGAGAATCTTTGCTAATATCCCACCTGAAGATGTTGTAATACAACGAAACCTAGGTCGTGGTAAAGAAATTAAAGATAGTAGAAATAATACTACATCACGTAGTTTCATTTAATTGTGATCAAATGTAATGTGAAACTACTGATAACAAAATCATTTTAACAAATATAAGCACAAAAATTGGTTAAGAAATCAGTCACAGGTGAAGAATAGCACACATTTCTTACTTGCAAAATATTGGAAAATGTCACCATTAATAGCAGCCGGGTTGAAAATAAGTAGCATGGAGTTTATTGAATCGGTTCTTTAGACAATTTTGAAAAGTACACACACAAATAGTATATCTCAACATTGGTGATGATTTAAATTGTTAGGTATTCAGAACCGATCTCCATCTTCTACGTTTTTTTAACAATATCCTCATTAATCCTATTAAACATGCATAACTCCTTTCTAGTTTCAAAATATCGACCTCGTACTAAACGAGAGGGTATCGTTAGGAGAGGGTATCTCTATTTCGTACTAAACAGAGATACCCTCTCCTAACTTCTCTGCATAGAACTGCATTCTCAAGAGAATGCTTTACTGGATA
This sequence comes from Druceiella hillmani, assembly GCA_039881145.1. Taxonomy (NCBI): domain Eukaryota; kingdom Metazoa; phylum Arthropoda; class Insecta; order Lepidoptera; family Hepialidae; genus Druceiella; species Druceiella hillmani. Next base: position 104,249,124 of record JAYKKI010000001.1, on the reverse strand, counting down.
TGATACTAAATTACAGAACTAAGTGAAAGAGCCCCCATGTTGTTTGTGTTTTGAAACTCGTCTGAAATTACTATACCTATTGCAATCGGCAATTATATTTTCCAAAAAATAAAACAATATACATATAAAATAAAACAAAATACATTTGAGTACATTGAACTGCCACACTGTAATTTTCTTGTATATTACCATTGCGATCAATTAAATTATTGTCTTGTTTGTCAAAATATGATAAAGTGTTCAGGATATTCGTAAGCATTTACAAATGTAATATTCTAGAAAGAAGATTTTTATTAAAGTCATGCACAGAAGAGCCAAATTAAGAAAATAAGGGCTAAGTAATATTTTTTTGATTTAATAGGAAGGTATTAGAGCAAATAAAGGCCCCTATTAGAAAACATCTCCTTAAAGAATTTGTTATTTTTCATTTGAATTGAAATTAAATAAAAAAAAATGACCTGAATTAAGGAATATTTTAGTCTCTTTTACCTTTCTATTCTCACTTTAAAAAAAACGCTTAATTCATTAAAACAAAAATCTTTATCTATAACTCAATAGTTTATATTTAGTTTCAGTAAAGCATTCAAAATTTTTTTTCTTTTTCTATTTAAATAATATAAATACGGTAAGTATCACAAAAAAACGTAACTTTCAATTGTAGCAGCTGGTAAAATAAATAAAATCAACTTCCATAGCCAGTCAGGGTACTCTCCACAATTTTCGCATTAAAAATCCATCATGGTTCCACAACTTGCATTGCCAAGTTAATTATTCTCATGGTCAATGACTGACCATGATTTTTTTATTAAATTTCTTCTTTTTCAATCGAAAACTTGCGATCTACCACAGGCATGTATTTGTAGTGACTCGTTAAAAACCGCCAAACGCGCATCTGATCTTACGAAGTGAGTGTTTTGCACACACTGATTTATTGGATTTACAACAATTTTCTGTATACATCTATGTCGATATACATATATAATGTATCCTTCAGATTTTTACGATACAGTAAACTGTGATGAAACTTATAACGCAAATTATGTTAAAAGAGTTATAAGTTGGCTAAAATTTTAAAATAGGATAAATGACCTCTAGAAGGGAAAATGTTGTCCTTGTTATTATGATTCTCCGAAGAAATAAACCAAAACCAACCTAGTCTATTTTAATTTAGAAGTATACGAATAAGAAAATTAATTACTTTCGCACAATGGCGCGCCAATATAATAATGGATTTAGTGTATAATCAATCGAATATTTTTAAATGAATTCTTACCCGTCAGTACTATTTTACTAAGTAAGCTGCGAACAACAAAGTTACTGACACATTTCACTATCGTTCAATGCTTTCCTTTGATGCCACACTCAGTGCAATAATGATAGGTTAGGTTGTTTTCATATTTTTCCGATTTTTTTAAATACTACTTGTTGTATTATATCCGTTCTTGAGATAAATCTTTTATGTATTCTTTATTAAAATAGGTTGAAATCTTTTGACTCTAAAATAACAAAACATGTGAATATCGGCACATAATTACATACGTACTTTAATAAACTATAAAATACAACAACGTACTCAAAACAAAAATTTTGCGTGAAAAAAATGCAAATCTTAATTTTGTCTACTCGTAAATTGTTTAAAATACTCCAGTTTAAGAAATATTTCAAAGTTCGTAAAAAAATCAAGTGTATACTTAAATTCGCCAACAGATATATACATAACTGTTTAATGTTTTTCTCTGTTATGTTATTCAATGAAGTCTTTTTTATGACTTTGAAAGAAGTTTTACGCCAGTTTACAACCCATGATGTGAAAACTTAAATATTCGAAGGATTTTATCATCACAAATTGACACGCGCCTAGTCACTAGGTGTTTGAAACCTAATCCCACGCACCCTCAGCTACACTGACCCTCAGCAACATTGCTCTTCCCCAGCTCTATCTTCTACAACATAAACATAGGGAAGAGATACGATAGGAACGTGAGTGACTCGTTAACAAGGATCTAACAATATTCAAGACTGTATGACTAAAGTCCCGGAACCCACCACGATTTCTCGCCAACAAACCATACTTGGAGCTTAACCTGAATGTAACCTGATGCTAGGAATGATCATCACATTGAATCTTTGATACATCAAAATTTAAAAAAATGCTATATCATGGTTATAAAAGTTGGAATTATACAGCACGACACCAAAACAAACCTAATATATACCTTAGTTTTCTTCTAACTTTTCTATAGTTCCAAAATCTGTACATAAAAGCCACCGATAAAAACGCACTGACGTTTTTGGAGATGTGGTACCAGTGACGCATGCTGTCAGTGTCTCGCACTGCTCATCAGTTTAACGACTCGATTGTCAAAGAATAGGCTGTCCTGTACAGTTACGTTTTGGGTCCTCGTAGCTCTTGGTTATATTATCAGAAAAAAACACAATAACTTGGAGTAACAGGATACTTTGCTAGAATAATTGATACGACAAAACCTCGTGGCGGAAAGCCTGTTTGCTGGGCACAAACATCAAGATCACAAGCACACTCAAAATTATCATCCATGAGGCTATAAAATCTGTGCAAAATCGTTTGAATTGGCGCCAAGCAATTTACAGCAAAATGCCATTTATCGTTGTGGGTCACGATCATCGGTAATGGGGAAGCGATTTAATAAGAAATGGAAATATAATGAATTGTTTAAGCTATTTTAATTACATAATTCAATTTTGTACTAACTGCGTAGTTTTTAATATGTTTTGCATTTCTTTCCATTTATTCCAGCAAAACACATTGAAATAAAAATTTAGTATAGCTTACATGTTGCATTGTCAACTTTATTTTACACTATACAATTAATATACTTATTTAGTATTTTGGATACAATCTTAAGTATTTCTAAAGATATTGTAACTAATTATTGCGCAAAATTATTAACTTTAATAGTTTAAACTAGGCTAGCTGCATATTACCCAACACAATTTTCTACATGTAGGTCTTTCGGGACAATAATAAGCCAGTAGATACCCGTATATCTTATAATGTATTACGAAGACCTCTTTAGTTATTCCCGAAGTAACTGTAACAATTAAGAGGATGTTTAAAAAAGTTAGGAGACCAATTAAATTGATTTATTGCATCAAAATAGAATTTAATCCAATAATTGAATCACATAAAACATCCAAGACAATACACACGTTAACAAAACGGGAACCATAAGGACAATTCTGCCTCACAAGTCTTTCGTCAAAATGCGTCAATCACATTAGTAAAAATGTGATGAACTTATATATCTGATAGTAACTTATACAACCTCGTATTATGTCGCAGATATGATTGAACAATTTTGCGTTAAAGGTAGCAAGTATACTTATTTGTTAAAATGGAAAGAATAACCTCTAGCCTTTGAGATATTAAACGAAGTAACGTTAGCAGCGACACTAACACGACAGTCAACTATACAGACAGACTTTCTATATTGTACGCGCGCGTCCTATCAGTATCATTTTAGTCTACGGAAAAATCGATTTTCGCTTTTCCTTCCTGAAACACTTTTTGTTTATAACTGAAAACAATAGGCACAATCTATGCATCAGTGCGTACAGCCTACATTATTAAAGAAAAACTGAAACACTCTCTAACAAAAAAGTAATAAATTTGGAAAGAGCATCCTATTTAATCGGATGCTTCGTTCATATTTATAAGTTTTTGATCGAACTTGCATCCGTATTTACTTATTCAGGCGTAATTTTGACTTATACGTTGTAATTCAATATCTTCGTATGCGAATATTCACTAACATTTTCTTAGAAAACACTCTCTTTTTTTAATGCAATGCTTCTTTCATCATTTTAATGAATCCACAAATCGCTTTGAGCACTATGGCCGGTAACGACGTTTGTCCCCACGCAACTGTCGTATTCAGATTGATTAATATATCACATTGCCACGGCCTCTTGTATACATGCAGTAGGACATGAATGATTTGTAGCGAGCAAGCATGACAATGGTTCGGTATTTTGATAATTAATATTATAATTATAATATAATTTGGACTGTACATGGTCTTACAAATTATTATGTTTTATTTGCTCTCTGAATATACATAAAATATATGATGTTATTTATTCCTGTAATATTTGCAAAGTTTTCTATTAACAGAATTACTTCCAATTCCTTGACTTGGAAAAGAATTGAGGGTAATGGGAGGGGAATTTTTTTTCACACATGTTTTGTTATAAGTTAAAAGCTATGCGGACTTAAATTTAAAGAAAAAGACATTTTTTATGTGAAATGTCCATAAAATATCCCACTTGGCCTAGTTGCACATTTATATATATATTTCTTATATATTTTATTTTTATTCGAAATGGAGTAATTTTGAACAAAAACAAAATTTTTTTCCCGAGTTCCTTAGCAAACAAAGTATTTGTCTATTTTAAGCTGATGAAGAAACAGTACAGAAAACGGGAATAATATGATACTTCGGACCCATACAATCAGGCACGATATACACAATAAGTATTCTGTTTCTAACCTTTAGTTACGGAATAAACACACACACACACATGCACTAAAGCGCACGCTCGTGTGTGTGTGTGTGTGTTCTGTACCTAAAGGTTAAAAACGGAATACTTATCATGTATATCGTGTCGGTCACACTCACACAAACACATACATACAAACACACATGCACGCGCGTGCGTGTGCGTGTGTGTGTATATGTGTCTTTGCGTAGGCGTGCGTACGTCCATGCATGCGTGCGTGCGTGCATGCGAGCGCGTGTATAAATGTGTGAATATAAAGGATGTAAAAGCGACAGAATACCAGTTCCCCATATGTCGACTAGAAAAAACATTCGACAGTGTAGAAATATGGGCAGTGCAAAAGCCTCTTAAAAATGCGAGTATAAATCAAAGATATAGGAGTCTGAATGCCAATATCGATAAGCATGCTGCTATGCTATGCAGTATATATACGAAGAGAAGTCAGGCAGAGAGACTCAATACAACCCATGCTATTTGCACTCGACGTAGAAGACGTCTTTAATTAACTGAATTAGGAAAATAAAGGTAGTATGATTTCAGGTACACGTTTAAGAAACTTGAGGTTTGCGTATGAAATATTTCTGGTTGCTAATAATCCAGATGAACTTTACATTATGATCATGGTACCAGAAACCGAAAGCGCTGCGACAATAAATGTAGACGGCAATATTCTCCAGTACGTAGATAAATATGTACACCTAGTCCAAAATCTCTTGGAGTGAAGACACTGGGATTGCAATAGACAACTTGGGTGGTCGCAAATAAGATGAAAGGATTACATAACGAAAGTAGTTGGTATAAACTGGATCCAGCCAGGCCATTATAGAACCGAGTGGTACTGATTTATGGAGGCCTACGATAAAATGGTTGAAGATGGCTTATTATGATTTTTATGCATGTATGTATATCTATGTGTGTGTATATATATATATATATATGTGTGTGTGTGTGTGTGTGTGTGTGTGTGTGTGTATATACATATACACATATGAATATATATACATAAAAGTGTAAAACAAAGGATGTAAAAATCTAAACAACATATTTACGTAATGAACAAATATATTATTTTCAAAAAATTTAATGAAAAAACTACGAGCCTCAAATGTTTAAACTTTTATATGTGAATGGGTACGGGAACCTAATGAAAATTGGTATCCCGAATTTTACAAATTTTTAAAATTCCGCCTTACGATACCTGATATGGACGGGTCATCCGGAGAGAATGTCGGACAATAAAGTCACAAAAACTATAAACAGATGGATGCCACAACGACATGGATGGATCGATTATATATACTCAGGAAAATGGAAATAATTTCTTTGGCCTCACTATGAATAAATTCAAAACTAAAAAAAGGTAGACGACCTTTATTCAACTCTAAAAAATGCCGATCAATTTAATCAATGTGAGATTAACGAAGAGGTCTAACATTTCGGGCTCGTCACTAACCACAGAGACAGCTTCGAACCTAAAGTACGCCTGTTTAAAAGAGTGGCCAAATCAGTGACAATACAACTAACTAAAATATGCCGCGACCAACAAGGCAGGCTAAGCCTCATAATGTCCGGACACTGGTCTTTCTAATGTTTATTTTACGATTCCGAGTCCTGGACGATGCAAGTTATAGGAAGGTATAGAATTAAAAAGTTTAAGAATCATGTTTTGGTGTCGCATGTTGCAAAACACTTTATCATGGCTTGTGCACTTTGATCATAAATCCAAATTAATAAATCACTAGCATTTGCCACAGGAATATCGAAAATTTGGAAAGACCAATAGTAATTTGCAAAGTCAAGAGTTAAAGTCCATGGAGTGGAAGACCTAAGCTGCAACCTAAATGAGGAAATTTTGATATAACAAAAAGTGCAGTACTACCGCCACCAAAGGTAAGAACATTCAATTAGCACTACAAGAAGTCACGACCCTCTGGAAAGAAGCAACAACTATAGAAAGAAAATTTTAGAATTAGTAAATGCTTTGCTGCTCCGCTACTCATTATGACGTAAGTCATTAAAATACGTTATGTATGTTTTATTTAATATTATAAGGTGAAAATTCTTTTCATATTAAACATCGTCTTCATTTTATTCTTGTTTCATATTAATTTTTTGGTGTTTTATTATCTGAACTATTGCGATATTTTAAGCTTTCTCATCATTATTGTGCGGTTAATACTGAAATGAGTCGTAATATGCTACGCCGATTATTTGTGCCCGTTGCTATGAAGTGCCTATCCCAACAAGTGCTTACAATCTACGTAAAGTAACATAAAATCAATGGTAAATCCTTAGACTACTTAACACTAATGACCTAATGTGTTCTGTTATCCCAGTATTGCTCCTCTTTTTTTTAAAGGTAAGAAGGTAAATATGAGAAGTAGCAATTTGGTAGCAAGTAGCAATCTATGAATTTACCTGTAAAGTTAAATAATAACTTAATTATAGTTGATATAGTTATCCCATTTATTACGTTCTTTTCGAAAAAGTAATAAAAGTTTAAATTGCCTCATTAAATGAATTTTTATAAATTTAAATAATGGCAGATATAATAAAGAATCAACTTAATTAAGCCTACTTGATTAATAAATGCTAGAATATTGTTTTTAAATTGTAAAGATAATGTGTTATATTACAATTTAAAGTGTCACAGTTAAAATAATTTGATCGGATCGACATCCCAAGTTTCAGTTGAGTTAATTTAATGTTTGGGTAAGTGAAAGGGAAATATACATTAGGGAAAGGGTCAAAAAAGGATATAAAGAGGAACATTTCCAATAGAAATTTTAATGGGTAAACACGAATCATTGGGTCTGTAGTTATGCGCATATACGCACATACCTACGCAACATATATACGCTTAGCTAGGTTTGTAACATCTGAAGAGCTCTTCCGACTAAACCGTTTCCAAGCTCGTAAATCGACTCCTCTCCTGAATTAAGCCACCAAAAATTATTAGGTGTTTTGTTCCTTTCATTGGCATGTGAATTCCTTTTCAAGGAAAATTTTTAACAGTAATGTTATATTACAAATAAGCACAAATATGCCTATATTGTATCTAAGTTAATAAGCATATAAATAGGTTAATAGAACAGGTAATAGGAAGTAGGCGAATAAAACATGAGCATATCATTAAGATACTGCCTCTCTTCGCTGCTAAACATTACATTAAATAAAATGCCGAAATGATGGCAACGACAAATTAGATCCGCCGCTATCTCCGTGGATGCTGGAGTATGAAAATTACCTTTAATATATTTGACAACGCTCATTTTACCCTCCCATTGTTACAAACAATGCCCTTTACTAGAAGTATACCCAAAAAGTTGTGACTCGTGAAGTATGAGGTATTTCATTTTTTTATCTAGAACTAGTATATTTACGGATACTATGATAGTGTCTTATAGAAAAAGGATACTACTGTAAGTACTTCGGCTGAAATCTTTTAATTATTTGAACTAACGAATGGTCATTAGCTGGTACCCGGTTTATATCGTTTACGAGACCAATATGCGGCTGTATGTGCCGCTGGTTCACTAATTCCCACTACTATGACTTTTTTCCATTCCTTTCGGTCGCTAGACGTGATTTTTGTTTTGTTTAACTAAAGTCACTGGTTTATAAATTCTACTTTCATTTTTTTCTACTATGTTTTCTTTGGCCATGTGTCGTTGGATTTTCCACTCATCAAATCTTTGGAGAGCTGGACCAGAATTCTTATCTTAATTAGGTACTTTTAATTATTAATATTGTGATTGTTATCTGTCAAGCAAAGAGAATAAACTATTGAAATGAAAATAATTTCCATGTCCATCATCTTGATTCGCTTAAGCGGCGTAAGCGAAAATAAAATTGGTTTGCCATTTTTTCGGCAATGTTTCATTTTTGAATATTGATTTTTTACTATCCAATCCCAATATATTGACGTAGAATATGAGCCACATCTGTAATAATTTTCAATAAATCCAGTTAATATCCCTTACGTGTTTTATATTTCGAAAGACAGATAGCAAAACATTTAAAGACTGTTGTTACACTTCCGAACTATTGTACACACCAATTGAGACTAACAAATCCCAACGGATACACATTAATATTTTGTTTTAAAATATCTTCACTAAACGTAAACTTCGATAAAAATATCTACGATTTTATTATGTGCTAAAATAAAATTTACTTTTTAATATATATATATATATATATATATATATATATATATATATACACATATATATAATTAAATTCTATATGATTTCTATTTTTCCACAAAACTATTAAATCTTTATGAATTTTACGCTTTGTTCTATAATATACTCATATAATATGTTAAATGAAGAAGATAGAATATATTTGACGTTAATTTTATAGAAATTAATTATTCACCATTAAATGAAACTAAGTGATATAGTATTATTTCTATTTTATTTAATTTCTTTACGACACCCTGTGTTTCGTTTATGACTACATCTTCCTGTGGGCATTTAACAAACATTCAAAGATCTTTGCTAATTACATTAGATTAATGTTGGCGGATGCTGGGGGGTTTATCTGTACCTTTTTTATATTATCATTCAAGTAGCCAGATATAATCGATGCAGTAGTATTCGTAGTTGGTTTCATATAACGAGAAATTGTTTGATCTTCCTGCTACAAATCAAATATACATTATATTGTTAATAAATTATATTTTGTATGCAGTAAATTTCTCTTAACTAACACATATGAATATACACAAAATTACAATCATTATACTAGCGAAAACTGCTGAGTACTGACTCCTACAACCACCTAATGATTGTTTAATAATTAAATTAATTACAAATTAAAGTATTCATGTTTTCATAGTGATTAAATTAAAAAAAATATTTAAAAAAAACATTGAAGGTGTGTTATTTAATGTTTAAGCTGTTACTTTAATGTAATTTAATACGCCGTTTACAAATTTACTTAAAAAGCACGAAAATATTTTTAACTTTTAAATGAGTCTTTGTAACTTCAAATGAAATTATAAATTAATAAAATATTATTTTCATATTTTAAAAGTAAGATTTGCACTAATTTATTATTCAACTTTCCCCATTAGTAGTGTTAACAATAAAAACTATAATTTGATTCGACTGCACACTTATACATCCAGGTTAAAATTTGTAAGAAATTTGTACTCTCATAACTTCGTAAATATTTCAGTTATATTTAATATTGAAAAAATGTTAATTTCTAAACATTCAACTATATCGCTCTTAGGTAAATAAAAATATGGCCGACGGAATTCGATTGCTGAATTCTTTGAAGGCTCTCAAAAAATCAATTTCAAAAATAAATATTTAGTGTCACTCGCTTTCTCGTTGATCCTATCTGACAAGTGATCTTTATCCTGAAGTAAATATATTCTAGATCGACTTCGAAGTCCTTCAAAGAATTAATTTCAAAAATAAATATTTAGTGTCGATCGCTTTCTCGTTAATCCGTTTTGACACGTGATATTTATCTTGAAGTAAGCATATTCTAAATTGCTGAATTCTTTGAAGTCCCTCAAAAAATTAATTTCAAAAATAAATATTTAGTGTTGATCGTTTTCTCTTTGATTCTGTCTGACATATTATCTTTATTTTGAACGAAATATATTCTACGTCATGTATAATACTCCTTTATTATCGCATTTTTTAATAAAATACTTAAGCTACTTAAAATTGTTCACCTTTGGGTAAAAAATATCGAACGCTTCCACCGGAAAACAGAACGGTAAGTACCAACAACACAGAGGACGAAAATGTCAAGAAGTATATTCAAACGCTGATCTGGGGATGAATCGGCAAGTCGACGATTTTAACGTCTTTAGTCATATTTTGAGTATAATATGTTTTCATTAGAATTACAAGAACTAAGGGATCGGAGGAAAGAATTTATAGGTAACTAATGATTGTTATAAACTAACATCAACCCCTAAACCACTTTCTCTTCATCAATCAACTTATGTGGTTAAGGTTCACATCTTTTTCGTCTCTTATTGTTTTGATATTGAAGTTGTTTTTTAATTAAAAATACTTGATTTTTGAATATAATTGCTTATGGAAATTAAATTAAGTTATTAGGATTAATGGTTAACTTGGTACATTATTTATTTGAAAACTTTTTTCTAAATTAAAGTTTGTTAATTTTTGACAACGGTCTAATATTAGCTAGGAAAATAAACCCAAGCATTCAAATATATCTAAAAAACAGATAACCTTTAAGTTAGTTTAAAAAAAAACGCCACTATTTTGGATAGAGGGCTTTAATAAAAACTCTCGGCTCTTATTCGCCAAGCTTTTTATTAAAAATAACTTTTGTTGTTAAAAACTAACACACTTTACGAATAAAAATAATTATAGAGGTCTCGTTATTCAAATAAATTTTGCATATATCAAAACTAATATTTATTAGTATTCATGGAAAATATTCTACGCCCATTATCTTAAACACCTAAAAGTTTTTTTTTTTAATTTTCCAGTTCTCTTTTCTAATATCTTTTCATTCAGAGCTGTTGTAAGATGAGGAATATAATGGCCCTAATTCATTAAAATATTGTACCTGAATAATATTTTTTCCGATCATTTTTTTTCTGAATAGTCTCCCATGTGTCTATACGATGTTAGATAAAAAATTATTTTTCAGGATTATTGGTACGGCTTTTCTTAAAATTTATCTGCATATGCTATATTAAATTGACAAGTGATCTTTATCCTGAAGTAAATATATTTATTGACATGAAGTAAATATATCATTAAAATTTATTGACAATAATCGGAGAATTTCGGACATGTTGCACGTAACACTTTAAAGCAAACCTCTCATAAAAAACGATTCTACAAAAAAAACGTGGCGACTCAGACCGATTGTCGCTGATCCAAACGTTACGTCTTTAAGAAAAACAATTCCTGGAGATTTATATTTTCCATTATGGAACGGTACCCTACCCCTGGTTGGGCAACACATCATCGGTTGTTTCATCCAAAGATTGGTCTGTCGCTGTTTCGTGAATACTGTCAGTGTTTGAGCAGTCATTTTCGGGATTGTTGACACGATTTTAATCTGTATCTTCAGGATCTAACGCCGAGTCTTCATCAGAATTGGGCTCATCTAGCCATGCACAAATTTAAAGGTCTCGCTGGTCATCCATCTTATAATTGATATGTTGAAAAATAAAAAAAATATATAACCAATATAAACCCTTAAATCATGAACACAAAATAATGAAGATAAACAATAAAAATGGATTTCCTAATTACCAAAAATACTTACATGGATAGGAGCGCAGTGAGAAAAATACCGCGCTCTATGACATGGATCGCACAACACTTCACTGATAAGTGAGTGCGTAATAATCCGAAAAGGTACTGAAAAATTCGCGACTCCAAAACGTTTTTAACATAAAAAACAAACACAATACATTTTTCCGTGAGTAAAATATTCGTAGCGCGCCTTCTTACGGGTTAAGATGTTATGGGGCGTCATCATTTGTTTGCGTCTAACTCAATAGAGTGGCAATGTAATTGGATGGTTTTCTGTATGATTGAATGATTTTATAATTGGGTGACTGTGATCTGTAATCCACATCCTGACGACGTAGGTACAGACTGATTTTTACCTTGAGCGGTTAAGGATTTCACTATGATAGGTGCCGAAGATATTCCAAGAAGTTTAGTCACTAAAAATGTATTGCAAATCTAAAAATTTAATCCTTATATCACGGTTCCTACATCGGCTGTTTTACACCCAGTTTTTTTACCAGATGTATATATAATAGAATTTGGCTTACATTTTTTTACGTAGAATTTATTCTCTTATAATTAATATTTTAAACGTTAGACACAAAATATCGATTTAGTTTTTGAACGTACAATGATATTTTTTAAATTAGATTGATCATCTCTGCGGAGTTGCGATGGGAAGATTGATATTCGAGAATAAAAATTGAATATTTTCCGTAAATTTCCTTAGCAAGAAGCATTCTTTTAACTATCTTTTAAAAATAATTTAATTTACGAATACTTTTTAATTATGATGAAATTCAATCTTTTTACTTATTAATTTATAAACTTTTATATAGAGTACATATGGCGGACTTATTGCTACATGAGCAATATCTTCCAGTCATTATAACAAATTGTGTTGAAATTTAGTTGGTAGACTGTAAAAGATTTTACAATGAAAATTCTTTATAGCACATCAGACCAAAAACAATATAAAAGTATAAGTAAAAAGAAAACGAGTGTGCTTTAGACCACACAACTGAAGTAAAACTTCAAATTCCCAAAATATGAACTTTAAAATGAATTTACAATTTTATCGCATATATATATATATATATATATATATATATATATCATGCACTGGCTATGAGAGGAAGAGAGAAAGAAAATGTGTGCTCGCACCTCTCTCTCTTGTCCCTACAGTAATATACGAAACGTAACTCTCTCTCTGCTTTCACTAACTTACATCTCCCTCTTAACTTCCGTTCGCCTCGCCCGATCACACTTTTCGTAACGCTCTCGTCACGCATTCACCAGCTTACTCCCCAAGTCAAGCGTGCGTAAAGAAGTTTTACTTCAAAAACTATTGACATGATTTGTAATTGGAAAGACAAGAAAGGACAAGGGCACAAAGGAAAAGGTTTCAGGAGGGTTTCAGTGAAGGATTTTTCATAAGTGGTAGAGGTATGTTTAGGAATAAGTAGGGTGAGTGAACTTTTAGATCATAGCCCAAGGCCGTGAGCAGACAAATCTTTAAATTTGCCACTAATATAATTTGGGCTATGAGAATTTTTTAATATGTTAAAAAGACGTGTAAGTATGTGAAGTTGGCGTCGATCACGGATCTTCAGCCATTTCAGAAGTGACCTGTATTCGGAAATGTGATCATATCTTCTGAGGCCGAAGGTATACCGAATGCATAAATTTTGAAGATTTTCCAACTTGCACAAATATTCTTCATTAAGATCAAGGGTGCTACCCTGATCTGACTACATCTGACTACATCTGACTACATCTCCATAATTAATTAATGGTAATAAAAGTGTTTGACAAAGGCAGATTTTCGTTATAGTCTATAGAACATTTTGAAGATGTTTCAAAGAATGTATCCTGTTGAAAACACGATGACTAACATCATTCACTTGAGGCCGCCAACTAAGATTTTGATCGAACAGTAGGCCCAGGTTTTAACAGCTGACGTATATGGTATTATTGTACTATTTAGTACTAATTTCGGTAAACTAGGTAGATTTACTTTAGAATTCAGTCTTTGACTACCAATGATGATAGCTTGTGACTTACTTGGGTTAACCAAAATTCCAATCGAAGCGAGATTTCGATTAAGGATGTCGATGGTTTTTGATAAGGAATGGAGATTCGAGTGCATATAAATATGTATGATAATAGAGATGAGAATTGCTAGAAATATTTTTAACAACATCATCAACAACAACACAGAGAAAAGGAGAGGAGATAGAACTCCACCTTGAGGTACACCAGCTGTTAGATCAGTTCACTCAGAATACGTATCTGATGACTTAACATATTGCCTGCGTCCATGAAGATATGAACTAAACCACTCAAGCGAATGTTGGGATATGTTAAGATATATATATATATATATATATATATATATATATATATATATATATATGTATATATATATATATATATATATATATATGTATATATATATATATATATAAATATATATGTATATATATATATATATATATATATATATATATATATATATATATATATTATCTTTTATAACTTTCATTATGACGAGCGGCCGGGAGTCGAACCCGGATACCCCCTGTGCACTGTACCATCAAAGGCGGTATACCTAGTGATTAAACCAACATACCACGATGACGATATACCACGGAGTGAAGTTAAAGCAAGTTAAAAAATAATTGCCGCGTTATTTCACCAATTTATTTAATGTGACAAATAGTTTCAGGAACCGGTAAAAGGATTTAATTATAAACATAGTCTGAAACTGAACACAAAGTTATTTTTATTATTACTTTTGGATATGCTAGTATACGTACAATTGGTTTTCAAAAAAAAAAAATATTGCCTACAGTGTGGAATCGTCCTTAATATTATATTTAGAGAAGAAATAAAAATCATTGTTGTCGAAAGCTCATTTAAAGTAAAATCAATTGAATTTAACTGCGAAACAAACAGCAACTGAACTTTTTATAATTAACAGGCAATTAAGCGAGTTTTCTTTGAAAAGGTTTCAGTTCTTTTAAAGCGAAGCAGTATTTGTTCTTGGAAATACGCTTTAAAGCTGTTTACTACGAACTTTGCTGCATATCGTATTGGGAAAAAAACAGATTTTCCCTCTTAAGGCGACTCGGAAACAACATAGCATTATTGTATCGTTTTGTATTGTGTAGTTATATAAGATTTGAATAATTTAAATATAGCACGTTACTACACTTAACCCACTCTACTCTGCTTCGTAAGTAAAGTAATAATTTAGCTGAATCCAGACAGGATTTTTTGTGTTAATTTTGAAAAGGTTCCTTGTGCAAAATTTCTTAAAGTAACTCTATTGTTATAATAAAGTGAGAGACTTGGAAAGCGTCCTAAACAATAGAAGTCATAGACTTAAAATTTACACAGCTTGTTTTTGGACACGATCCGAAAATCTTAATTGAAATCACTTACAATTTTATTTCAAGGGGTGTCAATATACCTGAAAGGATTTTTTTCACCTAAGCTTATGAAACTGCATTGAAACTCTAGAAGTCATAGACGTAAGTTTTACACAACTTATTTAATTGTTTGATTCGGTTTGAAAATCTTAAATGAAATCGCATCCAATTTTATTTCAAGGGCGCTTAAACACCTGAAGGGATTTCTTTTCATCGAAGTTTATGAGGTAGCGTTGAAACTTTAAAAGTCATGGACCTAAATTTTATACACATAAAAATTAAATAAAATTAATTTTTTGACATAATTGGGAAATCTCTATTGAAATCGCATTCAATTTAGAAAATTAGCATTTATCTATCTGTGGGGTATGGAAAGAAGTGTTTAAATAAAATTTAAGTTTCATTTGCAAAATATTACGCTCCGAAATTATGTACAATGTAATGCACAAATTTTTAGTGTTGCGTACCCCAAAAATAACGCAACCATTCTAAGGTCACTTAGATGTCTGTCGGTCACAGCCGTTTTTCTCAGAAACTGCTTGACGCAGAAACTTAATGAATTTAGCATTGTAGAAAATATGTTGGCCTCCATATATCTCAATAACTACTAAAGCAAAAATATTTATAGTGAAATTTTCGAGAGGAGTGGGCAATAAGTACATAATTTTTTTTTATTCCATGTATAATGCGGGATATCATTTCAAAGAACTAGCTAAAAGGGTATCAAAAACAAAAATTCAAATTTAAAATATCATATCGTTAGAGAAAATTATATGAAAAAAAACTTAATAGAGTTTTTAGAAGGCTGCAAAAAGGTAAAAAATTATAATGATGAGGTCCTCTATTGAAAGAAAAAAATCACGTTCAACTACAACAGTTAAGTTGTTAGTAATAAAAACATTAGTATCGACTTGTCTTGAAATCAAAATACGGGGTAAGATGATGGATGTCCAGACGCGAATACTGAATAAATTTGTTTCGCAGTAACATGCCCTTTTATGCACCAAAAGTGTGGCCAAACTAGAGACGGCAATACACGAAACTTGGGACAGCGCGCCACGACAGAGACGGGCGATCACTGAGCGAGACAGCGTACACTGTGAAAGCCCCGCGCGCCGCACCGCAGGCGAACAAAAAGGTCCCGCTCGGTCGCTCCTTTCCTTTTCGCCGCCGACCGTCGAAGTATGCAGAACTCTACACATGCCGCAACAAATGATGACTCTACCGTTTGTGCCGCGCTCAAACCTGACTTTGTGCTCGATCTCTATTATTTAGAATTGGTCTTACGTTTCGTTATTTGGAACTATGCTATGTATTTTAATAGTATGCGGCCGTTGAAGTTTGGTGGGTTGGTAGTGAGGTGAATGAAGCTACTTTAATAGAGTAATCACAACCTCCTATGTATTACCTATAAATCTTGAGAATACATAAACATTATGCTATAATGGGAATAATGTAATGATATTTTTAAAATAGCATGTAAGAAAAAGCGTATTTGAAAAAGTACGCTTTTAATTTTTTATCCTATACTTGAAATAGGATTTCAACTTCCTTTTAATGCAAATATTTTAATGACTTATTGTTATATTCAGTAAACATTTTAATTAAATGTACATAAAATAAGTAAAAAAATCAAGTACGAGTTTTACTCGGACGTTGAGGATTCCATAAAAAATAATATTACAAGTAACTTGGCTGCGCTAAGAACTGATAGAGAAAATAAAAGGTTTAATAACACTTAAAGTGTTTTTAAGCAATAACTTACAAATAACGTTTTATTGTCATCTCAACTTGCATGTTACTGCTTAAAAAATGTTGACTATGTTTTTAAAACTTTTTTATTATTTTTGAACAGCCCAGTTTTATTTTTTTGTCTTATTATACGTAGTTTTCGACATTTTTAGAGAACTACTCTTTTATTTTCGTTATTTATATATTATATAACTTATCTAACTCTACTCTTGAAGAATTTAGTTTTAAATTGTTACTAAATTCCAAAATTAAGCGTTACATTAATTACTGTTCAAAAATTAAATGAAAAATTGGTTTCATAAAAGTATTAATCTCGAAACATTACCATATAGTACCTTCATATTTAATTAAAATACCACATCCATCTAATTAGCTTTGTACGGATCTGTGAGCATCAAAACGTAGGATGACATTTGTAAATCGTATTTAACATTAATTATTTTCGAAATAAAGCTCTAAGATCTTTATACTGTCACAATCTTGGAAAACTGTCCAACGACTATTTTAATATACCCTATATTTAATATAATACAATTGAAATAACGGCAAAATTATTTTAAGGTTTGCTCTAACAAAATTGATTTCATTTAGTTATTTAAAATAAAGGCTGTAACATGTATTGTTAGGCTTTAATAATGAAATAAAAAAATAGATTTTCTACGAAATTTAAAAAAAGTAATGTCCTCTATTGATGATATATAGAAAAGAAAATAAAAAAGGGGCCAGCACCCATAGATCTTACACTACCGGTGTTATGTTAAAATGTTGGTACCTATTAAAAATTTAAGGATACATACTTAGTATTTCTAATAATCTACTTACGACTTTAAATTTTTAACAATTTAAATATATTGTCTACTACAGACAAAAATATGGCACATATTTAATTAATATTTAACCTGGTATGTCTTTCAGAAACATAATAAATATACATTATAAAAAAGAAAGCTATTTTGCAATTTATTAAGTCACATCTATGAAGATTTTGTGAAAGTTTTAAACATTGCTACATATTCTAAGCCGGCCGACTATTGCTCATAAACCAGATGAGTCTATTTAGCCAACAATTTTTTTTAATTTCAGTGTATGTACCATTATTGTGGATGCTTTTCTGATATTAGAAAAAATATTATCTGGTAGGAGGCAGGACTCGTAAATCCAGTATAAATTACCACTTTAAAGTTTAATATATCAAAAATCATCCCTGTATCGAAAAAGTTTTTATGACATACCACCGTTAGTTTTGAAAGATATATTTAACCATACTTACAAAATGTAGTGGGTGAAAAAAAATTTTTTTTTACATCTTTTTACATAATTAAATGAAACTACGTGATGTAGTATTATTTCTACTATCTTTAATTTCTTTACCACGACCTAGGTTTCGTTGTATTACAACATCTTCAGGTGGGATATTAGCAAAGATCTTTGCTAATATCCCACCTGAAGATGTTGTAATACAACGAAACCTAAGTCGTGGTAAAGAAATTAAAGATAGTAGAAATAATACTACATCACGTAGTTTCATTTAATTGTAAATAATGAATTTCTACAAAATTAACGCCAAATATATTCAATCTTTTTACATGTATAGAAATTACTTTAACATTTTTTTAAAGATTTTTAATACCTATGTAGACACTATAAATATGAGTAATAATGCCCAATTTCACCATTATAACACTAAAAATCTGCGAGTAAAACGACTGTGATATACAGATGGGCATGACGAAACTATAAGGGTTCTTATTTGACTACGGAACGCTAAAAACAAGTCAAATTTTAGAAATAAAATTATGACATAACTTGGCGGCGAAGAGAGAAAACGAATTTTTACAAAACTAACATTTTGTTGCACTATTGGTGTTGTACATGTTATTTTTCCAATATTTTCATAGCTGTTACAAGAAAGTGTAATAAATGACTGTTAATATTCCAAAAATAGGAGGATTATATCAATAAAAGCGATATAAATTATATTGTTTCTCCTTCCGAATTAATATAAATTTTTGGAAAAAATTGTTAAATAGTTTGACGAAAGTTATATTTATTTTTATTACCAGTGAGTATTTTGGTAACAATAAGAACAAATGAACGATGAACAAAATTATACATTTTATGACTTTATAATGGTTAGGAAGAATGTTATTGTCGGTTCCCAGAAATTAATTAAAGTGGAGGGCAGTGCACCATCAGTAATAAACCGCACTACTAGACATTATATCCTTTACCAGTAATGCTTCGCAGCTATTTTGACATCCACACACATCAGCTCCAGTGCATATTGAAAGGCAGATGTAAGTAGCTTCAATGAATAGTTTTCAAACATTTATCGCTTTAATAACCACAGTTGTTAGGTTTTATAAACGTTATCATATGACAAAGCGATGGGGAAAGAAGAATTTATTATGACTGAGTTCAATATTTGTAATAGACATAATATTTAATAAATCTAGACGTAAGGCTCTAACTCAGTTATCCACACTCGTCTAGCAAACTTCTATAAGATCTTGATTGTTTTTACTCACTATTTTCATGGGTAATTTTTTAAAAGGCTACTTGACGCTTCTCACAATTTTTAATGAGCTTTACTATACGTTTATTGGAACATAATTGTTTTTTAAAGCGTAATGATTATAACTGCTTTTTTACCATAATAAATTTTGTAACCGTAATATAATTACAAAAATGCAATTTATTAAAATGAATAAAATAAATTTTAAATAAATTCTCATTTACTGTACCAGATTCAATCATGTATCAAATTCAACTCTGTTATTGATGAGACAGTTTATATAATCCATACTACGTCTTTGTAGGGTACCTAGAAACAGACTCTTACAGACTTTTGGGGTATGGAGATAGGTATTTACTCACTCAGTCGCTGCATATAATTAAAACCACAATATCTATTTAGAAACGATTAATTTTTTTACGTATGTAACACTTAAGAAATGTAAAATTTATTAGCTAGAAACGAAGAAAGAGGTTATCTTAGCGTATCTATCAAGTTTAAGACATACGAAGGAAGTTTCTGCGTGTCCATAAATTGTAAAATGTGGTACCAGAAAATAAATAAATAAACCAGCTAGGTTATCTTAGCGTATCTATCAAAGATTCGCTTAGTATTCCTAAAGAAGTATATAAGTTGCCTACAGGCATTATAAAGAAATTCTCGTCATTACCATCAATTTATTTTCCACCTTATACACCATCGAGGTATATAAATTGAGCACTTCGAAACGTTTGAATAAATTGAAGTTTAAGGTTGGTCGCGCCGGGTGCTTATTTAATCGTCTGGAAACCACACGAGGCCTTTACATGCGTTATATTGTGAAGGCTCTGGAACAATTTTCGGCAATCCACTTGAATACTCAAGTTTACTCCCCTCAATTTTCGTCTGGGCCCTTATCATGGTTGCACATTATATTCCCATTCGCTTAATGAGCTCATATTATTGTTGATCCACATTTTGTGTGCACGTCCATCGTGATTATTAAAGAAACACCTTGCGATTGTTTTGAATAGTTAAAAATACTTTATTAAGTTTTGGGATTTGAATATCAAAATGCGGAATCAAAATTACCCGAAAATTTTTAATTGCTAATATTATCACATTTTAACAGGTAAATCGGTTCAGGCAGGGTTGAAAAATATACAAAAGAGATATTGAACTACTAGTAGGGATAGTGCACTACCTTGCGATTATACGGTAGTCAGTTATATTATAAAGTAGGATATAATAATTAATTTGCAATAAAGTAACGACATTTTTAATTTTCAAGTTAGTTTTCCATCACCTATCTCGAATATTTTATTTTGATAGTTTTCTAGTGAGACTCAAAAATAAAAAAATATATGATAGACGTGTCATTACTTTTTTTAAAAATCTGTGTTTCAAGATAATTCGTGCATTCAAAAATATTTAAAGCTGAGAAATATTCAGTTAATCCTTTTTTATGACAGAAGTTATTTGAAAGGGGAAAATCTAAGAATATTATAATATAACAGTATTTATACCTAGTTGATAATAGATTCTATCATAAAAAAATTTTAATGCAATAAATAATTTAAGACTACAGAAAAAAATTATCAGGCATTCGTTAAAGTAAATGCGATTATCGTTCGAGATTAAAGAATTGTAAAATGAAAAGCTCATTTTTCATTCTTCAGTTGGGCGTTTTTTATGTGAAATTGTAGGTTGTATATTAAAATTACATGCCTTTTCAAATAAAAAAGGGCCCATTTATCTTTTTAATTAGTTTTATATGAGTTAATTTTATAATTTTTATTTCCTTCTCAATCGCACTTCATTAAATGCTTTTCGTTAGTGTGTAATTCGAATTATATCTAAGTATTTCATAATTTTTGTTTCAGAAAAATGTATTGTAGGAAGTTACTTTTAATGACAATTTTGAAATCTACTTACTACATTTTTCTGCGAATAGAAGAAAAACCTCTGAAAAATGTAATAACCAGCACAGTTGTCTTAAGTAAAACAGAAATCTTTAAACATAGTTAGCGACAAATACGCGATTTTCTTGTCTGAAAATGATTACAAAAGAAATTTGTGATATGAAAGTCAATATTACAAGTATTAAATATAAAAATTAAATGAGTTAAGACAAATTATTTAAAAAGTAGTTATTGAAAGTGTTTGAAGGACATATAATATATAAATATAACAACATTCAAGAACGCTCGATATAATGCATTTATTTTATTAAAATTTAATGATTCTTTTAATTCGTTCTGAAGCATTATTATAAGAACCGAAATATATTTTATTACTATTTTACAAAACAAAAGCAAGTTCATATTTCCACACTCAATTTATATTTTTTTTTCCGTTATGGTCACGTGCATGAGTTAATTCGCTATCATGAGAGCTGAAACGACAACAAAAGGAAAATTTTTCTCTCATGCCTGGATTTATAGAAGACGTGTATACTTGCTTGGGTCGACCTCAACAGTTACATGGGTTTTGGATATCCATAGTCATTCAGAATATTTTATATCCAGCCATTCAAACAATTATGATAAAAAATATATATATATATATACAATATATATATATATATATATACACACATATATATATATATATATATATATATATATATATATATGTTCCAAAAATCTACTGGCACCAGATTGCGTTTAGCGATATAACATCTTCAGACAAGATCCCATTGATCCAATTAAATCAAAATTCGAACGAACTTTGATCATATCATATGAACTACTTATTACTTATAACAGTCACTATATGAATAAAATATCACAAAAAACAGATAAGAGCCAGTATACGGCAATCCATTTTTTCTAAACTATGTTTTTTTTCATACAAAGCTTTTTTGTACATTTTACTATAAACTAGAGTATTTTATTTAAGCCATAAAGACGTCGACTATTTGTAGGGATGTTTTTAAGTTTTCTCATAATGAGGTATCCATTTAAACACAAAAACTACAATTAAAATATGTTGAAGGGATACCGTTAGTCCTAAGCCTGATTCAAACTTTACTACTTTTGCCTCATAAAGAACACATGTAAAATTACCAAATAAATTATACAATTTTATATAGATTCTAGTATTCACGGCTACTTTGATTATCATAAATATGGATTAAAAACTATTATACCAGAATAATACCTCGACAAATTACCTTAAATGTCAATTTAAACTATTTTTTCCATCAGTTTTTCTCTCGATCGAATAAAAATGGACTGCACGCCATGGTTCTTATTAAATCGAAAGATCAAGATTTCTGTGAAATTTTCTTAAATGTGAATTTAAGCATTGATAACTATTTTGAATATATGAATTGTCACAATTTTGTTAAATATCTACCGATAAAATAGAAATATGGATATCATCTCGCATTAAGCATAACAAAATTTACTTTTAATTTTTTAAATTTTTGATTAGATAACGCCAATATGAACTACGCACTCTTGGTATAGTTGTGTGTAATACATACCACATTAAACTATAAACATCTAAAAAGTGATAGTATTGTCTGAAGCGAGAAAATATTTTCATAACAAAGATATGTAGCGTGCACATAAATTTTGCAACCAAACTCACTTTTACTTATTGTCTATACACGAAATGCAAATGTCATTATTGATATGGTAAGTACTATGGACTACGTGCATTTATGGGTAATTTTCATTTGCAATTGTAAGTGTGTCGATAGATTTTTCTAGTTTTTATAGATATTTCATTGCATAATTAATATATTTGAAAGTGGTAATTCAACTTGGGTGCGCATTTTTCTTATACATTATTTGACAAAATAGAAATTATAATCAATTTATTGCCAAAATATAATACGATGTGGTGTGCACGAAGAAGGGTCTATTTTTTGAGGTTAATAATAAGTCCGGGAAATCTAAAATGATTAAATTTCATAATTCAACGAATGCAAGAGGGGGAAAACAGTTAATGAATTACACAAAAATGTGCTAAAACTCATAAAAATATTTTCTAGAGTTTTGAACAATGCACCTTTAAGTGGGTATGTGTTATGGGAAGCAGATATAGTGCAAAAAGTACATAAAAAATTGTGGTGTAGCTGATCAGAAAAACTTAAAAAATATAAAAGAGGATATATGCGAGAATATCAAGAGTGTAGAAAAAAAATTGAAGACTATCAGGTGTTGGAGCTGTAGGTGCTGAATCTTGGACAATTTCCCTAAAATGTGATTTTAGAATAGATGTCAAGTGATAAAAATATTATGTAAGATATTCAAGAAAGTATTTCATTACTTTAACTTATCTAGCACCATTAAGAAATGCGGTAACGATAGAGGACAGATTAGAATATTTTCTTCAAAAACCATATAGAAAATATTTAACACTTGTACCATTTAGGTATTTATCATATATTTATTGATACTTTAGAGCCATCCAGTTAAAAAATTTCTGTACGACTGTTTGGGAATGAAAATAAATTATGTTCAAAATTTGAGATAATTAAAGTAAACCATACCAAGGATAAAGAGTAAGAAAGACAAAAAAAGAAACCACCATATTTTGGTTGATATCAGTATATTAAAAAGTTTTTTTGAACTCTTAAGTATATAACAGTACTTACCTTTTCTAGAAACCCATATAATTTATGATACTGTATATTTTTGTGAATGTCTTAATTCAGAGCAGTCTTTTTTAATTTCGTTAAAAACAACTTCTTCCTCTTCCCACATCATGGAAATAATAAATGTTAAATTTCTAATTAAAAAAAGGTCAAGCCGAAGACGAGACATGATGAATGAATTGAGTCTTGGCTAATTACACAGTCAAGTAAAAGAGAGATTGAAAAAGTTGAAAAAATTATATATATAGACAGAATGATTATAAAAAAGTCCAATTTTTTCCGCATGTATTCCATCATGTTAACGTACGGATGAATTGAGAAAAAATCAATGATTGTCAGTCGATAAATTAATCAATGCCCGAAGCTTTTTTCCATATGAATATTAGAGATACAAATAGCTTTGAATTATGTATTATTAGCAGATATTTAGGAAGTTCTAACAGAATATGCGCCACAGAATAAAAGTTATTTAGGGAGTTCTGACAGAATATACGTGGAAATTAATATCGATTCATGTATAATGAAAAAAAATGACTGAGCTGTGATTATTGAAATAAAAATATAAAAAAAAATTTATAGTAACTCAGAAAGGTTTTTTCCGTTCCCATTTCAGCAACAAGATTTTTTTTTAATTCTTAAGACTGTGTGTTTAATATGCGATTACCTTTCTGATTGATTGCAATAACTAATGTAAACGCTATGTGAGCAGGAAGAATAAAGTGCGCTAATTTTTTGGGGCATCCGTACTTTTTGGACATTTTCTACCGTTAAAGGACATATTTATATTATATTTTGTAACGCTTGTGATGTGCAACTAATTTATAGTCTATTCGCATTACTTGATCACCTACATTATACTTAAAATGAAAATATGTGTTCAATATTTGTTTGGTAACCAGTTTTTTTTATTTTGTATTAATTAAGGTTTTATCCATTAATCGGGCCTGCTAACTAGAATGGCAGTATACAATGATTTTATTGCCGCTTTATGGAAGTAGAAATAACTCGGGACAACATATTAGTCTCTCATCTCTTGATATGCGCTTTGGTTGACTAACTGGTTTCTATCTGTAAATCAAAAACAAGGCTTAAGAATATATCCACTAAGTTGTCATATTTTTACGTAAATAACAATTTAAATACAAAAAAATTGTCTTCTATAATATCTATTTTCGTACACATCTTCCATATTCCATTATACAGGACAATTCTACAGTTTTATTTTAATTAACTAATGTAATGATAAAATACGTTTGTTTGTCCTTTTTTCACGTCTTGCGACGTAAGCAGATTAGCGTGATTTAATCAAATGATAGCTGTGGGTCAGGAAATTTAGAAATTAATTTTCTTTAAAAATAATACCACCTTGACTAAGGTGTTTATAAATGTATTAGTTTGCCAAAATTTTTTTCAAATTTTCTTTTTAATTTTCCAATTTTCCCTTTTATTTACATGTATTGTCTTGAAAATCGTTTGAAAAGCATAATATTAACGTCTCCAGAGACTTGCCGAAATTATTAAATTCATTAAAATGAAGAAGTAAACTCTAACCAGCGGATGTGGATATTTAACGTCTGACTTTTTGTTCATTATACAGTTGAAGCTGCTTTTATTTTTTCAAGTTAAGAAGTTTAACACGAGTTTATGGAACAAGATAGAGTTTCTGAAACTTCTAAATTATTTTGTCCTTACGAATTCACATTAATAATACTCCTGAAGCCTTTAAGGAAGTAAAACTGACATACAAATATTTTCGTCTTGTTTGCAAAAACCCTAAAACACAGGGTTTTGCTAAGGTCATCAAATAAATAATCTACGTTTGATGACGTTTCCCACAGAAACTTCTCATTTTCTGTGGAAAGAAAACGTCATGCACTTACTTGAACAGATCAGTAATGCGTGTTTATGACACCGTGTTTTTTACTTTCTTTAGTTCATAAGTCAATAAGATGATGAACGAAATACAGGCAATATTTGACTAACTTAAAGGCTTTAATATTATTGTAAATTTTTAATCCACGTACTTACAAAAGAATATCTATTAACTTAAGAAAATTCTGTGCACATTGTACTGACGCTAAGTCGTCACAAGAATGGCATCACAAAAGTAAATGCCAGACTTGATTATGAGTGTGCAAACTCTCAAGTTAAGTATTTAATATCGCATCCTGATTAAAGTGTAAAACTTTTTTCGGTATTGTGTACAATACTTGATTAGGGTTTTAATATTGTGTTAATATTCTTCGTATCGTTGTAATTTGTACCGCCCAAATCATAATGTTAATGGGATATTCGAACTGCATATATATTAATTTATTTAATATTTCGTTAGTATAATGCAATTAACCTTTTGGCGCTATCCAAAATATTGTATCGGAATTTACGTTACTTATTATTTACCATGAACTAATATAACGAAATAATATGTATGAATGTTTATGTACAGATTATACCTAATTACATAATTCTTTGTGTAAATTTTGACATATGAATTTTTAAATCGATTTTATAACAAAAAAACCTACTAAATGCGAGAGAAAGTCATACTGCAGTAATTAAATATATATATAAGGAGAAAAAGTATCGCAATTATACGGGAAGTGAAAAGCAGAGGAAAAATGATTTTCAACCAAATTTATCATCAAATTTATTAAAAAAGTAATAAGTTATGAGCTTCAAAATTTAATGATAGATACAGACTAAGGAAATGTTCCTTTCTCATTCACTCCTATGAATAACAATAAATTTTACTAAGTACGACGTCTCACTTTCGCGTGACTATCCTCGTCTTCACGTTGAGTATAAAACTTATACCAGGAGTGTAAACTTATAATTAACTATAACTAGTTCAATATTTCAGATTTGCATACAATTGTTTCACTTCTTGTCAGCTTTTTTATTGAAATGTGAACGTTCCCACATATTCAATTGCATGTGAGCATGCAACATATTCATTTGCATGTGAACGTAAAATACCATAAAGTTAGTTTTAAGGTTAATTTACTAGAAAAATGAAAAAATAATTTTTTTTCGTTAAGTACACTTTCTCTTGAAATGCCAAATTTGTTATATTTTCTTTGTTAATGGGCGATTCCGATAAAGCACAGCCCATAAATTACTTCATATTCAACAAAATCAACCATTAAAAACTTCATCGGAATCCTTTTAACGGCTTGTGCTTGATCCGCAAACAAATAATCATGATCACATACAAACAGCCATACATTCCAAAAATAATATATTGTGTTCGATTACATTGTTGTCGATTACGTTTTCTCATAATATTTTTTTCGTAAAAGTTAAAATTACGCCAATTTTATAGTTATATTTTATGTGCAGACTACAAAGAACATGGTAATAAATTTATACAGCCTAATATTAAACTTATCAAACTAATTAAATTATGTATATTAACAACAGATTCATAAATTAAAAAAATTGACAAAATAAAATAAACATAAAACTAATGCATACTATATTTTATTTGAAAAATTGTATGCGCGTAACACGACCGAAAACCAAGTCAGCTCTTATTTACGTATTGCTAACTCAAACATCTACCGCTTATCATTCCATATTTCACAACGAAACTACTCCAGATCTCATCTCTAGTCCATCCATCCATCCATGCCCATTTCGCCAACGCATATTCAGGTTGAAAATTTCATTACGCAATTTAAAATACACGTGGCTCCATCTGTTGATGTATATAGACACACTGTACTAAGCTAAGCACGTCTTTGTTGATATTGTACTAATGTAATGTAAATTAATTTTTAAAAATATGAAGTTGCTATATCTTCTTATTCAGTAAACCGATTCTGATGAAATAAATTAAATAATATTTCAAAATAATATATTTTTTATTAATAAATTAAATATATTTAATACACATGTCTATCAAAATCGAGTCATTAGTTTTTATGTGATTTATATTAAAAAAAGAAAGGAAAAACGAAGTGATAAAAATTCTAAAAACAATATTTGGCGTTATATTACTTCTTTTATGTGCCTTCAAATATTTTTTTCCCTAAATATCTGCAATGCACATGCATACATGTATATATAAAATGAAATAAAATTGCTTAAATACCCAACTTCTCACGTTCTATTAGACGTATAAAATATTTTGAACATATTATAGCCAACAAGTTTAAAAATGTTATAAAAGAACTATTAAGGAAACAACCGAAAGTGATGGTTTAACAAGGTTGTATATATTAGTTAATTTTGCAGAAACAGATATACGGTAATTTTTTAATTTTCAGGTAATTTCGTATATATATGTATATATATATATGTATATGTATATATATTTTTTTATCTATGTATGCATATACATGCGTGTGTATTCTAAGCTAATCGTTGCTTATTATGTATAACACACAACTCATGAAACAGCGTTATAAAATTTAACAGTATTTTCCCAGCTCCAACGAAGACACAGATGTAGTCTGATAAAACATAGTTTCATTAAAACCCCATATTGCAGACATATAATTATTTTCGGGCTTCTAATACATCATCATTTGTGTAATAAAACTGTTTCACTTAAAAAGTATTTATTTTTTTTTAATTTTTAACTTTTTGGTGGGCTTTGTTTAAATAGCCTGATTTTATAACGTCATGACGGGCATCATTTCTTGTGGCTTATTTTTGCAACTTGAATGCAGTAGATTGCTAAGTCTTATGATTTACATAGACCCTACAATTGCAGTGTCAGAACTGAGGAATTGGAATGCCGAGTTCAATGACAGTCTCTGCTTGAGATTCACAATACTATTTAAATAAATAGCAGATCCTCAAGCCTTGTAATTTTGACCAGCAGTATACCAGCAGCATCAACATTTATGGATCGAAGTTCTCATAAGGTTGTATTGTAATGGGGAATGAATACCCATGCAAAGTTATTATTTCCCCATTACAATACAAATACTGAATACCTATGCAAAATTTCACGAGAACGAGTTAAGTGGAAATAGATAAAAAAATTGGTCACACCATATGAATCGAGAACAAAGACATCGTGAAACTAAATAAACCCTTTTAAAAATGACCTGAACTCTATTCCAATCTATACGTCTATAAAACATAATTTTGTTTTAATAAATATATATTTGAGAAACAGAACATTTATTTCTATATTTCTGTGTATTCCATTAGGAAAATCTTCCTAATTAATTTAAAAAAATAAATTTGTTTCCTCGTATAGCGTAGGTATGTACGCCTTCCATACTAGATAATTATGCATGTTATGTACATTATTTGATTTAGATGAATGTGTTTCTGCTAGAAGGTGGCGCTGTGTTATTTATATGCTAAAATTTATTTAAATTTTGTTAGAAAAAACGAATTAAGTTTCCACTAGATTTCAATTAGATGGCGCTGTATTTTATTTTTATTGCATATTTTACAATTTTCTTTTAAAAGTATGTAAGTATCCTTAAATGTATCTAAGTATCCACTCTATTTTATAAGCAAACTTTATGTTCCTTGTTTACTGATTTTAATTATATTTCTTTAATTTCTTGATTGTCTTCAGGGAAACCTCTAGTAATGCAATTATTTCATAATTTTGACTTTAGCAAGTAGACTTTAGTAATTTGAGCTTAAAATTTTGATTCGTTTTAGATACGAGATGGAAGGTGAAAAAATCATTCACAAAATAGTTTTGCAATTCAAATAATTTTTCCTTTTGGTTGAAATACGGTATATAAAACTAAAAAAAATCTATTATTTCGGTTTTTTCAGAACCATTTAAAATTAATATATAAATGTTCTTAAATTTTAGTAATTGACATGTATTGACTGAAACATATATTTTACCACTCTACATTTCTAGATTGGCAGGTTAAAGGTCTTGCTGATATCATAAATGTGTCCTCAAATAATTTTCTTTTTGTTTCTTTTTTAGGCCTGCAAATCTAAAAATCTCGGAACATGAAGAGTATGTCGACATTTTAATTTTCCTTGCTCTTATGTAGATGCGGATTATCAGCTCTCCAATTGTGGATGTAATAATTGGAGATGAAGACTAAAATCCCTCATCATTCAATTTTACTTACAATATTTTAAGTATACTCCAGAAGTAAGTATCGATGACAGATGAAGATGTTCTTGAAGCCGAAATTTTAGAATGAGAATAAGGAATTTTGAAGCGTTTTTCACTAAAATTTTACTAGCATTTAATAACATACGTTTTTTTAAATAATGTCGATCTTTAAAATGCTTACTGACATTTGAAGAATAACTTAGTTTTTGAGCTATTAATTTCAGATTCATAAAATCGACTAATATTTTCTTGATTTTTTCTTGAAGATATAAACTACATTTATGTGATCAATGCAATGTTTCGGAATATTTAAGTGGAATGAAAATTTTTTTGTTTAGTTAGACAAAATTATTATTAATGTAGATTATAACTAAATAAATAACACAGCGAAATAAATTATGGATTTACGAAATATACACATACATAAATACGATAAATTTACGATAATATTTATGTACATAAATAGGATAAAGTGCTATCATGTGTGGTTACGTACACGCTGTTCTTTAATTATGATAATTGCCTCAAACAATTTCTTTGCATAAATAACTTTAGAAGTAAATTTTCAGTCTTTTATAATAACCATGCAAATTATAACCTGTTAATCATTACTCGTGAAGTCGGAAGGGTAAAATGAATTTTGGCTGTTGTATATAAATAATATCCTCTACGATCAAAAAGGCCACCACTATGTAAAAGAAAACCGTTCGCTTTTCGCCCCGATTGATTTTCCAAATAAATTCAGACCAATTTCGTAATTCGTAATGATCAAGTTGTCGGTATTGCGAAGATTGTATGATCACCTTGTATTTTATAGGCTCTTTGTTTGCTCAATAAATTAGATAAAAAAATGACTTATTGGGCTGTTACATTGACTTGGTACGTGTAACTGTATATTTTTATATAATATAACCCAATTAAGTCGTTAAAAAAATAAGTAGTAGTCCGACAAAAGAAACTTGTCTTGTCTCTTTTCCCGTTAACATTATGTCGATACTTACGTATTTGTAAGGTTACTATGGCAATATAAATACTATTCTACATGTAAGGAAATGGAAAATGGCCATGTGTTTGTAATTTATGAATATACATCAAAGCACGTGCGTACGAAATTGTGCGCAAGTAGTCTGGTGTGTGTGATGCTCATATGAATGTGTGTGCGCGTATGTGCTTTAGGACGCGTGAAGGTGCATGTATACGTGAATTCAAATTTGGGTAAAATATGGTGATACTGGTTTTAGTGGATATAGTAACGAACCGTTTTATGATTGATAATATTCGATAACTTCCGTTTTCTAGCGAATATATATAGATTATTTTCTTGTGTAAACCAAAGTATGGTAACAAATTTAAAATATCGGTTTTGTGGGACATTACTCTAAATTTAAGCATCTGGCATTTCCTGAGTAAAAATTGAGCCACTATTTGAGTTACTCTTAATATTTATTCTTAATAATAAATCATTTATTTTACATATTAATTTCATTTTTCCCAACTAAATAATACTGGGTGATGTAGATGTAGTATTATTTCTACTTTGTTTGAATTCTTTACTACGACCTAGGTTTCGTTGCACGACAACATTTTTAGGTGGGCAATTTGTAAAGATAGAAGATATACCTAGGTCATTGTAACGAATTTAAATAAAGTAGAAATAATACTATACCACGTAGTTTCATTTAGTTGTGAAAAATTAAATCAAAATGAATTTTTACAAAATTAACGCCAAATATATTCAATATTCTACATATTTTCAATGTGGTATTTTTACATATTGAGCATGTTCCTTTAAAATGAGAAAAAAAGCTTTTAATTCTTTTAATGTATATTTTATAACATAAGGAAATAATATTTTAATACCGCTTTGAATTAGTTCCTATAAAAGAAATTGAATTTAAGTTAATTTGCCCTATGAAATTGTCGTTCACTCTTACATCTATGGTTTTGCTACTGGTTATCCGAACAGCGTTCAAACTTGAATACACAAATTCAAACGTATGTCAGTCGTTTCCATAAGCAAAATTTATATTTTTAAGGTACTCTTAAGAAATACATACCATTTGTGTGGGAACTTTGCTTCCTTAGAAACTTCTCGAGGATTAAAAGTGTGACCGAATTTAGAAGGCTGAATGTGAATCTGTGATGACAATATCTTTTGAAAGAGTCACAGGCGCCGTGGCTTCTCATAAATTTGTATCCAGTCTCTCTTACTGACTTAAACACAATCATCTTTGAATAGCACGAATGAAATGAAAAAATTAAATATCTAATTTGTGAAGATGTAAGAGGCACTGCGCGAATACTTGGATTTAAATTTGAACTAGGTATGTTCGCTTATTAAAATGTTTTTCCGTTAACTATTTTGACATTCAAGTTTCACAAGATTATGGCATGATATTAATGTTATTTGCGTTAATTTTTGTATTGAAGTTTACAAGATATTTGTTTGTGAACATATTTTTTACATGAAATTTTTTTTTACAAATAATAATCAATCGTCTTAGCAATTAGTAGCCCTATCTTAACTAAATAACGGTTGAGAAAAAATTTAAAATTTTAGAAAACATTCCTCGTATAGAGGGATTGAAATTATTAAGACCTTATAACAAATTTGATTGTTTGTCTTAAAGGCTTACGACTTAAAATTAATTGGAACTTAAATTATCTGTTTAAAGATGTAGTGGTTGCAAATAAGTTTGTCATAATTATCTATATTGTTTTAATTTGGTATGTCTGGAAAGAAATTTTTGGATCTAACAACTCGTATTTTGAGAAGAAGTTAAACATTTTGTGCCAAATTCAAATTTCTGTTAAAAAAATTATATTGTAACTTATTGTATGTTTGAATATAATAATATTTAAAAAATATGGTGCTACCAAGGACACCAAAAATATGAATTGACGTATGATTGCCTAAGACTTTGAACAATATATCTAAGCATTCTGTCTCATTGCTTATTAAACAAGCAATCGGAAGGAAGCTACATAAATAAAAAAGAGTGAAGAACAGCAAAGAGGAGAGATAATAAGATGCACACCAAACGGAGGTAGAACAGTCGTCGTGCACGATAAAAGGAAGATTTTATGGAACAGTTCATAAATAAAATAATTTTAAAAAGACATAAAACTAAAAACATTTGAGAAATCTTCAAGAAAATCAATAGACCTTTATTCTGACAGGTTTGAAAGTCAATCAACAGAAAAAAGAATAACCAAAATCTATCAAGAATTGCTACATCTAGCGAGTTCCCATAGGTACATATTCGTACGTACAGAAAAACGCACTAAGACGTGTGTCGTTTTCAAAAGCAACTTTAAGTTAATATAAAGATTTAAATAAAATTAAAAATTAAGATGTAATTTTTAGAGGAAAATGCTTTCTTATTAAAAAGCTATATCAAACATAGATTATATATAAAATTACCTAAATATAATGATACGGTATCGTCAAAACTC
Source organism: Druceiella hillmani (assembly GCA_039881145.1). NCBI lineage: Eukaryota > Metazoa > Arthropoda > Insecta > Lepidoptera > Hepialidae > Druceiella > Druceiella hillmani. Next base: position 104,215,538 of record JAYKKI010000001.1, on the reverse strand, counting down.
TTTGGCGCACTAGTCGATAATAAAGTTCATACTTGCGAGGGTATTATTGCTTAGTGTATTTGTATTTTTCACAAGTGCGAGAAAAAATTGTTTTACTTATGTCTTTCATTACTTGTTAACTATTTTTATTCTTGTACTTTAAGCACTGTTTTTAAAACAGTTTCCGTAAAAAGTGGTCTAATATAGACATCGTTAAGGATTTGTTATATGTAAATGTATTAAAAAAAATTAAAAATGGCATTTTCAAAAAGAACGTACTTTTCAGAAGAACATTGTTGCCATTTCTGTCACACTCAAGCCTTACTTGGAATCACTGGTTCACGACTTGGCATCCAGCATATATTGTTTATCCCCAAATTTGATGAAATTTCGACTCATTTTTCGAATCAATTCCATATCGATCATAACAATAAGTTTTAAAAAATTTTTTGTTTTTTAGACTGTATGAAATGTCACATGTATACGGAATAAAAACCGTAGGTTTCACTTCTAAGACAAAAAATATATATATAATACATATACTGACGTGAGTTCATATTCGTATTCTGAGGAAGGTAAGGAAAGGATAAGGGCGCAAAAGGAGTAGGTCTTCGAAAGAGTAATTTTTTTCAATCAATCCTTGATAGCATTTATTCAGGATATCTTCCTAATACTTATAAGGATCCAGTTGATTTAAAAGTTGTGGAAGTTAGATAGAGGTACGAATAGAGGTGTGTTTCAAATAAGTGAATAAGTTTCTAGAACGTAACAAAAAGACGTTTCAACTGTAAACACAAATGTATGTCAAGATCTAATAATTGTATTGAGTTCAAGAGAAATTATATTGAAACATTTTTGTTCTTGAATTTAATTTAAAATAGCATGTGCATAAAATATGCAGTCAATTTCTTTATGCAAAGCATTGAATTTGATATAACTAAATAAAGAGAAACAATTTTAATACACCTCCCTGTTCATGTGAAATGGGGTGAATTTTTTTTTTTGTATCTCATCGTGTAAAGTATTAATGAGTAGATTTTTTATTATAAAGTTAGAATTGAATTCAATATTTTTCATTTATAAATAAAAAAAATACGAACACTATTCTCTTTAATTTTGGGGTTCACTTGCAACGATATTTCAAGTGATACAGACATCTACAAAACATGACTTTATTCTTGTTCCGATACACATTAGGTTCGTTTTCTTGTTTGAAATTATTTTCAATTACTCTTAATATAATTTCAATATTCCAACTTGCAACATTTGGTTCACTTATGACGACATTTTTGAGAGGTATACACAACTACGAAACCCTGTTTTTTACCTGTTCCGATATGCACTTTATCGGTTTTATTGTTCTTAAATTATTTGCAATTGCTCTTAACAAAATTGTAATTGTGTAAATAGAAAATTTCTTAGAATTCTTCCCTCGCTTCGCATTAATCATTATTGCTTATTATTTACATAACTTAGAAAAATATTTTGTTACCTTTTGAACATGAAAGATTGAACAAAATTAAACTGCTACTTGAACTGAACTAAAAAATACTAAACTTGCTAAACACAAGTTAAGAACTACAGAACAAAGAGCTAAATTATAAATACCTATCAAACCAATATTATGAAAACTATTTACATCGCCTTCTCGCATTAATTATTACTGATTATATCGCAAAATAATTTCGAATGGCGAAACGACCATCGGCATAAACTCTCTCGCGCGTTCTAAGCCCGCGCGATCGGGAGCCCTTGTGACATAAACTTCGTTACCGCGGTACTGCAGTTGTCCCTACAACTGTGGGGTGTCCATGCAAGTGTGGGAATAGCGACCGCCTGCGTGCGGTGCGTCGCGACGAAGCTGCAGTGTGGGGCGCGGCGACACGGCACCGATCGCGGACTTTTACTTACGATACGCGCAATATATTGTTATTATAATATTTATTATATTATATATTTAATATTATATTATTTATATACAGGCATAATGATAGTCAGTCACAATTTTATCTTTAATTTCCACAAACTTTTAAAATTTGGTCTAGATCATTCTTATTAAGTTCCTTAAAAACCAGTTCTACATTTTCAAAAATTATCTTGGAAACCAGACAGATCGATAAAATAAAAAAAGAATGTTTGAATTACAATAACGTGCAAATAATCATGAGTTTAAAAAAGGCTATTAGTTCGGAATCACAGACAAATACTTCAATTTTATTTATTTGAATGTATTAATTGACCAATTAAACCAGTTACAATTTAAATAAATTTCTACTGACTAAGTATGGAATATAATGGCCGACTTGGGCGAAAGCTTTTTTAAAATCTAATCAGACCGTAACTACCTGCCGCCTAAGTACTTTCCGAAAGTATTTTCTGAGTTGACATCTTTATTATACAAACGATTTAATTTTCTTTTTTTTAAACCCGTGTAGCTGATAAATTTTTATATTTATTTTATACAAAGCGAGTGGTTTCCATCGTGCCGTAATGAAGCACTATCCTTACATGTACCGCACGTACATTTTTTAATATAAATTTGTATGGGTTCGTTGCGAATATAATAGTAATTATAACCTTTACATTGATAACTCATAAATGTATTGAATGAAGTCTTCACTTCACTTGAATATTCATTTAGTTAATCCAATTAAATTTCAAACCATTATCACTGGCTATCAAAGACTCTTCAAAAATTTAGCTATAGGATCTACTGCAAATATTGTCAAATAACATACTGTCAAAGACATGAGTCTACTGATTGATCAAAGTTTTAGTTATCAATCAGTAGACCCATGGGTTTAACAGTATCATATTTGATTAAATAATAGCCGCAACCTCAAATGAACGATGTTAGTAGTCACATTTCAGTAGAATGCACTTTCTCAAGCACCTTCACGTTGTTGCTATTAAATCAAATCTCTTTCTGGGCTTTTGCTTGACCATAGCAATATATTTTATACAGATCATACTAAAAAATTAAAACGTATTCAAACACGTGTAAATTTATGGAACGTGTAAATTAATGGAAGCCCATGGTCTACTCAATCCATATATTTTTATAATTCCATATAATATTTTAAATAATTTCGCTTATCCAACCTATTTCACAAGCAGATTTAGCTACTCATCTGTTAACAATCTAGGTCAACTCTCTGAAAACTAGCTTAGTCTAATTTTTCCCAAAATTACTAGCATTCTTTTGTAAAAAATCCTTCTTTGATCAAGCTGCAAAACTTTAGAATCAATTGGACCAGCCATTCACCCTAAATAAATGTTTTCAAAAGTTGTCTCAAGATTTTGTTTCCTTTCCCTAAAAATGCTGTATCAAGATTTGTATTTATCATTGTTTTCATATTTATAATCAATAATATTTGTAATTAATATTTCATTTTATTCCATTCTTTCATTTATTTTAGTCTTATTTGTTACTTATTCATTTGATTATTCCATTTTTTAACTTTTCCTTGAAGAAAATAAATTATGCACTACTTTAGTTTATAAACGTTGTAAAAGAATATATTCATTTCCATTTTTTTATTGTCTTGCGTATAACTAAATTCTCATATTTAATCGTTGTGCTCGACTGAAGGAGGTGGCTCCTCTAGCAATAAGTCTGTCAATAAAAAAAAATAAAATATACTAATAATACTTCTTGAGTACATTTCAGTTGTTTCGCAAGATTAAAATTATTTCATACCTCGATCCCATTATCACGAGTCAGAGACTTAAATTATTTTTGTAAACGATACGTGCTAGTCATTACATCCGAGGATAGCAGGGAGAAAATGAGTTTCGTTAGATATCGTTCATGCTACGGCGGCTACGATGACGCTAAACAAAGTCATTTACTGTTGTGTGTTCTTTTTGCATTTTGCTCCATCTGATGTTCTACAGAGCGCGCAGATTTAGCGTCGTAATGATTCGGTCCGTAGCGTGGCGGGGATTTTATTTTCTTTATTCCGTGCCTTTTCCTTTTTAAATTGTTTTATCTACTAACTAGTTCATATATTTATTTAGATTACTTAATTAGAGTTGGTTAGCTTTCTTATAATTGGAACCATTTAAACGAAAATGGCGACAACAGTAAGCAAAACAAGTTAATTCGGTAATTACGTCATTGTTATTAACAATTACATCATTGTTATTAATGATTATTATTATACAATCTGATAATAGTCTCACAATTATTTTTGTTGGTAGTTCTCCTTATGTACTTATTTTACTATTACATTTTATAGGAATTTAAGTACTAAGCAACAAAAGGTTACTCATAAGAAAATTCCTTAGTAAAACATTTTCCTTCTTTAAAAGTTGTCTAATTTTAGGTACAATTTATTTTACATGACAACCGATGAAACAATGACATCTTATTAAAATATAGGCTTGAAAACAGTTTCATCGTTATTTTCTTTTTCACTTTGAATTAACTTTTTTTACTCGCCTCACATAGAAAGAAGCTGATGCTTCATCATTAAACGGTGACATTTAGACTGGAAATGGGACGATGAGTGGAAGGGAAAGACAGCACCTCTTCGTAGAATATTTCAGTTGGTTATGCTTGTAACATAATAACGTTACATACATATTAGATTTATCACATTTTACTTAACATTATACAATTTTTTAAATATTAGAAAGAAATATTTTAGTACTGACAGTGTTAATATTAACATATAGACAAATGTAGATTATTTTATACGGAAGAAATAATTATTAGAAATTATGAAATTAAGAAAAATACATATTTTTGTCTTTTTAATATTTACATCCTATTGTCATTACACAAAGATAAAGAGGTTCGACTTCGGACGGTTACATCCTCGGAATCATCACACATCATTTTTAATGTTATTATTCGTTATGTCAATTTAATGGAATATGTGTTGAAATGTAGCCGCAGAAGTTCAAACAAAAAAAATATCGAATTTTCCTCTTCAGAAAATCTTCAAATTAAGGGTAAAATATATGTAATGGGGAGTGTTACATAAAGCGTTTTCAGTGATGATGAAAACGGATAATTGAAAAATAAAAACGGACAGGTATATAGGTATTAATTTAATATTATATAGGTCTTAATTTAATACTAGTCCGGTTTTCACTCACTCCACATTACATATATGTTGCCCCTTAATTTGAAATTTTTCTGAAGAGAAAAATTCATTATTTTTTTATTCCTAATTTTAAATATTTATTAATTTTAGATATGAAAAAAATTATTGATTTTTCCTTTTTTCGGTTACGAGATGATGAATATTTTTTTCTATAAAACCAATAAAAATGTTATCTTGGTAGAATTTTTCATTAGTTTATTACGAATAGCACCTTGGTTTTAGGTAAAACATTTCAAGCGTTAAGATAGGAAATAAAATTTGATCGACATTCGGCATCCCTGTACAGGAGAAGATCTTCTACAGGATTTGTGTAATTTTGTTTTTCAAACACCCTTCGAAAACTTTTACTAAATTATTGCACATGTCTAATTTATTTTCCGTGAGTCTGTCCCTAAGTAATTTTCTATAAGAAAGATAACGACCAACGACAATACCTTTTAAGCTATTGCATAGCTTTTATCTCGGGCTTTGAGCGCGGCGACCGAATCAAGAAATTCCGTAACGAAAATAAACCTAACACCCCCCACTCCGACCGGTACAGCGGTGCGGCGTTGAAAGCCGTGCATCGTCTAACGTCGTTTCAGTTCGGCAGACTTCGGCACGGTGTTTGTGTGCGTGCGACTAGACGTATGCGTGTAGACTGTACGAAGCTCGCACGGATCGACACGAGCTGCTCCGAAATCGGACGAATACGTAAGCAGCTGATTATGAGAAAGTATATAGGTGTATAGGTAACTATCATCTAAGTACAACAGTGAATAGCTGTACGCCTAAAATTTGTGTATAAAGTGTTTTAAATATGAATAAACAAAGTGCATTTATTAATGAAGAAAGTAATGAAAAATATTATAATTGCATAAGTTGATAAAAAATGCCATGCAATAGCTTTACCGCCGCAGTCCCCGAGTGCCACACGTATTTATATATTTTTTTTATATCCATACATTTGTACATTATTACAATATCATTTCTTTCGTAGAGTTTAATGTTAAGTGGCAATTACGGCAAAATTATTTTACACTGTCGTAAGACTTGTAGAAATTATTTTGAAATTAAATAAATATTACTTGAAAAATAATATTGGAAGGCAACACATTTATTTCTTTATTAATATTTCTCCTACTAAGCTATAGAAACATTTGCTTTTTACTATTGAGAGTATTTGTGTTTTAAATATAGCCACAAGGTTTTAAAAAATATTAACTGCTCAAATTCGAACTTTATATATTTTACATCTTACATTTTTTTTTTAATTTTGTCAAAGTCACGCACAAAGTATGTTTTTAGTCATGTGTACACTTTATTATAGACGCTTGGTTATTATTTAAATTTTAGTTTTTAAATTTAATCCTTCCTCATACTATATATCGTAAATATTTTTATAATAATTTACGAACATTTAGTTTTATAGATGTAAAAGTCAGCATTTATATACTGTAAAATTCAATAGTATAAACATTCAGCAGAACTAGTAAGAAATATAATTTCTAGATTTTATATTGTTTAATATTTCAATATTTCAATATTCTTTTGCATAGCGTATGTTTTGAAACATGAATTCATTGTAAAATTGGTTTTCTTAAAAAACAAGTGATAATTAATTTTTAGTCCAAAAATAAATTAGTCTTTATTGTAAAGAAAAATAAATATATTAAGATTACGGGAAAAAATTGTCATGTTTATAAATAGCACTAATGTCTTTTAATAAGTTTCATAATTAGCCTTACTTTTATTTTAATTTTTTTAAGTTATTGCAGAATTTACGGAATAAAATAAATGTATTTTTTTATATTATTAACAAATTTTTAAAAAATTACTGCCATATCTTCTGTAAGTTATTTTTAATAATTATATAGATCTTTATATAACAGTATTTCAAAAGTTAGCATTATCGATCTTATATATCAAAATTAAAGTAAAATTACGAAATAGACTTGAGGTAATCGATTTTCTATTTTGTAAAATTGAGTGAAATGAAAATTCTTCTAATCAATTCAATAAAAGTAAAAAGGAAAAAAAACTTCATAATCATCCAACGGCGACCGCTTGAACTTTATTTATATTTAAATTTATATATAATTTTCAAGCTACGGAAAAAAATAAAAAAAACCTTTTCAGACCCACTAATTTTTCAAACAATTTTAGTCATATTTAATAAATTTGAGCGGAGGTTCCCAATTTTCAGTACTTTGAAATAATGAAATTGATTCGGCTACAAATATAATTGGAATTCGCATCAGAAATGCATGCATAATTTCTTCCATTTCCTTTCATTAAGAAATAAAATGGAAGCCTGCACATAATGCCTGTACATAAATCCTAATTTTAGTACGGAAATGATCCACAATTAAATGAAACTATGTGATGTAGTTTCATTTCCACTTTCTTTAAATTCTTTACCACGACCTAGGTTTCGTTGTATTACAACATCTACAGATGGGCTGTTAGCAAGGATTCTTTGATAATAAAAGGATCTTATCTTATATTTCTGATGCGAATTCCGGTTATATTTGTAGCCGAATCAATTTCATTATTTCAAAGTAATGAAAATTGCTCAAACATTTGAAAAAAATTATAAGATATAAAATATAGAAAAAGTTTTAAGTTCGAATTTGAGCAGTTAATATTTTTTAAAACCTTGTGGCTATATTTAAAACACAAATACTCTCAACAGTAAAAAGCAATTTTTTCCATAGCTTAATAGGAGAAAGATTAATAAAGAAATAAATGTGTTGCCTTCCAATATTATTTTTCAAGTAATATTTATTTAATTTCAAAATAATTTCTACAAGGTGTACGAAAGAAATGATATCGTAATAATGTATAAATGTATGGATATAAAAAAGGTATTGTCGTTGGTCCTTATCTTTCTTATAGAAAATCACTTAGGGACAGACTCACGGAAAATAAATTAGACATGTGCAATAATTTCGTAAAGGTTTTCGAAGATGTTTTACCAAGGTGCTATTCGTAATGAACTAATGGAAAATTCTACCAAGATAAGTAGTTTATTGGGTTTATAGAAAAGAATATTCATCATCTCATAACCGAAAAAAGGGAAAAATCATTAATTTTTTTCATATCTAAAATTAATAATTATTTATTTAAAATTAGTCGCCGTTTAATGATGAAGCATCAGCTTCTTTCTATGTGAGGCGAGTAAAAAAAGTTAATTCAAAGTGAAAAAGAAAATAACGATGAAACTGTTTTTTAATAAGATGTCATTGTTTCATCGGTTGTTATGTAAAATAAATTGTACCTAAAATTAGACAACCTTTAAAGAAGGAAAATGCTTTACTAAGGAATTTTCTTGTGAGTGACCTTTTGTTGCTTAGTACTTAAATTCCTATAAAATGTAATAGTAAAATAAGTATGTAAGGAGAACTACAAACAAAAATAATTGTGAGGCTATTCTCAGATTGTATAATTATTTAATAATAATTATTAATAACAATGATGTAATTGTTAATAACAATGATGTAATTGTTAATAACAATGATGTAATTGTTAACAACAATGATGTAATTGTTAATAACAATGATGTAATTGTTAATAACAATGATGTAATTGTTAATAACAATGATGTAATTGTTAATAACAATGATGTAATTACCGAATTAACTTGTTTTGCTTATTGTTGTCGCCATTTCCGTTTAAATGGTTCCAATTATAAGGAAGCTAACCAACTCTAATTAAGTAATCTAAATAAATATTTGAACTAAGTGAGTAGATAAAACAATTTAAAAAGAAAAATGCACGGAATAAAGAAAATAAAATCCCCGCTACGCCACGGTCCGAATCATTACGATGCGAAATCTGCGCGCTCTGTAGAACATCAGATGGAGCAAAATGCGAAAAGAACACAAAACAGTAAATGACTTTGTTTACCGTCATCGTAGCCGCCGTAGCATGAACGATATCTAACGAAACTCATTTTCTCCCTGCTATCCTTGAATGCAATGACTAGCACGTGTCGTTTATAAAATTTATTTAAGTCTCTGACTCGTGATAATGTGATCGAGGTATGAAATAATTTTAATCTTGCGAAACAACTGAAATGTATTCAAGAAGTATTATTAGTGTATTTAATTTTTTTTTATTGACGGACTTATTGCTAGAGGAGCCACCTCCTTCAGTCGAGCACAACGATTAAATATGAGAATTTAGTTATACGCTAGAAATGAATATATTCTTTTACAACGTTTATAAACTAAAGTAGTGTATAATTTATTTTCTTCAAGGAAAAGTTAAAAAATGGAATAATCAAATGAATAAGTAACAAACAAGACAGATAAATGAAAGAATGGAATAAAATAAAATATTAATTACAAATCTTATTAATTATAAATATGAAAACAATGATAAATGCAAATTTTGGTACAGCATTTTTAGGGAAAGGAAACAAAATCTTGAGACAGCTTTTGAAAACATATATTTAGGGTGAATGGCTGGTCCAATTGATTCTAAAGTTTTGCAGCAAGATGATTTTTTTACAAAAGAGTGCTAGTAATTTTGGGAAAAATTAGTAGCATAGGTTGGATAAGCGAAATTGTTTAAAATATTATATGGAATTATAAAAATATATGGATTTAGCAGACCATGGGCTTCCGTTAATTTATATGTTCCATCAATTTACACGTGTCGGAACACGTTCTAATTTTTTAAGATGATTTTTAGTACGATCTGTATAAAATATATCGCTATAGTCAAATAAAAGCCCAGAAAGAGATTTTATTTAATACCAACAACGTGAAGGTGCTTGAGAGAGAGCATTCCACTGAAATGTGACGACTAACATCGTTCATTTGAGGTTGTGGCTACTACTTAATCAAATATGATACTGTTAAACCCATGGGTCTACTGATTGATAACTGAAACTTTGAAAAAAGAATATTAAATCGTCTGTATAATAAAGATGTCAATTCAGAAAATACTTTCGGAAGTACTTAGGCGGTAGATAGTTACGGTCTGATTCGATTTTAAAAAAGCTTTCGCCCAAGTCGGCAATTATATTCCACATTGTCAGTATAAATTTATTTAAATTGTAACTGATTTAATTGGTCAATTAATCCATTCAAATAAATAAAATTTAAGTATTTGTCTGTGATTCCGAAATAACAGCCTTTTTTAAACTCATGATTATTTGCACGTTATTGTAATTCAAACATTCTTTTTTTATTTTATCTATCTGTCTGGTTTCCAAGATAATTTTTGAAAATGTAGAACTGGTTTTGAAGGAACTTAATAAGAATGATCTAGACCAAATTTTAAAAGTTTGTGGAAATTAAAGACAAAATTATGACTGACTATCATTATAGCCCCGTATATAAATAATATAATATAAAATATATAATATAATAAATATTATAATAACAATATATTTCGCGTACCGTAAGTAAAAGTCCGCGATCGGCGATGTGCCGTATCGCCACGCCCCACACTGCCGCCTCGTCGCGCTGCACCGTACGCAGGCGGTCGCTATTCCCACACTTGCATCCCCACAACTGCAGTACCGCTGCGAATGAAGTTTATGTCACAAGGGCACCCGATCGCGCGGGCTTAGAACGAGCGACAGAGTTTATGCGAAACGACCATCGGGTCGTTTCGCCGTTCGAAATTATTTTGCTATATAATCAGTAATAATTAATGCGAGAAGGCGATGTAAATAGTTTTCATAATATTGATTTGATAGATATTTATAATTTAGCTCTGTGTTCTGTAGTTCTTAACTTGTGTTTAGTACTTTTTAGTTCAGTTCAAGTAGCAGTTTAATTTTGTTCAATCTTTCATGTGCAAGAGGTAACAAAATATTTTTCTAAGTTATTGAAATAATAAGCAATAATGATTAATGCGAAGGGAGGGAAGAATTCTAAGAAATTTTCTATTTACAAAATTACAATTTCGTTAAGAGCAATTGCAAATAATTTAAGAACAATAAAACCGATAAAATGCATATCGGAACAGGTAAAAGTCAGGGTTTCGTAGTGTGTATACCTCTCAAAAATGTCGTCATAAGTGAACCAAATGTTGCAAGTTGGAATATTAAAATTATATTAAGAGTAATTGGAAATAATTTCAAACAAGAAAACGAACCTAATGTGTATCGGAACAAGAATAAAGTTATGTTTCGTAGTTGTCTCTATCGCTTGAAATATCGTTGCAAGTGAACCCCAAAATTAAAGAGAATAGTGTTCGTATTTTTATTATTTATAAATGAAAAATTTTGAATTCAAATTTAACTTTATAATAAAAAATCTACTCATTAATACTTTACACGATGAGATACAAAAAAAATTCAACCCATTTCACATGAACAGGGAGGTGTATTAAAATTGTTTCTCTTTATTTAGCTATATCAAATTCAAATCTTTGCATAAAGAAATTGACTGCATATTTTATGCACATGCCATTTTAAGTTAAATAAAAGAACGAAAACGTTTCAATATAATTTCTCTTGAACTCAATACAATTATTAGATCTTGACATAAATTTGTGTTTACAGCTGAAACGTCTTTTTGTTACGTTCTAGAAACTTATTCACTTATTTGAAACACACCTCTACTCGTACTTCTATCCAACTTCCACAACTTTTAAATCAATTGGATCCTTATAGGTATTAGGAAGATATCCTGAATAAATGTTATCAAGGATTGATTGAAAAAATTTACTCTTTCGAAGACCTACTCCTTTTGCGCCCTTGTCCTTTCCTCACCTTCCTCAGAATATAAATATGAACTCACGTCAGTATATGTATTATATATATTTTTTTTGTTTTTTAAGTGAAACCTACTGTTTTTATTCCGTATTATGACATTTCATACAGTCTAAAAAAGAAACAATTTTTTAAAACTTATTGTTATGGTCGATATGGAATTGATTCGAAAAATGAGTCCAAATTTCATCAAATTTGGGAATAAACAATATATGCTGGATGCCAAGTCGTGAACCAGTGATTCCAAGTAAGGTTTGAGTGTAACAGCAATGGCAACAATGTTCTTCTGAAAAGTATGTTCTCTTTGAAAATGCTATTTTAAATTGTTTTTAATACATTTACATATAACAAATCCTTAACGATGTATTAGATCTCTTTTTACTGAAACTGTTTTAAAAACAGTGCTTAAAGTACAAGAATAAAAATAGTTAACAAGTAATGAAAGACATAAGTAAAACAATTTTTTCTCGCACTTGCGAAAAATACTAATACACTAAGCAATAATACCCTCGCAAGTATGAACTTTATTATCGACTAGTGCGCCAAAGAGTTTTAACGATACCATATAACTATATTTAGGTAATTTTATATATAATCTATGTTTGATATAGCTTTTTAAAAAGAGAGCATTTTCCTCTAAAAATTACATCTTAATTTTTAATTTTATTTAAATCTTTATATTAACTTAAAGTTGCTTTTGAAAACGACACACGTCTTAGTACGTTCTTCTATACGTACGAATATGTATCTATGTGAACTCGCTAGATGTAGCAATTCTTGACAGATATTGGTTTTTTTTTTCTGTCGATTGACTTTTAAACCTGTCAGAATAAAGGTCTATTGATTTTCTTGAAGATTTCTCAAATGTTTTTAGTTTTATGTCTTTTTAAAATTATTTTATTTATGAACTGTTCCATAAAATCTTCCTTTTATCGTGCACAGCGACTGTTCTACTTCCTTTTCTCTTTATCTCTCCTTTTTGCTGTTTTTCACTCTTTTTTTATTTTTGTAGCTTTCTTCCGATTGCTTGTTTAATAAGCAATCAGACAAAATGCTTAGATACATTGTTCAAAGTCTTAGGCAATCATACGTCAATTCATATTTTTCGTGTCCGTCTTGGTATCACCATACGGTTTTAACATTATTCTATTCAAATATACAATAAGATACAACATAACTTTTCTTAACAGAAATTTGACTTTGGCACAAAATGTTTAACTTCTTCTCAAAAAGGGGATTAAATAAGAGTTGTTAGATCCAGACATTTCTTTCCAGACATACCAAATTAAAACAATATAGATAATTATGACAAACTTATTTGCAACCACTATATCTTTAAACAGATAATTTAAGTTCCACTTTATAATTTCTATCCCTCTATACGATGAATGTTTCCTAAAATTTTAAATTTTTTCTTAACCTTTAGTTATTTAAGATAGGGCTACTAATTGCTAAGACGATTGATTATTATTTGTATAAAGAAATTTCTTGTAAAAAAAATATGTTCACAAATAAATATCTTGTATACTTCAATACAAAAATTAACTCAAATAACATTAATATCATACCATAATCTTGTGAAACTTGAATGTCAAAATAGTTTTCGAAAAACACTTTAATAAGCTAACAGTTTAAGTTTAAATCTAAGTGTTCGCGCAGTGCCTCTTACATTTTCACAAATTAAATATTTAATTTTTTTCATTTCATTCGTGCTATTCAAAGATTAAGTCAGTAAGAGAGACTGGATACAAATTTATGAGAAGCCATGGCGCCTGTGACTCTTTCAAAAGATATTGTCATCACATATTCACATTCGGCCATCTAAATGCGGTCACACTTTTAATCCCCGAGAAGTTTCTAAGGAAGCAAAATCGCCACACAAATGGTATAAATTTCTAAATTACCTTGAAAATATAAACTGCGCTTATGGAAATGACTGACTTATGTTCGAATTTGTGTATTCAAGTTTTAACACTGTACGGATAAGATAATATTATAGAGTTAAATGTTTAGATGAATATATAACTTTAATTTCTTAGCTTTATTTATTGATAAATTAGCTTTCCTCGTGATTACGGTAGTATAAACCATAGATGTAAGAGTGAACAACAATTTCATAGGACAAATTAACTTAAATCTCACTTCATTTATAGTAACTAATCCAAAGCGGTATTGAAATATTGTTTCCTTATATTATAAAACATACATTAAAAATATTAAAAGCTTTTTTCTCATTTTAAAGAAATATGCTCAACATGTAAAAATACTACATTGAATATATTTGGCGTTAATTTTGTACTAAAACCTAAAAACGTTGTCATGCAACGAAACCTAGGTCGTGGTGAAGAATTTAAGTAAAGTAGAAATAGTACTATATCTACATCACTTAGTTTTATAAAGTTGTGAAAAATTAAAATGATACGTAAAATAAATAATTTATTATTAAGAATAAATATTAAGAGTAACTGAACTAGTGACCCAATTTTTACTGAGGAAATGCCCGATGCTTAAATTTAGGGTCATGTTCTACAAAACCGAAATTTTAATTTTTATACATTTTTAAAATTGTTCAATCTGTTTGTAATATATATAATTTAATTGCTTTGGTAAATTTAATATAAGGCTGAATAAATTTAATTACTGTGTACTGTGTAGTCTGGACATACAATGTAAGTATAGAATTGGCATAACTATAACTTGAATATATTTACGAAAAATATATTTATGAGAAAAAAACAAAAGTAATCAAACTCACTATATTATTTTTGGAATGTATAGCTGTTTGTCAGTAATTCTGTTTGTTTGTTCGCGCATCAAGCACAAGCAGATAAGGATTCCGATGAATTTTTTACTGGTCGAGTTGGATGAATCAGAAGTATCGTATGAGCTGTGCTATATCGGAATCGCCCATTAACAAAGAAAATATGACAAATTTGGCGTTTCAATACAAAGTGTACTTAATAAAAAAAAATGTAATTTTATCATTATTGTAGTACTTGGTGTTAGGTATATTAACCTTAAAATTAACTTAATGATATTTTCTGTACGTACACATGCAAATGAATATGTGGGAACGCTAGTCATTCATATTTCAAGAAACAAGCTGACAAGAGGTGAAACAATTAAGTGCAAGTCTACAATATTGAATTAGTTATATTTAAGTATAAGTTTACACTCCTAGTATAAGTTTTACACTCAATGTGTAGACGAGCACAGTCACAAGAAAGTAAGACGTTGTGATTAGTAAAATTTATTGTATTTCATAGAAGTGAATGAGAAAGGAATATATCCTTAGTCTGTACCTACCATTAAATTTTGAAAATCATACCTTATTAATTTTTTAATAAATTTGATGATAAATTTAGTTGAAAATTATTTTTCCACTGCAAACTTTTCACTTCCCATATAATTGCAATACTTTCGCTCCTTTTATACTTAATTACTGCAGTATGACTTTCTCTCGTACTTAGTAGGTTTTTTTGTTATAAAATCGATTTAAGAATTCGTATGTCAAAATTTACTCAAAGAGTTGTGTAATTAGTTATAGTATGTACACAAAAATTGATACATATTATGTCGTTATATTAGTTCATGGTAAATAATAAATAACGTAAATCCCGATAAAATATTTTAGATAGCGCCAAAGAGGTCGATATCATTATACTAACGAAATATTAAATAAATTAATATATATGTATTTCGAATATCCCATTAATCATTATGATTTCGGCGGTACAAATTACAACGATACGAAGTACGTTAACACAGCCTCTAATCAAGGATTGTACACAATATCGAAAAAGTTTTACACTTTAATCAGGTTGTGTTATTAAAGACATAACTTGATAGTTTGCACACTTATGATCAAGTCTTGCATTTATTTTTGTGACACAATGCATGTGACACCATTCTTTAGCCTTAGTACGACGTGTACAACATTTTCTTAAGTTAATAGATGTTCTTTCGTAAGTATGTGGATTAAAAATTTACAATAATATTATAGCTTTTAAGTTAATAAAATATTGCCGGTATTTTATTCATCATCTTATTGACTTATGCGTCAAATAAATTTTAAAAAAACACGATGTCATATACACATTACTTATATGTTCTAGTAAGTGCATGACACTTCAACATTCTTCCCCAGAAAATGTGAAGTTTGTGTGGCAAACGTCATTAAACATAGATTATTTGTTTGATGACCTTAGCAAAACCTCGTTTTTTTAAGTGTTCTTACAAAAAAGACGACAAGATTTTTATGTCAGTTTTACTTCCTTAGAGGCTTGAGGAGAATTATTAATGTGAATTCGTAATGATAAAATAATTTTTATAAGTTTCAGAAACTCTATCTTGTTCCATAAACTGTAGACTATAAATTAGTTACACATCACAAGCGCTATGCGCGTAGCGACGCTAGGCGTGTACCCTATTAGTGCCTTTACGACTAGTAAATATATGTTCTCGAACGGCGGTATTTTGTAAATATGTCCTTTAACCGTAAAAATGTCCAAAAGGTAAAAATGCCCAAAAAAATTAGTGTACTTTATTCTTGCTGCTCACTTAGCGTTTATATTAGTTATTGCAATTGATCAGAAAGGTACTCGTATATTAAATACACGTTCTTAGGAATTTAAAAAAAATGTTATTGCTGAAATAGGAACAGGAAATGCCTTTCTGAGTTACTATAAATTTTCTTATATTTTTTTATTTTAATAATCACAGCTCAGTAATTTCTTTTCATTATGCACGAATCGATATCAATTTTCACGTATATTCTGTCAGAACTCTTTTAATACCTTATATTCTGTGGCGCATATTCTGTTAGAACTCCCTAAATATCTGCTTATAATACATAATTCAAGCATATTTGTATCTCTAATTTTCAAATAGAAAAAAAAGATTCGGACATTAATTAATTCATTGACAATCATTGATATTTCCTCAATTCATCCATACGTTAACATGATGGAATACATGGGGCAAAAATCGTACTTTTTTATAATCATTCTGTCTATATATACAATTTTTTTAACTTTTTGAATCTCTCTTTTACTTGTCTGTGTAATTAGCCAAGACTCAATTCATTCATCATGTCTCGTCTTCGGAATTTTCATTTATTATTTCTATGATATCGGGAAGAGGAAGAAGTTGTTATTAACGAAATTAAAAAAAACTGCTCTGAATTAAGACATTCGCAATAATATATAGTATCATACATTATATGGGTTGCTAGAAAAAGTAAGCACTGTCTTATAATTAAGAGTAAAAAAAAAATTTTTAATATACTTATATCAACAAAAATATGGTGATTTCTTCTTTTGCTTTTCTTACTCTTTATCTTTGGTATGGTTAATTTTAATTCTCTCGAATTTTAAACATAATTTATTTTCTTTCTCAAACGGTCGTACAGAATTTTTTTTAACTGCATAGCTCTAAAGTATCAATAAATATATAATAACTACATAAATATTACAGAAAATATTACAAGCGTTAAACATTTTCTATGTGATTTTTGAAGAAAAATATTCTAATTTATCTTCTATCGTTACCGCATTTCTTAGTGATGCCAGATACGTTAAAATAATGAAAAACTTTCCTGAATATCTTACATAATATTTTTATCACTTTTGACATCTTTTCTAAAATCACATTTTAGGGAAATTTTCCAAGATTCAGCACCTACAGCTCCAACACCTGATAGTCTTCAATTTTTTTTCTGTTCTCTTGATATTCTTGCATACCGTTTTTATATTTTTTATGTTTTTTTTCTGATCAGCTACATCAACATATTTTATGTAGTTTTTGCACTTTATCTGATTTCCATAACACATACCCACTTAAAAATGCACTGTTCAAAATTCTAGAAAACATTTTTAAGGGTTTTACCACATTTTTGTGTAATTCATCAACTGTTTTCCCCCTCTTACATTCATTAAATTATAAAAATTAATCATTTTAGGTTTTCCGGACTTGTTATCAATTGTTTAATCGTGATGGATCGAAAAAACTAGTAATGATTAATGATGTGTCTACCCGCTCCAAAAACTGGCTCAGCCGATTTAAGTATAAATTTTATTTGTATGAAAAAATTACCCTCCCACCTAATCTCTGCTTTTCAACATATGTAAAAGCATTATGTAAATAATGTG
Source organism: Druceiella hillmani (assembly GCA_039881145.1). Taxonomy (NCBI): domain Eukaryota; kingdom Metazoa; phylum Arthropoda; class Insecta; order Lepidoptera; family Hepialidae; genus Druceiella; species Druceiella hillmani. The sequence goes on along the minus strand of JAYKKI010000001.1, from coordinate 104,197,584 downwards.
ATTTGTCATTATTGACATACAATATGTCGATTCTATATTTAATAGTTATGATATCATTCTCTCACTATTAACTCTTAGCTGGTGCAATATCCCTTGAATTCTAAAAGCTATTCTGGATAACTGTAATATTTTGACAGTTATTTACAAAGTTGGAAACTTTAGAAAACAAAGCGACTCGGTCTAATAGAATTGTTAGACATAGAATTGTTAACAAAATGTTATTAACATAATAAGCTATTGTACCAGGGCGTTTGAGAAATGTTTTTAATGTGACCACCGTAATATAATCCAAAACAGAACAAGTTCTAGAAATCGAAGTGCAATTTCGAAATATTAATTTTCACGCCAATACTTAAATTTCAAAAGTATATCCAAAAGACACATTTTGCTATTTTTTTGCCGGCGCAATGACAAATTAACAAAGGTTACTTTTGATATTGCCATGAGGATTTCCAATACTAATTCACAAAATTGGACGCAAATGGAACAGTGTTCATATGTGGAACAAAAGTAAATGCGCCAAACGGGGCAGTTTTTTTTTTAATTAATATTTCCTGTGAAACTTAATTTTAATTCAAATGTTTTTCCAGTATTAAATGAAAAAAAACTTCAAGAAATAGGCCTTCTTCGTGCACTCCACGTTGTATTATATTTTGGCGATAAATTGATTATAATTGTTAAATAATGTATAAGAAAAATACACACCCAAGGTAAATTAATGATTTCAATTATATTAATTATGCAATTAAATACCTTTAAAAACAAAAAAAACCTACCCACCCAATTGCAATTACAAATAAAAATTACCCATAAGGGTAATTTTTAGCGTAGTAATTTTTCAAATTAATATTTGCATTTCGTGTATATATAAATTGAAATACATGTATACATTTAGAAGTGACTTTGGTTGCATTATTATATGCGTACTACATATCTTTTTTATGAAAGTATTTTGGTCGCTTCAGATAATCCTTTCACTTTATAGTTTATAGCTTATAGCTTTATATAATATGTAGGTTATAGCTTTATATAATATGTACTGCACGCAACTATACCAAGAGTGCACAATCCATATTGGCGTCGTCTAATCGAAAATAAAAAAAATAAATGTAAATTCGTTGTGCTTAATGCGAGATGAAATCCATTTTTCTATTTTATTAGTAGATATTTAAAAAAAATTATGACAATTCTTATATTCAAAGTAGTTATTTATGCTTAAATTCAAATTTAAGTAAATATCATAGAAATCTTGATCTTTCGATTGAATAATAACCGTGGCGTGCAGTTACATTTTTATTCGATCGAGAGAAAAACTGGAGAAAAAATAGTTTAAATTGACTTTTAAGTTAAATTTGTAGGTAACTCTGGTATAATAGTTCTTAATACATATTTATAATAAACAAAGTAGCCGTGAATACTATAATCTATATAAAATTCAATAACCGAGTTGATCATTTTATGTGTTCTTTATGAAGTGAAAGCAGTTAAGTGTGAATCAGGCTTAGGACTAAAGGTATCCATTCAAGGTATTTTGATGTTTGTTTTTGTGTTTAAATGGATACCTCATTATGTAAAACTTAAATACATCCCTACAAATAGTCGAAGTCTTACTTGAAAAATAAAAAAAAGTTTGGAAAAAAAATAATTGCTAGTATACTTTTATCCGTTTTTCGTAATAGTTTGTTCAGTAAGTTACCCATAATGTCATAAGTAATAAGTAGATCGAATGCCGTAATCAAAGTCCGTTTGAATTTTAATTCAACTGGATCAATTAAAACAAATCTTATCTGATGGTTGATGATGATGATGGTCTGATGTTGCTAAACGACATCTGGTACCAGTAGATTTTTACATATATAAATATATTTTTTTTTTACATGGCTGGATATAAAACCCACGTAACTGATGAGGTCGGCCCAAGCAAATTTACACATCTCCATCCAAAGAGATTATACAGATCCGCACATCCGACACACACCACGAGCTGTGACGTCATGAGATTAATTAAAATTGTGACTAAGAAAAATCTTACTTCTGTTGTCGTTCCAGCTCTCATAATAGTGAATTAACTCATGCATGAAACCACAACGGAAAAGAATATAAATAAATTAAGTGCGGAGGTATGAGCTTATTTTGTTTTATAAAATAGTAATAAAATATATTTCAGTTCTTTTAATAATACCAAAGAACGAATAAAAAGAATAATACAATTTTAATTATATAAACGCATTTCGTCGATTGTTCTTGAATTTTGCCACATTTGTATGTTATATGTTCTATAAACACTTTCAATAACCTTACCTTTTAAATAATTTGTCTTAACTCATTTAATCTTTATAGCTTTTTAATACTTGTATATCACAAACTGTCTTTTTTAACCATTTTCAAATAAGAAAACAGCACATTTGTCGCAAACTACGTATTACTACGTAACAGAAATATTTATATATTTCTGTTTTATTTAAGACAGCTGTGCTAGTTATTACATTTTTCAGAGGTTTTTCTTCCATTCCCAGAAAAATGTAGTAAGTAGATTTAAATATTTTCATAAAAACTCTAGACGTAACTTTCTACAATACATTTTTCTATAACAAAATCTATGAAGTACTTAGATATAGTTTGTATTACTCACTAAGGAAAAGCATTAAATGGGGTGCGATTGAGGACAAGATAAAAATTGTAAAATTATCTCATATAAAACTAATCACAAATAATAAATAGGCCTTTATTTATTTTAAAAAAATGTAACTTTAATATACAACCTACAATTTCACATCAAAAAACGTCCAGTTGCTACAAAGCCCGTTGCCCATTATACGAAGTCAAAAATGAGCATTTCATTTTGAAATACTTTATTCTCCAACGACAATCGCATTTATTTTAACGAATCCCAAATTGTTTTTCTGTGGTCGTAAATAATTTATTTAATTAAAAAATTTCTTAAGATAAAATCTATTTTCAGTTAGGTGTCATTATTGTTGTAATATAATCTTCCTAGATTTTCCCATTCAAAATAACTTCTGTAATAAAAAAAAATTAACTGAATATTTTACAGCTTCAAATAATACAGGAATTATCTTAAAATATAGATTTTCTAAAAAAAGCGATGACACGTCTATGAAATAATTTTTTATTTGCGAGTCTCACTAGAAAACTATCGAAATAAAATGTTCGAGATGGGTGATGGAAAACGAACTTGAATATTAAAAGTGTCATCATTTTATTACGAATTGATTATTATATCTTATTTTCTAATATAACTGACTAACGCATAATCGGAAGGTACGAGTAGTGCGCTATTCCAACTTGTACTTCAAAATCTCTTTTGTATATTTTTCAATCCTACCTTAACCGATTTACCTGTTACAGTATGAAAAAAGTTTCACTTCAAAAGTATCTGATAATTTTGATTCAAATCCCCGAACTTAATAAAGTCTTCTTAACTATTCAACATGATCGCACGGTGTTTCGTTAATAATCATGATGATTGTGCACACAAAATATGGATCAATAATAATATGAGCTCATTAAGCGAATGGGAATATAATGTGCAAACATGATGAAGGGCCAGACAAAAATTGAGGGCAGTAAACCTGAATATTCAAGTGGATTGCAGAAAATTGTTCCCGAGTCTTTACAATTTGAAGCTTGTAAAGGCCTCGTGTGGTTTCCAAACGATTAAATAGGCGCCCGGCGCGACCAACCTTAAACTTCAATTTATTCAAACGTTTCGAAGTGCTCAATTTATTTGCCTCGATGGTGTATAAGGTGAAAAATAAATTGTTTGTAATGATAAGAATTTCTTTATAATGCCTGTGGGCAACTTATATACTTCGTTAGGAATACTAAGTGAATCTGTGGTCATAAACCTATCAGGTTTATTTATTTTACTTTCTGATACCACATCTGTTGTTACAATTTATGTACACGCAGAAACTTCCTTCGTATATTTGAAACTTAATAGAAACGCTAAGATTACCTTTTTATTCGTTTCTAGCTAATAAATTTTAGATTTTATAAGTATAACATACGTAAAAAAAATAATCTTTTCTGAATAGATATTGTGGTTTAATGATCTGCAGCGACTGGGTGAATGAATACCTATCTCCATACCCTAAAAGTTCGTAAGAGTATTTTTCTAGGTATCCTACAAAGACATAGTACGGATTATACAAACTATCTCATCAATAGCAGAGTTGAATTTGATACATGATTGAATCTGATACAGTAAATGAGAATTTATTTAAAATTTATTTTATTTATTTTAATTAATTGCATTTTTGTTAATTGATTACAGTAAAAAAGTATTCATAACCATTTTGCTTTAAAAAACAATTATGTTCCAATAAACGTAAATTAAATCTCATTAAACATTGTGAGAAGCGTCAAGCAGCGTTTTAAAAATTTACTCGTAAAAATAGTAAGTAAAAACAATCAAGATCTTGAAGATGTTTGCTCGACGAGTGTAGATAAGTGAGTTAGAGTCTTACGCCCAGATTTATTAAATATTATGTATATTACAAATACTGAATTCACCCGTGATAAATTCTTATTTCTGTATTGCTTTGTCCTATCATGGCATTTATAAAACCTGACAACTGTGGCTATTACAGCGATAGATATTTGGAAACTATTCATTGAAGCTACTTAAATCTGCCTTTCAATATGCACTGGAGCTGATGTACGTGGATGTCAAATTAGCTGGTAAAGGATATAGAGTCCGGTACTGCGGCTTGGAACTTGATGATGCACTGCCCTGCACTTTAATGCATTTCCGGATAAGACAATAACTTTCTTCCTATTTTGTTGTTAACCATTACGGTGTCATAGAATGAATAAATTAGTTCGTCGTTCATTTGTTTTTATTGTTACCGAAACACTCACTGGTAATAAAAATAAATATTACTTTCGTCAAACTTTTGTAAAAAAAATTTCCAAAAATTTATATTATTTCAGAAAGAGAAACAATATAATTTATATCGCTTTTATTGAATTTTATAATCCTCCTTTTGTTTGTAATATTGACAATCGTTTATTACACTTTCTTGTAACAGCTATGAAAATATAAGAAAAATAATATGTACAACACCAAAAGTGCAAAAAATGTTAGTCCTGTTGTGAAAATTCGTTTTCTCTCTTCGCCGCCAGTTATGTCATAATTTTATTTCTATAATTTGAATGCTTTTTAGGGTTCCGTAGCCATATAAGAACCATTATAGTTCACATGTAAGCCATATAAGAACCATTATAGTACATGTCCATCTGTATGTCACAGCCGTTATACTCGTAGATGTTTAGTGTTAAAAAACTGAAATCGGGCATTGTCACATATTTATAGCGTATACATAGGTATTAAAAGTCTTAATTTTTTTTTTGAAGTAATTACTTAACATGTAAAAGGGGATAAAGATTTTTTTCACCTACCACATTTTGTAAGTATGGGTAAATATATCTTTCAAAACTAACGGTGGTATATCGTGAAAACTTTTTTGATACAGGGATGGTTTTTGATACATTAAATTTTAAAGTGGTCATTTATGCTAGATTTATGCGTCCCTGTCTCATACCAGATAATTTTTTTTCTAATATCTGAAAATCATCCACAATAATGGTATATATAATGAAATTAAAAAAACATTTTTGGCTAAATAGACTCATCTGGTTTATGAGCAATAGTCAGCCGGCTTAAAATATGTAGTTTTTTATATAGAATATGTTGTGTTTAAAACTTTCATAAAATCTTCATAAATGTGACTTAATTAATTACAAAAACAGCTTTGTGTTTTATAATATATATTTATTATGTTTATGAAAGACATACCGGGTTATATATTACTTAAATATGTGCCATATTTTTGTGTGCAGTAGGCAATATATTTAAGTTGTTAAAAATTTAAAGTCGTAAATAGATTATAGGGAATACTAGGTATGTATCCTTAAATTTTTAATAGGTACCAAAATTTTAACATAAGACCGGTAGTGTTAGTTCTACGCAAGCTCGACCCTTTTTTATTTTCTTTTCCATATATTGTCAGTCGAGGACATTAATTTTTTTAAATTTCTTAATCAATCTCCTATTTTTTTTATTTCATTATTAAACACAATTAAATGAAACTACGTGATGTAGTATTATTTCTACTTTCTTTAATTTCTTTACCACGACCTAGGTTTCGTTGTATTACAACATCTTCAGGTGGGATATTACTAATATCCCACCTGAAGATGTTCATTTAATTTTTACAGTTTCATTTAATTGTGAATAATGAATTTCAAACTTGACGCCAAATTTGAACGACAAAATTAACGCATTAATTAATTTAATTATTAATATTCATTATTAAAGCCTAACAATACATGTATTGTTAGGCTTTAATAATGAATATTAACATTTGGCGTTAATTTTCAATATTCATTATTAAAGCCTAACAATACATGTTTCAGCCCTTGTGAATTAAGCATTCGATTTTAAATAACTAAATGAAATCAATTTTGTTAGAGCAAACCTAAAAATAATTTTGCCGTTATTTTAATTGGATTATATTAAATATAGGGTATATTAAAATCGTCGTTGGACAGCTTTGAAAGACTGTGACAGTATAATGGTCTTGGAGCTTTATTTTGAACAGAATTAATATTAAATACGATTTACAAATGTCATCCTACCTTTGATGTCCACAGACTCGTACAAAGCTAATTAGATGGATATGGTATTGTATTTAAACATGAAGGTTCTATATGGTAATGTTTCAAGATGGATACTCTTATGAAACAAATTTTTCATTTAATTTTTGAACAGTAATTAATGTGACGCTTAGTTTTGGAATTTAATAACAATTTAAAACTAAATTCTTCAAGAGTAGAGTTAGATAAGTTACATAATAAATAAATAACGAAAATAAAATGGCATTTCTCTCCAAATGGCTGCACAAAAATAATAAAAAATAAAATGTTTTAAAAACGTTGTCAAAATTATTTAAACAGTAATGTTGGGATGACAATAAAATGGTCATTAATATCGATTTATTGCTTGTAATATTATTTTTAAGTTATTGCTTGAAGAAACTTTAAGTGTTATTAAATCTTTAATTCTCTCTATCAGTTCTTAGCACAGCCAAGTTATTTTGTAATTTTATTTTTTATGGAATCCTGAACGTCCGAGTAAAACTCGTTTTTTTATTTATTTTATGTACATTTGATTAAAATGTCTACTGAATATAACAATACGTTATTAAAATATTTGCATTACAAGGTAGTCAAAATCCTACTTCAAGTACAGGATAAAAAATTAAGAGCGTACTTTTTCAAATACGCTATTTTAAAAATATCATTACATTATTCTCGTTGTATCATTTTGTTTATATATTCTCAAAATTTATAAGTAATATATAGGAGGTTGTGGTTACTATAATACGGTAGCTTCACTCACCTCACCTACCAAACTTCAACGGCCACATACTATTAAAACGCATAGCATAGTTCCAAATAACGGAACGTAAGACCAATTCTAAATAATGAAAATCAAACACAAAGTCAGGTTTGAGCACGGCACGAAAGGTAGAGTCATCATCTGTTGCGGCGCGTGTAAAATTCTGCATACTTCGACGGTCGGCGGCGAAAAGGAAAGGAGCGACCGAGCTGGACCTTTTTGTTCGCCTGCGGTGCGGCGCGCGGGGCTTTCACAGTGTACGCCTTCTCACTCAGTGATCGCCCGTCTCTGTGGTGGCGCTCTTTCTCATGTTTTGTGTATTGCCGTCTCTAGTTTTGGCCACACTTTTGGTGCATAAAAGGCATATCAAAGCGAAACAAATTTATTGAGTGTTTGCGTCTGGACATCTATAATTTTACCTCGTATTCTACATTTGACTTCAAGACAAGTACTAGTACTCATTTCGATACTAATGTTTTTATTACTAATAACTTAACTGTTGTAGTTGAACGTGATTTTGTCTTTGAATAGAGGACCTTTAGTAATTTCAATGCTGATTCCGAATTTTAGCTACCACACGAACAAAGTAGGTTCGCACAGTTGTCCAAGTCACTTAAAATAGATGTAAGTTAATGAGAATAGTTGCTAATATTGAATATATTTGGCGTTAATTTTGTAGAAATTCATTATTCACAATTAAATGAAATTACATGATATAGCGTTATTTCTATTTTCTTTAAATTCTTTACCACGTCCTAGGTTTCGTTGTATTACAACATCTTCAGGTGGGCTATTAGCAAAGATTATCTTTGCGAATATCCCACCTGAAGATGTTGTAATACAACGAAACCTAGGTCGTGGTAAAGAAATTAAAGATAGTAGAAATAATACTACATCACGTAGTTTCATTTAATTGTGAGAATAGTTGCGTTTAAAAGTTCTAATCATTAGCTGGTTTTAAAATATTTTCAGATATTCCAAACCCAAGATTGAAAAACTTATTAAGTCGAATAGAATTCTCATTACGATCTACTCATGCATATATATTTACTTATAAACAATTAATGGTACGTGTTACTTCAATTACATTATTTACAGCATTAATTTTTTACTACAAATATATATTGTCCACTCTATTTTTCACAGGCTTAAAAACGTAATGCATATTTGACATCTAGACTTATCATTATATTTTTTTTTACCTTTTTGCAGGCTTTTGAAAACTCTATTTAGTTTTTTCTCTTATAATTTTCTCTGAAGATGATAATGATATTTTAAATTTTAAAAATTTTGTTTGGTACCCTTACAGCTAGTTTTTTGAAATGATATCCCGAATTATACATGGCATACAAAAAATTGGTGTACTTATTGCCCACTCCCCTCGAAAATTTTACTATAAATATGTTATTGAGATATATGGAGGCCAACATATTTTTACAATTCTAAATTCATCAAGTTTCTGCGCAAAGTGGTTTCTAAGAAAAACGGCTGTGACAGACACGTGGATGATCTTAGAAGGGCTGCGTTTTTTTGGGGCACACAACACTACAAATTAGCGGTCAGGGGACACATTGCACATCATTTCTGAGCGTAATATTTTGCAAAGGAAGCTTGAAAATGAAAAAATGGTAAATGAAACCTAAATTTTATTTAAAGACTTCTTTCCATACCCCACACACAGGAAAATGCTAATTTTTTTCAACCGTACTAAACATTTAGAAATGGAACATCTTGAATAGTAGGAAAATAAAGTACTACTACATAATAAATGAGATCTTTATCTGAAGCTCACACTTCAAAAAGATACGCGTAGATTTAAAACAGTGGAAAGTACGATGGTCTGATAGAATGAACGGACGTACACGCGGACATGACGAAAGTACTTGGGTCACAACAGAACAACAGAATAATAAAAAGACAATTATTTTGGAAACATTTTTAAAGATACATTAGAGATTCCCTCTATGAAAAGTTTTTTTTCAATGCTATCCCATAAACCCACATAAAAAAATCTATTCAAGTTTTTGACACTCCTAGAAATAAAGTCGTATGCGATTTAAATCATGATTTTCCAATTAAATCTAAAATTAAATGAAATTTTTAAAAGGTATGTCCATGAGTTCTTAAGTTTCAACGCTGTCCTATAAGCTTATATAAAAAGAATGGCCTTCAAGTTTAGCATCTTGAAGTAAAATCGTATGCACTTTCAATTGAGGTTACAGAATTCAGTCAAAAAATTAAACGAAATATACAAAGTGTACGTCCACGACTTCTAGAGTTTCAACCCTATCTTATAAACTTAGATAAAAGAAATTCAGTTCAGGTGTATTAGCGCCCCTTAAATAAAATCGTGCCTAATTTCAATTGTATTTCCGAATTAAGTCCAAAAACTAAACAGGTGTGTAAAATGTAGGTCCATGACTTATAGACTTTCAACACTATGCCATAAGCTTAGATGAAAAGGATTCCCTTCAGGTGTTTTAGCGCTCTTGAAATAACATTTGATGCGATTTCAATTAACATTTTTGAACCGAGTCAAACAATTAAATAAGTTGTGCAAAACTTACGTCTGTGACTTCTAGAGTTTCAATGCAATTTCATAAGCTTAGGTGAATTGCAAAAATCTCAATCAATATACCTGAAGGTAATTGATTGAGATTTTTGCATTCTGAAGGGATTTTTGGATCGTGTCCAAAAATAAGCTGCGTAAAATTTAAGTTCATGACTTCTAGAATTTAGGACGCTTCCCAAGCCTCTTGCTTTATTATAACCATAGAGTTAGTTTAAGGAATTTTGCACAAGGAACCTTTTAAACATTGACACAAAAAATCTTTTATGGGTTCAACTAAATTATTACTTTACTTACGAATAAGGGTAGAATGGGTTTAACGTAGTAACGTGCTCTATTTAAATTATTCAGTTCTTATATAACTACACAATACAAAACGATAAAATAATGCTATGTTGTTTCCGAGTCGCCTTTACAGGAAAATCCGTTTTTTTCCCATACGATATGCAACAAAGTTCGTAGTAAATAGTGTTAAAGCGTGTTTTCAAGAACAAATACTGCTTCGCTTTAAAAGAACTGAAACCTTTTCAAAGAAAACTCGCTTAATTGAAAATTGCCCTTGAATTATAAAAAGTTCAGTTGCTATTTGTTTCGTTATTAAATTCAATTGATTTTACTTTAAATGAGCCTTCGACAAGAATGATTTTTATTTCTTTTCTATATATAATATTAAGGACGATTCCACAGTGTAGGCTATTTTTTTTGTGAAAACCAATTATACGTATACTAGCATATCCAAAAGTAATAATTAAAATAACTTTGTGTCCAGTTTCAGACTATGTTTATAATTAAATCCTTATATCGGTTCTTGAAACTATTTTTTACATTGAATAAATCATTGAAATAACGCGAAAATTATTTTTGACTTGCGTTTACTTCACTCCGTGATATGTCGTAATCGCGGTATGTTGGATTGATCACTAGGTATACGGCTTTTGACGGTACGGCGCATCGCGGGTATCCGGGTTTGACTTCTCCGGCCGCTCGTCATAATGAAACTTATGAAAGATAATATATATATTTATATATATAATTATATATACATATATATATATGTATATATATATATATTAATATATTATATAAACATATATATATATATATATATATATATATATATATATATATATATATATAAATGTTAAAGTAAAGAACTAATTTAAAATTAAACAATATCAAGACAAGACAGCGAAGGGACAAGAATGGTGCATGTGGGAGAATGCATTCGACAAATATTATTGATGAAATGAATTTTAAACACGATGGGGGCATACATTGTATATTTGCATTCAGTTGATTTCATAATCCAATACATTAAAGAATTCTACATAGGATGAAATTAGATTTCGAGAGATTAACAAGTTGTTCTTCTCTTTAGATCGCAATTAAAGGTCATGACCTGACTGGTATTGGAATCTAGACAGGCGATTCCAAGGTGTAATGGGATTATTAAATATATAATATAGAAACATACAAAAATGCAGATTTTACCGCCACAACACTTTTGTAGCCATTTAAGTCATCGCCGATGTACATATTTCTAAGATCAAAAACAAAAAAATATAAAATAAAATTAAATATACGTACAGTTTTATGAATGCTTGCTTTAGTTTTCAGAAGTGAAACTCTATTACGACATAAGGCTTGAACGATGTTCAAATATACGATCATATTTTAAGGATGAAAATATATCTAATACTTAGGTTTTCTACACATACATATATGTTTCTTTTATATAACTTTTTTCATATAACTTTGTGAATGATTGCCTTAATGTTCAGATATCATTTTTTAATTTTTGAATATGAAATTCTGTTACCGTTTAAATCGTTATCGATGACAATTTTTAACATTGAAAACTTATTAAATTTACAGATTCTTTACATATTTATGTCTCTTTGTCTACACACAAATTTATGAACGATTGTCTTACGGTTTAGAGATTTGTTTTAATTTTCGAATATGAAACCTATTACGAAGCTGTTTTTTTAAATTCTACAGTTTTTTAATGATTATTGCTAATCTCTATGTTTTTACAAGTTTAAGATAAAAACGATAAATTTTTATTATCGGAAGTCGATTTGATACTTTAGTTTATCCATTCGTTTAAAATAAAGTGCCGGTCGTGTTTAAGGACTCCGTTTGCGTTGTTTTCACTGCCAGGAGTTTGGAAATGTCTAGCCTTATATTCCTCTATCCCACTATTAGTGGGTATTAATTATAGGTTTACCTATCATTAACTTTGCTTCATTTTCATGTGACACGACTAAATATAAAGAAATATATGTGGATAAGACAAGATATGGATAATGTCAACGTGGACTGTAACTAACAACAAATAGTCATAATCGCGTCTAGCAGCGCTATCGCCAATAATTAAACGCTTGCTGACAGGCAGATATATGTCGAAGGCGAATGAGTGAATTCTTTGACCGCGAGTGGTGCCATGCGACCTAATTGATGGTACACCCGCCGCGCCGCGTCCCTGTTCGCACATCGCGCTGACAGTTTAATTGGTGGGAAGCCCTCGAGTGACAAAAAGCTGACGCGACAAATTATTTCGAGAGGTCTCTTTTCGAAATTGCCCAAACATATCGGTCGCGAGTGATGCGGACGGGCGGCCGGCCGTGACGGGTCCGACGGAGTACCGTATTGGAAAGCGGTATATTCCCGTTGTACGATTGCTGGTTTAATGTCAAATTCGCTTTGATGACCGTTTTATCGTGAAAAGTGAAATATTCTTTGATTATTTAATATTGAGCTTGACGTGTACTAGTATTACACGTGGTAAATCACAGTATGCCGTAACGATGAAAATAATATAACGTAATCATCGCGCATTCAGAAATTATTTGCAAACTATTATATTATATCTAGCTAACTAGGGACGTGGTATGACCATGTAACGAATGAAAGTTCGCCATGGAATGGTACATATTAATATAACTAAGGACATAAATATTTCTACTCGCATATATATATATATATATATATATATATATATATATATGTGCGTGTGTGTGTTTTCCCAATAATATTTACATCATGAATCACTAAAAAGTTTGTTCTCTTTAATTTTCAAGCCATTTTGATGAAATTTAATCAAAATATGTATAATTATTGTAAGCTAAATAAAATATTGCGCGTGACATCATATATCATATATAGAAATTATGCAGAAATTAGTTTCCCTTAAAAATAAATTACTACAATATGAGTTACTTATTTTTAAGGGAAAATAATCAGTCAGTCACTAATTTACTTAATCAAAATTTGATATTCCAAAAGTTAGCAACAACAATTGTTCCGCTCAAATGCTAACTTAGCTCTAGGAGCACTTGGAAAGAAATAAATTATTTTACTTAATTGAATTTAAAGAGGTGTTTTAATAATTTGTTAATCTTATAATAAACTTATGTAATTTTTAATACTGCTTTTGCTGGGTCTTCTTTTTCTGAAACACAAAACTAATCAACACAAAAAATCCTTCCTTGCACCTAAAAATTCCTTACATCTATCGCTCCTTAAATTCATTTTGTAAATGGAAATCATTGTTTTCAATTTTTTGGTGTATATTAATGTTAGTGGGAATTAATTTTACTATTATAATTTAATTGGGGCAAATAAACTATAGCATAATTTTCATAAAATTCTATTTTTTCTGCTACATATAGCAAAAGTTTTCGTATAGCATACCAATTATAATATTGCTATTTACCATTTACTAAGTTTATAAAATCTTTTTTCCATGAAGACAATGTTTTCATTTTTATATAGCTAATTATAATTACCTTAAAAAACTCAATTTTTAACTCCTTATTTCTGAAAATGGAAAAAAGTTTCCGCTTATTTTAATTTCAATTTACATAATTCGGTTAATCGTAATTGGTTTTCCTAGTTTTCTCTATCGGTCTTGAAATTAAGATAAAGGAAATAAAATGAAAAACTAAGACTTTAATATACATAAAAAGAAAATGTTGGACAATATAATTTATGTTCAATTGTAGACTATGTGAATTTAATTATAATGTATTTTAGTTCAAATAATTTAAAAAATTAAACATCAAAATCTTTTCCTCTTTGTCACAAATCCATAATATATGCAAAAATTGTAAATAAAAAAATAGTCTGTAAAAACCTTAAAAAAATACGTACAAGGTAACACATATAACTAAATATACAAAAAAGAGCATATTCCCGGCAAATTTCCGGATAAGAAAATACAGGCAAGGAAACTTTCCATAATAAAGTCGAAAGAACGAAGCTTAAAAGCTTCCACAAGTTTTCCACAAAAATCACGACAAACAAATTCAACTTACAACAAATTACGCAGCGCAGCACATTCGCGGTCACTTTCTCTGGCGACCGTCTAAAACAATGAGGAATCTAATTGAAAAAGCTCCGAATAAAACTTCCCATTGCATTGAGCTTTTAAGCTAATGTCATGAATAAAAATTTAAATTGTAAATTTTACTCACTGGTCTTATTATTTTTCTTCCATTACGGAATCTCATCTCTCAGGGAAATTTCCTCATTAATTTGGGTAAAATAATACGTCCGTGACCAAAAACTGTATTACATCATCCCATACGTATATTACGATGCCATGTCACTACTTTGTTAACTATAAATTAAATTTTAAATGTGTAAAAAATGTCTATAATATTTTTTTTGCTTTGTAAAGCTGACCAAAGATACAAGTTCATTACATATGTTAAGACTAAGTTGCGATATGATTATAGACCAAGTCTTGAGTAATTTGCCAAGTTCACGAGATGGGATCATCTTCATAACATGTGTCAACATGTCTGTGCAATATTTATTTCTCCAAAAATGTGTTTATGAGACCATTTTTACAAGTTCATTATATATTTGGAGGCTAAATTTCAATTTTACTTTTGATTATGTATTATGTTATTTACCAAATTCATGAGATGGGAGACATACAATCTATGTGGAAAAGTTTAATTTTTAAGATAAAGCTAACTTCTGAAATTCTTTGTAAATACAACAAACATTTAAATATTTTGTGAATAAAAATACGTTCAGAACATATAGTAAAATATGTTCAGTTCAGTACGGTTTACGGCTTTAAATATTTTTTTTTTATTTAACTCATTAACGTTATATTGGCTGAGCAGTCGTAAGTGAATTTGCAAAAGAGAATTAAGTATTTTAATCGTAATGTGGTTCACGAGATATTTAGTATTAAAGTTTTCATAAATCGGGCCATTAGATTAATTTCTCCGACCACACCCATTTCAAAACTTAGGATGACCATGGAAAAAGTTTTGAAGTTGAACTTTTGTTTCGTGCTATTATTCATGTACGATCTTTTTAAACAAATTAAACTTACAACCATATATTTATATAGAACGTATGCAACAAAACCCATCCGTACTGCACGTAGTCATATTTTGTACGATTCCTTACTGAGAGATACATTAAGTTTCCCCTAATGTTCGTCAATTTATCGAGGCCTCTAGTTTTTAAACGGACCAAACCTAAACCTGGATTAGACATGCCATGTAATTTTTTTTTCTCCACTGGTTTGGGAGTATTATTGGAAAGACACTCTATGAGTAAAGTATAAATATATTTAAAACATTTTTTTTTGAATGGTAACGATAAGGGAGACCATCAAAAAAGAAGTTGTTTGACCAGTTTTGCATACTGGCCTATATTGATAATTTGTTTAATACAGGTGTATTACTCGTACACTTTATTCTATGTCTATTATTCATGTAGTTATTTCTGTGTCTATTATATATACAGGCAATTCTGCATCTATTATTCATACAGTTAATTCTATATCTACTGTACATACAATTGATTCTGTGTATCAAACTGTGTCTATTATCTATATATATATTATAGTACCTATATATATATACATATATATATATATATATATATATATATATATATATATATATATAACATAGTAATTCTGCATCTATTATTCATATAGTTAATTATGTATCTATGTTTCATACAGTGTATTCCGTGTCTATAATTTATACAGTTAATTCTGTGTCTATTTTTCACACAGTTAATTCTGGTTCCATTATTCTTACAGTTATTTCTGTGTCTATTATTTATACAGTGAATTCTGTGTCTAGTATTTATGCAGTTAATTCTATGTCTATATCCATATAATGAATTCTGTGTCTATTATTCATACCGTAAATTCTGTGTCTATAATTTAGGCAGTTAATTCCGTGTCTATTATTCATACAGTTGATTTTATGTATCAAACTGAACAGAAAAGTGTCTACTATTCTTGCAGTTATTTCTGTATCTATTATGCATACAGTAAATTCTGTCTACCATTCATACAATTATTTACATGTCTATGATTCATGCAGTTAATTCTGTGTCTGTGATTAATACAGTTAATTTTGTGTCTGGTCTTTATTATTTAAAACTGAATTGAAAACTTCAACGGTCGATAAAAAATATTCCCAGACATTTTTAAATGATTGACTGTGAAAGGTGTGATTCAAATGAAAAAAAATGCCAAATATATCTTGATAACTTATACACTAGGTGTAATAAATGACGTATATATTATTATTATTATAGGCAATTTTATGAATCAAATTGAATAGAATGTATTGAGAAACAATATGGTAATTCTTAAACACTTCTGACAAATTCACTGTCAAAGTTGCAATTTCAATAAGAAAAAAATACAAGATTTATAACCTATTATCCGAGAGTTGATAACCTGTGTTCGGATGTAGCAAAGAATGTAATTATTATTCATACAGGTGATTTTGTGCATTAAGCTAAGTAGAAAAAGTTTAGGAATTATATAATTCTCCTCAGTCATTTCGGAAAAATTAATTATGAAAGTAACTTGCGATTCCGTCAAACAGAAATGACCAGGTCTACTCGGTAATCTACATGTAGGTACAACAAAGAACGTTTATATTATTCATCTAAGTGATTCTATACATTTACTTGGACAGAGTATGTTAAGAACTGTATGAAAATCATCCGTCATTTTTAAATGTCACTGTTAAAGTTTCTATTCTCTATATTAAACTGAATATAAATGCTAGGGATCGATATGCAAAATTAGAGCCAATTCAAAAAAATGACAAAGTGGTGAGTTTTATAAAATAAAATGCCAGGTCACTTTTATTAACTTTTTTGCAGACTATAAGAAATGATGTAACTATAATCGATGCAGGTGATGCCATACATCAATTGAGTAAAAAATATTAAGAAACTACTGAAAATTCACTGTCAAGTTGTGACGAAAATAAAAAATTATGAAATCAATCTTCATAGCTCATATGAAGGTGTAAGACAGAATGTACTTAATATCCAGAGGGGTGATTCTGCGCATCAAACTGAGTGGAAAATATTAAAGAACTGTACGATGATGCTCAATCGTTTCCGAATGGAATTACTGTCCAAATTACAATAACATTCTCACATATTTCTTCAAAATTTGTTTTGTAGGCCAATTCATATATTATGTCGGCAAGGCTATAACCAAAAGTAAAATCTTATTAAGCGTGACGTCTCACAGCGGTCATGTAACCCGCCCGTGGCCCAAATATTAACCTAATGACGTTAAGTAGACGAGAGGTGAATGTGACTCGGGCTTTAGTTATTAACAAAATAAATTTTGGGTTTTGCCACCTAGTCCCTGTATACATGTTTCATTTTAGACATTAATAAAATATACATGTTAA
This sequence comes from Druceiella hillmani, assembly GCA_039881145.1. NCBI lineage: Eukaryota > Metazoa > Arthropoda > Insecta > Lepidoptera > Hepialidae > Druceiella > Druceiella hillmani. The sequence continues at coordinate 104,179,880 of JAYKKI010000001.1, read as the reverse complement.
CGGTATTGACATACATTCGTAATAGGACGTGACGCAATTTCGTATATAAATAAGGTTAACCAAGTATCGACTGTGTTAATCACCTCGTATTTTCTACCATTTATTTAGAAATAGAGATACAACGATCCACTATATTTATCTTATATATATATATATATATATATATATATATATATATATATATATATATGTAAATGTGTACATATATATATATATATATATATATATATATATATATATATATAAAGCCTACGAACTTAAAATATGGTACATGTTGAAACTAAAGGTATAAAAGGGGGATTGGCAGGTTGCAAAATAATTTCGAAGTAATTAATTTCAAAGACAAAATAATTGTATTTAGACTCCCAGATGGAAATAAAGGAACATCTGTTTCAACACTTCTGGAAAATCGATAACCTTAAATAATTATTATATATTATAAAAAACCTGTCATATGCAAGTAGTACACGGGTTCCATACGCATTTAGACATTTATAAACATTTGAGGGTACATAGCATTTCTAATTAAACTAGTTTAATATATTAAGTTTTCACAACGCAAGCATATTGCCTATTATATAACATGCATAAAACAAACATATATAATTCCAAATAGAAATAAAAATCATTAATTTTTACTTGTACCATAATACTTAATTAAACTATAATAATATAATAATTTGTGCTTGACAAAATTTTCTTTTGCACTTATTTTTTTTTAAATGTATATCTTGAGGATACGACCAGTGTTATTATAGTTTTTAGTAAGAATCTAGACGCAATTTGGACTCAGCATAAAAGCTTTATAAATACTACATATATATATAAATATCTTCTTGTATATTTATAACTTATATTAGGATCTTAGATACTAATGGATTTGATATGACTAAATGATGGGGTGTACTTTTATATTCAAAGGTTTCTTTAAATGCTTTTTTAAGAGGGGGGCTAATTGCATATATAGTACTTATTTATAAAGCTGCTAATTTATATTTCATGTTTAATATTCCGTATTTACATTTAATATTTTAAATGTACCACTTGGTTTAAAAAATTGTGTAGGCCGAATCAACAATAAATTTTTTTTAAATGTTGTATTTGTAAATTATAGGAGGAGTAAAAGATTGATAAGAAGCAGTATTATTAAGTTCTCTAAACATGTTTATTAATCACTTTTGTTGTAACATTAATTCCTAATCTCTTTATTTCTAATTTATTTAAATGCAATATTTGTGTGTTTTTATGAATTAAAAATTCTTATATTTTACTTGCGAATTTTCAAATTTGTTTTTAATTTTTCTTCAAAATACCTCTTTTTTGTCTAAATAATAATTGCTAAACGAGTAGCAGATACATAATCCAATTTCAGTTTATGGAAAAAGTCTGGAAAGGTAGTACAGGTCAGATCCAAATAATTTGGCACGCTGTCGATCTCTTTTTTCTACTCATACTGAGGAATTACTTTTCTTACCAATTCTCCTTCAATATAGATGCAATTGTATATATTTATACAATACCGTTTTATATCCGTTTCAAAACACTGGTTAGTTTCTATGCCCCCCAGAAAAACACAAGTTTTTTATAGTTTCTTAACTAAACATTGAAAATGCAATATTAATAATTTCCTCACGCATACCTACCCGTATATATCTCACAGCAATATGGCTTTTTCAGTGCGATTAGGATGAAATAGTAGAAACAGAAAACCAAGTATAATTCTTTGAATACGCAGGAATTAAAAAAATATATTTTTGATTGGGTATCTCTTTAGCGTACAGAAGTCTTCTAACCCTTTACATTGACCCCTCATTCTCCTCATTCCGAGGACTTATCTATCCATTTTATCCATTCACGTCCAAAAAAAAATTGGAGAAGGGCATTTAATTTAATGCGAGACTACGTTCATCAAACTAAAGGAATAGACCTCTATTCCTTCATCAATCTTCTTTCCCTGTAAAAGATTTACGCGCAGCATGGTAAATTTAGTTCTGAATGAGTCGTGCTGCACGCGACTGTAGCGCCATTTACGAGGATATATGTATTATCGAATAATGGATTCTATCCTCTAAATTTTGATACTAAAATAATACTGGTAAGTGATATTTTTCCAAAATTATAAGCTATCTTGCCATAATATATATCGTTACATACCGTTTTTGCAAGTTACCCCCCCACTGATCGAAATAAAAGACGTTTCACATCTAAATTCCACGGTCTTAATTCCAATCGAACGATGCCACGAGCATCTATATAAGGGGTGTCTTTAAATATAAAATTAGACCAAAAATATGTTCTCTCTTTCCACTGCGCAGAAAATACAATATTTGATAACAGGCAGTGTGTGAAAAATTTAAAAACAAAGTTCGTCACCGTGTTACACGCTTAAAGCTTAGAAATTGAATTTGAGATAAGTCGAAACACGATAATATTTTAACACGTAAAACTAAATAAAAAGAACATGTAAATTACTTGCACTGATGATTATTTGATTATTTAAACTGCACCCTATAATATAAAATGCATTTATGTCATTAAATATGAATTTTGGTTTACTTGGATGGCGTCACTAAATATGAATATTGGCTCACTTGAATTAGCATCACTTTTATGGTTATTACTATCACTTCGATGTCTATTATTATTAATATAAAATGAACTGTGTATATAGAAATAACGGGAAAACTTTATATAAACTTAGACTGTCATTAAATTATTTGAATACAACTCCACTCTTAAGTAATTTTGGGATATCTTTGTTTATATAGACCGAGCGAAAATTTATACATGCAAGTTTTTGAGGTAAACGTGAGATTCGAAATGTTCTCCTGATAATTGACCACAGTGTTTTGGTTTACTGATATATACGCATATAAATTCATTTAAATATATGTATATATATATATATATATATATATATATATATATATATATATATATAATGTACATTCGTATATATATACATATAGATATATAACATGTTTAGGATTCTAGGATTATGTTTATCAATTTAATAAATTGAACGTAATTGAAGCGTGTTTCTGTGATAAATTGTAATTTTCTTTTTCATTGAAATCTCTACTTTAGCAGTAATTTAAACTGTTCAGAATTATCACATAGTTCCGTAACATTTTCTGTTAATTATTTATAGGGACGATTCTATATGCCACACTGAGTACATCTAAAGTCTCTACTTTGATAGTAATTTTGTCCACGAACAGTTGCGAATGTTTACACAATACGTAACTATTTCCTACTTAGTTTTATGTGCAAAATCATGTGTATGAATATCAGACAAATTCTTTGTTACTGCTTGTACCTACATATATATATATATATATATATATATATATATATACTTGAAGCGATAGAAATTCCGAAACTTGTAAGCGCCATTTCTCTTTAGATATTTCTCCTATACCTAAATGGATGAGGCATATTTTTGCGTTGAGGACGGATAAAGGATCAATCGTTAAGAATAAACGACAGGTACGTGATGCGGGATGGTTCGATTCGACTTGTGCGGTTAGTTGTACTCGTGATAATGTCATAAACAGGAGCTGTGTGTTACTGTCGACACGACAATTAAGTTACGCGTCATTATATAAAACTGTTTAAGCTATGGTTGATATAATGGTATGAAATTATCTGTGTTTCTGATACAACAGAGAGAGAATTATATTTAGTCACAATATTTGAATTTTAAGTTATAGTTATTTTTGAAGTTATTTTTAAGTGGTTTTTGATACTTGTCATAATACAGCCCTTTCAACTACAATTTTATTAAGTTTACGTAAAATAATATTGTGTAATATTCAAGTAGTTACAAACTTATTACTTGTGTAATAATAAACATTCTGATGAAATAATAAATAATTTGTGCGTGTTCGATGATAGATATTTGTCTGTTTAAATTCCCATCTGGAACACAATAAAAATACGCATAAAAGTATATTTCAATGGGAGACAAGAGAAAGCATGTGGAAGAACGAATTTCTATAACGGGGTTTCTAATTTTTAAAGTAAACTGAAATTGTAGTTATAAAATGACTTTATATGCTACATAATAATTTTTTGTGAATATGCAATGAAAAATCACGTTTATTATCTTCAGAAGGGAAGGTAATAAATATCTTGATCCAGGAAAATCGAAGTAATTTGAAATTCATGGAATGTGTTTTTTTATTAATATACTCCTTACCAATAAAACAGAAACATGTAGTAAGTAAAGTTTTTAAAATGAGGATAGGAAACGAAAATTGTATTATGTTACTTTTTACAAATTTTAAGGAGACGAGTAGTTAATTTTGTTTTTGATAATTGGACATTGAGAAAGATTTTACTTTATGATGAAGTAATTGATGTTATGTCGAAATGTAATGACCAGTGAAAAATAAAAATTTTACTTTTTAGTACAACTATATGTCACTCTTCTTGTATTCCTCTTTTTCGCGTATTTATCTTGCAAATAAATACACGAGCTTATAATATTTGATTTTTCTTACACACAAAGCCATTCGCATGTGCATACACACATAAATTTACACGCACGTGCGCGCATACGGCATATATGTACACGCACGCTTGCGCACACCCACTCGCACGCATATACGCATAAGTGTATATCCAATACACACGCACACACTCTCATACCTATATTTTGGATATAATATCGTAACTAATTTTTCAGCAACAGAAATCATACAGAACCAAAATTCCATAAAAATTTTAAATCTTTATACAGCGTAATATAACTTAAAATAGTTTTGCTGACTGAAGTAAATATAATTAATGCAAACATAAATTGATTACTCTGTGTTCGTTTAAATTAACGATTGAATATTGCATTTTTCAGAAATATATGTTAATAACATATATATAATGATTAATTATATAATAATTATTATTTTACATTAAATGAAACTACGTGATGAATCACATAGTTTCCACTACGTAGTTTCATTTAATTGTGAATAATGAATTTCTACAAAATTAACGACAAATATATTCAATAATTGTTTTACATATTAATGATATGTGTGAAATGACAATAATAATAATTAAATTCAGAGCGATAGCCTATTACAAAGTGAAAAAATATATTGAATTTTCTTTAGGAACGGCTTGCAAATATTCTCCAAATGGCTCCAAAATGTTATCGGTCTTATGGGCATAAAACTAGAATTACTTAAATTTGTTTAAATGTACATATGGCTTATAATTTGGCTCTGAAATCTTATCAGTCTTACCTGCATAAAGCTAGAAGTACTTAAATTTTTTTTAAATGTACGTTTTTGAATAGCTTATAATTTGGCTCTAAAATTTTATTAACCTTACCCGCAGAAAGCTAGAAGTACTTATATTTTTTTAAATGTAGATTATTTTAAAGAATAATAAACGTCAAATACAGAGAGTCGACTTATTAATGAATTAAAAAAAATATTATTGGTTGCTCCGAAACTCTAGAAGGTTTCACTTTGCTTTTCAAAAATCTCCTCAAAAATAGCCTCATATTTTATATATTTCTATAATGTCATAAATTTTACACACATAAAGCTATATGCTTAGGGTTTTCTAGAAATATGCATTCTGACGCAGTACCTATATTACAAAATAATAATGGAATAAAATAAATTTAATTAAGACACATTTACAACCCGATCATTGCTGAGTGACGATTTTTCTTCCAAATAAAATTATCACCATTAAACTACGTTGAAATAAATATTATGTTTCCCATAAACAGAGCTAAAGGAAATTAAAATATAAAAGAGCGAAAGATAACTACCCTTAACATTATTCTTCACAAAACCGAAGCTCTCACGGTGTGGTGGAGAACACTACCGACGTCTAAGTTCAATACGAAACTCTGTTATAACTCCCTACCACCGCCCGACGAGAGACCGCGTGAAAATAACGATATTCGTTGAACATTTTTACAAGACACAAATTGAAACTGTAATTTAGCTTTCTTGTTCTTAAACTTAGCACCGCCTTAAAAGCGAATTCTCCCTTGTAGCTATATGCCGCTAACTCATTGCCGATAAACGTATTCAGGAGACGTCGCAAGAAGTTATACCTATCGCTGTTCGTTAGGAGACGTGTCTCTCCTCCCGAGGCAGTGTCCCCGTTTCTCTTTTTCATTTATTTAACTGTGTCAATATTGTAAGTTCGACTAGTTAAATTATTCTTTTCCTCATAAATTTCCACAAAACTGCTTACTTAAACGACGGATAATATTTTACTAGGGAACCAATAATTTCAATACAATTCAATTAATATACTTTTTGATGATACTTTTCTAAGTTTTCCTTTAATTGTGACAATTTTTTCTGATAACTTTTAATTAATTCTGAGTTAAAATATTTAAATAAAATGAGAAACTGAGAAACGCGACGTCAAGTGGAACGAAATAAAATAATGAAAATTTATGTAGCTAATATTGAAACGTATGGCTTAAAATGTAATATTAAGAAAATTAATAAAAAAATTGGTTGGTAATTTATTAGTTATTAATTTTGGAAATGTACTTACTTTTGTCTAAAATGAGTTCCGAAGTAGAGAGTAGAAATTCAAAAGTGGGACAACGGGGTCGAACAGGATATAATATAGAAGGGCTTTATTTAGAATTTCAAAATTATTTTTCTTTTAATTTTAATATAGTTTTAGACTTGCGACCAAAAATATGTGAAAAAAGCATCCCTTATACCCAAAGTTGGCAAGCAGAAAAATGTGGAATAATTCGGATTAGTAGACGATCTTGCATATATAATATCACAGTTAGAACAAAATTCTTGACATTTGTAGTCATTGAGAAAAAAAAAACTTTTATATTTCTCCTTTCAATTTCTTAATATCGAAGATCATAATCATGTTGATTTGTACGTATTAATCGAGAGTTTTAATTTTGTCATTTCAATTCTTAACACCTTCAGTACAGAAACCTTGGCGCGTGAGTTCTACACGTATTCTCCTTTTTAAATTTTTTTTTAATATTTAATGTGAAATCCAATAACAACATCTAAAAATTGTTTTTTTTTTAATATAGAAATGGAAATCTGAAATACAGGGAAAGGATGGTTCATTAAAACAATAAATCGATTATATTTTTTTTCGTATTTACCTTGGCATTATATGTTAAAATATATTTAACTCTAATTAATAATTAAATATATGAATTGAACTTTTTAATGTGCAGAACGCCCATTGAGAATAAGATCTTTGGAAAGGAACCTTAAATCAGGGGGTTCTTTTCAAGTCATCACACATCTAGCACTGTGAGTACTTGCATCTAAGAATAACAGCATTATTGTTGCTGACAGTCTTGATAACGTAACGACCTCCTTCTAATTCCTATCTGTGATGCGTTTCGAAATTAACTTCTTAATTAAAAATTTTATGTATTCAATGAAAAGCAAAATGAAAGTTTTTTCAGAAATTTTTTTTAATTTTGAACTTAATCGACTCTATCGGATTTTCTTGTTATATAATAACACACTACACGTTGGAGTCGAATGTACTCGTAAGCCAACAGTTTGCATGTAGCTTTTAATAAAAATAATAAGTTACATTTTCTTTTGATCCATGAGGTTAGTATAGCATAATATAACGTTACAAAACATAAACAATTATAAAACAACTTTTATTGATTATATTTAAAAATGGTATTTGAGCACAATGAAAAAAGGCTTCCATTTTGTGTAAAATTATTTTTGGTACTTTCATTAATATAACGAAAGACATAAAATCTAAAGGAAGTATCCGATTTGTTACGAAATTTATTTGATAGTGCTTCGCGGAAGTTTCCGAGCTCGGAAATCCATTCCGCTCTTGAGTTATACTACAGGAAGTTTAAACTTATGGCCAACCAAAACTAAAGAGAAATGAATTGGATTGGAACTGTAAAAATTGTATGCTGTTCGTATCGGTTCAAAGATTGTATTTTTGGTTATAGTTTTCATTGGATAGTATTTTCAGAGGTATAGGCGAAAAACTAATTTGTTTTTCCGCATACCAGAAAGTTACTGGCAAGTTGCGCCTGTGCAGTAGAGAAAGATGGCTGCTGCGTTATTGTTGTTATTAAAGTCACGTTATTTGACAGCTAAGTTTCTAAAGGTTATTATTCCGATACGTGTGTTAGTTTTTATGGAAAATCGTCTAACCTGAGTACGAATTTGGTTGATTTAGTATTAAAAGAGTGACTGTGTTATATTTCATTTGTGTAAATGACACATGACTCATTTTGATGAAAGTTTTACTTTCAGAAATTTTCGCCAGATTGCTCCTTAGTAATGTTTTTTCTTCAATCAGTTTATTTTGGCCTATATTTGAATCTAAATTAGAAACATTGCAGGTTTTTAGGGTAAGGTAATTATGTATTTTTAAAGTCATCAAATGAATTTAAAAAAATATTTCAAAAATACATATATGATGAAAACAAATTCTACAATTGAAAATTATGAAAATGATACTTACTTTAAATTTATTTCGAAAGCCACTTTTTCACATAATGCTTGAATTTTTTTAAAGCGTTAACTGTGTGTGTAAACATTATTGCTTTTTTTATTTTTTGAAAAGGCGAGGCCGACGAACAACGAAGCAATAATAATTTACAACCGGGTTTGATACACACGTGCATGGCTCCTAATATTAATTGAATGTTTGAATTTGGAAAAGGAAGCGAAGCGCGGGTGCGACCGTGCTCTCGCCGCCAGTACGACCTCGGAGCTCGAGGCGGCAGGTCGGGCGGCGCGCTCTCGTCACACGCGGCCCCGTACCACTAAGCCCCCACGCACCCACACTTCGCAAAGTGTCCCCCTTTTTTTATCGAAAGCATGTCTTCCAAAACATTTACTTTTTTGAAAATATTGCCGTTTTTTGTACGCATTTAATGTTTAAGTCGAATCGAAGTTACTGCGCGTTGCTTGTTTGGTATCGCTTTTTGATTGCGAGTTTCGTGAAGTGAAAATTTTGTTTTTAAGTTAGCGGTTTTACGCCGGCGAGGGCGGTCGGCGAACATTTCAGTAAGTACGCGTAGTTTTTTTGTTTGTTATTATAAAATAGGGAAATTGGAGTAGCGCCGATATCGAATTCGTTTTCCGTATTATTTTTCGATTATAATTACTTTTGATTTCCTTTAAAAGTTATATTACTTTTCGGTGTTCAAAGTTTATTCTCGTTTCTGATTCAAGTTTTTATTTTTATTTTAGGGATTGTAATGATATTCTTTATTTAATAGTGTTTATTATTTATTATATATTTTTAATATAGAGTTTTAAGTCCCGTATAATTCAAACATCGTTTTCTCTCATATTCCCATGTCAATTTTAAAATATCATTGTTGGTAAACAATTTTTTTTAAAAGAATATTAATTTTTTTTAAGCTTGATGACCATATGAATGAACATTATTTTTCAATTTATTAATTCGTCCAAATTTAACAACTTCCCTATCTCAAAATATTCACAAAATATGAAATGGGGAGAGAATTTTTTTGGGTGATTTAACGTTTTGAAAGCGGTTCAATATTTCCACAGGACAATAACTGAAACTATTTAAATGTTTAATATCGTTTCTCAAATTTCTTTCAATGTTTGACTATTTTGATAATGTACATGTGAAAATATATACAAATACTCAGTTGCTGTATTAAAATACTAGTTACATTTGATAATGAATATATCAAGTAAACTTTGTGTAACTATATTTCTACATTTAAAAATAATGAAAAGTACACTTATTTGAAATTTTCCCCGAAAGCTACTTTTCACAAAGTGCTTGCATTTTTTCAAAGTAGAAAATTCTAATGCGATAGATATATTTTTGTTATTGCCATTAAATCGATGTGAGTACTTCCAGTCTAAAACTACGCTTAGCTTGGGGGATATTTTGAGATTTAAATATCTAAGCCTTGAATAAAATACGACTGTTTATTTGACAGTAACTCTCGCGGTATAAATTTTAGGAACAAGCAGAATTTTAATATTTTTTTTTGTATTACATTAATCAATGTCCACACTGTAGCATGTAGCAATCTTTACTTGTATATATGCTTATATCGATAATGTGTACAACTAAGCCTATGCTATTTCATATACATACTTTGTTCTATTTACTTATCTATTCATTTTTAATTTATTGTTTTTATTTATTTGTCGTATCTAATAAAAAAAAATATTTACACACATGTAATATTATATATATATATATATATATATATATATATACATATATATATATATATATATATATATATATATATATATATATATACACATATATATATATATATATATATATATATCTATATATATATATATACTTTCTTAAAATTTTCACTGGCTAATAAATTACAAATGTCATGTTTTCTCACAAACACGTTTGCGAAAAATTCATGAAATATCATGGATCTCTTGAGGTAATGTTTTTTGCGAATGGATATTTCATGGATTTTTGAGATACATTTTTCAAAAAATTCGAATCCCAATACGCCCTTTTATGGGTCCTGTACTTGTATAAGCCTTAAAAATATTCCTGGAAATTTTTTGGCAAATTCAATCGCTGTTGCAGCCAACATAGCGCAAGTAAAATAATTTTTTTAACGAAAATAACCTTGTTTAAATTTAAGAAATATAATATTCTGAAATCTTCATCTAGGTATTCTATTTACATTTACAGATACATATAATAATAATATTGTAGAAAAGTCTTTCGGAAACGAGCAAGGGGTATATTTATTTATGGAACATTTTGCATCAGGGGTGTATAAGTAAAAAGGGATAAGTTTCTTAATTTTTTGTTTATCTATCTGATTGCTGGACCGGTCTAATTAAGACGTTCAATAAAATAAGATCCGAGGTTTAGACCAGCATTTAAGCTACTTCATTTCTTTTATTGGGAATATGAGAACATATGACTTGAAGTTAAATTATTTCTTCTCATACAGCAAGTACAGAGTGCTTAGACATATAATCTGATGACATAAAAAAATTCAGAGTCTATAACTGCAGCTCAGCTTAAAGACCGCACTTGTATATAAGATACTTTTATTGCATTGAAGGGTATTTCGGGATATAAATATTATTTCTAGAGAAATACTTTCCTGTATTAATGCAAAATCTACGTATACTAAGACTTGGGCAGACGCTACACAAATTAAAAAAAAAAAATTCATCAGGAAACGTCATTTTAATTATGAGAATTTAATTGTAAAAGTAATTATTAAAGTTTATTTGTAAGGTTATTAAAACTGTTTTTAGTTTTTATTATATTTTTACGAGTATAGTTATAACGAATTCACTGAACGTGAAATTGAAACTGCATATAAAGCTTTCTATAGAAAAAGTTATTAAAAAAGTTTAACTGATTTTTATATATGTTCGGATAGAATTCCCTTCAATTCCGATGGGAATGTCTTTTGATCATGCATATTTTTGAATCACTAAATATGTTAATAATTTGTCAGTCTAGTTATTGGTAACGCTTTATACTCCTGACTGTTACATGAAAGGACGGAGATATAGTTAGATTCATTTACCTAAAGCGCTCACGAACATCCTGCAGCTCTCACCAGTTTTTAGGCACTGACAATGATCAAAGCGCCATTGCGGGAGCCGCTTAATTTTGATATATTTATTTTCGGCACCATTGACAATTTTGAATGTGATTATAGTGTTGCATGGTAGTTCAGAACCGATAATTAGTTATATGTTCAGTTTGAATAAATGTGTTTTTGTTTCTGTTTTAACAATAACTGTTTCTATTATCACGTTATTCAACTGTTATTCAAATACGAATAGAACACCCAATATAGCATATTTAGGTACATATTATTTCAATGAAATTGTTTACAAATGTATCTTTCACTTGCATAAAAACATAGTGCATATTTAAAATAATATAAGATCTAGGAGTTTAGATAGTTTTAATATAATCTTTTAGTCAGATTTTATCAATCCTATTTTTTATGATTTTTGGTTAAGTAGTTTGGGAAATAAAGGGGAGGGGTGTAATAATCTATTTTCGCATAATTTAAAGAATATATTTTTAAATATACCATTTAAAATTATGAAAAATAAATATTTTTTATTCCTCATAACAAGCCCTTTCAAATTACCACTTGATATACAAATTAAGAATTTTTTCCTCTTGTCTACTTTATTTATCTGCGCTTTAATTTTGAATGAATATTTTTAAAAAGCTAGCTAGTGCATAATATGTCGGGGTTAATAAGACGTATTGCTACCTCAAATTTTAATCAGCTGTGATAGACGTACGGACAGACACGTTAATGAGCTTATAAGGGTACAATTTTACCTTTTGAGGAAGGGAACCTTAAAAATTTATATACATTTTTTCGAAGTGATCTAAAAATTTTAATACGTTATAAAGCCTGGTCCTGTCTTTCATTTTATACCACTTTTCATCGCCAATTATGCTAAAATTTAAAATAATTTTTAGTAGAGATCCAAGAAGGATCCAGTTTTATCTTTTGAGAAAGGGATTCTTAAAAATCTACATATGCTTTCGAAGTGATCTAAAAACTTTCTGCCTGGTCCTGTCTTTCATCTTAAACCATTTCCCATCGCGAGTTATACTAAAACTTAAAATTATTATTAGGATATTTTAAAGTATTTTTTCAAATAATTTTTACCCAATCCTGTGTGAAGACCAAAATATTTATTGGCATTAAAAGGTTTATTGTCTGTATATGCAAATATATATTAATTTTTGTACACAAAATAAATACATAAATGAAACGATTAGCTTTGCACAGCCGGCACTTACTGATACCGTGAAATAAGGGTTTTAGTTAAACGCGACGCAGACGGCGTTCAAACAGATGTTCTGGACAGAAAGATAAAAGTAATTTCATACACTCAATTCCATTTGTCTAGATGCGGTCGATTATCTGCCCATCTCGGTGAGCGTTTCGCCGTGTTTGTAGTTCATCTGAAATACTTCCATAAATGTTCTAATATTTTATAAAGGATGAATTGTATAAAATAATTTATGAGGATTAATTCAAAATAAAAAGTTTTCTATCTAAATCGATATATTTTTCGTGAAAGTAGAGTAGAAAATAAGGACGAAGCACTGTAATATATTGACGAGCAGGCAGGGCATGCGAAGATTTATCATGAGAGAGTAATTTATTTACTCTCTCATGATAAATCTATACTTTATCTAATACTAATAAAAAATTTAGTAGAACTAATTTTTTATTAGTATTAGATAAAGTATATTTTGGTGGAACGAAAATATGTTATACCAATAATCCGTCCCAGTTTACCACAGGTACGTATTAGGGTAAGCAAAGGCAATATACAAAATATTTTTTTACAAATAACACTATTGCTATAGCGTATTTCTTTCAGGTATCAAATCGACTCATGCGATTGTTTCGAATGGGTGTAATTAAGTTATTTAATCAAGATATTTAGTACATATTTTTTTCTTTCCTGAGAATAACGTTGCGCTTTATTTTAATTAACAAAAAATAATAACCTACCGTGACATGATGACTATGTCTTGGTTTTCCCCTTCACTTCCCTTCTCCCTGTATGAATATATGGACCGTAATTGAAATGCCCATTTCCACTTATTTTTATTTCTGAAAATCTATCCATTCATCTTTAACTACTATATGGATTATACATTATAGAGTGTGGAGGTTTTTATCCATAGAAAACGCTTTATATAACTATGATAAATAAATAAGTAAATAAATATTTTATGAAGTTTAATAAATGTACCTAAACATTACTAATTGTGTCCAACGTGCTTTTTGAACATAAAAATAATTAAATATATTTGGTGTTAAATTAGTAGAAACACATTATCACTGAATTTTATTAACAAGTATTTCTTAAAATTGCCCACCTAAAGATGTCATACGACGAAACCTAGATCGTGGTTAAGAATTTAAATAAAATATAAAGATATAATGCGTAGTTTAATTTACTTGTTAATAAAAGATAAGTGATAAAAATAATCATATTGGCTTACCGATAACAGAAAGTTAAATATCATCATCAACTTTTCTTTAGATCTTTTTAAAATCTGCCATTTCGCCATACAGTTTTATTGGTGCATCTTTTATGTCTCTCTGACATTTGCTAGGAAAGTGCCCATCCAGCTAAGTCCGCCTCAGCATTCGCTAGAAAGGTCCCATCCAACTATCCTACATTGACATTATTAACTATATCTCAAAAATTACAATACAAATATACAACAATCTAAAAACCTAAAATCTGTATCTAAAAACCAAGCAAAAATAAAATTTCTCTTTACTAAATTAGTATAGTTGTTATACGTTGTTTATTTCGAAACTAGTAATTGCAGAGAAATAAAAATGATTGTAGATTCTCTTATGATGTTCTGTAGTATATGGTCCAATTTTTAAATAAAATGTTATTTCAGTTCACAATTTTAAAACACTTGAATAGACTGGAATTAAAAAGCATACAACTGTATGCTGTATTCTTTTATAGAAGGAATAAGATGAGCAAGAAACTAATGCCATATATTACTACCTGAATGGTTTTCTCAAAGTATAAAAATATAATATCGTATTCAATAGATATGGAAAAATGATACTATTGGGTAGGACAAGAAAATATGGATCACAGTAGCTATAAAATAAGATAGAAATACATTCTTTTAGACGACTTTTGAGTGCGTGAATATAATTTGGCATTTTAAAGTTTAATGAGTTGATTACTACCTGGACGGTTTTCTCTAAGTATAAAAATATAATATGGTATTCAATAGATATAGAATAATGATACTATTGGGTAGGACAAGAGAGGAAGTGTTATAATAGTTGTTAAGATAACACCATTTTATTTACTTATTTACATCTACTTACTTATCATTTTATTTACTTTATTAAACCAAGTTTGTTATGCAATAAGGAATACTCAAAGGAAGCACTATTATATTTCTAAATACGGAGAGATGGGCCAATTACAGAATATAATCCATCAGCAATAAATATAGAGTGAAGATAAAATCTAGCTAGTTAGCTAAACGTTAGATTTTATCTAATGTTCAAACTCACTGATAATAAATAAATATTTCAAAATAACTATCTGGTCACTAAGATTCTTTCTATCATCTATAATTTGATTAATTACAAATATGACTAAATAAAGTGATAGCTGAATATATATTTTTTAGTTGAATTTGAAAATAAGTAAGATTAATTTAAGTTGTTGCATTTGAAAATAAGTAACTATTACTACGATTACTGAAATGTGTCATTATCATTAGAGTTCGATTTGAACTTTTGGACTACTTCTTTATAAGTTTTTATGTATTATATCTCTTCCCTAAGTTGCTATACTCGCGAATGTAAAATATTCTTTAGCTACGTAGATGATCTACATGACGAAGTTTGTATCAACATCCGACCAAATGGGTTATTTCTACCTACACGTCTCAATTTGTCGAATTCTTGACTAACATAATATATAACGTAGTCTCTCGTAGCGTTTACATTTCTATTCGGCTTTACGGGTTAATATGGTAAATCTAGAATAAATTCTCATTAGTAGTTACTAAAAAATATTATTCTAGTTTCACCAATGAATAGATTGGTTTCCGACGAGGCTTAGGTATAAAATTTACAAATGTTTTGTATAAACAAGCCCACCTGTAACAGGGAGGTTTTGTTAGTTTTTTCCTACTTTTTCTATGTATTTTGTTTGTATCTCTTACATAGAACACAATATTATTTAATATATTAATGTTATTCCCCAGGTATAGGAATGCGGTTCAGATAACAAATGAAATTAACTCATTGGATATGTTTCGATTTTGCTTGATTTTTATAGACATTTAACAAACATATGCATTGTGATTCAGAAAATATAAGGTTTGCTGGTGAAATTGGTGAATAATCAAATGTAAACCATAAATGCATAATCTCTTAGTGAGAACTGATTATCTTAGCAATACATTTAATTTTTTATTTATCCTATTAGCACGAAACGTGTAATTCTCATATATATTTCCCATTTATTTTTCTACATTGTCATCATGTGTTAAGTACACATAACGATAAAGTAACAAATATTACCAGTAACGTAAAAACAATATATAACAAAATTATTTACCTCAAATTGATCTATGAAAAAGTCCGCTACGGTATATATTTATCTACTAAGATTAACTTACGCCATTGACAAAAAGGTCTTAGAAATACGATTGACAAAGCGAAGTGTATTAAAAGAGACATTTAAATAGAAAATATTAAATTTTGATCAAATTTAATAACTTCATCATTTTTGCATTTAATTTAATTGACAATGTTTATCACGTAGAATAATTTGGACGAATAATTTAGATTTTACAAAGATATAAGTGAATAAGCGTAACAAACTCACGGCTGTGCCCGACGTGTAAGGGCGATTTTTTTTCGATTTGCTGTAAAATAATGTCTATCAATAACCATCACCAAAGCAAAGATCAAAAAGATCAAACATATCACGCTGCTAGTTTATACGTTAGAATTTTCAAAATTTTTTTCCTGTGGCCCTGTCACGTATAAAACATAATACTTCCTTCTACCACCTGGGGGAGAGATGCATAAAATTATATATAAATAAATATTTCAAAACAATGTCTGTTTAGTGAACCCGGACCAAGTTGCCAGTTTAAATATATATTTTACTTTATGAAAATATGCCCGTAATGTTTCCGTATGCACGTACGTCACCTACAAATGTATATTCATATACTGAAATATAAAAGAAAAACTTTACATCTAGAATGTCATAAATTGTTTGATATATTGCGCAGGGGAGTTAGTGTGTACTAGTGTGTTAGTGTGTAATGTACACGTATGATATTAGCCCGCGACGTACATTCAAACACATGAAGCTAATAAATCGCGGCAGCGTTTGACAATGATGCCGTCAGCAATGCGTTGTGAAAATTGCTTTCCGACATGAAACTATGTATTTAAATACGGATAATGTAAGCGGTGCGGCCATCAATTACGGAATCGTTGATCGCAACAGGGAAATGTAAATATTTTTATGGAAACGCTTCCTAATGGCACGCTGGGGGTTAATGTGTTTTAGTAGCGGCGTTATCTAATGTCATAATAGCATTAAAATTAGTGTCGTATCTGCTAATTTGTCAGTTTGACATAAAACATGCTTTTGTAAATTTATCCTTGATGATATGAGATGTCGTAAATTTCTGGTTTCTAGTTTCTCAATTATTGATAGATGCGATGATTGCTTTGATTAGATTATATTCTTTTCCGTCTTCTTCTAACCATTGAATAAATTACTTATTCAAAATTATTACTTATCAAATATTATTAAAAATATCTCTTTGTTTAGTTTTTTTTTTCAGATTAAAACCTATTACCAGAGAGTGTGAATACCAAATTTGATTTATCAAAAAAGATACTTTAGGTGAAAAAAATCAAAATAATGCACGATAATTTGATAAGTACGTAAGATATTTTTAGATTGAAACTTATTATCAGTGAGTTTGAACATTAAATTAGATTTTTTAATAAAATTTATTGTAATTTTAATTAAAAAAGAATCAAATTAATGCACGATAATGTAATAAGTACGGATATAAAATAATTAGGGTTCTTACGTATCCTAGAATCTTATAAACTAACAATTTAAAATAAAATAAAATCTTTTATGCTACGAAATAAAATTTACATTTTTTTTTAAAACAGGAAACGAATTTTACAAAAGTTAATTTAGATATAATTTAAATTCTATATAAAAAATAATTACTTTCTAATTCTTAAACGGTTCCGAGAAACATCAGAAAAACCGTCTAATAATTCGATATATCCAATCATCTGATACTACGAATTGCGCCGTCATGTGAATCTTTTATATAGACACATATCCATCCACGAGAGAGATGAAGGCTGATGTAGATATAGATGTATTTGATGGTATAAATTTATTACAGTAATTATTATATATTGCTGTAAACAGACCTCCTGTTTATTTAGACTATAACAAAGAATGAGCTTATTATTAATACAAGTGACTCAACACAAGTGTCACAATAATACAAGTGACACAAGCATTTCGGAATTGCAAATCTAACAAAGAAATTACTTTTTTTCACAGAAACACATTTCAAATATACTTGCTATAAAATAGAAACAAGTATTTATTATGACTAATTTAAAGAGTAATTTTTCCTGCTTATATCTGCATTTTAGCGGGCCTTCCTAATTTATTGTATTAATAAACATGCCTTATTCATCGGAAAATTTCTACTTTTTTCATAAAATATCCCGCAATTCAACCAATTGGATTAGAAAGACTCAACCGTATATTTTTCCTCTATATTTTATTAACATTTAATTATACGTGTATTTCATGTTTTAGGAAGTTTTATTTGTTTCAATTTTGTAACATAAGTTTTCTTAAATAAGTGTAATATTTAACGTATAAGTAACGGTTAAAGATTGATCACTAAATGTTGTGCCACGTTAGGATAAAATTTCATAGTAAATTTTTCAACCAATTTTTGCTGAAATCCGATTGAAGATAAATAATGGAAACCGGAAAAAATGAATTTTTCTCTGCAATTTTAAAAAGACTTTCACTTGGTCTACCAATATATCCCTTGAAGTATATATATATATATATATATATATATATATATATATATCCCTTCAAAGCAATAACAAAACATCAATATACTAGCATTTTTACTATTACTTGAATAATTTTTCAACCTGTTAGAGAATAGTTTTTTGAGATGGAGATTTTTTAATTTACTGTTTTATGTGTCAACTGTATCAGTACATTTCAAATATACTGTGAACGAGTTTACGAACTTCCCTAAATTGGACATTATATTCTACTACAATGTGTCATCTAAAAATATTAGTATTATTAATATTATTTATCGTAATATATAAAAAAGTTGTAAAAAATATGTAAACACAATTACAATGAATAAAATAACTTCAAAAACTACTTCAAGTGCTGTGACGTACAAAAAATACTCAAATATAAATTAAGGTGATGACGTTTTTTATTTTTAATAAAGAAAATTAAAAAAAACTTCAAGACGTTTTAAAATTTGTTAACGTTACAGTCAAATAGAGGAAAAATAACTTGCATAGAGTATATTAAATGGATAAATTATGGATATTACAAGATACGTTTAGTAAATTCTTCATTTAACTAAGTCGTATGTATAACTCTAAAGTGTATATGTACATATATATATATATATATATATATATATATATATATATATATATATATATATATATGTATATATATATATATATATATATATATATATATATGTATATATATATATATATATATATATATACATGTGTGTGTTTATGTGTGTGTGTGTGTAAATGTATACAAAATTTTAGAATTGACATGTCTGTTAATTAAAAATATCATGCAAAATTCACTGAAGTTATTATTATGAATTTATTGGTTGATAATTTAGGATCCGAGGTAATATATAGGACTTGTTCCATCGCAATTTTCCCAGTAGAAAAGAAAATGTGGTATTTTGAAGTTTTAAATTGCCATATATAAAAGAAAACTTTTATAATGATGGTATAGGTCGTATTATGTGTGTTTTAACCTTTAATTTTACATTTTAATTAAATGTGCAAAGCTCCATGTGAACGAACTCACGGACAATGGTAGTATGAAATATAATTTTGATATCATTACACAAGAGGGTGACCTATTTAATGGATAAAGTTTTGAAACAAACAACTTCAAATTTTGTTAAATGCACTTGACAATTCAAAACACCGATACAGCGCTAAACGCAGATTATTTTTATTCTCACCGATCCCTGGGCTTTCTTCTCGGGAAAATGCTTGTCACCACTGGCTCATTAAAAGGCATTACATAGAAATTCCGTTAGACGTTCCATTGTTAATTCTCCCATTGCGCGTATGTACAATAACGTTGAATTTATTTTGGCGGACAATACATTCCGGCCGCTATCATGGGAGCGCAGCAAAATTGGGTCGACCGCACGCTGCCGGTCCGTTTGACAGGTGCCAATGTGCGCTCCATGCGAAGGGCAGATAAACTGAATTATTCTTGCTACACGACGGACTGACTTATTACTTCGCCTTGACAAATAGTCGCGTAACGGATGGAATTTACGACAAAATGTATACAAATTTTTACTTACAATGGCATTTTCAATTTTTTAAAATTTAGAATTATTATGAAAATTGCATGTGCTTTATTATAATCTAGCACGCCAGCCTCAAGTTTTGACGATGGTAGTAATTATAGATCCGGTAATTTTACAAATAATTGACAAATTATAATACAGCTTTTTTGGAAAGGGGAGATTGGCCTCTGTAAAAGAAATAAAATTTTTAGTTTTTGAAAATATTTACTATGACCTAAAACTTTATTTAAAAAAGTTATGCACCCCTGTCCGCTGGTGTTTGCTTATGTACGTATAAGGACATATTACAAGTCGTAATTCTTGATCAATTTTGATGATACTTTTTCCATCGATTGGAGAACTATCAAAATAGAAATCCGTTGATTTTCGCACTAAACTATTATATTCCAAAAACTCCCTTTTCCTCAACGACTGTTCTCGGCCTCCGTTTGTGCGTATCTTCTTGCCCTCCTCACTACCCCCAGATGTTTGCAACTATATTTACTTTTTCTTACAATTTGTAATTAAACAATAAAACGAGCTAAATGAACTTTAGGTTTTACCAGTCATTTATGTCTTTTAACCCTTAGATATATAAGGTATGTTGCAGATACGCTACACAATTTTAAATCAGAACTTTTAGGTTTTCAACACCCAAATTTTGAATATTGTTGTCAATAACCCTGACCACAGCTCATTTTGTTGTATTTTTAAATTGTACTTCACCACTTGTTATAACGCTTTCGAACACGTTAAAATTTAACAGTTTCTCAAAAAGGAACAATCAGTTTTGTTTAAATAAAAGAGGGTTTTTATGTCGAACAAATTTTTAAATAAAACTTGTTATATAAGAGTAACAAAATGGCTACGCAAATTTTTTATATACTCGGGCATGTATAAATATTTCAGCGTATTTCTATTACACTATTAACAATTATTTATATTATTTGTCACCTAGTATATTTTTCCAAGCCGTGAAAACTTGGAAATTTATTGACAACGAAACATTGGTTCACTATTAACATTTTCAAGATAAATTGCATACACACCGCTTTTCTATTACTTCGATTTGAATAGCTTTGGAGATGGAGGATGGTGACATATTTTTTTGGGTATTTTGAAAGTTATAAAACAAAATTTTACAAAGTTTCGTTTGGACCTTCTAAAATATCTGTGTAAATACTTTTGAGTGTTAACTTTTGAAGTATACGTTGGTTAATAGGCGTTATCACTATGGAAAATTTGAAGTTTCTACAAAGACTCTCTCAGAGAGATATTTGTGACGGACTGACGCGTGAAAGAAACTATGTTACATTTTATTTTATGATTATTTCAATATAGTTTTTATATGTAAGTTATCAATTCCGTCTAATATTATTATGGTTTTGGTATAAGCCTAGAATTCTCATCGTCCTTATTGGACCTGCTTTCAGAGTTACTTAAGCTTTTAATAATTAAAATAATTTATTAAGAAGTAAGTAAATATAAATAGGTAAACAACACAAAACAAATTAGTAACTTATTTCATGTCAATTAGACACAGCTAATAACAAACATATTAGATGCTGAAAATAACTTTAAATGTAGACATGGATATATATATATATATATATATATATATATATATATATATATATATATAATATATATATATATATATATATATATATATATATATATATATATATATATATATATATATATATATATATATATATATATATATATATATATATATATATATATATATATATATATCCTATTAGAATACATCGAAGGTTCCGATACGATGTGATCGCTGTTTGGAAAGTTATCATAAAAGCTGAGTCACTGGACTACTATATAATTTATAGCGATTGATTACGACTTTGGTTCTATTAAGTTTTAGTTCCGTAATTTCTGTTCTGGAAAAAGAGATACGTGAAAAATAATTGTTTTTTTTTGTGAAATTAACGATTGTATTTGCATGATTGATTGTATTTTTGTGATATAAACGTATAACTATTAACAAAATATCAGTGAAGTTATATATAAAATACAATGAAATCGTAACTGTATTTGTGCAATAATTTTTTCATGGAAATATTTGTATGTATATGGTTTATGTCATGGGAATAATTATATATATATGTATATATATATATATATATATATATGTCTGTGTGTTTGTGTGTGTGTGTGTGTGTGTGTAAATGTATATAAACTTTTAGAATTGACATGTCTGTTAATTAAAAATATCATGCAAGAATCACTGAAGTAATTATTATGAATTTATTGGTTGATAATTTAGGATATATATATATATATATATATATATATATATATATATATATATATATATATATATATATATATGGCTTACGTGTTTGGTTTCGCAACTTATCATATATCTCAAGAATGTGTTTATGAAACTTATAAAATTATAACTTACCTATTATTAATAGTACCTATGAATCTCCTCATGATATATGAAACAAAATATTTTGGACGTCAGTAAACACAAGAAGGAATTATATTGTTAAAACAATGATCAAATTACAAGACTCGGAATTAATTGCTGTGATCAATAATAATTTGCTATGATTTACAAACACAATTTTGGTCACAAAAACTGATACTACCTTAACTTTTTTTATAAGTAACAATTTTCCTTTAGACTATTGTGGGAAGCGCAGAATTAAGCAACTGTAACTAAGTTTACATATGAATTTAATAACTATTTTGACTATATAGAAAACATGAAACGGCTATGGTAATTGAATTAAATTGAATATAAAAATACTAAAATACTTAATATTTTAAATGTTTGTATAGACAATCAAAATATCGAATGAGTAATAGAAAATAAATCAGTTTAAAAAAATTTATTAAATACCACTGAAAAACTAGTTTTCGTTAATCAGTAGCTTAATTAACTCACTCTAACTACCTGAAAATTGTTTAGGCAAGTTAAGTAAAATATAGAATTTTTTCAGCTCTTTTCAAACCCATCGCGGAAAAGCAAGTGAGCGACGATATATGGCATCTCATTAATATTAATATTTTACGAACGAGTCCTAAAAATGTAAAACGGTTAATATAACTACAAATTAATTTTAAAAAATCTGCCAAACGATCGATGAAGAATATCTTCCTCCGGATATACATGTATTGTCCCTTCTTTTATACCTGTATATTGAATACCATAAAAAAATTAATTTTCATCCTGGCTTTGCTCACAACTTCGTTCGCGTTCGAGGTTATTTAGATATATTATTCAAGAAAAATCGAAATAAAATATGAAGGTAAAAAGGTAATCAAGGGTTATTGCATCAAAAGTGGAATTCTGTAAAACTGGTTTTTATATTACATCTTAGGTGACTTCCTGTTGAATATAATCGAAAATCTAGATATCGTCTAAAAATATATTAAGTAAGATATATTTGATCAGATCAAACAATAAATATATCGATTCCACTGTATTTAAATGCATATTTGTTTGACATTAGGTGTACAGTATAAACTTTATATTACGTGTAGGCCCCACAGCCTCAAAAAGTAAGAGTGTATAGACATGTCTGAATGAATTACCGACAATATTGTAGCTCTCGAACTGTTTAATATTTTTCAATGAAACAAAAACTAATATGCCATTTACAACCTATGTAAAATTCATGTTAATAACTAGAGTAATTTTCGAGTTGAATCCGTTCGTACAGATAGAAAAGACAGACACTGCAAAATTAGAAGGCTCAGAGTGGAGGAGATTAGGAGACGAGGGGATGGTCTCACATCACAAAATCCTCGTTTGACTACGAACCCTAAAAACATGGATAATTGAAAAAGTTTTAAAGTACTTATAGAGAAATTCTTAAATATAAAGTTTTGCTGAGTTTTTAACAAGTTTGTTTAAAAGTCAAAATTTTAGTAAGCCTTTCAGATATTGAGTAGCAACAGATCAACAGAGAAACATCAATACCATTCACTTCATCTTATTGACACCATGTTCTCGTAATGACAAGCAAAATTGTGAAATACAATTTCTTAAACTCTAATTTCTCTTATTTCCGAAACATAAAACTTTCAACTGACTTATCAAACATTTCCGTTGTCGTAAATATATTTGCAAATAAACAGGGAAGTGTAGTCATCTAAGAAATAAGCATTGAACTCATTTACTTCTTATTGATAATAACTTTAAAGACCAATAATTTTAATCTGCAAAAATAAATAATCGAATTATTAGAAGTTATAACATCTAAATAAAAAAAATATAATATTTTGCATGTTACTCTCGAACACGAAGTTAAAAAAAGAAATTAATTGTTTTGTTCTGAACTTTATCGTAAAAACTTAGGTATAGAGGAATTGAAAAAAAATTAGACAAGATTCTTTTGTATTTTTATAGTACAGTAGATTTTAACTTCGATATATCTCTTTCTAAGTGGAGAAGAACGGGCCAGCGCAGCTGAAAGTAATAGCTTAAAGCATATGGTTTGCAGAGGTATTTTAGAATGGGTTGGGAGAGAATGTCTGTGCCATCTTGTGATTTATGTTGTCGATTAATGGATCCATCGGAATGAACTAGATAGCAGAGAATGACTTTCAGTTCAGCTGAAATAAATGTAAAATCAATTGTAAGTGAAATCGTGACAACCACCAAATTTGTCTTTAGAATTGGATAATCAATGAATAAAGAAAATCCTGATGATTCACTAGGAATAAAAATGCATTTATGAAGAAGAATTAGTTAAAAAATAAATGCATTTCGACTTATAAAACACCAAAGTAAAGCTGTCTTAACTTAAATGCAATCCATAAGCCACGCGACATTATTTCTTGTGTAATTAAAACAGCATATGACAGAAAACTTTTAGAATTATATAATTCATGATGCAAACAACTGAATATAAATAACCTGAATTTACAATTAATTTTTCTTTGCTCTTACGTAATAATAATGTCAGAAGAGTAAATAATAATGTCAGAAGAGATAAAATTCGTATGTAATTCGTGACACAAATAACTGAAAATACATAAACGGAATTCACAATCAGTTTTTCTTTACTTTTAAGTCTACCAATCAAGTACCCTTTTCTCAAATTGGCGAAGAAAGAACACGTGTGACTGATGCTGTCTTTAATAATTCAAAAGGAAAATAATAATGTCAGAAGAGATAAAATTCGTATGTAATTCGTGACACAAATAACTGAAAATACATAAACGGAATTCACAATCAGTTTTTCTTTACTTTTAAGTCTACCAATCAAGTACCCTTTTCTCAAATTGGCGAAGAAAGAACACGTGTGACTGATGCGGTCTTTAATAATTAAAAAGAAAAATCAAAAGGAAAATAATATTGTCAGTGGAGATAAAAGTCCTGAGTGCTTATTCGATTTGAGTTATGAATTATGACGAGACGTATGACGGAAATAAAATATTTTTTTACTGTTGAAATAAAAATAGCAACATGCAAATATTTATCAGTAAAATTAAAATACAATAATCTTTTGAAACGTTGGTCATGCGCGAATACAGTAAAAAAATATTTGTAAAATACAATACAAACAATAACCGATAAGTCGAAAGAAACACGTCAATTCGATTAAACATCGCTCCAACTAGTGATCAATCGTGAAATACCAAGTAACTTCGTAACCCGATTCCTGAAGCGGTTAATGGAGCAGAAAAACAAGCATTATATTTTGCTATTATGAGTGACAGGTATAAATAGAACGTTTCTTTTCTTCAAATTGAGCTATAAAGCTAAATCGTTGAAACATAGATTTCAGGGATGTTTTTCTTTTTATCGTTTCCGAAGTGTTCAGTTATGTTGCTTCTTGCATAAAAAAAATGCAAATAATTGTAATATCATTGATATGAAAATATGTTAAACATTTCACTATAAAAGTAACATTACTAAGTTTTAAATAAAATTCATTATAGTTTTGCAGTTTATCTACCGATGTTAAAGTTATATTAAAACGTCCCTAGGTGTATTTATTGTGTGTAGGTGATAACATATTTCAATTATTTTTTGAATCATGAATTTAAGATTGAAAATTACTTGGAGGAGACGAAATTTTCACAAATATGTTTTTATTTTCTTAATAAGCTGGCTTAATAAAATATGGCTTCATAAGTCTTAGTCGGCCATTGCCATCGCGAATTTTCACCGTAGTGGAAAGTGGAACGGTTTGTCGCGCGACATGGTTCACTACATTCCGTTGTCGGTTTACTTTCAGATTAACGTCAGCTTATGTAATATGTGTATGCGAACGCGGATTTCTTGCAGCATTACTTTAAGTTTCTTTTATCGTATGTTTTAGACCGCAAATCGCGGCTGGTACTTCGGCTTGGCAGTCGATGAAGATTTTTTCAAGCAACATTTTTGTATCATTGAGCGCAGTGAAATGTGAAAAAAGTATTATGATCTGTCTATATTACATTAATCTATGTTTCTTTAATTGCTAAAATGGAGCAAAATCGGGTGCTAACACTAATGTAATGGATGACTGTATGGAAAAAATACACAACGCACGTCGATTTCTTTTATATTACATTAATCTATGTTTCATTATTTATATTACATTAATCTATGTTTATTTATATTACATTTATCTATGTTATTTTATATTACATTACTCTATGTTTCATTTTTTTGTATTACATTAATCTATGTTTATTTATATTACCTTAATCTATGTTATTTGATATTACATTAATCTATGTTTCTTACATCGCCAAAATTGAGTAAAATCGGGTTGCTAACACTAATGTAATGGAAAAAATACATAACGAACGTCGATTTCTTTTCGATAAGTTCGATAAGTAATAGAAGTTTCCAATACACTTGTACTGGAAGTAATTATCGCGCGCTATACGTAGAAAAGGAATTTGTATAACGTATTTGTATAACATAAAAAAAATTAAAATTTAGCAAACGCTATGGTTAGTTTGTACGTATACAGTGATTATGGTGTTAAATTTATAAACACGAAGATATTAGGTAAATGTCAATTAGGTACTCCTTTACCACATACCTTAAATCGAAATAAAATCATTGGTCACGAAGTGCTGAAGAAATTATTAATTTGTCCACAATTAAATGACATTACGTGATGTAGTATTATTACATCTTTGCTAATGGCCCACCTGAAGATGTTGTAATACAACGAAACCTAGGTCGTGGTAAAGAACTTGAAGAACATAGAAATAATACTACATCCCGTGGTTTCATTTAATTGTGAATAATGAATTTCTACAAAATTAACGCCAAATATATTCAATATCAATCTGTCCACAATGACATGAAACTAGGTGATGTAGTATTATTTCTACTTTCTGTAAGTCCTTTACCACGACCTAGGTTTCATTGTATTACAACATCTTCAGGTGGGCTGCTAGCAAAGATGAAGATGTTGTAATACGACGAAACTTAGGTCGTGGTAAAGAACTTAAAGAAAGTAGAAATAATACTACATCACATAGATTCATTTAATTGTGAATAATGAATTTCTACAAAATTAACGCCAAATATATTCAATATTAATTTGTTTTAATCTTTTCGACCATGTTGAACAGTACAACAATAAAGTTTTTATCCTTGGCAAAATTAAAATACAATCAGAGGAATTAACGTGCCGTTAGTAGGTATTATTGAAAGATTATGATAATATTTTTAAATGAAAATAAAATTTCATTAACTGACAATAACGCTTTTCCGGTATAAATAACGACAATATATATATTTTTAAGATAATGAGTAAAATCAATTATTTTCCTTTGGATTTGATATGTTTCGTGAATCATATAATGTAGTTTCGAAAACCAATATCTTGTGGAAACCAATAGACCGACACAAACTTTTTTTTCACTTTCGCGGATTGTTGAGTAACTGATAACAGAAAGATTTATCGATAATTTATAAAATAAGGTACTTTATATCTTACAAGATAAAATAAGTAAATGTATAGTGTTAGGTGCTTAATTAACCTAAAAATTATAATAAAGATATATACGATTTAGAATCGGTTAAAAAGTCCACTCTCCGCATACCAAAACGTATATTACGGGTAGATACGGTTTAGAAAGTCGCATTAACACAATACAACACGGTTATACATATAAATATATATATGTGTATATATATATATATATATATATATATATAAAATTTCAATAGGTGTTTAACAATATACTATATACGTTAGATATTCTTCTCCTGATTTCCATTTTAAGGACACAAAACGATTTCTACCCACCTAACTACGTAACAAAGCGTTTGTTATATATCTAAAGAGAATGAAGAGGTTTATCAAAATATTGGTTTATTCTTATTATAAATTTATCAAATATTTTGCCGAAAAATCGATGAAATGTTTTAAATTATCCCTTATCGTATATGTTAACAATTTTTAATCACGTCATAACGTTGGATTACGATTTTAAATTGAAAGTACCTAAGTGTTTTATAAATTTATCACAGCCGTTTAAATGTGTCTTACAAATTTCATTCTGTCAGCAAGTTTTTCTTTAATTATTTAATATTTAATCCTAAATTTTGCACAACTAAATGAAACTACGTGATGTAGTATTATTTCTACTTTCTTTAAGTTCTTTACCACGACCTAGGTTTCATTGTATTACAACATCTTCAGGTTGGCTATTAGCAAAGAAGATGTTGTAATACAACAAAACCGAGGTCATGGTAAAGAACTTATAGAAAGTAGAAATAATACTACATCACGTAGTTTCATTTAATTGTGAATAATGAATTTCTACAAAATTAACGCCTAATATATTCAATATCCTAAATTTTGATTAATCGGAAAATTATTAAATCTCTCCGTGTCGTGGGGTAAAATTTATTCGCTTCTCTCGCTGCATGTATCCCAATAACATAATAGAATTAGATGGGAAAAGAAGTGCTAAAGACTAAATTGATGACAAGAAAAAATTAAAACAAACGAAATGGTAAAAAGAGTGCAGAAAAAAATTAATGCCTATTTTCTACAGCCAAGAAAAAGTCCTTACGACATAAGAATATTCCCAATGGTCTTTTATACTGTTATGGTCAGGATCAATGTTTAACATCATTTTATTAGTATTCGAAGCCCAATTCAAACGATCGCGTTATTTGATACAGGAAACTTTGAACGTAACAAATAATGCGATCAAATTATTTTGCCCACTCATTAGCAGCTACCATCTGCGAAAACGTCTTCTGTTTCACGAATTTCTCATAATAAGAAGCACACAGTCACACGATCATTTAAACAACTTTATTCACCATTTAAACTAGCCGCCACCTTTCACCTTGTCGCCCTAGCTGTCAGGTTCATTGTTCCCCTTTCAATCGTTTGTTAGATTATAAGGCGGTCAAGCATAAATTGACTCATTAAAGAAAATCGGCAAACGGACATCCGATATAATTCGATACAATGGAAAGCGACCTTGTGAGACTGTAAATGACAATATGCGAATCACTTAAAGGTCAATTTATTTGGGCCATTCTATTTTTTTTGCTGGAAAATTCATTAACAAAAGCGATTGCGCAAACAGACGCATAGTGCTTACAGAGTATAGAAATATTTCATATCGATATCGGCATATTAATCAATTTAGTTTAGTAAATATTTATATCTGTAATATGAATGAATAATTATTCGTATTATTATCAAATTACAATTTTGATTACCAAATTAAACTTACCTACGATCACGAATTTTTCAAAATTATTGAATCATTATGTTAATAACAATTTAGTCTTGTCTTGTCTGATTCAAGATAGTAAAAAGACATAGTTTATTTGACCTACTCAGAGCGTCCTTGAATATCCATCATCGTGTACTTATATTGAACAATAAGGTATTGCAAAATAATTGAATGCTTCAGAAATGGCATTCTGGAGTAGTTTGGTAGTTCATGATCAACCATTAATTAATAAGGTATCAATTTGAATTACTATGTTTTACCTGACCACTATGAAGCAAGAAAAAGGATAATGAATTCGAATACATGTTTATATGGTAGTTTGGTGGCTTGATCCTAGCGTCCAAACTCGTATACCGATATTGATAAATGAAGAGTCATTGAAATTATCGTGGTCGTGGGAATGTTTTAAGCCGTATGACGTTACGTCAAAATTAATATGGCGGATATTAGGGGGCAGGTTACCATTACACAATTTAATTTCGAAGTAAGTATATCGTATTTGGTGTCAAATGAAAGGCCATAAAATGTACATTTAAAAAAAGTAAAGAAAATTATTGGAATATAATAGAGGTGATTTTAATAATTAATAATTTAGTGTACGGCTGTAGCCATACCAATTTGGTAAACGTTTGTTACGCCCATAAATATATATTCAATTATTAAATATGAAAATCCAAATAAGGAGATAGTAGCTAAACGTTACTTTCAAAATTTTAATTCAGTACGTAACATGATGCCTGTTTTGCAAATTTTTAGTCAGCGGATGCTCATAGCCGTAGTCGGGTTTTTGTCTTTTAAACTGTTTATTTTATTTGTTTTTTTCATTTGCAGTAAACTTTAAAATAACTTACTTTAAAATAAGCTACTTACATATTTTTACTGCTTTCGGTCAATTTGTATTTTGAACATGTAGTTTTAAATAAACACTTTGCAATACTTGAATGCATTCGATTTATAATGGTCCTTCCAACAAAAAATTGACTTTTTTTTTAGTATTTTTGATATTTCCAGATACTACAAGATCCACGACATATTTTTGATGCAAAATTTTCCAAAAATATTTAATATATAACTCTTTTCTCTCCTTTTCTTGCATAATGGTGTTGTGGAAAACGTCAGTTGATTGATAGATATTTTAAGTAGAAATGACCGAGTCGAACTGCAAATCGGTTTTATGTTACTTATTATAGTTTACAGTATTAATCGGTTCAGTGTCTCAAGTATTTTGAATCGCAATACAAGTTATCAAGTACAATTACAAAAAAATTAACTCTCTGATCTCATATTAAACCTATCACATATATTTCTATCACACAAACTACAATCCCAATACTCTTATTTCTTACGCTTTACTACTAATTTGTTATATGTAATATAGACAGCCGACAACTATCGGTCCGACAATAATTAATCAATCCGACAACAATCGGTCCAACAATAATTAAAGACAATGAAAAAAAATTATATTTAATATTTTAACATACACGTCCTACAAAAAACTGTCTAACAGAAAAATTGGAACGCCTCTGGCCTACTCTCGCTTATCCGAACTTTATGAGTTAATATGCGCTAATGCAGAAGAAAACAGAAGACGTGCTAACGGAGACAGCAGATGTTTAATCGGCGGCATTACACACCTTGACTTGACCGGTAAATCGGTGGAAAAATGCCCACCGACCTTATCCCATAAACGGCGGCTGGTGTCGGCCATCGACTCACCACCCACATTCATTCACTGCGCGAATTTTTTGAATTTTCTTTCTTGCCAAACCTTGCATTATACAGTCATTTGTGCTTATCCAGCATCGTACATATGAAGAAAAAAATTTAATTTTTAGTAACAATTTAAATCGGTGATACGCGCCTTCTTCCAATTTAATATCTTCTTTCAATTTAATAAATGTAATAATATTTTATCTGTTTATTTATGCATACTTTCTGCTAAATTTCTATTTGCTTCATTATTTCTTTGGAATTCTTCATTAAATATCTAAGTTTCATTGTCTTTGTAATTGTACATAATAGAATCCTTTTAGGTTATATAGATACTTTTATTTTTACTTTAAATTTCGACAGCTACATGAGGAGAATGAGCTTACTCTTCCTTTTACCATTTATTTCTATCAGCGGAAAGAACATGAATGGGTGTTAGTTATAGAGAAATTCACAGTTTTACGTCGATTTCAAATTGTGGTGGAATTTTTTTTCCATTTAATTTAGATTTAATTCATAGTATTTAATAAAAGTATTTGCCAATTATCTATAGATTCTCATATGTTATATTGCAATCTCTTCAGTTTGATGTCTACATGAGACACAATAACTTTGTTTCTGAAATTCACTCATTAGTTAGCCTTCTTGTGTTTTATTTCTCTTTGGTATAACGGAAAAAGTAAGGACGGTGAGACGTACATCGCTGTGTCAAATTAAAATAGAATAAATGCTAATCAAATTATTATTTATGATAACCATTCAATTCTGTATAATAATCATAAATATACATCACAATGATGTATATTTATGATTATTATACAGAACTGAATAAGGCATCCACTGATAACAGTGGCTAGAGCAGAAATTCAGGTAGATGCAACTAAGGATGAGAATAAAGTAAGCTTAAATCCCATTGGGGAAAACGTTTCTAACCTAAAAAATTGAATAACGTTTTTGTTTTAAAGTCATCTATATAATAGAACAACTTTGTAATAAAGACCTACTTAGTACTAACGTCTACATTTTATTATGCATTATAATGAAATTACAGCCAATTATAGCATATAATGTTATAAAATAACATTACAGTTTCATTTATTTTAATTTGGCTAAGTTTTAAATGCCATTGAAATGTTAATCTCGGGAAAGAAAGTATTTTTTATTTTCAAAAATATGGAATTGTTACTCGACACGACCTGTCAGATACCTCCAATTTTTGTACTATCGATAACTATGAATATGTAAGAATAAAAAAACCTAGTCTCAGTTATGGGATATTTGATAAAAAAATTAACAAAAATATTACTTAAATGCAAACAAATCGCACCCATAAAATAGACTTAGACCATTGGAGTCTCATTTCTTTTAGTTTATAATTGGCACTAACTAATGCTGATTGCATTAGTTTCAAATATGCAGTATATCACAGTTTCAAATACGGCGGATTCGTTAATAGGGTGTTATTGTAAAAATTATTTTAAAAGACAAACTAGATAAAACGAATCAAAATATTGGTAGATAAAAGTGTTTTATCAGTTTGTTTGAAATACTGTCATTCAAATATTGATCATTACTTTTGAAGAATGAAACTTATATCGATAATTAAAACGTTGAGAAGTATTTCTGCAGAGTTTCACTAAGATGCTAACATAGCACTATCTATCGGTCAAATTTTGTAAATATTTATGTAATGCTGTATGGGATTATTGAAATAAATGTTGAACTGCAGGCGCTGTTCATAATCTTATCATATATAACTTTCATATTATTTACATGAACGGCTGAATAAGGATTGCATAAAGTACCATATTTATTATTATTTTATTCCATAATTTACTACTATACTATTATATTTGCAATTAAATTATATATTTGCAATTAAATTAATTATATGAAATTACAGAAAAAGTTTCGCTTTTAATGCAAAGGTTTCCACGTACGTATGTTCTAGAATTCCGTCCCTCAAAACGAGAAAACGGAACCATTATATGATCATTAGGTTGTCCGTCTTACCATTTGTCTGTCAAAACACTTGCGAAACGGTTCGAGATATTAATTTGAAATTGAAATCTTAATTAAAAAATTAATTACAGTAACTGAGGCTTATATCCTCACATTACTGTAAAGATTTCAAGTTTTTAAGTTCACTTGACAGAAGCTATGAATATATATATATATATATATATATATATATATATATATATATATATATATATATATCGTATTTCAGGTCGACCTACAAATCGAATTCCAAAAGCACAAGTAAATTGGAAAATCCAAAAATTATTTATTTCTAATTCCACACGGAATTATACATTTTTTATTATAAGATTATTTGTAAAAGTGTGAAAGATATGTGCAGCAATATATTTGTTTTGTGAACAATTAATATGCGTAAATAGCTTAGAAATATTAGGTATCCTTAAATATTTATAAGTACCTGAACATATACGGAACCCTCGTAATGTGAGTTATAATCGTGCTTGACATGTTTTTCAATGTAGAATTATTTAACAATGATTTCAGAACCAAACCGTATATCCGCGATGCACCACGCAGTCAAAGGCTGTATGCATTGTGATCGAGCCAACACACCACAGCGACGATATATGTTGAACAATTTAAATTTTTTACTCAATATAAAACTATTCTGGGATCCTAATAAGTAATATCATAGTGTTTCATATACATGCAAGTAGTAAAATTGATTCATAAAGATAAATGGGTCAATATTAATATATCGTTCCAAAAATATTAAATAATCGATAGTCTCACATCCCTATGTACGCGTCAATTGTTCGACAATATTTGCTCAACTACTTTGGCCTCTAATAGACTTTCCTCTTACCCGGAATGTTCCTTCGTCCATGGCAGAGCGCAGTTTGGTCTAGTAGTTACGGAATTTGCTCTCCTCCACTTAATTTAGTGTTTATTTCATTTAGGGTTCTTACGTCAAGTCACTTCACCCCACTCAGAGTCTGAAATGTTCGAAATATTAAGACGCGTCACACGAAACTTGCAATGATGTATGCGTTTGCCTTCGTGTGAATAGTTCTATTGACTTTCACTGTATCCTTGCAAGCAACTATTTTGCAATTTTAGAATGTTTATTAACTAAGCAACCAATTGACTAAACTGTTTAACTAAAGCAATATATTAGTGAGTTGGGATTGCTTTTAAATAATATTAACATATATTACACCAATATAAACATATATTACGAAGAGGAAAAGAAGCCAAATGGAAAATATATTTCCTGACCAGCCTATTAGTAATTGCTACCTATTGCACATATTGAAACCTTTTTACGGCAATCAAAACTGGAAAAACTTAAAATTGTAAAAACTGGTTCTATAAATTAGTATTATTTTCTAAAAATTTAAATTTTAGGTCTGTTGCGGTAACTTGAAGATATTCTCCAATAGCTAACAGGGTATTCATAAAACAAAAAAAACACGGGTATGAATTATCAGTTCATGTTTATTAAGGCTAAAATTCTAGTATCTAGTTATAAATAAAATTAACAGTGAAATATTTTTACTCTGTAAAATATCAATAAAGAATGATAGAAAGGTCAAGTCAATATTTAAAAGTTTGTTCAATAAAAATCACTAAATTTTGTGATCGACAAATGCTAATATTGAATAAGTAAATATTTTATATTTTTTTACGTTTCTTATTTCTTGTTATGTTATTATAAAATGTTATTTACAAGAATATACAGACAAAGAAATCAACAAAATATACTGAAAATATTTCCAAAGTACATATTATACAGAAAAAGAAACCATAATTTCAAAAATGGTTGAAATGTTTTTTTTCATGTCCCACCATCGTTTTGTTAATATCACGTTAATACAAGTTATTGAGTTTTACAAATGATTATTGGTTTACAGCAGACAATTAAATTATATTTGAAACAATATGATAGATAATCTTAAAGTAATCGACAATATAGGATACACATAATTTAATACTCTACTAGTATATCAGTTAAAATTCTTAATGCATGGTTAATATATGAAAAGCGTCTAACCAGAATTTAATATATTTTGAAGTCTAACCGGGAAATGACAACTAGTTAAAGTATAAAATCTCATTATTAAGAGCAGTTTTACTACCATTCAAGATGGACACAAAGTTTTTTAAAAACAATAAGCAATTTATAAAAATGTTTTGATAGATAAATTCTACAAGTAAAATTTAAAAAAGAGAAAGATAAAATATTTAAAAAACGCATGGTAGCTCTATTACAAATTTTAATATTCATATAGCTTATAAACTATTCAGTGTTTAAAACTAAAGCTGATTTAAATATATGCGATAAATATACGTAACAAATTTAAAAATAACTAGCTATCTGCGACTATTTAATTAAAGTAATAAAACTAAGCTAAATCAAGAGACTAATTTGAAATTTTGTCGAAAAATTATAACGACTCAGATATTTTGAAGCTTCGCTTAAGTCTTTAAGCTAGGTAAGTAACGAAGTCGTGGTCTTTATTATTTAATAATCAAAATACACGGGGATGACTAATTTTATTAACGGCACAAAATAAATATAATAATTCCTAAATCTTCAAAGTTACGAATTTCTTCTTTGGGTACTTGTAATGTCCAAGAATTTTACTTTAGTTTTAATGAAAATGGGTCTTCATTCGCTTGTGCTAACAAATAAAAATAGAAAAGCGAACTTCGTTCTTGTAAATTAATTTTATACGTATATAAGACTTCATTTAGCTCTGTATAAATATTTCATTGAAATATCATAAAATTAATGACATTGAACCATCTATCAAACAGAAGCTATTTTAATAAACGCTTAATATTTTATCGTATTTTCAGACCTTAATAAACCCACGTAAATTGATTTCCACAACTCGCGGAAAAATGAATTTAAGAGGTCTTGCTGAAAACAAATCGTCGTCGGTTTAACAATATAGATAATGCAAATGTGTCCATTGAAAATGTTTTAAATCCTTTATTTTTCGCTCGCTTACACAAGAAATCCACGCAATTACTCTTCGTAAATTCTCACGAATACAGGCGTAGGTGCGTATAGGTACTACAGGCGAGGTTCGTAGGTACTTAGATACGTAGAGGCGTATACGGTTGAAATGTACGCATCGGACGCGAATGGATTTCCCAGCTACGTGGGTAACTCTGACGGACCGTTCCTGATCAAGTTAATGATACGCTTGAAAAGGGACAGATTAGGAACAGACACATTCTATCTTCTGGCCACGACGTGATGGTACTAATAAATAAATATATAAATTAGAATATATCGTAGACGTTTATCTGCACTGTTCACGAAATACTTAGGTTGAATTTCTTTTTTTTTATTGATACTTATGTAATTGTTCACCTTTCTTGCTCTCTTTTCTACTAAAATGCTTAAAATTATCAATATATCTCCTGAAATGGCAATAACCGTAGGTGAACTTTAGGTTACCAACAAAAAAATAATCGATTTCAAGTTGGGCTTAGTAGAAAAATCTGTATTTATCTTATTACATAAAGATATTGGAGCGTCTTCTGTTATTGATCGTGTAACTTCTGACTTAATCGATTGAGGTCATATTAACACAATATATATGTTTTATCAAGACGATGGTTCATAGCTATAGTGGGATTCGATAAGAGGTGCTAGGATTCGATAAGAGGTTCATAGCTATAATAGGATTCGATAAGAGGTTCATAGCTATGTAGGATTCGATAAGATAAACTTATTAACAAATTCTTTATTAATGAACCAAAATGACTCATATCTACAAAGTATGTCGGTTTAGTGCCAAAAAGGGAATAACAAAATCTGAATCCGATAGATGGTGGTGAGTTCCAAAAAGCAGAACAATGCCAGTCCAATTAGGCCTGGCAGAGGTTGTTCTGCCTTTAGAAAAACATTTTTTGAATTAAATATTAATTTTTGAATTAAATAATAATCAAAAATATTAATGAATAACTAGTATTAAATATTTAATTTTAAATTATGTTTTATTTTATGATGGGACTTTTCTTAATTAAAAGGTTATTTAAGCAATACGGACAAAATATTCAAAATTATTGTTTTAGTTTCAGAAAAGGTCCTGCAAAGAGAATTAATTTTTTGTTTTATATTTTTTCGATATTTTCGTGTAACTAAATACCCTTTAACAACCTTGTTTAGAGTTTTATATTGATTTCGGAACTGAGTTATTTTCGAATATTCGAGAGGTAATTTAAATGTGGTTACATATATTTAAAAAAAATAATAAGCCATTTACACATTAAAATGTCATTCAAGTCGATTACTATTCATGTATTCAGTTTTTCCTTAAAGCGAGCGAGTGAGAACTAAGCCCTTGAACGTACGATTGTATTGCTGTTTTGTATTTTTTTTCTTTTTTTAAAGAATAATGAAATTTGTATTTAATATTAACTCCACTTAGTACTTATAATTTATTAAGACTTACAATGGTAGGATAAAAATTTACATTTTTATAAATTAAAATGTGTTTGTAGCTTGTTATATGAGAAAATTGGACCAGCAACAAATATTTGTCTTAGTCTAATTTTCACGGATTTTTTAAATTATTGGCTTGTATTTAATAGTTAAATACATTATTCTACAGAAAACTAACTGATCAAAATTAAATATTTGAAATATTAGCAACATGAAATAAATCGACTCCCACTACTCACGTTTAAACATTAACTATTTTTTATTCAATAAATCTTGTTGGTTTAGCAATAAATAAAACGTAAATGCTACTTTTTTAAATTCTATTTTTATCTACTTTTTCAGCTTAACAATCGCATGTCGGATAAATTCTGAAAAACTTGTTTAGAAGGTCGGATGATTTGTCAACCATTCTGAATTACTAGACTATATGAATAACATAAACCAATATTTATTACAAAGTTTACCAGTCTGTAAGTAATGATTTCTTTATTCGTCATGTCTAATGTGCTGAACTTTATATTCCTAACAAACTTTTGATATTAAGGTCGAAATGTTTTTGACTTACGCCGTTGTTCTTTAGAGTCGAATCAAATACACGTTAGGAAGTTAAAAGTTAAGGCATGAAGCAATTTCTTACACATCGCGCTGCTAAAGTAATGTTCAATGGTTAATCACGTAAGGTATCCAACAATTTCAATTCTGTATAATTAGGTTGCTTCCATTAGTTCTTTGGAACAAAACTTTTTTTTCTTTTTATGATAATTAGATAACACACCAAGTAACTCTCATATTTTTCTTATAGAAAGTTTATTGTAACTTAACGTAATACTTTTATCGAGAATGAGTGGATATAAGATTAAATACCAATATTACAATTATGCGTGCTCGGAAATAATTTGCGTAAAGCATGGTCAATCAATCAACACCGTAATATCGTGATATAAAAATGGTTATATAAGGGAAGAAATACTATGTGGTCATTTGTATATATAAAACTTTGTACGTCATTTGAATTAAAATCGCATACACACAATATATATATATATATATATATATATATATATATATATGTGTGTGTGTGTGTGTGTGTGTGTGTGTGTGTGTGTGTGTATGTGTGTGTGTGCGCGCGTGTGTGTGTGCGCGCGTGTGTGTGTGTATAAGCATATCTGTATTATTGCGAATATATAAAAAACTATGATTTTTAGATTCATGTCATAGTATTCTTACAGTCATTTCGTAGGCTTCTAAAAACTCTTTTTTGAGAGTAAAAATATTTTTTTGCACATCTTTGAACATATACTATTCAAAATTAAGTGGAACTACGTCATGTAGTATTATTTCTACTTTCCTTAATTTCTTTACCACGATCTAGGTTTCGGTGTGTTACATCTTCAGGTGAACTAGTAGCAAAGATTAACCTTTGCTGATGGCCCACCTGAAGATGTTGTAATACAACGAAGCCTAGGCCGTGGTAAAGAAATTAAAGAAAGTAGAAATAATACTACATCACGTAGTCTCATTTAATTATGAACAATGAATTTCTACAAAATTAACGTCAAATACATTCAATATTTTAAAAAAATATTTTCGAGACCCTTATAACCAGCCCTTTTGAAAGATACCTCACACCGTACATGACTTTTTTAAAATATTTTTTGCATGTAATTAATTCATATTTTTATAAATATACTTTCAAATATTCACCTCAAGCATTTTCTATGGAAAACGGCTAAGAAAGACGAAAAGACTAATAAGTGGGACGTGTAACTTACATACGTCGTAATATTTCCATTATTACTCTTGAGATAAAGAATTCTAATAAATGAATAAATTTGATATAATCTGTTTGTTAATGATATTTTCAAAAAAATAAGTTAGGGAGAGTTTTATTATAGAGAAAGAAAAATGTCATTAGAAAGTAAATATATTTATTTATTTTTTGTAACTTATCATCACAGAATCGTCAATCAACTTACAGATTTATCCAAAGAGTTAGGTATCACGGGAGAATATTAAAACACATAATTCAATACAAGCATTTAAGAACAACAACTAATAGGATATAAATCTAGTGTGAATAACAAATAAAACAGGGACACACATTAAATAGAACAAATAAAATTTTGACTAGTAATTAATCATGAACCACCAAGCAACTTCATAACACCATCCCTAAAGCAGTCAAAGTTGACGAAAAAAAAAATATTAAGAGTGTATGCTTCTCGCAATATCATAATAAGCAATATGCGTGCATAAAAAACAAGTGGACGGTGTAGGATATTCGTGCGCGCACTAGGCAGATAAAATAAACTAAGACTTTCTCCTATCCTAGCAGCCAGGAACATTAAGTACTACTAAACTCAATACCAAGAGGTTATCAACGTTATGATTTAATAATTTGAAAAAATACACAGTCAACAATAATTCCCGTTGGAATTGGAGGGAATTAAAATAATATCTGATATTTGAATATCCATGACCACTACTAGATTACACTAGTCGTAAATAAACTCACGCTATGAAAATCAGTCGTTTTTTTTAAATTTCCACACCAGTAAACTTGTAGTAAAAGCTAATTAATAATTTATATTAGTAATTTGGATGTAAAAGCTTCGACTCTCATAGAATATTCAATTTAGTAACTTAAGTTATCTTACATTTGAAACATAGCTTTAAGCTTCTTTATTTTCTTTTAATATTATGAAAAAAAAAGTTTATGCCAGCTATGTAATTGAATCACATTTTTTACGACCTCACTGTGGTATGCTAAAATTGACTACAACTTTATTAATTGAAAACTACTGAAGATACAGAAAGAAAGAATAAAAAGTGAGTATCGTTATTTTATTTTTCATAAAAATGAAGAGAAGCGGTAACTATAAATTATTCAACGTGGAATATTGACTGTATAAAGACGCCCAACCCCCTTACCATGCATTCACAAAAATACCGATGAAAAGATATTTTATAAATATTGCGATATTTCGATAAAAATTTAAATACAAATATATAAATATTTTTGCACTGTAATAAATATGTTATTATTAATCTGCCTGTAAACCCCTTTTTCAAGAGATTGGACTAGAAAATGAATACAAAATTTCATAGTATATTTATATTTTATTAATTTTTTGTAAAGTCCATTAAGCATCTATATTAATATTTGTGCATATATTTTATTTACGAAAAAGATCATTTTTCCGCTATCATTAAAATTAATAGCTAAAAAAACTTATAATTTAAATGATAGTGGAAACAAAATTAATAAAAGTTATAACTGTAGTATTAGGTCTTTCAATTGAAAGTTTTTCACGCGGTGGAACAAGAATTAAATAACACCACGTAACGAATTTAAGTAACGGAAATTAGTCATTTGAATAAGGATAATATGCCATCTTTCAGACACGAATTAGTGCGTAAATTTATTATATATTCAGTGGTCATAAAGGTTAAAATTTGTATCTTTTACGTTAAATTCATCCGCTCATTTTTATAGGCGTAATGGAGTATATAATTCATTGTAAATATCACGAATTTCCATAACTAAAAATCTTTTATTTTGTTAATATTACGTTACGAAAATATGGAAAAGAATGTTTAAAATACAGGACATGTATCTAATAAAGTGTAGGTTAACGTAATTTCAGAACTTGTCTTAAGTGAATTAGTTAACGTTACATGCAAAACGAAGAAGTTTTGGTTCTAAATGCGTGCGCGAACTTATAGAACAGTCAAATATGCTGAGCTGAAAATCTAAGATAAAATATACCCACAGGTCTCTAGGTACTTTTAGTGGAGTTAACTTCAAAATTAAAAAAGCTTTGTTAAAAAAGAAAATTGTAGTTAAAAAATTCTTTCGTATTTTCATAACACAAAACAGTATGTTCCTAATTTATTGTTCTTTTTGCCGCCCGGCAAAGGTTTTTTTCTTAATTATTTTCTACAGTGAAAAAATTGTATTCGGGGAAAAAACATATTTATTTTACAAAACGGAAAACGTGTTTAAAAACAGTAATACTATGTCATAGTTAAGCATTCAATAGCGTAGGTTACGTAGGTAGGTATATGTATGCTTCTAGTTTGTTCATTACAATATTATTTATTACATATAAGAGAGCAAAATGAGACGCAATGCGACGTGAGTTGCGATGCTGTGGTGCCTTGAATTTGTATTCCACTTGTCGCATGCTGTCGCACTGCTCTCCTGAGACCACACCGCAGCCGGATGTCGTAAATGAATATGAGTTGAAGAAAAAATCTATTTTTATGCTTAAGGTATTAATTTTATAAAAAAAATATTGGTAAGTATTTTGAATTTATATTTTAACACGTTGGCTCCCGCAACAATTACTTATAGGGTTCCGAATCGCAAAAAAATAATAAGAGTACGCCAATCACACATTACTCAATTTTCCGTCTGTCCAATATGCTATAGCCGTTTTTTTCAGGCACCGCTTGATGTAGAAACTTAACATTTGGCATAGCAATTAAGCATATCAACTCTCACATTTTTCAATTGCTAATATTAAAAAATATCTATCAGGAACAAAAATCCCATTTACAGTGGAGGGAATCGTTTGATAGAGCTAGTCATGAGGATCTCAAGAGTATGTTTTTTTTATAATGTAAGGTAGTACATTTTTACAAATATACTAAATAAAATGCTAAAGTATTGTAAGAAAATTATAATGATGATTCTCGATGTAGTAGTTTTTTAGATATCATCATCATCATCATCATCATCATATATATTAATACGCTAAGGTTAAGATGTTACACTCCCTTTTCAGAAAAAACCTCACAACTAATCCACATAAATTATATATAATTTTATAGATAATTGCTTGCTCTACCGAATCCACAACTAAAAAAT
Source organism: Druceiella hillmani (assembly GCA_039881145.1). NCBI lineage: Eukaryota > Metazoa > Arthropoda > Insecta > Lepidoptera > Hepialidae > Druceiella > Druceiella hillmani. The sequence continues at coordinate 104,136,984 of JAYKKI010000001.1, read as the reverse complement.
TTATTATTGCTATTGTTTTTGCAAATTAATTAATTATTAAAATTATATACACAAAACAGCAATGCTGCCATCTAACGGCTCAACGTCAATATGATTGACGGTCGGTAAAATTTTTGTTTAATTTCAAATCCACTCACGTATAAATAAAGTGGCGCTTTAGCTCAATGCTTTTGATACTTGCGCCTCTATATGTCAATTTTAGTAAAATATTTGTTTGATCTGTCATCTGAGCTTCATAATGGAATAAATAATGCGAAGACTTCGCACGGGTCACGCTAGTTTACTATAAAGTGTAAGTCCGCCCTATCAAATCATATTGTTCTTCTTCTTCTTCTTCGATAGTTTGACAGCCCAGGATGGGCCCTTGCGCAGAATCAACTCCCAAGCCTTTCTGTTTTTGGCCACAGACATCCAGTTCGTTACATTTAGGATTTTTAAGTATTTTTCCAGCCAGTCGAGCCACCTAAGTGTAGGTCTTCCTCTTTTTCGAGAGCCCAATAGTCTGGCTGAGAAGATCTTTTTTGTTGACCGACTGTCGTCCATTATGCTCAAATGCCCTGCCTAGTTTTTTCTCTTAATTGCAATGTATTTGACCATGTCTGATTCTTTAAATAATTTGTAAAGTTCAGAGATAGTATATTTCTCCAGATATTGTTACATTGTAGACCACCAAAAATAATTCTTAAATCTTTTTTTCAAAAACAGAAATGGTATGTTTAACTTTTTCTGTCATTGCCCATGTCTCAGCAAAGTATATAAGAATGGGTCTATTTAAGCTTTTGTAAATCAGAATCTTGTTTTTCTACTGATGAAGCTAGATTCCAAGTACTTTTTAAGACCGAAAAAACATATTAGGTATAATTAAATATTTTTTACGTCAGGAAATTCATATTGTTTATGACTTATTACCGGATATTGTTTCGCCGGGTTGTTCTTACCTTTTCTCGTGCAACAAGCAGAATACAGACGTATACCCCTATTCTATTGAATGTATATATAAAACAAAAATTATTCATTCGCATGAAAGTAGCTTAGGATTATTTAAAAAAATACTGTAAATTTTGCAAACATTTTTCTAAGCCTTTTAAACTTATTTTGCATTTACACGTTTAATAAATTTTTGAAGTCAAAGTTCTTTAGCTGTAGTGAGAGTGACGCTTCAAAGATGACAAGAAAAATATAAGGCCATAAAATGAGGAACGAAAGTGATCTCGCGACGCTACAATAAAAATTGGCGTTAAGTGCTAAAATAAACGCCGTTTATTTTAATGTCACGATATATTCATAACAGTGAAGCGAAGAAATTCATTTTTCACTTGCCATAAAGATTGATGGATTAACTTAATCTTCTAATAGGATTATAATATAAGAATTTGGTTCCTTATATATGTCGCCGTACAGAGTATCTAATCTCATTGTTAGTCTGACTCCAATATTTTTTGGGCTTATACAATTTAATTTTATTGAATAAATTTTCATTCTTCGTACCTCATAACTTCATGCGCTCACAAAACCATAAGTTTTTTTCCTACACCATCCTCTAAAATATAATTATACTGGAACTCGTTAATTACTCTCCTGAGAGGTTTAGCGCATACAATTTTAGGTCTGTTTTTTAGGTCACCGCATAGAATATCTAATACTGTTGTTAGCGCTGTCTTTGTTAGCGCTGTTGTTACGAAATTTATTTTTATTGAGTAAACTTTTATTCTTCGTATCGAATGCATGAGCGAACTTCATGCGCTCATCGGTTGCATGAGAGCATGAAGTTATGCTTCATGCACTCATGTAACCACCAATTTTTTGCTAAACCATCCTCTAAAATCGAATGACACCGGAACTCATTAAGTTATTTTGCTGAGAGGTTTAGAGCATAAAATTTTAGCCATGTTTTGTAGGTCATCACATGGAATATCTAATATCATTGTTAGCGATGACTCAAGTATTTATTGTTCTTATGAAATTTATTTTTTTAAGTGAACTTCCATTCTTCTTACCCCATAACTGCATACGGTCATGCAACCATCACGTTTTTGCTATAACACCCTTTAAAATCTAATTACAATGGGGTTTATTTCGTTATTCTTTTAAGAAGTTTGCAGCATAAAACTTTATTTCTATTTTGTAGGTCGCATTATATGTAATGTGTAATAGCAATGTTAACGCTGACCCGAATGTTTATAGCGCTCATGAAATTTATTTTTATGGAGTAAAATTCCATTCTTTGTGTATATATATATATATATATATATATATATATATATATGTCTATATATATCTATATCTATATATATCTATATATATATATATATATATATATATAATACGTGAATTGAATTTTAAATATTAGTTGGTGGTCTATGAATATATTTCAGCTTGACAAAAATTAATAAATAATAATTATGAATTAATAATTTTTAGTACTAGTGTATGGATATATTAATATATTTACAAGATAATATTTTTTACAAAATGTTGGGTCTTGAGTGAAATCTGAAAAAAAGGATTTTAAAGGAAGGAAAAAAAGAAATTTTCAAAAATAAACAAAACAGGTTTACACCATAAAGTTTGAATCATTGAGCCATGATGTGATCCAAAAAAATTTAGTTTTCACACCTTTGAACAGTGATCATGAATCAGGTATTTATGACTACATCATTGATGTAGTGTTCGTAGTTGATAATGTCATGATCAATTTTCATTGGAACATTGAATATTGATCATGAAGTAGTTATTTATTACTTCATACGTCAATTACCCTCTCATAAGATTGCCTACACAACAATGAAGTTATAGAAAACATAAATGATAGAAAATTCTGTTCTTGTATTTTACTAAAACTTAGGGAATTAGCTCTATTTATGCCTAAGATAACAAATAAATTATTTTTGTAATTACCTAACATAATGTTTCATCATCACGAAAATGTTGGCAGCCGGAAGTATGTTTGGGTCTCGCCTAACTCCTACTTGGAATATACATTCGACTTTAAGTAATAAGTATAAAGTTTAAATTCCTAAAAAAAGGTGCAAGTAAAACCAAAAGTGTACATGTTGCGTTTTTTAATTGTAATAAAAGTTAGAAATTTTAAATAAAGTCAAAAAGAGCTGGGTCCAGAGAGAACAGGGAAGAAAATCCATACGAAACGAGGTCAAGAAAATTCGCCGAGCTCGGAAGAAGGAGGATTTTATAGAAAGTCGTTTATAAAAATTAATTTTCTGACTAATTATTGTGAAAATCAATAGAATCCAATAGCTATAATCAATAGAATCCGATAGCTAATCGAGAGGAAAAAGAAACGCCAATATCGGTCGAAAATTGTGAGCTGTAACGTGTTCTCAAACATACATAAGTATAGATCAGCGGCCGGAAACGCATATAATATTTCAAAGGAAAATTTAGAGCATAAGAAATATTTAATAACACTAGAAAGAATACCTCATACTTTTAAAAATATTAAAAGTGATTACTTATAAAATTACTTGAGTTTTAATTGCTTCCATCTTCAAAATTCGAGGCTGACGCGCTGGCAATAACAAAGGACACATCGCAAAGTGTGCATTATGTGGTGGTATATGCCGCTCCTAAACCTCTTGATACAAAATTCTAGAATAGATCTGCTAATAAAGTTGTGGTATCCTCGCATAATTTACAATATATACATTATTATATTCACAACCTTATAGAGATATCTTAGAGCAGGAAGTATGACTAAGGCATCATGTGATAATAAAAACTTCCTTAGACTTCACTACAACTGTCATTTGAGCACGTATAGTGGCTGCCGAATGACATTTATTAAATATACAATAGACATCCCTACTTACTCACCCCCGCCCGCCCGCAACGAACACGGTCTCGACTTTCACTCGAACATGACCAGAATTTTTTTTCGTCAAAATGAGTACAGCCTTCGCTCAGACCCCGACCTTTATAACTCTAACATTATTACAAGACTGACAGACCGACGACATCGAGTTTGCAATATTGGCTCTCGTCGGTAGCAGTGAAACCCTAAAAAACACGTATAACTCACTCGGCGGACATTGAATGGCGTTCGGGCGTCCGTATCGATTTTAAAGGGTCTTTACGTCACTATCGATAACGAGAGTTATATTAGTGTTTTGTAATTATAGTTTAGCAGCAAACTACGGTAAAACTAAAAGGAAGATGAAGTATTCGGAGCCTATACTTCATTATCAATAACCAGAGTTACATTAGTGTTTTGTAATTGTAGTTTATTACCAAACCACGGTAAACTAAAAGGAAGTTTCGGAGCCGGTACGTCAGAATCGATAGTCAGAGTTATATTAGTGTTTTGTAATCGTAGTTTATTACCAAACTATGGTGAAATCAAAAAGAAGATAAAGTATTTGCCAAGTCGTTGCATAAACCTTGACAATTAATTAATATTGATAAATTAGAAATTAATACGTATTTGTAGATTGATATCAGCCAAGCGGGTGTTAGCAGTATGTTTGAAAAAAGTGCGTCTAAATGCGTGATGAAATGGACACAACGCAGGGTTCTGTAGTTGGCGATATGTCATGATATTGCTGATGTAATTTAACCTAAATAATATTATTTGTAAATATAAATGCAAATAATAACAGTTAATTAAATATTTAATTTTATTTTTAATTAATTATAAAATTACTTTTTTTAACAAAGAAGATTGAAAATTTTAATATAATGAATAAAAGTTTTTACCCTTTTCAAACCCATCATTGAATAATTACGATGGTAAAGGATTAAGGTGTAAGTGGGAAAGGGGGGGACGGTGTTTTGAAATAGTGTTTGAATTGCATATACCTTAATATTTCTCAAACGAAGCTTAAAATGAAGAATGGAAAAAACGTTTATTTTAAACGACTTATACAAATGGGGCACTCAATTGGATGCATTTAAATTTAGCAAAAATAGTGTTTTTGCTCTCATTTAACATATATTGGGAGCACTTAAATTAAAAATGGTAAGTACTTCGAAAGTTGGTTTTCTGATGCATATGAGTTGCGATCTCTACACAAACCATCTACTTGCATAATTTAATACATATAGGTTAAAAACTATAGTAGTTGTGAGACTGACAGATAGTGGCAGACAAACAAATGAACGAACATTAAACCATTAGGGTTCCGTTTAGGCCATTTGCCTAGAAAACCCAACAAAATAGGAAGTGGCTGTTTGTTGTTTACACGGCCAATATTTTTGCATGACTACCGTCTCTATATCATTAAAATGACGTAACACACGCTTCAGAGCGCGTCTCACTTCACTGTTACTCAACGTGTGAGTTACTACGTTATGTGATAATATAATGTCAGTGAGTGAAGGAAACGAAATAAATACGAAACGACCGAAATGTTTTTATTTGTCATACGTGTCCAAAGTTGAAACTCGACCGTGAAACAACAAATTTGATGTATTGGAAACTTGTAACATTTCTTCTGCTGGTCCAATTTTAAAAACTCCTACACCTATTTTAATTTAATTTACATTGAATTTCATTGATTAACACTGATTGAAATTTTATTGTTTTGAAATGACTGACTTTTGATTTTGGAAGAGTGTCACATATGGAAAAATTTCAGTAAATAAACTAGTTTATTATTTCCTTAATAGTTTTTCTTTGTAACATTTGTTTAGTCAGGCTACTAAATGAGATAACGCTTGAGCAAGCAAAGTAAAATTGACCTCGAACCGGAAATGCAATTAACTCTAGCGTGAAGTCAGAGTTGAATTGAATCGAAAGTAAACGTGATATTGGTTCATTGGTTCTCAATATCTGGTCTCGGAAACATCGTAATAGATAAACAAAACAGTAGGTTTACACATTAAAATCTGAATCATTGAGCCATGATATAATAAAAAAAAGATTAAGTTTTCACACCTTTGAAATTTTGATCATGTACCAGTTATTTATTTTCGCCTACAAAATAATCAAGTTACGGAAAATATAAATGATAGATTATGGACTTTCAAATATATGAAAGTTGTGCAATCAGCCGCCTTTCCCTGCATCAGATGATCTATTTTTTAAAACGTCTTGTATAAGTTGTACAAGAAACCTATCCATCAAATTTCAAATATCTATTATAAACATATTCATCACACTTTTATCGTTTTCTAATTAATAAATGTGTTAATTTAGAGTTATGTTAAGTTCATTAGTTATGTTATGTGCATTCAAATCTATGTGCAAATTTAGAGTTATATTAAATTATTTAGTTATGTTAAGTTAATTAATATTTTTGCTTCCACAATATGAGTATTTTTTTTACTTCTGCTGATTAAACCGTAAGAGAACATCAAACCTGTAAAAATGTATCTAACTCTTAGCTCCTTGGTGTAATTTTTGCAAATATTTGTAATATTTCCAAAATTGACATCCCAGCTAATTTCTTTTATAACCCATTTATCTAAGACAAATGACCCATTTATCTAAGACAAATGGATTATAAAAGAAATTAGTATTATAAAAGAAATTAGTATAGGATAAGTAGTCTTCTTTTGATGTACTACAGGAGCCCATATTTGGCTCTTTTTGATTTATTTTTTTTATTAACGATATCATCATAAGTGTTAGAAATATAAATTTTCTAATGTAAGCAGACGATATAAAGCTACTGGCTACTTTTTAGCTACTATTACTTGCGATTTATATTACTTACTCTTTAGCCACTATTACTACTCACAATTAAATGTAACTACGTGATATAGTATTATTTATTTATATAAATACACAACATTGATACTACAGTACCCTGGAAATTGTTTCAGCACTAATACGCATATAAATATAAGTATAATAATAAAAACAAAAAAATAAAAGAAATAAATAAATATATGAATACACAAAACCGGAGATATGTAGAATTAGTGTATTACTTTGTCCTTCCTTTCAAATACCCTTCCTTTTGCATAAATATATTACCGATAATAACTTCCATTTAATTTTATCACATACGCCGTAAAGTTTGCATTGTATAACCTCACATAATAACAACAATTGAATTTATTACCCTCACTAAAATACTGGTATATTTTATAACTCTCGGTAATATAATAAAATATACAATGCGCCCAACTCTGCAATAAACTCACTAACATATGCAATGGAAAAATACGCACAAACCAGGCTTCTGCTATTGTGTTTGAAACATATAAATGCTGTTGTTTGTTTCTAAGAGTTAATCTTTGCTAACCCTGAGGATGTTGTAATACAACGCCACACCTGAGGATGTTGTAATACTAACACCTGAGGATGTTGTAATACAACGAAACCTAGGTCGTGGTAAAGCAATTAAAGAAAGTAGAAATAATACTACATCACGTAGTTTCATTTAATTGTGAATAATGAATTTCTACAAAATTAACGCCAAATATATTCAATATTCACTATTACTACTATTTAACTATTCTTGTGAAAGATACTCATGACTGTTCGAATATGCAAGCCGATCTCGATAGACTGCACGTTTACTCTGAAGAGAAAAGAATTGTATTTACGTCACTCAAAGTCCAAACAAACCACTTTCACAAAAAAACAAGTAACTTTTAGATATACAATAAGGGGAACTTATTCAAAAAAGTCGACAGCATCCGTGGCAAATATTGAATATATTTGTCGTTAATTTTGTAGAAATCCATTATTCACAATTAAATGAAATCAATTTTTAAATACAACTAAATGAAACTAAATAAAAATTAAGCATGCGTGACCTTGGTGTTTTGATTTACTCTGCTGTTTTCTGGAAATCATTATACGCCACTTGTTTTGACAGTATTGAGAAAATACAAAAATTTTTGGAAAACTCTTCGGTATCGTATTGGTGACTGTAAATTATAATATAAAATATTAATAATTAAACATAAATGTGATGTCCTCTATCACAGTCGTTCATAATTAAAGTTGATGATTATGTTCAACATCTTAATTAAGGTAATTATGACTATCCATCTTTACTATATCATAGACATCACCGAACTCCTGAAGTGACTCGTAGCTGTTTCCTGTTTTATGTCGATAACGCACAGATAAACGCCGGTATCAGAGAACCGCTATGATGTAGTCTGTTGCGCAACTTGTACAATAAAGAGACGTTGTCTCTTAACATGCTTGCAAGGCTTCACGCCAGTTTAGATCAGTTGTGAAGAACAGGCTCCTTGAAATCCATTCATAGCTGATAAATCAGTTAAAATAGCTGATTTATCAGTTGTGCATCAATGGGCTTTAATTTTATTTTATTTTTTGCTTGTTCAAATTAGTTAAGTAGAGCGCCTTACACAGATAATTTATAATAATTTCAGCTTTATTTAATTTATAGTTTAATTAAATTTATTTTATCCCTTTTGGAAGTAAAATATGGTTTTGCATAATTAAGTTAAAAATGTCACATTTATAATTGTATTTAATTAGAATTTAATAAATTTATTGATTTTTCCTTGTTTTTTGGGTAAATGTTAGAACACAAGCTTATTTATTATTCTAAATACTAAATAAGTCAATAGAATATTTTAAATAATTTTAATTAATAGTAGTCAGGTTTGATTTATATATTCTGTATATTTATATTCGATATTTTTGGTTTTTCATTTATTTCCATCCCCAGGAACAAAGAAGTATCAGGAACTAAATAAATATTTAGTTCGGTTCTTGTTTATACAACAGAACCAGAAATAAATGAACTTGCAATAACAATCATAAAAAATAACAGTAATAGAATATTATATCATAGAAAATGTTTAATTTTCTGACATACTGTTATCATATTTAACCAGGTGCTAAAACTTTAAAAACGAAAAACGAGAAAAATATTTATAGCCACTTTATTTTGTGAAATTTATGAAATGATGTACCTCTACATTGAAAATGTTTACATTAAAATAGTATCTCTACGTTAAAAGTGTAATAGTGATCTCTACATTAAAAATGTTTACAAAAAAATAATTTTAGTAATGTAAGTTATAGAGAATATTAAGATTACCATTAAAATTGTTTGTCTCTTTATTTGCGAAACACATAAAAACTACTAACTTAATTTTGATGAAGTTTTCAGGAAAATCGTGGAAGCTAATTTAATATAATATTTAATTCCCATTTAATCGCAATCAGTCAACTTAATCAGAATATATGGGGATTTAATATTTACTTGTTATGCAAAAGCAAACTTTAAGTGGAAACTGCCATTTATATTACAATTAAAAATTTATATCACTTTAGTACAACAAAAAAAGTGATTGGCTCCTCGATGCGTATTAATTCAACAAATAGTATATTTATTTACAGCAATAGATGGCGCTACGTGTATCTTAAAACGCGTAATGAAATTTTCCGCATTGGCAAAATGGGCGTGGATAGCTACGCCCATTTTGCCAATGCGGCGTGCCAATTTTGCAATGTGAAGTGTGGCAGTGTATTTATAAAAGGGGCATCGGTACATTTTTCAGCGGTCTATATGTACAAAGTCGCGTGCAAAGCTAATGATATCTGATGGAGTTATCAACATTACTAAATAAAAAAATCTAAAGTATGCCTAGTAATAACAACAATTCACAAACAGTCGAGAAGAAATGTTTACTTTATTACTTCAGCTGGTTAAAGCGTAAAATAATATGACAGTAAATAATGTAGTATTAAAAACTGATCCTTGAGAATTCACTAGTTGTGGAACTGGTTATAGTAAAGAAAGTATTATAATTATCCTCTTATTGTTGAAAACAAGCTAAGAGTGTAAATTTGTTTTCTGTAATTATATCAGGTATTCAAAGCGTGCATTGAAAATAATGTTACTATACCTGCCATATGCAATGATTTAATTATTCTTGTAGTTGATAAAACTCATACTTTAAAACATGGTGTGATACATCCACACCTCGCAAGCTGATAAAGGTCCTTGCTCCATGAAAGAACTTATCTATATAATACACTTTGTTAATATATTATTTTCAACATATATATATCACCACTATTTATAATGTCAACCTTATACCGGTTCTTATATGGTACACTACTTATTATCTACTATGTATTTCTAACGTAGATCTGAAATTACCTGTGAAAATATCAGATACTAACAGCGAGTATACCTAATAATTTAAATATGAAACATAGAAACTAATGTACGGTCAATTCCAAATAACTAATAAATAAATTACAACTTCCCATACTTAACCATTAGTTAAATATCAGGTTACGAATATTAATATATCATTTTATTGGGTCGATGTACTTGATGACACTTTTATATTTATTTTTTTTTTAAAGAACTGAGTTTACTTTTATTATTTTTATGCTTGGCCTTAAATTATCTAGTAAAAAAATTTAACAGTACCTTATCTTTCAACTCTATAGAGATAGGAAAGAAACAAAAAAGTATAGTTTCAACAGTGTATTTATAACCAGAAAAGTGTTTCTTTATTAATTAGTAACGCCAAAAAAATGAAGAACGGATGATATATTAACACATTAAACTCAGAGATTGTGTTTCATATTATACTAGACATGATATATTAAAACTGAGCTCATAGATATCTACCCTCGCTCGTAACCGAATACATTCACCCCCACAAGCAGTGGAGGCTCGCCGCTCTTCAGAAGTTCTCGGGAAGCTCTGTACCGCCAGATAGCGGATAGCGCACGCCGCGCTCCGCTCTGGAGAACAATAGCGGCCACGGCGTCTAACAGCAAATGTAAAATAAAAAGAATGTTTGTCTGTACTTTGAGTTATATTCAACATGAATATATATATATATATATATATATATATATATGTATGTGTGTATATATATATATATATATATATATATATATGTGTGTGTGTGTGTGTGTGTGTGTGTGTGTGTTTGTGTGTGTGTGTGTGTATATGCATATCTTCTATAATTTTAATCTGTAATTCCGTTTCCGAAATGCATTAATTCAATGTAAGTGAAAAGTTTAAGTATCATCAAAACGATACGACGTGACGCAACGGACCCATTTTTTGGCTTTCGCTATTATAGGACACGAATATTATTTTGTAGAAATAAAACTTGATTCTACGCTAATCCAATTTCTCTCTTAAGTTCTTTTTTCGTTTGAGGAAATGTTGAAAAGGAAAAAATATTTTGTTACTGAGTAATTACATTAAAATACAATATATATTTTCAGAGTGCCCGATGGTTTGATACAAACATATCTTCAAACTAAACCTTGTAGTATTCAAACGGATTTTTGGATTTAAAAAAAATTTCGACAAAAATAATCTTTCTATTTTAAGCACAGCAATTAAAGTTCGTAAACAAGCATAATACTACATGGAAATTTTTTTTGCACTGTAGTATTATGCTTGTTTTTATATTAAACTATATTTTATATTAAAGGTTTAAAACACAATTTGTTATTTATTATTACATTTGATTGTTAACTATAACTATGTATTGCCAGTGTCTTTAAATACTTAATTTACTTGATTTACCTTAGATATTTAATCTCCTTCTTGTAACACTAATTTTACTTTCAACTAGTTCCATTTATATTGCATTTCCACTGTTCTGCAAATAAAATATTTTTGAAAAAGATCCTGTATTATCTATATTTTCAAGAAGCTGAGGAATTATATATCAATTATAAAAAACGATAGTTTTATACAAATTTTTAAACAGGAGTAATTTTAAAAATTTCTGGATTGCGTCGGGTGAAGCTGAAGCTAGTTGGAAATAAAATTTCGTCCATCGCGCTGGCAGCTGAAAGCTTTCACACGGGGGCGCCGTAATTTACGAATAACTATAGAGTATTTACTCCGAAAACAATATCAATTCCTGGACAGTATTGGCTGTTAAAAATCTGAGGAAACCGGGGGTATTTTTCGTAACAGTATTTTATGCAAAGTTTAAATTTACTTAGCTGGATTATTTGTTAAAAATTTATAATATTTATTTCGGAACTTATATTCTGTAAATGAAGAAAATCTATTATAATACCTATTTATTCAGGCAAATGATCGCTACTTTGTATAATTATTAATAGAAATCAATCATATATAAAAATATGAAAAAAAATATTATTTACAAAATAAAGGCAAACTGAAATAGATATAAATATTAGCTTTACATATACACAAACGCACGCACGGACACTCATACACACACGATATATATATATATATATATATATATATATATGTATATATATATATATATATATATACAATAAAAGTAATATTAATTTAAAACTAAGATTGCTAATTGGTAAATAATATGACATAATAATTTCACTAACAAAAATTAACCCTGAAAATTTAATATAAAAATATTCACCATTACGTGAATATATAAATAGAGTTATAGGCTAGTTACACATTCAGGTCCCATTATCATATTATTTATACCTATGTGACTATAACTTCTTTTATGAGCCTTTAAATAAATAAGTAAATAAATATAATGGGCGCCATTAAAACTTTTCCCACGAATAGATTTCCTATGTATTTTCGTGAGTTATTTACATTAATAATTAATAGTTATTTACATTAATAATAAATTATTGTTTCAGAATGATTTCCGAGCACATTTTACACCGGCTGACTCCGCAATCACCCACGATACGCCCCAATTCTTACGCATGGATATATAGATAATTTCTTCGGACCACTTCGTCGGAGGTGCCAAGGCGAAATGTACGAATACACGGCCGCGCCCAGCCCGTCGTACTCTGGAGCCGACGAGCAACTCGGCAGGTACTACTCTAGCAAAGGACCCGCCAGCGACATTAGTAGCAGCCGCCACTCCGACGACTGGTTCGAGGCTTCGCAAGAATACCTTCGCTCAGCGAGTGACACCATTCGTGCCCGACAAACGATCGACAGAAAGTCTAGGGCGGAGCCGCATACGCGCAGGGAACGAGAACCCGTCTTCGACCACGAAACGTGCTCGAGAACCTCCCCTCGAGACCCTAAAGCGGGCATTCGAATAAATTATGGGCATTCCAACTATCCTAAAGATCAATACGACGCTCGCAACCGGCCCCCGCGAGATTACCCGAACGAGGTATCCGTTGACAAACCCTGTAATTTTGTTCGTTACGATGACTATACCGAAAAACACGTTCTGGCTAACGATAAAGAATGGTACTTAGATAAAAGCGTGGCACGTAGGAATGAAATCAACGAACAACTGCTATTATCCTCAGATATGAAAACGAATGATGATACACTTCCATCAAATGCTGAAATGAGATATGATGAACGTGTGCAGCTACAAAATCCTATAGTCAACGCAAATGTCGTCCCGCCAGCTAGGTACGACAAGTCGGACAGCGGCTACTGTTGGCCCTGTAAAGACTCTAACGGTAACGAAAACGCGGCAGTTCAAGTGACTTCTTACGGTATTTTAAATAAACAGAATCGTGCAGTTGTCGTGGCCGGACTCAATGGTAAGAGAGACTCCTTTGAAAATGGTTTGAGTGCTACGCCGGGACACTGTCGCTGCAAGGCGGCCGGCTTCGCTCTGCTTTTAGTTCTAGTGGTAGTTATTTTCGCAGTGATTTGTGGACTTCTCTTATACTTCAACTGTAAGTTTCATTTTATCGATTATACCTAAATATATACATAAATATTGTTGCATTTGTTCCTGTTACTTTACAATTCCTCGATTTGAAAGGATTGCTGAGTACATTCAAATTCTAGTTGTTAAATAACTGTTTTCTTATCATGTTATACTTAGCTTACATAATAAAATAAAAAAAAACAGTCCAGAATTAAGGGTCTAAAGACAGATTCAAAAATATAAGGTAGTTATAAGTTATACAGGTAAATTGAGTTATATAAATTAATATGTTGCAGGTATCCAGTTACATACGTTTATATGTTATATTATTAACCTGTTACAGAAAATCTAACATTTTAATTCTATGATAATTAAACGGTAGTTTTAAAACTTATCTACGAAGTATTTGCAACGTAGTGTAGGTTAATGAGTCTACTGAGTAAATAGCACTTAAAATATGACGATGAGCCTTGCTGACGCTACGCACACCAATCGTGCACATGTTTATCCGGACGTGTTCCCATGTTTTTTGTTTGCTGTAACGCTAATTTAACTGCCTATGTAAATTATGTACCACTTGATTGTGAGGTATTGTCTCAAGACACTTCTAAAAAAAGTGTTAAAATACATAGAGTTAAATAAATAGTGAGACTATTACACTTACGTCTGTTATTGGAAATGTTTTATTATTTGTTATTAATCTTGCTGTACTAATAAATAAATAATTTACCCCATTTTATCGATTTTAAATATAAAGTGGTCGAATAGTTGCTGGCATAGCCAGTTCTAATCTTGGAGGATTTACCGTGAACTAAGCACTGTTAATTTATGCACTGATATATATTAACTTTCTGAAATATAATTGTTAAAATATAATTTTTGTAAAGTTGTGTAGAAAACATTTCATATTTCGTCCCTTGCTTGTGTCGCACTTAGTATCTCTTGAGGAATCCGTTTAAGAATTTAAAACTATTATTAGTACAATTTATTGAAACGGGTATTGAAGTTGTCAATTTAGTATTTTAGTCCACAAGCTATCGATATTCTAATCCATAAAAATGTGAATTGGCTAATGTAAAAGGAAATAATTTATTACATTGTAACTGCACTTTTTAACTTATTTTGAATCAAATAACAAACTGCCCTCACGAAGCTATTTCTTTTGTATAAGCACTTAAATTTAGATATTGTAAAAATTGTTTACTTTAAAAGAAAATGAGAAATTATTTGAAACATTTCTCTATAAAATTAATAGATACACATATGAAAACAGGGCGTGACCTCGGCTTACTTTCAGAGAAAATCTAATTTCCAGTGAACGCACTTTGCACTCACAATTTTTGTTTTTTTTTATTAATGTTTATTAAGGTTAAAAATCCATTTTTTAAATATATTATTTATTCTACTAATATATAAATACTTCACTATGCCAACGTTTACAACAACTAACGCCACTCTTTTTTGCTCGTTATTTTAATTCGTTATGAAAAGTAAAAATATCGGACAAAAAAAACAAATAAAAGACGCCTGAAATTAATATAATGATATGAGTTTTATAAGAAAATATTTGAATATTCAAAAGACCAATAGCTAATAAATCAATTGCTTAACAAACATCAATGCTATCAACGTTTATATCTTTGTTACATTTTAAGCCTCAGAAATGTTTAGGCCGTATCCGACTTTAGATTGCTATTCAGATGAATAGATTCCTAATCGGTGCAATTTTTACATTCCTTAATTTTTTACAATTATCAAAAATTCTCGCCGTCCATATTATCTTACTGCTAGATTTCCATATTCCATTTCTTTTCATAAGTCTCACTCCTAAATTATTCTCTTTTCTTTTCCTACCCTTCAATTCTGCCCCAAAGCCCATATAAAAATTAAATTATTTTTATCTCTTTTTTTAAACAATTTTACGTCACATTTCGTTATCTCCTTGCACCCGAAACTTTGGTTAACTACTCCTGTGGCAGCAAACAGAAGCGTTTAAATAAATATTACTTTCAATACCAAAATAAAATGCAATGATAGTAACATTGTTGTAAATTAAATAGAGAATCCATTTCACAAATTACTTCATTTTAAAAACATCACTATGAAGCACATCTGCTTACAAATTTTGATTTCACTTTATCAAAAATAATTTTACGATTTAAATCCTTGTACACTGAAGACCTTTAACATTAATCATAACATATTTTCGAAACGACCGGCGCCTAACCTATTGCGATTCATCTTGCTCCCTGTTCATTACTATTATGGGGGCGAGACACGCTCGCGGGATATTGTAAAAATAATATCACGCGATTGTTCACCGCACCATCTCCAACATTCATATCGTTAATCATCCGCCTCCGTATACGCATTATGCCTCCAGAGAAGGTATTGAGTTCGCTCTATTGTTAAATGAGGAAGCCACAGCGAGCCCTGCACAATACATTGATACGGGCGTACAAAAAAACTCTTCAAGCGATCTATCTATATCCCGAAGAACGAGTAAACCCTTGTCAAATCTATAGAATGGTGAAAATTGCAAAACGGCCGAGGCCGAAAAATTACGCTGTTAGCGTGATTGGCTAATGGCTTGATTAATGTATCCTTGTTTTTTATCCTGTCACTCTGCGCGGAAAAAAATACGCTTCAGGTCGGCGTCTAACTTTCGGATGAAATTAGTTGATTACGCAACCGTATTATACGATATTGTTGATGCTTATATACATACATCTTGCATCTAGAGAAAAGAGAGACTGCCCAATTTGGGGAGATACGAGCTCATTTGAAACTGTCGACATGTTGGATGAGCAACGTATTATTTAAACTGAGTGCCGGCACTGTAGCTCCCGACTTGATATATACATTAAGTCGACGTGCCTACGCTCATTTAGTTTGGCTTTTACGCTGATTTTTGTTAGCGAGGAAAGTATACGTATATAGGGCGGGATTTCGAAAATATACTTTAAAATACTTTATATTTATTTCGTTGTACCTATGGTTTTGGAAGTGAAATTATATCGGATGGGATGATTTTATATTTTAAGGGATTATACAATGGGAAGATCGGACGAAGCAGTAAAATCTGATCGGTATAATTATGTTGATAGAAACATTCTCTGTTATAGGTATTGATTTATGCACACAGGTTTCCCCAATCTTTTTCTCTCATTCTATCTAAATAACTGCACATCACCACTAGGATTCTATGATTTATTTGTTCGAATGACGGTGTAACTAAAATAATCAGTTATAATTTTTTTTCCAATTTGTGTATAATTATTTAATTCTAATAACAAATTATTATTTAATAATTGTTTTTTTTCCTATATTTTTTATAATAGTTTAAAAACTAAATGGCTTAAAATTAACAAAACAGTTTTTTTTTTAAATGGCTTAAAAAAAAAACTGTTTTGAAATATGTAAACAAAACCCTTTTGCACGATTTAAGTTATTTTTAAAAACCAATCAATTTTCCGACCCTATTTTATGTAAACAAGCAAATTCTTCTTATTTGTTAAATTTTGAGTCGATAGCAGTAGTAGTTTTGGTAAAAATGCCCGTGATAATATCGAGGTCTTACTATAGGATGTTATACCCTTTAGGTTATACTACCCTAAAAACAGTTAAAATGTTAGTCTGGCAACAAAGTTAAATTGCATCGAAATGATAATAAAATACTCTAAAACATATTAATAACACCAAAAAAGTAAACGCAAATTAAGTGCGGATGGAACTTAGTATTAATATGTCTTTAGTTTTGCAACATAAGTCACATAAAGGTAATGGATCATCATCACGAAATAATGTACAAAGTTTGACTTCATCTGACCTTGCCGCCTACTTTTTGAAGTAGAGTAGGTGACATGTCAAAGCGTTTCATGAGACATGGTTCAGAAATTGAACATAGATCGTGATGTATTCCATACATACACATACACACACACACACACACACACACACACATATATATATATATATATATATATATATATATATATATATATATATATATATATTATAAAGATGAGTATTATCAAATAAATATATAGTGAATATTATATCTTTTAAGAAGATTACAAGTTAGAAGTAATCAAAGTTGTAAGATAAGAAAGAAAACTACGAAAAAATTGTGTCACAATAGTCTAACGCGTTGCGTCGCTACGTCACATTCCCTTGCGATGAGGTTTATTCGTTTCACTTTGTACTTTGTCACTGTTTGATGAAAAAGTATGAACTATTAATTTAATATACTAAATTAAGTTTATGGTATATACTAAAAATTTCGATACACTATGAAAGGAAAAAGAAGAAATTATTGTAGATCTCAAAAATTTAATAGTAAAGTCAAAAGTAAAAATCATAATGAAATTGCCCAAATAGTGAAAAAGAAGTGGTGTAGTAAGTTATAAAAAAAAATCGAATCAACGGATACATTGTTAAATAAGCATCGATCAGGTAAGCCAAGAAAATTAAATGATGAATTTGTACGTTAATTTAAAAAGTGAAAAAAATCATCGGAACTTATCGGTGTAGCTCGTATTTGATTTATAAAAGTTTGTGTATCCCTAAAATTTATGTAGAATTTTGAGGAACCGCGATGTTCATGCACGAATGCCAAGGAAAAACCTTTTATTTCTTCCGTTAATGAGAAAAAAACTTTTAAAAGTTGCATTAGAATAAAAACATAAAGATTCACAGTATAAAAAGTGGTACAAACGGAAAGTGTAAAGAGTGGCGCAAAGCAAATGAAGAGCAACGAAAAGAACATATAATCCCACTTGTAAAACATGGAGGAGGTGGAATATATTTTGGAAGTCTATGGCTGCTTTGAGACTTGGAGAACTAATACGTATAGAAGAAACAATGAAAGCTTCGTTGTACCTCGATATTTTACGCCATAGCTTACTTAAGTGTGTTTGTCGTTTGACACTTGAAAAATACTGGATTTATTACAAGACAATGACCCAAAACATAAACCAATAAAAGTACACTAAATTTTAAAGTAGTCATACATTTCAAGGAGGAATAGAATAGATGTTTACGAAAGCCTGAATTGAGTTTAGCTATTAAAAGTAAAGATTCATTAAAAAATTCCTACTTTGGTACCTACTTATAAATATTTAAATATAAAGGTACCTACTTATAAATATCTAAGTGGGCATAATATTTTTATTAAACTATTTGCAAATGTAAATTTTTCACAACTTAAGTGTATTGAATATATCATTCAGAGGTCAAAATATGGTGCATATTTAAAAATTATAAGATCTGGGATAATCATTGTAGTTTCTATATGAACTTACCGTAGACTTCTAACAAACTCCATATTTTTCATAATTCTCGTATTTGAGTGATTTTGGAAATTAGGAGAAGAGATGAGATGATTTTTTACATGTTTTTTATAATTTGTTCATATATTTCGGTCTTTCCCTGAATATATTCTACTTGAAATTGTGAAAAAGATATTTTTGAGGCACTTATTATTAGCCTTCCAAATGATGTTACACTGAATTAAAAAGAATTTGGAGTACTAAACTCCGCCCACCTAAAATCTTCATGTAAAATACTCATATTTTTTATTGCTAGCTACTGAGATAAGTGCAGGTTAATGGTTTTCATTTCTGTTCCGAATTTCAGTTTCTACTCCGAGCGTTTTCTGGTAAAAACGGCTATGATCGACGTGCAGACAGACACTAGAATGATCTTATAAGCGTTCCTCTTTTTCTTTTAAAGTACAGAACCCTGAAAATATAAATGAAGGGAATAACAGTATTATTCATGAATATTAAGATCATATTCCTCAATCAAATATTCTAAAAAGCGAGAGAGAAGAATAAATATTTTCAGATAATTCAACAAAAATTCTTTTTCGAAATAAATCTTTTTAGGTTTCCGCAGTTATAAAAGCATGTTTTTTACTGAAATCATATAGTTTTTTAAACTGGTTTTGCAAAAATATTCCTAACGAATAAACAAACCTAATGATTAAAAAAAACTACGAAGACTTGAATGCTGAATTGTGTCTTAACCAGACAAGCAAAGCAGAGGTGTTGTTCCTTTTTCGCGCAAAGAAAATATGTTAAACGTCCGAAGTAGTGAAACCCTATAAAAACGATCGATACTGTGAACATTTTTGACTGACTACTAATCCACTTATTGACGGATTTACGGACAAAAGTGATTAAGGGAGACTTTATTCAGTAATACTGATTCGTGTCCATGTTTACTGTTAAAGGTTTTAAGGGTAACTACTTTAGTGGTTGAGGGGTTCGTCGAGGGATTTTCATTATATGCTATGTTGTTTAAAGACTAAATAACTTTCCAAGACATTTATTCAAGTTTTAACATTAAGGAAAATATTCAATAATTCTTTTTACCCATGTTTGTTTATAAATCCCATGGCTGTTTTGAAACAACTCCTGGTCTTTTGATATTGCGTGAGTCATTTTACGATAACAAGTTATAAATATCCAACTTATTGTAGAAATTTACGAACACTTCAAAATTACTCTTTTTTTTATTTGAAACTCAGTTCAATTGGTAGTTTTAGAGAAAAGCCTATGTACTTCACCGATAACTAATCAGTAAACCTTTCCAGTGACACAAGTTTATTTGGAAACAATGATTAACAAAGCGCAGACCAAAAAAAATAGAGTAATTTTACATTTATATTGCTATCAAAGAGCTTTCGGCATTGAATCTATTTCGATCAGCGCAAAACTTTTGATTATATACGACTAAAAAATATAAAAGAAAGTGCTTCTAAATCTATTTTCAATTTTTTAGTGTTATTTGTAGTTTCTTCAGTGCTAAAGAAATTGTAGTTTGAGGAGTATTCGATCCACTCATAAAAATGAAGTTATGAAAATTCTCCATGCCTACTACCTCTACTTTCAATCGATACTAGGTTAAGTGAGTTTTCATGTTTAGAAAATAACACTGAACATTAATGTGAGAGTCGAATATTGTAGAAACTTTATATATTTTTCAATTGTTTGTCGGAGTAAATGAAAAACTTCTAAGAACTGTTTGGTAAGTAGAAAAAGTCTATACTGTCAAAAAAATCCGTATTAAATTCTATATTAATAATAATATACATAAAATAATTTCGGAAGGTTTAATTATTTAGACATAATATAGCCCAGAAGTTTCATATACGCTTCAATATTAATATCATTTGAAATATAACCCTTTTCTTTAATCGATTTCTGTTAAACAAATACACATTAGAATAAGTTGAAAGATCCGAAGAAAAAAAAATTTAGTCCTAAATTATTTTTTATTACAGTTTATATTTTAAAGTTTTTACTGAGCACGATCATATAAAATTTTC
The DNA here is from genome assembly GCA_039881145.1 of Druceiella hillmani. Classification (NCBI taxonomy): domain Eukaryota; kingdom Metazoa; phylum Arthropoda; class Insecta; order Lepidoptera; family Hepialidae; genus Druceiella; species Druceiella hillmani. The sequence continues at coordinate 104,116,127 of JAYKKI010000001.1, read as the reverse complement.
TTAAATATTTCATTTTAGCTGAACACGAAGTTTTTTTATCCTTATCCTATATCACGAAAGATCATTTTCTTATATTTATGCCTGTTCCGATTTCGGAAAAATGTGATTTTCAATCAATTTCGCTGATATAATACTAACTTGCTTTTACTTAATGAGAATGATATTTCTGTAGAAAAAAAAATTAAATTTAATTAAAATCTGATTTCTAGTAGATACTAAAGAAAGTTAATGGTAGATTAATTCAACATTGTCACCTTTATTGTCGTTTAGCGCGTCAGCCTCGAAATTTGATGACGGAAGTAACTATTGTTCGGGTAATTTTACAAGTAATCTATTTCTAATATAGAGTTTTGGAAAAAGGAGATATTATTGTTGAAATATTTATTTAGACTTCAATTTCCGTCTCAAAAACAACACGTGTATCCGTTGTTTAATTTGTATCTATGTATTTAAGAAGATAGAGTACGGGTCGTAATTTTTTTTTGAAGCCTATTGATTTTCACAAAGTTTTGTCAAACAGTTTAATTTTTATAAATGAATTTCTACCAAAACTTCCATTTTTTCGTAGTCAGCTACTGTCCTCGGCCTTTTTTTGCGGATCTTCTTGCACTATTCTCTGTTCCCCAAAGTTTTTAACCTTTTTTATTAAAAATAAAAAAGGTTTTTCTTACAATAAAAAAAACGTATTGTTAGCTCTTTTGATTTTACCAACGATAACTTGACGGATGAACACGTTTACCTTGGATACTCAAAATGTTTTGTATATTTTCTGCAACTGTCAACATTGATCAATGTCTATTTTTAGAGTAGAAAAGAAAAGAGTAGGTATGTACATAAACATTTTGGAAAAAAAACGCCTTTCCATGTGCTGCATCCACGTCATAATTCTTGATGATAATACAGCATATGAATTAATAGAATCATTAAGTAAAAACTTCGATCATTGAAAATTAAACATTAATCAGCAAATATATTGAAAAGCTTTAAGTTGGAAAATTCTATCCATATATTAAAAAAATAAGTAAAAAATTTACACGTTTCAAAACGAAATCTTTTTTATTTAAAATTAATGAAAACATAAAAGGAAGCATTTTGTTTTACGACAATTTAATACCAATTAAAAGAAATTGGAAACACACGTGAGTTTTTAAATATTTCCAAACAAATTATATTCCAATTTAATTACTTGTAGTCTACTCTCTGTTATATTCTATAGCTATTTATCGACTTGGAGCAATCATGTTTCTTCTAACGTAACTGGTTAATAACCACACTTTAAATATATTCTTTTAATTTATGACCTTTATACAAGACGACACTTGAGCTTTTATATTATTTGGTCCCTCCTTTGAATTACAACACAGATCTGAAATGCACCAGGAAGCTGCTAGTATATCAAATAATTTAATGCATTTATCCTTTCTTAAGCCATATTCTACCTCAGTAGTGAAGGCTTCCTTCATTGTATAACTATTTCCCTCGATTTTGTACTTTTTCGACAATTTCGCTCCAGCGGTTCTTTTGACATAATCATACCACTGCAAATTTGGCTTTCTTTGTATCCATATGGAATTCATACTGCGAGTCCTGCTTTGTGGCGATATAACCAGCCCATCGCCACTTAAGCTTCGCAACATATTTGATGACGTCTGCGATCCGGCTTTTCTCTTTAAGCCACTCGTTCCATTTTCTATCTTTGACCTTAACCAAATTTACGACAATTTAATATGAAAACTTAAAATAAAAATGTTACCAATGTGCCGATAATCGCCGTAAAAAATTAAGTAACAACGTTTAACATTACGTAGTAAAATATTTGCAAATTTCAATTTTATTTTTCAGAATGTTAAGACATTGCCTTGCGTGTTTTCCATTTAAGTATAGAATATAAGAAATATGAAAGCCAACATAATAACCTGGTTATAGCATAAGTCTAAAAATGGTGAAACCGCCATGATTTACCAAATTATTGCTTTAAAAAAAAATAACATTATACGTACTTAAAGAGGTCTTTCGGTATACCTACCACATGCTTACAGAGAAAATTGTTCACTTCATTTCTAGTTTTGGGTCAAGGAACTACACACTGTATTATTTCGTTTAGAAGTTAGAAATCCCCTTATAGACAGGTAGATAGGTGGACGGGTGGATATACGGGCAGAGGACGTTTTCACGGTGATAGAATTCTGTTCAAAAACATCGGTTTCGCAAACCTAATGAAAAAAAAATTTACTAAAAGTTTTTGTCGAAATGATACTAATATATATATACTATATAGACTAAGGCGATATTGAACCTTATAATTTTTTAATTTGTCAATTATAAGCGATTTTAATTTGCAAACACCTCTCAATTTGATGTCAAAGTTAACATTCTTGCAGTTAAATGAAAAGCTTCAAAGACGAAAGCATTATTGGAGATTCAAACCCATTGCAAACATTACAATTCCAACTATCCCTGAAACTTTTAAGACTTCACTGACGACTGCTATTTTTCTAATAAAATGGAAAATCTAATATATTAAACCTATATAGCTTTCCCAGCAAAACCCAAAACTCCAGATCACTACAAAGCCTTGGAGTATATTGTTTATTCACATTTAGTCTAGTTATTACCAAATCACCAACTCCTTGACCCGTTTCAATCTGGATTTCGATCCGGTCACAGAAGTTCAACTACCTTACCTAAGGTCACCGGTGACATATGGCTAGCTATGAATAATAAATTAACATAAAAATTTCATGTTTGAAGTGCAAATTGGTTCAGGTAACATTACGAACATGTAGAACGGAAATAACGTAGAGGAAGTAATGATATCCTAACACATAAAAGTAAACATTAGTGCCTGAACTTGTCAGGTTACGCTCAGAGCGCTATGTAAAGGTTATATTTTGTATGGTACTTTCGAACATGTTAGTATTTTCGTGATATGAAGGACCATTATCATACCATAATCGATATACGCATTATCGACGTTATATAATTCACAAAGTTGATAATGTGAATTTGATTTATATCAGTTAAAAAAAAACTAAACTAACTAAATTAGAAAAAAAACTTAAAGTACAAGTGGAACTCCTACACATTTAGGTACACACGCAGGTTGTAATATTTAACATACTATTAATATTGACGCTCTTAATATAGAAAAATTAAAAAAATATTTCTAATAAAACATTTATGATGAAAAGGCAATTAAAAAACTGAAAAAAAACGAGAGAAAAGTCAAACGAGCCCAAATTTGGCCGCGAAGTTTGCATACTACTTCTCCTGTCTATCTTCAGATTTTTCCTGTAACAACAGTAGAAAGTCTCTATGACCACCCTCTTCATTATATCAGCTTGATGGTACTGTATTATTGCACTGTCATCAGAATTGTATAAATTTTCATTTTTAAATCGATACAACTGAAAGTAAACAGCAATATGTAAGTGAAACTAATATAGGCGTATTCTTTTAAGTAATATTTTTCATTTGTTCATAAATTGCATACGACATATTTCATAGACGCAAAATAAATATATTCATTGCCTATATTTCTTTAAATATTTAATTCAAGTTAAGTGAAATTATTTCCCAGTGAAGTGTATTGAAATAAATTCACATTGAAGTATATTGAATTAATTTCATATTGAAGTGTATTGAAATGATTTCACACTGAAGTATATAAAGTAATTTTACATTGAAGATTATTAAAATAAATTCACTTTGAAGTATCTTGTAGAACTTTCACACTGAATTGTACTAATAAAACTTCGTATCGAAGTCTAATGAAATGATTTCACATTAAGGTATATTGAATTAATTTCACATTGAAATATATTGAATAATTTTCTATTGAATATTCGGTTTTTCATTTTTTTTAAATATGTGATTAAATAGTTTGTGGCGGTACATTAAAAAATATTTTGCAGACTTACATGTCGTAAAGCGGAAGCCGTATTAAAAAAATACCTGACATTCTCGATTGCATTTAAGATTACCTCCCCAGCTAGTTCGATGAGGTCCGTGAAAAACGTTTTCCATTCTCAAGTAACGTTCGTCGATTTACTTGGAATATTTCTGTTTTCTTTCTACATTTTATATAACATATATAAATTTTATTGTCTTCTAAAATTACACCATAATAGGTTCTAAACAGAAATAATTACGGTGTCGTAGTAACAAAAATATAGACGGAAGTAGAGAAAGACAAACAGATGAAATTAAAAAAAAAATATCAACTCAAAATTTCATACCGAAAAATTATAAATAATTTTACAATAAATTTTGGTGTACGTTCATAAGAAATTGCAAATAGAGAGCTTACCTAATTCCTTTACTTTTTCAGTAAGATACTAATTAAAAATAATTTTGTTTTTGGTTTTACATGTGTATGGATTTTTAAAAATCTCTTAGAAGGCGAAGCTCGTTTTAGAATTTAAATGAACAAAAATTAGAATATTTTATCAATTGAAAGTAGCAACTTATTACCGCAAAATAGTGTTTTAAAATATTCTCTCACAGCATATAACATTTATAAGATAAATATTCCTCGGCTAAAACGGATACCATGTAATCATGAATAATTTTATCATATTTTTGACGGTATTATTATAATCTGAGAAAACTTTAAAAATTCACTATAATATTGCTCGAAACAACATTAAAAACGGTAATTACTTTTAAAAATAAAAATTACAGCTAAGTATTAGCGTGCGGTCAGTGAACTTAAGTTGTGTTATTTTGGAGAGGCGCGTTATGAGTCTGTTTCATATTATATATATATGTATATATATATACATATATATATATAGTCAAATCATAACCTTTTTTAATAACAATAGCCAAAATGTTCGCAATACTTACTTCGCTATAATCCCTTATCGATATTACAAACCAAATATCGATTTTAAAAACATTACATTCTGTGAAGACGCACTTGAAACAAACATTTTTTTTAAAATTAATATTTACTTTTTCTAAAATTTATATTTTTTACTATATTTAGATTAGAAATTACATATCTATTTACCTAAAGAAAATAGCATTCGCAAAGTTTAAACATGGGTAAATGCAAAAAAAGGGGATGTGAGCCATCCACATAACTCCAATTTGAAATTATATATTAATTAAGAAGAAATAAAAGTGAAAAAAAATTAAATCAAACGGTTTTATTGTACAATTGATGATACACTAAATGTTAAGAAATAATTATGGATGACTCACCTGGGGCTTCGATCAGACAAAAATAAAATCATGTGGCACATTTATTACTATGTTAGGTATATGAAAATTGGTATGTTATGTTACATTGTTACAAATGATTTGACTGCATTTCGAGTACACAATTAAATGAAACTACGTGATGTAGTATTATTTCTACTTTGTTTTAAGTTCTTTACCACGACCTAGGTTTCGTTGTATTACAACAATTTTGCTATTAACAATGATCTTTGCTAATAGCCCACCTGAAGATGTTGTAATATCGCTACATCATGTAATTTCATTTAATTGTGAATAATGAATTTCTACAAAATTAACGCCAAATATATTCAATACAATTCGAGTATTAAGGTTGAAGAAGATAGTCTAAAGCTGGATATGTTTTCTAAGCTCCAACAAATAAGTTTTCTACAGAATACGCCCTACGATTTTATTTTTTTCGGATCAAATATATAAGCTCGTGACCCATAATTATTTTCTAACTTTTACTACATCATTGCGTGTACAATAAAACTGTTTAATTTAAAAAGTTTTTTACTTCTATTTTACTTATTTTTTTTCTATGCTTTGTTACTTGACTTGATTTTGTTACGTATAACCGATTTACTGAAATATTGCGGGGATAGTTATGGTGCTGTAGTATTAAAATCGCTAGTCGGCGTCATAAAATAATGTAACGGAAGTCAGGTGGCAAGAGTGAGGGTAAATAGTACCTAAAAATGATATAGACTGCATGATATACTCCGAATTTACGCGTTTTTTAACTACGGTTTTCGAAAGTACAAAATATTCTAAAATCAAGAGTTATAAATTGCGGAATATTATGAAATTTAACCGCATTAATTCGACATGAATAAGCTATTTGTTTATTCATAATAAAGTAGTTCAATTCCACGTGCATATCGTTGTCTTAAATAGACGTGTTATTAGCGTTACTAAAAAGTTCTCAAAAAATAAGTCAATTGCCTTGTCTTCAATAAAACGAAATTTTATCCATAATTACGTACTTCTCCGGCTTTTTCCTAATAGTTCGCGTGGAAACGCTGCAAAGAGTATTTTTTTATATTCGTTTGTTAAGAGTATAATATATTTATTTAAAAAATGGTCATAGTTCAAACGCAGACATTATGATTTTTTATCCCAATATTAATTATCATATTCGTATTCAAAAATTGTCATTTGAAATAAACACATAAATCAAATATAATTAAAAGGTGTATCCATATAACAACGTAATGAATGTACATAAATAACAACGTAATAAATGTAATAGAGGTTAACATGTTAGGTAATTTAAATTTTGAGAACCATTTAATCCACATAATATAAAACTAATAAAATCAACCAAATGCGGGTCTGGTTCTCACATCGAGGATTTTGGCAACTAGTATGCAGTAAAATTACTTTAGTTATTAAAGGTAACATAATCAAGGTTCGTAGCGCAATCATTATTTGACAACATCTAATATGGAGTTTGAGAATATCTCCATAAATGTTACAACTTGAATCATCCTTGCAATTTTCCTACAAACTTACCTAATCTTCTAAAAACGATGTATTTTTCATGATCTTAAGTTTAGTAGTTTGAAAATAAAGATTAAAAACATATTTTTCTACATGTTTTTCAGTATATGTGGGAAAAATAATTTTGAGACCCTTAAGAAAAAATACCGTGACGTGAGAAAAGACACCGTGTGTTATGGTTATGTTTTTTTTAATTTTGAGGTAAGGAATTTGAGGATTAATTATTATAGGATAAAAATTATCTAGGAATATTAGTATAAAAAATTACTATAAAAATATTATTGTATTAAATTCACTCAAATATTAGTTTTGTGTTCTATAAATATATTTTCACCTAGCTTCCATAAATATTTTCGATAAAAATGCTTTCAAATATCATAATTACATTTCATACATTCAACGTCATCTTCTTCATTTATAAAGGTCGAGTCCATTCTGAAATGTCCTGGTGGCTTCGTTTATTATTTTTTTCCATTCAGCCCTGTCCTCGGCTTTCCTAGCAGTACATATAATTAAGAGACCTGTGAGTGTAGTAATTTGATCAGTCCATCGAGTTAGAAATCTATCGCGGGGGCGTTTACCATTGACTTTCCCGATAACAATTAGCTTTTCTAAGTTATCTGGTTTATCATTAATACACATATTTCTTAAAATTCAATAATAGGGAGTGTTTTTTAAATGAAAAAAAAATTGACGATAAATACAAGGCGACGCAAATATAATTAATATCACACCGAGAAAAATAATTTGGAAAATATTTAGTATAATTTAGCAACTATTTTAAATCTTTGTATAGTTATATATATTTAGTAATAAATTGTTCCCCACTTTTCAAAATTGAAATTAGAGCAGCGCTCAAAATTATTTTTAAATTTCGACTATATACAAAATTTTCATTCTAATTATCTTAATCCGACAAATCAAATTAATGTTTAGTAGAAAATTCATAGCTGTTTATAAAATCCTTGCCGTAATTAACAAATTTCTATATTTGCTTCAAAGGAATTGAATCTCATCATTAATTTTTCCAAACTGGGAATACTTAACTACGATCTAAAAATATTCTATTGTATTAAAACCAGCATTTTGATTTGGTCTCTCAATAAATGTGTCTTTTGTACTTATCGTTAAATCCTTTATGTACTTATGGTTTAGGTTGTTGTCATGTTAAAAGTACAATCCAGGTGGCATATTCTCTTTACCATTAGACAAACTGTGAGGTTTTGTACATTAGTCAATTCATATTAAGCTCAATTGAAAGGATCTAACTGGGTAGCGAAAAAATAGCCCCGAACCATCCGCCATCGTGGGCAACCTCCGTCTTTGGTATCTTTGAATAATAGAATAGCGAGCGTATTCCATCTCATCCCATGACATTAAAGTAAATTTGCTTTCATAACTCCGTAATAAACGTATTCATAATATATCTATGATTTTTTTTGAAAATGAAAATCTTTTCTTCCTATTCTTTGCGTAATAAAAGATTTCTTTGTTGTTCTCCGTCCACGTAGTCCGCTAGATACAAGATATTTCTTGACAATGGGAACATGATCTTTTATGCCGTATTTTTAATTTAATTTGATTTTTTTATTTATTTTATTCCTAGTTCACGAACGTCGGTCACGGATAATCTTTCTGTTAAATTGTATTTTGCAGGGGTAATTTTTCTGCGACTCTTACATCGCTTATTTTTAACAGTCTTCTCTAACTTATATATCCTATTCTACACATCGATTATAGTTAGGTTGTCCCATAATTTTTCTTCGTTTTAGTAATAGGCAAAATACATGTAATTTACTTTGTGTCATAAGATAATTTATTGAATAATATATGATTCACTCTTTTTAGTAACATATTGATAGAGGTGTATTTCCATATTATTAATTGAATTATATCTTTTACTGCGGATATAATTTATTAATTTAAAAAAAAAGTAACAATGAAAATATGTAATAACTGGTGAATATGAAGAAATTGATAGCACATGCCATAACTTATATGTATATGCCATAACTTATATGTATATGCCATAACTGCCATAACTTATATGTCGTATGCCATATATGCCTTAACTTATATGTCGTATGTGCCAAATGTGACATGTCGTATGTGTATGTGCCATATGTGTCGTATGTGACATATATGCCATAACTTATATGTCGTATGGTTTGCTGTTTTATCTCTGAAGAAGCATTCAATGTGGAAACATATCCAATAATATTTGGCTTTGTCAAGTCGTGAGGAAATGATATATTTGAACGATTAAACTAACTCAAGTTTCATCAGGTGATTATGGACCTTTATCCGCGGAAATATGGGCTACTTCACGAACAGTATATTTTCAGATTTCTTCAACTTTGACTTGGATAAAATTCGTGTCTATATTGAGTAAACTCTGCGAAATGGGAGGCATTTTTCAACTCACATGATAAATTTACTGTCTTTGAATTTTCTAAACTAATTACATTTTTCAAGACAGTAGCCAGAGCACTTTATATTTCTATGATTTATGAGGATGTTGCCACAAGGCAACATCCTCATAAATCATAGAAATATAATTTTCGGTATCGTTAGCAGTAAAACATTTTTTTTTAAATTAGGAAAAACTACACGTCTCGCAAGTTTGTTTTGGTTTTTTTTATAATTTAATAACGGAAAAAAGGGTTAATAAAGGGGTAAAATATTTTTCCTCAACAAAACATGCTTGAACTTAATGTCTGAGATAGGTTACGGTAAATTTATATAAACACTACATGATAAAAGCAAAAGGGTCTTATGGGACAACGTAAATATATTACACTTGCTATTGTTTTTCTAATAGCAAATCTTAAAAATAATTTCTTTATCAGAGCATTGTTTTCAATCATCAGAAGATTCATATCTTCTAGATTGGATACGAAGATCGAAGCTAAGACTATTATTTAACAGTTGGATGTTATAACGTCCATATTCATATGATTTAGAAATTTATATCTAATTTAAAAATTACATATTTCATAATTAACAAGTTATTATTTTAGATGCCCAATATAGGCTAAAATAAAAACCACTTATGTTAATCAACGACGACAGTGCTATGAAATTATAAAAAGTTATTATGACACAAATTTAAATTCTATTTACGAAATAAATTGGAGTTGAAGCGTGAAGCGCGGCATATTTATTATTTACGTTGAAAAGTATCTTGATAACAACAAACACTTTTTCGTTTTCCAAAAATTACTTATTCTAAGAAAAGGTCTTTCATGCAATTTACTATAATTTCTGTAATTTACCAATAATAAGCCTTTTTTATATATAACGAGCTATGCATTCTAAAGAATGTAAAACTTAAGCTAAAAAACATTTAGAGAAATAATTTCATATCAAGTTTTCGCACTTCCTAGACACAGTATCGTTAAATTTTTCAATAATTATTCGTTATGGTATTTTTGGTACCTTGAAGTAGAAAAAAATTTTTGGTAATAATTGTAAAGAAGCCACGAATACAATTAGGTTTCATAAAGATATAATAGTAATAAGATATTGGTAAAAAGTTGGCTACGCAATCGTAAGAAATGATAAATATGGTAATACAATGATGGACTTCTTAACAGCAAAGAACGCAGAATATTTCCATTTAATAATTGAAATATTAGTTTTTTATTTAACTAAGAATTTTATTAATTGTATTATTGGAAAATATTGTGTAATCACCAATATTCCATAACTTCTCTTTTATTCAGAAGATTCATATTCAACAACCCAGGATTATTCTGCACTGGACTCGTTAATATTAATTTTCACATAACATTAATATTATATACATATATATATATATATATATATATATATATATATATATATGTATATATAAAATGAACTCCGTAATTAAGTATTTTACAATTACTGAAATATTTTATTACTTTCTTTTTTACACAAACCTAATTAACATACATAAATGCTAACGTAAAATAAAATATTTCTCCCACACATATTAATGATACGTTATTGATCGGTATGAAATATAATAATTAGAGCTGTACAAAAATGTCGGAAGTATCAAATAAAGACCTTTTACTAACATTCCGCCTCATCCTTTAATGCAACCGAAAATTTCAAAACTCGGAATAACGTAAAACAAACTTTTAATTTATAAACAAATCTTAATCACGATTCGAATACAGCGAGCCGAGTGGCGGTTGAGAACAGACCAACATCTCGTCCTCGACAAATTTTCATATCGGAAAATTCCTTCCGAACATTTTCCAGCAGCGGCGCCGTTCGGTTAATTAAAGCGCTTACTGCCGGCCTGCTAGCGGGCGCTGTAGAGCGACGTCGAACAAGCCGCCAACACTGTCTCCCATGTCGGTTGTGGATTTACAAAACTTTGACCGCTCGCCGTCAGTGCCAGTCCCTTGTTTCGGCTTTTCGGCCATGTCGTCCCTTATTTACATTTACGCCCACAGATCGGCGATGTAAGGGCTCGGACGAAAGTTTTTCGCTCAAACGTCAGGCGGGGAGAGATATTTTGTGTCAAGTTTTTAGGGAGCCAAGTTTAATTTTTTGCCAGATAAACGGGGCAGAGTTTTTACGAGGATTTAAGTTACGGTTTGATGAAAAAGTGCTTGACATATTCGATGATTAGTTTTAGCAGCAATACAGTGGAATAATACATTCCAAATATAAGCAGTTGAAGTTTACGAATTGTAATAGCTAACGAATTGTAATTTCTATAGGACTAAATCATTTACGTAAAATTTTTTAAATTAAAAATAAAAGAAACATTTAAATTTGACGTCAGTTAAAACAAATGTAATATTTTAAAATGTTTTTTGACACTTTAGAGCAACTCTTTGAAATTACGCTGCAAAGAATATAAAAACACAAAACATACCTTTTAACAGAATATCGGTAAAACTGCATATCATGAAACGCCACAAATTCAATGTCATTTAAAATAAACTAATATAAGATGTTTTAAAACCAAATGGTATAAAGTTAAAATTGTTTAATACTCTAATTTAAGTTATTAAACCTTCAGGATACATACCTACCTATGTTCTAATTGATATTAAAAGCGTTAAATTTAAAGAAACCAAAAAGTGATCAATTTAATGCCTTCTTTATTAACCATCACAGTTTAAACTATTTGAGAAACCTGTGTATGCCTAAAATGAAAAGGTGGGTATACTTTAAAAAAGTAGTTTAAGCAAATGTATTCGAATTCCAGTGAGCTTCATTTCAATTGTCTATCTCGGCAGTGTAGACAGATGATGACCTGTAGTGACCTGCGTTTATATAACATGTAGTTTATCAGAAAGAAGTCAGCATCCTAAATATAATTCGGAAAAATAATTTGATTATGCCGAATTATATTTAGGATGCTGATTTCTTTCTGATCAATAATCATATTCATATTAGATGTGTAATCATAATCATATTAAATTTTTAAATGTGTTACAGAGTATTTAACTATGGTACACTATGGGGTACTAACACATGCACGAATTTTACAATTAAATTATCGAATCGAATACGACGGGTCAAGTTATGACAAAATTTTGGATAAAATAATAAAACAACAATTTTTATTGAACTATCTATGTACATGAATTTGTAAGGAAACAAAACGCAACTTACCGGGCATAATATAGAGAATTATATCTGTATTCATGCAGATGTGAATATTATACATGTACAAAGACGTTGAAAAGAAATTCGACTACACAAATGCGAGTTCTTCATCTTCGTAAAAAAACTTCGCGAGCGGTATCAGATATTAAAGTTAAATTTATGCAGAGTAACAATATAACAAAAAATTAAGGTTATGTATAGAAGCGGTAATTAAAATATGCAGGCGTTATTTTTTCATAGATTTGTTAATAAATTCAAAACACTTTGCTACTTTGGGTTTTATTTCGATATATCTGCCAATTTTGTTTCACCGTATTACTTGTACTACTGGTGTTAGTAGTTAATTTTTATTGACAATTTGTAGCTAAACGATGATATTAAATCGTCCTTGGAACATACAGTAAATACTGGCATCATTATGGAATGTGTACTTCTCGCAGTACAACAGTTTGCAAAACCAAATGAGTTTGAAATTGGCACCTGTACAATTAGCAGTAAAATAAATTGATTGTCTAAAAAACTTGGACTAGTTATGCGTTCAAACTTATCTATATATAGAATAGTTTTAAAGAGAAAAAAGGACGATTTGTTTTCTTAGGTAAAAAACAACTCAGGACCAAGTTTAAATTCTTAGCTTAAAAAGATGTGCTTTGTCCACTTTTTAATTCACTAATATGATTAAGAAATCGCTATAAACACTTCTAATGTTATAGTTTAAAAACTTCGAACTATTATGTCGACATCTTTTGACTTTCTTGTTTTTCTCAAATATTTATTATAAATTTAAACTAAAACAGATTAAACAGATTTTAATATATAACCTTTATCTTTTAGGATCTTCCATATATTGCCATTGTTATCATACATTTGCATAATTTTACTACAGGTTTTGTGAAAATATTTTATGCTTATAATCTTGGTAATATTTTCCTTCTTATTTTTATTGCGATCTGGCTTGTTTTGGCTTGTGACAGCTGGGCCTTTTATATGACCTTATTTAATTTTTTGCTGTCATATGTAATGTATTTAAACTTGAACCACATTAATCCGTTGCAAACAACCAGGGTCTACACTTTTGCTACATTAATGCGCAGTGTCTTCAATGTCATCATTTGGATAATTTTAAGAATAATATGGAAGGAAGCAAACTTTGTAAATTTCCTATCCTTCGTTCACTTTTTCTTTCTATGTACTTCCATCAAAATGATGAAAGTATTGCGTTAGCATTCAGGACAGGATCAATAAAAGCAAGGGAAGAGAAGTGTATTCAAAAAAATATCAATAAACTTAGAAGACCTAGAAGTGTGTGTATCACAATCACTCATTTGATGAAAGTTTTATAATCCAGAATTGTCGCCGAACCACTTTTTTTCCTTTTAATCCATAATAATTTTAATATAATATTCTCCTATATGTATTTGATTTATATACTTGCTTTTTCCTTTCATTTTATAATTATCTTATAATTTATACAAAATATTTTCGATATAGCATATCAATATATATGTGTGTAAATTTATAGTTAATTCTTTTCTTGTTTACAGAGATTTCAAATAAATAAATATTTTTGTCTCATTTTTAAGACCATCCTCCGAGGAGCGACTCCTTGTAGTAAGAAAATTAATATAAGGTGGAGCATAGAGGCCTATTTTCTGGTATAATCCTATTTATTTTGAGGCTAGTCTAATGAAAAACCTGGACCTTAGCTGGAACGAATTCAAAAAATTCGTTTCAATTAGTTTGAAGAGAAAATAATGACACCTCTCTTCTGTTCTCCATTTCCTTTATTTTCTTTTGATGTAAACCTTCTTCCTCATGAGATGCACACGGATATGGCATTACATATTTTCATTTCTAAACGAAATATATGGTGTCGATCTTTTCGAAGTTTTCATGACTGAAAGAAAAGGTTGTGGCCCTGATGATAGTTTTAACCGTGACACAATTAAATAATAATAACCAATACACTAGCGGTATATTTTCATGTTGAAATCGACGTATTAAAATAAAACCACCGCCAGTAACCGTCAATATTTTTGCTACTGTAAAAAAAAATAATTAAAACCAAAAAAAAAATACTTTTCAGGTAATTATTGCGATGTCTATAGATGACCGACCTGGGTTATGGCTATACCGGTAGTATTTTACATGACTCGCACGGTGAGCATTCGGTCTTGAATATGTATAGTTTTTGCTCTATGTATATATATATATATATAGCCTTGAATAGGATATGCTATGTTTTAAGCAGTTTTAATAATTTGTCACAAGCAAGACTATAAAAAGTGCACCATTATGAATGTCATAAAACATTATAAAATATATGTTGGTTTCTTACTGAAATAGTTCATGGAATTTATTTTTAAATGATTAATTAATTCATTTTTAAATGGTTAACTACATCATCTGTAGGTGATATAGTAGACTATCATTTTTCGAATAATACTTTAGGTTAGAGTCTACAAATAAATAAAAAGTGTTAACGAAGTAATAAATAAAACAAATCTTCCCTAGGAAAACGAGATATAAAAACGAAATATTTTGTTCAATATTAAGTCAATCCTGTTTTAAATAGACTGGATAATTTCATCGAATAATCTTGATTAATACCGTTTAATAATAGTTCGACGTAACGTCTGTCTGCCTGCAAGAACGCGATTTTCACAGTAACTACTCTGATCTTGATCCTCATGAAATTAAATGATAGAGTGATCTTCCTTGACTTCTACAGGTCAAATCAAGTTTCCATTTTATGCTATGGTTTTGGTATCGCATAATTTCTAAGCTATGACTTGTTCTTATAAATGACAAATTAATGATATAGTTAATTTGTCTTGATCCATATGAAATTAAATTTTAAAGTGATCTTCCTTAACTTCTACAAATCAAACCAAATTTCCATTTTATGCAGTGGTTTTGGTACCGAATAATTTCTAAGCTATGACGGTGCTTTTATATATGCAAAATTATTGATGCAACCAATCTCTCTTAATCCTTACGAAATTAAATTTTAGGGTGATGTCCCTTGAGTTCTACAGGTAAAATTTCCATTTAATGCTCTAGTTTTGTATAGAACGATTTAAAAGCTATGATCTTATTTTTATTTATGAAAAATTATTGATAAAATCAATCTATCTTAATCCTTGTCAAATTAAATTTTAAAATATTCTCCCTTAACTTCCACAGATCAAATCAAGTTTTCCTGTGATGCCATAGTTTTATATCGAATAATTTAACAGCTAAGACCGTGTTTTTATGCCAGCAAAATTATTGATTCAAGTCACCCTATTTTACTAAAATAAGAAGTAATAATTTGTATTTATTTTCTATCTTAAAAGTGTGAAGTAAAATTTTTCCTTATTCGTTTTCAATTTAAACCAAATGCAAGTCTATTATTTTTAATAAGAACATTCAAATGTTTTCCAATTAAAGAAATAGTATATATGAAAACAATATATTTTCATCGCATAAATAAATAATAAATATGAATAAGTAAATTTAAAATTATTTCATTGAAATTAATAATTCAATTTATCATAATCTATTAGACTTGTGTGAAATTTTTGTTCCTTTAAATGAAAATTTATGATAATTTATTTAATTTTTAAAATTTATATATTCATATTATTCTATTTAAATAAAAAATGTTTGATTTTCTATATGTATATATATATATATATATATATATATATATATATATATATATATATATATAAATATAGAAAATTTACTGTCCGCGCAAATTTATTGTGGTGTATATACAAATTATTACATTTAAATTATATATATGCATACATCTTGTTAAAAATTAAACCCTCGGAAAAAAACCGAGCTAAAAAACTCCACATAAAGCTAAATTTGAAATATGTGAAGGTAAAATATTTAACTTTTAATTACATTAAATTATTAATTTATCTTATAAATACAATTTCTCGTGTATCATTTATCAAATAAATAATATCTGCTGCATACATAAACAATGCAGCCTGAATAGTCGCATGAAAAACAAATGATTATAATCTATTCTTAAAATACTTATTAATTACTTATTAATTCTCTTTAAATAAATTTCCTATTCAAATTTAGTAACTATTTCATTTATAAATATAATTATAACTGACGTCGAATTAATATATAAAAACCTGCAGATACTAAAGTTGACGAATGAACTAAAGCAGAAACTGTTATAGGAGCAGCTACTGCATTAAGAAATCAAAAGAAAATGGAATCTGAGCAGTTTTATTTATAGCAGCTAAAACTGTTATAGATAAAATATATTTTACACAATAATTAATATTATAATGAAAACATAACCAATTTGATTTGAAAGAGCAGTGAATAAACTTGGATTATATGGTTTTGTATTTTGATGGTAAATAACTAATAAATAAGAAATTAATTGTTATTCGTTTAAAGTTAATTAAAAATTTAGTTTATTATGTATAATCATTAATAATACTATTGACAAAACAAATAATAAAACTAAAGTAATAAATCGATTAAAATTTATTTTCAATCTTAAAATGTTTCTACACAAAATTAATAGAGAATAATGATGTAAATAATAATAATAATATAATATACATAAAAATATAATAATAACACTTTTTTAAATAAATGTTATCTTTGTTTTTATTAGTATATATATTTTGAATATGTATACTAATAAAAACAAAGATATATTTATAATTATTGTTATCATAAAAAATAGTAATTTTTTCAATTGTTTTAGAAGGATTATTTGTAATGTTCTTCAAAAAATCATGAATTGCTTCAATTGAAATATTTTAATATGATTTAAATTTGTATTATTAGATTTTTTGTACATTAATTATACTATTTATTATTATTACGATATTATAATATTCAAGGATATATTTTAACTATGATAAAACTTTTTTAACTTTCTTAATTTATTTATTATTTAATTTGCCATTGTAAAAATTACAAATATTACTTAAGAACCTTTGCAATTTTTTAAAACCACCGCTTCGAAAAAGCTATCCTTTTATCAAAATTATTAATAATTCTAGAATATAGATTTTCGTATGTAAATAAATTAACTGTTTCAGCAAAATTCACAAAAATCCAAAAATTCCCTTCATGACCATTTCCATAAAATATTTAATCTTGGTAAAATTTTGAGTCATTATTAAGATTTACAAAATTACTCGAAATTTAGATAAAATTTCTTTCCATCCATATTTTTTTCAAAATTTTTTATAATAATAATAATAATATTAATTTTATTAACTTTATGAACCCTTATATATTAGGAGACCCTGTTATTTTATCATTGCCAATCCCTTAATAACTTATATTCATATCCAACCATAATGATACTTTACTTTTGTATTTGGAAATTTAAAATCAATTCCTATTGAATTAAGTGTAATTGCATTAAATAAATTTGTTGCTATTTTATTTATTTAACTTTTACTTTTTTAATAAATTCCGAGGCAAAAAAAATAAATTATACTTTCGCTTTTAAATTTATTAACATTGTTATGTTAACATGAACATTGAAAATCCTTAGAAGACATATATTAACTATTTAAAATTTTTCTTACCATTATTTTGGAAACAGAACATAGAAATAAATTGTTCTATTAATATATACTATTTATTAATTAAAATATTAATGATAGTAAATATAAGAGTTATACAATGAAAAGTTAAAGTAAATAAATTTTCATAAAATTGTCATACAAATAATTAATGTCCAACGAAATCAAATAAACATATAAGAAATAATAAATAATTTTAAATAAAAAGAAGATATATTATGTCCACCTAAATATCATACTATAAATGACATATTTACAGATAAAACTCTTGAATATCCGGCTATAAAAATAAAACAAAATCACCCCTCTACTTTCTAAATTAAACCCAGAAACTAATTCCCTTTCCCCTTCTGCAAAATCGAAGAGTAATAAACGATTTGTTTCTGCTAATTTGGAGAAAATTAATATAAATATTAGGGAAATATTAACTTTATGAATCATAATTATTCTTCACATTCATTAAAGATCATTAAATTAAAATCTAATATTAATAAAATAGGTGGTAATAAAATCAAAACTATCTTTACTTCAAAATAGAAAAGTTTGAACAACCATCTATAGCCGCCCCTTAATTTGAATTAGATTATCATTCAACAATTATAACAAAATAATCTCCTATTCTTATACAACACAAAAAAAAATTCTTACACCAAAAAAAATTATTTTTATTATAAGAAATAATAATTCAAATTGATAAAGATATAAAAATTCTAGCAATAGGAGGATAATGAACAGGTAAATTAAGAAATATTTGATATTCTGAAATATATTTTTTTATTAAAAGAATTTAACAGCCTCAGCAAGGTTTCAAAATTCCTGAAATTTTCACTTTATTATCCTATTTAATATACTCTAAAATGTTGATTACCAATATAGTAAAAAAGGCAACACCAATTAATACACCTACAATTAATAAAATTATTCCAATAAAAATTATAATAAATTCAAATATTATCATAAAATTATTTAAACATTCTAATTATTTATAAATTATTTCTAAATTTAATACAATCATATTTATTAACAAAATTGTGCCTTTCGTACCAAAATATATCATGTTTTTAAAGTTTGAAAAACACACTGCGTTTAGAAATAGGTTCCCCGGTTTGAACTCTTACATTTAATTTATAATTTAACATTTAATTTTTACCTCAATCGAACATACAGATCTCAATCTTTTCTTTTAATGAGAACTAAAAAATAAGGTTATTTTCACAAATGTAATTTATTCTTTTAATCAATAATAATTGATCAGTAATTCAGAAATTTATATGAATTTATAAATAAAAGTTAAATTTAATAAATTTCTATTTTTAAATATAACAAAATAGTTATATTTAATTAAATGTTATTTTCAATAAATAGTTTAATAAAATAATTAAACATAAAAAGCAATGGGGTCTTCCTTCTTTTAAATATATTTTAGTTTTTGAATTAAAAAAATTAAATTATATAATTTAATATGAAGCAGTCAATATTTGTTTCAATCATTTATTCCAATCTTCAATTAAGCGAATATTTATTATGCTCCTTTTGCACAATAAAATTACTGAGGCACTTAAAAATATTTTAAGGGAGTAGATTAGACTTTATATTAATATTCAAAAATATAAACGTTGCTTTTGGGTAGGAATTTAAGGTCTAATCTATTAAAAATATTATATTTATATTTAAAATATTTATTTCACTCTTATACGCGAGATACATTAAATGAATTTATACACGAGATACTGATTTCAAGTTACCTATAAAATGTTAATTAACTGTAATCACATTTTTTGTTTTTGACTAATTATACTAGCGATTTTAAAATTATTTTTTTTAAAATAAATGAAATAAATTTAAATTTCTCAAATTAGCGTAAATTATTATTTTAACAAACTTCAAATTAAACTAAATACTTTATAATGCTTTATTTTGTCTTTCTAGAAACAATATCTCTGTTTTAATACGATTTATTTCAACTTTTAAATGGAAGTAAGAAATTATAATACATTTTAAATATATAACGGATAAACCATTATATTTTTAATGATAAATTGTATCTTGATCTGATTCATATTTTTTATTTTTAAATATTTTTATTTTTACGAAATATTTTCTTAACGACCATATATTAACTCTAAATAAAGTAAATTTAATATTAATATCATTTAATAAACACATTTCTCTAAACTAAAATACTGCCAAATTTCTTAACTTTAAAAATAAATTTACTAACGTATTGTCATAAGGGGAGAAATGAGGCAAGGGTTGCTGCTATAGCATTACCAGCATGACAATACCTAAATGAAGTCAGGGTTCAATATGTTTTTTATGGTGGTTAATATAGAAAGAATCCTTTCCTGTCAATGCTAAAGTCGGGGCCAGTCGTTATTTTTATTTAACATGGCAATAGTCTACGAGCACAAGGAGTAGTGTCGGACGAGTACGAATGATATATATATATATATATATATATATATATATATATATATATATCCATAATCGAATGTTTAGTAAAAGTAATTATAAATTACGACAGTTCATTCCAAGAAAAGTGGACTGGAAATAAGTTAATTTGATAGATAATCAATTCCCGAATTCTATCATACTTATGTCGGACGAGAGATTACTCAAAACTTATAGACATGACCTAGGTAAAGTTTGAAACATGCATGCAACATTTCCGAGTTATTCAAAAATATTTTCCTTTTAGGAAGATTTCAAAAACCTATGTAGCCAAAAAAACATGTGTGTTATATAAAATGGGGTGAACTATAGATGATATATACACACACACACACACACTAATATGTATATATATATATATATGTATGTACATATATATATATATATATATATATATATGTATGTATGTATATATATATATATATATATATATATATATATATATACATAAACGTGTGTGTATGTGGAGTATTCGTTCTGATCATACATAGTCATTCAGCATTACTTCCATTAGATATTATGTCTATAACGTTTATTATTTTGAATATTTGGATTTGGTACGTTATTGATTATAGTAATTACTGGATAATATTAGTTATACATAATCAGAGCATCTATAGATATTTTCATAATCAAATGATTCCCCTGGCATTAAGCGTAATCGTCCATCGCTGAAAAAAAAAATAAAAATAAAATGGATAAAACAATATAAATGTGGCTGACGTACAGTATGTGATCAACTATTTAGAAAATTGGTACTGAATCAAAATACAGGGTGTCCAGTGGCAGATTTCAAAGTTTAAACAAACATAGTTTCTGAACGCAACACATAAGAGTGAAGCGCAAGCGTGCGGATATTTTAGTAGCCATGGAACAGTGGAGTGGAGAGCGCTTTTGCCGTCGAGGCGTACATTTCGAGTGGATTTTCGCCGTCTGTAGCACGCCGCCAATTTAATAATCGTTACCGTATTCGTCGATTACGTGATGGACCTTCGATCAACCTCATTCAGTCATGGGTACTAAGGTTCAGAGCTAAAGGATCAACATTAAATAGGCCCAGGCCAGGACTTATACCATCGGTAGCCACGGATGAAAATGTCGAGCGTGTTATGGTTTCTGTCGTTGAAAATCCCCGTTTATCACTGCGTACACGTTCATCGATATTGGGAATTCCGAAATCAACTTTACAAATAATAAATTAAAAGTAATAATGCGAAAAAAGCTCAAGTTCCATCTGTATAAAATTCAAATTGTTCAAGATTTACACGATTCTGACTGAATTAAGAAAAACTTATGCGGAGGTGATGTTGTTGAGATTTCGTACTGCTACCCGGATGGGCAACATATTCTTTAGTGACGAAGCTCACTTTCACATTGGAGGATATGTGAATAAGCAGAACTTTCGTTACTGGGATGTCCACAACCCAAGGCAAACGCATCAAGAGCCTTTACATAAGCCTAAAGCAACAGTCTGGTGTGCCATGTCTGCTTCTGCATACATTTCTTTGACTTTTTCAGAGTAGAACTACAGAATAGTTAATCCTTCAACCAAAACACATGGTTTCAGCAGGATGGGGCCACAGCTCACACTGCTAATGTGTCCATGAATGAAGTGCGGCGTTATTTCCAGAAAAAAACATATCCCGAAACGGTACCGTACCGTGGCCACCTAGGTCACCCAATTTAAGCCCATGTGACTTTTTCTTATGGGGATACTTAAAATTCGTTGTTTACAAAATAAATCTGAGCACTGTGACACAACTTAAAGAAAATATTCGAGCCGATGTCAGTAGGATACCCCAGTCGCTCTGCAAACGCGTTTTTGAAAACATGCGTGCTAGACTCGAAGAGTGTGTCAGACTCGATGGCCGCCATTTGGAATACGTGGTTTTTAAAAAAATAAAATTATATAACTAAAAAATTATATAGCATCTTTGCTAATATCCCACCTGAAGATGTTGTAATACAACGAAACATAGGTCGTGGTAAAGAAATTAAAGAAAGTAGAAATAATACTATATCACGTAGTTTCATTTAATTGTGAATAATGAATTTCTACAAAATGAACGCCAAATATATTCAGTATGTTAGTTTTAAATTCACACTAATAAGTATTGTTCTAATTTACTTTATGTTTAGTTCAAATTAATAATTTTGAATTGACATTTAAATATAAATAGCCTCGTAAATAGTTAATAGTCTCAGTCATAGTTTTATATTTCAGTAAGAAACTAAATGTAAATTAAAACTCCAAAATAACAATGATCATAAGTTTTTAAATCGGATATTTATCTCTATGAACTGAAATTTTCATTGTCTCTGAATACGGTTAAAAGCCGCATTCCAGAATGTCTGTTTCACCGTTTAATTTAATCTGAGAATATTTGCTTAACGCAGATGATGGAAATATTTCAATGGACTTAGGAAAGTTAATTTTTTTAATAACCTAAAAAAATGGTCAAATATGCCAAACAGAAACAAACACCACAATAAACAGAATGTAATTTTCAACTAAGTATATTATGCGTTTACTCTATATTTATAATTTGCTTTTACTATGATTTTAAATGAAGTTACGTCTCTTGCAAAAGTGGTTATATTTTAAAGTAATAAAATAATTTTAAAATTATTTAATATTTTGAGACTAAACCTAAGGCATGATAATTTTAGAAAAACATAGGATATGGTATTTGAAAGTCAGAGTAAGAACTGTAACATTCTCAAAACTAGAAAGGAAAGCATATATACATTTATATAATTAACTTAGTATATTTCTCTTAAATATTAAAATTATAATAAATAGTAAATTAACGAAACAAATTAAAAATACGTGCGCTTAATCAAATGTATTTGCTTCCTTTCATCATTCATTAATTTAATAAGTACGTATTTCATTTCGTGACATTTGTGTTTAAAAATTTGTTCACAATTAAAATAAACAATAATTAAAATTATTTTTTTTTAGATTGTATTGTACTTTAATTTTAAGTTCGATTCGAGTACCTTTCAGTGTACAGCTTAAGAGATTCACCAATATTTTAATTGCAATAAGCATACACTTCAAAAAAAAACTGACGTGTTCACTAATTTCACTCACTCATGAATATATTACAAATATTTAACAAAAACTATGGATACGCTTTATGCAATAACACAAATCAAAACTCCCATTCTAAAAATAATTACTATCTCCTCAAAAAGATTGAAATGTTCTAAACCTTAGAGATATATTTAGAAACTATAATTAAAATAAGGCTAATATTATTACTGAGAACCAAACAATAATTTAACTAAATGTTAAATTTAACAAAATCCCAATAATAGTTATTCAAGTAAGTTCTAGTTAAAAGTTTTCTTGTGTTCTTTGATTGAGATTCGATAATTAACTAAGAATTAAATATAAATTCATAGGCTTTCGATAACGTAATATAATTAACTGTAATAATTTTCATCGGAAAGCCTCTTGTGATCCACTTTGTTAAAATATTTTTTCCTCTTATAACTTGAAACCAAAACATAACTTGTCTCAATTTAAAATTGTTTCTTCTTTTACGTCCGCTGTTATTTCCTCGTTACAGTGATTACTTCAAATATTTAAACTATTTATTACTGGTACCTACCGAGACATAAAAATAGAAAAGCGCGGTTGGTATAAGAAATGACAAAACGAGGGATATGGTTTAGGATAGAGAAATATGACTTAACACACCGTTGCTTACGTACGGTGGCTGGTGTGAAGATATAAATTGATATATTTTTATAAAAGTGTTTTATAACATTTTTATAAAAGCAAAGATTTTGAATTTAAATATGTTTACATTTAGAGTCCATGTTATGCAAAAGATTATACAGAAGTTTTATACAAAAGGCGAAATAAATAAGCAACTGAGAACTCAAAAACAAACTTAGAGATGTCATCAAATACATTAATAATTCTTGGTTTAAATTAAGATTTTAATTGCATATAATCTGAATTAAAAAAAATAAACACACGTTGAATTGCAAATTACAAGACTATGAAGCAAAAAATAAATGTAAGGTATGTTTCCAAAATTAAAATTTACTATTTTTACACGAGTATAATAGACCGGTATGATGAATAGAAATACACTTCTATTACTTCAAATAGTTTTATGACTTTCAAATGTTTATTAAGTGTGGACAAAATAAAAGTAAAAACCGTGCACGTTTGGTCACATTATGTGCAAAGATGCATTTATGAAGCGGTTGGCAGTTTATGGATGAGTAGAGGACATCCATAGCCAATCAACGACAAGGTGACCTAATCTCGTAAAAAAACTCAGACATTTCGAGTATTCCCTTGAAGCCAAAATAAAATCGAGAGGGACACGTCGCTAAAATATGTACATTGTTGAACTAGCAAAGTTTATAGCATTATGATATATTCACGCTAACAAAATGTAATGAAAATAATTCTATTACTACGGTTCTGCTCACTTAGATATTTTCTCCTATACATTACTAACATTCATTAAATAATTTTCCAATGTCCAAAAAATCTAAATGAAATATTTACCCTTTCTATACTAGTATATGCAGTACTCAATGAAAAATACTAAAAAATACGCTATATTTTTCGGAATTCGTTATTGTTGGAGAATTCAGATACGGAACCCAAATAATTTGTATGTAAAATAAGTTGCATGAAGAAAAGTTTTCAAAGAACATCCATAAGTAGTAAGTTTTCCAAATGTAAAGGCACGCCTCTGTTATTAATGTATAAATAATTGCTTTAAATTTAGCTTTACATGAAAACGATTATACTCATAAAGGCCGTTCTGATTCCAATTAGGGTAATAATATGGCATTAACCATAATAAATGATATCCGTATGTTAGTTTTCGAGCACAAAAAGCCATACCATTAACAAGTCATGTGTATTTTTCCAGATGTGAACTTCAGGCCCAGATTAGCTGTTACCGAAGGTAATGTATATTTTATCTTCATTATTTTTCTTATTGTGAAATCAACATACATATATATTGACTTACTAGTTTCTACCCGAATTTTTGCAGTAGTAATATTGTGACCAAATTATAAGCAAGAGAAAATATTGTATGTTATTTCACAAAAATAATGCTTCGACTTAGAAGTTCGAGTTACTCGATAAAAGTTAACACTTCTTAAAGTCACATATATGGTAGTATTCTTTCAAGTAAATATCTAATGAACATCTCAAAAAATTAATGCTATCTTTCAGAAACTAATTTATGTTTTGGGATAAAAAGTGTTTTAATATAGGTCAAATATTTGCATGACAAGTTTCGTGCAAATCTGTTAACTGTTAACTGCAAATCTGTTTTTGACTAAGTAAATACCTAATGAACATCTTAAAAAATCAATGATGTCTATCAGAAACTAATTTGTGTTTTAGGATAAAAAGTGTTTTAACTTGGGTTATCATATATTTGCATGACAAGTTTCGTTCAAATCTGTTTAGAAATTAGGGAAATAGAGAGTTCATATATCCATCGTTCCAAAACTTTACATTACAAACATCTATATTCATATCTAAAATAACATAATACTGAATTGTCAAAAGATCCCTGTTAAACACGTAAAAAAATTAGTAAATTAGAAATGAAAAGAAAATCTATTAAAAGATTTCCTGTATACATAATTTTCCAATTGCAAGAATGTATCAAAAACAGAGTTTAATAACATTTCATGCTATAATATATGTACAAAGGAAAATGTTATCGAAAATTATCCGTTGGTAAAAATTTAGGCTTTTCACAATTAAATGAAACTACCTGATATAGTATTTTTTCTACTTTCTTTAAGTTTTTTACCACAACCTAGGTTTCGTTGTATTACAACATATTCAGGTGGGTTATTAGCAAAGATCTTTATTTATTAATAATTATCAATATTTGCTAACAACCCCTCTGAAGATGTTGTAATGCAACGAAACCTAGGTCGTGGTAAAGAACTTAAAGAAAGTAGAAATAATACAACAACACGAAGTTTCATTTAATTGTGAATAATAAATTTCTACAAAATTAACGTCAAATATATTCAATAGTTTAGACTTTTCTCTATTTCCATAGAACTAGTGCCCTAATCCTTCAGTAAAACTGTAAAAATTTCTCACATAAGATCCAAAAGTTCACTGTGTTTAAACAACTGTTTATTTAATATCTTCATTTTATTATTTGTCTCTAATGAAAAACATTCAGATAATGTTACTGCTATATGAGAAATTTTTAGGCCCCCAACCTACTAAAATCATAAATTAGAATATGTGTGCAGTTGTAAAGTGAACGAAACATGAATAAATTATTTCGAAATTATCAAGTACATTAAGGATAAGGAAATTTATACTATTTAAAGCAATTATTTATACTAGTACTCTTACAGTACAACTCCGATTTCATTGGTTTTTCATTTACTTGTTACTGAATAATTACAAGTTCCATGACGTCAAACGGAAGAATCAAAGTTATGGTTTCGTTATTGTATTCGTTATGGTGGTGTTATAGTTATAGATTCATTATATACGGGTTCTGTAGTAAAGGTAGGTTACTATTTATAAGGAAATTTTGTAAAATTATTTCTCTTGCACAATAGCAAAACCAAATCAATTAACTTTGAGAAGCGGTATATCAGATTGAAGGAAATATCTTTTGTTTTGACTCTTGATTTTAATACTTATAAGTACATTACACTTTTCTTTAATAATACATTCATTAGGAACAACGGTTAAATAGTTATAAAACAATATGTTTTGTTTGGATACTTTAGTAAAATAAGGAACACTCACACACCATACGGATGACCCGAAAAAATAGAACATATTTTATTTAATACTATAACATACATGTCAGGGAAAAAATTGGAGCGACATCAACCAACTCTCACTGATCCAAACGTTATTTCAATTAAAACGCGCTAATGGAGAAAAGGATAGAACATAAAATCGAAAACTGGCTGACGGAGACGGGAGACATACAGTCGACGTGACGTTGCGTACGTCTTAATGTATGCATTAAGTCCACAAAAGTCGGTTATCGACCTTGACCGACAAAAGTCGGCAGTTGTCGGATAGCGGCTCACCACTTTGTTTACGTTTGGCATTGTAATTTCAACATGTCCGTTCATTACTCCATCGATTCGTCCGTCTATCGGTTCATCTTTTGCTGATTAATAGTTTCTGTAGTTTTATATGTATGTGCTAGAAATTTGCCGAGTAAATATTTAAATTGATATGGAGTAAAGTTTTAACCAAAAAATGTTAGATTCGACAAATCTATTTATTTTTAAAAAATTTTTCGAATTTTTTTTAAATTTGAGGTACTCTTTTTTAAACAATTAATTTCAAAGTTATGTGTAATTTATCATGTCTATCCCATGGTCGGCTTTTATATTTGTTGAAGTGTGTGCACAATAAGTAGTTAAATGTGAGCCTGTAATACCTTAATCCGTATAATATTATAAAGATACTAATATGTGAGCTAAATATTAAGGTAATGGAAACTGATATAATGATACTTTGAATAATATTGTAAAAAATAGCTAAAAAAGACGGATGTACTTAAGAAAACACAACAGAATTAAAAACGGTGACAACCAATATAGTCGTATTGTGTATGTGGGAAATTCGAATATGAAATTTAAAAATCAAGTAAAATTAAGAACCTAAGCCTAAAATGACAATATTTCGATTTTTTGTCTATTCGTCTATTTGTCTACTTGTCTGCACACATCTTCGCTGTGCACAGTAATTTTAGCAATGGTTGAATCGATTTGGATGCGGTTTTCAGTGACGTATTTAGATTAAATTGGGTAAACATTTTGGTTTCATTTTAATGGGTTCACAAATAAATAAGATATGTTAATATCAATTTACGTATATTGTGCACGCTAACATTGTTTTTAGTAAACTTTACGGTCATAGTGTTCTGAGAGAAGAAAGAAAAATAAAACACCAAAAAATCATAAAAACTTTTCTCACTTCGAGTCCTACGCATAAGTAGTCGTAGACATGAGTAGTAATAAATAAATATATTTGTCTAAAGATAAAATATATGTTATTGTTATAAACGTTGATTTTATGTATTGAGTATACTCTGAGTACGGGAGAGACGGAGTTTTATATGATAGAACATTTTTAAAATCAAATATATATTTTTTAAATCATAACAATCTAATTTGTTTTTCCATTAAACTATGTCTAAAATGTTGAATAAATATATGGTAAATTATGTCTAAAGTGTTGAATAAATAAAACTATGTCTAAAGTGTTGAATAAATATATGGTAAAAAGTGCTTTAAATTTTAATTCATCAAACTATGTCTTTAAATTTTAATTCATTAAACTGCTTTAAATGCTTTAAATTTTAATTCATTATACTATGTATTCCATTAAACTATGTCTAAAGTGTTGAATAAATATATGGTAAAAAGTGCTTTAAATTTTAATTCATTAAACAAGTATGACTTCCTAAAGTAGCATTAAAGAAGAAAAGACATAAGTATCGAGATTCTAGCTCAGACTTCTATCGCGCCATACGTAATCCAGTGCTTTACCGCTGCACCAACGACTCATTAGGCAATGTGAGGAAATAAAAGTATGCCTTGTAACCTGGCTCGCCTCGTTTAGTAGCACTTGGCTTAGGGCCGAGTATACCCGAAGTCGTTCTGCCATTCTAGGCCTACCACCTAGTATGCCCGAAGTGAATCACGCTTGGCGTGCGCCCAATAGTAAACCTTTTTCCTTCACAAAAACTTGGACAATTGAGCCAATAGAAGTTTTTACTAAAAAATCTGCACGATAATAGTAACTGGAATTACTCGAATAATTAAATAATCACTCAACACCCAGTAAGTGAAAAGAATTGTTAAAAAATAAACAAAGCATATAAAATATCATCAAATATTCTGAAACTCGCGAATGGTTCAATTACATTTTATTAAGGTCTCACGTGTTCTTACGCAACAGCATCTAACGTACCCTGAAGACATATTTTCACTGTCTAACCAAATTGGCTCTACCGGCATTTTATACCGACAATACACAAGGGGGACTGAGTTAAATAAACATGAAGATGTGTATCACAAAGCAAGAAGAAATAAATATAAAGGCGAAAGAAAAGAGGAACGAACTGCTGTGAATTATTTAATTCGCGATGAGTCCAATACCGGCTAATGGGGGCGGAAACGACAAAAAGGCTGCGAGCATTATTTTCTGTCCCTTTCGCTTTGAATAGTGAATGAGTTGCGGAGCTATACATCGAGCTTCTACTAAAGTTATTAGACAAGTTCCTTGATTTAACTGTTTTATTGAAAAAAGTGTTGTCACTGTTTACACAGTGACACAAAACAATTTATAAACCAGTGGAATTATGTTGTTAGACTTTTTATTTAAATGCGTGTTTACATTTTTGACGAAAAACGTTCATTTTTGCCAATCTTAAACTAAATCCTGTTAATAATGATTTTGATATGGAAAAATAGGTAAAAGCTTCATCTATAATTGCAGGAAGTTACTTTTTAATAGCTTTATATACATCATGAAAATCAGCTTTTTGCTACTCATTCCTCGCCGAAATTGCTAAATGTTTATAGGATTTATTCCAAATTATTATTATTTAATACGAAATGCAAAAAAGACAGTAAAATGTTCATTTCCTCTTGTTTAATGTGTATTTAAAACAACTTAGATTGACGAATTGTAAACAAAGTAACGGAAAATCCTAGTCAGAAAATTTCTCCCATACGTTTTTAATACCGTGTTGTCATTCTGTGTTAAGATGCGGACCAAGCCGGTCGTGTTATCGTAACTCTAAATAATAATATTTGCGCTGTTATTTACACTATTAATGAAAAAAGATTAAAAAAATCCATGTTCAGATTTTTAACATTAGTTGGGAATGTAATACTATTTAGGAAAACATTTCCTGGGTTGGAAAACTGTCATTTCTTGATCCACCAAATATTTCAGGGCAAAAAATCATGTCGATCTGTAGTTTCATTACGACGTAGAAAATATATTGTATTTATTTAGATATTATATTAGAAAATATAACATACATTTGCATTTATAATATCAGTTAGGATTATAATATTAGTTGGAATAAAATTATTCGGTGCAAAAAGTAGTCTACGTCATTTTCTGGTCAGCTGTCTTTGGGCAAAAATCACCTAAATAAGCTGTTTAGCTATGGTGTGCAAAAAGGACAAATAAACACATTTTTGAATTAATAACATTACAGTAGGGCTCTAGATTAAGAATTGAACTGAATGATATTGTTACTCCTTTATATTGCGTATATGACGATTCAAAAAATCAGTCGCCCCGTTGCTCCGACTCGACGATGCTTCCTTATTCGCTTTATGTACTTTTTTTACTTTTAAAGGAGAATTTTCCCGTAATAAAAAGTATTATATGTCGCTTCCTGATCCCTCGGCTATATTTAAGTAAGAAAATATGCCAATGTCTTGCTCCGTTGCAACGTAAGAGAAATACACACGAACATGCTTTAACATTACATTTGTTAGGATAATAAAACTATAGATTTGTCCTGCCTGTACCTTGTAGATAGATATTGAAGAATAAACCCTTTTTGTATATAAATCCTTATTCATGTAAAAATATGACATTTAACGGTTATATTTTTAAGCCCTGTTTTTAATTTACAGTCAGAAACCAACTAGACCACCCAAAAGCCTGGGAAAAGGCTAAAGACTGCTACACACTAGATAGTAGTCACGAGTTATTGCTACGTCGATAAAACCGTACGTGGAAAATAAAATCATTGTACACAGCCATTCTAGTTAGCTGGCTTGGTCAATGAATAAAATCTTAATTAAAACGGAATAAATAAAACTGTTTACCGAACAAATATTTAACACATATTTTTATTTTAACTATAATATAAGCGATTAAGTAATGCGGAAAGCTATAAAATATAGTTGCATACCACAAGCGCCGTTGCCAGTGCCGTTGCTAGCGCCGTTGCTAGCGTGTATTAGTGATTTTATGACCAGTAAATATTCATTCAGAGCGGGGCGGTGTTTTGTAAATAAGTTATGCTACTTGAAATGGTTTAAATATATGAATGCTCCAAAATTAAATCTCTGTCATATGATTCCTATATTGCTAGTTACACCTTAGTAGCGTTTAAGAGGTCCATACCTGAAAAGAAAAAATTAAGCCCTTAAAAAACCAATCACGTCTCCATCTGTCTCTCACAGACGTTTTTTCCTGCTTGACTTAGAAACATAACTTGGCATAGTAATCAATCAGATTAACCCACATATGCCTCAATGACTAGAACTTAAAAATATTTATGTGGTATTTGGGGTTGCATATAATTTTGGTGTCTTTAAAAAAAAATTTTCAAATTCCCCACGTAGTATGCGATATCGTTTTAATGGATTAGTTGCGAGGTCTAAAAAATAGTATATATTCAGAGTTATGTTAAAGAATATGAAAAAATATTCTTTGACATAACTCGCTCCCCCACCTCCTTCTTTTCGAAACTACTTACTTACGGAAAATAAATTTATCAAAAAGCATGGTTTTAGAAGCTTATGCAAAGGTTATGGGAAGTCTACGAGGATAATTCCAGATGTCATAGATTTTGAGAAACTCACTATAATATACACACATATATATATATATATATATATATATATATATATATATATATATATATATATATGTATATATATATATATATATATATATATATATATGTATATATATATATATATAGTTATATTAAGGTTATTAAATAATTATTGCCGTAGGAATTCCATATTAACGATGCGCTAACCAGATCCGCACTTGGCCAATTTTTTTAATCAATGCGTTGGAGTTTCTCTGTAATAGTTATTACATCATGAAACTATACTTGAATAGTACGAAATAACTTATATCGTAGCTTGAACTGAATCACGGTAACGGTTTAGAAAATATTTACTTATCGATTTTTAAGTCCACCTCGATTACGTGGACTTAAAAATCGATAAACTTAAAATCGAAGTTATTTTGTAAGATTGCTACTAATTAACTGTCCTAACGCTCCGGGAATATTATATTTAAATATCTGGTAGCCCAGAGTGTAATTCAATATTCAGTCATCAAGGCTGTTCACAAATTTTACAACTATTTAATCGGTACATACTTTTTTTCACGATATTCTGAGAACAAAATAGTCCCTTAAATAATATTTCATCGACACAAAATATACTGTACATTTTAATTCGAAACTCAGTATTATCGTTATGAAAACATTTTCCAATTAACCTCATATTTCTGGGCTACTTTAATAAACAAGGAAACACGTGGATAAAAAGCAAACGACGATTTTCCTTTTTTGGGTGCAAGGATAATGCACCATCAATTTTCAAGTCGTATTATCGGACAATGCTTTCTTTACCCGAAGAGCACCGCAGTTATCCTGATACCCTCGTAACTCAATTTCAGCATTTACAAAAATTATGAATTAAATAGCCACGGTAAAATCACAGTTTTCAGACATTTATCGCTTTGATAACCAGAGTTACGCAGAGAGAAAATTCTAATGGCTATATAGTTAATAATTACATGGAAAAGTTATGAAAATTTATTGCAGTCAAGTTCAATAATGCGATGAATATAATATTCAATATATGTATTTATATACACAGTTCTAGCTCAGTCATCTAGACTTCTCTAGCACAACGCTGCAAGAAATTAGTTACTCTTTATACTTTTTAAGGCTAACTTTTGTTGATAAATTTTCCTTTTCCAAAATATTTTTAAATTTAAGAAAAGCTGAAAAATAAAAAGAAAGATATATATTTGTAAATATAGATATGCAACAGGCGCTGAATTTTGTAATATAGAGAAAAAAATATATGAAATAAGAAATTCCAAGTCGAATTTCCCGACAATTACAATCCTTTTCTATCCGACTGCGATACGCCAAGTATTATGTTTCTCAGTCTATGTATGTATGTGAGTATATGGGCATATTAGGATATTACTCTCTCGAGTCAGAACAGTAATCCCATTTGGAAAAATGGAGTATCGTTAGTACCGTATTAATCTTTCGAGTTTTCTTCCGTAGGTGATATCATGGTATTTCCTACGGCGGGAGAGAATTGCCATTTTATTCAAAATGGAAAAATAACATTTTGAAGAGTCGATTAAAACGAATATGAAATATGCAACCTTGATGAGCAGATTTTAAAAATATATAATATTTTGTATAAATAGTTATGAAATTTAATAAAAAAATGTTTAAAATTTTGCCAAGTAACTTTAAACAGCAATTGGCTTCGGGATATTCAGTAATATTTGAATTGAAAATCTAGTTTTTGAATTGTTAGTTATTATTCCATAATGAATCTCAAGTAAATCGAGAATAAATTGGTTGTGCACCATACCCGAATGAAAGGGAGTTATTATTCCGTAATGAATCTCTAGAAAATCGAGAAGAAATTGGCTGTGCGCCATACCCAAATGAAAGGGAGTTATTATTCCGTAATGAATCTCAAGAAAATCGAGAAGAAATTGGTTGTGCACCATACCCAAATGAAAGTGAGTTATTATTCCGCAATGAATCTCAAGAAAATCGAGAAGAAATTGGTTGTGCACCATACCCAAATGAAAGGGAGTTATTATTCCGTAATGAATCTCAAGAAAATCGAGAAGAAATTGGTTGTACACCATACCCAAATGAAAGGGAGTTATTATTCCGTAATGAATCTCAAGAAAATCGCGAAGAAATTGGTTGTGCACCATACCCAAATGAAAGGGAGTTATTATTCCGTAATGAATCTCAAGAAAATCGAGAAAAAATTAATTGTGCCCCACACCCAGATGAAAGGGCTTTTAAATATTTTATAAAAACCATATATTGATTTATGTGAAAACGTTGAATAAAAATAAAAAAATAAATTATATCATTTATATGCACCCATCATGAAGGATATCAAAAAACACTTTTAAAAATAAATTAAAAAATACCTAAGTGAAATATACCAAAATAAAATTATAGAATTATGGCACGTGATAAAATTCGTTTAGAGTTTGCTTTCTTAACTTAAATATTATTATAGTCAAGTTTTTTCCTGTTAAGGGACATACACCTGGTGTTGCTCCAAATTAAGATCAAATTGAATTGAATAAAATAAATTGAATAAATTATACATTCGTAGAAATCAATAACGGACGGTGTCATTGAATAAATTTTATCTGTAATGGCAGTGATTTGGGATTGAAATATTTTTTTTAAATTTAGGGCACGCGAATTTTTAATAGGGCATTTGGCAGTGATTAAAATGAAATTTGAAAGTGTACGTATAATAATTATAATATTAAAAAGAAAAATAATAACTTATTTACGGATAAAAGGCAGCTACAAAACAAATAATATTCCAACGAAAACATAAGCAATAAGAGAAAAATTAATTATCTTATCTACACTAATTTATTTATTTTATTATCCATAAAAAGATGGTAAGTTAAGTTGTAGTTCAGCTTTGCCAAAAGCACCACCGATTGAGCCGCTTCACAGCTAGCATTTGACAAAATATTGACACTTACTTAAAATATACATATACATATATATATATATATATATATATATATATATATATATATATATATATATATATATATATATGTATGAATATATACGTGAATTATACACATCCACACACAAACGCATAATAACACCAATACATAGATAGACATTATGAAAGAAATGAAAGCAGATTGAAGTACTCATGCGTATAATGAAGAAATATAAATTATATATTAACATAATTGAAAGGAAATTTAACAGGCTGGTTATGTCAAAAGCTACCATTGAATGTAGATGTCTTAACGGGTGTTAAAGATTGCTCCAACTTTTTGTGTAGCCTCTGGCTCGCGTCATGTGACGATGCATGTCACCGGACCAGGTAAACTAATTATACAAATAGGACGGTAAAATGTTACTAAAATCATGTCAATATTATGGAGTAAAATTAATTTAATTTGGTAATTTAATTAAAAAAAACGATTATTATTCATTAGTACATCACATGACTAAAATGCAAATCACACCACATGACGTTTCAGCTTGTTGGGCTAATTGATACTTCGGTAAATGACTTGTTTTTTCGTTCTGACTTTATTTCACATAGTCAGGCTTAATTATAATTTATCAATTATTCAGGGACCCATTATTCTCTACACCATATAATTTGGCGTATCATTACAACTGAAATAGAACAAAAATATACATTACCTCTTAACTTCACAATATACTTTACAACAAAGGCATCATTTTTGTACACGAGTATTTTATACCAGGTACTTTTAGAGTAAGCATCAATTATTGACAATATGATTACATATTATCAATATTACATTATTAATATTATTACTCCCATATAATAATAATAATAATAAAGCAGATTAATAAATTTACTTGTAATTTGTATGGATATTCTATGGCATGATTATGTTAACAATATACATTACGACAAAAGGCGCAATTTTTATACACGAGTATTTTGTATCAAGTACATTTCGAATAAGCATTAATTATTGACAGGATCATTACATTTTATCAATATTGTATTAACAATATTATTACTCCCATATTATTATAGTAATAATAATGCAGATTAATCAACTTACTTGTTGTTTATATCGCTATTCTATGGCATGTTTATATTCACAATATACATTACGACAAAAGGCGCAATTGTTATACACGAGTATTTTGTATCAAATACGTTTCGAGTAAGCAATAATTATTGACAGTATGATTACAAATTATCAATATTATATTAATAATATTATTACTAGTATATTATTATAGTAATAATAATGCAGTTTAATAAATTTATTTGTAGTTTATATCGCTATTCTATGGCGTGTTTATGTGCACAATATACATTAAAACAAAAGGCGCAATTTTTATACACGAGTATTTTGTATCAAGTACGTTTCGAATAAGCATTAATTATTGACAGTATGATTACATTTTATCAATATTGTATTAATAATATTATTATTCCCGTATTATTATAGCAATAAATAATACAGATAAATCAATTTACATGTAGTTTATTTCGATTTCTCACACTCGGAGCACATCTTATTGTTTTCGACTCCTTTACTAATATTGATGGCATTTTATTAAGAGGTATGCTTATATATAAAAGCTAAAGAAGCACCTAACACATTAGAAATAAGAGAATGGATAAATTGGTAGAAAGAACAATATATATATATGTATATATATATATACCAATATGGCTTTTAATTTTTTTCACTCGAAAAGAACGATACACAAAGCAACACATAACCCATTTTTATTCCTATTTCATTGCAACGATGTTTATATAAAAAAAATTATTATATAGGAAAATGTAATGTATGTAATATTCCTTGCATCTTACATTTAAACAACAAATACAAAAGGTGCTAAATATTGAATATTACGGAAGTTATTGGTAATAATGTGAAGGTATTTGGAAAAAAATCCCCATATTTTCAAACCTTTGAAACATATGCTAGGCAATATATTCTAATAGTAAAAATAACAGCAATATTTGAAGATATGTAGGTTTATTTTGATGTGATAAACTACGTAGCAAACATCTGCGAGCAACAATACATGCCATTTGAAAACTATACCATTACAACCTGTCATAGTTGAAATTTCTTTAATACTAAAACGGTGAAAAAAACTAAAAATTCAGAAGTATTTGTTTTTACAATAAAACGAATGCAATTGAACATAATGAAGATTTTACAATATCCCGTATTACCCCCAAATCTTTGAAATTTAATTTGCTAATGCTAATGCTAACACGGATTACCTCGTGTCCTATTAATAATGTATTATGACTTACAAAGGCGTATTGCATATCTTTATAATTGTTAATTATTTAAATTGTCAGAACGATTGTAGTGTTAGTTATAATCATGTTATTCAACACTTTGTAATAATGTCATTCAACACCTTGTAAATAGAGAAATTTATAGATTTGGGGCATCTTTGGAATCCCAGTATATTTTAGTATATTCTTAGGTTTTGATACAACTTTTTGTACTTACTCTGTAGAGATCTTATTCTCATTAACACATAACAATAAAAAATATAGCGAAAAGAATAAAAAAGACTGATAAATATGTTTACACCAAGCCAACATTCAAACTACTATTTCACTGAATAGCAACAGTCAGTTGTACCAATTTTTTATAGATAGGACGACCCAAAAATAATTTTTAGGGCTTCTCTCACTGTACCGAGAGGATTTAGATAGAAATATTTCTTCAACTCTTTATGACTTCAAAAAATTGTAATTTGATGACTTAAAACACTTTGTTCCAATATTAATTGCAATTGAAAGTAACTTCAGTATGAAAACTATTTTACTGCTATCAGTAGAACTTGAAA
This sequence comes from Druceiella hillmani, assembly GCA_039881145.1. Taxonomy (NCBI): domain Eukaryota; kingdom Metazoa; phylum Arthropoda; class Insecta; order Lepidoptera; family Hepialidae; genus Druceiella; species Druceiella hillmani. Next base: position 104,078,350 of record JAYKKI010000001.1, on the reverse strand, counting down.
CATATCTTTTTATTTACGATTCGAATGTTCATGTAGCTGGGTTACAATGAGAGCGAGGTTCAAAATAATATAAAGGTTAGTGCCAAAAAAATTATCTATAAATACTGTCAGTTTATTAGAAAAAATCACATCCGGCGAAAGTGTATCCTTGAATTATAAAATGTCTTTAATAAAATGACGAGCGTGGAAAAATAAGGGATATTAAATCAGAACAATCAATCGATATTTTCATTAGGGTAACAACTTGCATTTGCCATATATACTTTCGGTTCTGATACGCATTTATTTTTGGAAATAAGCATTCGTATTGAACGGAAAGAGAACTTATCCAGACAATTGCCTTATCCGACAAATATCAGAAAGGGCAATTATTTCTGGAATTTTTCTGGAATTGTCCGTGGAAGCGGAAAGCAAAAAAAAATTAAGGGAGTATTTATTTCATTGACTTTTTTCGATAAAAGAAAAAATATTGAAATTTAGTTAGTATCACTTCATATCATAAATATTTATAAACAATGCAATCAGTATTTTGAAAATAATCTTAATATTTCGAATATTATACCAAACATTACATTGAACTCTTCAAAGGGCTCAACAAAAAGTAGGACATTCAAAACTTTCGTGAAGTGGAAAATGGTTTTTACTTCACGTTTTCCATATATCCTGGCCGCGTTCGCCGTGATAAAACTTTCGTTTTATCGTATCGCGCCGATCGATAGCAGCGGAGGCAGTTGTACGGTTTCCATGCTAGTTGGATTAGGTGGGCGTTCATTTGAAGTGTTTTACCTCAGTGTTTCACATTTGTTTAGGAAAGTACTATTGCTGCATTTTCACTATTATATTATGTATGTATTTTTCCAACTGTTTGTATATTTCTATAATTGTCTGCGACTTTTTCATTGTCTATTACTATTTTACGTCCACCACCATTTGAGTATTTTATTTCAGTCCATTGTTAATCCACATTTTTTATTATGTAGCTAACAATCAGCGTGATGTTGTTCATATGGATTTTTATGTTCATTATTTAGACGTGGGGTAAAGAGAGATATACTAAGTTGGAGAAATATTATTTTTATTATTGTTCAATCAAATTTTTTGCTGCTGAAGTATTCAATTTGGAAATATATGTGTTTAATATTTTAGTGTTGCATTGGGTATATTTTTATGTTGTGTAAGACTCTACGAAGACCTCACAAAAATTACTTTAGTAACTAATTCGGCAAAATGTATAACCTGATCGAAATTGCCAAATTTGAAATCTAAAGCTTACTACTTCAAGGCTACTACAATAAAAATAGCCATTTGTAAATAAAAACCTTTCGAATATTATAAATTTGTATTGTTTCTTGACAAATAACTTTCCAATTGGGCAATAAACTACTACAAAAATTGACGGCAATAGTAAATGTGGTAGTATAACACATACCCGTAGCTTTGTTTGCGTTGAATACCGATACAACATGTGTAATAATTAAATAAAGTGCTCGATGTATGAATAGTTAAATAAATTCCTCGAAGAAAATTCTACGACACGAATTCGCACACTTCGGATTTTTTTATTAAAACGTTCCCTAGTTCTCTTAAACCCTTTCTTATAGTATAAATTTAAAAATCTAATGTTCTAAATTGTTTGTTGCCTAATAACTTTCCAATTAAGTAATAAAACACTACAAAAGTTGATGGCAATAGTAAATGGTATGGTATGGCAAAAAGCGTATTTGGATGTTCAATTCTCAATTATAAACTCCGAAATGTCTTGACACATTTTCACGAAATATTGTACAGATAGAGTTTATAATTTGAATCAATATATAGGCTAGAAATGGAAATTCGGCCGCAGACCTTTTCCGCAAAATTCGACAGTTATCGATGATCGACGCCGACTTACAAGTCTTTCCGTATGGCATATGAAGCTTTTAGAGGCCCTGGACAGTCTTTACTTGATACTTCTAATGTTATGCCTCTAATGTTTTATATGTTTTGTGATGAACAAGAATATAGCATCAGATATTCGAGTTTATCACAATAAAAAAATAAAATTCCACTTAAATCAGTCCAGTAACATAATCAGTATACTTGGGACTATTCGCCATTGTCCTTTCCAAAAGCTTACAGAGCTTGAGTGTTATGTCATATTTTAAGTGATTCTTTGTTATTATAAATTTATTGACAGGTGACAACGAAAGATTTATAGGATTATTTTTGATAAATCGGCCCTACGTACCAATGTAATTTGGTGAAAAACCATAAGAGCATATAAATCATCTTCAATTAAATTTTGTTGCTAAATGATGGCACGCCTTCGCGACAAACAAACATATGCTACGGTAAAATGGTTAATTAGAGTAAATGAGTAATTAATTGGAACAAACACTATCGTTTGATAATTGAACGGTACGTTCGTTTCTGTTTGGCCGTTACTTAGGCGACAATGTTTGTATTTACCATTAGTGTACGCACCGAAAATTAGCAACATTATTATGTCACTGGCCTTTTGATAAGTCATTGGAATATTTGCCTATTTCTTTTTAATTATCACATGTTTCATTATTTTCACTTATATTGCAAATGTGGTTCTTTTTAATCTATAACTTCTTGTAGTAATTTTTAACTTAACTGTTCTTGTATTCTTAAATGTGGTTTTTTAACCTAATGCTTCGTTTACTATAAAATAAACTTTTTTACAAGCATGTTCTTTGCTCTGCTCGGGAAATGAATACCTCCCAAAACGTTGATAGTTGCATGCAATTTATTAAAATGATTATCCATATGGTACATACAACTTTTAGAGGCCCTGGACAGTCTTTATTTAATACTTCTAATGTTATGCCTCTAATGCTAAATATGTTGTGTGATGAATAAGAATATAGCACCAGATATTCGAGTTCACCACAATTTAAAGAAATATTTTTTGACATACCTAATATTTCCGTATACTTAAGCGTAATGTTTAGTCCGTGACCCTCATACTTGGAAATGCCTCTTTACACGAGTCTCTGGGTCTTAGAGCTGCTAAATACTGAATTTCTCATTTCTGAAGAATAAATATTCTCTTTTAATCTGTCGTAGTACCCCAAAAACAGATCAAAGACTGCATACTAACCATGTACCAAATGGTAAAAAGTGAATAAATAAATATTTTCATCTAAAACCAATACTCATGAAGACGAGCATGAAATAACACAATATTAAATTGACTTAAAAACCTATTTTATGATATTAAATAAACTTTTGTAACATTTTCCATTTTTTATAAATTTATCCATTCTTATAACATGTTTTAATTTTTCTTAAACTCTGCCTCTCGTTTACTCGCTAGAACAAGCTTGAAGAAATATCTTATAACGATTTCATTATAATAGAACAAAGAGTTCTTCAAGAATTCCCTTAGTGTATGAATAGTTAAATTAAGTGCTCGAAGAAAACTTCACGAGACGGATTCGCAGACTTCGGAACTTTCTATTAAAATATTCCCTTAAAATCCTTTCTTATATCATAAATTAAAAAAAGCAATGTTTTAAATCGTTTGTTAATAATAACTTTCTAACTAAGCAGTAAATCACTACGAAATTTTGAAGGTAATAGCTAATATGATGGTGTATACTGGTCCGCGTTGAATACTGGTACGACAAAGAGAGTATTTGGATGTTTGCTGCTCAATTATAAATATCTAAACGGCTTAACAGATTTTCATGGTACATATACAGACAGAGTTTACAATTTGAATCGATACAAAAGCTAGAAAGAGTGTGATGGAAAATCGGCCACCTACTTTATCCACAAATGTCGACAGTTATCGACGGCCGATGCCGACTTACAAATCATTCGTCTACGTTACGCTATATTAATCCAGTAACGCAAGCAGTATACTTGTCCTTTCCAAAAGCTATGTGAATTGAGCGTTATGTCATATTTTAAATGAGCTTTTGTTATTACAAATTGATTAAACATTGATCATGAAAAACTTACAGTTTCTGATAAACTATGCACCAACATAATTTGATGAAAAACCATAAGAATATAGAATAATCTTCAATTATATTTTTGTTGCTCAATGACGGCACGCCTTCGCAACAAACAAATATATGCCATTGTACTGGGGTTTATAGTAAATGAGTAATTAATTGGAGCAAACACCATCGTTTGTTGTTTGAGCGGTACGTCCGTTTCTGTTTGACCGTTACTTAAGCGACGATGTTTAAGTTAGTGTACGCACCGAAAATTAGCGATGTCATTACGTCACTAGCCTTTGATAAGTCATTGGAATATTTACATGCTTCTTTTTGATTATCATATGTTCTATTATTTTCATTTATCACGCAAATATTTTTATTTTTAACCTACAACTCCTTCCTTCAAAAAAAAAGGAAAATCATGAATTATTTTTTTATTAATTTATGCAAATGGTTATGAAAATTTGCAACATTTAAAAAATGTTTAGTCAAACTGGGAAAAGGTACTAGAGTTTTCAGCTTGTTCTTTTTCTTATCGAAATGTAAATGAAGTTCTAGGTAGTAGTATTAGCTGTTATTTGAAATAATCTCAGACCATTCGGTGACTGAATCGCACTGCATTTGAATTTATCCTAAGTTTTAGTTAGAGACTATAAGATCATACCCTTGAAAATTGTGGGATTCAAATGCCATAACCCCATTTTTTACGGGATTTACCTATAAGCCTGCCATAATTTTATCTAAATTACATTTTGATTGTGGGCCCGTTTTACTTTATAAAACATTTTGCTGCCATCTTGACAATATTCGATACCCAATTTTTAGAATCAGGTGCCTTAAAAGGAAAAATGGAACCCTTAAAAGATTAACCGCTTGAAGTAGAAACTTAAAATTTAACATATTAATGAAATACATTATCTTGCATATACTACAGGAGCTGATACTTAGAAATAATTACATGAAAATTTTAAGGAGGGGGTGGAGGTTAAGTATCACCATACCACATATAACGTTTTTGTGTGTTTGTGTTTTTGTGTATATGTGGTGTGGGGTATTATTTGAAAGGACTATGGGGCTTCGAAGATATACCTCCTAATATTGTCAAAAAATATCTGTTTTATTAATATTAGGAGGTACATCTTCGGAGATATATTGAAAAATATGCAAGAAATATGTCCTCTCGCCATATTTCCAAAACTAGTAAATCTAATATTACGAAAAAACAGCCTACGTAAAAGTGGTGGTCGAACTATGATTATATGTGTTATAGTTTCTGAAATATGTACGATAGTATATATGTATGTTCTGCTCAATTATGTTTTGTGTTAATGATAATTTATCGTGCTGCGATATTCGTATTAGTGATGATTCGTAAAAAGTAAAGTAATTTCACTTCAAAAGGAACCCTTGAGCCAAACTCGCAATTGGCTAATCTTTTACCTCATAGTTATAAATAGATTAAAAAAATTTCCGATCCTTAGCTTTAAGAAAATAAATGGAACACTGTAGAAAGTTGCTAAGCCAGTCATTCGCTTACTTTCACCTGATCGTATTATACATTATATTCTTTATTTATCTACTCCCCATTTTTAATTTAAGCAATAAAATGAATTTTAGCAAAACTATAAATGATGAAAACACGTACTTGGTCATAGTTTTATTCGCTATTGGTACATAAAACACACTCGATCACGTCACTTTGTAATAATAATTGATCCAAAAATTTATTCGATTAAGATAAAAGAAAATAAAATAAAAAATTATAAATAATAAATTACACCACTAACGTATGAGTCAAAAATAAGCCAAATGAATTGAAATATAAATTGAATACAACTAATAATTATTCAATTATGTAATGTATACAAACCATAAAATATTGTTTTCAGTACAAACCATAAAATATTGTTTTCAGTGTCGCATAATAAAGCACCAAATATGAAAGAACCATTACCTATGTATGATTGCGCGGTGGAATTAAAAGATGTCGAGAATACTGTGAATGAAAGTATATTATTATTTATTATTAACTATTTATTTTATTGAAATAAGGGGAAATGTCTTTATTATGGAATACTTTTAGTTAAGTTTCGTATTTGAACAAAAATAGCGCTACAAAGAAATTTTTACTAAATTGTACTTTACATGATTCCATTTTTAATTTGTGTTCCTCTCTAAACATTTTCATCTCCTGTTCCCTACACATTGATTTAAAAAAATTAAACTGTATTAAATTAATTTTACTTTACGTTTATGTTGACTTTTCTGTTTACGTTACCAGTTAACACATATTTTCGTGCATTTGACTAAGTCACATTTATTCTTTAATTGCCTAATTGAATAACATAAACTTACGCCGACTTTGTTGGTAATATCATAGTGACAAATCTGGTACTAAAATTGAGCAACCAAACTCAGAACGAGTATAATAGATTATGTATATTGCGCGGTTGCACACACCTTCTTGTATTTTACCACCCGATTCCGTATTATTTGTATCGGTGTCAGTATATTTATTTTGTAAAATGCAGACGAGCGTTACAAAGAAGGTTAGGTTTAATGTAGAAAGAATTCTTGCAAATATTAAAATGGTCAATATGTTAAAAACATAGGCGAAAAAGGATTACATAATTATTAAATGAAACATATGAGTTGGCTGTCACCTTTTCTTCTTGATCCTAGGTAGGAATCTAAACTATTTTGTTAATATTATCGGCAAACATTTTATAGGGATTGTGATAGTAGATAATGTTATAGTAGATAATATTGCTTAAAATACTTCAAAATTGTCAACAAACGCTAAACAAAAATTCAAAGAGTGATACAAAATAATATATTTTTATCTCTGATGGATATACAAAGATCAAATTTATGATGTGACCAGATAAAAGGAATAGACGAACCATAGACTTAATGTATGTTATGTTTATGAAACGAACAAAGCTAGTACCGAGCGCAATGATATTAGTAGCGATGTTATATGTCAGATAGCGCAATCATTAAAATCCTTTTTTGCAACGCTGTCAGAATTTATCATTATGCAGTGAATTGCGTGCGCTGTTATTACAATATTGAATTAATACGGCGTTATCTCGTTAAGAAAATTGCTTAGAACAATTGTTAATTGTTTTTTTTTATTGAGGCACGGGACATTGGAATAATCTAGACAAATGCATATTATTTAAATAAATTTGAAAAAATGATACGATAATTTTTGTATTTATTTTTGCAAACTCCCACAGAAATAACTATTTCCTGAATGACATTTTGCAAAACAGTATGCTTAATTACATGCAAAATATAGGAATACATTAAAATGGCACTAAAAGTAAACCTCAGTACAAAGCAAGTTTAAATTGTCATGTAATATATGCACTAAAGTGTCGTCAAACGTAAACTATATTACCAGTCAAAGGGAATAATTAATTATAGTAATAATAACAAACATATTTCAAATATTAAATTTCAACTAGTAATACATACTATTATTAAATAATAATAATAATACAAAATTCAAAAACTACTAATTATGCTAATGATAATGATAACATTTTAAATATTAAATTGTCAACTAATAAAAGTACATTATTATAATAAAATAATAACACAAAAACGTAAATTTAACCAAATTTCAAATTTACAAAAATAGTAAAATACCGGTGATAATAATGGTATACAAAATAGTTATTTATCAGCTAATGATTCGTTTACTGTTATAAGATTTATTTATAAGCAAGTTCTTCACTCCGTGTTAGAAACGGATGCCTTCCAAAATTGCAATAGTTCTAGGGAATATATTAAAAAACTTGCACATATAATTTTTAGAAACCCAACACAGTTTTTCTGTAATGCTTCGTATGTTATGCTTGTACCTAGTACTTATCACGTGCCGTTACTAGTACGGATCTCCACGTAGTATTATTAGTGTTCATCACAATTTAAGAAATATTGTTATTTTTTTGATATACATAATATTTTTACATAATACATGTAAATACTAAGCATAGCCATGAACTTCATGCTTCGGAACGCCTCCTTACATTAGTATTTTGATCTTAAGCCTACTAAATATGGAATTGTGCATTTCTGAAGAATAAATATTCTATTTGAATATGTCGCAGTACTCAAAAAACAAACCAAATGCTACAAACTAACCATATACTAAATGTGAAAAAGTGAATAAACAAATATTACTATCTAAAGACCGATGTCCATGAAGACTACCCTGAAATAATGTAACATTAAATTTACTTGGAACGTATTAAATAATGTTAAATATTTTTTTTTTAATTCCATTTCTTTAATTTTTATCCATTCTAATATCATGTAATTTTTCGTAAACCTTGCGTCACGTTTGTTCGCAAGAATAAGCTTGAAACAATAACTTATAACGATTTCATTATAATAGAACAAAGAGCTCTTTAACATCCCTTAGTGTATGAATAGTTAAATAAAGTGCTCGAAGAAAATTCCACGACACGAATTCGCAGACTTCGGAATTTTCGATTAAAATACTCCCCTTATTGCGATGTTAGCTGTCATCAAATCGCGATTGAAATGAAAATCTTAAAAATTCCGATGCGGACAACTTAGAATGCTTTATTATTATATATCCATTAAGGACATATTCTGTAAATCTAGAATTGCAGAATTGAGTTATTTATCTTCAAATTAACTAAGAAGATCATTTTATGAAGTAATTTGTCTCGATGGCCACTAAAGTTTCAATTGTTTAAACTTGAAAGCTCAGGAGACTGGAAACAGATGTCAGTAATACAGATATGGTTTACAAGAGATATTTCCTGAAATATTGACTCAGACGAAAGTGAAAGCTTTTGCATAGTAAGCTGAAATAAATTATCAATAGGTAGGTAGGGTTTATGTACCTAATGGTACATAAAACTTGCCAAGACAAATCCACAGTTTTTCTATGAGGGTTACTATACTTATCTTTTTAAGCAGTCTAATGCAAATACTACAAATTATTATGTATATTTTGCTTTAAAGTGATACAATCGAATATTGCCATAATTAAAAATACATTGCATATATAGTATGTCGTAACTTAAAATTTAAAAAAAATTACAATTAAAATTCATTTTTGAAATAAAAAACATTTCTAATACACCAGGTATTCCAACTACAAGGTTATCAAACCTGGTATCAAAATAGATCTAAAAACGGCAAATATTACTATATCCTATATTGTTATCGTTCGATGAAAAAGAAAATTAAATGCATGTCTGTACTTCACGCAAAGAGATCGTCTCAAAGATATTTCAGATACCTGAATAGAAAAATGACGTCTGTATGTATAGACGCCCTCTTAAAATGAAACCGGTCATAATTTTAGACTTTTTCTGTTTATTTTGAGTCACAGAACAGAATAATTTTATAAACTTTAAGCCTGCTTTGTTCTGTAGCTGGAAACTTCTGACGCCATGAGTACGGAACTATAAAGGGCAACTTTAGGAGGATATTCCTTTTTCTATCCTTTAGCAGCTTTTAAATCAATTTCACATAAACAATTTTAATTGTAGAAATCGAGTTGGCCAATTAGAAATATAATAAAATAATATTAGTTAAAATTAACAACGAGAAATTATTTTGTCACTATAGAGTAAAAATTGGAAACTAACCTTCGTATGTCGTCACAATATGAAATAATATTAAAGTGTTATATTAAGGATACTTCTCTTAATTTATTGCTTTAAAAGAATTAAACTTAATAGGTACAAATGGAACTCGCATTACGAACATTAGGTGCTCGTCAATACTTAGGTAAAGTGTGCTCGTCAATACTTAAGTTTAAGTAACACGTAGTATTCTTTTAAAGTAAATATTACAATTGTTTTTCACTATATAAATATACTGCCTATTCCAACTTTTATGGTAATGAAAATATTGAGAATTTTTAAAAAATTACGCTATTTAAAATCACCATCATAAATTTCCAGCAACTTAGGTAAACTCATATTTTTTATTGTTACCTAGTAGGATATATGAAATTTGAAAAAGATATCGAGTCTTTCGATTACTTTCTCTCAAATGTCCTTAATAATATTTTTGAGTGTCAACTGTAACAACATATGCATACTCCTAAGAAAACATTGCTCTAGCATGACTGACGTAAGAACGAATACACTAAGTGCTCTTATAAGTGTTCCTTTTTTATTTTTATGGTATTAAACCATAAAATTTTTGGAAAGCTATAAATTTGGAAAGAAAGAGATGATATTAAATTTTATACAAAAATTGAATATCATTTCTTTTTTTCCAATTAAATGGAACTGACACGCCTGAAAAAAATCTGGAATACAAAGTAACATGCAAATATTATAGAAAAAAACCCAGCACATTTCCAATTGTTTTATCTAATTTTCCAGTTCAATAGTCTAAAATATTATTTTATTATAATGTGTTTTATATTTCCCTCAATACAGTTTTTGACAAAGCAAGTCTATTCAATTAATTTTAGTTCAACATTGACAAAGCAAGTCTATTCAAATAAAATTAAAACTTTCTTTGATTAAGAACAATATAGAAACCTTGGCACGCGTATCCAATTAGCATTTATTTTTTCTTATTATAAACTAAATATAGATTAAGAAATAGAAAGTCAAATACCCTTGGTTTAAACTTTTTGACGGGCTAAACTATATCGGTATGAAATGAATGACTGCTGTAACTATGATTCCTATTTATAATATCTTAAAAATTGTTGAGCAAGTTACTTTAAGTTTTTCATTTATTTTTTGCCGGTAAAAGATTATCTTGGCACTATGCGATTAAAAAATACTTGCATCTGCGTTAGATTATTCCCTTTCAAATAATGCCCATTCTGTTTATTTCTTTCGATAAAAATAGTAGTTTCCTTATTAGCGTAGCTACGTGAGGCTTGATTATCCTTAAATATACAAAATGTTGTCCTGCTATAAATGACAAATACCACTCTACTGTAAATAAAATCCAAAATACTGTTTGATTTTAAAATAAATGTTTTGATTTGTTGCCACAGTAAAATTTGCTAGTAATGTTACTATGTTAGTAAGTAGATAATGTTATTGTGTCTAGCCAAAACAACATTACGGTATCTCGAAAAATACTGAATAACCTAAGTCTTTTTGTTAGTTCGAATCGAATCGAAAAAAAAATAAAATTTATGCTGAGTGTTACTGATGAGTTTGAATATTTTTTATATTGTTTCATTCCACAATATATTTACGTTCTTCAAATTACATAGTAAGTAATTAGAGGCGGCTATATAATGTGATAAGGTACTGGGACAAATTAAGGAAACCAAATTGAAAAGATTTGTATACAGATAAATGAAAGTAAGTGAATATTAGAATAAATAAGTCGAGTTTCTATGTTCTACAAAATCCACTTAAAAGTATACTTCCACACTTCTTCTCTGGCCACGTTAATTTCACCAAAGTTTGTCCTAGTGAAAAATTTCACTGTACGATTTAAAATTCACGTGGTGCCATCTATTGATGCATATCAGTAGTAAATCCATTTCAATAATTACTTCGTGTCGAATATCTAGGCATTTCTTCGTTATTGATAAAATAATGTTCTGATTGAAAGAAGCGACTGCAATAATATAAAAGCCACATATTACTTTAAGTCGAACCCTATATTTTCTTATAAAATTTGTCTGAATAGTTTTACTCTTTAAGTAATGCCTTTAAAACTAAATATATATTAGCAGACGAAAATTTAAAAAATGGCCTTATTCCAGACTATCACGTATCTTTTATTGCTCATCAATTCTTTTACAAATATTTTAAATTTTCAGACACGCGAAATCTACAGTTTTTTACATGCTAAAATTATTAAAATATCTATATTTGAAACTTGTATGTTCAAAATTATATGTCAATAGGTCTAAATTTGTATAAACTACAAAACAGTGACAAACGGAAATATGGGTGAACAGGCACAATGAAATTTAATTTACTTTGATTTTACCACTTACAGAAAATGTATTTCAACTATGGGACATGAAGGCAGTGGATAGAAAAAATGCCAATAAAAACTTCTGACTCTTTTGCTCAACAAGAACATTTTTCTAGTGCAGATTACACGATTTAATTGATCATTACATAATAGTATAGAATAGAGTAGAATGGAAAATATAATTCCTCTTAATTTTCCTGCTTATTATTTGAAGAAACCTAAAATTTGGAATTTTAATCCAAACTCCAAGGAGACTTAACAAACTAAATTTGTGCAGAAATTACATCTCCATTGTTGTGTTTTCCGTTATCACGTTTAATCGTAGTATTCAAAGTCTGCGTTGCCTATTGTCCAATTGCGTTAGTAGATCTGACCACTGGAGTTGAAATTTGTAATGAAATAAAGTTAGTGCCCTGCGTTTGGCATTGATTAAGGGCGAGTGCCGCCCTTTGAGAACAATGGGTGTTTTTCGAGATTGCTTGTATGCATTTTGGAAATAAAATATATTGGGAAAAAGAGAATTGTCTCGTCTTTTCACAGACTATGTTAATGCAAAAATGTCTGCTTTCAATCAAAATATAGAATTAGACCACTCAAGGCATTTCGTTTGATGTTTATTTATCGAAAATAATAATTAGAACGAAATATTAGACGAACTGATCACGTTTGGATACAATAGTCCCGATGATATGGAATATAGAAAACGACAGATGTAGTTATTAATGGGTCAACCGATTTTATGTTGTTAAAATAAAAACAATTTTAGACTATTGTTTTTTTTATACTCAGTATCTTTTTAAGCTACATAAACTTTCATTAGTTACATTACAAGATAAACTTAAAAAGTCTCCTTACCCTTAAAAATATGCAGCAAATAGAATTTACATTTTGCAGAACTCTTTCATTAACTGAAGTAATAATATTACCAACAAGAGGCTGTCTCAGTCTTGTGCCAGACATAAGTCTATCTCAATACAGATGAGTGATGATATGAATTTATTACATAACCTTTATAATTGACTTACTAACTCCACTCTGCAATTTCAAATATCTATATTAAATGGTTTCCAAGGAAAAATTATCTGGCAAACATGCTTTTAATTTTGGTATTGAATACAAGAAAATAATTGTCACTGGGAAGATCCAGAAGGTAGAAAATAATATTTAAATTAAAACCAAATTTTAAATGTATGTATATTAATGTCCGTGCCTTAGTGTGTTGCGTTAATCATAAGACTTAAGACCTTCGAAGGCGCGGTGCACCGTGGGTCCCGGATTTGATACCCGGCCGCTTGTCGAGCGAAGATAGAGTAGTATTATAATCTTATATCTAAAATAACAGATCAGTGACAGGCAACGGGGCCACTACGAAAGCTATGTAATGCAATCGCCAACCCGCCCGCCCAGCGAGGTGATTATGGGCATTACCTTCAATGACACCTGCCTATGGGAGGCTTTTGTCCGACTGAGGATTATAACATGTTATTGATGATGATGTTTAATTTTCTGTTAATAAATTTCATTTAATTTTTCTCAAAATTTTCTGAAATTTTTCAATTCACCTGAAATAAATTAAATCAAGTATATTTTTAATATTCAGCACAAATACTGCACAATAATCTTACCTTTACGGCGTTTGTATGTTTTTATATCGTTTTTTGTTAATTACATATTTGATTTTCAAAACTGAAATTAATCAGTCATATATTAGAGTACTGGATATTTTTTCCGATTACGTGTTTTATCGATAAATATAGATACCTCTATATGCATTTATAAAATGCTTCGAAATTAGATTGGCCCGTTTTTGGTATCGAATTGTAAGAGTTTGAGACGGATAATTTTTTGAAAATACGTAACATAAAAAATTAAATAATAGGGTATTTGACTGATGTCGATATTTTTTGTAAAAATGTTTTAAAACTATACAATAGGTTTAAAAAAACCTTGTTATGAAAAAAATATTGCATATTGCAAACAATTAATCCAAACTTTTAAATAGGAAAAGTCTCCTTTTCTTTTTCGTTAAATTGAAAAAGTTATTATGAATTTAGTTTCCACACAAAAAATGAGGAAATTGTAATATGCAATAAATAACATTAACGCAATATTTAAAGAGATACTAAATAAATTTAGTAAACTACCTTATAATGAATGCTAAATAACTGGCAAGTGACGTCATAAGCCAGTTGTGTTTTGTATGGGGCGTTTTAAGTCGTTATAACTTTGTAATGAAAAGTTCTAGTTACGATATATTTATTTTAACCGTTTTTAATGTTATTACTTATTCAATTCTAGTAATAAAAAAATATAGGCAAATACTCTATTGAAGCGATATTACTAACGCTTTTCGCCAATGGAAAACCAAAGAGAAAAAATGAAAATCGTGTTCCACAATAGAACTGTTTACAATTATTTCAAGCACACATATATTTAAGTTTGCGAGAGCCCTAACATATACTAAGTATTTCATTTTCCATAAGACAGCGTGTGTAATACAGCAAACTTCAAGAAGTTTACCCAATATTTCTTACTTTAGACGTCCCGACTTCTAATGCGATTTAAACGCACCAATACGACCTGCAAAAATATTTACCGAATGACGCGCACCTAACGCCCAAACTCTCGTAAATTTCCATCGACACATTTATATCAAAATTAACTTTCCATTACCAACTTACAAGACGTTCGAGAATCAAAAAATCGTCCCGCATTTAGCGGGAGCCCGCTCCGCCCGCCCTACGCCCGACGCCGCTTACATGCAAGATGACTCAAAAGTTTTTTCCTTAAAGCGCCGAATTCCCCAGCGCCATACATCACGCGCGTGACAGTTTCCACTTAATACTTTACCCTATTTCCGTATCCCTTTTCACGTACAAACTTCCCGAGTGTCGATAATATTTTGGACGTCGCATTGTGCGTGTTTCGCTGTTCGGTGAGCTGATCGAATTTATGCGCCCATGTGTTTGAGTAAGCCGTTTCTGTTAAACTATTGCGTAATGAGCGCCTTATTGTCTGTTGACATGAAGGGGGTGAGTTTCAAGCGCAACCCTCGGTCGCAGCTTAAGAATTCAACGCGTCGTCATCGGATCTCGATACTTCATCTATTATTTAAGACTGAACGTGAGAGTATTCCTGACGCAGCGCGAATCTATAAATTCGAATGAAGATCTAAGATTTCTTTAAATGTATAAATTTATAATTAAATTATATGACACGAAAAAAAAACGACAAAATTTTCAAAACCTTTTCAAAAGGTCAAGAAGCAAATGTTATTTCAGTATTTACTTAATATCTCAATAACTTACTTAGAGTAGCAAAAAATCAACTAAACTTATATCTAGTTTAGGTAACCGGTGTTGAAGTATGGATAAAATTGTTTTGCCAGATGTCTTAACTTTCAAGAGACGTTTCAATCTTTTGGGGAGTTAAAAGTCGTCCCGCATAAGCCATATGCGGGACGTTAAATGTCCCAATTTTTGGCACTACTGAAAAAGTTTAGTACGTGTTAAGCACAACAATATATGACAAGTCGGTTGCACAAAAACTCCGGGAGAGAATGTACCAAAGTGATGTACCAAAGTGAAGTTAGTGGCGAGGAGACTGATGCTCCTAAATAATATGACTAAGAATCAGATTGAAAGAGATTAAAAATTTGTTAATGTTTTGCGAAGTTTATTTTAGTATAAAAATTATAACACTGACTGGTGATTATAGGTGTTGATACAATTTCATTGATATTTATAAACTCTGTTAATTAATAATTAAATATGATTAAGTTTTTAAGTACTTACTTGATTAATTATTTCTTACGTACTCTGAAGTATCGAGTGTGATTGAACTGTAGGCGAATATATTTGTGTCAAGTATGATCGTACTTTAATTGCAGAATTCAAGTTAACATTTTCTTTTAATGATTGAGAAATCTATATTTTAAGTTCCAATGTTTAGTGCTTGCACTAATTTTTAGCTACCAATATAAATTTTCTGTAAATTGGAACTGGTATCACTAGTGTAAAGTTTGTACCAGTCACGTGTGATATCTTCGCAATAACGTGGGAAATAATGGACCAATATTTTTTGCTATCACTAACAGTCTAGATGTAATTTAGGTTCACAAAATTAGACTATTTATAGCAAAACATACTATTCAATTGAATGTGATGATAATAATTATTCCTCAGTACAGACTTCTTCAGCAATATTTCGGATTTTTTCAGACTTTGCTTATTAATAATTTTTGTGACGATTTTTGGGAAAATTTTTCAAATAATTTTCGAAGTTTTTTCGATAATAGTTGTAATAGACATGAATATTATATATAATAAGGAATAAATCATTAATAGACTTCTGAAAGAATTCTGTGACTGACCGATTGACACAAAATATTGAGGTTATTCCGTAACAATTTTCCAATTTTGAAACTGACTCCCAAAAAAAACAACTCACTTGAGCCTGCGTCTAAAATGTCTTACATATCCTGTAAGAAGTAATAGATGACCTTCATGAACGTATGCCATGAACGATAGCGGTCATGAACGTTTCCCATCCATTATCGAATCTGCGCCTAATGTTTCTTACGTCCGCTCCGCGGTAGGAGACTACGCAAAATGGATTTTATCTCATTTTTGATCCCGTTGTAATTCTGTAACAAAAAAAAACATTTTGCTTCACTATTATATATAGTTTTGTGTAGTAAAGAAATAGAGTGCTTTACAATTAAATGGGGACAGGTATTGTCCTCAGTTAAACATAAATTTGGTGACCTATTTTACTTTAATATCTTCGCCTCATTTTCTTCATTGCTTAAAAATATAAAAATTTTGTTTTTTTTAAATAAATGTACTTCACTTATTTTTTTTTATTATCTGAATATTAAATAAATAAGATTAAAAAAATACATAAAAGTAAATTATTAGTCACGTTAATGAATGGAAATAAAAAAGTTATTCAAATTGTAATTTTATTTTATTTATTATATTTAAAATACGATGAAATTTAAAAAAAAAACGTGCTTATTGCTTGTCTTGTCAGTGGTTTAACTCACGTAATTACGATACTTGTTTAGAAGCTTTTTAAGATCCTTTAAATAATCTGTTTCTTCATCTATTACAGTTCTCTTTATCATAGAAATTGGAAATTTGACTTGGTAAAGATATAGATGAGTGCATACAAACAAAAGTATTTACATGGAAGTGTTAGTAGAGAAATTATAAAATATGGCAAATTTTTTTCAATTCCGTATGTATTGGGGGACATCAGTTGAAATTCGATTTTAAGCGAAACCCCTGAAATATTTTTACTCATAATTTGATTGAAATAAGCCATGAAAAGAGAAACAAATTCTAAGCGGATATTTCTCTCTTGATAGATAATAACTAAATTAATATTTTACCTGGTTCCACGAAAATCGACAATTCGCAGGACACATACGCTGTATTTTCTATTTTTTTATATTTGAAATGGTACATTAAATTTTCGAAAAATGTCTGGGTAATTCATGCTTGCTTTAGAATATAAGAAAAGAGGTTTTAAATTTCACACAACTACGGCCAGAGGTTCATACATTCTTTTGTAATATTTTGTTTATATACCAACACATGATGTAGATTTCATTCCGCTAACATTTCATTCCGCTTAACTATGTATTAATTTTTTATATAAGGTATTATACTTTTACTTGTGTGAAAAATCACAAAATTAAAGATACGGTAGAAATCAAATAATATTTTTTAAACAATATCACTTTTCTGTAAGTTTTAGGGAACTTTGACAGAAGTTGGTATTCACTTAGATATCAATTCTTTTATCGGTGAAATCTCGTTCTTTTACCGAACTTGTCCCTTTTGTCACGTTTTTTTCTAAGACATCTACCGGTGTCTTCGAAAATTTTTGCAAAGTTTGATTATGTTTATATTTCACATTATTCTTTTATCCGTATTTTCTTATACAAAGGAAATATAAAAGCAAAGAAAACGTATTAATTATGTGTGCTACTTTAGTTTTCTGATTATTTGTACAGTATATCTAAACGTATTTTGTTTAACTGATTATTTGTACAGTAGTCTAAACGTATTTTCAATCCCGATACACAATGAGGAGTTATCTAATTCTTTTTTTGTATCCAATAACCTAACTCAATACCATTTTCAAATTTTGAAGTCGACTGGGTTTTTCGGACATAATTATACCAAGAAATATAAGGACTGTGTACTAGGGAAGATCTCCCCTAACTACCCAGAATCTTAATAGAAAAACATTACAAACCTTCATATAAAATATTTATTTTGTAGAGGATCTGACAGTAGCTCGAAATGGTTTGTTTTAATATACACATTAATTGTGAGTGTCCACCCTGTTTTTTCCTTTCTAAACTTGGTTGACACATTGCCCGAGGCTAGATGGATCTATGACGGAATTTTTTAAGCATTATGAACAATAAAATTGTATTAAAAATGTT
Organism: Druceiella hillmani; assembly: GCA_039881145.1. Classification (NCBI taxonomy): domain Eukaryota; kingdom Metazoa; phylum Arthropoda; class Insecta; order Lepidoptera; family Hepialidae; genus Druceiella; species Druceiella hillmani. The sequence goes on along the minus strand of JAYKKI010000001.1, from coordinate 104,059,972 downwards.
TCCAATAAAATAAAATTATACCAAAAAAATTCGGCGGCTTAACCAAACAATCAATATTGTTATATCATTGAGTTACTTGCAAAAATTTGTGTGTTAATTTTGATAAAATTATACAGGGAGTAAAAAAATAATAGCTAGTTAATAGTTTCGTTTTAGATAACCGTTTAGAAGTAATTTTAATTTTGTTGGCATTCAAGTATTATATTACATAATGTTTATATAATTGATAACTCAAATAACCGCTGGAAATGAAAAAAAAATTGTTTCGTGTTTTTAAGATTGATCAGATTTACGAGGTATTACAGATATGATATGGTATTTAAGATTATGATATAGTATTCACCATTAAATGAAGATAATTTATTAAAATATAATTTCAATTCCTGTTTAAACTACATAGAGTTTAATTATATTAATAAAATAAAACATGGAACTTCCTGTTTTTCAATTTATTTAGTATTAATGTAGGTCAATAGGGGAGGAATAAGTATTTGGAATCATCTTGACTTAATTTGTCATTATGTAGAAAATGATAAGAGGAAAAATATTTTTAATTTCTCAAAGAATTCGACAGCTTAACCAAATAATCAAAATTTATGTATTATATTTAGGGCTAAGTTAAAAAAAGTTATTAATATACATTACCTTTATTACTTTTAAATATATAAACTTTATTTTTCTGTCATTGCTGCAAAGTTGTTTCGACTGTGATATTTATTGGTTTTAATTTTTAAATAACTATGAATTTAATATTAAATTATATGATATAAAATTGTCTTCACGTTTAACATCAGCGATTCATTTATAATCTTATTTTTTCTCCAAAACCTACGAGAAACAGTAATAGGAAGTGCAACATATGGGAAAATTACACAAGAAAATTTACAGCAATACACAACAGGGTATTAATTAAGATCCTTGTGTCTAGCTGTGAAATGCGTGTTAAAATTAATTGTACTAGAACTTTAAGCTTAAAGTTAAGTAGTTATGAATAATGTAATAATAATGAGACACTTGTCTTACAAAGGCATTCAAAAATTTTGAGCATTCACGTGTGTGCTTAGTGGCAAAAACTCAATTGACATAAAATCTATAAGGTGTAATGAAAAATTGGTTCACTGGATAAGAAATTAAGATTTAATGAAAAATGGGAAGTGCATGATTTTAATTTCATGCATCGGTAGACCGAGCCAAAGAAACACTTCCTTAATTCTGTCTTCTTCCCCTTTCCTCGACTGTGCTATGTCAAAATTTGTAATTAACAATTATTTTATATTTTTTCTTTTGCTCTTTACTTGTTAATGTCTTTATGAAAGTTTTCTTTAGATTTTCTTAGAAAAATATAATTTCTATTTTATGGTGTTGCAATAGAATTAGTTTATGCATATATCACACGTATATATGTGTGTGTATATAGTTATATTTTAATTTCATTTTTGTTATTTATTTATTTATAATTTTTTTATCTATAGTACATATGGCGGACTTATTTCTACATGAGCAATATCTTTCAGTCAACCATAACAGTTTGTATTGAAATTTAGTTGGTAGACTGTAAGAGATTTTACAATGAAAATTCTTTATAGCACATAAACGAAAAAAAAATTTAAAAAAAATACAAAAGTATAAGTAAAAAAAAACTATTGACATGATTTGGGATGGGAAAGACAAGAAAGGACAAGAACACAAAGGAAAAGGTTTCAGGAGAGGCAGGCCTTTTTCACTCGATCTTTGAAAATATTTAGAGATGTGATTTTCCTAATGTAATCCAGGTGATTCGAAATTTTTGTTTCTTGAACAGTGAAGGATTTTTCATAAGTGGTAGAGATATGTTTAGGAATAAGTAGGGTGAGTGAACTTTCAGATTCACAAGGCTGTGAGCAGACAAATTTTTATATTTGCCACGAACATAATTTGGGCTATGAGATTTTTTTAATATATTAAAAAGAAGTGTAACTATGGGAAGTTGGCGTCGATCTCTTTCACATCTCCATAAACAATTAATGGTAAGAAAAGTATTTGACAAATGTAGATTTTCATTTTAGTCGGCAGACAATTTTGAAGACGTTTCAAAGAGCGTATCCTATAGAAAACACGACGACTAATATCGTATACTTGAGGCCGCCAACTAAAATTTTGGTCGATCAGTTGGCCCAGGTTTTTTACAGTGGACTTATATGGTATTATTGTATTATTTAGCACTAATTTCGGCAAACTAGGTTTACTTTAGAAGTCGGTCTTTGACTACCGATGATGATAGCTTGTGACTTACTTGGATTAACCAAAAAACTTATTTCATGAGCCCACTGACCAATTAAAGCGAGATCTTAATTAAGGATGTCGATATTTTTTGATAAGGAATGGAGGTTCGAGTGCGCATATATTTGTAGGTCATAAGCATAGTGATTATAATTGCTAGAAATATTTTTAATGCAAGGCTAATTAATAAATGATATTGTCTCGACAAAAGCTACCTTTTCTTTCAATATGAAACTTAAAATATTCACATAAAGTACATAAAAATAATCAATTTACGTCTTAAGTTTGTTTTTGTCAACAATTTTGACAGCAATTTTGTTTTGCCTATTTTTCTATCGCATTCCCAAATGGAAAGCGACACTCTCGGAAAAGCGATTTTCAAACTTTATGGTTTTATTATGGGAAATAAAGATAAAATAAATTTTTTTTTTAAAACATTTATTTTAATTGTATTTACAAGAAAGAAGTACAAAGAAATCATCAAGATAAGCGAAGACAGCCCAAACTTGTCGGATCTATTATTTACCGTTAAGGAGATACTTAGCCAGCCTCCCATGTTCATCATCAGACCCTTATTCCTTCATCATCATCATGAGTTGTCATCAGAAATACATATATAAATATATATATAGGCTACTATACGGAAGTATATGAAATATCCATTACAAAATTTGTGTTAGGCAGAGGGACAGCAAGGCAAATTAAATAAAAGCCGGAAAATGCCATTTTAATTTTTTTTTTTAAAATGGCGTTTTCCGTTTAATACTACGATATACTCAGAACATATTTAAAAATTTTCCAAATACTTTAAACATCATTCATTCTTCAATTTATTTTTTAAGCAATTACTTCTAATATTTAATGGTTCGAACAACAAATATAGAAATAAAACACATCAAGATTTTCTTTCAAGAAGAAAATATTTACGAGAATGAAAAACGACATTCTGGCAGGTAACACTACCGACATAATATAACCCGAGAAAAAGAAAAACGTATATCTGTCGAAACACCGTGCATCGAGACGATATATTCGTATTCAGCGCAGTGAAAAATACGTACTATCATTCCCAAGTGACTCCGCCCTCGCGGATGTCGGCTTTCGCCCAAGTCGGAGGGCATATACGATCACGCTGCACCATTTCTCACGCGCTTGTCTATGTGCGGAAGTGCGCCGAGATGTCCGATACCGTGAATGTTATATTTTATTCATATTTTCGCTAGGAGTGAATTCCGTAGATATATAGTAACTATGTGCATAGATGTATCTCCGTCTTGAGTGACTCCGGCGACGAGTAGCAGATGTTATTTATCTCCATTATTATAAAACAAAAGAGTGAAGTGTGTTGCCAAATATGGATTAAATTAAATTAAATAAAAATTGTTTTAAATTTTGGTTTTATAAGAATTTAATAAAAAATCAGTGGACAGAATTTAGAAGAAATTAAGGAATTTAATGTAATTTAAGTGGAAAGTACGGTTTAAAGTCACTAATACTTTGATACAATATATAACATACATGGGTATATATATATATATATATATATATATATATATATAAATATATATGTGTGTGTGTGTATAAAATGGTGTCAAGCGGAAGCACAGATATAGAGAGTATCAAGGTCAATCTGAAATACCCCTATGTACTTTCAATAATTCTTGTTAATTTCTGATTTATGAATTTGATCGTGTTTTTAGCTAAACTCATAGACTGATGACAAAATATTTCTTTATGTAAAGAATAATTGTGGTGGAAATTAGGTTTCTTTTATCAACTGGTTGACTAACTGATCTATACGGAATAAAAACAATAACTTACATAAATCTTAACATGGCCTCAAAAAGTGAGCAAGATATTCTAAACACCATTTTAAACCTAGTTTTGACGCTATTTAAAAAAAATCTCACGTTAATTCTTTTCCAGGATCTATTTAAGAAACTTTTTGATTTCACCAGCTCTTCGATTGTAATCAAATTTGAACCGTATTCATTAAGAGAAGCTATATGACGTAATTTTGACTCCTCTTAAATCATTCATACTTGTGCTGGCTAAACTAACCTATGTATTTATTCGATTGTGTGGCTAAGGTTACGCTAACTTTCTTTTATGGTTTATTTTCCTTCAATGGTTTTAAACTAACCAAAGTATATATTCGCTTGTGTGCGTACTCTCTTGCACTTAAGGTTACCCTAAATTTGTTTTATGGTTTATTTTCCTTCAATGGTTTTAAACTAACCAAAGTATATATTCGCTTGTGTGCGTACTCTCTTGCACTTAAGGTTACCCTAAATTTGTTTTATGGTTTATTTTCCTTCAATGGTTTTAAACTAACCAAAGTATATATTCGCTTGTGTGCCTACTCTCTTGCACTTAAGGTTACCCTAAATTTGTTTTATAGTTAATTTTTCTTAAATGGTTTTAAACTAATCGAAGTATTTACTCGCTTGTGTGCCTACTCTCTTTCACTTAAGGCAACGCTAACTTTGTCTTATGGTTTATTTTCCTTAAATTATTTTATAGTTTTCTTTTCCGGGGCTTTGAAGCGTGTAACAAGGGATATTAGTGTTATTAGATAAACTCAGCATCTTTTTTATATTTTACTTGGAATTTAAAATTGTCAAGTTTGTCCCGTAGTGAGTGAATCGTCATGGTTTTTTTACCAAAAAACTATGTAGAAATGCAATACTATTATGTTTACGTGGTATAGAATAACTCTTCAGTAGCTAAATTGTACAGGACACATGTAGAATGTAGAGGTGGGCCTCATCCCGAGAGGTTCCCTGACCACTATATGATTTTAAGAGTTCATAATGAAAGAGACCTGTCAATAAGTCCCAAGTAGTTGAACTCCAAATCGGAGTTTCAAAATCTGATCTCTTTTCAAATCACATGCTGCGGGAAGAGAGATATTACACATACCACATCACTAAATTCCAAAAATTGGAACATGAAGATTATGACAGAAGAGCTCGATTTTCTCAGAAAATATTGAGAAGCCAGAAGGAAATAAAACTTTCTATTAAATAATTTGGACCCAGTTTCTAAGAATAATATAGTGCAAATTTTTGATGCAAGCTACTGAACAGGGAACTAATTAATCCTTTTGAATCTCAGATTGCTTAATCGCCTTTCATAATCTGTTGAAAAGAAAATCTGAGTTCCTAAAGGATATTTACAATGGCGTATCAATTAGGATGGAGGATCATATCACTATAACTTGGACGTAAGAAATGATTTACAGGTAAACGAAAAATTCCCCGGGAAATGAATAGATCTTAGCGAACCTATGGCTCGATCTCTACGGTCTTTCGACTTTAGTACAATTTATTGGTACAATTTACTGGAACGAGTTGATTTACTCAAAAAAAGACGCAACTGGAAAGAACTCGGAAAAAATCTGAGAGAAACCTAAGAAACAATTAAAAACAATACAACGGCACCAAGACGTAATAAAGAGCATTTTTTTATTCATGCCGTATCTGCATTGAACAAGACGATTATTTCAACGCGGCAAAATATCATGGAACACGAATTATTACGAAAAATTTATGTAATTTTTTAAAATAAATACATTCAGAGATAATTTTTAATTAGCTTTAATCTTTCCTATAATTATACACAAATATATATATATATATATATATATATATATATATATATATATACATATATATATATATATATATATATATATATATACATATATATATATATGTATATATATATATATATAATTCTTCACTTACTACACTTTGTGTCCCTTTTTAAGATCATTTCGCGAACAATATCAAATTTTTCAATCAGAAAGCTAATTGAATTAAAAATTTATTGAAGTAGTTTTTAGAAAAAGTAATGTGAGCTCCTTTTTTTGAAATGATGTCAAAAACTTAGTTCAAAATCAGGTGTTTACAATATACTGTGTTTCCGTTAATTTGTTAACGCTATATTAATATGTATATAATTGAACGTTTTTTATTCAGAATAAGTCAATTAGTCAACTAGTTGATAAAAGAAACATTGTTACTATAAAAACTATTTATGTAATAAGTTTTACTAAAAAATACAAGAAAATTATAAGTTAGACACTATAAATTTTTGAAGTGGTAATACAGAAGACCATGATAATATAAAAAATCGAATGTATAAGAAACTATTATAATCGAATGAACATTCACTATTTCCCTTTTAAAAGATAAACCGGTCTCTTGCATCGTTACATTTAAAAAAAAATTTAAAAACATATTGTCCTCTAAAAATATCCCAAGGCCTGGATATACGAGTATTTGAAGAAAAGCATTCCGAGAAGAAAGCAACTGTAAACATTACCATAAATGATAAATATGAAAATTTGTAGAGGATATGTGGCACATAATAAACAGGAGACGAATCCGAAAGATAAATATAGCAATTCGATATATATTTGCAAAGAAAATTTTTTTTTCCTCTAAAAACAAAAGAAATAATTATTACTAGGAGAACATACCACTCGATTATATATTAAAACATTAAATCTATGTTTTTTAAACCACATTCCATTGGTGTAAAAAACATAGAACCAATATAAAATACAGAAAATTAAAAAACGAGAATTACGAGAGTTCCGTATACATTTATATCCATTGAGGGTACGTAGTATTTCGAATAATATTAATTTTTCACAATGTATAAATAAATAACTACATACATAACAAATGTACATTTTTAAAATATACAGTTTTTTGCAGTTCATTTAAATCACTTCTATAGAATTAATAAGAATAGACCCAAGTACATGTCATAAGTTGTTCGACTTTTATTCTTATACTAGAAGAGCCTACTCAGCTGTGCTAATTTATCTTTTAAAGTTATATACACTATTATTGTGAATACTTTTCAGATATTAAAAAAAATAATGGTTTAGCTGATATCAGTGGGGACAGGTAATTTTGACAAATATGTATCACTATAAAGCTTAATATTTCGTAAACCGATCCCTTGTATCGAAAAAAAATTTGACATTCCCTTAAATTTATCAAAAATCTTTTCAACGATACTCTAAACTGGAGTATGCAAAAAATCACCCCATCTTTACATAGAAGAGGAATAATAAGATCCTTTTTTAAAAATAGTTTGTAGATACTTGCAAATTCTAGCATTACACCACTAACAGTCTACGGTTTAAATAGCTATGACAGATGGACACATAGATGGCTACGGCGAAACTATAAGTATTCTTAGTTTAGCTATGAAACACTAAAGAAAATCAGTTATTTTCATATTTACTTTTTTGATTAAAAAATATTGAATTACTAAAAAATAAACGAAATATACGTAGGAAAATAAATAGACTTCCAACGCCTCCGGCCCCCTTCGCCTTCGTCGAAATATGAGAGAAGCGCAAAAAAAGCAACGTGAGCAATAACAAAAGAAAACAGTGTGGGTTTAAGGAAAAAAGCTCTTATAAAATACGATGATAAGCTTTTATTAATAAAAATAAGCTCATAAGAACACCAGAAAATCAAATTATATGACAACACGTGGCAACCAACATAATTAAAATACTCCATTACAAACTGAGGCTCTTATAAACAAAATAAATTGAATTCCAAGAAAACTATAAAAAACAATCTTAATATTCAGCATTTTATGAATAATCCCCATAAAAGCACAGAAAATTTTATTGAAAACAAAACATATAATTTATAGTTAGAACCCCTAAGTCCGATTGTTCGCTGTGGGAGCTCAAGACGAAAACCATCGGCAAAAACTATTCCATTTACATAGTACATACAATGCGAGATCTCTTTTATTAAATAAAAAAATTTTGGAGACCAAAAAAGTAATTATCTCTTTCAAATATGACCTTATTAGTTTAGCAGAAATTGAAAGAAGCAGATAAAATATTACAGGGAATGAAAAATATATGTTTCATTACATAGATAAAACAAAAGACCAATGCGGAATACGATATCTTATTTAAAAAAAATCGCTAATAAATATAGAAAGCTTCACAGGAATATCTGACAAAGCTTGCGTTTTAAACGTAAGATTCAAATCTGTATCCATTTCAGTAATAGAAGCATATGCACCTAATAAATCCTACAGATCAAGAATGGTTTTTGTGAACGATTGCAAGATGCATACGACCATAATGGAAACAATATAATCATGATATATGACTTTAAGTCTGAATTGATCAACGGGAGCCTTAAGAAGAAAAAGTATTAGAAGCTTTACTAATATATTTACAGAAATAAAATTGAAAATAATTTTAAATAAGACTAATTGCAAAAATGCATGAGCATAAAACACGCTTTTTAAATTACTGAACTTTAATTAAGCTATTGCATTAAATGGTAAGGGCGACCTTTTTAAAATGTTTGGTAATATTTTCAATAAATCTAATCAAATAATACAAAAACTTTCAAAATTAATTTTACCTTACTTTAAACGCTAAAATCAAACAACGATTGTTAATATAATACGTTATTTAAACAGACACCCAAAAATTTATCACTAGTATAGACAAAGAGATAGAAGCTAGCATCTCTTGCCAGTGAAATATTTTAAGACTTAACATTAATGGAGATACGAACGCCGAAAGTCGGGACGTGACTTCCATGATTCGAAATACTTTTCGAGCGAAACGGACGTCGTGGAACACGAACCGTAACGTTAAAGCCCTCAATACAGCTACAGGTAGAAGGAAAGGCGGAAAATGGTCTGTTTGCATTTCTTTTTAATTCAAAAAAGAAGGAAAATCGTCTGATTATTTCACTTCACGGTACGCCAAACTTACTAATTAGTTTTGTGACTATGAATTCACGGAATTGTAAGGTGAAATCGTTTCTCTAACGCGCCATATGACTCGAATTATTTTTCTCGTTACAAAACGTGATTTGCTTTTTATTTACGTCCGGTCGTGCTTGAAATATTTAACTCACAATAAGGCTAATTGAGGAAGTTGAGCTTAGATAGCGAAATTGTCTGATTTATGACTGAGTACCTGTTTGCTTTGCATTTGTTACGTTGAAATATAATAATTACGGCCTGTAATATATTACCATCTTTCCGCTGTGGAACCGGGACCAGCGAAACTTTTCGTAGCTCATAAATTAAGAAGGTCGACTCGGAAGAAGCTTAAGTTGGTTTATTACTTAAGTTGGCCTTTATACAAATTTACTATGTTTCAATTATGGATTCATTGACATTTTTCATCGTCGCAAAAGCAGTGTAATTTAATAATTTGAGTTTGTTTTGAGTAGTCTAAAGATATTTAAGAGGAAATATTTTGAATGTTAAGCAAAGTCTACTGATTATGCCTGCGGATTGAATTGAATATGTAATTATTGTTTCTGTCATAAAAATAAAACGAAAAGTCTGTACTGTTTAATTTTTTGTTTTTCATTTGTGATGGAAACCTTACGTTATCTATATTAATATATAAAGTAAAAAACTTTTTTTATATGTTTATGCTAATCTCTGGAGTTAAACATCTAGTTTTAGAAATCATTGTTTTCTCAAAAATCTTCTACTTTAAGAAAGACTACAGAATTTGCATTGTTAGAACGCGATTATCAAAATTAGAGTAGTGTTAGTGTAACAGAAATGGGGGATTTTATTTCAGTAAATATCTCCAAAATTTGGCGTTTTCAGAAAAATTTTATGGAAATATTGGTAAATTATACACCAGTAGTGAAAAATTATAAAACTTAATTAAAAAACCTAAAAATTATGAGATTTTACATTCAAGGGTTATTCGCAGATTGGGAATATCTCATATTTGCTCTCGTAGAATTCAATGACCGTTACTAAAAATGACGATTCAGTATTTCCGTCCTTGTCTGAATCTTAAGTTTAAATCTTTCAGGTATATAAATTTTTGAGATTTATCACATTTTATAAATTTTTAATTTTTAAGTTTTTTATCTTCATAATTATTTAATATTGAAATTTGTTCATTTGTTTAATTTTTTTTCCAATCTTCCTCCTCAACTTGCATTTCGAAATGAGGATTTATGAAATAAAAGAAAAAATAGTCCATTACAGTGTTTTTTTCTTTGCGATACGATTGCGAGCCAATATGTTTGAAATGACATTAGTACGATATGAATACGATATCACATCACGTATTCACATTTGCAAAATAATTTTACCTTCCTTCTTTTACTTTCTTATCATCAGTTATTTTGGTTTCTTTTTTAGAATATCGAAAAATCGATTTGGTAGTCTGAAAAATTATATACTCGCGCACCTCCACTTATGTTCTTTCGGTTACATGTGTGTGACCATCTACTTATCTAACGCTTAAACTTTTAAGACCTTAAGACCGGCCATGTTGAAACCGGGTTCTATTATTATATAGATTTCATTTTTATTTTCACTCTTTAATAAAGTCATATTATCGTAAAGAAACAATTAACAGTTTTTTTCTTTTGAAAATACCACTATCTATAAATAAATCTGAGCAACAGTAATTCTCGCCCAAGTAGTTTTTAAATGAATTTGTATTAATTTTTGTATGCTGATTACGAAAATAATATTAGATTTAAAACATTGGATTACTTAAAGAGAAACGAATAGCTACAAAATAAACTTTAATAGACGATATTCATTTTTATTTTTTTTCTGATTGCATAACATTGTTATTTTAGTCTACAATTTAAAATAAAAAAAATATGTGAAGAAACGTATTTAATATATGACTTTCTTTGGGGCTATTGCCTTGAGACTATATCTTTGTAAGGTACTCAACAGTGGTCGGCAGTCATATGGCGGTTCTGTCGTCATTGGTATGTCGTCTACTATCTGGGTAATTTGGAGAAAGTCTATCCTGTTCTTTACTAAAGAGAATTATACTTAGAGAATTATATCATGATTAGTCAATATTATCAGAAAATTTATTCCAATAACTGTGTAAATGTGCCTTGACAAAGTATGCGTTCGCATTCATATTAGCTTTCCAATTTTTCAGAATCTCTTAAATTTGTTTTTATCATATCTACCACTATCGAAAACATTCTATGATATTTTTCTATCTTAGGATTACCCAAAATTTTTTTAACTACTACCAAAAAACTTGTACCGGCATTTGACTTCTTTTGGGTCACAGGGCTATAATGATTTTATCATTTAGAAGGGTTCGGAATCAAGGACTATCAATGATACTTAGCTAAAATTTTTAAATAGTATATTAAAAAAATACAAACCCTATATTCACCAAGTTATTTAATCAAATATTCACAACTATCGTAGACATTATTTAAAATTTAATATATATATATATATATATATATATATATATATATATATATATATATATATATAATTATTAAGACAGTTAACATGGCCTGATTGAAAAAAAATCATATTCTGTTTAAATATCTAAATTACAGTGGATTTAACAAATACAAATTATTAAAAACACTTCATTATATCCGTTATTACACAAAAAAAAACAAAACATGACAGGAAATCAAAATATAATATTAGTATACTTACTTAAAATACGTATCTTAATTTTTTAAAAAGATTTTTATGTTAATAAAAATTTTGTTATACGATAACTAAGTAACTAACGAAATAATTAATAAAGGAAATTACGAGAAAAAAAGTTTTTTTCCTCAATAGTACCTAATGATTTTATAGTGAGTAATGTTATATAAGCGTCTTCATCAAGACATACGTCACTTGATTAAACTTAATGGTAATATAAAACACAATTCATTGTTCTCCATCCCATATTAAATCACTTCTGTTTTCACATTCATTTCTGTTCCATATAATTTTAAAAGTACTTAATTTGATTAAATTATTGGTTGAGCAAAAATTAATTCCTTATGGGATCACTCAAATGTCTGTATGAATTTTTTCAGAAAATGTTTGACGTAACAACTTTAAATTTGACATATAATAGAATAAACGGGTTAATAACCCGCATATTTCATAGTAGATAACAATTTAATATATCTATATGAAAATTTTAGAGAGGATGAATTATGTATTTGAAAATCTTCTTTTGGTGTTAAATATCATGTAGATTTTGGGGCTAGGCTAGTTATGAGGAACCCAAAAATATTTTAATTTTAAAATGTTAAGTTACTTACACTCAGAGAAATGCAATCAAATATGCGAAAACTGAATTTCCCAACCCTTATTCTCGAAACTAATAAACCAGAAATTATGAAAAAGTGAATAGTTAGAATGTCACTAGATAAATACAGAAAACTATAGCAATTATCGTAGATCTTACAGTTCCTGGGAAATTCACAATATTTTTACGCCCGTGAAAGCTATACTATGTAGTGTTTTAATACTGTAAAAATTGATAATAACATTTTAAATAGTTTATGTACCCCTAAATGTTTTAACTTTGGCTTATACCTAAGTATATGCGGAACTCCCGTAGTGCTGGTTCTAATGGCACTTAACTAGATATTTTATATCCTGATATGATATCAAAAAGAAAGTGTCGTTATTTTCTAGTCATCAAGTGTGCAAAATTTTATTGAAATGTACTACACATTTCAAATTTTTCAATATATTAAATGTTTAATTGCGTAGGGATAAGTACTTTAAACATTTGTTTAAATTTTTCACTTTTAAAAATATTTCAAGTATATTTAAATAAATATTACGATAATAGATATATTTTACTTCTTTTTAGCGTTATCTGGCCTATAAATATTTAGTATTGAAATATCCATTGAAATGCGGCGTCCTAAAAATCGTGTAATAAAAAAACCGTTAGCCTCATTCTAACAAGTTTTCTTATTGAGATGAAACATAGTATTAATAATACTAGGCTTTATATAATGTTTACCATAACAGCTGTACTGTATATAAGAAGTAAACTCAAAAATCAGTAAACCGATTCCAACAATTCTTTCATTATTAGAAAGTTACGGATAAATATAGATTAGGTTTTGTTTTTAGAAGTTTAGGGCTCAGTAATATATAATAATAATTTATCTCAAAACCGGAGGAAAGCGAACAAACTGACTGCTATCTTGGCTTACGCTGGGTAAACCGCAGATATACAAGAATATTGCAAAAACGAAATATGTATCTTGATGAGATCTCCAAAAATTCTTGATACTACATATCTATCTTTTATGAAAAGTTCGCAATTTTTTTAATAATGTTAACTCAGAAATTTACGGTTATATTTCAATATTTCAAAAATACTATTTATCAAAATAAACTAAAGATACATCAGCAGGATTTTGTGTAGATAAATAATTGATTGCGTAAAATATCACTTGAATAATTAATTCAAAGGATTTAACTATATTTTTTAATATGCAAAATAAAAGCCAATGGTGGCGTCCGGTAGTCATCTGCCTACAGTATGTTGGAGTAAGTATGAAAGATCTTTTCATACAAATTCTTATTAAAAACGATTAAAAGAGATCGCACAAAAAATTGAAAAGAAAAAATTATAAATGTATATATAATATGTAAATAAAAAATTATATAAGTATGTATAACAAATTTTACTAAACAAATTGACGTTATAAAAAACTATTAGTGTTTCCTAATCAAGTTTTCTTTCTTATGAAAAGATCTTTAAGATTTTCCTTTTTTTTTCTTTTTTTCACCAATAAAATCGACTTTTCATGTTTGGAATTTTTTATTTCGTGCTTGACGCACCCGGATGAAGAGAATGATTTTCGAAAGACGATAGACCTGGCAATTTTGTTAAAACAGACGCATAAAGCAATGGTTGATCATTTCTCACACCATCTCAATGGTATATATTATGAAGACATATCTAAATAGATACACAGATGAAAATATAATGCAACACGAGCACAATCGCCTGAATAACTAGATTTAGCTGAGGGATTTACCGCAGTGCGTGAGACGTTTTGATATCGTCGCGAAAATATTTTCGCAATGAGCGATGCCTTTGTTCCTTCGCTTCCGGCGAGCATCCATCTTTCCACGTCACGCCGTCTCATGTTCCCGTGACTACGTAACTCGATTAAGTAACGCGTCGGTCGTCCGGACCAATGCTTGTCAGTTGCGACACAGGGGCGTTGGTGCATTAGTGAAATGGTTTTTGATGAAAAACCGAAGTAGAGGAGACGTGTGTTTTTATGTCAACATTTATATAATTACAATTGCATTTATATATAGGAAGGTAATATAAATAATAAGTTTAACGGGAAAATCCCAGACTACATCTGACTCAAAATCGGGAAAACCTAGAGTTCATTGCATGTTTTCAAATAATGCTGTTCATGGAACGTAACAACCGACTGTGTTGAAGTTGTATCTGTACAGTAGATCCAGATTATCAGTATTCAATATTTATGCCATATATCCAGAAAGCCGATAATTTAAAAAAAACTCACATTGACCAACAAAGTCAAAACTCGTTAAATTAACATGTCAGAGAGACAGGATATGCTAGTGATTGCAATACTATACTACGTCCCTGATTGTGGCCAATGGAAGCAATTTACTGCGATTTCAAGGAGGAGTGATAATGTTCAATTTATTCTGAAAGAATTTGCTTATAACTTATTTGTTCAATTCAATCTAGATGTCAAAATTTTAATATATACCTCTGTGTAAACGAAACTAGTAAAGTCGCACCAGCTCTTGCACAATATCTTATGACAGACATAATCAGATCAAACCTACCAGTTCTGAATTCGTGCTGAATTACGTGTAAATTATCATATATTTAACATAGAAGAAGGTAGAAGCACATCAGGATTCAATGGTATTAGTTTGATTCATTGTCGAAATATATCAGAAAATTTCTTGAATTAATACCACATAAAAATAATAACTTCATGTGTATAATATCTTTTTATTTAGGTACTTTTAGCTATGCGGGCCAGAATATTTTAGTATTAAATAATGTCTGAGAGCTGAACATTGGTACAGTAAACCCCCACACGACTTACTTGAAAATAAAATCGAGTACATTTCATCAATGATAATTAATTAATTGTATATTAAGATTGTATCATGCATATCCAATAAATGATTTATTTAATAAAACAAATAATGAGACACCTCAAAAAAAAACAACAAAATTTTAAAAAAGTATAAGGAATTTTGTCAAAAAAATTTTAAGACTTCTATGAATCAATCGCTATAACTAATGGTATAATCCAATGTCACTTAAATTATTTAATCACTTATACAAAAGTCAAAAAAATTTTAAGACTTCTGTGAATCAATCGCTATAACTAATGGTATAATCCAATGTCACTTAAATTATTTAATCACTTATACAAAAGTCAAAAAAATTTTAAGACTTCTGTGAATCAATCGCTATAACTAATGGTATAATCCAATGTCACTTAAATTATTTAATCACTTATACAAAAGTAAAAAAAAATTTAAGACTTCTGTGAATCAATCGCTATAACTAATGGTATAATCCAATGTCACTTAAATTATTTAATCACTTATACAAAAGTCAAAAAAATTTTAAGACTTCTGTGAATCAATCGCTATAACTAATGGTATAATCCAATGTCACTTAAATTATTTAATCACTTATACAAAAGTCAAAAAAATTTTAAGACTTCTGTGAATCAATCGCTATAACTAATGGTATAATCCAATGTCACTTAAATTATTTAATCACTTATACAAAAGTCAAAAAAAATTTAAGACTTCTGTGAATCAATCGCTATAACTAATGGTATAATCCAATGTCACTTAAATTACTTAATCAGTTATACAAAAGTTAAAAAAAAATATTTTGTAAAATTAAATAATCGCTGACGATATTCCAAATAGTAGTTTTTTTGGGTTCCGTTCATCAAAATTAAACAAATGAAATCTTTTTGGGATCACTTGGTTGCGTCTGTCCGTCCGTCCCTCTGTAAAAGCCCATTTCTTTAGAAATGGCCTGAGAAATTAAATGGAAATTAATATCGTATGGTGAGGGCAAAACAATATATTCCTTTAATGTATTTTTTTTTTTGCTTTTTACCATAGCCTTGAGCACTGATCACAAACCCTTTAGGATAATTCCGGTAACGTAAAGGTTTTGACGATCACTAAAAATCGGCATAATGGGAAGTCTTATAGCACAAGTAAAGAGAAAAATTCAAAAGGCAATGATTTATAGTTCTATGTGAAAGTGTACATTTATATATATATATATATATATATATATATATATATATATATTAAATATGGGCCTGTGGAAGATATAGTATGCAATATTTCGATAGTTTTATCATACATCATCAAAATCATCGGTGATCATCAAAACATATAGGGTACTGACGGTCGATCTACAATTTTGTAAGAAGGCTTAAGGAAAGGTCTTATAGTACAAGTAAATGGAAAATTAAAAAATCAACGATTTTTAAATCTATGTGGAATTATATATACAATTTTTTTAATTATGCGTCTGTGAAAAATACAGTAGGTAATATATATACACATTCTGAAAAAACTAAAATTTTGTAAAAGATACTATGTACCATTCAATGTTTATAAATGCCTAAACGTGTACGGAATTTACTCTGTAGTGTGAGTCCTACTCGTGCTTGACAAGTTATTTTATTGCAATTCATTTTACTAAATGCTTTCGTTAACATTGGCTTGTTCAAAGTTGACTTACATTTTTTCGAAAAATATTTCTTTTTCGAGAATTTTATTAAATAAGGACGGACTTTTCATTATTCCAACGTTATTTTATATTTTAAGGAAACACAAAAGTAGTAAGCTTTTTGTTTTCTTATATATTGCGCTATCAATATTACGCTTTAGATAAACACAAAAGTAAGTAGTAAAGTAATATCCTCAATTACCTATTTAATTTTTGTTTACTTTTATATTACGCTATCACTTTTACGAAAAATGTTTCTTTTTCGAGAATTTCATAAAATATAGACGGACTTTTCATTATTCCAAAGTTATTTTATATTTTACTTAAACACAAAACTAAGTAGTCAAGTAATATCCCCAATTGCCTATTTTCTTTTTTGTTTACTTATATATTACGCTATCAATATTACGTTTTAGATGAACACAAAAGTAAGTAGTCAAGTAATATCCCCAATTGCCTATTTGCTTTTTTGTTTACTTATACATTATGCTATCAATATTACGCTTTAGATGAACACAAAAGTAAGTAGTCAAGTAATATCCCCAATTGCCTATTTGGTTTTTTGTTTACTTATATATTACGCTATCAATATTACGCTTTAGATGAACACAAAAGTAAGTAGTCAAGTAATATCCCCAATTGCCTATTTGCTTTTTTGTTTACTTATATATTACGCTGTCAATATTACGCTTTAGATGAACACAAAAGTAAGTAGTCAAGTAATATCATCAATTGCCTATTTAATTTCTGTTTACTTATATATTACGCTATCAATGTTACGCTTTAGGTAAAGACAAAAGTAAGTAGGCAATTGATGTTCTCATAATTAATTTACAATATTCGAAAATATATAGACCGAAAAATAATGAATTTAATCTTTTGTGCATAAACAAAAAATATCCAACTAAATATGAGTATAGTAAGGTATTCGAATGCCCTCTTAATATTGTAAATTTAAACAAAAACGAATGACCACGCAGACGTTGCTTTGTCCTTTGGCATAATGTTTATATTAAAATTCATTTATAGTTATATAAACTTTTGATTCATTTAGATTTTTTTGGTTCCGTACTTCAAAAGGAAAAAAGGAACACTTATAAGAACACTTCTTTGTCCATCTGTAAAAACCCTTTTTCTCGGCAACGCGTGGAGGTATCAAGTTGAAATAAATATCGAATGCGGTCTATCGTCGCTTGGAGCTGTAAAAAAATAAAGCTACAATCAACGCAATCAAGAACAACACTAAAAATGCAGTCATTTATGCCGCATATTTTGACACTCGCAAATAAATCAAACCTACAGGGTATTTTCTGCTGACATAGAATAAGAAAATTTGGGAAGAAGCAAGGTCTCACAGCACAATTTAAGGGAAAAATCCGAAAATCTTTAGTTTATTGTTATATTGCATAAAATAAATATTTTTTTAAAATATTTCCTTTGAAAGATATTTCTAATACAAAATTGCTTAGACTAGCCTTGATTGCTTAGTTAGACAACCGTGCATAAAAAAATATCAAAGATTTATATATATGGTAACCAGGGGTTCTCTTAGCATTTGTTGTGGTCCAAAGAAAAATATTGGTAATGCAAATCGTAATTAAATATATAAAAATAGCATTACTTAAATGAGTTTGTTATTTAGTTATAATTTTTTTCCTTCTTTTCAATAACCAGTGAAACACATGAAAACTTTTCCACATGCAAACTCTTGAAGGGATCTTGAAGGGGTAATCCACATGAAAACCCTTAGAGGGATCTAAATCAAATTTTCAATAGACGTAGTTTAAGTCATGTATCTACCGCGGAATGTGACATTTTTTGGTTACTATTTTGGGTGAGACAGGTCCTTTTTTTTATGAAATATTTTTAATTTTGGCAGAATTTTTAAAATTTCATTATAATACTGTTGAAAAAATATTGTTATGTGTGTGACTAAAAAGTGCCCTGGTTTATTGTGTTTATAAATAGGAAAAATTGTATTTATTTCTTTATTAACTTTTATGTATATTACATATGGCGGACTTATTGCTACATGATGTAATTTCTTCCAGACAACCATAACAATTTGTATTGAAATTTAGTTCATAGGCTGTAAGAGATTTTACAATGAAAATTATTTAAAGCACATTAGACGAAAAAAATACAAAAGCAAAGTAAAAAAAACTATTGACATCATTTGGGATGAAAAAGACAGAAAAGGACAAGGACACAAAGGAAAAGGTTTCAGGAGAGGCGGGACTTTTTCATTCGATATTTGAAAATATTTAGAGACGTGATTTTCCTGATGTCAGGATCCAGGTGATTCCAAATTTTTGCTGCTTAGACAGTGAAGGATTTTTCGTAAGTGGTAGAGGTATGTTTAGGAATAAGTAGGGTGAGTGAACTTTCAGATCGTAGCCCAAGGCCGTGAGCTGACAAATCTTTAAATTTGCCACTAAGATAATTAATGATGTACCTATTGCAATAACTTCAAAATTTACATAATTCATCAAACTATTAGGAAAAACATTTTTGTACAATATTTAAATAATACTTTTGAACAAAACTTCATTTCGTTCAAAAAATTATTATTCAATTTAACTAAAATGTGATTCTTTTTTATTAAATTGTTAATTTCTGGAAAAAAACTTGGTTATTGATAAGATAATGGATAAGATAAACGAGAAGGGACAACAAATTCATAAAATACTTTGTTATAGTACATTTTCATATTATTTTATTCGCGTTACCATGCAAAACCGATATCTTTGTAAAAAAGTATCTCAATTGTGAAGTATTTTTATTATTTTAGCCACTTTGAATGTTTTGGTGCCAGTTGTATTATGGGAAGCCTTCATGGACGTATATTCTTTCTTTGATATTTCAAATGATTAATTATTAATACCAGTAAATATTGCTCCAAATAAGATCCGAAGATGTCCACCATCTTCAACTAATGGTGTCACCACGACCTATAAATTATTATGAATAGGACACATGACGACGTCGCTTCACTCCTGCAGCAAAGTAGCAAGTAACGTAATCATTTTGCAGCCACATAAAGCTTGAGAGCTTGTTAATCAAAAAGCTCTCATTCAGGTGAGATGGTAATTGAAACGAATTTACGAATTCCCGGTTTAAAATTTCACTCCATAAATTAATGCTCTAGCATCTAAAAAGCTTGATCCTCTTTCTATGTGTAAATTGACAGTTAAATTGTCAGAATAATAATGAGAGTTGTAAATATTAACCTACTCTCTCCATATCATTCATTCAGCGTTTCATCAAAAAATTTAGATTTTCTCGATTGCGTCATAATATTTCTCTACAGAACTCCATATTCTTGAGATAATCTTTTTTGTTGACCATTGCACAAATTGATGCGGGCGCAATTCGTTAAGGCGGTTTAATACATTTAATTTAAGTTATGGGTATGCCACTACCTACGTCTTGCAAGTTGTCTTGAACTTATGGTGGAATCATGTTGCATTTTCTTTCGTCTGCGTTCTCTATTATGGGAGCCAGGAAAGTCGCCTTCCGAAAAAAAACTATACAGTTTGATGGATACAGGTGATTAGGAAAACGCTGCATCTGGCTGCCATGCAACGAAGTCTGCTTTTTATTTATTACTAACGCTAAGCACCCTATGTTTTCATTCGAGTGAAATTTAAAATAAGACAAAAAAATCCCTCAGATGTTTCTCTTAATTATAAACTATTAACATACCAAATTTTATAAAAATCCGTTCACAGGATTTTGCGTGATTGACGGTCAAAATAACATACGGACAGACAGACAAAATTGTGAAAAAAGGTTTCCGGTTTTTGTTGTCATTATATGAGCTAAATCAATCACTCTTTTAATTTTAAATATTTTCCACCTGCAGAATTTAATCTGTTAAAGTTTTATATATATATATATATATATATATATATATATATATATATATGTAGATTATTATTATAATATGAACAACAACAAGAATAAAAATAAAAAGGTAATAAATAGTATTATTTTGATTCAACTAAGCTATCTTTTATTTTTAATTATTATTTTTTTTATTATTTCTTTAAGTTCACATTGAGAAAATGTAAAAATTAAAATATTGCAGTACTTTGCAGTTCTCTTTATATCTAAGGATTTGTTGGCCTTGCTTGACTGAAAGCTCTCATAGCAATATGTTCACGTATGTGCAAGTATCACATTAAAGACATATTAAATATTCACGACGCATCCTAGTAACTTGTTGCAAATTGACTTTTCGCGTAGAAGCATTACAATCATTAATTCGGTGTTTTAAGAAAAAATTCCAGTTTTTCTTGCTAATTTCATACGTAAAGTAAATTTTTGAAGACCCTTCAATAGTAATAAAACTATAATATTTAGTATATACATATAATTTATAGAAAACCAGGAAAATTTTTAACGTCGCGTAACCAGTAGAATATTTTTTTTAACGGGAATTTTATGAAAATTTTAAAATATTGCCGAAATAAAAAAATCAAAGACTGATTCACTCCAGTAATAAGCCATAAACACACTTTTTTTGGCTAGGTGTCTACATTACTTTTACTTCAAAATTTATTTCCTCTTGAATAGTGAATATATTTTATAGAAATACAAATAAGTCATAACATTTAATCTATAGACTTTTACGTTACGACTGTAAACCCTAACAAATCCTAAGGTCAGCAGGAATTTACCAATTTTGTTTTCACCAATAAGACTGACAAAGCAGGAATGATCCCGTATCTCTTTTACTTATGCATTGAGAGTTCCGTAAATAAATTGGCTAAGGATGTATATAACATACGAATGAGAATTTCATTTTCTTCATGTGTTATGTATGCAGATGATGCACTTGTTAGTAAAAGATTACATGCATTTACATCATCTAGAAATATTAACATGTAAAGCTTGCTTCGCAATATATCCATTGTACATATGAATGCCGATAAGAATGAGTGGACGATTGTTGAAAAAAATTAATTAAAAACAATGTGTATAGTAAAGATAGATCGCGGAATAACACAACATATGGAAACAGTAAATCAGCTCTAGTAAACGTACATATTAGTACATTGATGGTTAAAATTTTGCTCAAACATGAGTTTCAGATAATGTAAAAGAAATATTGAAACAAAAAAAATATGACTGAATGAGAAAAATAATGTTATATAAATCCAAATGCAAACACCGATTGCAATAGCAAAGAAAATTTATTAATGAAGACACGTGAAGTGTTGATGAAATAGCTTGAGTAACTTAGCAAAATGGTACGCGTGAAAAAAGGGAATGAGAAGAAAAAATCCCTAGAAAGAACAAAAGAGGTAGAGTAGACCTAGAATAACCATAAGAGATTAAAATGATTGACTAAGGAGATAAAATATAAAAAGGCAGGTGACTTTAAGAGAAAAAAAGCAAAGAAAGGCCATAATAAATAAAAAAAAGGAAAGGATGATACAATAAAAAAAGAACTAAAAAGACCATAAGATAAAAAAATACCTAGAAAAACCATAAGAGATAAAAAGATATATTAAGACATATTCGTGAGATATAAAAAATTATTCAAAAATCATATGAGATAAAAAGAGGAGTGTGCAGAGAACATTTACGTGAATCAGTAAATCGAAGGAAACTGATCGACTCAATATTTTCACTGCTACGTAATAATTAAAAATAATACTATATATATTGAACAATATTATGTCTGATGTATAAAGTAACGTATATGCATTTGGCTCCTTATAGATATGTATTTTATAAAATAGCAATTTCTCGGTATTGAGACAGAATACATCTAATTTTAGTTGTTATTAAATATACACTGCATAATAGAAAATTATTTCTGTAGTATGGTATTTTCTTTGCAAACTGTATGAACTAAACTAATTCCTTTTTGAAAATTCAGCTTGAAACGAACAAAAATGATATTCACTTCCTTTCAATTTCACATTTATTTTTACTATATAATACCTTCAACGTCATAAAACTGTAAAAATGTTATTTACCTGAAGAATTTCAGGACGAATGGTAAGACATAACGAAATTACAAGTCGTTACTATTTCACTACAGAAGGGTAAAAAATAAAATATAATTTGACGATATCATTTAAGTTTGACACTCATGTTTAGTATCCTGGTTGAGGTAGTCCAAAATATTTAAAAAACTTCCTTTAGACGTAGAAATTTAACTATGTTATATATAGTTCAAATTTTGCAATAAAACAAATTTTATTTGTTATACATTCTTGTATCTAAAATAAAAAGATCGATTTTCCTTATAGAATACCTTAGAAATAAAAGAGTAATACCAAAACTTAATAAAGTGTAATAGAAATCCTTTTTATTAAAAAAAAGCAAAATTATAAAAAATAGCAGGAAAAATTCCATTTTTGTTAATAAACATGTGACGGGCATTGGGAACGGGCCGGAATGTGAAAAGGAAATTCATAAGAATATTAAATTTCGTCTACTAACAATATGGCTTATATGCTCCAATAACTTATTGTATTTTAAATTTTGTTTCTTGATATTTTTATAGGTACATAAGAATACGAAATATTTAAAATTACATTGGATGAGTCGAGAAAAGTCTTCAGTATATTATAAAAGTTAAAAATCAACTACTTGTCGTAAAAACCTGTACCATGGAAATCTTTAAAAACCCCTCATCCATATTTAATCAGGTCCACTCGCAAATTTGAATGGACAAAAATAAAAGTATAGATATTAACACCATTTTAATCCATGAATACTTTAATGGCTTTGTCGAACATGGCATAAAAAGAATAATAAAAAGAATACCATAGAATATGTGTGCAAAAGAACCAATAATTTGAATTTTCATTAACCGACGGATAATTTTCGTGAATGTTTCAGAAATAGAAACCAATAGAATCATTATTAATATTTTTAGATACGAGACCCTAATGAGGTTTATGTAACCATATTTCATCGTTAAACTTTCTTTGGAGTTTAATGTAAGATGAACCTGCAAAAAAATTAAATACACTTTAATAAACATTTTAATTAAAATTATTTCTCATAACTTACATAAAACAAATGCAAATCATAAAGAATAATACCGACCATACTTCATACATGTTTAGATAAACACGTGAGCGTTTGGTTTTAAAAACAATATTTTATTTATTTAATAGCATGAAATTTCTTATCTTATAATTAATTGTGAATTTCTGTTTTTTTTAATAATATCCGGAAATATGATGCGAAAATATTATCCATAATGAGATTTGTTGAAGAACCTAGGTTACTAACATAGCTCGTAGGATTGGAAGGCTAAAGTGGCAATGGGCAAGCAAGGCGAAGAACCGACGACCGTTGGGGAAGAAAGGTTCTCGAATGGTAACTACATATCGGAAGATCCAGAGTGGATATATGACTTGGCAAAAGCCGCGGGATGCAAATGGGATAGGTTCGATCTTTGTGGAAATTTCTGGGGGAAGCCTAAGTTTAAAAAGTACTTAGTGAATCTTAAGCTAGGAAGCCCAAGGTGAAAAGTGCTTAGATAGAAGAAAGTAATAATTACTTTAAATTTTGTTCAGTGAATGGACATTTAATTACATTTACAGCACTCTACCAAACGGGTTTTAAAGTCATTGATAGCACAAGAAATTTGTGCCATCTTTGTGATTACACCAACTTCTTTAACACTGTAATGAATCGTTGTTGCAAACTGCTTTTTGAAGCAACGGTAATGACAAGAGCGAACAAAGCGTCTTATCAAGGCAATGGAGAGGTCAATTTACATCTTGCCTTCTGGATATGAACTTGTCAGGAAAAATTAACGAGTCACCGATTATGCCGTATTTGAAATGTGAGTTACCGCATCGTCCAGCTAGCAGTATGTCTCCTAGCTAAGAAAATTTTGTAGCTTAGGCAGAAAAAACTCTGCAGCATCTCCACGCATAATTTCAACTCCTCCGTTATAATCCAAAAAGTATGGTACAATAATGGCGCAGACATACAACCTCAAAATATTACTTTGAGGGATTTAGGCTTCATTTTAACTGAATAAACAGTAATAAGCGCAAAATACCTACTTTGTCACAGTAATTTAATCTTGTTCTTTTTAATTCTCTCCTAACCAAAACGCTTACTCCGCCGTTTGTTTAGTGACTTCGTTTATGGGCAACCTTGTATAAATAAAAATAAAATGAAATAAATGTAAGTCCGATTTGCATTTAATCCTTTTTAAGTACGAATTTAAAGAAGGACTTACTCAATAATGTTATGAGTTACTAATACTGTGTATGTTACAAGATTGACCTTCATGAAAAAAAATCTAGGAAACTAAGGGACTTTATTGTGAACAATGTCACGATAAAGCTCTCTTAATTGTAT
This sequence comes from Druceiella hillmani, assembly GCA_039881145.1. Lineage (NCBI taxonomy): Eukaryota > Metazoa > Arthropoda > Insecta > Lepidoptera > Hepialidae > Druceiella > Druceiella hillmani. The sequence goes on along the minus strand of JAYKKI010000001.1, from coordinate 104,034,795 downwards.
CTAATATTGCATCTAATGTCACGACAAAAATCTCTTAAGTATAAAATTAAGCACTGTCTATTCATAATTAATTTTTTTAAATGCTTAATATCATTTAACTTAATTGCAGTAAACTGTGAACAGCTGGCTTGCTCGTGCGCTGCTGGCGCGGCTTGCACGCGCGTCTGTGGCTCCGACGGCCGCTCCTACAGCAGCGAATGCGAGCTGCGCCGCGCCGCCTGCACCCAACGCGCCCCCGTCACAGTGATGCACGAGGGGGAGTGCGGTAAATAGATTATGCCTTTTACTTTTAGCGAGATAACAGGAGTATTTAAAACATTGCCTATCTCTGGGTTTGTCTGTCCGTCTCTCAGCCGTTTTTAACAAAAGTAATTCTACACAGAAATTTAAAATTTAGCATAGGCATAGAGTCTGTTGGTACGCACATATTGTTATAATTAATGCTGAAATTATTTGTATGGCTATTTCAGGGTACACCAACAGTTTTTTTTCTTCTATTCCCTGTATTGTACAAGACATTCATTAAAAGAACGAGTTTTATTGCTCAGAAACTTATTTCTAGATTTCAGAATATTATGTACTAGAGATGGTGAAAATGTTCACAAAACTTATGATGATAAAGGTTTCCCGAAACTTACACAAAATTTATTGGAAAACTAAAGCTCTGATTCAACGTTTCATATTTTTTTTAAACTTCACGATGATTTTACAGTTGTCAAAAGATATGATAGGCAATATATTTTAGTGCCAAAAAATAAATTTAAACGAAAATTTTTTTTACGTCACATAAAATAATTTCAATACCATTTGGATAAATTATACATTGTATATATAATAATCAGTCTTCATTTTAAATAGTTTGCAACGAATATTATAACGAATAATCGTAATTAAATTAGTTTTATATAAATTATTCACAAGATAGAAGTTTCACTTCGGACACATGCATTTTTATAAATACATTGGGCATTTTGGTGCATAAATTTTAAATTTTTATGAAACTAAGTTTTTGTTAAACAAGAATATATGTTTTTCTATATTATCGAATTATGAAATAATTATTGTTTCAGAAAAAATAATACCGCTACATAAAAAATAAAAGTGCTTTAAGGATGATATCAAGCAACCTCAAAAATTACATATATATTAATAAAAAAAAACATTAATAAAAGGTACACGACCTTTTTTTATTCATTCTTTAGGTATATGAAAATTATTACAATAGATAATGATATATTCTACATTTCTCTATACAAGTTAGTGAATATCCACTAATGACACTCATCATAATCAGTGTTATTAATAGATGTTCACAAAGCTGGAAAGCAATGCTTTCTTATCCATCATAAATTCTTCACTATAAATAAATGTGAAAAATTAAAAAAAAATTCTTCAACATAATATTGTAGTTATGGTGTACCCAGATATTACTTAAAAATGTTTTAAAACTCAATTTTCATAAACAATCTGGGTATATTTTTTCTTGAAGTAGAAACATTTAATTTTAATTCAATATAAATAGTTGCGTCGGTTTCAGTTATTAAATTAGTCTATAAATGCAAACAGTGACAGTATTTTTCATAATTTATATATAATTCTTATAGAAGTGGTTATTTAACATAATTTGAAACGAATTGAAATTGAATAATTAAACCTGTTCTCGTATTTTTTTGCTTTTCTTTTTCGGTGATTATTTAAAATGTTTTAATTTTATAATAAAAAAAGTTTAATTTTTGAAATTTTTGGTGCCTCTAATATCCAATGTTACCTAAAAAGTCAAGACCTTCGATATTTCATTAATTGAGATCGTAATAGACGTTTTTGGTGTTTAATGAACCTATCTACATTCATTTATATTTACATACATACGTGTCTGTAAATATAAATCTCAACAGACTAATATTGTAATTGCGTCATGCCTTTGAATGTACCCGCTTATACTCGTATCTACTTTTTACCTGTCCATAGCAACAAAAGCATAAAACTTGTACATCAAATTAAAATCAGAGAATTTCAATATCATAAATATGCAATACGAGGATCAAGGTACGCCATATTAAAACTGGTCATGCAAGGTAAAATCTAAGCCAGAAGAATTATTGGAAGTATAAGGATATTGGAGTTGCGCAACTTGAGATAATGGTATGATCTAGGGAATTTTTTAAAGCAACTACATCAAAGATTAAAGTAGCCAAAATGAGTCAACCTCCATCGAAGAGGAAACTTAAGGAAACTTAAATTTACCTACGTATTTGCTTTGTTACTTTTTTGCTTACATCAAAACAAACGAAACGAGTCCAAACTCCATTAGTTCATGCCCAATAAGTGAAAAGTTCCTGTCACCAATTTCCAAGTACACTATACCCCGACTTAAATAAAGGGTAGACTTATGTCGCCTGTAGTTTATATATAATAAAGTTTATAAACTTTGTTAATTATTTAATATATAAAAAAATTTAATTTATAAAGTTTTGAAACTTTATTTTGTTAGATTATAATTAGACATAGATATGCAAATTTGATCAAAGCACCTGTGCCTTTTACCTGTGTTTTTTCAAGTACTAAAGAAATATTCATGAGACTATAGCGGGGAAAATAATATTCAGAAATACTTTCCAAATAAAAAATAATATTTTGAATTAGCTGATTAATACTGGAGATGGAAGTTATTGACTCACATCTACACAAAAAATTTAAATACAGTCGAAGTTGGTACCTTTTATGAAGGCGATTAAAGAAGTGAGCTAACAAAGAGCGGTCTATAATTTTAGAAACTTACTTAACAGAATTTAGAACGGCAAATACGCAAATAGGCAGTAAAACAATATTTTAAATAATATTTTTTCTTTTATATGAAGACATAAAGTACCGCACTCAAAATTTTGAATTTGTAAAACAATCGAAATTTGATTGCTTGATTTACAATAAGATAGGCTTAATGTAATAAATATCATCCTACTGTTTAGTTTCAATAAATATATTTTTTGTTTGATTAAAAAATTACAAAGATAATTTATCTTTAATCAAACAAAAACATCTACCCCTAAAAATGCAAAATCTTACCGTATAATGAATATATTCCTTCAAAGATTAAACAAAGATGAATAGAGATCTTTTATTTTAAATCTGTTGAAAATAAAAATGTCGACGACAAAATTTATTCAAAATACAGTCCGAAACAGACCGAATCTCTTTAAATTATTTAACGTTATTTATTCCAGAACGAACTTTAACATCGTACGGCATTACCTCAGCTACGCTACCCCTATCCACCTGGCCTTAACAAAAGTTAATTCGATTCACAAAGGCGGTGTTTAAAAAGAGGTTCGCCGGGCATCCTAATTTAATCAGTCTTACAATGCGAGAGCCGTAGCTCGTTCGATACCCCTTTATAGCTCCGGCCAATTTACGTTTGACCTGTTGAACTTGTAAGGTACAATAATTGCGTCGGGTCGCCCTCCTTCCGAACAACCGCACATTGTGACATTTGTAGTATACAAGACAAGCAAACTCGCATGCAACCCACTTTAATTTCCTTGAAGGAGGTTTGGCATGCTAGAAGCGCGTAATTATTGAACGATTTATATCCACGACAAAATGGGCTATTGTTCTTAATAGCTTTCACGTCCGTATGGGCGCACCGTACGCGTTAATGGCACTCGAACGGGGCTAAATACGGCGAAATAAACAATGAGGAGTTCTTCAAGCCTGCTCTTAACATTTACGATAGGCCAACGTTGCGTAGACGAATTAAATTTCCAGGATGGAGTTGGATGGGGGAGCAAGTATTACATGTTTAGATCGAGTTTGTCACTAAAAGCGGATAAATAGGTACGGTCAATAAAAAATTTACAAAAAAGTATAACAGTAGCTTAGTTTTGATAGATTTTTTAAAAATTTATCCTAAAATAATAAATATTTTATGTTGGAATTTTTTAATAAAAATCATAAATAAGAATAGTTGGAATTCCAAAGATTTAGAAATCCATTTTGATAGATAATTATGTAGTATATGCCAAAACCTTTATTATTTTCCTTTACGGAGGTTTTTTTTTATTATATATATTTTATTTAAGATTTACAGGACAGAATTATGGTATACATGCAAATGTACATTTATGTTAGTTACAGCTAAGTTTCCCACTTAAACAGTGCAGTTTCAGATAAAAGGTTTTTGCCATTAGCCTATAGCAATTACAGAAATAATGTTGAAAATTAAGTAACATAAAATTTAAAAGAAAGTACCTTTTTCTGAATACGGTTTTATTTGTAAGTAGAAAAGTCGATAGCTATTTCTAAGTTTTCATTTAAATTTGTTGTATATCTCTTAAAAGTTTCGTAATCGAAATTTCAAGCACTTCGCGATGACTTAGACACTTGAAACTTGGCACAAATACTCGCTTCCGGTGACAACACTTGATGAGAGTTTGACTGATGAGAGATATGAAAAGAGGACGAGGCATCTTTTTAATCGTATATAAGAGACCCATCGAATTTGGGTCTCGTTTTACTTGTTTTGGTTAGTTCACTACATTTCTTACATTTAAACTAAAAGCTTTTTTAGAAATAAAGATCATTTTACATATTTCATTAATTTATTAGTTGCCTCTACGTAAGACAAAAATAATACTATTTTTCTACAGTTTCTTTATAACTTATATTTCAAATAGGAATAATCGAGTACCTGTTAAATTTTTCAAGATAATTTTTTTCACGTCTTAAAAGGTAGGTAGTTTCTAAAGTACTTTCTTCGAATTAAGAATGTTCAGTGTGTTTGGAGTATGAATTATATAGATATTAGTGGCTCAAACTTTTTAGGTAAAATTCCGAGGCACACGTGATTCATTTGTTTTTTTTTTGTTCAGGCTTTAATTAGCATATTAATGAGATTTAAAAAAAAATATTGATTAGACAATTTGCAAAGTTACAAAATTTATAATTTCTCTGATTAGTAATTTTTTCGCAAACGTCAAATTCGACTAATTAATTTAAGATAGTAACTCAAATAGTTATACTTCATGGCTTATTTTTAACACATTACCGTAATAATAAATAATAGAATTCACCAAATAAAATTACCCTTACGATAAACTTAAATTACCGTTACAAGAAATAAATTAAGCATTTCGGTTCTTCTGTAAAGAGGGAACTCAGATTTATAACACAAATAGTACTTAAAAGTATATTGAAATCATTATTTCTTTATTTATAAAGACATATTGATATGAGAAATTTTGAAATGACAAAAAATTGATTGATTGAATAATGATTCAAAATTATCCATGTTTGAAATAAATTTTGTGCACATAAAAAATTTAATAAACTGTAACATGAACTACTAAAAAATATAACGTTTTACCGTCATTAAGAAATGGTTCCAGTTACTGTAAATAAATAAAATTGATGTGGAATGAAAATGTGTATACATTATTACTTTAAACCGAAAAATGTTTAAGATACATTCAAAGTAAAAGGTTTGCTGTAAATATTTTTTTAAACTAAAAATAATTTTCCTTTCTAATTATATGAACGTATTCTTTTGAAACCAAATGATTTTAGTTTTACACGACTTTGTTCGCCTAAACTTAAAATTTGTTTAGACAGGTTACTAAAAAAAAATCAAAACAGGATATGCGCGTGTGTAATTATTCAAGATTTTACTTTAAGGATTTTATTGCATATTTACCCTGCGTTAGGTACATACTTTGGGATTCCCAATGCGTATGTACCCTAGTCTAATGTGAATGTGTACTCACGCTTCATGGAATCTAATATTTAATTTATTTATTGCTCTTTAGTGTTTTCAAACAGTTAATGGATAACTTTTGTTATAAAACTTGCTATTCAATCAGTCTAAATATATGGTAAAATTTCAAAGACTAACAGTTAATGGATAACTTTTGTTATAAAACTTGCTATTCAATCAGTCTAAATATATGTTAAAATTTCAAAGACTAACAGTTAATGGATAACTTTTGTTATAAAACTTGCTATTCAATCAGTCTAAATAAATATTAAAATTTCAAAGACTAACAGTTAATCGATAACTTTTTTATAAAACTTGCTATTCAATCAGTCTAAATATATGTCAAAAATACCTAACAAAAAATACAAAGATAAATAGAATAGTAAAAGACAGATTTAACAATAATGGTTATAATAGTGGGTGAGGTTAATAAATCATCCCATATAAGATTTTATAAAAGACATCAGCATAATTTAAATAAATTATAAACAGGAATATTGTAGCAGAATATCACAAATATAAAAGCAATATATTACTTTCTTTATTGAATAACTTGGTTTTAAAATTGCAGGATATGTGATTGTAAACTTCATTGAAATTATAAATATTTAACAAGAGTGCATGAATGACGTTCATAAATCACCAAATATGAGATGGCTTAATAAACATCAGGTAAGCGTGAATAGGTATTAAACAGGAATATGGTTGAAGAATGCCAGAAATTAAATAGAGTACTATCCCTTTATTTTTCTAATAACTTGGTGTTAAAGTTGTGAAATATGTGGCTATAAACTTCATTCAACTTTTAACCATTTAACAATAGTGTGTCCGCGACGTTAGTAAATCGTCATATATATATAATGGTTTTATAAACATCCGGTAAACATACATAGGCATTAAACAGGAATATCTCCAAATGATGCAAAAAATAAGAAAGAGTCGTTTCCCTTTATTTATGGTATAAATGATTTTAAACTTCCGGAAGATTGTGCCTGTAAGTTTAACTCAAACTGGTAATTTTAAAAATATTTATGAATTACAAAACTAACTAGTTTTAAAAGGTAATCATAAATACCTATAGCTTAATATAAAGGTCTCTGCTAAGGACATATAACAAGGTAAATGTACTACATAACTTCAATGGCTATCGAACGACCTTACAATTTTGTTACATCAACCATTTCAAAGCAAGTAGCCCTTTTTTAATATGCATAAATATAAATGTACCCTTTCATATTCGATGTATTTCAGTCCACGCCCATTTTCCTCGGAATTCATGAAAAGGCTCGTTTTGCTTTGTGTTTTTGTTCATTCGTTAAATTTCCCTGTGTTGTAGATACATAAATAATGTTTATGTGTTTGTAAAAGTGTCAAGCAAACTTTATTACATATGTGCTCCTATTCTAGTTGTAAATTGATAGAGTTTTTGAAAGTAGAAATGTGCCATAAAGGTTACAGATATTCGTTAAATAATGGGTTGTCTCTAATACATAAATAAATGGTAATAACTAAATATATAAATGAAATATTTACAAAGTAATTTTACTCTCATGAGAATCGAAGCTATTAAAAAACTTTCACCTCAATGGTTACATAAAAGATTGTATATCCTTTTATATCAATAAGTATATGATGTAAAAATATTAACAGCCGCAACGTTTAATTTCTATTCATAATATAACATTTTTAACAGAAATGACAAGAACACAGATAGTGGACTTGTATCATTTGTGGTAAATAAAAGTTGCAATACGTAAGTTAATTTGTGCGTTAAATTGTACAGTGATTCAAATGGAAAGTACATATTAATCGAAAATATATAGTAAAAGATTAGTCAGCCAATCTTCGTAATCACGTTAGTAATGTGGTTTCGATAAATATTAATGTGTTTATATTTCCTCCGTGAGAAAATGATTTTATTTCACTAGCGAGTGTTATTTTATTTGCCGGTTTTTTAACTGTATTTATTTCGTTCAATATTTAGATTATATTTCCCTCTCTGTATTTATATATAACAATCAAATACCACTCGTCACTCACTGACTAACTCATTACGAAATCTCCCATTACATAAATCTACAAACTTGAAATTTTGCATGTGGATTTTTCTTAGTTTCTACGTGCTAGATAAGAATCTTTTGAAATTCAGTGTGTAAAAGTGGGAAAATGTGGCTGGAAAACACTTAATTTCTTTTTCTTTCTATCTGATTTATTAATTTTTATATTATCGATTATCTTTTTTATATTCACCCAAACGAATTAATTCCTGTGGAAAGGAACAAAAATACCTTTATCGTTTTACTTTAAGCTCTTTTTATAATTTTTAATATAGCATGTAAAGCATGGCATAATAGCATGTAAACGTGATAGTAGCAAAGCGTGAATTATGTATTAAAATATAAATTTCGGTACAACGTTCTTAATAAAATTAAATTTCCTTTTATCCAACATTCGCAACAGTATTTCATCATTATTTTCTATGTTTAGAGAAATACATCAAAGTATTAAATTCCTTTAAATTTACAGCAATCTTTCGCATTAGACTGTGACCCATTACCCCAACAAAAACGCCAAGTAAACGGTAAAGGAACAGAGTATTTAGCAGTATACACCGTTAAAGGTTTTGGCACCGGAAATCTATAAATATTACAAGGTCTTCGCCTAAGTTAACAAGTAACAAAACTTACTTTTAGTTCTAGAGCTGTAGCTGCAAATTAGTAAATGTATGTTTGTTTGAGTATGTGTGAAATATATATATTCATAAACAATTTTAATTTTTTATATTTTTAACCTCAAAACAAAAACATTTTACTGCTTCAAATATCAATTTTCTCCTTCTTTCAGATGGCTGCTTTGTAATCCTTTGAAAAATGAAATGACCCAGATATTACGATAATGCACATAAACAAATGCAATATTTTTTATTAGCCTTATTTAACAATGCATTTATAATTTCATACAATTTACGTAGAGTGTTATAAATTCATTTTAATACAGCTCTCACAATTTAAACCTCAAATAAAAGTTGAATATTAGTAGTAACGGGGTGAAATTTTTATAAAGACATTAAGCAACGGTACCAGAGTGGTGAGAAAATTTTAAATGAAAAATTGTATTTATGTGAAAATACAAATTAAGTTATTATAATTTTGAAATATTTCAATCGACTTGCTCAATACAAAAATTAGAATAGCCTTTGTTTTAGTTTCGTAAATTCTAAAAAGAGACCTGTCAAAAATGTCGAATAAATTTCTGGAAAACAAAACTAATGCCGCGGAAATTGATTTTCTCAACTGCCCGTGCATGTGTAACCATTTCAAAAGGTTTGCGATAAAATTATGGAATAAAACGTACCAGACAAAATAATGCACAACAAACATGAAACAAAAGATAGATGTACAATTTTCAATCAACAATTGGCTTGATGTTATACCGTAACGAAACCTCGCATTCATCCGCCCTGATAATTTTCTCATCATGATTCATTTATTTATTTCCTCCTTCGCTCAGTTAAAAGGGATTAATATCATTATTCAGTTAAGCACACCCCCGAATGACTTTTTTACCCCCTTCAAACGAATAAAGCAACGAGACGGGATAAACAAAAAAGCATTCACTTTAGAAAAATAACACAATGATGAATCGCGAACGCTAAACGGGCTTAATTATTCAGCGCGAAATTCCCCGCGCGCGAGCGAACGAATGGAGAGATTCAGCTATACACCAGCGAACGTTGATTGTTCTATTAATGCCCGATTTTTCGTTGCTAACGCGTATTTTATGCCCTTTGACAAGGGCGCGCCGCGTTTTCGGCGGCTCAGGCTCATTCCCATCAATAATGAGTGTGTCATTTGCATTCGAAAGAGGGTCGACGCTATCATCTGGGCACTAAACGTTACTTCAGATCGCCCGTGCTGAATGCCAGTGTCGTTTATCGGCACCAATGTGGTCCTATTTATTGATGCCGGTCGGTTTACGTGAAACTATATTGATGATCGCGACAGGAAGGGACTCGTTGGATAGGCGATTTCACCCTCTTATAGGTGACATATTTTCTACCTGCTATAAGCATTCGGATAGTCGTGGCTAAAACTAATAATCGTTTTAAGGGTTGATACTGAAATTTTAATATCTTATATAATATTATAGCCTCGGTTTTTATATGCACCTATTTGTGTTTTTACGAGATTTTTTCAACGCCACAATCATAATCTTTTATGGCGCACGTATGTTATTACATTTTAGATACAAAATATAAAAACTAAGATTAATGCCTATTTAATGCACACTAGGTACTCGCCTCGGTTTTACAACGATACGTTTTAGAGTAAACAAAGATATTGTCTAAAATGTTTCTTTATAGACCACACTAAGTCGTTCCCTCGGGTGTCAAAATAACCCGTGACATGCCATCAAATAATTAGTTATTTGATTAAGTTCTTTTGCTTTTTGTTATTTCTCTCTTGAACATAGCCCGGCCTGCAATATTTTAATTAACAAAAATATAATAATATACCGCGACGTGTTATCTTTGTTCTCGTCCTTTCTCCCGTTACCCATATCCAAGTGCAAATACTTCGCACGAAATAAATTTAAATGCATATTTCTATTTTTATTTACTTACGGTTTCATTTCTCTTAAAATACTAATGCAAAATATAAATAGTGAAAGGTTAATTACAACTTTACTAATCAGTTTTCACAGGTACCACTATACTAACGTAGTTATAGCGTACGTAACCTCCATTTGGCAGAAAGTAATAATGAAAATTAAGTAATAATGTAGAGGAACATAAAAACAAATAAATAAATTATATATAATAAATAAATAGTGTTGTAAAAGAAAAAAAACTATAAACGAGATAAAATTTTACTATCAAAAACTTAGCAGATAACAATTAATTAACAATAATTACTACATTAACTTAAAGAGGCCAGCACTAAATAAATATTTTAAAAATGCAATGATGGTCTAAAGGAAATAATGGTACGAAATATGTAATTGTGATAATTAAAAAGATAATAATTACATTTATTATTTACTTACTGAGTTAAATTTAACGACTAACTCAAATTAAACCTCCCACCAATTAAACACAAAAAAATAATACAAAGCGTTCCAACAGAAATTGAACTAGAAATGTTTTGTTCACCGTACCTAATGTAATTGAACCCAATTTAATTTGCCTTCTTCGCCTTTGTAAATGGCCAAGCTAACGCGCGGCAGGGAAGATTTTAAAGAGCTTAGAACTTGAAAGAATGCGAAATCACCCCTCAGTAATGAATGGTACTGAAAGTACAAATTGTATAGTCGCCATTAACTCGAGCAATCTATAACAATTTCCGCGCCGGGCAGCGCGCCGCCCGTATCGACGGCGCATTGTGTAGATAGCGCTCGCGGCGCGCGAACGGCTCCTCCGTCAACTTTTTGTTTTGCTTTGTATCGCATTCGATAATTCGATACTAGTCTCGATTGCGAGAATAATCCCGCGATCGGAGCGAGTCCGGGTACGACGCGCGCCAGGCGCCGTTCCCACGCGATCGTTTCGCCGAAAGCTGCATAAAAGACGACAGTTTTTTGTTTCAGTGTGAAAGTGCTACCGCCACGGTTATTGGACAACTTCGTGAACAAAGTAAAATTTATTCAAACTAGTTTTTAGTTCAAATCCGTAACTTTCATTCGTTCGAACCGCTACCGTCTGTATCGATTTGGCGAGGAATGAAATGCTGTAGTGTATCCGCCGGTAATAATGTATGTGCACACACGGCGTCTCGTGACCTCGTGCCGTGACGACAAACTTGTTTTATTCCGACGGGCGATATCGATTCACGGCGACGCGGCCGGCGCCGACCGAAACTTTTCGTGCTTTCAGCCCCTTTGTTTTGTCAACAAATGTGCATTAAAATTTACGCTTGCCCGTAACGAAATACTGTTACGTGTGACTTTGTAGCTTTCACCTTGTGTGTCTCTATGTAACCTTATATATGTTGGTAGGGCGTGTTTAGTAGTGTATAGAGTTGTTTAGTGAATTGTCACATCGAGAGCTTTCGTATATGAGAAGTCAAATATTTCTAAATATAACAAACAACATACATATTATTATACATACACACACACACACACACAGAGATATATATATATACATATATATATATATATATATATATATATATATATATATATATACCGGTCTTAATTAGCAATATTTTTTTTAGATAGTTATTTATATGTTTACAGCAAAAAAAAGTGACTGTGTTCATGGATTTCCAACACAGCGTCTAGAGTATTTTAAGTTTTAATAAATATGGCAATATTTTGATTACATTACTGTTTTCGTTTCTGTATAAAAACATAAATTTGAGAATAAATCAATTTTCCAAAAGAAAAATTACAACTTTTTAAATTTTTAGTAAACTTGAAAAAATTAAATTGCAACTTGATATCTGGGTCGAAAATTTCATTTCCTTTTATAAATTTTGATTTTCGATTTCGTGTTATTGAAATTTATAAGTGAAATTAATTTTTTGATCTCAATACCTTTTTTGAACAGAGTCCGATTTGGTTTTCGGATGGTGACAAGTAACGCTTTAAATACTTTCGTCTTCCTAAAGTCACTGTACCTTGGTCTTTTTTAATGTTTCTATCTCTAAACTTAGCTTTGTATCCACGCATGCACTTTGATATTGTTTAAATATATGTTTTTAAAACTCCTTTGAAAATATATACTAAGATCTATTTTGAATCAAAGTTTTCGTTTTATGTATTTATATTCGGTATTCGTTATATTCAACGGATTATGATGTGTTTTTGAGAAATAGTCTGATTTGGAGTAACATGGAAGAAACAAATTTGATATTACTATGTTTCATCCAAAATAGCATCTAACTTACCGAAGTTATATAGCACTAACTAAGAGATAATTATGAAACATAACAAGTAATCTGCGACGATATAGCTCATAATATTCAATCGGAATAAACAAAATATTATGTTTGGTGATTCTAGCTTGTCAATAAAATTAGTTTTATGACTATTGCTAACAATAGGAAAAGTAAGAGAGAATTTACTACATTAGTTGATGCTGAATACGCGGAAACAAGGAAAACTTGAGATCTGTATCCGGAAAATGACTTTGTCGCATGTTTTTTTGCAGATGAGTACATCTTTGCTGCGTATTTTCGTTACAATGGCATGTCATGCGTTACGCAGTACATTGTTATCTTGATAATATAATTGTAGTGAATATTTTCCTGATTTCAAGTTTATATATTCAAAGTTTGGAAGACATTCTCGTGAATGTATGTGCTACGTGTGATGGTATGTGCTACTCATTTAAGAGATTACCGAGAGAAAGAGTTCGATAACGTTGACGAAGGGAATAAACACGCTAAACTGTTTATATATATATATATATATATATATATATATATATATATATATATAAATATATATACATATATATATATATATATATATATATAAATATATATACATATATATATATATATATATATATATAAATATATATATTTAGTTATTTATTAACAAGATAGTAATTTAATCCGAATCCCGAAGCATCTATTTTCCGAATTTTCCTATTATTTTACTTATCATCTTATTTTACTTATTTTACTTATCATATTTTTATTTATTTGCTACTAATTTATATGATTTTGATTTTGACTAAAACATCTTTATCTCTCAGCAATGATATCATAACTTTTTCATGTGCTAAAAAAATGAAAATTGATTTTATTTTTTTTATCCAGTGGAAAATTATTCTTCAATAGCTATATTATATCCTGGATTAGCGGAAAAGCAGGTTTTGATTCCAAACAAGGTTTTCTATAGTATTAACACCCGAAACATGAAATTTATGAAATCTGATCATTTTTTCAATTTCTTTTGTTTTTGTTGTCGACATTCTCGGAACCAATCTCTTCCCTTTTCCTTATATATTAATACGTGTAGTTTTGTGCAGTGAAAATATAAATCAAAATGTTAGCTTTTCCTATGGTTTAAGAAACTTCACTAAAATTTAGCAAAAAGGCAAAGTTTTATTATTCAAATATATAATGATATAATATATGTTTTTATTTTTTTTTTAATACCTCTTCTTGAATTTCGAACTTGGAGAATTTTTTTTATCATAGACTCCATTGAATAAAATATCATCGAAAGGTCATATGAAATATAACAGAAAATGTGAAAAAATATTTTTAAAACACATCACCGTTACTAGATGAGAGTCCTTAAAATTGTCAGCATCTGTTCCGCCTTACGATTTGTAAATTGTAGGTATTCGGCTGAATATTACCCTAATATTTGGTATTCGGCTGAATATTACCCTAATATTTGGTATTCGGCTGAATATTACCCTAATATTTGGTATTCGGCTGAATATTATCCTAATATTTGGCATTCGGTTGAATATTACCATAATATTTGGTATTTGACCGAATCGATGCCGAATATATATTGTAACAATATACATTAGTTTAAAATTCAAAACAAGGGGTAGCAAAACGTTGTATAGAATTACGTGTACGTAGTTACTGAATTATTCTTATTACAATAATTCCAAAAAAATAGTCATTTTTACTTCGATAACTTTTATATATTTAATAGTATCCGGTTATCATTTATACTTATTACCTAGCCAACATAATCGACATATATCCATAATTGAAAAATCACGGTTAAGTCTTAATCAGCACGCCAATAACTCTTTCTTTATTGAATAGTTATTTAAGACAGAAGGTAAGCAAAATAATTGTCTAATCGAATATACTGTTACACAATAATCAAACATTTCTCCCAGTGTCTGTTGCATAAAGTGTGTGTTGATTACCAATCTAACATTTTTTTAATTGGATGGGTAATGGGCCCATTATCGGATAGACTCTCTTGTTATCAAATATTAAATTGATAAATAGGCAATAAATATCAACGTAAAGTTGTCCAGACTTTTATAGAATTTATCTAAGAAACCATCATCTCATTGTAAGTGGGGTTCCGTACCTCAAAAGATAAAACGAAGCTTTTGTAAGATCACTCACCTGTCACTCACATGTCTATTCGTCCGTTACATTAGTTTTTCTCAGAAGCCGTTTGACGTAGAAATTTGAAATTTAGCATATTAATCAAACATATCATACACATCTCAACTGTAAAATATTTATTTGAAAATTTAGAGAGTGCATATTAAATACTTGAATTTTTTCTTATTTTCATATATAGCGCGAGATGTCGGTTGAAAGGGACAGTAATTAGGGTCTCAAAAATATTTTTTTCACAATTTTTGGTGTTATATCTTAAAAAGAATATTTTTCAAAAAAAGTTATTCCTTCCCCCCACATTTCTGAAATGATTCAACTTAAAATTATAAAAAATTATTGGAGTTTAGATGGCCCTACAAATGTTGTAGAAAAACAATAACAACGATTCTAGATGTTATAATTCTTTAAATATGCACCATATTTCATGAATGATGTAGTAGGTTATACATTAAATATTTCTAAATTCCCAGTGGTTTTTCTTAGAAAGCATGCGACGTGTATACTTGAAATTTGGAATTATCATAAATAGGTTTCCTTGTGCTTGTACAACCTCCCGCTTCTGATTCATCTTATAAAAATTTTACGAATAGCTATTCCGAAAAATATATTTTTGTCACCTGAAATTATAGCTTGAAAAAGTCTATACTTTTAATTTGTATACAACCTTCAATTTGAAGATATTAGACAAAACAAATTTAACGGGAAAATTATTCTAAATATGATATTAGACGAAAATGAAGCTAAAGGATGAGTCTTAGTTTAAGTACTCAGCCTCATGATTAACAGGGCAAAATATGAGTCTCTTAATTAACCCAAGATAGTCGTAAGCTACGAGGGGAAATCAAAAATTTCATGGAATGGGGTGGAAGGCAGGTAAAAAAAACATGGTGCAAAAAATACCTTTTTAATATTTTTTTCTCTTAATCCTAATATATTTCTCAGATCTCTCGATTAATTATTTATCCCCAAAAAATGTTTTTTCTATACCTTGAAAGCTGAAATTGTAGAACTAACTTCTTCATAATCGCTGATTTTGTTTTCCACGGCGCTCCTTTTTCATTTTTGGAAAGAAATATAAGTTCCAGGAGGCTAATTCTGGATTGAAACGTGGGTATTTTGCGATATTTTTATTCCGTACTTCTGAAGGGCAGACATCGCAAAATTACATTGTCCTGTACCTTGCGCTTGCGCTGACTTTTCAGATGCCAAGATAATCAAGATGAATATTCGAAGTGGTTACTCCAACCACTTCTCCCAACTACTTTTTCTTAATCGATCATCTTCCAACACACATTTTTCACCGATGTCCGAGGAGGTGGTTTCAATAAGCAGTTCTGAGCACAGGTCGTATTCTATCAAAATTCTGCTTTGTTTTAAGAGATTATGCCACTTTGTCGGGAACTTGGTGACAGTTCGTAATTCGATTTTCTTCACAGTCGAAATTTTTTTCCAGAATGAGTCGCTTGATCGAGGATAGTTCAGACGTTAATGATGCAATAAAGCTAAAACTTGTTAAATATACTAGTAATAAGTATTCCGTTAGCGACTATGGAAATAAGTTACCCCCACCCTCGCTATACCCTTTATTCCGCGAACCTTTTCGCACTCTGTAGTATCATAAATTGTAATCAGAAGCTCAAATTTAAGGTTAGTACACAGTGATTGACCCGCCAATTTAAAATTGAGATTAAACTAAACTATGATTCCTCATTCTTCGGCTATTAAAAATTTGGTTTTACTGGTTACGCATAATCTTAACTAGAAAATTCATATTGCTAATGAGACCCATCAAATCTTCGGAAGAATATATGCGTTGAAGTAACTTTAAAAGTTCATATCGATTTAAACCAAACTTCACCTGTCTCGAGCGCTTTTAAAACCGTCACTTGCTTGCAGAGATTTGTATGATGTACATATAGCTCATGGAAGAATCCGTAAATAAAACGTCTTCAAAATTGTTGAATTCACTATATACTTGACCTCCGAAAAGTTGGCCACATTCCTGAATAAGGGTTGTAACTCAGTTGAACCAAAACACGTGATCGACTGCATATTCTCTCTATTTTTTATTACATGTCAAATAATTGTAACATTCCATTGTATCTAATCTCTAAATTTACAGCCCTATATGCTCATTGTTTTGGATTAAGTTGAATGGTGTCTCAACTTCTCCTCTATCAGAATTTATTTTTGGTGTATGCACTACTATCCTGTAAAAAAAATGGATTCTGGAGTAGAAATGCGCCGTCGTTATATACAATCCAATAACGTTTCAAAAAGATATGTTTTATAAAACTCCAGAATACTTACTTTCTTCTTTTCCTCCACGTATTGTTTTTTTTCCCTTCATATATTAGTATGTTTTGTACTTGGAATATGTGTGCACTCGAAATATTTGTATGTGTGCACTTGAAATATATTGCATTCTTACCTCAGTTCGCAAAGCCAATAGCAGTTTGCCACAGCACTATAAATATTAGATGGCTGTACAATATTGTTTTTAACGTAATAAGTTGAACTTACGTATGTATAGACATTAAATAAATAAATAGTTTTTAGTGAAATTATTGTAGTCAATACAAATTCAATTGTAACGAAATTTGAGTCAGCAGTTTAAAAGCAACAAATAGTTAACATTTTCATTATGAAATTGATTATCTCTTTTACTTCCATGATTCACAGATATAATGTCTTTATTTGGAAAAAAGGTGTTTTGTTCAATTTACCGAAAATGCAACTGAGTTAATTAGTTAGAGAGAGAACATTTTGTTCAATAATTTAAGAGCAATATAATATCTCGGTCTCATTATGATACTGTAAATTTCTTTTGCACATGTGATTCACAGAAGTACGCCCTATTTTGAAATAATGAATTTATTCTCTCCATAACTAGGTTGTGTAAATAAACAATAATTTCAAATATGACTAGCCTACTTTGCCGATAGTACCGCTCTTATTGTGCGTTGGAATTGTAACAAAATGTATATATAGCACGTACTAAAAACTGTGTTTACATTCTTTCCTTCAACGACAAAATTGTTTATTTAATCCATTTCAGTTTATAAATTACTAGTTAATTGATCCCAGACTCAATATGAAGTCTCACATATATTTGAGTTTCTTTAACCCTTTTAGCCTTATATTCACTGTAATGTGAGAGTAAAGACATTTAAATCATAACGGGACATTTTCTAATTTCATTTAAACTGGAAATTATTTCGTTATGATGCTTACGAATATAATATTATAAGAAAAGTTTTTTTTTGAAGTACTCAAATCATTTTGATTGATTTGTCTTAATAAATTAAAGAAGAGATCAAAGTTATATACCTTATGCCCGTGTGAGATTTACAAGGCAATATATTTTAATATTCGGAAATAATATCGATATTTCTTAACAGTTCAAGAGAATTTCTATGTACCCTTAAATATTTAAGCTTTTATATATAAGTATATAACGTGTGTATGAAAAGCTTGTTGTGCAGATTATATTATTAGTTAAAAGATTTACCTATTTCTTCTTTGGGTTGCGCAATCAATTGATGTCCTATTTATTTTAGCGTCTGTAATTTATTAAAATTCTTTAGCAACAAAAAATTCGTGCCTTGATTACTAAAGAAAAGTACTGTCATTCACTGGTGGCAATATTATATTTAGTATAACACGATCACATTCGAATTATATCGGCGATACATGATTTCATTATAATGACTGACTATACTCTGTTAATACTTGTTTTTATCATCAGGAAAGTGAAATTAATTAAGAATTAACACAATATAATTAAATTACAAAATACATCCTTAACTAAGTGAGACTTGTAATAGACTAGCAACTTTATCACCTTGTTATCTATACTAAGTCATTATCGATAACATATATTTTTCAAATGAGAAATGCTGGTAATAACGCTCTCAATAAAAATTCAGGATGTTTAATTTTGAACTTAAAAATGATTGTAATGAATTTAAATTATAAAATTCTTCAACAATAAATGTGGTACCGGGTGTAATGAGTTCAGCTAAAATTTACCCAGAAAGGCAAACAGGTTGCTAGAGAATTGAACGATATTCATATGGGCTATTCTAAAAAGGCAATTTAATTTTTTTTTCTAATTATAGATCAACGTTTCTCGTACATTTTTTATATTCGATAAATATATCTGAAACAGCATTCATTAAAGTATTGTTAAAATTACTTGTATCTGTATTTTATAAACAATAACGATTCATATTTACACCCACCCGAGTGTGTGTTTTATTATATACTAGCGTGCCAGCCTCAAGTTTTAACGATGGAAGTAATTAAAACTCAGATAACTTCAAAAATGAACAACTCCTAAAGTATTTCTTTAGGAAGAGTACATATGCTATGATATATTTGTATGATAGTATTTTTTTAATTAATGAAGATATATATTATGATCTAAATGTTGCTCACAAAAATAAATGCTTCTCCGTCCGTTTTTCAATATGTATCTAGGCATCAGTGACCGATTTCGGTGAACCTTTTTTCTATCGATTAGTTAACTATAATAATAGAAGTTTATTAATTCTCTCAATGATTTCATCAAATAGTATCATATTAACAAACATTTTTTGGTTTTCTTTTCTCGTGCTCCTGCCTCTATTCTTGGCCTACGTTTTATACAGTCTTTTTGCCCCTTGTTCGCCTCGCTGTTATTGCAATTTTTTATCTTTTTCTCACAATTATTTGTTTAATGTACAATAAAAATAACGTGGAATTTGCGCTTTCAGTATTTCCAACGATTTTCAAAAATTTACTTTATTTTTTTAGTGAAACTAGGAATTCTTTATAATTTCGTCTTAACCATCCGGCAGTCCCCTACGTTATAATTTGTACACATTCAAACCTATAAGCATGAAATTTTGTAAACCTTTTCTTTAAATGGAAAACTTCTTTAACATATAGGAAAATATTTTTTAACGTGTTACCCCTGTTTTTAATAAGCATAAACAATATTTAATTTATAATTTTTCATTCGAAATATTAAGTTTCAAAATAACAACTCTTCAATTTCTTAATAAAAATCTAAAACAATTTTACATATTAAGATTTGAAAACAACATTAAGTTAAAATTACTTATTACTTAATTTCTAACAACACTTTTGACTGACGTGGATACCTACAAACCCTTACTACACGAGTGTTCCAACCAGCACTTTGTTTTATTTCAGCCTTCAACAATATTGGAAAATTTTGGGTAAATATCGCAATACATAATAAAAATCAGCTCATTAAGTTATATATGTTATTTCACTTTCAAGAATCTGCCGAATAACTCCCGAGAACGGAATAACAACGTCTTTGTCGTAACGTCTCTATCCCATTTATTTTAATTGCAATTATCGTGCAAACATTCCCTTTGACCGCGTGCTATCGGATCCTTTGTTTAAATGGAGTTGTCAGAAAGAGGAAAACTGTGAACCTGTAATGCTTGGAAAAAAGAAAAGATACGATACGAAATATAAAGTGAAACAGATTTTCTTATCAATTATCTCACTTTGTTTGTACCTACTCTCAACTAGTTCATTACTTATTAGGTTTTCGTAAAGAAATAAGGAATTCTTATATCTTCGTCTTGACCATCTGTTTGTCTTTCTCTCGGTCTGATATACTTTCAAAGTGTTTTCAATTTTTATGGTTTTTAATTGTAATCTTTATAAACCCATAGCAAATTAAAGATAAACAATTGAATGGTTCTCTCCACATATGTAAAGTATAGACGATTTTTTTTCACACACTCTTTGGAGTAGAACAAGCAAGAGTTGTGTTTTGGTGTGTTAATTTACAATAAGGTCTCATTTACAATTTTCCATTAATATGCAACATTCTTTTCCCCTGTGCAGCCTTAATTTTACAACCATGGATTTGAAAGATCTCCAAGAATTCAGGATATTAGCATTTGGTTAAGACTTTTTATCAGGATTGTTTTAGTCAATTTGCATCATGAGTTATATAGACAACAATGAAACTATTTTAAAGGTATTTAGATAAGTACTGAGTCAGTTTTAGGGCTTCGTAGCAAAACACGGAATCCTTATAATTTTGTCACGTCCAAGAGTGTACTCGGTTATCTGTTACACCTTGTGGTTTCTATAGTTTTCACCCTATATCCAAGTGTTGGCTTCAGATAAAGATTTCACTTGCAGCAAACGCTTTTTAAATTTTTTAAGGTACCTACCTACTCTTATAAAAAAGTGGAGATGAATTTTTTTTAGCGTGCCCCCTTTTGTGGAATATCCTTGGGAACGTTCCACTTACCTTATTTAATTTTTTCAGATCCGTTTACGGAATATTAGGCTTCAAAATCGTTTATCATTTGTCGAATACCCCCACTCCTCCCATTTCAAGAAAAGACTGTGAAAATGTGGAAAAACACCGGGAATCGATTTTTATAAAATTATTTCAAGTAACCGGACTTTATTAGTTACTTTCGAAACAGAAATATATCAAATACGTGGAAATAACCTAGAACGAAATTATTGGACGAATGGGCTTGCTAGTGTGCTTGAGATAATTCAATTTGATGAATAAATAATGAAAGTATATTCCATAACAATGTATATTTCATAACAATTAATTTAAAATCAGGATGTTATCAATTAGACCATTCTATTGGATTTTTTCTGGTCTTAACAAGATATTCTAAACCAAAGATATTACTGTATTGATAATACAGGATCCTTGTCCTTATACATATATTTATATATATATATATATATATATATATATATATATATATATATATGTATGTATATGTATGTATATATAACTTTACTTTCAGTACAAGTCAAATAACTTTAAAACAATGGGAAGCTAATTTACATAGAGGAACCTATTACGTTAAAAACTTATTTCTCTTGCGTGATTTTAAATAAAATTAATTCCGTGTGATCTTTATTTAATATTAGGTTTTATCCCCGGCTTCCATTCCTTGATTATATAATAATTATCAATTATAGCGAGAAAGTGAAACACGCACCGCCATCTGGACCGAATCCAGAATGATTAAAAGAAATTGAATGCCATATCTTAATTTTTTTTTAAATTTATAATACAATTAATAACGAACACAAAAATATTTCTCTCCCTGAGTGTTCCCTTGCTCCTTTAAACTACGTATGCAATATAATAAATTAAATAAATAAAATATAATAATTCTTTAATCCGTGGTATCCTTAAAACCAATTCAGTCATCTGGTCTCCACATGAATCAACTTGTATAGTTTTGTTGGAGTAAATATAAAACATGCTACATAGATTTTTATATCAAAAAATGTACGAACACTATCCTCATTCGATTCTTTCAGATTTTATAATGGGCATGGTTGGATGTTCGTAATTTTTAATTGTATTTCCAACGGTATTTGCTTTTGATCATTTTTTTTAACTATTAAATAATTATGTTTGCCACTCGATCTTGCGTATGGTAGCGCTTTGTACTAATGATAGTTACCTGAGAAATTCATGATAGTAACGTGAGAGTTTTATTTCATCTGCCTAAAGCAAACACGAATATACTACAGCGTTCACTAGTTTTTCACGCATTTATGTTAATAAACAAAGTATTGCGAGTGGTGACAAATATTTATATTTTTTCTACTCCACTTTCTGACCACTTTAGGAATGCGATTATGGAATTTCTTGGTATTTGATAATTAATAACTTTTTTTTTAATTTGAATTAATATTTGCTTTTTTCTCTTTTATTCTTTATGTTATTAGGTATAATTATTTATATTACCTTGTTGTACTTTTAGTGTTTGCACATCTTCAGCGCAGGTTTTAGGGGTAACCTGTAAGATGGACATGAGGTTTTTTTGATGAATATAAATAAATAGAATATGCCTAACCAAGATTATAGTTTCGCTCAGTGTTTTTATGATTACATAAAATAAGTTTGTTTTTAATTTACTATATATATTTGTTTGTGCACTTCAAAATTCTTATTAATTACAGTATTTTGCGTCCATAATATTGGCTCGGCTTTGGAAAATAATCTTTTTATATACTTAGAAAGTTAATTAAATTTTATTGTTTGGTTTGAAACACGTATAAAAATGGTACCGTTGGAATGAATTTAGTAAAAAAAAAACGATTAGTTTATTTTTTTACGCTACAAAATTAGGTTTGGACAATAAAATATTTACCGGAGAAACCAATTTTTTTTATCTTCGCGCTGTTCAGCTATATACTCACAAGTTTATTCACATGGCAGGAAATTGGTCACGTTTATTTCATTCTGTTTCTTATTCTATATACAGAAATTCTGAGTACATTTCTAAAGCAACTGCAGCATTGGAATATTAAAATAGTAAAATCAATCGACTGCTGTTGAATTCATTGAAAATAAAATACAAAAAAAAAATTCCAAAGAATTACAATGTTAAAGGTAATAAATGGGTAATGCTACCAACTATTGATAAAATTCAATATGTTGGAGAGGGTGAAAAAAGAAAACAATCAATAAAAGCCAATTTAAAATCAAGGTACACGATTAAAGTCATAGTAGTCACCAGGTTTTATAGGAACTCGATGAAATAAATTGAAATCACACCAAAAGAATTACTTGCAAAAACGATCAAGATCCTCTTTAAAAATTTAGCCATAAAAAGTCGTGGCGAGCTTTGGCACAGAAGTGTAAATGGGTGAGTTAAAGCTTTGCGTGAATATTTATTGCATATAAATTACTCATATGTCTATCATAACATTGTGAAATATTTTTAGTATGTAAAGTCTTTACAATAAGAATCATGCAAGAGAAAATTCTTATAGATTTGTAAATCTGATCAAATGGCGAAGCAAAAGAGTCAAGTTCAATGTTGGAGCAGACATAATACTGTCTAATTGCCGCAGTTGTCTAATTTATTCATTTACACTTTTCTAGCAGAGCTTTACAAGAACTTAGCTACTTTAACCCCAGTATTTTTTACGGCTAACTTTTTAAAGAGGAACTTGGTAACTTTGCAATAATGTTTTGTTTTAATAATAATAGCAAATTTTAAACCTTCCACTACATTTCGAAGCGTCAAACTTAAAACCAGGTATGTACCACTTATCATATATATATACATATATATATATATATATATATATATATATATATATATATATTTATCCTATCACACAAATATCACATGCTTGATACACGTGTCGCAAGTATGTCACATGTGTCAAACTAACATCACCCACGTTACGCATCACACGTTATACGTTTTATGCGTCACTCGTGTTACATGCTTGAATTTAACCTTCGATATTTTTCATTTTAATACCTTAACTAGTTGTAAATGTACGTATGTTTTAAACGATAATTAAAATAGTAATTATCGGGAATGTATAATATGGTATTTGATATTTTTTAAAAGGTAAATTATTCGAAGTTTCTCTGATAAACCTATAATTGCGATATTTTCCAAATAATATTTGATAATTTGAAAAAAATATTTTCATTGGAGGCAATTATAGCTTCGCGCTAAAATATTTAGTCAGATGATATTTAAAATCCATGACTACACCATTTCTCACACAAATAATTGAATTTAAAGGGAAGGTTCTATCTCTTTCACACTCTTCGTGATCTTACCCTCTTGCTCACACGATTGTTTGAAGTGGAACATTTATTAGTTTATTGTGATCAATGTGACGTTTTTGACGGCAGGCGTTCTGAAAGATAAATTTTATTTCGGTATTTCCCTGCGATTTTTAAAACATTGCATATTTTTTTAATTTATATAATTAAATAATTAAGCTTATTCTTAACCCTGAAATACCGACGTACATTAATCAGATATTTTTTTATAAAAGTCTTAAATATCCTATTCCAGTGCCATTTCTTGTTATTGACAGATATGTTTTCTACAATAAAAAATGATCAATTTTCTAGTATATTATCTACTACTAAAAAATAAGTACCACCGTCTTACAAAAAACAAATTAGTTTGGAAATAACAATACAATCATTACCTCTCTTGGCCTCTATTGAGAAACAATGTAGTTTCATGAAAATTTATGGACCACTGAATACTGATATCGAAATTTTATGGACCACTGTACTTGACAACCACTGTTCAAATTTGTAATGTACACTTTATTTGAGAGTACCAAAACTATAGTACCATACACATTATGCGGTTATTGATTACATAAAAACTTTACGTATTAAGGAAAAATGTTCAAAAATTTTCCTTTTCTTATGACGATAATCACTAAATTATAATATATAACCTAAATACTTGTACGTAAAATAATTTAAAAATTTGTTTTTGTTTCAATTATAACAATAATTTCACAACATTAAAGAAAATACTGCAACAATAAATACATAGCTATATCGCGCTATCGAAATCATTACGTCGCCTAGTACTTATAGCTAGCAATACTCGTCAATCGTATTCGCTCCATAAAACACATTAAAATTAGATAGATAGGCAACCCTTTTTTATCTGGAAAGTCAGGAAAGCGGAAGTGATATCCAAGTGGAACATTATTTTTATGGGTATTTGGTGTGTGTTTTTACAGTTAATTCTTATTCGAAGTCACAAAACCACTTATTAATTACAAAATCATTAATTTCACGTACCATTGTTGAAGGCGAAAATATCTACTGCGAGATTTATAAATATGCCAAACAGTTTGAAACGCGCACAGATTTGCTAACCATTATCAATTTTTTTACGTTTACAAAAATAAAAAAATGAGGTTATGGGGAATGGAATATTTTTGGATCCGAAATTTGTGTTTGGCATCGTATATTGTTTTGCATTCGTGTCGTTTATTATAAGTTCACATGTCGAGGTTAGTATACGTAATTACAAAGTTATATAGTCAAAGGCCCACAAGCCATAACCTCGTATCTCGCTTGTGGGCCTTTCATTATACAATTTTTTATTCACTTGGCAATTGCCATATAAAGTACAAATATTAATCTCTTTCAGTCAATCATTACAATGAGTTTAGTAGAACTGTTAGGTAGACTGTGAAATACGTGACAATCTGAAATAATAAAGAGTACGATGTAAAATATTGTACTTAAAAATGCAAGTAAACTCTATTACAAATATTGGAAGTAGTTAGCCTGAAGGAAAGCACAAGGGTGCAGAACGGCTGAATATTAGAAGAGTTAGAATTTTTTCACTCGCTCCTTGAAAACATTTATCGAGGATATTTTTATGATGCCAAAATCTTGTTGAATCCAAAGATTTGCCGCTTGAATAGGAAAATATTTTTCCTAAAAGATAGAGAGCTTACTCCAAATCAGTGAAAAATATTTTTTTTAAATCTGTCAATAATATAATAATTTTAACTCTAACGACTTTTTAATAAGCTTTAATAAATTAGGAAGAAGCGTAAGTGTGCGAAGCTGGCCTCGATCGCGGATTATCAACCATCTACATGATTTGTGTTCAAAAATATGATCATATTTTCTGAGATCCAAAACGTATCGGATGCATAAAATTTGAAGGTGTTCTAACTAATTTAAATTGTCTTCATTAGGATAATGGTTGCACTCACCTCCTTGATCAAACTGTGGTAATAGCAGTATTTGACAAAGGTAGATTTTTTTAGTCTGAACGAAATTTTGAAGAGCTTGGGGCGTTCAAAAAACTTAACAACTGACATCATTTGCTCGTAGGCTGATAACTAAGATTTTTGATCGATAACTAGACATAGGTTAGGTCGATCGATAGGTAGTTTCAGTAGAGGTAAATTAGTTATTATGAACATACTGATACTATTTAGTGTGATTTATGTACCAATATCGAACAATGACTATCGTTAGTCAGGCTTCTTCAAGTGTCATCTATTATATTCGACTCCTACTTAGATCCTTATTGTCTTATATGCTTCCTCAACCAATTCTAACTCAACTCATAATACAACTTACTAGTGCCACTTGACTGTTTCGATATTTGATTTTTCTACTTTATTTAACATAATTTTTTTTTATTTTGCGTCTCACTTTGCGTTCTATCGTACCTCCTCTGTCACCTACCTTTTTCAAGATAATCTCAAACGCTTGAAGGAAGCTTGTAGGTATAAACACACTGGATAACACAAATGGTATATTATTAATTAAACCTAACGTTATAAGACGCGGACTCGCGTACGGCGCGCTTAAAAGATCGGCTTCCCCTTAAATTAAATTATAACGAGAAACGACGGTACGTAACATTTATCAGCGGATTACTCAAGCGCCGAGCCGCCGAATATAAAAGGCAATGCGCGTCGTGTTAATACATTTTATGACATCGAAACACGAAACAATAATAATTAATTCTAGCACAAGTTGGAGTAATCCGACGCTCGTAGTTAACTATTTAAGACGGGAGACGGGGACGAAGAGAATAATTAATTATTTGCAGAAGTAACGCGCCTGCCGTAATCCAATCATAAGGTCTTATGAAATTACATTTAGATTTGGCGCGCGGTGATCCTCTAAGCCGCTTACACATGTACTCGGGAGGGCGGCTGGAGGGACGCGCGCTCCCTCAGCCCGGTGTCAAGTGGTTTAATACCGTTTACTTTGTTAGCGTGACAGCGTCGTACCGCACCTGCCGCGCGTGTCGGCATCAGGTGTGCACCTCTGAGGCAGGAGTACGAGGGCCAAAGTGAGATTCTGGGTTTAGACAGGGGTATGAATGAAAAGAATGGGAGGGATTTAATAAGAATATATTAAGAAAATCTGGAGAAAAATACACAATCACGATTGGGACCAAGTTTTTAAAATCTATTAAACGGACTAATACAAAAAAGGATCGAGATTGTATTTAGTCTAATAATATCTTTAGAATAATGTAGTAAGGAATCAAGTCTATTTTAGTCTAATAAATCGAATGGATCAAATTAGTTTTTTTTCTAGTAAATCGTCTAGAATAATGTAATAAGGAATCAATATTGTTTTAATATAATAAATAAAAAGGATCTTGATTGATTTTAGTTTATTAAATTGTCTAAAATAATGTAATAAGAAATCAAGATTGTTTATTTTCATAAATTGAAAGGATCTAGATTGTTTTTAGTCTAGTAAATCGTCTAAAACAATGTAATAAGGAGTCAAGATTGTTTTAGTCAAGTAAATCTGAGGCAGAAATATAAACACTAGTCATGGAAATTTCTCATTTAAATCATCACGTTATTTCTCGTCAAGTTTAATTTAACAGTGTCGACGAAGCGCTATAAACTTTAATCAGATGTTGCTATATAATTTCTAACTTGCATATCTTCTTAAATGATTGCATTTTGTTTAACCCGTTTACTTTATTTTGATAAATTATAAACGTTATCTGTAAACAATTCTGTCAATTATCCTCATTTTACTGTCATAGCTATTATAAGTTATCGTGTCTTTTATTCGAAATTTGACTTATTTCTTACAAATTATATGAATTAATTTGGAAGAAAACATTTATGGAAACATTTTTTAATTATTTGAAGCGATAACAAAAAAGTTAGGAAAATCAATTGGTTAGGTAACAATTTTAAATTCATTTAAAAAGAAGTTAAATTACATTAGTAACCACAAACAAATTAAAAAAGAACTGTAACCAAATAGTAATCAAAGATCTGTGTTAAAACTAATAATCTACTAATGCCACAAATTAATATTTCGCAACCAAATATTAAGATGAACATATAGATGGGTTTTAAACCACTTATTTTTCAATAAAAATGTAAATAAAATAAAATACAATAAACTTTTATTATTCATTATTTTTTTAATCATAATTATATTTAAACGTTTCATTATATTAAACAGAACCGCTGTGAAAAACAGTTATAATAAAAACGCAAATTTACCGGTATTCTATCGATTTTTCTCTGTACAAAATAATATTAGTATCGCTCGCGATTCAAGGTTGAATAAGATGTTTGGTGTATCGCGTCGCATATCGCTTGTATAAAGTCGCACGGCACCCGGTGTGCGAGTACTACAGGACGCTTAACCCTTGCATTAAAGTTGAATTAGTATATTTCGAGATTGAGATAAAATACAGTAAACATTTATTATTTATAATCGTCTTATTTTGTTCGCAGCAACCCATAGAAGCCAGTTTGCTTTATTGATTTATCATAATGTTATATAGCAAAAATCAGTTGTTAAATTGATTTCTTTAAATACTAATATTACAAAATTCAGAGTATTATGTGTTTACCAAAACTTTCTTACTAAAGAGACGCAAATACTATATTATATGATCGATATCCTAAAATAGAAATAGTGAATACATAAAGTCGATTTCCATCCATTTTTGTATTGATATGTTGAAATGCAATAACCTTACAGATGCTATATTTTATTATTAAGGAAAAAAAGATTAAGATGCTTTTAGAATGACACAGACAAGCTAACCACAGTTGTAGTGCAATTATGTCATCGAAATACAAATATTTTAAGCCGACGACTACTCGCATACTTTTGTTTAACATAAACATAAAACCATATTTTACGTGAGTTCTGTTAGAGTCTCTCCTGGGGCCAGTAACAATGCATCTCATATAAAAGACTGGGCTTTTGTAAACCGCCTAATACTACTCCGTATGCCATTAAATTGTTCACCCATCAGGATTAAAGACTGTCCTTTTGCAACAAATATTTAAGACCTATGTTTTTTGAAGAACGCTCTAAACGTTCTGAATACACTCAGAAAGTCATGTTAATCCTGTAACACCTGAGCGCATGCTCTCCGATAAAACTCTATGCTCATAAGAAAAATCGAATGTTTTTAACTTTATTTTATCTGTGACTATAGACAATCGCAAAAAGGCCCCTATTTCTGGTACTAAGGCGTTCGAAATTAGACATTCAAAACGCAACAATCTTGCATTGTAATCCCTTGCTTCCGTCAGCTCGAAGTTGTAATGAAAGATAAATACTTGAAAAAATGAATAGATAAATACTTATCAATACCCAAATATGAGGAAATAAAATCATGTATGAAAGTATGTAAAATTATTTAAGACACACACCTATATAAGTCTCAAAAATAAATAACATTATAACGTTGTAATTTTACTCGTTTCCAATTCGTTCATGGGACAATAATATTATACTCGTAAAATATAGCTGTTCCCTACTGTTTCACTTGCGTGGAATTCTCTTGTATATAAATTATTACTACACCAAATTTCATCAAAATCCACCCAGTAGATTTTGCAGGATTGACAAGCAAATTAATATACAGACAGAGACAAAAATTATAAAAACAGGTTTTCTGGGTTCTATTAGCATTCTCTATGCTAAATTAATCACTCTTTTTAAATATTTTTTATACACCGAATTCACTCTGTTACAATATTATTAATAGTATAGATTTAACAAATGAAAATAATAAACTTAAACGTTTACAAGTATTTATCCGTCCTGACATTACATATACTGTAGACGGGTTTAAAAATGATCGAAATCAACGCCTAAATTGGTAAACATCTTTCAATGACGTCTCTAACATCCTTCACACAACTTATATACACCGATGCATCATTCATGACACATCTTTTACCTCTCACACCCCCATTAATATCCCGAGTCTGATCAATTACGGCGGTATTACGGTTATTAATCCTCGAATCAGACCCACGCAAACACTTGGATCCGTACTACGGCGGTGAGCTAAAATCGCTGCGGCACCATTACTCGGCGCCTCTCGCCACAATAATAATCGAAGACGTCCCCTCCTGCACCTGTCGCTCCTCTCTATCGCTACGCAGCATCACTGGAGCAGGTTAACACTTGTTAATGGCAGTTCCCCTCACCACGCCTCGTTTAGGCATTATGCTGCCGCGAACAATATTAGAGCAGCTCTGCTCCGCAATAGACTGGCGAACGGCGCGAGTGTGCCTTTGTACTCGCCCGATAGGACGCCTCACTATTTAATTATTATTCATTGTCTACTTATCAGTTACAATAATGAATTTTGAGCGAATTTATAATTAATCCGTTGTAAATACCGTCGCCTTGCTTCTGATATTTTGTTTCAAATCCGGTAAAATTGTTTGTTGAAATGGAAACTCAAAGTTGTATTCCGTAGTAATAGATGAGAGATGCTTTTAAGTCGATATAAATATTTATAAGTTGTTTCGTGAGTTATATGATACTGAGGAACGAAAAGCTTTTAACAAACAGTATTTTATTAATATTGTTTGGAATATTAGAAACTTGTTAAATGTATTTGCTAAATTTTATAACCTTTTGAAGTTTGTTGAATATTAACTTAAAATTACTATTTAAAACTCTACGCGTTCAGTTAATTTACTTAAGTTTTTTATTTAGAATTATTTAGAAGTTAATTTTGAGACATTTAATGAAGAATACTTTCATAATTCTTTTCAAAAAGCAAAATTGACTGAAAAACAAATATATAAAAAACACATCAAATTAAAGGTAAGTTTCTTTTGAAGAATTGACTGATTATAAAGTACTTAAGTTGAATTGTGTTAATCTCGTTTAATAAAAGAAACGAACATAAAAGTCAATGGTTTTTTTTTGGAATTATTTCGAAATGACGTACACTAAACTCTGTCAAATGTTTCGATTGACAGACATAGAAACGAACTAGCAAATATTCTGAGATGGCTTTTATTATTTATAAATTTATTATTTACACATTTCTACTATTTAAAACATTTGAAGAGATCAACATGATTTCAGAAAGTTTATAAAGAAAGAACATTCAAAAAGTTATATTAACCAAGTCTTATAGGAAAGAAATTCTCACAAACTCTCAAAATCATGAAATGTCCATGAAATAATCGATAATATTAATTTATATTGAAGAGGCAAATAAATGTTTTGTGTCGAATTTCACTCATTGTTTTTCTTGCTTTATTAATGATTGCTGAAACGAATTACAAAGCGCTCTATCCAAATAATTATTATCACATTTCTCTCTAAGCCCTAACAGTGACACGCCTCCGTTTGGCCCCGGACAGATGCGACTATCAGATCCAGACCGGCCGCAAGGTTACGCCCGTCAATATTCTGACTGGCGTTAATACCTCATCGCCAAAAAGCATCACACTCAGAAACCCTACAAATAAAGTTCCGAATTAGCTTGCAATTTTCTGATTTGCCGTGAACAATAATTATTTTTATGGGATAACTTAAACTTAACCTTTGGTTATAGTTGCAATGTTATTTTCTCGCCTATTCAAAAAATAGGGGAAAGACATGAGATCTATTTTAAGAACTGGGATATAGTTGTGGTCTACAAAAAACTATTTAATTAACTGCAAGGAAAATGTATTAACACTTTTGTATTTTTTTATAAATTTTAATATGGATGTTTTTAAAATCTTATAAAAACTGGAAGTACTACTCCGGGCGTTATTAGATATACTCATATGTAGAAAAATATTTTAATAAATTTTCACATGAATTTGTTTTAAAAAAAATCTTTACAAGACCCACAAGGTGAATCGGTGGGTAGTGTGGGTTCTGTACCCAGTAAATTCATCACTTTAGTCCCGGTCAGCCTGAAATATCGCACAGGTATTAGATCACTTACCACAGCAGAAGTTTCCTATCAGGTTCTAGATGTACCCGAGGTACAGTTTCCTTGAGTTCTCATAAATGAATAATTACTATGAATTTAATTTTAAATGAACCAGAAAAGTCCAATTCGGTGTGCCGTACTGGAACTTTCTTGCAATACAATGCAAATGTATAGCAAAACATTATATTTTTGTAGAGTTTGAACAATTCTAAAAAATAAATAAATTCGTTTGTAGTTTTTGAATTAAATAAATATCACTGCAGTGCTGGGAGATTTTAAAATTGAATATTTATTAATAAATACTCTTTGTTAGTAAATACAAAAACAATAATATTAATAAAAAAGCAAATTCATATTTCGACTATCGAACTCTTTGATTATCAAACTCATCGAGGTAATTTGTTTGAATCTATTTTTACAAATTGGTGGCAATTTTTAAATAGTACCATATCAAGATGTATTTAATAAGAAAAAAAATTCTGTGTCAAAAATAAAGTTACCATCGACTTCGAATTGAATGCCTACTAATTTCAGTGATGAGCTTCGTGAAAGACATCCATCAACAGTGACTGAAATTAAAATCAATTCTGCGCATGTAATGGATAAGATTGACAAAAACGCAACACGTTTAACGCATGAGTAGACTTGGTCGGTGAAGTTTGGCTGAATAATAGCACGAAAATATATATGGATGTTTGTTATTCAATTACACCCAAGTGGTAAGACAGATTTTTATAAATCCTGACACAGACATAGCTCATGATTCAAACTAACGTATATTTCTCAGAAAATTTCTATAGGATCACACGTTCAATTACATTTCTCTCCCTTACACTCCTGGATTTCAAAGCTGCACACATAACCTAGCTTCTATAAACAGCCAAAATACTCGTTCGTTTAAGTCAATATATGTAAACAAAAAGGTTTGGGAAATTAATCTATTTGAATCCTAAAATAGAACCCATCTGTACTAAAAATTATTTTTGCTAATTCTACTAATAACAGACCTACAGACTGTAGAGGATAAACAAATTCAGTAGTTTTTCTACACGCATATACATCAATAGAACTAATCCAAACCCCAACCTACTTTAAAAGGTGAATAGATCGAGGTTTATCTTTATGTGTTGTAACAAACGTGATATTTTACTTTAATAAATAAGTAAATGACGTACAAATAAAAAAAAGTATTCTTCAATCATAATGCAAATGAGTGCTAAATATATATATATATATATATATATATATATATATCCTACAGACTGTAGAGGATAAATAAATGCAGTAGTTTTTTTACATGCATATACATAAATATAACTAATCGAAACCCCAACCTACTTAAAAAGGTGAATAGATCGAGGTTTATCTTTGTGTTGTAAAAAACGTGATATTATATATATGTATATATATATATATATATATATATATATATATATATATTATATATATATATATATATGTGAATTATGTACACCTCAGTGGCGTTACCCTTTATATTCCTTTTCTATTTTCACATTTTTCTCCACTAGAAATTTGTTTTATGCTAAGTAATGTGTCTTTATGTTGTATTTACATTTTATAGCTCGTATGTAATTACCAGCTGGACCTACGACTTAATTCGCGTATAATTAGGAAAACAATTTTATATTTTTTTTTCTTAATGTTATTCCTGGGTATGTACTATTTCCGTACCAAATTTCATTAAAATCCGTCTAGTAGCTTTTGCGTGATACCTGCTCAATTTAACATGCAGACAGATAGAAATTCTAAAACAACGTTTTTCTGGTTTCTATTATCATTATATACGCAAAATGAACGCATAATTTCTTTTAAAATAAATAATTTACAATATAGTTATCAAAGCTTAATACGATCTTAAATGATTTCGACTATCTAACAGTGCCGTCCAATTAAAAAAAAATGTCTTCGTTAAAACTAATATGCATGAATTCAAAACATATATGAATTCTTAGAATTTGCAACCCCATACGAGTAAATTAGTACTAAGATAGTCGAGGACATCCATAATTAGAACTATGAATTGTATAATCATATATACACATTGATTAACTGAGTAAGTCTTTGCGTGTGATGTGTTTGAAATGAAATCATTTTAATTATCATAAGTTATCACTGATATGAATTTTCTTCTTCTTAGATCCTCCTGCTTATTTTATTATATAGATTTTTAATACTATATAATACAACCAAGTAGGGGAGACACTAATATGGTCGTGAATATCTCAAAAACTGGAATATTACTTTGGTCGTAATAAAAATAATGACTGTTAAAACGATTGACGTAAACAAATATTTGTTTACACAATTTACTTTATTCTACTGTACTTGTTATTAGTTCATTTAAATGTTTTGATGAAAAATATAATAAGCGTTTTGTTGTCAGATAAAAATAACATCCATGTTTTATGTCTATATATAAACTCTTAAGTGAAAAACATTTAAGTGGTGATAGCAAGTGAGTATTGTAAGGATGAAGGCGCTCATCAAAATTCAGTGTACTTTCGCCGTAATATTTCTCTACGCAACCATCGCGCTGGCCTGCTACCTATTCCCCGATGGTGAGTATTAAGAAATATTGAATCCGTAAACAATCATAATACACCACTTTCCTCCCTCGACGACACTCGACTACATAAAAGTATTACAGCTCATATATTTTTGAAGCCTCCGAGAAGCATAAACAGGAAACTCAATAATGGTTCGCCGTAAATGGATGTTTGGTCGCCGGCGCGCTCCGGGGAGGGGAGCGGACGTCCGAAACCGAATACCGTTATAAATCGTTTGATGATTTTTTTTTATTCGAAGTAAATGGGAAAAATCGGGCAGACGGCGAGTGTCCGTAAAATGTCAATTTCCAAGTACACTTTTACGGCGGAGCCGCCTTTAAGACTAAAAATGCGGACGTCGACGGGCTTTTTATGTTTTCGAAATTCGGCGAAGTCCTTTTTGTGTTTACGTTTACGATATTCATATTGTATTTATGTTTACGATATTCATAATTCCGTTGTTAGAGAAATAACTTTTTTGATATAATATGATCGTTCTTATTTCAGTGCTGCTAAAAATTAAAGTGAAACACTTTTTATGATTTTTGGTAAAACTTTGCCAAAATTTCACTCGTTAATTTATTCTCAGGTCACAGATGTCAGTTGTTTATTAAAATAAACAAAAATATAACAAAGAACACCGGCTAAAATGGGCCTACGGTATAAGAAAAAGAATAAAATTTTCAAACAAGTTGATATTTTTCAGAATATAAAGAATCAAACAATTCAGCCATTGGCAATCAGTAAAAAACGAGAACCAAAATAGAATTTGTGACTATAATAAAAAACAAAAAAAATTATCTTTGTAAATGCGTATATATTACGTTTTTAAAATATCAAGGAATGTTTATAAAAAATAAAAATAACAAAAAAGTTTAATGAAATACATAAGAACTTTTTAAAAACGATTACAAAAATATCGCAATACCGCTTTCTTCAATGTTTCTGTGGTCAAAATGAGGCTCCTTCGCTCTTTTTGAGTTTTACGTGATTTTTTTGACGACCCTGTCGAGCTTTATGGTCTAATACGGAACATCTATGGATGAAGGATACGATGAAACCTTATCTGTACTTTGTTACATCTCACTGATTCAAAGATTCTATGGAAATAACATTTACAAATCATTATGAGAAATAATCTGAATTGTCTTGAAATTTTACATTTCTCATTTGTCTAAATTTGCGATTTATATGAAAATTTTAAGGAGCTAATTTTTATATTTTTTTTTCATTCTTGTAAAACCTGGGCCCAATACTATATGGAATGTTCTCGGTTTTCTTTCCGTACATTAAAGATCAAAAACCTATTTACCTGCTACTCTATGAAGATATTTGTATTAATATTGCCTTATTTCTCCCCTGAGAAAATTTCATGAGTTTTTTTGACTTGTAACACTATTTAAATTAAAAAGTAATTTACTGTTGTTATTTACCTGTTTTTTCTCTTTTCTTTGATATATATTGTATTTAACGCGATTCAAATTTGGAACAACTTTAAAGTTATTATTTACGTGTGTTTTCTTTTTTGTTTAAAATGTTTAAAAGCTTTAAGCTTTTAGATTTTCCGCCTGTCTTTATGTAATTTCAGTCTACAAAATGATTAGATTTTCGAATGACCTTTGCTTGAAATTATTAATGGGAGTATTTGGATGCTTAATTATTATAAATATTGACCTAATCCCTATAAACCTATCACCAATTTTTAAAAATTTCCCTCTTGAAGATGTTATCATACTACGAAATCTAGGTCATGGTAAGGAATTTAAATAAAGTAGCAATAATACTACATCACATCATCAATGAATTTCTACAAAATTAACGCCAAATATATTCAATATTACAAATATAACTTATTTAAAAAAATGTGCGCCTTATTACCGGTAATGTTTTTAAACACAGTTCATTGGCATATATATATATATATATATATATATATATATATATATATATATATATATATATATATTTAAAAACGAGACTTTAAAATTAGGCAAGACCACTTAATGTCAACGTATATTCGTTTAGAGTACATTATTTCGAATCAGAAGCAAGTTCTACATTCTTATTTTCCTTCCAATTTAGTGAGTGATTTAATTATATACCATTGCATTAAACGCGGTATGTGAATTTGAATGTTTCGTTTAGTATAATTATGATATTATGTTCAAACAAAGAACGTGTCTATTATTCAAGAGGTGATTCTGTGCATCAAACTGAATGGAGAATATTAAGTATGAGAGTTCTCAATCGTTTTAAAAAGAATCTCCGCTAAATTTGAGATTGAGATAAAAAAATTACATATTTTTACACGCTTCAAACATACTTAGCTTGATGCACAGAATAACCTGTGTTACTAATAGACACGTGCTTTGTCGTATATGTAAGTGCAACAGAAATGTGTCTTTTATTCGTACATGTGATTCTGTGTATGAAACTAAATAGAACAGGTTAATGTCAAATTTACGATAACGAGGAAAAAATTACATTTTTGTTCACAGAAAAATACTCTATATATATTCAGTTTTAAAGACAGAATCCTGTATGAATAATAGACACATGTTAATTTAGGTTATTCATAATTCAACTGTCGTGTTTAGGAAAGAAGCTATGAAAGTACCTACATATTACTGTTTGGGCTAATTTCATCGAATGAGATAAGCAACTACATTAAAGTTCATTTTTAACGACAGAAAAGATAATAATATTACATTTTTTCTTATGTATATCATATTTACACACGTAATTTTATTTTGCTATCTGCAGAGATAGCGGACCCGTGCCGCGGGGTGGAGTGCTGGCACGGCGCTACATGCCGTGCCTCACCCGACGGCCGCACAGCTGAATGCCGGTGTCCCGCCTCGTGTCCCAGCTACGGAGACCACGCCGCCTCGCGGCCCGTCTGTGCGAGCGACGGCAGAGATTACGCCAACGTCTGCGAAATGCGGCGCGCGGCTTGCGAGGCGCGGGTCAACTTGACTGTGAAGTTTATTGGAAAATGTGGTGCGTATAAATCAGCAGTAGATTAAAACTATTGTGTAGGAATGAATTTTTTCTTCACAATTGTATATATTTCTCTCGACAACTGTCAAAAATTATATGGTTTAAATGACTTTTTGCTTTTTGAATTTCTATGTGCCTTTCATGTCATATCTAGATTTAATAATATTTTATACGTTGCAATATATTTGCGCTGCGAAAAATTAATATTTATAAATAGTATATTAAAAATAGTATGCACGTTTAAATGTTTATATGTGACGAAATGTGTACCTTGTAGTGCAAGTTTTACTTGACTTGATAAGTTTTTGGTTCATAGTTTCGGAAGTAAGAGGGGATAGAAGGTTTTTCTTGTTTTTGGAATATCTCTTACGTGTGCAATTTAAAATTATGAAAAAATGTTTTTCAATTCCTCATAATGAGCCCTTTCAAAAGATACCACCCACAGGAAATAAAAAAATTAAGACCTTCGTATTACTCCTTCTTTTATTCCCATATGAAAATTTTGAAAAAATTTACTCAGTTCGAAATATGCGAAGTAAGGAAGCGGTACATTACATTTTTTGATATTTTTTTGGAATTTTTGAATATCTAATATTGTCAATTTAATATAATGAAAAAAACAGTTTTATATATTTTATATAAATTATAATCCATATGATAATATACTCTAAATGAGAGAAAAATATTTTATGACATTTATTTGGCCCCTCCTTATAAATATTTTTAAAAAAATGTAGATTTGTAAATATGTGCAAAATATGTGGATCAATAAGACATATAACTTTAAAGTTTCTATGACGCATGTATTCTGAGAAATTGGCCTTTAAAAAATGTAAATGTATTGCCTAGTACATCTTTCATAAGCGTAAAAACATGGGGAATATTTAAAAAAATTTAACATCTAGAATCATCACTACAGTATTCCTATAAACTTTTCATAGTAGTCTTGAAAATGAGGGAAAGGGAACATATTTTTTGCATATTTTACGGTATTTTACGTGTTAACCACTTAAAATTATGGAAAAAAATCTTTCAAAACCTTTGTAAATAGCTCTTTCAAACAACAGCCTCACTATACATAGAATTAAAAAGAAATTTTCGAGTACTTAATTTGCCGTCTGTAAAGTTTTTAACCTGATATTTTTCAGGCTGTGAAAAATTAATGTTCGTAAATAGTGTAATAGAAATAATATGTGGGTTCATGAATAAAATTATAGAACTGCCTATAAATGTCCACAATCCATGTAATGCGAGTACTACTCGTTCTTTATACATTTTATATCTTAACAAATTCCAAAAGATCCATGCGCGGACGTGGACTGTGCCGAGCCAGAGATCTGCCAGCTAGACGAGCGACGCCAGCCAGCCTGTCGTTGCGCCGAGCCCTGTCCACTTGAATTTTCACCGGTCTGTGCCTCCGACGGAAAAACTTACGCGGATGAATGTCAAATGCGACGCGAGGCCTGTCGCTCCAGGAAGGAGTTACGGGTCATTTACAGGGGGCAGTGTAGCTCAGGTTTGGTATCCACGATCTGCACTACGTTCATAAAGAAAAAAAAGATTTTTTTTGCAGTTTTTGTTTCAGCATAGGAATAGTATATATAATTAAGGTTCCACGCTATCACTTAATGAAGTTAATTTTAAAAAATCCAACAAAACTATTAATTCGTCCAAAAGCAATGTGTTTAATTTAGGATCTAACCTATTATCTTCGTGTTTCGTGAAATAACGTAACCAGACCACGATGAGCCGATTTGGCAGTATGCTATTTTTTTCTATCATTCCATTCTTCGATGAGATGTATATTTTTAACTCCAAATTTTGAACTAGTATTTTAAATATCGTCAATCTTGTCCATCTGTTAAAAATACAATTAATTTAATTTTTTCTTATGAAATATTTACCTAGTTCTTTACGAATATATTGTTTCTCAATCTTCACAACTAGATTTTTCCCAAAATAAAAAACTTGTTCTTGCTGAATAAATTCACTTTTTATCTGATTATTAAATATATATATATATCTATTATAGCATGTTATACTTTCTGGATCTTCATCGTTACAATGCCTTTTTAATTAATGTCATTTACATTTAACCGATCCTCACACGAATTTAGCACTTGTTTTTTGAAATATTCTAAAATATTTCCAAAGTTTTGTTTCCTAGTTTTGATAATCATACTCTTGTTTTCAAAGCGACGAACATTCTTGTCGGAAAAGTTCATTGTTTTTATAATTTTGAAATATCTCGTCTTAACAGTGCGTTCAAGTCTAATCGTGCGAAAATCATATGTTTTTTAAACTTTAATATCATAATGTACTTTTAATTAATGTCGTTTGGTATTGAAATTTATTTTGCTGAAATGTTTACAGTAGTTTACTAAGTTCTTTCTTTGATCATTCCTAAATTATTCGATGGCAACCTTTTTCTTTATTAGAATTTTTGTATAATTACCATAAAATAATCTAAATATTTATACTATTGGTGTAGGCGATGTTTTAATTTCTGTTTCCTAATATCCGATCCCAGGTGTAAATCCTTGCGAAGGCATATCCTGCCTAGAACAACAGGAGTGCTCAATAGACCGATTCGGGATTGCAAGGTGCGCGTGCGCTCCCGCCTGTGAGGCGATCGTGAGGCCCGCATGCGGAACTGACGGCCGCTCTTACGACAGCGCCTGCGAACTGCATCGCACCGCCTGCCTGGCCAATTCGCGAGTGCAATTGGCTCACCATGGATTGTGTGGTGGGTTGATGGATTATGAGAAATTCATTTATGTTTTTGTTTATAAAATTTTAAAAGATAGATAGAAGATGAGAAAGAAAAGAGAAAATTGAAGGTAAAGAAAAGAAAGGGAAGAGACTGAAAATGAAATATAAATTTTGAATAATGACAAATAGTTTAACACGGGGTATAAAAGCGAGGATAGTAAGATGTTTTCTTTCAAAAGCAACAAATTTTGATTAAACTTTGTATGTTTATAAAATTTTAAAAGATAGATAGAAGATAGAAAAAACAAAAGAGATAATTGAAGGTAAAGAAAAGAAAGGGAAGAGACTGAAAATGATATATAAATATTTTTATAATGACAAATAGTTTAACACGGGGTTTAAAAGCAAGGATAGTAAGATGTTTTCTTTCAAGAGCAGCAAAATTTGATTAAACTTTGTATATTAGACTAATATATATTAAACTAAATGAACGGTTTTTTTCTCTAACTAAACGGACGGTTTTTTTCTCTAACTAAACGGACGGTTTTTACGAAATATTGAAGAGAAGATATGCAGTATGGAGATTAAGCTTATAGCGACACATACCATAATAAGTAAAAAAAAATGCAATTACTTCAGAAGGTTGCCAATAAATTGGAATTTAATAATATATCCATTAACTACATCAATCCTTTTTTTTATGTGGACATATTTGAAGATGGTCAAGTATTATATGTATCGATATCCTGGATACATATACAAGATTGATATAATAATATGCTAGCCTATGTAGTATAATAATCTATTATTGCATCTAATCTATTAAATTACTATCAAGTTGTCCATGCAATCTAGAGAACACACGATCTTCGATCGTTATCTTCAATAGTGCACCGCTCTCATTTATTCATAATTTTATAAAAATATCACCTTTATGACTTATGATAAATGAAATATTGGGTACGGTAAAATTACGTGAAGAAAAAATGCGAAGGTACACGAGAACTTGATAACGAATATTAGAAAACAAATATGAACGAAAAAAGCGAAACAAACTTATTGAACCACGAGATAAAATTCCCATCATGCGACCATTCCTACTAGATGTGTCTCTCGCGTGCTGCAATATACTTGCCCTAATTACGGTCTTACCTGAATATGTTAATAAATATTCAGTAAAGTTTGATTGTCACTGCTTTGCTTCTTGATGTCCTATGATTGGGAAAAAACAGGCTGATCATTTTTTCTTTTTTCATTTCAATGCATTAAAAAAAGTGTGTATTATATATATATATATATATATATATATATATATATATATATATATATATATATATACATGTACATTATTGTTTTCAATTAATAAACTCCGACTTCCTAACCGCCTTCAGGAGCAACAACTGAGTGTGCGGGGCGGGCGTGCCCGCATGGTGCAGTGTGCGAGACTGTCGGCGGTCGCGCCGCTTGCCGCTGCCCGCGCTGCCCTGCAGAGTTCGCACCGGTCTGTGGCTCCGACGGCATCTCTTACGGCAACCGCTGCAAACTCACGCTTGAAGCCTGCCAGCATCGACGCGAAGTTACTGTACTCTATGAGGGACCATGCAGTGAGTCTTCAAGTCGATGTCACCCACACACACCCTTAGTATCGGCTCTAAAAATTTCTAGCACCAGAAGTATTTTGCTCATTTATTTAAGTTCGGAAAATATATTTTACCGTAAAAGTTCTAACTTCTTAACAGTGTACCTTGCACTGTACCCGGGGGGTTATTTGATGTCGGTTCCAATTTTTTGTAAAAATGTTTTATTCTTCCATTTTTAGTGCATATAATATATTATTAAAAGTATCATAAACTTACGATGAATTCAATAAAGATAATATCTCATTTATTGTACTCGGAACAGACAATTGTATCTTTTAATGAACCTAAATATGTTCATATATATATATATCTACATACATACATGCATACGGACATATAAATCACATTCCCTCTTTTGGCTTCACGGTAGTCAATACTTGAATCATTTATTTATTTATCATACCATATATCCGCCTCCTATCACCTTTACATACCATATATCCGCCTCCTACCATTCTAGTGAGTATATGTCTTTGTATATACCTGTATATACTTACATACTTATCTACCCACCAATTAATACCTTACGTGTTTCATGTCTTTGTATGTACCTATATGGACTTACCTACTTATTTACATCGCTATTTTCTTGCTTACGTTAACACCAGTCGAACGATCTCATATTCGATGAGTTTAATCTTCATAGTTTAAAACTTTTCGTTACCTTCCGGCTTTATTATTTCATCCTCATTTTGTTAAAGAGTACTTTAAAGATGGTATAAACCCTTAGCCGCATCGAAATTTTAGAAAAATAAAAACTAACTAAAGTATCATAATAACTGTATTATCCCAACTCGAGCACGACACTTTCACTGTACATTGTTGAGGACTTCTGTGGTATACCATAGTCAAATTCTAGCTAGTTTTATCTTTCTACCGATTATGTAGATTAATGCCGGACATATGACTTAACATATACGAAACTGCCGTATCGCTACAGTATCAAGATATAGCTATAAATTCTCATGAGAGCATAACATTCCAAAAAGAGTAATACAAATTGGTTGAGAAACTCCGGGGATATGAAGTAACATATGAAAAACCTTTTTTAAAGTCTTTTAAAATTAAAAAAGTGACTTTATCTTTCGTGTCCAAAATCAATTTTGTGAATGCCCATATAAAACCACACTGTTGCGCTTTATTTTCACGCGCCAGCCTCGAGTTTTGATAAAATAAATTGTAACTCGGACAATTATACAAGTAATCTATTTTTAATGCAGTTTTTTTGAAATAGAAAATCTGCCCATAAAATGATATCGTTTTTGAACTTTTTAAAGTGTTGTGATCTAAAATATTAAAAATTACCTGCTTGTCTGTCCGTTATTAACACATACGCCCGTATATACATACGAACGTACGAGGTAAAGCCACGGGTCGCAATTCTCGACCATTTCTGGACATTCCTTTTTCTATCGATTGGTTAAATATCAGAATATTAACAGTCACTTTTTAAATATTTTAATTTCCATGAATCATTTCCATTATCCATCGTGATCGACTACTGTTTTTGGCCTCCGGTCTGTGGGGATCTCCTAGCCCCTTCCCGCTAATGTTTTTTTTCATTGTTGACTTTTTTTAAAATTGTTTATTTAATAAACGACAAAAAACCGAGCTATAGACTTTTGGTTGTATCAATGGTTTCAACTTGCAGACATGCAAGCATGCTGGTTTTTCTTTTATTGAATCTGTTTTAAGATGAAAAATTGCA
This sequence comes from Druceiella hillmani, assembly GCA_039881145.1. Classification (NCBI taxonomy): domain Eukaryota; kingdom Metazoa; phylum Arthropoda; class Insecta; order Lepidoptera; family Hepialidae; genus Druceiella; species Druceiella hillmani. Next base: position 103,990,844 of record JAYKKI010000001.1, on the reverse strand, counting down.
ATATAGTTTCGATAAAAGCGCAAATAAAAAAATTAATACAAATAGTTCTCGCCCCCCAAATCACACAGCAGAAGTAAAAATTATACAGTAGATTCGTTTGTTTTCATTAAACATAAATAAAAATGTAGGACACTTCTTAAAAATATTTGGAAAACTTGCGCATGTGGTGATAATTGTTATCGTTTTATGTATATAATTGGTGTCATTCTTTATCCTACCTGAATAATACAGGTGTACCGTATCATTCAGGTAGAATAATTACAATAGACTATAATGTTATCAATTCTGTATAGTTGTTTTTATATTACATTCATTAGTTGTCACCAACACCTCTATCGTCTTCATCTTTTAAGGTATTGACACACAAAATGATAACGTTAATATCTTGTCGTGCATGATTACTTTCGTTATTATGTAAGTTGATATTCTTTTTATGCATTCATACAAGTAAATTTCAAATTAAAATAAGACAAAACTTTTTGAAAGCAGTTAAAAAAAGAAAGTAACACTTCATTGATGTTAAATGTAAAATATATTGCGCACCCTAAACGATGATCGGCACATTTTCCTGTAATTTGTCAATGTTTTCGCCGGTAAATCACACCGTTCACGGAACACGTCAGATCGATATTGTCGGGATGAATTGGTGGGCGTTTGACAGAAATTGATTTATTATCTTTATATAAAGCATCAGTTCTTACAGTTTAGTTGCAATATCGTGTCAACAAATTGAAAATCATTCTTCTAAAAATCGTTCGTCATCGCCAGGGTCTTACGGGTTGATCATAATGCATACGCCCTTTGACGGCGAGGCACACTGCGGAGACTCGGATTCGGTTCTCGGCCGCCCGTCGAGGGTGGCTGGATCGATGTTCTAATTGACTGTGAGAGATTAGTCTTATAGCAATAATTCTGCGGCTCGTATGAATTTTATGTATTAAAGTAAGTAAACAAGAAAAATAGGAAAAACGACTATATTTTTCAATTTCTTCAAGTGTTGACATGGACATATCTGCCTAAGTTAATTCTGAACCTACATGAATTTTAAGTAAAATTATGTTATATAGTTTTTTTTTGCTTTTGCCTTTATATAAATGGCTATTAATTAAAAACCTGTCAAGCAAGAGTAAAGCCCGTACTTAGAGGACTCCGTATACATTTAGATACTTATAAACATTTAGGGTAAAATTTTCAAATATCAATTTTTCACAACTTAAATATGTTTCCGGCTGTATCTTTCACGAGCCTAAAATCATAGTATTTATTTAAAGAATAGTAAGGTCTAGGGTAATCGGTATAGTTTGGCATAATTTTAGTTATTTTTGGGTTCTTTTCAATATATTCATGTAAATACAGCACTTAAACTTAAGAAAAAATATTTTTAATGCTTTTATTATTAACCCTTTTAAATGATATCTCACACTACATAGGGAGCTTAAAAAAATCCAGTATTTAATATGCCGTACTTATAATGTTCAAATTAATGATTATGAGTATTATAAAAAAGTATGAAAAAAACGGCTGTGAAGAGAGAAAAGTTCCATTGTTTTCTTTCCAGGTACAGAATCTTTAAAAATACCTAACCTTGCAATACTTTTTGTATTAAATGCCTAAGTGAAAATATAGTTTAGCAGAGATTATACAAACATCAAAAAATATAGTTTAGCAGAGATTATACAAACATCAAAAAATATAGTTTAACAGAGATTACACAAACATCAAAAAATATAGTTTAGCAGAGATTATACAAACATCAAAAAATATAGTTTAGCAAAGATTATACAAACATCAAAAAATTTGCGAATTTATTAAATTAAGTGTAATAATTTAACAATAATCTTTACATCTAAAATAACAATTATGTGAAATATTTTATTTATACTTCTATTTTTTGTGAAAATTGAATGATATCGAAATAAATCAATTTTCAATAATTTACACAATATTCTTAGGAAATAATTGTCTTTCTATGTTATCATTTTTTATTTTCTTCATACAATTGACAAGGAAACAAGTTTTTCTCTATTTCTATAATGTGTACAACATGTTTCGAATTATTTTTTACCATAAATTTTATATATTACTGGCAATAAGGTAAGAGGTACAGCAAAGATGATTTAACGTATTATAAAGCAGCGAAAAAGTATATCAATTGTGCGGATCGTGAATTCACCTGTGCCGCGATCTAAACTCAGAAATGTGATCGATCTATTTAATATATATATATATATATATATATATATATATATATATATAACAAATATATAAATGCAAGTTACGTGCCCGTTTCATTTTATAGATTTACTTTTTTCGCCTTTGTACATTGCCTTGTTTTGCAGCTAATCTAAGACAATATATTGTTTAAGAAAAAATGAGCTGGGCACCCCAAGAGATTTTTTCGAAAATATTGTTTGAAGTTAGGAGGGTTTATTTTGAGAAGATAATACATACAGTTTTTGGATCTTGATTTGAGCCGTGCTTAATATGATTAAAAGTGTACGATTAAGTATTTCTTAAATACATTTTTCTCATAAATTAGTGAATCCTTTAATCAAATTTATCGAATTGAGAATAAATGATGTTAATTGCTAATGAATGGTTTTTTTGCCTGACGGTGTATTTTCGATGTTATTTGCGATATTTTTTACCTGACGGTGGTTGTGATTATTTATTTGCGATACTTTACATCGAGTTGATGTGATAACTTTAATAAAAAAAGTTTTTCGACGAGTGTTTCGTTTTGTTTTTTTTTATTGGTGAACAGTAAATATTGCTTTGGACATAAATATTGTCTCTGCTTCTATTTCATTTGTACCTATTTTTATTTATTCGGATTAAAACTTACAAGAATTGTACAAATATTATAAGGTATATCGAGCATTTCTTGCACGCTCTCAATTTCCATAAAAGGAAAATTATTTAATTAGCTTTTGTTATGAGATTAATTTAATGTTATTTTTCAGAAAGCCAAGATCTTGTATCGTGAAAACAGATTATTCTCAAGTCCATCCACCATGCTTTCGATCAAAATACCCTATCCGACGGGTTATATAGCTATACTGATTGATCCGCCATCGGCTTACATGGCTTGGGACAGTGTAGTGGCCACGTTCATATGTAATGTTTATGTAATTATAACAGGATTTATATTAATTTAAAAATAATTTTAATCATTAATAATCCCACTTTGACAAACATGATAGACTATCTATCAGTCGAATAATTTTTAACTAAAATAGACAGAAAATAAACATTAACAAATTTTGAATCGTTTATAGATATGTTTGGCGTGCCGCGTAACCTATACGCGGGAAGAATTATAATCTCCTTAAAAAGGACAGATCGTTGGCATTAGTTTCTTGGAACTTAGATTAGTTCTTTATATCATAAAGAAATTGTTTGAAATTTAATTAAACTTTGTATATTTACTGTATCCAGACTTAATAACAATAAAATGAAAGATTTTATAAAATCCACGAAGAAAATCTATGGATAGAAAAAGTGATCCTCTAAAAAGGGCGAAAAAAATGAAGTGCAATTAAAATGTACGTTTCTTGAATACTTCTTGATGTAATCTATATTTATAAAGTTTGAATATTAAATGAACTATTGTAGGTAATCTATGTTATTGAAAAAAGTTTCACATCTCAAATAAGCAAAACGTTTAAATTTAATATTGTGTATGAATATAGTACAGCGACCTAGTCACATACGATACAAAAAAATATTCGATAATGTTTTGTTTAATAATTGATATACTTATACTTAAAATTTTAAACAGCAAAAGTTTTCATCATTCAAACGATGTTCAAAGAAAAAACCACTGGCACAAAGAGTAGACACTTTTCGTACCTGTGGCGTACACTGCAGAGGAGACTTACAGAAAAAGCGTAATAAGATATTATGTTGTGTAATCTTTTCAGATGGATGCGAAAACAAGAAATGCGAATATTACTCGGTATGCGAGAGCGATGGCGTATCGGAGGCGAGATGTGTTTGTCCCGCGCAGTGCGACGACGAGACGGTAAGTGTATTTTAAAAGTAAACCACGATAAATACATGTTGTAGGAGAAGCCTAACTTTGAAGTAACTCGCGACGTTCAATTATTATGACGAGTAATACGCGCAACGCAGACGAACGACTTTTGTAGCTGGCGAGTCGGCGGCCGAAGGCCGACAAGAGCCGATTTTACGCTTTTAACTCAAGATGCATGCGCCACTGACTAAATAAAGTCTGTCGTCTCCATTGTCATATGATTTTCTTCGTTAGCACGTTTTAACTAGTAACGTTCAAATCGATGAAAGTCGGTCAGAGTCGCTTCAATTTTTTCATAGAATCGATTTTTTGGGCGTATCCGTCAAGGTATTAATAATGATTCTTTTTTTTTAAACTTGCCGAGCAACGCATTGTGTTTCTCAGATATCTGAGTCTCCATTCTAATCTCCACCAAGTTATTTAGTCGGATAAGTCTAGCGAAAATAGATATTATGACCACATACTTTAAAATGATGTAGAGTTATCTTTTGTGTAACTTTCAGTTTACATTGGATTACATAATGAATTGTATCCTAACAAGTAATTATATATATTATACTATTTGTATTTTTATGCGAAACCGTGACATGAACCAAAATTTCAACGTATACGGGGCAGAATGAGGATTTTCTTTATTTTTAAATTTTGTTTCGTTGAATCCCTAACATTTTTGCCGTTTAAACCCAAACCGTATATAATGTTCTACTTGTTATCAAAGTTAAGCCATATAAATGTTCTACATTTGTGGCAAAAAAAGCTTCAATTAATGAAAACGGTGGCAACCCTGAGATGATTTTGTTTCATAAACAAAGTGAAGGAGAAGACCGACATTTGAAATCAAATTTGTTCTCAAAAGTTTTAAAATAGGAAGGCAAATAAACTTACAAATATATTTTATGTTATGCTCAACAAACAATCCGTAAATTGGTATTTAATATATTGCCATAATGTTACATATAACGCCAAAAAGACTCAAAGTGAAAAATTAAGCATAGATCTGACATCTCCCTTTGCGAACCAAAAAGTCGAAGCCCTAACTTTGAGAAGGTATTTATATGAAAATATTAGAAGTGTATCGCCCAAATCAGACGATGAGACCTAAAAACGAACGATCGTCCCTCGAATACGAGCCTGTCCCTAATCAGTGTAAATTTGATACACTTTCTACGAAAATAAAAAGGGCATACATCCGGTACGCACTAATCGACAATAAACACACATACACACACACACACACACACACACATATATATATATAAATATATATCCCGAAACCAATGTAGATATAGTCTAAATCTATATTTGAAATTTAACTTTTAAGTTTCAATATTTACGTTGAGATATAGTATAACTGTTATTAATAGAAAGAGTTTAAATAAGTTCAAAAAATATTAAAAAACGATTGAAAAAGCTATATAATTTTTGAAAAGGTTTCATATTTTATGTAAAAATTAATGAAATTAGTTGCACATATAGTGTAAACCAATCTGTCTTAATATGGTAGTTGACTCATTCTAAATTTTGATATGTTTTTGTACAATATTGTGAAATATAAGTTAATTAAAAATCAGTCTTGAAAAAAATTCAAAAATTGAATGAAAGTTGTAAGCTTCTAAATTTGAAGATACGGATAGAGTTGTGTATATCCTTGTCTCTTTTCCTCTTGTAGAACATAATGTGAAATATTAAAAATGACCTCACAACACAGTATTGCCGTCCTTCTCTAAAGGTTAAATTTAAACTTTTATAACTCGGTCAATTTTTAAGATTATTAAAAAAAATTCGGTCTTCATCAGCTTGTACCTTGAAATTATGATTAATGAAATAAAAAAGATTTGTCAAATACCTAATTATAAACAAGTAAATGATAAAATTAAAATTAAACCGAATATTGTATATTTGCAATAATTATACAAAAGAGAAATAATTGTTTAAAACACACGTCGGTCTAACTCATTATTATGTTTGACGCAAAAAATGTGATTATCTGTCAAGGATAAAATATGAAAAAGTGTAAATGTGGATTTGTACCTTACAGTATACGTTCGTTATAGTATATATGCGTTGCAATAAATGTGCGTTACAGTATTTATGCGTTATAATATGCGTTTTATTTTCTAACTATTATTATCGATCGTCTGGGTTGCACGTTAAGCAAAATTATAAATGTTTTTCGCCATATTTAAAATTTATTTGAAAAAGAATCCTATTTTAATTGTAAATAAAGTATGGAATGTTGTGTATACTAAAAATTTTGCTCATATTGTATGTTTTAATGGCTTAATATTGATTTTGGTATACATAATTACGGTTCGATTGAAATGACTAGTTGATTTTGATACATTTTAATATTAAAGAACGTTTATTAAAAAAACGTTAATTTGTGATAAAAAATAGTTTAAGGTAGTATTCATAATTTTGTTATATAAAGATAATTTTGATGTGTTTTTATACAGTCTTATTTCATTACTTCTTATATTTTTTGCATTTTAATATAACGGAATAATATTCGACAATTTAATCAATTTAAAAATTAACGGTCATGATTAACACTATCCTTAAACCTTTACTTAAATGTTATAGAAAACGTGTTGTCAAAGTTGATTATGCCTTGAACATAATTATAACATTCATTAGTAACTATTATTTCGAATTTTTGTAAATGGTCTCACCATTTATATGAACATATGAACATTTTTTATTTACGTAAAATTGTATTAAAATTTTACTTTTTAAAAAATCAAAGACTTATAGTAAATTTAGGTTTCATTTATAATTACTATGTCGATTATTCAAGTCAAGATATTCAGTAGTTTTTTTTTTATAGTGGACTACAAAAATTTATAAATTGTTGCATCGCGAGTTCTTATACGCTCACTTACTTGAACTAATAATGATCACAGTAGTCACACGATGATATCTGTTATCACGTTTTCGAAACAGTAACGTATTGGAGTTTCAGGCTTTTCTTAAATCATCGTAATGCTATAATATCGTTCACATTTAAATATAATTCCAAAAATCAATAAAGAGTATAACCAAACATGTTTTTGTTTATTACACTATTTTAGAAACCTATGCCTACCTAAAATGCTTTATAGAAATTAAAATTTCTTAATGGCATAATAATAACGTAACTCATTTAAAAAATATATTTTAAGCCTCAACGAGATATTTAATTCAATTTTGCAAACATCGACAAATGTTATAGCTAACGATTCGATGTATTTGAAATGTACTTCTTGATTACGTCATTTTATTTTAACAAATCCAAAAGTTGATACTAACATGGAGCCTATGTTAATCCTGTATAGTTAGTGATTAACATTGTTCAGTAGAATAAATTAAATTTACTCCAAATTCCGTCCAAAATACCGTCTTTCCATCTAATTAAAAAATAACACTAAAAGATCTACTTGCTATGCGTCATTTGTTTCTTTAATGACTTACCATCTTGTTTTCTATTGAGATACTCATCATACCTAATGATTTTTTTCCGAGATTTTCCACAATATTAAGGATTTGATTTACCCATTTCTCATCGAACCTTCTAATCATTTTCCTATAATCATTTTGTTATATGTGACCAAATTATCTATACATTTTCTAGTTTGAGGTGATGTTTGAATTTATCATTTTTATATCGTTTTCTTTTTTTTTGTGTTCTCAACTTCCGTTAAAAAAATAACTAGGTAAAATTATGATTCGCTTACAAAATTTATCAAGTTTAATTAAATTTTAACTTTGACATAATCTATACATTTTCTAGTTTTATTTGATGTTTTAATTGATCATTTTTATATCGATTTCCATTTCTTTGCGTTCTCAGCTTTCAATAAAACAATAACTAGAAAAAAGTATGATTCGCCAACAAAATTTATCATGTTTAATTAAACTTCAAGTTTGAAGTTTATATAATTTTCCTAAAACTTATTTTGTATTCAGATGATCTAATATATTTTGTAGCATGTTTACCTTTGGTAGTATGAAACCAAAATTTCTTTTTAAAAGTTCCCCCATTACTTACATCTCTACGCTCATACATTCATTGCATACGCCACATTTAATACGATTTATTACTAAAAATAATACATTTGTAACATCCGCAGGATACCAGCGAGGTGTGCGGCTCAGACGGCGAGACGTACAGTAGCGCGTGCGCTTTACGTGGAGCCTCCTGCCGCGACAAAAGACAAATCACCGTGCTCTACAAGGGAAGCTGCGGTGAGACATCTCCTAGATATGTAAATGATTCACACTTCGCGCCCTTGCTTTGATCACGTATTTAATTCTCTGAAATTGTAAAGTACAGTCAGTGTTGTAATATAGGAAAACTTTTAAAGATAATTCTATTGCGTTTAAAAATCTGCTAAATTTAGATAATACTGGTAATTTGTAAAAAGTAGTTCACGAATCTCCATATAAAAGTTATCTTGATATGTTAATACTTAAGGTTTTTTATCCGTTCTATACAGGTAAAAAAACCTTAAGCATTAACGTTTTTTTACTGTATTACCTTATCTCTTTCCTTTGGTACATTTTCCATTTTATTTTATGTTTTCTTCCCAAGTTATTTTTAAAAATTTTAGAATATTTTTTGATGATTTCGAGAATCTAAACTTTTGATTGTTATAATTTTGCTACACATACATATATTTAAATCAACTACCGATAGAATATATAACAAAATGTAAATTTATAGGTATGAATCTTGATATTCATTTTCCTCTACGCTTTTTAAATTTGTTTTCACTACCTATTTGAAAAAGAGACCTTGGGTTATTTGTAACTTAAACTTATAAAAATAATAAAGTAACATTACCAGATATCGCGCAGGAAAAAATAAATGTATAATGCATAAGATGGGACTGTATACTTACGCCCCAAAATTTTACAAATAAATTGGAAAACTTGTGTTGTGCAGATTATTAAGATATGGTGCTTCATTGTATCGATATAATATTGAAACGAGAAACAGGAACTAACTCAAAAATTAATCTTGTGGAAAATATCGACGTCATAATTAAATTTTTTCTTTTTAACTGAAATCTTTCCTTTCCACCATTAATTGAAATTGGAATTACATATTTAAGTCCAAATAGACATCTCACTTCATTGTTTTCCTGACTCATTTCAAGCATAGCTTTTTATGATTCTCGGGAAGATTTAATTTTAATTTTGACATCAGTTGAAAATAATTGATAATATTATAATTATTATTTTATATTAATAACTAATATTTTCCACTACTCCGTAATTATTGAAGCCTTATTTCTACGATTGATTGAAATAATTATGTTGTATTTATAATAATTGCAAATAGACCTCTCATTTCTTGATCCAATTTCGAATATATGTTTTTATGATTCTCGCAAAAATTTAATTTTAATTTTGACATCAGTTGAAAATATTTGATAATATTATAATTATAATTTTATATTAATAACTAATATTTTCTACTGCTCCGTAATTATTGAAGCCTTCTTTCTACGATTGATTGAAATAATTATGTTGTATTTATAATAATTGCAAATAGACCTCTCATTTCTTGATCCAATTTCAAATATACGTTTTCATGATTCTCGCAAAGACTTAATTTTTACTTTGATTTCAGTTGAAAATAATAAATATTATTGTTTTTGAAGCCGTTTTTTTTGATGATTAATTGAAACAAGAATGACATATATCATTTCAATTAGACCTCTCACTCCACTCTTTTCCTTATCCAATTTGAACATTCCTTTTTATTTTTCTCGCAAAGATTAAATTTTTACTTTGATTTCAGTTGAAAATAATAAATATTATTATAATTATTATTTTAAATTAATAATTATTATTTGTCATAATAAAATTTAGTTTTACAGAAAATATTAACTCTATAATTATTTAAGTCGTTTCTTTTGACGATTAAATGAAATAAGAATGACATATACATAATTTAAATTAGGCCTCTCACTTCACTCTTTTCCTTATCTAATTTGAACATAGCTTTTTATTATTCTCTCAAAGATTTCATTTTAATTTCGACTTTAGTTGAATATAATAAATAATTTTATCCTTTTTATGTATATTTACACAACAATGACTGTCGAATGCAACATTCATAATTCCAGACTTATGTAAGGATGTGCAATGCACATGGGGTGGACGATGCGAGGCTGGTGAGTGCGTCTGCCCAACTGATTGCACTGGTGCTGCTGCTGAACCAGTCTGCGCAAACACCATGCAGACCTTCGCCAGCGAGTGTGAACTACAAAGAGCCGCTTGTGAGCGACCACATCCACCCTTACTTGTTACTTTCTATGGAGACTGCAGCGAACGATTCGGTGTGGTAGGAATATCATGTAAGTTTTTTAAATTAATCGTTTTAGATTAGCAAACAATTTCCTTGAATTATTATAACATACAAATTATTTAGAAAAGTACATTATTATATAAGGTCAAAGAAAGTGAATCCCCTTTTTCGGCTGAAAATATACATTTTCTAATTATAAATAGTCCGTATTTAAATACACAAGCAATCTAAATTTTGTAAAATTAAAAATAAAATATATATTTAAATGATTAGAGGTAAGAATGATTGTAATTCATATATAGAAATACTCGCTTTCGCTCTTATATTTTTAATTACTTTCTCATTTACGATTATATAATTAAAAAGTAGGTAAGTAAAGATCAAAAAAATTCTGATAAACCAACTGCGACAAAATTTGATTTTTGACTGTTACTATACCTTTAAAATAATTTCCACATAAATAAGACTTTAAAACAATCTGAACTAAAAACAGTGTTATTAAGAAATAATTTTTTATACCAGAAAATACAAGTATGTCAAGAAAAGTAGTTCGATTAAAAGAAATTAATTATATTCACCTGCCTTTTACAGCACCAGCATCAACAGCCATTCCAAAATTCACCGGTCCTAGTAATGAAATAATTAGCGGCTCCACCGAGCAAGTCTCCAATGCTGAACCCTGCGCCGACATCCACTGCGACTACGAAGCCACATGTGAGCTGGGTCCTGATAATTTCCCGCGATGCTCTTGCCTCTTTGATTGTGCAAGCGTTGCCTTCACCGGCCTGAGTAAACCAGTATGCGCTTCCGATCTCAGGCTCTATCCGTCCATGTGCCACATGAAGCTTGAGGCCTGTCAGCGGCAGGAGGAACTCAGGCTACGGCCGCTCGACCTCTGCCAAGGCCAAGAAGTGAAGCCTTGTCAGGGGGAAGCGCCTATAATTGACCAATTTACTGGCATTGAGTTGGATTGTGGAAATGGGCCGCATCGCAAAGATTGCCCTGTTGGTAGTTATTGTCATCAAACTACAAAAGTAGCGCGGTGTTGTAAAAAAGGTATGGATTTTTTTAGTAGAATTGTGATCGCTTATCCTTATCCTTTCAATTTATGTAAGTAGATCTGTTATCTATAACTTTATACCATCTGTCACCTTGGAAGAATAATCAATAATCATGAAACGGAATACTCTCTATTTTGTCACACTTCTTTTTCTTTATTCATTTTAAAGCATACTAAAAGCTGACACAGTCACATATATGTTTGCTTTTAACATGCTTGAAAAGGGCGTGATGCGTGCATGCTGGCGTGCGTGTGTGCGTACGTGAGTACGAGCGTGCGTGCATGCGTGTGTGTGTGTGTGCGTGCGTGTGTATATGTAGTGATTTAGTACGTGAGACTGAATATATTTGAACAGTGTTTCTATTACAAAATATGATTTTTCTATTCGTTACAATCGCAATTTGGACAGTATTTTTTTGGAAACTGTAAGATAAATATTCACGTTTAATGATTGTACATTAACTAATAGAATAACAAATAGGGTAACATGCAATAATTTCCAGGGGATGATTTTTATAAAATAAAAATAATTATCTATTTTATCATTTTTTTACAATTTTACACAAGAAAATATATTAAATCTGTAAATCTATTAGAATTATATTTCACGCGTAAATTTATTACATATATGTTACAAAACTCAATCGTTATGCGTAGATATTTTTAGGCTTCTGTACCTCAAACTGAAAAACCCTTAGAAAATCAGTAATGACCGTCTGTCTGATTTTCTCTGAAACCATGCCACTCAAAAACTTCAAATTTGTTATAGTAATACGCCTTTTTAATCCTTATATTTTGCACTAAAATAGATTAATATAGAAATATATTATATTAACCCTTATATTTGAGAAATAAAAATATTCTACAAAATAAGCTAAAAGAGAGCATATTTAGAAAATATATGATAATTCTCAAAGAATTGTCATATAGCTTTTAAATATATTCTACTAAGTTACTTGCACAGAATCGCCTATAGGTACATTCTTTTTTACAACTAGCATATATTCAAATCAGCTATTGTTGTTATAGTTCGTAAACGTGGGTATCTACTCATCCACGTTTTAAATATTATATATAATAAAATGAGCCATTATAAATATATCTTTCGTATATAATTTTTGGGTTAGTAAATCAAGGAAGCCTTATGATCGGTCCCAGCCCCACAGTTCTCGCTGTTTCAAATCTGTGTGGATAAAATTTAGTGAATATATACTTCATGAAAATTCCTTTTATATTCTCCGCATCCGTATAAATAGGGGTTGATTTTTCCTATTCCGATTGAGTGGAACATTATTCAAGAGATCTTGTAAAATAAAATTGGGGTTCTGATAAAAAGTTTTTCAATTTTAAACCCAAGCTTCAAAGTGACGTATTGTGTGTCTCTTAAAATTGTGTCCTTTATTTTTTAACTACTTCGAAAAATATGTAAAAATTCTGACTAGCGTTTGTTCAGAAATTTAGAATGGAATTATTCGTGTTAACTTGCGACAACAATTTCAGCTGATATAACCACTCCATAACCATAGTTTGTGCAAGTTCCATCACACATTTAACTATTTGATTTATTTATTCTTCTTTATTTAAATTTAAAATACTTCTGATAGTGTACTATCAGAAGTCTTTTTAAATTTCATAGCCCCTTAATTATTGTATGCTCTTAAAATTGTTTGTTTTCCCCCTAATGCTATCATCTCTAATATATTTATACATCCAATACACAATTTAATAAGTACTAATGGGACTTATGTATCTTTAATGTTTTTTCCACAGCTGCACCTTTATGGCTTTCTACCGTGTTATATATACGTTATACGAGAATAAATGTTCTTTTATTTTATCTCCTTCAAATTTTAAACCCCTTAAGCAGATATTTAAAAGTCAATAACCCGTTTAAACCTCACATTTTTTCAGTCAACAAATCTGCAAAATTAAAAGAACTAAAATAAAGAAGTACAATTACTCATCTCAATGAAATTATATTAACCGGAATAATGAAAAATAAAATCTGTCAAAGGCATTTTTCGGCAGTTATAAATATTTAAGAGCACCATTTACAGATATTAATCTTTCACAACGTAAACATATTGTCTGTTGTATCTTTCACAGGCATAAGATCAAGGTGTATGTTTAAAAAAATATGAGATTTAGGATTAGAGGCTACAATGATAAGATTTTTTTAACTCTCTTTTTTATGATTTATGTTACTCATAAGATTTTATTAACCATCTTTTTTATGATTTATGGTTACTAATAAGATTTTATTAACCATCTTTGTTATGATTTATGGTTGAGCAGAAATATTAAATTATGAAGTTTGGGATTAAAGACTACACTAATAAGATTTTATTAACCATCTTTTTTATAATTTATGGTTCAGCAGATTTCGAAAACAACGCAGAGACGGTTTATTTTTGCATATTTCTCAAATTATCTTCTAAAATCTGCAATATAAAATTGTAAAAAAATTCTCATAACGAGTACTTTCAAATGACACCACATATGTACCTCATATAAACATTATGTTTACCTCATATAAACATTAAAGTGGGGTCCCCTTTAATGTTTATATGAATATTTGAAACAAGTCAACTAATGAAAAATATGTGGGTTAATATGATGCATTACTAGAACAAATTTATATCTGTATCACTTAGTTTGTAAGAAAATCGGCTATAATAGACGGATAGACAAAAAACTGAGTGTTCTCATAATGGTTCCATTTTTTAGTTGGGGATACGGACTTTAAAAAAATGTCAACGATAACTAAAATATATTTCTGTCATGTTAAAAAGGAAATAATGGTGAAATTTATTCATTTTGAAATGAACAGTATTTATCGAAAAACTCAGGAGTTTGTAATCCTATAACAAACCAACTGTGAAATAAAGACATCATTGTTAAATATTCAAGAAAAATTAAAATACTTAGTTTAAGACTGATTATGAACTAACGGAAGAAAATGTGAATGATTATTATTTTTACCTAATAAATTAGTATGCAGAACTGGCCGAAATTGGCAACTTGTTTGAACTTTTTTGGCATTTATCAGTGTCACGTAGATTTAGTAACCTTGAAAATAAGTCGTGTAATATTAGTAAGCAAACTGAATTAACTTTTTTTTTAATGTGTATACCGTTTTCATTAATTAAATGTTGTTGAAAACTGATACCAGCGTAAATTAAATAACAAATTATTTCATTGATTCTACCGTATAAATTATTAAAAAAAAATTGAACCGTCTTAATTTTAACGTAAATATCCCGCGTAACTATATTTTCTAACCGACAGATAAAATTCAAGAAGAAAAGAAAGGTTGTGAAGACTCATGGTACGGTTGTTGTGGAGATGGTGTGACACCAGCACAGGGGCCCGATCAGGCCGGATGTCCATCACAATGTAATTGCAATAAGTTGGGCTCTTTTTCGGAGAGTTGCGATCCGCAGACTCAGCAATGTTACTGTCGACCAGGAGTCGGCGGACTCAAGTGCGACCGCTGCGAACCGGGCTATTGGGGGCTGCCTAAAATATCGTCTGGACATCAAGGATGCATTCGTGAGTAGAGTTTTATTCTGGTTTAAATTTAGAATGGTTACCTAATCAAATTTATAAAAAAATCAAACCATTTCATCACATAAAAATAGTAATATTGTAATTATGTCAACATGCAATTATGAAATTGAAATAGTTACAATCCTATTTTTGACGCCAATAAAAATATTGCTTACTAAGTATATATATTTTTAAGAGAAATTTTGATTTCACAAAGAAATTCTTAGCGTATTGGTCTTCTTAAAATTGTGACATTTTTTCAAAATGGAATTAAGACTCTTTCATTTTATTTCGAATGAGTATAAACCTTTTTCAGCGTGCGGCTGTTCTATGTTTGGATCAGTTCGAGAAGATTGTGAGCAGATGACGGGGAGGTGTGTCTGTAGGCCTGGTATTCAAGGACAGAAATGTACTATTTGTACAAATCATGAACTGACACTTGGGCCAAATGGGTGCTTCAATGGTAATATTTGATTTTGACATTTTTTCATACGTTTTTACAGTATCCTCGCACTTCCTTTTTTGGTAAAAAGAACAGAATTATGAAAATGTACTGAAGCAAAAATGAATTTTTATGTAAATGAAATTATTAAGCTTTTATAAACAAAAATATACGCATGCAACTCAGTATATACAAATGATTTTTTATGTAAATGAAATTATTAAGCACTTTATACGCGTGCAACTCAGTACACGTGATAGAAGTGAAACTTCTTTGGCAATCTAATTCTCCATTTGTAAGTATATATTAAGGGGTAAAAAAGCAAAGAGGGAAAGAAAAAATATACTAAACGTAAGTTAATAGATTGTACTAAATTCCTATAAGAAGATTTTAATACTATTCATTCAGAAAAAATAATATAATATTATTAGAAAATAACCTGAATTTCTAATAAAATCCTAATATAAATTTACATGCCACTAACAGAACATGGTTAAATGCGGTTGAAAAAAGTCGGAAGGTATTGCTCCTGCTATAAATTATTTTTAAGACAACTGTGTTTGGGGATTAATTGCGAATTTATAAATAAATTAAGTGCTTATGTGTATGTTGTTGGCCTTGTAATGGATGAAATACGCGCAAAATTAGTAATAAATAAATCGTAAATAGAAAAATATATCTACAAAATTTTGACAGTTTACTTTTGACACACGTAACGTACATAACAGCTGATGGCAATAGAGAGGGCCATTTTTGTGTGTTTTTGCCCATGCGTTCATTTCTTGTATTATTCCATCCTGTTCAGCTATCTCTCTTGGTTGTTAGCTAAGTACCTATTTTCCGTCCTTGTTGCGATATATTCGTTACATTCATACGTTACAACTAAACGTTGCGTGAAAACGTTTCATAAAAACATTGCACAAAATTCGACCTCGACATTTTACTCTCATTACGCCCAAAGAAGTTTCATTTAAAAAAATGCAAGCTACTCGTGTACAAACGTGACAATTTTTAACTTATGCGCTTATTTTTACTTTTATTTGTACAAAACTAAATATGTTTTATTTGTACAAAACTATTTCTAAGTAGTTTTTTTATCAATAAAATAATTCACAAATGAATGAAACTACGTGATGTAGTATTATTTCTACTTTCTTTAATTTCTTTATCACGATCTAGGTTTCGTTGTATTACAACATCTTCAAGTGGGATATTAGCAAAGATCTAATCTTCTCTTGCTAATATCCCACCTTTCTCTTGCTAATATCCCTTGATCTTCTTTGCTAATATCCCAACTGAAGATGTTGTAATACAATGAAACCTAGGCCGTGGAAAAGAAATTAAAGAAAGTAGAAATAATACTACATCACGTAGTTTCATTTAATCGTGAATAATGAATTTCTATAAAATTAACGCCAAATATGTTCAATATATAAAATAATTATAATTATTTGACTGATTAGACATTAATTGTCACATATTTGTTGGCAGCTGCTCTAATGAATTTACCTCCATCAACATGCAATGATCTTCGCTGTTATTTCGGTGCTGTGTGTTCAGAACGTGGCGGTCTTGCCATATGTGAATGTCCAGACATAAAGTGTCCCCCTGAATCTATGGACACATTGATGGTTTGCGGGAGTGATGGACAAACTTACGTGTCTGATTGCCATCTCAAAGTTCAAGCCTGTAGAACCCAGACGGATATCGTAGTTCAGGCATTTGGAATCTGCAGGGAGGATGCATTCATGACAGACCGCCCCATAAGACCATATACTCAGCATTTCTACACCCAGTCTGTAAATGCCAATCAGCACTACGCAAAATCTACGAGGCACATTGTTATAGGAGCTTCAAAACATTATAGAGATAATGAGAAATTACCAAAAATATTTACGAGTAACAAGCAGGAAATACCAACCGATCGTCCTCCATTCTTGGAATTCAATATCGTCGCTAAACATGCAGTCAGTCCCAAAGAGAGTCTTTGGTCATCCCGTAAGTTTGGAGCAAAGAGTTTATAAAATCCTCGTTAAAATAGACAAAACAGACGTACGACCCCTGTTAAAATAACATGTTCTTAATTCCTAATGTAATTTAACCCTTAATTTTTGACGTCACCTATCATTATCTTCACACTAATTTAAGTTACAGGTAGCCATGAACCGATATATTGGCTTCGACACTCCACGTACTTACCGAATATGGTAGGTCTCATAGGAGACACTTGTTCGGACCATATAGACTGCATCATAAAGCACACCATATGTTCGGAGGATGAGTGCATTTGTTCGGTGGGATATACGCCATCGGGAAATAAAAGAAAATGCCTGCTTTTAACTGGTAAACAGATCTCGCGCATGATATACTGTACAATTGGATCTCTATGTGGTAATGACAAAACTTGTATACAGGTCAATGAAGGTTTAATTTGCGTATGCGAGACATACGGGGAAATAATAAATTGCGCATACCAGTCATCAAGCACTTATCGTTACGCCCCTTCCTTTAATGGTGACTCCTTCATCATAATGCGACCACTGTCAGCTTACCACATGCTAAGCATAGATCTGACTTTGACTTCGTACACTAACAATGGTGTAATACTTTACAACCAACAAAATAAAGATGGAAAAGGCGACTTCGTGTCTTTAGCTGTTATTAATGGACACATTGAATTGCGGTATAATCTTGGTGATGGAATAGTGTCGATAAAGACCACTGAATGTATTGAGAGAGGCAGGCAGCATAAAATATCAGTTCGAAGATACCACAAGGATGGCCTGCTCAAATTGGATAACTTCGCCCATGTCATCGGAAAATCGAAAGGGAAATTGAAATTTTTAGATCTAATGGACAATACGTTCATAGGATATCCACCGGTCAAGAACAGTTCGCGGTAAAACAATTTTTAATATACACTAGTATTCATTTAGTATATTAACTTTAAATTACAACATAACATAGATTTTTATTACAGATTTTTTGCCAACATCGGCACGCATAAGGGTTTCGTTGGATGCATACACCGCCTCGAAATTGGTCGTGTACAGATAATACCACCGACGAGACAGTCCCACGACATATACACAATGAGCAACGTCCGGGAATGCGCCGATGTTCCATGCGAGCGTACCATATGTGGAAGCGATGACTCGTCACTCTCCACCGAATACCATTCCTATAATTGCCATTGCTCCTAATGTTACGCATTCCGGGAAGCGCGCGCGCTGAGCCGCACGTGCTGACGGTTGTAAAATTGCAAATACGCCAAAGCGATGATCATGCGGCTATTTTAATTAAGCGAGAGCGGAGTCGGCGGATTTAAATGATTTTACTGTGTGACCTGTAAGCGGCGAACAATCAATAGGCACGCATGAATTTATTAATGCGGGCGTATCTATAAATTGCGATTGTGATAGCCCTGTCAGGTGCAGTGGACAGCGCGGACCGTAATGAGGCCGGGCGCGGCCGCCGAGTATGACAAATGAAATGGGAGGAACGAAGCGCGCGATTGCAATTTACGATCATATATTTGACGCCTGACACGCGGTGTGCCTAGCGCGAGGTGAGTTTTGTGTTAAACGAATGACCATTTGTTGCGCAAATTGAAAACAGCGCGTATACATTTTTAGGAGAACGGCGTGCTGCGATTTTGGCCTTTGGCGGCACGTTAATGATGCTGATAACCTGACATTTGTAATAAAAGGTTATTAATTATATACTGAGCATGCCGATATCCATCGACATATAAGTCTTATGAATAATAGTTTTGTATAAATTACCATAAATAATTTAGTATTCATTGTTTGGACGACTTGAATGACGCGAAATAAAATAAGAAAATATCGGGAAAATACTAAATGTATACCATTAATGAATCTTATTTGCATGACTAATTTTGAATAATGTATCCTGCCAATGAAAATATGAGTATGTACAAATAAATCTATATGTACAAGTAAATCAATATAAATAGATATAATTTTCCGAGACAGTAGTTCTGTCTTCCAAACCTTCACCACCATATAGAATTTTAAACGGATGACCAAGATAAGGAATAATAAATACGTACTTTTTTTATAAGAACGTTGAATGCAGTGTTATATTTTAGATAAATATTATTTGTTTTAATTAAAAATAATGTAACGGTGTCTGTTAGGTATTTGTAAATCAAAAGTAGGTACTATGCTAGCAATAAAACCTAAATACTGTAATTATAGTGTTACAGACAATCTTAAATATATTTCAATATTTATACCCGTATCGAAATCGATCATATGCAACTACAAAAATGTGAAAGAACTGAAATTACCTTTTTTTGTTAATTAACAAAAGTCTTTATTTCGTTGGGTTAAAATAAAACGGACAAATTTTGAGTTCTTGTAATGAATTTATACAGGAAATTATGGTAATAATAAAATTTAAATATAAAATAGACACAAAAATATATGAAAAATATTAAAACTAGTCACATTGTTTATAATATAAAAGAATTTATTGTAAGGAAATAAGTTATTCCCAATAAAATATTTTTATTTAAACCTTTGTATATTTCAATGTCATTACAGCGGAGTTCGATTAACCAGATTATGGTTTTGCAGCATCGATTTATTTTATTTTCATTAAAATTGACGTATTCCTATGAAGTTTTCAGCACAAACACATTACTACATCAAACTATGCTGCGCTTGGTATGAATGTATTGAACGATGATCAAATCTAAATTATTTCAAGAATGATTTCAACTTAAACGTCTTGAACATACGGATTATCTGGATCCCTGTATATACAGCGATAAAAGTTTGGATCCTCTGGATATTAAGTTACAAATTCAATGAACTAACTACAAATAAATTATGTCTATTTTATTTGAAACTAGCTGTACTCGTGATTTCGTTCACATGAACATTTCAAAAATATTATGAAATAAACTGTAAGACTGAAGTTTAAGTTACACGCTTGCATTGAAATTTGAAATTATCACATCTTCTTTTATAGCTAGTCGATTGCAAATAACTGGAAGCTATATATTGCGCCAGATTCCATAGAATTCACAGATTAAAACTACATTAGGATCTCTTTAGTGATTCTTGCGTGATGCAGGAACAAATAAACAGAACCAAAAACAGTACTTTGGTATTCTATTACTTTTACTGTGTTCCTCTAAAACATATTATGTTCAGTATGCAGACAGGCAACAGTTCTTTTATATGTACAGGTAAGCAATAAAGTGGGTAATGAAGTTAAATTGAAACGATTCGAAACTTTAACGTATGTAATAAAATTAAATTGAACATTCGCAGACTTTACAATCGTGAAATTTAACTTACCATCTTTAAGTATAAACTATTTTATAACTTTCAAATCTCAAAAGTTAAAGGAATTAAATATGATTAATGAGCATATGAATTTTATATTATGTGAAATATGTTCAGGTTATATTTTGCCAAAGATTTACTTTTTCAGGAGAAACTATTTCTCGTCATTGGACTGGAATAATAAAATTTTCTTTCTATTATTTTCCAAAAATCTTGCGGTTTATTCGCAATTTTGCACTCATAAACTTCTAATCCCAATAAATTTAGAATCCTCACCTACATTACTACAATGCAGAAGGTATTGCGTACTTACGAACCACGACTATTACTTACATCGTATAGTTATAATATTCAATAATGTAAATGACTCTTGCAAGTTCATGGAAAATATTTACGCCCTTAATGGCCAAATCGTTTAGTATATTTTAACATTTAGGGTAATTACGTGCCCTGACGTAATTATGTCATTTTTCATTTAGCACCCTTTCGCTTGTCGCTCGCTGTCTACGTCGGAATGAAAGCAAAACTCGACCGATTTTATTTTTATAATCATTAATTTCTACATGAGAAAATTATAAATTTTAGATTCATTGAATGTCTTGAGTATCTGTTTCGCTATGTAACACGATACAAATTAATTTGAAGATAGTCACGAATTATTTTAAACTTTACGCTACTCATAAAACACGGTCTTTTATCAATTGAATAAGAATCACAAACTTATTTTTTTGCTCTTTATTTATTTTCCTTCTTTTCTTTTTGTAACATTTTATTGAAACCCGAAATCTACGTGGTAAATATAAATTAATAATAAAAAATTAACTTCACTAAATTGTTAATTAATCTAATTTCCGCAATGATAACTTTTGTCAACCTAAATCACTTTCAGCTTATGTTTGAACCAAAATATCTGATATTATCATTAGTTATGAGATGAGATATAATTACTTATGGTACAGTTACTGTATATCGGGTACCTACTTATTACATTTTCAATTTACGTGACTGAACGAATACATTTTTTTTCTCAATGTATATATTTTCTGTTACTTATTTTTGAATAAATTTATTGTTGATATATTATATACGAAATTTTTTGTTTGTGTATCAAATTTACAAAATAAATGGTTATTCTACCAGAATAACGTATGTATATTCATCATTCCAATGCATAATCACGAAATATAATTTCATAATATATTGCGACGGTGCTTTTATTCGTATTGCAATATGTCAAGGGGAATATTGTATTATATTGAGGAGTTTATGTAAATACCTTTTTTGGTTTTGTAATTACGCAAAAATGATAGGCTATTTTCATGTTAAAACAAGCATTACATTTAGTCGGGTTGTTTGAACTTGAAAATATTCTAAGAAAGAAATTGAATAAAATATTGTACTAACAATATAATAAAGGAGAATTCCCACATGTAAGACCCAGTATCATACCACAAATAGTTGTGCAACATCAAAACTTACTTTATTTTCTGGCAGTCAGTCAATGATTTAATTAACAGAAAATATTCCCAAATTAATTCTTGGGAGAAATAAGTATTGGAAATAAATAAGTATTGAATTTTACATCTATCTGTCGACACCACACACACCTATGTGTATTCGATTTTTTTTCATCTTTCAGTTACGTATACAGAGAGCTAACCATCATTTTTTTGCATAGCGGTTTATAGAAAATACCTACTATCCAAATTTCATTTATATAGTGCCAAGAGTCTCCGAGTGAAATTACTTTGACATGCGGATAGATAGATGGACAGGACGAAATTATAAGGGTCTCCCCCTACAAAACAGGCCAAGTACGAGTCTGTCTCGCACACCATCGATGCCGTAGCTAGTTTGAATTAAAATTACTTCAATTTATCACTAACGTAATAAGTTAAGTAATTTTATTAAGTTAACATTATAGGATCTTGTGATAAATAACATCACTAATTTATCCGAAAATCTTGTAAAACTATGATATCTAAAGTCATAGTTATTGTTCATTCATAATCAGTAGGTCCGAGAATTGAAAATAAGGATGGGGGAAAACACTGTTTCAAAAAAAATTTAGTATATCTCTGGAAATACACTAAGTCAAATTATCAAAATATGTTGCAGCCCTTACGACAAGCCTTTTTAAACGATACCACAAATGTATGAAATTTAAAAATAAATTCGAAACTTAATTTTCCACCCAACCAACTCTTCCTCCTCTCCTTTAAATTCTCATACAAATATTTTTGGTATTAATAATTTATTTGCGTGTGGGTTAATATGAATAATTACTAAGGCGAGTTCAAGTTTCTAGGTCAAGTGATTTTGTAGAAAAAAGGCTGTCACAGAAAGAGATAACTTTTAATAGTTCTGATTTTCCTTTTAAGGTGAAACCTTAGAGATAGTTACACGACATTTCATAAACCACAACAAAAATTTCATTGAATTTTTAAATTTGGTACCTTCACTCTCCGTGTCTTCAGCATCATCACTCTATCTATAATTTCATCACATTTTCTAGTAGATTGGAATCACCCATCAGAAGTCACAGAACACAAATTAAAAAGAATTCTCACACTTTATGGTGGAAATATCTTTCACCTAAACCTGTTAAACTTACAATTTCTATACTTGATTTTATGGAAACATTAATTATGTAATACTGTGTACACTTCAGGTCAAAGCAATGTATACAGTATACATACAATATATAAATACCTACTTTGAAAGTCACCTAGGGTATTCTCAAATACTAAGGTGACTAGTATTAAAAACGCATGTGTACTTCTTAAATATCGATATACGAGTCATAAATAAAGCTCATGATATCAGGCTCTCGCCAATTGATGACCGTATCTAGCAGAATGAAACGGAATCGTGTCGTGCTTGGCGCAAATTGAATCGAACGCGGTCCATATATCTCAGTAATATCCTTACATTATTGAACATATATATTTTCTAGTATATACTTCTTGTTGTGAGTGGCTTTACGAATATTTCGATTTGATTACATAGGACAAAATTCTATTTAAAATATTTTAATATGTATGAAGTTTAAGGATTAAGTTGTACAATAAGTATTCGGGCTAAATGTGAGTCGAACATGTGTCAGGAGAGCTTTTTGCTTATATTATATAAGTTTTGTTAAATGGAATAAATATGTAAGCTTTGGATTTAAAAAACTTGACAATGTTTATTAACATTATATTTTAAAGCGATGCCGAAGAGGATCGTGTTGACGAAATGAAAAGTTTTCTATTCATGCGAGTTATCATAGATTAGTGTTATTTGAGATTTATTTTTCGTTTAAATAAGGTTTATGAATTGCAATTTAGACATGTTCAGTATGAATGAGGTGTTGGGTGTTTATGTATTGCATTTTAGTTCTGATTTGGTAACAAAATAGGTCTAGAAACTGCAAATATGACGATCTCTCACTTCGTTATCTGTTGATGACATTTTTACATATTTTCATAGTTTCAAAGTTAGAACAATTTCGGAAAGATGACGTCGGTTTCTAATGACCCAATTTTTTTTCTTTAAAAGAGCATAGACAACTAAATCGTACTTTAAATACAGTTTTTTTTAAATTATATAATGTATTCAAAATTTTACTCATTTTCCATTGAATTGTTAGGGTAAAATTATACGTACGCCATCTATACCAGATACAAGAATCGAGTGTGCGGATAGTGTCATATAACAAAATGAACTAAGTTAGCACTAGATGGCGCTATTCAAATTTACACTAGCCATCTAGTGTTATTTCTTTGTATTGTTTCACCACCTTATAAGTGGTTTTTTGGGTAACTTTAATGTAAAATGTTTCTTTGCCGAGTATTATTTCCCGTTACATTTTTTCTTTGCAGTAGAAACAGTATTAAATCTTCGGCAAATTTACCTCTCCGACTGACCTGACTTTACCTCTCCGAAATTTACCTTTATTTATTATCTAAACATTAAATCCAGATCTGCATAAAATAAATAATTCGAGGATATAGAAGTTTCAATGTACACAATTTTTCGAGTGAGGCAAAGGTCCATACATAGGCTGAAATTGTTCTTTAGTTAATTACTAATCATATACATAGACAGAAGTACATATGACTTATTATGTATTTGAGATAAGCTAATATTAATAAGACGTGCACCGTTTAATTAATATTTTTCTAACTGAAACCACATATATATATATATATATATATATATATATATATATATATATATATATATTACATATATGATAAGCTGTAAAGGAGAAAATAGAAAACATTCTTCTTAATGTTTTAATGCTTATGGAACAGCGAAAAGAAAAGCATACTTTTTGAAAAATCTTGAACGATATTAAAATTTAATTAACAGCTATTGGTTTTAATAGTTTATTTCTAGGATTAATTAATTCTAATGCAAACGTTTAGCAATACAAAAAAATAATTATTCAAAATAAAATGTTTTTACAAAATTGTTCGATTTACAACTGAGAATAATTTTTGAAGCTTAATTTTTATTTTAATATCCGGCTTTTCAAGCTGAGATAATAAAAAAATATTTAGGAATTTCGCAAACTTTCTACAATCAGTTTATCTTCTGCAATACCATTTGTATGTGTAGTTCGACTATGGATGAGTCAGCATCGAAAAAATATGAATGACTCCAAACTAACTGCTTACTTTACGAATTACAATCTGACCATTCTACCGCAGAAGCTGCGCGCATATGGTGATAAAACGGTGATAAAACTAAAGAGGCTAACCTAGGTTAGGTCGTGAGCCTTGGCTACCGAATTTGAATACTCTCCCAGTAAAATAGAATACACCTACATGAGTTAGAATTTTAGTTTGGATATCCCAAAAGTTGAAGTAATATCAACTCATTTGTCTTGTAGATATATATATATATATATATATATACAACTTTTATTTCTTCAACCTACGTTCAACTGGTTGAATGACCTTATCAATGGCGATGAGAAATAATTTGTTTATGTAAATCATACTAGTGAGCACTAGTAGTTAAATAAAAAAGAACCGGGAAGACTAACGTCAATAATTTAACCTAATCTATAGTTATTAGCAGGATATTCTTGGAACGGTATACTTTTACCCTAACAATATACTGTAGTTAGCTTAAAAATTGAAGAATTGAACTCCGTCAAAACGTCCACAATCGGACAAAGTTTTCTTTCTACGTGAAAATGCCCACATTTCAGAAAATAAAGTATAAATAATTTTGTTGATTCTATGACTTCGACGAAAATACAAATTATAAGGAATTTAAGTTAAAGAGTCTGCCCATTTTCAAGGGAAAAATTAATTTATCTTGCTCGAAACTGACTACAATGTAAAGTTTATACTACCATAAAACAAAATTTACTAAATAGATTTCCTCGCTTGACACTTAGAGATATAAAAATTAAATCCCAACGAGAAGATCACTCATTAAAACGAAACGGCGTATACGATTTATTGATCAGTGACAGACCTTAGTCTCTGACGCAATGCTACTACCGTATTAATAAAATACCCATAAAAGAGCCACTTCACAATGCTCTGATTGACTTAACCATAAACATCCAGTGTCCAATTGCAGGTCACTTACATCAATAAATGATTTATATTCGTGTGGTCCACCACTTACAAAATTGGATTATTGAAAATAATTTGCGATAATGCATGTCAATAAACATTTGTTATATGACCATTGATTCCGAATACATTGATTCAAGGGCAGAGAAGTTGAAATTGGTTACCACCTAATATGTGGCTTTCGTAAGACAATTTATTGTACTTCAGTGGCAGAAAGAATATTTGATAAGATACAATTAATAAGGAGACCAATTGTTTGCAAAATACAATATCATATAAGTTATTTAATACTTCATTGCTAATGGTTAACTATTTGAAAAGTGCTCGGATAATGATTTTAGTTTTGCGTACAAAATGCATGTTGTATCGTATTAATAATTAATACTTTAAACTCTTATTATTATTTAGTAATTTGAAATTGTTTCTTAAAGGGAAATACATTTAAAAATATATTAAAGTTCTGCAACTTTTAACATAGAACTACACCGCTGCTGCATCGCTTCCAATAAAGTTACATAAATTTATAAAAGATGGCGTTAATTTCTCTAATAAACTATTTTAAAATAAACTATTTTTGTAAAATAGTTTATTCCTTTTGTTTACTGGAGGACATAGCGTATAAAATGTAAAGTGGAGCTAAATTATGTGACGTTGTTTTAGTAAAAAATTAAAAAAATTACCTTTTTACTAAGTTTTAATGCTTGTGCAATTGATTTTGTAATGTTAGCAGCCAAAGTGGAGGGTAATTTCTTATAGCGTATTCTTGAAATAACTTCCATCTAATAAGATAGTTGATTACTCCTAAACTTTGCGTTTTCCGTAAAATTTCATGAAAATATAGGTTAATTGAGCACCAGTTCTAAAAAAAATTATTAAAAAGTAAGCCAGACATGGCAGTCTCTTTGTTTCATTCACTGTCGTAAAATATAATAGGTATTATTAAAAACTACATCTTGATTCATTATTGGCGTCCTTCTCTAAAAGTTTAGTTTAAACTTTTTTGACTCTGCCGATTTAAATTTTCTTTAATAAATGTAAGATTCGCTGAAAAAATTTTTACTCCATTTCAACTTTTATAGAGAAATCATTATTCGCAAAAAAATAATCAAGTATTCTCGGAAACCCTATTTTCGGAAAAATGTAGTTCTAAGATAATATTTTATTATTATTTTTGGCGTTTTTTACAGAATTTTTACAAAGAGAAGCTTTTATTATTTTTACAAATTACGTGTAATTAATAAAAATAGTAAGTGGATTATTGAAAAGAGCAAATGGTTGAAGAAACAAAACAAAAATAAATTTTTTTCCTAGAATGGCTAGATTTAAAATGAAGAATAAGCTTTAAAATTTTATTTATTTCCAACAGTTCATAAAGCACACCAAAGAGCAATTTTGTATGGATGTAACGGCGTCTTAATAATGGCACACGAATTTTTTTTTACTCAAAATGACGTAATTTGTTTATCGACTCAGCCATTTAATTAAAAATGAGCCTCATCGCTGAACAAATTATTGCTTTACAAAGTGGTTGAGAATTGAACTTCCACATTGTGCTGCATCCGAACTAGCTGTTGTACTCACATGCCTGAAACCGTATTTAATCACGAATGGTGTATTGTTTATTTTACAAATTACCTTTTCGATAAATCCAATACCAAGGCTATAAATGTTCTGTTCGAAGATTCACGATAATATCATATTACGACATATTTTATGTTTTTTGATGGAATACGATTAATAACTTACAGAGACCGCTGTGATCTTAAAATTAAGTATACATCTGATGAACATATTGCTGCGAAAACAATTGTTCACTGACAAACGCAATTAAAAAGCATATGCATATTTTAAAGCGATAGAACATAACTTACCAATGATATCAAATTCAAAATAAGATAAAATTAAACATAAATATAAGCTACAAATCCTAAATATTCTAACACAGCGAAACAAATATATATCGAATATATGACATATCTGGTGCAGAAAGTGCAACAGCTTGTAAAATATTATCCAATTTTGTTGCTTAATTAGTTTCCTAGGCAGCGATTAGTTTACTTTATAATTGTTGTTTATCTTATACATCAAAAAATGGTCTCCAATGCAAAGCTCATTCGAACTCAATTTAGGGCAAGAAAAGTTCATTTGAAGTCGTCACCAATAGGTAAATTTAAATAATAATTTAGAAAAAATAGCAAGTAGATCAAGAAAAATGGTATAAATCTACCATGATCGTACACTGATGACCAGTTTATATTACATAAACATAAGTACGTGCTCGTAGAAATAAAAACAATGTGCCACGTAACCGGCACACCAAAACACCGAATGGAAATGTTTACGTACCACGGGAGATGAAACAATGCTTTGTCACTCCTACACATAACAACTAAGGATGTAAAATAACATCAATCCCTCCGCCTACGTTGTATTAATAAATTAAATTTTCATCAACGTGAACAAAAATTTAATTTATGAGAATTCAAAGACTGATATATCGAGTTATTTTTGTTTTTTTGAATACCATATTTGAACTATCTTTGGCTGAAGAAGCCAGGTTTGAATGTTTAGCGCTGTTAAAGTTAATTGCGCTGAAAATGTTTTACTTACCATCGTTACTAATTCAATTTAAAATTACGTTGAATGCTAAAAAAATATTGTATGGTAAAAATATCTGAACGAAAACGAAACTTCTCAAACAAAAAACAACATGACAGTAATTCAACGTGGCTACCCATCAAATTATTTGAAGAAATCTACGTTTTTTAATTGTTTCCGTAGTACTACAACTTGAATCATAAAAATTTAAATTGGAGAATAGATTAGCACGTTTATTATCGTCTTTACCTAAATCTTTCTAAAGATCAATACAGTCACCACCGCAAATTTTCTACGATGGCGTTATCAGGATACTTGTCTCGACTTTTCAGAGAGAGCTCATAGTTTTACTGGCATATAAAATATAAGTACTGGACAGAAACAATGCATGCCAGTGGAGGCATATTTATGTATCAACATATAGGCAAACCATGGTTATTCTCGTATTTTTGTACGGGGATTTTCGGGTGTTAATCTTATTAGGGTGAATTTATTTCAATCTAAGTTAAGTGTAACTAGAATTGAAATTTATTCCAGTGTAAGAAATGAACAAAAGGATTGAAATTGAAGTGATTACTACATAAGTATTTTGTATAACACAAAACCAGTCTTAAATGATAAAATTATTAAATATATTTAGTTATCGTTTCTTTGATAATAAACCAGAGCCTTCTATTCAATTTCGGGCAAAACAAATAAAATAAATCTTTATAATTCAAACCAACAATGTTACTATCTTCGGCGTTACTTCTAATGTATAATCGGAGTTATATAAATGGTTCCAAAAAAATGTTTAAAACAATCTGGACTTATTTTTTGATCTCCTATGTTGCAAAAGTTGCTACACTTTCTAATTCCTATTTTATTTTCTTTTGTTGAGAAATGAATTGTTGAGAACCAGTTTCCATTTAGGTGTTTGTTACATTTATCCATGGTAAAAAATTATAACAATAGTTAAACATCAGGTCTCGTTGGCACAAAATGACGTATCTATATGCCAAACTATGGCATAAAACTGAAGAAAGAATAGGTAAATAAAGTACGTGCAGACACTCGACAGATTAGTTTTTGATGAGAAAAAGATATACTCTTTTCTTTAGGTTTTTGAAGTAAATTTACATAAGTTACCATTCTAGGGTTAACTATAAATAATATAAAATTATTAGGTAATTGCTGCTAACGCCCCAACGCATTTCCTCCCAACTTAATTTTGGGCTACTTTTGAATGTGAAAAACAAAAAAACATTAGATTAATTTTAAAGGCAATAGTTTTTCCAGAATAGTTTTTCAGAGTTAAAAGCGGAATAGTTTTTCCAGCTAATAGGTTTATTTTATAATGTATAAGGATATTATATGTCATATTTGAATCCATTTAGTTACCACTGTTAACATTTTTACATATTATAAAAACAAAACAATTTTCTCACCAAACTTGATATTCATAATATGTGGTACGTCAAAAAGAAATTTCTAATTTTTCAGCCAGTATTGAAGAATTAGTAAAAGTATACATTTTGTAAATTTGTTATAATATCTGCATATCTGCATATAAAATAATAACCCAATTATAGCAAATAAACTTTCACGAGAAAATCCACTGCAATATTCAAAACCCACATATGTTTTGATGTTATGAACTAATTACGATAAAATAAAAACAAAAGCTAGCTCCTAATTGATCCCTATATTCTTCACATTCGAATCGATTCAATGGTTTTTTATAATACCATATTTTGTGGTTTCTATAATGCCATATTAAAAATTCCAAAAACCATATTTTGTGTTCTAATCCTCTTGTTGTGATACCCAAAATCATTAATTTTTTCGTAAATACTTTAATGTACAGAGTATTTCTACAATTTTATTGTATATATATATATATATATATATATATATATATATATATATAAATATCGAAAATGAAATAAGTAATAATCGAATTTACATAGCCTAATACTAAACTAATTAACTTCGAAGTATTGACAAACGATTCAAATTTTAAACAAATGTTGGGAAAAGTCAGCTTATTTTGAATAATTGTATAAAATATCCGTAGATTTTATGTGTGGAAAACGACTAACAATGACGTTTGCCCTCATGCTTCTGTCCGCATTCAGATTGCATACTCAAGCGCCTACCTCTTCCGCACCACTCCACATTTCACCTCGTGCCATACCGATGCAATACCGAAAAATATAATTACGTGCTTTAAAATATATATCGCGCCATCTATTGATGTATTCTGATACACTTTACTTTTGTGTAATTACTATGCGTCTAGTAATTTCTTCTTTTTTAAAATATTAAAATTTCATATATTCTGATTGAATCAACTGTTTCTAAAGAAATAAAAACTAAGTATTATTTCAAGTCTGTAGTTTTTCTATGATACGTGTTCTAGGAAAGATACAAACAGAAAAACAAAGCCATACAAAAGTTATCTTTTTGTGTTGTATTATTTTTATTATGTGACTTAAAATCGTTGTTTCGTAAATATATTTAAGGTACACTCAGGCCAATTTTACACTTTTATTTTATATATAGATTGAAGAGCAAAGTATACAACTGTCGGAGAAATAATATAAGATGACTTGAATTGCACGCTAAATTGATGTAGATAGTAGACATTTGTATTTAAAATGCCGCCTATCCGCCTCTTACCGTTAATATACTTACGATGCAATTATTTGAAACCTTAATACGATGTCAATTAGTATTACGAGTATTTTATACACCTGTTGGTACCTACAGTATCTTGATACGGTTAAGGTAAAGAACTTGTTCTGCATAATGTACTGAGTAATACGCTATCAACGTTTTATAATGTACTGTAATTTATTTGCCCACGTATCCATTAATTAGGGTGAAATGTTAAAGGATATCTTTTTTTGATACAGAAAAATGAAAATTTACAATTTATTGCATAGAATTTTTAAATTATATAAAATTGTCCACGACTTAGTCCCTGCTCGTTGTCTGTAAGTTTTTGATTTTTTCACGATCAAATAAAAAAAAACCAGTACATGTAATGAAACATTTGCTTAAACAATCTTATTTGGATTATGTACACGAATTTAGAAAATTGTTCATTCATTCCACAATATCCATAAATCCATCCTCCTAATTAGAATCAATAAAATTTTTACGTAATTTCCCTTTAAGAGTATATATCATTAAGTAGATTGGCAATTGAGCGGTCAATCCGACCAGATGAAGTTACTCTTGTGTGGATAACAGCTGTAAATCTGTGAGGATCACAGACTTGAACTATTTATTAAATCAAAAATAGGAATAAAATCATATAGTTCATTTGTAAAACTATTCAAATGTATAATCGTTGATATTTTTAATACTCTATATTAGCTTCTCTTGTATGTGTATATCTATGTAGGAATGTAACGGAATCTTTCAATTAAATTTTCATCCATTTCCGATTGTCTGAATTATTTGAAATTTTGCGCGTATCCAGAACCGATGTCGATACAAATTTAGGAAATATATGATTCTATTTTATTTAAGAAATATATGGTTACAAAATGAAAAAAACACGTTTTCGTAGCAACGAGCACTAAAAATAAGAAATAATCTTTGAAAATAAAAATGTTGGACAAGATATCTCATGACTCAGTCACTTAATTTGTTTTTAATAAACTTAAAACAAAAATAAAGTGATAGACAAAAAACGAACTTTAATATAAAAAAAGCGTAGGGTGCTCCCGACTTAAATTTATAACAATTTATATCAAGTTTTACATCAAAGTTAATTTTTTGTCAATGACTTTATTCATATTTTTAATTTATTCAATGAAAAATTAGTTTTACCGAAGTGTAAATTGTAAAGTGCATTCTTTCTCTCTTGATCAAAATATTTATGTTTAAAGTCTTTTTTATATTTTTAATTTATATTGTCACAAAAGCGTGTTTATTTAATTTTTTTTTTAATTATTATTTTATTCTACCAAATTTTCCTTGGAAACAGAAAAGTAAAATAAAAATTTCATTATATGAAATGACTCTCCAGTGAAATATATTTTCTTCTATATGCCCTAACAGTAACACTTTTCAAACAAATTTGAAATGATATAATTTTGTAGTTTGATAAAAAAATAAACAGTTATTAAATAAAACCATAATCAGGGTAGGAAAAAAGTCAAATACCTATCAGGTTTTTTCAAAATTCAAATGAACGTAAATTCTAAAAATATTGGATCCATTTTTGTTTTCCCATGTTTCCATTTAAAGCAGGAAAGTCGATATTATTCTCTCCCATTATCTCAAAAACCACTGGGTTAAACTATAAGCTGGCTGCATAAATATTTTCACTGAATGTAAATCATATTATGTATATGTCGAGGAAAAAAACAAGGTTTCGGGAGATTAGTAACAGACTATAACTGAAGAAGGTTGAAGAAATTCTCACAATAAATTTTAGGGAGAAAACAAACTTTCTATTTTTTTTCCATAATTTAGAATTATTATATATATTTTTTTCAGAGAAAAAAAAATTGACGTTTTATTAAATTATTAGAAAGCAAAATGACATGAAATTTTATAAATTTTTTAGATTTTATTTTTTAAATTCAATATCTAAACTTTTCCTATTTTTATTATAATAAAAGTCATATTACCTATTAATTGAAACCAAAATTATGCATAAATTATCATAATTTGGGTACAGGCTTTATTTGGTATATTTATTTCCCTCAAGTCTCCTCTTCATGACTTTTAAACACGTTACATGTCGTGCTTGGGGTAGCTTAAGATCTAGTTACCTATTTACCAATTGTAAAAATCCATTAACTTGGTCCAAGTTACTTAATTAATTTCCTAAAAGAAATATTACCAAACAGAAAACTTATATATTATATAATAAAAATGAAGTGAAAAGATAATGGTAAATATTAAAAATTAAAGTATTCGACGACAATAAAAAATTTTAACAATATTCAATAACAACCAATAATTAATATTACATATGAAATAAGTAAAACTACGGAGGACCCAAAATAGTTAATTAAATTAGTATATGTTTTGTGGAAAGTAATATTATCGAGGTTAGAAAAACTCTTAGGGCAATTTAAAGATACTAAACATAAGAAAATTAATTTTAAAAACACTTTTTAGGCAGAAAGTTTTTCACCTGACAGTGGAATAGAATGTGATCACACAGAAGAATACTGTCTTATAAAAATATAAATCTACTTATCACGCTTAAAACATACTTCTAAAAATCTTGACATTAATCCTTTCTTAAAATTATGAATACAATTCAAATCTTCCTCGGCTTGAGAAATAATTGTGTGAAGATATTGGCAGATAATTACGATTATAAACGAACTAGGACCATACGTTTACATGCCAACAATTATAAGTAACCACTCGCTACATCAATTAGTGACTGTCTCGTCATTATTTAAACATAATAGTAGGTAAGAGGTTTAATAACAATATGATCGAGGTCGACTAGTTTGCAAAGGTGAAGTGAGCACAATCGCTGTCAACGTCTGACAGATTTACAATTGAAGTGAATTAATTGTCTCTGGTTACTTTATTCAACATTTTATTCGTTTTTTCTTAATGAAATAATTAAACTACATTTAATTACAATACGATCTTAGATTAGTTCTTCGAATAATTGCGCAAGAAATCTTCGTTCAAAATCAAATAAATAAATAATACGGTTTATACTTATAAATATTTTGTAAATATGTAAATATGATTAATCTAATACAGTTTTTTAATTTATACTTGATCAATGACTTAAACGTTTTGCCTTTTTTACTTTAAGAAATATTTTTAAAACTTTACTAAATATATTCATTGATATTGCTAATTTTCAATCTGATTTAAATTATACTTTTTTTAATTCAGCTAACTAAAATATAACAAATATCGCCTTTTAAACCTTTTAAACGTTAGTTAATATTTGTTTTGTTATATTTTAATACATTTTTTTAATTCTAAATAATATTTAGTTCAGATCATAGTTTTTAAATATTATTACATGACATCCATTTCTTATTCCATTATTCACTTGAAAGAAATTCATCTAGCAAACGAACAATATATTAAGAACAATACAATAGCAAGACCGACAATACAAGACCGACCTCCAAACAAAAGAAACGAAGGGAAATTTGACAATTACCATGAATTCGGTTCAAGTAGACAAATAAGACCTTCAAAGCAATTTTCTTGTATAGAAAACTAGATCCAGTTAATCGTATAAAAATATAAGAATTTCTGTTCTTAAAATCAAATATACTAAGGCGATAAAATACATCCTCTCAATTACTTACACCCCTTATTCAACTAATTCAAATGAAGAGGAAACTCTTCATCCTCTTTACTCACGGGAATAATTTCTCTTTAGTAAACATACGTCTTCGTCAGTCAATAATTACAAGTTTTCTGTTTAGATTCAACAGAAAGTGGTTAGGAAGAGCAATTTCTGCCTGGTACCTAGAATTATACAGAAGTTTATTAAAAAAACTCTAACATGCTTCGAGCTTGCGATCAGTTCGTTGTATCAACGCATTGTAACAAAAGTTTCTGTTAGATAAGGTTTTGTAGCCTTAATTTCAAGAAAATTTTGACATTTTATGTTACTGATAAGTCCAGAATACCTACAAATCTATGTTTCTAATTAGAATCCTCAAAATTTAAGATGAATGTGTACCATTCATCTTAAATTTTGAGGATTACTACCATTATAATATTTAGGTATCAGCTATAAATTCTGTCAAATAAAGTTGATTTTGTGTGGATAACAGCTCTAAAGTCTTTACAGATCACAGATTTGAACATCTCATTAAGTCATTGATATCTATGGAGGCTTTAGTCTATTTTTAAAACCATAAAAATAAATTGTCATTGATTTTTTTTTACTAATTTTTCTTAGGAACGGGCACCCTAGATAAAAATTTGATAACATAAGAATCTCTCCTCGATTCGATTTTACATCAATATTTTCTATGCCTATCTTTTTGCTACATTTATCTATGAATTTATCAGAAGGTACACGTTGTGCACTCGACTGTACTGATATAGGCTTAAACGATCATAAAACTATCATTAAAACGAGATGAACTATGCAATAATGGCAAAGCGACAACTCTGCTTATTGCAATTAATAAGTTGTCTAACCCCGTTTGACAGCTACTACAGAAACGCCACGCTGCGTTTGATAACTTAATTTTTTTTACAAGCTGGTACTGTAACGTGCTATATAAATAGGCGCGTTTTTGCAACTGGAATGCCTAAGAATTGTAATTAGGTCAGATTGTTTTAAGTTAAATTTTACATAGTCTAAATTATAACTTGTAATACATACATATTTATGTCTAAAGTATAATCGAAGAAGTAACTATGCGTGAATTATGAAGCATTACATATTCTAGAAGCAAAGATGTTGGTAAAAAAGAAAAAAAATAAGTGATGATTGATGGAACATGTACCGTTACTTTGTACGTAAGCTCATACTTCATTTTCACAGTTCGTGCTCTAAGTCATGCAAAACACAAATGAATAAATAAAAGATGAATGGTAATTTTACAAAGAAAATAAAAGTGTCGAGCAAAAAGTTTCGAGTAAAAGCCAATTATTTTAAACTTTTAAAATCCAAAGGAGCGAAATTTAAAGGACTGTATTTTTATTTTTCTTTTTCGACTTTTCTCATTCGGCCAATTTCAAGTTCCCAATTATCTCCACATTAACCTTAACACCGCGATGCCGGAAGACAGTTTACTTTACAACTTTAATTTCAGTAAGGCCGTAAATGGATATTTAATTAACCTCAGTCTTTAAACTGTAGGTTAGCAACACCAGTAAGGTGTTCTCATCGTTGTTTGATAGGTCTTGGCCTCATAAAATGGATTTTAAGATCTCTCAAATAGTAACATTGATTTAATTGGCAGTCATTTTGTATTAGAATAACTATTTCGTGTAGTCATGACTGAAATTAGTTAATTTTTATTTTATAATAAGTTAATTTTTATTTTAAAATATAGCTTAAATTATAATTCAGATTAATAACTTTTCTACATTGAAGTTAAATATATGACTATTTTTTTTCTATTAACTCAAATAAAGCTCAGAAATAACCCACATATCACTTACGCTTACATAAATTGTTCCTCTTTTCTTTCTTTTATAACAGATTACACTGAAAAATAACGTAGTTACAAGTTATAAAAACCTGTCATGATTAATTTTCAAACGTCTTTTTCGTAGCCTTACTAATTTTTCCACTTTTATTGTTTTTTCATATTTTGAACTTGCAAATTTATATTTTTATTTCAACATTAAGTGTTTATATGCGGCGAAATGTGAATAAATTCGAAAAAAACTATAATGAATGAATCGTTGCATAAATATAATATAATTTTAGTGGAATAATTTCTTCGATTAAAAAAACATCGTGAACGGTTCAGTTTAAAATAAGATTTAGAATAAGTTTTCTTTCAATGAAATAAATGAAAATAATGACAAATTTATTTTTGCTAAAGTGCGGTTCGTAAATTTTCTCTCGTAGTTTTTGCCCCATGTCGACAGTGTTAGTAAACAAAAAAAAACTATGAATACAGCAGATTATAAAAAAAAACTATAAATACAGCAGAATATGTTCTTCATGATAAAAAAGGGTATAAAATAAAATTAAATATGAAAGAAAATGTTTTTGTTTCAGTTTTTCATTTTTCTAATAAATATTCGATGAAAAAATTTTCCGTAATTTTGATAAATCAATTTGTGAAAATACTCACTAAAATACTCTATTCGTCTGCAAAATAGGGTTATTAAGTTTCAAAATAAAGTGCAACACAAGTATATTTAGTAAATGAGTATTATAAACACAAATTCGAAGGATACAGAGCTTCTAATAAATTTTATACGATGGATAACACCCTGATTTAATTATAAGGAAATATAAATATAAGTTTGTTTTCTGTAATTATAGAAAGCATTTTTATCCTAGAAGCGGAATTTTCTATCCATTGTTTTTTTGTTGGCCAATATTTTAGTTCTAAACGATTGTTACTAAATACTGCCAGATTAAGACTACTTACAAATCTTTAAAACTATTTGGTCATATCTTTTAAGATAAATGTAGGGCTGAAGTATGAGATTTTGAATGCAAATTTCGAGTTTAGTCGTCATAATGACCTAAACTAAGCAATTTATTTTAAATTACATTTGTGTAACACGGCGAGTCTGAAATTAGTACATCACTGCCATTTGCCGTTTACACAGAAAATGTGAATTTTATAGAGATTATTAACATTACTAAATAAATATATTGCACTGAAAATTTAAATTGCCATAGCGTCAAATTATGAAATATTAACTAATTATGAACTATAGATATTGAAAGAAATTTTCTTTCAAGCATATTTTATTAATACATTTTCATCACATTGATTATACCATGAAGGTACAAACAGAAATTTTCATTAGCACAACCTTACCTAACCCAATCTTATCTACTCTATCCCAATCTAATCCAACATAACCGAGAATGACCCAGTCTCACCGATCCGAACCAAATATAGTCTAACCTAAACCAACCTGATCCGATGTAACTTGGTCTAAGCAATGCTAATCCACCCTAATCTAGTCAGATTGGATGAGGTTGGGTTGGACTATGGTATGTTAGATTGGATTATATCGAGTTATGTTGGATTAGGTTAACTTGGTTTAGATTGTACTGCAATTATTTGGGTAAGGTAAAACTGTACCCTAAATGTGCTATTAAAGATTGAGTTTAAATATTCGAAATATAATTTTATTTCTGTATTAGTACGAAACATAAAAGAGTATTTATGCCAAAAATTATTTACGGAAATTAATCTTAATTGAGGAAAAGAAAACAATGAAAATATACGGTGTATATTTCGAAATAAGATAGTTGTAATATATACGAGAAAAGTTATATTTCTTAATGTTTACAATATTATGTGGTAATGTGTGTGTTGGTAAAGTTGACACTGTAGCATTATATTAACAAAAACCGTTACCGTTACGGATACCGTTTTGTAAATATTTCATGCAGCAAATTAATTAATGGTATCTAATCATCGGATGCAAAATTTACATTAAAATTACCACTCGAAATAAGAATTATAATAATCGGTGCAAGAAGAGCCGCACTTCCGTGATTGTTTGCAAATAACTGGTGGTTAAAAAACGAATAAATCGAAACACTTTTGACATATATAACACGCAAAAAAGCTGATAGTAGTACTGAGTGCTATTTTGGTTTGTTTTCGCTATCTATTCTCTTGTTTGTGTTTTTCCTCCTTTTTGTGATAGATTCCTTAGATTCAGACATTATAACAAAACCTTGAATGAAAATGTTGCCTTGACTAACCTTGAATAACAAACCAGACACATCTCACTTTGCTAAACACCTCATCAAAAATAACCATCATCCTCATACTGATAATGCCCCCTATATATAACAAATAAATACAAAAGGCAATAAACTTAATATCCTAGAAACATTAGAGATAAACAGACATAAAAAAGATACCAAGGTTAATATATTAAATGAACAACAAAAAATAATATAATCACCCCTACTTAATATCTTCTAGACATAATATAGGTAGACCATATTTGTACTACAGTACTCTTCAAATTGTTTCAGCCCAACTACACATCTAAATATAAATATGTATAATAATATAATAAAAAAAAGGGAAAAAAAGAAATTAAAATAAAAAAATGAATAAAGAAAACGGGAGATATGTTGAATTAGTGGTATAACCTTGTTCTAACTTTCGGATACCCTTGCTATTATATAAATATATTACTGAGAATAACTTCCATTTAATTCTATTACACACCAGAATATTTACATTGTATAACCTTATAGAATAACATCAATTGAATTTATTACCCTCACTAAAATACTTGTATATTGTATAACTCTCCGAAACATAATAAAACCTACACCGCTCCCCTACAATAAACTCATTAACATAAGCAGTGGGAAAACCCAGACAAGCCCGGCTTCCGCCATTGTTTTTGGAACATATAAATGCTGTCGAATATTTGTAAGAGTTAATCGTTGCTAATAGCCCACCTGAAGATGTTGTAATACAACGAAACCTAGGTCGTGGTAAAGAAATTAAAGAAAGTAGAAATAATACGACGTCACGTAGCTTCATTTAATTATAAAAATGTTGCATTAAATTTGGCCTTGAAATTTTTACTCTCATTACATCCAAAGAAGTCGCATTTCAAATCCTGTACAACCAAACAAGTGACATCAAATACGATTGATCTACTGTCAATTGTTAACGAGTTTTATTGTCCACCTCCGGAGTGTACCACCAGATCTAGATCAATATTATGTGAGATTGGGGTTACCACAATAACTTTTAGGAAACTAAAATATCGTGTTCGTTACCCAGGACACATAAATCATTAAAATAAAAGCTCTTATTATATTAAAATGAGATAGTTCTAATAATATAAAACTAAACAATTTTATTTAGTCTTAATCTAGTCTTATTTATATTATTGAACAAAAACAAGAAATTTTATATATATATATATATATATATATATATATATATAAATATATATATATATATATATATATGTGTGTATATATATATATATATATATTCGTATAGATATATATGTATATATGATCACATATAAAATAATTATAATTTCATCAATCTACAAAAAAAATTTGAAAAAATTCAATCTACAGGTTCAACAGGTAAGAATTATAATTATGGACTCTAAAAATTAAATTGAAAGTGAAATAAATTTTAAAACTCCTATAAGTTCTAAAATTCACAACGAGTCATTATAAATTTACAGTTAGTCCTAACAATTTAAGATACAGTTTCTGATTTTTGTTTATTTATTTCATTAATCCATGACTTAAATTAATGTCTTAATAATAGAAAACTGTTTTCTTTAAAATTTGGACCCCCTATAGCTCTTTTAAAAGGAGGACTGTGCCCGGAAAAATGAGGCCAGATGACAACCCTATGTGGGATCAGTCCAGAGAAATAATATTTTGAACAGAAAAAAAATAATTTAAATCAGTTTTCACATACTTATAAACATATTTAGGTAAATCAAAATATTTTCCAATTTGAGACTCTCCATTTTTTTAACAAAATAATTAAAAATGCATATATTCGAAGATAATTGCTTTTCCAGGACCAAGTTCAAATACAAAATCGTATCCATCTTTTATTATTTGTTTTTCATTACCATGTGTGAACAGGAAACTAAATGTTGATCATATCGGCATAGTAGTGTGATTGCGATAAGTCAAATATCACTTATATGCCAATATCGTGTTCCGTTATTTAACGCGTAATCCGCTTTCTTAAACATGACAAGGTCTCTTGACTATATCAATTAAGAGATTTTGTCACATGAATATTATGTACTTATCACAAGATCAGTACCTCAATAAGCGTTGATTGAAACAGCTTTTGCTGGTAGTACTCGCAATTGAACGGTATAAAGTAAATTAATAAACATTTAACTTACAAAGTTAATTTCTTTTTAATCTTTTATGAGGTCACATCACTTGTTTTAGATCAGTTGTTTCTTTATATAATTTCCGCTTTTAATATTTTTTTAATGTCATGCTCATAAGCGTGGTATTTATAAACCAGAAAATTAAATTTTTGTCAGGTATTACTAAAACTTTAATTAAATTATAAGAAATTTATGATAATATCGATTATTTTTTCAAAAGCTAATTTATGGAAGAAGTACATATTCTCCAAAATACCCATTTTGTATATTACATTGTACATTTTGTATATCGAATAGCATTAT
This sequence comes from Druceiella hillmani, assembly GCA_039881145.1. NCBI lineage: Eukaryota > Metazoa > Arthropoda > Insecta > Lepidoptera > Hepialidae > Druceiella > Druceiella hillmani. The sequence goes on along the minus strand of JAYKKI010000001.1, from coordinate 103,949,148 downwards.
CCTCCAATTATTAAACTCCTTTTTAGTTCTATATGTTACAAAAACTTAATTTTTTATATTTACTCATTTCACAAACTATCTTTACTAAAATCTGACATTTACTTGACAAGATTTTAGAAATAACTGTCATTAAATAAGCTCTCTAAAAAGAAACGTTTGATTTGGTTCTAAAACGAAATACTAATTTGATTAAGCCTTAAATAAATCTCATCAATAACTTCTTTGATATCGCCAAATTTTACGAATATTTGGAAAGTTCCAACATTGCTTTGTACGCTATTATCATTAATTTAAAAACACTTGACTCTTGTTAATTCATAGTAATTTTTTGCCCAAATTCGTCTCCTTTAGTTAAGTATAATTAAAAATATAATAATAATATTAAAATAAGTATAATAATAAGTACAGGTAAAAAGTAAGTATAGTTAAAATAAATGATTATTACTGTTTTTATATTACTTCGCGTAGAAGGCACACTAAAGTATATAGTAAACTTTATTTCTCTTGAAAAAGTTACATAAATCGTCGTGTTGTATAAGATTCGTTTTACTATTTAGGATTATTATAAATAACTGTGTTAAATATTTAGTAACAACAGGTAGTAAAACAATCTAAGGTCAATATCTTAACGCATTCCAGAATGTAAATTTAGATATAGTTACAGCATTCTAATGGGAACATTGTAAAAAAAAATAACGTAACATCCTAATTTTATTTCTTTATAAGCTACGATTATGATTTATAGAAAATGGGGAAACGTATCCATAAAAAACTTTGCCCACAAATGCGGTTATTGATAGTTTAATTTCATGTAAATGGTAGACTAAATTTTAGGGCACAACATTTTTTTTTATTTCAAATGCAAAATTGGTAATTGAAAAATGGTTACAAAGTTTTCCTACTAATAGGAAAACTTTGTAAACATTTTTCAATTACCAATTTTGCATTTGAAATAAAAAAAAATGTTTACTTTTATGAGACTTATCATAATAAATATTTTTTCGAATGAGAAAAGTAGTCCGAACCCTATATTTATACAAAACTATAAATTACCAAAAAATGTCCCCGTTCTCGAAATATATTCACTGTGGCAAGATATTTTGAGTAAAATTTATTTAATTCAAATAAATTCTATAATTTTAGATAAATTACATGAAACTACACTAACTGCAGAGAATTTAACTTTAAATTTCGAAATGATTTCGTTATATTTTCTTCGAAAATGGTGGCCAAACCCAAATTCGTGATTCTTCTATTTATATACATATGTATATACATGTATGTATGTATGTATATATATATATATATATATATATATATATATATATTGTTCACGTTCGACAACGATATCGTATTATAATTTCCAAGTAAACACTAAATTTTTTTATTTTTTAATATTTCCGTGATTTTTCATTTAGTTATTTAAAGTCCGTTCAATCTTTTGTTAAAAAACTTTATTTTAAATTTTTATAGTTTGTAATATCCTATAGTACCCTAAGTACCATTGCTACCAGTTGCGAATAACTTAATAAATTCGAGATATTACTCGCTTATTGAAATCGAAACAAAAATTTGTGGTTTATTATGAACAGGTAACCATTCATGCGTATATGTGTGCTTGCATTCATACATATATGCGGATGCACCATAAGATAATCTTCTTTGGCTTCATCCTAGTCGCTGTTTCTTCCCTTTGTACATATAAAAAACACAATGGGTGTTCAATCGTTGATTTTTACTTATGTTCAAAATAATATACTCAAACGAATGAAAGTTGTGATTCTCCGTAACGTAAATCTCGTTACAACAAAAAAAAATTGTCAATTTAATTTAAATGAGGTTCGAAATGGTGCACGTAAATAGGATACACAGTTTCGCGAAAATTTATATATTGTTCCCAATAAACTTGGGATAGAAATTTATATCTTGCATAAATAAAAAAATAGATAAAGACGCTTCTAAAAAACTATGTTACTAAAAACAAGCTCTACAACTTCATCTGTCAAACACTATTCTCACCTCGATGACTACTCTCGACCTCGACCTGTCAACTTTTTTAGATTGTACCAAAGTTATAAATTTAAAATAGTCGACATTTCGGTAAGTCCATATAGTAGTAAGTCAGTTTTGGCAACTTGATTTTGTTTGTAATTATGTAAACAAAAACGCTTTATATAATTCAATTTGTAAAATCGAAACTATTGAGGAACATTATTATTTAATTTATTGAGTGTAATTTTACCAATTATACGTATTTATGACAATTTAAAATTAAATTAAACTCGAATAATATTTTCATCTATTGTTAGAATGTTTTAAGAGACATTTTTTCAAAATTTTATTTCGAAATTTTAAATGAACCACTTTTTTATTCGTGCTATTTAATGACGTTTTCACACGTAGCTCATTGTTATTTTTCAGCATTTCATGCTCTTTCATCTTTGAACACAGGCAAAGAAAAACATAAATTTCAATGATTTTCTAGATACCATAGGATGTGATAGATCTATTTTTATTCACAATTACAGACACCGTCTCATATTTCACGTATATGTCTATAAAACGCGACATTGCCACCTTGATTTTTTCAAATAACTCCGGAATATTTATTGTAACTTTTTACTGTGTTTTTATAACTTTTTACTGTTTGTTAGTTTCTTCTTCTTCTTAGCAACGCAACAGCCCCTTGCAGGCATTGTCTACCTCTACTACGTGCTCCTTCCAGCGTCTCCTATCAGTTGCGACTCGTTTCCCATCACTAACTCATTACTTGTGTTCAAAGTTTTTACGTCTTTTTCGATGTCATCCATCCATCTAAAGGTTTGTCTATCTTATACTGAGTTTATAAACAATAATTAAAACATTTGTTACACGAACCTTATGGACGGTATAAGTGTTCTCAGAATAAGAGTAGTACAACTTAAGTTTAAATATTTTTTATTAGTTTTTTATGTGGAAAAATTTATTGGCGGCGCTAACGCTCAACCAAATGTTATAGGTAGCCTTGTACTGTCAGCAATTAGCGAGTCTTCGTGGAGCTATACACTTGAAATGTTAATTTAACATTATAGTGTTATTTGTCGTTGTTTTAATTCAAAACCACATTGAGCTGTGATTAAAGAGTAAAACTTTTGCTGCCCCACTTCGTCTCAGGATTTTGCTTCAATAGATAAACATTTGTGCTGGTGTGTTAAAAACACTCTGGAAAAGCTGAATTACGAAAATTAATAAGCTCTTTGCCATAGAACGAAATGGTTAGTGTTAGATAAGACTTTAATGAGTTTTTTGAGAAGTAGAAAAGAAAAAATATTTTTTTCAAATCCAAAACTTCCTGTACATGCATCCTATGTATCTATGTTTACAAAAGTTCCACAACCGCCATATTTTGTTTATGTATCTATTTTTTGAAAATGAGGAAAGCGAAGTTTTACATTTGAATAGTGTGTGTATTTGCATTTGTTATAAATAACTACCATAAAATGGAAGAGAATCGAATAAAATTGTTTGGGAATATTTTACATGTAATTCTCTAACTCATTTTAGAAAAAAATTCGCTATTATGGAATTAAAAAAAATTGTTTTCACAATTTTGAGCATGGTATCAAACAAAAGGTATAAAAAGGGGAGAACACTATTGATATGGTCTATTTCAAAATTTTAAGTCTTATACGTCATATTGATGAACAATTTTTTAAATTAGAAAATGATTGTATCATCTAAAAGAAAGTATTAAAAAGTATGTCACGATTGTATACAATATTTTGAAAAATGTTTAGGGTTAAGTTGAAACTTTTTGAAAAAAAAATTTTAATATTTCTAGAAGATTGTAAGTATAATATCAAATTAAAAATATTGAAGAAGAGATAACGAATATCATTAAAAACGTCTCAAGTACGAATAGAACTAGTACTACGAGAATTCTGTTAATATTTAGGCACTCATAACTTATTTAAAGCTATATAGGATTTCTATTTAATTAATTAGAAATGTCAATTTTTCAGAACGTAAATAGTTTATCTCTCGCATCTTTCCCAGGCATATAAACATGATGCATATTGCAAAAAATATAAGATCTGAGATAATCGCTACAATTTTTCCATAATCTTCAAATGAGATTATATCAACCCTTTGTTTTTCACAACTTTTTGTTTCAGTTGTTTATGAAATAAGCGAAGGAGATAATATAAATTTTATTATGTATTTCATTTATCGTTTCTATAATTGGTACGTAATTTTTTTTTAAAGTTAGCTAGTGTAGAAAACGTGGTTTAATAAGATATATTAATATATCAAATTTCAAATTTCTTGTTATGTTTATGAGAATATCGGTTGTGATAGATGGACACACAGACACGTGAGTGATATTATAATGACTCAGTTCTTCCTTTTGAAGCACATAAACCTAAAAAACAAGATTTAAAAAACACACTGTATCAATTCCTGAATTAACATTACCTTATTACATCGTTATTCCTATTGGAGATACTTTTCGAAAATTGCATGAATATTTTTTTAATAATTGAAGTCAATTTAATCCTAGAATTTTTACCTTAACCACATAGAGCCTTACGGAGAAATGTATTAAATAAAAGATCGGCCAATAATTTTAAGCATTAAGAAAAAGAATTTGATATAAGAGGGATCAAATCCATTGTTCTTTATAACTATATACAGCGGAACTTAGAATTGCTTGTTGTAACACCGTGTAAATAAAATGTCCAACAAGTAGGGTTAAGGTGTCCGGTATATCATTAGCTATTCGTTTAACACATGTTTCTCACATTGTCGGATAGCTGCAAACATTCGTGTCAGTAGAAAGCACGTGTGGTATCAGCCGACGCGGTCGTTGCGTCGCCGCATTTCATACAATAAAATAATATTCCGAGAGCTATTTTACAACTGCACGATGAATTCTTCCGTTACACGTATAGAGAGAAGTAACTATTCGCAAATAGAGGGACCGTCGGTGCGAGTCAATTGATTGTTTACGAGAGCGCGTGGGACCGCAGCAGTGTTATTGTGTGGCGGTACTGCGGGAGCATCGGCGGCGTCTGCGGTTTGATCTTGAGGTCGAAACGATCTTTTTGATGATGACGTGTGCCGCAACTTACCGCACAATGTACTTGTAATGGCATAGAAACTTTAAACTTAGCACACAAGACAGAGAGTCCATTCGGAAGTTCAATCTTTCTGAAAAATAACTCCTTTGCAAAAACCAAATTATTTCGTATCTAATCACTATACGAAAGTATCAAAACTTTATGTTATTTTATTGTAGAAAAGAAAATAGTAAACATTTATTAATTTTAATAATATTTTAGGATTTTTTTTAATTGGCAATCTTTAGTTTCCAAGAGCATTTTGCAATTAAAGATAAAATAGTAGTTTTAACTAACAAAAAGCCATTTAGGAGACAAATTAGCTGAAATATAAAGATATTTTTACGATTTTGTTCTTCAAAGAAACTTAAACGGAATCTTTATAAAAACACTCAAATATCTGCCCGTCTGTTTCAGTCGTTTTTCTTAGAAACCGTTTTAAATGAAAACTGGAAATTTGGCACAGTGGTAAAGTATTTAGTATGCTTTACCGCTAAATACGTGCTCAAATACATATCTAAATCCATATGTCGCACTAACTAAATACATAGTTAATATTCAGAAATATTATAAAGAAATTTTCTAGGGGACATATAACATTTACGTACTTTTATGCCTGATATTAATTAAAAGAACGAATTACAATAATTCAATAACTATTTTCCAGAATGTAAGGTAGTTTTGCTGTAAATTCCCACAGTCAGAAATTTCTTCCGCATCGCAGAAATTGTTAAATTAAAAATAATAAATTATTACGAGAAGTGTACATAAAGTTTACAGGAAAACTGTAGAAACAATTCTAGGTTTCATAATACCTGAAAAATTAACGATGTTTTTATAGCCCTGAAAGATACATTAATCAAAATACTACATGATCGAAATAACAATAACGTTAATATGGAAAATTACGTCAATATATTTATAATTAATCAGTTTCATTTTGATATAAAAATATACTTTTTTTTGTGGTTTTAATGAACAACTCCATACTACGCTATTGCTAACAATTGATTTAACGAGTTCGATTGTGACTTATTTTTATGCTGTGAGGAAGATTACATCCATGTAGTGCTACTCATGTCAACGATTGACAAGAGAGTAGCTTATTATCGGATTGGAGTAAGGCGTTGGTTTGAGTTAAAGAGCTAGAAAATTCTGATCGTTTAAACGTCAGGAAGCTTTATGCTAGGTGGATGCCCTACGATTTTACCGAAGTTCAAAATACAACCGCATTGATTGGGATTAAAAATGTTAGAAAAATTCGATGCAGGTCACATAAAAGCTGTTTTAGATACCGTCTCGTATGACGAAAGATTCACATACTGTTACGAATATGAAAGTAAAAGGCAGTTTGCGCAGTGGCTGCCAAAAAGGTAGAGAATAAACATAGTGCTGAAAAAATTTGGAACGACCGTATATTTGTCTTTCGTGTTACTATCATTTTAAAAACCTTCTGTATTACGTGTTATAAATACTTAGATGCAAAATTTAAGTGTAATAAAGTAAGCACTTAAAGTATAACGTTTGGTAAACAATATTTCGATCAAATTGAAATAAATATTTCAGTATTACAGCTCTCGGTAACTCTTTAATTATTACTGCAAATAATTATAAATTTACCGAATTCAGGTATTATTCATGTAAATAATATGTGTGAACGAATGTTTTGGAATTCATTCTAAGATTTTTAACGGTAATAATATTAAACCACATATAAAACATTGTGTGAACGGAACATAGGTTTTGGTTTCAGATAACTGTGAATATTCGAAATGTTTGTCGGAAACTCTATTCGGTGAAAATTGCGTCGAATTTCCTTGGAAGAAAGCCGATTGTATCAGATAACTACCATGCCTAAAAATATATATTAGGACCCTCTTAAATTACTGTATGTCATAAGTGTGTACTTTAATATTAAACAGTAAATTAAACATTTTAATTCTGCGTTGTTACTATCAGAAACATATAAAATCCACTGGAGGATAAAGAGGTAAAATTTATATTTTGTTTTCTCTTTGTCCTTAAAAAAACCTTTTATTTATAATTCTATATAACATTATCTAATTAAGGACATAATTTTCCAATATCTATCATATTTGATTATAATTATCTACGTCGACATATGTTCCCTCAACATTCTGTTTAGATTCGGTAATTCTTTGTAGTATCTAAAAGTTCAAAAAAATTTATATTAATGGGTGAAAGTATTTCCAATAAGATTAATATAACAATCCTTGTGAAAATAAAATATAAGATTTTTCATATTCAGAAAAATTCATCGAACAATCAAAAAATTTTGCAATAATAGGTAAAAGTATTTTTAATGAGCCTAATATAACAATCTTTGTGAAAATAACATAAATGATTTATCATATTCACAAAAATTCATGGAACCTTCCATGATTTTTTGTGAATTGTGTATTAGTGTATTTCTAATAAGCTTAATATAACAATCTTTGTGAAAATAAAACAAAATATTTTTCAAATTCACAAAAATTCACCGAATCTTCAAGAAATTTTGCATTAATCTGTGAAAGTATTTCTAATAAGTTTAATATAACAATCTTTGTGAAAATAAAGTAAAACATTTTTTTAAATTTTTTTGGGAAATATGTCTCACTTTTATGGACAATGACATTAATACATACTTATCTGAGAAAGTCTCAGAAATGTTAGTAATAATTTTGTTATTTCTTTTCTAGCTAAGAAATCACATTATTTCTTAAGTACAACGTAGTATAACTCATATACGTAACTTATTACGATGAAGTTAAATTGAAATATTACTTCAAGTTGATTTATATGTTTTCCTAAAAATATATTTTAAAAAACATATAATCCTAAAAATATCTTTTGAATTGAGTTAGCAGTTATTAAGTGATGCATGCACAAAAAACATAAGAAGAGACAAAATTTCCAAAATTATCTCATTGCGTTCGATCACTCTAATAATTTATTTTGGAAATGTTTTCAAAGAGCAAGTTCGTAAAGTTTACAGTTGCATTATATGTAAATATAAGCGAGAATATTCATTGTTGCTAGTTGATAGTATTCTTTATGCCATTATACAGATATTTGAAAGCATATGTACAAAAATTTTGCATTACAAATTAAAATTTAAATAAATTCTTCTCTAACGAGACGACGTTACTGATAACGTAAAATAATCTAAGCGAATTGATGACATGATTTTAAATCTACATACAACTATTTCATAGAACAACATAATCCACCTTAACCACGAATAATTTACTGCTACTACCGCCGTGTGATATCAATTTGCATAAAAACATTAAACGACGTCATCCCGCGGGAGACGTTCGCAGCGATTGCTCAGCGTCATCAGGCTCGACGCGTCGAGTACTCGAACGAGTGACAAATAGCGGAGGCAGGCGCCCGCAGTGTACAACAGCAACACGTGAGCGCGGAGTGGAGGCAGGCGCGAGGGAGACCGCGAACGCAGCCTCAGTACTGACTCTCCCGTCGGCCGCAGCGTGCGCCCGCGCCGCGCCACCCGCGACCCGCGACCGTTGTGTTCCGTCACAATAATGCTAAATCATAACAAACGTAGGATGCCAACAAAAGGACATCGTACAATGCTGTTTTACGCTTTTATTTTTTCAATTTATCAAACTCACACGATTTTACAGCGACATTACCAGTGAAATATAAAATCCCATTTTTCATTCGCATCGTTAAATGAATGAATAATTGTTTTTAATAATTGTAAAGCTTAATTTAAAAAAAAAAAAGTACATCACAATGAATCTAAAGCGCGCGCTAAGTTTAATAATTATTTTGTTTGCGCTAGACGTATTCGACATTGTCGAAAATGGACAAAACGAGCGCAAAATGCGATTGCGCGGCAGGGTAAGGAAGAGACACTCTAGGGCGGACAGGAACCGGAGGTACGGCGAGACGTTACCGCTGTGCCCTTTCAATTCGACGATAACTGATAGCGACGATGTCCTGTTCGAAGTTATAAAAGCTTCGAAATATATTTTCACCGGAAAAGTTCTGAGTATACGTCAACCGAAATCGACGAGGCAGGGAAAGTCGAATAACTACGTTTATAAAATATATATAAGGAGGGTGTTGAAGGGAGATCTCGAGGAGCTTCAGAGGCTGGTGCGGTTTGAGTCGAAGCCATCGAAGAATTTCAACGGTGCAACGGTGTACGTGCAACGTGATAGCGATGAGAGTAGGCGATGTTCTCCGGCGCCTAGAATACGATACTCCGCTATATTCCTTGCGGATCGCGATATGGCGGGAAGCAAATTGGATTACGAGGACGAAGTATACGATGGTGGAAGTAACGATGCGCGAGAAGTGCTGAGGCTCGTCATAGATCCAATTCCGTTATCGCTATACCATTTGGACAAGGTCATCGCAGCTATAAAAGGTAATGCTGTTTAATGTATGTTGTACTATTATGTTTTGGTTATTTGTTGGGTTCTTAATAATTGTTTACCAAAAGCGCCCAATACAAAACCATAATTTTAATTGATCATTACATTGTGTTGCATCAATTTATGGAAACATATGATTTATCAATGTATGTTTTATATTTTTTTTAAACCAAGGTAAGTTTATATATTTTAATAAGGTAAGTTTTATATTTTTTTTTATTTTAATATGTTTTGCCAAAAAAAGATGACGACTGCAGATGACGACTTTTTAAAATCTTATTTATCATTGGTATTAAATGAAATGAACCTTCTAGAATCATTAATAAGATGGTAAATTGTTGTAAAATTGATTTAAGAAGACCAGCAACGGCTTCTTTTTTATATTGTAATTATTTAATAAAGATCGTGCGTTTCATAACTTTCTTTAATATAAAAACAGTAATTGAAATTGATCAAAAATTTATTTACTTTATTACAATTCAAAAAACCTATTTCTCTAAATCATCAAAAAATTACTTTTACTAAATTTCTACTACTTCCTGCTACTTACTTGCTATCTCCTGCTTTATTCTTGTCGCTATATAATAGAAAAGTTGTGAAAATTAGTACAACGTGGATAAACACATCAATATATAGAACCACGTAGAAATAAATAGTAAGGTTAATTTACTAATCAAATTAAATTTATAATAGTTTAATAATGAAGAAGTGTCCATATAAAACCACTCACGAAAATACTTAAATGAAAAACTTTAATATTACTTGTAATTATACTGTCAACGTGATAACGCAATGAGAATATTATTATAAACAAAAGATCTCTTTAATAGAACATTTTGTATATTTTTGTTATTAATATTGGTATTGATTTACGATTTCCTCAGTCATTAGCAATCATTTCCTTTTACAATAAAACCCGCGTTGATAATTGGATGCAATTATTGTGACGGGCGATTGCGTGGCTCCAATCGGTGCTTAGAAACATTAAAATCATTTATTTAATTGACTGTTAGCCTTCGTTAAGCTAACTGAATTTTAGGAAATCAAAATATGTTTTTTCTCACGCTAAATATGGTACAGCGAGAAGAAGTAACGAGAAAAATTCATGGAGGAGAAAAGTCAGCAATTCAAATGTTTTTTTCAATTTGATTATTTATTATCATGATATTTCCAAAAAACTATTTTAAATTATTTCAAGCAAAGAAAAACTAGTCAGATTTAATTATTTAACATTATCATATATTACCTTAAACCTATATAATATTATGTATAATTGAATATATTTGGCGTTAATTTTGTAGAAATTCATTATTCACGATTAAATGAAACTACGTGATGTAGTATTATTCCTACTTTACTTTCTTCATGTTATCTAGCTTTCCTAATAGCCCACCTGAACATGTCGTAATACAACGAAACCTAGGTCGCGGTAAAAAACTTAAGGAAAGTAGAAATAATACTACATCATATAGTTGCATTTAATTGTGAATTACGTATGATTTTAGATTATAATTAAAATAATACTTCATCAGTTAACATAATTACTTATACCTAAAGAATAAGTTAAATATAATTTTATTTTATAATTTACTATTAATGTCCAAACTATGTTTATTAATTTCTGAAAAAAATATTCATTTAATAATATTGTAAAGTTAAAGATAATAAAAAATGGCGGATTTACTACTAAATTAGGCACCTAAATTCATCCAGTAAAATAGAATATCAGCACATTTAACTATTAAAATAAATTAAAAAAATAAAACGAAAAGGATTAAATACTTATAAATGTCAGTAATCACGTATGTTTTTCTTCAATTAAATTTATCCCAATAAAATGCTGCATTTGACTTGAAATGCTAATACAAATTATAAAAACCATGCATGCATATTCATAGAGTGATCAAAATAAACATTTGGATAGAACAAATTTAAATATTTATTGAAGTAACGGAAAATTATTTGATTTAACAAGAAATTAAGACATTGGTTTGCGATAAACGACACAGAGAAAGCTACGGTAATGTTCGAGTTGCACACTCAATTATGAAACAATTACCTTTTATGGATATCTTGCGACAGTTTAAATATAAGTAAAGCTTTAAAGGTGAACAGTAATAAATTTGTGCTTTAGTCTCTTTTCCTTTTGTTCATTGAATAATACTATAATGAAACTGAATAATACTATATAAAGCTAGAAATACTCTATAATGCTATATAAAAGCTAGAAAGTGCATTTTGGAATATATATAAAAGGTTTCGCATTTCTATACATTGAAATGTTTGATGCAAATTAACCGAAATAATTTCAATTGGAATTTTTCATCAAATACAGAATTTTTAGTCGTTGAACAATTAAAGAGGCAGGCACACAATGCATCTTACTGCTGAGATTAATGTTTTATAAACGAAGCTTTACAACAGGAAATGATAAATGAAATCTTAGTGTTATTTTAAAAAACTTATCCAATAACATCCTACTCAAGGGGATGCGCACAATTTTTTTCATCCCCACTTTAAACGGAAAGAGAATCACCTACAGTAATTTTTCTTTACATTTTGCTACCTAATCGAACTCTCACAATATCGGGCGGAAGAAGGAAATTTTGTACCTTCTATATTGTTGGAAAATGTTATGCCTAGGATCAAGTAAAAGTATTTCTCGAAAAACATCTTTTTAAACTTACGTACCGAAAGTAGTAGCCGTAATAGTTAAGTTCTGTTCTTTTGTTCCACCTTTTGTCTACAGTCTGACAGTTTCAATAGCTTCTTAGGTATACGAATAAAATTTTCCAAGTGAATGCAGATCGGTATCTAAATCAATATGTAGCAAAATATTTAGAATGAAAAAAGATTGTACCTCCTCATATAAGTAAATTGGGTGTAAACAATTTTCTCCCATAACCTGTCTAATTGGGTAAACCTTTTAAAAACAAATTTTCATTCAGAAATTTTACTTAGCACTTTTCATATCCAAACGTAGTTTATAAGCTTCAAAATGATAAACAACATGTCCCCTGTAATTTCTCAACCATTGGTTTAAAAAAAACCTGGAAAATACTAGAAAAAAATTCTAAATAATTATATTTAATTCCCACTTACAGTCAAAAAATATGGAATCCTACTATATGCCTAATCAGACATCTACTTAACCGGTATTTTATAATTTTGTCTGTTTGGTATGTTTTTCTTTTAATTTTTATGTGTGTCCGTTAACGCAGTACGCAAAATTACGATATAAACTTCATTAGCATACGCAAGCATTTCAAAAAGATTTAAGGAATGCTTATAATCTGCTAATAATTTGAATGAATAATATGATCTTCATTACCGATAAAAAAATGTTTCAGGGACAGTAAGGTCAACAATTAACACTTGTGTTGTAAAAGCTTGGTATGCGAACTTGGCAACTGATGCATGTAAATTATCAAACTTATGACGATATGATACATTCTAAAGTTTATCCGGGGTGAGGAAAGTTTTGAGATACAAACGTCAGTTCGAGGGAAAAACTCTGTCCCATTTAACAAAAAACGACGCGATCAAGACTACGGTTCAAAGCTAGTTTTTGCAAATGAATAAAGGAATTATTTAAGAATCAAATTTCAAAATAATCACTTCGTTATATTTTATAAAAGGCAAAAATTATATCCTTTCAAAAACATCACTGCAAAAATATATAGTTTCCCTTTAAAGGGTTAGCCGCAAAAAGTATAGAAATAAAAACAACCAAGTTCTTATAGAGCTTTTCTAGGGAAGTATAGCTTAGTAAGATAGATACATGCGTCTAAGTTTATTGAATATTATAATGATAATAATATTTAATTTAGCCACTATGGATAGTTTTCAGATATTTATTCCTTTAACAACTAGAATGATGAAAAGAGAAAATTGTAGTTATTTTGTAGATCTTACATATGATAGAGATAAAAATTGGGTTCTATGCTAAAATTCATACTTCCTGCACTTAATGGATCTGAGTTACGTGTATGTCAAAATAGTTACGAGCACTTCGATAAAAAAGGTGTAGTTTACTATATTGCGTCACGGAACTTGGTGTGCACCACTGTGCATCAGCTTAAAAATTTTGTAACATAAAAAAAATTCCTGTTGGATAACTATTTCAATTTAAATTTGAATTAATGGTATTTGAAATAGTAATTTACAATACGAAATTTGTATAAATTGATACGTGATAGTAATAAAGTAATAAATATTACGAAACGTCACAATTTTCTTTAACATTTTAAGATGGTTCTGCCTTCTAACATTATAAATTGAAAGCCATTTTTTTCTTCAAAAAGTGACATAAATTCCATTTTTATTTATACAAGTTTGTCTATTAAAATCACGTACTAAAATTGAGAAATTAGTAGCGTACTAATAATTTAGTCCCTAGATAATTAAAATCATGGAATTAGTAAATTTAAATCTTTCAAAGGAATTAAATTTGCCCATTTTGAATAATTATGACTACTAGATATAGTAAACACGAGGAACTAGGAGATTGTAATCCCAAACCCAATAGCACCTTTTCCATTTTTTAAGAATACCTGAATTAACATTAAGGTTTGTACGCTTAGCTTTATATGCATGGACTTACACTTAAACAGCTTTAACTTACATATGGTTAGACATTCCAGCGTCTAGTTTAAATCTAACTTTCAAGTCTGTGTAGTCTGTATAGTCTTCGCTAAGAATATGGATTAATATACTGATTATTATGAATGCTTGTAAGCTTATCTATGTATATGCTAGTATATGTATTTTTATGTATATATTGGGTTGGCTAACAAGTTTTTACCCCGGAGTTGCTGTCAACAATTTTTATTAAAAAAATTATACGATATACTAAATTTTCATTTCATTCATTATTATATACTACTTGTCGACATCTAGTTGGCAGTGACAATATGCTTTCATGTAAAATTCCGGTGACTGATTCAAAAAAATGTGCCAGGTCGTTTTTCAGATATTCTTTGAAATCGAATTTTTTTTCACGTAAATGTTTACTTAAAGCTCTGAATAAATAGTAATTAGAGCAAAATTACGTTTCAATGTCAATAACTGTTGACAAGTATCAACTATGCACTGAAGGTGATATGACGACAACTCGATGGGTTATCAACACACCGCATTTTGAAACTTTTCCTAATTCGCGTGTGTTTCTATGGTGCCATGACTGCAGTATAGCTCATTTGCCAATTAAAGACTCATCAGTCGAGGATCCTCCTTAATCAGGGTTGTAATCCTTGAACGTCCAATTTAACAGGACGTCCGTTACGGGGTTAGTCCTCAAGATCGCAGTCCTCATTCCTAATCTTTCTGAACCAAATCTTAACCATCTCGTAAGACATCATTGACTCGCCTATCGTATGACATATATTATTTGTAACAGTCTTTGCATATTGACCCAAACGAAATTCGTAAAGCAATAGAGTCAGAATTTCATATCGATTTAAATCCATTAACTTTTATATAATACACTTAAAACCTCGGCGCTGACTGTGGTCAACTGATTGCAGTTTGACCTATTTATTGTAACAATAAAACCATCTAGATGTTCCAAGAATTTTTCTATAAAAGTCTCGACTTTTAGTTACTGTTAGCCCTAATGGTATACTTTTAAAAATTGTGCAAATATGTTCATCATTAATTTGGAAAAAAGTATGTACCGTTTTTAATTAAATATTGAGACAAAAATTTTGAGCATATCTCAAATTTATATCTACTGTCGAAATACGAAATTGCAAACCAAAAGATTTTTCCAAAGCAGACAAAGGGAGACCGATTAGCATCTCCGACATAACACTACGTAACTTTACGTTCACAAAAGATAACACACGACAGATAACCCAAAGACAGTAACTGTCGAATACACATCCACTTTACTTGTTGACCCCAAAAATGTTCGGTGCTACATAGAAATAAGGAAGCCCAACGCCCGGCTGCGGCACTTCTGTATGCCCACTTACGGAGCGCTCTCTCTTACACGGTGCCGACTTATTATTGTTATCAGTTAACGTGTCAAAATTGTGTTAACGGCCTCCTTTGTAGTTGTTAACGCGATAGATGGTCTAAATGTGAACACAGTCTCTATGAGTCTAAGTAATTACGTGTTTCGTGTGAAAATTACTGTACAAATTGCTTTTGTAAAGTTGGTAGCAAGTGTTCTCAATGGTACCTTGCCCTACAGAGCGTAACTGCAATTTTAAGGCATTCGAAGATATATTGTTCCCTGTATTATGAGAGACAGTTTTATTAAAATTATGTGACATAAATTTTTCGAAGGCCATCACATTACATAACTAAGAAGGTAATCTTACATAAACGAACACTTTTGTTATTCTTCTTTTAATAATAAACTTTAATGACATCACAAAATTACAAATCCCTATCACATCATCTTAAACTAATTACTTTAATTCTCTTATCCATTTTCATTCAATATGTTAAAGTATTATAAAATAAGAATTTTCCCTAGAAAAGAAATCGAATTTTATTACGTTACTTATGATTTCAAAAGTTGATGTTTTTAATACATAGCTCTAATGATTGAGATAAAATATTTTTTTGGGCAATTTAAGCAAAATAAAAGTATAAAGAATAATTAATATACGGTGATGAAGTGTTTTCTTAACCTAGTACAATCAAAATTTCAAATAATTTTTTTTTGCAGTTTCATAACATGTTTTGTAATTTTCATAATGTGCAATAACTTAGTCTAGACGTTTCATTTAAATAAATTGTTTATCATTGACGTGAGCAAGATATTTTAATTTCTGTTTGAAAATTAAATACTGTCATAATAATACAATGGATTCCAAGTATTTTTTTTTCATTTCAAGTGAACTTTTTCATATTTATCTGGTAAATAGCTAAAATGTATTTTATCTATGTCATAAAAGCGAAAATACAGCGCTTGGGGAGACCAAATTATTACTTTCAATCGCGGGGCTACGAAAGCTTTTAAGTGACCTCTATGTGTCTTGAACGATTCTATAACGCTGCATTCGATCGAATATTTTAACTAACCACTACTAACTTAGCGGAACACGTGTCTCAAACTGATTCAATCAAAACAAACAAGTACCGCGACACAACTAAACACAGCAAGCAACCTGATTCAACCAGCGCGACAGCCGCGAGATATGTCCGACACGTTTTAGCATGCGTCGAGTGTTGCGCTCCTAATGTGCGATTATTTTATCTCGGACGCATCTAGTCTCGTTAGTCGGCGGCGAGCTGTGCTGCGGTGCAGCGCGCCCACGCGCGTCTGCCCCCCCTGCTTTCGAAATTCCACGCTTTTGTTACCTGACAACATTTGTGGGAGCGTGGGCGTTAGGTACTTTTTGAAATTTAAAGTCGCTTATTTAAATTTCAAGCGTGTCGGCAATGCCGGGCTAAAAGCTTTGATGAGTCGCCGAAACAATGTACGCGCGTACGCGCTCGTCAAAAGCTGCGGTTAAGTTGTAATATCCTTTTTATTTCGTTGTATCCTTGGGCGGTGGTAATTTCGTTATGAATTTTGCCGCTGTACATATTTATTGCTGACAGTTTGACGATTCATTCATGTTCTTTGTAACTAGGCTATACATCAGTGTGCGTACAGCCGTAATAGGTTTCTACCTTCTGCAAAATTTATCTTTTATTTTTTCTTATATTAATTGGAAATATTTTAAAAAATTTCACATTTTAATCGATTTGAGACATTTTTTGACATGCTTTAAGGATCGTCATATTTAAAGCATAGAAATAATTCGGAATTTACAATAACGCTGGTTTCTCTTCTCCGTCCATTCTCTTTTATTTATGATATTCGGTCTGTATTGTAAAAAACAATTTTATATCTTTTTGCATTTGTATTGTAAGTTTTAGACTACGTATACTCCGAAAATAATTTTAATTGCTAGTTTAATTCTTTATTCTAGTTTAACTATTATTCCATGGGACACGGACAAAAAATTAGCTTCCTTCTCAATTAAAATTATAATTTTCCACGGAACTGTTCTAAAACTGCCTAGAAAATCAACATGCATATTAAACTAGAATTATTAGTGGTTTGGGAGGAGTGCATTATTTTTTAATTCACTATTTTCTTGTGACACTTATTAAACAATATTGAAAAATAAAAAATTAACACATCCAAAAATTTCATGATTTTCGTTAAAACAAAAAGCACATACTTTACGTTATTTTTTGAGCAGAGAGAAGGGGCATAAAAATCCATGCGAAAAAGGGAAGTTTTGCAGAAAGTGTTTATGAAAATGAAACCATTTCACAAATCGTTGTGAAATTCAATAGGCTATTACTATGACAGATTTCTATTCTGATAATAAAACAAGAATCAACAGAATCGGTCACGCATTGCGACCTGTAACGTGTCCTTATACGTACTTATGTACATAAGTACAAACCAACGAAGGGAGACGAGTATCATTTTTCAAATGAATATATTTTGGGTTTGTTTATAAAACACATACATGAATTATTTGTATTTTATAAACAAACCCAAAAAAAATATGGTATAAGCTTTAAATGAAACTTCTCACACATACTCGACGTACAAAACACAACTTGTCATTATGCGATCTATTAATTTTATATGACAACAAAAATAACAAAAAGTGTAAAACGCAAAATATGACAGATATTAATTATAATGTGTCAACTATTTGGCTAACAATTGAATTGCCAAAAAAATAACATTTCAAACAACTCATTTGTCGAACAAATTTTTGGCTTTGAATACCTGTCTCTTATCTACTACACAGTGAGAGAAAAAGAATGGCTAAAACCTTTAGAGCTTCGTTACAGCATATAACATTAATTTTTGGCAGTATGGTCAGCACTTAGAAATCTACTTTGAAAAAGTTTCTAAGGTTAAAAGGAAATTTCTTCAGCATTAGCGCTTCCATTCAAAGCAGACGGGCAAAAGTTATCGTTGGAACCCGGCATTATAAGAATAAATATTATCCTCTTAGATGGAGAAAATCTTGAAAAGAAATTTTCTAAAGTTTTATTTTATTCACCAATCAGACAAATGAGAAAACTTGTACTTTCTGGAAAAATTAGTTATTTTCCTAACAGTCTGTGTATGCTATTTCTAAGGAGCTCTTTGATCCAGCGAGGTGAAACAGAGTGCTTATTGTGTCCAACAACATACAATCCATAAAACTGGAAGTCCAATATGGTTTTCCATATTGGGCTTCCGGTTTTATGAATTGTATAAAAACTACATAAAGCTGGAAAAAAAATCGAAAAAACCACATAAACTCAAAAAGAACGAAAAAGGCATTTATTTTGACAACACAGAATGAATGTCAATGTCAGTTAATGCTTAATTAAATTGGGCGATGATTACAAGTTAAAAAAAACAAACTATTTCAATTTATTTTGTAATAATTTCTAAAAACTAATTTTATCACTCCTGTATTTTTTATTGTTTTATGTTTTTAGAAAAATCAGCTTTTAAAAATTATATTCCATTTTTGTAACACCGGTCCCTTTTTCTAAGTAAGCAAGGAAAGAAATGAATAGGCGATACGTTCACCATTTCGCTTGAGGCGATAATAAATCTAAATTAATTTTAATATTAGTTTTCCATTTATATTTAGATATATATATATATATATATATATATATATATATATATATATATATATATATATATATCACAGAAAAACTAGTAATATTCTAAGGAGAAGGAAAACGTAAGTTTATTGGATTAAACACGAAAGTTAGATAAACGTAATAAATATATCTTTATTAAATCGAATAATATCTAAACTCTCATAATTTTTTTTCTTTTCAACTAAGATTACATTCATCCTTTTCTTTAATATTGACAACAATATATTAGTTTTATCGGCTTGTTTACGATCATTAATCATTAATTTATTCACATTCCAATCGTGTCCAAATATAATTATTGTCTCAAACTGTGCCAAGGAAAATATTACGAAGTTCTTTACGTAAAAAATGTATAAACATTTTTAAGTTCCTGCTTCATTATTAACAGGTTGCTTTTGTATTATTACCTTTGTAATGAATAGCACCACCGGTTTTATGTCTTCCTCTCGTAAACGTTTATACGTAAATTGTTGTGTGTATTTTAAGATCTAATGAATAATATTTCATTATATGGTGATTATAGGTGATAGACAACTTCAAAAAAATGTAATGTTTATATTATTATGGTTGTTTATGTATGTTTTATCTTTTCATGCTCATTTTAAATATATATATATAGATATTAGCTGTGTAAGATTGATGTTTTCCATTGTAAGAGAAATCAAAATTGTTTTTGTGTTGATATGACCCTTAGAGATTATACTGTATTTAATTCATTTAATTTTTATGGTGGAATTTGCCATTACTTTTATTATAGTATTAAATGAGGTAATAGTTTTTGTTATTTATAGGCACTTGTTCCCAACCAGATTTCTATTCTACTGAAGAGACATTGTTTTAAATACTATTATTTAGGTAGAAGGACGAACGGGCAAGAGAGTTTCGTTCGGTCCGTACAGAATCGTAAAGAGAACAATTACCAATTTATTTTATGTATTTTTCTGGAGTGTTTAATTAAAACATAACAGTAAAAATTCAAACTTCAACATATATATATATATATATATATATATATATATATATATATATATATATATATATGTATATATATACATATATGTATATATATATATATATATATATATACACATGTATATAATGATTGTGAGACCTATATATTTGGAGCAAAGCAAAGCTAGTCTGGAACGGTAAATCCCGAAATGCAATAATTTCCGTTTAGCGTTTTCCTGTTGATAGGATTTAATTTCAATCAATAACATTGGTAAACGAGTTTACGTATGTATTTAATAGCTATCTAGTACTCAGATTTGGTTAAAGTTTATATGATTTTGATATATATCACATAACTATATATAATTAGCTACCTAATCTTCAGATTTGGTTAAAATTTATATGATTTTGATATATATCGCATAACTATATATAATTAGCTACCTAATCTTCAGATTTGGTTAAAATTTATATGATTTTGATATATATCGCATAACTATATATAATTAGCTACCTAATCTTCAGATTTGGTTAAAATTTATATGATTTTGATATATATCGCATAACTATATATAATTAGCTACCTAATCTTCAGATTTGGTTAAAATTTATATGATTTTGATATCTAATAAATATCATATAACTATAATGTGTACAATTAAACTCGTAAATTCAAACTAAACGAGGAAAAGTTGTTACAGCAAAAAAAAAGGCTTTGAAAATAAAAAACTCACGCTATAGACATAAAGGAAAACTTCACGCTACATGTGAAATAAAAAAAATTCAGGAATTGAATTTACCCCTAAAAATACTATAAAAATATTTTTAGGTGTTATGGCTGCAGATGTGTCTAGTTTAATATGTTTTTACTCTGCCAAATTTCAAATTTCTCTATCGATAAATTCCTGAGAGAAACGGCTGTGACTGACGGACAGACGGACAAATGAGTGACCTTAAAAAACGTTCCGTTTTTTTTTGTTTTTAAGTTGTGAAACTCAAAAATGGAAATTATTTTGTGTCTATTTGAAACAACAGAGAAGAAATTCACCATATACTGAACATTGGTCTTTCCATTTCTTGCATACGCAACTCTGGTCTGGTGGTGGAACTGGACTTTTAATACACTTTTAATATTTTAGAGCTCCTAACAATAAAAGCGAATCATCTCCATACGAAATTGGGAATTTAAAAATTAAAGGAGAAAATATTAGTCCACGGACGAGATTAGTTGCTCAGTATTACTCTAATCAATTTGTTATTTTAATATTTTTTGATTAACATTTTTATTAAAAGAAAATTCTTTAGAGAAGATACACCGTCATATAGGGACGGTGTGACGACCAATGTTATTTTCCTATTATCGCAACACTAACGCCATCTGTCGGCTCACTCGCACGCATACATACAAGAGCGAACCCTAGAAAGGCGCCATCTTGTGGCTCCATCAACAACTGATTCGCAATCAAACACAAGGGACAAATAAGTTTCAACGTGCGGATTTGTAGTACTAAATCGCATAAATTTGTTATGTCTCTAAGTTATGCTTGTGTTAAAAAGTCTTGATTTAATAATTTTTCAATACCCCTTTCTAGGGGATCTTTTAAATGACACTAGACAAATCAAAATAGCTTTATACATCAATACTTTTCAGTGAATATAGAACCTAGTAAAAGCCAGTGTCTATTTTTAATTAGGCTAATATCCTAAGAGTACACATTTAACGTAAATAATAAATTAGATTCCATGACCATAATGGAAAAGTTATTTATGACCGTCTATGCTTTGTCTCATGATAGTAAAAGTTTGTGAGATTACTACCTGTTGTATTGGCATCTAAGTGCCATTTGGCGCCTTTATACCGGTGATTGACATGAGATGTTATAAATAAATACTCAACCATGTTTAGTAGCACTGAATTTATTCTTCTCGTATACCAATGTATGCAAATAAATATACACTTTTCTGTCTGTAATAAAAAGTTCGTTAACTTTTGTTCACTTACCTATGCTATATAAAAAATCAAAGAAAAATAAGTGACTTTGCAGAAAAGATAATAGGCCTCCATTTTTGCTACTTAACTTACTTAGTTGAAAGGTGGTTAATTTAAGATATTTATGTCAAATCAAACATAAAAATAATATTAATTTAGAGAGAATAATAATTTTTTTTAAATAATTGACATTTCTTTAGGCTAAAAAACCAACTCCGGTACAAAACAACAATATTTTCATTTACAAACTCCTCAGATTAGTAATAACAAATAACTTAGAGATGTGGTCCTTACTGGGAAGAAAAGAAAAAAATCGTTGCCAACTTCGAAGAGAAAAGTTTGAAAAGTATTTTGGTGGTTCATTTGATAATTGCTTTTCTGGAACAAAATATACTTTCAAATTCGTATAGCTTTTTAAAAATCGGTGAAAATGGTCAATTTGATGAAAGATCCATGAAGATCCCCCCCTCTATTTATATGGGTATCGAAGGAGTTTGCACTCCTAGCGTGTAGAGTAAAAAACATATAATTGGTCTGACGATGAATAAAAATTCATTACATGCATGTATACACACACACACACATGCACACATGCACACAAACACACACACACACGCACGCGCACACACACACACACACATACATATATATATATATATATATACACATGTATATTCTGTGTATCAGCACAATATCTGCACTACATAATTATTATGATAATAACTCATATGCTTTTGTATTTTCACTGTATGATTCTAATAATTGCAGTATACCAACCACGGAATATCAAATTCGTTCCCAAATAAATTGTTATGCGGACAAAGACGCGGGTAACAGTAAAAACGTAATTCAAATTGTAAAACTAAACAGAATAATATGGATGGAACACCTCTGAAAAAAATTTCAAGCAATTCAAGAAAAAAATGTCAAGAAGGCAAATTCGGAAGATTCAAAGACGGAAGATTATCTAAAGTGGAACTTTGAAATTTAGGATTGTAAAATAGTAGTCGGAGGTACACTAGATTGAGAAAAATTTCTAAATAAGGCGTACAACAGCCTGTGTGTCAGTGCTGATAATAATGATCAAAGGTGAGATAAAATAACTATAAAGATTAAATTTAGAATTATAAATATTATGTGATGAAACATTTCCGAAATAATTTCGGTCTTATTGATCTAATATAGTGTACCTTTATAAAGAACACACACTTATAAATATATTTAAATAATGCGTTTATCAGGTGTAATTACGATTAGTATAGCGATAAAATTGACGTATTGCTATAAATATCTCACCGAAAGATAAACACTAACATAACATAATATATTTTATTGAAAAACCAGTTTCACGATATTCCAGTTATTAAGTGGAAACGCATGTTTTGTTATATGAATAAGTATTATATAGCACTTTGATTTGTATATGGATATTTATTGTACTGGCACATTATCATGTAAAATTAGCCCTTACTAATATCAAGGCTTATACGTATAGTAGATTTATGTTGTAACGTGAAATTATATACGACGGTGTAAATGTATGAAAAAAATATGTATACATACAAATCATGATTACATGAAAAGAGACTGATAAGAAAATTGAGTACAAGAAAAATTGAAACGATGCGGAATTTCGCCTAGAATTATCATGTGATTTACAAAAAAGTTGTGATATTTCCATAATTTGAACGCAAAGAATTGAAAGTTAAATGAAAGAGCTTCAAGGCCTACATAGTCCTTTCATCATTTTAAGAATTCAAGTGATTGAAAGAAAATTGAGAACTCGCCACTAAACTTGTTTCAATTCAATAAAGTCTTGAAAAGGGCTCTATTTTCAACCAAATTTTTCTAATTAATAATTTAAAAGCATTTAACTGAATGTTTCATGTCTTTTTGGAAAAATGCAGTTAGGTGTTGTTTATTTTGAAGCAATAATATAATATAATTAGTGCCATACACTTATTCCAAATTAGAATTTAAAACATATTCGAATTAAAAGAATATATAAATTAAATGAACTTGTGATACCTTTTAATTCGCACTACAAGGTTTTTTTTAGATAATGAGATACATTTTAAAGTTTAGATATTTAAGAGTACATAGCGTTTCCTTTTACTTATATATATATGTATATATATATATATATATATATATATATATATATATATATATATATATATATATATATATATATATATTAATATTATTGTTCACCATGCAAATATATTGATTAGTATATGTTTCACAGGCGTAAAAACTAACTTCCTTGTCATTATTTCTCAATTAAATTAAAGAAAGTTCACTAATGTCTTTTTAGATTTCTTGATATGTCTAGCTAAGAAATTAAAGAACAGATATGCTGTAAATCATTTTGAAATTTCATATTACCAAAAGAAGATGCCATTTCGATAGAATTACTGGTCATTTTCGATTGAATTTCAAAAAAATATCTTCGATAATGCCTCATTCTTTGGCTTACGTGAGAAAAAAAGAGTAATTCTGAAGCTCGATATATTACTATCTCGTCTTTCCTTAAAATTAAAATTTTTTCTTTGCTACTATATGTTCATCAATTTCTGAGTAATGTCTTCGCTTAAAATTTAATTGGAATATATTTTAAGCTGAAATAATTTGATGTTGTTACGTAGAGACTGTCAAGTAGATAGATAGGTATAACGAAATGATATGACTTCCATTTATGTTGTTCGTTTACGTAAAATTGAACCATGTAAATGGTTGAAATCTTACGAATTAATAAAAAAATATTTACCTTTATGTAAACTTAATTCGTTAAATCACAAATGTTTATAAATTAAACATTTATGTAGAAAATAGTGTTAATTAACATGGCGATTTCTGGAATTTCTATTTATTGCTTTTAATATAAGTAGGTAATCTGCTCTAGTTAACTAAAGCAAAAAATAATACATATATTATTTGATGGGGAGGACTTCAAGGGATTATCAATGTAATTAAAAGTTTAAAGGGCTAAAATCAATTAAAAATAAAGAATATTGAGTAATTAATAACAATGTATTTACAATTGTAAAGAAGGGCAGGATTTAGGAGGAAAATCCACAAAGTAGAGAATGAGTACTAACAAAAGGAATTTTTTTCAGAATATTATTTAAAGCACGAATTGACAACGTATTTCGGATATTAGCATCCAATTTATTCCAAAGTTTTGTAGTATGAACAGTGGAGGAACATTCATTAAAGCAGGTATCATGTTAGGCGATAAGTGAATTTCCAGAGCCAAGTCAATTGCCATGATTAATTAATATTGAAAATCTAGACCTAACATAATCTAGATTATGAGAAAACTTCAACATATTAAGAAGACAGAATGTGCAGATTATGTTGGCAGTAAATCTTTAGCTCAAATCTTTCTTTAGCAAATTTTGAAGTTGTTCTAACTTATTTAAGCAATCGTCTATAAGATCTAGACAGTATGAAACATTTACGTTTCTATTAAGATAAAACTTTGAAAATTATTGTCGATTTTTATCTGCTGTTTTATGTTCTTGTCTCTTTAATCCCGCATTATTTAAAAACTACTCTCACAAACTTACATGTTTAAAAATTATTTATACACATAAATAACAATTTCTGGTGTTTATGTATAAAAACCCTAATTTGTTTTATTTTTATTAAGTAGCAAAAACAATTTTATAACTATGTGAAATATTTTAATTACTCAAAATAAACAATTTTGAGCAAAAAGTTAACAATCTACTTAGCTTTCCAAATTTTAGTTAATAAATTAATTAATTTAGACTTTATATTTTTAATTGCAAGTTTAATAAAAAATCAGTTTATGGCACCGTTACTTTCTTTAGAGCCTGAGGAATGATATTAAATACGAGAAGTGTTTTTTGTATATGCCTTCGTATTCGCTTAATATAATGTCTTATTCGGTTTCACATTGCTTTAACATTTCTGTGCAGATTAGAATGCAATTACTGTTACATTTATTAATAAACTCCGAGAAGCACTATTCATATATATTCGAAGTCACAGATGAATCGCTACTTTCAAATTAATATGATTCAATATAATATGTTCTATAGTTTATCTGTTATACAATGTACACCGTTAAACAGAGGTAGAGAAAGTAACTTTGATTTGATTTTTTTGTAACAGAACTCTATGGTTAACTAGTTAAAGAAAAGGGTTAACTATAACGTGCAAGACTAATGTGATTGGCTAAAAATGGAAGAAAAAATTGAAGTAGGTACATAAAAATGAGTATACAGGCATAATATTTATTTTAAAATGAAATTACTATTTAATTCACTGTGTAAACATAGTCGATTAAATTGTAATCGACTGTGTTTACACAGACACCCGTCGTGTGAAGACAGCCAATTACCAATAATTAAATTATATTTAATCCGACACCCGTCGCGACTTGGCTTAGCTCAGTTGTTGTAGGAATATAAAAGACTGTTATCTTATCAAAGGACCTAAGAATTAACAAAGTATTTCATTAAAAAGGAAACGTATTATCATTATAATTTAAAAAGTGACTAACTTAGAATAATTTTTAAATTTGATTATTAGAAAGTTTTTTAAACCATATTTGTGTACGCGTCTTTATGAAAGCCACTTGATGATAATATTCGAACAAATGTATGTTTTTCGTTAAAATTAAAGCTACTTTTTATTTCATTTAAATAATTGTATAATATTTACGACAAAAAAAACTGAAAATTTGCATATATTCTCGAGCATTTTTCTTTAAATTTTATTTAAATTTTTGGATAGCTTATTTTGGAAAACTGCGAAAAAATTATCATTTTATAAATCCAAGTTTTATTATTTTTATATAACATATTCCAATAGCAAAGAATTAGTCAAGAATGGAGGATTTGTATTTTATTTGTATTAATCTCTTAAATATATAATATTTCCAAAGTGTACCATTAGAAATACAGTCTGAAAATAAAGAAGACTAATCTTAAACTTTCGCTAAGATTGAATGTAAAGTTTTGTAAATTAACTCCTGCTTGCAAATAATAAATCGTAAAAGAACAGATTACTCAAGAACTTAAAAAAATTATCCATTTTATAACCTATGACTTTCGTTAAAACTTCCTAACGTCATCAATAAAATCATAATTTATTTCAAATGTTACTATAATTTTATTACTATATTAAACAAAATCTACAGCCCGGAGTTTATATCGTCGACGTTCACTGCTCGTTTGCATACATAATAATATAAACAGCGAAATATTTTACACACACAATACATGTGTTAAAACTATTTATACATATAAATAATAGTTTATGATATCTACACATACAAATCTTTATTTATTTTGTTCACTTTTATTAAATAACCACGATTAACTATTTATAGTCTACCACAGTGTTAATATTTATCACTTATCTCTTTGTGATTTGCTATAACAAATTGCTTTTGAGGCAATAAATTCACCATCTATTTACTCAACTTCGTGAGATATAGAAATGATTCATAAATATAGACTGAATATATTTTCTTATATTCGATTATAAACAAAAAATAATAATTAGCGTATGTCACAATTTTATAAATTATTCTGTTATATTCATCACGATATAAAGTAATTTAACTTTTTTTATATTTTTGTTTTCGAATTCGATGATAAAAAACTGATGTCCAATGTCTTATATACAATTATTTTTGTTTTGAAAACAATTTTTTTTCTTAGTCTAAATGGTCTTAATTTCTCTAGCTGTGTACATTCATAATTATGCAAAAACACTTAGCAATCACAGGCGATTCGAAATAATGTAACGATATTATTTCGAATTGCCTGTGAGTGCTAAGTATTTTTATTAATAATAATTAAATAGTTATTATTGATCAGTTGAAATAAACACTTACCCTCATTTATAATCGTCATCAAACTACTATTGTTGTGCAACGGTTTCAAAAGAAAATTGCCTGAAATTTATCGCTACATAAAAATGACAAATAAACAACATAAGGCATCAGAATAGAAAAACACTGAATGATAGGCAAACATATTGAATAAGTTAAAAGGGTAGTACTTAAGTAGATTGTAAAACTCGATTTTTTCAATCGACGCCTAATTATATTAAACTAACACTGAAAAATATGCAAAATGAAATATGGCGGACATACTACTCGAAAAAGAATAAAAATATAATATGGCTAGATATAGTATATAGTTTCGTAAAACTAGTTGCAAGTGTCTTAAAAATATTTTAGATAGTTTAGGTAGTGCACCGTCATAAATCTATGAAACAAGTAAGTCCCGCCTTTATTTCTAAAACAATTGAACCTAAAATGATAAAAAACCGAATATTCTGAAGTCTGCGTAAAGTTTAGATAACAAATATAACGATGTCTTTAAATGTCATAGATTGTGAGATATTTACCATAATATATACATGTGTGCAAATATATATATATATATATATATGTGTGTGTGTGTGTGTGTGTATATATATTATATGTTATTAAATATTTATAGTGTTAAGATGTGCACGAGGGGCGGAAGCTTTAATGCCCGAGCCAAACTCAAATTCGGCCCTTTTTTGTCTGTTGCTCTTTTATTCTCCAAGAATAAAAGCATGACGTAATACATATTCTCTTAGTACATAATAAAATCTCCTTATTGACATTTTAGTATTAAATATAAAATATTGTGTTGATAGATGAAACATTGAAATGTAATATCAAAGCGTTTCACCGAGGTGTGAGGTTATGCTAACGCCACATATTGACAATTTATATAAATTATCGAAAAGTAATATGATGTTAGAATTATTCTAACGCCATCTAATGGCATAACATCAGATCCTGAATCATACTCGTGGCTCCGCACATAATATAGCTACATCGATTAGCTATAGAAGACTATAACGTTTTCATCACACCCTGTAGGTATCATAGCTCCGTACATAACATAGCTACATTGATTAGTTATAGCAGATTATAACGTTTTATGTTGACAGATAAAACATTAAGATGTAATACCAAAGCGTTACTAGCGTCATATATTTATAATTTATATACATTATCGCAAGATAATGTGATGTAATGCAATTAGATTGCGTTAGAATTAATTCTAACGCCATCTAATGGCATAACATCACATTCTGTATCATATCTCCGCACATAACATAGCTACATCGATTAGCTATAGCGGATAATAAAGTTTTCGGTTTATTTCTTAATTAGCATTTCTGTAAAGTAGAATAGAAGTTTAATTTCAATAGCGCGTAATGATTATACAGATATTTTTATAAAATTATATTTCGTAATTTCGTTTCCAGACAATTTTCCAGCTTAGTTAGGAACACATGGTTTTTTAAACTATCTTCTAATTCCAGTCGGTAATATCAAATAAATACCGTCCAGGTATTCGGAAAAAGTAAGGTTATATAGTTATCTACATCCCCTAAAATTGTCAATGCAAAAGCTAGTATTCAGATGTTTTTCAGATTTTGAAATAGTCACATTTTGAAATAGAAAGAGTGAGGACAAATTGGAAATGACCAAAAGGGCCAAAAATATGGTAATTTTTAATGTAACCCAAAATTAGTTAAAACATACCTTACTAAAAAGGAAAGTGGTGAATTAAACCTAAAATTCGCTGTCTCACAAAAAAATGTAAAGTGCTAAATGGGATTTAAAATTATTAATATTATACCGTACTAAAAATTCAAAGTGGAAAATGGAACCTAAAATTCTTTATAATATACATTACCATAATTTTAGTTTGGTAAATGGTACCTAATATTCCTTAAAATATAGCTTACTAAAAATTAAAGCGGTAAATGGAACTTAAAATTTCTCATGATATACTTCTACTGAAAATATTCCATACAACATAGATACACAAATTTTTTCATCTTCATTTCTTAATAACACCTTGAAAAATAGGAACACATCATTTTGCTACATATTAATTAAAATCGTTATTTCATTACAATTCATGAACGTAGATCCCAAACTGCGGAAAACAACAAGTATAAGACAGACGGATGGATTCACGTACGAATATGATGAAATTTTAAAGGTTCCCTGTTTGGTACAAAAAAAATATATAGAATTTAAAATATTTAACACAGATTAAATTCAAATAGTCCACAACTGCAGCATTATGTAATTAGAAATAGATATGATAATTATTTTGAAAATATCCCTTAATATTATTAGATTCCTGGAATTAACAAATTTAACTCTCATATACAGAAGACGGAATGTATTTTTGTAATGTTGAAATCACGGCAATAAATTTATTTATAACACAATAAGTAAAGTAAAAATTCTATTAAAACTCCAATTAAGAGAGATGTAAAGTTTATCTCTTAAAGTGATTTTTAAATTAAAATATAATTAATTAGTTAATGTGAAATAAACTAATTCTTAATCAATAAAAATTTGTTTTACTATTAGTGAATATTGTTCTCTAAAAGAGGCAAGATAAATTATCCTGGCATTTCAGAAACGGAAAATCACTTTTAAGAAAAAATACTTTTTGGGATATAAAAAAAAATAATTCAACGATTGACAATCAGAAAACAAATTTTAATCATGAGAGAAATATTCATAAGTAATAAAAATAACAATAAAAAAAGAAAATATTAAAACAAATCATCAATTTCAATTATTTTTTCTAATTTGTGGGATTGCCTAAATTAATGAAAAATAGACTGTAACTTGACATTGGCATTCGTTCTGTTGTTATAAAAATGAATATGATTTTCATTCTTTTTGTGTTTTACATGGCTTTCTCTATGATCCTATCGAGCCTGCAATTTCACAAATTACTATGTTTTATTTGTGTATGGAGGATGTACCAGACACAATCTGCACTTTCCTTTATCTCACTGTTTCAAAAATTTCCGCAGAAATGTCATTTCTTAACTATTATGAAAAATAAACTTACTTTTCATAAAAAAATACAAGATTTTTCATTTGTCTTATCGACGACTCAAATAAAACTTTTAAGTGGGTTATTTTTTTTAATTTTCTCCATTTAAAAGTGTCATTTTTATTCTTGTAACACGTGGACCCAATATTATGGGGACTGTAACTCGTCTTCTTTTTAACGTGTTTTTCTTAAATTAGTGGGATTGCTTAAATTAACTAAAAATAAACTGTTACTTGACATTAACATTCGTTCTGTTGTTATCAAAATAAATCTTCTTCACATGGTTTACATGGTTAGTTTTACATGGTTTACATGTTAGTTTCAAAAAGTTCCGCAGAAATGTTATTTCTTAATTATTATGAAAAATAAACTTACTTTTCATATGAAAATACAAGATTTTTCATTTGCTTCATCGATGACTCAAATAAAACTTTTAAGTAGCTTGTTTTTTCCATTTCAGAGTGTCATTTTTATTCTTGTAACATGTAGGCACAATATTATGTGGACTATAACTAGTCTTCTTTTAAAATTGTAATACTATATCTGTAAAATATCACATCCTAACACGTTTAAAGTATGTACACCCGAGTTTTATATCCTACAGTTCATTAACAACGATACATCTATCGAGAGAAAATATTTTATCGCCGAGTAAACTCGAATTTTATTACATAAATAACCACAGTCACAAACGATGCACTAAAAAAACGCACTTAATGTCTCTAAAACAGGATTGTTTGCACCTTTGAACAAGTCCTCTTATACTGAAGGGTGTTGAAAAAAACGGGCCTCTTATTTACATTATTGCCTCGATATATTTTATCTTTAGAATGTCTGTAACGCTATCGTCGAATGTCTTAAGCGACATAGAAATCCATTTCTATCACGTGAAGTAATGGTTACCGAACTCAAATATGTAAAGACATATCAAGCTGATCATGTAAGAACGTAAACTATTACACGACCTTACGTGCTTACATTTTGACAAATGTCATTGTTATACTCGTTTCAAACATTGAAACTGTTTGAAAACAGGAAACAATCGATATCGTAAATCGTATTTAAATCGCGTATAACTATTTGTTTTGAACTTAACATTGGATCAACTTTATTTTTTTTTTCGAAATCTAAAATCCAATACTCGCGGTACCTTTCGGAACAAACCAAGTTTATGTATATAAGTCTGCTGAGTATGTTGAGACAAAAAAGTTAATTTTAGTTCATATTTAGATTGCTAGAAGAAAAATTAAATAAAAAAAAGGTAATTTTTCAAATGATTCAAAGCTGTATCGTAACTTTTAACGTAATTTTTTTATCGAGTGGGCAGTTAATTGTTAAAATACAATAATAGAGAGCATTGACCAGAAGAAAACTTCTATAACTGCTGGACATTGAAAACTGATGGAACGAGAGAATAATTAAATATTGATACCTATAGCAACACCAATAATAGAAAAGAAATAGATGTGTTTGTTCATTTCTAGAGAAAGAGGAATTTCTCTTTTGTTTTAAAAGTTTAGAATACGGTGTATAAGTGCAAAATGTGGTAACAATGACTCAATGAGTTAATATTTGAAGATTAGGTCACAAATAAACGAAAAAAAAGCTTTGCGCTTATATTATTTTAAGTCATATTAGCACAGCAAAAATTAATTAAAGAAAAAGGAAATAGTCTGAAAATAGTCTTATACTTCATTCTTCTCATTTAAGTTTATTGCTAATGGGTATATTTTGTTTTAAAAAAAATAAGTGTTTCCCTGAAAACTGGTAAATGTGTGTCATTATACAATTTTTGATCAAAATTACCCCTTTTTTGGGGATTTAATATTTTCTAAAATAATCAACATTTTGAGAATCCGCGTTTATAAATGTGTAGCTTCGCAGATATGTCTATTCACGTCCTATTTACAACGCGACTCTCTAAGCTATCAATATATTTTATTTTAAATGGTAATGAACACCACGTTTTAGCTATACAGTAACATTGAACGGAAACTTGGCAAATCGCTGCTCATGGAGGAACAAATTTATGCCACATCACGTTTTTTTTCTTGTACTCAAAAAGAGTATTGTATAATGCTGCGCATAACTTTTATTACAATATGTCAAAATGAACACAGCCATCAAGGACTCAAACTTCACTTGATTGTAATCTTCAGCATTCGGGATTATAATCACGAATGCTGACGGTTTTGGGATGAACGTCAACATTCTGAAGGCATTATTTATTACGCAATTCTTTTAAAGTGAAAACAGTGCAAGAAAAAGATGTTTAAAAACAACAATGAAACTCTTCATCATACTGATATCGTGCACCGCTACGCTCTTAATCCTATCAAAACACAAGATAAAATTTGTTTTATATTCCTGATCCCAAAATTAACCAGCTACTTTTTATTTCAATAATTTAAATCGAAGACCTAAAGCTAATATTTTTAAATATTTAACTAAACGTCAATAAATATGAGTAATTTATCCTTAATTCCATAATAGTAACCTACGTACCAACAGACATCTGGTGATCACTTGATGATTTGTAAGAAAGTAAGTGAATCATATGGGTGATAAATGTGCGTATACAGAACAGATATCAAATTTTATTTTTAAAAACAATAAATACGAATTAAATATTTTAATCGAAATTAATAAATACAGGAGTACTCTTACAGGAGTATTTTGATATTCAATTCAGGAAACAGAAATTCATAAAACATAAAAGAAAAACAACGAACAATGAAAAAAAATGGTTTGTTATTCTACGTCAAAATACCACTAAGCAGCTTTAAAAGTAATACGTCGACAATGTATGGTAAACAAGTAAAATAAAATTCCTTACTCTAAAATAAATATAAATAAGTGAACGACTCGCGTAATATGATAGTCACGGCGCCAACATTGTTTGCTCTTTTGAATTAAGAAAAATGGTAACCAGTTTTAACATAACCAGTTTTAATAATCAATTTGTTACAAAAATTAACGTAATTGATTGTTTTAAATTTCTTTAATTTTTCGTATACAATACTATTTTTCATATAAATTTTTTTGACAATACTCTTTGAAGCAAACTTGTTTGCCCTCTCCAATTAAAAAAAATAGTGATCAGTTTTAATAATCAATTTGTCACAAAAATTAATGTAATTATATTTGTATTGAGGGTTTTTCATTTTCAAATTATTTTGACTATAGTATTTGTAATATTGCCCAAAAACTTATTTTATGCCTCCTTTATTTTAAAATTTGTCTATTAATTTATAATATTATACAAAACATTTGTATGTAACATATCTAAAAAAAGATCAAATTCATTGAGTAAAGTTAAGAATTTTTCAGATTGTAATGAATGTAATCGACGCCAGCAAATTTTGTGTATGTGTTTTCTTTATATTTTTTCGGTTCAGAAAATTGAATCACATCTCTTGGTTCTTGCTCGCGACTCAGATTGATGGAGATTTGTGACCAGCCCAATTTTTACATTCTTCTACTGATTTACAATATCTTCAAAAGCCCTATAGTCCCTCTTACGTCGTTGCCAAATTTGCAACTTGTCCTTTATTTCCTCATCCTTAAATATAATTTCCGTATTTACTCACTGTCCATGTTGCCAAGTTTTGAAGTCCAACGGCAGACTTTAAAAGTCCATTGAAGTATGGAAAAATTATTTGGAAAACATATCTGTCCGAAACCACAATCCATGTGCTTTCTAATTCCTCCCCCTTGACCTTTCTCCTTTCTTTTCCTCTTCCTCAATCCAGCTCGAAATGGTAATACACGAGACTATTCTTGCGGCAAAAGTTTGCCAGAAATTGCATCATGTAAACAAATAAATATAAAAATATTGTACACACATATACTAGGAAGTTGTCGATTATTTTGTGTGGCATATACACACATGTATTAAAGTATATTACGTAACACCGGAAACACTGTTAATGAGTTAATCAAGATTCTTGTCGAATTTAATTATTTCCTCTTTTATCTTCGCCTATTATCACAATCAGGCCTTATTGAAACTCAATATGGTAAACCTTATATTTTAAATGGAATAAACAATTATTTTCAAATCTTGCATTTGATGAATAAAACTAGTCGTCAATGTTATAAAACAATTAGCATATAGCATATAAACTTATGATAATTGTGTGCACAAAATGAAATTTTATACACCTTCATACAAAATATTAAATTACTGTTAATACAAGGTAATGAAATTTTACTGCTCTTATGAGTATTTATCATGTATGCTACTTGTTTTACAGCAATTATAAATAATTTGTTTGCAGAATAATTGGTAAAACTTATTTGGTTTCATTCGCTTTTTAATGTATGTGTTATAAACTTGTGTAATGAAGACGTTATGTTAAACAACTCTCGAGTGTTTGAGGTTTCAAATTGTCATTTAACATAATATTAGTTAATAATAATCCGCTTGCATGTTTATTTTTATGACTCTATATTTAATACTATTATTTGGAATAATCGTGTACTAAAGTATCGTTGTCTTAGCAAGTATATATTTACTTATTCTGCCCGCACCTGTATGTACTATTTGTTTTGTTATTTATTTATTTTTGATAAATAAGTTTACTTTTGGTAATCATTTTAATTGGTCATCATTATTACACAAACGTTTTTTTTAATATAAATAATGCTTAAAACATTAAAAAATATAGTTGGTGATAGATGTACATGGCATAAATACACATTGAGAAAAGAGAATTGCTAACGAAATTGGAAAAAAAATTATCAATATGGCTCGCAAAGAAAAATTTAACAGTTATATTACACTTATATGGTGTATTAAAATCAATAATACTTTGAATATATCCAGATATATATACATCATTTAATTTAAATTTAATTGATACATACTATTGATTAGCGTACTTTTTACAATGTCTGTGGTACATACTAATCAATGTATGAGCGTATTTATTACTTACTTAGACATGTACTTATGTAGGACGAGAAAAAATGTATATATATATATATATATATATATATATATATATATATATATATATATATATCTATCTATTTATATATACATATATATTATTTTCGTTAATAGTGATCTAATTATTATTGAAAAGTGTTAAAACTTTTCATGTCATTATATAAAGTCTAGCTAGTACATAATTTCTTTTCACGTTTTAATGATTGTCTATATGTAAATATATATATACAAAATGTACAATCACGTAAAATATGTAAAGTGTTAAATGTGACCGCTCGTTTTATTAAGTAAGCTGGAATTGGAACTCGAACTGGTGGAAACACCGGTTCAGAGACATTGTAGAGATAATATGTATCGAAACGATATTTTAAATGAGACAAAGTATTTTCTAATAACGTAGATAAACACATTCAGAGGTGCAAAATATGAGGAGTTTGATACATAAATGCGTCGCCACGGTGCGCTGCACTTGTTACTGCCCTTGTTATTTAACGACTTTTTCAATTTCATGCCATCGTTGACAATTATATTGTTTTATCAGATAAAGTACTGTCTTTAATTAAAATTGCAACTCGACTTATTGAACAGCTTTATAAATGTAGTTAAGTTATACCAAGTTACCGTAAATTAGGAATGGAGTAAAAATAAATGATTTCAAAGTTGCAAAGTGAAAATAAGGGCGTACTTTGAAGATTATAATTTAAGATACTTACCCTCCACTTATTTTGATCAAAGTACTCTTCTGATTAAACTACACATAATTGAAATATTTTCAAAGAATAATATATTATTTTAGCAAGAAGCTTTAAAATATTGTAATTGACTTAAAAATAAAAGTAAAAAAGACAGATTAACGCAATTGTTGCGTGTTGATGTAACCACGAAAGTGAACAAAATATGAAAAGATTTCTTTAAGTCTAAAAAATCCAATAGTACATAATAAATAAAATGGAAAAAACAAAAAAAAATGAACTTAAAGGATTCTTTTTTATGAACCTAAGTAATGGAGGACAATATTAGTTTTTTTCCTAAATTTCGTTTTTATATGTACTCTGATAAAAACGTCTAGTCACTTTTATTCTGTTCTTTCTCTCTAAGGCTTGGTGCTTATTAAGTCCGTATGTGTAAGCTATGAAAAGCTGTCTTGTAAACTTTTATTTTATATTAATTGTTAATTTCATAATAACCAATGCTCAAATTATTAATAGTTTTTAAATCTAAAATTTTGTCTTAAGGCGACGTTTTAAATTCGTAGGTATTAGAGTTCTCTTCAGATGGGCTATTAGAAAGATCTTTGCTAACAGCCCATCTCAAGATATTATAATACAACGAAACCTAGGTCGTGGTAAAGAACTTAAAGAAAGTAGAAATAATACTACATCACATAATTTTATTTAATTGTGAATGTTGAATTTTTACAAAATTAACGCCAAACATATTCAATCACTAATTTGATCTTAACTGAAGTATGTTAACAATCAGTAATATAAAGATTTATTTAAAATATGCAGGCCAATTTGTGTCACTTCATCACAGTAGTGGAGCGAAAAAACAAATGTTTTGATTATTATAATGTATATTTAAAAGAAGTCATCTTTTGGACTCGTTTGGCAAAAGGGAAAATATTTTTGGTAAAATGTTATATCTTGAGGTGCATACCGCTTATATTTTAATTATGAAAATTTGAATGTTACATAATAACTCTGCAACTAAGCCGTGAATCACTATTAAATTAAGCAGACATATATTTCTAGTAACGAGTCAAAATGCAGGTTCTGTACTATCCGTGAATTCCCATACATGGAATATAAATACCACCATAACTGTGTTCGAATGTCCGTTACTTAATCACATCTGAATGGTACCACATATTTTCATAAATCTTGGCATAGTCATCATGAACTATCATAATTCCAACTAACGAATTTACCATTTTTAACTCGAGAAATAATATAATTTTTATATTTTATATATATATATATATATATATATATATATATATATATAGCATTATTATTACTTGTGGATAGATGCTATGACGGAATCAGTGGATTATCGCGTTATCTTAATAGAAAATCAACCGGAACAATGCTACAGAAAAAGAAATCGGAAGGCGCAGTAGATTTTTCGTGAAAACGTCGGGATACAATCATAACAAATGTTCCGTATTAATAAATAATTTAATTACCAATATATTTAATACAATGGCTACGCAGAATAGTATTGCGATACTATTCTGCGGGACTGTCGCTGGTCGCTTTGACGCTGGACGCTGGACGCTGGACGTTGGCTGACGCTGGACTGTCGGTGGACGCTTTATGCACGATGGGCTAGCTGCTTAATCGCTTTCCGTAGTTTTTTCAGTTCGTTCTTGACTCTGTCGCAGCTCTCGCATTTACCCAGCATAATTTAGATTTCTTGGATTTATTTTGACGCAAGTTTTTTACTGATTTTCTTTTCATATAATTTCTAGCATATTTGCGATTCTTAAAAAAGTCATCTTTAATTTTATTTCACAATTTTCCATTTAATACCTATTTTTACTTATATTTCGATAAATATTATTA
Organism: Druceiella hillmani; assembly: GCA_039881145.1. NCBI lineage: Eukaryota > Metazoa > Arthropoda > Insecta > Lepidoptera > Hepialidae > Druceiella > Druceiella hillmani. Next base: position 103,910,648 of record JAYKKI010000001.1, on the reverse strand, counting down.
TTGTCTCACTTTGCGTTTTAATAGTTCTCTCCTATATCTTCACAGCGACACCCAAAATCAATATCCTTATTGAATACGTTTTCACGCTAAAGTAATTTATTAATTTGCACAACGCTAATTTGCAACATTCACGCGCATGCACCTACATCAACGATGCCACGGATAAATCAGATACTGCACGAAAAATACGTACAGATATGTTCTATCCGTTATAGGCTCAACCATTGTTAACACATTATTAGTCTTGTAGTAATTAGCGATATAAATGTAAAGGTATTTTTTAACACAACAAAGTTTGATGGGTTCAGTTCTTAACGAGCGAATAGGCGTTTTCACTTCAAAAAAGCAAATATTAACTGCACCATATGAGGGTAAAAATATAAAATACATATGAGGGTAAAATATAAAATTTACAAAATATTTTTTCATTTATTAAATTAAACTATAAGGTAGCTTCTTTAGTTATTTCGTTGCAATAATGGGAAGAAATTGCTTTTTCACACCGGCCAGAATAATAATTTTTTTTAATGCCTCTAGACACTTCAAATAAATATTTTCTTTTTCTTTTAAAAATTCACTTTCTTATATGTAATTTAGTAAATGGGAAAATAAAGTGAAAGCATTTGAACTACAAATTTCACAAACTAAGCTTTTATTTATCGAATCGAAAGCTTTTCCACAAACTTGCAAAAAAAATTCGTCTTTTTGATGTGGCTAAACCAAGGCGAGGTTCGCTGCGCCCCTATTTGCTGACGAAGCACTCGATCCTCGTAAAAGCAGGAGTATCGGCCCCATGTGTAAAGTTTATTAGCCCCGCGCTCCCGCCTGCTGCACTGTGCTTGCTCACATCGAGCAATGCGCATGCCCGGGGCGACCCGTAACGAGCCACTTCTACGGCCGGCGCTCACTGCAAGCAAACAAATTGATGTTGTATGCGAACGTGCGTTATCTTGACTTTTATGAATAGAGTACTTCTTGTGATTTTACAGATCAAAGAAAGTTGGCATTTTTTTATTTATATACCAATTAATGTTGAGCACATTTGCTAAAACTAAGAAATGGCGAGATAGGAAAACATTTTTATACTTGTAATTGTACAGCTAATAGGTTACTTAATATAATTTGAAGTATCTTTATCTACTCGTAATTATATACTATTTATAGACCAAAATATAATTTTTCTAATTTTGGTACTTTTTTCTATAATTCAAAGAAGTTTTCTTCACTGAGAAATGCAAAAGATTTTTAAATTATTTTTTAAGAACATAACATAAATATCAAAGGAATATAACATGCTATTTGCAAAAAACTCTCGTTGGAAGAAAAACTACGATTCAAATCTGAAATTGCCAAAGGTGAGCAAAAATATCGAGAGATAGTGTAGCTTTAATCACGTTTAGAGATATAATACAAAATACTATTTTTGACCGAGTCCATTACCATTCTAGGCTTAATTCCTATATATAATTAGAAATATGCTGAGACTGATATACTGAGAATGTTATGAAATTTACTGAATTTTTCGCACTCCTATTTCAAATGTGTCGACACAAAAATGGCGGCGCGGACTTTTAAAAAGTTTAAAAAGAGCATGATGACGAAAATCGAGAGAAATCACAGCTTTCATGACATTTTGAGATATAGTGCAAAATAATATAAGAGTTTATGTTACAGATCACAGATATTGAAAATGTTTTAAAAATGTAATAAAATTAATGAAAAAGATGCTATTAGTACCAAATTAACGTATTTTTTGAGAAATACATTCAATTTATTTTGTACTTAAGATGTAGAATACTGATTTTACTCCACTGAAAACATTTGTGCGAAAATTGAGGTAATTTTTTTAGATTACAATTTTTGCAAGAGAAGAAAAAAGAATGGTGCTGTAAACGATTGTTACTTTCTAAATACTTTTGAAAATTTTTAAACCTTGAAATATTAGTATACATTTAACCCATTTCAAAAAAATGATGAAACTTTTATATAAAAACTTTGAAAATTTTTCGTTTTATGTGAAAGTTAGTATAAAATATACTGCTTCGTTAATTCTTATTATTATTTTTATTCACATATTACCATTGAAGGGGTAAAACTTTTACAATAAAAATTATACAATTGTTTTCTTAAATTAATATGACAGTTGTACCTTAAAGCATGAACCTGGCTCATTCTTCGTTTGCAAACTCGTATTTCTTATAAAGTACATAATTTCTATTGAACAATTTTTTAAATTTTATTATTATATTTATTTACTTGCCAGAAGTCTGCAAGCTTAATAAGAATGATCTCTCACAGCGATAAATCCGCAACCCTAAACTTAGTTTTCCAAGCTTGAAATAAAGTTTGATTTTCCTAGGGTTATTCACGAATATTTTGTCTGTATAATTGTACAATATTTTATATAGTTTCTGTTCTATTTTAAATTATGTATTTTAATTGCAAGGAGGAGTAATGAAATTAACTTTCGTTGTCAAAGTTTACTATATTTACGCGTTATAAACGCTAAGAAAGAGACTTTTTAAAACTACATGTAGGTGACTGGTCATAAGATTACGAGACACTTATTACCTTAAGACGGGTTCTAAATGCATAAGACGGTTGCCGGCCGTCGCCGGTCAACGGTGGAGCGGCGACTGGCGGTGGGGCGCGGCGGCAGCGGTCTCACCTGCGGCTGCGTGGGCGCGACCGGCGCCGGACCGCCGGAGAGATCGGCGGGCGAAAGTCGCCGATTGAAATATCTCACGGCCGCGGCCGCTGTGACATATTCTAATTATTTCTGGCGCCCGTCGAACCGCGGTTCGACCGAATTGCGCATCGGAGCCCTGACGCAGTAATCTGCTTCTAATCCAAATGCGTTTACGCTGTTTCATGATGGGTGTTTGGATCGTGCTTGCGCCATCTATCTGTATACCTAAATTACGCTAGAAATTCTAATAAATCCACCATATACATAAATATATAACCTTTGAATTGTTTTTAAGATTAGATATAAAATTGCTTTGTTGAAAATTTACTATTGATAAACTGCCTTAGAGATAAAAAGTTTCTTCATTCACTTCGAATGATATAATGGAACTACGAAGGAACTACGAAATATTATTGATATAAGGTACTGTATAATTTTCAAATTACACGCGTTACGTTAACAGTAGAACTGAATACGATGGAACTACGAAATATTACTGACATAAGGTACTGTATAATTTAAAAATTACACGCGTTACTTTAACAGTAGAAATGAATATGATGGAATTACGAAATATTACTGATATAAGGTACTGTATAATTTAAAAATTACACGAGTTACTTTAACAGTAGAAATTAATATGATGGAATTACGAAATATTACTGACATAAGGTAATGTATAATTTAAAAATTACACGAGTTACTTTAACAGTAGAAATTAATATGATGGAATTACGAAATATTACTGACATAAGGTACTGTATAATTTAAAAATTACATGCGTTACTTTAACAGTAGAAATGAATATGATGGAATTACAAAATATTACTGACATAAGGTACTGTATAATTTAAAAATTACACGCGTTACTTTAACAGTAGAAATGAATATGATGGAATTACGAAATATTACTGATATAAGGTACTGTATAATTTAAAAATTACACGCGTTACGTTAACAGTAGAAATGCAATATTATTCGAATGACTTACGATTGCTAGCGCAATGAGAATGTTTAGAATCGAATTATTACTTCTCCGGATGTCTGAACATATCTCAGTATCAAAAAACCTTTTATCACAAATTTTATAGGAAAGTAAGTTCTAAGAAGTATTTCAACAGTTTCTTCCACACCGTGATTAGGAAAACTGCTTTTACTTGAAAACTGTTGCTAAAATTTTAATTGGTTTACTGTCGTCTTCTAGCATAGGAGCCGCTACAAGTTATTGAAATTCACTTTAACGTTTAATTAATCAATATATAAATTACAAATAAAGAAAATTATTGCTGAAATTGCATTATACCTTCATTGTGAATAAATTTCTATACGTTTTAGGTTATTTAAATTTGCAAAAAATAAAATGCCAAAGTATATTATTTATTTATATTTAATATGCATAGAGTTTACGTCAAATATGATCAACTAGTTTCTGCTAGTGAATTCGTTCGCGTAGACTATAGTAATATAGGCTAGATTATTGTAGTCTACGTGGATTAATCCAAAGTATATTTATCTCTGTTCCATTTTTCTTCAAAGCCGACTCGCGTTCAGTGGTAACTTCGTGATCTGGTTATGAAAGGAAGAATATTAATTATACTTTCCCCGAGAACCAGGCTCGGATTTAGGAGTTCGGGATACACGATGTCATTCCATATAAGCTAATATCAAACTCACAAACTTTTCCCTACACACACTACTAGATGATAAAGTAATAATCTAAGGAATGTTATGAAATACGTATATTATCCATCAAGAAATACTTAAGATTTCAGGATAAAAAGTTAATTCCAGCCATAGTCCCTTTGTATGTCAAATTTCGTGTAGATGCGTTCAGGATTTATAAAATTACTCATTCATACATCCATCCATTCATATATTTATCGAAACTTTCGCTTTTTCAGTATTTTTGTTAAGATACATTAAAAAGTGAATTTATCAAAATTATCAAGTCCTCTTCCACCATGGCTGCAGGAAACTTAACGATAGGTTCAAGTATTTTGATAAACTTATTTTATATATTTTCTGGCCACCTTCATAAATGCTTATATCTAAAATTCCTGACTCCTCATGAGTCTAAACTAGCAGTTTTCACATTACTTTTACTCGTTTTTGTAAAATAGATTTTGATATGTTTTTTTTAATATAACCTTATTCCATATCAAGAAATACATATTTTCAACAATAAAATTTAATTTCAAGGCTGACACTGATGAGGTACCATATATCGTTAATGTTTAGAAAAAAAATTATTTTAACCACAAACATCAGGACAATTTTAACCACAACGTCAGCGTTTGAATAAATATAAATTTAAATCGCAGCTAACGTCAATTACCAACTAACTGTAAAGAACGCTTAATTAATTTCTTACGGGTTGTCAATTATCAAGTATGCGAAATATGTTTTTGTGTGCCTCCAAAGCTGTCATTAAGTTTACAAGTATAAATATTTTTTTGTTAATTTGCTTTTAAACTTGGTTATGAATCAGCCGGCAATTAATTAAATAATTATGATATTCGGCGAAAAAAAGGCGTGATTCAAGATTTAGTTATTACAGTAATATTTTCCGAATTTTTAAATATTATTTATTTCGTTGTTAGCTTTGTATCTTCTCTATTAAATTTATATATTTTACGAAGCGTCTTGATATTCTTCTTATAATATTTTCATGTTTTTCTTATTTTTTCCTATTTTTGTGGTCATATTGATTGCGTGCTATATTAATTGATCTACACGTTTTTTATTACGTGATTTTTTCATATAAAAAGTATTAAGATTTTTTTAATATAAACAAAATTCTATAGCAGGTAGTGGTTATTGCCAAAACTATACAAGAAAATTTTATTTCGATAAAGTTACGAGTCTGCTAATGAATTTTAATTTAAAGCTTAATTCTTTACGGGTATACGTCATAAATTAGAATATTATGGAACAGAGAACTGAGAGAAAGAAAACCATTACGTGAATAATTAGTTCTATCCTTATCCATTTACAAAATATAAATTCTTAGCCAAGTAGCTATCCAAGCTTACTTTTCAACAAGCTACTTCTCAGTATGGACAAAATTATGTAGTAACGTTAGACTGAAATTTATCATCATAATTTTATTGGCAGGTCATTAATGTCACATCTGTAATCTGGTCTTACTAATCTGTCCATATATTCAGGAGTTTATATATATATATATATATATATATATATATATATATGTATATATATATATATATATATACATATATATATTTTTTTTTTTTAGACATTCCATTTCATAAAATGATGAGTACGTTACTTTTCACTATATTTAACTGCAGAATAGCTTTTGCTGTAACTCTAATAATAACATATACAAACAAAGGTAACGACTTGTAGTACAATCTCTTCAAATAAACTGTGAACCGCATAAATGAACGTATGCAATACAGAAAGCGAGAAAGCGCTGGCGCCAACACGCTAATATGGGATTTAACGAATGAAATGAATTATCGTGTTAGTTCAAAGAATCTAGGGTACGACAATAATTTTTCTTTTTAATGAATTATTAATGAGAATATATTATTGATACATCCATAAAAATTAATCCATTTAGATTTAAAGCTTAAGTCTATTAGATATACATATATCATTAATATTATTGACTTATAAATGAGTATGTAAATTTTCTTCACAATAAAAAATGTTACTTTTTTCTTTAATAATAATATATATGCAGTTTTGCATATGAAAAGTTATGATTTAACTGTCGAAAGGAATTTACAACTGAAGATATAATATTGGCTTTTATAAGAAATGCATAGACCATTGTTTATATGTTGATATAGTTTTATATCAAATAAGTGAAATACTTAAACAGCCTTTAGCGACATTAAAATGGAATCGTAACGTTAAATTTACTGCCACCGTAGAACCTCTTGGGAAATTTAATGCTGTCAACTTTATAATAGTTGTAATAAAAGCGGTCCGTTAGTAAACACCTGTGTGTCGATTCTGCATACTTAAAGTTTATTACTTTAAATCTAAATATACTTTTCCGACATGGAACATACAGATTTGATTAAGTTTATTTTCTTTTTTTTTCCTTTAACCATGTTGTACCTCATAAGTTTAGGCTTCCTTCATTTTATACCTTTCTTCTCGCTTTTATGCTTTTTCTGGCCAATCCACCCCAGTCGTTTTTCGATGTCATCATACCAACGTATATTTGGCGGTGAGCGCTTTTTGCTCCGCGGTCTCCAGTCCATTAGCTTTTTACAACACTAGCCCTGCTTTTTTGCAACGTGGCCGGCCTATTACAACTTAAGCTTCGCAACAAGTTTAATGAGATCTGTGATTCTGTTCTTCTCTCTGACTGGTTCCTCTTTCGGTCTATCAGAGTGACGCCCACCAGTTTCCTGCCATTCTGAGCTCCCAGGTTTTAGCTCCATAAGTTGTTAGCAAATTTTATGATCTAACAGAATTTTCATTTTCAAGTTGAATTTAGTTTTGGAGCAGGCTATCCACGCTAGTATTAAGCACTTGTCTATTTCGTTGGTTTGGTTTTCGTTCCACATAACGGCCTGTTGATTAAGATATACGTATTTCTGTACCCTTTTTTATAACGCTTTAATTTATCTTAATGTTCACGGTACTATTTGAACGATTAGTCAATCTTGCATTTGTCCAAGTTCATTTCCAACCCAACTTGCGCTTAAGCCTTTAATATAGGTTTAGAATTAATAATTAAGCCGAAGTAAAATAATAACTTTAATAGACTTTTGAATTGTACTTACATACCTGCCAGCATAAAATTCCATCATTTTGCCAAAACCTTATTTCATGACACTACATATGGAGTAATAGTTTTCACTACAACTAAAATTTAGTTTAACAGGAATTTTGTATGTAATGAATAAATAAATTTGCAAGAGAAAGCAGACATGCACTAAATTTTAAATGAAATTAGCGATAAATATGAATTAAATTAAACTACGTGATGTAGTGTTATTTCTACTCTCTTTAAGTTCTTTACCACGTCCTAGGTTTCGTTGTATTACAACATCTTCAGGTGGGATATTAGCAAAGATTAAATTTTTGCTAATATCCCACCTGAAGACGTTGTAATACAACGAAACCTAGGTCATGGTAAACAACTTAAAGAAAGTAGAAATAATAATACGTCACTTAGTTTCATTTAATTGTGAATTGTCAAAAAATATTCGATGTGTTACTATATAATGACGAAGTAAATTGTTCATAACGATTTGTATCAAACCTTATTTAGATTTTAATATTTAAACTGGTATTCTGCCACGTCTTCGCTCACGTGTTATCCATTTTTATCAATTACGTTTGTTAGCAGTCAGTTGTGTAGCAGTTAAATTGGAATATGTGATTAGCAAAAAAATGTATTTCTCCAAAGAAATGTCGAATTTCTTTTATATAAAACTCAAGAGGTTGGAATTTTTTCAGATAAAATTTATCAATGTGAATCGTTTAATCTGGGCTTTAGATGTTAGCAAAATGGTGACTGTAATCTTGCCAGGAAACTGTTTCTGGTAAAACCTAGTAAAAGATAGACCTAGTTTAAGATGGAGACCTCGGAAAAAAGGGACTTCAGAGTACTAAATACTAAGAATTGGTGCTCCAAGCGGCGGTCCAGAGTGTAAAAGAAGGCCATGGGTCACAAAGGTCTACCGTGCCATTAGATGATGATAAAAACATGTTTGCATCATCAAAACAATGAAGTATTGGAGTTTTCATATATTAGTGACCTACAATTTACCTACCTACGAGTTTTCATATATTAATTACCGACTTTATAATATCGCTGGATTATTTTCTTTTTTTATAACTTAGTATGTATAATAATATATTTTCTATTTTTATAATTTACCATGTAATGAAAACTTTATTTAAGTTTTTATAGTAATTTTAAAGTAACGTAAACACAACCATAGAAACAAATATACTGCCAGACAGACTGAAAGACAAAAATTTTAAAAACTTTTGAGACCTCATATTCTTTATCAAGTTTTAAAAAATATAACAGTAAAACTTTGATCTTCATCCGTGTAACAATTTTTACGAAAGGGGCAATCAGGCAAACGAACAACAAATAACAAAAATTTTAAAAATCATGATATTCTTTTCTATAGTACATATATTTATAGACTGTAAATTTGTTTTCTTTAAAAATATCTAATGTAAAGAATATCTTTAGTTAAATCTGTTTTCATAAAGTTCATAAAAGCTTCCATTCTTAAAAAACATTTGTTTTTCCTTTTTTTTTTACTTTAATCGACTTTTTTATTTTGTATTTGAAAGGAGAAAACCAAGACTTTAGTTTTAAATCGACAATAAAAGCGACAGACATAAAAGTGATATTACTTTTAAATCGACAATAATCTAGTGAAAAAACATACGAAGTAAATAGTTTAGAGCAGAAATTACGAAAATATCATATTAAAAATATTGTCGAAAAGGAACTTTAAAATATTCGTACCTTGTAAAATATTTTGAATAAATGTATCGATTTTTCTTAAAACTGATCGTTAAATAAAAATAAATAAAAATCACGCGTAGCCTGCTATTATATCTTGGCGATTTAAGAAATCTACTGAGAATTATATTACTTATGAATGATATGATTACGAAAATACGATTAAATCGCCATATGCATACATTAATCACAGTACTTTAAAAAAATAATAGATTCTAAAACTCTACCCACGAATTTAAGTTAATATTAAAACTACTAAACGCAAAGGTATATATTAAAAATACATATAAATTATGTGCCGCAATACTAATTTTAGCCACTTACCGTCACTAAAGCGCACACTTATTTACTATTATGTCCGTTGATCGAAATCTTTATTGAAACATCGGTAAAGGCAATAATACCAAATCGGCCGCACGAAACGCTGAGCCACATGTCGGTAGAGACATTATATTTAACGACAATAAAATAAAAATATTAAATCAATATTCAATGGCAGACATAATAATATCACATAAATAAAATAAAAAAATAAATAAAACTCGGCTTGAGTGGCCGTAATCCACTCGGGATCTCGTACAGCGACCCACGCCCTCGAATTCCTTCCGTTTACTGACTTTTTTTTATTTAAATGCGTGATGTTTGTTATTACTTGCCCGCTTTCAACTTCGTTCGCCCCATGAAAGTGTGTAAATCTGGTTTTGTTATTACAAATATTTTGAAGGAATGAAAAGTATCTTAATGTTGCTTTTATCTAAGATGCCGTGCCTCCATCCGGGGGATTGGGGAGGATAGGGATCGTTGGACATAAAAATAAAGATACAGATAACGTTTATATATACAAATACGTTATTGATATAAAATAACAGGACGTACGCCTGTTATACGAGATACTGTTTATAAAAGAAAAATTCAAAACAATGTCGAACAACATTAACTAAATAAAAACGGATAAAATGTGTGACGGAATACGCATAAATTAAGGTACCGTAGTCACATCACAAAAAATCGGATCAAATATTTGTTATAAATTCTTATATTGTACTGACAGATACCTATAAATGTCTGTGTTAGCTGACTAATGATTGCAATACTCCGACAGCTTGATTGCGTATTGTGTGATGTGCTTGGTATTGCGATTCGTCGCCGGAATTTAAAAAAAATAAATATTGTAAAACATATTTTAGCTTAATTACATTAGCAAGGTCAATCGACTAGTGTTTTATAAGACAATACTAATGAAGTTGAATTTCTCATTTGAAAGTACTCTCAAAGCTAATTTTTTGGATTTTTCGATATTTTTACGGTATTGTTTGAAAATAAATCGAGGGCAATGTGTCCCACATTGCCAACTTAATATTTTTTTTAAAATCAAGTTGAGGAATGAAAAGTAAAGGTAGTAAATGGAACTGGAACCTAAACTTTATAATGAAAGACTTTTGTAACAATGTCCCACACAATGGGATAGGTTTTTTTTATATGCCCACTATTTAATGAAGGGATATCTTAAAAAATGAGAAAAAAAACCTTTTACTACATAAAAATCGTCACATTTTCCTGAAGCACATAACTTTGAACATATTTTTAAAACTTTACAAATTATAGTTATGATGCGATAGACAGATGGGTACATATTGATGAAATTGTAAAAATTTTTACGTTACAAAGGAAACCAAACATCAAAATTTCAATTTTTAATTAATTTTTATATATTTTATTTTTAGACATTTACGTATTTATGAACTATTTTATAATACCAATATTAATATATCTATATTTATGAATAGTCAATATTTACATTAAGTCAGTGATTCGTCTGTGCCTAAAACCTATTTTTTGCTAAGTATTTTGAAAATAAAACTCAAATCAAACAAATTATTATATTAGTCTTCTAACTTATTTCAGAAACGTAACCAAATTTTCTTTATTAATAATTTACTTCAAAACTACGTTATAAATCAGTTATGATAGAATAAATTTACAGTGTCTTATTATATTCGATTTTAAACACACGAAACTATATAAGTCAGGTTTTATTTTGATGTATAAAATGGAAGATATATAATATTACTTTCTTTACAACCCACCTTAGCACTTATGAGACAACAACTTAAAGCAAAAAGTGTATGTTTTAGCTTACACTTCAATTATAAAAAAATAGTAAAATTTCAAAAAAAATTCATCCGATAAAATTTATCAATACATTGATACTTTTCATTATCTGTGTAGACGTTGTTTGCGTTACACACGGCGTTGTTCAACGAATTACCATCTCTAGACATATCGAACAAATGTAGGAGTAGGTATAACTGTGTATTTATTGAGAGAAAATACTGACTAAGCTCTGAATAAATTTTCACCTTTTGTACATTAATAAATGATTAAAGTTTTCAATACATATTTTAAAAAGTACTTTAAATAACATCAAAATTGACAAAAGTTTTTCATATAAATCGTCAAAAATATATATCTTGCGCTCGAAAAACTTATCATGTGGTATCTGATTGAACTTAAAACTAATTGTAATCAATATGATAGATAATTCAAAGGATTAGTAAACGACTAACTTTTTGTGTCACCCAGAGCAAAAATTAAGTTCGTATAGGTACTGCTAACATATATAAAAGCCTTTTAAGTTTTTATAACATTTGTGATACATGTAGATCATTGATTGGATTAAATAAATAGTTGTAACTTTAAATTTCAAAAGTGTCATAATATTAGTAAAAATTCATATGATTACAATTGCCCACATGAAGATGCTTTCTTACAATGACAACTAGGTCGTGGTTAATAATTTAAATAAAGTAGATATAATACTACATCACTTACTTTCATTTAGTTGTGAATAAAAATTAAGTAAAATTCATACGATTGTCAACTCGATAAACTTGTGAATAGTATAAACTTTGCTCTCAGTTGAAAAATAAATAAAATTAATATAAAACAATTTTTTCCTATGTAATAATTGATATGAATTATTTAGATGCATTTTCAAAAAATATTATACCTAGTTATCAATAAGATTTTCCATGATCTGATAAAAGAAAAAATTTGGATATTTATGACTTTCAATAATAAAAAAAATAGTACTAACAATTAAATGAAACTACGTGACGTAGTATTATTTCTACTTTCTTTAAGTTTTTTACCCCGACCTAGGGTCCGTTGTATTACAACATCTTCAGGTGGGCTATTAGTTCTTTGCTAATATCCCACCTGAATATGTTGTAATAAAACGAAACCTAGGTCGTGGTAAAGAACTTAAAGAAAGTAGAAATAATACTACATCACGTAGTTTCATTTAATTGTGAATAATAAATTTCTACAAAATTAACGCCAAATATATTCAATAACTGGTACTAAATTAACTTTTTCATCACATTGGTTAAAGTGAACGATTCAAGAAGAATCAACACCTTTTACAGATTACAAAATATAAATACACGGAGTAAACTCAGTATATTCCCTTATACGTTAATAAATATCGACATTCGATATTCGACTATGATGTCAACATTAAATATTTATGTAACTCCTTACTCAGGAAACATAAAAAGAAGTAAATATGAATTAAGAATCGATATATCATATCAAGACAGTTACAACATTGTAATCTTCTCGAACCGACGTAAAGGAGTGGTCCACGAGATGTAATATAACCTTATGACTCAATTACACAAATATACAATCGATAATATACGATTTATACTTTGTCTTAAAGATTAATGTAACGACCTCTGCAGATATATTTGAAAAGAATTCATATTTTACAATATTGCGAAGATTTATATACACTTCAGTTGATTGTATTCAATAACCGAAGATTGATTTATTTTTCAATAGATGTAGTAAAGCGTGATGTCATTGTCACCTACTCGTATCTCTTCTTAGAAATAAATGATGATTGTGTCATTTTGCGTGGAAATTGCAAAGATCATTGGAACTTCCAGAGTATATTTTGAATCATCTGTTATTAACTTCCTTATTGAAAATTGCCCCCTAAAATTGATTTATTTTGAACGTACCCATCTATGAATATTTATTTAACATAGTGATGAGTAAAACGTTAATGTTATATTCTTAGAGGGAATAAATTTACATTTTAAATGTTTGGTGTACAGTAACATTTTATTTAATTTAGAAGCATTTGATCAGAATTGTCTGCAAAAATCTAATTTGGTCATAAGCGAATCGTATAAAACTACATCTTCAACAGTCCTGGTGAGTGATATTTCTCATGATATCATGAGACTTCACAGCACAGAGTCGTCAATGTGGTGTGCTGCGTTGATTACAAAGCATACGGCCTTTGACTGTGAGGCGCAGCGCCAGGACACAGGCTCGATTCCCTTTCGTAGAGCGTGGCTGGATTGGTGTTCTGCAAGATATTGCTCTTGTATCAAGAAGTCCGCCATGTGTATCAATTAGATACATTAAAGTATAGGACCATAGGTAAACGTAGAGTTACGTAAAATCTAGTATTGTATTTTATTTGTTACAAAGAAAATATTCGAAATGTTATCATTTTACTTTTATTTGTCGTTAAAAGTAAATCCCATGTTTAAACAGCATTTTTTATTTCCATGACTTTATGTCACCTTGCATATCTTGAATTGATATATATTATCCCATATTCATAAACTTGTTAAGGAAACTGGTTTAATTTGGAGATGAATAATTAAAAATAGGAACAAAGTTATCAACATCAATGCTTAATACACGCTATGAAAAGAATAATTTCTATGTTATACTGAAAACCACAAATCTTTTTTTAATAAACAAAAATAATAACAAATAATTTATAATATGACGTTCCGCACTTTCATGTATTTCTAATTCCATCTTAATTTTTTCGAAACGGGTGAAAATTCAGTTTTTCTATTTTGTATCATCAACGTGTTATTTTGATATTATATGTACAAAAAAACATAAAAAAACAACAAGGTAAAATTATTAAATCCCTCTATCTACATCCTCAGCCTCTACACAATGAAGTAATAAGAGATAGTTAAAAATTATATGTTGCATTTTCATCAATAATACGCCTTGGCATCTTAAGATGACCCTTGTCATGATTAATCTCTTTATTAGCGTTGGGATTCACTTAATTCTCATTGAAAGATTCTATATCTCATTTCTATAATAACAGTAATTATGTATTTCATAATATCTGCCTAACGACTCAATCTCTATTCAAATCACAAATAAATGAAACTACGATAAATAGTTTTCACCAGAAGCAGTTTCCTGGCAAGATTACAGTCACCATTTTGCTAATATCGAAAGTCCAGATTAAACGATTCATATTGATAAATTTTATGTGAAAAAATTCCAACCTTTTGAGTTTTATATAAAAGAAATTCGAGATTTCTTTGGAGAAATATATTTTTTTGCTAATGACATATTCCAATTTAACTGCTACACAACTGACTGCTAACAAACGTAGTTGATAAAAATGGATAACACGTGAGCGAAGACGTGGCAGAATACCAGTTTAAATATTAAAATCTAAATAATGTTTGGTACAAATCGTTATGAACAATTTACTTCATCATTATATAGTAACACATCGAATATTTTTTGACAATTCACAATTAAATGAAACTAAGTAACGTAGTATTATTTCTACTTTATTTAAATTCTTTACCATGACCTAGGTTTCGTTGTATGACAACATCTTCAGGTGGGCAATTAGCAAAGATAACGGAATCCTCAGAGGGCAATTAGCAAAGATAACGGCATCCACGACCTAGGTTTCGTTGTATTACAACATCTTCAGGTGGGCAGTTTGCAAAGATACTGCCCATCTTTGCTAATTGTCCATCTGAAGATGTTGTAATAAAACGAAACTTAGGTCGTGCCAAAGAATTTAAATAAAGTAGAAATAATACTACATCACGCAGTTTCATTTAATTGTGAATAATGAATTTCTACAAAATTAACGCCAAATACACAATCTCTATTCAAATCGCATATGAGCCAGATACTTCCTATATTTTATGTAATTTGTCCGAAAATTAATTTAACAACGATTTATAGATCATAAATTTAGGCGAAAATTATTACTAAATGAAGAATATATGCCATGAACGATACAATAGATTTAACATAAGCTCTTAAGAGTCTCTCTTCTCTTGTTAAGAGTATAAATATTTCATTCAAGTCATTTTTCACTATGTAAATACATTGCCAATTATAATTTTTATAGGCTTGAAATTATCTTGAATTTCGCAGTAATATAAAATTTAGAGTAACCTTTATAATTTTGAAATTAACTTTTGATAAATTTTTGCTAACACTTTTTTTCATAATTTTCTTAAAGCAGTTTTAGAAATGTTTTGCGGACTTTTTCAGTTTGTATCTAGAAAGTAAAATTGTAAAGAAATAATTTGGAATCTTATTGTCTCTCTTCTTAAATTAGTACTGATATAATGTATTATAATATAGCAGTGTAAATTAAAGTGAAATTAACACAATAAATTTAAAAATAATAGTTATTTTGATACTTGTCCACTCTACAATTTTCATAAATTTATTTTTTCTAATTTGTCAATTATTTTCAGTTTTCTAATATCAGTTAATGTTAAAAATTTTCGGGTATTATCTATCCAATCAAATTGGGTTCTAATATAATTTTTTATTTAAATACACATTAATAAAAAAAATCAGGAAGATAAAAGATATAAGATGTTGTCACATTAGGACGCCGCATTATAAATAAACTTGAATCCAAAGTACGAAGCTTTTATCTTTCAAACTCTTACTTGAGATAATGGTACAACAATACCCTATTGTTTTTCATAGCATAACTTAGAAATTTAATATAATTTGAATGTAAACACATACTCCAATACAAATAATTTAATGAATCATACACATAAAAAGTAGAAAATATAGTCATAATAGGATGCCATAAAAGAGAATAAGTTGGATTCAAAATTCGAGGGTTTGAGTTCTCAAGTCATTTTTCGTGTAACAATTTAAACATTTAATACCATTTGAATATCAACACACATTCATCACAATTCAAATCATTTAAAAAATTAAAAATATAAAAGCTTCCAATATATGTACAGTAGGATACCCCGATATAGATCAACTCGGATCCGAAATGCAACGATTTGAGTTCTCAAGTGCTTATCCGAGACAATGACATAATATCACCTTATCGTATTTCGTGTAGAAATTTAAATTTTTTACGTTTAAAACTTTACTACAATATAATACTCATTCCATTTATAAAAATATGTCTAAATTTTATGACAAGGTCGCATAAAAAAAATAACCAACGTGTATGCCACAATTCCAAATGCAGAACGATAGAAACTTCACGACCACCATAAAACAAGATTGGCCTACAGCGAAGTCGCATTCACATGAGACACAGACGTCAGTAAATAAAGAGACTTCCTTGTCTGCATAATATGCATAACGGTGGCAAAACGGGGCATGTGAAACTTGAAAGTGGTTCGCCCTCGCCAGCCTTTCCGGGTCGGGTCGTCTTAAATTTGTACAAATTTTATGACGCATAATTTATATTCACACCTTTTCCAAGATACCGTCGGAGCACATAGACGTCAGAAGGCTGTTAGGGATATTCTTATGAATAATAATTTATTTATTTATTTGCTTCAGACTTTAATATTGCTGATCTATTATCTATATTGATATTTCTTAGTGAACTATAATAAAAAGGTGGAAAACTTCAAAAAGAACGGTGAATTTTTAAAACTCTTAACGTGAAGGAACTGACGATGCAAAATTTAATCAAATTGGGTTGTGGTTCGTGCATCGCGTCTTCTGAATCTCGTTTGAAATGGAATTGATAATATGGACTGTCTAGTGCGATAAATATTTAATATTACCTAATGTAATTTAGTAGAGAGATATATATATTATCGTGAATATCTAAAAAAGTACAACATCTAAAAACATTATTATTTTCATATGATTTGTCTGTAGACTTCTAAGATTCTGTAGATTCGTAAATAAAGAGAGAGAACTATCTCTTTGTGCATTTTTCTGTATACATATCTCCAAAGATATACTGTATAAAATTATGAAAAAAAACTTTTCACCCTCATAGCCCTTTCAAGCGATAAAATTAAATTATGGAACTTAAAACAATTCCCAGTCTTTAATTTGCCATTTCGAAAATTTTCATATAAACACTTTTTGTGTATGTTACTGCGATATCAACAGTTTTATAGGCATTATTACTATGCCAAAATTTAAGTTTCAACGTCAAGTGTTTTTTGAGAAAGCGGCAAGTGAGAGACGGATAGACGATAGACCCGTGAGTAATTTTATAAGAGTTCCGTTTTATTTTTGAGGTACGGAATCAGAAAGAATTACAAAAATGTAAAAATTAAAATTATGAAAACAAAATTACATAAAAATAACACATCTTTTCTGACTCATATTTGAAAAGATACATAATAAACTAGAAATCAGAATCCAGTGTTATCTGGATTAATTTCCGACTGGTGTTATTAAAATTAAGTAGCTCGGTTTATCTCGTAGGAAACATTCATTTTTTGAAAAAATCTCCGAGTTCCTAGTCAATTCCTAGTCTTCCTAGTCCTCTATCTGAGTCCCCAGTCACTATTTACCTGACCATCATCAGCTCCTTAAGTAGAGAATTCTTATGGATTGATCTTATAGCAACATTATTTTATCATAAAGTATATGGTTTATTGGTGAAAACAGAAAAAATTTGTTTCTATTATAATTTCTCTTAATATGCTGCTGCTGCAGAGTTTTTATTAAATATGGTGTGTAAATGTTATATTATGTGGTTATTGAAATGTGGTGTCTAGGTCCTAGATCTACCTAGGCATAAATATCCTTCAAGATCAAAATGTGATTTAATATTAAAATATTGAAAACCAAGTTTAGAAATTAAAAAACAAACAGAAATAAACAGTAAATTTTCCACTTTTTATGACAGAATCGATTACATAGGGTTTTTTTATTTTTTTGAATATATCCTTTCAAATTATCCCCAAAAAATCAATATCATGTTACTCGTATGGTCCAGTAAGATATATCTTAGAAGATCTACGAATTTTTCAAAGCAGTATTGTAATCTATATATCAAGAACACTTTTAATTTACGACATTAATTATCATGTCGTGTGTTGTAATTATCGTATAAAATTAATAATCCGTAGAAATTGTATGATTTTTTATATTAGAACAAAGATGAGATCTCGAATAACAAACTTAAATGCTTACTTTTGAAAATTGCAGAAATACGTCAGTAAACCGTCTGAATAATCCATTGAAAATTTAAATATATTAATAAATGACATTTATTGCAAGTGATTTTAACACTAAGAAATTTAATTCCATCTATCATAAACTCGCTATTGTTAAACAGTTCCATACATGAATATGAGTTCCAAACGTTAACACTGCAAAAATGCTAATGGCTATGCTGTCAAACGTACGAGTATTTAACGACAAGTTGCGAATAAACCATTCCCTTTGCCGACTCAGGAAATCGTAAAGTTCCATTATTTGATACAATTGACTAATGTATACTTAATATAAATTATTTCCATAGCTCACGTCCAAAAGCTTTTCCTGAATGAAAATCATTATAAACACATAATGACGCAGAATAGGCAAATCGAAATATCTAACTGCACCCATGCCCATTAATCTAAGCCGAAACACAATGACGCACTGAAAAACCGATCGTAAAAAAACAAGTAATTTTCTACTTTCGGTCGACATAATGGCGACACGAACAGAATTAATTTCGAACTTTAAAAATACATTAAATATTTTTCATCGTAAACATAAAATGTAAACTTTACTAAGCGTTGCCTCACAAATATAACTCAACCGCTAATAACTCGAATTGAAGGCATTGTGTAGATAATTTAGTGACGTTTATTTCGGCCGCATCGCTCGCCGGAGGTCCGTAATATTGGATTTCATTGTGTCAAACGCGAGCCGTGGGTGGGAGGAGCCGCGCTTACGATTTATCTCAATATTTATTAACGACAATCACAATATAGTGGAAATGTAGCATTCTACTTCCTACGTGTAATCCGATGGATCCTTTCTATTCGTTTATCGTCTATCGGCGCTTTGTTGCTCGATAAGTTGTAAGGTGAGTCGGTATACAGGCTGATTTGAGTGTAATTTATATACCCCCAGACGATAAACAGCGGTCGTGAGAGCCGAGACAGCGGCCTTTTAAAGATACTTTTATGGGATATCAAAAATAACTTCCGGATAACAATGTCACATAATTAATACCCGTGTAAGTCAATTGTATGGTTTTATTTGAAATTGTACAAATCATGTATTCGTTGTATGTATTATTGAATTCCCTTATTTAAGATTCAGGTAATATCATTAAAATTTGAATAACATTTTTTATTACAGAAAAGATATGTCTCAAGGATTCAAATTTTCCACCATTAACTTATTCAGTAATAAAACAAGCTTGATTCTCAGTCTACATACATTTTCTGTTTAATGATAGTGGTATTCTCTATGAGTATTGTCGGTTGATAATATAGTTTTTCGTTTTTAAGGGTTGCGTTACTTAAAAAAAAAAAGGTACCCTCATAAGATCACTTTGTTGTCCGTTCGTTCTTCTGTATGTCTGTCAAAGTCTTTTTCTTAAAAATGGCTTAAAATACCAAGATGAAATTATTATGGTAAACTGAGGTCTTATATTAATTAAAAAAAACTTTGGTTCACGTAATAAAAAATGTGGCCCTCGTATGTTCTCTTTATTACTTCCATAGTCTACCGCAATAATCATCAAAATAAGACTATGTTAAAAAAAAAAAAAATTAGCTTAAAAATCTATGAAGTACTTCCGGTTGACATACAATTTGAAAGTCGGCATAATATGAGTTCTTATAGTACAAGCAAGACAAAAAATAAAAAAATCGATTATTGCTTATTCCAAGTGGAATTATATATATATATATATATATATATATTTTGTTTTTTTTTTAAACGTACGAGAGAGTGTAAAATAATATAATATAATAAGAAATATATTTACATTTTTAACAATTAAAATTTTGTAAACTGTTTCATAAAAATACTATTTGTACGACTTTTCTTTTTACGACTTTATTTTGTACGACGTTTCATAAAAATACGAATATATACGGAACCTTCGTAGTGTAAATTTTACCCTCGGTACTTGTACTTGATAGGTTGTTATTCCATCTACGTATACAAATACATTATCCTAGTTCAATAAATTTTAAATCTCACATGACAATCGTTCATGAAGTTTTGAATATTACACATAATAGTTCATGAAGTTTTGAATATTACACATAATAGTTCATGAAGTTTTGAATATTACACATAATAGTTCATGAAGTTTTGAATATTACACATAATAGTTCATGAAGTTTTGAATTTTTTGCGTTTGAAGAAGAAAAATACATTTACCTTTATTAAACAATTATTGATTTATTTCATTTTGTATAAACTCGATAAGTTTTATTTCTTCTTTCAAGACAATTTCAATAACATATTTTCATTAAAGCATTTTCACAAACGATCACTAAGTTAACATTTATAGAATAACATGGAATATGACTCAAAGGGTTGATTCAACAACGGCTTGAGTGAAATATATGGTAGATGACAGTTAAACGGAACCCGTTGAAAAGGTCAATTTTTCATATACATATATATCACAACAAAGAAACTTGTGACATATTTTACAACCAGTGGGATTATTTTTTCCGGATAAAGTGAATTCTGAAAAACGTTTGAAAAAAAAAATATTCATGGTATATTTTCATTTTGTTTTCCTTTTGAACATAAAATGTACGATGATTTTTCAAGTTCTCTATCGAGTAATGGCCAATAGCGCATGAATTTCCTTTGTATTTCTCTGACAGCCTAAAGTACTATACTTGATATGACCCAAATACTTGATACGATGCATCTCGATTGCTGTAAAATACTAAACGTGAAAATCTGTAGAGTAAGAGATAATTTGTTATCATTTTTCTGAGATTATGGCGTAAAATACAATGTATAATAACGTAATAATAAGTATTCTTATTCCAACGAGACCTGAGTCGATAAACAAAAAAACATGAATATATTATAAAGTTTATTTACATTTGAAAACCTCAAGAAATTTTGTTTAAGTGATAAATTCATGAATCAAACCGAAGATAGACTATTTTATGATGATATTAGTCTCATTTTGCTAAATTTTTACGTGGTAAATTTATTAACGAAATAAGGCCAATATCTCAACAAAAAACGTTTCCGCCCAAGTTTTGAACATCATCCTACTACTTCCATACATCATGCAAGCCCGCCCTAAAGGTGGGCGTGTTTTCGCTCATACAAACGAGAAAGGCCGGCTTTATGCCATTCATCATCTCGATAAACATTTTCTGTGTGTATTTGATTTTAGCGTTTGGCTCGACATTTTCTCTTTGTACTTTAAATTGCTTAAAGTTAATTAATAATAATAAAATAATTATAAATTTTAATAAGAATACTAACTGAAGCAGACTTAATTTGAATAAATTTATATTCGATTCGATCCATGATTAAATATAGTTACCTCATTTTTCATGCGGTTTCTTGCCTCTTTTACTGGTCATCGCGGCGAGATGGCCACCCTCTTTTTTGTCAGCCGAGATTGGGATCATGCTGGTAGAAGTTGGATTTCTATATTGGCGAAGATCTCCAAATGTAACGTTTGACTCTGAAAGAAGCTAACACAATCGCCAAAGATCGTCAACTGCGGAAGAAGATAGTCAACGAGGTTCCGAACTGCATAGCATCCAGAACGATGTGTTGGCTAAGGAAACGGCCGTCCATCAGGTCCACTCATGCGGGATGCAAGAAGAAAAAAAGATTCGATGCAATGGTTCAAAGCCATATTTAATTTTGGTGCTTTACAAGTAATATGAAATAAATTTCAAATAATAAATAGTTAAACTATACATCTTCACTATCTTTCAATGAAACATGCAAAGTTCTCATAATGATATCTTCATTTATATTATCTTATAGGTACATTATCTTTCACGGTTTCCATCATAGAGAATTATCCTAATTATGTTATTCTTCTCCCATGGTCACTAAACATCTCCGCAATATCGCCAAACGATATCGATCTTCGGAGACGGTGTTATGTCGGTGGGAATACTCGGTTATAACCCATCAATAAGTAAAGTCTCTCTCTACTTTGCCCCGCTTAATCAGAGTTCCCCGACTTCTGTCACGTCGTAACAAATCCCGAGAGTTCCCCAACTTCTGTCACATCGTAATCGTAAATTTGTGAAATATGTTACAGCTCGAAGAATATTTAAAGGATTGCAGAAAGTAATAAAAATAAAAGGCATCGATTGTCCGGGAAATCTACATTATTATATGAAACGAAAAAAAAAATTCATTCATATTTTGTTTACGCCAATCTGGTTCCAGGCCATACAGCCGATTGTTGTGTTAGAAAGTCAATCTTTTGATGAACGCTATAATATCATCACACTGCAATAAATAGGGATAAAACAGTGCTAAATTGGTTCCTATAAATGAAGACTATATATCATCACGCCACAATTTACCGAAACATTTTAGCACTGTTCTACTCCTAAAAATTGTAGTGTAATATTGTCAATTAGTGACACACAGTGCCAAGAGGTTCAATGATAAATAAAATAATTATTGCTAAATTTCATATTCATAGACGTTGTGATAACTTCTGAATGCCGATGTAAATAAATTTCACTGTTGTCAAGAAATATATTTAGCTACAAAAGTTACTTTGGCGCTGTGTACTAATTATTTAAAGTTAAATTACCACAAAGGTAATTATTTTGCCTTGCGTATATTTGCGTGTTTGCCCAACTACGACAATATTTTGACCTGGCGGGAAATTCTGGCGGATGGAGCGTTTGTGCATGGGAGGAAGTTTACGATTTCCTAATACCGGCGAAGCCGCAGGAAAAGGTGGTAATAATATGTTTCCTTTATTATAATACTTTTACTTGGCCAGAACCATGTACCTGCGATGAAACTTACAATAATTTTAAAATGACTTGTCCACTTAAATCAAAACTCCGTAAGTTAAAACCTATATTTGCATTAATATTTTATTAAGTTATCCTTCAGCTAATTCAGAGAAAGGAAAAAAATGTTTAATTTTGTCTCAAATATTTATTTCAAATGTCAAGAATGTATTGCAAACGAATCGTATTTATTACATTAATTTCGCAGAAAAGTACTTAATAAGGAGATCTCTATTTGAATATCATAAATCTCTATTTGTGGATTTTATCACGGTTTGTAAGATATAGAATTCAAAGTCACTTTCAAATGTAACTAAGTTTTTGGATGCTGGATCCATCAAAATCTAGATTAAGTTCGTAGAGAGACAAAATTAATATTTTCAAAACCGCGACGGTTCAAAATAAATACCTAAAGTAATTACACAAACTATAATAAAGAACTTTTCAAATTCTATAACTTCATCTCAATTTTTTTCCACTATAAAAAACGGCCCAATTTTAAACACAATATCAAGTGCACCTCCAGAAAACGTCATGTTATTCGGATAAATGACTTCCTGAGAAATACGTTAGACCCTACAATTTGGTGGTCATTAACTAAAATATGGGTACTTATTAATTTTTTTTTATAAGCGTAGGTAGGTACGCCATTTAAACTTAATATATAGAGAAGGTCATACTACAAAATTAACCGCTAATCAATAAAGTAAATAATTTCCAACATAGTTAATTAAATGGCGCTGTATTGTTTTGAAGAAATTATTTATGGAAAAAATACTTGTAATTCCTACACTGTTTTTCATTGTTATTTTGTTCCTTAACTAAATAAATAATATACACCATACAAAATTCTACGAAATTCCTCGTCTGGCTCTTGCCACAAACTTTTTTCCTTTCAGTTATATTTATTTTATACGTCTGCGGTAATATTAAGTGTTATACACATTAAATATGAACCAACTATCAAAAAGGACCCCAATTACGAACACGCATCCGAGTGTACTCGTATTTACTTTATTGCGTCGTAAATCCCGACACTCCTGGGCTCATTAGTCACGTGCTCATGCAGAGTGCAGTTGACAGGCTCCGCAGACGTGAAGGAGAAAGTCACAACTTTCCTATTTCGACACGAGTAGGTGTCGACACAATTCAGTTATTCTTATAATACCATACTTAAGCTCTTATCCAGTGTTGAGGATTAATAGATATATACCTATATATATAATATATAATCCTATATATATCTATATATATACATTAATAGATATTAATAGATATATATAGATATATATAGGATTAATAGATATATTAATAGATATATTATCTAATAAAGCGTACAGTTTATGAACAATTATTTTAACTTAACCAGGGAAATAATTAGTAGAGCAACATTTACGGCCTGCGTCGATATAATTTCAAAATTACTGTACCGATTAAGTTGAAATCTGGAAAGTGGTTAATAAATTTTTTAAAAATCATATATTTTCTCGCGAAACTTTTACGGTTTACTTCGGTTTCTACGGTTAAAATAGAGTTTTCAACATTTTGAGATTCTGGCTGCAACAAAATATATATTTATAAAAATATATCTCTACATCCGACTTCTGTTTCTACGATTAGTATGAGGTTTGAACATTTTGAGATTCCGGCTGCAACAAAGTATACATTTTCTGTATATCCAAAACATCATTGCGAAGTTGATGGAAACTGAACATTTTTTTTAACAAAAATTATATTCACAGTTTAAAAAATAATTGGAGGCACAAATGATACTGAAAAAAAATTATTGAAATGGGTTATTTTACGATTATCAGTTTAATTTAAATTTCTTACATTGATGAAACTTGTATACATTTCTTTACAATTTTCGTGCACAAATTTCGTGCTCTAAAGTTCTGAACAAACTTTTATTGCCCTCGTTATGTCATTCATCCGATTGTCTGTTTGTCCTTATATTTTTGTTTCTAAAGTATAATACTCGTCAAATTTCCATACTCTGTAAAATGATAACCCCTGAATTGCAACCAAATTCAAATTTTGTAAAAATTCTATTTGGAACAAATATACAGATTATTCTGGGCAAACATTCATCCAGATTATCGTTCATACAGATTATTCTGGGCAACAAACTATATATATTTGTGTGTAAGTAAAGTGTCGAGAATGTAATAAAATGCTCAAAAATATTCTACTCAGTTTGATGCACTAAATCACACATAATAGAAACATTTCTTTTTACATTTATGTGCATATATGTTGTAACACTGAACGTGTCTTTTATTCTTCACACAACTTTTGTGCTTGAAACTTAGTAAATTTGAAGCTTCTATAGAAAAACGATTTTTTCTATTAAAATAACAATGTTAATAGTAATTTTTCAGGAATAGATGAGAATAATATTTATATTTTGGGAATTTATATATATATATATATATATATATATATATATATATATATATATATATATATATATATATATATAAATAGTTTAGTTTTTAAATTAAAATTTCAATTTGTAGTATCGATGATAAATGAATTTATATTGTTTCATTATATATCATTTTTAAAAGACGTATTGGATAATATATTTGCATAGTCATAAGTAATAATTATATTTGTGAACAGTTTACTACATACCCTTAAATGTTTGAACATTTCTTGTGTTTGTATTTTAATTATATAGAAGATCCTCACAGCAAGAGTTTCCGCACATGATAGTTATTTTCATATCTCTATGAACTATATTAGACGTAGGACTTCGCATAATTCCAATCAACTCAAGACATATGTATAATCGTAATAATCGAACATATACATTCGTAATAATATTTATTTGTAAAGGTGGATACACGGAGAAGATTTAGAGACGTGGGTAAATCGTTACATTCGTCGTTTATTAAACAATTAAACTAAAACGACCGCTACCGAAAATAATTAAAAAATATTTGGTATCACATTCATTACCTTGTATTTTTATGTGGTTCAGATCATCATACAGGATAATATAATCAACTGAATGTTGAAAAACTTAATCTGTCGCTTTTACTGCTTTTATTATACAGTTGCCATATACAGAACTAACCAAGAAGCGAACTCGGAATTAATAACCCAACAAAATTCTGTAAATTATCGTCGTGTCCTCGCTGAATTATATTGCTGTTATCCGGTGTTGTTTTTACAGTGACGGTTGAAGTGTTGCAAGTAGCGTTCTGTCCATTTTAATTAAAGCTATCAAAAGCGCATACTCTATGTAATATTGAGTATGTACATATATATTTTTATGTGGTTCAGATCATCATACAGGATAATATAATCAACTGAATGTTGAAAAACTTAATCTGTCGATTTTACAGCTTTTGTTATACAGTTGCCATATACAGAACTAACCAAGAAGCGAACTCGGAATTAATAACCCAACAAAATTCTGTAAATTATCGTCGTGTCCTCGCTGAATTATATTGCTGTTATCCGGTGTTGTTTTTACAGTGACGGTTGAAGTGTTGCAAGTAGCGTTCTGCCTATTTTAATTAAAGCTATGAAAAGCGCATACTCTATGTAATATTGAGTATGTACATATATATTTTTATGTGGTTCAGATCATCATACAGGATAATATAATCGACTAAATGTTGAAAAACTTAATCTGTCGCTTTTACAGCGTTTATTATACAGTTGCCATATATAGAACTAACCAAGAAGCGAACTCGGAATTAATAACACAACAAAATTCTGTAAATTATCGTCGTGTCCTCGCTGAATTATATTGCTGTTATCTGGTGTTGTTTTTACAGTGACGGTTGAAGTGTTGCAAGTAGCGTTCTGCCCATTTTAATTAAAGCTATGAAAAACGCATACTCTATGTAATATTGAGTATGTACATATATATTATATATTCAACCTGTCTAAATTATCTTTGAAATAACCAGAGGCAATAATATCGAAAATATATATTGGCGAGTAAGAACCAATGCGATTTTATTTAGTCTTAATATTCACCAACGGCCTTCATATAGATTACTTAGATTGCGATGTCTGTACGTTCGTAATAATTTTTAGAAGTATTGAATATATTTGGCGTTACTTTTGTAGAAATTCATTATTCACAATTAAATAAAACTACGTGATATAGTATTATTTTTACTTTCTTTAAATTCTTTGCCACGACCTAGGTTTCGTTGTATTACGACATCTTCATGTGGGCTATTAGCAAAAATATTAAACCTAAAATAAAGAAACCTAGGTCGTAGTAAAGAATTTAAAGAAAGTGGAAATAATACTACATCACGTAGTTTCATTTAATTGTGAATTTTTAGGTTTTTTAACCTAGCAATTTGAAGGAAAACTTCTTTCACATAGGTAGAACTCGCACTTCGGCAAATATATATATTTAAGGGTATTTAGTATTTCTATTGAAAAATTCTAATTAATAACATCATTTAAATTTATTATTTATTATATATTTTACAAGCCCAAAATATCGTAAATTTCTTGAAAACGATATTTAGAATCATCATATAGTTTTTCAGCAACTTTTAAATAAACTTTATTTGGCGCTGTTTTATTCATTATTGGGAGAAGGAGGGGGCCGTATCTTTTTGTTAACATTTTCACTAATATTTCTGAAACGATATTATACAAAGTTCTAAAAAAATAGTCCACACGACACAAAAATAAATTAAACGTTAATCGCAATTTTTGCAAAAAAATATTTAATTTGGTTCATTCGCCCCTCTAAAATTTTCGTATTAATAATTTTCAGTTAACATAGCTTATCACTGTGCCACGTTTTAAATTTATAAATAAAGCGGAGCCTGAGAAAAACTCAAATAGCACACAGACGGACTGACACATAAATAATATTACAAGTGTTCCGTTTTCTTTTTAGGTACCGAAACTTTAAATTACTTCAATTTATTTCGCCACACTAAAATTTTGGTATAAATAATTTTCAGTATTGCCTATTGAGTGTAGTTAACATAGCTTATAACTGTGCCACGTTTTAAATTTATAAATAAAGCGGTGCCTGAGAAAAACTTATATAGTACACAGACGGACTGATACATAAGTAATATTACAAGTGTTCCGTTTTCTTTTTAGGTATCGAAACCTTAAATTACTTCAGCTTATGCAATGATACGAAGTATTTATCAAACCGCTTCTGTTTTCTGATATTAAAATATCTTTTAAAAGTCACTAATGTTTATAAGGTTTTGCATTTTTGCATTTTCGCATGTTGTTTATTCAAGTTGTTGTCTACCTCAAGTTATCCTTTACTATTTTAAAACTTAGAGATTTATATTTACCATTATGGACCCTTAGAGGTTATAGAGGTCAAGACTTGCTAGCATCTATTAATGATTTCTACCAGTGTAGGGTGTTGCTTATAGTAAACACAAAACATCTTAATATTATGTTTTCATTATCATACATCTCATTTTTAATCCGTTTTTTGTCACGCAGCAGTCAATATTTAGATTGACATAGTGATATGATATGGTCATGTCAAACAGCTTTTTTATATTAAACCAAACGGTCAGCGATCTAAGAGTTCAAAACATGGTGCCACTGTTTCTACACGGGCTATTTCACTGGCCTAACTTGCTCATGAATATTACATTCGGCTTTATATAAGGACTTAGTCCATAAAATGAAAGTAGACTTTCTTAAATTTTTAAGTATTCCCTTGCGCCGATGGTTTGAAAAATGATGAGGATGTTTGGTTTTCACTTGGTTTTATGAGAATTATGTTTCAATTTGTATGTTTTTATTAACATTTTATTGTCTTTCTGCTTAGTTTTGTTGAACTTGTATCACAAAATTAACTGAAGAAAGTAAATTATTGGCAAATCAGTATTGAATTATAGAATTACATAAAACAGTAGAACGTAATGAAATTCAGAAGGAGTGTAACGAGTGATTATTTCCGTAACAAACGAGATCTGAAAATGCAAAATGGCCCTTCCGTTACAGTTATGGAATACAATTTTGAAAACGCTACTGTTTTTTTTATGTTATGAAAAAACAAATATGTTAGCGATTGACAATTAGGAAAGAACAAAAAATTAAATACAATTTGAAACTGTAACACCACATAGAAAAATGGAATATTCTTAATATATTAATAATAATAATATATATGTAGTTAATCTTTTTCTCATTTTTCAAACAAATGCCTAAAATGTTGGAGAGAGTTAGAATAAGTTGAACCCCAAATTGAAACTTAATCTTTTGGAAACGCACTTAAAAATAAAACAATATTTAAAATAATCTTAATTTAATTTTGAAAAAATATATCCAATGATATTACCATTTTGCATATGCGGGGAGGTCGAACATTTTTTAATAATATATTTACCGCGTGTTAATAAAGATCTCTACATTAAGCACCCGGTTAAACATTTCGTGCCAATTTGCCCTAAATTAGATAAACTAAATTATTGCGGTTCATTGTTTCACTAAAGAACCCTAAAAATACTTATAAAATGTAAAATTCAGTATTAGTATAAAAGAAAAATCAAACAGCGATTTTTATTCCAGTTTTCCTACGTATTACTAAAACCTACGAATTAAAAATATTGCTACGTGAATATTACAAACTTTTATTACACAGTTCTTTCAACTTACGTATATTGTGTATTTTTTCATCAAACATTATTTCAGTAGAGCGTATCGAACCCATATAATAATATGCTCCCTACAAACATAGAACTTATTTCCACTATTAATATTTGACACCAGTATCTGTTCGCTGGGAACCTACAACAGGTTAACTTGCGCTAGTCCGACGTCGTCTACCGCCTACGAAGTTGTTAAAATGGCATGTTTACTACCAGGCTCGATATTTCTGACAGATTACGGACTTCATAATAACAGTTTCTACTAGTTGCCAAGTATCTTAGATAGTAAAGGGAAAGATAATATAATGATAGGAGGTCAAAGCTTACGAACGTGTACGGTAGTCACAACTTCTGTTCTTAATAGACATATTTAGTGTTGTACCTTAAGGTAATTATAATTCAAGCCATACTTAATTTACGGTTTAATCGAATGTGATAAATATTCTGGAGTAAAATTAATTAATTTCTATTAGGAATATCAATGGTCTCTTACTTAAATAAAAAAAATACGTAAACCAATAAATGCATTAATACTGTGACGGTTGAAAAAAAGAACACTCGTGGTTCTCCGTCACTAAGTCTCTAACAGCCTTGAAATTGTAAGACCATTGTTTGAGTTGTAAGGATAAAATCCTGCATAAACTTAATAAATGATGCTCCAATTACGTTTAAATAAAAAGAAATTTAAAATAAAAATACGTTAATGTTTGATGGAATTGCAATTGCATTCGTATAACGAAAAGTTTGTATTTATTTCATTGAGCATTTATCCGCATATCCCTAAGTAAACATGAAAGATAAAAAGTGACAAAAGGAGAAAAAAAAATTGGAAATGGAGCTTGTGTTAAAAACCCCGTTTTTAACAAAGTTTAAAGACAATATCAATTGATCATGTCATATTAACGCCTAGTTAACAGAGAAAAATCATTAGGGCACTCGCAATTTAATCGTTATTCGGTCTTTTGTATTACTAAACTTACCACAATATAAAGTTTACGGTTGTTAACGTGAAGTTTAAAATAATATAAATAATTGACGCTTCCAAACAATACCAATAAGAAGATATTTTTTGTTACTCGATGTTATTTACGAGGCAAAATTATATTACCTTAAAAATTAAACAAACAACGTTTTGTTTCATTTCGGAAACTTATTGACACAATATTTGCGTTTTTTTTAAATACTAAACACACTTCTTTTATTTTCTAATTGTAATTAGTTTTTGTTGGTTACATATTTAAATCTGTTAAATGTCTCAATGCATTTTAATTCTGAGTATGTATATATATATATATATATATATATATATATATATATATAAGTATGGTTGTCAACTGCATTCAGATCGTCAATCATATTAATTTATAACATAATAAAGTTTGTAAGAATTGTAACATTAGAAAAGTCGAATATTGTCTCGTATTAAATTCTGGAAAGGATTTACGCATGACTTTAATGATATTACAGGATTTACCTACTTACAAATGCTCACATTTATTGCAAATGGAGAAATAAAGAGGGTTTGGTAATTGCAAGCAGGCTAGCTTAAAAATATCACATTTAAAAAATAAATAAAAATTTCAGACGCGCTCTGTAGTTGTGTGAAAATTTTATTAAATTTTATATTGTGGATTTTAATAGTTTTAGGACTATCGGACAGTGCAAGATTAAGCCATTATACCTAGTGTTACTTTTGTGAAAGTGGTTTTTATGACATCAGATATTATGATGACATAAGTACTTCCATATATCCTTAGCGGCGCAATGCATCGAACATGTTTCTTCATTATTTGCTATGATTAATGGCTATAGTATTGTCGAACAGTGCTAAAGTGAGAAGTATGATTATTGTTCGAAAAATTTCTCTTTCTCTAGCTAACATTACTGTAAACATGTAAGGAGAAATGGAGTAGGTAGTATCGAAGGTCGGTCGTAAGTTTCGAGCGTGGATATGTTTCTGAATCAAAAGAACGATAGCAGTTTTAGTCGACTGTTTATTCCTAATTCGCATAACCTACACCACATATAATACTGAAGGTGTTATCACCCGGCCTGTTACCGCCTAGGTCAGATGGAATCTTTGCACATCTTTTAGGAATTATTACTCCATAGAATTAAAAACCCAAGTGGGGTTCATGGTTGCTCATTCTGTAGTTCGTATGTTAAAATTCTACTTGGATATATTTGCTATGTGTTTCGATATACAATTTTGGAAGTAATTTTTACAATTTTTTCGCCGATATATTGAATAGTAGTTTATTAGTAATTTTTCCATTTAAATCAATTAACGCATTCGTTCGCTACAGACTTTCAAACTAAACTGGCCGCCTGGACTCGAATGCTCGATAAGTGCGTCGATTACTCTTTGTGACCGTAAGTATGTTACAAAATCTGTTACAGATTACAGATGCGTAAACTCTTTCTCTACCTATGTGTATACTCAACTTAATGACACTGAGCGCGTGTTTTATTTTGCATTGTTTCAAAATCTTGTATATTTTTGTAACGCAACTTTTGAAACGCGTCAAATGTATTTACGTCAAAACATGCATTTTTAATTATTTTTGGAATAGTTGTTATTGGAAACTAATTTATTTATTTTTAAGTGCTACGTTACTACATATTTTTAACTGTATCTCGTTTCGTGTAATAGAAAAATATATTATATCTTCCAGTGTTCTTAGTAAGAGCCAATTTCGATGATTTTTCCTCTACAAAGTTTTAAAGTACATACTCGTATTTCTTTAATGACGCCACTCATATTTACTACGTACAATATGCAAATTTTATCTACTCTCTAGTTCTGGAGCAATATTATTACCGCTGACGCCTTTTTAATTTAATTTTAATAAATGGTCATAATTCAGCTGAATATATGTATTTTTTTTATATTACAAAAAAAACTAAAATAAATAATCATGCTTTTTCATTTATAAAATTAGGAATGTAAAACTTTTTTTTTCTTAATTAAATTATAATGTCGATTCACAAAAGTATGTCGTCATAACCAATGGTGAATGTGCAAATTTTGAAATAACGTTTCCTTCTATATGCTAGTCTAGTTTCTTTGCTATAGATGACCGGAAAACTAAGAAAAATATGACATTAAAACCAATTCAATAATTGAAGGTCAATTTGTTCTCTTATGTTAACCCATTCATTGCCAATGTCCTGATAAAGTCTTTCCCAAATCGATAATTTTTGGTATATTTGGTCAATAACTATCTTGTTCACATCTTCTTTCCACGTAAAATTTGATAATTTTGTCAAAAAATAACTTAAAATATATTGTATATAATAATGTATTCATAATATAATTTTTATTTTCGATATTACATCTTGCTACTTCACAACTAGTAATGCACGATTGAATAAGAATGAATTAATTTTATCCAGATTCGTGGATGAAACGTGCAAATTCTACACAAGATTTTCAGAAACATATTTAAATATAGAAAAACTAAAAATATACTCTTTGAATTTAAATAAAGTCTGATATGATTGAGAGTCATGTAGTTATACCGTGACAAAATCTATGAAGAAAAATTATAAATTATACACTAAATCTAACTAAAAGTAAGAATTGAAAGATATAGATATTATTAATAATTATATACGCGTGTAAGTGAAAAACAGCTTTCCTTCAGAGAAAATAAAATCTTTGTATTTGCTTTCAAAATATTAAAAATATTTGGTCTCAGATTTCAAAATAATAAAAATAACACATGGCAACGTAGTCGCATCAAGAAAAATTGTTAAAACTAACCAGTTTGGAATATTTTGTAGCGTTTCACTTTTTTCATAGTTTTAACTGGATTTAATTGAAAATAGACATTAATATTTCCTTGTCAATAATTTGTAAAAAAGCAAGTTGGAGATAAATTGTAATACTTAGTTCAAGTTTCGATATATTTGTCATATAAAAATGCTACGAATAGCAGTATATAGAGGCTAATTATGTGAAGAAATAAAAACAATGAGGTAATCACGTATCTACGGACCAGGAATTCCGGCACAGCTGCAACATTTAATGACTCGCCTTTTATGTACATTTGTTCAACCTACGCAATTAACGTATTGTTGTTACGTCGCCATTTATTCGCGAAACGAATATTTCCTTTCTTTGGAATCAGATGAAGTCATTCCATATCATTTGGATTTTCCAGTATATCCTTACGTATATTACGTGCACCCAAAGTATATTCTTACATTTTAAAAGTATAAACAACTTTTCAAATACCTAAACGCAAATTACAATTTAACGCTTTTCTAATCCTTATGTTCTTTGAATGTGTCTCCATAAACTATGTATATGCATTCCCATAATCACTATGTTATGTAAATAGAATGTATCTAAAAATATAGTACCTGAATATATTATGATCAACATTGTATGACTTTTGACATTTGGATTTTCCAGTATATCCATAAATATATTACGTGTACCCAAAGTATATTCTTACATTTTAAAAGTATAACCAACTTTTCAAATACCTAGACGCAAATTACAACTTAACACTTTTTTAAACCTTATTTTCTTTAAATCTAGCTTCACAAACTATGTATAAGCATTCCCATAATCACTACATTATGTAAATAGAATATAACTAAAAATATAGTACCTAAATCTATTATGATTAACATTGTATGACTTTTGACATTTGGATTTTCCAGTATATCCTTACGTATATTACGTGC
Source organism: Druceiella hillmani (assembly GCA_039881145.1). Lineage (NCBI taxonomy): Eukaryota > Metazoa > Arthropoda > Insecta > Lepidoptera > Hepialidae > Druceiella > Druceiella hillmani. Next base: position 103,876,136 of record JAYKKI010000001.1, on the reverse strand, counting down.
ACCCAAGGTATATCCTTACATTTTAAAAGTATAAACAACTTTTCAAAAACCTAAACCCAAATAATAATTGAACACTTTTTTAATGCTTATTTTTTTAAATCTGGCTTCATAAACTATATATAAGCATCCCATAATCACTACATTATGTAAATAGAATGTAACTAAAAATATAGTATCCAAATCTATTATGATTAACATTGTATGACCTTCGAAGAACGCTCGTTTATAGCAATTGAGCAAAGGAAAAACTTTGTTTAGAACGGGAAATTCAACGTTTATCAAAAGAAAAACTTTGTTTAGAACGGGAAATTCAACGTTTATCAAAGGAAAAACTTTGTTTAGAACGGGAAATTTAACGTTTATCAAAGGAAAAACTTTGTTTAGAACGGGAAATTCAACGTTTATTAAAGGAAAATTTTGTTTTGAACGGGCTAATTCAACGTTTATATTTCATTATTATGCTTACCTTCCTTTTTCTTCCATATCATGTTATCTAAATACTGTATGTGCGTATATATGTGAGACCCTATGTAAATAGATTATATATGTACATTCGTGTGGAAATAAGCATTAATATATTAAAACACATTCAGTTCATCGGTTAAAAGCACTTCCGGAAGAATAATAAAAAAATATTAATGCAAATTTCATCGTGGAATTTTTGTACGTTTTTTTCGGTAAGCCGTTAGACATATTACAATGTGAAAATATTTTTTATTTATTTACATATTTTCATATATATATATATATATATATATGTGTGTGTGTGTGTGTGTATACGACGAGACGAGCAGCCTCCACTTGAACCTGGGTCTTATCGATACACTGCCTTATCAAAGACTCATAAAAGTATGCTTTGTGATCAATGCAACACATCACGGCGACGTCATAATAATATATAAATAAAAAATTACCACAAAAAACATTAACAAAAAAATTATTTGGTTTTAAATTTAATTTTATTTTGACTTTAATTTTATTAGTGAAATGCATAAATGTCGAATGTTTAGCCGCAGCGTTGATGAAATAATGCATGTTACAATATATAAAATATGAATTAAATCGAAATTAAAATGGCAACACTTCAATATTAAATTAATATTACAGAAAATTAATAAAATCGACATTTATGTATTAAACGTGCGTCGTTAATGAAAATCAAAATGAAATTGCAACTTACTTATAAATGACAATTATTTTTAAAAAGCCATTTATAAACTAAATCTGAACTGAACATACCCAAAAGAATCATTTCTATCTAACGTCACAGAACGATCGCTATATTTCACATATGAGTTCCATTGACATGTTGTCAGGTAGAAATAATAGTACACGTAAGCAACAGGGACATAATTAATACAGGGGCATAATAATAGCACATAATTAATACAGGGGCATAATAATAGCACATAATTAATACAGGGGCATACAATCAACACATGGATATAATAATAAATAGTACACATAAACAACTGGGACATAATTTGTCAGCAATCTAACAGTTTTTACTCTACGCCGTATAATTGCACAAGTTGAAATTTGTAAATCTATGGGGAGATGGGAGGTTAATGATGAAGGCCCCGTGTATTTTAAAAAGAATTTAAATTTGTTAAAGGGTATGATTCCATACTCGTAATACAGAAAATAAATTGTCAGCAAATGGCAGTTTTTACTCTATACCGTATAATTGCACAAGTTGAAGTTTGTAAATCTACGGCGAGATGAGAGGCTAATGATGAATGCCCAGTGTATGTTAAAAAGAATTTAAATTTGTTTGTTAAAGGATCTGATAAAATTCTTAATCATAAATTTAGATTACAAATTACTGATAAGTCTTTCCTTGGTAATGGTGCTCGCATTTTTGACAGGATACCTGAGGACATAATAAGTCTTCCCATGGCTAAATTTAAAACACATATTAAACACATGCTTATCTCAAAGGCTTATTATAGCGTCAAGGATTATATTGAAGGTATAGATGTGTGGAGGTCATTATAATGTATAGTATAGTGTAAAATGCAAATTCTGACCCTCATTGAAAGGGACTGATTGATTATTTGTAAATATACGTATATACAATAAAGGTATTTATTCATAATAATTAGAAGTCAAGTTACTTCGTGACTTGCTAAAAGAGACTTTAATAGTCCTAATTGAAAAAAATTAAATACATTGAAAAAAAAATTAAAGTGTCATGTTGTTCAATTATTTTGAAAATTATGTGAGAAATATTGAAATATTTTCGAAAAAAAAATTGTTATTCAATAATTTAAATAAATGTAGATGATTTATTTCTCACGGTGAATAGTATTTTATAATATCCATACTTAATTATAACATGAATTAAACTCGTTTACAAAATATTTACTAAAACATTAACTGAAAAATATCTTTGTTTAATGAGGCTTTTTCTTTATTTTTTAAACCTTTTTTTTTAACTTCTCAACTTGTAACATCTTTTCCTTTGCTTGTTTTTAATTTTTTTCTTGTTATATTTCTGCAGTTCACTGCAATATTCCACTGCATACGAGATATTTTAAGGACGACAAGTATGAAATATTAGATTAGAATAAAAAAAATGTATCTTTATTTTACATACAATAAATAAATAAGCATTGTTAATCATTTATGAATGAGCTGAGTCGCAAAACGATCTATCTTCGGTCTTATTTTGAGGAACAATGTTTGAACGATTCGATATTATTCTGAAGAAACAATCAACTATTGTTGAAGTTATCAAAGTATCTAGAATAAGATCACTTGAATACAATTTATCATAATCTAGATTTAGACATGAAAATAACTATTTCGAAGTTGAAGTAACTACAAAAAGAGGATAACCTCTCACCAGGTGGATTGATTGTGTAGTAAGTGATCTAAAGTCTAAATCATGCAATGAAAATCCACTTCATTTATTCGATCTACATTGCAAAATATTTCTTCAGATTGGACGTAAATTGACTATAGCGCCTAAGAATAAAATTTAAAAAAAAATAAGACTTTACTTCTTTATTTGAGAGGTATATAGGAAACAAAAGAAGAGAAAGAAATATTTTTCTCTTTATTTATCTATCAGTTCAATAATAAAAATCGTACAAGAAATTAATCAACATGTTTATTTATTTATCACTTGAATAATAAAAATAATACAAAAAATTAATCAACAAACTTAACAATTATTTATGCAAAAGGATTTTATCAGGTCAAATACTTATTTATTGACTGTTGGTAGATTCCAGCATGTACGACATAATATGAACGATCGCAATAAAACATACAATCAAATTATTTAATGATAGATTTCAACCTGTGAAGAAATAATTTCTTGCAGATCATTAACTTAAAGAATATTCTTGCTGACAACAAAATTGACACCTCCTACGTGGAATCGATGTGATTTTACTAATTTCCTTTTACTGTAATTTTAATTTATATAGCTTATTTTTTTTTATTTAAACTAATTATTATCCCAAAATTAACCACAGGAATAAAGTGGAAGAAATCAGTATAGTAACAATACCTTTCGTTAATTACTGATTGAATCAACTGTCATTAGTGTTAACGAAATGTTAGATACAAAGTTCAATCTAAGCTAAAACAATGGAAGTAGGCGTGACAGCTCGGTTCCACAATTATGTCGCCAGTAGTTATATGATTTGGATTATGAAATGCATTTTTAATATCATATAATATTTGGATAATTTAGAAAGACTCATTCGTTCAATTGGCTTCCTTAAAATTTTCAATTAATTGTTGTCCTTATCATCAATTCACGCTATTGAAACTAATTAAACTTTCCTTAAAAGCATGTTCAGCCCATTGTTGGAATTTTCTAAAGGCGTATTCCTCCTTGCTTCGACTTTCTCATGAAAAAAATATGCTGCTGAAAACTTTTAAATCGCAAGTCACGTTGACTACAAGCTTTCAGAATCGGAAACACTGAATAAAGCATTGAATCTACTCTTCTTTAGGTTTCCTTCGATGGACGTTTTAAAAGTAACAACGATTTCATTTATGTTCCTATAACGAATATCTTGAATATCTTATGATTTATCCTAAATTTTCGAATATTAATAAAATCCTAGGACTAGAGGTATTTAAAAAATCGTTAAACCAGATAAGATGGGCTAGGATATTGTCGTAGTAAAGTATAGTTTTATTGCCTTAGTATTTTCCCGTGTTTTCCTTGGAAGGAAAAGTAAACCAACATTTACATATTACTCCGTAATAACTGTTTCATTTTTCTTCTAAACCAGCAGTAGGCTTTTTAAGGAGTAAACTGTGTATTTCTCAGCACATATTCATTCTTAATTTTTATCGTAACTTTATGTGAGACATTAAGATCTGAGGGTTAGAGCTTTATTTAAAGTTCATTGTAGAATATCCAGCTTTCTCTCAACCAAATTTTTGTATCATTTGCCTCACTAGTAAATCTGCTGATGCTTTCGAGTATCGATTAAAATTGTGAGATGCATTATTGTAGAAAGTTTCTCGATGCGGAAAATCCGTTCATATAAAGTTCTTTTATTTGCATTCTAGATGATGAATACTGAAGAATATTTTCACTGAAGTGGATATAACTACATCTACATCTATAAAACTAGATGTAGACAGTATAGCTCGAGGTATCTTATCATGAAGTGTTGTTCAAAATACAGCTTAACTATAATCGCAACGAAATCATAGATACATTAGCTAAGATATAAACAGCATTTCTTTGAAAGACAAAAGTTTCAGACTTAAATTGTATATATTGCATAAGGAAAAAATTCTGAGAAAAATAAATTTACACTCTTACAATCTTAAACACACACAGATAAAAAAAAGTAATATTTTTGTCTTTTTCCAAGCTCATTGATTTATCAGTTCTAACACCAGTGAATAATAAACAATAATACAAAATAATTCATCTACAGACTTAATTTAATATGTGCGAAAAGATTTTATCGGGTTGTCCACTTACTTATTGGCTGTCGGTAGGTTTCAGCACGTACGGCATAAGTATAGGTGATCGGAATACAAAGGTGTAATAAAATTATTTAATGAGGGACTTCAATCGATGAAGAAACAACTTCTTACAGATCACCTCAAATTATACCCCTCACTGACAACAAAATTGATACCTTCGACAATGAATCCGTGGGATCTCACTACTTTTGTTTTACTGTATTTTGAATTCCCAAAACTTATTTCTTTAAACATATTTTATTCATTAACCAAATTTACGAAAATTCCAGTTTAATTATTTTACAATCTAGCTTTATTTTATTTATAAAACACTATTTTTTCATGGTTTACGACTAAGCGATTAGTTCCTAAAAACCTATGTCGTCTGGTATAGGTTAACGAATCTGCAAGAAAGGTGCCTTATTCTTTGAAAAGTACAATTATTAGATAGAATACTTAAAACAATAACTATGATTTAAGGACTTATATTTTTAAAAAAATGTGTTACGGTATCTATAAATAATTAAATAAACGACAAACTTACAAACAAGATAATGCCTCTTCTCAAAATATATAAAATCCCCTGACAGCGTACTATCAGTTATATTATTATGACACAGATGTTATAGGTTAACGAATCTGCAAGAAAGGTGCCTTATTCTTTGAAAAGTACAATTATTATATAGAATACTTGAAACAAATAAATATGATTTAAGGACTTATATTAAAAAAATGTGTTACGGTATCTATAAATAATTAAATAAACGACAAACTTACAAACAAGATAAAGCCTCTTCTCAAAATATATAAAATCCCCTGACAGCGTACTATCAGTTGTATTATTATGACACAGATGCATCACAAATCTGCTTGGATGCACCGCGTCGACGTACTCACGCGGGGGACATGCGGGGTGCGGTAGGTCGAGGGGGGTGAGGTGCGAAGCCTCAGCGCTCGCCCACGCACGGCGGCACGGCGGAGCGGGCGCCACGATACTTCTCAAACTTTTTATCCGTATCGATGCATTTTTAAGATAGCCTATTTATCATATTTTACATTATATAAAATCCAAGAAATCTATATTGATACATCGAACACAGCAATGGGGATTGATAGAAGTGTGTGTGCGTGTATATATATATATATATATATATATATATATATATATATATATATATATATATATATATATGTGTGTGTGTATGTATGTGGTGTACGATATCACGTAGTCAATAAATTAAAATTAGCTACGTACACGGAGTCTCCACAGTGCCTTTAAAGTAGAAATATCTAGAAGAAATATCTTAAATTTTATCCTTTTTTCTGAATAATTTTTCTTCATAGGTTTTTACTTTCTTCCGCTTTTTGCTTTCCTTAATCCTGATATTTAATATGTTGCAATTTGACATGTGTACTTTTCGAAAATAAAATATCACTTATTGAAAAATGATATTCATAATATAATTTGCCATGATTCAATTTGTTTACACTTGTTTGTTTATGCTAATCAGCAAGGAATTGTTGGTGACATATTACTAAAAATTTTGTAAGTTCCTATTTTATTACATTAAGTTATTTTATAAATAATTCTGTTATAAACATTTAATTATGTAGGCGTATTATTAATGTTGCAGTAAAACAAAAGTTTTGAAATTTTAAGAAAGCATACGCAGATTTATGATTAAACGGAAAAAGTTTAAAAAGGCCTTTTGGTCCATAGAATTGTTATTTTAAATATGTAAGATAGAAGTAATAAATGAGTAACTATGGTATAAATTAAAACCTAAATTTCAAAATTTCTGTCGTCTAAGCTTTTGTTTTTTCTGCACATTGAAAATACCGGAAAGTACAGTAAAGGTAAATAAAACAATAAAAAAGCCATTCAAGTTGAACTAAAATTTCGCTGTTATATATTTGTAATATTTTTTCACTTATGCATCAGTTTATTCGTTTAATCATGGACACATTTTTATACTATTGAATTAAAACCTAAATTTCAAGAATTAAAACCTAAATTTCATAATTAAAACCTAAACCTAAATTTCATAATTAAAACCTAAATTTCATAAATGAAAACCTAAATTTCAAAATTTCTGTCATCTAAGCTTTTGTTCTTTCTGCACATTGAAAATACCGGAAAGTATACTAAAGGTAAATAAAACAATAAAAAAACCATTCAAGGTGAACTAAAATTTCGCTGTTATATATTTGTAATATTTTTTCACTCATGCATCAGTTTATTCGTTTAATCATGGACACATTTTTATACTATTGAATTAAAACCTAAATTTCAAGAATTAAAACCTAAATTTCATAATTAAAACCTAAACCTAAATTTCATAATTAAAACCTAAATTTCATAAATTAAAACCTAAATTTCAAAATTTCTGTCATCTAAGCTTTTGTTCTTTCTGCACATTGAAAATACCAGAAAGTACAGTAAAGGTAAATAAAACAATAAAAAAAACATTCAAGGTGAACTAAAATTTCGCTGTTATATATTTATAATATTTTTTCACTCATGCATCAGTTTATTCGTTTAATCATGGACACATTTTTATGCGATTAAATTATTCCAAGGGTGAATAAAGAATGTCTTCATAAATATTTTTTTCTATGTAATACTTTTTTTATTTACCTGAAGACGGTTTACTGCGCCGAACTTTATTATTCTTTGTACTTATTCTTCAACATAAAAGAGCATTATAAACTAAATTCAATTTTTACTCTTAATATAATAATTGTAAAATGAAGAAATTTTTTTTTGTTCCCATTTTCAAAGTATAAAAAGGTAAATATATTAAAATATTTAACAAACATCCCGTTACCCAATAACATATTTTAAAAAATAACTTAACTTTCACTTTTAATCTTAAAACATTTTAATTTTAACAAACTTAAAGAATTTTTATTTGTGGTTTAGTCAGAAACCTCGATATTCCAAATTGACTCCCGAAGAATGAATTAGTTAAGAATGATTATTACGATTATTTTTGTGTATAAATGCCGCCTGAAGCTCTCAAATGATAGTACAGATTGGAATATAATGGTACAGATCCCGAAATATCAACTTCGTGTATTATCATCGAGAGTGTATTTATCAGTTCGAATTAAACCTCTGAAGATATTAGATAAATACAGCTAAAGCCTAATGCCGGGGATGGAAACTGTAACTTAATCGGGGACGGGTTTTTGTTTCGGCCTTGAAATATTTTTTAAATGCTTTTCACTTTTTGACGACAAAATTAAATTTTATTAGTAATAAAACAAATAACCCGCACAATATTAAATAATCCACATATGCATATATAAATATATATATATATATATATATATATATATATATATATATATATATATATATATATATATATATATATATGTGTATACAAAGAAAAAAGCGAAAAATTTACCAACATTTAATAAATTGTCAAGATTGCACTTTACACTGGTACACACACACACACATTTTTGAAAGTGAAAAAATAATAAAATTTTTATTTTAATTTTAAAATATAAAAATAATATATTTGTTATCATGATAATGCATATTCATGATCATTTGTTATTAATTGTTTTCTTATTATGTTCAAATTTATACTATTCTAAATTCTCCCTACATGAAATAAAAGTAACAAGCGGCATTTAAAATTTTAGCCACAAATTTCCATCGCATTTTCATCATCGTAAATAAGACGCTAACTAATTCAATTACAAAACACACAAAGCAAACCAGCCGCTGTAAAGCGAGTGTGCGAAGATAATTCGTTATTTGTCATCAAAATTAACGAGGCAACGTCAACAAACAAAGATTGAGAGGCGCTGGGCGCCTTAATACCCGTCCGCTATGAATTTACCTGTTCGCCCACGCGCCGCCGTCAGGTCAGCCCGCGCTCCCAACGCGCCGCTCCGCTTAGATACACATCGGCTCAATATTTAACCGAACGGCGTATTGCTTCACGCCGCTCCGTAGCACATTTATACGAAATGCGCGCGCACACACATTGCACATTCTTACCGAGTGTCCTCAGGCGGAACATTATTACGGTCGTGTTAATTGTTTGGAAGGCTCGTGTGCTGCGGGCGTGGGAATATCCTTTCGCTGTGGGATCCTTCGAAAGTATTTCGTACACGTAAACTTTTAGCTCAATTTTAAATTGTGGCAACCGGTTTGGCAGTTACGCGACGCGAAGTGAAGCTAGATGCATGGTGTAACCATTGACGATTTTGCGTGATGTAAAATATTTTTAGTTAATACTCTGTAGAAGCTGTGATATGGGCTAGAATGGTTTTTAATTTTTAGTTATCAACAGGTTTTTATAGAATTTATACCACTGCAGGTTTATAAATTAGCAAATTTGCAATAGTTCGCTATGAAATTTAATAATATATTTGACTCAAATATAGATGTGAAACAAAATTTAAAATTATTGTTTAGTTTAAAGTTGGGATGAACTTTTTCGAGCAGATTAGCGAATAGGGTATAGTTAGATAGATCTTTAATTAATCATAAATTATGTCAAACACAACAAATTACGTTTTATAAGCAATCACATTATATGTCTAATATAAGCCTTCGTTAAACGGAGACAATGGGATGCTTCTTCGCGTCCATGTTTTGAGACGCTTGACGGGTGTTTTCAATGCGCGTATCATCAAATACACTTATACACAAATAAGTTGGAGTAACAATATATTACTTTGGATGTTGTTAATTTTTTCCAGTACGGTGAAAAAATCATAAGTATATATTATATTACCGGAAACCCATACCATATTACCGGAATTCCGAACGATTTCTCACTCAATGGTTATTTTTCGTTTTATTTTATATGGAAAAGATCAACATAGTCCTATCAATTATAATTATAGGAACAACAGAAAAAGGATTTTTTATATAAGCTTCTCTAAAAACTAAATTCCTTAAAGAATGCGCTTTAAATCGTTGATTGGGTACCAAATAACCAAGGTAACCTAAATTAACCTCAACTCGATTACACGTCCCAGTTATTTGCAATGTGTCCCCTACTCTTATCAAGACTTCGAAGTTGTTTGCAATGGGATTCAAATTATTTTCAAACCAATGTCAAACAATTTGAGAAAATAACTTTAAATATTTTTAAAGCAATACACTGTTTCCATAAGTATAGTTGACTTAGATTAGTAAATTTGTGAGATGCAAAAACTTTCTAAATATAGTCTCTGATACTTCTTTATAGTTTGTTACAAAAAAATATTAAATATCCGTTGATAATTAACATTTTTGGAATACGATAATATAATACGGTAAGGAAAATGTAAAAAAAAATAATAAACTGAAACTACACGTATCTGACACGACTGAGAAGTTTTTTATGAAAATATTTCTAAGAAACTGAGTACATGATTTATTAAATTAAGTTAAGAAACTGAGTACATGGTTGGTATACTATATACTTAAAAGATTTGAGGCAGTTGTTGTGATAAAATTTTGCATACTCAGTATTTCACACCAATTTTCTGGTCCACTGTATAAAAAGTTTTCAACTTCCGTTACCAAAGCACCATATTTTTTTGTACATAACTTTGAAAGTTTTAAAGGACAAAAGTCCGTAAAAAATTTTCAAAGTCATCATATTGGATATTAAATTGAAGCCTATTAAAATGCGACTTCATAATTATGTAACATATTTTTAATGCCATTTTATCAGAATTGTCAGAGAAATCTGAATTCGTGAATGCTGGTAATGAGATTTCTATTGATAAGATCGCTCATATCTCGGTCTGTCACAGCCATTTTTCTCAGAAACCGAGAAAACTTCAAAGTTAAAAATAACCAGTACCTATATCCAAAACTAACGCTGAATAATATTTACATGGTAAATTTAGGGAGAGCAGAGAGAGAGGGGTTGAGCAATTTCCATAGTTTGTCCATTAGTTTCAATAATATTATTTTCATAATTTTAGATAGCATATATATATATATATATATATATATATATATAATGAAATATGTGTAATACAGTACAACCCCACCCCTGTTTCCGAAATAATTAATCCTAAAATTATAAAAATCCAGGGTTTTGCCCGCGCAAAATTTAAAGAAAAATTATAAAGATGATTCTAGATATCATAGTTTTAGAGATATTTACGTCTAACCTGTTTAATTATATTAAGTTTAGGTAGGAAGACCATGTTTGTGATGATATGTGATAGATACTTTCACTCGAAACGAAAACGGAAACCACAATACGGGAGCCTTGGTAGCACTTGACCGTTTCTTTTATTTTAAACCACTTATTTATTTAAACATAGATCACACCCAAAGTGTTAATTTAAAAAAAAATAACGATTAATTTAAATTCCTTTTATTAAATTATTTCATTAATTTTTGTATATTGTCAATATTTATCAAGTTTGTATAGTATGAAGCTCACATCTCAGGTGACTGGAACATAGGCCTCTTAATTTATGACACGGGACATAAATGGACTACGTTCCATTTATACATAAACAGTTTTCTTTAAATTTAATTTTTAGATTGAAAACTATTGCAAATTTTACAGCATTGGTTTGTGACTAAAATTATTCATTTTGAGAATTATGTGGCTGAATGGCTAAAGCGGAACTTATATAGTTTCTTAACGTTCTTCCACCTGTCTGTATGTCCCTGTAGTTTCCACTGTATTTTTTCAGGTATATACTTGATAGAGAGATAAAATCTCTATATACATGTGAAATAGAATAGAAAACTTATTTCGTGCAAGTCATTGCTTCGGTCTATTAAAATAAAATTAAGTTTTCAATGGCCATTTTTTATATTTAACTCTGGTTTGGAAAATTTTAAGATTCGAAATGGCGTACAATGTTCTTCTAATTTTCCAACCATGACTTTTAAGAGATAAAAAAATTCTAGACAGTAGCATTTAATTACAATTTTTAAATGAGATTTTTTTAAAACATGTATCGTAAAAAGACGTCTCAGATACATCATATATATCTACACGGATAAGCGGGATTAATAATATGTCGCTTTATATGTTGTATATTCTAGATTTACAGAAATCATAAGTGTTTATTTTATCAACCTTTTGTCCTAGATATTCCCATTGTCCTAGATATTTCTGAACGATGTCCCACTCATCAAAAGTACGATAATCCACTAATCTCATGAAAGTTTCTTCAGATCAATTGTTGGTCCTTAAGTACTGGCCTTATTTTAGTTTCAATCAAAACAATAGCGAATAAAATATTTTTATATACGCATCCATAAAACACAATATGGGCCATAAATCTTTAATTGAAAACCAAATGTAAAAAAATTATTTCTCAATCTCAATTCTGTTACATGGTACATATGAATTTATGACCATAAATACGGGCCATAAATCTTTAATTGAAACCAAATGAGAAAATTACACCTCAATCTCAATTCTGTTACATGATCCATATGAATTAATGACCATAAATATGTGCCATAAATCTTTAATTGAAAACCAAATGAAAAAAATTACACCTCAATCTCAATTCTGTTACATGATACAAATCTCTACCGATAATTCATATATGTAAACATATCCATTTTAAAACGTTTAACAAAGGACACATTCAAATTAAATAAGTTAATAAGAAATCCATCTTCATATCTGTCGTTTTATTATAGAAACCATTATTTTTAATAACAAAAATGACATTTTAATTAAGTAAGTAATTAATTTATTATTAAATTATACTAACATAAGAAAGTTGTATATTCTGGTCCAAGGTCGTGTCAGAACTCGTGCGTCCTAACTTTAATGTATTCTATAGGTGCGTATCCGTAATATGTACTCCGCATGTAAATTGAAAATTAATGTCACCAAACAGCACCGTACTGAGTCTGACACAGCATCTGTCTCGCGATAGATTTCCGAGCCAACGCCGCCGTGCGCCTACTGAGTAAAGTAGATAAACGCTAGCAGAAACCGGAACTTTTTTAATGGGCCGACAATTAACGTCGCTATAATTCGAGTTATAAAATATAAAATAATTCTCATAAACGTCAGTCAGTCAGCCGTCAGATACTGGAGCAAGTACGATGAGCATAAGCGATATAAATTTAACGGACTCATTTTCTAAAATACACGGATTAATTTCTTTTCAAGGAGCGTTTATATTTTTATTTAATTTGCCCTCCTAAAAAAATTGCCCGAAATTAATTAGACTTTTACGGTTGAAGTGGAGGACGCCAGCGGAGTAAGAAAAAAAACGGGGTCTCGGAAAAACGGTAAGTCGCGTGTAATCTGCGGGGGGTTGATGGCGGTCATATAAAAACTGTCACGAGAGGGTTGCAAATGAGCGGCTTGTTGTGCGTCGGACGCGGCCTGAATGTTAAACTCCATTTCGTCTACCTACAGTCTACACGCCTTTATTATTTTTTTTTGGAAGGAAAGGGTAACTGCTCTAAGTCAATGACATGTGGGTTAAAAAGCTAGTGTATTAAAGTACAACGTAATAATACTTACCTGCTATGAGAATAAAATTATTATTGCAGTAGAAGGTTAGAAATATTTGATCCGTAAGTAATTGAATGGCCACAATAGATAAAATACTGACAACCCAGTATGCATAAGTGAATTTGTGAGTGAGTGCGGTGTATTTCTCTATAAAATTTTGTAAAATCAGATTGTATTTATTTTATTGTCACAATTGTTATTGTCAACGAACGATACTTTTAGAGTTCATCCACACAAAATTCCGAGAAGCTATTACAGTGTACTAATGCATTTATTATATGTTCTTCTATTAGATACAAATAATCAGTTTCGATTGAAACTTACACGGGCCAAATTGCGCTCTCTCGCCCAGTTTACGACGCCGGGACCTTTCACGGTGCTGCCCACCATCCGTATGGTGGTGATTTTGTTTCAATTTCTACATAACGTTTTAACCATCATAACTTCTGTATCACCAGGAAATAAAAATGAAATTGGTCCCAAAGTTACCACTCATCTATGTGAATTTCATATCAACAGCTTTAATAGTTTTGGAGTCAAATATATTTGTTCAGACAAACCGACAGAGGAGCAGAAAATTGTTTTACCATTAGATTCATTTTGGTAGTTACAAATGTAAATAGAATAAGGATTCAAAAGCTAAAAATTGGAAAGTCGCAGAGAGACTTCAATTTAATTTTCTGTATAATAATCCATAAACGTAAAGTTTCGAAGTTAACCTCAAGGAACTAACTCAAAAGTTCACACATCGCATCTGTAGATAATTTGTTTTTAGTGGGCAGGCAGTTTCAGAATTACACGTTATTTATTGTTGTCCTGTCAGGTTTATGTGTTGTTTGATTTATGAATATTGGATATTCGATTGCCTTGTTGTGCAGTTTATATATTTAAAAACAAGGGCCTTTTACTTTAACAAAGGTTAACTTATTATTGCATGCCGTCATATAATATAATTTGTAGAATTATAGGAAACCTATCAGTCACAACCGCCAAAATAACAACCCCTTTTAATGCAATTTCCTAGAGGAATACCTGTGGATATCCTGAATTTGTAAATAAGTTACATTTTAATTTTGAAGGTGATGCAATTAGTGAAAATACATTTGCACAGCATGTTAACAATTTCTTTTAATGAATAATCTGATACGCACTTAAATACTTTGTTATTAGCATCTAATGATTTTTCAATTTTCTTCATGGATAATATCGAAGTACGAGTTAAACAACGAAGTAAATAAGGGTATTAGAATTCTACCTGATAATATTGATAAATTATATTATAAGGTATAATTCTAATAAGCTTGAAATTAATTGTTTGCGATTACTTTTTGCCTGACTTTATCCACGACTATTACTTTTTGTCCAACTTTACCTACGAAGATTGTTCAATTATGGAAACGATCGCAAAGAAAGGTATAAATAGACGAGCAAAATAATGATAATGCCCGTTTGAAGAGTTGATGGCTTTACGATAAAAAGAAAATGTATTAATCGGCGGGCTTATTAACCTATTTAATTACTTTTCTCTGAATAAATAATTTAAAGTAACTGCTAAGCTAGAATTATTTGGGCGGGCAGAGATTTTCCAAAGGAATCATTAATGTGAAGTGAAGATTGACATTTAAATCCATTTGATTTAAAAAGTTCAGCAGTGATCTAAGGCTTACAGAAATTACAATACATTTCATATAATACATATAATTGATTATGCGCATTTAGTTGTAAATACTATGAAATCATGAAAATCTTGAAATCAAAATCTACGATCGAACAAACACATTGGTGTCTATTAATATTGTATATTATATTAATTACTGTTATACCACGTAAGTATACCAAAAGCTTAATTGTGTTATAATGCGAGTGAATTTCATGTCAAGAAATTATCTTTAGGTATATGTATGAATGTATATATATATATATATATATATATATATATATATATATATATATATATATATATATATATAAATAATATTTTTTGGAAAAAGGAGGAGGTTTTCAATTCGTTGGAATCTTTTTTATGTACGTTCAGCGATAACTCTTTACCGCGTGGACCGATTTCGATAATTCCTTTTTTCATTTAAAAGGGATACTTTTAGCATGATTCCAAATAAATATGACGATTACCTAATGATGAAGTCCGGAAATAAACGATGGAATTCCTTCTGAAATGGCAGTAAATCAACTATGATTCAAAGTGTTTGCTACGGGTAGTTGTTACTTTGCCAAATAACTACACTACTTACCAGGTCGGAGTCTGATGATGAGTTCTGGAGATGAACAATGGATCTCTTTAATGGATGTTGGTCAACCAACCGTGATTAAAGTATTTACTACTAATAGTTTTTACTCTGCAACGTAACTACACCTTCGACCCGATCAGGGGCTGATGGTGAGTTTTGAAGATGAATAACGCAACTCCTTAACGAATGGTAATAAATTAAACGCGATTCAATATATCTTCTACTGGTTAGTTGTTATTTTATCTATTGCTTTGCAGAATCTGATATTGGAATTCGGATACGGAGAATGGAACCCCTCAATGACTAACAGCTAACCACTGGCGGCTACTACTATAGCTTCGTTTCTATGTGTTGTTGAATACTTTAGATAAAGAGAAAATTATCTAAATACTACTTTTTACCGTGATTTTTAATAACTTTTAGTGCAATGATTAATATTACCAATTAATAAAAATTCCAGAATGATATAGCTTTTAAAAACGCCTTACAGAAATAAGTATTAAAAAGTATAAAATAAGTAACAAAAAATAGGTACCTACTTATTTTCTTAAATAACTATGTTACTTATTTTTGTAGTCGGGACCAGCACCGCGAATCAACTTAAACAAATTTAAAATGTTATATTATAAATACGTCTTTTATGAATCTATTTCATATTGTGAGTACATAAGAAGTTAAATTATAAATTTGTTTAAGTCAGTTGATAGTGCTGACACCGAATTCACAAATAACTAACTTAATTATTTAATGCGAATAAGTAGGTACCTATTTTGAGTTAGTTATTGTATAGTTTTCAGTACCTATTTTTTCAAGTTGGTTTTTTAAAAGAAATTTTATTGAAATATTTATCCAATGATACCCTACACAATAGAATATACTAATAAAATATTCACACCCAATTAACAAGCTGGAAAGGTACTCTCAAAACTTTTTTTAACAATTTATTTCAAAATTTTGTAAACGTTATAAATATCTATGATACTACAGATTATTGATGGATTCTACAGACTATTAATGACTAGCAGACTATTAATGTAACAAAGTCGAAATTTGTTGCCAAAGGGCAAGCTGCCTGCTAGTTAAACGGCTGTGATACACAAACCTACAGAAAGAAGAACATGTTGAAACAGAAAGAGTTCCCAGTTTGGTTACGGAATCCCAAAAATGACTTTCTGCATTCTATAATGTCATATAATATTCTATAATGTCATTGTTTCTGAATATAAAGTCAGATGGAACTTACCTGCACTTATTCTCAAAAAATAAAAGAATGACAAATGATGATGTGTCACAAAGAGTATAAATAATACAGTTTTAAAAATATTAATTTCATTCAATAACTTGCCAACTGACGTGGTTTAATTAAATGGTACTTACTTAATCTTAATTTTCTTGAAAGAAAATAACTGATAACTTTGAAAAAATTTTCACTTACTTTTTATTAATATTCATCAACAAAATTTCCAATTATAATACCATTCATAGCCTTATAGTTCAATTGCTAAAACTGTAGTTATATGCAACCCAATTACGAAAAAATATCTGAGCTAAAACGAATGAAAATATTTATCTAAGCTCTAATAGGAGCTTTAAAATAAATTTGATAAATTATGTTTTATATTCCAGATTCTGACTATATCTTCATTAAAAGAAGATTACTGAATTCTATATTTCTGTTGTAACGTTTTATCTGAATTATTTACATGGGTGTATACATACCTATCCGAATTGAGAGACCCTTTTTCTTTTTTCCGCTATCGTCAGCCTTTTCCATAAACCCTTTTAGGTTATCCCTTAAAAATGGGTTTTAATTATTAGCCTCCGGTCTGAAGAAGAAAGTAATTTATTTGTTACTCTCGTAATTTTTACGTTCAATTGAGTTTGGGAGGTTGGGTCACGGTAATATATTCACTCGCCTCTGCGACCGACCGCATGGCTTCGTAATCTACATTTAAAATTAGCGCCAATATAAAGCTTTTCATAAAAAATTGCCTTTTATTAAACAGAATATCTATAAGAAAACGTTTAATCTCTTATTTTCACCTTGAAAAAGGTGCTTCCTTGTTTTTTTTTCTTATGGATCTTAAATAAAATTCTGTAATTTTTTCGATATATTATGGAATGTACCAACGACAAGTACCAGTGATTTCATTATAAGTTTATGGTTTTATACATGAGATTGGCAACTAATAAAATTGCCATTTCAATTCTTCAGTGTTAATTTAATCAAAATATTGTAAATTCTCCTCCAAAGCATGAAGGTGTTTTTCTACTGCAGTTCGGAAGCTTCAGATAAGCCCTGCCAGATAACGTGAAGTTAAGCAATAATTTTTTGAGTTTTAAAATTTAAAACTAAAAAAAAAATAAACTATAAGTGATAATATGATTTTTTATTTAATTTAATAAATGTCTATAGTTCAATAGTAATTCCAATTTTATCACTTGCCGGGTCCCTTCTCTTCCATCTAGATGAACTTATTTTATTAGTATATGCCTCTGGCATATAAAATTTCGGTCAATTTATATGTGACTACTCGTAACTTGTAAAATGATAATAATTTAAGTGACTAAACTGCATACCATACTTATGACGATTTACAACTAGGCACAGTAGGCCACAAGTGCATCGCAATCAGCCAACGGCTGCACTTAACGAAATATACCAAGTGCTAAAGTGTCTTTGCGTAAGTGCGCCGTAGCGTCGAGATAACGGTCGGTTGTGAGCAAATGCATTTAATATTTGATTTAATCAGTTCGACGTTTGTCATCGAAAAGATTAAATTGCTGTTTACGAAATTTTATGGGATTCATTTAGATTTAAAATGGTGTCAGTTTCCTAGTTAATAGCGTTATTTATGGTTTAATTAACAGCGGACACTGGCCGATAGTTTCATTTCAACAGAAATTATCGTGCACACATAGTTAAGTTTATTAAAACATGACAAATTTGTCGTAAAATGTTACGTGATATTGATGAATACCTTTCGAAATAGCGTTAAATTAGGACAATTTAAAACAATAATTACCATCTTTATAGGAAATTTGAATATCATTTAAATCAGAATTTTATAGACACAGTTGCATGTAAATTTATAAATATATATCCCGCGCTTTATAGATATATATCTACAAAGCGCGGGTATTACATTATATAGTTAGTTAAATAGTAAAGACATAAATAATACACTTTAATTACTTTAAAATCAGTAAAGTGTCGAATGAGAGATCACAATAGTACGTTATTCAGCGACGTGTGATCATTTGACGTGTGATCATAACTTATTTTATCCTGGAAAATATATAATAATAAGAAGCTAGAACGTATTATTATCAAAATTCAATAACAATAGAAATATTTATTCAATTGTGCTAAAAAAACAAATATAAATTCTTAATAAGCGGTATGTTAACTGAAGTAGTTGAAGTAATATTAACAGTAAAATAACATTTAAATAAAACCTGTCAAACACGAGTGGAACTCGCACTACGAAGGTTCCGTACGTATTCGTAAAATGAATGGTATATAACATTAAACTATATACAAAATTTATATTTTCTAGAACAAAAATATATTGCCTACTATACCTTTCGTAGGCGCGTATTTAAAATATTCATTTTTATGTGATATAACTACAAATTAAAGATTTTTTTTACTTGTAATTTTCATGATTCCAAGTCAACAGGAAGTACCCTATAGGTTCTCATTTATTTATCAGTGTGAAAATATAAAATACAAATGGCCGTATTTTTATATTTTTTATATTGCGTTGATTTAGAAGTTTGATTTTACATATGCAAGGGTCCGTAGACCCAAGTATTTGATATTAATTTCAACTTGATACCTCCACGCCTTCCTGAAAAAAAGTACATTGACAGACCGACAGACGGACAACGAAGTGATCCTACAAAGGTTTCTTTTTTCCTTGTAAGTTAGCGAACCCTAAAAAGCAAAGAAATAATTTTTTGTAAGAGATAGACTAAAGTAATTTAAAAAAGTATATTTAAAATATTTATAATATAATACATTTTAAAATAAAAAACAGCTACATGGTCATATATAGACGCTTGCGCACCTCGATTGAAACAATTTTTAATAAATAGTATTTAATATAATTTGGGGGTGGGTATGTTTTGTTATAGAGAACATTTCAAATGTTGATATGTTACAGGGAATATTTCAAGAACCGAAACAGAATATTTCTCCAATCTTTGCATAAGCTCCTAAAAATCCTGTTTTGTTATGATTTTTAACTGAAGTAGTTTTTAAAAAATAAATGAAATAATCATACTATCTAGAATTACTTTCAGTGTATCTCTGAAGTCATATGATCTAAATTAATGAACATTTTCATTCCTTATAAGTAACACCTTTTAAATGTTTTTGTCTTTTAAATGAATTTTTAAAAAATATTTTCGAGTACTTAATTTACGTAGCCTAAAATTACCATATTTTTGTGAATTATCTACTGAGGCATGTGCACTATTACATTTCCAAATTCCAAGTTGTTCTCTGTAAAGCAGTTTCCAAAAGAAGGAATATAATAGACGGACAAACGGATCGTTGAATAATCTTATAATTTGTTTTCCTTTTGAGACAGAAATCCTCAAAATTATGTGAGGTGTGAAATGATTCCCAAAAAAAAGGAACAAAAGTTTTGAAACGGCCACGTCTATGCCCTAACTAATCACCCTTTCTTTAACGATAAAGATGGAGTGTAAGGAAGAAGAATATAAAAGAGTTGACAGTAAATTCAGATAAAAAATGTAAAGAAATATTTATCGCACTAGACTTCAATTGACGTCAAAATTTTATAAATGTTGCCATATTCTCACATTACCCCATGATAAACAAAATAATTTTTTCCTCTGTATTTATTCCGATTTACGAGTGAAAACTGGAAAATTAATATAGTGACAAAAATTATTAACTTTTCCACTGTGGTTAAAAAAATCATAAATATCTAAAATGTGCCTAAAATATCAACTTTAAAATGAAAAAAGAGATAAAATATGATATAAATACATAAAATATTACCATATTTAACTTATTTTGATATGTTGAATATCTTCTCTTTAGATCAGATGAAATATTATTTCTCAAACATTTCTTGGCATAGAATTGTATATCATACAAGCCTTTACTCGTAGATGCATTATTTTTAAAACATTGTAAGCACAAAGTAAGACTTGTGTATCGCCAACTACATTGTTGGCGATACCGAGTTTTCAAGCTTTGTCATTTTGAATTCATACTCTCTTGGATACATTGTGTTAGATTTCTTTTTGGTGTACAACATTATTTTGCTATATACTACACTTGGAGCAAAGTATTTATCGCATTTAACGTCAATACTCTAACCCAAGTTGGATATCGTATAATATATTTGTTATATTTTAGAGATATATGGCATGTAGTACTTTTATCATCTTAACATTGAAATAAAAGAAAGGTGGCAATTTAAAAATAGATCTTTGGAAAACGATAAGAAAATTTGAAGAACCAGTGTCCGAAGTATCAAGATATATTTGTCATTATTTCATGTTTGTTATTTAAATTACAAATTTTATTTGAAGCAGTCATCTTTTAAACCAATATTAACATATACCAATAATACCAATAATAAAACCAATATTAAAAACCAATATTAGGGAATATTGGTTTTAAATTAAACCTATGAAGTAGGTATAGAACCAGCATCACGAGGATACAAAGTTAGACGCATAAAAACTTTTAATGGTATATAGCATTTAAATTATACTTTTAACTTATATTAATATTATTTTTCGCCTTTTAAATATATCGCCAGTTAAAATTATCGTGAATATCTAAAAAACTAAAATTTGGAATTCTTGTTCTAGATTTCCTGGAAACTAGATAAATTCCTAATAATAAAAAAAAATTTGTTTTCATAACTTTGACTTTAGCATTTTTGAGGATAGAGGATAGGAGGGAGTGGTTATTTTTTTACTTTTTCTAAAGTAGTTTTGTCTCTATCTCCCAAAAAATCTAAAAGAAAATAGTTTTGAATCCATATACTTCGATCATTCAACTGATATTTAAAATTTAAAAAAATGTTGAGTACTTTATGTGCACGTTCCTAAATTTCCATATGAACATTTTGAAGTGTTTACTATAGAGATACTAGCGCTTTGTGACCATGTTACAGTTCGAGTTTTTACGTCAAAAGGTTTCCTAGAAAATTTTTGTGCATAATTTTAGGAAGTTTTGTTTATAATTCAAAAAACATATGCTTTTAAAATTCAATTAAACTGCTATTTTTATTGGATGTTCCACTAGAAATATCAATTTTTGGTCAATAAAAAAATAATTTAAAAAATTTTTAAATGATTTTTACCCATCCAAAATTTCCATTGGAATATTTTAAGCTTAACACATACGCACACACACTCACACGCATGCACGCACACTCACACGCACGCACGCAAGCACGCATGCACGCACGCGCGCACGTGCTCACACACACACGCACATACACACACACACACACACACACATAAATATATATATATTGGTATAGATATATATACATTTATACATACACACACAAAGGGGCGCGCGTTTGTGTGTATTATATATATATATATATATATATATATATATATATATATATATATATATATATATGTATATATATATACATATATATATATATATATATATATATATATATATATTCTATATATGTACCGCTAAATAGCATACTTCATCACTATGTCACATTTCATACAAGAAATATTTTCTGAGAAAAAACGTGACAAACGGTAGTGACAAATGGGCAGTCAATTTGACTGACCGACACGCGATTGATTTTAGAATGGACCGAACTGTAACAATTTAGTATCAAATTAAAATTACTACATAAATATCAATACACCATTTTGTTGATAATACTAATGATTCTCTTTAACCTAACAAAATCGTGAAAGTGAACGTGAATAATCAAAATTAGATCAGATGACGTACAAATGCGTAATTGAAATAATCGAAAAAATCGATGGTTTTTTTACTTCACAACGTAACTTATAACGACATTAGTATAATACTAGCGTGACCCGTGCGAAGTCTTTGCATTATTTATTCCATTATGAAGCTCAGATGACAGATCAAACAAATATTTTACTAAAATTGACATATAGAGGCGCAAGTATCAAAAGCATTGAGCTAAAGCGCCACTTTATTTATACGTGAGTGGATTTGAAATTAAACAAAAATTTTACCGACATTCAATCATATTGACGTTGAGCCGTTAGATGGCAGCATTGCTGTTTTGTGTATATAATTTTAATAATTAATTAATTTGCAAAAACAATAGCAATAATAAATTTTTTAGTTGTGGATGCCGGTAGAGCAAGCAATTATCTATAAAATGATATATAATTTATGTGGATTAGTTGTGAGGTTTTTTCAAAAAGGGAGAGTAACATCTTAACCTTAGCGTATTAATATATATGATGATGATTATAGTTAAGTTCTAAGAAACCAAATGGACCTTATGTAAGTCATCTGTGTCTTGTAAAGTAAAAGTTTACAATAATTTTTAAATTTTTTTTGAGCATTTTGGAACGATATTTATAAAATATGCCTTAGATCATTCTTATTTATCCAAAATACTCATTTTCAAAATGAGCATTTTGGATAAATAAGAATCACCTAAGGCATATTTTACAAAAGTACTTTAGAATTGTTTTGTGAATGCTTTTAATTGTAAAACCACGTTTTTATTGTATTAAAGATTCTGTAATACTTCAATATTGAATATAAACATTCCATTATTGATGACCGGATTTCTGTCAGTCCATGATTGCATGTGAAATTTAATAATTCAATCCATAAAAGGATTAATCAGCTCAAATGCAGCAGCGCGGAAAATTACATCTACGACTTCGTGTTGTTTGGAAATCGGTCCATTTTCCACTAAATCGGAAAAAGTACCAACGTATGTTATATTGCCCGTATATAATATGCCTCCTTATTTTCTTACTCCATTATTCCAAAACACTATCACATGACTGTTTATCAACTATTTATTTAAAAACAAGCTATTTCAACAAAAAATCGTCACATATTTGCAATGTAAAATGTGTGTAGCCCGTTTACAATACACTTCATTATTTCTCATTGATTCATTACCGTCAATTCAAATTAAACCAATCTGCAAATTTTAATCTTTGAAATAATCAATTACTGCTCAATATTCCAAAACACGTTAAATATTATAACATGACCATCAATTTTATAATTGTTTCGCTATTTATTCAGATACAGAATTATAAATATAACGCTATTGTTATATTTTTGCAACGTAAAGTGTATGTAGCCTATTTACAATACACTTTATTATTTTTCATTGATTCATTATCATCAATTCACATTAAACTAATCAGAATATTTTAATCTTTCAAATAATCAATTATTGCTCAATACTACAAACACTTTACATATTATAATATGACGATCAATGTTATAACTGTTCCGCTATTTATTCAATTACAGGATATTTGAACAAGCAATTTGTAATATTTTTGCAAGGTAAAGTGTATATAGCCCGTTTACAATACGCTCCATTATTTCTTGTTGATTTATTGCCATTTACTCACAGTAACTAGCCATTTATAATTGTGCCACTATTTATTTGGAAATAGACTATTTGAACAAATATTTTCTTATATTTTAGCAATGTAAACTATACATAGCCCGTTTATAAAACACTTCATTATTTTCTGATTGGCTTATTACCGTTAACTCACACTAAATTAATTGGAAAATTTTTTATCTCTGATTATTGCTCGTAATGCTCTGGAAGTTACAAAATATTCTAAAACACGTAAAATATTATCACATGACTGTTAGTCTTATTCAACTATTTATTTAGAAACAAGCTATTTTAGCAAAAAATCGTCACATTTTTGCAACTTAAAATGTATGCAGCCCGTTTACAATGCACTTCATTATTTTTCATTGATTGATTACCGTCAACTCACAGTAAATGAATCGTCAACTTTTGCATCTCTACACTAATTCGATTATTGCTACTAATATCATGAAAATTATAAAATGCTCTGCTATTTATTCACAAATGGACTCTTAAAATGAATATTTCCTTCTTTACCTTTACGAAAATAAATTAGGAGTAACTTGTCAATATAAGAAATCGTAATATGAGGTATTAATATACAATACTTTAAATTGATTTGTTCAGTAATTTATAAGTAATTGTATGCAAATCAAATAAGCTTTAGTAATTACTACTCCAAATTAAGAAAAGGTAATTTGACTAATTACTCGTTCTCATCTAAGTCATATATCAAAATAATTTAAAGAAATAATAAAAATTTTATAAATTACTGTCTGTATTTAAATCTTACTTGTAACGATATTTACAGAAAGGTTAAAAATCTGTAAGCAATTTCAGAGAGTATATCCCTCTTCCTATTTTAGCCATCGACATTCATTGCAACACACATTTAATAATATAATCTTTAATATGCGGATTGTAATATGCGATTCTCTCTTACTAATCGTGATAACTGCAACGTTTCACACCAAAGAATGTTACATGAACGTAAATGCTACAGCGCTTAAGCCAAAGATGCCTGCCCGCAATATGAAAGATACAAAGAACGGCTTACATTCAAAGACTTTCTTGGGGATTATGAACCCTTTATTCTTTGTAATTTTACATTTGTAACATTTGAACGATAGGTAGAAAAATTCGACTATAGAAAGTATAATCTTGTTACGTTTCGTGTAAAATTGTATATTTAATAAGAATTAAAGTATTTTTAATATTATTTGCCTTATTACTTTTTTCAAAATAAGTATATACTGCCTTTAGCTTTTGCATTAGGCACTGTAAAAGGTTTAATGATAAAACTGCTTTATTTTCAAAGTTTCATAGTCACCAAGAAAACAATCCTCGTTACACGACATTATCGTATTACATATGTAATTAAAATGTATTCATATCTACAGCGTACCCAATTTGATAGACAGATTACAATTACTTTTATTAAAGTATTAATATTATTGAAGTATATTATTTTTATTAAAGTATTAATGTACAAAAAAAATATTGACATGATTGACATATTTTTCGGGACAACACCTGTTATTGGGCAATTCAATTTATTATTACGATTAAGATATGTTTATAAAAAAATATTACGAGAGACCCGAATAAATGTAACTACAAAAATTAATATTTTAACTCATGAACTGTTTAATAAAATCTATGAAAGCCATTAATATTAAAATAACAATTGCAGGCTATATCTTTTTTCCGATCAATGTTTAAAACAAAACATTGAATTAAATGTGTACGAAACCCTCACTGCGAGAGTTCCGTACACATTTATTCACTTATAAATATTTAAGAGCTCGCAGAATTTTTGTTAAACTATTTACAAATATTCATTTTTTTACAGCTTCTTTCTTTTTCTTTAATAGACCTAAAACATGATACATGATTTAAAAATTACAAGGAGAACCGCTATATATATATGTCCCTGTAATTATCTAGCCAGATTTAACCAAAGCTGTTTTCTTCATGATTTTTGTCTTAGTTATTTCTGTAATAAGGGGGTGAATTATTTTTAAATATGCAAGTTCAAATTAGGAAAATATTTTTTTATATTTCATAACAAGCCCTTTATAATAATATCTCATATGATGGCATAGAAAATGAAATAAAAATATACAGCTTTATTTACTTCCTCTTTAATTCATATATGAATATTAATAAAAAGTTGATATAGGTCAATAGGCCCAATTTCAAGTTTATACGTTGCTTGGTTTCTGAATAAATAGACTAAGTACATGGAATAATGTTAATATGTTATCGACTATATACTCCGTAGACATAATATCACCGTAGACAATATATGCAAGTTTAAAAATTATGCCATATATAATCATAACTATAGTTTTCCTAATGCATTTACGTGGGCTTCTAAACACCCATTTTATCATAATTTTAGGTTGAGTAGTTTTGGATAGAAGAGGGTAGCAATTTTTTTGCATACTTCTCAATAAAAATATTTTTAAGGCCCTTGTAAGTAGCCCTTCAAACGATATCTTACACTTTATATCCAAATAAAAAAAAAGATTTTCTAATACTTAATACGAAAACAAGATTTTATTTTCGAATACTATATGATATTATATGACCGTTTTAAAATTTACACACAAATATTTTCGAGTTTTGGCAATTGAGACATGTACGCGTATATGTTTTAATACTATACCAAATTTCAAGCGTTTTCTGAAAAAAAACGGCTCTGACGAACAAACACACACGTGAGTAATCTTATAAGGGTTCAGATTTTCTTTCCGACGTACGAAATCCTAAAAAGAAATAAAATCAATCCATTCATCAAACCGAAAAGTGATTTATGATCACAGACGGGGACTTTCGATTAAACTACTTAATAAATCAAAGGACTACTCTCTTCTTATTGAAAAATATAATAAACAAAACAAGGAAACTATGATAACCGATAAGAGAAAACTTACAAAGAAATTGGATAAATCACCTGACATAGGAGCTGTAAAAGAAATAAAAATATTCGATCTTAAAATACAGTTTGTGCGAAGAGCTCCATTATATTTGTCCCTCGGGACGAATCATAATAGAATGCTCCTATTAATCACCTACGTATTCGCAGCGAATTTATAATTGAAACAAATAAAACAAGCAAGAACAACCCATTTCGCAGACTGATGTGTGACCGTGCTTACCTCGGGCGTAATCTTCGCCAAATGTACTGGAGACCATCTTACAGCTGTTCAAATTCTGTGTGGCCTCAGCGGACATACACACACGCTACATTTTTTGCGTCAGTATTTTTTTGATTACTCCTTTTTTTATGCAAGAAATATAATACAAAATAACATGACGATAGAATGAACGTGACGTTAATTATTATGAAAGCGATTACAGAAATTGTTAAAGGACAATTATTTCTGAATGTCAAAAAAAAGTATAAATTTGAAAGTCAAAATACTAAAAGCCAAAAAATGTTTACGGAATAAAAAATACCAAACTAAGTTTACATTTTTTATTAGCCAAATTTATGTAATATTTTTAATATAGATATATCCGTATTTATACCTCAATATCCTTTTATTTACGTTTATGTTTATTACAAATAAGTAAATTTTAGAATATATTTTTAATCTTTTCATTTTCTTCTCATTAGATGAGACAAATAGAAGCAATATAATAAATATGTTATGTTTAAACATAGTGCTGAATTACTTATAATTTAATTTAAATGTTTTCCTCATGAGGATAGTTCTTTTAAATAAAATTATTTTCTTTAATAATTAAAATACCTTTTCAAATGCGGCAGTTAATTGTATTTTAATAAAAAGTAAACATTTATATTTTAAGTAAAAGAGTACATAAAAACATTGTCTTTTAAAATTAACTATAAGGAATATATCTATAATATTGTAACCTAAACATTTGCAAGTAAACTCGCGTAGTTAAGAGTTTTAATTCTATTATCGTTAAATTAATATTCGGTTAATAATCGGTATAACAATTAAAATTATATTAATTGACGTCCCCTTAACAATGAATTTATTCTCCTTTTTTCCACGTAATATATACAATACAATTTTCCGATTTGAATGTTTTACATTATAAACAAGCGGCATTACAAGGTGAATTATAAAACTTCCATTCATTTTAAATGCGCTCATTGTATCAATTCGTGTGCAAGTAAAAGTACTTAAACCACCATTTTTCCTAAAACGGAAAACCCTAAACTGGAAAACTTTTTAAACCTTTTTTCTCCCGATGAGTACATAACGTAACGAAATAATGCTTTAGGCCCTAACAGAATAATAACGCCCACTTTGGGTTATGTCTAATATATAAAATAATCAATATTTCTACAATATTATACAAATGTTGTAATACTCAGTATGATTTATAAGTATTTTCATAATAAAAAAACGAAATGGGTGCAATCGTGCCTGAGCCGTATAATTTTACATGAAAACGTAAAATTTTAATAATGAATGTCAATCGGAATGTTTTTCTTGTGTTAGGAAAAGTTAAGTAGTAGTGTGAATACAATTAAGTAGACTTGAAATATATAGCTTCGTCTCTTTTTATCTTATTATGTAAACGTCATAGAAATTAATTTACAGTATAATGCAAAGATTATATAGATTAAAAAAGAGAAAAGAGAGTTATAATTTTTCTTCGTTTCTTATCGTATTTTGGTCTCATATAGGCTGAAATACCTGGAAAATAACATTTTTGAGATTAAAGCCAATATCGCTTGGGTGCTTTTCTAATTCTTCTTGATCAGCCCTTTCTTCTGTTTGCTGTGTCTTTCGCTTCTGATAATTTTTTCCTCTCATTTAGGCGGATATACCTGAAAAAATATAATTTTTCAAATTTGTAAAGTCATAAAATTGCGATTACTGTTATTAAAGCCAGTTATACTCTTAGAATACTAAATTCTTGAGATAACCTAACTAAAATATTAAGTAAGTAAGCCTCCTGAATTTAATTCGTAATTACCCATCGGTTCATTATGCACAAAGTTATTTGTCGCATAGAAAATTTTTACTTGGCTATCAAATCAAATTTTTAGACGTTTTCACTTCAATGGGATTAAGAAATAGAACAGAATAAAAAAGCGGCTTAAAATTTAAGCGACAGATTTCAAATAAAAAAATTATCTCATCATGATAATACTTTTAAATCACTTAATTTTAACTTCAGAAAAATCCCTTGCGTGTGCGGCCGACGGTCGCGTCCGTGTATAAATAAAACGCGTCGATATTGCGCGGCCCCACGCAGGAGTAATGGAAAAAAGTTTGTTTTTGCCGCTCGGAGACGTTCGTGTTATCGGCGACGCTCTCGCACGCGGTATGTTTGATAGCGACCGAGATCGCGCCGATATGGGCGATATTTTAAATGCGGTTTGGATATGTTTTTATTGTATTACCTTGGCAATGACATACGCGAGTTTATAGCCTATGTCAAATTTAATTTTTTTAAATGTACATTATATAAATATTACATTTTATAATTTTTAATTTTTGTTTCATTTAATAATGGAATATTTGTGAAGAGGTTTGTTTATGCGTGTATCACAAGTTTATAACTTTGGAATATTATCATGTGAAGATAATAAGTTGGTGAAGATGTAATATTGTAACAATGGTAGAAATTGTAAATATTTAATTATTTATTTATGTACTTTAATGTATCTGATTGATACATATAACGGACTTATTGCTACGAAAGCAATCTCTTACAGCCAACCAAAAAACCATTCCATCCCCGCTCGATGAACGGCCGGGAATCGAACCCGCGTCCCCACGGCGCGTCGTCCCATCATAGGCCGTATACCTTGTTCAACACAACATACCACGGCTGCGACATATTTAATTAAGAAAAATATTTTTTATATAAATGTAAACATTGTAGATCTGTATAAGGTTTAATGTAGTAACAATTTTTTACAATGTTTTCAAAGAAATATATCATAATTACTATGTAATAACAATAGTAAAAACTTTTCCAAATACTATGAATAAAGTCGCTTAATTGTCTTCCTGAGATGGCATAAAATAAATTAGTTATAAACTAATGCTTTGAAAATTATGGGCATTTGTAAATTATAGAATTATGGGCATTTGTATAGGTTTATTCATGATATTCGGCAGACTCTTTAATTTCCTAATACAAATAACTTGGTGCAAAAAACCTTTGTACCCCTTTGTGTTTCAAATTAAAGTTTACTAGCACTGTAGGCAGTACCAAAACATTGGAGACAGCTACTGTTGTAACTGTCTTGCAATAAATTACATCTTTACACCTATATATACTTTAAAATAAATTATATTTAGTGTCGCTATCAATTTAATCGACGCCCCTAAAAATGCATGACAATATTACATCACAAAAAACCAATTGAAAACCTTACTAATTTATAAAGGAATCGTTTAATATGGCCTTATATTTATTTTTAAACAGATTGTATTTATACAGGTATACATAATAACCGTTTGCCTTTCTGACTCCTTACGGATGAATATGGTTATGTATTAATTTGTTCCAAATAATTGTTGAAGAAAATTCTATAAGTTTATTTATGTCTTCGTAAATTACAATTAGAAAAAAATAAAAACCGACTTCAAAAACGAACTTTTTTAATGAAACAGAGAAAACTTAAATATAATTTTTTTTATCCTAACCAAGTATTGCAATAAAAATCGACACTTATGTCTTTTAAGTACATTCTAACAACTATTAATAATTTTTTGATGTAAACAAAAATGAGCAGAACAAAAAAGAAACAAATCAAACGAATTTAGTGAATCACGATCTCAAAAAGAAGTTCTTGTACCAAGAATATTTTATTATGTTTATGTTAAAGCTGTCTCCGGCATTTACAAAATAATTCAAATCCTCATTTTAAGGGTTTCGTACCTCGAGAAGAAAAAATACAAAACCCTTTTAAGATAATACACGTGTCTGTCCCAGACTTTTTTTCCGAAAATATATTTGGTAGAAACTTGAAATTTATCCCAAATATATTAAAAGCATGATATTCAGTACATACATTTAAATAGTTAACGCTCAAAAATATTTATAAAAAATAAAAAAGACACAAAACCATTTTAAGATACTCATGTATCTGTCCCAGCCTTTTTTAGAAAAAAATTTTGATAACTTGAAATTTAGCACAGTTATACGCAAAAATAAGGAAAAGAATGATATTGAAAACACATATTTGCATAGTAAGTCAAAAATATTTATAAAAAAAAATTGCAAATAAATCAGCGCACACAAAATGAAGCGCAAATAAATCGGTATCATCGCGATGTGTTGGGTTGATCACAAGGCATAGAGCTTTTGGCAATGTAGCGTACCTCGGAGACTTGGGTTCGATCCCGGCCGCTCCCCGAGAGGTCCATGCGGACTGGTGTTCTGATTGGCTATAATACATTTATTGATTCCACCATATGTACCAATTAGATACGTTAAAGTAGATAAATTAAAATAAATAAATGGTAAAGACTTTTTTTTTAATTTGGTGTATCGTCTGTCTCCATCCCTGTACCATCGAAATATCTAAAGTTACAGTTATGATAATAAAAACAGAATAACAAGAACAAATTCCTAAAAAGTAGTCTTCAAAAACGAGCTTTTTTATTAAGCATTGAAAAGATAAAAATAATTATCATTTACCCAAAATAAGTATGGTAATAACAATTATCATTATTATTCACGAATAATTATCTATTTTATTCTGGCATCGGCGCTAACACCGAAAACAACGAATGAAACATAAAAAAACAAATAAAAACCTTATATTGAATTTTCTCTGCATTTAGCATTGGTTACAAAAAATATTTTATTAAATGTCAAGACGTATTTCTAAGAGAGCGGTGTTTTCATAGTAGTATTTAGCTACGGCAATGAAAGGAATTATTGTATTTAACTTCTCAGTACAACATACAAATGTTGCTTTCCATGTGTGTTTCATAAAATAAAAAACGGAATACTGATAAAAGCACTCAAAGTGTGTGTTCGCATTTCTATCTGTCACAGACGCTTTCTATCAAAAACAATTTGAGGTAAAAACTTGAAACTCGGCATAATGACAATGTATACTATTATTCCAAAAGATTACATGAAATATATGACAACTTTAGAGGGGGCAAAGGAATGCTCAATTTTTTTTTTCATTTTGCATGTTGTTTTTTTAGTGTTAACAGAAATAGCAAGGTATAAGAATTCTAAGGCTGCTTTTCTAGTAATTTATCTAAGATAGTTCGCAACATATTACTGTACATGTTTAACAAAAATATGTTGATTCCCATTTATATCTAAAATTTATCAGAAAACTATAGCGATGACTCACAATTTCCTAATATTCAATATATTCTCGATAAATAGTTTAATAGAAATATTGTATGCACTTAAATGTTTACATATACTTATATATATATATATATATATATATATATATATATATATATATATATATATATATATATATATATGTATCCGTAAACCTTTTAGTACGTGTTCCTTATATTACGATTTACTTAAAAAAAAATATGAGCTCCTAAAGCATACAAAACAAAACAAAATTTCATTATTACCTATTTTATTTTGTAAGTTATATACATGCATATACTAACAAGTATACAGGTTAAAAATTGTCTAATAGCATTAAGATAAGCAGTTTCAGACTATCGATTCAGACGCAATTTCTCCATCGATTAATCTCGGTCCAACCCACGCGACAAAAGCTTCCGAATAATTAATTTTGTACCACTCGCCCAAAACTCTATGACAAAGCTTTGAATACAGAACGCCAGGCCTACACAAATCGTATTCAATCGACACGAGGTGCCTCAAACCTACCTCGTCGCACAGTGAGCGCCGTCCTATTGTCGCCGTGCCTACACCTGATTGCCTCCTACGTATGACGTATTGTTCTTACTCGACCAATTATTACCTGCTGTCTATTCACAAATAACAAAACAGGCTCCGCGTTGTATGATCTACTCCACCCGCCAGCTACGACCGTATATATCAAACTTCATAATGAAAACCGTCAAGCGAGTAATAGAGCCCAACGAGAATGTAGAGCCAATAAAATCTACGTAAGAATGGACTTGTTACTACCTGACTAGTTTAGTGTTAATAGAGTAATGCTACTATCATCGCATAACTTAAAGATCGATCGTTTGAAAATCTTACTACCAAATTATTATTTTTTCTAGTGAAACCTACTTAAAACATGTGATAAACCTGATGATACTCCGTAAAAATTACCCTAAAAATGACCAATTTACCTGCTGTTTTTGAAATGGTTTCATTTATTTTATACCGTACAATTTTCGTCATGAGGAACAAGACAGCATTAAATACGTTTATATAATTATGGAGAAAACCATATCTATACTAATGTACTCTGTGCGATTCTTATTCAGTAAATGTTTAAAGTGATAGGAGCTTGTGTCTGACAATAGTTTATTTCGATATAATTCAATTTTAATAAAAGTTAAAAGGAATAAATAATAGGTACTGTGAAGAAATACAAATTTAAAAATATGCCGGTGCGTAGAAAACCTAGTCTTAATAAATACCGAATGGAAAATATTAGATCGCAAAGTTTGAATTAAATTTAAAACTTAATAAAAACTTCTGTAACGTTGCGTTGATATTACTTTACAATAATTTTTATAGAAAGTAGCCAGGAAAACTATTGCAATGGAGAAGCCTACGTTTCTGCGCACTGAGCAATAAGGAGATTTCAACAGCCATATTTTGCTATAACTATCAAGTATTCTAAAGCGAAAGTTATTAATATAATCAAACTTATTAACCAAGATACCACTTGTCTATGTACTTCATTAATTATATAAACTACGTAAAAAGTTTGGTGGCTTTTCTATCGATTATTGCCTTATAATAAACGACGGATAAAAAGAAACAAATATTTAAAATTAATCTTTTATTTATGAAATTAGAAAAAGGGATCAATTTCGTTTGGAAAACCAAAGTATTAAGAAGCAATTGATTTAATTATGTTAATCTTGCCTTATCGACGTAATAACATAACTATTTTTTTCAATATATATATATATGTATCGTAATTTTTTGTAAAATTTTTAGAAACATTCAATAATTTGTTTTTCATTAAATAATTTGTTTTTGCGTACAGGCAGAATCTACAAATCTCGTTATTACTATATCTTAACACTGTTGGTGACTTACGTTATTGAATCGTACTGATTCATGATTAACATTTGATATTTATTGATACTGGAAGTTATCACCTTGAGTGTTGGTTTTAGAAAACAATTTTACAAATGCTGTTTGGTGGGGTTGTGGTGGGGTAGTCATCAGGCTACCATGTGAAGTTACGCTACAGGTTACTCTTAATTCCTTAATTACACCTAATAAACATGCGCGAATCCTTTTGACGTTGTGCCTTCTTTATTAACAATTAAGTTTGAACTTTATTTGTAAAACTTAGTTTTACCGACGATATATTTTTAAGGATTTAACTATTTCTTAGGGAATGATAAGCTATGAAAATTCTGTCTTCACATACTAGCAAATCGTGTCTCAATTTGCTGGAGACGTGTTTCAAAAATAATAATCTACAGGCGTTTAGACTCTTAAGAAAATACGGGTCGTAAAATAATGCTTTGGAATTTGTTTTAAACTAATACAAAATAAGTATCACAAATGACACTGTAAAATAAAAATATTTGAAAATAATATAAACTTGAAAATTTAGGTAATAATTATTAATATATGCGCTTATTTCGTAACATTGCGCCCATCGTGAACGAATGGTTCGGTTCAATTAATTAATATTACAATACATGTAAATAGAAAAAGATATTACAGTACATTTTGAATATATAAATTTAACAATAAGTGAACACATATGAATAATTTGATACATCTTCTTATATCATCAAATAGGTAAAGGAATAAAGGAATTGGATAGTTGAAACTATAGAATTCGTTCTTATTCGATTGGCAATGGAGCTTTCTGCGATTTGTAAATTTTTATCTATAATATAAAGTGGTCCACAATAGTCTATATCAGTGTTCAAAAAGGGTCGCGTTAGTATGGCTCTATAACTATGTAGATCACCCATAAATTACGGATAATTTCGTATTGTTATACCAAAGAAAGTTATATAATTCCCGATCATAGTTTTTGTCAACTTTTTACTATATAAAGGCCAGCATTTCGTTCGGACTGCGTTGAGATTTACTGAAGTTCCACTATCTATGTTAATCACGTGTTACTCGCGTATCATTAAATTAGTCACGTGATGGGACTTGCCCTTAAACTGGGATAATCACATGGCACATATATACAATTAAAGACACATAGAATTTCTCTTAAAGTTGTATTTAAAAATATCAATGTAATATTGCTTTAGATGACTTTCACAAGCGAAAAATAAGATTTAGATGTACCGATTTAGTTTCCGGTGAACTTATATAAAACGTGTATTGACATATCTTTTCCTAGCTTTTGCTGTAGTAGTTTTCTAAGTCAGCGCACAAGCACTAGTCTTGTTGCTGAGCAAGCGATTTGCTCCAAAATTGAATTCACTTTCAAAATGAAAATTAAGGCTGAACACAAAGCTCGCATACGTGAATCATATATCCTACCCGTACTTACACACGAAGTTGAAATTTAGGTGTCTACTTAAGAAATTCTCACCAAGCTCAGAATGGCTCAGAGAGCAATTAAAAAGAAAATAGTAGAAGTCATGCTGTGAGACCAAAAGGAGAATGAGTGACTCAGTGAGAAGAACAGGATCGTGGATATGGTCAAACATCCTGTGAAACTTAAATGGCAATGGTCCGACCACGTTCCCACAAAGTAAGAGTCGTAGTGTAACTTGCTCGCAGAATGGAGACCGTGGGGTGAATTACATCTGGACTGAAATGGTTGGAAAAAACAAAATCGAAGGGAAGAAAGAAGGATGCAATGTGGCTAAAGGTGAGGAAAGACCTTTCATTGCTCTGTTACTTGTTGTTTCAGTAAATATTGCACACTATATACGCGGGTTTATATTCCTTGTAACTATGTCAAATTTCAAAGTTTAAGGTTAAACGATTTCTGAGAAAAAAACGTCGATATTTTCAGTAATATCTCTAAAGCTGCCGTATACAAAATTCTGTAAAAATAGTTTTAAATCCTTCTAAATTGTTCTTTCGATGGATGCCCACATGACTAAGTTAAAAGAAATTTTAATATATCATTTACGTCAGTTCAAATTCCTGCACGAATATTATTGATCATTAACTAATAAAATATATTAGGGTTAATATGCTTTATCATTAAGCCATATTATCATTTCTTTACAAGTACTTAACCTTAAGAACATTTCAACAAATCATCCATAGTTAGCCATATATATTCCCGCTTAAAAGTTTCGACTCCAAAATTTACCCGGTACCCTCCAGTGTCTTCGAAAGTCCTTTACTTAAATCATGGTTTTTAATTACTCAGACTCTAAATAAGTATTATCTGTATACGTGTATTTTTAAAATTTCTCAAATAGACATGAAATAAAATAATGAGATACAACAAACTCCGGAAATATTAACTCAAGACTGACAGAGGAATCATCTTCATGTAATCCTTCCATCATAATATAATATTCGATATTATTAATATCATATCAACCTTATTACTTCCAGTTTAGTAACATCGTCCGCATATGACGTATCAGAGACCTCCCTTCCTATATTAATCTATTCCAAATACAATATCAATTAATATTAATCCAGCGAGATCCTCTTCTCCGTGATCTCGCCCCATCAGTACATCGTAAGCCGTCCGTAGCTGCATATAGGTCAATATAGGCAACTTAGGTGAATCACCTCATGGGAACGGACTGTGTGGGTGCCGGGAAAGCTTAGCGCAGTTATATTTCCTGTCGTGTTAATGCCATCTTAACTTGCTACGGTGTCGTTAAGTTATGAAATTGTCAACACTCAGTTGTGAACAGCTTTAACTTATTAAAGTTCCTTCTGTGAAAGAAATTTATGAACAACTATAGACTTTTTGTAATGAATTAAGTATATTCATTTATACTTTTCTATTACATTGTTTTTATTCATTTCTTTTTCTATCCACGAAGAATATAAAACGTAAATTTAATGTCATAATTCCTCTTTTATGATGCATATAAGTACAAATACGTCTAGCCTAACTTCTCATTATTAGTTTTTTACCTGACTGTATAGGAAATACATATATACGTATTTCCTATACACGTTTATTTATACGGACTGCTTGCATATAAGTTTCTATATTTAATTTTTTGTCTAATTTTACTTATTGTATGAATGTCTCCAATGGCAGTAGATGTACAGGACATGTTGTTCGAAGAAAAGGGACCTTTGTCATAAGATGAGGTGTCAAATCACCAGAAAAGAAAAATATGCAATTTTGTTATCTCTACATATTTATACCAGCCTAGCAATATTTATTTATAAGGTATTTATAATTTACTTTAAAAGGAAAATAAGCACAACCTGTGAAAAACTTGCTACTTCTGTGACGACTAAAATAGGAATATCGGTAGTTACATTGAGCATTTGCAATTTTAGGGTTCCGTAATCAAACATGGAACTCTTATAATTTTGTCATGTCCATGTGTCCGTCTGTCTGTCACAGCGTCGTAGTTTTTACAGTTTTAGACCTACGCGCATGGTATTTCGCAAGTACATGCTTCAGATAAAAATTTCAACCAATACGTGGAAATAACAAATTATATCTTTAGAGTACCTCTCCTTAATAAGATGTTCGGATGAAACTATTTTTTGGGGCATCCCATTGTTTGGAGTATCGTCAGAAAGCTCTTTGAAAATAAATTGTAGTTCCAATTTACCACTTTTCATTTTTAAACTCGGTTTATGAAATATTAGTCTTTAACGTGACGTGCAATGTTTTTCCTCTAATTTTCCAACTATGGATTTGGAAAGTCAGAAAAAAAATGTAATAATTTTGAAATGAATTATTCTCTACATGCATCAAAAATTATAAGGAATTACATATCTACGAAACCTTATTTTTTACGTGCCCCGCCTTGGTCACTTTTGTCACTTTTCTATTTATTGAAACTTTGACTTGGTCACTTTTCTATTTATTGAAATACAATCAAAATTTGGTCTATATTTCAATAAACTAAATTTAACTAATATATTATAAATTGCGAATTGGTTCGACTATAATTACACTATGCAAAATGACACCTTCTTAAAAGCAAAATTCTGAATTTTTCTAATTTTTTCTCGGTCTGAGGATTCAAAAATGACATTTTTGAGCCCTCAGACCATTTACGATATTTTTAAATTAAGTAAGAGACAAAATAATAGGAAAAAAATGAGCTTTTTTATTCGAAAACTTAATTTTTGAATAATCTTTGATAGTTCTCCAAAAAAACAAATTTTCGTTTTAAGTTTCAAATATGATTTTCACACCATTCCAATTAAAATACGAGCTGCTATAATATTCTGGCACCATATTATAAATCTATCTTTTGCTTAAGCCAACTGAACTTACATAAATGTATCAATTCTGTTAAGTTATATTAGCCCTTCAGAGAAACTTAAAGTATTATACGACAATGTACTGAAGTCT
The DNA here is from genome assembly GCA_039881145.1 of Druceiella hillmani. NCBI lineage: Eukaryota > Metazoa > Arthropoda > Insecta > Lepidoptera > Hepialidae > Druceiella > Druceiella hillmani. The sequence continues at coordinate 103,837,273 of JAYKKI010000001.1, read as the reverse complement.
CGAATTTAATGTGATAGTGAGACTTTCAACAAATCACGTTGTAACTAATTTCTGTACTGTAACTTTTTTTCTGTACACGCGGAAAGCATGAAACAAACTTTACGTAATGAACTCTGAGACAACAGCTTTATTACATGAAATAAATAAAGTATATCAAAATACAAACTAAAAGACAATACTTGATATTCCCTGGAAATACTGTAACATATACGAAACGCGGCGATCCGAAACAATTTCCAGAACACTGCCTAGATTCGAAATTTATAACGCTATCAATTTACGACCGGAAACTAAAAGGCAATGTGCAGACCTCTTCGACGACGGTTTCACTCGACTTCGTCCTCGTTAAGTAACGTTCACCCGACGGTCTCTCGTGCATCGTCATCCATAGAGCACAATGATACAAAACGAATGGAGGGCGAGGGGTCTTTCAAAATATTTCTCTCGTACCATTTCATTTATCTCCAACGGCCGCGCGTTGAGGACGCAAACTATTAACTACACAAAACGATCGCAAAAGTTTTCCAATTAAACTTTTAGAGTAGCTTAGATTACCGATTACGGCAAATAAGAGCTTTGCGGAGTTAAACTTGGATTCGTGCACTTTTTGCGCGACGCGGGCGTGCCTCGTAAGCGGTGTGCGATGCACGCGAGTTTCGTTTACCTGCTGATGGAGATCGCTAACTGCATTCTTAACGACTTTAGGTAGCAGAACTTTGATCAATAAAAGTGTTAATTTTATCTCTCATTAAAGTTTTTATTATAAATTACTTTGTTGGTATTCAATCCCTTAGCAATACGTCAACGATTTTTCAACATATAATGAAATGCACGCACAGGACAGAGTCATCGTTTTTTTGTTTTATTTAAAATTCTTCATTGTTTTTCTCTTCGACTATAAAATGTTATGATTATAGTGAATATTGTTTTTTCGTTATTGAGTTCTTCAAACACATATTAATTAGAGACGTACAGTTGCCGCTTTTCTTACTTTACAATTTTTCTTTCTTTATTTTTTTGGCCATAAAATTTTATGAATATGGTGAATACTGTTCTTTAGTTCTTGAGTTCTTCAAATACGTGTTAGTACGTGCTAACGAGACAAGCGGCTATCGTCTTTTTAACTTCAGATAACATTTTTCTTTGTTAATTAGAAAACATAAAAAAAATCATACGATTATGATTGTAGTAAATTATAGTAAAGACACCTAGACGGTCGTCTTTTTTTGATTTTGTTTAAAATTTTTCATTGTTTATCTCTTCGGCTATATAATCTCACGGTTATAGCAGATGCTGACGTTTAATTTGTTTCATCTGAACCTTATCTATAGATTCATTACAATTTACCACAAAAATCGATGACGATTGTACTTTATTCGTAATTTTTACTTTTACGTCGGCAATTTTTAATTTTGTATATATAATATCATCGATTCTATGCTTAGTCATGTTATTTGAGAGAAAAACAGATTCAATTTTTTCTTTTGATTTTTCTTCTAAAGTTATCTGCTTTGCTATTGTTACACGTTGCTTAATAAACCCTTTGCAAACAGTATGAGGTTTTTTTCTTCGCTAAAAGAAAAGCTATTTCGTATAAAGCTTTGAGATTTTGTGACTTAATTTTGTGATAACTTTTGGGTTTCTTTACCACAGTTAGGTATTTCTGGTTCAAATGTCTTTCAAGGCGAGTGGGTTTCATAGGGTTATTGCTCAAAACTTTCAAGCATATCACTTACTAAGAAAATTGTCGTTTTATGTGTTCAGTTCGTGAGTTCCTCAAACGCAAATCATTTAGAGACAGACAAAGGAGAGATGGAATTATTAATAAGAAATACTAGAAAATGTGTTCTGAAAATGATAACGCATAAACGAAACTATTATTACACCTTTTTTTAATGAAAATTTTTTTTTTCTATTAATCTCTTTCATTATCAGGGTACAGGTGTCAAAAATGGATCCCCTATAATTTCATGGTTTCCGTCCGTCAGGCATATCTTCGTAGTTTCTAGAGTTTTACAAATATGCGCTAAAGATAAAGATCTCAACATCACAGTAATAATTTTGTCTCATTTTTTGAAAGTACCCTTATTGCAAAGTCAGAGCGAATTTTTTTTTATCCTTTCCCATTTTATTTTTCGAAAGGTTTTATAAACTAAAGATTCCACTATGATATTAGTTGCATTTACGTCTTTTCATTTTTAGGTCCGCCTACGATGTATCAAACTTTAAAACCGTTTGCAATTTATCCTTTCCCCTGCCATTTCCAAACCAAACTAATTTAAAATCTGAAAAAAACTCCAAAAATAAGTCCGAAATGCGTGACTACATTAACTCTACAACTACCAAAAAGTTCTTACTAATGCGAAAATAACACGGATGGAAATACTGGATAACTGAGCTTGCTTAATAGAAATTAATGTGAAATATTAAAATATGCTTTGTAATATTTAATTTTTAAAAAATGCGGAAGAGTATTGCAATGACAGGTACAACTATTAGGTATTACAATCCTTATTTAGCTATTACAGACTATTATGGCCATATATGAGGAGGAGGAAGAATTTATAAAACATATATAGTTTGATATTTTGTGAAATGACTGCGAAATCCTAATTACACGTTTTGCGACACGTACTTGAGAGTTTTCTTAATTAATATTTCCATACTTGGTAAAACTATTAAAATTAATAAGACGTTACTTACGTAATCATATAAAATGTCATTTCATATGTTTATAATTGCATTACAAATTTAACGAGAAGTTACACTAAGGTTAACAGAACGTTAGCTTATGATTACCCTGAAAAAAGAAACAAATTCTTACTTAAATCCAACAGATAGAAACAATATTTTATTTGAATACAGCACTTGGTTCGAGGAATAAAAATTCTGTAAAATTTTTCATACTTAGGAAAATATATAATCCATTAACTCTCTAGAAGGAAACCGTACTCTTCAAATTTTTCACTTTTCACAAACAAAGAAAAAAATTATGTAAAATAATTTTGACTAATTGCAACAGCAAATGCAATATGCAAACTATTCTACAAATTGAATCAACGTAAGAAACAATTTACCTCCACTTGTTCAGGAGAAGTTTAATGAAAATACGTTATTCAAGCCTTTTGTTCATATAATATAACTCCTCGCTTAGTTATTGTGGCTAAAAGTAATAGACGCGATAGAGAACATTTGTCTGCAGTAGAATGCAAACTTAGATCCTTAGCAGGTTGTTTCTTACTCTCGACATGCATGTATATGAATCGTCATATTTTTTCGCCGTACTGACTTTAAAGCTTTGTTTTAAGTATTCCGTACCTCAAAAGAAAAAACAAAAGCCTTGTAAGATCATTCACATGATCGTTCAACCGTCTGCAACAGTCGTTTTTATCAGAAATCGCTTGAGGTAGAAACTTAAAATTTCGCACAGTGAGAAAGCAAAATAACTTGCTCATATTTCAATAGCTAAAAACGAAAAATATCTGGATGAAAATCGTGAAAAAGAGGAAGGTAGCGACAAATTAAATAATCTAAAAAAAATCTTTAAAATTCCATATATAATGTATGTGGTAAGTCATTGGAAAGAGCGGATTTCCTATGTGTCTCAAAGTCACTTTGTTTTTTTTTCCGTAATTGCCTATATAATATATACTATCTAATTATTTATGTATATCTTCAGTCACACTGAAAAATTATCAAAAATATGCTCCCCTTTTTCAAAACTAGTGAACCCAAAATAATGAAACAACAAAATTTTGGAAGCCTATGCAAAAGTCATAGAAAAACTAAAACGATGATTCTAGATGCTGCAATTTTTGATATGTTCATTATAATATATACGTCCACCCACTTAATTATACAAGATATTATTAAATATTTTTTTCGTTACGTAGTCCATATTGGAAGACTTATGATAAATACAGTAATTCCACTTCAAACCGGATACGAAACTCTCGAGGGACTAATTAAGTTCCGATATGGATGGTTCTTTTCTTTTATGTCCACTTCTATGTTCAGTATAATGGAAAATTATTAAATACTTTTGTTGTAGAATTTTATTGATTTCCTTGTTAGAAAGAAAATATATTATACATAGAAGTGATCAATATCCGGTGATTATAAATCGTATTGCAGCTTAGAATCGTAGTTTTGTTTCGTAGTTCACTTTCCCAGAAAGGCTAGTAATTAATTTTTTTCGATTATGTTTTTAGCTACTTCTGGGCGTAACGACAATTTAAATTAGTTTATTGCAATAACAGCATATCAGTAAAAGTAGACAACTTTATTTAAAACTATTTTGAATCAAATTACTTGATTCTATGAAAGTAAATCAGCGCAGATATTTAATTTTTTCTTTTCATTATCTCAGGTATTTTCTTTCGCCCCCGATGAATACATTCATTCTTGAATTTAAATTATTAGTTATACCTCCATTCTCATCTTATCTGCATCAAAGCTGGTTTAATTTCCCCCACTGTACTGTAATCTTATAAATCCTATCGCCTTCTCTACAGGATGGATATTTTTAGTGTACAAAAATATAAATATACATGAACAATTAAATAAAATGTTTGCTCAATTATCACTGAAATTAGTTATTGGTGACACACAATAAAAATATATAAGTAAATAAAGAAATATAGTTACTTAAGCTTCGCAAAAAGTACGAATATCTACGACGGGAGAATTGCTTAGCGACTTCATTATTATTGATAATAATTTCCAGATATCGTATTAACAAATTGATTCTACTGTGTCTACAATAGTCCAAGGCAATATGAGTAATATAGACACCAATAAATTTGTATATTTGAAGTACGAGTGGGACCAACTCCCAGTTTAAATCATTTTATAATCAGATACTTAATTGTTCACATATACGCATCCGATGAACCAGTTCTTGAAGAAGTAATCTCTTCTTGTTGACTGTGTGAGAAGAATTTAATCATGCTTAGAATTTAATATTATAAAGTGTTACAGATAATTATAAAATTAAAAAATTCTGCGAGTGTGATGGACGAAACGGGATCCGTAATATGGACAGGATTAGACACAATAGGGGAAGGTATATGGCAGAGAAAATGCTTGAAATTACTTACAACTTTTCAGGAAAACTTTTGAAAATGTAAACCGACACGATGTGGTACGAATATTAAAGTGAAGATATCAGAAAATCAAAATTATTTCAAGGTTTTTTACTCGTATTTGGAGGAAAACTTCTCATAAACTACTTAGGAATAAATTTAAGAGCTTTTAAGCTTTAAATCTACAAGTAAGAAACGATAGACGGCAAGGATTCTCAAAGATATTTGAAAGAAGGGGAGTGAATGTAAATAGGGCCAATCATGTATTTTCATCTAGTTAAGACGTGGCTTGAATAATAAAATATGGTTATTTTTTCGGAGGCCAAATATATATTAAATACATTTTGGAGGGCACTCTAACTTGTTTGATCGAATAATCTTTTTAGTTTTAGCGTATAAGAACATTGTCTTAGAATTTCATAACGACTAATTAAATTTTTTTTAACATAACTATTCTAAAACAGAAAAGTAATTTAAAGAAAAGTGGTCAATAATATTTGTTGCATTTATTAAATTTTGTCATATAATCACACTTTTATTATCCAATCTTATACGTTTGAATATTTCTCCTTATTTCTTAAATCATGATTTCAAATTTGTCAAGCCTTGAAAATCAATAGAATTTTAAAAGTGTAACTTAAAACTTAAAGAAAGACAGCAATACTGAATTGCGATGTAATTTTTAATAATGCTTATTTTGTTGTACAAGAACGAATGCGATAGGGAGACTCATTAAAGTTATGTGCTCATAGCTCGTTTATTTTCTAATAAATGTTTGTAATTTGTTTCCAGTTCATTTTTAGTTAGTCAGTATTTTCATGGCATTTTAATAAAAAGTGAAATTTGAGAGTAGTAATTATATTTCTACCGATGTGTCAGCGAGTCGTAAAATTTTTACTTTGAGGACAAATTTGTATTGGCGAAATTTTAAAATTCACAGTAATTTGAAATGTATCATACAATCTCTGAGCAGACACAAAATTGTAAGAAAATTTGAAAGTGGCACCCCGTAAAACATTTATTGCCATTATTAAGTTTGTTTTGTGAAATTGATATCTAAACTTATTTTTATTCACATTAGACCGTTGATTGTCTAATTGAAAATGTTCAAACACTTCTATTTAAATAAAGAATTATCTAATGTAATATCTAAGTGTGATTAAATAAAAAGTTCAGTCAATTGCGAAAGTGCATCAAGCGACAATATGGGCAACTTGTATTGTTTTATCCCTATTACAACGTTTTAATGAAGGCAAACAAATATATTAGTTTTTTGACTTTCACTCGAAAGGAAGAGTTTAAATCCCTTCATATGAAACTAATTGAAAATCGATCGAAATATTTGCGTCCACAGAAATATAAAGTCATCATCTACGCATAAATGGTTTTCCTATTTTCATAAAAGTGAAAAAAGCATAAAAAACCGAATGAACGTCCAACTTTTATCCGACTACAGCAAAAGTGGATAATGTATTAAAACATGAATGGACATCCACTTTTTATCCGACTACGGCAAAAATGGTTTGAGTATCAAAACATGAATGGACTTCCAATTTTTACCCAACTATGGCAAAATTTAATTGCGCATCAAAACGTGAATGGGCGTTCAATTCTTATCTGAATCCGGTGACAGTGGATTAAGTATTAAAACATGAATGGATGTCTACGACAAAACTGGATAGAGTATGACATGAATGAACGCCCAATTTTAATCGACTACGGTGAAAGTGGAATGGACATCAAAATACGAACGGACGTCCTATTGTTATCCGACTACTGTGAAAGCAGATGGAGCATAAATACACGTATGAATGTGGAATGGACATCAAAATACGAACGGACGTCCTATTGTTATCCGACTACTGTGAAAGCAGATGGAGCATAAATACACGTATGAATGTGGAATGGACATCAAAATACGAACGGACGTCCTATTTTTATCCGACTACTGTGAAAGCAGATGGAGCATAAATACACGTATGAATGTGGAATGGACATCAAAATACGAACGGACGTCCTATTTTTATCCGACTACTGTGAAAGCAGATGGAGCATAAATACACATATGAATCTTTTTTTTATCCGACTACCGCGAATGGAACATCAAAACACTTTTATTTTTACCCGAATACGGTAAAAGCGAATGGAGCATCAAAACTCGAACTGACGTCCTATTTTACCCAACTACGAAGAAAGCGAATGAAGCTTAAAAATATAAATGGACGTCCTTTTTTTACCCAACTACGACCAATCATAATCTGTTATAATGATTTATATGATATATGATTATATGTTAATGTTTTGTATTTTAATAATTTATATGTTATAATGTTTATGTTCTAAGTTATTTGCTTAATGGCAGTTAAAGGATTCGATAAATGTTGAGAATGAATGTTCTACGGAATTATTCAAACGCGTAGAATATCATAAGTCTGAAAGTAATTTGAAATTATATAAAACTACAGCCACGTGTCGCAGCCGTAATTTTTTGTCATTTTAAATAATTTTGCAAATTACTTTCTCACCTAGAATATTCTACGCATTTGGATTTGATGTATTCGAAATTCATAGCTAGAAGTTTTCATTTTTACAACAGTTTTTGTCATGTAATTAAATTCTTGTTTGCAACGTTATAATAAAAATGTAAATTTAGTTTTCTACAGGAGTCATTGAAAGCCAAACGGTTATCAAAAATAATAAAATAATTAAAAATTAATTTAACTGTTAGCAAATACATTTATAATATTTCTTAGCAAATTTAGTTTTAGTCTCTTTATATGAATGATTCCTAAATTGTCGAATTTCATTGATGTTACTAATCAACTAATAGTAACAAACCAAACATTTCCATAGATAAGGAACTATTTCCATTAGTAGTATCAATTCAACTCCAGTCTTTAGGCGCAGAGGACTGTTTTACTTTTGTAGAAAGTTAATTTTTGCCTTGAAATCCGCGGAATATACATTCAATTTGTAATATGTTCAATAGAAAACAAAAAATGTCATACAATACGAGTATACTTAGAATTTGCGCCATTATTATATTTCTTATATCAAGACTATGTCATTATAAAATATTAAATTTATTCCAAATTAAAAAAAAATTAAGTTTTGTTTTAAATGTATAAAAATACATAACCATTTCAAAAAGTTAACTTTCTTATTTTGGGCAACAGTTTTTTTTATTTTTGATTATTTTCATGAAAGTATAAGTTTGACTTTTTTTTCTTTTTGAAAGGAATTTGTGACGTTTAATTTGGCAAAAACGTCAACCAGAATAATTTTAAATTTTTTTAACTACACTTCTTTGCTATATTTTCTTTTAAATATCTAAAATGCTATTCATTTATCTACTTATTTAGATATTTGTTTACCAAAAAAAATTTAAGAAACTAATTTTTAAATCAATACAGGACTATTAAATAGGCGTATTAAAAATTAAATTTAAAAAATGCCAAAAAGGTACAGTGTGCGTAGAAAAAATCAAGTTAAACTAAAAAAGTGTTTCGTAATAACTGCTTATACCATCTAATCTAACTGTATGATTCTAATTTAATATATCGAAGGATAGATAAAATAGACAGGACTTACTGAACTTAATGCGAGTTCAATAACTCCCATCTGTTTTACCGGAACTCCCAAATAACATCATAACTGGCTACAACGCCAATTCTCCATCTAATTACCGGGGGAATGGATTGGGAACTAATCGCTCTTATTTAGGTATTGTGTTACGAACATGGTTAATACAATTGTAGCCCGAAGCATGCGAGACGTGTTCTGAATATTGAATCTGAAACGAGACGATAGGGAGACCTGCCGGAGTAAATTTACCTCTTTATCATTCAGGTTGCATTGGCGGTAGTCAATGGACGTTTAAGATGCGAACCTAGTGACTCTTTGATTAATTGTGAAATACCTTAGTGGGCAAACAGTGTAAATATTACAGCTTCAATCGCGTTAGTAATATAGAAATATATAATGTAAAATGTAGTTAGAGCCAAGAGTGAATTGAAAAAGACATATGTGCCTCACCCACATCAGTTCATGGATGAAGTGAAAGTTCTTTATTGGGTCATCGTAGGTAATAATTTATAAAAAATCATTAGTTATTTAAGGATATATTCTTTTTTTAGCTATTCTGATTAAAACTATATTTTCACCAACTAGCGTGACCTGTGCGAAGTCTTCGCATTATTTATTCCATTATGAAGCTCAGATGACAGATCAAACAAATATTTTACTAAAATTGACATATAGAGGCGCAAGTATCAAAAGAATTGAGCTAAAGCGCCACATTATTTATACGTGAGTGGATTTGAAATTAAACAAAAATTTTACCTACCTTCAATCATATTGACGTTGAGCCGTTAGATGGCAGCATTGCTGTTTTGTGTATATAATTTTAATAATTAATTAATTTGCAAAAACAATAGCAATAATAAATTTTTAAGTTGTGGATACCGGTAGAGCAAGCAATTATCTATAAAATGATATATCATTTATGTGGATTAGTTGTGAGGTTTTTTCTAAAAAGGGAGAATAACATCTTAACCTTAGCGTATTAATATATATGATGATGATGATTTGTAGCAATATATCCAATATTTTATTTTTCACCATGCTATTGAATTAATGATAATATCACACTAACTTACAAAATTACATGCGTAACTCAAGGCGTGAAAATCGGCCGCAACCTGTTTATTCATCGACAGACTAACGTTAGATTAAACATTTGGAACGTCTCGACCGCCATGTTGTTAGCGCTCTGTCGTTTCCGCCATCGGTCGGTTGACTGGTTTCTAAAGCGTTACACAGCTTTAATGTTAAAAAATTAATTACACATAGTTAAAGAAGTTTCACTAAAATAATCATTTAGGAGAATCTATAAAAAACTGTGTGAAATTTATGGGAAATCACATCGCATAGATTAATAGACGACAGTACGATGTGAAGTTTGATCTTAACAAAATCACAATAATAATATATTATATATATATATGTATATATATATATATATATATATATATATAAATATATATATATATTTTTTTTTTTTTGGCATAATATCTTCTGTATATACCTCTTTTAATTTCGTTATGTTCGTCAGTCTGTCCATTTATGTGTCTACGTCTGTAGCAGCCTTATAGTTCCTATAGGTTTAGACGTATGCGCACGAAATTTTGCAAGAAGATGCTTCATATGGAGATATTAATTAATGCATAGCAAAATTTTAAAAGAGAAGGCACTGTATCCGCCGCGTATTTTGTACGCAACAGAAATATATTTTCTAACTCATTTTTGGCTATTTTGCATTCTATCGTAAAATTCAGTTTATGTAGCATGTATATATTTGGTATCGATGTATATATTGGGTAATCGTTTTTCGGAACGGAAGGGGAACTGTGAAGGTGGTCGCAGTCGGTCACAAATAATGCAACACGTATGAATGGTAATCATTTATTTAAAAGGTTATTGATGCAAACCTTTGGTTCATGACAAAATACATATTTAAAAGTTCATGAGAAAAGTAACCTTTTTTTTTAAAACGACGTTTTAATTAATGTTAAATATCTTTCGAAAGATATTCTTCAATTTAAAATATGTTCAATATAAAGCAGAAAATATGGAAAAAATATGTATAAAAATTATGTAGAAATTATAAAAGAGAATAAATTAAATATAAATATACAGAGAGAAAAACAATTTCAAGACACAAAAAGTCAATTAAAAGCAATATAGATGCGTTTCAATAATTATGCATATGTTTACATAATAATAATAAAAATATTTTGCTGAAAATAAGGCAATATATTTCAAATTATAAAAAATATTTCCCTTTCATTATGCTAATATTAATTACCTCATATTTTTAGTATAAGTAGGCTGTATATTACAAATAATTGTTAGTAAAATTAAAGAACATTTACCGAATCCTTTTTAGATAAAAAATTATAGGAAAAAAACGATAATAGAAGTTAGAAACAGAAAGAAGAGGCAAAGAAAATCCTGACAAATCGGTGGCCAAGAATAATCGCCGAGCATGAAAAAGTGAAAATTCTTTATAAATATTAAATTATTTGACAAAATAAGTCGGTTTTATGCTAATAGTTAACCAATCGATAGAAAAGATTATCCAAAGCTGTCAAGAATTCCAATCCGTAGCGTGTCTTTATACGTACAGACAAACGGATGTAGATGCATGTTTTTCAAAGACAAATTTACGTTACAATGTGCATTAAAAAAAATTAAAACTCTTTTCTAAAACAGCTATACATATTAAAAGTTGACGGCTTGTAAAGTTACTCGACTTATAGTTCCTTCTCTCGTCAAAACCAGAGGCTGCCCCGATAGTCGATAATAAAGTAAACACCAGCGGTGTGTGCAACTACCGATTTATTTATTTGCCAAACTATTCCCAGCTTTTAATATTTAATACTTAAATCTCATTTCAGTTTTGATTATTTTAATGAAGTTCCAATATTAAATCGCGCGAAAAAATTGTCGTGATTACAAGATACGGCTGACGGTATATAGGCCAGTACCCTAATTTACAAGCGCATGTGAGTCTCCTATTCCAGTTCCAAGTAATACTGGATTGCAAGTTAACATGATCGAAATATTTGATAGATTTTTTCTATTATGTCGTAAAATTCAGTTTAGTAGGCCATGAATATACACAAAATTCCCTAAATATCTACGTAGTTAAAATAATATTGAACTAGTGTATGAAGCAAGACTCAATTTGCATACGGTGTTTCTGAATGTTAGAATAACATAAAAAATAAAGAGAACTATTCTCGGTCTATTAAATACTATCCATATTTAAGAATATACTTCGCTATGACTTATTCGCTGTAGCCATTGCGTTAAAGATCATATAAGAAAACTTTCAACTAATATACGTCCATAAAATTGCAAAAGTTTGAAAACTAATGACAGAATGGGAAACATTTTTTCAAAAATATTTTTTAATTAATAAATTAAGACAATTTGAAAACCACAAAATTAATTTCAAAATTAACTCGACTTTTTCATAGATATATACAGAAGGCGGAGAATCCTGCTTAAATCATGCAAGAGAGGGGCCGGCTCATTTGTTGACTGACCAAATCGAGTATTTCCTCGATGAGCGATGTCGTTTGGAGCAGAGTAACTTAATATAATTTTACGCTGATGTGACCTCGGAGTCTATCTAGTTAATAATAAAATCATGGATAATATATAAATCGTTTTTACTGTTTTATGACAATCGCAGTAGTTTAGTATGTCCATTCAAATTTCAAATTTCTTCGTAAAGTAAGTGTAATACCTGTAAAGGAATCTTTCATAAACTAGTAAAAAGTCAAGGTTAAATAAAACATTTAAATATTTCCTGGAAATCTCTAGGTCTTTGCTTTGTCAAAACATTATTTTAATATTTTTATCACATAGAGACAAAGTTTAATTATTATACATAGCTTTGTAAACTGTCCATCTGATGGCGAATGCATTAAAACCTTCCCAAATTAATACTCTCAAGGACTTCAAAAACCACAGTAATATACATTTAGTAAAAGTTAATTTATAAGCAAACGGCCATACAGACAGAGAAAGGTTGCATTATATATAAGTACATAAATATTAAGCATTTGGAAGTCAGCAATATTATAAAATATTGTCGAGAAAACAATAAATATATATGTATCTCTCATACTTTCGTCTATTCCATTACCATTCTCCTTTATTTTAAGTTTTTAAAAAAAAATTAAAATATTAATAAATTAATTCTCGTATTTGCCATAAGTGCTTATAGTGTCATATTTGCCATACATGCATATAGTGTCATATTTTCCATACATGCATATAGTCTCATATTTGCCATACATGCTCTTATTTTTATGGCTCCTTCTATTATCATATTTTCAGACTTCATAATTTGATCTACATGCCTATTTGTTTCATGCACAGTTTCATTTCACACAAATTTCTTCCACTTCTAGGGAGCGATAATGAAAAGTTGTAAAAAATCTTATACTTGTGCAATTATAACCAATATAATATACACAAAGATAATATATACAAGATACTGCACATACCGACTGCAAGATAATATACACCTAATATCTCATTGTGGTTGTGTATGCAGTATGTTAGCAGCAGACATATAATTTACCATAATTTCACTGTATTACTGCATTTGCAATCCACATTTCCATAGATATAACTAAAAAAACTTTTTTCTGCTTAACACACATGTGTGTATGAATAACAGTAATAAAGCATATCAATATATTTTGCAGATTTTAATTAGCTTTATAAAATTAGGTTGCCAAAGTATGAATAGAATTTAGGTCTGAATAAATGTTACCTTGGTTTTCAAAAAATAAATATCAAAATTATGTCTTTTATTTTACAAAGACGTTAATACAGGTTCCAACATTTTTCTAACTATTGTCTTAATATTAACAGACTACATAATTACATAATATAATATACATTTAAAAACAACTATCTTCTAAATTTTACATAAATCATTGTCGTTATAATTTGGTTCTGCTTTATATGTAATTCTACACATATTTTTCATTCGACTTTATACGAATACGATTGTCTATTAAAATATGTGTTTTAAGGCCTAAGTTGGCTATTATCCAGAAAAGAGACAAAATTGACGTAAAATTCTCAAAAAAATAATTCAAGTCTGAATGGTCATGTTAACTTTAGTTATATTTAATGATATTGATTGCGTGAATTTTTAGATTGTCTCAACAGGTTATTAAAAAAAAATTAAAATTAGGTAAGAAAATATAGTTACGCTACTGCACCATAGATGACACCCTATGAAAGATCTAATAATAAAATACGTGAATATCGTCTAAAAAGACGTATTATATACTGACAAGGGAGGAAAGTAATTTGACAATAATTCTATACTCCACTCGATTTTAATGCATGTTAGAGCTTTAAATATGCAATGCTTACGTCTAAGTACAGTAACCTCAAAGAGAGTGTTTAGACATACTTCATAGAATCGAATATCAAGAAAATCACGTATCATAGCAGATGTATATATATGTCATGTATCATAGCAGATTTTTGAGAAAAACTGCTGCGTTTCCGTTCGCTGTGATTTTCATGTGGGACGATGTAACCAGAAAAAAGATTGTTCTATTAAATTATAATTTATTTTCGAGTTAAATCCGTATCTACTGACAGAATTTTTTTTACCATCGGGTTCATTGTTCTGTAAATTCAAAAACCTGCCACTTCAATTTCAAACCTGTATTGATTTAAAAAAAACCATCTGCATAATAAATATCATGCGTTTATTGCTAACTTATTGTCGAAGGAAATTTCTCTTTTTATCAGTCAACATAAATTTTACCCCAAGATTATTTATAACTTTACGCGTTAACTAGCGAAAGCTCCATTTTTATATTTTTTCATATTACATCTTTATTACCACAGTAATTATATTACGATACTAAAATAAATTCTGCATCAACCCAGACACAAATCTTCGCCCGTCTGGTTATCTGCTGTATTTTTTAATTGTAGTTTAATAATGTAATAATTTTCTAAGCATGGTAGCTATTCATCTATTACAATAATTCTGTCCCTGTAATTAAAAAAATGGAATAAATGACGAGAAACATAAACAGAAACATGAAATGTCGTATAAAGTATTAATTAACTATACTTATTTTAACTTGAAGTTAACTCAAACGATTTTTAAACCAGTAGTATATATTAATAAATACTATCGCTTCGAATTTAATAATCGCACAGAAAATTAAAACACTTAACATTAAATAAAACATCATTTAAATAATGGTAACATTTTATTGCTACAAAAAACCCTAGTTGAATCTCTGTAATAAAACTTGATTCAGGATGAAAGAGAAAAGCTGAATTAACATAATCTGTAGTCAAGACGTAATCCTGCAAGATGAATCATCTTTCTCGCGAAGCCCGACCCAACCTTGTATTACAAAGGCTGATATACAAATGCGCAAGCATTATATTCAACTTGAATATGTATATATATGTAGGCACAAGATAATGATGAATTGGCCGATCGTCTCATTCGTATAGTATTCAGTAGTACATATATATATATATATATATATATATATATATATATATATATATATATATATATATATATGTGTATGTATATATATATATATATATATATATATATGTATATATATATATATATATATATATATATATATATATATATATATATATATATGTATATATCACTGAATACTGTACTCAAAATAAAAGATCGGGTATTTTATCGTTATCTCGTCCTTATTTCTGAAAGTTTTGTACAACTTTGTGCGATGCAGTAAAAATAATTTGAATTGTATCTATTTGAATGTTAAATATATTTAGGTAAACTTTTATGTTCCTCGAAGTTTCATTTGATAGTATACTCACAGATCTAACTGGCAAAATGTTAGAAGTCGTGCTTCATTACTTGATATACTGTATCGATGTAGTTAATTTGTCTGACACCTTCCGGTCTTGAAACTGGTTACTTGGCCTACTGTTAATATTACGCTCAACCATTTTCAATTTCTCATCAATAGTATATGCATTTAATGAAATAGTGAAAGTTAAAGGTTTACACAGTTCATATATTTGCAAAAAAAAATTATTTCGGAGGCCAATTTGTAAACCCTAAAAATATTATAAACCCTAAAAATATTATCAATGTATTCGTCTGTCATAATCGTTTTTCTCAAAAGTCGCTTGATGGAAAAAAATTAAGTTTGACATAGTTATGAAGCATATTAGTCCACATACACCTCAATAACTAATACTCAGAACTAATAACCACTCAATTTTTTTGTATTCCCTATATATTATAGGGCATTGTTTGAAAGGGTTAGGAAAAATCGTTTAGTTAGGGACATCTGATATTAAAAAAGTCGAAAGGATATTTAGTCAGCAAAGATGCAGTAATTCTATACAGGGCTGATATCAAAAAACTGAATAATAAACTTCATAAAACGAAATGGTAGCCTTTTTAAGAAATCGAGTCTTAGATTCCTCTTCCTTTGACCAGACTAAAAAAATATAAATGTTTAATTCATTTTGATATAATCGCTTGAAATAATAAAGATTTTAATTATGAATAGAATATGTTATTTGACTGAAATCGATCCACAGCTTCATAATTTGTCACGTAATGTCTGGTTTATATGTAAATATGAATATTTCCGATAATAAAATTACGAATTTGATCAGGAAAGTAAAAACCCTTACAATAATTTTATTTCATATTGCTCTTTTCAAAAGACGCTACATCGAAACGAACAATAAAGTCTAGCGAAGAGGGAACAGCAAGTCATTTTGAAAACTTGGGCACTCAAATTCAAACCATCATTACTCAGAATATCAAAATTTTTCAAATTTGTTTCTAGGGATTTGTGTTAGAAAGTATAATTGATGTATAACTCATTTTTAATAAAAAGTCGGTTTTTATTCCTAAAAATGTATAACCCCTTAATCGGTTTTGAACTCAAACAAAGTAACAATGTTCCCGAATAAAGTAATGGTTCCTCTTATTTGAAAGTAACATAATTGTCTTTTTTTACTTTTTGCTAATCATAAAGCTACATTACTTCTTTTCTGTTAGCTCACGAATCCTGCAAATTCCAATTTCATACTGTTGTTGACGTTAGACTGTCAATTTGTACGACTATGGAAAATGTGTACTACTGACTTCAGAATGGAATTTTATGGGCTGGGTTTTCTAAAATTAAAACGTATTGTTCATTTGTCATCGTACCAACTTTGAACGATGACACATGCTTGTCAAAACAATTTAACTTGAGAAATTCAGCTTTAACGCAGAGATGCATTAAATTTTATTTCTATGCGACTTTTCTTTGAAAACATGTCCTCTGTACACTTACAACGGAAGCCATGGCTCATACAATACCTTTCCAAATTTATTATTTTTTTAACAACCACGCCAATCTTACCCCGCGCCGATCAATCTATAAAAAATGGCCATTTCGACTTTAAAGCACATTCACACAGGTACTGCCTATAAAACGTGAGCCATATATTCTCATGATTTACACGCTACGCCCATCATCGCGGCAGACGCCCCGTCATAATGCGCCAGATCCCCTCAATATGTATGATAATGCTAACTGAGCGATGCTAATTTATGAAAGCCGTAAAACGAAGGAGGCTGGATCGCTGAACGGAGGCACATTATCACCGACTCCTCGCGCCCTCCTCTCCTACCTCCACGTGTGTAGCAATCGAGAGCAGGAATGACCCGGTTTGATTATAACCGATAATTAAATTTGTGAGGTGTATTTGGTGAGATATGACCGTCATTAATTGGTGATGAGCGACCAAGTTTCGTTTATTGAGCTAAATATTTTGTTTTCCATAAATATGTTTTTACTAATGTTTGTTAAACCAATTAAAAAAATGTTTGTTAAACCAATTAAAGTTAAAGCTAAATTTAGAGTGTACAGTAAATTTAATTACAATAACTACAAAGATTGTATAATATATGTTAAAAAGAAAGATTAATAACTCACAAGTTTTTATGCGTAGATGGTAATATTAGGTACATTAGCATTTTTTAAAAATGCCTTGTATTGCATAAACGGTTTTACTTCTTATTAATTTTAAAATGTGTTTTAATTTTTTTGTTCTCCAGCAAATAGTTAAACTAAACAAGGTCAGTCTTAGTTTTAGGGTTTCCTTCACTCAACAACTTCATCTCCTCAGTTCACCACTCAACATTTTCATCACCTCATTCAAAACTGTTCCACATAAGTATATATTTTTTTCAAGAATAGAAGTTGTGTTATCTTACTGGGTGCCACTGGGTTACCACGAGGCAATAAAATATACATCACAAAACAATTCGAATCTGTACAAACTTTCACTCTCAAAGGTAAATTTAAAATAACGACTTAAAACATAGTCTAGAAAAGAATAGTCAAAAGTAAATGCTTATATCAGCATATATTTTCAAGTGTCCATCTATTTTAACAACTCTTTAAATATTAAATGGATGTCATATATATATATATATATATATATATGTATATATATATATATATCTGATACTACACATATTTAAGACGTTAGCATTATGTAAGACTACATATAACTCGTTTGTATTAAAACATTAAAGGCTATCGAAAAGTATAATTTGTTGCTGCTTGGAAACTATTATATGTGCACATAAATTATCAGCAAATACTTTGAATATCTATTAGAAGCTATTTGATTGAAATGGATGAAAATCTTGACGTTGACATTTATATGTGCATGTTGTATTATTAATAAACTCTGTAAATTTATATACATTTAATATTAAGTAAATTCGGCTCATTCGTAAAAAAGCCAGCAATCATTATAGTTGCATTATGTCTGTCCATCCGTTCGTCCGCGTATACGCTCCAGCTTAGTTATCCTCTCATTTTTGCGTCTTGATACGAAATTAGGATGGGGACAGATATTTATATCTCAAAATCAGAAATAAGGTGGATTGGAAAAAATATTTTCGTAGCCGTTAATTCATTGCCGCGTGTAGTTCTTTCAAATATTATTTTACTGTAGGTATAATGGTTTGAAAATTTCACCTAGCAATGCATCAGGTACACTTTGTAATACAAAAATGAACAACCAAAAGAAAAATGAAAACTTTCTCTAAAATTAAGGCACAAATATCTTGAAACTTTTTAGTTTTATTGCTGCCTGTAGTTCCTTCAGATATTATTCTACTGTAGCTATAATGTTTGAAAATTTCACCTAGCATTGCATCAAGTACACTTTGTAGTACAAAAACGAACAACCAAAAGAATAATGAAAACTGTCTCTAAAATTAAGGCACAAATATCCTGAAACTTTTTAATTTTAGTGCCGCGTGTAGTTCCTTCAAATATTATTTTACTGTAGCAATAATGATCTGAAAATTTCACCTAGCAATGCATCAGGTACACTTTGACAACTTTTATTTATATCCTTATTGCTCATCACCAACTCACTATAAAAAAGGGAATATATATTCTGACTATTTAGATAATGTAACCTATAAAATAGTGAAAGTTTCATGTTATTTCAATGAAATATGTTGCTATCAAAACGCACAAAATAAACAAACAAAAAAAATTATTTAATATTGGCGCATAATAAAAAATTTATGTATTCCAATCTCATCCCTCATTTCTAAACTTGTCAGTGAAATGATACCCTCTTTTCTAAACTTAATAAAAGCTGACCGGAAAAATATCCTTCGAACTCTGTATCTTAACTCAGCATATACATATAAACAAAGTTTTGAAAAATTGTGTAAATATCGAGCCAACAAGAATTTCATTAAAATTAATATCTGACAGCACACAGCTGCAAAACGATTGCGAAGATGAAAACAAAGATGAAAGAAATTGAACAACATTCATTAACTCGCATTCCTGTACAAAATTTTAAAGTTATGCTATTCCCGAATTTTTACGATGAAGTATGTTTGAAATTTTCAACATTTTTATTAATATCTTATTTATTGATACTTTTAATGTATTTCAAACACTCCTGAGTGTTTTCAAGAAAATGAACGCGTTAAATTAATTTTTGTGTATTTAATTCCATGGTACGAAATATCGTTCCACTTCTGATTCATTCACAAACTTTGAAATTTAATAAATGATTAAGTTACTTTTTTTAACAATATTTCTATAACATTTTACGACTCACTAAGCAATCGACAACAATAGACACTAATCATTATGTAACACTTCTCTTTGTGGACTTTCCTAAAATATCCCAGCGTTTCTTTTTATCTATAACGAATACCAAATGAATTCGAAAAGATTGTTTTAGTCCTTTTATTTGAAGGAAAATTTATATTCGTCGCTACTTTTTCGTTAAATTGTAAGTTTGAAAGACGCGCTTTTATTAGTTTAAATTTAAATTTCAGCTTTATATGGTGATTGGGCGCAACATCTAAATTAACTTTAGAAAACTCATATTTTACTATGGATTGGTTAAGTTAATTGTAATTTTTAATAGTGTCATTTATTTCAATCACACTTGTCGTAATTAACAAAAAAAGGCAATAATTTTCGACATCATTTCAAAAATGTAGTTATAATTTTCCAACAAAGGTTTTACTACAGTAAGTAGAAATTCTTGTTGTTTTGTACATCAATAAATTAATAGAACTATTTTATAATCAAACTTTTTCTAACTGAATTAGAAACGATAATGTTAAGCTATTAATTATATCAGAACTAACTCAAAGCGTTTACTTCTATCATTTAAAAAAAAATATTTATACAATTTTTTTCATAATTACATCATTTAACATATTTTTCTACATAATTTAACGCCATATTACGGGTATATAATATTTAGTAACATATTTTTATAGTTTTTTTTACAACTAAATTAAATTATGTGATGTAGTATTATTACTACTTTATTGAAATTCTTAACACAACCCAGGTTTCGTTGTGTGATAACATCTTCAGGTGGGCAATTTGTAAATTTTCCTACAAATTGCCCACCTAGGTCCTAAAGAATTAATATATTTGTAGCTTGTAAAAGACATTATCCAATCCCAACAAGTTTTTCGATTTCAATTGGAGGCTGACTTTTAGCTTATAGTCATATTTTCACAGCTACATCAACACTCCATAAAAAAAAGGAGAAGGTTGATTTATGAAGTACAATAAAAATAAATATTGAATTCAAGGAAATAAACAAGATCTGCAAACATAACTAAAGTAAACAGAACAATATTACCACAATACCCACGGAAATGATTATTACGTAACAACGATAAGTCCGTACACGTAATTCGTCAGCGGGACAAGTCACAGACACAATACCCATCATAAACGAAATGTCACTCCGTTCCTCGTTATTACGAAAGCGACGAGATAGACACGTACGCCTTATTTAGATTTCTTATACAATAATATGTCACACGATAAAGAAAAACACTCGGCTAGCTGTACGATAGTTTGCTTTTATACAATAAACAGAAAGCGTTAACTACCGGCAAGCGGCAGGGTGCTCTCGCAAAAACTAGATATCGGATCTAATATTCTCCAAACCGAAAAAATCGGAAAAGTGTCTTGAATAATTCAAATTAATTTGCAAGGTACTTACTACGCACAGCACGGTGAAGCCTATTTTTTCTCATTTTGTGGTAACTCTTACAACGTTAGCCGCATAATTGTTATAGACTATGATTATGAAAATAGATTTTTCACAATGAAATTAATTGATAAATAAAATGTGCTGTAACATGTTATTAGAAATAAAATAATATTTAAAACTCTCAAAAAAATTATTTTTAATTTGTTACAATTTTTGAACAACTGAAGGAAGATTTCTAAAAAAAACTAATGTAAAAACTTCCAATGTAGAACCACAGCTCTAATACACCCATTTTAATACGGTTTGTCAAATTCACCGAACAAGAGACGTTAGTATTATATAATTTTTTCCTTTCTTAGAGTCCCAGGGCAAAGTATGGAACCTTAAAATTCCGTCACGTTCGTCTATTCGTCCGTCTGGCAGAGCTTCACAGTTTTCATAGTTTTAGGTCTACATACATGACTCAAATTATTCAATTACCTGTTTCATATAAAGACCTCAATTAAAGTGCTACGAAAGGTTTAAAAAAATGTTTTAATATGCATTTCCCTACTTATGAAATGGGAGTAAATTTTGGTCACAAATCCCATTGAGTGTGAAAAGTATATTAAAACGAAATAAAGTTTTATTTCTCATTTAATGTTTTAGGTTTTGTTTGTCAAATATCAAGGTTCAAAGGAATGTGCCATATATTCCGAACCTTCCCGCCACTAACTTTCTAACTATGGTTTTGATAAATCTAACAAACTTTAGTGACATATATAAAGTCTTGCGGCCTAATAATTTACTCTATGTGTTTTGTTTGGATAATTTAGTACAGCCGCTAAATCTTTTCATTAATAATTCTCTCTAACGAATAATTTGAATCTGGATTACGTTTGTTAGTTAAAACTAGAATTTAATTTGCATAATATATAAAATCAAATTTGCTTAAGATATTAAATTATAATTCAGCATATGAATGACTGTTTCGCTGTGCGGCGTTTTCTCTAATAACCTTCCAATATTGATCCTATTTATTGTCGGGGTTAATATCAACATATTATTTTCGCGTACATAACATAATGTAGCTTAAAGTATCTTTTTTGATATAATGTGTCCTAATGTTATCGTATGCAATATAATGTATTCTAATGTTATCGTATGCAATATAATGTATTCTAATGTTATTGTATGCAATCTAATGTATTCTAATGTTATTGTATGTAATATAACGTATTCTTATATATCCCTGTAATGTAAAAGTAATTTAAATTTAAAAAAAAAATCAAGCAATTTATATGAGTATGTGATGTGACAAAATGCTGTCAGCCAGTTTTCATAGTAGAATATAGTGTTAAATACAGTAGAACATATTGCTTTTCTTCTTCTTTTTATATATATATATATATATATATATATATATATTCTAATCTGTACGTTTAATAGGACAGGTTTATGAAAATCTTTCACAATATTTTACATCACTAAACTCTCATGTATAAATATTGTTGTTAATTGAAAGAGACTATTCGTAAAGCAATATTTCCGCCAAGTATGTACCATGTGGAATAGACCGATCGACATTAAATGGAAACCAAAGTAGTAATAGTTGTCATAAATACTATAAAATAGTCAAATAAACAGTTATGCCAAAAACGAAAAAAAAAGTCAAACAAATTAAATAGCAAACAAAACGTAAACACCGTGTGCAATGTTTATATTAGTGACTTACTCGCAATCAAATCAAACAAGAATAGTTAGAAATTAAGTATTAACAGTTCAAACTACATTCGACTAACTAAATCGAAACACGCATTTCGCTTTCACATGAGACTCGTATCGTATTATGACTCTTATGACACAGGCACAAGAATACTATTTGCCTGTAATTAAGACATAAAACAATTTTATGCGAAGGTGTCGTTGTGACAACGTATATTGGCCTAGCAAATTTTTGGTGAAAATACATCGTGTTTGAAATTACAAATCATTTAAAACTATTGCCGTGACTAAACTGCTGAGTTTTGTTAATTGATTTTTAGTGTACGGTTAAAAGGATTCATTTAATGTCCAAAGGTGAAATTCACATTTTCTATTTACATTAAAGTTTAAAATAAATATATAAATGACTTAATTTTGGGGCTATAATTTAGACGTATTTTCGTTGAATCGCTCTCCGAAAAATGCCTCTCTCCCCATCAAAGGTCGGAAAAGAGATCACAACTCTTAGGTTACATTATTTTACTAGGATATATTACGATACAGTATGTTACACAACGATACAATAGGATACATTATATTGTACGCGGAAACATTAGGATACCTTATATTTCACAGAGATACATCGGAATAGAATATATTGTATATAAAAATATACTGTGTTTATACTAACATCGGTAAATCGTTTCTAGGTTTGTACGTTAATAGAAAAATCGCTGTGCAGCAAAATACTAATTCATATGCTGAAATATAATTTCATATATTAAGCAAATAAAACACTAGATTCAACTGAAAGACGTAATTCAAATTCGAATATATAATTACAGGGAATTATTAATGAAAAGACAGCACGGGCTGTATTACATTACCCAAACAAAACGTAACTTGCAAGTTTAATGTCTAAGCACAAATGACAGACTTATTACTACAAGAGAAATCTCTTCCAGTCAAATATAGCAACACATTTTGAAAAATTGGTTGCTCGATAGACTGTATGGATGGATATCAGGTAAATTTAAAAATAAAAAATTCAAAACTTTTATAAATGATAAAAGGATGTTAAATTAAAAAAAGACAAAAAATTGAAAGGACAAGAGCAGAAGGGCTAATATTTAGGAGAGACAGGATAAATTGATCCTCAGATGCCAGACTACTGTTACAGACTGTCAATCAGTTACTAATTACTGTTCGTTTGTTGAATAAACCACTCTGAGTAAATGGTCGCTGTTGTGTTCATTATTATTATTTCTACATGATATTCTGTTTTATTGCTTTTTACTTGTTTTAAATTGGATCGTTTAAACCAAACAGAAAAAGAAATTGGTTGAAATGAAGAAATAAGGTGTTTTACTTACAATTTAAAGAAATGCTGGTTTTTGCTACCGAACCCATGTAACACAAATAAATATTAAAAAAAATATGAATTAATTATGTTGATATCTTTGAAGTCGTAAAGCGAACAGGAAAAGATTACTTTTACAATCTTGGAAATGTCATTTATAGAAACAAGTGAATCCCTTTGGAATCGGCAATCGAAGAGAAACATCAAAGGCAATAAGCTAACAGTATATTTATTAAGCTTCGTAGAATTAATCTGCTACGGTAAGGTGCGTTGACCTTTTCAACATAGCAGACAAGATATGAATCGCTACGTGATATTTTTTTCGAAGTAAATATGCTGTAATATTGGAGACTTAGTATTCACATTTTACAAAAGAGTTTCATTTCCACCCAAAGTCAGGTGTGGACATCAACGTCTGACGTAAAGTTATAAAATTTGGTTGAATATTGAGCATTGTATAGTAAATACCAAAAATAATAACAAGTACACAAGTACATACAACATCTTCAGACTTAATGGATTTAAAAACAAAGGTAAAATATAATCTTTCTTGATCTTATTACTTTTAGAAGTGTTTTCATCAAGAAAATGCGAGTGTGAAAATTACCTTTAAATCATTTTTCAAGAAAAAAAAATGCAAAAAGTTACGTACATAAAGTGAAAGTGATATTATTTTTAAGTACGAATTAAAATTGTGGTTTGATTTATAATTTTTTATGTTTAAGTAATCTTTTATAAAAGTTATGTTTCAAATTGATGTGCAAAGCACTGTTTTAATTCTTTAACTATATTTGAAGGTGAAAACCATTCCGAATACTAGTATTTAATAGCTATCTATTTACCTATAATTTAAAATATTTTATACATAAATATGCAATTGGATTTATTTCGATTGACTTTTATAAACAAGCTCAGAAGGTATACCCAACTTCAGGACCCTACTTTATGTATATTACAATACACGTTTAACCGATTTATTTTTCTAATATTTAGTAATTAAATATTACATTTTGATCTATTTTTTATTTCAGAATGCAAGTATTTTTACATTTTTAGGCAGACGCTGTTGAGGTAATATTTATTTCAAAATAATTCCAATAAAAAAACGTAATAAAACTTATGTAATATATTAATTTTCGAACTGCTGATACTAAATAAAAATTAAAAAAGGAAAGGAAAGTACTGTCAAAAAGTTACTTGTTTATTTAATCAAAGCATTGATATGCGAGACATGAAAGTGGCAAAATTTTCCACATACATACGTTCTACTATTGTTATCTCATCGTCACGTACTTCGCAACAGGGACTACGCTCTCCAAATTGCAGAGCATACGACGGCCACGCAGGTAAAGCCAAAACATAAACACGGCCATCCGTAAGCGAAACCTGGCGCAATGTTTTGTTGAAATGAATATTACGTTTAAAATATCAAGCACGTTTATTCTGGTCACACTTGAGTACCGTAGCGCCCCACCCCCGTCGTAACCATGGCGAAGGGGCGGCGGACTTGGGCGGGCGGCGGCAGTACCCCGCGAGCCACCGCTGTGTCGACACGTCGCGTGTCGCCGCGTAGCGTGACAGCGTAAGCGATCTAACTCTGATACCGAAAGCGTTTCCATGATTGGCTTCTATATCTTAAGCGGGTAGTGTAATCCTAAGCAACGTGAACTCATTTCGTTCACCGGTGAACGCGGCATCGCAGTAGTACTACTTGACACATTTAAATTGTTAAGCTAGAAAACCATACTTGATGGAGAATCAAAATATAATCATTGTGATAGAATAAATATCGTTATCAGTTACAAATTGTGTTTAGTACATAGACAAGAACATGACATGATTTTCAGAGAATCTAATTGATTATACTGGCACCCGTATAGATATTATCAATAACCTACCTTTTTATAATATGTTCCCACACGTCTGTGTCAGCTGCATCGAGCAGTGATTAGAAGTAATACATGTTTAGAAGAATGTAGGCGCGCGATTGTGAATGGCGTGCTGTTGATGGTAGATCGGTTAGTTTACCATGAGTCGACCGCCCTACGAATACAGTTCCCCGTTGGGCACATTGTATTCAAATCGCCCTTTACCTGTTTACGGGGACGGTCACCGTCAATGCGGGAATAGTTTTGTCACGGAACCTGCTTACTGCGTCGGTAATTACGAGGGCAGTCTGAGTACGTTTCAACCGGGCAACGTTACGGATGCGTACGAAGGTAGCAATGACACGACTTTGAGGGTGGAGGAGCGTAACTGGTATTTAGAAAATCACAGAACAATTGAAAACAATGTGGGTCAAAAGCGTGATACTCTGCCTAAAGTATCCTCTGAACACAAGAATAATGAAGACAAGAAAAGCGACTCCGAAACTGTGATAATAAGGAGGGAAGGTGGTGGTGGTAGTAGGCGAAAGAAAGAACGGTGTTCGTGCGAGTGCTGGCCCTCAGCTAACAGCAACGTAGTAACTGATAATAGTTCAGCGGTCAATATCCAGCAGAATGATAAGGTCAGTTCGCAATCGACCCTTGACATGGTGGCCTCGTATGGAGTTTATCGAAACCCTTACACAGATGAAGACGAGAAACCAGCCTTTGTACGCCCTACAAACCTTAACTACGCATACCACCAACCACAGGGGCAGAGCGTGGTAGTAAATCAGTCAGGTGCAAGCTCGGTGGCACGACCCCAGCGCTCGGGGTGCTTGGAGTGCCTCAGGACATGTTGTAAAGTGAAGGGTGCGAGCGCAACGGCCACGGGTGAAACAGACTGCTGGTCCACTTACTGCCGCCCGGCTCTTATATCCTTCCTCCTTATTTTTATGTTGGTTGTATTCGGGCTTGTGGCTGGATTACTTTTGTACAATAATTGTGAGTATGTTAATTTTCTTGTTTCAAATGCTTGATATCGGAGAAAACAATTGACTCTGCGTTATTTTTTAATTCATTCATTAATATTATGCAACATGTATTTCAATAAGTTTTTATTTTATTCATGTTATATTAGTAACCTCAGATTAAGATTAATGAATAAATAGAGGATATAATTATTAATTGTTTATTAAAACACTCACGAAAGAAGGCAAGTTGTGGGCAAACTTGTTTTCGATATTGCGGGTAAGAAATAAATGCAGAATTTATTTCAGATTATCGAACGAAAATTAAAAACATTAAATCGATTAAGTACCAGGTATAATGCAGAAAAAAGATATGTTGTTTTTAAATTTTGCTTCTTATATTTTGTGTATCATCTACTCTTGCACTATTTTATGTATCACCTATCATTTTCAATACTTTTCCTATATTTTTATCTTTTTATCTTTTGCGAATTTTCATACGCTTAGACTATACTACATATTTTGGACTATAGCTAAATGGCGCTAACGTATAACATAACCTTTAAAAAATTATAATCCGAATAGTAGGGTTTATTTATTAAATAAAGGGAAGATGCCTATTTTCAAACCAATTTCCAAACTAAAATGTAAATTTGGAATGAGAAACCCAATACATTCATATTTTCTAAACTAGCTTTCTCCTTTTTAAAATACTTCTCAGAATTTTAATCCTGCATTTATTCCGGTAATTTTTTCTCTCACTTGTTCAATTATCATTTCAAATTGTTCTGTAATTAAAAGAAGTTCCTAATTACTCGTTTCGAAAAAGTTCGTAACGTACTCTCATAAGTTATTTTTCTTACACTGAATATTGTATTAATTTATTTATTCTATCAAGTTCAAGCTGCCAAAGTTATCACGGGCATATCACTAAACTTTCACTTATAAAAACCAAATAATTTTCCTTTTATTCTTATAGACTTGCCATAATTTTACTCATAAATATGTTATTAAATATATTATAGAATACTTTATTATTAGAAATATCAGTACACTGTTTTTTTTTAATTAAAGGGTGACTCTGTTATTGCTTTCGTCACACAGTTTCGTGACCCATTCCATACCTATCTGTATTTTACTACGTGCATAAAACTTCACTTCCAGAGGTACTAAACTAAATTCACCAACCAACCAGTAAATAATTATCAAAAAGGTCTGTAATTTAATCGCGGTACCTGAATCCAATCAGTTCTTTGTGATAAAAGATGTATTGACATTTGAAGCAAAATTAATCGATTGTGAGGAAATCAAACTGTGCATCTCAAGGAAAAAGCAGTACAAAACAAAAGATTTACAAAAAAAATGTTCCAAAATTATATCTATAGCATATTATAAAGCAAAATCGGAATAAATTATATAATTTCATAAACAACTCTTTTTTAATTTTAATTCTCTTTACAGTTTTCGAAAAAAATATCTTTCCAATTAACTTAATAAATATAGATAAGCAAGTTTGAGTAATTGCCTATTTATATTTATTCACGTGAAAATATTGACTGAAATTCACGATTTAGTTTTATATGATGTATATTCCTAAATTTAAAAAAAAAATTTCTCTTATATTTTTAAGTGAAACCTCCTACCGTCACAATAATGAGTAACGAAAGTAATGTGGAAATAGCAGGGATAACATGTAATATTTTAAATCGAACGACATCGTTAGTAAAGTAGATTTTGGGCATTTTGTAAGATATTTTTGGTCTAATTTATAAAGTTACAACTAAATTTTTGTTACTCTGTATCTCATAATTTCTGAGCAAATCTATAGAAAGTTTGGTATACCGACAGACCATAGCCTGGATTAATTACAGATTTTAAAATTTAAAATATTACTTTGGATATAGAATTCATCTTTTATGATATTCAGTAAGTTCCAGCTTAGTCATGTAATATTTTCTCTAAGAAAAATACCGGTTTGTTGGTTTTTGCGTGTATAATATTGCGATTGTTGCGCGATATCACACAGAATGTTCTTCTTTTGATAACTTGGATTTAAAATAAATAATAACCTGAATTCACACATAGACTAAATTACAATAGTCAACGAGAATTAAGTCACGCGTTAAAGCTTGTATATTAATACTTAAATAAGAATAAAAACATATTTCATGACCGTTGAATATAATAAGTTTCAATGATGCAATGACTTATACACTTAGTTATATAATGATATATAAAGAGATACTATGCTCCATATATTTTCTAGACCGCATTATTAAGCTGAATATTACATTCATTTCCCTTAAAGGGAGGTATTATATCAGCTATTATGTCATTCAAAGGAAACGCATATCCAAATAAGTAAGTATGTAATGTGGAGTACATTCACAAGCTCGGTATACAATAATAATGGTAAAACGTCGTCATTACCTGGATTGGAAGTAAAGATAATAGCAAATTGCAAGAAGTCGAAACGACTCCCAGCGGACAAAGAGTTCCCGACGCCCGACACGGCTTCTGCCCTCGCCCCCGACAAACTCGCAAGGTGAATTTTCACCGTCAATGGAGAGTCGCCCACGATACCATCTGCATAAGTCCATCTGCATAATTAAAAGCAACTCACAACAGCGGCGCCGAGCACTCGTCCAATTATCGACAGCTAATGTAATTATTTTCTCTCTGTCAATATTGGTTCGGGAAAATAATGCTTCAGCGTTGCTGAAGCATTGTGTTTTAGTGAGACGCCCATTTTCTTTGTATTTATTTTTAGAAATTTGTATCAACATTTAATTGATTTATTAAACGTATTCACCTAACGATAAGGAAATTAGATTGTTTTATTACGACGTACTTTTTAAACTTAATTTCAAGCTTCTTCTAATTTCGTACTTAATTTTATGTTAAATTCACAGTCTGTTTTCTTTCTGTTCCTTGACGCGTTATCATATTTATCTAATTTTATGGAGTAAATCTTTAATCAATTATTTTTCCTTTCACCGGTTACTTTCTTCGAATGACTTCGTTATTATCTCGTTTATCGTTTTTCTATTTTCATTTTATGTATTTCACTATGTTTGCGTACTATCAATATGCGGACCATTACCTATTAGGGTTATTTGCAGCGATGTTAAAAAATTAATGTGCTGACTACAGAAAGTTTTATCCTTAATTTTAAAGTTATTTACGAGATGTTGTATTAAATTTGTAATTACTTTATTTTAACATATATTTGTACAAAAATGTAATTAATTATTAAATCAGAAATAATATAAAGTCTTTCAAGAAGATATTAATTTAATTTTTCTCCGTTGAAGTCGTCATCGAATTTCGTGCCAAAAATGAAATTCTGCTTAATATGTCGTAGTAATACTTGTATAACATAATATACAATAAATTTTGACTCAGGTTATATTTTATAAAAAAATTCATAATTCTTTATTTATAAGTTCCGATTTCATATCAAATCGGAACTTATAAATAAAGAATAATCTAAAAATTTATTGGCTTTCCGGTTTGAACATTTACATAAAAATGAATATTGACTGATTAACGAAATGCATATTTAACCTTAATCACTGAACCTAGAAACGTTCAAAATTGTAGCATAATATATTTCTTCCATAACGTAATAACCAAAGGGATAAAGAAGAAATTAACTCATTTTCTATCGACTTAACTTTTCTTTATTCTACTGTTTTAGGAAACATCTCCTTTAAAAGATATTTTCCTCATAATTATATGATCCATTAAGAGTATTTCGGAAAATACGTAAAAATATCATTTATTTGCAAAATAGTTTTATTAAAAAATTAAAGTTATTAGGATAACGTGACGTCTGTTCTGTTCGTTTTAGGTATTAAACTTAAAGGTAAGCCTATAAAGAAGCCTGGTTACTTTGCCACCCAAAGAAAATTGGAAATCGCACATGAAAACAGTACCATAGATAGGTTAAGAGGTAGGAAGAGGGTAAGTTGTTCTTGATTAGTGCTTTAGTCCATGTTTCTAACCTATCGCGGATAAATTCGCACGCAAGAGACAATCTATCTGAGAATATGATATTTATAAAAATAATAACATTGAATTTTTGAAATCGATGTTCTTATCATCATCACCAACATCATCATCAACCGGAAGACGTACACTGTTAAACATGGGCGTCCCCCTATAAATTTCCGCAAAGTTCTATTTCCTGTCGCTTACATCAAATGGCTTCCCTTAAACTTTAACAGGTCATCTGTTCATGGTTGTCCAGCGAAATTCCAATTACGTTAAGTTAAGGAAGCAACACTTCAAATAACAGAAGTCAATTCTACATTCTATTCAAATATTTTTTCGTAAAAACGTAAATAGCAGTTAACTTTAAAAAAATAAATTTTTACCCGAGATAAGCAAATACAAAACTAAATATATGCTATATTTTTGAAAAAGATACGCATTTACAATAATTTTATGATCATATAAACTTTTAAATATAATGATATAGATATGTTTTGGGGTACGTATAAGTATATGTTAATATAACGATGAAACCACAAAAAAATCTTTACGCAATATAACAAATTACCTTTGAAATGACTGGATCTCAGGGTAATCACGAAATCTAAAAAAGGTGAAACCTTTACGTTTACTTTTTTTTAACCATTCCTCATAATAATATCCTTATAAGCGTAAGAAAGGATACGTGTTACACAAAAGCTATAAAACCTAGTCAAAAGCAGTTAACCGTTGTAAATGTCAGATGAATACTAAAATATTATGAGCTTTATTTCAATTGTTTATCGCATTTGTTCCTAAATTCACGGATATTTACGAACAAGAAACATGTAATATGTGATTCGAAATAGTAACTTGTAATCAAATTTATACCTAGTTATTTATTTCGCAAGTCTCAGATTACAGCCGCTTGTCAGTCGTATTTATAAGGTGAAAACTTTAAAGCTACGCTGGTTTAAAATTTACTGCCTTATTACGCTCGATGAAATTAAATTATGTATTTAGGTCGTCTGACGCAGTTTCTGAATATTCTATCATTAGTTATTACAGAATTAACTTTTTAATTACATTGTCAATTAATTTTAATATTATTTCGTGTTAACAATATGAGAGTTAATTAAAATATAGTTAATAACGAATAGGTATAGGACTTAAATTTAATTAAATGAGTGCTTAAATTTATTATATACATATCATTTAACCTCATATGGTATATGGAGATGACGGTATGCAGTGCACCTATACAAAATCTATAAATAAAATCTGGACCTGTCCAGCGCAGATATGGGGACACGAGTGAGTAAATAAAGCAAACACTAAAGGTGGAAGCTATGCGGACCAAGTAAGATGGCCATTTCGAGATCTTGTATATTACTAAGAAGTTTTCGCTCAGAAAGCTCTCAAACAGCAAAGTTTTTTGAGCTTTATTCTCATATGAGACCTGTTGAGGCGTAATACGTTGGGTAAGTATTGTTTGCTCCCTGAGGGAAGGCGAAGTAGCACTTGGGATAAAAGCGTTAATCTCCCTTTTATCCATCGTAGCTGAAAGGAAAATATTGCTACGAGCGGAAATTAGGAAAATATTGCTACGAGCGGAAATTTAAAAGATTCTTTGTCGTTTTTAATGTTTCAGTAAGTCCCTGGTATGACTCATGTGATAATGTATTTTAACCTCTGTTGAATACGTTTTAGTGTTTTAGTGAGCAATATCAGAGATAACATAGGAGTACGGCTTATCTTTGATACGTTTATTATAGCCGAAGTTTTAATGATCCATAATTGATGAAATTATTAGAGATAATGTGAGAATTAAGTTTTACCTTGGGCAATACGTGTTTGGAACTAACAAATATCCAGACTTTACTTAAAGGTTAGCACAAGAGCAATGTGCTAGTTTCTAACACATATGTGCGTGTATTTGTTTGGTATAATAACGTAATAAAATATGAAGTTATTGTCCATCGTACTACATACAAATATTAAAAAAATATTCATAGTTTTAGTACATAAGTTTTTACTTAGGGTCAAAATAATGTTTTAATATTCTTTAACAATATAATGAAGGTAGCTAGTACACCCCAAACAATTCCATAAGCACCAATAGGAATCAATAGGAACCAAAAGGAATATTTGAAAATTTTCAAAAACATTTACTTCTGAGGTCATTAAACACAAGAATATTTCAATTTCACTTAGTACTTTTTGAAATAATTTAAAATGTTACGAGATATCAAGTTTGAAGGGTCCCGTAATTTAATAGGAAAAAACCTGTCAAGCACGAATGGAACTCGCACTATGAGGGTTCTGTAAACATCTAGGTATTTATAACCATTTAATAGAACATAATATTCTTATTAAACTATTTACAGATTTATAATTTTTAGAACGAGAAAATAATGCTTACTAAATCTTTCACAGGCATATATTTTAAAAAAATAATTTTTTTGTGATATAACTACAAATTAACGATTTTACTTGTGCTGAGAGACCTTGCTTCTTGACAAATTTCATGATTCTAGGTCAGAGGGAAGTACCCTATAGGTTTTGATTTATTTCAAAGTGTCCAAAAATGTGTTATAAATGGCCCCGTTTTTAGGGATTTTTTGATAGCGTTGACTTAGAAGCTTGATTCTTTTACAGCTCCGAGGGACAGTAAACCGAAGTATTGGATATTAATTTCAACTTGATACTTTCGCGCGTTCCTAAGAAAAAGAGTCTCGATACACATGCGGATTACGAAGTCACTCCATAAGGGTTCCTTTTCTCCTTTTGAAGTAAGGAACCCTAAAAAACTAACTTCCTTTAAGGTCACGTATGCGACCGTGTATCACAGCTATTGTTCTCAAAATTCTGTTCGACGTAAAAACTTGAAACTTTACAGAGTAATAAAGCATACTAATCCGCAAATATCTCAGAAATACCTGCCTAACTATCAAAAATGTTCGAAACGTCTATAACACGACTTTATATAAAAGTGTTCCACGACTTTTTTCTCAAAGTTCTGTTCTATATAAAAACTTAAAACTTTGCAGAGTAATAAAGCATACAAAATCGCAAATATCTCAAAAATCCCCGCCTAACTAACAAAAATGTTCATATGCATATTTTAAATGAAGCAAAAAGCACCGGTATTTTTTTTTAATGGTACGTATAGCAATGGGAAGTAATTTTCAAAAATTTGCAAAACTATTCATTTTAGAATTTAGGTAAGACCGGGAACTAATGCTGAAAACTTCCAAAAAATTTTCCTCAGAAACGATCCAACGTAAAAACTTAAAATGTAGCGTAATGACAAATAAAATATATTCATATGAATTGCAACAGTTAACGCTTAAAAATATTCGCATGAAAATTATTGAGAGGGACAAATATGACCTTTTTTTATTTTATATACTGCATGGTATATACAAAGAAAAAATTGTAAGGATTCAAAAACTATTTTCGAAATTTATTTTAATATATTTATTTCTATACCCATTGTTGAAATTTTTTAAAAAATTGCTCGCGCCCCACATCTCCCTATTAAAAAAAGCTAGTTAAAATTATGAAAAAAAAAGCTTTACCAGAAGTTTACTCAAAGTTACAAATCTTGATGATACCGTCATAGTTTTAAGAAATTTTAAATATATTTATACCTTTTAAAAATGTACTAGTCACTATATATGCGTACGGTGAAATATTATATTAATGTTCACAAATAATTTAATATAAACACTATATATCGTTAAATAATTATAAATACCTAATTGTATACTAGCCCCTATAGTGCGAGTTTTGCTAATACTTAACAGGTTTTCAACACCTTCTTTCACTCTAATAATTAAAATTGACGCGTAAAAAGCATGTAATTAAATTTACTTAAAATGGCTGTTTACTATATACTCAAAAATTTCTAATAATACTTATTTCTATAATTCATATCAATTAGATTGGCCAAGCAAAATAAAATTGCTCTCTGGTCTGACATCTGAAACCATCTAATTAATTGGGCTAACGGCCTGTAATCTGCGAGTGAATGACACAAAATTAACTTAATTCATATCAACGATTATCTCGTTATAGATCAATAAAGTGTTATATTATGAATAAGATCTTTATACCAATATAGAAACGTAAAATACTATAATTCTCAATAATTACCGAACGAAATCGTTTAAAAAATTTAAAAGGAATTAAACTTATTTTAATCAATTATTAGTGTAACTTTAAAGTCACCAAGCTAAATCCCTTACATGGATGTTATCTTTACATTTGTCGAGCGATAATTCATTTGTATTACTTAGTAACATAACAACTACTTCACCAAATACTTTCAAATTTTGTAAATTACCTAAAATAAATGGACAATATTACGAATTAACATATTGGTTTAAATGGTTTCTAAGAAAAAAAAATTCTGAAAACTGGCGTTTAAGAGTTTAGTTTATTTCCGATGTCAAACAGTGCTTACCTAACAACCATTATTCTTTAAATTTTTTTTAATGTTTTTATTCTTTTCTAAATACAGTTTTAACATTGGATATTTTTCCTCATATTTATAAATTTAAGTGATGCGATAAGTTTACATTACTTAACTATACCTAATACTTAGGTAAAAATCAAAGAACATAGTTATCAACCGTGCTCCTTATAAAATAAAAAGTTAAATAAAATCCTAATAAAAAACGTCAAGAGCCTCCAAAATAAAAAAGGGAGCCTAGCAAGAGAAAAGAAAATAGAAAAAACTATAAAAAAGGCTGATTATTTCCAGAAATAAAACTATCTGAAATATTGTTTCGAAAACCGAGGAATTTTTATTTTGAAAGTTAACTAATCGATAGAAAAAATTACCAAAATCGTAAAGAATTTTTGCCTGTAGTGCAATTCACGCATGTCGTTTTTCAAAGGCAAATTTACACCACATTTAATGTACGAAAAATTTTTTTAAATGAATCATTTGTATAGGAAAATATCCTCTTCCCTAAAAGCTAAATTAAAAGTAGTCTATAATAAGGCACAAATCTGCGCGGTGCGCAATTACGGAGCAGTTTTCATATAATTTGACAAGGGCAAAATTTAATAAAACCATTCTTCCAAAATTAAAATTATGAGTTATGCCTTGTTTTGAATATCGTAACTTTTTTTTTAAATAAATATTTAGATACTCAAAGGTTGATTTCTATATTCATTCATAAATTAAAAGTTTTTTTTTCTTCAAGGAAACTAAAATATGAAATAACTGAAAGTAAACATTTTGAAAGTAAATATTATTTTGAAATAATCAATAAACGTCCATAGATTTGCTTTGCTAATAGCGAAATCGCACTTACGTCGTAGCTTGAACACAAATATGAAAAAATTAACATCGAGCCGCATATTATTATAAAAGGAAAATTTTAAAACGTTGGTTGACAATTTTGATATCTTTAGTGTTAACTAATGAAACTGCCATTAAACTCGATATAGATTTCAGGATTGGACTAGAAATTAAATATTACATCTGTCCTCTTCTACTTACATATTTGGCATTAAATTTTTGATTGTCATAAATATTTTCTCACACCATTAGTTAAGAGCAATTAAAAAGTTATTAAGTTTTTATTATATAGTACCCTAAAATAAGTAATTGAGAAGAATCCAACTACGATATGGGTGGCTTTAGTAAAAAGTTGTTTGCGGCCCAACGACATAGGTAATTTGTATTAAAAACGGATTTATTTATTGTGGGATTTAGAAAAAAATATAAATGAGTAAATGATGTTTTACCCAGCAATTTTGCACATAAGTGCTTCTGATTACTCTTCATTTACATATAAACGACGTAACAGTTTAGTGACCTACACGATTAGTTACGGCAAACTGCACTTTGCATTGTAATCTATCGACCGCAACCGATACGTTCGCATCAAGTGGCTGCAAAATGAGCCACACACACACTCATATATATATATATATATATATATATATATATATATATATATATATATACATAAACACATACATGTATTTGTTTGTGTGTACACGCACTCATTTTTTCCTCGACAGGGTCTTTACGTAGTTGAAAATCAATGAAGTTTCCAGAATACAACTCAATCAATTTAGAAAAAACCTAAATATGCTTTTAATATGTATAAACTCTGAGTACTGTCCATTACATATAGGCGGAATGTAACCTCACAAACCATTAGCATTTTGTGCATAAATTAGTTGTGGAATCTCGAATTAGATAGCGAATATTTATAAATAATCGAAAAGTATATACGAAAATAATCACTAACACAAATTTCGTAATATAAGAATAGAATTTATTAATCAGACTCCATTGACAGTATTTCAAACTGAAACAACGTGACATATAGGAAATTTAGTTTTTTCTTGGTTAGTTTAAATAAAAAAAGGTTTTCAATGTGCCATATGTGTTTATTCACATATATGTAGCTACGTTTGTTTTTGACTTTCTTAAGGAATTAGACGGAGATTTTCGATGAAGCTTTCGTATTGTCTTTTTTATTTCTATTCTGGAATAATAAAGATATAAATCCTAAATGAAATATAGAAAATTAATTATATTATATACCACAAATTATTATACAGGTTTAATTAATTTGTATAACAAGAACTTTATAGGCACATAATTTTCTTGAAATTCTATGTATATATTACGAATCACGCAACTAGATAATTTCTATTATATAAATGATATGTGAAAGTTTTGGTTTAACGTTAATTAAAGACATAGTTTTAAATAAGCCTGATTATATAATAGAATAGACCTTTTTTGTCAAATACTGTTATTACATTTTTAACAATAAAAACTATCGTTAATACCTATAGTTTTTTTTCAATATACTATGTTATTATACATAATATGTTATTTCCTTGAAGTCATAAAAATTGAGGAATAAATAACTTTGCTTCTACAAACAGCGTTAAAATATCCATTTTTTTCTATTCCATTGCTATCCTCAAACTTCACCATCATCTTGTATTTAATTCCTTCCGTTTTCGTGGAACCAAATGTTTAATGGTTTTCACGAGTTAGAAAGCTTTAGTTTCCTAATGATACGTTAAAAAACTATAAAGATAACTTTATGATTGGCTATAAAATTCAATGTATTTCATTTCAAAGTAATACTTTAAAAAGGAGCGTATTTCAAATCGGACGTGAATTTTACAGTTCGTTTCCCAGAACAGTTAGAGTTACCTGTCTTTTTTGTTCACTACTTTGTAAAGTCGTAAATTAGACCGTGGTGCTTTTCATGCAATTATTTGTCCATACTTACTTCTAAAATTTGTAATATTTTTAAGTTACATATATGTACATGTATATATATATATATATATACATACATATATATATATATATATATATATATATAAATATATATATATATATATATATATATATATATATATATATACACATATATAGTTCGTATTCATCTATATAACTTGTAGTTACTAAAAAATAAATGCAGCATCAATTTCAATATTAAAATCGGAATGAAGCTTGCAAAAATAAAGAAAATGTAAATAATGCCTAAGATAATTAAGTAGCTAGCACATAAATATTATCGTATATATCCCAAAAACTATGACATTTAGAAACACAAATATAGTTTTCCTAGAACGCTTGCGTATTATTCTAAAAGTATTATCCTTTTTTCTTAATTTTAGATTAAGAAGTTTCTGAAATTATGAAGAAATAGTTTTTGATTCCGTTATAACCAGCTCTTTCAAAGGATACCCCAAACTATGAATTTATATATATATATATATATATATATATATATATATATATATATATATATATTTCGTGCCAAATCATGTCAGATAACTGAAATGAACCTATCATTTTTATTGCCGTACTTTTCTCTAACTAATCTTAATCAAAATATCGTCCTTCAATTATTTATTATATGTAAATTTGAAGGTATAAGGTATAAGGACAGTGCAATATCTATATAATAATAAGTGAAGAGAAAACTTCGTACCATACGAGTATTGCATGCACGAATGAGTATGAGATTTGGCATAGTTAAAGTTTATGTCGAGAAGGAGTGCAAGAAGCTAAAATTGAAATATAATGTGTCTTATTATTTACATTAAATTGTATATTACAAATACATTAAAACATTCATTGTTTACGTTCATGCTGTCAATGTCAAACACATAATAATTTAGAGGTATACTCTTTGTCAAAAGAATCTCAATAACGTTCTAAGTTAATAAAAACTCGAATTTCTACCGCTGTTCGATCACTAGTTAAATAATTAATTGCTCACTAGGCTTCTTT
Organism: Druceiella hillmani; assembly: GCA_039881145.1. NCBI lineage: Eukaryota > Metazoa > Arthropoda > Insecta > Lepidoptera > Hepialidae > Druceiella > Druceiella hillmani. The sequence continues at coordinate 103,797,902 of JAYKKI010000001.1, read as the reverse complement.
ATTATTTCCATTGCTTCTTTTTTATCGACTGGCGACGAGCCCCGAGTTTTGAAGATATAACTAAATAAAACTTGAGTAATTTTACAACAACCAACTTTTAATAAATAGTTTCGGAAAGAGTACACCTTTCTATATAAAAGTACACCTTTCTGTATAAATACATTTTTTTTTATTATAGAAAAAAATTATTTCTTTCTTTCGAAAATTACATGCGTTCTCTCCGTTGGTCTTACTAGTCACAATTCTTGGTTAATTCTGGTGTTTCTTTTTTCTATTGATCGAATAACTATTATAATGAAAGCTTATAAAAATTTACAATGATTTGTCAAACACTTACATTTTTGAATATATTTGGCGTTAATTTTGTAGAAATTCATTATTCACAATTAAATGAAACTACGTGATGTAGTATTATTTCTACTATCTTTAATTTCTTTACCACGACCTAGGTTTCGTTGTATTACAACATCTTCAGGTGGGATATTAGCAAAGAACCTTTGCTTTTTAAAGAAATTAAAGATAGTAGAAATAATACTACATCACGTAGTTTCATTTAATTGTGACTTACATTTTTCTAAACAATTTTCTTCAAAGTTTCCTTTTTTCATGGTCGGTGACTGTTTTCTCCCTGCAATTTTTGCTAAACTTCTTACTCCTTCTTTCAGCTCACTGCTTTTCCTACCTTTTTTATATTTGTAACTTTTTCTTGCAATTGTTTATTTAAAAAATATTTAAAAAATCAATGGGCGGTGTGTATTTTTGGTTTAAATCATGATTTTTCGAGCTTTTGTAATAAATTGATAATTTATAAGAAAAGCTTCAATAATTTCACACTATCACTTACATATAAAAATAAAATTCACTTCTTTTATTAAACTCGTTTTTTCGTCCAGTCAAATATACTTTAACTATTTTATACATATGTGTCTCATATTTAAAAGGATACTCGCAGATAAGCCAGAACGATTTTGCATTCAGACAAAGAAAACGCGAAACTTGTATGTATCAAAAGGTCAATATGAACATTGTACTTATGTCGCATTATTTTTAGACTTGACACTTTTAACGAGGAGTTATATGTCAATAATAATTAAGTATAGAGGAAATTAAATGTCTGTTTTATTACAGATTCAAGATTATAAACATATTTAAAAAAATTACCACGTGCCCTTTGGTTCACGCATCGAGCGTTTTCGTGAATAGAAGTTAATTTATTTATCATAACTCCTCAATAATATAGAATTCAATTATCAATAAAAATTTAATAATAATTAACATAACTAAGCAGGAGCCATACATTGTGTGGTAAATGTTTCCGAAGTTATGACATCTGGAATAGTAATCATTGTTTTACTACAATCTTTTCATAGGATTCTAAAAACCATAATTTTTTATAATTTTTCAGTTTATCTCTAAAGTTATGCTATCTAAATTTTTAAAAATATTTTTTAAAGCCTTAATTATGGCCATTTTAAATGATACTCCACGCCATATTTTCCAGTATTGAATTGCATCCCCACACCGCTTAAAATTTCTATGTGAATATGTTTATATTTACTACTGAGATTTATGGGGGTTAATATATTTTATTACTACGTCAAACAGTTTCTGAGAAAAAAGGCTGAGCCCGCTGATAATCATAGCCCAATAGAAAAAAATGAAGAAGGAAACATTTTTAAAAACGTAAATGATAAAATCAACTTTAAACATAAATTATCTATGTCGGTGTAAAATAATCAAATATATATAATGCCTTTTCAAAGTGTATATATATATATGTGTATATATATATATATATATATGTATATATATATATATATATATATATATATATATATATATATATATATATATCTAAAATATGATATAGCAATTAAAAAATAACCCGTAAATAGAATTATAACGAGGTGAAAATATTAGCGATTTCACTGATGAAAATTAATGATTCATTAATGTTTGTCACTGAATTATGCAATCATTATTGCTATTTTATATGTTTACATTATTATTAAGTAGCCATTGGTCTTAGTGAACATAATCAACTTTACTCGAATTACGAAAGAACATATTCAAATCTTATGTAATTTTTTTATTTTTCGTCTTTATATTTCACGTTCAAGCTACGGTCATTGTCTATGAGATAGATCGATGCGTAGATATATTAAGTAAGACGCCTTAAGATTACCTACCGTATAATCATTAAATATTATATAATCATGATTTGATAATGTTCAAATCCACACTACTTCCTATGACCATTTCATCTGTACAGTTCGCCGGACTTTATGCATAATTTTCTCCGTACAGAGATGCATACCTCTTCCATTGGATGATTTAAATTATACAATGGCCATTAAGAAGATCTTTCACCTCTCAAGTACCTCATAGCACTATCACTGTACCTTATTTTCTCTACGCTAATAACTCGAAATTGGAAAAACACAGGAAATAAGAATTGTTTCACCGAACTTTTTAAGATAAATTTAGTTTGAGTATAATTTATATTTAAATATTGCAGCGCAAAAAAGGCGTATCTAATTTCTTGCAAAAGTCTTTTCTCTTATTTTTATTAAATAAAATATTCCGTTCCTTATTTTTCACTAAGCAATTTTTCTATTAATAGTTATGTTAAAATGATATCCTAACTCCTATTTTAAACGCAAAAAGGAATTGGTTTACTTGTTTGTCTCACTTGCAACCCTCGACAACTGTTTCATAGGGAATAAATATAGGATACAATTTATTCCGGAACTGAAAATCATTCTGTTACGAATAAGGGCGTGTACATAAGCATGAAAATGCATGCATGTCCGCATGTCTCAAATATACATGCATGTCTCAAATTACTTAGTCATTTTCATTTACTTACAACATTATTTTTAAATTGCACAAACATTTATTCTGTTTTTCATGCGAGCCAAAGTTTGTGTCACTGTCAAAGCTAATGTTTAAATATATCACATTTACCCTCATACGTCAGTTTGTGGACACTGACGTACGGAGGTAAATGCTATTATGGCCATTAATATCATTATAAATATACTTAGATTTCTGTTTTCATATGACTATTTTTAACAGACATATACAGCTTGTGCGAATGCGTAGGTGTAAGAAAACATTTTCACGTATTTATTATCATAAATGCAACATATGTATTTATTTTCGTAGCTCAAAACCCATAAAAATAAATACGTTTTTAATACACACTGAGTATTTATTATTAGATACAGGAAAATTTTTAGTTACTAAGAAGAGTTATTATAAAAAAAAATATTGATTTAATTTGTAAAAGAAATCGCTGTGAAAGAAAATATGCAACTTAATAAATTTATCGATATTTTTAAAATTTTTTCAAATTTCTTGCTAAAAATTGCTGCATTTTCTTTTTGCTAAGATTTTTAGAAATTCATGTGTCTAAAGTTATTATGTTTTAATTTATGTTATCAATGTATTATTAGTACACAGAAAAATATTTCATTAGTCAGGTTTTTTAGATATATCTACAGCAATTTTATATAGTATATGGATTGCTGTAAGTTGTACATATATATATATATATATATATATATATATATATATACTTTAGATAATAATGTCAAAAAATTATCGATCTAGATGCTTTCGTAACGAATGATGGCAAAACTATTACAGATATTCTAATAATATTTATGAAGGAATTGTAAGTCAAAATTCTAAAGGAAAGTACGTAACATTTGTCTATCATTTATAGATTTGCCACGGTAGCTTTCTTAAAATTAAAAACGTTCACGAGACAAAAGTAGTAATACTTAGGTCAATCTATTAAAGCTCATTAAAATAAATACCAGTAATTTTAAGCGTTTTGGATAATTTCAACAAACAAAAATTTACCCTTTATGTTTTTTAATTTGTGTAAGTAATTTAATACTAAATGGAAAGGCTTTTGAAAGTAAATAAATGTTAAATGTCCTTTTAATAACGTTCAATGTATCTTTCTGCGCATAAAGAGAGGCAACGGAGGTGAGTACGGGCACAGAGGCATCATGTAGCAGTGCATTATTATATATTTTTTCATAAAAACAAAATACAGGACTATGTTCATGGAAAATGCTTGTCAAAAAAATTGAACCAAATAATTTAATTGTTCCCATACGAAGTCTTCGTCGGGATCATTTTGTTATCTGGGTAAAAGATAATGCGAATATAAAAAATCAATATTTTGGACACATCTTCGTTTATCCCAAAAGATACCCTTGAGAGATCGGAATATAGTATAGTCTAATCTAAGATTATAAAGGGAAAATATTTACAACTATTTTCACCGTAGGTGACTCATACTCTATAGCCTAAATCATGCCTTATTTGTTTATCTAAGTATTCCTTTTCTTAATAAAATATACGATGTTAAGATATAATTTGTAAGTTAGGAAGACATTTTCCTACATCGTCCAAGTTCGTATATTTAATATTCAAGTTTGCCCGTCCATTTCCTTAGCCCAAATTTAACATTCCACCTAAATTATAATCCAGTAGCGTCCAATAAACCCAAAAGTGGCAAAACGCAGATAAACACTAAAATATCTGGAGTAACTCAAGTGGCAGGCATCATTTGTCTCTGTCGCGTTTTAAAAGCCCCCAGGACGGTGCCGATGTAAACTAAATCGGATGGAGTGAGCTGATTGCTTATCAATCTTAGCAGTATGCCTGCCATTTATTTTATTGTCGGGAAAGGGCCTTGGGTGGTATTATCCCGTTGAGGGCGTAGGATTCAAAGAAATTAGCTGGTAAGTTTTGCAAATAATTTTTATTCATTTATCATGTAGATTTAATGAAATGTTATTTTGGTTTAATTTTTAGAGATTAATTTCTAACCGGATCCTGATGAAGGACCGTTCGTCATTATCTATATGACTTATATTCATTTCGGCTAAGGAATAGAATAGTATTTCAAATAGGTTCATGGGGCTGTGGATGTTTTATATGTTTTTTTGTTCAGTATGATATTTCATCTTTCAATATATTGTCAATAGACCATAAAAGTACAAGTATTAACTGAATTCAACGCTTAGAAAATTATTGCAAGTCATTCATAAATTTACTAGAGCTCATATAGTGGTTTGAAGAAATATTATTTACAGTGTTTCAATTTTAGTCTAGTTTACAACCGTTTTCAGTTTAATTTAGGTTTAGCGTTCAGGGTAGTGACTTATAAAAACAGGAATATTTTACATTAACTTTGTGGTTACTTTAGACTAGTTTGATTTCGTAGACATTTGAAAACACATTAACGAAATATACAAAAAGTATGTCGAGAAAACTAATCAGTTTTGAATCAAAACAAATTTTGGAGTATGAAGGACTTATAGCACGTAGAAACTGTTACGGCAATTAATGCACTTTTATTTTCTATAGTTTTCTTATTTAACTGTTTTTTTATAATAATATATCATAATTATGAAAGTGCTACGTTAGCAGTACATAACTTGAAACATTGTATTATTGTATATACGTAAAAAGATGACGCTTTTGTGTAACAAATTGTATTTGTATTTAAAAAAAATATTTTGAAATAAAAATATTTCTACAATATATAATATTTTAAAAGCCAAATAATACTAAACTTATTTAAAAGTATTAATCCAAATAAGCTTGTACCAATCACAAGAATAGCAAAAATGAACTTAAGACAAAAATATTTATTTATTTCTCGGAACCTAATGCTCGACTTGCAGGTTTTTAAATTAGGCTGTGCAATCTGTCTAATAACATTTACTTAAAACGTTTATTAGTTAGAGAGTTATAAAGACCTTCGTTTAATTATTTTTATTGCATCGTACTTGGAAGGTGACTTTAACCTAATACTAGAAAGGTGTAGTTCCACATCTTGAGACAAAAATATTTATTTATTTCTCAAAACCTAATGCTCGACTTACGGATTTTTAAATTAGGCTGTGCAATCTGGCTAATTATATTTATTTATAACGTTTTAATAAACGAGATTAGAGAGGTATAAAAACCTTAGTGTAATTATTTTTATTGCATCGTACTCGGAAGGTGACTTTAACCTAATACTAGAAAGATACAGTTCCACATCTATAACAGAAAAAGGTATGAGCCTCACTCGCATAAGTTCACGGAAGAAGTGAAACTTCTTTAACAGTAAATTATAATTAATAATTTCATTATTTATCCCGAAGTATGTTCTTTTTACTTGTTGTTCCGATTAAATATTTGTGCTAAGTTACAATATATTTAATAAATCTACACCCAAAGTTATTGCGTGAATGTTAATAGCACACTTACTGGTAACTTTGTACATCGTACCATGAAAAAAAAAACTAAATGCATGATTGGTGACTTGCCGATTCAGTGACAAATTAACGTCCGGATAAACCTTCAAATTTCTCGATCGCCACATTGTTAGCACTCGGCTTTTACATAATTTTAACGCTACAGAATAAATAAATTTAGATAAATATAATAAATGAAAAGCAGTACATACATTTACATCAGAAAAAGAGTCTGAAACTCTGATGTAAAACTAGAACAATTATCGTTAGTTAAATCCATATCACTGAGTTTCTATATAATATTAATACTTTTCAAAAGCTTTACTTTGTCTACGTGTTATATAGTATTTTTATACAATTTTTTTCTGTGTATCTCCATTATTTTCCAAATAAACTTTTTCGTTACCTTATAAATTTTCAGTGCAGCAATTTTTTACCGAAATAATTTTTTGCAAAATTTTTATGAGAAATATCCAACCATATAAATAAATTTATCTTTGTTACAAGCTAAAGAGTTAAAGTAGAAATATTACCTCATAAACCAGTTGGAGTCCAGTTTACATGTCACTTTGTAAAGTTACGTCGAGAGTAAACAGTTCCAAGAGAAGTTAAGTCTGTTTGTTGAAAACTCGTGAGCTGCCGGCAACATTACTACCGCCCGTCCAAATGTTCGCCCGCCAACTGTACTTACTTAACTAATGTTGAGGTGGATATAGACATTTAGATAATTAAAGTGGCACGCTGTTCAAATATCGATGGTTCCATTTAACATTAATTTAGTAACTTGGAATGAATTATATGCACGTTCGATGAAATCACAAATTAAACTGAATTGAACTATGGAACACACACAAGGTACAATTGTATGTTGTAAAAAAAGAAAAAAGCGAGTTATTTCGCTAATAAAACCATACAATAAAGCTTTTCTGTATACCAATAAAATGGAAAAATATTTTCTTCCTTTTTGTGAACAACCTTAAAATTTCTGAATAGATATTGATAGTTTTTGTAACGTTTTATAATATCCAATAATCTGAGATGTATCGTAAATGACATTAAGAAATTGGATAATGGAGAAAATAGACGTTCGCCTGACCATCAAACTTGCCTTCATTAGCTGGGAGGAAAAGAAAAAATGACAATAATTAAGGAAAAATATTTTTAGGGAAAGCGAAATGCACCACCAATCCCCACCCTTCTTCCGCTTCATGTCGACACACTCGTCAGAGTGATAAGACGACTCCGCGAGTATGTACCTAATATACTATGCTATTGTTGCGATGTTGAGTAATGATTTTCATAGAATTTATTTATTTAGTTTCAGCTACTCTATGTATCATGAAATGTGGATAAATGTTGAGGGGCAAATAAAATGTAAATAGTATATAGTCTTCAAAAATTAAATATATTTGGCGTTAATTTTGTAGAAATTCATTATTCACAATTAAATGAAACTACGTGATGTAGTATTATTTCTACTTTTTTTAAAGATATCTTTGCTAATATCCCACCTGAAGATGTTCTAATACAACGAAACCTAGGTCGTGGTAAAGAAATTAAGAAAGTAGAAATAATACTACATCACGTAGTTTCATTTAATTGTGTAGTATATAGTCCTATAGTCGTTATTTCTTCATTTATTTAGCAGCGTGATATTTTATACTGCTACTTTATAAAAAATATATATTAGTAAGTTTTTTTTTGTATACAGTTGAGTTACTTACTTAACTTATTTTTCATTTGTAAATACTATTAATTTAATATAAGAGAAAACGTTGCACCCCTTTTTAAGCATATTGCGCGCACTAGATTTGATATTATGGAAGTTTATATGAAAAAGAAGTGCAAAAAGTAAAAAATATACATTTAATATGTGTTAAAATACATTAAATTATATATTACAAATACATTAAAAAGATCATCGTTTAGATTCATACTGTCAGTGTCAAACACAAACAGTCGCACAGAGTAGATAATGTTCCCAAAGAATTCTAAAATGCCTGATTTACTGAATGAGTTTCGAGCTGTGAATTTTGTGTAATTTCAAATGTTCCTTTTTCAATGGTCTATAAGAGATATATGCGATAACAACATTAAATTTTAACTATGATACTAACAATAACATTAATATCATAGTTATTGCAGAGAATTAAACCAAACAATATATACTAATAATGCTCTTAACTGACGTAATAGAACTAAATTCGAAAAAATTATATGCAATGATTATAGGGGTATACTCTTTGATAAAAGAACCTCAATAACGTTCAAACTTAAAAATTTAATGAATCAGGGTCAAATTTGAACACTGGACGTCCCTATAAAAAGGGATTCCGAATAAAAAAAATACTCCGCTATCTTAAAACGTTGGCTATGTTAAATTTATAACAAAACCACGTACTTGATATCTTTATCCGAGTATTAAGTTATCTCTTTACTAAACTTCATTAAAATCAATTCAGAATTTTAGTCATAAAGATGACACAAATAAATAGAAAAAGAAAGAAACTCACTTTCGCATTTATAACATTAGTAAGGATAATATATTTAAACAAATATTTGTCTTTAGATTGACGACTATTCGTTTAAATAAATTTATAAAAAAATATTCCGACTTGATAAAAGCTCTTTATATAAACTTTTGAATAAAGATATTAAAAACTGCATAACAGTAGTGCGTAGTCATATAATTCATGGTTGAGCGAAGTTTGCGTTTATTTATAATTCGGATTAAATATGTTCAGTCGACACTCTGTTTATTTTATCATTATAAGCATTACATTATAGAAAAAAAATATATATTTCATTTAGAGTTGGATCAATTCTATCACACATTGAAGAATTTTATGAAAGTTTTTCTTTTTGGTATATACGTTTTACGTATTGTGCGTACAAGTAAAATTATTGTAAATGTAGAAATTGGGATAAAATACATCTCGCCGACTCCTCGCTGGGACACGGAAGATGACAGCAAGTAAGTGGAGTATCGCAATTAAATTGAGGAATCTGTTGTATAGAGTATAAAATAGGATACAAAGCCTTAAGCAACGATGGTGTAGGAATTCAAATATAATTATTTAATTATAAAATTAAAAGGAAATTTTGACGGTAATATAATAAACATTCGTTAGTGTATTTTTTAGTGAAATATGTTTTATAACGAGTAGTAGCATTTACTACGAGTAGTAAATGCTACTACTCGTTTTCAAGATTAAATCAACTTAGATTATTTTTGAAAGATGAAGAGAAAATAATAATAAAATAACGCAGAAATAGACTTTGCCATATTTTCTTTTCAATTACAATAAAGAAAACGGCAATTCCTTAGAAAGGCACATATGAATATTGAGGGGAAACTTTACGATTCATTCAAGTAGGTAGGTATAATTGAAAAGGAACAAAATCTTTTTTAAAAAAAAAAACATATGCTCAATTTCAAATTAAAAATATATCATAAAATTTTGTGAAAACTTTTCTCTATTTATTAAAAGCTTAATTTTTAACGTTTCGTATAATGCAGTAGGTTATGGTATTCCACTTTCCCTGATATCTTTGTTCCATTTCCTTTATTTTTTCTTGAAAATTTTACTCTTTTGTTCACTTAATCCTCCTACGCTTTTAGTAATACAACTTATGTGAGAGTAAAAGAAGAGAAGCTTTAAGCTCACAATCACAATTTTTAGAAATTCTATAGTATTTCACAAAGGATTCTTTCCTTTGAGATTTGTCGAATTTCTTACCTTTTATTTATTTTCCTCTATTAGGACCAACACTATTTTCTTCCGTCAAGTTAGCTTCTGACAAAGCTGGAAAACATTTTTTGCAGATATTTTAAACTTTCTCCATGATAATTGAGGACTTTAAGGAATTATTAAATTACATCCAGTTTTGTATCCTCAATTTCTTCGCACTTTTTAATTTCAATAATTATATGTAGAAAAAGTTTAAGTAAATGTGAATTTTATACAGTATAAACTAATCGTTCTCTTTGTCTCTTAATTGATGACAAAATTATGTATGCATAATTATATCAAGGATTAAATAAATTATCGATATGATAATAAGGTCAAACATACGAGGTTTCTTTTACTTAGTAAATTTAATTTTATTAATGTAGTCAATAGTAATTACCAAATGTTAACCTAATTAGTTACCTGCGTAAATATATTTTTGAGATCTGAATCTGAATCTCTTTTTAATATAGAGGAAAAAGTCAAAGTAGCGAAAAAATTACCATTAAAAGTCTGGAAGTCTTGCCCATCTGCAAGTTACCAACCTTTAGCCCAGTTTTTCTTTTCCTTAATGAATATAAAGTTTTAGAAAGCCTCAGTAAGTTTGATATGAAGTCAAGATCGAGAAAAGTTCGCACTATGGGGGTTTTCGAAGTTCTGGAGAGAAAACTTGACAGTAGTACACGGGATCTCGTAAAAGCTATGTAACGTAATCTACGCAGTTACCACGTTAAGTGTTTATTTTATTTGCTTCCTCTTGTCACTGTGTCTGCATTCGACAGGTTCAGAATTATTTATAGGTGGGGCGTAGGCGTATTAGTGACAACTATCTATTCGTTTCGCATTCATTTAAGAATAAAACTTTGTAGCTACTGAGCTCTGAGTTATATAGGCAACGAGTAGATTCTCTAGCGACGTGTTTTAAAATAAGACGCAGGATACGTCAGACGGCAGAGACGCCAGCAAGGAAGCGATACATTGCAATTAAATCAGGAGAGTTCTTCTATGGTATTTATTATTCTTTTTCATTATTGACCTAAATTTTATTAATAATCTTTTGTATAAAGTATGAAATAGAATACAAAGTCCTAAGTAATTACGATGTAGGAGACTAAATATAATTATTTATTTATAAAATTTGAAGGAAATCTTAACGTTAATATGTAAACGTTTGTTAGTGATGAATATATTTGCCGTTAAGTTTGTAGAAACTCATTATCACTAATTTTTTATTAACAAGTAAATGAAAATAGGTGATGTAGTATTATTTCTACTTTATTTAAATTCTTAACTGCGACCTAGGTTTCATTGTATGACAACATCTTCAGGTGCCACAATTCGGATTAATTTTGGAAAGATGAACTGAAAATTAAAGGGAAAATGAAATGAATAGAAAAGTAGTTAAAGATAGCTGCATCTGCATATATTTTTAAACACTTTAGAAATATTATATCTTCACCATAAAGAGGTTCAGTGGTATTTTATTTATTTAGTCGACGTTTTCTATTGAAAATATTTATAATAGTGTGACGTAACTTGTTCAAAATACTGAAAATTGCAGCTAAACTCTCAATACTAAATATAAAATTAGCTGATTAAATAATATTTGTCAATTTGTTGGCAAAATTAACTGAACAAGCTTTTGTGTGAATTTGTGAAATAATTTTCATTATCTTTTTGAATGGTTGAATAACGTTTAAAATAGAAGAAAACTCTTATTTATTTATTTTTGACACATAAACAGTAATGTCACAATTTTAACAATTTAATTTGGGAAGACATAATGAAATATATGCATAATTTTTTTATGATAACAATAAAATCCGTGGACACAGCGTAATTAATTTGGGGTTACCATTATAATACGATATCTTATCTTTGATATGTCTGAAAATAAGTGATAGACAAGTTATAAATTAAGTCTTTTAGAATCCCAAGTGGCTTTGATTTTGTAAAGCTATTACTCAATATTCTAATAAGGAGTAAACTTGGCACGTAACCATATATATTCCGGCAGAACGTCATAAAAGCATGACGTTTTATAATTGAACATTTTCTTTTTTTTATGAATAACGACTTTTCCTGTTCCACGTCAATTTGATTCCTTTTCATGGCATGACAAACACAAACCGTGCCCATTAAACACTCCCCTACAGCCATCATACATCATGACACATAACACAACAACGACTGATGATGCAACATGCTTTAAACAAATATCGTCCCAGATTCGATAGGAATAAAAACAGCAAATGGCGCATAATGGCTGAATATTAAATAAAAAAAGGGGAGGCCCCAGCAACGGCACCCTCCGTGATTAACGAGGGCGAAGCTTCCACGCGGCCGCCTCTTGTCGTTTGACAGCCGTGCTTTATTTGCGAGTGGACCTGGGTCGTGATGCTTCGTGAATTAATATTTAAAAAGGTCCTCCTGTCCGGCACAATCCACAGAAGGCAATACGCGGTACGTGTATGATGCTTCTGATCAATTATACCTTCCCATTCTGCCTGATTTTGGTGATAAATCATAGCTGTCAATTACATAGTGCAATAAAACATTGATAAACATTCGTAAGAGTGGAAAAAGTTAATACAGAATAGGAAGCAATGCTGAGAAAGAAATAATGATTAGGGAAACAACTTATTTATGTAGTAAAATTATTTATAAAAGGTGGAAAAATTATATTGACCTGATTAGATAATTGACAAATGTAAACGTAAAATGTGGAGTTATAAACGTAATATTAGGCATTGTAGTATGGTCCACCAATATATTCGACAAAAATACTGCACAGAGGAAGAATGCTAGAAAAAATATAACGTTTTCTGGTATTTTTAACATGGAGAATAAACTTTTAATTTGAAACATTAGTGACAGCTTAAACTATGACAGACTCTAGAACAAAGCATATCTTTTTTAAAAGTAGGCTGAATATTTTAGATTATATGACTTAATATGAGAAAATGTTACACTATGTATATTTTAAAAGACGAAGCGAGGATTTGTGAGAGAATTTAGTTAGTTTTTTCTTACAAATAATACGAAGTGTTGCAAATATATACGAAAGTCAAAAATAAAATAATCAAGATTTGTAAATATCGACAACTGTGTGTAATAAAAGGTACTAGTAAATAAAACGGAACAGTTTTCTTAGAAAGAAAAGTAAGTTTTTCATCATCGCTACTCGTTCTAACTATACTGAAGATCCTGTTAAGTTATACGCATATATTTTCTAAGAACATACAAGTAAAATATATACAGAGCTTACAGTACTGGTATAAAATAGAATACCTGCAGCGTTACGTAAAGTTAGAAGTTACCTGATCGAGTTTCAGAACTTAGTTAATTTCTTGGATGAGATAAGACGCTCTAATTGTTACATTAAACTTTCAGACCGCATACTACAGTGGCAGAACTTGAAAGAGGTTTTTTTTAATGAAAGATGTATATTTTAATTATTATAATTCTTTAAAAATATTAGTTACCGATAACCGATATTGTACAGAGTAACCTTTTCCTGGTGTATTTCAATTTGCTTTGAGCACTACTACAAATTTTGGTATTTTTGAGTAACTAACGACCCATAGCAATATTAGAGTTCTAGTCATTTTTTTATTATCTGTGTAAGATATTGTTTTACGTTTGTTATGTATAACTAACTCGAACAAAAATTTGTGACGTAAATTAGCCAAGACCTAAATTTTATTTCGATTTCAAATATTAATAATTTCGAATAATTTTTTGCTTTCATTTCCGAATCGCAAAGTGCCAAGCACTTTGCGATTTTCTAAATATGTATATACTTTTTTAAATAAAAAATTGCCAAGCAATTAAAACAATCCAAATTTACCTTTGCTTAATAAGCGTGATATATCAAAAAATTCTAATTAAAATTTCGTTGTAAACATATAAGTTTATGGCCATATAGTTTAAGTTTTAGTAAAATATATGTAAACCTAGTAACATCAATTAATTATGGCCATAAACTGCTGCTCGAGTACATCATAAGTGGCTGCTCGAGCATTAATTTTGAATAAAATGACGATGTATTTAAGTATTTCTTATTTTAATTTTAAAGTAATTCACAAATTAAGTAGTTTTCGTACTTATTCTACATCTACAGGCACTATTAAATTTGGGGTTGGACGAGAAGGCGGGTAAGAGAAGGATGTAGAGAGGAAGTGAAGAAAATATAAAGCTTTCTGTGAATAAAATTTTTATATTTTTATTTTCCTTTTTCCTATTCAAATTTATACAAAATTACTTCTTTCGAACGCGCTTGGCGGCCACATACTCCCTTTTGGACAAAAACTATGGGGTACAAAAATGTGAATTTTTCAGTTCTTCATTACTTCCGAAATGTTTACCTCACATCGTTGCTTTAAACGGTCCGAGTACATAAAAGTAATTAATGGTGAGGTCAGCTAATAATGTGGATATATGAGATATCGTATATCTATATTATTAACCAGACAAGACTTTATCAACCAGGATATGTGAAATTTCATATTCTGAATAGTCTGAACTGTCAAACGTGCTGTATGCGACCGGGCATTGTCATGCTCTGACAATACGCCTAAAGTCAAAAGTTTTCATCGTCTACTCCTGATTGCAAGGAGATATTTATTTGTATGTATATTTGAATAAAACATACTGGTTTCTATCATTCCTCTTTCCATGTATCAAAACTAATCCCTTGTATCCCAGAAGAGTTTTGTTTTATTTTATTTACACCTTTTACCGTATCCTCGCTGCACGAATCACCGTTTTGCGCTGTAATCCTGTGGGGAATTTCGATTGACTTGCATCTTCACTACTCTAAAATGTACCCCAGATTGCGGCTCTAATGCGGTGCATATTAATAATGAGTCCCCATCTGATTACTGAGATTCCTGCGTTCTTCTCTATTTTGGCATCACTTCGCTACTTATCAGTCATTTTGTGGAACTCCAGGAACTTACGACATAACAAAATCATTCATAAAAGTTTTGAAATTTTACACATGAAATTGTGATATTGAACATATTTGGCGTTAATTTTGTAGAAATTCATTATTGACAATTAAATGAAACTACGTGATGTAGTATTATTTCTACTTTCTTTAAGTTCTTTACCACGACCTAGGTTTCGTTGTATTACAATATCTTCAGGTGGGCTATTAGCAAAGATATCAAACCTAAAATAAAGAAACTTTTGTCGTGGTGAAGAACTTAAAGAAAGTAGAAATAATACTACATCACGTAGTTTCATTTAATTGTCAATATGAAATTGTGTTATACAATTCTCTAGTACTTCCTTTTGGGTCATAATAACCACACATTATATATGTACACAGCATTTGTACATACCACTATTTATATCCCGAATATTTTAAAATGAGTATGTTAGTGAAATATATATATATATATATATATATATATATATATATATATATACATATATATATATATATATATATATATATATGCACACAACTAAAAATCTTTGGATAGTAAAAGGCTGTCAGAAAGTTGATTATAAGAGAAATCTTTAGGAAAATAGTCTCTAAATAGTTTGGAAGAGAATGCACTAGAAGATGTTCAAAAAGCTGTATGGCGATTTATTATTTCAAATGACTTTCAAGAAAAATGGGGCAAAAAAATGAAATATTAGTGGAATCGAATGAAATAAAATTCTGCCTTGCACAAAAGCCGTCAGCACTAACCTACCACCAATTTTCCTCAAACTCGCATTCCACGATTATTTCCCACGGCCATTAAACGGAAACGTAAAGCAATCAAAACGTAACACAGAATCACGTTCGTTTATCATTCCGCACATGGCGCCCCAATCATAAAGTTCCGCTCGGCGCCGCACTCGATCCGCTTCGCGTGACCTTTTTCGCGCGAGCGTTGTCGATGCGAAACAGCCTTTGAACTTGGAGATTTGTTTGAGACATCCAAGCCGGGTGTTTTTAATGGGTTCCACGACTGGATAATGATATTCGTTCAGGTGCTAAAAAGTTCGACTTTTGTAAAGCGGCTTGTTTCTCGCGTGCGTTCTTCATTTTGTTTATACTGAGCTATCTTTATATATACTCTACATTTATTTCAAAAAAGAATATTTTCGCACAGTGTGATATTTAATATTGCTATTTAGGAAAAGTTGAAAATGATATAATCATATAGTAAAAGCAAAGGGTAGGCCTTTGCTTGTCCGTTTTGGAAAATGGTAGAAATTTTAAATTAACAACCTTGAACAGCAATTCTAGAATATTGTTATGACCACTTCAAAGAAAATCGTATTCGAATATATTTAAAATATATTTCAAAACCTGGGATAAATACAACCTGATAGAATGTGAGCGACTAATTTGATGTTACCTTTTATTTTCAGGACATAAAGGTTATTTAACTTAAAAGATAAAGCCATTGATGCCCGTAGAATTATATTGAGAATAAATTTTTCATTGAATTTGGCTATACTTACTTTATTTACTATTCATAAAATAAAAGCCCATACATTTTTTTCAATGTCGCAAAAATAATGGGTATTCAAAAGTAATGAAAAAACTTTAATTGGTTTAATAGTATTTGAAAGTTACCGCAAATGGGGTTATTTTTTGAGTAATCTTAAATATTTAACTATATTTAAATATAAATATTGATTCATCGTAATCTTAAAAAGAAGTTAATTATATTATGGTTAATTATTTATGGAGCTTTTCTAAACCACGTCATTCTGTTCAGCGTTTACTATTTACTCATATATTCTGACATTTTCACTAAACTTTGTAACTGAACGTATTATTACATATCATTGTCAAAGCACTTACAATTGTATTGCGTAATTTATAAGTGATTACGACCCCAGAAGTAAATAAGTTATGGATCGCTTCTTGGCATCTTAAATGTATTTTTATTTGTTTACGTTTTTCATAAAAATTGTTGTTAATAAAATAAAAGGTAAAAACTACGTAGCACAAATAGACAATCCAATCTAGCTTTGTGTAGACTTGGCAAAATTTCTTCCCCGCCGATGAATAACTGAATATGTCAAAACCGAGCGAATCAATAATAACGAAGTTCTAATTCGAAGCGCTACATGAGTTCTATACCCATATTGATTGAGACACGTACAATTTGGTACAATATATATATATATATATATATATATATATATACACACTTACATATATATATATATATATATATATATATATATGTAGATGCACATATATAATTTATGTATGTACGTATATGTGATACATGTATATCTATCTTTTCTCCCGCGTTTCACTCACCTCGTATCGGATTGAATAATATTTTATTTACTTATTTCTTAAAATATCCATAACAGATAAGACCGAAAAAATACAGCAATTCGAATTAACATCACTCTAAATAATGATCAGTTGTGCATCGTTGAGGAACACCATAATTTCTGAAACATTCAATGGAGCAGAAAAATATTAAAACTGGCTCTCTCCAGCAATAATGTAAATGTGTGATGGACAGGTGAACATAACAGGATAATGGTTCGTGTACTAGATATGTGAAAAAACCTGAAGCTTTAAACCCTACGTAACTCAAGATCGAGAGGTTATCAATGTAATGTTATAATACTTAAAAACACGCATGTTCCAAACTAATTCATGTCGGAGTAGAAGAAAACTACATTCGAATTAAGGATAATACCCATTCATTTTGTAATACAAAAACCTATTGAATTTTATCAATACTTTCTTCAACAAAGTAGCATTTCACAATGATTATGTTACGACCATATAAAACATTTTAAATATAATTTTTGGTATTGGACTAAAATCAACTCATAATACCTATATGTCAACTTGAAGTGGGCGAACAAATAGCATAGCGACAATAGTAAGTTCCGTTGGTACCCTTTGATGCTTAAAACATAAAAAGGGACAAATTGTAATTAAAACATGGTGCATGTAATGTAAATTTAATACTAAATTGAACGCAAATGGATTAGTGAGCGTAGTTTGATGAATTAATTATGTCGTGGGAAGTCATAAGCCACGTGTCATTTGCTACCTCAGTGGAACGTGGCACACATACGATGTAAATTAGCGATAACCAAGAGGTTGGTCACCCTGCATAACGCACCGGTATATAAATATGAAGTGATGCTTTGTCATCGCTGCTAGGTGGGCGATGACATGAAGGCATGAAATAGATAAAATTACGAATAAATAACCAACTTCTAACACCTACCTAAAAATACCCAAGTATTCATAGTAAACTATATGGTTCTAGACTATGTACCTACATAGCATGTACTCTAGTAATATACGATATAGTTGATTTATACCTATATGATTCGATTTGATTAGGAAATTAATATACTGCAACAAGATCTGCAGGATTTCATTTTACGTTTTATGATTTTGAATATTTATTTCTTTGTGTGTTCAATATTGGAAAAAAACTTATGCTATCATCTCAATATCTTCTGTTTATATAGTCTCTGAGAGTTTTTGCGACATACATTTATAGATATTATGTAAAAGGTCAAATCTATTTTTGTGGATAATTTTCTTAAAGGGGTCGTATTGCATGTCAAGTGATAACTTATTATGGTGCAAGTCAAATATATATATATATATATATATATATATATATATATATATATATATATATATATATATATATACATAGAGAGAGAGAGAGAGAGATGAGCTGCTGAATATTGCATTATTTTCAGTTTTATAACACTTTTTTTCTAAATACACTTAGTAAGACCCCAGAATCAAAATTCGCACATTTATACCTCATGTCTATAATTAGGTAAACATATCCTATTTCTACCCCTATCGAGACTTTGGTACACATTCAGGCATTTATAAATATTTAATATTGTATAATATTTCCATTAAACAATTTAGAAAATTTTAATTTTTTAGAACCTAATTATATTCGTATTATAACTTTTACATATTTAAAAAAAAAGTATAATTCCACATAGAATTTTTGATGACAGTATAAGTACAAAAAATGCGCTTTAAAGAATCGTATCTTTTTGTTGTGTTAACCAAAATACCTAATTGATATTTTTACGGCAATGTAAGGCCATAGGCATCAGTAACTTGACATCTCAAGTAATTTTTGAGAAAACGTGCTTTCACAGACATACAGACTGACGGACGGACTATAAAGTAAACCCTAAAGGAGATGTAACAGCTAATTAATACGATTAAGATAGAATTTTAAATTTAGGACCTTTTTTATATCTTCAGACTTCCCTTTTTTCCTAATTTAAAAATTTGGGATTAGTTTATTATACGTTAATAAATATGTCATAACTCGTTTCAACAGGAAAATGCAATTGTTGTACCAGTCATATGAAACTCTCATTACGAAAAAAGTTGAAGTTTAAAAAAAGGGAAGATATAGTGGTAAGAAAATGAATAGAACACGATTAGATAGATTGTAATAAGACCGAGTCAAAAAAATATATAACTTTGTGTCTCATGAAATTAAATGTCAAATAAACAATTTTGCTTATTGATAATAAATTTTATGAAAATTATGTTCAAAGAATTTTTTTTTTGGAAAAATCGTAATAGTATAATCTTTTGCGACCCTCGCCTGAAGTAATTAATTCATTTGTTATGTCGTGTTTTACTGGAAGAAATTAGTCTTATAGAGATGCATCCACCATATGTTATATATTATCATTTAAGGGAACAAAGTGTTTCTCTTCAACTACTTATTTTTACTTTTATTTTTCGCCACATTATTACATTACATTTTATATTGTCACCGGCGTAAAATTATCGTGAATTTCTCAAAATCTATAGGCCTTATGACAACCCCCATAGTTATTACGTAATCTTACAGCCAATATCTACTAACCTTGTTCTATCACTGTTTTGGAATGTTTGTAAATGTGTAAAAGAGCGGGGCGCCTTTTTGCTAATTTTGATGTCAATTAAAATTCTGAATAGTGGGGGATTTGCCTTTTTTGCCCATTTTGATATCAATTAAAACTCCGATTACGATTTTTCAGAAAATCGGCTGCGAAAGACAGGCAGTAGACTCGTGAGTTATCTTATAAGGGATCTGTTTATTCTTTTGATCTTATCTTCAGATAAGGTCACAGCAGTAGTTAGGAATCCTTTGGAAATTCAACCGGTTAGAGCCTAAGTCAGTATGGAGAGAAGCATACGTCAGTTCTCTGAGCATAAAGCCAATTGAGGTGTATATAAGATCATAAAGTGACGAAAAAATATTAACATTACCACTCATTTAAGTCGTGAAATATGAACGTAATTTTTAGATCAAATAGGTAAAGGGCACATAAATTTGAAGGCATAGACATTTGTATAATTTCTTGTTTCAACCTTTGTTTTTTTTGGTGTTTCTGGTAAAATTTGCGTCGGAACACTTCGCAGAAACCATCCATCACTATGGACCATAATTGTCAAACGTAGAGTAAATAAAAATCCCACAACCGAAATTAAAGACATCAAAAACCGCAATGATAAATATTGTTCGATGAGATAAACTGAGGCTTCGCCGGAGTCGACACACGATCCGTGGGCGGGATGGCGCCAGCTCAACGCGGCCGTGGAATGTCAGGGCTTCCGCAACTCGTGCGCCGATCATATTAAAAGCGATTACTTGTTTTGTTTTATTTTTATTAATTAATTACTAAAAAAAACAATGGAAGAAGATAATAACTATGAACTGAAGGCTGATTTTACAAAGAACCCGTTTGTTTTATAATGTAAGAGTCCAGGTACAAAATATACTGTGTCGAATTGATTTGATATTTAAGTTTCTTTTGGTCTTTAGGAGTTATTAAGTATATCTTTTAAAAACCTACGCACATTTAAACGCATCACTAATAAAACATATATTTGTACGTACCTATGACTGTAAAGCCGTTTTAATGATTAATAGCGTGCAAATTATATTTTATTTCTTAACCATCATATATTGCAATTCCATTACAGAAAATGACATATTTAATATTTTATATTAATTAATTATAACATAGACAACAAAGTTTATGACGGTTTTAACATTTTTAAAATGTTTCTCTTTTCTTTCTACTTCCTTCTCTCTGCCGAATTTCCGTAGTCACTCGTTTCAAAAAAATTGAAGAAACAATTCAAATACATTTATCCGTAACTTTTAAATAAAATTATTGCAGTTAACATCAAAGCATTATTTTTGAAAAATTTAAGAAAAATCTGGTTTCATTTGACAAGGATCCCAATATTGTTGACCGTGTTGCAAAATATTTTCATATAAACAAACGCAAAATATATACGTAACGTTAACGTGTCTGTTAAACAGTGTAAATAACATTTCGAGTGAGTTACGTGTGTATATAAAGTTTTTGATTTTATCATTATGTTATTCATAAAATTAAAAAAGCACGTACTATGTTTCTTAACATTTCATCAATATTCTTAAAATTTCATGTTATTCATAATATTAAAAAAGTATGTACATGTTTCTTAAATTTTCATGTTATTCATAAAATTAAAAAAGCATGTACATGTTTCTTAAAATTTCATGTTATTCATAAAATTAAAAAAGCATGTACATGTTTCTTAAAATTTCATGTTATTCATAAAATTAAAAAAGCATGTACTATGTTTCTTAAAATTTCATGTTATTCATAGAATTAAAAAAACATGTACCATTATGTTTCTTAAAATTTCATCAATATTGGCACTATACAATTTTAAAATATTTGCATTGTTGGGGCCCCTATGTTTCATAAGTAACTTCATACTGATATTTTACTTTTATATTATACACATTTGAAAAATATCTAAAATCTATGCCTTAGGATTGAATTATTTTAATTAGCTGCTCTCTTTCCCCTTACCTTCCTCTCCCTTTACCCGAAAAGAATTATCTCAATTATACTGTTCTCCTTCCCCTTACCTTCCCCTTCCTTTATCCGTGTAGAATTATCTCAATTATACTGTTCTCCTTCCCCTTACCTTCACCTTCCTTTATCCGTGTAGAATGATCTCAATTATGCTGTCCTTCCTTCGCTTTACCTTCCCCTTCCTTTATCCGTGTAGAATTATCTCAATTATACTGTTCTCCTTCCCCTTACCTTCCCCTTCCTTTATCCGTATAGAATTATCTCAATTATGCTGTCCTTCGTTCGCTTTACCATCCTCTCCATTTACCCGCGTAGCATTATCTCAATTAAGCTGCTCCCTCTTTCCCTAGAAGTTTTGAAATCGGACATATAATTACAGAGATTAACGCGAACAGAGAAAATAAAAAGCTTTTCCCCTCTATTAGTGCTCTATTCCTATGAATTGTAGTATTATGATATATAACCTATTAATATTTTAAAAAATAATGTCTTTCGTTCTAACAAAAACATGAATTCAAGAAACGAAACGTTCGATTTCAAAAATGCATTTTTTTGCACAAACCTGCTAATGAAGCGATTAACCAATTAAGAAACACTTCCGTTTTTTTTATTATTTTAGTATTATATAATAAAATATTATATAATATGTTAATTTCAATCCCTAGTAATGAAGTTATCATTTTAATTACATGTCGAAAGAAAGTTTACAATTATATGTGCGATGGAGCATATGACACTAAATGACTAAATATTTGCAATGTAAGCCATTATTTAATAACGTAAACTGTATAATTACGTTTATTATATATGTCCCAAGGTTTTGTCATATATATATATATATATATATATATATATATATATATATATATATATATATTTATATATATATATATATATTATATATATATTTATATATATATATATATATATATATATATATATATATATATATATATATATATATATGCTCTTCGTCGTGAACATCATTTTCGTAAGTATCAATATCATCCAGGAAAATTGTTGTGGTTCACTTTTTAATGGTTTTGATTTAAAATCATATTAATATTTTTGTTCACCAATGTAGACGTAAAAAATGAGCTGTACATCATCAAGAAGGCAAATCACGCACATGTACACTACTCAGTAGGGATGTATTGAGTTTTATATTAGTATAAACTTTGTAAGATATTCGCCAGTTTTTTATATACGTATTTGTAACCGCGTTGGCAATATTCTACACAAATACTCGATTACTACTCCAAATGCTAAATTCCAAAGTGTATATTTTTTATATAGGTATTTTTTTTAAACATAATACAATAAAATCAACGTTTATTTAGCAATAATTTAAATTAAACAATTACTTTAAATTAAACAATTAATTATGGCGTAATAATCATCTTCAAAAATTGAATATATTTGCCGTTAATTTTGTAAAAATTCATTATTCACAATTAAATGAAACTATATGATGTAGTATTATTTCTACTTTAAGTTCTTTACCACGACCTAGGTTTCGTTGTATTACAACATCTTATAGGTTAGCAAAGATATTTGCTAACAGACCATACGTAGTTTCATTTAATTGTGAATCATCTTCAAAACAGTTTATGTAGAAATCTAAACATAAAGAATTTGTGAAGTACACTGCTTGTGTGAAATAACTATGAAATAAATTAGATCAGCCCTATGTAATCAACTTTATTTTAATTTAAATGGTAGTAATATTAATTACAATGGTAAAATAAGGATACGCGACAATATTTTATACAACCAGATAATATTATTCAAACAAAACATTCAATAGAGACGCGTTATATTTCATAAACAGCAATTTGATTGCCTTTTCGCCTCGCAGCCATATTTCTGAAGAATCATATATTAGATTAGTACAGCTATTGCTGAAGAGAAACTTGAAGATATTCAGATATTCAGAAGAAGATGAACTTATACTTAGAATAAAACACAAGTAGTGCGCAGTAGGTTAGATAATGTCTATATTAGTAAATAGTGTTTTTTGTAATTTGAAATATATCTAATACATAATGTTTTTATAACGTTTTGAAACGTTATTTACTTTTGACTGAACTTTTGAATTTGACTCTTCAGTTCAATAAAGTTTTGTTACATGAAAAAATCCTCATTCATCATTTTACACGTAATAATAATATTATCTAGTACAATCTGCATAAAGTGTATTTATATAAAGTTTCATAAAGTAAATCTATAAATAAATATATTTCTAAGTTGATTTAATCCTCCTAAGCAATACATAGGACTCCGATGAAGCTCCACCGGCGTAGTCAACGTCTTTTCAACGTCTCTAAGAATTTTTCCATTTCTTCCTTTACTGGCCTGCTCCACATTGTTTTTAACCTGCTTCTTTTACTCTCCCCCTTAAGGTTTCAGAAGAAGGTGTGCTGCCTTATTGCATCCTAGATCATCCGGAGAACGTGTTCAAGTGATCTCCATTTGCTCCTCCTGGGCTGGGTGGCTATATCTTTCTCATCATTTAATCTATTTCTAAGAGTATTGTAAATATTTTTAATTGGCATACTAAGGTTTGAAATAAACAAATTATCAAGAAAATAGTTGCTGGAAATATAGCTACTATGAACTATTTTTTGCGGAATTTAAATAATATGCATTAAATATATAAACAATATACTAAACGCAACTACACATACCACGCAACTACGTGAATGTACAAGATCATTCTCGCTCAAAATATACAACCCCAGAATAAAAGCGCGGTCATGAGGAATCATATTTACTTATGTAAATGCAAACAACTTAGTACAATAAGAATAAACCTATTCATCATTTCCTTGTACCACGCTATTTGTTTATCCGGAGATTAATAATTTAATCGTCCATGAAAGAATTTTTTCTTTTCAAAATGAAGAAACTAAATGATTATATTTATATATGAATCACTTTTAATCATCTCAACAATATTAATATCAATGCATCATGAAAAAACCGCCCAAACATTTTCAACCCAGACGCGCTCATCCCATATCCGCGAGTCTTTGTTGAAGATTATTGAATTCCCAGCCGCCGCCGCCCGCATGACGAGTTTTAATAAGAACTGAGGTGTACAAATGTGATTTAATTTCGCGAACGTAAAGCGCTTCCGCGGGCTGGCTTAAGGCAGTTACGACAAATAGCGCGAATGCGAATCCCCGTAATTCAAACAAGCGGCGGAGCGATAAGGAGGACGCGCGTCGCTGAGCCGCCCCAGTGATTTAGAGCGCCGCCCCGCGCACCCGCCCGCCCAAAATAATTTCCTTTTTCGCAGTGAGTGCGCACGCGGATAAACGATCGTGTTAGTAGGACGTATTGCCAGTGGATCCGGCCAGATATACGACGAGATTTCGATATGGTTATGTAAACGTCAGGTGATAGTTTACAAATATTGACATAGAACCCCTAAGCTAAATTTCAATATTTTGTAGTCGTAATTGCAAATCATCTGAAATTCAATGATAAACATGATTTTTTTTGTAATTGAAATAAAAAACTAAAATGTTTATTTTAAAACTAAAATGTTTATTTAACCCTTTATGTGCAATTATTATTGAGAAGAACTTTTAGAGACGTTTTTAGTTTTTTAGATATCGAAAACTAACTTTTTGACCACCCATTCAGTTAAAATTGGTTATAAGAAAATATAATTTGATGACTGCAATCATAAATTTGAATTTTGGAAATAATTGAATAGTATGTTCTGAACTTTTAATTTAATTAGTTATAATTTAACTAGCAGGAAAAAAGTATAGTTTTTCGTATAAATTAAAAATCTAAATATTATTAACATTCCATTTATAGAAGTAAATTTATTGTGAAACGAAATACTTATTTTTATTTTGAATAATTTTAACCAAACTCATAAGTAAATAAAAAACAACTTTTCCTATCCCTATATAAACGTTCAGATAAAACAAAATAATTATTGTCACTAAGTACGCACCTAAATATGCAAACGCGCCGGTAATTAGACTGAATTCTACATAACCAAATAAATCGAATCATTCGTTAACTCCACGTTTTATACTTAATTAAACTTGTCAACTAATTAAGTGTAAACGTTCTATGAACTCCTTATTATACGCCCCTAATTTCCTTCACCTATTATCCACAAAGCTGAAATAATAATCTTTTTTTTAGTCAGATAAAGATGACTCACACTATGGTACTGTACTTACATTATGGTATGATAAAATTACTATGAATTTTTATTTCAGAAGTAAGCAATAATTATAACATAGTATTTAAAGTCGTCATCTATAACATTATGCCAATCTTTTGTTTATTATTTTAATACATAAAATTTCTATCTGCAATGTGTTCTTATGATTGGCTATTAAAATAATTGCACAAACAATATTCAGCGCGACACACAATACTCTATATTGACACGCCACATGAAAACAAAACGATAATCAAAACACTGAACTCTATTAACATTTAATAATACATTGGCTATAAAGCTTCATAACGCTTTGTTCATGTGTCGATGTTTGCTGGTTTACCTAAAAAACAATGAACGCGCGTTGAAAAGCTACAGTGATGAAAAGCTTTTGAATTGTAGACTTGTTGATGTGTGCTTTTGCTTTTATTTTGAATATTATAGCAGATATTGTACAGAAACAATAAAAGGTTTTTACGTAAATCGTTTAGGCATTCATGAAATAATAAAATTCAATTGTTTCGGTTTGCCAAAGCGGAATACGATTGAAATCTGACGGAAAAATGGGGTAGGTATGAAATTTTGTTAGTTGTGGTTTATGAATCACGAATACCTAAGACACAGGCACGTAATTTAATTAGATGGGAACTTTAATAGAATTACTATATAAATGAAAATGGATTATGTCTTAACTTAAGACATATTCGTTTAAAAATATTTTTGAAACGGAGATGTTTCTGGATCAATGTAATATCGTGGCCTCTATACAGTACAGGCTAAATGAGGTAAAATAAAGTTTGTTATATATATATATATATATATATATATATATATATATATATATATATATTATTAGATAGATATAACTATGAATGAATGTACCGATTGTTCATACAAGCCCTGTGTATCCACTTTAATTCATATGCTACTAAAATAGGTGTGTGCACCAAATAAATAAAAATGACATTAAGATAGGGAAAAGTTTTTTTTATTTAAACTATAATTATTTTCTCTTTTTTACTGCCACAGTGTAAGTCATTTACATCTAGCTAAAAAAATAATATCTATTATTTCAACTTTCACCTCTTGGTGGAAAATCATAATCAGTCTTTCAGATATAATATCAAAAATATACATGTATATATTTATACTTTATTCGTTATTTTGATTTTTTATGTAGACGTTCAAATATAGAACATTCCCATGATGAGAATGTTCTATATTGTCATTCTTTTATCGATTCATATATCGACAAAAGAATGATAATATAGAACATTCTCATAAATATCGATGTTATATATATATAATAAAAAATCGCAATTAAATTTCGCCAAATTTTTTTTTTTTAAGTTTTGACTTCGAAAAATACATTTACATTTGTTTTTCTTCTTGATTCGTCATTGAAGTAATAGATTTTGAAGAAATATAACAGCCTACAGAAGGACATACCCTATATTACACTGAAATCTGAAGAACTTAATTTGTTTAATAAACCCACTTACACATAGGACATTAATACTTTTCCCCTTGGAATTTATACATTTGAATTTAGATTTATCAGTTTAAGTGTCACTTCTTTAAGTTTAAAAGCTAAATACAGGGCAAACAAACTGACCGGTGAGGACAATAGATTTTTATTCAGACTATTTCAATTCGGAGTTCTGAAAAGCTAATGTGAATAGTTATATAAATAGAGGGGTTTGTATAGGAATGGAGTTCGAAGTGGATTATTGATAATAGTAAGGAATTACGAAGATTAATATAGCGTACACGGTGTACCACATTATTCATAATCGCCGCATCCCTTATTTATCCAATATGGATTAGTGAAAAAGTGACTATAAACGCAATTCGGAGCCCTGAAAAGCTAATATGAATAGTTATATAAATAGAGGGGTTTGTATAGGAAAGGAGTTCGAAGTAGATTATTGATAATAGTAAGGAATTACGAAGATTAACATAGCGTACACGGTGTACCACATTATTCATAATCGCAGCATCCCTTATTTATCCAATTTGGATTAGTGAAAAAGTGACTACAAACGGATTATAAATCTATACATATAAGAAAAAGAATTATGTAAATATTTTGAAAAGAGTGACTGACTTAGCTTAAAGAATGGTAAAACAAACCAGAGAACCTATTGTTTTCCTGTGTGTTAATTTGTCCAATCAATCACGCAAACCCTATTGGACTGATTTTGATAAAATTTTACTGCGGTATTAGTTTATAACTAAAAGCCACATATGAGAGACAAACAATTTTAATAATTTCTCATATTCCGAATTTCACGCCAACAAAGTCGTAGGCACAGCTAGCACCAAATAAGAAATTAAATCAAATTTAAAACTAGCAAAAGCATGGCGTTGTTAGGGCTCGCGAGTTAATTAATACTCGTCCATTACAGTAATGCTTTCAGGATGCAGTTGGGACTACCGCGCTTCTGTAATGTTTTGGATATTTTGTAGAAGGTCATGTGGACCATATTTCGATTACCCAGCCTGGGATGTGCGATGATTCCAACACCATCCTAAGCATGATATTAAAAAAATGAGCATTTTCTCCATAAGAATATAATTCGTCATCTCGAATTCTTTTTTGAGGTTCTTTTGAATCAAATATCAAAGAACGCTTATTATCTCGTTCTTGGCGACCAGATCGAGTAAGCCTTTGTGTTATTTCGCTGTGATAATAACAAATATAAAATGTTTAAAACTAATTCATTACAGATGTTTAAAAAAATCTCAATAGCGGAAGTGGTCAAATTTACTCATAATTTGTTCTGTATGGTCCAAAAAAATTAAAAAACTAACTTTAATTGTTTTAAATGTAAGTCGATTCAATTTCACGTAATGATCATATTATTGTAGGTATAGAATTAATAAATCTGAACAGTAGAAACAGGTAAAAAAAACAGGGCCAATACAAATTGTACTTGTGAATACGAAATTGAGATGGATTTCGGATTCTTTTAATCCGAAATCCATCTCAATTTAGATTTTTTAATTTGATTAATTTTTATAAAGCTTATTAAAACTTAAAGTATTTGTTAACTTTAAAACTCATCTCATTAAAAATAAAGTGACAAATAATAACCTAACTTCCGATATTAATATGTATTATCTATCTTAAATAGGTACTTACATCCAAAGTTTCGTAATTCAGCACCTTTCTATATCTTGCTTTTTTCGATTTATGTAGGTTATTTAACCTCCAGAATTTACTATCCAATAATTTACAATATAAAAACAACCACGTATTACATTTCGATGCTGTTAGTAAACATTCTTTCTCAAAATATTGCCCTTCACCATGCCCTGTTAATTCTGTAATGTTCCAAGTAACAGTCTAGTTAATAAAAACATTCACACATAATGTTTCGATTTAATTATTAAACATTCTAGAAATATCTAAAATATAAATAGAGCGTGCATCTGCATGCATGCTCTATTAATACCGTAATGTTATAACAGATGGCGCTAGTAACCATATGCTAGCATTACGCATCGTTGTTTCGTATTTTTTCATAATTTAGCAAAAAGTTTAAATCCAAAAATAACTATAGAAAACAAATCCAGATATGACTTTAAATTATTATATTAAATTTCAAATCTAGAGGTGTGATAGTTTTGTCATAAAGTGTACCACAAACTGTATGGGTTGTGAGATAGTGATAGGGCTCGCTCCGCTCACCCTAATAATATTTAACTTAAAGAAAATGATATTCTTATA
The DNA here is from genome assembly GCA_039881145.1 of Druceiella hillmani. Classification (NCBI taxonomy): domain Eukaryota; kingdom Metazoa; phylum Arthropoda; class Insecta; order Lepidoptera; family Hepialidae; genus Druceiella; species Druceiella hillmani. Next base: position 103,768,121 of record JAYKKI010000001.1, on the reverse strand, counting down.
TATGCCGTCCACGATATTCGATCTATTTACCAAATAAATTATTTTATTCATTATTTAAGTTTATTGTCAATAATGACCTTTTGTATTCCTTTAAATTCTTTTGTCCGAGCTCTAAATCGACTGAAAAAGGACACAAAAAAAATAAATTTTACCAAGACGAAGTTTCAAGAAAATTCGTTTTAAATATATTTCGCCAGGAAGACGAAAGATAGATTGCCAAGGCTGTTTATTTCGTAAATTGCCATAGCTGTTTCTTTGTGCAAAACATGAAAATTTATTTTGTATTGCCTATAACATTGGTTTGATTTCCCTCTTCAGTTACTCACTTTGTGCTTCAAACGCATTGTGTTTACAAGCCATTGTTTTTCAATACACCCCTGTTCAAATGTTGCCTCTTGAAACTGAAATTAATTTAAGCAGAATTCTTCAACGTGGGTATCATCCCTTGTCTGCCAGGGGATGAATTTTATTAATCAACACAATGAAATATTAAAACATGATACAATTCCATTATGAGGAACAAGCATAGGCTATATTCAATTTATATTTGGCACTTCATTTTATATAATATTGAAATTCCGATTTCCTTTTAGCCAAATAAATGTTCTAAATCAATCTCGGTTTCATTGTAATTATTACCCACTCGGTTTATTTATGTGCACTACTAATAAGTGGACCGAATGTCATTTCCACTTTTATTACGTATAACAACACACATTTCCACTTTTATTTACTTTCAAAATACTTTTCATTTCTTTTAAACTACTAATTAAAATTATAAAGCCTAATTAGTTAATTTTTATGTATAGAAAACGCTTCAAATAGATATGACTTTTATTGTAACGAAGATTAATAAATTTACCACAACGTTACCATTCTTGTCCAACGGTCTTTTTAACACGCTTTTATTAGGTCGACTTGTACCATGTACCTAATTGTATCTATGTACCTAATTGTGTAATGGAATCTGCGAAACTAAATTTCATGCACTTCTAATTGTTGTATCATCATGAAACTCTTGACGGTTATGTGTGGTTCTGATGATAAAATAGCAATACATTAGAATTAAAACAAATGTTCAAGTCTTAAAACAAAAAGAATAAAAAAAAGTAAAGGAATATTTAAATTAAATTTTCACCAACTTCCAGATTTACGAATTATTTAAAATTTTGCATACGTATCAAGAACCGTCGACGATACAAAAACTTTATGAAATAAAAAATATACAGTTTTAAAACAAAAATAAAGGTTTGAAAAAATAACAATAAATAAATATCTTAAAAAACTTAGAAAATACTACATCAAAAAGCGAAAAATAATTATTGAACCTATTTTCTCTGTTTACTCGGTAAGGACTTAGTTTAAGCCATGTTTGTTATTGCGTATAATATTTGAGGGTAAAATCGTTGCTTGTTAGTACAGTGTTTTATGAAAAGGTATTTTTTGGTTTCTTAAAGTATTAATTTATTTAACTTAAAACAGTTACTGTTGCTTGTCTATAAATGATAAATACTGTCGTGACTTTTCTTTAAAGTTTTTTAAAATCCCCATTTCCTCCAAGCAGATCATTAGTATTTTGGGCGTATTCGTAACGAAAACGCCCACATTAGTAATTTTTTCTCCAACTTAATTATTAATTATATTTCAAAAACTGCAAAACTTGTATACATACTATATATTGTATGACTATCTGGAAACTATATTCTTGCAAATTTTTTTTCATTTTAATAGGATTAATAATTTTATTTTGGTTTGTTTTTTTGCGACTTACAGTCGCTAAAAACAAACTGAGAAAATTTTCCTCTTCACTACATTAGTAGAATTCAGGGCATTGTTATACTATTATGTATGAAATATATAATATACACAATTGAATGCGAAGAATCGTGAACATATCATCAATCTAATTGTTTTGTTTGATACCTTCGTAACTTTATTCAATATATCCAATTCAATCATTCCTTTAAATATATGTTGTATAAAAACTAACCGGAATCGTTAAAAAACCACAAAAAGTTTAATTAAAAACCACATTAATTTAAAAACTACATTATTTTCAATAAAACTTTGATAACACCGGACTATTCCTTACACTTATCATAGTTTAAAAGTGTTATGGTTTTTAATTCTAAGAGAGAAGCCTTTGATACGAAGAACTTATCTGAAGGTTTACATAGTGGAATAAATCCATATTTCGTTTATATTTACCTATTTTCTTTGGTGGGACCTATGAACTCTTAATTTTTTTTATCCATCCACGTATATTTTTCTTTTTAATATTATTTTTTTTCAAGAAAATATTCAAAACTACACCTAAACTACGTTTTTAACAAAACTACTTTCACAAAGCCGCGAGTTCGGTAATTGGCTTTTAAAAGAAATTCTTCGATTAAAACTAAAGAAGATTTGTCACTAATAAACCCAGATTTACCCATAAATATTTTATGAAAACTGTCTATAATTTATCATAAAATTATGGTATTAGATACGAATATTATTTCATACTAAACTTATAACCCGATTTAATACAAAATAAAAAAAATCGAAGGAAAAAAAAAGGAAAGCGGTGTCATCATTATACTGATATATAATGATGACACCATTATTTACAAGAATCACTAGTAAATGAAACCGTCATATTGCGCGTCGGCTTTTAGATTCGATCGCGACATTGTTGATTTATGCCAGTAAATAAAGCAGAGACCTTCTATTACATTTGTGCTCCAATTAGAGCATTTGCTTATTTACTTGTCGACATAAGGTCAATCAGTAGAATTGTCGTCGATAGTATATTTTCGTCTATATAACTAGTAATTATTTATGAATTATATAACTCTAACTTGGCATCATACTAGTATGGATGTGTACAGCGTGCATTAATCATTAGTTATAATGTCAATCCAGAGCGCAGGTCGAATTTGTTTTGCTTTATTAAAGTAAATTTTTCAATCGGTACGTATATGACCCTGTAGAAATTACTATTTCATATTTATTCTATTTTATTTTATTATTTGTACTGTACTATTTCATATTTATTCTATTTTAATTCATTATCCCATAAGTCTTAAGAGGTTGTAAGTACTAACATAAAGTAAGAATTGTAAGTATAATAAAAATTATTAAGACTGATTAAAGTTGAGTTTTATCTTCTTGTAACTTTATTTTACTCAGCAAATTTGCGATTGAATGAAATATATTGAAAATTTACGTCCAGTAAAATATTAATCTTTGATTCTTACATTCTATTTCGGCGTTATTTGTTACTTTATTTATGATGAAAATAACAAAAATAGACGAGAAATCATAAAATTTAAATTATATTCCAGCAAATGTTTGGACAACAGCTCTAATAAACTTTATTGAGAAACACAAAACCCCTACACACGTTCACATTTCACATGCTGCAAAAAATTTAATACAAAAGTCGTTTAGGCAACCGATTATAAACAACGTCGTTTTTTAATAACGTCTCATGTCGTTTTTCATTTATAAAACGCAATTTCCTCAGCAACCATAAAACTTCAACAAGGAAATCTACCGTATTTAAAGAATACTGAAAACGCGAAATAAAAACTACGTTCGTGCTATACGTACATTTAAGTTTAAATAAAGGTTTTGACACACTTTTCCATATTTTTATTATGCCATGATTACAAAGTTATTACGTAAATTTACGTATGTTTACGCTGCCAGAGATGACAGTACCAACATTTTGGATGAAATGTAAATAAGTGTAATCAAGCTTTGCTTTCTCTGATTTTTAAAAGTAAGAAAACCTATAGGTATCCTTTCATTTAAACTCTGCCGCATTATCTATGATAAGTTCCATAGAGGTCGCTGTTAGCTTTCGTATCAAACGTCAAAAGATTTTGAGAGGTTAGATTTTTTTTTTATTCAGTATTTTATTGTAAAAAGCTTACCTGTCGAATTCAGATGATAAACCCGAAATAAGGGCTTTAAATGTTGTTTCTTTTATCCACAGGTGAGTAAATGTTTAGTTTATAAAATAATGTTACTAGCAAATTGTAGAAGGAACGTTTTACAAGTAAATAAACCTTTTATCCACAGAAACGCAGTTACGTCTTTATTTCAACAAGTTCGAAACAGAATCCAATAAAAACATTATATGTAAATAAGTGTAATCAAGCTTTGCTTTCTCTGATTTTTAAAAGTTTTACTTAAAAAATAAATAAGAGATAGTCATCTGTATATCTAACCATGATTCATCTTCGTATCAGTTTAGTTTATAATGCAAATAGAATATTTTTGTATATTACGAGTAAACTTTAATTTTATTGATTTAGCAAGATGATCAGAATCAAGTTAACTTACAAGGGCGTTGGAGTGAAATTTATTCATTTCACGAATTAAAACTAAAAAAATCAAACCCACAACACAGTGATTCAGTTGATTGAGACTAAAGGTTCAGTTTAAATAGTAAGTCAAAACGGGAAAATAAGAAAACCAAAAGAAAATTATTATTTTTCATTTTGACAGATACGTTTTAAATAATTGAGGCACATATAAAATAATAAAATATCTGCAAATTTACAACCACCTTTAAATTAAAACTTTAGTCTGGTTTTTAATAAAAAAAACAAACAACAAATTTTAAAACTAACATTTCGTTTGAACAAGAAACGTAAGCACAATGTGATAATAATATACACACAACACAAAAGTACCATAAAAGACAAATTTTAAGTAAATGATGTAACAACACTAACGGAGAAACTGACCTACCTCCATGGCATGTTTAAGGAAAATAATATGTCAGTACATATGGCTTACATCCTTCGTAGTAAACATGTCATACATATACCTTTACGCCGCACTACACCTAAGTGGGAGATGACACGAAGGTATGAATAGATTTATTGCACATTCCTTTAGAAAGTGCTCGACGCGGGCTAAACTTGGAAAAGTATAGGGTTTAAATTTAACTTTCATGTTACTTCTGGCAAATCGAGGATGAAAATTAAAATTTCGATGGATTGTTAAATACTTGCTGTATTAACCATCCATCGAAATTCACGATCGCGCCAATTAAACAGTTGATAATCTAACAAAACTGGAAAAACTTTGTCCAAAACATTGCTTTTAATTATTACACAAATGTTATTCTATACACAATAGGACAAAAAAACAATGCTTTTCTGAAATTGCTGAATTTGATGATTCCTTCAATCTTATTACACCCTACCCGATGAATAAAACTCACACAATCAGCATCTTCCGCTTCCAAGACAGCCCTCTTCCCATTGAAAAGTACACATAACTAATCCGCTTCGTATGAAGATATAGAAACCTGTAATGAAGTTTTACCATCCCCATAGTTTCAACTAGGTGATGGATGTAAATGACCTAAAAGTCTGCGTAGACCTTGATCACTCGAGTAAAGATGAGAAACCATCATTCATCTAAATTCATTGCTGTTAGCCAACGTATCACCAAATAGCCCAACAGCCAACAACAACAGTATATCAAAAATTGTAATAATCAATATTTCATGTTAATATGCATAAACACATATATATTTTTAATTTAAATCTAAAACTTTCCTATCAGTTTCAAAAAAAATTCGTATAAAATAACTATTGTCATCATTATGACAATGGGTATAGCAAAGATGCTGATCTTTGCTAATATCCCACCTCAAGATGTAATACAACGAAACCTAGGTCGTGGTAAAGAAATTAAATAAAGTAGAAATAATACTACATCACGTAGTTTCATTTAATTGTGAATAATGAATTTCTACAAGATAAACGCCAAATATATTAAAAATATTTTTAAACAATATTGTTGAGACCTTGATTACACGTTACTTGTGAAAATTACTATTTTCAATTACATTTAAGAATTATTGAAAATCTTGGACAATTTTAATATTAACACGTATGTCATTTTTAATATTCGAAATATCACTATGCGTTTTCACTATTGTGTCTTGTTATTGTAACTACATTTTAATATTAAAGCTTTAGACTTAAACTTCCGGTCAAACTTATTAATTAATTAATAAAAAAAATTAATACAACGCCAAACTTAGGTATCTAAACAGTGTGGTTCTCTGCACGTCAGATTTTAATATCGAACTTTTTAAAAAATAATTACAATCCCATATAATTAAGTGCACGCCACACGGCAGTACGGTAAGCGTAGGCTAATTACATACTACGTTTTAAACATGAATTATATGAAATTATTTTATATTATGATTACATGTTAGGCGCTCTGCAACGTCATTGTGCTATAGGTTTCAGGTCAATTCTTCATCTTGAGCAGTTGTGTTTTTAAACAATTTAGAGTCTTGTTAAAACAGTAACGAAACGAAAATGATTAACTCGCATGCAATGCAATTTTTTGTTCTGGTCGCGTTCTTAAAAAAATGCTTTATAATTTTCATAGTAAAGAGAAAACGATGTCGACAAATTTTCTGTATCTATATCAGAGTAGCTTCGTAAATACTTAGACACATAAACATATTATTTCTATAAATAATTACTGTCTAAATATATTGCCTAATAATATTCCTTTCACAATTTGAAAAATATCCTTGAATTCTAAAAAAAGTAATATTCAAAATTATTTCTCTAATTTATAGGTAAATTTTAGACAATATTCTAGTATTACTATTATTTTACACAATTATTAATTTAGCAGTTTAAAATATGGAAAATATCGAGGGCCACCTTGCAATATAATACATTTGAAACGACGTATTATAGTAATTATAACGTTATATACATATATATATATATATATATATATATATATGTGTGTGTGTGTGTGTGTGTGTGTGTGTTTATGTGTTTTGTGCGCGCGCTTGTGTGTGTATGTGTGTGTGTATTGGGTTGGCTAATAAATTTTTAACCCGGAGTTGATGTCAACAATTTTTATTAAAAAAATTATCATCATCATCATATTTGGCACGACAGCCCAGGGTGGGTCAAGGCCTTCTGTTGGAGAAAAAATGTATACGTAAACTAAATTTAATTTAAGTATGCACCATCTTATTTACTACTTGTTGCCATCTAGTGAGCAATGACAATATGCCTTTCTTGTAAAATTGCGGTGACTTTAATTCAAAAAACTGTATTAGGTCGTTTTGAAGATCTTCTTTAACGTTGAATTTCTATTCAAATAAATGGTTAGTTAGAGCCCTGAATAAATAGTAATCAGAGGGTGCAGTGTCCATAAAATATGGTAGATGAGTGAGTAGAACCCAACCGAGATCCTCTAATTTATCACGAGTACGTTTTGCAACACATGGTCTAGCATTATCATGTAGAAAATAACCTCGATCTGTGGACTATCCACTTTGTTAGCTAATCCGTTCAATTGTTCTCTGTAAATATCTGCATTAATCCTCAAAGTACAGTGTACCTTCCATGTACAGTGTTGTTAGCGAATTAAAAAATGGGGTATCATTCGAAAGGATTAGTGGTATGTCGTTTGAATGGATTAGTTATAAGGATCGCAATAATATTTTTATCATAATTTAAGATATTATATCCTTAGATATATACTGGAAAATATGCGAAACAATCTGTCTCTTGTTTTTATTTCCATAACAACTTCCTTATTTCCGAAACTGCCCCATCTAAAATTATGAAAAGGAAATTTTAAATATGATATAGGAGTTTTTAGAAACACGCCGCAAAGATTGTTGAAAAACTATAGCGATAATTCCAGATGTCTTAATTTTGTAAATAGTCGTCATATTTTTACCCTTACGAAAGTTACAGTAGGCGATACATTTACATTTTTCCATTTTCAAAGTCTATTTTCTCAGAAACCATGCGATGTTGAAACACAAAAGTTGGCATAGTAATACTAATCTCATTAATCTACATTTTTTGCGCATTTATGTTTTACACTATCAACTTTTTTCAAATAGCCTCATAATAATTTAAGAAGTGATAAAAAAGTCTTTTAATTTTTTTTCTCTTCATATATCATGAACAGCATCATTTTAATGTATTTTTATGAGGAATATGAAAATATTTTTATGCAATTTTAAATTGCATATTAAAAGGATATTCTAAAAAAATATCTAAAACTCTAGCATCCCGTCACCTTGTTACCGAAAATACTGAGCCCAATTATGAAAAAAACAGTGTTGGTAAAATCTGACTAGAAGATAATAAGAAAATCATAGGTCTTATAATTCTTGAAATATGCACCATGTTTATACACCAGTGGAAGATACATCGTTTAATACGTTGCAATATATTTACGTTGTGAAAAATTAATATTTGTAAATAGATTAATAAAAACATACGCTTAAATGTTTATGAGTGCAGAAATATCTGCCGAAAATTCGTAGTTATTTTATTTTAATGGAGTTGTTTTTATATGCATTCAAGAATTTCCTTGTTTATTCTAAATTGTTTATGCTATTCACTAATTCTTTTATCGCTTTATAAATTAAAATGAAACGATAGACTTGGAAAGAATAATAGGGATCGTTTAATAAACCCTTTCGGATTGGGTTCATGAAATTTAAAAATGGGCCGCTGGGTATCTGATCCCAAAGTTTTCTAGCGGTTCAACACTTGTCTAATATTTTCCAAAACTAAACGTACTGTATATATAGTACATATTTTTATTTCATATTTACCCACAATATATAAAATGTCAAATTTTTTTATTGTTTCAGATATAATTTACAAACCTAAACCGCAGATTGCCGAAGGTAAGTGTTTAAAGAGCATATGTATATTTAAATAAAATTTCTTCCTTTATACTTCATTAATTCCCTTTCTTCATCCATTTCTTTCGTCTAACGATGCATTCTTTGTTAGATGTAATACTCGGCCTACACAACATTTCCATTTTACTCGTACAACACTGGCGAGCCAACAGTGCGTTTACAACATGGCTTGAATTGTTATACGTTGTTTATGACAACATTCATTGTTTTATTCTTGGAAATTATGATATGAATGAAAATATACTAAATAATAAAGTCGGTATCTAATATTTGTCGCCAACGTGTAGGTAGAGCTAAAGTTCCATCCTTGTAGAAATCTTTGAGCCTTTGACTAAAAAACCGGTGAAGTTCGATTTTTATATGACTTTCTTCTCTAAATTTTCAGTCACATAAATTATTACACATTGACAAAAAACTGATTATAATTAGATGGTGAAATATATCACGAGTACAAAGGGTGAAGTAGCGTACTCCATCCAAGTGAAAGTAGTTCTTCACGCGTTACATTGGTTCAAGCATTGTGATGTTAAAAACTAAACTTTGCTTTCATTTGAAGAAATTTTAGAGGTGACTCTGCTCAATTGTTCACAATAAATCTTAGGCGTAATTGTACTGTTAGCTTGAAAAAGAATAACTCCATTTATACACCACCATGTACTCAAATGCATCTTTTGTCCAATACTATATTTCGGTTTAGGTACACCTTTTTCTCCAGTTCCTAGCCACTGACGTTTACGCAATAATTAGCGCTTTTAATTTCTGTAACTACATTATTTTAGCCTTTTGTTGGCATGATGGGAACTCAGTAGCCCCAAGCATACATTAATTCTCCTCTGAAGTGGAAAGGCTGTTAGCTCGCATGGTAGCCAAACGGAATAGTTTTAATTCTTTGTCAAAGCATGAAGTTGTTTTTCCATCGCAGTTTAAGAGCATGAAAATAGCTCTGCTAAGCAACGTGAACTTAATATGGGATCTGTTTCAATAAACCATTCAAACTTTTCTAAATTAATTGTAGAAGGTTCCTTTGGATGAGGTTTATCGGACAAGTCAGAATTCCCTTTTTTGAATCTTTGGAATCAGTGCTTGTTTTTGTCGTAAGAGGGCATAGCTTCACCCATCGTTGTGTAAATATTGCGTTTTTCTTCGCTAGTTTTTTGCCCTAAACGACATTCTTGTAGAAAAAGTGCTCTAAGTTAATTTCGAAATAATTCCATTTTTAGTTTATTCATTACTCGCCGATTACTTAATAGCAAACTGAACAGAAGTTCGAATGCGACACTCTTAATATACCCCGTAAGAAATATTGTAGAACCTTCTATGACATTCGAGAAATCGGTCGACAAAGTGGCGCGTTTATAAGTTTCCAACCTAATTATAAAATAAATATTCCATACATTATTTTCGTGTTTCTTTTGCTTTTTAATTAGCAGTATGTAAAAAGAAGTTTTTTTTTTATTTTTCTCGCAAGCTAGGGCGACTAACTTAGTTTTTTCAGGCATATCATAAAATATATAATGAATAACCATACTGGAGGATACATCAAAAAGGCATGTTACTCAAGTTGTTCGTTGATGTATAAGATAGTTCCTTAGACGTCTTTAATAGAGAATCTTTGCATGATTAATAAGAAAATGATGACTAATAAAAAAAATTCTGACCTTCATGGAACGTCTGGTAGATGTGAAACATCTAATTTTTTTATAGTAAAATATTTTTATTTGAACTAGTTCAAAACGAAAGAACAAACTTAGATAGCTGTTAATAATAAAATAATAAATAAATTTTATTATTTTATTGTTCTGAAATAATTTATCGCAGAAATATTTCTTACCAATCTACTGAAAATATCTTTTTATTTTAAAATACAGTTAACTGGCTGAATGGTACGTCGACACGTGCCATCAGAATGTGTTAACTCCAATCCAAAAACGCCATTGCATTTTTACATAAAAAATGCTTAAATATAAGTTATACTACTCTTAGTCTGAAAATATTTATACCGTTCATGAGATTGGTATAACGAAGGTACTCATTACTGCTAAAACGTTCAGCAAAACGATGAAATAACATTTCCGAAATTATTATGAACGTGGCAATATAATAGACATAAGCAAACACGTAAATTATGAGATCGTGTTTATGATTGTGAATAAAAATTACATCAGATGGTATCTTTAGAGAATTGTTAAAATTTATATCATTCTTCGCTTGTGTCCATTCCTGTTGAATTTTTCACTTTTATTCCTGCTATGAAAGAGCATGAGGTGCTAAAAAAATATGAGCTACGTATGAAAACGTTATTAGAACATCATGAACAAATAATATTTATTTTAAAATTTCACAATAAAATTTTGTAAAAAATGTCTCGATAGTTTTAATTTCAAAAATTTAATTATTTTCTTTAAAAACGCAAAATAATTGCAAAAAATGAAGTGACAATAAAAGCATTCGGTGAAAAGTCAACTCTTTTAGGTTGTATCAAAGTTATACTTGGGTCGAGGTTGAAATAGTATTTGACAAACGAAGTTATGACGAGCTTGTCATATACTGAGTGTGTTAGTAGCATTTTTATATATTTTCTATTTGGAGTTTATTAGTAACAGTGAATATCTTACAACTGATAAGATACACGTTCGTGGTTTACTCTAAACAAATACACGTAGCGGTTAACCAAATTTTACAATGTTTTTTTTTGTTTCCTTGTAAACTTCTTGTACAAGTTTCTCTGAAGTATTTGCATTCGTGCAGAATATGTGGTCAAAATATTGAGGCATACCATGTCAGCAAATTACAGATAGTCTCTATTTGTCTTCGAATTGCAAATCTTTAGAATCACAAAATTGATCCGGTATACTGTACTATGGATTCGTTATTTCGAGTGTCATCGCTCGTCAATTATATCCCTATCTGTGATCTTCAGGATTCAGAACTCGGAATCGTAAAAATATTAGAAAAACGAGCAGGCTATCAAAACATTAGTATGTTTAGTACTATTTTGCTCTTTCCATTATCTAGTCAGTTAAATCATTGATGGCTTGATCATTCTTATGTCCAGGTTAATTTTTATGCGCGTTGTAGTAGTAATGTTTAAAATGCTATTTTGAATATTCGCCCCGTTATTTAACAAACAAATTAGGAAACATCGCATTTTTTTTTCACTCCTGAAATTCTGAAAATTTAGTTTAGGAATATTAAGGTGATAAAGAGATATTGACAAAAATACGTTATTTAATTTTAATAGTTTTGCTTACTTCAAAAATCCACTCACATTAGTTTTAAATTACATATAGTTTTAGGAAATTTTAGAAACTAAATTATAAGTGATAATATTTCAAATTAGGAAATGCGGATAAATTCAATTCTATTGCCAATTTTCTTTTTATACGTTTTACTGACACAAATAAATATTACACGTGTCTGTTAAGGCAATTACTTCAAAACTAAATATGCTCTCCCGTGCGTATTTCGTTGTTATATCTATTCCATATTTTACCCTAATACAGTTACGCCAGCACTGCACGTTCTTTCAAAGGACAAAGTTCAATAAACAACATATCGTTCCTCGCTTCCCCCTGACGCTGTTCCATCCCTTGCATCCATTATTCAATGCCATTGAATATTTAAAACGTGTTCATTGGTTCGAGCTCTAGTGCATGGGGCTAAATGAGTCGGCCTGAATTTTGGCACTTTTGTTATGAACAAAATATTTATACGTCTAATAGAGTACCAGACTTTTTATTTTATAATACAATCATGTAATTTTTATGAAATAAAACAAACAGAACAATACAATACAATCATACAATCTGCATTGTATATTTATTTCCCCTATTTCTAATACTATACTCAGAACTCAGACAACTAAATTTCTTCGTCACTTAAGGGAATTGCTATCCATTGTCCTAACGTCTGCTCTCAGATGAAAATAAAGACGCATGTTTTTTCTAGTTACCAATATTTAGTATAAGAAACTTAAAAAATACAATGAGGGTATGGTTAATGGGATTATGTTTCAAATTTATGTAAATTTAAAATATGGTGATCAATGTTTTAGCGTCTGCTAATTGAAAATATATTCTTGCAGAGTTTTGCAAGCTATTTTGAGCGTATTAAACACGTGGCAGATATCAATGCTAAACACAAAATACCTGTCAAGAATAGTGAGTTTTCTTACCTACAAGACAAGGTTCTCTTCTTATGTATGATTCAGAAACCTAAAAAAAAAGAAAATAAGCCTGCAATTTTTCATAATTAATGAGATATTAAGACTTATTTTCATATTTGAATTACTCAATAGCGAATGACGTATAATTTTTAAGTTTGCATCTATAAATATAATAAAACTGTAACAGGGAGAATTCTGTTTACGGAAAATATTTTTAAAAAATTATTGCTTTAGCGTACAGGATAATAGAGGAACTCAGAAGCGTCTTCTATTATTTAGAAATTTTGTCTGTTTGTTAATTTGTTCTTTAATCACGCAAAATCTACTTGGGGAATTTTAATGAAATTTTCTATGTAAATAGTTTATATACTCGAACAACATATACGGTACTTTTTACTTACTAGATATTGTAGATTCAAAAAAGAAACAAATATGATCTGACCAAAGGTGTTGCTAACTTCATCTATTAACGCTTTTAGTAAGATTTATGCTCATAGACATTGTACAAATTAAAAAAAGGAGAAATAAAAATGTTTCTTATTCTGAATTAGACACGAAGGCGTGCACAACTAGTATTATATTAAAACCTTCACTTTATTACATGTATTAAAATTAATAGAATTAATTAGGAAATTCATTCTATTAATAAGAATGAGAGATAACTTTCTGTAAATAAAGTTATTTTGGCATAACCACCCATTTTTGATTGATTGACTCACATTTAAATATTGTATAAGAATAGAAAAGTGGATAAAGTCCAAGAATTGGCAGCTGCGGGAAAATCTTCAAAAGGAAAAATCAATACGAGTTAAGAATATTATCATAATTATCGTCGTTACGATAAGGTGTTATGTATCGTAATAGGTATAATTGATGAGATTTTACGATGAGACAAACGGTATAGTATTTTGTTTCTTATGGTTACCTTGATATTTATAGTTTCAATGCATATGAATAATGAAGTCATCATTGTTACATCGTTAATTTTTTAAATTGTATATAGCTAAAACTGCATTTTACATTTAAACTAAGAAAGTCTTAGTGATCGCTTTTCTAGCAAGAAATACACTTGAAATAATAGTTACATTAATATTCAGTAAATAGGCAATTATATTAAAGTTTGAAAATAAATTTGTTCCTTAAATTCTGGGAAAGAAAGTTATCTAGTAAATAAAAACATAAAAAGTTGCTATGCAAATATATACTTAACTCGCTATTGGAAAAACGGAAAGCTTCAGTTAACATACGCATTCCAATAAATATAACAGAAGAATGTATGTACGTATATATATATATATATATATATATATATATACACACACACACACACATCATAATAAAGGTAATGAATGACACTACTCGTAGCTACATAAAATATAATGTAACATTCGTACAAAGTGAAAAAAGCACAAAAGCAATTAAAATTTAAATTATTCTGCAATGAATACAATTTGCAAAATTTATTAACTGATATCATATTTATGTATAGAATAAGAAATTCGTTTTATGATTTACTTATTCGGTACGCAAATGTGATAAAATTATAAGATAAAGTTTTTGGAAATAAAGTAAACACGTGAAATATTGGCAACATTACAGCACTATGTATTAAAAAAAATATTTAAAAAAAATTCCTTTTGAAACTAAAAGTGAAAATATAGAAAACCGCTTAAATATTAAGACAAAAATAGAAAAGAGAGAAAAATGCTTAAATATATAACTAAAGCGACTCCATAAGTTTACCAGCCCTAGCCATAAGACTTAAAGCTATAGATAAGTAGATGTATCGCTATATAGATAGAGAGAGCTACTTTAGATTCCAGCCTTACGGCGATAAAATTTCAACTTCTTCAACACAATACGAGCGCGGTACACTGTAAGGCTTTTCATTTTAGAAGGTATGGTAATTCGATTCAGCCAATACACGCTACAGACTACTTTGCAATTATAATAAAGCCTTTAATGAAACAAGGGTCTATTCCCTACGGAGCCATTCATTTGGTTCCAGATCGGCATCAGTACAGCCGTTACATTTATCTGAACATATTCTTACCGATAGGCATCTTCAATTCAGGAGGTATATTAGCTTTAGTTTATTAAGCTTATAACAGGTAAGTTAAATAAACTCGGGAGTATTTGGAAAGCACGCTATTGTAAACAAGAGAGTTAAGGGTTGTTAACACTTAACCTGAATTCGTGACATAGAAAAACTTTTTTCAAACAAATACCCTTAGTCTGAAGCAAGTAAATATTATTAAGGCTGAAATTGATGTAGTATTACAGACAAAGGTGAATCAACAAATTTGATTTACAATTTATAAAACCGATTAGTTATCTAGAAGTATGCTTTTTTTACTTTTTTTTTCTGATTTTTATTCTGGCTAAAGGTGTGAAATTAGACACTAAACTGTTGACGATTATCCTGTTCGTCAACAGTTTAGTGTCTAAATAAGGTTTATTATATACTCGACTGCCACATTGTTAACGCTCGGCCAGCTCCGCCACATGTCGGACGTGTTTGGGGTTTTTTTCTCAAGCGTTACCCAATTTTAACGTGATCTAATGATTCAGATATCGCTAAAGAAATTTCATTTTAAAAAGGAGTCAACTGGAAAATAAATTATATTCAGTTTCAAGTTTAATAATAATTTATATATAGAGCTAGTTCTGCGACATGTTTATTTAACGTATTTTACATATGATTTACTTGTAAACTTATCGGAGCATTATATACATTTAAATGCTTAAGATTTAAAACATTATTTAATTATTGTTTCACTTATGAACATACACAATTTTTTCTCGTACCAGACGTCAGATGATAGAAGATATTCCAGAAATACTCGAGCATATCTACATAATTTACATTGAATATGGCACTTAAATATTTTTAACCAGCTAAGATTCGTCTAATCGTCTTACTATCATCCAATTGTCTTGCTACCTACTAGTCTATATTATTAGATTATGATGAGAATTGTTCACCTACGTATTCTATAGTCGTTTAACGAAATATGTCATTAGTAAGCCATTCGGTTTGGAAAAATATTCATAATCGCCCATTGCTAAGAGAGAGTCAAATTAAATTTGTTTTTTGATCCATTTATTACAGGAATTTTTCTCAGAAACCGTTTGACGTAGAAACATGAAATTGTGCGTAGTAATAAAACATAATATATATGCTAAGAGATAACCCTTAAAATGTTAACATATATGCTAAGAACTAACATTTAAAATGTTATCTTGAAAACTTTTGGAGGACATAAATATTTCTTTTTTAATTTCAGGAAGTACGCCTTAAGAAATACACTGAAAAAAATACCCACTCCATATTTTTAAACGTTCTTCCCATATACTTACATTAGGTTTAATTGAATATTTATTGCACTAGGAAACCACTATTATTAAAAGCTTATAGTAAAACAACTTCACTTCAATAGAGTAATTTCACTAAAATCATAAAAACTATGAGTCTGTGATAAATAGTCAGGCGGATGCCCAAAACAAAGGATTGTGACGATATTATGAAAACTCCTTATAAATAAAGCAACTAGAAAAACAAAACATTTCAACAAAATTTAAAAATACACCTAATCCTGTAAAATTAAATTAATAAAGAGTAAATGTAGAAATGACGAATAAAATCATAGCTAAACAAACATTAAAACATAAAAGTTAAACACAAAATCCACACAGTTTCCACATCAATATAAAGTACACGAATTTAACTAAATAAAAACCTTCGCAGCACAATCCGAGGTCTCTTTTATGAATATCGAATATAAATAAATTCACAGTACCACATAATATATAAGTTCAGTGAACTTCAATCTTCTCGTAATATACACTCTTTCGAGACACATCCGGATACATCCCTTAATCGAAACCGCGTTACAGACTTAACCCAAAGTTATAGATTTCACTTGGAAACAGGCCGCAATACGATAAACCTCTGTTAAAGACCGTCTCACGAGGATAAAACTAGCATAATACAAAGTCTTCGCCAAAGAGGACATTCAGCAAAAATATCAATATATAAAGTACATTTGGAAGTAAAGCATAATAACGCGTAGGGCTCGGCGGGAGCGGTGAGATTTACAGCCCCCCGAGGCCCTACCCGCTTGAGTTACATCTCTCTATAGCGGAGATACGGAATGCTGGTTTCGACTACTGTCGCCTAATACTGCCGCATATATCCACCCACTGCCATGTAAACGTCGAGTGCCGTTCAAATATTTGTGTCGTATGGAGATTTTGTATTTTATTGTTGCCTTCGTAGCAGCGCGCTCGCTGTATCGGCCCAGGCATGTCCCACGCGGATCCGAGTTTTATTAATCATATTATATATAGAAATATATTTTTCAAAGCATGGAAATAGAGATGTACAAATTTGAATCAGATCAGATAAAAGAGCGTTCACCGAGCATTATTTTTTTGAATTGACATAATTAAGTATCGGATATAGAGCTCTGTGCCCACTTATTTATGATTGGATATGACGCTTGGAATGAAACGACGTATTCGTGACGTACATTTACTTTTTTTACATTTTGGTGAGTCGTTAATATTTATAAAACATGATTTTTTTATTCGGTATCGTAGATGTTCAAATAATCATTACATTTACGGGGCAGCTGGCTAATTTAATGATATATTTTCTTCATCTTTATAAATAAATACGAAATTGTTTGTTGTTACATATCGGTTATTTGGATATTTCGTTTTATAAATATCTTATAATTTGGCTACGTGATTATTTTCGTACTCGTAATTGCTTACAAACATCAAAAACTGGAATTTTTCCGAGCATTCATTATATCACCAATAATATCAACAAAGATGTTTGTTTTAACAAATTTTATCAACTTGAATGTTGAATTATTTAAATAAAAAAAAGTAAATAAAAGCTATTAATACTACCCTTCGGACATTAAATTAGAGCGGTACTTGATATTTGTAAAAAAACCTAAGAAAAATAAATGCATCTTAAAATTGGGATACAAGGTATTGAAATATAGTATGTTTAGAGGACAAAATAACTGACAATAGTATACAATAAAATAACTAAGTAAAACTTGACGGAAAAGAACTATCCATTTGTTTTCCGTGGATAAATCACACGAAGTATATTAACTGGCATTACGGACTTGCAAAAACTTGTGGAGGTATCATCTCACATACTTATACATGTTACAAAAAAAACATAGGAGCAATTCTTTGAATTGGAATGTGCGTTATATGTCAAGTAAGGAGAAACCATGGGTTATTTTATTTTTTTTCACTCAATTCAGATAAATATCATAATCACTTCAAAGGAACGCTACAATGGCTGCTGGAACGCTTATAAATCTAAAGATTTCAAAATAATTTGAAAATTTCGGGGTATATTCTCATTTTCGAAATAAAACTTATACGGAGAGATCTGGACAATAGCAGCATACACGAGTTGGAAACTTAAAAAAGCATGGTGTAAAATGAAATATATTCTAAATCATTTGGAAACCTTCCTTGTACTAATTGTCATGTGAAAATCTTGCACAATTTTCAAAATTAAAACAAACTTTTGAACAAAGAACAAATTTTTAGAACAGAGAAAATTAAAAAAGAATTAAAATAGAAAATATTACGGAATTGTCCATTTTCTTTTGCTAATTATATGTGTCTCGTACTTTGATCAAAATTATAAAAGTATTACCTAAATATCCAGAAGGAGCACTTAATGAGAGTTGTTATAGCACAGTAAAGGGAAAAATCCAAAAATCAATGGTTTCTAATTCTATACGCGTGTGGAATTAAATATTATTTTTAAATATGTACCTGTGAATTACATAGTATTCAGTGCTTCTTTCTTTATAGCATAGTTTTATTCACTAATCGTCAAAACCTATAGGATGCTTCGGTCGCTCTACAATCTTGTAAGTTGCCACAGTGGGAGGTGTTATAGCACAGTAAAGAGAAAAATTTAAAAATCATTGATTTCTAATTCTACACGCGTGTGGAATTAAATGTTATTTTTAAATATGCACCTGTTAATTATATAGTATTAAATACGTCTTTATTTAAAGCATAGTTTTATTCACTGATCATTAAAACTTATAGGATACTTCGATCGATCTACAATCTTGTAAGTTGCCACAGTGGGAGATCTTATAGCACAGTAAAGGGAAAAATCCGAAAGTTATTGGTTACAATTCTATACGTGTGTGGAATTAAATATTATTTTTAAATATGCACCTGTGAATAATACAATACACAATACTTCTTCATTTATAACATAATTATATTCACTGATCATCACAACTTACAAAATACTTCCGGTCGATCTACAATCTTGTAAGTTGTTACAGCGGGAGGTCTTTTAGCAAAAGTAAAGAGAAAAGTCGAAATTTATTGACTTATAATTCTCTGTGGATTATCCGTTTTTTACACGTTCTTTACTTATGAAAAAATACATAAGCACCTATTAAAAATATAGTGTGTAATATATTAACGTCGTGAAAAATTAATATATGTAAATAGTATAATTAGAGACACTAAGTTCCTTAATGTATTTAGAAGTCCCTAAATGTATCTGCAAATCTCGAAATATGAGTTTTACTCGTACCTAACAGGTCATTTTATATAACTTCAAGATTAAATCTTTTGTAGTTAAGTAAGGACAACCCATGGGTCATGAACTTAAGTTAAACTCATTGCTTAGGCTGCAATTAAATCTGTACTTTGTCCTAACAAACATTATAAATATGCTTTTTACAACTATTTATATTCTTTCGTGATAAATACAATCCTTTCGAAATACATTCTGAGTTATACATAATTATTTGAATGAAAAAGTCCATATTATACACTCGTATATATAAAAAACCTTACCGGATAGTAATTTCGGGAATATTTAATTAGACACGACGTATTTCATTTTATTAAAACCTTATTATTTATATTTAAATATATACTTTAATTCACTAAATATAGATTTCAATTTAAATTGATTATAAAGACTACGAGTTACCCTCTTCAAAATGGTTTTTTTATAGAAAATATTTGAGTCTTAAGAAAACACATAACAATGGTTTAATCTCGTCATTCAATTCATTTCTTAAATTACAATTTCACTTTAATTTCTAAATTTACGCTCCCGCTGTGGGAAAAGTGAAACGTATTAAAAAAAATGTAAATATTGAATATATTTGGCATTAATTTTGTAGAAATTTATTATTCACAATTAAATGAAACTTACGTGATGTAGTATTATTTCTACTTTCTATAATTTCTTTACCACGACCTAGGTTTCGTTGTA
Source organism: Druceiella hillmani (assembly GCA_039881145.1). Taxonomy (NCBI): domain Eukaryota; kingdom Metazoa; phylum Arthropoda; class Insecta; order Lepidoptera; family Hepialidae; genus Druceiella; species Druceiella hillmani. The sequence continues at coordinate 103,747,940 of JAYKKI010000001.1, read as the reverse complement.
TTATATCTTCAGCTGGGATATTAGCAAAGAATATTAGTAGATTCTTTGCTAATATCCCACCTGAAGATGTTGTAAGACAATGAAACCTGGGTCGTGGTAAAGAAATTATAGAAAGTAGAAATAATACGTAGTTTCATTTAATTGTGAAAAATTGAAATAATATGAAAGATTGAAGTGGCTGAAATTATAGTTAAAATATAAAAATAGATATAAAGGTTATTATGTACGCTCACAACTCTTCCTCATCTACGGTTTGGTCTAACGATTATTTATAAAAAATAGTAAAAGCTTACTTTCGCTAAACTAACATTTTCTAAAAAAAACCTATACACTTGACCGTTCTGCTGGAAGAAATACAGCTCGGAAGTACGTAACGGCCCACCCGACGCAATTACCGGAATGTAGCAGCACATCTCCATCGTGTAATCACGCCAGTAACACTTAGAGCGGACTCGTCAATTAATCGCCCAAGAATCTTGGAGAACATTTAAGTGCGACGCTTGGAGTAATTTAAATTCTTGCCTTGTGAAGATTCTATTCGGGCGCCCAAAACGAACTCATTAGAAGACTAGCGAAAGGGGGACGGCGAGTGGGTGGGCGGCGCCTTGCAAAGTAATTATTTTTTACGCCCATTTTTCAAAATATTAGATGAACACATTATAGCCCCAATTTGGCTCAGCGGGCACGGCATACCACAATTAGGCAATACCTATTTGACGTTTATTACAGCAGTGTTTGTTTTATGTCCTTCGGCTTTACCGGCCCAGCCTATGTAGATTTATTCATTCCTTTATCACATTTACAGCTACCCATATTGCCAAATTTACAAACCTGGCCATTTTTAATAGTGGATGCATTTAATTAATTTTGACAGCAGAAACGGCCACTTCTTTCTTTTTCAACATATATAAAGTGATAGTTGTATTAAACTTGTAATGATAGTCGTATTAAATTTATACTGAAAGCTGTTCAATCCAGCGTAGTACGATAAATTTTAATATTTAAAAAAAAAGCTCAAATAACGTTTACGGTTGGTCCAGGCGAAGTTCACGTGGTACACGCGTACCGCATTTGAAACTTTTTGCCAAGCGGTGTAAATTACTATAGGTGCGTGGAAACACCCGAGCTCAGTTACTAGCCAGCTTGTCTTTAATCGGCTATCTTCTTCAGTTAACAATTATAACCTGTCGCTGTCAAATTCCACTGGTCGACCAGACCATGGTTGGTTACACAGAGAATAATCGCTGGAACCATCGTATTGCATTACCTTCAGATATTTCTTCAGCAACTACGCGTTGGCACATGTTACGAGTAGATTCGGCAGCAGAGTAACACATTGGTACTCGTAGAGTAGACAGTGCTCGTAGAGTAGAATAAATGCTCATTACTTTTTAGTCAACCCAATGTTAATCATTGCGAAGTTTTCATGACAACTTTCCTTTTTCACCATCACATTAGCTCGATGATACCATATTGACATCAGCATTGTCATCAGAGTAACATAAGAATGCAAAGATTCAAATTGATACTGCTAGAAATTAATTTAAATCGATACTATAAGAAAAATTTATAGATATATTTGTGTTCATACATTAATTAAGAATTTTATGCCAGGAAACGGAGTTAGTGTAGCATAGAGTTAAATCGCACTTTATTTTCTGCTTAATTTGTTTTAATTATCTTTGACGTTACATTTCATAGTCAGAGGTTTAAATGTTACATATATATTCATGTTTAATATTTTATGAGATAAAAATGATAAAACTTGGTTATCTTCATGTTCATCGGTCAGTCTCATAAATGTTTGAAAGCATTATTCATAGACATAAAATATGAACATAAAGTAGATGCTACTAATCCCAGGCAGTGCATTGGAAATAAAACCTGTCAAGCTCGAGTGGAATTCGCGCTACTAGTACTCCGTACACATTTAGGCATTCATAAACATTTAATGATACATAAAATTCCTTAATAAACGACTTACAAAATTGTAATTCTTTATAACGAAAATATATACCTACTATATCTCTCACAGGCGCGTTCTTAAAATAGATATTTTTATTAGATATAAATACAAATTAAGCATTTCGATTTTTTACTTTCCTTGTGCTCTGAGACCGTGCTTCTTGACAAATTTCATGTCTCTAGGTCAACGGGTAGTACTCTATAACTCTTAATTTATTTGCGAATAAACAAAATATGCGGAACAAATAGCCTTATTTTTAGGGTTCTTCTTGATTGTGTTTACTAAGAAGTTTGATTTTTACAGCTCCAAAAAACTGTAGACTTAAGTACTTGATAATAATTTCAATTTTATACCTTCAATTCAATTTTATACGCGTTACTGAGAAAGAGGGTCTTGACCGACCGACCGACGGATAATGAACTGATCCTGTAAGGGTTCCTTTTTCCTTTTGAGATAGGGAAACGTAAAAATGTAAAAAATAATGATTGGGAGAGAAAAGTGAAGTTTACATCTTATGGGTGAAAATTTCTACAACATGGTAATTTAAAAAAATAAGATTGATGCGTACGTATTATAAAACATCCCTTTACATTCACCGCAAAATACAATGTTTGAAAAATAAATATCCAGAACGTTAGACAACGTGCAAAAAGGCCATTTCTTTCGAATGATATTGAATTGTTAATTTTTGGTTAATTACTTCGTAACTTTTTAAATTACAGATAATAAACCATCACTTAATCAAAATAACCAAAGATGACTCAAAACAACTGGCCCAAATATTTTGTGTGATAAAACATTTTTTTTAAATTCAAGACTATTTTAATAAACTACTAATATACTCATTAATATTTCTAAAAGAAAGTGTAATAGTTCGATACGATGAGACACTACGTAAACTTTTGATGGTTCATATTTCCAATGCATTGGTCATATAACTCTAAATTAACGTATTCTTAATACCGTCTTCAAAAGACCTAAACCCTCAACAGACCAAACGGTTTGAGAGGATTTCATTTATATAGTTGATGTATATTATTGGTTTCTTTTAAATACATATAGGACCATTATTTCAAAGAAGTGTTGTGAGCGCTAACGAGATTATTATTCAAGTTGGGAGTTCAATTACTATGTCTTGACTGTACATCAAATTTACGGTCTTGAAATAAGATATCACTATCTGCCATACGATAACATTTCTAAATATCGAAGCATTCCACCATCAATATGGAATTACTTCCTAATCCAAAGCTTCTAGAGGCCATAATACTCGTATTTATACCCAAACAGTTAGTCATAGGTTTTAATAAAATTCGAATTCGCTTAGAATTACGATGGAAATATGCAATAAAGTATATTGTGTAGTAAAATATAATACACCGTCAGATTAACCTTGACGTTCCGTCGTAGAAATGGTTATTTGAGTATATACAGCGTGAAACATCAAAATCGCACTTTGCACTAAAGATTCACGGAAGGGTGACAGAATTTGCACGATACTTCACAAAAACGCCGCGTTCAATTTGACAGCGGTTCTCAAATATATCGTCTTTGATTATATTTAACAACATAGTTTTTTCTTGAAGTAGTTCAAACATGTTTAGTGATATAATTATTATCCGAGTATATCTGTTTTCAAATCTTTCTTAAGGAGAGATACGTTAAGGCTTAGTTTTCGTCACCAGAAATTTCCTGCAATCTTGGCGTTTTTAACCAACAAAATAAGAATATATGAGTCAGAGTTCGGAAGATTACTATCAATTAAAAGTAGGCCGGTAGTAATTGACACTATTCTTGGAATCTTACATAATTATTTCACATGGAATGGTTGTAAAAAAATTATGAAAAAAGCAATTAAGGACAATTTGAACAACATTAAGGACAAGTGAAGCGAGTAAGTGAATAATCAAAAGAACCATTCAAATCTTTGCTACATATGTCGATGTTTGAAATTTAACGCAACTGTGATTTTTAGTTGTCGTCAATACTTTAGTTCTGATTTTGATTGATGTAATAAAACTGTTTGTAAGAAACAAATGGCGGACTTTAGAAAACTGACAATATTTTTTTTTCAATACTGAGTTTATTTTCATAATTCTATTATTTTCTTAATTCTTTTGGATTTTCGTAGTTATTCTTTTCTATCCTTCCAAAAAAAAGTCATATTTGGTTCAGATTTTAAAATTCTACAAGTTGTTAATTTGTATGGTACATCCCACTCGGCGTTCAAATTTTACCTTAGCCACGATAATCTTATTTCTTTTAAATTCTTAGAACCACTATTATTGCTGTGGAAAATTTTAAGTTTCTGAATTAAATAAAAATTAAATTCTAATTAGAATTTTTACGAAATTAGATTCTAATTGGGTAAGTTTCTCATTTAGTTTCGAAGAAAGTACTGCAAATAAACGGGTGTATATACGGACACTGGAATAAGACAATAAATATTTTATATTTTCTAAAATTGTTGCGTAGTACTGAAAACGATTTTCAACTATACAACAATAATACATAAATTTTACAAGTTTATGTAATTACGTAAATAAAAACCTTATTCGACCCCATGTTAAAAAAACGTTTACCTAAGATATATTTTACGAATTATATAAATTTTATTCCTCATATTATAGAAGGGATTACCTACAAAATATTATACATTTTTATCAATTTTAAATGGCCCTATGTTAGGGAAACATCCGCATGTTGAAATATCTGCAATCACCAGATCTATAAATGAACTAAATTTGCTGATATAGCTCGTCATATTTATAGGCAGAAATGGAAATAGGCAGGTCATATAGCGCGCAAAACCGACGATCATTGCGATTGAAGAAAGGTTCTCGAACTCCGTCCATGTACGGAAAGACGCAATCTGAGACGGCCTCCCACTAGGCGGACAGATTACCCGGAAAAGATCGCGGTGAGTCGTCGGATACAAGTGAGATGGGATCGATCCTTGTGGGAAACTATAGGGAAGGCATATATTCTACGTTTTTGATATTAAAGGCTGGTAAATTTTACAAGTTTTCAATAAAATATTATAGTTTCCAGACAAAAGGCTACTATATCTTTAGAGTTTAAATAATTCAAAATGCAAGTCATTCGTTTTAGCTTATTTGCTCGTTTCATCTCATTTGATGTATATCATTTGATGTCAAATATAATGTCGGTGTATTTTGTGAACTGTTTATATGTGATATAATTTTTATAAGAAAAATTCAAATAAAATGCTACCTCCAATTAGACTACGAGGATATTGTGAAAATATTTGTGTAAAAATCACAATAATGACAGTTATTGGGTTATGTTACCCAATAACTGTCATTAAACAAAAATGAATAACTGGCTGCCAAGTAAAATGTTTTGAATTACTTAATGTTCAACTTACACAGAAGATTCACTTCTAGCGAATACAGAGACAGTGTGTGTTTAATATTTTAATATGGGAAATAATATACAATAATTTTATAAATGTTGTTTCTTAATGATTGCCACACCAATATAGACACAGACCGAGGGTGAAGAGTGTATAAATATTTTACAGATAAATACGATAAAGCCGTGGAGATGTAATTCTTTTCGATATCTAAGATGGAGCAGTGGAAACTGTTTTTCATTATTCGTAGAGGTCCCGGAGTTTTAAAATAAAAAGGGCTAAGTTTTTGCTAATCTATTGTAATATTTTCTACTTGTTTTATTTATATATTGTGAAATATCATTCAATAATTTAATATTATAAAAAAAATGTATTTTTTACGAAACAAAAACTTTGCATAATTTGGAAGAAAACGCATGTTTTTGTCTCTTTAATAAATTAAATACACGTAAATCTCAAGTGGAAAACTGTTTGATTTTTATTTCATATTTTTTATGTGGAATTCCAGAAAACGACTTTCGCTATTCACGTCAGATTATCGATCAGGTATTGAAGAGAATTACCTCGACGCAGCTACACTTTGTTTAAATTAAATAAGGTATAGTTGCCCTGTATATTTTTAGAATGTGTGGATAATGAGTATTCATTAATTAATTAAAGAAGTCATTAATTCATATGTTTTCCGTCGTAGAAATCGTAGAAATTATGAGCTTTGTTACTTCTATGCCAATGGCGTCTAGGGAAAATAGCTAATTTTATATATTAGTTTGTGATTGTTAAAATAGTTACAGAATTACAAGACGACAGAGAATCAAACTTTGGCACGCATATTAGAAAGACTTTTGGCTAAAGCTTACGCTTCTCAAATTTTACAATGATAACACTGAAATAATGTCCAAGAATTTTGGCAAATAAATGAACAAGAAAATAAATATTTCTCTGAAGGACCCGTTTTTCTTAATAAAATATAAAACTTGAAACGCTATAATTTATCTTAACAATATTTGCCTTATACTTCAAATATCTGATTAAGTCCTACGTGAAAATTTATTTCGTTTTCCCCCAAATAACAGTCAACATTATCATCAAAAACATCTTGATCGATTTGGAACGTCAAGGTTGGGCGGGTCGTCTAGCCCTCGATTCTAATAGGTAACACAAAACATTAGTTTGAAGCGATTTTCATCGCTTTCTACTCTAAATAAATTATACTTTTTGTACCGTTTATTCTTTGTATTCGAACTGCGTGTAGCACTTGAAGCTTTAAGCTTTAAGCTTTGAAAATATGTCAACCAAAAATATATCGAAAGTTTCGTGACTTGTTTTAACATTCCTCGTAGAACATCAATTGGTGAATGCATTTTACCGCTTTGCCTCTTGTACTTGGTAATTGTTTCAAAAAAGCTTAGGTGTACTTGTACTTATAGAGTTTTAAAATTGAATATAAGAAATCTATTTAATTATAATTTCACGTCATCCTTGTATCCATTCTCCTAGGTATCTTATAGGTCAAAAGATGATGGATATATTTGTTTAAATTTTCAACCATGTAATTATATTATTTTTGAATTTGAGATTTATATTTCTAACTATTTTCATTCAGAATCGCATTACTTACAACATACTACATATAGAATAAAAAAGCGGTCAAGCAGGAGTAGAATAAGTACTACGAGTGTTCCGTACACATTTAGGCATTTATGAACATTTAAGAGTACAAAGTATTAGAATTACTTTGTATCCTTAAATGTTAATTAAACTATTTGAAAATATTAAATTTTCATGATGTGAATATATTGCCTATTGTATCTTTCATAAAAAAATACAATAGACAATATGTAAAAATGTATAATTTTACATTGAATTAGAAGTCACTTTTTCACTTTGAGGTATAGAACCCTTAAAAATCTTGAGATTCACCCAAAGTAAACTAGCGAGCTTAGCTACTCATATCCATTAATAATTTATGATAAATATTAATTATGTACATTGTAGTATGTTTTACATAACATAATAAATAAGAAACTATACATTATTCTTTATTACCTTAAATATTAATTTAATTTGTTCGTGCGATTCTTTGTTTCTATTTATAAATGTAATTAATGGTATTGTATAAATGATATTAACAAACATATACTTTGCAGAAATGTTTGCCTTAAAGCTGTTTACTATAGCTTACATGATTACGTCGGTCAAATCTTCACACATGCGTCGAAAGTTCACGCGTAAATAATACACAGATCATATTTTAAATAAAGAGCCAACTTCAAGGAATTGTGCAAGCGAGAGAGCACATTCGGGATTTCTGGTATTAAAACAATGTCTATATACCTCTAAGGATATAGAAGTTGCTGCGAGTACCTAGCAGTTTGACAGATGTCAGTTTCTTATATTTAAGTTACAAATATGTAAAAAAAAATGAAAATTTTGGAGTTAATATACATTATTATAAAAAACAAGTACCCTGTTGTTCTAATCGTTACAGTAAGATGCTAGTAACTTACTTAATGATCTGATGATTTATGTACATACCATACTTTATTTATTACAACATTAGTTAAACATTTAGCAGGCGACGAATGCTTTGGGTCTTAGTCAGAAAAATTGTCACATTACACAATTTTAACGTGACTATTTTTCGGTCTCAAACCCCTCTATATATATAAGATCTACTCCATAAACCTACTCTTTTTAATATAATATTTATTTTAAAATAAATGTTTGCATGTGGCAGTAGCATTCCTTCAATTGGATTAAAAGAAATGTTGTATGAATATAGTAAAATTATGTCTAGCCTATGTATACGTAAATCATAATTACATATTTCATCTCTTATATGTGTGAGCTTAATAATATATTGAACAGCACACCTTTCACAGACGTAGGAAAATACTCTACTGCCTTTGATCTTAATTTATCAAGCCAAATTAACCAAAATAAGTTTCCATTGAAGGATTCGTTCCGTCAGCCTAATTGTTTTTTCAATTTTACGAGTTCCCTATCTAAAACGAAAAAACGAAATCTATATAAAGTCACTCAAATATTCACCTGTCCATCCATCACAGTCACAGTTTTTTTTCAGCAACAGGGGTTTAAACTCGAAATTGGCGTAGTAACCTGCACATATCGAAACAGCTAGCACTCGAAAATGCTTAGGGTACGAATTAAATACTCAAAAATTTTTTTTGTAAATTCTATATAAATTGGACAGTATATATTGTTGGAAACAGATGCCTATAACGGTCAAAAAAATGTTTCTATTCATAACTTCAGTTACTAATGACTTTAGGTAGTATTTCTTCAGATAAATGCTGATTAATATAAACTGCGCACCAAACATGTGAAGCTGTATTAGTGAGAACTTATCATTGAAAAAGTGATTTCACTTCAAACGAGGTACCCAACCCTCGATACCCGAGCCTGACCCGTTCTTGGCATGTTTCTATGTACATATAGGCACACAATTCTGGATGTGCACACAAAACGTTTTCGAGACTCATTTTATCTTTTCGAGACTCATGAAACCATCGGAAAAGTATTACAAAACGTCTTTAATTTAATTTTTGAAAACCTATTCAATAACTTTAAACTCGACGGGGTTCGTGAAAAAACATACTTCACCGCCAAGCGCAACGAATGGGTCACTATATTTAAAAAAAATTAAAATTCCAAAAAAAACCACATGGAACTTGACGATTGTTTTGAATTCAACTCTATTTTCTAGTTAATATTATGATGTGAAGAGGATTTGCCCCATTTTTTAAATTTAATATTGACATACTATTAATATGGTTTAGCCAGGCTAAAGCTAAGAAAATCGAAAGCAAAAGTTGCTAAGGTTGTCAATTTTTAAAATTACTTTGACTAGACACTTGTTCTACTTATTTATTTTATTCAGTAGTAGTTTTTTAGTTGTGTTTTTTCATATTTTTTATGATTTCTCTATATAATTAATAACCACTTTACTAAATTAATAACATCTAAACAAAATGGAGCGAGGGAACTGTCAAGTTCGCTCGCTCAATATTTTAGACATTAAATTACGTTACTATGTAATTATTATTTGTATGTCATCTATAAAACTTTAATTTAAGTTTATTCTGTTATATTAAACAAACAATACAAGAATTATAGCCGTTCACTTAGTTTCAGTTCATTCAATTACTGACACTCTATGTTGGTGAATAGCCCGTATATGTGAAATCACATAGCAGTATTTTAATTTAACTAATCATTTTTTTTGAGTACCCAACTGTGATACTGTGAAGGAAGGGTAATGCATTTAACAATATATGTATGTATCTAAATATGGATATTCGTATCCCAAAAACTGCTGAACCGATTTATATAAATGAGATATTAATCGATTTGTATTTAATGTAAGAGTGCCATAGACTAGGTTTTTAGAGACAAAAATACATTTTAACAGACTTGCAATAAAAAAGTAGAACTGAAAAAAAAAATTTCGCGTGTCTTGTCGAAAAGAATGCGATTCGATAGGTCTTTAGAAATGATCGTGAAGTTTCTTCAACCGTTTTCTCATAAACCTGAAAAAGTAGCAAAGTTTAGCACAAATAATAAACATACAAAGTGGTATATGCATCAGGTTTCGAACTATACGTATGAAAATAAGCTACCTAAGAAAATACTAAAGGGTAATATAAAAGCGAAGCTATAAAAATCTAAAACCCAACTGCTTTTATAAAGATTAAAAGCATAAAAATAATAATTACAATTTCACTGAACCGATATCGTTCAGTACCGATATCGTTCAGTACTTAAATTGTGAAGCGATAGGCGGCCTTCAATTTTGATACACGTTGTACTGAAAAAAATATCGACATCTCAAAAGTAAACGCCATCCACGGCTTCACAAATCAGTGACAGTTATATTTCAGTTAAATTATGATTACCTAATTTGTTCTTCTTCTTTTTAATTTTAGCTTTTTATAGCTTTGTTTTTAATCATCGTATGATGATATCTATAAAAAAACAAAAAAAATAAAGTTACTAACAGCATATCGCTTTTTCTTTTATCTCATTTTGTATATCGATGTATTTGCATCTCACACCCAATCGTGTTATGCAGGATACGACCTCGCATTAACCTCGTTCGGGATTTCCTGGGTCCGATCCAACAGTATACGATTGCATAAGCTGACATTATACGTACCAGTTATATTTAATTTTTTGTAAGTGGAATTACAATAACGAGTTACATATTTCGATGGTTCTATAAATTATTTACAATATCGGTCAAATAAATGCCATACTAATTAGTTGAGGTTTAGGTGTCAAGTTTTACAGAAAATTTCAAGCATTTCATAGACTATGATGGTAAACCTTATGAATTATTTACATTTATAAATTGTTGAAGATTTTCGGGTGAAAAAAATTGTCTTTTATGTAGAATAAAAACACATTATTACTACTATAGAAGGAATAAGAAATATGAAGATCTGCAAGCTAAAAATAGAAAATTGTATTTGCCCGTCTCTGGATAATTTTCATTTAAAGGATTGAACTCTAGTAAACAGAGAAATTGATAGAGAAAATAATTTTAGTTATAACAGAAAGGTAAAAATTATAATAAACTGTAATAAATTAAGTTACCCGTTTAAAAATGTATATATATAGCGACCAGGTAAACGATGAATTAAATATTACAGAAAACATACAATGGGAATTGCTATAACATAAATAAATTATGCCACACAGTATCTTATGAAACTTGTGTAAGATTATACAAAGTACGTTTCTAACATTCATACAGATGATTCAGTGCATCAAATTGCATTTTATTGATTATTTACCGTGAGATTTAAAGAAGTTTCCTGAAATGGGTCAAAATATGTTCAATATCAAAACATGCGTTATACTTTCGACCTCACAAAATGTTGTTGGTAGTTTCTGAATAAAAATCTCATCTTAATTAGATAGAAGTATGTGATATAAACTACATATTCTCAGTCTTCTTTATAATATTATCGATAATTCTAATAGCCCATAATGAACTCTCAAGAGTCCATTATTATTTATCTACAGATTTATGGGTTTAGGTGCTCATAGCTCCATATGAAGACCTGCTCGTCTCTAAATAAGATACACTATTTTGGCTATGGCATGGAATAATATATGTGATAAGTAAGTTTTAGTGACAAAAAATTACTCTATCAATATACATGTTAGAATATCGTGAAGCAAATAGCCATTCCCTAAATAGATATATTCCAACATACTACTTTCTTTCCCTCGTATATCCGCTTCTACTTCTCGCTTCAGAAATATAACCCTTCAAATTCAAATATAAGCCTCTCTAAATTCATACAATTAATTGAAATTTGCCTCTTGAAGTCGTTATTGCAAGTTGATCGAAATACGACCAAATATTTGCATTTAAAGTAACGCTGGTAATCTAATACTGGTATATCTTTTTTAAATCCACAATTATTTAAAATCGACCAAGTGCAACTGTGGTGTAAGCAAGACTTCCACGCATCGTTTGAGTTGAAGTTATTTTATGTACCACAAGTTGTCTCTAATATGGACTTCACAGCGCGATAAATATTTAAGAATAAGAAATATAATTACATGAAGGGACATATATATTATCGTGTGTATTGAAAAAGTCCACATCTAAAATTATGGTTTTGCTTTTATAACTTTATACCTAAAGTGATACGACATCTAAAATTATCGTTTTGCTTTTATAACTTTATACCTAAAAAGGTACGACATCTAAAATTATCGTTTTGCTTTTATAACTTTATACCTAAAAAGGTACGACATCTAAAATTATCGTTTTTTTTATAAATTTATACCTAAAAAGGTACGACACATCTAAAATTATGGTTTTGCTTTTATAAATTTATATCTAAAAGGGTACGACACATCTAAAGTTATGGTTTTGCTTTTATAACTTTATACCTAAAAAGGTACGACATCTAAAATTATCGTTTTGGTTTTATAACTTTATACCTAAAAAGGTACGGTATCTAAAATTATCGTTTTGAGTTTCCTACAATCTTTGTGTAGTCTTCCAAAAACTTGCTATTTATCATAATTATCGGTTCAATAGTTTTCGAACTAATGAGAATAATATTTTTTTAGATTTTTAGTACAGCATATTTTTAATACCATAGTCTGCGAAGTTGTGGCACCTAAAATAATTTTTTGAGATAATTCAAAGATAATTCATTTTTAATTTTTAAATCTCTTTGACCCGTTTCTAAAATCTCCGTACAAATTTTTCTAATTGTAAGCTGTTATGGTACGTGGGCTTGAATATACTTTATTACTGTTCCAAATTTAAAGTTTCAGAGTCAAACTTTTCTCGGAGAAAATTAGCTATGACAAATGAGCAGATATACAAGTGATTGATTTTACAAGGATATTTTTCCTTTCAAATTACGGAAACTTAAACATTAGAAAATCGGAAATATTGCCGTAGATATAATTGGAGATAATTATTTTGAAACAAAGTTTTAAAATGGAAAATGTTAAATGAATTCTCCTTTTGTTTTGATAAAAAAAGACCTGTCCAATAACAGTCTTCCCACCTAAATAGGAAGTGTGGTTAAAAAATTTGCCTTCACTCGTCAAAAGGTTTTGTTTCATTTTTTTATTTTGATATATGTTAATTGGATCTCTATTTTATAAACAGCCTACAGTCTCATATACTTCAGTTTAAAAAACAACTTGCATAAAACAAATTTAAGATCAATCATAACCCATGTCCAATAATTACATGAATCAGACTAACTTCTTCCACAGCTTCACTTATGTAGAAGTTCAACTGTCGACGATTGAATTTGAACAACTCTGACAAAATAAGTTCTCTCGCTCCCTAGTGTTGCACCATCCACAGCGCTTCGTGCCTGTCCATGTTTAGGATACGCTTCAAAAATAGCTCTTTGACCTGAGTAATAACACTAATGTTTTATACATAAATTTTCTGAAGAAATACTATGATTATGAGCAAAAAAACAAAAGGTAGACGTCGGATTTTATATATTTAGAGGTCGGGCCGAAATTTATTTACATATTCTAATAAATATACATGTGACAGTTTTTATTTCGCTGTAACTATGTTCAAATTAATGAAGTAAATTTGTAAACGCGATCGCGACCAAATGTACTTCGAGCTTACAAATATAAGTAAAAATTAGTAGCGAGAAGACTGAAGATACAATAACGTTGCAGAAGTTCCTAAATGATGCGACTAAGAATTAGACGGTAAGAAATAAAAAATTCATCAATGTTTTTCTCAGTTTATTTTAGTATCAAAATTATATGAGTCCTTTTGATAACCGATGTGAAGTTAAACGATTGTAATTTTGTCGAATACGATCTTATTTAATTCCAAAAGACAAATGAATATTTTGGTTTGATAATTTCCAATTCTGTTTATTGTGTTTCCGATTCCTTGTATCAATTTTTTAGCCAATATAAATTTTCTGCAAATTATGATAACGCTTCTCATATATAACAAAGTAAACTATTTTTTCATCACAAACGTCCCAGACGTAATTAATAGTATTCAATTTTCACATCTTGTTTTTTATTATCAATTTCCAAAGGTCGTACAATGTAAAACACATTCAAACATTTCATTTATATTTAAAAATTTCCTGTAAAAAGCTTCAGTAATTTAAAGGCTAAAATCCGTTCAACATTTTTCCAGATGAAACACAACAAATTTAATTGATTTAATTCAAAGTATAACCTTGATGTTCTATTTCCATCTTTGGTGCTTTTTAGAAAAAGCTATATATTTTAGTATTTATCATCAGAGATACCTACAATTTGTTAAGTAGGAATGTGCTCAATATAAAATTCAACTTCACTTTCATTTTTTACACAAATCTTGCGTATAAAAAAATTAGAGCTTATCATCTCGCAAGATATCACTACGTTTTTATTATTAATCACACTTAATAACGTTTTTTTTGTTGTTAAATTTATCATAATAAGCAAGAGCCTCGTTCAATTATTCCAGGTATCTGGAAATTAATGCTCAATTAAAACATGAAGAAAAGCATGTTAATTTCTATTTTTGAAATTAATACCTCAACACGTGATGAAATAATCTGATACGCAGCACGGCTGCAATTTCAAAATCATATCTTGTACTCATGTAATTTTTATCATAATTACTTTCTGTAGCATACTTATTATATTTTCTTAAAAGAATATATTTTCGTCAAAGAATTAATAAAATAGGCAGCATGTAAATGAAGAAATCATAGTAATCAATTAAGAAAGTTTCAACATAAAATTCATTTAATTTATGAAACCTAAAACGACTAGTCAAAAACATCCAACACGCCAATAATTGATCGAACTGTCTCATTATTGTAGTCCGCCGTCACGAAGGCAGAATCATCGACAATTGATTGACGGTCCTCGTCGGAAAGGACGAGCACAAGAAAGTAGGGGAAGGTTACCCTCGCCTCTTTGTTCTTTCCCCACGCTTGTTCCTCCCTACTCAACTATTCCGTTGTTCTACTTGTGGTTGTGAAAGGGTTGAGGCGCTTTATGTTTATTTGGTTGATCTAGTTCGATAATGCGGCTTTCGTTCGGATGTACTTAGGGATTGTATCCACTTTTTGCGTCTAAAGCTGTATATATTTGGGTTATAAGTTCGGTTTAGCTTACGAAACATTTCTGTTAATGTACAATTTGAATAGTACACTAGGGAAATACTTCGAATGTAAATATTTTAAGAATAAAACGGTTTCGGAAAAATTATATCGAATAATAGAAAAAGATATTTGAGCTAGATTATTTCTGTAGCTCGGCTTTTAAAATTTTTTAGTGGAATTATTTTTAGATTTGATTGAATAATAGAAAATACAGACACATTTTGCGTATTAGCAGTGATTTATATATATATATATATATATACATATATATATATATATATATATATATATATATATATATATATATATATATGATAAAACAATGTCAGTCTGTCTTTGCGTGTCTGTACTACGACTTGAGTTATAGTGCATTGATTTTGATATGGTTTTCGCCATCGCGTGAGCTATTTATTCTGGTAAATTTCTTTCCATAACACATTAACAAAGAATTTGTGGTTATTAAGCTATGTTTATATTTGTGAGAAGTATCAGAGAGTGCGAGTATACAATTGAAGCCTCTTTTAAATTTAATTGTTTTCCTCTTATTTTTTGGTTCTTTTAAATTTACTTTAAAAATAATAAGGCATATAATTGTTTTAGTTTCTTTCAGAAAATTTAACAATTTTTGCTTTTAAAATAAAACATTAAAAGAACTTTACTTCCCAACAATCCTAAAAAAATATTTTTGAAAATAACTTTTAGTTTGAATTATTGAGTTCAATCCTCTAGAAACTTTTCTGAAACGTAATTTTAATGTTAATACAGGAAAAGTATACTTCAAGAAAATATTTTTTTATATGAGGTATAAAATTACAACTAGTCTTAAACACAGAGAAACTCAGTGCACAAGTCACTTATTTTGCATATATTTTATTTAAAATTTAAAATCTTATACCTTGTTTAAACAATTCAAATTTGTTAAACGTAATATAAAAATAACAGTAGTTAATTCAATTTTGATTTCTAATCATGTATACTTAAAATGGTATGTTAGTATCCATTTTTCCCAACAAAAATACATTTTTTGTTAGCTTATTTAATTTACTGATACATTTATTTATGTTTACATTATTCTTATTACGTATACATACAGATTTTCATTTTTAAACTTTTTAAACAATAATAATTCGAAAAAAGAACTAAGATACATGGGCTGTCATGTTGAACATTTTTTCTCGTAAAGCATAAACTTGCATATTAGAATGGTATAAAAGATATTTTTTTTATTTAGAGCATATAATTTGTCTTATAACTTGAAAGGTTTGTATAGACAGTAAATCGTCGAAAATGGATTTTATTAATTTTCTGATTGTAAAATTCCATATGTTTTGAGACTAGAAAGAGCAGAAAAAACTTGTTACAAAAAATACACTAAAATACTAAATTTAATTAAAGGTTTAGGCACTAAATTACACGACAAACATAAAAACGTACACATAAACACTTTTTTATTTCAAGTTTTTAGTGTTCCTCATCTTGAAGGTAAAACGGAAACTGTATAAAATCACTCTCAGAAGTCTGTTTATTCGTCTGCCACGGTCGTTTCCTCAGAAACTGCTTTAGGTGGAAACTTAAAGCTTAACATGAAAATAAATCATATCAATTATTTATGCAGTGTTTAAATTTTGAAATTTTGAAAAATAAGCAAAAAATAAGTCCCCCCCCTTTTTCCAAAACTATTGAGCCTAAAATTATGAAAAAAGGGTTTTTAGAACCCTACCCAATTATCCTTGGAAAACTATAATGATGAATAGACATAGTTTTTAAATACTCACGATAACGTATACTTCCCTCCTACTTAATTATAGTAGGTATTATTTAAAATGTTCTCCTCTAGGAAGCTCATATTAATGAAGGCTTATACAAAATAAATTAATTTCACGTGAAATGAGATCCTCGATTCACGAACTAGACTCATACTTTGTTGATGTTTTATGCCCACCAAGAATATTTCAGCTTTGATTTTATGAACTAACGTAATATTTTTTTCTTTTCTTTCCTAAAAAGCTTATATTATTTTTTCGTTTCTGCTTGAATATAAGAAGCATAAATTTCTACATAGTGTTTACCTTTGTTGTTACTGGTAAAATCAAACTGTCGTTTTTAATTTCTTTTAGCGTTTAATACTTAATTTTTTCCTCAAAAATAAATAAGTAATCTATTCTTTCTCAAATTTTCCAAATTTATATATATTTATCTGGTTGTAACATCTTCATATATTTTGATAAAAAAATCAATGTTGATCTTAAACAATTTACGAAGTACTTGTTCAGGAAAATAAATAGCTGAATGACAAATAAAATGTAAAAGAACTTTGCAACAGTTAAGACAACAATTAAGTCCCGAATATGGCTAATGATTGTTTTCTTAAAATAGCGACATGGGCTTACATAAATAAGGTTAAAATTTTTCTTTAATGAAATTTAGTTTCTAATTGGGTGCTTAATTATAACAAAGTAATTTGAAGGATTGTTCTAGAAGTTTGTTTTGTTGTGGATTTTTTTGATCTCTTAAATAATATTGTAATATTTGTCTCTCGTTCACTGTTCCATATTATTATATTTTCATTAACAATACTAAAAAGAAAAATAATTAAAATCCCTCTGAAATTCACCCTAATATTTTATAAATAATGGTTTTTACAGTGTGCTTATATTATATTAAACAGCAGAGCCATGCGAGAAGACGTTCTGCCGCTGGGGCGCCGAATGCGTGCCGTTGGGCGGAGGCCGGGCGCACTGCGCGTGCCCGAGCGCGTGTACGCGCGCCTCGCCCGTCTGCGACACGGCCGGCCGTACGCACGCCAGCCACTGCCACCTGCGCAAGGCGGCTTGCGAACGGCGGCTGAACGTGCGTGTCAAACATGTCGGCGAGTGTGGTGAGATGAAATATTCTTATTTTTTTAATTCATCTATTTTTTTTTAAATTATAAATCTAAAAATTAATTTTGGTATAATAATTTTCAGAAAGAATCCTATATTCGAGTTAAATAAAATACGTGATATGATAATGAAACTAGCAATAGACTGTGATTGTTTTAGTACAGCGAAAAACTCGAAGCAAACTGTCAAAAATTATTGTGACAAAACTAACAAAATACGAAATTTGTTTGCAAGACGAAACGAAAAAAAAGTTTGGGATAAGGAAAATAAACATTTTTTTACACATCCTTGGGTACCTTCATTGATGACGTAGTAAGAATTTAATTTACACGCAGTTTAGTAGTATGTAAAATGGGGCAATGACCCTAAACACACGTGTTAAAACGAATTCTAACCCTGTGCGCATTTAAATGTAATTTTAATACACTTTTTGTAAACAAAATCGTGAACAAGCGTCAATAAAAATAGTAACAATGTTACCACTGTTGGATGTTTTTTTTAAATTCAAATATGTTATGATATATCAGAACTTATTGCTTGAATCGATTCCAATTACAATTTCGTTTTTTTGGCATATCTAACATTTTCTTTTCTCCTTATATCGCTCAAAATTAAAAGTTTGCTACAACATATTCATTTGTTTATTATATTAGCCTTCTAAATAGACACAAACATAATTTTTAAATCTAATTTTTCACAAACAAATGAAACTACGTGATGTAGTAATATTTATATTTTGGTTAAATTTTTTAGGTTTTGTTGTATGAAAACATCTTCAGGTGGACTATTTGTAAAGATTTGCAAACCATGGAAATTGCCCACCTAAAGATGTCGTCATATAACAAAACCTAGGTCGTGGTAAATAATTTAAATAAAGTAGAAATAATACTAAGCCACGTGGTTTCATTTAGTTGTGAAAAATAAAATTAAAATTAAATTCTACAAAATTAACCCGAAATATATTCAACACTTCTTAAACGACGATAGCGTAACAATGACATTAATTAAATTGTATTCTTTACATGCTATATTGCGACACGATTTGGTACAATTTAAACTGGCTAACTGGTCTAATACAGAAATACAACTTGTTAATTACAAACAGAGGCCATACCAAGAGGGTTTAATAGACAATTTGGTACATATAAATATTTAAATAAATATAATAAATATGTCTAAGAAATTGATTTACAAATATTAGAATGATTGTTCGCTATACGAATATATTGCTTAGTATACTTACCACGAGTGTCAAAGTTTCGTGTATTTTTAAAAAATCGTGAAATTAAGAACAGTTGCAGTAGTTTTAATATAGATTTTTCATAATTTTCACTTAATTAGTTTGAAACAGCTACCCTACATGGGTTGGTGTGTTTGTGAATATTTTCAGCAATTTCCCTAAAACTATTTTCCATACAATTCCAAAAGAAAATATTTTTGCATTCCTTATAATTTATTATTTCAATTGTAATTTTGGTTTGGCCGCTATAATATTTTCGTAATAATATATTTGGGTGTTAACTATTGAAATATCTCATATATTTTTCGTATATTTTCATCTCACGTCATTACTACCTTTATAACTGCGCCAAATTCAAAGTTTCTACATGGAAGGTTTGCTGAAAAAAAACGGCTGTTGCAAATGTATGGTAGGAGACGTGAGTAATTTTTTATAAGGGTTCTGTTTTTCCTTTTTGTGGTATGAAACCCCGATAATTAAAAATATCTCGTCGCTAAGGTTACAAGTTCATGAAATGATGTTATACCTAATTTCCTTTCTTCGTAAAATTTGAGTTTTTATCAATAATCTATTCCTCGATTATTAAATTACAATATCATTATCATTATATTTAAGTACATAAAAATTATATAAAGTGAAAATAAAATATTCCTGATTAGCTGATTCAACACTCATCAGTTGATTTGGCTATAAAGAAATTCTGTACCTTACACGAATATATATAAAATATTACACCTTACATAGCCCAATTCATATTAGATCTCTGTTAGCAATTATTATCAATGTAGGAAAGTGGTAAATAAATTAACTGATTTAAAGTTACCCGCTGATGATAATACATATCAACAACGACTCTAAAAATTATCTCGTTATTAACGCGCTGATTATGAACATGCTAAAAGTTGTCTTAAAAATAGGATAACTATCCTAAATTTGCTCAGTTGTAATTAGGATGAATTGTATCTAATGATATGTAATTGTTTTAGTTACGCGTATTTTAGGAAAATATTCATCAAAATGTCTTCTTGCTTTAGTACAAAGTATTGTAATTAAACGGCTACAGCCAGAAACTCTACAGAAATAATATTTTACGCGCAAGTACATGCAAATAATATTGATTTAATTCTTTTAAAGAAATTTATAAAGTTATCTAGAAGTCAAAAGTGAGATAATAAAAGTAAGGTAGCAATATTTAGTTGTTATCAAATCTAATCAAATTCTGTCGTATCGGGATGATTCCGCTATTATCTATAAAGAATTGGCTAATGCATTTTTCATCATTTTTGAGGATTTCACTGAATTGCTACCACATTCACACTTATGTACTACTCACTCACTTCATAGTTTCATAAACTATATTTTCTATATTAATTTTATAAATGGAAGATGTCTCATTCATTATTTGTTATATTCATTACTTCGCCGTGTGTAAAAAAATTGCATAGCATCTGTGTGCTCACAAGTAGGAACTATACCTTTTGGATTATATTATTAGGTTATACTACGTCTATTCAATATGACGTCAATACATATTAATGTATTTTAACCACGTTATTTTACATCGATTATATTATTTTACACAGACGGAAAAAACTATTACTTATTATAAATTTTACAAACATTATTTTAAGATCATTTAAGGCTCAATCTGCGGTAAGAAGGCAGCATCTATGACAAATTTTCTTATTCATTATAACTGCACAGCTCTCCCTAATTATGGTTTAATGCCAAATAGGTTAAACATAGATAGATCATGATGTATATCAGTGAATGTTTTACCAAAATCGGTACAGAAGTCTTGGAGATCAGCGTGTATATAAAAACATATAACTAAATAAATAAATGTTTCTTGTATGTATTATATATTTATATTTACATGTACTATCTATTTTTACTATCAAAGACCATATAATGTTATTTCTCGATAAACGTGCCTAGTTAATTGTATATAAAAGTACAAGAGACCCAAATGTAGTTAATAATAACGTGATAAGTCGAATCAATTCTCAGAGCGGATGAACCCACCGATCAATTGAGTTCGCGTGAAGTCCCATGGGCCTCCAAAATTACGAACCGCAGACCATAACTTACATCTAATTTCAACTCGCCTCGCTGCTCTGGCGCCATTGTTTCCAAGCAGGTTTTTGATTGTTTATAACTAATAAAAGATCCAATCATGGGAACTAATGTTCATAAATAACGTCAATTAGAGCATTCTTTTCTCAGAAGAAACATGTACCTTTTCACCTAAATCGTGTGTACGTTGTAGTCATTTGCATTCATTAAATTTTTAATGGTTGTTTGATTTTGAATTGTATTTATTTTAAAGTTAAGAGTTTTGGTTAAGTTATAAATACTTATTTCAGGGTTCTGTAACTCATGGTTTAAAAGAGAGCATTCTTTCACTCGCTCGATGTATTAAATTTGCAACTAATAAACCTGCCGCTTTTTTCAGAATTTCAGTAATGTTGTAGAAACTTTTCAACAATCTATGGTAGGTATGTGAAGAGAGCAGTTTACTTTTTTGTTTAGTTAGCAATTGAGTTTCGACGAGTAAAAAACAAACAAAATATGGAAATTACATTGAGTGAATTTAGAGTGCTCTAGCTTCATGATTTACTTTTAAGGCGAAAAGTAATCGAAGCAACACGCAATATATACACAATGATGGGTGAAGGTATGCTACCCTATGACACAGTTAAGTTTTGGATCGAAAGATTTCCACCTCTGATAATTGTGGCTCTCATACAAGATAACCTTTAACGTTAAGTTTAGTAAATTTAAGAAACCTTATTAAAATCTATTCCAGGTTAATTTCATGTTATCTGGAAGATTGATTCTTATGATGGGTGCCAAAAATAATTACATCATTGCGAAAGAAGAGGAAGTATTTTGGTTGACTGTTACATGCGCTAACAAAGATGAATTTATTAGTTGTAAGTTTTTAAAAAATTCTCTGAATTTAAAAAAAAAATTTACTTTGTTAAATTGTATTAATAGTATTGTTAGCGTCATAATATTTACTTAATATTTTTTATTTATTACTTCCTAAAATTGTGACATTGACTGACGAAAGAATACTTTTTGGCATAAATTTAAGTTTATTAAATCTTTTGAATAACATATGGCGGGTAAACAAAAATAAAAAAGAAAAAGTTTAATATAAATGAAAGCAAACATTTTTTATTGACGGTGGTTATTTATTAATTTCTCTATCAATTTTTGAACCATTAATTACAAAGTATCAATAATTAATATATCCCATAGTTTGTTTTAAAAATTGTGTTCCATAATACTTTCACCACGTTAATCTTTGAACAAAATCTGAATAAATATTGTAAAACTGGAAATAATTTTATATTAGGAGACAAATGGTATAATTATAGGGCATGGAAGAAAATTATGTAGATAATTTATAAAAATAAAATAAAACCCTGACTTAAAACTGGTAACAAATACCATTCTCAATATCACACTGCTTTCTTTATTTGATGTATCACAATTCAATAAGATGCTGTAGGTTTAGAATAACGGGATATTAAGGATGGTACATTGAAACAGGGCATTTAAAAGATTCTGTATGGTTTTTTTTTAAATATTGAAACAGTTATTTTAATTAGAACAATCTTATTTAGCATTCTATCATGACTCTTGATAATTATGTTACAGTACTTTTAATTTCAATTTAATATACACTATTTTTTGAATCACCTGGTGAAGACAACATTTACTTAGTAACGAAAAATGCAAATATCATCACCACAATTATAATAAATATTCTGTATTGCGTATTGAAATAGCAAGGAAAATGTTTATCCTATACGACAACATAAATAGCTATATGCAAATTATCGTTAAATTAAAAAATATCGCGTTTATACCAAACGCGTCATAATATATTGATAAAAATACTAAAACTTTTAGCGAGACAAGTAGCAAATACTATCGTATAAATATCATATAATTTCATGCGACAAAATGACAAAATACAACACAACATATTCGTAATTGAAAAACAGTAATCGAATACTTATCAACAGAACAGAACATCTCTTATTGTAGTAACAAGGTCGAACGCCCCACGCAGTTAAATATCAGATTCAATAGTTTAAATTGACATGTTATAATATACCGCTCCGCTTATAATAACATACATATTTTAGACATTCACAACACTTTATAAAAAATTATCTCTCAATACAGATCTCACGATCATGCATTCATCGACTTCATTAAAAATTGAATACCCACCTTGTTGAATTCAATTCAATTCAGAAATAGAAACAAGTGTCCGATAAATATCAGATTTTATCGCCAATTTGACTTCATTTGCCGTGCACGCGTATAAACAATGGTGGCCCACGCCGCTGCCCGGGCGCAGTAGTGACACATGAGAGCGTATCGGTCGCGCCCACGGTCAGGCCGACGCTTCTTACTTCGGCGCAGTAAAATATGGTTGCGTGGGCTCGCTCTAGATGTCATAATCAGCTCGTCCCATACAGCGTGTTGTGCCATGTGAATAGGTGTGGTGGTCAATAATAAATGTGTATTGTGATGGAAGAGGAAGCAGTGGAGTTATATTCGGAGAAATGGATACTCAACATAAGTGCAGTAGAAATACAGCTATTTACATACAGAAAAACCGCTCAATTTATTTGAGCTTAGAAACTGACCAATTAGGAGTTATTGAACGTTTATTACAAGACCATTCCTCAGTTCGTGAAGTAGAAATTTAACATATCGTTAAAAAATATGCAATAGAAATGCATCCATTTACACACAGAAAAAACAACTTAATTTATTTGAGTTTAGAAACTGTCTAAATATGAAATATTGCACGTTTATTACAAGACCATTCCTCAGTGTGTGACGTAGAAATTCAACATTTCATTCAACATATATGCCGTAGAAATGCATCCATTTACATACAAAAGAAAACAATCAATTTATTTGAGTTCAGAAACTGTCCAAACATGAAATATTTCACGTTTATTCGCTCAATTTGTGAACTTTTTCCATTTTGTATCCTTTCACTTAAGTCTTGAGTCTCATCATTTACATCAACCAGTAAGTTTTTAAATAAAAAACCGCTTTCTCTTTCGTCGTAGTTAGGCTTTAGATTTTGACTTCTTTTGCTCTAATATTCTCGACAAAAAAACTTAAAAATTGTGTTTTTACATATACTTAGCGTAATAGTCAACTCATCATTCGAACACTCCTCACTTTTTGTACCACGTGCAAAACTTGTAAGATTTAAAAATATTCCTTACAAATATTAATTCATCTAATATATTTTATTCAACTCGAATGATATTCCTTATAACTTTTTTCGAAGTTTTAGTTTTCAATCAATGGTATTTTGCAAACTGAGTGTATGTATCTACAAAAATATGAGAGAAAAATCATCGATCCATTTGGAGAATTCTCTCTATCTATTCAACAAATATCAAAGGCTTGTTCCCATAAGTTCTCTAAAACCTTAGAATTTAAGAGAAAATGATGGGTGAATAATAAATATAATGCCAAAAATTTATTGATTTGATTGAAGAAAGAAGAAAAGACTTGTACTTAATAAGTTTAATTTTCACAAAATTCTCAACCAATAATGTTATAGGTTTCGAAGCTAATAAATGTGAAGTATTATGGTCTTAATTTAATCTAAATGTATATCGTAAACGTTGACTATGTTACGATAAAAATATCTTTGCAGATAAATATTCATGATTAAAAATCGCAATTATCAGCCACCATAATATAAGAAAGGCAAAAAAACTGTACTAACCTCTTTAGTCGGCCTAATTTCTTTGTACTTTATCTTCAAAAAAATGAAGACCAATTTTCGTGTAAAAATTCAAATAATAGAAATTAATTTTATTTATTAGTTAATTATTTTTTTATTATAATCATTATAAATCCTAATTTATCTACTTTAAAATGCTCTAATCATTAAAATCAATAAAACCTGCGGCCATAATTAAAAGAACGCCTGATTGAAAAGTACAAAATTTGCATGTTGATAAAATCTGCGCCATTAGGCGCCATAAGGAATATCTCTTTAACTACATAGCGAGTTAATTGGAAAACATAATTTTCTTATTAATCGGACAGAAGTTTATCTAATTTTCCTTAAGAGAAACGTCGAAGAGATGTTTAATATAAGACTTGTTACATATCTAACTAACTTCTCATTGACAAGTATGTTTACTATTCGAAATGGCACTTTGCAGTTTGAGCCAAGTGTTTAATATTTTATGAACATGCGTGTGTGTATCACCATCGGATTACTCTTACCTCGCTTTGCACTCACATAATTATAGCCCAAAGAGTTGATTTAAATTTTATTACACGATGTTAAATTATTGGTATATGTAACCAGAAATTGTGTCAGTTATGAAGCTTGCTGTTAGTTGAAATGTTTGTTGTCTTGAACTCAAGTTTTTAAAAAATCTACTCATCCTTCTCATTCACAAAGAAATTTCTGCCTTTTAAGGAGAGTACTTATTTTCAAAAATGTTTTCAAAAATCTCTCTCGTTTAAATAATTATAAAATTTAATTGCATCCTTAAACTAAATTTATTTATTTTTTCACTAGAATGTTATGCAGATATCTTAATTTACCTAAGTTTAATTATTTTATGTCTTTCTAAACTGTAAATAAGTCAACTCTATCTATGTACTCTTGTTATAAATGCAAATTAAATTCTAGATAATTTTAAAAAAATAATCAATAATTTTTGTCAGATAACAATGTAATCCCGTATTTGTAACTCAAAACAAATAAAAATGATGTCGTATTAACATAAGGATTGCATAGATCGATAACTAACCTAAAATTAATGCAAATTGTATTGGTTTGTAATGATTTATCTGGAATCGAGCTACTATGTTTTATCGATTTTTTGTCGTACTTGCTTTTGTTCTCACAGACTTAATTTCGAGCATATTTAAATGGTTGGTAGAAAAATTTTACTGCACTTAACACAATACACACGTAAATTACAAACATATTTTTTAAAATTTCCATTCAGTCGTAAATTTGAACAGCCATTGAAGATCTACCGGGAATATATTAATACCGACATATGCTTTACATTCATAAATAAGATTTACAAGAAAAAGATTTACAGCTTACTCTGGGCAGAATTTTACGATCTCATATCCCTAGTTCCTAACGCAACAGCGCCGATTGGCTCCCACACGTCATAAGTTGCATCGCACCGCGTAGGCGCACTGTAATTGCATCATGGCCACTGCTCCATCTGCCTGGTTATGACGATTGCTTCATATTGAAGGAAATGACAATAAATTAAATCTTTAAAAATGTTGAGAATCAATGAAGTGGTGTCAAGGGAATTCTAATTTCAAATAATTTCGATGTTATTGTCAAATACTTCATTTTGTCTTATAAAAAATTAAATTTTTAATCGACCGACTGATTTTGCATAAAGAATATTTTTTCGACATATAATTAAAGATTTAATTATAGTTTTTCTTTCTTTGGAATTGAACAGAATTCGAAATAACATTTTTTACTTTACATGAATGGGACTTTTACCTCGAAAAATTTGAGTTTTAAAATAAAATTTGGGTCAAAATCGTTGTGTTAATTCGATATTCTCAGCTTAAGGGTAAATTTTTTTTGTTTATTCATTTGCGTGTTGCTCTAGTCTAAGTTTCGTACTGATTTGTATTAAATTTTCAATGTGATAATTCCAGAATATATTACGATGACTAAGAATTCGATTATAAACATTTCAGCCAAGAATCGAACTCTGGTTAAAAAATTTAGAAATAGAAATTATCTAAACTATTATAACAATTTCATTTAAAATTTTTGCTAAAAATGAGTACTTTTGTCTCGGCCAAATGTGCTTGCGAAGCTTATTGAGGTAAAGCTTTCCTCCAGTAAATTTTACTGAAGGAAAGCTTTACCTCAATAAACAAAAACACATGAAAACAAAGACAGAGGTGACGGTTTGATTACTTTTAAAGCTAAATATTTTAAGGCGCCGATAAATACTTGACATTAAAATTATCATAATGAATTCTACGCAAAAAATTGAATTAGCTAGTATTTGAATTACCAGCTAGTTATTGAGCGCTCAATAATGGCACTGTATATTAGAACAGAATTGAATTACTAAATCTAATATAATTTATATCGAAAGATACATATAGTGGATATTTTACCAATTACTGTTCGTAACTAATATAAATTAAACAACACAATGAAACACTTCGTAATTAATTTTATTCAACATTAGTTGTTAAGTAATGTTTGATTAATTGTGTTCGTTAATTCCAATGTAAGTTTTTGAATTGTATATATCTATTAGTTGTAATCACTACAAATGATTAGTAGATGTCAGAGCTATTATAAATAATATGTAACTCCGACCGAAATGTACCTTTACACTGATAAGATACTTATTCCAACAAGTAATAAATTAAAAATAAAATTACTGTCAGCATTAACTTTTTAGACTATTGGATATATTTTACTCAACTATATCTGTAATATTAGACCTTGTAATCTAAACTTGTAATATATATTTGAGAATTCCTACAATCATTCAACACAAAATGTTCATTATGTATTTAAGGTTGATCATATCTTAAATAGAATTTTTAAGCTGAGATGGTGGAGTGCCTCGCGTACTAAGAATGTTAGAAACTATATTATTTTTGTATATTGACTTCAAATAATTGTTTGTCAATACTTAATTAATAATTCTTATTATGTATATGAGGTAAATATATCGTTTCCTTTCAGCTAAAGCAGTATAATAAGTGGAATTTTAAAAGTATTTATTGAAATTTAAAGTCACAAAATTTTAAAATTATTCGAAATGAGACACAAGAAAACATTGTGATAATAAATGAAATAGATTTATTTATTAATTAAATCATTTTAATTATTATTTTACACTACCTCGTCATGGGATGGGGTCACATGAAAATTATCAGACAAATGCCGGTAACGTCATACTGGTGTTATGTGAAATCTACTGGACAAATGTATGTGATGTCACCTAATAAAAAAACCTTGCACGTAACCTATAAATAAGGCACGTAGATGATTTTAGAGGAAATCAAGGGAATGAAGTAGCCGTATATCATGAAATTCCGATTTGGGTATAGCGTCATAAATTACTAAACTCCCTTATGTGTGATTCCACCAAAAATATTTCAGATATAAATAAATTTAATAAGTATTATCCCTACATTAAAAGCTTTTACGCACCAGCCATCATGCATGACCACCATGATGAGAGGTCGCTACATAAAAAATAAGAAGGACCGATAAGCGGTATTTCGATCTCGCTTTTTTATATAGCGGTTTCCCTCTTCCCTGGTCGTGCAAGACGAATGGTTCTGAAGCACTTAAGTGCACAAAAAATTATGCGCAATTCAAACAACTCAAGGTCCATTCAATCAATTACTTATGGTAGCCATTGCGTATTGTGTATTAATTTGCGTATTGTGTATTAGCGTATTGTGTATTATTAACGCCATCAGAACTTTAAGTTCTGGAAATCTTCAGTAGTAACACAGATAATAACAAAAGTGCAAAATTTCAGGTGTTAATTCTTACATAGAAAATAAGTCGTAATTGTTTAAAAATTGTATGGACATTGAAAATTAAAAAACCTGAGTGTAAAAGAGACGAAAATATTATTATATGCATATGTGTATTAACGTAAGTGACAATGCACATAGAATAATATACTTTGACACATTTTGTTTACTCGTGAGTAAATATATGTTGTTTCAACCAATGATTTAACATTAACTTTTAACATATTATATACTGAAAAATGTTGATTACTCTTTTCACATTCAAATCATTTTTCTACCATAGATAAACAATTATAATTTTACCGGCACTTTTTATACATAACACCATTACATCCCACTTTCAGAAACACGATTTATTTATCGAGATACTTTTACCGTATTATGGCTATCAATTGTTACGTCA
Organism: Druceiella hillmani; assembly: GCA_039881145.1. Lineage (NCBI taxonomy): Eukaryota > Metazoa > Arthropoda > Insecta > Lepidoptera > Hepialidae > Druceiella > Druceiella hillmani. The sequence continues at coordinate 103,718,847 of JAYKKI010000001.1, read as the reverse complement.
AAAGTTACATAAAGGTGCACAATTACCATATACTGGTGACTCATGTTTAATACGCATGTACATGTACATACATGAAAATCGATATGACCGTCGATATGCTGTTTACTTAGAAAATATAACACGACAATACGTTTATTATTAATTTATTGAAAGAAAATAATAACTACACTAGTAATATCACCAGACATGAACTGGTTAGGTTAGGTTAGGTTAGCATAACTCGTAGATAAATATTGCCCAATAGCAATGAATATTTATGAAAAACTTAACAATTCAATTATTGACGACTACCCTTTAAATTGAATTCCCAAATTTTTAGATTTAACATATAATTACAATATTTTTACAAACAATTATATATAACGATTTATTTTTATCATGAAATGATATTTAAACTATCAAAACTAAATATCTGAAGAATTTAACGTGCTAGAATATTTCGCCTGCTTTTAAGTACTAAAGGTTAGATATATATATATATATATATATATATATATATATATATATATATATATAAAAGATATATATATATATATATATATATATATATTTAAAATATAAGCTTATCAATGTACAAGGTTAATTATTGCTAGTTGCCTTGTTAAAATAAAAAGTTTACGGGAAAACTATGGTATCATGATCGCTCTCAATTCTCTGTTGGACGTAGGTCTCTTAAAAAGGCCGTATCGTTGTTGGTAATATCCATCATTACCCCTCTGAGCACGTGTGTTGGCGATCGCAGTGTGTAGTTTCTCTCACTAGTGCCGCTGCATCCCTCACTTGGCTCTATGTTATGATACGGGATTACAAGTACTACTCCAAGCCCCGCTAGACGAGCGGCCGGAAATTTCACACGGGACCACTCACTGCGCTGCACCGTCCAAAGACGTATGCCTGTGATCAACACACCACGGCATCGACAAATATTGAGATATTCACGACATTTTTAACCCTGTCAAATTATATGCATTTTCTGTAATCCTGTCAAATGACTATGGGGTATACGTGCAAATTAAGTGGTAAAAATAATATTAATATTTGTAAATTGTTTAAAAGAAATACTGTACTTCCTTAAATATTCACAAATGTCTAAATGTATACGAAAACCCCGTATTGCAAGTTCTTTTGGTATTTCACATTTTTATTTATATATTGTTATAATTTAATGGCACATTCATAACACACCCATCCTAAATGACAATATATGCAATCAAAATATAAACACATCCCAATATTTAGTTGTTAAGGAGAAGAAGGTGAAGTACAATTTATTCTATGAATAATTCTCATACGACCAAGAAATTTCTATTTTTTTATCTGCTAATAGCAGTCACAAGTTTTAAAAAAGTGCTCTTTTAGTACTTTGCCAACTCGAATCTGTACAAATCAAATTTTTAACCGAACAAAATCGGGTATCACTGCTAGTTTATATTAAACACCATAATCCGAATACATAAGATAACATAACGAACGCTAAACCTCTGCCGTGCAGCGACATATCTGCCTCCCGTGAAGGATATCATCCTACCTCTCGTTATTTATTGCCGGCATCCCGAATTTACGACGTCACACGCACACACAGGTGTGTACCGCCCCTAATTAATTGTTTAAGTTTCCTCGCGAAGCTTCCGTCGAGCTTTCGCGCAGCTTTCACGGCGCTCGCGTATACGTGGGCCGCGTATTGTTTATAAACGATACGGTTTTCCGAAAGGCGCTCCCGTCGGCGGGCGTGCGATTAATAAGGTGAAAAAGTTGAAAAATAGCCGAGTGCGCGCGTAACATTTGTCGCTGAAGTTGACATATGGCACGAGGCCCGGAGTCGAGTGGCGAACGGTGCGCGTTCTGAAGATGAAGTACGTTTTGTATTAAAGGCTGCGCGGTCGAAAGTTAATTTTCATGTCACGGTTTGTATGGCATCCAATTACTAACTCGAGGTGATACGATCTCGAAATTAATTAGTGGAGAGATTTTCAAAAGTTAGGTTTCAAATGCAATTTAACATGATGAAGGGAACTCGTTTCCTGAGCAAATTACGTCTTCGCATGACCTCGTTTGAATGCATTCATACGATGACTTTAAAATATTTACGACTTACTTTTTTCTCCTTTATTTATAAACTAGCTGTCCTTCCCAGCTTTGGCTGATCAAAAAAGTGAAAGTTGTGACCCACAACTGCATTTTGTTTTAATCGCTTTTGGTTAGACATACTATTTTTAAAAAAATGAAATGAATATGAACATATGTAACATATGTAACTATAGTTGTGCTACTCTACCATAAATTGTGTCCTATAAATTTCATACAAAAAGATTTTGATTGTCAAGGGTTTTTGCTACTGCATCATAGATGGCGCCCTATGGAATCTGTTTCTTATAGTTAGTATATGGCACGGATTATGCAGCGCATACGTATAGGTAGCACATTCTTAAAAAGTAAGAGTGTGTAGACATGTTTCACGGAATTCAATACCAACATCATCATAACTTCGGTACCATTTAAGTTATCGTAATGAAACAAAAACTAAGTGGATCCCAGGGTTGCTATCAGTGTCTTATATAAAATCTTGTGTCATGGCAATAATTTTAATAGTTTTTGAGATTAATCCTCTCATAAATACAAAGAAATATACAGACACACCGACAATTTGTATAACTTCGTCCTAGTAATGGATTACGCGAAGGAAAAAAGTATTTAAAAGCTGAAACCTGGACAATTACATACGGATAATTTAATTTTATATATCTGCATGAAGTCCGTATTTACGATCAATCTATTAACAGTTCCTCAACGGTTTTGTAACTTACTATTTGCTTTAGTCAATTACCATACAGTTCATCTCAATTTTGTAATGTAATGCTTATTGTAAATAATTTACAGTAATTATGCACTAATATTTTCGAAATTTCGTTGTAGTTTAAAATTCATTCAAGCATTATTTTCATATACCTATAACAGTTTATTCTTTTTTTTTTAATTTAAAGTACTTGTATGGTCGGATTGTGCCTAAGAAAACGGGTCAAAATTGATGAATGATACTAAAAACAAATGGCTGAAGAGTAGAACTTACTTTAAAATAAAAAAAGTTCGCGAAAAGGACTTAATTTAGACTAAAGATGAAAAAAAATTATTTCTATAAAATGCTGGTACCTTGGTGATACCAAAAGTATAAATATGCTTTGTCACTTCATCAGGCTCTAAAATAGCGCTATAAAAGAAATATATTCTCTATTCCTTATTAGGTTATTTTAAAAAAGTTTGTTTTTAAATTGATGGGTCAGATTTAATTTACAATTGAGGCTTCGTGAGCATAGGGCGAATGTATCAAAAAATTGTTTCGAAAAATTGGAGTCGTGTTCCATAATTCAAAAGATTTTCAATTCGTGTTATCAATTTACCTGCTTTACAATTCATTACTGCAAACCCAATTAGAATCCGGCTATATAATTTGAAGCCTACGCGAAATCAAGTACAGCCTGACGACTTAACTTGTGGAAAAGACAGTAACCATACTTCGTCATTCTATTTCCTAAAGATTCGTTCTTGGTTACCCTAGACCTCCATTCAATGCAACTCAAATAACACGTTGCGCTTATCAAATTTACCACTCAATTATTAAAAGGAAAAATTCCTACGTCCCGTAATATTGAATATAGTTTCATTCTTCGTATCTGAAAAGTTGCTGCGCTCTTGCAATCATCATATTTTTTAATAAACAGCTCCCTAAAACCGAATTATATCGGAACTTCCCAGTCTCCCGCGGTATTAATCTGTCCATCCATCTGATTGCAGTCGCAATGGAGTGTGATTTGTTTATGACGAATCAAAGTAAATTTGTCGAAATATGGTGTAATTCTTGTGTATTTTGTGTTCATTTTTAACCGAAATGTTTAAATTTTGTTATACTATGAAATTTGTATCGTAACATGTAGATATGTGTAAACAAAGAAATAAATAAATATATAAGTAAATAAAAGCTACTAAACTTAATTTACACCAGTTTGTAAAAATTACAAGAATGAAACAAATTACATCGTAAATGTATTGATAACGTTATTTTTTTACCGTTTGGGATTATATATATATATATATATATATATATATATATATATGTATGTATGTGTATATATATATATATATATATATATATATATATATATATATATATATATAATGATCATAATACTTGAGTTTTCATTTTTATCTTGTCAAACGTTCAAATATTACACCGCAGTTAGAGTGATTTAAATTTCCTTCGTAAAGAGTACACTGTATTTAAATTATATTTTTCACTCTAGGTTATTCAAGAACAGCTTCTCAAGAACAGTCCTTTAGTGTATTGTTCATGTCCGTTTTAGCACAGAGTCAAAATATTTGAGCTTGAGTGGTTTGGTCAACTAAAAATGCAAACTTGAACAATATTTATTGATGCGAATCTTCTGTAACGTCAATATTTTTGTAATGCTTCAGAAAACAAATGCCAGATGTTTTCGTCCGGGGACAGAACTGACTATAACAACGTTGCGATAGAGAATGTTCTTTAGATAATTCTGATTGACTTTGGTCAGTTTAAAATTGTATAATAAATCCCGATTGTATCCGACTGACGGTGGAACCAGCCGAGTGCTAAAAGCATGGCGATTGAAAACTTCGATAGAGTCTGAATAAACAGATCCTATCGATAAATCGGCGGATTGTCACCAATTTGCCTGCCTTTTGAAGTGCATTTTGTTTTTGCACAGTATATTACAAAAGTTATAAGTGAGTATGATGTTATCATGTATTCAGTAGTTTTGACAAACAACAAACGCTAAAGAAGTTTCACTGCTTCCGCGATCTTATGTAGTTGAGGCTCACACCTTATTTTTAATAGTATGTAGTTAGAGGTATATTAGCATAAACGTGCGCGTTCTTTGTCAAAATAATTTATTTTTTGTCATAACTACTTACAACTGGTACAATAGATCACCGCGCCTCTCTGCGAATGATTCATGCCTGTGAGTAATCGATCAAAATAGTTGGACTGTGTACGATTTTCACTAGAAGACTTTATCTAAAAATGCGCAGTTCTTAATCCTCCCAAACAATATATAAACATTGAGTTGATTTTCTGTAAAGATTTGAAAATATCTAACGATCATAAATAAAATATATGTACGGAGACGTGCATATTTTTTATAAATTTCGAATTAATCGTATTGTAAGTAAAATGTGTTTTAATTTGAATGACATCGTATTGTAAGTAAAATGATTAGGTAAAAAGAAAAATATATGAAAGTGATATAAAGTGACTCATTCATAAATAAAATCAAGTAAACATATCGAGACTTAGGCATTATATCTGAACTCGCTGTTTCAGTAACCAAGTAATATTCAGCTTTGACAGAATTATTTAAATAAAAATGATTGTACTTCACAGATATACAACTAAGATACTTCTGTATATTAATCTGTATATATACTTCATTAATCACTTTAAGAATGCGATTGTAGCTTATTTGACAAGTCACGATTGAATAGCCAGTGTGATGTTTAATTTTAATTGTGTTTTTCTATATGTTATTGTTTTTTTTAAACATTCTCGCACATATCTGCGTCCAGTAAGTTGTTGAAATTGAATACGGGATTTTTTAACAAAAATGTAAACTACCAAATGTTTAATTATTTATGTTATTAAAAATTGCTGACTCAAGTTAAGAAAAACAATTTTATTTGAAAGTTCTGGTAAAATGCTGAACCTGCAGTTTCTGATATTTCTTTGATTGAAAAATGAAAGTGGCGAAAGAATTTACGCTTGGGTTTAGCAGAAACATTGCGTTTTATGAATGTAGATATTTCAAATACGAAAACGAGGCATAAACAGCGAGAAATAATAAATAGAACTTAATTTTTATTTAAAGAGACTTATCAAGTGGTTCTTAACTTCAAGGAATTGGCGAAAAAAAAATTCAATCACCGCTTTACAAATTCACTCACTGCTTTACAATATGATGTCCACGTTTGCACATTTGTTTTTTGCACAACTTTATGCACATTTAAAATTCAAAATGCAAAACTAATAATATCGACATTATTTTTCTAACGTTAGCCTCCACTTAAAAATTCGTAAAACAGCCAATAGTAAGAAAGTTTTTATTATAGGGCAGAAAGTATTATTTGGTATTTATGATACTAGTCTCCTTTAATTTATTTTTACTTGAGTATTGATTTTAACAAAAACAATGTTCGTGAATCGATTTTACCACAAAATGATTCAACGTTTCATAATCATTTCCAGTTGGTAAACAAAGTTCTTTAAAATCACCTGGATCCATAAATTTTGTTTGTCCTTTAAAAATGCCGCACGATCTTGCTCTAAGACTGGAGTAACGTGTAGAATGCTACGAATCTACATTCAATCTTACTTTCCAAACCTAGAAAATATTCATTCATTGTCTACGTTACCAAATTCTGAAGTAAAGTTAATCTATACGTTCAAAGTTTACCGTCAACAAACACATCCAAAAATCATGTAATAGACTCTTAATGCTAGTCGTTATCTTTATCAACTTTTCTTTGCTATTTGAGTCTCACTGCTTAAAAAAGGATTTAAAATTATGTATATCGTGTAAAAAAACTATTTTAGCCTACTATGAAAGATACGTAAAGTCTTCTTTATTCTTCTTTTTAAGCACAACAGCTTATTGCAGACCAATGCTGTCTCCCCAAATTTTCTCCATCTGGTCCTATCTGGCGCAATTGCCCCCCATCGGTTTACTCCCAAAAGCTTTAAGTCTTTTTGAACCCCATCCAGCCATCTGGTGGATGGTCTTCCTCTTGGTCGTTTTATTTTCGAGAAAGTAATTGTCTTTGTTAAGGATGTATCATCATATCTAAATATATGAACAATGTAGGGTTCACCATTTTCTCATAGATTTCATGGTTATATACCATTCTTCATATATTATATTGTTTCACTGCACCATAGATCTTTCTTAAAATTTTTCTTTCAAACGTTAGTAGAGTGTCTTCTTCTATTTTGTTTAATGTCCAGCATTCGCTACTATACAGAGCAATAGGTCTTATTAATGTTTTATATAGACTATTTTTTGTTATAGTTATCATAAGTTTGTGTTTAAATTGGTTTCTGATGCCATAGTAACATATATTGATCATAGATAATCGATATTTTATTTATATTTTTATATCATTACAGCTTGAGATCATTGTGCCCATATATTTTAATTGTTTCACGTTCTCGAAAGTATACTTATAGATCCTAAGGGGGGACAAATCCACAGTTTTATTGTTTGCAATGATATATAACTAGGTTTCTAATTTTTTAAATGATTCATATAATTTCCCAATTTATTCGTTATTTCTCAAGTTTCAACCTTGTGTTAAGATGATACATAGCTCATTTCAATCTTTGTATGCTGAGATGTGAAATACCAAAAACTATAATAAAACTGTCCAGCAAATTTCGCTAGTCTTTATGATGCGTGCACAGACAAGGAATGATATTTTTATCTCTATATTTCGTTTATAGCTTTCGAACTGGTTTTTATAAATACGTTTAATGCGTAGAATTTTCATCATGACCTTTTTGTCATATTTATAGATATATATTACTACATATTTGGAGTTTTCCCCAAACAATTTTACTAACATTTTAGAACTTTTTTAAAATTATCATACTAATATTTTTTTAAGATATTTGTTCATTCTACAATTATTAACCACGAAAATCAAGAAATTAGATTTACTGATCACTAATATAATTTCGTAATTCCATTCGAGATTGGTGTAAAACTTTAGTTCTATAATTTGAACTGATAGCTCCTTTAGGAATTTTTACTGGTACTCAATTTTTTTCTATTATTGCAACATTTTCGATAATCGTCTGATATCGTATAATGCAAGTTCAGCTATAGAAAACTAGTACATGAATATATATGTGCTTTTCAAACTCATCTTTATTAATGGGCTAAAAGTTTTCCATGGACGCTTAAAAACAAAAGTATTAAACTTGGAAAAACTACTTTCCACCAAAAAATGTCAGGTCGACCAACCACCTCACAAACGATATTTTTATCAAAAGTCACTTTTAATTCAGTCCTCACAGCTCCGAGCGTCCCGTTTAAACTTCGAAATTACCTCGTCCATTAAAGCTCAAAAGCTAACGTTTCCAACCGAATCTCGCCCCACGAATAATGAATGTTTCGCCCAACTTTAACGAAAGCTAATGCGAGCATTATCTAAGTCAGCTGAAAATGATGGGAAATTCGGTCTAAAGGGGCGCGCGCCCGCTAACGACGGCGACCCTCGCTCATTACGTCGAGTCGATTATCTCGGCCCGATTTAGTATAATGGCCCATGTAAACCGATGAGTTTATTTTTCTTGACGGCTCTTATTTTAAGGTGGCGACGCCGGGTTGACTCCCTCATAAATAAGTCGGGAAATGCGCCCCTGTACATTTTAGAGCCTGCGAGGCTGTATGATGCTTCGTGTAAACCTATTTGGCAAGCTTTGAGGGGTAGGCACGTTTTTATCGTAAAAACACAGAATCGGTCGAAAAAATCGCGAGCAGATCGTGAGATCGTGAGCGTACGAGCGCGAACGGTTTTCTCTTACTAAGGGCGTTCTAGAAACAATTTATAGTGAATGAATTGAATTGGTAATCAAGTTAAATAGTAGGGCGGAGTATTGAATCAGTAGTCCAGTTAAATAGTAGAGTAGAGTGCTAAATAAAAAACGGTCCTCTTATTTTCAAAACCACTGAACTTATAACGGGGAAAAACAGGGATTTTAGAGGTCTACTCAAAGTGTGTAAGAAAATTAAAACCGTCAAGTAGGTTTAAGTGATTCTAAATCAAACTATTTTTGAGATATTCACGATAATATATGTATGCCTCCTCCCCCTGTAACTTTAACATGTTATATATAATTTCATATTAATATCAGTGATGATTTATGGTAAATAAAGTAATTAAAATAGGATAAATAAAGAAAATCGATCAGACCCGCGTACGGGAGGTTGTCCTATATTTTTTGGTGTGGCCAGAAAAGAGCCTGAAGATGAAAAAGTTATATTTGTATTAATCGTAATTTTTAAACTATAAAAATTGGTTCCAATTTAAGAATTTTTTGCAAAAATAAAAGATATTTGCAGTTCACGTGCAATAAGGCTATCATGGTAAGCATTGTTAAAAAAATAACCTAGCTTCGGCTAATTTACAATATAAATAGAAGACATTACACACAATATCAATGGTTAGCTAATATAAATATCCATGTTAGTGATGATTTATTATATATAATGTAATTAAACAAGGATAAATAAATAAAATCGGTAAGACCCGCGAGTCAGACCCGCGTTTAGGAGGTTATACTATATTTTAGGGTGAGGCCGTAAAAAATTATGATGATTAAGAAAGTTATATTGGTATTACTCATAATTTTTAAACTACAAAAATTAACCCCAGTTAAGAATTTTTTGTCAAAATAAAATATATTTACAGTTCACGTGGCATAAGCTTATCATGATAACCGTTGTTAAAAAAATAAACTTCGGCCAATTTACAAAACAAATAAAAGACATTACACACAATACCACTGGTTAGCTAATATCAATATTCGTTTTAGTGACATTTCAATAAACTTGTATGACAGAAAACATTTAAAAGTATTACGTATGGATTATTCCAAACTTGATCTGACATATCGACTGACTCGACCCACTCGATCAACTAACTCAATAAGTCACAATTAGGCTTAGTTTTTGCGTTCGGATAGGTGTATTTAAAATGAATAAACTTAGTTTTTCAAACATTTTCTAACGACGATCCGTTTGCAAGTAAATGAAATAATCTTCTCGTCTGAATTGAATGATTCAACTCATTAACTCAAAAATTTATAATATTTTTGAGCGAAATTTTTGCGTTCGGATAGGTATATTCGAAATTAATAAACTCGATATTTATAAACTTTTCTTACCATGTTTGTACTTCTACGTAAACTCAAAAATTATTTCGTAAATATAAAGAAAGAGAAAGTCGAATAGCTTGTGATGTAGATGTGATGTACTTGATAATTTTATAAGAAACTTAAAATACTTTTTTATAGATCCAATTTACATTAATATCATAAAGTTTTCGTAAAAAAGTTGACGGTCACAGATCGCTTACTTAACCAATGCCATAAATGTTTGTAAAGAAATAAAACATTTAATGTACTTTGTTAAAATTAACTCATTACAAAAATGCAAAGAATAATTTAAACTATCTGATATTATCCTTATGCATTTTTCAAATAATAATAATAATAATAAAAGCTTCGGTGACTTAAATAAATAAAGAAAATTTTACAGAAATTTAACGTCTTAAAAAATTATAGCAAAAATTAATAAGATAATAATAATAACTGGAATCAGGGCATTTCTTTTCAATTTATTGCGGTATGTTTACAGCATTCAGTTGCAGTGAATTGATATTAAAGGCACATCGCATAATACTGAGGTGAGTAAATTACACTATGCCATGAATCATAGAGATATATTAATAAAAAATTATGCCCATGATCTTGTTTGCATGGACTATTACATTTGTTTAGACAGATTATTTAAAAGAAATCTAAATAAACTGTGAATATTTTCAATCAAGAATTTTGCTACTGCAACGTCAAGGGCGGGTGCCCTGGAATTTCATGGAAAAAGCTTTCAAAAAAGTTCTGCTGCTGTACCATCTATGGTAATCCTCTCCGCAGTATCACGATGAAAAAAAAACTGCATTTACCTTTTTAAAATTAACATCAATAGCTTCAGTCATTTTTTAATTAAATCGATTCATATAGGCAGGCAGGCAGATTGATTAAATTTTGTTGACGTTTTATTATAACGCTTTAACCAATGGGTACTTTTTGCTTTACATTTAAAAATTCAGAGAAAAAAGGGATACCATCATTAGGATTCAAATAAGCCACCAACTAATAAATAATACCTAATAATATAACCTCATTCACACCTTAACTAATCGAACTAATCAATTTTGTAAGACTTTAACAAATATGCCATAGAATATTAAAGGTTCCTGTAGAAGATGGGAAGCTAAAATAGAAACCATCTATAAGTCTCATTATTAATATCCTATCCATGTATTTCGAAACCCGTTATTTTTTTCCAGCTATCTTCAAAATAAACCATTTATAAATCAAATAAACTTTATTTACGACAATGCCGCGAAAGGACAATAAACCATATGGAGAAGGCCGTTCATCACAATGGAAGCTCAGCTTCCCAGTCGTTGGCTAAGAAATGAGCAGTATTACATTACAAGCTGGCGCTACGCGGGCATTGTGGGCACTTACTTAAACGTAATACTTGGACCGTTACCGGAGAAAGAATATATGTAATCAGTAAATGGAGTGCAATGCAAACATGCCTGGTCAGTGTCTTTCGCTTAGCTCAGGCCCACATTTTAAATATTTCACTTATTTGATGAAGACATTTGAATGCGACATCAAATACGTCCGCGGTTTCTCTTTGTTCGTTCACGTTGTGCGAGTAATTTGTTATTGACACTGTCTTTATGCAAATCCAGCGCTAGTTGAAGTAGCGTCGAGTGGATTGTTTTGAATACTTTTCCGGATGGTGTACGTACGCGCTAGCGGTAGTCAATTTCACAAATAAAGGAAATATATGAATTTTCTCTGCGACCAACCGTCATTGAATAAGTTTTTCTATTGTAAAATATACTGCAAAGTAAAAACTGAACATAGCGCTACCGGCGTGTACTTACTTAAGTGAACTTACAGTAAGACTTCTAATAACCATTTGATCTGTTATTAATCTTTTAGTGACTATTGTTGAACACAGGCATTAAAGGTGCAATTTATTTACTTTGTCTGATATCTGTTTAATCTATAATTAATTTTTGGATAACTATTTAGGGGGAATTAATTAATTCTATAAAGGAACTTTAAGGGACATTAAAGTGATGTTAAATTTGGGATAATTTTTTTTATAGCAACTATTATGTAAATTTATATACAGCTTGATTTGTTTGATACTTTATTATTTAAGTCAAAACACTTACGGCTGCCATATGAAAATATATTATTGAAACACATACATTTAAAAAAAATTTAAACAATGTAAAAATTTTATAAATAACCCAAAATATTAATTATACACTGATAACAACACCCTTTAACGTTTTTATCGAAAATATTAAAATATGTTATCAGTGATTTAATGAAAACAAACTTAATCGAAGGTGTTTCAATGAAGTATTGAACACCAGCGATTAAGTTTGAGAAGATTTTTTTTGTATCTTTTGAAAAATTTAAATTACATTAAAAATGGTACCAATTTTTTGGTACACAAAATAATATTATTAATATTCTTCTAGATTTTTTAAAATAATTTTGACTAAAATTAGAAACGAGTGTGGTGAATTGGAAGCTGACATATATAATAAATAATGCGATTAAATAAAGAAAACCGCTTATTATATATTTATAGTATTTTAAATATTTATTGAATGACATTAACCAATGAACTAAAGTTTGTGACAGCCCACATAAAGAATTTTTAATGTAACACAATTTGTAAGCATAATATAATATAAAAAACACAATATTCACAAACACGCAAGTATTATATTTTAAAATGTCTGAAATTGTTAATAAGAAATAAAAATAACAATAACCACATAATGAAGTACTTGGAAACTTTTTAGAAATTATTATAAAAATTGAATCATATCGATTACTTTTTATTAATGTGGGGCAATTGCCTAAATTAATTGGAAATAAACTGTTAACTAACATTAACATTTATTCCGTGTTGTCAAAATGAATGTCTTTTTTGATCTGTTCGAGTGCCTATTTTTGAGGACTCTCTCAAACCTGTGAGTATCGTGGAGGGCTACTTCTAACTGAAGAAAATTTAAAATAATTGAGGTATGAACCTGTGATATACAAACTGATGATAGACCGATATTACGAAATTACGAGAGTTGGTACAGAACGTTAAATAAAAGAATGTCAAACTAGTTTTCTCTTATTTTCTTTAACGTGATATTGCTATATTACAAATTCATGCGGAAACATAATGAACAATACATGTAATTTTAGAGCTAAATGATAGATTTTATTGATTGCTCAAACTTTAATATTCATGATACCAGATGGCATTAGTGTCACTTTATATTTCATAAGATTAAGGAAACTTATGGCTGAATAAAAAGTTATTACAGAATCGAAATGGCTTTGCCAATGACGGCAGAAACGGAATGGCGTTCCTTTACAAAGAATTTACAGCCTGTTTATTACCAGAGTAAAAGGGGAGCGCGACTATTTATATTTATACCCGTCGGCGATACCATCTACCGTTTCTAGGACTTTATCTTCGTTTTTCTCAGATAAATTCTTTCCGTTATCGATGTTACAGTACAATAGTGCTACCTTAAGCATATTTATGTGTGGTACCGCTTTTTGGGAAAGCTTTCCGATCCATGAAATTTTTTTTTGTTGTGTTAAAGGATTTAATTTATAGCTCGAACAATGATAATAGCATTATCTTAACTTTATTTAACAAAATAATATATTGTTATTGTAAGTTATCCATGCGTAATAACCTAGTTTTAATTTAATAGATTTATTAGGTAAGATAAATTATATAGTAACTATGAAGATTTACAACTGTAGGTAAATAAAAATGAAATAATTTTTAAAAAAAGAAAAATTTTAACAGAGGTTTCAATGATTAAATAAACTAAAAGGGATACTGTATTTTAGAAATAGTAATAGTAGTAGTGGATAATAATGCAGAAAAGAATAACGTAGTCTTTCATCCAACAATGAGTAATGATTTTGACATGCTACATAAATATCGTGGTGATTATGTAAAAATTAAATATTATTGAAAAAATATCCTGAAGGTTTTTTTAAAATCATTCTTAAATTAAACGATTCGTTAAACCATTTGCATCAGTAACGATTATTCATCGAATGCTGTTTAATATCAAAAAATATTTATTTATTACTTTGAATGGAAATTTAATGGAGGATTTGAGGAAACTATCGTTAAAACTAGCATTTATATTGACGACATGTTAATTGGTAGTCACCATCTTAATTTTATTGTTCGTATTTCTATAATTACTAGGAATTTTACTTTTGCCCATATGTGAAACAATTATATTTCATCATAAGTTTAAAACTTTAACACAAAAATTAAAATAACGTTAACTAAAGGAACGAAAAAGTGATGTTACTAAATTTTAACTTAACTGTACATTTTAAAACATTGTATTGTTACATTATTAATAAAAGTATTATAAACAAATAAAGCCAAAAAAATTGTTCAAGGTAAATAATTTTTTGAACTATCACGATTGTTACATTATGTAGTTTACACCACACGGGATCGATAAAAAAATATCTTCTCTTTGTTGCAAATTTTACATGATTTAAAAAAATACGTAAAACTCCTTGTATTTATTTATAATTCATTTATTTTGCAAAAATTACACATAATGAACAATTACAATGTTATTATCAAGGATATACAAAAAATAATAAAGCAAGTAATGAAGGGAACAGCAATCAGTACCACTATTTAATCGTTCTTTTTAATATCGAGGACGAAGTATTGTGCCAACGTTGCTATCAATTTCCTTTAATTGTATTCGGTTATATTACTAAAGATTAAATTAGAATAGTTTCCGAATATTTCTTCAGTATTACGCTCGAAAAATATAACATGATAAAATTAACTCAAACGTTTTCACGAGTAACCCACTTCTAAGCGGGACCGTCGCCTTTCAGCTGAAGTAAATGCGCTGATAACAATCGAGAGATTACCATTAGACTGGGCTTACCTGTTCCCGCCCCACTTACAGTCGTAATGGGATCTTTTATATCTCGGCTCCATTTTTTGGGCGGCTGGATCGCGGTTAGGGCTCGGCCGTGGAAAGCGTTGTGGAAATTTCGTCTGTGAATTGAATCGTATTATCCACTTTATAAAGAACTATCTCCTTCCGTCGTCCGCTGCCGGATATTAAGGAAAATTCTTTTAAGTTTACGTTATTTTTGGGTATAAAGCGCTTACCAAGACTATCAAGTTAAGTTCTTCAGAATCATCACGTGATGCTCTTAACGCGCGTTAACATTTATTTTACGGTCCACGCTGATATAAAGACTCTACCTTTTATGTATAAAATGAGAATCTTTTTATGTAGCTTGTTACAGTTTTGTTTGATTATTTTATATAATCTTAAAGTTTTAGTATTTATACATTCTAAAATTTATAGAATTACGCAGAATATATTATTTGTGCCATAATATATTATCCTAACTTATGCAAAAAAAGGATAATAGAAATATTGTTGTGTCTAATTTACTTTTTTTTACATTTATTGAATATTTGGAATCTATTAAACTAATTTCATGGAAATAATTTTTCCAAAACAATCGTCTAATTTTTCGTTCATTACGAGAAACGAATCTTTTTCTACTAGAATATTTGAAATACCCGTCCAGTATCCTTTTCTTAACAGCTGTTGTCTTTTTTCTAACTTAACACCTTAGACATTCCTATGGTAAAATGAATTTTGTATCAATGATGTTCACGGTTTCTGATTAACTTTACGCCTTTGATATTATTTACAAAATTATATTATCGCTAATGACATGATTTACAAATGATAGTATTTCAGGCTTTCCTTGAAGATAATTTTAAAAATTTCTTAAGATCTCGTTAAGATTCTAATAAAATTTGTTTTAAGTAACAGAAATATGGCCGAAAACTATTTTTTTTAATTTTAAAAGCCAATAACTTATAAGTTATGCCATATAAAGATAAACAGATCGAAAGATATTTTCTTTGTTAATGATGTTTTCGTATTCAGGGAAACTTTTAAAACTATAAATTGATTAGTGAACTATAGGATAATATGATTTTGCCATTATTTTGAACAAATATGCTGTAAATATGTAAAAGAGATTTTAAATAAATAAATGAACATCATCCAACTTAAAGTGAAAAAATCCATCAGGATATATTTTTGCATGTCTATTTTTATTTAACAAAATAATAGGTCCTTTTTGCTCATCATTCCTAACCTAACCTCATCTAAGTAAGTAGTTTATAGTATAAAATATTGAAACAGAAAATTTACTTTAATTAAATAGTTTCCAATGTAAATCGTGAGAACTAATTAAAAAAAATAAACAAACGGATATTTTGCTATATTCAATAGTCTGTTGTCACACAGCTGGCTTTACATAAATTTATAAACTGAAAATGTGATACTATGGTAATGTGTGAAACATTTTTTGACGATTTTTTTTTTAATTTCAAAATTATAATTTAAAGATACAAACTAACGACAAGCAAAAAAATTCTGACAAATGTTAAAAATTGGTCAAGTTATAGGGATTTAAATTTAACCTTTAGACGAGACCATTATTTGATTGTAATGTTATTTTTACACACGCTCATTTATTTTTGCGAATACGAATGTGGCATGGTTATATTCCACTATATCATAACCATTTAATTTAGAAGAGGCATGGTTATATTCCACTATATCATAACCATTGAATTTAGAAGCTCATAACTCTCTTATCTCCACAATTTAATTTAGAAGCTAACGGCTCGCTCATCTTCACCATTAAAATTAGAAGCTCATAACTCGCGTATCTCAACAATTGTATTCAGAAGCTCGTAACCCGCTAAACGCCGCCATTTAATTTAGAAACTCTTAACTCGCTTACCTCCACTACTGAATATAAAAGCTCATAACATACATTTTTAAGATATTTAACTAAAAATACAATTTTTAAGAACCCTTTTATTTAAACAAATAATGAGAAAATTAATTGAATTGAAAGGTATTAATAATTATTTCTTTTCTTTATTTTGTAAATTAAAATCTACTTATATTTGATTTTAGTTTTTATGTCTTTACTTAGAAATTATTTAATTAGAAATCATTCAAAATATGTTCACTTAATTCTAGAATTCCGTCAAGAAGGAAAATGTTATCGACGAAATTTATTACTTTTTCGTTCGTTTATTGACCCACATAAATTCTAAAAAAATACTTCTGGAATGAAACAAATTTTAAACAATGTATTAGAAAAATGTCAATAATATTTAAGTTCGCAATTTGTTGTCAGGATCGGAACCAATGGAGGCTGGCTCATCATGTCCGCGTGCATGCCGTGCCTCGCGCCCCGTCTGTGGCACTGACGCTCGCGACTACGCCAGCGCCTGTCACCTGCATAAATTCGCCTGCGAGCAGCAACTCAACATCACCGTCAAATTCCAGGGCAAATGCGGTTAGTACAAAATACTCAGCAAACATGACAGCTACAAATATTTGCTATTACCCGCTATTAAATACACATATATTATAAAATAGTAAAGACGAAAAAGCATACATATGTTAAATAATTTTTTTGAAGAAATAAGTTTTCGAAGAGTAAAGTAGATAGAAAAAGAAAATTTCTTATTTTTATCTATTTCACCGAATATCACGTAATAACTGCTGAAAGATTTTAATGAAACCTTCATATAAATTGTAACTATAAATCTAGTGTTTCAAGCATGTTTCATTTTAATACAATCTTAAACTTAACATGCCGCAAATACCGGTTTCGTAATATTTACGAGTTTCGTTTTTCGTTATTCTCGTTTCGTTGGTCATTAATTATTCTGGTTTCGTTTGCAAAAATTATATTTAAACACTAAATAAAATCTGAAATAGAGCGATATAGAAGACATGTCGAACGTGGAAGTTTTATAATTTTTAGTGTTCGCTAATTGGTCGAAATTCGACTATAATGACTTTAGAAAATTTTAGAAAAATATATATGAATTGTCCAAATTTTGTTTATTGGTCGTCAATAAACAAAAAAAAAAGAAAGAAAAAATAAAGCTCGTCAATAAACAAAAAAAATAAAATCGGTTGCCAAACAGAAGAGAAAAATGTACTGAATGTTTTGTCTTTACCAATTTATATAATGATCATTGTTTATTAAGATGTAAATTAAAATTTACGATTTTGCCAAAATTTTCATTGCGATTTTAAAAGTTTTTGACAAATTTATGCAGTAATAAAATACAGATATAACAATAAGTAACTTTTTTCAAATCAATTCACACAAATAGAGAACATTATTTTCGTACATTACACGGTAGATGGCGCTTCAAGTAGTTTAATCGCGTAAATAAGATGTCGTCACAAGTTATATATAAACAAGTCCACTGCAATACGCGACGTCCAACTCATTGCTATAAAATTGTTATTTAAGAGAGTTTTTTATTCCTATCTGAGAGCCACATATTTAGGTTCCCAGATAGATTTCAATTATTTCGGAATTCCCATAGAATCTACCCTGCAACCATTTTCATAATTTTATGGATTGACATAAAAAAACCCCAACCTCCATAATTTTGTTGTACTTTTTCCACCAACCTTCAAATATCCTAGTTTCTAAAATTTCAACATTATCCTTATAAAATTTTGTCTTTTTCATGGAAATTGAAATTAATATAGAGTAAAATTAATAAACAAAATTCAATGTAATTACTATACGTCAATAAATGTAAATTATGTCATCTTAATAGATTATCCATGCAGCCAAAAATCTATCTCTACGAAGAGAAGTGTAGCTTCTCCATCGCCAAAACCTTTCTTGAAAGCTGTTTTGGGAAGTAATTGACTGATATAATTAAGTAGATAAATAATAAATATGCCACTGTTTAGAGTCTTCTAAATTATTATTGAAATTTTCCGAGTACAATTGACAAATTGTATTAAGGGCGCGGTGTCCTATCTTTTGTTCAGTTCTCAACTGAGCTTCGGCAAGTAAAAAACAAATAAAAAAAGTGAATTTCACTTAGAAAATTTATAGTTTCCTTGCTTCATGAATTTCATTTACGGCACTAAGTGAAAGCGATTTACAGTGATTGGTGAAGCTGTACTTTTTTATGACAGAGATAACCATAGGTTTTAAAAATTCAAAGAGCTAAATTTTAATTTCTCCTGTAGTCCTTATCCGGGATGTATATAGGAATATGCTGAATTGAAAAAAATTATAAGCCCTTATTGAAATAAATCGTAGATAAAATCTACTTTATCTGCTAGAGCCACTCTAATGTTCCCGAACTGCACAGGAGTTAACACTGTTGAAAGAAGGTGTCGAAATTACGGTTAGTCATCAATTTAATAATATTACTTTAAAATAATAAATTTAAGGGTAATCTGACGTAGGGAATAGAGCAAAAAACATTATTAAAATATAAAATAAAAATAAAGAGGTATAAGTTTATTTTATTTATTACAGATTTACCCAAATCATTCCATATGTGGAAGTTACAAAAAAAGTTATAAAATGTACTAAAAACAATAAAAATTTACTAAAAACAATAATTTATATAAATATGTTAAAGTGAATTGAAAATTTATTAGAAAATTTTTATGAAATTTGCAACTGAAACAAGGTAATTTCCCTCGCATAATTTAATTTTCCTTTTTTATAAATTGGTTTTAATTTGCTATTATTTACTATCAGCATTTCGTAAATTCAGATACTGAAATTATTTTACGTTTCACAATACTTTATTAAAAAAAATTTTGAAATAATTATGTGTTTCTATAATGGTTAACATTTAACAAATATCTCAAAGCAAATCAAAGTGAACAGTCGATGTTATATTTATAAGGTTTTTAATTGGTCATAAGGTACTTCAACTAACCATATGTAGACATGCCCATCAAACTTACTAAATAAATTTGTAAATAAATTTAGGTTATTGTGTAACATATTCGTCTCTTCATTCTAGCTCAATACATTATTATTAGCAAGTATATTATTTACGCAGTAATCCTAAAACCTTGCATAAATAATGAACCAAAAAGGAAATATAATATATTCGTGTATCAGTGACCTAAATATTAAATATCGATAATAACGAAACATCGAAACAAACTAGAACACGAAATCGTCATTAAGACGACATACATTGCCAGGTATAACTATCAATATACAAAGCGACTAAAGTGTTTGTCCGCCTTAAAAGCGTATTTACAACAAAAAGCTTCCACGATCAAGAACGCTAACAAAGCGGACTTCCTGCATTAATACAGCAGACCCATGCACGTAGCATAAACGCATCATGCACGCACGTGTATTTTGTCCGTATCGTAGATTTAAACAGAACGTGGAGAATAAAATGGTCACAGCAATATTCATCCAACAGCAGTATATGAAATATGTGGTAAAGCATATGAAATATGTGGTAAAGCATATGAAATATGTAGAACATAATTTTTCATTTATTATAAATCTATTCGAAAAAATTAATAAGAGGTGAACAAATTTGTTTTTGTGTCACTCTGTTTTACGTAAAGCGATATATCACCTTGTTTTTCTAAGTAAATTAACATTGGTAATAAATTTCCAATTTTCAGAGATGTAAAAGTTTTAATAAAAGAAAAACTGTTTCACCCTCCTGGTGGGTTCAGCGATTTTACGTCATTAAACTTACAGCTTTATATAAATATGTATATATATATATATATATATATATATATACATGTATATGTATACACACACACACACACACAAATATATATATATATATCCACGTTCATGAAACTAATAACAAAAAGAAGCAATTTATTTATAATGGAACCTTAGCAAAAGCTTAATTGTTTTACAAACATTATCTGACCAAATTGTCTTCGACTAATTCATTCTAACAAATTTAAACCTGAAACGACGCCAGATTTTTCTTCGACACCACATTTAAAGAACTTAAATTTTAATGTAATTTTAGTACATTATCAACTTTTCACGAGAAGACTAAACAAGTTTTCGGCTTGTAGATTTTAACACAGAACTAAATTTTACCAGTCATTAAACGTAAATCTCTTTCAAAGTACAATAAAACAAGTTATATCCCATTTCTAGCACTAATGTTATATCTTTGAAACAAGTTATTATCGTAGAGCATTAAAAACTAAGTCCTTTATTTAAGAAATATAGTCCAATTTATTTACTCTCCAGCTTTACAAAGTTTTGTTAAACCAAATGTGATTCTGTATAACATGTTTCTCTGCCAAAGAAACAATCTGAGTCCCTTAAAACTAAGTTCATTTATTCAATATTGTCTACCCTATGATGCTATACGTTATTTGTAAAAGTTAAATATTTGTGGAGTATTTACGCCATCCGTCGCTAATTAGATAAAGTTTTTTGAAAGATGCAATAGTTACCTAAATTTGCGTTGAAAATGAAATCAAATTACGGTGTCCTGATTACGTAAATGTAAAACTTGACTTAAAGAATGTTAAAATTTAGTCCTAATGTTGTGCAAAATTAAAATTTTGCTTAATGAATAAACATTGCATGCAAATGTTAAAATAATTAAAACTAACTTAATTTTGTGCCAAATTAAAATTTTGCTTAATGAATAAAAATTGCATGATAAACTTAGATTGTCGCATTAGTGATCTGCTTAGATCGACTAGAGGTAAAAGTAAGAACAAATGTTTGGATTCCACATCCTTGCGGGTGTATATTTCATTATCGACTATCGCGCCAAATTCGATGATATGTTTTATAGATGGAAATAATTGTAACTAGGATCATTTTACATGAAATGAATTTTTTATATAAATTTTGGGAAACGAGAGATCTTCCTCGAAGGAAAAATAGAATTTTTACATATTTCAAATATCTATTGTGATGCAAAATTGCTTTTCACCAATTTCATTTTCTCCTTCTATTAATCTTTATGTAAATACATATACTATTAGGAGGATCCCTTGCGGATTTTGAGGATACTTTTTTCTATCCATCGGCTATCAGAATAGAGGACTATTGATTTTTATAACGATTTGCCAAATAAAAATTTCACGTACAAGTCAGTACATTTCACGGAAGTGAAATTTCTTTGGCATTTAAACATCGATTTGTAAGGATGTAGTAAAGAGTAAAATGGCAGAAGCAGAGAGAGAGAGAGAGAAAGAGAGAGAAAGAGAGAAAGAGAAATAGATATTAATTAATTATAAATATTACTCACTGTTGAAATATATACAGCACGTGCTTACGCGTACAGTTCCAAGTTGCAGACGTTCTTAAGGGTAGGATAAATACATTAAGTATTAAACAAATTACTAAGTGCAAGTCCATAGATTTCTCTTAATACTTATAGGACATTTTCAATAATATGCATTCTTCATATAAATTTACCTGGACGATTGTTATTTTAAAAAAATGGCGATGTGCCAGATTACAACAAAATGTGTCTGAAGTAAGTCAAATAGTAATATACCCAAGGAAGTAATATATCCCATATTGCTGTAAATTACATTTACGACAATTATATGAGTAGGTTCATTGCGGATTTATAAATAAATTAAGTACATATGTTAAATAAAATATTATAATATTACTCGACTAACGTTTAAAACTAACGTTTAACGTAACATGCAAAATTAGCACTAAGTAAATCTTAAATAGATAAATAAATAAGAAAATCTTAATAGTTACTTTTGACACATATATAGTACAAAAGAACTAATAGCAATAGTGAGTGGGATTTTTGTATGTACATGCATGCATGCATATACTTATTGTCTTATTATATCGTGCTCATCCATCTCTCTCGGTTGTTAGCTAAGTATCTGTTTTCTGTCTTTATTTCGATAGATTCGTTACATTCAGATGTAAAAACTGAACATGTAAGAAAACGTTACAGTTTCACTTCAAAAAATTATTAATGAATTTAATTAAAAAACTGTTTTACTTTATTTAAAATGAATGTTTAACTATTTAATTTCAATTAATTAATTTTTACAAATAAGTTTCTACGAAAACTCAGACATTTACTGTGCTCAGTGCTTGTTCACGGATTAAATTTTATGCGAATCTTCTTATCCTGCTTTCTTCTCTCTTTGATTTTAAACCTTCTTTTTTGTTTTAAGTTTTTTTTTTAAATTTTATTTTATAAAAGATTAAAAAAAAACACTTCGTGTTATTTTAAGATTTACGACAATCAACGATTTTCCAGCTGCTAAATATCGTATGGTATTTCTCTTACTTTGATCAAATACATAAAACGTATAATATATGGGAAAAAAATTATTTCCTTTGTTGCACGTACCAGATCCATGCGCGACGCACACGTGCGCGGGCGGCGGCGTGTGCCAGCTGAGCAGCGCGCGTGACGCCGTGTGCCGCTGCGGCGAGCCGTGCCCGCTAGAGCACGCGCCCGTCTGCGCCTCCGATGGCGAGACATACGCAAGCGAATGCGAACTGAGGCGAGCCGCATGCCGAAGGAGGCAACAAATACGGATCGTATACCGGGGTGACTGCAGTTCTGGTAAGTTTTTCTTTTTTGTAAGTAAAATTTGTGATAACTGAAAGGTTACATAAGAATGTATTAAGAGAACATAGCCTGAAAATTGACATTGTAAATATGGTACGCGTACTACTACTACCATATGGTACTCAATAGACGACTCAGTGCGCAGAAATTGTTGATTAGCACATGAAATATCGAAGGTAAAGTAATAAAAATATAGTCATGATAGATGATCATGATTACTGCGGAATAAAAAAAATAATTCACTACGTAATCATTTTTTATCCTAGTTAATATATAAGGACTGAATTAAAAATAGAATTGAATTTCCATTGGAATCCACTCATTTGAGTCGTAATCTAAATTAGAAAATATAGTTGTATACTCTTACTATAAAGCTGTGAATACATCAAATGTTCGTAAAGTCGTATAAATGAGCCATGGTCGATCACGGCGTCAATGGATTCTTAGGCTATTGCGTTTAATTACATCGTTTAGAATATATATTCAAGTTGTGCTGCAAGAATCCCAGCAATTTAATTATAATCTGAAATTACTTTCTTTTTAAAGTATTCGATAGTCAATAAAGAGAAAAAAATTGTTATGATTCTATTTAGAGGTGTATCTGAAATTACTTATATATAGACGAGTACGTTTTTTTCATAACCTTACATTTTTCACAATATTCAAAATAATGACGCGTTTGCCGTATGCAGGTGTACACCCATGTTCGGCAGTGCGGTGCCGAGCCGGTGAACGCTGCTCGCTAGATGCACGCGGCGCAGCCAGATGCGGCTGCGGACCCGTCTGCGAGCCCGTACTGCGACCGCTCTGCGCCACTGACCGCAACACATATGACAACGCTTGCGAATTACGCCGGGCCGCCTGCCTAGCCAACGCCGATATACAACTACTTTACGAAGGGAAATGCGGTGAGTAAATTTATTGATTTCTGCCTCAAACCGTTAATTACTTTTAAAGTTTAATAACTTGAAAACGTTTTTAAATTTAGAAAATAAGAGAAAAAGAGAAATTACAAAAAAACACAAAGTAAACAAATTTCACTACATTTGTAAGACTAATTCTCGATGATGCCACCTTTTTCGTTGCGTCTCTTTATATCACCCTACAATAAAATTGTACCAGACGTACTAACGTGAAAATCCTCCAGTACGTAAAATAAAGTTCAAAGAATAGTTTTGTGATGTATATTAGAGCTGAGCTTATTTTAAACTGGTTAAAAACAATTATACAAGTCGATCATATTTTCATAAGTTACTAATGATTTTGAATTTAGTCTTAAAAAAATTAGTGGTATTTACGTAAAAAAGAGATAAGTAAATAAAGAAAACAAACGAACTAATACCTATTATGAACATTGCTTAAGTGTAAAATGACAATTATAAAAATAAGCTAATTGGCTGAAAGTATTTCTTTTCTCGAAATATTACAGAACATTTTCCAATTTTTTTTCATTTATAAACTTGGGACATTGTAAATTTCTAAACAAAGTTATTTTTCAAAGTAAATTACCGACTAAAGTAAGTAAATTGATTAAAGGTAGTGTGTAATTATTTACAATTAAATACTTAATTGTTTTTTTATGACGGCATAGTTTTCAAATGCTAACGCTTTTGTACTTAAATTTTATTTTATAAAATTAAGTTTTTTGCCGTGTCGACTTCTTACAAATAAAAACACTACTTTTTAACATTCAAAGTATCAATAATTAATTGAACAAAATATTTTACAATTAATATTTTTAACAACAATGTTTTAAACTAATTCACACCAAAATTAATTTGCTAACTATTAAACCAATATCACTATAGAAACGACAATAACACGAAAGCTTTACTGTACGCAGGTTGTTTAAGTACACTTATTGGGAATCTGCTAGCAGACAGTGACTTTTAGAACATTAGACGTAATTATAATCGATTAAAATCCTCGACAAAATTCTCGGTCATTTAAGAATGTCATTTGTTGCTAAATAGTATTTTTCGATATAATTTTTACATGAAATAATGTACATTTTGACGTATATTAATAAGAGTAATAATTAATATATATAATTGTTGTAGCAATATTTTCAAGTTTTTAGTTACTATAACACATAGAATATTTTTTAATTCTCACTAAATTGTGTGAAGCGATTTTAGGGTTCGACACATCAAAAAATAATAAAATTATCTACCGAGTGCGTACGGGAAAAGTACAAAGTAAAATTTTCTAGCTGTCTATTTTTAATAAAATTTGTGATGATGGTTAACCGATATAATTTCATTTCAAAGTTTCAAATTATTATTTAGAATATTTAAAAATTTTCCAAATCCGTGATTGAGGAACTAAGGGGGTATTTATTAGACATCATTCGAAGTTTAATCTTTTGGAAACTTAATATTTAAAAATGGTAAATAGAGCCTGATATCATTTTAAATTAATCAAGCATCCTCCGCCTTGGAAAACGTGCAAAAAATTCTGTGCTGTTTTTACATGTATCTTAATTATTTTAATGTACCTCACGTTAAAAGGAAATTAAGCTTTTACTAGAGGACCCTACTCAGGGAAGGAGAGAAGGATGATACTGTAAAGGTTTTTTTCACACTTTGGCTATGGAATCCTAATAACTGAACCCTTAGAAGACCATTCACTTCTACGTCCGTCTACCCAACTTGTACTGATGTTTTTCTCAGAAACCGCTTTACGCAGAAACTTAGAATTTTAATATATAAAAATAGACATGGTGATAAGCATATAATCCTCATATATCTCAACAGTACGAAGAACTTCGGGCAAAGGATGCAGTATACAGTAGAGTGGTTTGCAATTTATCTCTGCACTGCCGTGCATCTAAATTTCTATAATTAAATCCTTTTACACGAGGAACGTGTTGCAAACTTTTTTCTTTACCTTCGTAGTATCCAAATATTTGTAATTAATTCATCTGAGTGTAATGATTGCTACCATTTCGTACATTTAGCTTTCGCTATACTTAGTCTTTATTTTCGCCGGATCGGCTAAAATTATTCTAAAATTTTATTTGCTACACTCTTTAGAATAATACTAGAATGGCTACAAGTGTTACAATGAACTTTGTAGCCCTCCGGGGAGCTTTTCTCGAAAAACCTTTTTATTGCAGGTCTTATCATAAATTTAAAGCTAAGGAAATTTCATGTTTTTATTATTACGTTATAAATTTGAAATAAAAGGCATGCTTTGCATTCCACATTGAGTCCCATAGGCTCCACTTGGCCTAAGAGTAAATAAATAAAGTCCCATTTACGATCTTTTGTTTTACTATAAACTTAATTTGTTTTGACTTACTGGGTCAATATATATATTTACATCCTATATAAACATTTAGATGCTTACGTTTCTACCCTCGTAAATCGTAAGGGATATAAAAATATTTACGCACCAACTAAATTTTGTTTCATAATTACACTGGTACCCTTGGGCACCATAAACTAATGTCCCGTAAAGTGCCTCAAGTACTTTCGCAGATATAAACTTTATTCCTACTAAATTATAAAATGTCAGCCGGAATACGGTTTTATTAGAGATAATAAAACTAAATTTTATAAATCGTGCAAAACTTCGGAAATATTAAGTAGAGAAATGAAATAAGCACTGTTAATAGTCAGTCGTATAGACAATTTAATTTAGCATAAATATGAATTATTATAGGTGTATATATACATACATACATATATATATATATATGTACATATATATATATATATATATATATATATATATATATATTTATATAAATATACAATGGAGGAGAAGTTAATATTTTTTTCCGTAATTTCCCAAATTTAAATCTTTTTTAAAAAAAAATAACTGACCACATAAGTAATAAACAAGATAAGAATTTATAGCTATTGATTCATCTTTTTTTGTTTTTTTTTATTGGTTTATTTTGAAATAAATTCTTCCATTTATGACACGTGTATAGATTCTTTAAAAACGTTATGTCTCAATCAAAATTCATACGACCCCTTTATTTTTGGCCTCAAAACATATTACCATGTTTCTAAGTTAAGGTCTTGGTTCACATGAATAAAAATACGATACTGTCATACACCTACAATTTTGTAACTGCTGCCCAATGTATTAAATTATTTCAGCAGTTCTTTCTGTCTTAAGCGTGGCCTTATTACGCTTTTGAAAGCTAATTAAACTCATTAAGTGGTTTATACATTTTCATTAATATGAATTTTGTTTGTTTTGAGAAAAATAAGTTAATTTACTTAAAGAATTTCTTGTAGATCTCAATGATGCTTTTAAATTTTAAGAAGGATGTTTTGTTTTCTTGAATACTGTTTATGTTTTGTTTCATGTTAAAACTTTTACAGAACTTTAACAGATTTACACAATAAACGATTTATGGTATTGATTATGTGTAGTTTAGGATATAAATGTCTAAATGACTGAAAATAAAGTTCCTCTGAGAAACTAGGATAAAACACCACCTATATGCAACAATTTGCCACATTTAAGAAGGCAATAGTGCCTATCTGACTTTTTCATTAATTTGTAAGGATATTGCCATTTTGAATATTTGAATGCGTGTTTAGTTTTGATATATATTTCAAAAAACAAAACTAGCCTTTAGAAATGGTAGTTTTTCGCATCTCGGGAAGTGTGTGTTTGTATGTGAGTTTCTGTGTGGCAATAAAAACGGTAAATAGCGTGCTAATTAATCAATTTAAACAAAAGAATTTAAATTTTATTAATGCGAAACATTTCACTTAAAAAGGTGACTAGCTCGATCTATGCAATTATGCTATACCCATTACAGACATAGCTGATTCACAGCTAGCATCTTTTAATACTTCACTCACTTCACTCTCACACACACACGTTAACTTGTTAATCAAGCAAGTATGTTAAAGCTTTGAAATGGTAAATACAGTTTTAAAAAAGTGACAAGATCATTAGAAAAAAAGTTTTGGGGATATTTGAACAGCGGCATGGATTGAAAAATATTTTTAAGATTCCGTACCTTAAAAGAAAAACAGAACCTTTATAAGATATCTCACGTGTCTGTTCACGTATTTGTTCCATCAATTTTCTTTAGAAACTGCTTGATGTAAAAACTGAAATTGAAATTAAACATATTCATCCGCATTTTCTGCAATAATAAAAACTCAAAAATTTTTATTTTGGAAATTTCATGGAAGGAAAATTTTTGTCTGAAAGGACTAGTTATAAGAGTTTCAAAGATATTTTTTTCTTAATTTTATATGCCACATCTTCAGAGATATATTGAAAAATTTACAAAAAAAAAAGTTAGTTGTTTTCGAAAGTAACCTCTAATTTTTCTGAACAAAAATGTAAGAAAATAATATGGGTTTGTAGAAGCCGACGCAAAGGTCGCAAGAAAGCTATAGCGATGATTACAGATTTCACATTTTTTAAATATTTAAGCAATACATTTACGTTTTTATAGTCTCAAGGCGGATTTTCACAGAAACCGTGCGACGTAGCCAATATATCTTATTAACCCACATTTTTATTTATTTATTTATCTACTTTAATATATCTAAGTGATACATATAGCGTACTAATTGCTACGAGAGCAATCTCTTACAGCCAACTATAACACCCTTCCAACCCCGCTGGACGAACGGCGGGGAATTGAACACGGGTCTCCGCGGTGCGCCGCATCGTTACAGGCCGTATGCCTTGCAATCAACCAAACACACCACGGCGAAGACACATCTTTTAGATACACCTTTTACACACCAATTTTTTTTAAATATTCATATAAGACTTAAAAGTCTTAAAAATATTTTCATCCCATTCATCAATATTTTCTTCCCAATCATTTAAACATCTTATTATGAGGAAAAATATATTACATACTCCATATATTAAGATATTCTAAAAATTATGCATAAATTTGATATACGACCCCTTGTGTCCCAAACTAGTTAACCAAAAAATCATGAAAAAACAGGGTTTGTAAAATCTGACCAGAACATCACAGAAAAATTATAGAAATTATCCTAAATCTTAAAATTATTGAAATATGACTTACATTTTTGCGGCTATAAAATATTTACATACACATATATAATATTTTATAACTTGCAATGTAATTATGTTGTAAAAAATTAGTATTTCTAAATAGTTTAAAAGAAATACTATGTACGTTTAAATGTTTATATGTGCGAAAATGTGTACAGTACGCTTGAAGTGCGGTTTCTGTTCGTGGTTGACAAGTTTTTGTTATACAGTTGTCCTAAAAAATCAAAATATTTTTTTTAACACTTACAGTGGGTAAGTGTTTCTTTTTGTATTATATCAAAGCAATTTTAAACAAAATTGCATGTAGTTTGAACCACGGCAATCCGTGCCGGCTTTCATCTAAACGTTTCAGTATTTATTTACTTAGGTGAGTGCAGGCCTACGTACCACTGTGTTTATAACTTTAACTTGTGTTGTTAGTAAAGGCATTGTTTTTAAAGTGAACATGGCAATGTAATTAGATAGTTTCTAAAAAGAGAATAGATGACGTAAAACATCAATTAAATTGTCCAAAACTTCCCCATAATGGAGAGGTGCTCACAGTTTTATTTTATAATATTCGAGAAGAGACGAATAGGATATTCGTTAACAAAAGAGAAAATCTATCACTTGCGAGTCAATGTATGTTACATTGACTAATTTCCAATAAGAATGTCGTAAATCAACGAATTCGAACGGAAGGATTGGGAGGAAATTATAGAAATTTATTTCCAAAACAAGGTAGCGGATATGGTGACTGCTCATAGGAATGGCGGACTTTTGCATGCTTTGAGTACTCTTACTCTACTTAGTATATTTATTTCTCATGAAATTTAAAAAAAACTCATTGCTGTGCCGAGATTGGGTGATTCTACAAGCAAAAAGCAGGCGCAGACTGTTTGGAAGGTGATCTTAGTTTGAAATCTCAAACACAAAGTGCAAATTCCATGTTGTTGATAGCTTCAAACAGCTCGCATTAATGCTGATTGTGCGCTCCTGGATTAAAAATTTGGCAGAGAAATGCGTATTTTTGCTTGACGCCATCACGTAAACGAATGGTTATTAAAGACGTATTCGACGTGGAATCAAAGAAATGAAAAGGAGTCCAGATATTATATTCTTTAAAAAACAAAGATAATGGGAAAAACGTCGATCTACCTATATGATGTGCTATACAAAAATAGTGCAGTATTTCCTAACCGTATCCGAAATTGACAAATTGCTTGATGTTTGCTGCACTGAACTTATTAATAACATTGTCGGAGACGATTATCGAGAATTGACACAGACATAGAAACAAATTTAATTTAGACCGTCGGGTGTCATGCATAAAGTTCGATGGATGGCCAGAGCCATTTACACCCTAAAATTTCGTTATTCAGTTCGTAGCTAAATTTAAACATGAAGGATAAGAGAACCATTAGATACCTCCTTGTTTATCATGGCTTTAATGCGTTTTATCAGTTAAAACATCCTACAAAGAAACAAAGAATTGTGTTTTTTGAAATCTATCAAAGTTTTCTATGATTTATGGTATTTGATTGACGAAATTGTGGTCTTATCACTTTTTAATGATGAAGTGAACCAAGAAATCAGTATAAAAATAGTTGCAAATTTCGATTAAGAAGATTTATCGACCCATGACAATCGATACAATCCATCGAAGGAAGAACTTCGTGGTTCGTTATATGGTTAGTTTGATATTCTGATATTTATTTAGTTGTTTATTTGTTCACGCAATTTTTAGTTGTTCACGCAGTTTTTAAATATTATTTTTTTTATTTCACAATAGTTCAGGAGGATGAAGAAAAAATTTTTGTTACGTTGCCTGTAAGAACACAAGAAGATATGTCATGACTGTAAAAAGCAAACAATGAAAAGGAAATAGGAACAATGTATATTTTAATGTAATAAATACTCGTAGTTTGAGATATGTTTTAATGATAATAAATACAAAGTTTAAATAAATTCCTATGTTATTTACCAACTGAACACACATTTTAAAATCATTCCATAGTATTCCCAGTGCAAGGTTTTAAGTTCAATTTAGAACTCATCACTGGTTTTCGTTGTCCTATTTCTATAATAAGTTTTATTTATGCACTTGAGGCCAAATAGCAAAAAAATGAAGAGTCTGCCTATCTGGTTTCGCAAGAAAATTCGCTTATGTCCTCGGGGACACACACACATAAATATATGTGTATATATATATATATATATACACACACACACACTCGTATACTTGTATTAAAATATGGTATCACTTTTCAGCGGAAATCTTCTCTTTCTGAAACGGTTATTTCTATTTTGAAAGTCACTTATTCGTAATAATTTCCAGAGCTATAATTACTTCTATTGTTAAAGCTCTAAGTCGGCTAGAATTTCATAAACACGCAAACTATACACTGTTTTTGCACAATTGCTCACTTAGCGACTGTGTGCTTTATTTCAATTAAGCTCGAGTTCTGATTACATAAGCAAATATAACTTGAGTAATTTTACGAATAAATAGCTTTCAGTATAATGTTTAAAAAGAGGATATCTTCTAAAAATAGTACAATAGACTAATTATTTCAAATATATATTTGAAATATATATATATATATCTTGGCTTTGAACAATTTCACGCGTCTACGTCCGTTATTCTACACCTATGTTTGTATGTGCTTACGAGGAAAGGCTGCATGTCACAGTTCTTGACCAATTTTTGTAAACTTTTTTGATGTGAAACATCTAATGGCGCATTAGGATGGGAGTTAAAATGTTCTGATGGCACGACACGTCTTACCAATCGGTCATCTTCGTATCTTGTCGGCTCTTTCCGACTTAACACCTCCCTTTCTATTACATTACACAGACGCTGCGTTACGTGTGTGTTAGTGTATCAGCATTTGTTTTTTTTTACTAATGTTTACAACTTTACCTGCTTATATTGGTATATTTCCTTAAAATGTTTTAAAATGCTAAAAGCTTAAGTTAGCTTAGTTAATTTAAACACCTTTATTAATTTAAAATATTAAGTTACGATAATAGTAAAAGTGATAGTAAAAAAAATATTTAGATGTTTTACATCTGCCAGACGTACCATGACGTCGATTTTTGTTATAACTATAGTAATAAAAACCTATTACCTTTTACAATATTTCAATCATCATATTCATTGAACGTATAAGTTTTTAACTTTTAAACTTATTCTTTTACTTATATGTATACACACACACACACGCGAGCACACACGCACACACGCATACACGCACACACGCACGCATGCACGCACACACGCACACACGCACGCACGCACACACACATAAGACAGTCATCACCGTAGTGTGCTGGGTTGATCACAAGACGTACGGCCTTTGATAGTATCGGTTCATCGCTATCTATCTATAGGTTCTTCAATACACGGCTGGTCTTCGAGGGAGCTGGACTATTGTTCAGGTTGGCTGTAAGAGATTGATTTCGTAGCAATAAGTACACCACGTATATTATTTGTGTACACTGAAGTACATAAACAAATAAATAAATAGTTTCGACTTTATCAATGATCTCATTTTATCTAGGTAATATCCAACATGTTTGAGAAATACGTCTATTGATCAACTTTGATAAATCAAGGGTAGGATAATCCATGTCATGATAATCCAGAGCTTCTAAAATAATAACAGATAATTCATCCTATGTAAACATTGAAGTCAAATGAATTTCATAAAAAACCGATAATTAAACTTTAAACACAAAATCATTTCCCGTACTAAAGACGTATAAGCACTGAAATTGACGAATATTTATGTTGTAACGAATGGGTAATGAATTACTCAGGTGACACGAATCCGTGCGCGACGCACACGTGCGCGTGGGGCGCGACATGCGCAGTGCGCGGCGGGCGAGCGGCGTGCACGTGTCCTCGCTGCGAACCGCGCGCCGCACCCGTTTGCGCTTCTGACGGCAACACCTATGGCGACGAGTGCAAGATGCGCGCACACGCGTGCGCTGCACAACTCGAGATGCGCACGCTGTATAATGGAACATGTGGTAATTGCATCATTTATTATACTTGCTTATTAACGAGGATATAAGTAAAATATCGAGAATCTGATATTGGGAATATGTCTTATGAAGGTTATTTCAATTTCTTTATATTCTTAATGGATTATGAATCATGAAAAACAAATTAAGGTAGCGAATATAGAAAAAAATTGCTCCACATTAAAATACCTAAATTTAATTCCTAATAGAATAAATCTTAAAGCAGTCAATACAAAAAAAACAAGTGTTTTTAGATGAATTGTTCCAACTGTTTTACATGACTTGTTATTTTTTGTACTACGTTTCATAACCATTCTCATTTATGGTACTTCCAGGCGATGAAATTTTGAAAAAGTTTTTAAGTTGGGTGTGAGATTCTTAAGAAATAAGTAAATAAAAAAACAATTTTTTTATCAACGGTCACAAAACTGCAAGGTGATTCAGTTCAATTGCACACTTTTAATTTAAGTTGTAAACTTGTTCATTTCAGTTAAAAACCTGTTTATTTTAGTAATGACAAAAAGATGAATAATTGCTATATTTTATGTTGTTTTTGTCCATTGCTTTATATTTATATCAGTAACGACATATTCCAGTACAGTTTTTAACTAATCGTAAACAAATAATACTCAGGTGAAAACGCGGTCTAAGTAAAATATGATATTTAAAAAAAAAGTGGATTTGTAAAGTCATGTTATTATTCGAATTTAACATCCGAAATAATGACATGATTTTCAAAATTATTTTAATTTTTCAAATGTAACTAATTATTGCACAAACGTTTTTTTAATAGTTTGTTCTTTATTAACACTGGCTTAGTATATTTAATTGTATGTTTCAAAACCGATTATATTACTTTGACATATTTAATAATAATTAAGAAATGTGAGTACATAACGTAGATTTCCTTTGCTTAAAGTTATATTTATACTAAGTCATTGGCCAATTCGAGTCAATAGAAAATCGAAACTCTACGTTCTACCAGAAAACTGTGTCGCAATTATCTAATAAAATTAATAAATCTGTAACTTAGTTTAGAATTGTGCGAAAGATATACTCGTAAATTAACTTATACATCTACTGTACATGAACTCATTTCCATCTTATTTTTCAAAATTGAACTTGGTTTGCACGATCATCAGTGGACTTGTGCATGTGCGACCTTTTGTCTACTCCTTTTTACTGATAGATAAGATAAGAATAATAGAATCACAAACAAATTTGTAATAATTTTTCTTGGATGTAAAATAATAATTCCAATATTTGGTTAGCTTTATTATTTATTTTTTGTTTAACTCCAAACCTAATATATATTTTACAATGTTTATCAGTGACTCATTTTTCATATTGCTCGTAAGGTTATTGGAGATATAAAAAACGGATTATAGTTTTAAATAAATTACATAACTATAATAGCAACAATCACACTAACGCATTAATAGCACAAAAAGCTATTTATGACTCTCCCATATATGAAAAATAATAAATAAGTTCTAATGATCGAACATATAAGGAGACACATTTTGAAACGATGATTTTAACCTGTTTGTATCTTATTTGACATTAAACTCACTCGTCTTATATTCATATAAATATGGAGTTATTAAAAATTATGCGGACATTCCCACAGATTCGTGCGAAGACAAAGAGTGCTTGCACTACGCCGAATGCCGACTCGACCCAATCTCGGTGCGCGCTAGTTGCGTCTGCAAGGATAACTGTCCCGAAGCAGTTACGGTAAGACTTTCAACATCAGTTGATAAAGTTATCAATATAGCAATTATATGAATTGCAGGGAGTGGTTGCCCTTAATAATTTAAAATATTGTTGTGCAATATTCCATTATTGCCTCCATGATATATACATATATACATATATATATATATATATATATATATATATATATATATATATATATTTATATATATATATATATATATATATATATATAAATTTATATATATATATATACATATATTGAAATAAATTCATTATTTAAGGGCTAACAAGTCCCTTAAATAATGAAAAAAAATATGTTAAGTACGAGTAGAACACCATACATAATAAAATACACATAAATGTTTAAATACTTAAGGTCGCATGTTACCTCTATTAAACTATTTACAAGTCTCAATATCGTTTTTCAGCACCGACGAGTCTTACGCCTGTGAAAATTTAGTAGGCAATATATTCACAAAGTGGTATTGATAATATTACATTGTATTTACCCTTTCATATTTAAAGTGTTACGTAGATAAAAATGTGTGCAGAATCACAGTAGTGCGAGTTTTGCTTGTATATAAAAGATTGTCTTTTAATTCAACGTTAAATATTTTCTTTATGGCACTTTTCTTTATGTTCGTCATGACATTTTCTTTATAGTCGTGGGCAAAGTTCTAGATATGTACGATTTCCATCAATTCCCTACTTAATTCGTTTTCATTAATTTTTAGTAATTAATTTTTTTTCTGTTGCTGCGAAAACAATTGCTTTTTTACTCAATTAAAAATTAATTGTCTCTTTTTAGTAATTTCATCTCACAAAGAAATTATTTTTTATTTCCAATGACCATTTTTGTGCACTTTTACTCTACCTCCGCAGTAAATCGCAACCAGTTGGCCTGACACCCAACAAAAATGTTGGTACTTTTCCTTATTACAAGTAACACAATGAAAACAATTTTGGTCGTACTCTCGATCTTTTTTAATTTCCTTCTTTATCTTTTAATCTGAAGAAAAATAGTATCATAAAATATAGAAAACTAGAGTTATATGAAAGCAAATTATTCCTTGACTATTTTTTAGAATAGAAAAATCAAATGAAAAAACCAAGAAAAAAAATTGCATCGTTGTACCCGTTGTAATACCTTGGCTGAGTGAGTAGCGAATAGTGTACGTATATACCTGGGTAAATATGAATTTGAAACGGGTGACGACTACGGGCCCATAATTAGATGTAATACTTAAAGAAATAGGCAATAATTCTGTCACACTGTCATAGTTAAAAGGAAATAACAAATAACAAACTGGCTGATTGAAACAAAGCGCCATCCCGCCCTAGTACAGACTTGATTGATTAACTAGTTCGATCGCAACTGATAATGACTACAATGCGATAAAAAAGGCTGTCACTGCTTAATCATTGTCAATTGTTGATATTTGGTCTAGTAAGCGATTGTTACAAAGTTAACTTGATCAATGCAGGAATCGTTAACCAGCTGATTTAAAAAAAAGTCTAAAATTAGTTCTGCCTTACTGCTTTTTTTAACGCAAAATATTTTCTTTAGAGCTTTTATGCGTAAAATTCCATTTTGATTGATTCCAATATTGATTGATGTACGTAAACCATCAAATGGACTAATCCCCAATTTGTGCTGGTGTAAATTCTTAACAAAATAAATGTTAATTTTCAAAATATACTGAAAAATTCCAAAAAAGTACCGTCATCGAAATGTGCTATTTTAATTATAATATTATATTATATTATAATAGTATATCAATTTTTTAAGAAAACCAAAAACATTTCCTTGTGGTTCCAGAATTTTCTAAGGCTTTTTAACAACTTCATTGTTGGTTATTCGAAAAAGCCTATATTAAAAATATTCATGCTTACAGCTTTACGTACATTTTTTTAATAACCAAAAGATTGTATTCTGTGGAATTTTATTTTTAAAAGATTTTATTGGCTATTAATAAATGGTGTAAACTACCGGGCGTTGAATAAACTTACATGGTGCACGCTAGTACGCATGTTTACCCATGTAATAAGTATTGATAGTCTGTTTTTTCATAAATTTCATAATTATGTTCCCATCAATATATGACCGAAATTATATAAATAATAAATTTTTTAATAATAAATTTTTGTTGCAATAAATTTTTATAATATTCAATAAATTTAAGTCTTGATTCTTTTCGAACTATAAAACATTTTTTTATCACAACAGATTTTAATTTCAATCAAGTTATTTTTATTAGTATTCTTACTATCAATAGGAAAAAATCAAAATCCATAAATTTTTATCAGTTAAACGTTTTCTGAATAGGTCAAAATTCAAATTTTACGATGTAACTCCCATGAAGTGTAGACATTCTCCAAACCTATAGGAAAAAATTACTATTCCTTCTTTGTCTTATTTTTCCTATATTTTACATTTGTATAATAATCATTGTTAATGTCAATAGGATGATTCGGTTT
Organism: Druceiella hillmani; assembly: GCA_039881145.1. Lineage (NCBI taxonomy): Eukaryota > Metazoa > Arthropoda > Insecta > Lepidoptera > Hepialidae > Druceiella > Druceiella hillmani. Next base: position 103,681,240 of record JAYKKI010000001.1, on the reverse strand, counting down.
GTGGTAGTGATGGCGCTACTTATGCGAGCGAGTGCCACCTGCAGGCTGCAGCTTGTCTGCAACAGCGCGACATAGAGCTCCTGTTTCGTGGTGACTGTTGTAAGTATAACATTCTAGAAATATTTTTCATCCACTATATAAAGGTATAGGGCGAAATAATAATCTATGGTCGAAACATATAACACAGAATTATATTCAAATACAGAATTCATTTGGTGGCCTTTTTAGGATTCTTGGGGTTTTCAGGGTTCTATACGAGTACCTCAAAAGGACAATGGAATCCTTATAACCTCACTCACGTGTTTATCTCTCCATTCGTCAAAGCCGTTTTCCGTTTTCCACTTAACGTAGACACACATCACAGTAATAAAACAAGTTAACCGGCACAAATCTCTATAGTCAACATTAAAAAATATTTATTTGGAAATTTAGGGAAGAGGAGCAAATAATTATTTTGAATATATTTTTTTACATATGTTTCAATATATCTCTGAATTATAAAAAGAATATTTTGAAACTATTTTAAATAACTCTGGCAAATGATACCTCAATCTATACCAATATATATATGTATATATATATATATATATATATATATATATATATATATATATATATATATATATATATATACATATATATATATATATGCATTACATTTTTTTAGCACGAACAATCAAACTTGGATGACCAAAATTATGGAATTCTAAAAACAATGTATTTGATTTTTTTGAGAGAGCCGTGTAAGTTGTCGTAAAATGTTTCTATTAATTCAAAAGACTTACCATTTATTTCTACTTAACTACCAAAAAATTAACAATCAGACTTAATTTGGAGCCGTGCCTCCCAAAAGACTGAGCCTACTACAGAGTTTTAATAATATAGAGGTGTCCCTGACTTACAGGAATATATAGGATATTATTGAAAACGTATTATACTAAAAGCAAAAGAAATAATATAAAGGATATGAAAATGCTTTTCTCCGATTTTAAATCTCTTTTGACATATTTCTTTTCAGACTTATTCGGCCTTCATGTCTCATTCGACCTCTTTAACGTGAGTGATTTATGGACTTCATTTTTAGTCTATATTCGATAATAACAAAAAGTTATAGGTTAGGATTCCAAGCAAAAAAATTATTATAAAATCTTAGAACCCCCCTGGGCTAGTACATACTACTTGCAAATTGATTTACTAAGACACAAATCTCACCCACAGCATTATGCCAAGATGTAAAATGCGCGTGGGGCGGCCGATGTGAAGCCGGTGAGTGTGTGTGCCCGACGGATTGCACGGACGCCGCTGCCGAGCCAGTTTGCGCCAACACTATGCAGACTTTCGCCAGCGAGTGTGAGTTACAGCGAGCTGCATGCGAACTAGCACGCGGGGCGCTACGCGTAGTCTTCTATGGAGACTGTAAGGAGCGTTTTGCTGTCGCCGGGCCTCCTTTGCCCATAAGTAAGTTCATGTTTTTATGTTGGCCATCTTTTAAGAAGAATTTAAAAATATCAATTAATTCCCACGCTATTTTAAATGACACAGGCCATTACTTCCCCTTATTAAGATATCTTAAATATTTGATAAATGTAAGGCATGTACAGAAGCTATTCTCCTCAAAATTCTACATTATCCATCAATCTATAAAAGCACTTACTTTCATATATTTTACACCTTTTACTTATTCATCTACCTTTATTACGTACGTGTTGGAAAATGTTTTCTATTTATTCATTTTTAGAGTGTCATACCTCAAAATAAAAAAGAGAACCTTTATAAAATCACGTGTTCTGTTACTTGTATGTCTGTGACAACAGTTTTTCTCAAAAACCTTGAAGTTCGACATAGTGGTAAAGCTATGTCGAGCTCACTAAAGCTATGTCAGACTCGCATATATCACAATTATTAGCATTCGATGGTATTTATATGGAAATGTTGGTGGGAGTAAACAAAATATTCGATTTTTTAAATTTAATTTATCATCTAGAGTATCAATTGAAAGACAAATTTACAAGGATTTTAAAAATGTTTTCTTCAAAATTTTACCAAAACATATAATCTTCTCTAACCTCTCCCTCCTACCTTGGAACCTTACCACCGAGTCAAATAAACTGCTGAAGTCAAATCTATAAAAATATCGTTGATAGAAATTTACAGGAAAATTTATTACTTTGTCAAGAGAAATGTTATTATTTTGAAATAGTTTAATATAAATACAATGTACTCTTATATATTTGTATGCGCCTAAGTGTGTACATGAACCCAGTAGTGCAAATTCCACATATACTATATATATATATATATATATATATATATATATATATATATATATATATATATTTACGTGTAGATCAACTCCGTGAACCTTGTTAATTACTTAACTTTTTATATTATTCTATAAATCACCTAGTTATATTATAATTACAAACTATGTTTACGGTAATTTTTAGTGACTATTTATTTTATTTAAGGGGATTTTATGCGACGATATAATTAACGATCTGCATAACTTTGTAAGTTTTATGGAGCAAGAAAGTAACAACTGTTTTTTTGCGATGGTTGTATGGATTATCCATTTTCTATATTCATTATATTGTTGATGCTCTTGGAAATGGATATGTGTAACGATAAATTTAAACTCTGACTGAATGCAATATAATATGCCCCTCAATTTATTAAACCTAAGTACATTCAACTCAGCCATATTTATTCAAACAATATTTTTTATAAACAATATTATAAAGTGCTCATATTTGATATAATTACAAATACCCAACTGATTCCTTGGACTTAATCGAAAATAATTTCATTCGACTTCTTGTTCACAACTGTGAAGCTGTGTAACTGTGAAGTACAGACCGAAATTCTGAGGATAAAAAAACGAGTAAACACTCTCTAAAACGCCTGAGCTGCTTCCACAAAATATTAACAAGTTAACTTTATAATTACGTACAAAAATCCCCTGATGAATATTTACACGGGATTGCTCTTTGTGGCAATAAATATTAGAAAAAAGATCACGTACTTGATTTTGTAGGGGATGGATCTTGGTACGGGATCGAACGTTTTGGGAATTAAGGGGGGTCTCATGTTTAGCAGTGCACCCGATAATTATGATGAATCTCATGACTAATTAAAAATTACCACTATAGGCAAAGATTCCAAATTTATTACCGGATTATAACAAAGCCCTTCCAGGTACCAATAACACCCCCCCCTCATAAAAAAGAAAGGACCTTCGAGGATTCCCTAATAGCGTGACGTATCCACCATCACACGGTTTCACTCAACATGGTTAGAGACTATTCCCTTGCAAGAATTCATGTAATTCCTCTACTTTTCGAAGATGTATTTATAGAACGCTTTATGTGATTCAAAATTCAATATGTGTAATAATCGGGATTAAAATAGGCCTTCTTAAACTACATAGAAACACTGCGGAAGAATAGCCCGATAGCATCCTCAATGTTAAAAATGCATCTCTTTCCAGGGTTAAGCAATTTTTCTACTTGACACTCAAAGTTTAACGATAGGTGAGAGCAGAGGACAGCTTATCGCGGATACTGATTTCTTTGATGATGCAACTGATAATCCGATAAATATCCTAAGAGATTTATAGCATGCACAGCTTACATACCACGCTCTAGAGCTACAATACGTTTTTCATCTGTACCTTTTAGGATTCAGGTCTCACAAACAGAAAAATTTTGAAGTATCTTATAATCGTAGAAAAATATGGATGTGTACAAGGTTGATTTAGGTCTTCCGTCATATATTTTTGTTTGTCCATATCTTTGTTAGTTGCGAGATATGCTTCACGGCCGTAATATGGCAACGACTATTATGTCTTACTTAATACTTTTTCAGGTATATTTTATTTCTTTGCTACCTCATGTTTTTTAAGTAATAATAGCTCAAACTCTTTCTCAGCGTTATTTTTTTTTTAAGTAGAATTTAAATAACAACTTACGTTTTAAACAAAGTTGCAATAATTTATTTACATGTCTAAATATTAATCTAAAATCGATAAAATACAACAAAAATTTCTTATATAGCCCTGGACAATTTTCAATCGCCTCTCAGGCCATATTATAGAAAAAAGTTAATATATTACATCATCCCAACATAGAGTTAAACAATGCTAATGTACTAGCTACTGCCGATTGTGAGCGGATTACATTAACTAATTAACAACTTCAAACATCTATTAGGCGTGTTTTCGGTAGAAAATGAATTACCAGTTAATGACTTGTTAATTTTCTAAGTATTTAAGATTAAATATCCTGCCAGGGCCAGGTTCAATTCTATTACGTTAGAAATATTTTCATTATTAAAATGTATTAATATTGTACTTATGTATATGTAAAAGTAACAAATCGAATCACTTTTTCTATATAAATATTTTATACAAAGTTTTAGGAGACACAAGACACGGACTTGAATATAACTTATTTCCCGTCTACTGAATTTATGAAGATTGAATATAGTCGATTATTAAATAAATTTATTTTTAATATAGTTATTTAAATAAAATTTTAATTTCTTCAATAATATGGCCGTTACCGTAGAGGCGATTGAAAATTATACATGGCTATATAAGAATTTTTTATTGTATTTTTATCGATATCAGATTAACATTTGGACATGTAAATAAATTATTGCAACTTTGTTTGAAACATAAGTTGTTATTTAAATTCTACTTAAAAAAATTAAAGAAACACTCAGAAAGAGTTCGAGCTATTATTTATTTTTTATAAAATATGAAGTTTTTAACAATGGTCTTAATTTTTTTGTTTATATTTTATAAATTTATAAATAATTGTTAGTTTTATTGTACTCTTTTTTTTAAATATCTCTATTCGATTTAATGTAACTCATTAACAACTGCATATTTGTGTTGCTTGATACTAACAACTACTAACAAAATCTCTCCTCTCCATGTGGACGCAGCCTCAACACTAGCCCCTCTTACTTTCGCTGAGCACAACCACATCATATCAAACACAACTTCACTCCAAATAACGGTAACGGATGAACCGACGCACGGCTCCCTCGAGCACTCTGCTTGCGCTGATATCCACTGCGACTTCGATGCCACGTGTGAGCTTGGACCGGACCGCTACCCGCGATGCACGTGCGTCTTCGACTGTGAACCCGGAGATGAAGGAATCTTCCCCGTGTGCGCTTCCGACTTTAAGATCTACGGTTCGATGTGCGAGATGCGCAGAGAGGGCTGTCATAAACAAGTCGAGCTTAGGTTGAGGCCACTCGAGCTGTGCAGAGGTGATATTGAATTACAGATCTTGGTATAGATCAGACGTTATAAAGTAGTTTGTGCAGCATCTAGCAGTACAGTTTGATGCGACTAGCTACATTGGCGTAGTGAGTTGTTTTATAACTCCCACAAGCTTAGTATATTGATACTAAATATTTATTTATGGAATTCTTCAATGGTGAAACTTTTTGATTTCGGTTGCAGGTTCAAATGTTTAATCTACACTACACATGCGTAAAGATACTTTGAAATAGTAACATAAAAGTGGGAATAGAAATGACAAGGTTTAACATATTTTACCTCAACAAATATTCATGTCAATAACATTCAGTGGCTTTGTAAAAATGACAGAAATGTGGCGAATAATCTGTAAGACGTCACGCGACGCCCGGTGTACTTATACTGTATGACCTTTGCGATGAGGTTAAAGTAATATATCGCGAGAATGAGATAAAACACAGAGAAAATTATTTATTATAACAGTCTTGTTCTATACTCAAGAATCTATAGAATTTAACAACGCATATATATATATATATATATATATATATATATATATATATATATTAAAAGGAAAAAAATTATAAAATATTTTTCATTACTAGCCTTTATATAACATTATGGTTACAGATCTTATTTCATTCACTGCTCTTTCCGGGTTGTCAATCACTGAATTTCTTTTTCCTTTATATGGGTTAAAATACCAAGTTTTTTAATAAATACATATTCCATTTCTATAATTATATTTGATAAGTTTCCGGTAATTAAGATGTGAAATAAAATATTAATTTAAACAGGCATGGAGGTGCGAGCTTGTGCTGGTGGCGGTAGTCCTGTGGTTGACCCAGCTACTGGCGCCGCCATGGATTGCGGTAGTGGACCCCACCGGCGTGACTGTCCACTTGGCAGTTATTGCCATCACGGGCTGGACGCTGCTCGGTGCTGCACGAAAAGTATGTTACTGTCACTCTTCATATTCTTAAGACGCTTAAAAATGATTCTCAACGTTTTTTGACTTCATAGTCCGAAAATAATATTACAACACTTCCTTCCTTTCTTACGTAAATCCAATTAATATTTTAATTGTTAAAATAACTCTGCACATCGCAAATACATGCAAATGCTTTGAGTTTCAAAAATAAAATCATTCTGTGCAAATTTTAGAACGTGGGAAAGCTTGTTTCCTGTACATCATTTGATTTATACGTTTTGAGAATATAAATTTTTATCTATTCTATGTTAATTACATGCATTTCTAAATAAAAAAAATATTACTTTTGAATTAATATTTCATTGATCCATGAAAGTAATAAAATAAAATGATTTTCTAAGGAAATATTAATAGATAAGCACGAATTACATTAGAGTCTGTTTGTATATATACACGTACTAACGGGAAAACACAGATAATTACGCACTTACGTACGTAATTATCTGTGTTTTCCCAGAGCTTATCATAACTCTGAACGGAGCGTCACATTATCTACGGTCCTTTTGTTTCTTTGATTGTACTCAGTGAAATGAACAAAAAGAGAAAATCGACCTCGGAAATCCGTCCCACCCTTGACTTATGCTACCGAAAAGTTTAATACTACGTGTATGTCCTGCAAAAACTAATTCCTTTGGAACGGAAAAAATCGCAAGTTAATCGTATTGGTCCATAGATAGCATCAGTTGATTTTATTATGATCGGCAAAGTTTTTCCGGAAGTAGAAGTAAAAACTGAATTGTTTTTTGCTAACTGGATCACTTATTGTATAGTAAACTAGTTCAATCGAACTATTGAATATATTTGGCGTTAATTTTGTAGAAATGCATTATTCACAATTAAATGAAACTACTTGATATAGTATAATTTCTACTTTCTTTAAGTTCTTTACTACAACCTTGGACCTATCTTTGCTAATAGCTCACTTGAAGATGTTGTAATACAACGAAACCTAGGTTGTGGTAAAGAACTTAAAGAAAGTGGAAATAATACTACATCACGTAGTTTTATTTAATTGTCAAACGAACTAGTTCTTGTCAAAAAAATTGGTCCACTTAATTTTGTTTTTGTTTAAAGACAGAATTTATTTTAAATTTAGGTTTAAAACGTTGCTAAATTTTAATGAAAATTCTGTCTGGATTCACTACAGATCGCTCGGTTAAGAATTTAAAAAAAATTAAATAATCTCACTAATATCTTAAATACTGCTGAAACTTTGGACTCCTATTTAGAAGTCATTGAGTTTTTTGATACTAAGAAATAAAAATATTATGGAGACTACACCCACGGGTGACTTTTTGATAGTATTTTAAAAATAGTAAATACTATTTCCTAAGCACTTTTTGAACATTGTAGTTTTCTATATAATTTTAATAAATATCTAGAAGTTATTAACAATTTCGACTGTACACCGATTTCCTTATATTTTTTGAAAAGCACTTCTAGAATTTATTTTATCTTTTAATTCATTAATTAAAACAAGGATCGATATTTATTACCCATATTTTTATTATCTCGAGTCTTTTCAGCCAAATCATCGTGACATTTTTTGAAAAATAGTCTTTTTTTTACAAAAAGTCTTAATTTGAACTTAGCAACATGCAAAATACTTTTAAGTAGTGCAGTAGAAAAATGACTAAATGAGAAAATAAAATCAACTGTACAGTAAATGCTGATACATTTTTGGTCTATTTTGACCTTACTAAAAAACCTTTAGTTATAAACAACAAGTTTATTGTAAGTGTCATTGCAGTATCGTTTGCGACAAAAGTTACAGAGCATTGCATTAGTTTTTTGTTTATTTCATAAATGAAGTTGGTGGAACTAATTTTTTGCGTTGTTTAATTATTTTTTTCTATCATGCATCGTAAATGTATCGCACCCTTATCTCACACTTACTTTGCCATTTAAGTGAAAAACCAATATTTCGTGATATTTTGCCTTTATATATTATGCCTTTATATTTGCAATAGTAATAATGTACACTACATTAATACTGCTGCATTGGTACTTTCCACTAAATAACAATTATTTGCTTAATATAAATATAAGAAGGAAAGAGGAAAACGTTTTAAATAAATAACGTTCCCTTGTGAAATTTCTTTTCCACACGTTAATTTAATAGGAACCAGTTGGTATGTCGATCACACTTATTTTTTAATTTTTATTCACTTGCTACTTTTCACTTTTATTTGTATTTGTAAACAAGAGTTTTTATATACATTATTTCCATCTACATTCGAAAATAAATTTGATAACAAGAATAATTCTCTCCTTATAGCAATGTTTTGCAATGTTTTTTTATTCATTAGCGAGACAAGGAATCCTCAAATTTTTGTCATATCCGTCCGTCATAAGTTGATAAATTTCTACAGTTTTGAAACTAAATACAGGAAATTTTGCACGTAAATAAATATTTCTTATTATAATATAAATATTTATAACAAGATCTCAATTAATAGGAAGCAACATATGAATTCTTCTTCCAATACACCTCACATACTTTTAAAAGGAGAGTGACGTTTTTTCTGGTACATCATTGGTTTGGTTTTTTTTAAAACCAAAATTTTATTTTGTTCACTACTTTTCATTTTTAAGCTCTATTAGCAAAATATTAAGCTCAGAACTAGCGCGCGATATGTACCTATACTCTACAATGATTTAACTATGAGTTTGAACGTTTAAATAGAATTATTTCAGTTAATTGGCATCAATAACTAAAAGATGTCGATGGTTATTAAATCCTACTTTGTACGTATAATACAAAATTGGCTATTTTTTTTTAAACTCTCAGTCCATATTTAATGATTCAAGGTATTTTAATTTTGACTTGCTAATACAGTTTTTTTCAGTTGGAAACAAAATGTTATAATACTAAGTCCATAATATGTCATAGATAAGATATACTCTAATGACTTGCTAGACATATTAAAATTGTAGGTAAAATGTTTAAAGTTATTTCATTAATTCCCAACTCAGGTCATAGTTTTAAATCTATATCGCACGTAGACTATATGCGTGTATATAACCATTAAAACTTTTATTTACTAGTTTAAATTGAAACGATCCATTATCCTCGGTGGCAGAGGATATTTATTGTATTTCAATGGATTGTATGTATTTCTCTATAGGTGTTAAACACATATGTTTGAAACGATTTAAATTTCACACCTTTTTCCAATAATAGTTTTTTCTCTAAATTTATTTAAAATTGTGTTTTCATTTTATGCACTGATCGTATATAGTTCTCTGCAATAATTTTTTCATCTATTAAAAACTAACGAACAAGTTCTTTAAAAGTCTTAAACGTTCGCAAACAACAAAATTATTGCAGTTTAAAATGCAAAATAAACAACAACTAATAAATAAAAATTAAATCACGTATCACTTCAAATGAAACGTAAAATGAACTATGAAACTTCATGAATTAGGAATCCTCATAAATTCCTAATGATGGCATCCTTAAAGCGGTCAAGAGAGTAAAAAAAGCGGCTCTCGTTACTTTGTATTGATAAATATAGTACGCGAAAAAATGGAGACGCTGCAGGATGTTCATGCGCACTCTAAGCAGACGAAATAAATTTTAACTTCATCATCTCTGATAACAGTGAGGAGCATAAAGCTTTATCAACCTAAGATCGATGGGTCATCAATATTTTTATTTAATACTTCAAAAAAATCATGATTAAAATGAATTCGGGTCGAAAATGAACCAACATCAATTAAAAATCTAAACGAAATTAATTATAGCAACCGTACATTTTAGTTCTATATAAATCTATTAAACTTTATTAGTATTTTCTCCAACATAAGTTACTTCATGTGGAGGCTAGACGACTGCATTTTGTTTCAATAAATACGAGAGTCGCATATCGTCTTGCTTTTTACTTATAGCATTGACTCCAATTGTTAACAGATCACATTAATATCCCATCAGTATTGGAATTGATATAATTTCTTCATGCCGAACTATAATGCAAAAGTACGAAGAAATCGATATTTTATGTCCTGCACTTTTTGACATTTGTTTGAATTTTCCGCAAGCTTAATTGATTTAATAGGATACATAGCCTACCTCGCTGTATACTTCTGTTTTCCTGTCGACTTTCGAGAAGATCGCCATATATTTGAAAAGTTCATGGACGGTTCTTCATTTGATCAATTTATTTGTATTTAAATTCACTGTTTTTAATACTGTTTTATATATTTACCTGATACATAATATATGGTTTTGTTTTTATTTTTGATTGACTAGCCCAACATAGTGATAATAAGCTGTAAGTTGAGAAAGGATTTTACTAATAAATAAATAAATAAGTCATTTTTATTCTATATTTAACCATTCCTTAGATGGTGTTATCATTATAGTCCTATCTGGATCTCCCTCGTGACATAATTCATCCAAAAGTCACAAAGACGGATTGAACAAAAAGGCAACCTAACTCAACTCCGTCCAATGCCAGTGTTGTCACAGCGACCGTGTTTTTGTCACTTATTCATTTGACCTTATCTTCTGTTTCTTCCTCGACACCTGCAGCAGTAAAATATCATCGTAATTTAGTCAATACGAAGCGGCAAATTCTTTACGGCACTCAATTTTGTCTGTTCCCGTACGCGATGCCTGGGCGGCGACATCACGATCGCTGAAGCTGAAGAGGGTTCGGTCCCGCCCGACCCACGTCACCTTCAGTAAGAGATAAACGCGTCTTTCCCCGTATTGCGCTCCGCACGCCACAGTCCGCCTCCAGTAGTGGCCCCTTGCCAGAGATGTAATCTTTTCAGAGAAAATTGTCCCATTATTGATGGTCTAGTACACTGAATTAAACGTAATTAATTAAACTGAAAATCTCTGTTTATTTAAAGTTATTCAACTTTTAAATAACAACTTAGCGTAGCGTAATATAAAATTTGAAACTCTGTTCATAAAAAGATAGGAGTCTTTTCATATTAGATGTTATGCGGCAGTGGTAGCTGCAATTTATTTTTTAAGTAGCTCTATCCTCATGTTTCCTAAGGTTCCTAAGGTATCAGCGTATGGATGTTTAATGAGCAGGTTAGAATATTTTTATATGCTTACATAACAAAACGTTTTCTTTAATCATCACGAAATGTTTACTATTAAATCTTAGAATAATGATGATTTCAATAGTTGTGTAACTATTTCAAATATTTCATTAATTGTACGTCCTTATTTAGGTAATGATTATGGACTTACGAGACTTTTTTTATTTTGTACCCACGTATATTAAATATCTAAATTGATGTTGCATAGTCATGACCAGAGTTAGGAATTAATTAAATATTACTAAAATCATATAAATATTTGGGTGTAAGTGTATATAGGCACGTGCATGTATGTATGCGTATGTGTGTGTTTGTTTATCTTTGCGTGTAGGCTTGTGAGTTTATGTGTATACAAGCGTACATATACACATAAACTCACAAACATTATGTGCATGCATAGGCATTCATCACGTGTATTAAATATTTAAATTGATGCTGCATAGTCATGACCAGAGTTAGGAATTAATTAAATATTACTAAAATCATATAAATATTTGGGTGTAAGTGTATATAGGCACGTGCATGTATGTATGCGTATGTGTGTGTTTGTTTATCTTTGCGTGTAGGTTTGTGAGTTTATGTGTATACAAGCGTACATATACACATAAACTCACAAACATTATGTGCATCCATAGTCATTCATCACGTGTATTAAATATCTAAATTGATGCTGCATAGTCATGACCAGAGTTAGGAATTAATTAAATATTACTAAAATCATATAAATATTTGGGTGTAAGTGTATATAGGCACGTGTATGTATGTTTGTGTATGTGTGTGTTTGTTTATCTTTGCGTGTAGGTTTGTGAGTTTATGTGTATACAAGCATACATATACATATAAACTCACAAACATTATGTGCATGCATAGTCATTCATCACGTGTATTAAATATCTAAATTGATGCTGAATAGTCATGACCAGAATTAGGAATAGGATGTATGTATGTGTATGAGTGTGTTTGTTTATCTTTGTGAGTTTATGTGTATACAAGCGTACATAGAGAAATCCATGGTTTCAAGTCATCCAGTTCAGTCCAATTTTCAAAATTTACAGCTGATGTAAAAAAAACTTTCACAGAAAATTGTTAGCCGAAGGTTATTTCTTATCTTACATGTTTGTTGAAATTTTATTATTACAATAACTTTTTTATCATGTCCTCAACATTTTTGATGAACTCACCATAATCAAAAATGGAAAGTTAGATGTAGTTATTTTTTACATATACGCTTGTGGGAATCATTTTAGGTGGGTCAAATAATATTTGGGTTTACTTCACTTACTGAAATAGAAAATAGGCGTAAACAATAAAAAAGTATAAAGACATTGCTTTCGTAAAAAAAATATAATGACTTAGTCTTTAAATCAAACGTCTCATATGTAAACTGCTCTACCAGAGTTTAATATAATATAATATCTACAGAGTATAATATATCTGGCTGAAATGATGGTTACTTTTTATATGCTCTTATTTATTACCCTAGTAGCATATGCTCCTATATATTTGTATACGCCGTGTCTTTGGTACGATAAACAATGAATGTAATAGGTATATAATCTCATAGCCCAAATTATCTTAGTGGCAAATTAAAAATAAAATCCTCATAGCCCAAATTATCTTAGTGGCAAATTTAACGATTTGTCTACTCACGGCCTTGGGCTGCGATCTGGAAGTTCACACACCCTACTTATTCCTAAACATACCTCTACCACTTACGAAGAATCCTTCACTGCCCAAGCAGTTAATCACCTGGATCCTGACATCAGGAAAATCACGTCTATAAATATTTTCAAAGATCGAGTGCAAAAGTCCTGCATCTCTTGAAACTTTTTCCTTTGTGTCCTCGCCCTTTGCTGTCTTTCCCATCCCAAATCATGTCAATATTTTGTTTTCTTTCTTAATTTACTTTCGTATTTTTTTTGTCTAATGTGCTATTAGGAATTTTCATTGTAAAATCTCTTACGGTCTACCAACTAAATTTCAATACAAATTGTTATGGTTGACTGGAAGAGATTGCTCATTTAGCAATAAGTCCGCCATATGTACTATACATAAAAGTTAGTAATAAATAAATAATAAAAATAAATAAATATATAATAAGTATAAAAAAACATTATATTTATTTTTATCAAAAATATTTGAGTTTTTATTATTAACGTAAGACAAATATTGAAACGACGTATAATATTTCGAGAAAGTTCTAAGCCAAATAAATTTTGCAATACTTTAAACGTAATACAAAAATATTTTTAAAAAAATCTTGTCCATCAAACAACCCTTCAAGTCTATGACAGCCAGTATATAATGGCACCAAACAAATTGAGAATAATCGCCGTTTATAGAATGAAATACAATAATAGATAATTACAATAGTTATTTTACTCAAAATTACTCGAAATTTAATACATTATGTAAATGTTTCAATATAACATGAACATAATATATTAGATTTCGAGTAATTTTGAGTAAAAGAGATATTGTAATGATCTAAACATTACACAAAAATATTTTAAACATAAAATCTTTTGGTATCAATAGTTACAGCCAAAATGGCAGCGAACAAAATTGGAAAAGATCACCGTTCATAAAATGAAATACAATAAAACATTAATATAAATTATTACATTCGGAGTAATTCTGAGCCAAATAAATATTGTTATGCTTTAAATGTAACATAAAAATATTTTAAACGTAAAGTTTTGTGTATCAAACGATCCTTTAAATTTATGGCATTCAGTCTAAAATGGTACGGAACAAAATTGGAAAAGATCACCATTCATAGAATGAAATACATAAAAATATTTAAAACATAAAATCTGTTCTTAACATTCCTTTACACCTGTGGCAGTCAGTCTAAAATGGCACCAAACAAGATTGGGAAAGATCGCCGTTCACCAAATGAAATACAATAAAAATATTAACATAACCTATTACATGTCGAGTAACTCTAAGCCAAAGGAATATTTCAGTATTCCGAATGTAACACAAAAATATTTTAAACATAAAATCTTGTTTATCAAACGGTCTTTTAAATCTCTGGCAGCGAGTCTAAAATGGCCCCGAACAAAATTGGAAAAAGCTGCCGTTCGTAAAATGAAATACAATAAAAACCTTTCAAATATTATCTGCCAGTTACAGCCGCTTTTTCGGTTTTCTATACCTGAGAGAAATTTCATATTAAAACTTTATCTCTCCGTCGTATTTTCCAGGACGAAAATGATATGAGCTACTAACTTGACATTTGATATATGAACCTGTTAAGTTCAACAAAAATAAATCATGCTAATACAATTCGGGCATATGATGAAGCTCAGATTGTGACACGTTTCAAATATATGACATCTATTTATATATATAACCCTCATATCTTTTCCCGTCCAACTAATTAAATATCTCTTCGACTCACTTTTATATAATATTACGTAGCAGGGTAAAGTTTCCTCGTTTAAAATGAAATATATATTTCAAATCGCACTTTTAATCCAAAGCCGATACTACGTTTAAGTTCAAATAAGATTAGTGATAGAAAGGATATTTTATTATTAAATTCTTTTGACTTTTTTGCTAAAATTGATGATTTTTTAGGTATTGAAAGGACTGAAAAATAACAAATAATTAGTATATGTACCCTTTTTAATTTATCCGTCAAGTCATTTTGTTACTTTTTCTTCAAGGATATTTTCGTACCATAATTTTTTTATTCCGGACACGGAAAGAGCGATAACTTCCTTCGAAAAGGGTGTGGAAATGATATCTAAGGAAAAGTGGGAACTACTTTCCTCACTTGTTCCGTCGAAAGAAACTAAGCACAGATTACCACAGAGATGATATTGAAAAACAATAAATAAATTACAAATTTGCTAATTGTTTCCATTTCTGATATTATAAAACTTTCAATGTTAACTTTTATAGCATAACATTTTCATTTGAAATAAGTTTCAATAAATTCACAATTAAATGAAACTAGCAAAGAGGTGGGATATTAGCAAAGAAAGAAGATCTTTGCTAATATCCCACCTGAAGATGTTGTAATACAACGAAACCTAGGTCGTGGTTAAAGAAATTAAAGAAAGTAGAAATAATACTACATCACGTAGTTTCATTTAATTGTGAATAATGAATTTCTACAAAATTAACGCAAAATATATTCAATATTTCAATAAATTTGTATTTAGAACCTGAGTTATTTACGCACCATGGTAGTGGCTCAAATTCTGAGAATTTTTAAATATAAATGTGTTCATGTTCAATGCCTCTTAACCAGGTTTTGGAGTATTCTCAACTTAAATCTGTTAGGGCTTTCATTTCATCCATTAATTTGTCTTAGTGATATTTACGCTGATATTATGAGACATAATGTACCTAACATTGTTGAACTGTTAAAAACAGTTTTATTTTACCTAGCATTGTTATTAAGGAATTATTATGTTATTAAGGAATATATATTTATTTTATTAAGGAACACGAATATGTTTAAAATAAATACAATTACGAAATTCATCTTCAAAATGAAAGTTTTTTTCTCATTGGCTAGATGGAATTGTATTTTCTAACTATTGTGTCTGAATTGACCAATTCATACCTTTTATTACAATTTAATTCTACTCTCTTATTAAACTCAAAATGGTTTAAATTTTTTGATCTTCAGCTAATTGTAACTTGATGACATTAAACCTCATTTTGATTTACAACATAGTCGCTGATATTTTAGAATCTTCTTTTCATTTCTTCTCTTATTGAATAAGGAAAACCGTTTTTCTTATAAAATTATGTTTTTGACTCTTGAAGAAGTTCTTTTTCCCATCAACAAATCTTATTCTTTCACTCTTTCCTTCGAACTGCCAGTAATTACATCTCTCCCCTTCCTCCCTACCTACGTATTGCTTTCACCACTACATTTAACCTTTCTTCCCAATAATCTCGCTTGCTTCTTAAATTTTCCTTTATTTCCTCAATATCTTCGTTCTCTCTTCCACCTTCCGCCTTTCCCCCTTTCTGTTTGTAGTTGATAAGATCAATTATCCCTAAAATCACATTTCGCCATAATTTTCATTAATCAGAATTGAATTATAGTAAGCTCTAACTTTTTCCATATTATTAAATTGCTTAACATGCACTGAAATAGAATGTCATTCCTTTAAGATGGTGGAAATTATAAATAAGTTATTTGAAAAAGTGCAAGATTATTTAACATAGCGGACATTCATAGATTTTTCTTACATTTCTCTAATAGTATATTAATAGATTTGACACAACCAGCTTATATAAAAACTTCCTACTATCAGAATCTCAATATATTAAAAAATATTACATCATCATTTACCAGATGAGACAAAAATCCTCGATGACAAGTCGCCTTGCTCAGGCCCGTTGTGCACGGATGCAGAAGATGCGTGCGCGTGCAACCGGCTGGGCGCGGTCTCGGAGCGGTGTGAGGCGGCCACGCAAGCTTGCGCGTGTCGACCGGGCGTCGGCGGGCACAAGTGCGATCGATGCGAGCCAGGCTATTGGGGACTCGCGCATTTTCAACCGACGCAGGATCAGAGAGCCGGATGCACGCGTCAGTATAATTTAAGATACTTTTATCGGTAGTAAAAAGTATTATGAATTTGAATCTGCCCTTACAATATTTGTTAGATGCCCAAATATGTTGTCAAGTTATATCCATAATTTACTGAAACAAAACACACCAGAAAACATTTATAATTGCTTGGTTAACGAAACATCATCATGAAAAGCAGCAATTGATTAATTTCCTGTGGAAAAGAAAGTTTTATCAGCAGAAATAGAACGAAATTATCTTAAATAATTAGGAATATTTATTCAGCCAAAAATTTTATCAATATAGTCAAGTTCGTTCACATCATCATGTTAACTCAAAAAAGAATTGCAATTGAAATAACTTTCATGCTCCAAGTTGCGGATTAGGTGACAGTGTAAAATTAAAATATACTCATAAACATTTTAACATAAATTTTATATTTGTATTCTTTTATTTTAGCTTTTAAAACATATTACAACAGCAAAACTTGGCAAGTAATAATACAATGTAAATTTAATTTTAGTGGTGAGGTAGCCAGTGCAATAATGATCGATTTTTGTGAATCAATTGTTATGGAACTGTAACAGTAATATTTATGAATCTATCTTTTAATACAGTATAGTGTGTATATGTCTTCTTGCATACATTTTAACTTAATACACCTAACAGTAGTATCAAAACGATTTGTGTAAATAATTATAAGAGGCGCGCACGCCTGTCAAGAACGTGCTGCGCGCTACTCTGCGCTTAAATTACTAGATTACGCTAGTGGCTTGCTTGCACCTAGAAAGCTTGATGAATTATTTAAATTTATTCTTAACTTAATTCATTTTATGAGGAAATCATTCAATTACCATTAAGTAATCTGTTTTTACTATTAACATGGAAGTATTAATTGCAGATCTCCTGTAATCAATATATAGATAAATATTTTATTTCAATATTATTAAGAAAGGAAATATTAATTAAATTTTACCTATATATAAAAATAGTCACAACAAAAAAGAATAATTTTTGTTCCCAGTAATTACAAATTTTTTTCCTCAGAAACTGAGTGCAATCACTAAAAAACTAATAAGAAATTATGCACTGCATTTTAGCACGACGCATTTTGACATGGACGCGATCGCGCTGGTCCGCTTTGGTCCGCTGATAATTAAACAGCTACGATCCAAAGGACCCATGTCAGCAATATATTTGGAATATGAGTGGGACTAACAAAACGATGGGTTGATACTGATAATTGAAAAAAAATGAATTCATCCAAACTTTCACTTTAAAGCAATATATTTAGAATTGCTGACACATGTACCAACTCTGAGTGAAGCAGTTACATTTGAAGAATAATTTAACCAATTTTGTAGGATACGTTGTGACTAGAACTAAATGGTTTCCTCTCTGTGGTATAAATATTATTTAACGAATGAGTGTATTACGTAGAAACTAAAGAGATCTTTTGAAAGAAAAGGGAGATGGGTATATATTTTTATGCCCAATTAAATGAAACTACGTGACGTAGAATTATTTCTACTTTTTTTAAATTCTTTACCACAACCTAGGTTTCGTTGGATTAAAACACCTTCAGGTGGACTATTAGCAAAGATTATTTTTATGCCATTTCAGTAAATATAATAACATTTCTATAAAATTATTTTTACATATTGTGTCCTGAGACTTTACATACATATAATATCCTTATTTTATAATTTGTGCATATTAAAAATAAAAAATTAAAACACAGTAGAAGTAGGTTTCCGTAATTATCCTTCTCCCCTAAAATTTTTGTTGCAAGTTAAAAGAAGCAATTTAAATTTAAGCCTTAATAAAATGCTACACTAACTAGATTTTATTCTGTTCTGTTAAAGCCAAAGTTAAACAAAATTACTTGGAGGAAAGGAAGGGTGCGGTGCATATAATACCTTTGAACTAGTTTTTAGAAACGAGATATATATGAGTAAACCTCAGTTTCATTTTAATTCCAATCACATACAACTCAATGGGATACGAGAAAAAATTGTTTTTGCAACCACTTTACTTTTGTGATATACTCAGTTTCTTCCATTTTTTTTATTTTACACTCCATGTTAATTGAGATCTATATATGAAATAAATACATACAAAATTTCATTCACGTACGTCAAAATGTATAGAAACTCGGAAGCTGCGACGAACGGATAGGCATAAGAAGTTTTGTTTGTTTTTTTTTTATTATTATTTTAATCATACATTACTATATGCTTACTATGCATAGTGCGAATTATCCTAGTTAATTTGAGTTTCTAAAAGTTTAGTCATAATAAATAGAAAGCTAATTTAACCAAAATAGGAACGCCCAATCAAAATTATGAAAATTATTTTCGTGCAATTTTAAGCTAACCAAAGCGGCGTTAGTAAACTTTTAGACATATTATTGAAAAATAATTGATACAAGAAACAGTAGTAAAGTAATCAGAACTTTAAAAAAGCCCTTACAGAAAAGTATCGATTATTTCAATTTGAAAAAAAACAGGCTAAATTTTATTATCTGTGCTGTGGCTTAATTAGTTTAGTCATAACTTAAAAAGAAAATTAATTTCCCAAATCTAACATTCAAACAAGTACATAGAGTGTTTTGAAAATATTGAAAGGAATATTATTATTACGTCCTCATAATTTTCCGGAAAAACATATATTCCGGAAAATTATTAGGTTTCGTTGGCAAAAATAATAAAAAAACGGAACTGTTATAATTTAATTATGTTCGTCTCTCCATTTGTTTGTGACGGCATCGTAACTATCAAAATTTAAAGTACATTGTGGTGAAGTTAAACAAGAAGATATCTTTAAAATACGTTAATACATAAGAATGAGTGATACAGTTTTTGTACCACCCCATACAATTGAACCTATTTGGAAATTTTTCCTCCCAGACACCATCGAGTATTGAAGAGGTTTTTGAAAAATTTAGTATTCATTTTTCTCACTTGCATTAAACAATTAGAAAGATATATATATATATATATATATATATATATATATATATATATATATATAGGTAAACGATTTGCTTGTCTGAAAACTATGAAATATACACAATACTAGGTAACATATTTACTTAGCAATAAATAATGTTGATACATTAATTTAAAGAAATACTACTGATCCTTAAATGTTTAAACTTTTGGTATATACGTAAGTCGGTAAGAATCCCTTATAGTATGAATCCTATTTGTACTTAATAGGTTTTTTTATAACGATGTGATAAAAAATGGCTCGATTTCATTATTTTCCTTACTTTTCTCTCACAGGCTGCCAGCATGTCTTTTTCGCTTATATTATTTATTTCGCTATTATTAAACTCAGAAAATACGCTATTTTGTGAAAATAATTCCATCAAGTTTCTATTTTGAAAAATGTAAGAAAAAGAGCTTTGTGTGCTTAACACGTAAATTTGTTTAATGTTATAATAAGAAAACGGCTCGATATCAGTGTTTTCATTACTTTGTCTATCACAGTTCGCCTACATGTCTCTTTCGCTTGTCTTACTTATTTCGTTATTATTAATCTCAGGAAATACGCTGTTTTGTGAAAATAATTCCATCAAATTGCTACTCGGAAAAATATAAGAAGAAATCCTTTTTGTCCTTAACTCGTACACTTTTATAATGTTATAATAAGAAAATGTCTCGATATCAGTGTTTTCATTACTTTGTCTATCACAGTTCGCCTACATGTCTCTTTCGCTTGTCTTACTTATTTCGTTATTATTAATCTCAGGAAATACGCTGTTTTGTGAAAATAATTCCATCAAATTGCTACTCGGAAAAATATAAGAAGAAATCCTTTTTGTCCTTAACTCGTACACTTTTTTAATGTTATAATAAGAAAATGTCTCGATTTCAGTGTTCTCATTACTTTGTCTATCACGGTTCGTCTACATGTCTCTTTCGCTTGTCTTATTTATTTCGCTATTATTAAACTCAGAAAATACGCTATTTTGTGAAAATATTTCCATTATGTTCCTATTTTGAAAAATGTGAGAATAACAACTTCGTGTGCTTAACACGTAAATTTTTTAAAGGTTATAATAAGAAAATGGCTCGATATCAGTGTTTTCATAACTTTGTCTATCACGGTTCGTCTACATGTCTCTTTCGCTTGTCTTATTTATTTCGCTATTATTAAACTCAGAAAATACGCTATTTTGTGAAAATATTTCCATTATGTTCCTATTTTGAAAAATGTGAGAATAACAACTTCGTGTGCTTAACACGTAATTTTTTTAAAGGTTATAATAAGAAAATGGCTCGATATCAGTGTTTTCATTACTTTGTCTATCACAGTTCGTCTACATGTCTCTTTCGCTTGTCTTATTTATTTCGTTATTATTATTCTCAGGAAATACGCTATTTTGTGAAAATATTTCCATTATGTTCCTATTTTGAAAAATGTGAGAATAACAACTTCGCGTGCTTAACACGTAAATTTTTTAAAGGTTATAATAAGAAAATGGCTCGATTTCAGTGTTTTCATTACTTTGTCTATCACAGTTCGCCTACATGTCTCTTTCGCTTGTCTTACTTATTTCGTTATTATTAATCTCAGGAAATACGCTATTTTATGAAAATAATTCCATCAAATGACAAAATTATCAGAAAGAAATATAAAAAAAATTATTTCTGACAAATTTCTGAAAAATTTACAATAATAGTTTATCCAAACAAAATAAAGGAATCACTTTTATAATTATGTTTGGACATAATTGCTTGGTTAAACGTAAAGTCTATGATACGTTAAATATTTATGACCTAAAATATCTCTCTGTTGTTAATAATACACTCTGTTATTTGTAATATTTTGTCTATCGTTAACCACAAAATATGGAATATTTTCTAATCAAAAAAACTAAAAGTTCGATTTCTTCCAAAATAAATCTCACGATTCTCTTTAAAATTTTCAGAAATGCTAGTTTGCTAAATGATAAAAGCCAAAACAAGGGCTCAAACTTTCATTGAAATGTAGTTTTTTTTCTTAATAAACGCTTAAAATATTTGAATTATAACACTGATAAAAAGACATTTCAATATTTAAGTTTCGTTAATATATTAGACAAAACAAATAAAAACGTGAATAAGCTCGAAAGCTGCAAAATGTAGAAAGTTTCTTGCATAAATGTAGCATACTATTTATTTGACTCTCTGGACAATTCTTTACTAAATTAATCTCAATTTTGAACCTCAATAAATGTTTGTATCAATGGGGATGTAGCTCATATTAAATGAAATTCCTTTTTTATTGAATTATAATTTACTTGAATTTCTTATATATTTTAAACGGTAATAAGTTTTATAAAGGCAAATATAATAAGTCTTATAAAGGCATTTCGGTTCTTCAGTTTATCAACAGTGTTTTACATATTTTGCTGGTGAGCATATTCCTCACATGCAGTTAAATATGATCACCGAGATTAAAAACAATGATTTTGCATTGCATTCTTTTCAACCGGTTTAATATTTAAAACCTGTATGTAAATCGTATAAGCCGCCTAACGAACTACCATTGTATGCAGCCTGCGGGTGCTCTGTGTACGGGTCCGTGCGCGAGGATTGCGAGCAGATGACAGGGCGGTGCGTGTGCAAGGCGGGCGTACAGGGCCACAAGTGTACAGTGTGTATCAATGATACTCAGATACTGGGGCCGAATGGCTGCGAAACGCGTAAGTACATTAAAATTTAAATAAAGGAGAAATTTTAAATATTTAAATATTAATAATAGAACTTGATTAAAAATGGTTCGAACTGAACACCGTTTCTCCATCTTACAACTTACACTAAATTTAGTTTGTCATTACTTTCCACTTATCTCCTTTTCTGCATGATATATTAGAAACGTATCTGCTTTACTTGTTTACTAAACCCCTTCTTACATATATATCTTACATAAAACAAAATAGCGTCGCTATTGCTTTCCTCCGAATATTCTTATGTTTAATTATATTATATATATTATTATATATTTGTATTGTATGTATTTATATATTTAACACAAAACCGATTTTACCACCACCAGACCGATTTTAGTTTTTTTAAAATTTTGGGTTCGACACACTTTGTTATTGAACTGCTTTTAACAAAATTAATTAAATTGAGAATGTGAATTTTCTTCGAATATTTTTCTTTATTTATATAGGACATAGTGCAAACAATATCGTATATATGGTGCTAGTTTCTTAAGACTCAGTTTGTTGCTTTTACAGGAAAACAAGGAATATAAAATCCTTTGAATTTTTTACGAAACATTCTAATGTAAACGATGTTCGATAGTGCGGTATTAAAAAAATAGAGTTGATAGCTTTACAACTATTAGTTTCGGAGATACATAGTTCCATTGCGTCAATTAGAAGTAATTCTACTCCAAATTTGACGTTATTCTTTACATATAAAATATTAAAAAAACTTTTTTCTTCTATGGAGTGACGACCACCTAGGATAGTCAAACTTTAAATTAATGGATAAATCTTCTAATTTATACAATTCGCATGAAATATTTCCCGCAATCTAATCAAACTTCGAGGCCATTTCTTTAAAAATTAAAGATTTTGATCAAGAATTGAATTTTTAAAAAGACGTATTTTGTTTTGTGATTATACATATTAGCGGATCGGACGATGGATATACCGATGACGTGCGGCAATTTGGTCTGCTACTATGGTGCAATTTGTGTCGAGCGTGATGATCGAGCATCCTGCGAGTGTCCAGCAGCCAGCTGCCCGAGTGATCCCGGTGATGACACTCAAGCGGTAAGTACTTATATTATACTTCTTTAAATACTTGTAGAACAAAGGCAATCAAATAAAGCTGCGAATTTTTTCAGATCCATTTTTCATTGAAGCCGAGAGCTGAAACTTTTGTTTAAGTTTTAAATTAAATTTCTGCTACATATAAATATCGAGGACAGTTCAATGATCTGCTTGAAAGGTAGAAGCAAAATATAAGGACTAGTTTACATATTATGAGGAAACACACGTAATAATCTAACGTGAAAACGTTTATTATAACAAAATATTGCCTTATATAATTTACGTAGGTGCATATAATAAAATTCCAATTAATAAAACAGTATTGTCAGATACATATATAGATACAAACACAAATCAACTTACTAATTAAGAGTTGTTTTACTTATTTCGGGTAACTAGAATTGTAAAACAAATATTTCTACAAATTTTATCAAAACCCTCACATTCACTATACTTACATACATATTGTGGACGTTATGTGTAATATACATAAAATAATGTAGACGACAGGGACGTATTTAATTGGAAGACGAGGCAGATTAAAATTGTGTACATGAATGTAAATTACCTAGTTGTTATTTCTGGAGCGAAGATCGAGCTCAATTTATACAAATTCTAAGTTGATATTATGAGGGTAGAATTTAAATGAAGACTGAAAAAATATATAGTTTCAGGGAGTTGAAATAGGTGTATTCATTTCAGCATTTATTTTGCTTATAAAAATTTGTTTCCTTTTTTATTTCTAACTTTATTCGGCTTTTACATTATCAGTTTTATTTTCCAAACTTACAATGCAAAACTGTGTTATTTATTTTTTATAAATCTGGCACCATAGTAGAAGAATTTGAAGAGTTGTTAGCGGTAAAATAGAAAGAAATATTAATTTCTTAGAAGTTATTATTTAACATTCAGTATTTTAATAATTCTTACTTATATACTATCAGAATTTCATCATTAATACGATTAACTCTTATATCATCATACCTTTACAATAGTTGGGGTTATAGAAGGCTAAACAATTTAAAACTAGAGTAAGGAGTTAAGTTTAAAATTCTTAAATATATCATTAAGGATTAAATGATCACATTGTACCTTTTTTAAATCGGGTACAAATATTAATATTGATAAGACGGAAAAATATTAAATGTTTCGGTCAGAAAAGTAAGCTTAGTAAAACATTAACCGAGAAGGTATGTGAATTAAGTTTTCTGATAGAAAAAAGATTAGGCCACAGCGACAAGAAGGTTCGAAAACAAATTCGAAACAACTTTTGGTACCTGTCATAACTCAAGAAACTTTTTCCATTCATATTCGACATACAAACTTCATAATATGATTTGAAAACAGATTTTTTTTGAGACCATATTAAGATACCTAAAACATATCCTTAACAAAGGATAAAAGTCTAACTATTCAAGATATCTTGAGATTATTTTCTAAAATTAATTGGAGGGCTGTAAAATAAACTACAGAAGAAAAACCCGGTCCTGCTTCGATCAAATATGTTTTTTTCCATTCATTTTTTTTTTTAGAAACGTGTAACAGAAAATCTACTAAATATATTTTGGCATTGTTTTGAAAATAGCATGTATCGTTTATATCAATTTGATACGATATCCAGAAAATTTAGTCGCCTATATGTCTATCTGTCGGTTTGAATACACATCATGCAAAAATTACTATGTGGATTTTGGTAATAATTTCTTTATTGTGCAATGTTAATCCACACACGGAATTTAATTGCCTTGAAATACTAAGAAAAAACCTCTCTTTTCATTTAATTGTTTTTTCTCTGAAGTGGTATTAGGAGAA
This sequence comes from Druceiella hillmani, assembly GCA_039881145.1. Classification (NCBI taxonomy): domain Eukaryota; kingdom Metazoa; phylum Arthropoda; class Insecta; order Lepidoptera; family Hepialidae; genus Druceiella; species Druceiella hillmani. Next base: position 103,655,784 of record JAYKKI010000001.1, on the reverse strand, counting down.
TATTACAAATATAACTGTGATGATATTGCAATAGATCGCTATTTAAGTTAACTTAAACAGTCAAAATTTTTCAATATGTCAATACACTAGTCAAAAGAAGTTATGGTCCAAAGAAATAGCAACGCAATATGTTCCAATAAAAAAAACTTGGAAAAAATTCCAATATAACAGTTAATACTTAATAAGTCAATAATTTTATAATTTAATTCCATAATTCTTATTTTAAAATTACAAAATTATTTTTACAAGGTCTGCGGTAGTGATGGTAAAAGCTACCCCTCAGAGTGTCACCTCAAGCTTCAAGCATGCCGCACGCAGGAAGATATTGTGCTCCAGGCCTTCGGTTCATGCCAATTGGAGGATCCCTCAGGCACGGCGCTGCCCGCTAAACCCTACTCGCCTCTCCACTTCACTCAGCAGGATGACGTCAACTCTCCGTCCAAATCAACGCGACACCTGCTATTGCCAGATCCCCGGTATTACTATAAGAGTGAGCTAATGAAGAAGGGTACCCCGAGCGACATTGACAAGTTATCTGGAGGAAATAAAGGTAAAATGATTGCTATTTTATTGATGTATCCCCACTGTCTTATATTGAAGATTTTACATAGGTGTGCCAATGCATAAACGTAACTATATACAAATTTACATAAGGCCACCAATATATAGAGATGTGACTTCAGTAAGGAGCAAAAATATCAGCTGTCGTCAACTTTATACAGAACCTCTTTCTCATCTTGGCCCATATTTTAAGTTAGTTACAAATGTTACTATTACGGAGTCCAATCCCTTTGATTATACTCCCCACATTATTTCTTCGTTTATTGAATTTATTTTCAATAATTTCAATGCTTTTCAATAATTTGCAAATCTGTGGTTGAAATGGATAATATTTACAAGAATTGTGAAAAAAAGTGGTGGAATATATACAAAAAGCAGTTTTGTGATGCATCCATTAAATAAGTGGGCAGACCGACTCCATTTTATAATATGAAACAGCCCAAAATTTTTGGACAAAAATTTAGCCATAATGCTGATGTTGTTTCACTGAAACCATTAATGGAAAAACATTTTCACTAATGAGTTTCGTGTAAACCTGTTATAATGAGTTTTCATGTAATACATATTCCCATCTGCAAATATTATTCCAACACAATTAAGTTTGCCTTCTTAAGTCCTTCAATTTTCTAAGAATATTGTGTATTTCCCTTCTACAAATATTAATTTCTATGTATTTTAAAATTTAATTAAAGTGACATCTGTTCGTAAAGCCTTAATATACATATTCTAAAACATTCTAAACTCTTCACCACAATAGGCGACGGCGGGTATTCAAACAAAATTGCAATTCTAATATATCTAAAACACTAAACGAGATGTACATAGACAGTAATTGGCTGCTTGAGACATTTAACGTTATAGTGTACAACTTGAGAATTTATTTGTAAGTTTAAATGTTCTGAGAACTAAATTAACAAAATTACTTGCCCAATTAGGTCTATTTACTGCCTTTTTGAAGAATAAATAAATTATTCCTTATTTGTTATGAGACATTTCTCATGGTAATTTGAAATGTCTTAATTGTGAAAGGAATATGATATTAAATCTAAAATAAATAGAATACACCAATTCCGGTCTGGCTGCCCATCGAGGGTCGCTTACCTCGTTTGAAGTGAAATTACTGTATTTATCTTAAGACATCACGAATATTGACTTCCTAATTCAATAGGTAATTAATAATACCTTAAATACTATATGATGATAATATGATATAACACCTGATATATATAAAGTAAGGAGAACATACATATCATCTCGAATATATTAAGGACATATTTTATGGATATTTTCTAGTACATCATTGAAGATATACTATTTAAAATTAGAAACAAATCTATTTAAAACCATTATTACTAGCTTTTTCAAACGATATCCGTCACTGAATAAAGCATTTAAATTTTTTTTACTACTACTTAATATGAAGTCAATTTTTTTTAAAGAAATTAAAAAATCTAAAATTAAAATTTCAAAAAATTGTAATCTGTTTGTTATAAAATACCCGTGGCATATTAAAAGAATTGTTTAAAAAATAATGGAAGGATTTAGAGCATAAACAGACAGAAATGTAAATAAAAAGGTATAAAATAAAACTATTTTCAAAAAATTTGCAAAAATCAATCGATACACATTTAAAATCCTAACTTATAGAAAAATGTCTTGAAAAAAAGAAAATGCAATAAAACCTGAGGTTAAAAGTCGATTCCAAAAATCTCGTCATTGTATGTGAGCGCATTTTTTTAAAGAATTTTAAACCTAATAGTAAAGATTATAAACCTCTTAGGGTTTCCGTACATCAAAAGGAAAAACGGAACTCTTATAACATCACTCACATGTATGTCATTCATCTGTCACAGTCGTTTTTCTCAGAAATCACTTAAAGTAGAAATTTTTAAATTTGAAATTGTACCTCTTAATAAATTCGGTCCAAATGACAGCAGATGATTCCGATGTCGCTAACATTTTGTTAACGCTTTATCTTTTTATACGCAGTGGACAAATAGTTTCGAAAAAAAAACAAATAATTAATTAAAGAATATTTTTTCAAACAAATAAATTCAGAATGTTAATTTAAATACATTGGTTTTTTAAATATTACAATTATATGATTGTCTTTCCTGAACGTCTTGGTCATCGAAATCAGCTCGAATTCCTAAATTTTAACAATGGTAATACCTTCATATATTCCTTCTCAATCGGTTTTGAAAAAGTTATATCATTCCAAATGTATCGCCACTACCTTTTCCATTAATTTAGTAAAGGGTTTATTAAATTTAGTTCACTTAATTTTTTTTTACTTTTAATTTACGATTATATTGCAATATATGACTATCGTGCATGTCTGAATTTAGTCATTAAAACTATTTATAAAACTATAATGTTTATGAAATAAAAAACTAGTAATTTTCCTTAAAAATATGGTGAATTTTATGCTTAATTTAATAGGTATGAATATTTTTTTAAATATTTATAACATTATGAATCTATTTGAAGTTCTACAAAAAAATATAGAATATTGTAAATCAAATAGTTTCTTATAGGTTGTACGTAAAATATAAACCTATTTACAAAATTTACGAAATAAGAATTGAATTTTATTTAATGTACACGAAAACCGATTTAACAACACATAAATCAAATAAAAAAGCTTCAAAGTTTGAAAGTAATAAAAATATTGAAAACTCGCTTCCAGTATGAAGAGTATCATTGTATTTTATGCAAGCTATCAACTTTACCATACACTGTAAAATTTGCGAGACGAATAACCAAATCACATTGAGTGTCGTAATTCATGTACTCCAAAAGTTTCGAGCTCTTCAGCAGCCAATAAAACAGAATCAAGTTACGAGTATGCCAATATAAATATTGACATTTATTCTCGTTAAATTTGACGTGTGGCATTGCTTTCGAGAATTACGTTTGAAGTTGAGAAAGCGAAACAACAAAAACTTCCCCGTGAATAACACGCATAATATTTTAAAACAAATAGCAAATATCAAATTTAGATGAAAGTAACTTTCTCTCTTCCCAATTTGTTTAAACTGGATTTTACTTACACAAATATTTACTTATTTCGTTTAATATTCGAGACTCTCTGGTATTTCTGCGTGAATTAAGTGAAAGTTTCATCGCCGAAGTTCTTTTTTAGAAAAACATACGGATCTGAAAAACTTAATGCATAATTAACAAGTAAATGTTATTATGGAAATATTCAAAAATTGGCGAGAACTGTGTAAGAGCTACAGTCGTAAATATAAAATAAGTCACGCGGCTTTTGTAAACTAAAGAATATGCAAAGTTTAGATATATTTATTTAGTTAGCTATTTATAGAGCGTGCTTGTTACGTTAAACTATCGATAAATTTGATATAATCGACGGCAATAATATGATATGGCACGTGATGTCGTATGATGGTCTCATATTATAGATACTAATTTTAATATAGGTGTCAAACCCAGATTTCGACCCGAGTGATAAATATATCTCAATATTAAAATACCTAACTGTAAATGCTGTTCCAGAATATTTTTTAAACCTTCTTCCCTTTAACTAAGCTATTATGTTTACATGCTTCTATAGATGTTACTATAATACTACAATTCCACAATTATTTTCAATAACTTACCTATTATTTGCATATTCAAAAATTCCATATTTATTCTACGTCAAAGTAAACGGTAAGTTTTACACAAACGTATAATTTTACTTAAAGTTTAATATCCTTTACGCAAGGTATTTACAGTTAGCTTCAGTAAATTATTTTTTCACCATATTTTAACCTCTATATGCATGTAAGTAAAAAACATGTAAATATAACACTGTAAGCACATGATAATTAAGTTTCCATATAGATATATTCGCCGTCCTACCATACATAATTTTATATATTACCTATATATTAGGGAGAGTGAATTTATATTAAAGAGAACCACAAAAAATATGTAGAGAATAATGCAAATCGGCAAATGGTTCACATCCGTCTTTCCATATAGATGCTTGCCATATCAGTTCGTTTATATTTGTTTAACAAGCTTCTTCGATGATCCTATTGAACAAGAGTTACTCAAAATCGCATTTTCACAAAGTACAAATGCTCACAGAAAACTTCCGTAAAATAGCGCACTAGGTAAAAGTTCTGAACACAACTCACAAATTATGCCACTTGCAGCACCGCAACGTCCCACAGCAGCTACAAGCGGTGCTGTAGGAGCGTTGTTGGGAGACTTGTGTTCGTCGCACGGTGACTGCGCCGCGCTGCCGGGTGCGCTGTGTCGCGGTGCTGCTTGCCAGTGCCGCGAGGGACACGAGCCCGCCCAGGACAGGAAGGGTTGCTTACGTAAGTTTTTCAGAAATTACTTGAGGTGTAACTTTATTTAGTATAATGTATTCAACCCAGTAAATAAGCAAATTGAAACATGCAATCAAATATTTTTATTTGTAAAGATTATTTCACTTTGGACTGAAACCGCCCATGTGAGAGCCATTTGGTTCTTCTTGTTAGACGTTATACTTTTGGTCAAGTGGTATATATCATTATGTAAAGTGTCTTGTAGATGAATGATGCGCCATAGGATATCTCTCTATACCTCTCCATTAGCTGTTTTTAAGGTACATTGATGTAGCTGTCTTGACCAGATCTATCTATCTCATTGTGCTCTCCCACTTTATCTAGTACTTTCCACTTTGCCCTATATCACCGGACGTTCAATATGATCGTTGTTAAGCAGCGACACATGTCTCAAGAATTTTATTATGTAAATTCGTACAATATTGACTAAACGCTGCCTGATACCAAGTTCTCGGAGTACGGATGCATTAGTATGGAACTCAGTCTATGATACTCTAAGCATTTTTCTCCAACACCACATTTACGAGGCATCTATCTTTTTTTCTCTCGCTTTCGCATAGCGTCCATGTCTCTGCGGCATTGGGGAAAAATGAATGCTCGAACGAGTCGGATTTTCGTCGTTTTTTTAATGTTACCATTCTTCCATATCCTGCTCAGCTAATGCATAGCAGACCCAACAATTGTCATACAACTTTTGTTTTGATCAGTACATCCTTTATTATTAGAAATTAATGCCCCCAAATGGACGTATAGTCGAACTACCTCACAATTTGCTAGGTGGGTAATTTCGGACGAGTTATCGTTAGCACGATCAACAATCATCATCTTCGCCTTATTGCGATTAATTTTAGATCCGAATTCAAAGCTGACGTTTTCCATCCTTTGCAGTAGATTTTTCATTTCCGAATACTATTTGTGAATAAGGTATTATCATCCGCGATTCAAAGATTTGAGATTTTTGAACCACCAATCTTAATTCCATCCGTTCAGTTTTCAAGAGCAATTCACAATATAAGCTCGGTATAGATGTTAAATAGGAGCGGCATCCGTGGCGAAATCCTTGGGGTAGATTGATTAGATGATATATCAACTGTTCTGACTGAGGCTGTTCTATTTTCATAAAGACGCTGAAAGAGATACAGAAAGTGTTTCAGTTTTGGCTAATAATCCAAATTAAATGCCTTCGAAAAATCAACGAAGCAAACACAAGTGGGTTTGTTGAATTCTCGGGATTTCTCAATAATCCGTTCACGCATACTTTTACCCTTTACAAAGTCTGCCTAGTGCAATTTCTCTGGATAGAAAGGTAATACCAGATCCTACCATAATCTTACCAAGATGCCCATAACCATGTCAAAAACTTGAAGTTTTTTGATTAAGTATAAACACCTTACAGATTTCGATTACATGGTTTATAGTGACTTATAGATTTGCCATTTGGCATAAGTCACTGTAAATCCCGTGGTAGGATCGTGAGAGAAGAAGAGAAATTTTCGTACGAAATTACCCACCGAGAAATGTAATAAAAATTTAAATGCTACGGTACCTTAGCAAGTGGATAGGAATTTTAAAAACATTCTGCATATTTTTCAGCACGTCTTTGAAGATACTCGTATGTTATATAAGATTACGATTCAAATATATTTGGGATCTTTATAACTAGGCTATTTGAATAATATTCCACAATACGACAAATGAAATTTTAAAAAAGCTCGGATAGTTAATTTACCACTTCTAATATTTCATGTAGAAATTGTTGATTCTAACCTATTGAGGTATTTATAAGCCGGTAAATATAATTTAAAATCACACAGAATTTTCTGTTTCTACATCAAAAGTTATTTTAGAATAACAACTGTACCAAGCAGAAATAACACGCGGACATGTAAGTGGTTTTAAACCCCTATTTCTTTATGTAGTACAGAATCTTATATTATTAGAAAATTATGCAGAGAAAGCTTTTCGATGTGAAAATATCTTTAAAAATGATGTCGAACGTGAATAGTCAATTGCACCCAAATGGTAAACAATTTCTCTCGACTTAGTTTTAAACTTTAATAACTGGTCTAAAATTAAACATAGTACCGCAATCTGCGCCTCATTTGAAGGAGAAAGGCTATAAGTTATATCAATGTTATTCTAACATTTATTACTGTACTAAAATTTGAATTGTACACACTCAAAATAAACCCACAATGTTCCACTGACAAATTTGATACTTGTAAGAGGCATTCAAATAATTTCAATACCACATATAGCCTACTTTTGAAACTCCTACTCTCTATTCAAAAAATGTAAGTAGCAAATTATTAAAAACTATTAAACAATTCAAAAAAATATTTTATATTTTATTTCATCAAATTTTTAATATAACTTCAGTATATTACACACGATGGATATATATATTCACGAAAATAATTTCGACAGTGTCGGACACTGTAATTCCTTTTGTAACAAGTGTCCAGTAGGTACATGTAGGGTTGCCACGAGGTTAACAAAATATCTCTTATAAATGCTATTAACCTAAAAATTAATCTGATAAAAATAAAGGAAATAAATAAATAATTAATATTTATACATAATTATAAAAAGCCTCATAAAAAAGAACTAAAAACTCAGATGAAAATTAAAAAATAGAAATTTGCAAAAATACCTGATATACTTTATTACTATTACAAAAATTAAAAGGAATACCTGATATACTTTATTACTATTACATGATTTTTTTTCAATTTATAAAATATATATCAATACGCAAAGTTTATTAATGGATGTAACTGAGATTCAAAAGGTATTTTTTATTTTAAAAATTCTGTGCGCAGCTATACTCTTAACATAAATTCCTTAACTAAGCGATGACTGGAAAAAATCGTGGAAAAGTTTGAATTTCTATTCATTGTATCCAATTACACAGTACCAGCCGTGTTTCAAAACTTTCGTTAAATTCGGGCGAGTTTGAAAACTTGGTCAGTTGAAAATTTAATAGGTATAATGACTTGCACAAATGCTTTCGTTTACTGCTAAACTTGCCGAGTCATCCTGATTGTTAATCACAATACAAGCGAATGTACAAGTAGAATAACATTTTTCAGTGAGTCTAAAGGGACACGCCCATTGACAACTAATGCCAGGTCAATGTCTCTTTATAATTAAAATTAACATAATGCACATAAAAAAATATTCGTTTCTAAATTTTCAGTTGTTTCCACGATTTTGAATTTTAAATATATATTAACGTAAGGATGAATTTAAACATATTGCTTCTCAAATATACATAAAAGTTTATTATTATCGGATAAAAATAGGTAATTAAAACGGTAATTTTTTAATCTAAAATAAACATAATATTTCCAAGTATTGGTCAGAACTAAAATGTTAAAAGATTCGGCATCGACGAAATCTATATCTTGTAGGACTTTGTAAAACAGATGACTCTTCATTATCCAAACGACTTTCTTTATAAATATGTGAATTTTAAATCGAATTACCATCGAAGTATACGCCTTTTTTGAAATACAAGGACGTGAACTTTTTGTGTTAAACTATATTATAAATTATACACACACACACACACACACACACACACACACACACACACACATATATATATATATATATATATATATATAATCTTGTTATCGTTGTAAAGAGTATAACTGGATTAATTTTCTGCTCATTTCATTAATTAATATAGCTTCGGTATCATTAATATCAACAAGAGTTAAAATAACTGTTTGTTTTTAAACTATTGCAGTAAATACGATAAATGTTGAATCTCTGACTGCTACTATCATTGTAAAAAGAATTCATTCTGTAACGCTGACCGTTGATTGCGGGCTTCTCTACATTTCTTAACTCTTTTGCTGCCATTTTGTACGTTGACTTCCTCTTCCTTTTTTCGAACTTCTAAAAAACTATTAAAGTATAAATGTACATTTTGTTTAGGCTAACTACTCAGTCCTTTGGTATATTGAAATATAATTATAACTAAGTTTTTACCTTATATATATATATATATATATATATATATATATATATGTGTATATATACATACGTATATATGTATATATTTTAACTTGAATCATTTAACTTATATCTGTGTGTATATAGATATACTTTTGCGCTTCCTTCCACCTAATTATAAAGATACATTATATTACGTACAGTTTTCTCTTAGAGTTTTCACTTCACAGCAAAATATGCAGGATGGCTAAATTAATTAATATCTATACTATATAATAGTGTTGACTTGGATCTACTACGGTAAAACTGCAGTGCATTTATGGACGGACTTATAATTAAGCTGTGATGATTATAACACTTAGCCTCATTAGTCCCGAGTTATTTGTCTACGGTTTATGACACCGTCTATCTACAGCTAATACTGTCCATGAAATATTACATTCGATGGATGTAACATCAGAAGTCATTTGCATATACTTAAGGAGATGAAGTAGGAAATTGATAGAGGGTAAAAAGAAAACAAGGTAATGTTATGGTTTCCTGAAAATAAAATAGATTTAATTACTAGTAAATGAAAGCGCGTAGTAAATTTTGTAAAAGATAGCACGTGATAGCACTAAATTTGGGGCATATTTATAAAATATACAAAGTATTACAACCAAGAACTTCAAAAACACAAAGTAAATAATTAGTATATAATCATATCCTTCTTCATTGTTACCAATTGTCCACTTCTGCTTCTTGTAGATTAGATGTTATAAATAAGATAAAGAATTTAAGAATCCAATATATGAAGGCCGGCCATTCAAGAAATCAGAATTTATCAAAAAATAATAAAACCACCCCTAACTTTACTTTCCACGTTCATACATCTTCCTTAATCCTTTCTCATTCCTTTAGATTCAATCCTACTTGAAAGGCACTTGGACATATCAAAATAATATCGGACATATAAAATTTCAAATATTTTTGGCTTTCTGGCTTTTCTCAAAAAGTTATTCACTATTTTTTTTATCCACCTATTGTGGATTTGTGTCTTTTTTTATCCACTTTATGAATGCACTGTAATTTTGGATGACGTTGCTCCTCTACCAATATGTTTGCTAGATATACATAGTGATCTATGTAAATCAATATAGTCCAGTGGTTCTTATCCAATGAAGATTTGGGTGTTTTAGTCATGATTATTATTTCTATTTCCTCATAAATATAATCTATTTGAAACAAAATATTGCTAAATGTGTACCTTGGTATTAGAAAATAGTGCCGTCATTTATTCAATGCTCATTTACACTGAATATATTCTTTTCTTGCCCTACGAAGATTCTAAATTCCTTTGTATATTTTTACTTCGCAAACATTATTTTAAAAAACTAAAATAACTTTATTTTGTTACCGATGGATTCGGCAAAATTACATAACAGATGAATACTTTAATCCAGCTATCGGCACGTGTGCTGACGAAGCATAGGGGATGATATTACGTAGCTCATATACGGGTGAGCATTAGAACCAGCCTTTTTAAAAAAGCAAGTATTCAGGAGCGAAATACCCGTATTTTTAGAAATCTGCAATAGAGTACATAAATTAAATTGCGGGATGTTTCACTTTGTATATTAATTATTATTTCTCATGTTCATATATTTAAAGAACAGATGGTCTCACCTTGTTATAACAACCTTATACAATTTATAAAATACGCACCGTCCTGAAAAAGATTATCTGAATTTATATACTTTAACAATATCAATGTTATTTATACCGCGACATCACACTTACACTATCTACCTAAAATATAATCTGCCTATAGGTCAGATATAATAATATTCTGGGACCAAGGATATACAAAACATAAATTTTAAAGAGTTTCTACTCAATAAAACGTTACTTAGGTTTAGATCGTAGGAGAATATGAATAGGCAAATGTAATAGCTTGTTAAACTGAATAAACACTTGTTAAACTGAACTAGAGTTTTAATCGAGTAAATTTTTAGGTCACTTTAAAGAAGTATTTTGTATTCAGTAAGTAATCAAAATATTCTATTTTTATCTGTTCTTCAGTATGTTCGTTACAAATTAAAATTATAATATTGAGAAATATTAGCCATCTGTTCGCATATCCGTCAATACTGAGAATAGTCAACCTGTCCGTTATAACCGGGGTGTATTGTTTTTAGCAACCTATCGATATGCCGCTTCCCACTACCATACTAACAATTGTATGGTGAAAATTAAATGATTAGAAAATATCGAATACATTGTAAGAAAGTTAATTTATTTATGTATTAATTTTTACCGATTTAGAAGGTATTTTACTATGTAATGACGGATGAATTATGCGTCAAAATGTGGAAGAGTATAAACAAATAGTCACAAAACAAAGGTAGCAACTTTTAAAATAAGTTCACTATTATGGAGATTCTCTACAATTGCATTCCTGCAAGAAAAGCGTGAAACAGGGAAATAAAAATCACGACTAGTACTTAATAAGTTCATTTTTAATTCACCTTCTTTGACCAACCTATGAGTGACATGGTTAATTACATATCACTAATTTTAGTATGATGTAATTTACAATTTATTTTATCAGAATAATTTCTGTATCAGTTTGCAAAATAAAGCACGTTTAAAACCGAAATGTATTCTTCTATGGTGTCTAATTTTAATTTTTGTAAATTATTATTAAATGAATCAAATTTTTACTCCCGGTGTCCAAACTTATACTTTTCGTACTCGAAAGAAATCTATCCAACATAAAACACACTTCATATCACATACAAAACGTCTAAACTCTCATGTCGCGCAATACGTAAAGTGCAGTGTCTACGTCTCCTATCCTTCACAGACGTAACTGAAAACTGAGTCAACCTGCAGTGCTGGAAGCGAACGCTGACGTTAGAAAAGTGCAACCCATTCGTACAAAAGCTGAGTGAAAGCTTTAAGCTTTCAAAGTGAAGAAGAATGCATTCTGAAGTTGAGTCGCTTGGGGAATAACGAATATTTTACTGAAAACTTCCTGCGCAATGCATCTATACTGATATAGTACTTAAAAACATAGAGTAAATGAGATACCGCTGAATTTATGATATTAATCTTAAGGAAAAAATAACACATAACTTGAATTTATAATCAAATTTATTAAATTTTAATATGCATAAGCAATGGTTAAGCTTTGTTTGTTTATATGTCCTATTTTTACACTTCCTCTTTTAACGAATACCCATAAAATATTACATACATACCTGAAATGGAAATAAGGAAACATATATCTCATATGATACTATTTATTTTTATTTAATTAAAAAAATTATCCCGTTCGGAGTAAGAGCGTGAACACAAGTATGTGATAATATATCGAGGCAGCATGTCAGTCCATGGTTACCTACTACAGGCACGGACTTTTTCCTTTCACGCTATTTCTTTGCTTGTCCCTATTTCAAACTACTTAGACATTTCTAACACTATAATAATTAAATTAAATAAATTCACAGGACTATTCCCTTTAAATGTACCTTTTATAAGCGAGTAAAATTACGGTTCAAGCTAGTATTCATAAAATTGGAAATAGAACAGAAAAATATAGTTTATTTTTAAGATCTTTTCGACGTCGTTTTCAAAAATTATCATTTAAAGAATCACCATATTAAAGGAAATATGAAGTTCTAAAAATCCCGTAAGTTATTGAAAATAGCCTCTATTCTCTTTAATATTGAAATTAGATTATTAAATAATTCAACCTACTTTCGATAATAATGTCTAAATAAAATTGAAACAACACAAAAATAACACTCAAGTCCTAATTAAAAATATCAAATGACACAAGGAATCAATAATCAAACCTGTATATCTATTATAAGCAATTTGGCACCGAAACTGTCAGTAACATTTGACATATTCGATGTAATTATTATTGAATGGAAATTGCAATAAAATTTACGAGCATCCAAAATCTATTAGAAATAAAATATTGCGAAGCGGTGTTTTTGCTAACATAAAATTTTACATGAGGTAATTTTGATATACTATTGCCAAATTGATAACAACAATTATATGAATATATTAAATTCTTATATAATATACAAATATTTTTAATACTATACGAAAAAATAATATTTCATGTCAAAATCAAAACGACACTTTTAAATATTTTGGGGGAAATTTATTCCTGTGCACAATTTTATTCCGGCGTTCCTGATCTCGAATAATTTTAAATTTACTAATTTTGTTTTACTCATCTCCATAATTTACGTCATCTTTATCAAATATGAACGCAAGTACTAATTTCTTTAATGCAAATTAAACAATATGTTGTAGTGAATATTTTGATGAATGCAAATAATTTATTTTACTAAATATAATCTTATAGGAAGTTTCGTACCTCAAAAGAAAAACGAAAGTCTTAGAAGATCACTCACACGTCCGTCCTTCTATCGGCCTTTCACGATTGTTTTTCTCAGAAGCGGTTTGATGTAAAACTTTAAATTGAATTAGTAAAAAAGCATGTATATATTTCAATAGTAAGTACAGAAAAACATTTATAAAGTCATTATACAGGGAGCTAATGAAAGTATCATTCTTTTTATTTCATAAGTCGTGAAGGAAAGAATAAAAGTTGTGAGGAGAATATATTTCTATTGATTTTGTTTAAAAATGTTCGCGCCGTTTTTTTTTAATTATTGGCCGTAGAAACTTTATATTTGGCAATAATGGTAATGCAAAGCAACCCAACTATAGATCGATAGTTAGTACTTAAAAATATTTATTAAACATTGTAGAGTCTCAAAAAGGAGTATTATGTATTAAGTATTCATATATACAACTATATGAGTAATAGAGAAGAAACAAATAACTTATGTCATGTAAATAGGTTCCCAAAACATACCTGGACATGTGTGTAGGAATAATGTAAAACAAAATTTAATCACCGTCAAAAGGGTGTTTGTCCTTCTGTTAAAATATTCAAAACTTTGGATAATAGTAAATATACGCTTCGATTCGATTGTCGAATTTTACATATTTTTATAAATAAACTTATGAGGGTATATGAACAACAACGACAGCATTTACTCCAAGGTATATGAAATTGGCAGAGAAAATGATTACAAGTGAAAAACGATCATTGACATTACAACCGATATAGCTTTTTGTAACATCGCAAAACGGATTTAAGAACATAACGAGTTTCAGAGAATTAGTAATAATGCAAGATTATTATTTTAAAATTCAATAACAAACACATACATTAAATTATACTCAAAAGTAAAACGTAATTTTTGAAACGATGCACTCCGTGTTAGACAGCGAGCCGAGTTTATCCTATTTAGTGCCATCAACCCAAGCGTGACGGCTCGGTTTCATTCACTACTCAGAAAATGTGAACATAGTGCGCCTTAATTTGCACTAAGAAAGTTGTCACTTCAATGAGCTCCTTCAAAATTTTATTTCAATCGTCAATCCAGCAAATGAGGAATTTCGTATTTTTTATGAAAATTTAGGTTGTTCTTCGCATAAATGTATAAATGCTATTTCTATGGAACTCCTTGAACCAGCAAGACGAACAAAGAACAGATTGTGCCTGATTGCATCTTCTATACACAGACGAAACCTACTAATATATGCCACTCACAGGCCCAACGATGGCTACGCGTCGAAAAACAAAATGTTGGTATTGGGTAATTTTTGAATCTTTTCTAAAAAGCTATTACGTACTTTTAAGGTTTTGATCATTATTTTCCTTATAATTACCTATCTACATATAAATAAAAATATAATGATGCGTGTTTGTGAACAAGTTTTTTTTATTGGATTGTCTTTGCGCATAGTATTTTATTTTTGGCCTTTTCTGTTTATTGGTCGCTGAAGAACTCGCTTTTTCATATCAAAAAAGTAAAATGCATTTTTATTAATGATATTCTATTTGTATACTCTCAAGTTCATTAGCCGGTATCCTTTAAGTACTTAAGGCGATAGCCGCAGCATAAGTGTATGTCTACAGACGTTTTGTGAACTGTTAAAACAATAAAATATTTTTATTTTAAGTTGCAGTAAAAACAAGTATTTATATATTATATACATAAGCTAACATATCGTATAATAAATTTAAAGAAAGCCCTAAAAAAATCGCTGTGAGAAAATACTTTTTCACGGAAACTCTTTTAAAATTGTATTAAAACCGCAACTATTTTACAGCTATCACGATGAAAACTTCAGTGGCGCCCACCGAAGAATACAGCGCCTGTATATCTGATCCCTGTGTTAACCTCGGCACATGCATAGATCTACCCGACGCCACCTACATGTGTGTGTGTGATACGCTCTATACCGGCCTCAATTGTGAGGTGCTCCTTGTCGACTCAGACATTGGAAATTTCATTGAAGTTCCTTCTTTTGACGGCAATTCCTTTATACGATTGAAGCCTTTGAAAGCCTACCATAAGCTGAATTTCGACGTCGAGTTCAAGACACTTTCCGATAACGGCCTAATAATCTACAACCAGCAGCGGACCGACGGTACTGGTGACTTCGTTTCGCTCGCTATCGTCAATGGATACGTAGTGTTCAGGTGAGCTTTCGTTATATTAGCTTATATATTATATTTCATCATACTAAAACTTTATACTGATTTTATGTTAGCAATAATTTCTTACACATTCTTCTTGGTTATTCGTTAATTTACAAATTAATCATATTAGTACTGCAAAACCAATCAATCAAAAAATTCCGGGTAACATTTTCAACCTGTGCACTATTATTGCTATATTATGGCAATATTGTAAAACTTAAAATAAATATCGAATCTCGAATCTTCTTATTTGTTAGTAACGTAAAATTTATAATAAAGTTTAATACTTCCCAAATGGGACGTGGACATTGAAAATAAGGAACGAAAGTATAATTTAGTTTTAAATTACCTATTTTATTATTTTTATGCTACTCTATGGAATCTACGAAAAAAATTCATGTCCATTTCATCTTTAACGCAATATTCCGAAAACTTCCTCAATATTTTCAACAATCATTCTAATTTTACCCCCATATCCGTTGTTTTTCTTTTTATGTAGAACTACGATTTATGTGCATGGTGTAAAATCCAAAGTTAAAGTAGCATTATGTTACATTGAAAAACAATTTTGTAATGTTAGAGTTACGAGTACATACGAAGAAAATATTTTCAGATACACAAATACATAAATAATTCAAGACGAAATTTTCCTAATTATTATTATTAATACTTTTCAATGATAAATATAACAAACAGAATATAGTATCACTTTTTATAAGTAATACTTTTATTAATAAATTAGCTGTATAATAATGGTTTTAGAATTGCATACCTCAAAAAAGTAAAACGAAAATATTATGAGATCACTCATTGTTCTGTCTACCATAGTTATTTTTATAAGAAAGTCTTGACGTAGAAACTTAGCGCAGTAATAAAACATGATAACCTGCACGTATCTGAATTGCTAACACTCCCAAACATTTATATGGAAATTTCAGAGTGAAATATATATATTCGAAAGTTTTTTTTAATTCTATACATAGTGTGGGGTGTTGTTTATAAGTGTTAGTTATACGAATATTAAAATACTATAATATCTAAAATTATAAAAAATATGATTTTTAGAAACCTAAGCAAAGATTGTAATATGTTTGTAATAAGCTATTAACCTAATGTTATCTTATAAATTTTTAAATGTTTACCATGCTTTAAAGACTGTTAAAGAATAAAAATTCTATGTGCTCTTAAATGTTTATTAGTGCATAAATGTGTACGCAACGCAATTTTACATACACCTAAGTATATACGGAATGCTTGTAATATTGCTAAACATATTAAATAATATGTAATATGTAATATTAAAATGTTTAGCAATATTACATATGTTTAGCATATGTAATATTGCTAAACATATGTAATATTGCTAAACATTTAAAATTGTAATTTAATATTTTGAATCAAAACAATATAGGAAGACATTACTATACTATATTATATAGTGATACGTCAATACTAAAATTAAATACTTACTTAAAATATTATTTCTCCAACAGGTATGATCTAGGTGACGGTATAGTCACCCTTAAGTCACCAGAACGTGTTTCACTCCGGGAGTACCACAAAATATCCGCAAAGCGTTATCACCGCGACGGCATTCTCAGCGTTGACACTATGGAAGATATAGTAGGACAGTCTGCTGGTAGTCTGAAGGCTTTGGATCTTCTCGATGACACCTACGTTGGAAGTGTTCAGACGAATTATTCGCGGTATGGGCTTTTCACTTTGTAATAATTATAATATTTGCAAAAAGTTTCAGTGACTCAATACTTTTTTTGCAGAAATTTTCTTATTGTGGAGATCTCGACTTGTAAATTTAAAAGTGACTTCACAATATTTTCATGGAACATTATCCATCCTCCCTTAAAGTTAAAATTTAGTTCACGAATGGGCAAATCGTTTAAAGAATTTTAATATAATGGCGGTCCAAAGAGTAAAAACATAGCTAAAAATTAATTTTACAACACATGTACACGAAGGACATATTTTTATAATTCTCCAATATTTGCATGAAAATGTTTTTCCATTACTTATTGAAAATCGACTAAACTTGCTCTAAACTTTATTGAAACGTACAATTCCATGGTTTTAGCCTAATCTAAAACAATACAATATCATTTCATAAAAATCCATTTGAGTAATAGTATGTTTGATATTATATTTTAGTACATCAATTATCGAACATCTCGCTAATTAATTAATTCATATTAATTTTTTCCCACATGCCATAGGTGGACACGCCATCTAAACTAAATAAGTGGATAACGTTGTAAAATAAAATTAACCACTATTGCGTTGACGTTGTATTATTCATAAAATGAAATAAAAATATATTTAAAAATACTTATTAATTGTTTAATAGAAGTCATCTCGTTGGCGTCAAAGTGTAATTTGTTTGCTGCTTTTTTAAAATATTTTTACGCATGTAAATGTGTCAATTCAAATAAATTAAATGCAAAATATTTGTCCGTTTGTTTCTCGTTGTTATTCTTTCCTTACTAACGTTTATCATCGATTTCTTAACAAGAAAACATTGAATTTTTTTCAATTCTAACTTTACAGCTACAAAAGGTAAAAAAATAGCTACGCTGCGCTTGCTTTTTACCAAAACATTTTAAGGCTTATAAACTACTAGTTGCAGTGCTGCCTTATAAAGTATGAAATGTACCCCGTACTATTTTCCACCCTTACGCTACAAACTCACGCAATTTACAGAATTTTTTTATGAAACTACCCTCGTAAATTGGAGAAAAACAACGGATATATATATATATATATACATATATATATATATATGTATATATATATATATATATATATATTCTGCGAGTTAGTCGCCATATTCTGTGATGGACTGCCTTTTCCAGTAATCCAGTTGTACTTACCGTACACAAAAGTGATCTGGACTGAAATTTTTTCGAGTTATTTCTCTAAAGGAAATTGTAAAAAACGTTGTTCTTAAACGCATTCATCAGTGGTTTATTTTTCATTTTACATTTTGTTTAAATATAAGATTAAATCACTCAACTAAATGTTATAAAAACGCTTATTATTAATTGTAATTATTTATATACTTTCGGTTGTCATTTTATTTATAGATTTTTATATGACATGTAAACTTTTCAAATACTATTTTAATATGACAGTGAAAATATGGCTGAATTCTTATTTGTTTCGAAAGGTCTATTAGGGCTCGTATATTATATTTACATAAATTACTTACATTTTTGTGTAAAACTAGAAAAAAATGACAATTGTTAATTATATATAAAGTTTTTAATTATAATGTATCAAACGATTCATCTCATTCTCGTGAATGATATAAAGTGCGTGTAGATAAATTTTACTTGCCTCCTAAAAGTTCAATTCATATTATCCTCCTGTATCAGTATGTAGTATTCGAATATATTAATTTGCACCCTTCAAATTCATGTAATTATAACAAATAAAGTTGATGACATACGATAGACTTTTCCAGAGGGTAGACTTTCGTCAAATACAACATACAGCTTTTCAACTCGACTTCACCTTGTAAAGGTTTTCAAACCGGCGTCCTGTATTGCAGGGTCTACGAAAATATAGGAACGAATCAAGGTCTAACAGGCTGTGTGAAATACCTCCGTCTAATTCGGCACCAAGTGACGAAAAAGCTGGGCCGCCTAGACTCACCCGTGCTTTCAATGGAGCGCGTACGGGAGTGCGGCTCTAATCCCTGTGTCAGCATGCCTTGTCAAAACGGAGCCACATGCCAGCCTCAAGATCTATCGACCACCGAGTATACGTGCACGTGCGCCGGTGGATTTTCTGGACAGTATTGCGAGGATCGTTTTGATCCCTGTGAATCAAATCCTTGTGGAGAGGAAGACGGCGTCCTCTGCGATGTGACTCCTGACGGAAATTACGTTTGCAAATGTTTATTCGGGACACAAGTTGGCCAGAGGAAAGGCATTTGTAACAATGGTATGTAAACTTTTGTTACCGAAATATCTTAATTACTTATAAATCACACTCTTGAGGTAATTTTTTCGGTTTTCTTGTTTATCTCCGGAATATTAATATTATTTATCCCCAAACTAAATTAAATATTTGTTATGTTTTCAATAAATCCTTGATAATATTTATGTTACTTGTAAACATAACATTTTGGAAATTTTTAATGAGTGTTTTGAAAACTGCAATTATCCTAAAATTACTCTGTTTTATCTGAAATACACTTTGGATGTATTTACTTCTTCAGCTCCGATCGACAAATTGTGATTATGCAGTGAAAGCGAGTTTTGAACTAATCTTATTTAAAGAGAATTGTTTTTTAATAATTATTCTTCAAAAAAATATTTTTATTGAAAAATTATTGAAAGAATGTAAAATTATTGCCATTTTTTTATTATAATAATGAAATAAGTACTTATTTAATTTTAAAAATGTATTTCATATATACCTGTTATTGTTCATATTTTGTGGAATAAACCAAAGTTAAACAAAATACAGAAAACAAGTTTTAGTTACAGGAGCATCTTATTTTAAAACTTAAATAGTTCATAAATGTTACGTTAAAGAATTATTTTATTAATTTTAGAATTAATCCACATTTTAAAAATACTGAAAATATTCAGACTAAATATCTAAATAATTTAGTTACCTAATAATGCATTTATTTTATTTTATTTCTTTACTTTGATATAATTTCATATTTATTTCTTTAATCTTTCTCTACAGAAATAAATAACATTCAATCCGTCAACATTCCCAAGTTCAACGGCAGCAGTTACATCGAACTGCCACGACTGGAAGGACTAGCAAGAGCTTTCAGAATAGAAATGTGGATTTTGACCAACAGATTATCAGGCATGTTGTTCTATACGGGTCAATCAACGAGAGCCAAAGGCGACTTTGTTGCTATAAACCTTGTGAACGGATACCTTCAGTTCAGATTCAATCTTGGGAGCGGCATCGCAAACATAACGTAAGGATTAACATAACGTATCTACTTTATTGTATTATTATGTATTGTGTGTATTATATTTAATATATATATTAAAACCAAATCCAAAAAAAATATTTGTGACATAGTAATTCTTCGTAAAATTATATGTTAATTATTCTCGAATTGTTTTCCTTAGTTTTACTTGATACCAAGGGATGGTATCAAGTTTCATGATGAAAAACTCGAACTCGAACTACTTTTTTATAGAACTATGGACTAAGTTTTGATATTAATTTGGTACTTTCGGTTTTTCTTGAGGAAAAAGGTTTCGACCGACAGACGGACAAAATAGTAATCTTATAATGGTTCATTTTGTTCAGTCTGAGTTACGAAACTCTAAAAATCACTTATAGATTTATTTTATCACATTAAAAAATCTTCACGTAGAAGAAGATATAGATAAGAGTCTATCAGAAGAACTTTTTGAAGTGCACGGTTTCCACGGAAGTCTGTTTAAAATATTTATATTGGTTGAAATATCGTCGATATTCATCTAGAAAGTAATATTTTGGAAAAGAGCTTTTCAAATCTTTACTAACTTTTAGGTTTTTTAATGTTATATTCTCATTTCTGAAATTAGAATTTGTTCACTTACAAGGGAAAAGTTGTAGAAAATGTCAGCTTTTAAGCTGTTTACCTGTCTGAATGATTTTGGGCAGTTTACTAATACCTTTCCCAAATTAGATATTTTGTAATATATCAAAATATCGTCTCATATTATTGGAAGGGATATTAAACATTGTATTTATTTTTTGTCTCCGTAATGCCTATATCGATCATCACAGTAATATAAAGGTTAAGGAATTGAGCCTGAATTCATAATATAAACGTAATCATTCGAATAAGTCAGAAAAAAATACAAGGAGAGAACAGAAAAAATAAAACGAGACCGATAAAATAAAATAAATTTAAAGAAACGGAATAATTGATGTACCAAATAGTTGTGAATATCGTGAGAAAATAATCTTAAAAAATATTTTCACTAATATTCTTTTGCATCAATCGACCAGAGCGAAAGCAAAGGGAAGAACAATGATTTTTAAACTCTACACATAATTTTTATGGCGGCAGATAAGGGAACTCTCAGTTTCATAGATAAAAAGTGTGGTAGGTACCATAAATTATTTACCAAAACACTATCAACTTATTTAATTAAAATAAAAATCTAAATAACTAGACTCAGACTATAATAAAACACAAACAAGCTTTACGAGCTTTTTCGCTCAATAAAATATTCAGACTCTTTAAACTTAAAAACGGTGAAATAGAAAATATTTATATACTAATGTGGTTTTTTTCATAGTATAAGACCCCATTGTTGTGCACCATGTGTAATAAATATAAACTTTGGCAAAACGATGGATTTTTAATTTTAATTTGTCCGAATAGTTTAATGGGTACAAAAGCTCTAAACACTAGTTTCATATTTTTTCCGTAGGAGAAATTCAGTTTTTTCAACTTTTGTAGGTAATTATGTCAACATTATTTCCGTCATCCATATTTAACATTACACTTTATGGGTTATCATTCTCGAACATAAAATCGGCTTACGATATCAATTTACCTCAAATATTATTCTAAAACAAATTTTTTCCACAGATATCCCCACAAGATAACAAAAGACAGGTGGCACAGAGTGCGTGCTTCTCGGGTTGAGCGTCATGGCAGTCTCCAGCTGGATGAACTGCCGGTTCATAAAGGGCACTCCATTCCGCCGCTGACGGAACTCAATTTGGAACTTCCCGTTTTCATTGGCTCCCTACCGTGAGTTTTTATAAATATATATTATAGAATGATGTGTATTAGATATTATAAAACAATATTTTGATTGTCTATATCACTTTGTTCATCTTTAAATATATACTAGATAGGGAGACGTGTCTGTACATTAAAGACAATTTTTTTCAAAAATTGATGGAAGGTATTATTTAAGCTTCCTGGAATCCAAACTATACTGTCTTGTAGATTTATTGTTTGTCTGTATGCTTGTTTGATTATGTCTCAAAAACTACCAACCCAATTTCAATCAATTTTTGGGTGAAAAAATTACTGAACTTAAAATTAAAATTTAGGTGACTATTTTCTTGTTTCGTATTTACAAAGAACATTTTGTCTGTGTTTACTTTGTTTACTTGTTTGTACATTTGTTTGATTTTTACATGCAAATTGGAGACAAATTTGAATAAACATATAAAATCCTTTTTAATTCAAATATTTATAAAAAACTTCGATTATTAGCACTCAAGAAGTAAGATCGAAGTCCATGTAAAACCACATACATCTTAATAGTTAACACTCTAAAATAATCATACAGTAATGATTGAAGGGATAAATAATTATTTGAAAAACCATATTCTTTTATATATGGATAATAATTTGAAAGACCTAAAAGTATGCAAAACCATTTTTTTTTCAGAATTTTTTGTAAGATAGTTCCAAAGATTATATCCTCTGTCTTCAGAAATGTTAAAGTAAAAATTATGAAAAGATAGCGTCAATAGAAATCCCGAGAAACCTGATTTTAATTCATATGTGAAAGAAACCTTCATGAAAGATATAGTAGTAATGAATGTTCAAAAGTGTTTCGAATCTCGATGACATTCAAGTTCCTTTATAGATGCCTGAAAACAAAATTAATTTTGTGATCCATTTTAAGGTTAAACGCACCGTACAAAATAGGTTTTTTGATGCCTGCCCTACTTTTACTTACGTCCATAAAATTTTGCTTATTAATATAAAACGCACGGGAGCATTAATTTTATTGAAGTTTACCGTAATAAAACTGTAACAATATTCAATGTTTGCTGCTGTTTAGTATTTGTTGTGTTATGGTAAAAAAGTAATATTAGTAAATAGTTTTTTAACCTGACATTATTGAGGGGAAAAATATGCATCGATTAATATTTCAATTTATTATGCATCGATTAATATTTCAATAATATGCATCTATTAATATTTCAATTATTACAGAATCGTTTAAAATTTAACTATTAAGAGAACAGTAACAAAATACTATAATATAAAAATATGCATCGATTAATATTTCAATTTATTTAGTAATGATTTAAGTGACTTTTGGTGTATTTGGGAATCAAAATATTGTAAAATTATTAAAATCTTTAAAGTATCTAGCATTATGGTATCAAGGTAATAAAAAATGCCAAAAACTTGCCTTTCTGGTATTTACCGAAACACATAATTTTTAAAATTATTCTCATAAGTTATAAATTGAATAAATTTTTCTTACATGATTTTCACATAGCACAGCTACTCAAACTCGTTAGGTTTACATACGCAATTACTGCAAAAATCATAGTTCTTCAGGTAAAATATATCTCATATTCGCTTGAAATATATGGAATGTTCTGTAATAAGGAAGGGTTTTGATTCCAGTTACTGAAAATGTCAGCAATTTCCAATAGTCATTAATAAAATATCTTAAATCGAATATGTCATTGTAAGCTCACCTCAACGATGCCTGTCCCGGGTTAATAGAAATACTGGCGCACCCTTAAATGTTTATATTTGCATATATGTATACGAAGCACGCGTAGTACGATTTCTGTGTTTACACAACACTATTAAAGTCATATTTCTCACTATGGTTCTCATATTTTAATATTAAAATAAATGGACCTTCAAGTATAAAACGAAAAAAAAAAAAAGAAATGTATATATATATATATATATATATATATATATATATATATATATATATATATATTAGTCCATCCAAATAGAAAATTCCGCAAAAATATAAAGACGACTTCAAGTTTTTGACTTCTAAATCCGATAACTTTTCCTTTGTACACACCTGAAATAATATGCATAGAATTTGCAAAATATTCAGAATTCTCGACACATTAACAAAAATACTTTTAAAAAATAAAACAATTAACATATTCCTAGTTGATCGCAAATATAAAATTGTTTTTTATTACTAACCAATCCACTTTGAAATTTAAAAAAAATTGTTTAACCAGTAAATAGTACAACTAGTAAAAACCAGGAATTTATAAAAATTATTTTTATTGAATATACTCCAACCTCTTTTGACTTTCATCAAATAGTTAAGATACTCATCAAGTATTGTCAATTCAAAAAGCTGATTAATTTGTTTATCTAATAATTTATACTTGCTATATGGGCAAAGACCGATAAAACATATATTAAACAATTTGCTAGCATGTCTAAGCTAAGGCTTTTCATTCTTTCTCAATACGTCATTTGTAAAAGCAGTAATAATTAATGAGAATATTATTAATGACCTAAGAATATAGTATTTATAAAATCTTACCACGTAAATCACGTAGTATTTTCTGAAACCTCAGGTCATTAAATATTCTCAAAATATAGTATCATATGGATAGAGTAGCGGAATAAATAGAGTTTATTAGTAACTTAAAGTATGAATATTCAAAAGTGTTTCGAATCTCGATGACATTCAAGTTCCTTTATAGATGCCTGAAAACAAAATTAATTTTGTGATCCATTTTAAGGTTAAACGCACCGTACGAAATAGGTTTTTTGTTGCCTGCCTACTTTTACTTACGTCCACAAAATTTTGCTTATTAATATTAAACGCGCGGGTGCATTAATTTTATTGAAGTTTACCGTAATAAAACTGTAACAATATTCAATATTTGCTGCTGTTTAGTATTTGTTGTGTTACGGTAAAAAAAATATGTGAAACGATTTGTACAATATTAAATACTTTCTTATTTCATATTTGCGTATATTTTTATTCGAAGAAAATTCAAAAGTAATTGAAAGCAAGAGAAATATGTTAGTATGAATCAAGAACGAGTGTTTGAAGTGATAAAAACAAAAAGAATTACTAATATAACCTTCATTAGATGCCAAGTATAACCTGGTATCTTCTAAATATAAGAATGTTATAAAAAAGGACTATGTACAATTTATATTTTTTTAATATTTATGTACGTAAGATCTTACAAGAAAAATTCTAACAAGAAAAATCTTAACAAGAAAAATTCATGCAAAATTTTGTTGAAATTTTGATAAACACAAATTTGTTTAATACTTTCGCTTAATAAAATTTCTCAAAATTAATAACCAAACACCATTTGTCTTTTACACAAATGACGAAGGTTTATTGAAAAATTAGCAAGTAGGTGCTTCAGATATGGATTTCGATTAAAACAATTATTCTCCCTCATATAAAGTAGCTGTCGGTCCATGGACCCTAAAGGTAGATTGTAACATAATTGGATAGATCTTCCAGAATTAAATTCAGATTCCATTTACCATTATTCATTACTAAGGGCAGTTTGCGCAATGCCAATCTTCAAAATCATGTGCAATGTGTTCCATCCGACAAATTTTAAAATTTTTCCGGCCGGCACTATTTCGGCTAACTTGTATCAACAAATTTAAGAGAAGTGGTTTAAAAAAGATTATTATGGAAAAAGAAAACCAAAACAAAGAAGTAGATCGGCCCATATGAGAAAGAAGTGATAGCTTGGGGAGTCGATTTCAAAATGTTATTCACCTTCGAAATGAAAATTAAGGCTGAACAGAAAGCTCGCATCTACGACCAGTGTATCTAGCCAGTACTTACGTATGGAGTTGAGAGTTGGGTATTTACAAAAGAAATACTTGCCAAGTTCAAAATGGCTCAGAGAGTCACTGAAAGGGGTCACGTTGAGAAACCAAGAGGGAAGCCAGTGGTTCTGAAAAAAAATCAGGGTCGTGAACATCAACAAACTTGCTGGGAAGCTTATGTAGCAACGAGCTGGCCGCGTCGTCAGAAAGCAGGACTCGTGGTGTAAAGTGCTCGTAGATTGGATTCTGTGGCGTGAAAAATAACAACAAGGAAAGCCAAATATGCGTTGGTGCGATGATATCAAAATAGAAGGAGAGTGAAATGCTAGAAAAAAGGCAAAATCGAGGGGAGTAGTATAAAATGAGAGAGGCCTGCACCTCTGCGGTAGAACATGACTAAAGAAGAAGAGAGACAAAGGGTTACTAAGGAACACTACTTTTTGCATTTTGTCGATTAAAATTATATAGATTAATATTACAAATTAAGAAAATCTCTATAATGATGATTCCATTATATGGACAATAGAAATTAGGAAAACTATTACCTATTATATCTGCTTGCTGTCGTCTAATTAAGCACCTCATATAGTGAACGAAAATAGTTATTTAATAAATTTTGGTTGAGCCATATAACCGAATCTTAATTATGTAATCAGAAATTTACAAATAAAATGATATTTCAGTCAGTAAAGTGATCATACTTACTTATTTAAATACCATCGACCTAAAAAAATTGTTTTCTGCTGGGGTATCGTCTTGCTTACACATGAAATACGAGCAACTTAAAATACGAGTATTTAATTAACCAATTAATCAGTAAATTTTTTAAATAAATTGTAACCAAAAACAAAAAGATTTAAACTGAAAATAATTACAACGCCCGTAGTATAAAATTGTATCATAAACACTCGAAAGCCAAGGGTAGGCTATTGCAACCCTTTATATACTTATAGTATTTTTGAGTCATATTGTCGCTATTAACAAATATTAAAATGATCTCTCAGACAATATTTGACACAGTCATAATATATGAATAAACTAATTCACAAGAGTCAAAATTTTTGAAGAATTCAAATCATCATTTTATTAAAGTGAAAATTATTCTGTAAATTGGGTCACAAGATGTATTAAGGTCAAAATTGTTGAATATATCAAGTCACAAGATTTATTAAAGTTTAAATTGTCTTTGTCAGCAAACCGTAATATTCAGTTTCTAATACTCATGCGTAAAAAGAATATAATTCTGTCAAGCAAACCTGCTCGATGTGTCATAATAGTGATATAGAGCACTTTATTATTATTTCTGTATGAAATGACAGAGACCACAGATGTAAGTTTCGCGTATTGTAACGAATATAAAAAAGGTTCATAATACTTCAAATAGTAGCTGAAAATCACTGAAACACACAGTGACATTTAAAATTATATACTTTTCATTAAATTTAATATACTCAACTGGAGTTAATATGAGTCATATCAAATATATTTTATAAGTCACATTTAATAATTATTTTCCGAGTTAAAATTGGGCTTGAAAGCTCTATGTCACCTATATTAAATAAATTCTTTAAATTGAGCATTATATATGATATCAGTTACATATATTCATGTAACAAAAAAGATTTTACACCTTGTTAAAAATATTTCTACATGAGACAAGTATGCATATCCATTCAAACAACTGGCAAAAAAGGCTGAAGATTAAACATTTTGAAAAGATATTATTTACAAACAAACTCAAAATAGGTTTAAAAATAGTTTTACTGAAAATAAACTCATTTGAGAAAATTGTTTAAATAAAAGAAAACGAGTTTAATTAAAATATACTATGAAAGGCGTAAGTCAATATCTTTTTTTAAATTTTCAAGAAAAAAGAAAAAATACGACTGAAAATAAAAAAACATCAACATCAATAAAAAACATATTATTGGTATTTATTAAAACATAATATCAAAAGGAAATAAATTAAAGGTAAATATTTTAGCAAAGCATTTTCATAATTTTACTTTGTGGCGATTTGTTGATATATTCATATATAAAATATTCTAAAGAAAGTACAGCTTCATATATAGTATATAACAAAATAAAAGTGTTCTCTAGCTAAACATATATTGCACTTCATGCGCGTAGAAGAATTGATTCAAAAAATACTAATGAAAATGTTTAGAAGACTGAATATACATTAAGCTGATAATTCTGAAGTAATGAAGGAAATGAGCACAATATTAGACATAATGAAACCTGATGGAATGAGCACAATATTAGACATAATGAAACCTGTACTAAAAGTTATTTTTTTTCTATGCAGCGTAGCATTATCCTAAATACTTTAAATGACTTGCTGTGTTGTGCTTTTAATATAATATCACAAAATGACATGTAATAGAAAATGAGCGTGAAAGTTACGTTAATGTAATGAATCGGGGATGAACCTTAGCCGAAAGAAATACGGTTGGTCGTAAATAAAGGTGCACTAACACCAACGACTATGTTTGGGTATATTTTTTCAATATTCAACTTAATATCATTATAATTATTTTCATATTTTACTGTATAACAAATAATTTACAGAAACGTTTGTCGATCTGCCACGACAGATGCGTTAGTTTTGAATAAGTGAAAATTAGTTTCAAATCTAAAAATACTTCATCGTTTGGAAATACATATGTGTAATTTGCCAAAAAAATCATTGAAATAATAATTTGATTTTCTCATTTATTTATTCCTTTTTCCTATTTGTTTTAATTTATTAACCATAAATAAAATAAAAATGTGTCTAGAAAGATATAATTGGGGATGAAACTTACCATCTTGAATTAAAATATTGGCAATCATTGGATACAATCGCATAAATTATTCGTATACACATATTTACATCCAATTAATTACCATCAAATCAGCAAACAGGATGAAGAGAATATCGCACCTTTTAATTGAAATATAAATTAAGTAATATTAGATGGGCAAGCAAAAATCCCGCAATAACAATTTGTAATATATTTTTATATGTAATTAATAAAATTAATTTTCAACATGTAAACCCCATCACCAGTATCATCTTTACTACCAGCGTGCATGCTGAGATAAAATATATTCCGCATAGAAATATTTTGGACTTTTCATTTAAAAAATGGGTAAGTTCTACATTAAGATGGTTTCTGTCTTTAAATGGTTTATCACGTAAATAATTAGATGGAGCGTTATTGCATTAACGAGCGAAATATATGACAGTCGGAGAGATATAGGCCGGATATTACGGAGGGTGAGAAAAGCAGTGAAACGAAATTTAAGTATTTTTTCTCGCGTTATAACGGGAACTCATTAGTTTTACATACACGTCCGACCTCTTCTAAAGGCAAAATATATGATTTAATCTGTTAGCTAAACAGAATATTTCCCATCCTTTCTCAGCGCATGAAGTAGTTTTTCTATTGCAGGAAGCGGGTATGAGGCTAACTCCACCAGATAACGGGAATTTAACAAGGGATTTATTACAATAAGAAATTTTAGTGTTTCTAAGTTTAATGTAGGAGGTTGCACTATAAAAATACACTTATCAAAGAAATAGAAATTCACATTTCTAATTATTTGGAAACAATGTTTAGTTTCTTCATATAAGAGTTCAGCTCCAGTTTTGCATACATTGCGCATTGCTTCCCTTGCTTTTTGTCTTTAATGGAATTCAGAAGGCAAACATTCTTTAAGTTCTCTTCTTTAATTTTCATATCAATAAACTCCACTTGATATGTTTGAAAAGTCACTGGTGTTGGAACAGTCTAATAATAAATAGATATTGTTATTTCACTTATACGCCCCGTGATAACATCCATCTTATTAATTCTAATTATGGCGTAATCTACACTGCACAAAGATTACACTCACGTTTAAAAAGGAAGAGTGAAATCATCCAGCGATGTGGCACGGACCATTTGTAGAAACGATAAAGAGACAAATATGATTTAATATTTCTCGTAGATTTCTTTTATATTGCTCTGTGGAAGCTGAGTCACTATATGCGTTTCATTAACCTAGTATTTATCTATTATTTCGAATGTGGAATTTATGACATGCACTGCAGTTATATTTCACAAAGCCATAAAATTTATTCTTTCTTTGCTATTTGTCGCAAAAATATAATTTCTAACTCAATACATAATGAACAATTTAGAGACAAACCTTATTTTGCAGGTCGTACATAAAACCTCACAAGCTCTCCGGACTGACCAGCAGCTTCATCGGTGCCATCCAACAAGTGTTCGTGAATGGAAACCCCCTGACTCTCTACAGTGACGATATAGCCACTTGCAGAATAGTGCTAGAGGAGGACGTGATTCCATGTGCTACCACTGGAGTAGTACCTTATGGCGGGCCCCCTTGCTCAGCAGAGACGAGCCCATGTCAGAACGGCGCCACGTGCGTGCCCATGCTTAACGAGTACCGCTGCTTATGTAGTGAGGAATTCACCGGGCGAAACTGCGACAGTCGCCTCGTTGATGTTGTCGGTGTGAATGCACCCCTGAAATTCGTCGGGAATAATTATTACGCGTATAGGAACAGAGGACGTAGAAGGTATGTTTAGAATATATTGTAATTTAGTAATTAAATTACGTTTATATTTGCTATAAAATATCGGAAAAAGCGTTTCAGTTATCCGAAAACAAATGTTACTATGTATATATTGTTAATATAAAGGTGTCGGTTATTTGGTCTAACGATTTATTTTGAATTATTTTCAAAATTGTAGAGCTAAAGTAATCTATGACCTTTTTTGATATGAAACTTTGTCACTAAGAAATAATTTACTTTTCATAAAAAAAATTGTTTTCGTTTTCAACGTTTCTCATTATTAATTAAATTTAAATTATTTATTATTCTAAACGGAAGTTTGAAATAAAAAATAAGAACTATGCTCAGTTATCAGTTTAATAGATATTTTTTTTCTATGGAATAGTACTTGTGTTGTTGAAAATAACCAATAAGAGGTTTAGTTGTAAATTGCTAAATGAAGTCGTGTCGCTTTGATAGCGAAGCATTGCGCTCGGCATGGTACTTAACCTCTTCGATTTCATTGAAATAGTACATCTTGATAAAGTAGTGAGTTATGGGAAAATTTTGTAATATATAATCTTACCCAATAATCAACAATACATAGAAGCCAATTTTCGGCAATTATCTAAGAGAGATAAAGAGCTCTTCAAATTAAAATACGTTTTGAATACGTATGTATATGTATTTATATATATATATATATATATATATATATGTATATATATATATATATATATATATATATATACGAAGAGGTCACAAGGTATATTTCAATTTTAGCTAT
This sequence comes from Druceiella hillmani, assembly GCA_039881145.1. NCBI lineage: Eukaryota > Metazoa > Arthropoda > Insecta > Lepidoptera > Hepialidae > Druceiella > Druceiella hillmani. Next base: position 103,624,474 of record JAYKKI010000001.1, on the reverse strand, counting down.
GCAAACAAATTGTTTTTCGAACAAAACAAAAAAAAATCAAACTGGCTACGGCATTTGAAAGATTAAAATAAAGGTAATGGAATCAGAAAAATCCAAAAATTGACCCTATTCGTCATTAATTTTTCTAATTTATAAAGAAATTAAAAAAAATAAATGAGTTTTTATTGTATATTTTGGGTAAGGAAACGCGAAAAAAACATTTGACATGATACGGTTTGAAAAAAATTATATTATTATATAACGCATATTTTGTATATTTTGCTCACAAATAAAGTACAATAACGCCTGTGGTTAAATATTAAGTAACGTAATGTGCTTTATTCAAACTAATTTATCAGTTTAAATAGGTAAATATGAAAACATAAGAAAATATTAACATATAATCCTAAATTAATTTAAATTTACTGATAGAAAACAAGAGCAAATTATTGAAACCGAGTTAAAGTCAAAATAATTTTAATTCCATTTATAGTAGCAATAGAATGTTTAAAAAGTAATACAGGATCTATTAAACAATATAGTCATATGTTATTTTTTTAAAAATTGACTGTGGATGAATTCAAAATTAATTTCAGATATTCAAAGTAATTGTAAACTGTTTATTTAGAAAAAGGAAAGAAACATTACATATACGAATAGGCTGTGAGCAGGATAAAAAAGGTTCCATATTAATCATCTCAATTTGAATTTAGAAAATTTAATCGAGTTTAAAAAGTAGGATCCATTCATAGAGAATATGGAAAAGTTCTTTCATATTTTTGGGGGCAGTTTTGAGGACGGAGTATCGAGGTTACAATCTTTTTTCAATCTCTTTGGGTTGGACGTTAAAAAAAATATTGAGATTAAGTTCAAAAACACGCAATTGCTCTTAAATTGAACTTCAAAAACAGAATTAAAAACGCCCATGTGAAAAAATATGCCAAATTATTTTCGAGCTATTCAGTCATTAGTCAAGTTCATTTTTTGGTATCAAGCTTGTGAATAATAACGTTATGAGGGTAATTTTGGATGCGTTTTAAATTTAATACCGAAATTTAAACTTAATAACTTTTTAACCCTCAGTAGGTACTTAATTGAAACGGAGACTTTTATTCCGAATCTAGAATTTGTGTCTTTAGTAAAATTTTACGTAAATAATCTTTAACAGCAGCGGAACCGAAATGAAACTTTAAATTATGGTAGGTAGGTCTTTACTCAACTGGAATCAAAATTGCCGACCTCAGCCCTTCTTTTGAACTTTAAGCTCTTTGAGACATCAAATTTGGTTGGCGACGCACGTAAGTTAGAGAAGAGAACATGTGATACAGTTGTTGTTTAAAAGCTTATGAACCAATTTCATAGTTAGTTTATTTTACTGATTTTTATGTTATGACCACTTTTGAAATTTAGCATAAATTTAAAACCTCAACTGAGTAGAATGTTCACATGTCTTTTGAAATTAAGTTTCTGCTTAAAGTGGAATGTATGACATAAATTATTTAAACAAAAGTATTGACTGAATATCAAAAGTCGTTGCCAAGGAAATATACCAGGTATAAAAGGAACTTTAGACTCTATCTCATAAATGGCTGGTAAACTTTATAATAAGCCAAAATACTAATAACCGTTCGTGTCATTGTAAAATTTATGATTTGTAAGATTATAAAAACAGTTGTTGTGATATTCACTTTTTAGAATTCCATAGGAAACAATTTAATCAATTTTATTTCATTCAACGGTTAGTTTATCCATTTGTGCAACATTTGAACAACCACGGAAGAGGAAAGCTTTAAAGATTAGATATATAGACCAGGCGTTAAATTAATTTTGGAAAAATTTGGGAACAATTCAGATTAGAGTTTGCGTTATGTAATGTATATTTAAGGTATTTTTAATGAATTCTGAATCCCTTAAAGCGAAACCAAGTGCTTCCTTCAAAGGAAGAGAAGGGATGGCAAATCAATTTTTTGGAGATATTTCGGTATTTTTCAATTTTTTGGAAAAATAATTTAAAACCAAGTGGTACATAGAATTTTGTTCATATTTTTGATTGTTGGTTATAAAAATATTAATCCTACTTTGTAAAAAAGATCTGATCAATATCTGATCTTGATGTAGAACTATTTATTTTGTCAGAAAAAGCTCAATATATTATTATGAAGTCGGGAACTTCTTTGAAATTTTTGATCATGATTTAAAAAAGAAATATTAACCTTTCGAAAAACGTATATAGAACCTTCCTCATAGAAAATTTAATTTTGTCTAACTCACAGAAGTTTTAATTTCGTCCTGAAACATTTTAAAATATTAGCTTGACGAAGAACATTCATGGTGGAGAATAAATCAATTTCCGTAAAAAAAACAAGTCGGCAAAAACTAATTTCTAACCCATTGTCCTCCCCCTCCCCCCCTTGGAAGGATCATAAGCGGTTCGCGTTGTCGGGGGAAAACTTTAGAATTTACTAATGAGACCTAAAATAATTTTATGAAAAAAGACTGAATTAATAGTACTCCAAAAAATTTCGCGTCTTGCTTAACACATTTGTGATAATGTTTGAAATACAAAATAAGTTTTAGTTAAAGTTTTCACGTATCTCATTATATTAACATAAGCAAAATTAGTTTTTTTTCGTTTCAGCAAAAACCTTAATGTTATGATTTCATGGAAATACATTTCATCGCAAATAATATCAAAGTTAAATACTTTTACTAGTTTACTAAGTATGTTTACTGAGTTTCGCTGAAGCCCAATCAATAGAAATTATGAAGTCAATTCTCCGATTCTTTTCACTAGATATAAACGTGAATAATTTTCATTGTTTACTGATGTTCTTATCGTTTATTTATTTCATGAAACTATTCAACTAACCCGTTAAATAATGTATTATACAAAAAAGTAATGTTTCCATCCCGTACTCTATTACACCATCTAATAAATATTCTGATTTAATTATATTCGTTGTATTATCACAGAAATTAGATTGAATATTGGCTGTAAAATATTTTGAATATTGACTGCAAATAGAAAATATCCAATAAACGTAGATATACTACTCCCATAAATAATCTTAGATTGAAATAGGCTTTAGCCATTACAGAGATACCTTTTGAGTATTTTAATACTCCTTTTCCCGCACCAAATGTAACTAAAACTGGGACTAAAATATGTCGCAAAATAGACCCCAAAGTTAAGGAGCTAAATTTATATGACAACACAAGTAACACTCTTCTCATATCTTACGACGAGAAGGATTTATGTCACATTAGGGTGCAGATAGTAGACCACTGAAAGGGAAATGGGACACCTTACGGGGTCGGAGATAGGCCGCATGTGAGCTTGTGAGAACGGAAAACGAAATGAAACTTCAGGTGTCACACATAATGAGAAAACAGCCTTGTGTGCATTTGAGATAAGGAGGGATGGCAAGCGATTTAGTGAAAAAGAAAAATGTAGATGGGAATGTTAAGAAAATTCGAGGAAAAGTGGTGAATTACGAAGGAAATTATACTTAACTTACGAACGAGATTATCTTCTAAGACGATTGTTGGCAAATGTAAATGTAGGTATTCAAGATTCAGTAATGGACGAAGAGATCTTTATTCCTTCCGCGTGTCCATTTATCAATCCAACTGTCTACCTCAACTTTAGAGACTTAAACCAAAAACTAAAATTAATGAAAACCATTTTTGTAATGGAAATCCTCATAGATGTAAACGGAGGAAAATACTTATCTTTTTCGTATACCCTCTTAAGTGGTATATTAAGGAAAAATTATAAATTTTACATAAGGTTTTAGTTCTTTAGGTAATTTTTTTATTTATTTACTTCAACATTCCGTTTGCAAAACGATATATTTCGAAGAAATTTATAATTTTTAAAATATCCCTCTTACCTCATAAATTGTTTAATAATAATCGGTATATTTATGTTTTTAAGCATTTAGACAGGTCTAATGATGTACATATAATCCAAAACTTAGGAAATTAAACCTTGCTACAGTTGTAGTTATTTATGAAATGGAAAGTTAAATAATTACTTTTTTTAATTAATATTAATTCCTCAAATTCCCGGGCATCCATTAGCGAATTGATGCAGAACGCGTCAACCAAATTTAGCAACCTGCGTAAACTTGTATTGAGTCCGATATCGGGCCCTCAGGCTTTTATATAGTTAAACAAGCAGTGATCCTTCCAGGAAAGTCCTTATTAAATATGCATTAACAGATTTCAATAGAAAGGAAGATATTAACAAATTAAAACATAACTACCTCTAAAATAATCCAACCGTATTTTCATTATGATAAATCTGCTAATTACGTCGTGATTTCATATATATATATATATATAATAGATAAATTTGCTAATTACGTCATGATTTTATATAGGTAAACTATATGTACAATTAAAACAACATATTTGACGCGTGTCAATACTATACACAAAAGAAATTTTCTGAATATACTAACGAAATAACAGAAGGAATAATAGGATCGCTGTCACTTTATTGTTATTGGTGTTTAAAAATTCCATCCGTTTTGTATTACATATAACAATTTGTTCATACTTACATTATGACTGACAATTTGCGGTATCCTAGTTTTTGCCCATTTTGAGATAGAGCTTGTATAAGAGATCTGAAGTCGATCTTTCTGATGGTCATCCACTCACACAATAAAAAAAAGATTATAAATATATTTACACTATAATCAAAAAGCTTCTTGTATACTCACACATATAAGGGCAAATAATTTTTCGATATCCTCTCATAATTATTTATATCTTTTTTCAGTATCCAAATACCATTGGCATCGATTTTTAAAGAATTTAAAGAAAATAGAAATAATATTACATCACGTAGTTTCATTTAATTGTACTTAATTAGCAGTAAAGAAAATACATCGTAAAGTTAATACAGTCTAATTGATTATAGTAGACTGTACTTAGAGCGCTGTATCTACTCCTATTGTATTTTCGTTACGTATTTTCCTAACGATGCTTTTACTTCGTGAACAATTTTATTTCGTGATTTTTTTTTTAATTAGATGGAAAATTTAGCTGGAAGCCAGTTTAGTATTTAAAAATTTAAATTTTTCGGAATATCGCATAGTAATAAGTATGTGTAATGACTTATATTTGATGATACTAATACACTATTCATATGTACAGTACTAACAGCATGGGACGGTCGTACGGAGGAGGGAGCTAACACTAATCGATTGCAGCTAACTGTACAAAACATTCATAATAATTATAAGTATACATTATACGCTGGTTATGGTGAGTATCGATTTGTATCATGTACAATCCTTTGCATGATTTTTGTAGTTGACTATTTCTAAAATTGGTGTTTTTAGTAAAATATGAAAATTCAAATCCAAAACCAATAATAAAATAATTATATAAATTTATTAAAATGACTGCGTCAAAACCTTTCTAATTTAAAGGTAGATTTTGCGGTAGGATATATCCCTGTTTAATTTCCTGCAAAATACAACAGGCGTTACCAAGTAAAATGTTATATTGCGGTCCTTGTCTATACATTGAATTCAAATCTTTAGAAGTCAATTAACTGTCGATTTTTTTCATTCTCTTCGTCAATCTTTAAAAATAAAAATTTAATTTCAATAATGTCTATTTCAAAACATTACAAGTAAGGAATTAATGCTAACAGCAATAAAAATTAAGTTAGCATAAGTTTAATACATATTTTGTTATAGTGTACTCAGATACACAATAAGATATACACATGAATAGGTTATGAACAGACAAGTTTAAAAACTTTTAAGTGAAAACCAATAAAATTAAGAAATTTTCATTAACTACTAAAGGATGAACACAAAATGACATACGAGCCATGAGTTTTAAAAAAATTATTTTAATATCTAAAAATTATGTCAAATTTGAGTAACAATTCATTATAACAGTTTATGAGTGACATAATTCGCTGATTCCTATATTTAGTAATTATAATAATATGCTTAAATATCAATAACAAAAAAGGGGAATACTGCATGCACACGTTAACGCCCCGAACATTAGAGCAGATATGCCTCTTTGAAAATAGATTTTCTGGTTATGTTCTCTAATACATCTCTGTAATCGTATATAATCATCAAGTACGTGTTTTATTTAAATCTAGATCGTATTTTCGTAATGGAATGTAGTCTTTGTCTGTGCAGTTTTCGAAAGGGAGGAAGAAGACACCATTCATTTCCCTGCTATAATTGCTTAATAAATAAATAATAGTTGTCGTAATATAATTATCATAAATAGTGATAATATTAATATTAATTTATTGTTATTACTTCTTTATTAAAAAAATATTACGAATAATAAAAAAATGCATTAAATTTCCTAAAACTCTTCAAAACACAAAATAAGAAATAATGAAACGTATTTCTGTTTGTTTATATTCGCTTGTTTTGTTTCAGCAAATGCTTCCAAAGTTATTAATGATTTAAATAAATTTTATTGAAATTTAAATATACAAAATCACGCGCAATGGGTCCAGAAATAAAAAAAAACAGTCGAGCAAGAGTAGAATTCGAATCACAAGGGTTTCGTATATACTTAGGCATTTTAAAACAATTACATGGTATTTCCATTAAACAATTTACAAAATATTAATATTTCAGAATGTAAATATATTTCCAACTTAATTTTTCACAGAGGCATATAATTTAATTTATATAATTTTACAAACAATAAGAAATAATATATTTTTACCTTTACATGTGTATAAAACAATGAAAATGGTAAAATGAAAGAACTCAAAAATGATAACAATTTCCCAAGTTCGTTGACCAGCGTTAAATAGATTACCGTTGCGGTCGCATGAATCTGCTGAAAATACCAAAATATCCATTAAAACCACAAAGTTCAGTAACTAATGGAAAAAAAATCACATGAATGAAATAAGGGTAACTATTGTAAATTAGACTCATTTTCTTATTCAGTACTAATCATTATTATCACGCCGTCATTCGATGGTTCATCGTACATGTAATAAAAATTATAACCGCAAATTGAACACAGATAATTTGGATGTTAACAGCTATAATTAGGTAATTTATTAACTAATGTTTATGGCAATATGCTGTTGGGTTTTCACCTCTTTTAAAGAATTTTTTTTATGAAAACATAAATGATAAATTTCAATCTAATTTAAATTATAACAAAATAGGCAAAAAATGATCATCTATTCTAAAAGCATATATTTTTATGATTAGAACAAAGTTACAAAATAATAACCAAATTTGAAAATAATAAATGCATGGATTTGAATATATTTGGTATTTGTTTTGTAGAAATTCATTAAAATTAAATTTTTCACAACTAAATGAATTTCCACTTTATTTAAATTCTTTACCGCGACTAGATTTCGTTTTATGACATCTTCAGGTGAGCAATTTGTAAAAATGTCTTTACATATTGCCTACCTGAAGAAGTTGTCATGCAACAAAACCTAGGTCGTGGTAAAGAATTTAAATAAAGCAGAAATGATTCTGCATCACGTAATTTCATTAATTGTGAAAAATTAAAATATATGGATCTAAATTTACGGTATTAACTCGGCAGTCATCGCTAGGTAATTACAATCATAAACAGGCGCTACACCGGATAAAAAATATCACAATATTTAAAAGGCCAACTTGTAGAATTTAGGGTATACAAATTTTTAGCAAACGTTTTATGTCTCTTATGTTATATTTAATAAATAAAGAAAAAAATATCTGTCCAATAATATTTATTTGTATTTAGTGCAACTATTTCAAAATTAATACTTTTCGGATAACTTTAATAAAATCAACATTGCTTACAAAACTTTAAAAGCAATTCAGTATTGAGATAATGAAATGGGATAAAAAACTTGAAAAATAATACAAAAAAATATCGTCTAATCTAATATTTTTTTTATAAAAATAACCAAGTTATGACTATGAACCTAATCACTAATTTATATTTATTAATTTATTTTAATTTGTCTTTTTTTGTAACAATTATTAAAAATCAAAATTAAATACTCTAAACATATTTTTTTAGACATATTTTACAAGAGGCCTTGATTTTTCGATCGATTTTTCGATCACAAACTGCGACCAGAGGATGATAAACTGGGTTGAGATCTGAATGAAATTGGCTTCATGTTCTTCGAATCATCTCCAAGAATAAGTCTAATTTTAGTTTTTATCTCTGAGGAAAAATTTAGAATAGATGTTATTTTTTTAATTTAAGGTATAACAAGACTTATGGCGGGTCCTTTCTATATACTTGTTCCAGGAAGCATGACTAGTCCTTAGTTTTCCTTATTTGATTTAACATTAATGTAGGCATTGATGCCACCTATGTTTAGTAGACCATAAAATAATACCATTGTCAATCTTTTCGTTTTGTAGGACACCGAGTAAGTTTCACATAACTCATCGAAGACATCTGCACCAAATTTGCTTGTTTTTATTGTAATTAATGATCATATCTGGCTTTTTTCCTATACCAATAACTTTTCTGATATCGTGATGCACGGTCGAAGCTAAAAGTGCAACTTTATTTTGTTTTTGCAACATGTAACTTTAAGACCTAACTTTCATTTCGTATTAAAATTATATCTTTTTCAAAACCTAAAAAGAGCTGTCGATTTTATATTCCTTGGTAAAAGTAAAGATAGTTAAAACCTTTATCTTATTCGTTCGTAGAGTGCCCTATGCTCTCAGTCCATAACCTCTAAGCAAATCACGCAAAAGTGGGATATTAGTGAACTATTTATGTTTTACAACGTTGCAGTGACTACTTTATCGGTTCTACCAAACGTTTTACAACATCAAATTGTGAATTGCTGTGATCATATAGCCCGTCATTTTTGCCAACATAAATTTCCATTTTCTTCTTGTCGAAGGTTTGAGCATCCGCCAAAAAAAATGTCTTTAACCCATACTTTCCTGACTATATTCCTTAAACGGACCGCATTCACGTGTTTTCCCCAGATTTTCATCGATAGTAACGTTTTCACACAAGAACTATTATATTTCTTTTTCTTGACATCTAAGTATTCAACTTCCTCCCGAATAGGACCCAATTTGTCATACGTCTTCTTTCGGCACGTGTATGAAGATTGTCAATGCACAAACACTTTAATATAAAATGGAATTTATTGCAACGCATAGTGGCTATGCATATATCACAGCGACTTCCATCCGTTTCCCAAAGATTGAGGTGTTCATTTCATAGGCGATTACAGAATTTGGATAAGCCAAAAACAGCTTTTAATTCATTCATGTCTGCAGATTTACAATCACAATCTTCTGCATTTCAAATATTTTCTATAAATATTCTTATAATAACAAATTTCATGCTTCTAAAACGGACTGGCAAAAGCTGCCTTCTTTAATTGGTCCTAGTGAACTATTAACAAAATTATGTGATCGAGTACGTATATTCTGTGTAGGCTGACGTATTTGCCATATAGTTTTTTATCTCTCCCTATTAATTTTCCATATTTCAAGGGTATATTTTTGAAGTAATCTTCTATTTCCTGCAGAGGCAACCTGAATTCTTCTTCAAACAAACTTTCATTATCTGCTTGATCTCCTTTCTGTTTCGTATCACTCATAATTTGGTTGTAATTTTCAAAAAACTTCTTTTTCCGGTACAGTTTTATCTTCATTGTTTTCTTCTTGCTGTAGTTATTCTATGTCCTTAAGTATTATAATGTCATTATGAAGCTGTGAAATATAAAAGTATTAATACGAAGGAAAAAAAATGTATGACACGAAGTGTCGCTACAGGTTAAAAATATCCATATCCACTATAGACTTCCACTGTGACAAAGTGTACGCCGTCAACTGGTTACAGCGCCATATAAGGGGCCTTAAAATATATGTTAGAAAATACTTAAGACAACAAGTCACTATAGTCACAGCGCGGAAATAAATACACCTTCAATTTTAAGGACTGTGTTTTGTGGTATTTTTTGGCCAGTAGCGATAACCACCGAGTTTAATACGATGGAAACAATTTACTCTCTATTACCAAAACTTAGATTATATATTTAAAGGAAATATTAAATTTAACTCATTCGATTTACATTGTGTTCTTAAAATTTTACGATAATTAAAATGTACGAAAAACTACACTAGTGAACTTCGAATTGAAAATAAAGGTTATTCTAAAATTATGTTAAATAACTGACTAATCGTGAGCAAAAAGCAAAAGAAGCAAAAGGAAATATTTTTGAATCTTAATAATAATATTTTAAATCTTATGTATGATACCAGGGATTGGTGCGAATAAACAGATTTACAAAATGTATCTACTTTATATATTAATAGGGATAATATTGATACTATTAGCCCCAAAATATTTGTTAGTGGCAGTAATTGCATGGATACATAAAAATGACAATATATATATTTCACACCCAAAATTATTTAGTTTTATCATATAAATATTTCCTTATTTTTTTCAGAATAATAATATTTCTTTCCTGTACATTCAACATGACAAAATGGTCAGAAAATATTTTTCATAATTTTTATGATCTGTCCTCTCACAACCCATTTAGGATTTCGTATTCGCTTCTTTTACCTTTTAAGGGGAGATATGCACCTAGAAGCTCATTTTTTGTAAATTTTTTCAAAGAAAACCATTTGAAATGTTGAATTGGGGTTTTAATTATTTAAAAGTCTATACATTAAAAAATATGTTTATTTTTTTTAGTTAAAAATAGCAAAACGTGCAAGGATATTGGATGATACTTGGAACACCGTAAAAGAACTGCGTACACCGTACCCACTGGCGTTTCTTCAAAAATCACCTAAAAAGAAAAAAAGAAAAAGATTATTTAAATAGATATTATAATCTAGTGCTTGTCACAGCCGATTTTGAAAATATCGATTTATGACGAAAGAGCGAACGTCTAAACAAAAAGGGTGATTTTTGAGCCAAAAAATAATTATTACTTTGCCTATAAAACAAAAACTAAGTAACGGAAAAAAATCCTATGACACGTATTAGATAATAGTGTATAGAATAACGGAAAAAAAACCTCAAGGCAATCGGTTCATTGGTTTACGACAAATTTTGGGTACCGATTTAAAAAACGTGGTTTTGAAAAAACGCGTTTGAACAGTTGGGAATGGATAAGTCATGAAATTTGTCAACTTACATGGAATCATTGATACCAGACCCATAGAATAGGTCTTCCTTGATCAACGGAATGTTCATTGCTTCTAAATTTTGCTGTCGGAGCATACCCAAAAACACAAACAATTGAATCACAAAATAAGTCTACGCCTTTTGTTCGATGAGTCACTTGCCGCTACCTGCCTGTCGGCTCGGCGCTGCAAAACATGTTTCACCTTCTCGGCTGTAACTGGCTTATTTACCGAAATACTACCTTACCGTTTTTACCAGATATTCTAGTAACCTCAAACGTCAAGAAAATGCAAAAAAATCGTCTAGATATACATCTAGGTGTATGTCTCCCCATAACAATATTTTTTTAACATAAAATAAAATGATATTATCGTTAAGTCTCTTTAATCCGATACATTTGAGACCGGAACTACTTAATCTTAGATATTTGTCAAATCTATAGATATTTAATGGAAAAAAATAGTTAATCACAAACGATTATTTTGAGTTTATCAATAAACCAAATTATAAAGAAACCAAAATATCTTATCCTGCAAAGTACAGGTAAAAATGCTGTGCAATCTGTAATTGTTATTATGCTGCATTACATCCTCCTTTCAAAATGTAAATATTTAACATCAATATCCCTTTGTACTCACGGTTACTTTAGAACATATGACAATTATACGTTACGGATTAGCAAATAGTCGGATTACAGAGAATCATCTGTATTTTTATTAGAAGTCATTTTATTTTGAACGCTTATAAGCTTCTTAACGTGTTAAGAAAAATCAATGATATATGTTTGTACTTACATATATTTTTTCAGAAAAAACGTGGACCGTGGCATTCGATACGAGATAAAATTCCGAACGCACAACGAATCCGGACTACTGATGTGGCGGCGTAAGAGCGGTGCGCGCGCTGATGACTTCCTCGCAATTGGCCTATCTCACGCGCACCTTCATTTCGTGTACAGCGACAGGGATGACCCAGGTCTTAAACAGTCTGTCTACGGACGACTTGGCTATGGCCAATCTAGCCCCGGACAATCTGGCCCCGGAGAACACTGGTTCAAAAGCTTGCGTTTTCCACGGCGTATCGATGATGGCCTTTGGCACACAGTGGTCGTGAAACGCCGCAAACGTATGGCTATGATCCAACTGGACAACCATTCTCCTATCAGGGGCTTCTCGCAGTCTTCACTGATTGTGACGAAGGCCAATCCGAAAGTGTGGATCGGTGAGTGTAAATAAATATTACGCCTATGCACTTGTTAAAAATACTACATAAAATATAAGCACTTGAATCATGATTACATGGGGATAAAAACATATTTTCCGTACAAAAGCCACTTTTTTCCATATTTGTCCCGCGACTATTTCTTTTGACACTTAACATGGGATAACTTTTTTACTTCAATGAAAAATCCCAAATAATATATCAAAAACATGAAACAAAATCTCTAAGCAAATCTCGCAAGAGCGGGACTTTACTAAACTAATTATCCATTAGACCCTTGCGCTGACTATTTTATAGGTTTTATCAAACGTTTTTTAATTCAATTCATATAGCCCGTCATTCACGCCAATGCAAATTGCCATTTTCTTCGTGTAAAAGGTTCGAGCGTCCACGTACAAGTATACAAAAATATACGAAATACTTGATTGCGAAATGAAAATAATTTTCAAATATTTTATGTATTTTCCTTATGCACGGATGGTAACATAAAATTACATACAAACAACGGAGAGTGATATTTTAGGCAAGGGATAATAATTAAACTCTACAAATATACAAAAGAATATGAAAAGTTATATTAAAAGGTAGAGTTTATATAATATTATATTGTAATAGAAAACATATAAATGAATCAGATTTGCAAATGTTTAACTAAGTGAAAATACATAAAGCACTAAAATCTCATTATTTCGAGAACATTTTGTGGAAAATGGATTTTCTATGCTCTTGGAAAAAATTTATGAAAGGCAATCATTAATTTTGAATGCGTGTTATGGTAGAATTTATTTCACAAAGTATATACTAGTTACAAAACTGAAACAAATTACATGTGTAATATTTTCGTTATCATTTCAAAAACAAAACAAAATCAAATTAAATGGACATGTCGAGACACATAAAGGTTCTTTTAAGCGTCCATTTTGGAATGAAATTGATAAGCGAAATTTTGGGGGTATTCATGTAATGTCTCTACTACGTACGAAGCAATTCCAAAACATCTCTAGGTGAAAATAAATAAATATTTCTGTACTGTTATTTGTAATTGAAATGGATATTGGAATTTAAACTTCGAATCGTTTTTGGCGCTTTTATTTATTTTACGACTTAGTAATTATATTTTTTGGCTGATATTCTGAAATAATATTAATTATTATATATTTTACATTAATTACAAGCAAATAAAACTAGGTGATGTAATATTATTTCTACTTTCTATAATTTACCACTTTAATTGTGAATAATAAATTTCTTCAAAATTAACGCCAAATATATTCAATATTAATTACAAGACTATATGGATAAACTTCAAATCGGCTAATGATAAAAATTATAATAAATAAAGTTCACAATGCCTTTATGTGTAAATATATTAATTATAAGTAAATCATTTAGAATAAGGAAGTTTCACAAAGTATTTGGCACGCACACATTTTTTTAAGTAACTTTAGTACCAAAATGTTTTAAGTGCTACATACATATAATCCAAACACTATTTCTGACATTTTTCAAGCATCAATTGTTCAATTGCATATTTGGATTATGTTCCAACAAAGAAAGAACTTTCTATTTTTAATCCGTATAAAAGTTTCCCAAAAGTCAGAAATAAACTGCAAAATTGATTTATCTATTTCTTACCAACATTATAAATCGCATCTCTTCTATTTTGCTATCGCCGTCTTTTATTTCTTAAAATCCAAAACCAAAATAATACAAAATTATACCAGCTTATTCAACCAAACTTCTAGTTTCATTTATAAGTGTTATGTCCATACTTATAAAATATATACTAAAATAATTGTCTTATTCTTAGTAAATATCAAACAATAGTTAGAAACACTTAATGGTCGAGCATTATGAATTGTGGTACACTTTTTCTCCATGTATTGTACACTTTTTCACATGATTTCACTTAATATATTTTTTTACATGTCTATGGCCACGGATTCAATTTTTACATTATTTTATTTTTATGAAGGCTACACGTTGTGATCAGATTTTGGTTTTTATTTCCTTAAACCCGATTTCAAAATTATAATGATAAGCGATATGTGTTAACTATATTTATATATTCTAGCCATACTTATTTTTCATATTTTCCGATTTAACTGTACCTTTCACTACTTAGTCTTACGCGATATATTATATGCTCTATTGGTTTCACATTAGTATACAATTTATTTACTAAAAAATAGTTAAAATCTATTTTCCGCTACGGAATGCGAGACGATTTTAAAATGTTTTATTAATTTCATTTCTATGTATGTTACAGTGTAACAGAATATTTTCATAAACTTTTCAGCCACTTCCGGGCGACCGAATTATTTAAAATTTAATACACATGTCAAGAACTGATACCAATATAATAATTAGCTAAAAACAATTATTTTAAAAAACCGTTTTTTAGAATTAAAACAAAAATTTCAAATACGAAATTTGTTTTAAATCTTAAAAGAATAAAATTGTAATTTGAAAACCAAAAAACACAATTTTGTATAGTGTGAACTACAAAGCAAAAAATAATCTATAAATACAAAGATTTTAGTCAAAAGCGAAAGATGTCTATGATGACAAAAAATTAACTTTCATGTAAAAAAAACGTGCCGTGCTTAATATTGGTTGTCGTTAACAATTTAGAAATTGCGAATAGTTAACGACAACTGATACGACACAAATTTTAACTGTTAACTACGAGTATTTGCATAGGTAGTCATTATAAACATTTAAGTCGAGAGTGCTCTCCACTCTTTTATTTATTAGACGGAAAATTGATTTAATAATATGTCCTATTTAAAAATACACCAAGAATATTCTTACGTATTAGATAAATAAAAATAATTTTGTTTCGGAAAATGACGTAAAATTACCTTCTTCGTAATAATGATACAAGCAATGTTCGGATAAATTCCATTTTCATACTGAAAAATGTTTTTCTATTTTTTCGTATAAAGCTTAAATATCCCTCATAGTAAATTATGATACTTATATAACCATTTGTCGCAACATGTAACTGTGAGAGACTCAATTTGGTCTAAACAAAACAGAGAGTGCTATTTATCACTTACAACCCAGAACGGGTATAGACTTTGTTTTTTAATCGTGTACATACTGTTAATGTAAAACCGCGTGGATTATACAGAGGTAGTAAAACTCTGTATAATCGGCGCGGTTTTACATGATGTCAAAAAGTACTGTATATTAAATACTGTACAGGATAATGTTGTTTATTCAACTACATTTGGATAAGAATTAGGGATTTTGTAATATGCTCTGAAAAAGCTGTTAGTAAAATGTTCTAAAATTTAACAAAATAACGTTTGTAAGAAGACGATAACTTAAGAATTAGAGTAAAACACCGTATCTGAAAAGGAAAAAGCGAAGTAATTTTTATTGGATTATACAGCTTTTTGACTGACATAATTTGCAATACATATTTATTTTGTCGCATAAATTATAATTTGAAAAGAGGAATTATAAGGATATCTAGATTATTTCATTAACATTTAGAATATATAGTAAAATAGTTCTAAAGATATTTGTGAAAAGCTAAAATTAAAAATATGAAAAAAAGAATTACAAAAAACTAACTTAAAGTTTGCTAGAAAACTATAGCAACCCTCCAAGATTGTACAGTTAATTCAGAAATATTTTACTTCTATAAGATATATTTGAGTGCGTATATATATGCACAATCCATATATATTACATACAGTAGTCAAACAATTCATTTATACTCACCAGACTACGATATAATAACCCAAGGAAGCATAGGACATATTTGATTTAAATCGTAAGCTCCAACTAAATAAAAACCAATAAAACATCGTATTCTATAAAAAAGGTCTCCGAAGTAATAGAAATATAATTTATATGAAAAATAGAAGAATATTAATATAATTTATATGAAAAATAACAAGAACGCTTATACCGTTTAATACATTTCTCATATTATGTTTAATTTTTCATCGAAAATTCTTCATTTGTAACATTTCAAAAACATTCCATTATCATATCCAGGTGGCGCACCATCTTTACCTCTGGGTCTGCCTGCGCCGCTCTACGTCGGCCTACGTGGCTGCGTTGCAAGTATCAAAACCAACGGCCGCCACATCGACCTTAACGTACCCATCGGCCGCTCCGGAGATCTCCAACGATGTATCTAATTGCCCCTTTCACCTCGTATTGCTGTTATCTTTCATCAATGACCTCGAATAAGCTACATATTTGGAGCGCTGTAAAGAAGTGGTTGCAACGGTCAATAAATCATTGTAACCGGAAAAGAAACTGCTGAAAACGTCGGAAAAACGTAGCATTTATTAATTAATCGTTCGGAAACAAATGTTATTATAAAAATCTACCTTTATAAGGTTTTTGGCTTTTCAGTTTGTATTTGCCCTTCAATTAATCTATACAAATAACAGTCATAAAAGTTTATGTTTAAATTAAATGAAAAATAAAAACAAATTTGTATTTCGCTAGAAAACAACTT
The DNA here is from genome assembly GCA_039881145.1 of Druceiella hillmani. Lineage (NCBI taxonomy): Eukaryota > Metazoa > Arthropoda > Insecta > Lepidoptera > Hepialidae > Druceiella > Druceiella hillmani. The sequence continues at coordinate 103,607,637 of JAYKKI010000001.1, read as the reverse complement.
GACGTGTCCATATTAGAACCTTATTAATTTTTTAACGTAAAATATATGTTTTTTTACACTGCTAATTATTTCTTCCATTTTACAAATACCGTGAAATTTAAAAACATATTTAAGTATATAAAGTAGCAAGGTTGGATTTTTTATTGTTATAAGTAATTTTATAAGGTTACATATATAATCAAATAAAAATTTCCTAGTGCTTGACATCCAAGATTTATTCTCCAATGTGTTCTTTGATGTCGAGCATTAGGAATTTTTTTTTCGATTAACGATATATGTAAACTTATAAAATGACTTACAACTTTTAGATATTGGTAAAATCTAAAACTAATTCAAACCATGCCCATTACCAATAGTCAATACCAATAGTCACATTATGTATATAATGTGACTATTAATACTAAAACGGCCTAATTTCTTATGTTAAACACATAAATAAGGGTCCTAACTTTGAATCGCATACTCATTATTACTTAAACTAAACGTAGAAAGTTACTAGTTCATATGATTTTATTTCTAACATAAAGGGTTAAAAAAGACTAAGAAATATTATACCTTTATTTGTGTTAAATTCGATATGGAAAATACATTACTTTTCCAAATTTTTAAAGGTTCCGTACAAAATTAATAAAATTTTGCTGAAATAAAACCGTCAAAAAAAATTGGTATATGAGATAAATTTAATTTATATTTCGATATTCGCATGCGATAATATAGCTCCATATATATCACGTAATTAACTCAGATAATAATATAATAGTTCAATTAAAAAGAAAAGAAGCCCTAACATAAATTGTTATCACTTAAGTGACAAAGAAAATTATAGGCTCGTCGGCATTCCGAGTTGATATCGTGGTGAGAGGTGGTGAAGCTATTCTCGCCCTTCGCGAGAATGGGATGAAGGCACCCTATAATACAGTGTCATGCCAGTCGACTCTGAGCATTTATTTCCATATAATTTCAGGAAAACCTCGGGAAAAAATATTTGCGCGCAAGAGAAAAATTCGCCGGAGCGCCTTAATAGAAATTCTCTTTTATCATACATTATTGTTTCGTATGTGTTTGTTTTATCTAGGTATTATGTGAATGAGCCACATGACGAGTTTGTAACATACGGGAAAAGAGGCGGTTAAAGCAAGAAGTGTTGGGAAAACCTGAATAGTACTTGTGCATTTCTACAATGATATTTATTTTAAGCGTATTTATAGTCTGAATAAAAACATTCCACAAAGAGTGCAAGTAGCTTCTAATCTGTAAAATGCATCATTTAAATATCTAAAAATAAAGTTTTTGTTTGTGTGCAGTATTATATATAGAAGTGCCATTCCTGGACAATATTTACAGCCATAAAATTCAGTGTATCTTACACTGAAACGGGTTTATTTTCGTGCCATATATTTAAGTTTTTATTTATACTTTCTTCCAATAAGAAATGGATTTGATATTTTAGATTACTAAGTCTTTTGTATGTATACTTAACCATGTATCTTGTAAGTATCGAAGAGGTAGACATTCTAAATAACATAATCTTAAGTTTATTTTAAGTAAGTAGTTGTTGAAATAAATACTCGTTAAATTACAGTGTTCCGTCTCAAAATATTGCAAGCTGAAAGTTATTTATGTTAACGAAGTGACGAGATGTTTTAAAAATATAATGTAGACTCTTTTTAAGTCTATTTTTACGATTTATAAAATGAAATTATTAATATTTACATGAGGAATACGATTTTTAAACAAAAATGTATTGTTTGTTCATGTACGGCTTAAGAAATAATTTAAAATGTTATAAATGAAATTGCTAAAATTAAGCATATTTTGCAGTTCAAACGATTTTTTGTCATTATTTTGTCTATATACTTAATATATTTCTACCTTATTATAAACGTTCTTACTTATTGGTGAGAAGCAATAATATGTATGGGTAGAGGTAGTAATAGATACATAAATATTTGCGTATTTGGATGAATAAATGTAATGCCGCAATAAGATAATAGCTGTAAAGATTGTACATAATTAATTGAAAAATATAACAATGTTTTTTTTGTAAAATTCGTCTTATTTCATTGAAGTTTACTTAAATGTTGTAAGATTAAGGAGAAGTTACCACTCGGTAACTTCTCTCTTTTCATGTTCTGTATATTTGTTTTAATAGACAAATAAAGAAATGTCATGATATCACTATAATTTCTCGCAATTACGAAATGGTTTTCGATAATATAAAAGTACCGCAGTACGAAAATTTGCGAAAAAACCTTCATACTTTGAAAATATAATTATTTTTCTTGCGTACTTCATTATAAGCATTCTATTTCCTTCCACTGCTGGATATAAGCCTCACTCCATTAAGCTAGGCAGGTGGTTGGCAGTATGTAGCTTTTCGCAATAATTCCACTGCTGCCGATACTGGTCTGTAGAATTTTAGAAACGTGATTACATACATCCGAAAAGCCTTGCTCAATTAGTAGCAGGGAATCAAACACGCAATCCACCTACTCAGTACTTTCAAAGATTGTAAGCCTGTGATCAACTCACTACACCATGGTGGTCAATCTTATCAACTCAATACACCACAGTGGTGTATACATATATTTCAAAAAATATTACCATGGTAAAGGAACGCATATAAGATAAGATTACTTAGGGATAGAAATTAATATTAAAGCATGAAAAGTCGACTAGTTTATAGGGCCAGGATCCAGTTTATTTTAGAGACTTATAGCTCAAAAAGAAAAAGATTTTTCATAGAAAGTGCGTTTCACATAAAAGAAACTGAGGAGCTTTTCAAGGCGTTGACCTTGGCCATGAACAGACAAGTAACTAGATCTGCTCCCTAAATCGATTGATTAATTTAAAATAAACTCTACATACAAGTTATTGATCCATGTAAATTGTAAATGTATGGTACGTATTTTTTGATCGCAAAAATTTAACGGACACATAGATTTCAAAACAGTTTTAATTTTGAAAAAGGGTTTTCAATTTGACTCGAGTACTCATAGTCAAGCAAAAGTATATGAATGTTTGACAGAGATGGACCTTAATTTCAAAAGCTAGAAAATTTTAATGGACTCTTACATTAAAATCTTTATCAGTTAGTGTATATAGATTAGTCACTCATTTGACTTTTGATGCGTTAAATTTGAAAAGCACTGTTTGACTAACAGTAATGATAGCTTGAAATTTAATTGGACTAACTAAAAGACTCACTTACCGACTATTGCTACAGATTATATATCAATATGTGCATATATTTTTCCGAATCAGAGTAATGGTTGTCATTATCATAAATTTTATTGATGAACACTAAAAAGAGTAACGAATAAAAGGTCCCTTCTTCGAGCGCATTAACTAAATATATTTTATATATTTTGGTTTCCGTGCAAGACTTTCTCGAGTTTTCTTTTATGTAATACTTGAAACACCCTATACCCAAATTACATATTTAGCCAAAATATTGTAATATAGAATAACATAAGAACGAATAACTATAAGATGATAAAAAATAAAACAGAAGTACAGAGCAATTTAAAACAAAATTATCAATCAATAAAAAAATTGTGATCAACCATTAACTACCAAGCAATTCCATAACTTAATTCTTCAAATGGTCAACGGAGCAGAAAGAATGCAGTTCCCCATACTTCTTTGAATAAAGTAAGCACACGAAAGACAGGTAAATGCTATAAAATATGCATGCGCACTCTAGACAAGTAAAATAAACTATAACATCATTCTCTCACGTAGCAGCCAAGAGTATAAAGACCGAACAATCATCAACGTAATGACTAAATAATAAATTCAATGGTTATAAATAATTCAAAGTTCAATGGACTTAAATAAAAGAATTTCCGTTATACAGTCTGAAAAGAATGAGTAATGATAATGCTCATAAATTTTGTACAGCAGCCTATTGAGCTTTTTCAACATTTGCTCCAACATGAGGTTATAAGTATCTTTATACAGAAACCAGATGAATGCATTCATTTCAAAAATAGTTTGGACCAAAAGGTTAATTTTGTACATTCGATATCTTGAAAATCGTGGGAATGCCCTATAATAAATCGTGGTATCTTATCTTAGTATCTTCTAGAATTTCTGACAAGTATGGATGATGTGACTTTGAAATATGAGAATCCTTTCGAGTGCGGTTCCATCCAGTTGGTGACTATGCATAAAATGGATACGTAATCGGTAGTATATCATCATTACATATTTGCTTACGTTAAAATGTGGCTTTTTGTTCATTCTATTCCATTAGAATACTATGTTGATACCACGTTGGAATAGCTCACTATCAGATTGGCTATTGATACCTAAGAAAAGTTTTAAATCGCTAGCAAACAGAAGACAACAGGCAGTGATAAAAAATGAGGACAAGTCGTTTATCATAATGAGAATGAGAAATGACCATAAATTGTTACCTTGATTGACCGCAATCTGAGTAACATAATTTATATTTCCAAACAGTTTTGTTTACGAGCCCGGAAGTAATTGGCGAAGAAGTTTACTAGAGCGAAAGTCTCCCGTCTACAGGAATTTTACAAGTAGAGCTAGAAGACTAGCCACATAATCGACACAATTAGTGAGTTTAATGACGATAGAACGTTTTAGGACGAAAACCGTACTGACAATCCGTTAGCTGGGATTGGATTTGCAAATGAATACGATGATGGAGAATAGTTCCAAATACTTAAGCAAATAAAAATAAGACTGCTATGATTTTTCATATCGGACTAAAAATCAAAATTCAAAATTGGAGCCACCCCTGAAATTTTTCAAACACATGAAACAATTTTAGAGTTTATAGAAAGATTTATCATAAATGTAAATATTTCTGGGAATATATTTGAAATTTAAGTGGAAATTAATCTTAGCTTCAATATTCCGAAGATGTGCGCTATGGAAGGCTCTCTGTGATTCTTTACTTGTTTTTGCCAAAAATTAAACATTTCACAAGAAGAATTTAAACCATATCTTTTATATCGTTTATGGTTAGGATATCCAATTTCCATACGCTATGATTAACGACTTAGTTGCACTTTTTAAAGCGATAATAATAACATAAAGAATTACCAAATCCTAGATCGAGGAGTTATCGAAATAATAATTAAAAAAACATCTTCATCATAAGTCATTCTGGTCGGAGTTGAAGTGCATTACATCTGACCATGCAAACTACAAAATAAGATGGAAACAAATGAAGATAATATCCGCATATTTTTTGTACGAAATCAATTAATTTTTTAATATTTTCTCCATCATAAGTATATAAGTTCCTTCATGTGGAGACAAGATAACTGCATTGATGGCATGCTTACAAGGTCATAATACACACACCGTCATGTAAGTTATAGGAATAACAAACCCTAGCACCTTGTAGACTTTCTGACAGGTTTTAATGACATGATCATGAAATATTAGATGGTTATCCATGATTGCACCGAGATCCCGCACAGACGATACCCTTACCGAGCACCTTTTCATTTAATTCTACATTAAGACTTCTTACATATTGACGTGAATCATAGCGCATTCGAACATATTAAACAGGAGCTGGTCGCTCAGATTCCGTTGAAATACTGAGTCGATATCCCTTCAAAACAGCTCACAGATCGCTTTTCTATCCCCGCAAATAGTTTCAAATCATTTGCAAAGGAAGACAACTGCGGGCAAATTTTTAATCTTAACGAGAAACAAAATAGGATCTAAACTAAAATCTTGGCAGATTGAATAATATATGGCCCTGATTTGAAAATTTCGAACTGAACTTATTACTTTCGAGCCTAAAAGTAACTGATGAAAAAAATTACTAAAGTAGAAGACATACCATTCTCCAATAATTTTACTAGTAGAATATCGTTGTCTACTCAGTCAAATGCCTTCTTAAAAATTGAAATAAACCCCCATCTATCTGTCATCCATCACCTAACTCCCTAGCAATATAATCCACACAATTAGCAAAGTCGAAACCGCTTAGGACGAAAGAACCGCTGACACTGAACTTGAGCATATATGTGGCAATATAAAACGGTTTCAAATAAATAATTTAGTGAATATAAATAACACTACTATATATAATAAGCCTGCACCTATTTAATCCTTTACATTAAACACAGAACCACATTTGAGGATAGGTATTACCCTCTTCTCAAGGGGATGGTTAAATTTCCGAATTTAAGGATTGATTCATTATAAATGTAATCGGTGTGATGAAGATGTCAGAGCAAGCTAAGATTAATTAAGTACAATGTGAGTTTAAATTCAGAATAGTCTACACTTGCTTTATTCAAATTAGATGCACCATGCGTATTTGCGACTCGTAATGCTTCCGCAACGTCGAGCATCGGTTCACTGTTCAAAAACACTAATTTGAAATATTCCGTGAAAGCGTTTGCCCGCCGCCTCACCCAAGTACGTACTGAAAGGTGTCTGTCTGAGCGTTTGCATCGCACGTAAGTCGAAAACATTTTCAAGTAAGACTTAACCTTGGTGCCTGGTTAAGTCTTGCTTGTCACGTTTGACCTGGGTGCGCCAAGAAGTAAACATTTAATTATCACAGCTCACACACTTCTTTGTAACATTCATGATAAAATGAATTGGTGTGAATGTCGCAAACGAGCTCAGCCTTAAACTTAGTTAGAATTATATTAGAATTATAATACCGCTTCTTTATACTAATGGGACTTTTTGTGGGAACAAAGTCGATTAATATATATCTAATTAATTTATAAAAAAATCAGCAGTTTCATCAGGTTCGTTAATATTTTGAATATTGACCCATGATAATATTTCATGATAAATTGGAATGCAGTATACAAATTAAAATTCATAAGGACTACAATATTTACAACTTTACGTTTGAAGTATAGACAAACATTTTCAATCAAATAAAATGTGAACATGAAACGTGAATTACGAGCACCAGGTGGAATGTACATAACATCAAGAATTACACGAACAAAATGTACATAATAACACAGAAACAAAGATGCACTCGTCATCATCCATTATTCCGACATCCAGAGGAGTCAGTTGTGACGGAGCATATCCAACAAGTAGCACACCTTCTCCATGGTGGTCACCCCTGAATCCGCCCACGTTACCGAAAACCCTTGGTGAATAATTCTACATTTTTCATCGACTCATTAAACCATGTTTTGGTTAACGTAAACAAGTTATGTGGCATAGCGAGCTCCTTCTCAGAAAGTAAAGCTACTTTTGACGACAATCTTCTAACATTTTGCTAGAAAATGTCAAGTATACTATCAAAGTGAAGCCTACTGGGTTCGCTTTTCGACTAAATCGCCAATTGTCTACCCATGAAATTTTGGACTTCACATCAGGTTTAAATAATAAGTTAAACGAGGACCTTAAACGATGTATAGCTTCTTTTAGTGTTCATTTTTTTTTCTATGCAGGTTGCTTTTGGATGTATTGTTTTAAAAATATTAAATATATTTGGCGTTAATTTTGTAGAAATTCATTATTCACAATTAAATGAAACTACGTGATGTAGTATTATATTTATTTTCTTTAAGTTCTTTACCACGACCTAGGTTTCGTTGTATTACAACATCTTCAGGTGGGATATTAGCAAAAAATAACTCTTATGAACATCCAACAGCATTTATATGTTTCAAATACAATATTCAAATATAATATAATAAACACAATTATCCTCAGTAAAAGACTTGTATATCGTATAACTCTCGGAAATATAATAAAACCTACACCGCTCCCAAACAATAAACTCACTAACACAAGCAGTGGGAAAACCTACATAGACCCGGCTTCCGCTATTATGAATGAAACATATAAATGCTGTTGGATATTCCTACGAGTTATTCTTTACTAATATCCCACCTGAAGATGTTGTAATAGAACAAAACCTAGGTCGTGGTAAAGAACTTAAAGAAAGTAGAAATAATACTACATCACGTAGTTTCATTTAATTGTATATTGTTTTAGTAAATTTTTAAAAATTTGAATAAAATTACTCATTGCTTTCTGTGTTACGTTCTTAGACCTATGATAGTTATAGATGAAACCTATATCAATAGTGCTAGACTTGTTTTTTATCATGTTTACGATTTCTGATTTTCTAATGGTTCGGTTTATATATTTAACACGTTTAATCCTTTACGTACCAAGCTATTCCGAATTAATTTATCCTCTTTGTCGTCAGACAGAAATACTTACGAGAATATTCTCTGGCGGCATGAAGTAAAATAATTTTATTCGCAATACTATCTGCGACTAAACTCATATATGAACGTGAGTAAGAGGATGCCAGGCGAGGTAAATGGCACCCGATAGTGCCTCTTTTGACTAACCGCTGCTCGAAGTTAGAGGTTTAAATAGTACGTACTTTGACACGGTAAAATATTTCGTAAAAAAACCGCTAAACGTATAAAACTTCCAAACTATAGTGAAATTGAGCAACGTTACCAGCGATACTTCGGATTATTTTTTATGCACGGACAATTATTATTTATATCAACCAAGTGAAATAAAGTGTAAAAGCAAAACTACGATGAAAATTCAATGTATTGACATTCAATGTATGACGAAAGTTCAAATTCCGTTCACGCAAGTAGATACTGGACAGTCTACAATGTGCTCAAATGTAATATATTTAAGATTACCACCTTCTATAGAGCAGGTGTTTTATATTAAAGAGGATGAAGAGAATGATTCAAAACTAGAAACCCATATTTCTGGAATATTACAAAAAGCCGCAAAGCCAGTTCTGAGACTTGAAAACAAAATTAAGAGGGTAGAGATAATTTGACGTCGTCGGAATGAAGGGGCAGTCTGTAAATGGAAATATAAATGAGAGGTCCTACCTATAAGAAAAACGCATGTCTTATTTATATGTAGGCGTGACCAATAGAAACGAAAAAAATTAAGTGAAACCCAATTTAGTCTGAGACAATAATACTGGAGTGCGTTGAGGCCATTAGTGATAAGACGATATCATATTACGATTGTATGAGGGAGACTAAATATTGGTACAAAAGATTATTTGCTTATGTCATTTAGATAGTTTTATACAATATTGCACAATAAACAACTTAGACTGGCAAAAAGAATCAAAATCATATACGTGAAATATCGAAAAATAATCATAACCTGGAATACATCCCTCCAACAACAAAAAAATTAATGTAGTATGTAACAAAAAAAAATTTTAAAAATTGGTATTTTGAGCATACATACCCATTTAAGGTTAAGTTGCGTGTGGTTAATTATTACTTATTAGTTAATGTCCGTTCAATTTAATTTTGATATAATAAACATTTCTAACATTTTCTAAATTATATTGACAGCGTTTAAATATTTTAGGTCTTGTTCCTAAAGGATTAAAAATTGTTTTTTGTATTCTACAATTATTTTTGTGACGTACCGTAAACTACAGCTGTGGTGATAATGTACCGCTGACAGGTGCCAGGACTACCTACGGACACAGATATCATGCCTTTTTGCTACAAAAATCTGTATTGAACAGTGTTGCGTGTTTATTGTGGAGTATGTTGTGATTCATGAAGTACCCAGTTCATGTCTACTAAAGACTACAAAGTATAGTTATGTAAAATATTTATATACATGCCCGAATGAGGTTGCAGGTTGGTTGTTACGTACATGGGAGTATATGTTCGCACATAAGTATGGATAAATATTGGTATATATGATAATTCATTTTTATATTTAATACATGATTATGTACACATGTAGGTATGTTTGTATTTTTGTACCTGTAACCATGATATCTCTTCAATTCTTTTATTATGGTGAAGCTTAGTGTGCTTATCAGAACACTCAAAACTAATACGTTCACCATGCAAAAGGCCCTTACGACAAGTAGGGTGGTAATATCTAAATTAACCGGTTGTTGGCTTCTAAGCAGCCTCATTCAACTTCATGTATTACGGCTTGTTTGTTCAGTAAATTTATTTTGAAACAAAAAAAATTAAATTTACGCTTTTATGGTCTTATTCGTGTTAGTACAACTCACAAAAATATATAACAAAGGAGACAATATAAGCATTATTGTGCGTTCAACGTTAGTCAGCAATATTGTACTATCGCTGTTGGATTTCCTTAATATTATCGATTAAAAATTATTTCTTGATGAAGTTTACACAATAAAGACAAATTATTTTTTAATATCTTTCTAAATACCCTTGCCATCTTTAACAACAAAATGGTCAAGAGACCAGGTTCTCTCACTGGTTGATGCATCTTTCATCCAACACCAACTCTACATCAAATTTAATAAATTTTGCACATTGATTCTGACTCATCGATTCATGATCGTTTTTTTAGGATTACATGTAAATATTTCTATTGAATTAAAAAACATCCCCTGAAAAATGATATGAAATTATACCTACAAATACATATTCGTCTTTGACGGATAATTTTCCTTCAGCTCAAATTATTATTTATCGTTCTTTAGCTAAATTGACCCTTTTGTTTTAGCTGAAATTATTCTTTATTATTCCTAAGCTCGTTTAGCTTTTTCTATACTATTACATATCTGTAACAGAAGCGTGTATGCAGATAAAAATATTTTTAACATTATTGTGAACTATGCTACTCAGACTTTTTTACATTCAATACATATTTTCTCAAAATTAAATCTTATCTTCATCTCTGTATTTTTTATGATATATAGTCTCGGATGATATCAGAATTACATTTAAATCAAATCGAAATGGGTATCAAAAGGCTGAATTAAACAATAAAACTGCTAACTATTATATCACCCTGAAAATTACTAGGCAAAAGTAACGTGGGCTGGTGTATGCCATTTGTTAAAAAATTATGGGTAAAAAATGTCCACAAACATATTTTTCTTTTTAACCAGTTACGGTGCAGCCAAAAGGAAGGGTAAAGATTATGGGACTCTTGCTTTGGTATAGGAAATATGTATTAGCTGCGGGGAAAATGTATAATATCAATTATTACCAAAAAAATTATCCATTAAAACATAGAAATTAAATAATTAAAGAAACAAAAATCCGACTGCGAAAAAATAAGAAATAAGCTTAAAAATTTTTGTTCTCAATGGATTATAAAGACACCTTAAAATTTGAAAACAATAAAATAGAAAATATTTCTCAAGATCGTGTTCTTTTCCTTAGTCAAAAGTCCATTTTTATTACAGACAATGTACAGCAGATAAACCTTCGACTACAAAAAACAGTATTATTTTAAGAAATATTTCCCATTGTATTGTTTTTAATTTTAAAATAACTTTATTGCACGCAAAAGCTTTTAAACCTCGTTTGGTTAAGACTCCGTCATAAACATGTTTTTTAAATAGATTAACTGTTTGGTTAGACGAGGTTAGATTAGGTTAAGTTAAGCCTTATTAAATTGGGATTATGCTGGAATATATTGAGTTTTATCGAATCAGATGGGATTCAATTATATAAAATTACACTTTATTTGGTTTGGGTTGTGTTAGATTGAATAAGGTTAAGTCAACCCAACATACATTCCCAACCAAAACGTAACATATATGTTATGTTTTGGTTGGGAACGTTTTGTTTGTCAGTCTATATTTTTTTGCTGTTTACCTGCTTGTTTGAGTATCACGGAAAAGTAGCTAAAGCGATTTAAATGAAATTTTTAATAGGAGAGTTCTTTTTGCACAGATTACAATTTAAATCATATATAAGTGATTCTTTTTGACCAATATTTCATAAAAATCTTAAAATTCCCCGTCATTCGAGCGTGACCTAAAGCGATTCGGCTTAAAGTTCAAACTGATATATAAGATATTAACTTGAACTTAAGATATCAGCTTGAACTTAATCGAAGCCAGGGTAAACTATTTTAGTTTGGATTTCAAATTGTGTTACCTAAATTCAGGAAAGGGTAAGGGGAAGAGGATAGGTACTGCTAGGACCTGGAAAAAACTCCACTACAGAAATAAAAAATATATACGCTAGTGCAAAAGCGGGATAAAACTAGATCTAAATAAATTTATATGCAAACAGTAATACATCAAGCTTTATCAGCAAAAACAAACTCGCTTTGTCGGGCTAACGCCCCGGCACACATGTGTCCCACACAATCATCTTGTTATGTCGCGAACACGTCTTATATTTTCAAGATATTTTTTAAAATTTGATTTACCTGGGGGTAGTAGAATTTTATAGGACAAATATTTTAAAGTTGTTTTATTTTATAAAGTTAAAATTATTTTCGTTTCAATTTCGGGTTTTAAACATTTCCACTTTCATCTACATTTTACGTTCAAAATGAAAAGATAAATGAGCCCTGTGAAATTATTATGCAAGGAAAATACAATTATATATATAAGACACAACATATGTATGTATATCTCTTTTATAGCTTTCTACTATTTTCATTCGATGTCACACAAAATTTCCACACCTGTTCCCTACTCTTTAGCAGTCGATACCCTTAAAAATGATAAACATTTAAAAAAAGATATAGACCAAAAAAACTAAGCACACTATGCTTTCAAAAACGCTACACAAAGTTTACACATTTAATTCTAGACCAATTATTCCCTCAGATATCCTTAACAAAAGTTTGCTTGACTATTATAGGTTCCGTTTAAAATTAAGACGGTTTTCAAATCCCTGTATGTGTTATATTTATCGGCCTCAGAAAATAATATCATATTTTGAAGACTACAGGTCGTAACATCAAACGGGTAAATTAAAGATGAACATCGGGAACTGGATTGCTATGAATGTGTTTAATTAATGTGGCATTTCTTTAATTAAAATCATAGTTATAATACATTATCTCGTCATCGCCTTGACAGTCTTTACTAGGACATGGAAATGTAAATCAGCTTTTTAATTAAATAGTTCACTTTTCCATGTTTATGAGCAAAATCATACATTTGAATGTCAAGGTTAAAGACAAATTTTTCTTCTCTCCCACCCTGTCATATGATGTAAGAAGAAAATTTAGATATCCGTAAATTCCAAAATAAAGAAGAAAATATCATCGTGTTACAAGGCTAATGTGGACAAATATATTATTTTAGAATATGTTGACCTTTAGAGATAGCAACAGGCGTCACGTCTACGAGATTAATGACTACATTACATACGTGAGCTAAATGCGGAGGCTGCGAACCAGATCTGAATTCCACAATATAGGCGGACGCACGTACCGGGAGCAAGGAATTGTTCCTTTTTTTTGGTCTTTCACAGGCCTTGCGCAAAGAATGCGACAGCTAATGGGAATGGAACAAAAGGAACGAACTTTAAGGTTTCTTATAGAAGATAAATTTATAAATTATCAATATTCAAAGAAAATAAAAATTATGTAACAGGCAAGTTATGTAGATAGTTTATTCTCAAATGAGAGACAATTTTAAGCAACGACACGAATTTGAACTTAGGAATGAAATTAATGTACATATAGACTTATCACCCACGATTATTTTCAGTTTACATAACATTTGTGTCTAAAAAATAACATTTATTAATGAGACCTAATTTCAATATACATGCAACGTAAGGAGGCCCACCTATAGGGTTACATTATAAGTCGTTGTTATGATGTTTTCATTCAATTTCGGAATGAATGTACCTAATAATTTATCTGCTCTTAAGCATATTAAATTAAATATAAATTTATGAAAAATTATTTTAATTTTAAAATTTATTGTAATTTCTTTTATGATAACACGATATTGATAAATAAAAATGTTTTAAATATGTTTAATATAAAAGTTTCAAAGACAAATAAAAATGGTGAGATATTTAATAAAATTAACATATCATAATACTTTCGCTTCTAATAATAAGTAAAAAAAAATTTCTTATTCTTCTGACTTTGCGTAAATTTTCAGAAGAGGAAGTAATATTTTGTCATATAAAAAGTTTATGTAAAATCTTCTCCGAATGAACATCAAATATTGAGTTCCAATAAGATTTGATGTACCAATAAGTTTCGCACGCTGCATCCATTAATTCCTGCCATATTTTTAATTGCGGAAAAATAATTTCTTTTTGTTTGGAAAATTGCATTAAGATTTTAAGTAAATATCATTATTTGGCGATATTACTATAAATGTGTCAAAATAAAGATAACTTGAAAAATTTGATTTCAATTCTTGTGGAAAATATTGAGTCAAAGACGACATACCTTACTCAGTTATGGGATGTAGCGCAGAAATTAAAAAGAACTGCTTTCGCAATAAGTAGCAAATGGATTGGTTCTTTCGTGTTAGTAGAATTACCAGATAGATTTTTGACATTGACTTTCGGGGATCGTCCTTTCCGCTGACGTCATAAAAATGAAGATTCTGAACATTAATTCAAATCCAGATATAGGCAGCAATGAATCAGAAAGTAAAGTCCTGGCAAAAAGTTGGCGGCGCCATAGATACGGCAGCAAAGTTGATAAAACCACAAAAATATCATCTCGATTATCAACATCAAAACCCTAAAATGTTGTCGATGTTAACATATTGGCCATTGCAAAAATAAATGCCACTACTACAAGAACTATCAATGATTGCATTCAATGTCATATTCCTAAATGGAAAATTTGATCGAATACGTCGATTCAAGGGCCAGTAATCACATGATAAGGAACGAGAAAAATATTGTAAATAAGTCATATAACTTGTCAACTAAGGAAATAATTAATTGTTGAAAACCGAATGAGTGTACCGGTGTTGTGTTTGGAAGACACGCAGATTATTACGTTTGCCAATGAATCGGAATGTGATATTACTGTTGGAAATGTTTTGTATATTCCTATTCTCGCAACAAACTTGTCTGTTAAAAAGCTAATAGAAAACGGTAATAAATTGAATTTCCAGAAATAATTTTGATATAGTAGAAACAAGGAGAATAAGCTAATTAACAGTCAAGTTGATATACTAGTTATACAGATTTAATATAAAATCGGCATGTTAGTTAGCATCTTCATCAACGACTCCCCGTATGGTATGGCACAGACAGTTACGCCATATGAACAGGGTAGATTTAAATATAATGAAGACTGGTATATGAAAGAGATTTTGTACAAATATAAAGCTAATATCAGTAGATTCAACTGTATAGTGTGCTGCAAAGATAAACAAACAAGATTACCCTTACCATACAGTAGAAATAAAATGAGAGAATGTTGAAAGTGGTGCATGCAGATATATGCAGCCCAATGGAAATAAAGTCCATCCAACTATCCAGGTATTTCCAGCTTTTTGTAGACAATTATAGTAGGATGTAACTTGAATGTTTTTAAAAAAATAAAAGTGAGACGTATTCAGGAAGTCGTTAAAGAGTCTAAATTTATAGTTGAAAAATCGATGAACCTATCGAAGTTATAAGATCTTATAATTGGAAAGAATGTTGTTCAAGTGAAATGACTTAGCGTATAAAAACATTACAAATCAGCGTACAAATGAAATGTAAATCAGTGTAAAAAAAGAATTTAGCGTAAAAAAGCAGTACAAATCAGCGTACAGATACATATATCCTGGAATAAAATGGTTTATGTGAATGGCTAATTCGGACAGTTCTCGAAAGGACTAGTTTCAGTAGGTGTTTAGTTTCTGATGCTAATTTAGAGAAAAAGTTTTGGGCTGAAGCAGTAGGAGTATAAATGGCTGTAAATATAACAAATAAATCGTTGTTTTCTCAGTTAAACCATAAAACTCCTTTGAACTCTCGATAGGCAGAAATCCAGACACGTAGTTTGCAGTATAGTTATGACTCATGTACTGAAAGAAAAGATTGAAATGGGATAAAAAGGAAGTAAAGCATAATTTAGTCGAATGTGAATGTGAAGGGTTAGAGTCCAATACGGTTACAAAGAAAATCATCACCAGCAGAGATGTTATTATCATCGATTCAAACATTGACTCTGATATGTTTCCGGTCAGTGTGGAAAAAGTACGAAAGCCAATATCAGATACTGCAATGGAGCATGACAGTTTCTAGTCAATCGCAATCTACAGCAAAACCTTTTGATCGCACCTATGTAGAAGATATGATTACCTCAGACATTTCTTCAATGAATTTTTCAATACCGTTTTAAGAGTGAGTTGAAACATTTTGCACAGATTAATATACCCATACATAAACAACGAGAAAGATGGATACCTGACAGATGGTTTTGGTAACCTGCGTATAGAACATGACCTGAGTATACAGGAAGATCAGGTAATGCTCAATGTAGCCCCAAATTACCTAGAGTCCAAGATATAGTGTTCAGCCATAGAAAAACTGAAATAATTTAATTTCAAAATAAAGCACGAGAAGTGGTTAATAAATCAGAGACAATTATTTAGTGTAAATGTGTGTTCCATTATAATAAAATATGGTTTAGAGCAAGATTGGTAATAAAATTGTTTACACAGCAAGCTTGTGACTACTGCTTAACTATTCAACACTAAAACTGATATTGGCTTTAAATGGAAAGTGTGATTTAGAAATAACCCACCTTAATGTCATTACAGCATTCCTTAATGGTTACTTACTTGAAACTATCTACGTGAATTCACATATAACCCTGTACGTCTTGATAATTAAAATAAAGTTTTATAGTAAAATAGAGGCAAATATGGCTTAAAATAGCCTGCAAGGGTATGGTACAAAGAGTTCCTAGTTGTTTACCATAGTTAGGTTATGGAAATTTTATGGATAAACTTTATTTATATTTTAGCAGAATGCAGACGTTAAGACATTTTTTGCCTTATTTGTCGATGATTTTTTTGTCTTTTCAAAATGTACTAATGAATAATATCATCTAAAAATGAACTGCAGTTAAAATATTCATATTAAAATATCTAGAAAATGGAAAGCAATGCTTAGCTATGCAAGTCAGAACAGAAAACAATCCACTTATGGTTGATAAGCTACAATTTATATAATGTTTATTTAAGAAATTAGTATTAAAAACTGTAATGAAGTAAGTACATCAATAAGTTAATTTAAGATTAGAAAAATACAGTAATATTTGTCTCAACATACTTATCAGCAGCTAATTGATTGTTATGTTTGTCAATTTTAACGAGAACAGATTTTTCCTATATAGTATGTTACTTAAGTCAATTTAATAATAATTATATCGAAAGTGCACGGAAAACAAGTTTTGAAATATTTGCTTTGCTTAGTTTTGAAGGATTTAACTGGTTAGGTAGTTGCTGACTGGGCTTCAGATTCCATTGATGGGAAATCCTATACTGGATATATTTGTAAAATGTCAGGCAGCATAATATCATATAAACATAAAAAGTAGCAGACTATTACCTGGTTAAATACTAGAGCTAAGTACATATGTGAGGCTAGTAAAAAAGCCATGCATTTAAGAAATATTTTATGTGAATTGAAATGTACTAACTATTCGCCTGTATTACTTTATAATGATAACGAAAGTGCTAAGAAACTAAGTGGAACTTGTTTATTTCATAAAAGAAATAAGCACATTAATGAAAAATATCATATTGACAATCAACTATAAGTAGAAGCTTGATAGAAATTAAATATTTAAAGGCAGCAGATATACCTGCAGATATTTTGGCTTAAAGTTTGAGTCCATGTAAATATTTGAAATTTGTAAATAAGGTATGGATTATAAATGTAGTCAACATGTAATTATATTTTATTCAATATTGTTTTTGTGATATATATGCCTGAGTTATTACATTATTTTAATAAGGGTGTATGTTAATGTATCATAATAAAGATAACAAGTCTACCACCTACTGGTAATCATATACTAACTTGTGGTAGTAATAAAATAAAAAGTCAGTCGATTCGGAAAGCACGCACCGCGTTTCGTTAATTACAAATATGCGGAAATGCTTACCATAATGTGTATTAAAGAAAAGTAAAAACTTTAATACACTATTTTTTTACGATTAAACGGTTAGGTTGGCATCTAATAAATCAGTCATCTCGATTCACAAATTTGCTTATTTATTGATTGAATTAATTATATGTAATATAGTTAATGCTATAAATTCTCAATTATATAAGTATCATCGTTATCTACCATTTCTCGTCAACGAATATACAGAGATTAAATTCCTTTCTTGTAGAATTATTTGTGATTTTGGTTGAAAAATTGGATAAGTTCAATTTTAAAAGTGTCTTGGTCTGTAAATGTGTTATCGTGTAAGTAATTATAAGACTGTGAGCGAAACTGATTCATTTATTTATTTATTAATTTACCAAAAACTCGAGCTCAGCTTACAAGTTACCTCAAAACGCTGAACATGTACAAACACCATTGAACATAAATATTACACACTTTTGAATATATTTGGCGTTAATTGTGTAAAATTCATTATGCACAATTAAATGAAACTACGTGATGCAGTATTATTTCCACTTTACTTAAATTCTTTACCACGACCCAGGTTTCATTGTATGACAATATCTTCAGGTGGGAAATTAGTAAAGATTGCTTTAACTTTATGCATGTTTTGTTGAACCAAATGCTTTGTACCGTTTTGTACCGTTTTCCGAAATTAAATTCCGAGTCGACGGTATAATATCGCCAATATAGCCAAATCGGCTGTCTTCAAATATTTAATATATTTGGCGTTAATTTTATAGAAATTCATTATGTACAATTAAATCTCTGCTGATTGCACAACTGACAATTTATTGTCATACAACGAAATCTAGGTCATGGTAAATAACTTAAATAAAATAGGAATAATACTACATCACGTAGTTTCCTTTAATTGTGCATTACACAATTTTATTTATTATTATTTGCATAAATAATATTTAACAAAACAAAAAAAACACATATTAATTAAAAAAAACATAAATGTAGATAACCCGGCTCCATGCTTATAATTTTTTGTATCAGACTTAGAACCAGATTTGAGATTAGGTAATACCCGGTGAATCATATAAGGGATCGAATAAGTTACGGAAACTCCGAATAGATTTATTATAAATTCAATCGGTTTGATGAAAATATCAGAACAGGCATTGACTAAATACGGGGGTAGACTATTAGGACCAGAGGCCAGTTTCGGCTGAAGCTGCTTCAATGAGGGCCTAAATTCAGAAAAGTGAATCCTTACGGTATGCAGATGGTAGTGGGAATGAAGAGGCGATTACACGCTAATTTGCTCTCTGAAGTTAAGTATTGTCATGTAGAAAATGCAAAGAATGCACTGTGATTAGAAAATTTAACGGAGGCTTTGTTTAATTTGTTAGAGTAAATATTTGTGGTAATTCTTAGTTTGAAGGAGTTTCATTTCCAAAAATTGTCTGATGGAAAATCCATCAGATACAACCACGTCAAAATACAATTTTAAAACATCTGAATCATAGGAATCAACAAACTACTCGTGTCAAAGTGAAAAGTGTTAGCTTAAATATAAAAAAATACGATGAGAAAAAATTAATTCTTAAAACATGATAGTAATGAGTACCGTATTCTAAATAAGTACTTAAACGCAATTTCTCGTCGTATCGGTTCCTAAAATATGGATGACATTTTTTCAATTTAAAATTAATTTATTGAAGTGAGTTCCGAGATACAAGCAAATCGAAGGTCGACAAAAATAACTCTCTTAACAATGTATTTTTCCTCTTTCTACCAGATATGACACGTCATTCAAGTCTAAATTACTTTTTAAAAAATGATATTTTTGAAAAATCTCGCCATAACATTATGTATTTCAGTACATATAAAGAACTAAAGTTGGTGTTTCTGTTACATTATTTACAAATAATAATCCATTTTTTCATCATGCAAATATATTGCCTAATAGATCTTATATAGGCACAGAAACATTGTGAATTTTTTCAGAAGTATGAGATTGGAAATTACTGTAGTTTTCCAGTAAAGCTGTCTTTTCATAATTTGTTTAGAATTAAAAGGAAAATGAATATATTATATGAATAGGTATTTAAAAGTAGATCTTAAACCATTTTTCTTCCAATTAAAAGAAGAATTAAAATCTTCATAACTTCTTCTTTGAATTAATATACCACATGAAATACAAAATAACAAAACTCGATATCTTCATTTGCTTTACCACAGTGTATTTATCCAGACAGACTGACTGACAGGTGTGTAAACATAAAAAAATAATAAAAAAATATAATTCAATTGCGTGGAAACGTCATGTAGTATTATTTCTACTTTCTTTAAGTTCTTTACCGCGACCTAGGTTTCGTTATATTACAACATCTTCAAGTGGTATATTAGCAAAGATTCAATTTTTGCTAATAGCCCACTTGAAGATGTTGTAATACAACGAAACCTAAGTCGTGGTAAAGAACTTAAAGAAAGTAGAAATAATACTACATCACGTAGTTTTATTTAAATGTGAATAACGAATTTCTACAAAATTAACGCCAAATATATTCAATCTAGGAGAATAATTTTATTAAACGATGTGGTCTATTGATAGAGTAAAAACACTAACACCAAAATTAGAAATGGAATAGTTGAGTATATTTATCTTTACAAAACTAAATAAAATTTAATAAAAATGTTTAAAATTATTTTGGGATCTTCTGTGGACTTCCACAATATTCTTATGCATAGATTTTATAATAATAAATCAAGTCTGAGTTGCTGAAACCATTTTTCCAATAATTCCTTTTCAATTTTCTGTATATACTTTAAGTGTCATTATAGCGGTGGAGAAAATTCTTTAAAAACTTATTTAACTTTTCATCAATTTCAGTGGTATTTTTCTAAACATTTTTAATCTTGATAAGATATAGACGAGGAACTGTGACAAAACTGTTGTGAGATAAAGTATACAAACAATAAGATTATTAGGTCGCTGTCGACTCCTATATAAGAACTAATGAAAATATGATAAAATTTTTTAAAATCTGTAATAACATCAATCGCAAATAAAATTATTTAGAAAATTAATATATTTTTATAATTCCGTAAAGCCAAAACTATAAAGAAAGGGATGCATTTTAGTTCCATTCCTTTGTATTTTTGTCACAGAAATATTATTTTTCACTTCCTACGAAGTGAAAAATAATCACACCTTTCATATTTGCAGGAATTAGGTTTGGAAAAAATGTCTAAAAGTTGATTTAACTAATTTTATGAAACAGCTAGACATTTTTCGTCTTATATTAATTAAAAATGACATGCAAATGAAACAAGAAAATACCGTGTAGTAAATAAATTACCATGTAGAACTTTGTGTGGTATAGTAGATGTCATTAATTTTTAATTCAAAGTTTATTCCACCCGTCTTTCTTCTCATAAGCTTCAGTGATGTTTTCTTAGCTCGAGTGGGTAACACATTTTCCGCCCGAGAGTCCGGCAATGATCGGAATGGCGAGCTATTTCCCGACCTCGTACCTGCATCTAAATTCATTGTAAAACTCAGATCTGGTCCACTGCCTCTGCATTCATCTCACGTGTATAATATAAATGTTTATCTTCCAGGCGTAACCTACTTACAAACAATGGACAAAGATCAACATATTTTAAACTTACTTGTTTGTTCACGTTTCCCTAACCTCACAATAACTCAAGATCGTGTTTAGGATGTATTTACGAAGTTTTTCAGATTCGCACCTTTTTATTACGCTAAAGGTGAGGGATAAAATTTGATTTCAAATGTTTGATATTGTATTATAAAGTTGAACGTATTTATAAAATATACTATTAAAGTCTGGTGTACATTTAAGCATGCAAATTAATTCTGACTAAATTATTCAAGTCAGTTACGTTACAGTTAGTTATGCTTTTTCTTATTTTTTACAAAATATAAACTGAAATACAACCACCTTTAATTGTTCTATAATCATTATATCAAGGGGAAAATTTAGTAATATAGGATAGACAGAAATGGAGTTTCTCTCCTTGTTTATGACGTCAACTCGTATGACAAACTATGAAGGAACATGGCACTCTTTATTTAAGAGACTAACACGTTAAGCCGACTCCAAACGATAGAAAAATAGTTATCTAATGACAGATAGCATTTAATTTTTTGGCTTAATGCTACATTTAGAAACTAATAATTCATCTACAATATGTATATATTCAAGTTTGAACCCCATCCTCTTCATTTGAAGCCCAAGCAACTATACTTCAAGCTTATGGTTATAATATGGGGAACACTAAATATTTTAAGCAATTGTTTCTTGGTTAAGCGAAGAGATATGTTGTTGATAAATGTTTTTCAAATATAATATTGAAGTGCAATAAAATAATAAAAAATACAAAAATGTTTTTCTTTTAACTGCAGAATATTAAAAATAGTTTATCCCTTCCAATGGATTTGATCTTATTGGCGAAATATGAAACAGGGTCTCGTATGTAAGTATAGTCTTGAATCGTAAGTTTTAAAATAATCGATAAAATATGCTATGTCGATAAATAACTCACGCCTAAAATATTCCAAATCTAAATTTATCTAATTAGCCATTAAAAACAATATATCCTCTTCTTCAACCCTTTTTCTTAATCGTTAATACCAGATTTAAATATGCCATTGATTAAATTATTACTTAAAATATTTAAAAATATTTTTAAGGATTTCTATTAGAATATTCGGATTCAACTGAGATCAGAAGCAAATTAAAGGTTACAGGAAAAAGGTGACCGCCATATATTTGGATATTCGAATAATTTTAATTTTCACATTCATTGTTAAAAAGATAACTTTTTTCAAATTTTAATTATATAGCAACAAAAATGTTTTCGACGTCATTGAAACGAATGTTCAACAAAACACGCTAGCAGGAATACTTTATAAAAAGGATGAAAATTTATTCTCGGACACTTATTATGCATATACAGTTATTCCATTAATATTTATGATTGGAAGCATAAGACGTGTATCTCGTATACGTGCTTAAAATTGTTCCATAAACGCAACGAATAGACAAGATTATTACGTATCTATAAACAAGGTTTTAATTGTTTATACGTGACCAGTATAAACAAGATTGCAATTATGAACCATGACATAATTTTTAACGAATTTGCCACATAAATATTTTCAATATCTTCTTTACCTGGATCTATCATAAAACTTTAATGTAACATTTTCGCCAATACGTGGCCTATCTTTATCATCATAGACAAATGAAAATTTCTTAATATTTTTTGTTTAAATCGTGCATTAGAAATATTTGAGTCATATCAACGTAAGCAGATTGTAAGGGACGCACCGTACCTCCACCCTTCGCTCAAAAGCTCTTAAGGTCAAAGGACGGGAAGTAATATTGTTTGGGTAAGAATCCCTATGTTAATTTGATACCATTTGTGCTTATGTCGCCAGAACTTCAATAGCTATATAATTTTCGGTTAATATTGAACGGAATTTAAATGTGTGATGTATATTTATTTTATAATATAGACGTATTTTATAAATGAAAGTCGAAATTTTTTTTAGAAAAGAAAAATTGTTGCGAGCGTGGCCAAGGTCAAACTGTTTGGTTATTTCAGAAATACTCAAAATTCAATTCGTCTCATGAACACCAGGAATTGATTTAATACGTACTATTGCTTTAAAATAAAATTTACTAAAAAAATTAATTAATGTTTCTAATTTGATGAATGACTTTGTTTTTATTTGGCACACTTTCACGCCTCAGCCACTCAATCGATCGTAAAGGTTCGTAAAATTCGTAAAGCGCCTACGTATGGAGAGTGCCTAAACGTAAAAATAGTTTACTTTTTATAACCGAGCAGAAGTTTTCTTTATAACCGAACAAAAATCCGGTCAGAGATACATATTTATCAACATAAGTAATTACGCAATAACGCGTCACGGCAACATGTGAACTTACGACTACCCATTGCAGAGTACTAGCCTCTTTCAAGTCCATTCTTCGATTCTATATATCTCAAACTACTAAGTTAATTTCGACACTAACATCCAAAAAAAATATTTTTGAATAGTTGTGTATCTTATTTTTTTTCATGCGGGCAAAGCACTGAGTTAAAGCTACTACAAACTATTTGAAACAACAAATGAAATGGTTTGACGAGATTATATGGATGATGTGCTATGTTTACAAGAAAAATAATGTGAATACATATTGATATCCGGTACAATCAAAAGGGATTTGAAAAAGGATTTTATTTCACTATTGCGTTTGATAAATTTAATACTTGCCTCAATTTTTTGTACTTTCTCCAGTTTTATACCTAGATAAATAAATTTAAAAAATACTTGAAATATCATTGGTTGCAGCTAGAACTCTCACAAAGTATAATGTGTTATTATTTAGTATGTATACATTTATATTATTAGAGAAAAATAAAATGAACCCGTAAATCTGTCAAAACCAAAACATTCATATGAACCAAAAGTTTACTTGAAAAATAAAAGTTATATCCAATATACCAGATAATTTTCAAGTATTTTAGTCATAGAAGGTTTATTCTTACTTCATTGAATATTTTTTCGTAAACATAGTAAACATTTCGCTAATGTAGAGATGTATAATATGAATGTACATTGTATGTACTTAAGATAAGGTACTGTTATATGTATTTGAGATTATAAACACGGAAGTATACTGAGAAATATACACTTAAATACGTAAGTATGAACTACTTTAACTTAGATATATTTTTGTTAACTTGATTAAATATACTTTACTTTGTCCTTTTCATATGCCTTAGTAGGTAAAACTACGTAGGCCTGGCTTTAAACGTAGGCCTGAATTGAACTTGATAAAAATTTTACTTTATTTTCAGAACTTCATGTTGGATATGCAATCTTGTCTTTTAACCAACCTTAAAAAAATCTATAAAATTTAATGTCACAACTCGCATAAGTAGAGTGCCAAAACATGTATAATTTAATGCCTAAATATTACAATTAAATGAAACTACGTGATGTAGTATTATTTCTACTTTCTTTAATTTCTTTACCACGACCTAGGTTTCGTTGTATTACAACACCTTCAGGTGGGATATTAGCAAAGATTCAATCTCACAAGAAAGGCAAATTTGAAGAAAATTAATTTACTGCTAAAGAAAGTAAATAAATCGATTATAATATGACAAAAAACGTTAATAAATCTCTATTTTAAGGAACGTAGTCAATAAAGTTTAGTTGATTGGATAAACTCTATCGATTCCGGTCCATTGTCGTTGTCACCGTCTGATAGAGAATACTGGGGAAGGTAGTTTCTTTCACTTGGTTAGATCATCGTATTGGCCTCGAATTGTTTGTCTTTAGTATTGCCAACGATGCTAGTTTTCCAGACTCTAATCTTCTTTGCGCATTACTGTCTAACCGTTCTTAGTATTCACCTCTAACACCATATTTTAAATACACATTTTCCTGTTGCATCAATTACAATTACGGAAAAATAATTTATTTTTTATTTTAAAATTTGATTGATATTTAACATAGAAAACAACTATAAAAACGAATGTTTAATAGACTGCAGCTTCGAAAATTTAAAGTATGAAATTTTGTTATTTTATTTTTATATTTTATCAAAGAACATGTAAGCTTAAAATTAATTTTTTTTATTGCTCCTGAAGGACTCTACGCTAATTTGAATTTACAATAGCAAGGTGACCATCAAGCATCTACTAGGAGTTATATCGCCACAAAAACATAACATAAAAACTTAGAACTTACATGAATATGTTCTAAAAGATTTAAAAAAGTACTGAATTTTTACTGCAAAATAAATACATTTAATTTTTTTAACGAAAAATTTTTGGACTGTCAATAATTTGGCCCTAAGGCATACTACTTAGGCTATAAATCAAGAATATGCAAAGCAAAAAATACCATAATTAAAAATGTTTTGTGATAATAAGTTTTAAATATTTTACATAAAATCCAAATATTTACTCAAACAAAAAGAAATATGTGATATATGGCATATAGATATTTCGGCAAAATATGATATGAAAAGATAATACAGGAAAATAATTGAAACTTTTTCCAAGTTCATCGAACACATTCTTTTCTTCGAAGGTATCAAGTAAAATATGATCACCACATTCTTGGCAAAAATGTATTTTGCAAGGATAAAAAGTACATAGTTAATTTTTGGAGTAATGTGGACGTATGGATTTGTCCTTGGAATATTAGCGCCTTTGTAAATAAAAATGAAGCAAAAACCTCACGATATGTGATAAAAATGATTGATGCCTTTTTGCTGCAAATACCATGCAGCTTTGAATTACCGCATTAACTCTTGATTTAAGTCATTTTAACTTAACAAAATGAAGTTAGTCTTTTAGACTAGTATTCGTAATTGCATAGTGCAATAAACGAATGAGATATTTTAATTTTTAAGATGTTAAAGCGTATACGGTGAGAATAACTTATTATAATATGTCGATCTTCTTTAGAGTCATTGACCTGTAGTCCCTGAACGTAACTCTGTTCAAAGTTGATTAATATGAACTAAGAAGAATAAGGACAGATATTGCAACTTATATTTTGAAATGAACCAAATAAGCAATTTGTTTTTGAGAATTGAAAAAATATTAACAATTAATTTCATTATCTATACACAGTTCAGGCAAAACGAGCTTGAAAGAAAACTTAAACGAAAGGATATATATATATATATATATATATACATATATATATATATATATATATATATTAATAATGAACACTGCGATAACAACAATTACTATTAAATCATATCTCTATTTGCCCATGATTTAAAACGCTTCTTAGGTTTTAAACATTATTCTGAAAGTCACCTGTTAAAACGTAATAGTGGCTCAGTGTCACAATGGAGTCTGAGCAATAAGTTATATTTTAATGTGCACAAATGTGTAATGGTGACGTATTATAGTTTACGTGTTGACATTATATACATCAAGGTAGTAATATCTAGGCGAGAGGACGGCGTGATACAACCGGTAACGGGCTAGACAAACATATGCCTCTATTCAAAATTTCTTAAAATCAGTTGGTGAAAATTTTGATATTTATCAAAGTACATTTATATGTACACCCATTAAATACAGGTTAGACTATTTTGGTGTCCGTTTAAGTACAGCTTACATTTCACTTTTATGTTGAAATGGAATTTCCTTTTTGTTAATTGACACTTTGTCAGTCTTTTACGAGAGATAAAGAGAAAACTTTTAATATGAATTGCTTTTGAAAATAATTTAATTTAATTTAATTCTAAGTAAAATTTTTGTAGCTAAGAATAATCTTGACATGAAACTAAATAATATGACTAAAAATGGATAGGCAACCTATGAAAGAACAAACATTCGCGGAATAGATGGTGGATAGAGGGCAAGATTTCCGGAAAATAATACACTCTGTTCAACAAAAATACTTTACAAACCACATCATGTTCGTATTGGCCCTCTTCTGAATTAGAAGGTGTATTGCCTCATGTTATAACCGAACATAATATTTTCACTTTTTCCCTATAGTATAAAGTCTGTTTTCTATTTCAGTATCATGAAAAAAGCTCGGCCGGATAATGCAAATTTAACCTAAAAACTTCAATAAAAATTTAAATTTTTTTTAACAGCAATATGGGATGAATATTACCCGAGAGATCAAAATTATTTTCTATATATATTGACCCATATTTGTGCATATTTTGCGTATTATTTCAATAGGTTTTTGACCTAAACGGTCTTTAAAAAGAAGAATCACTATAACTTCCTTTAATAAAATTTAGTTTATTTCATTACACTATAGAAACATCTTGAACATATATTTTAAGATATACAAAGCGCTCAGTATGAGATATACAAAGCGCTTAGATTCTACCCCGATCTCTTTACACCATATAAGAAATGTACAAAAAATTTATATAATATTTCGGAAATCACTGGAGAAAAGGACAAAATTATGTATATATGCTGGAAATATTATGTTATCATTTTCTTCATAAAATTGATAACTGAATAGCTGACAATACTCTAGATGCTGTATTATTTTAAATTTATTTTACATTATAGGAATTTATATATAAAATGAGCAAAAAACGAGAAAACGAAATATTAAAAACACACTCAATATAACCTCAAGTGACAAAAAAATAGCGAGATATCATGGAGAATATCCCCTAAATAATTAATCAAAGTGGCATATGAAGTAGAATTTATCTTATCGATAATTTACTAATCCTTTGAATTTTCTAGATTCCTATAAACTTTAATGACGGATCTCACAATATTTTTTTTCAAATTCGAGACCGTCATTTATCACAAAATGCCCCAACGTTTCGCTTAAAGCATATAATTTTACAAAATAATGTATTTTACGTTAAAAATGAATATTACTCATGAAAAAAAATTAAATTGAAGCAGATCAGTAAAAATAATTAAAACCTTTCAGAAATATACCATTTCTGTCAATATATGAAAATTTTTCTTAATTCCGATTTTTAAATTTTAGTTCCACCACAATTTTCAAAAGTTATCTAAAAGTCTTCTGTATACGAAAAACTTCTATTTCATCTTATTTATGCCTGTCCTTTGCTCAAAATACGAGTATGTCATTACTTTTATGACACTCGTAAGGTGTGATAAAACTGACGCTGTATTAACTGCTGAAATTGGCAGGCAAAATATATTTTAATTGGGTTTTTGTTTAACTCTAAATTGATAATTTTTACTAAAATGTCATGAAAACAAAAATTAATTAAAAAACAGCAGTGGACGAGCTATAAAAATTAAGCAAGGTATTGGCTTCTTAATTTAATTTTAGTGTTGGTGTTAGTACATCTTCCCGTCTCATTCCATTTTGTAAATATATTTTACCTAACTAAAAATTAATTATAGTTTAGTACTGCTATCTGTAATTAAATGTTAAGTTTAAACCTTTCGAAATTGGTAATTTTTTTAGGTTTTTTAGTGTTGTAATACTTCTTGTACGCTTATTTGTAATTAGAAATTATGATTTACGAAATTAAAAAAAATTATTGTCAAAATACCTCATTCCTAATAAGCAAAAGATATTTTTATAATATTGTAAAAAGAGAAATCAGTTGTACTCCATAATGCAATATTCATAAAAGTTAAATCGAAAAAAATTTGGATATTTCACTTATCAATAATACATTACGTATAAGTAAGAGGAAAACAAAAATATTTTTAAGAAAGTATGAACAAATACCCAGTTTAAAAAAATACACATTGACTTGCATAAATAGACCTGGGCAAGTCACGTCTCGGAGATAAATAGGTACATTACACACGTGAGGTGAATGCGAAAACTGTGAACCAAATCAGAATTAGACAACGTATACGGACACGGAATAAGGGTAGACTCTCGTGCGAGTCCTTGGCGGATGTTGCGTAGAAAATTAAGGAACCGATTAAGTGGAGACTAACTTCCGTCGAGGCACACTTGCAAAGTCGAATTCCAGAAAGCTAATTTTTTAAATTCTAACTATTTAATAATTTTGATTTAAAAATTACGTTAACATAGTTGGTATTTTTACCTGGAGAAGATATGTGAAAAGAAAATTAAATATATATTAGCGACAAGAAATTAATTAAATTAGAAGTTTATGGTAGATAGAAATAAAACGTCAGTCTTGTACTATTTGCATTGAAGTAACGTTATACTGTAAGAAAAGTATTCATTATACAGAAAGAGAAGATTATATAAGAGACCTAGGAAAATCGGACGACCAAAACTTAAAAGTAATTTAAGTTAAAGAGTATGTAAAGTGTTAAGCATCGTGCATTGAAAAGTAGTCAAGAAATTAAAAATAAATAATTCAATAGTTTACTTAAAAGTCGTTATTTTTTAGACTTCAAATATTTCAAAATACAAAGAGAAAAAGCCAGAAAATCTATACAAAAGAGACTTTCATTCTGTCTGTCACAACCATTTTTCTTCACAAATGTTCAATGTAAAAACTGGAAAATTGTTATAGTAACTAATCCGCATGTATTTTCATAGTTACCATTAAAAATATTTATAAAGAAATTTTGGAGATAACTAATCAACTAATGAAGCAGTGAAAGAGTTTTTCTTTATACCTGAATTAAAAGAGTAAAATATATGTATCACAAAACTAGATTTTAAATTATTCTAGAAATTCTGTTTACAATGCTCACAGAAAATATGGCGCACCTCTAAGATTTCCGAAGCTGCTACATTTAAAATTATGAAAAATTACGTAACCAAAAATTTACATAAAATTAACTTAAAATAGCGATAATTCCAAATCTCATAGCATTTTACTATTAAGTCTTATATTAAAATCCACCAGTCTAAAGGGAAATTCACCAAACAAAAGTTTCATGAAAATGAGATTTGAAACTTCCAAATAAAGTAATCATAATAATCACGATATTACAACAGCCATTCTAACATTACATGCATGTAGCTTAAATTCCATTTTGCATTAAGGAATTTATTTCTTTTTTTTTTAAATCTTTCAAATATTTTTAACAATATTAATCAAAAATATTAGGCGCCATGCATCAAAAAAATACTAAAATTTATCGAATTTTAACCTGACAAATATTTCTTAAATTTTTCGTTTCAATTTCAAAGAAACGTATTTCTAGAGTGAATTGAACCAAGAATTATAGGTACATATTACTAAGTATTTTAAAACAAGTAAGAAAATAAAAGAAGCCCGACATGAAGTGTCAACCCATTTCGAAATATATACACCCACGTCATATATATCAACGGACATATTCACATAAATAACATGAGATTATTATATAATTAGTAAGAATCAACATATATAATGGAGTCTCTAGTAGTAACAGGCCTTTGTATTCTCCCCAACTAAATCTAAATAAATAGGAAAAGGATTTATTAAATAAATAGGAAATAATAAATTAATATTTTCTAGTTTTAACTTATAAATGCGAAACGGAATCAGAAATTTATAAAGCAAAAATAAGACGACGTTCTTAATTATTATGAGTGACACAAATAATGAAACCAAAAATACGCCTTAAGGCTACTTGGTTAGCAATACTGAAAGTAATCGTTTGTTACATTGGCTGTGTAGATAAAGTGATGTTTATTAAAACGTTTTTGAACTCATTTATTACAATACTGTTTATATCCCCCTCCAAATTAGTTCAAATTAATGGCGTAAGGGTTATAATTTTTTTTTCTTTGAACTTGTAAATTCGAAATAGAATCAAAAATTTACTAAAGTGGTATAGTATAAATAAGACGCTCAAAATTAGTAAGAATTAACATAAATAATGAAACCCAAAATACGCCTTAAGACTATTTAGACAACAATATTAAAAACAATCATTCGTTACCTTAGCTACGTATGTATAGTAATGTTTGCCATAATATTTTTAAATTAACTTTTGATAGTACTGTTTATTTTCCCCTACAAATTAGTTCAAATTGGGATTTATAAAATTTTCTTGCTTGAATTTGTAAATGTGAAACAGAATCAGAAATAGAAAATTTATATAAAGTAAATAAGGCAACGCTTAAAATTGGTAAGGATCAACACTAATAATAAAACCGGAAATACGTGTTAAGGCTACTCGGTTAGCAATACTGAAAACAAACGTTTGTTGCTGTAGCTACGTATATATAGTACCGTTTTTCATATTTTTAAATTACATTTTCATGAAACTAATTATGTTCTTCGAAAAATTAGTTTAAATAAATGGCCCAAGCATTAACTTAATTATCTTGTTTGAACTTGTAAATGCGAAATAGAATCAGAAATTTATGAAATGATATAACGTAAATAAGACGATGCTCCTAACTAGTAAGAATCGTTACAAATATGAACACGAAAATACGCCGTAAGGTTAATTGGTAAGCAATACTGAAAGCAATCATTTGCTATCTTGCTGCGTATATATAGTAATGTTTATAATAATATTTTCATATTAAATTTTAATAAAACTGTTTAGATTTTCCTCCTAATTGGTTTAAATTAATGACGTAAACATTGATAATTAAATGAAACTACGTGACGTAGTATTATTTCTACTTTCCTTAATTTCTTTACCATGACCTAGGTTTCGTTGGATTACAACATCTCCAGGTGGGCTATTAGCAAAGATGAACTAGAGAAGACTCTCTTAAAGAAAGTAGAAATAGTACTACATCACGTAGTTTTATTTAATTATCAATAATACATTTCTACAAAATTATCGCCAAATTTATTCAATAGACGTAAATATTAATACAACCTTTTTGTTTAAACGTGTAAATGCGAAACAAAATTGCAGATTTATAAAGTGATATAATATAAATAAAATAACGCTCATAATTAGTAAAATCAATCACAAATAATCAATCTAAAATACGCCTTACGGCTACTTGGTCAAGAATATTGAAAGCAATCGTTTCTTACCTTGGCTGCATAAATTTAGTAATGGTTTTTTTAATATATTTAAATTAAAATTTAATAAAACTCTACATTCTCCTCGCAATAGCTGATATATGTAAGATTACATATTTCAACTATTTCGATTTCAAACTTGTAAACGCAAAATAGAATCGGAAGTTGATAAAGTGATATACTCGTAGTAAAAATAAGAAAATGCTCATAATTAGTAGATGAGAATCAACACAAATAATAAAACCGAAAATACACGTTAAATACTACTTGGTTAGCAATATTAAGATCCATCTTTTGTTTACATGGCAGCGAACATTTAATAATGTATGTTGCAATGGTTTTAAATTCAATGATAAAAAAAAAATTTTATATTTTCTTCCAAATTGATTCAAATAAATACCGTAAGGATTAACAAAATTTTCTTCTTTTAACTTATAAATGCGAAATAGAAGAAAAAATTTGTAAATTTATATAATGTATCTATGGCGACGCTCAAATTAATAAGAGTGATACAAATAATGAAACTTAAAGTACACCTTAAGTCAATTTGGTTAACAATGTAAAATATTATATATTTATCTTATAAAAAATTTAATAAAATTATTTCTCTCCTCCCCAAATTAGGTCTAATAAATAGTCAATGTATTTACAAAATTGTCTTGTTTTGACCTACATATAAAAAATAGAATCGCAAATTGATGACAAAATATATTTGTTAAGAGTTAACACAAAAAACAAAACTCAAAGTACGCCTTAACTACTTGGTTGCTATCAAAATAATCGTCTGTTGAATTGGCCGCGTATGTATAGTAATGTACGTTGTAACATTCATTAAATTCAACCTTTGCAAGAAAATATCTAAAGAAAATGTAATTATTTCATCAGAAAAAGAGAGTTCCTAAATTTCCAAACTTACTCTTATTAACACGGTTTTATTAGGTCGAGTTATATGTAACTAACTATGTAATGTTATGTGTGAAACTTAATTTCATGGACTTCAGTCGATCATCATGAAACTTGGCAATTTTTTGTAGTTATGATGACAATACAATAATTCCATGAAATTAAATTTTTTTTTGCTTAAAAAAGTAAATAATCTTGTTTCTCAAATAATTATTGTATGAATGAAAATGCTTAACAAATATTAAACTTATCAAATATTATTACCAATACCAGATATGGTTTTCAATAAAGTCCTTCTTGAGTAGACAGAGAAGATAGGTTCAATATTTACTTTTTGCTTTTTAGTGCAGTATTTTGTAAAAGCGTGTTTTATTTTTGATTTTTTAAAACTATTAATTCATCATTTAGTAATACAAATTTGATTTCATTGAATAGACTTATTTTTTTCTATGAAAATGTGTTTGCTAAACTAAATTCAAAGGCAAATCAAGGAAGCGTTTCAAAAAAAAAACCTAAATAATAACTATTATATATATATATATATATATATATATATATATATATATATATATATATATATATATATATATGACGTTAAATAAAAATGTATATTTCTGTAAACAGAAAAAATATGTTAATTTGATTATCTTTCGATGAAACATGTCTTTCAAAATATATCTTGCTTAACTTTAAAAATTCCATGTCACATATACTAACTACATCTATTGGCACAAATTGTGCCGCTTCTCCAAAATATTGAGGATTTAGAGCTTTAGGATTTAGAGATTTAGATATTGGGATTGTAAGCCAATATGCAATATTTCCTGTAAATATGTTTTTCGTGGGATGTTGAGTTTTATGTTATTCGTGTAGACATTTTGATCCTTTGGGCTTAATACCCTCACAAACAGTTCTTGAACTTCGTAGTACGAAATTATATTTCTTATTCTGATCTATAAAAAAAAAGTTTAATTTTATACTTTTCACAACGTAAAAGAAGTATATGCGCTTTACATAACGATTCCCAAGAATGAATCACTGCTTTGATCTCTAATTTTGCGCACGTTTTACACGGGCAGTGAGTAAACGCCAGGTCAAAGCTTTGTTACTGCTTTTTCTTCTTTCTTTGTTACTGCTTAGTCTTTCTCTTCCTAACTCGAACTCAAACGTTGACCTTGCCTTAGTAGTTATATATTTAAGTATTGGCGATTTAAACAATTATATTCTTCATGTCCCTTGGATTTCCAAAATACTAACTCATTTTGAGCTAATTTTATAGATATATTTAGGTTAAAGAAGTCCATAATTTCCACCCTGACTATATGTAATGAGTTATTAATTTTATAAAATTAGGTCCTAGTATTTGATTAATTTGTTTTTAAATGTTTTATTATTACTTTTACTTTTTAAAAGAATGGTTTAAAACGTTGTCTTGAACAAGTGCTAAAACTACTGACTTATATTCAGTTTCAATGTTAAATTGCTTTCTTTCAAACCGGTTAGCAAAAATAGCATTTGGTGCTTGCTGGATGCTATAGAATAGATGATTAATCTCTATTAAGTCACATTTTTAGATAAGAGCTTTGGCAATAGCATAGATATACATATAGGTGAGTTTCCATAAAAGACAAAATGTGCATAGTTGCTTTCCTCGACACATTTCTTTGATGACGTCTTTCAACTGATGCAGTAACGAAGTGTAATAGGTAGTAGTTTCTTTAACTTTAGGCTTTCTAAAATCAGTCTCAGCCAAATTTGCTTTCAATCTTGCCCCATTGATTATTTTTTCTGCAGAATATAAAGAATGTACAGGAACGCAGTTTCATAATCAGTTATAATGAAGTTGACTACTTTTTTCTGTTCACTTTTACAAAGGGACAAAACTCAGCCAAAAATTTGAAGTATCTGAATAATATGAATATAGAAAAGTTATGTTTTTGTATCCATAATGATAATGATATGAATATATATTGCAACGTAGTCAGGAAATACTTCTTGCAATTATCTATTCTGCAACTAATCAGCATCTAATCAACTAACAAAATATTCCTCGTATTCTTAGGAGAGGTATATTATTTAATTTAGTAATTTACTTTTTTTGTAATTCAAAGAGAATGTGTATGTGATTTACGAGGCTAAAAACTACCATGGAATTAAGAGCTAACCAGTCGGAGAATCAGTAAGAACTTTTTATAATAAGTAATCAGTCGAGCTTTAGACAGTTTTGCTACTAACGTTTGTCTGTTGTAGCGTTATTCTTCTAACAAATAGGCCACAGCCTACCCACTTGAAAGCTTCCAAGTGTTTTAACGTTTTACGAGCTTTTTAATTGTTCAGTTATAAAAGGAATGGTTCAAAATATTTGCTTTCTTCTGAGTGGAAGTATGTTTATATAATTACCTAACTAATTAAACATTTATTTGATACGGTTCCAAATATTATTTAATAAGACTATACAATGTATATTAACATAGTGTAACTACATTACTTTGGACATAGCATAGATTAGCTTTATGTTTTAAAATTTATACTATTAACACTACACGCTTCGTCACAGTCAAACGACCTACTGCATTAGCATATTTTTCCAAAAGCAACATTATTAAAATCAAAACAATAATGTTATAATTTTTTTTCACTAATGTTATAATTTGAGTTTAATTTCTTTTAAAGTCAACATTTAATAAATTAATCAATTTTTTACAACGGACTATACCTGTAGAATGGACTATATCTATAGAACTATACCTGTACCCCGTGTATAATTATGTTTATGGTACTGCTCCCACTCCCTACCACGCGGTCACTAAATGCTTCCGCTACGTTCACAGAAAAGAGTAGGGGGCCCGTCGGAGTAGGGGTTATATCGACGGAAACACTTCAGTTTATCAGTCAATAAATAAACCGGTCTGACTTCCTTGCATCATTTAAACAGTGTTTTCCGACTTTTGTTACATTTTTATCACTGCTCTGCCCTATCAAAACAATTTTAGTATGTAGACTAAAATATCTTCCTCAAAATATGAACTTTCTGATACCAAAATAATTTTGAAATTCGACCTAAATTTGCAGAGATTAGTATAGAAATAATCTGTTTATAAATAAATAAACAGATTATCTTTTCCGCTTTATGTGTCAATGTAGACGACAATGCAAACATTTTAGAAATGAATTAATTTAATTTATCACTAAAAATATATGTTTCGTGCAACCAGTCTTGCATGATTGATAAGTCAAATAGCATGAGACTGCAACTGAATTTTCTTATAATTTCCTTCCAAATGGAAAAAAATGACAATTCTCCACGCAAAGCTAGCTAGCTATTGTTCTGAAAAAAGGCTTCACATGAAAGAATAAAATACTAAATTTTTACAACTAGCTATAATAAGCTAATAACTTAAGTTTTTTAACTACTGCAATATAAATATAAAATTTAAATATCTCATTTGAGTTCCAAATGAATAGAAACTTCTTGTATAAATGATGTGTAGAAAATTTTGGAAAATTTGTGAGGTAATATCCAATATGTAAATATCAAAGGAACTACTTTAATAATCAGACTTTATGTAGCACTGTTATTGAATTGACTTCTAACATTCTTTATGCTAACGAAATGATAGCAAGTAATTAATGATACACATAGAAAATTTCCAGTTATTCATCTCAGGTTTAAATATTTTAAACGATTTATTCGCTATATTTACCAACTGACTGAGAAATGTCAGATGTTGTAGGATCTCACTCACAAAACATAGACAGACCTGGCTAGTCGCCATTGCTAGGACTTATTTAAGTAGATCATAAAGTTAAACATATTTTAGCTTATCTAAAGGCGATAGATAGTCATACGTCATTTACGAAGCGAAGGTAATTAATAATTACAAATCTATCGTATATAGTTTCCATAAACCCTCTTTCAGTTTTTGTGGCATTTATATTAAACTGTATTATAGGGTGCAAGTTATAAAAGCAAGATGAATATTGTTACTGTATCCCAAAGGATATATATAGGTTTTATCTATATCCTGTAAAAGAAAATTATTACTTGTGCTAGATGTTTAAAATTAGGCAATGTGTTATTTTGGTTAGAATTTATTTTTAAAACTATCAGTTAAATTTAATTCAGTTTTTACTGCACTCTTTTAAAAAGAATTGAGTTGTATTAAAAATGCTGACATTGTACCAGACAGCGTAAACTTTTATTTAAATGAGAAAATAAAAGGCAGTGTGTTGGGTTGATCTGCTGTGCCGCGGGAATCTTGGTTGGAATCACGGCCGCTTGTCGAGCGAGGTTTGCCTGATGTTATGGTTGACTGTAAGAGATAGCCCTCGTAGCAATAAGTCCACAATAGATATAAATTGCGTATATTAAAATAAACAAAAGATGACGGTGATATATTCAGATAGTTAAAAGTTTTTTAACTATCTAAATATCTCCAGAACCACCAGGACAAAATCGAGGTTGCCTCATTGTCACAAGAAGTTGTATTCGAATATTTCTCTCAATTTTTATAAGAAAAATGATGCTATAAAGTTATATAAAAGAGACGGACCGGTTAAACCTCTTTATGTAAATGAGGAGCGCCATAGCAATATGCTCATTCTACTATGATAGTATATTACTTATTGAGATAATTTTAATACAAAAAAATAAGGACAGAGTGTTCCTTATTGTTTTGTATTCAATAAATTTTGAAAAAGGAAGTATATTTATTAGAAATAAAACATTTTTACAAAAAAAATTTACCGACTTCAAGTAACCTTCGAACAAGAGGTGCAATGAAAAATGTGAAACAATAATAATGTGAATACTCAGTTGGATTTTGCGGTCATGTACACATAAGGATACATTTCACTCCATATGTCGAAATGAGTCCATACTTGGTGAGTTTACTCCACATCAGTAAAAAAGTTCCTGTCAGCACCTCCAAGCTTAATCATTGTATCCTGATTCGACTAAAGAGTATATCTATTCCGCTCTTAGTCATATTAAAACTTAATTATTAATTTAACATTAGACCTATAGGGTCAAGATTCGATCACGGCACCTGTGCTGTACATTATTAAGGAATTCTTCGGTATACCTTCAACTTCCATAGTCAAATTCTGAAAAATGTTATTACGTCTTGGGTTTTTGGAAATTGGTTGACTAAAACCAGACCTATGAGTAAAACACAAAATAGACCAAATCACCGTAGCACCAAGCTGAGAATTAGGAATCTTGATTTCAATATGTCTATGTTCGATACCCATAACACTGATTTAAAAGCAGCGGATTTTCAAATCTCTTATCACAACACCCACGCAGTATGAGGACTGAGGAGTAGGAAGTCGGTGTTTAATGACAGAGTATCTGCTTGATTATTAACCGATAAAAATTCATTATATTTTTTCACCAAATACCGCAGGTTCTCCTTAAATTTTTAGATTATGGCTTTTAAATATTATATGTTGTTAGCTCTCATCCAAAACCTTAGATAGTGTATGTATATATTTATAGGGAATTAATATGTTTACTTAATATATTAGGTTGATAAAGAAATATAAATATAATATGTAGCATGAATATTCATGAGGAAAAACGTTTTCGTAAGGTATAATGATATATGCCAATACACTGCAATCTACAAGTGACATAACAAAAGCAAAAGAACTGATATTTTCTACATATATTTACATTCTGTGTAGCAAACACAGAATGTAACTGTAATTTTGAAATTATTTGAAAGTTATATTTACTCGTGTCCACGATTTATATGCAAATATAAAATTACGCAAATTTTGCCAATAATTATAAATCCAGTAACTCGTAAAATTGACGACATATAATTTATCAATCTCGTATATACATGACAGATTTATTATTTATCCTTATTCTTACTACCAAAAAATAGAAAAATTTGTATGAAAGTACTGGGATATTATCTTCATATGAATTACGGATGCAAAGAGCAGTTACGGACCGGAAGCAGAAGACCTTTCGCGCTTGAAATCGACAGAGTTCAATGGCATCGGAAGTAATATTGTTTACTCGGAAGCCGCCCTTTGTTTAAAATATGGTTAAATTTATAGTCATTATCAAAACGTACTTTAAGGTTTGTTGTCTCACTTTCCGTGAAATGTATTTTGTCCCTTAAATGGGAAAGAGATTTAAACGATTATTCTAGTTCATTCAATAGAACTTTTTGATAGTGGATTTTAAAATTTAGCATAAAATTTATTTAGTACGATAACAGAAGAAATTTTATTTAAAAAAACTATATAAAGTAATATTTATTTTATTACATGAAAGAAAATAATTCATAAATAATACCATAAGTAAGATAAAATGTGTACTAACTGACCACTTAACGAATACCATAGAATTAATAAAGGATATAAATTAGAACATTTCATTATTTTAAAAATTTTAAATTCCATTTGGAAGAAGTATATATTATGTTATGAGTAGTAAATGGAAAAAACACGGTATTGTTCTAAATCATTTGTAATAACGTTACTAACTGTAATATCAAAAAATATAGTAATTGTTAATTACTTACGTTAACTATCTCACTCAAAGACAGTTAATAGATATATGCGAAAAACGAAAGGAGACTTCTCGAAATGAAACCATTTGAATCATAAATTTTATACTAAAACTGTAGATGTGGGTTAAACTCTCAGACTATGGTTTACGTATAGGTTTGGGTCAAATTTACAAAAAGTGATTAAAAAGACTGTTAGTGTGCAAAAGTGGAAAGACAAAAAAGGAAGATCGACAGAATTACGTGCCTTTGGGGACAAAACTCTAAAATATAGCCTTTTGCTTAAATTTCGATAGCACTGAATAAGTAACTGAAGTCATGATTGTTTCAATTAGCCCAAAGTTCCACTATGAAACCTTAACGTCATTTAAAGTACCTTTATTTTTACGTGAAATTTAAAACCACGAATAAGAATATCGTTCTCTTTTTGTGGAATAAAAATTAAGATTAATACTATTAATATGTTTGAAAGAAGGAATTTGTTTTTTAATGGTACATCTGTCACATACATTAATAATCATAATATTTTAAAACATTGATAAATGTATGGGGTAATATATATTTTTATTCTCTCCTTTTATTAAATATGAATATTTTTGAAAAATATGAATATAATGGAAATACAAAATTCATCTTTATGAAAAATATTACCAAATATAATATTACAAAATATTAACCTTACAATAACCTAGGGTTAATCATGTATACTTGATGAATCACTACGTTAGAATTATGGAATGAATACGATGAAGGTGACAGTGTTGTAAAGTAGATGTGGAGGCACGTGCGAGGGCAGGCAAAATCTTTTTATGTGTGTCAAAATCTTTTTATGTGTGTCACAAAGACTCCTAGCTCTTGGGATATGGATTTGCTGCCTGCTAAAGAGAGGAAACTTACGTCGTAAGTTTTTTTCGTGTTTGTATCATACGTTTCATGAAAAACTGGATGCCAAAACATGAATTAATTAGCAATAGTAAAAATAGTAGACACGATAAAATGAAATCGAAAGCAACAAAATTAACGCCTACAGTGCTATCGACCGAAAATTTGACAAGCCCCATACTGACATATCGACACGGCTCCAATGAAAAAGAAATATTGTTAGTTCATTTTATTTGTGTAGTTGTCAGGAGTTCTACACGCCGTCTCCAGTTTTGAAGAAATTTGGTGTAACAAGTGATTTCATATATATAAAATAATACCAGAGCCGAGTATTTCTTAGTTCCTTCACATTTTCAACTCAATTTGATATTCAGAAGGCGAATATTGGACCCATCCATTATTCACACAAATATGATTCAATGGATTAAAACTGTGTTGAAAATATTAACTGTATTGAAAATATTGTGCCTGGGAAATCGCTATCAAAATTCAGATTCCAATAAGGGTTTTATGCGTAAAATAATCTGAATTAAAGATAAAAATGTTCTCTGTTAAGTTACATTAAAATAAAAAAAAATTAAGACCATATTATGCTAAGTCGCTGTCTCTCGGTCATTATGAACGTCCTAATTTTAAAACATATCATTCTCACTTTGTTGTAGATTTTGCTACATGTGTTCTTTTTTCTTGAAAAAATGTAGATTTATGAAATTTAGAAAGAAGATATAAACCTACAAAAATAGTAAATATTTCACTCAAATGGATTCATTACATGACGGGCATGAAATCAAAGCAAAAAAAATCAGAACAAAGCTGGATTATTTGTTTCATTTTTACCTATGCCTAATTAAAAACTTAGCCTGTGAACTTTTTAACGAATTAAGATATCGATACTCGGACGAAATTTAGATATCTCGTGATATAAAGATTTTCGAATTATGCATTCAATATGTTCACAAATTTAAGATGTCTGTGTTTATTTTATACCCTAATCTCACTGATCACGCAATATATGAAGAAGTATTGATAAAATGTATTGTTTGATTTTTAAATAAGTTAAGGCAAAATATTTTTAAAAGGTATGAAATTGTTTCATTTTTTTTCATTTTCCATAGGTATAAAAAGAAAAAGAAAAACATAGACTTCATTGATTTTTTATCTCAACAAATCCAATCTCAATTTTAAAAATACTTACAAGTCTTGATATAATTTAAAATCAAGGATAAATCTGAAAGTTAAATTCAAAAGCTTTACTTTGTCTAAATAATCTTCTGCGAGAACTCCGTCAGGAAACCAGTAGTCAAACATCCGGGAAAAATAAGTTAGTGAAACATTTTTAAAAATTAGCAGATTGCAAACAGTCACTGACTAAAAAACACACTGTAAAGGAAAAACCATAAAATTATAAACCTACGGGTATTTAGCTGAAAATTTTACAGGTTAATTTGATTTACAAATACAAATCAATTAGAAAAATACAGATTTTAAGAATCGATGACACGAGTTTAGTCGCACGCTCATGGATGGTGAATCTGTGAACATTGTATTTAGGTTAGTACAGTACTAAAAACATTTTAATTGAGTTCAAACTCGGTATCAAATTATCCCCAAGATACCTTGCACTCTCGTTTGTTGAAAAGCTCTTTATATCTCCGTGGTTCGTCGTCAGAACCTGATCATATATAGGATTAATTCGAAACTATTCACTTTTAAATAAAAAAAAACGAAACATGAATATCGATCAATACTCAGGAGTCTTGGCTGTAAACACAAAAAATACATACACATCGAATTGATAACCTCTTGCTTTTTGGAGCCGGTTAAAAATATATGTCAACTTATTCTCATCTTAATCATACGTACGCATCCAGTGCTATATCTTCATTTGTTATGTTATAACTTGTTTGCTATACGTTCATGGTATATCTTCATTTACTATTTAAACGTCTTTAAACTTCATTATTATTGTGTCTTAATAAATAAGTAATTCACTTTCATTAGACCATATCATGTTTATCTTAAAGGCCAGTAACATGACAATTACTTACTAGCTATAGTAAGTAAGAAAGTAGAAAAAATACTACTTAATAGTTACTTTATTTTACCGTCCAGTCAGAAGAAGCGGAACCGTTAATTTTACGAGACAATTTCAATAGAATTAAGTAGGTTTCGACTGAATACAAAATTGCTACAATTCGTTTAGGACCAATTGCCAATCAATTGAGTTAACTTTTTGCTTATTATTTCGTTTATTACAGTATTACTCTGCTAATAAAATAGATTGCGCTATGAAGTTTTTACTTTTAACATCTATGGTTGTTAGACCTTTACAAATTGTTTACTAAAATTAATGTTTGTGACATTTACGTCCTTGAAAACCTTTTGTTCAGCAAGCCGCTGCTAAGCGCTAGATTCTGACAGATATTTTTGATGGTAGATAAGTCACCGGGGATATTTGGTGGTGGGTTCTCTAGCAGGAAACGGTGAGGTTTTTATATTTTGACTAACAAGCCGCTACGAAAGCCCGGTGTTAGATTCCTTAGCACGAGCTTGTAGTATTCTTGCGAATGACAAATCGCGGCAAGCATTCTAGATTCTCTAGTACGAACCTGTGAGGTTCTTAAATTTCGGCTAGCAAGCCGCTGCGAGCATTCAGTGCTAGATTCTCTATTGTGAGCCTAAGAGATTCTTTTAATCCGGCTAGCGACCCGCTGCAAGCGTTCGGTGCTAGATTATCTAGTGTAAACTTTTGAGATTCTTATATTTCTGCCAGCAAGCGCTGTAAGCGTTCAGTGCTAGATACTCTAAAACAAACGTGTGAAGTTCTTTATTTTTTGCTGGCAAGTCGTTTTAAGTTATAAGCGTTATACTCTTCACTTTAATTTATTCTAACCGTCTTACCTTCAGATTATTTTCTAGAAGAAAGTTGTGGTTTATATATTGAAAGCATGAACTTATCTTTTCTGTAACCAAAAATTAAGTGAATACAAACATATGATTAATTGTTTACGTGTATATGATATGTATGTAAAAAAGAGTACATTTTCATTATGTTTACTCATAAATACGTATGTAAAATCGAAACTTTTTTCAAAATGTTTTTGGTGAAAAGGATAATATTTATCTACATAAAATATTAACACATGAAAACCATTGTATTTTAAAACGATTTTATTTTTTCGATGGAAACAACATCGACATATTTTATAACTTAATCACATCTATTTTTAAGACCGATTTTTCAATTTTGTAGTTTCACCTTAGCAGAAAGACTGTCTTTTAGTAGACGTATTTTAGTTCTATAATTTCACTAGGTATCATATCTGTAATTTTACTAGGTATTATATTTTTGTTTGTAATATATTTAACCGTAAAGCGTAAGCGAGAATGTCGTCGGCTTGACCGTTTTTACATTGATTTGCATAAGTAAAAGCGTTACCTGTGAGCTCTTTTTTAT
Organism: Druceiella hillmani; assembly: GCA_039881145.1. Lineage (NCBI taxonomy): Eukaryota > Metazoa > Arthropoda > Insecta > Lepidoptera > Hepialidae > Druceiella > Druceiella hillmani. The sequence continues at coordinate 103,563,634 of JAYKKI010000001.1, read as the reverse complement.
ATACATATATATATATATATATATATATATATATATATATATATATATATATATATTTATATAATTTGAATTATCTGAAATATTACATTAAACTTTACCACTTTAATACAATACTTCAGATAATTCATTGTAGTATGGTTAGTCCGATAAGATGGCCAATTCAAATATTGAAACGTTTTCTCACTACATGTCTATATAATATCATTAAACCCTACTGGTATGCGGCAAATATAAGATTATGGCTACTGATATATAGCAGCTGCGGCAAAATTTTTTTTTTTTATAAAATTAAGTAAATATTTTTACCCAAACCCAGATTTTGTCAAATATTTGTAGTAATAAGATTATGGTGTTTCAATCTATAAATTTGATTTCTGTACTATTTAATTTTATTTTATAGATACTTTTTTATGTAGTTACAAAATATTTTAGTTCCCCGAGATTATTAAATATAGGATTAATAAAAAATTAAAACTTTAATATTCTATTTCATTTTAAGCTATAAAACGGCTTAGATTAAAATAACACATTAATATTTCATCAATATACTCCAAAATTATTTATGTTATTTTACTGATAATGTGAAAGGACAAATATAATTTTTATCTATAAACACCGAAATTTTACCACTAAATACGATAATCATAATTTTATATTATTATATATTGAATGATATATTGAATGATAGTCCAAATACTTAAATACCTTTTTAATGTTTAAAGAAATAGTGTAAATTTTTTTGCGAGAAAAAAAATTCCGACTTCAAAACTGAAACCAGTATTCACAGTCTTATAATATCATAAATAAGGCTTATGACGAAATATTTTATATGAACAAATAAAGAATACTGCCATCGTTGAATACCAAATCAAATCTCTCAATGTGAAGCAATCGACTCGCGGTAAATATGTTTCGAAACTTTATTTTTAAATGCAATTTTCATTAAACCCACATCATTCATCATCGTTTCTGTCCATGATCGATTCACGTCATGAATCAACTCAACGTCAAAGAAAATATTTCCCTCGATATCATCTGGTTTAATGCAAACACCTTAGTGAGATTGACGGAAAGAGGCTTCATGCGTCGACTAACAGCAGACTGGACTTCGAAAACTTTTGAAACTTTATTGATAAATTAGAGAAGTCCTGAATGTTTTCTAATAAATGACTATTTCTCGATGAAGATAAATTATTCATAAAGCTTATTTTGCATAGTACAAAATATTGTTAAAGAATACATCGGACAACTGGCGCTCACTCCTGCATATTAAACTTACGATAAAGAGTCGCTTTAAGAATATCTAATTCAAAATATCCTCCCTGACTTATGTGGTGTTATTGATCATTTTTTGTAATTCGTCATTACTTGTATTAAATGAAAATATTGGTTTCAAGCCTTGCCTACCAATTCAGCTTACCTTGAAAAACCTTCCTAATATTTCATTCATACGTTTTATATTGATAATGACAAAGATGATAAAAAAGTGACAATAATTAATGAATAACAAAATTAATTGCATCATTGTCATTTACACACGACGCCTCTCCAGGAAACATCCCTCCCGGAAATAAAGTTAATTTTTCTTTCGTTTCATTTCTTTAACTCGTATGTTTTTCATTATATATTTTTGACAAGCTGAATACTTAGGAAGTTTATAAATTGAATAATAATCACTTGGAATATTTTTACATTTCACTCTTTATTAGTGATGACGTCTGTAATTTTGTCTCATTTGAAATAAAATATATAATTGGGTGAGAGCCTGACGCAGATGTTTTTAGAGGTGCCTTATTTACTTTCTAAGTATTTTGCTTTAATTTTTTATAAAAACTCAGGGACAGGTCCAATTAATAAAAGGAATATATCCAATTATTTCAAAATATGTGCTAACCAACATCAACTTTCATCATAAACTAGTCAGCCACCTTGCCTATACAAACATTTTCGTGGATAATGCAGCATTTTGCTTAAATTCGTAGACATCCTGGGTGAAAATTTGTATTAATGTAAACGTCAGTACTGTAAGTTGTACGAAACTTGGTAAAATTTATTAACTCCTAATAACTAACATTGCAAAGTTAACAAAGAAAATTGCACGGAACACTCCGGGGAAAAACTAGCGTATTTCCGCCTGCCAAATAATAATGTTCTAATTTTCCAAAGTATCTACATTATACACCGTAAATTTGTTTCGCTCGCAACATACACTTCAGCAGTAATTAGTTTAGCTGACTTAATTTTCAGATGAGCTTATTTTTATAAATTGATCATTTTGGGTCTTGCGGGCTTAAGGCGTCCATCTAAAACTGTTCCGTTCGAAGATAGGCATTTGATATAAAGATATTGGGAAATGGATTATAATTAGCCACATTCTTCGGTAAGAATATTTAATTTGGTTTATTGGTGCAACGACAGTTTTTAAAGAAATTTTAGTCGTTAAAATTTGACCGCTTCCTATACAGCATTGAAATAATTTATGATGGTATTTGTTCGTAGATATTAAGAAACAGTGGTTGCAGTGGATGGTATGTATTTATAAAAGAAATAATATTGAATATATTTGGCGATATGTTTTATGCCAGAGTCTATATACACAGGGTAACAAAAACGGATATATTCAACTTACGGGTGATTACATAATCAGCAGATCATTGTGATCTATGTATCTTTTAGATAAGTCGTAGATTATATTACGGTATTAATTTTTGTTTGAGTTGTGGAATAGAATATGTTGTTTCCTTGTTTTAAATTGCATGCTCTTTTATTTGATTCTTAAGTTTAAAACTGTTAGAAACTTTTTATATTTATATATTTGCAATATTTCAAAGTAATTGCTGTATTTACTGTTACCTTGCCATTTTACGATTCTGCGGTAAATAGCGGGGAGAAGAATAGTATAATCGAGAAATTTCTATACATATAAAGTCCTTCACAATGGTAAAGTAATATCCGAATATATTAAGTTGGAACATTAAAGTGAGATGTCATAAAATTATTTCCACTAGAGTCACTTTGCTAGCAATTAATCAGGATTAACTCCGGTTCATGTTAACTACAGAGTAAGCTCGTTATTTTTAAATCGGCCAATATCCAAAATTGTGACGAGCAATGCCAGAAAAAGGTTTAAAGGTATTAGCAACACATTTTGTTCAGCCGGTATTTTGTTTGAGTAATCACAGGGACAAATTGAGTGATCGGTCTGTACTGATTGAAAATATTTCGGTTTAATAAAATTGATCGCATCTTTTGTCGAGTGACATATGTGATACAGTTAGCTTTAATTTATAAGTACGGACATTTTAGTTTGTTAAATGGTTACAGAACTCTATTAACGATGGATGTCGCTGTCGAACAAAATTTAATTTAACATATTTATTAGCTTCAATTCAATCTTTTTTAAATTTTGGAAGATATATCAGTTTCATCCTTTTTAAGTATATTTTACTATCGTTAAACTCCATATCATTCTATTGAATGTTTACTGTTTTTATTCCTAGGTTCTTTCTTCACCGAAAACCTATTTTTCAAATATTTTCCCAGTTTATAAAATTTTAAATACGAGGGAAAACCAACTAAGTGCTTTAATTTATGAAAATAGAGATCGACATATTGTTGCAAGATTATGACAAATAACAATTAAATCTTGTAGTGGGAGACTTGACAAATCTGAGTATTTATAAGGAAAAAGTGTATGCCATACGATTTGGCTGAGTTATCCACTTGAAACCCTTTTTTCTATTAATTCTCTATGCTTTTGGCCATTTTCTCCATTCACCTTCAGTTATTTTGTCGAATCTGGAAATTATTAAGTTTTAAACTCTCGGATAGGCAAATTGTTGAATTCTATGAAAACGTTAAACTTTTTATTGTTAATATTGGATTCTGTAAATATTAACCATTAATGTAAATGAATAAAGAAAACAATTTTTAAACTAAAAACTTGCAAACGCAATTCTACAAATAATAGGAAGATAAAATGACAATTCATTATATATTCGTGAAGCAGTTAGATAAATATTACTAAACCTATTCGTTGCGAAATAATAATAAAGCTTATACAAAATTAATTACTAGCTAGTTCAACATAGCCAAATTTACAGATGTAACACTGTTACCGATCAATTGTTAGGATCGTATTCAAATATTTGGCGATATAAATTTTATGAAATTTGTAAGAAAAACCGCAGTTTTAACTTGATACAAGGACAGAGAAATCTGCAGGTAAACAAATTTTCCTTCTTAAGAGGAATAAACTCGTCTACGATAATATAGAAATTCACACATAAAAACAATAAATTATATACTTATCTAAATGGTCTTTTCGAATTTTCATTTTTTTATTTTGGAAAAAATTGCAACCCTCTCCTGTCATATTATATATTTTAATATTTAAGAACATTTGGATGGTTAAGACGATTGTAACAATATCCCATGGGTCGAAATTCGAATCTTCTTTCTAGTTCTAGAGAATAACATCTGAATGTAATCACATACACCTTATATCAATTGATAAACACAATATGGTGCATGTCGTAATCGGTAAAAAAATAAGAGAGGAATAAAGTGAATGTGATAAATATACCTCGAGCTATAGCGAGTTTGAAGCCCTAATAGATAGGTTATTCAGGAATTTGCTTGGAACAAACCGCGTAAACACAAGTGTATAGGGGTTGGCTGAATTTTCTTACGAAGATGCATGTAACCTAAACAGGAATACGATATTCTTGTTATTACGATTTTAAATGTAACGTAATGGAAAACCAGATATGAGAAAATTTTGTGGCATCTGTGGCACCATTTGCTTTTTAATAAAAAAGTGAGTGATTGAAGGTTATCAACAAATAATTATTTTCTACAATATGTAACATTTACTCATAATATGTTTAAGTCAAATTTTATTGATGGATTATGGATGTAACTTGGAAATAATATTTGATATATTTTATAAGAGTTTTAATGAATAATTTTGCGGAATTACTTAAAGTTTTCCTAACTTTTTTTAAACTTTTGTCAAAAATAAATTGGGTGTGAAACACTAAAAAGACCTGTATAATTTTAATGCGATTGGTGTGTAATTTTATACAAAATTCAGAACTTCTTTCGATTCGTCCCTCAATCTCACCTTCGTCACATTTCACATTTCAATTTTTCTCTCATTTTTCTTTTAAAATAATATATTCGTTAATTAAATAGTTTGGTGCAAATTAAATTTAAAAAGCACAGGTTTCCTATGTGGCTGCTTGAGTTGATTCATGAAATTTTATAAACCAGGGACAGCAATAAAATGATCTAAGGGCTGCCGCATAATGTGCGCGTAATATCCTTGCAGTTGGATCTTTCAAATAAGCGCTAAAATTAATCTTACGTACTTTCAGAGTCTCAACTCATCATTTTCAACTATTTGAGAACCAGTGTTTAAAGTTGTAATATTTAGCGTATAATCTACAGGTTATAGATACTGCTTTCTTGGATCTTTTCATATCTTTAATTTAGTTGCCAATTTTTTGACATATGCCTATTTCATTCTGAAAGTGTGACTGTTACTGAGTTCAGCTAAATAAGTTATTTTACGATTTACAGGACTGCAAATGGTACGATTTAATGAACACAATAATGTAAGAAAAAAAAAAATATTACAATATAACCTCAAAACTAAGACACGCCAACCAAAAATAAGAATAATCGAACTTAGATTTGTAATCAAATAATGTAGACCATATAGTCTTAGCTTACCTTTATCATTAGTTATATCCTTACGAATCACCACGATAATTTACATCAAATATCACAAAACATATTTTTTACGCTCACACACGCACCTTCCTACAGACGCCATTTGCAACTGGCTGATTGGTAGTTGGCGGCACTGGAGCTCAGTTTAGTGTTAGCAGTATTGAAGTAATTACTTATTCTGTGGGAAATTTAGAAGTGGTACGATTTATACGGCGGTACCATATAGCCGACTCTCCCCTACAAATTTTAATACAATTATTTTAAAAATTTAAATTGAATTATTTTGGTTCTAATTTTTTTGATTAAATCAATTAAATATTGAATATATTTGGCATTAATTTTGTAGAAATTCATTATTCACAATTAAATGAAACTACGTGATGTAGTATTATTTCTACTTTCTTTAATTTCTTTACCACGACCTAGGTTTCGTTATATTACAATCTTTGCTAATATTATATTTATCATTGATAATATACCACCTAAAGAAGTTGTAATACAACGAAACCTAGGTCGTGGTAAAGAAATTAAAGAAAGTAGAAATAATACTACATCATGTAGTTTTATTTAATTGTAAATCAATTAAATTTAAAATTACTTCAAAATTTAACAAAATTACTTCAAAAACTAAAATAATTATTTTTTTATTTGTTTTAATATAAAATTTTAAAATCAAAAATTTATTTTTAAAATTAAATTGTACTATTGTAAAAAACTAAATGAATGCGTTGAATTGAAAAATTCAAATTTAGGTATTTTTAAATTGTTTAATTAATTAATTTAATTAATTTTGAAATGAAATTGAATTATTTTAAAAATTAAAACTTTATTATTTTAACAATTTCAAAGATTTGCTAAATTTACTAAAATGTTCTAAATAAACTTTAATTAGTAACGAAAATAAATGAATATGCGGAAGATTATTCTGAATTATAAAATGTATAATTGAATAAACGATAAAGAAATAATTTATAATGCAAATAAATACATATCGAATTGGAAACGATCTGGCCGATGATTGGCTTAAAATAGAAAGCCAGCAGAAAAAGACATTGACATACGTTCGAAATCTTGCACTTTGTTCGGGTGAGCTCTCATTCACTAAGCGTGTAGCATGCCGTAAGGAACTTCGTTCCAAAAAATGAGAATTAAACATTAAAGGATTCGAATTTTCGAAGGAAAACCAGGTCGTCAAAATAAGCTACTTTTGTTTTGATCAAAATGATTTTAGTTTTAGTTGCTTATCAGGCATACCAAATAATTGTTAACGCCGAAAAATAATATAAATTGGAATTATTTGGGTAAACTCAAAGAAAATTAAGAACATGATTATTTTCACTTGGCGATTAAACTTCGGCGCGCACATATTTTTTCAAAATCTGGTAACGAAAGTAAAGTTAAATTAACAATAAAGATAGATCATTGGTAGAAGATAACAAAGACAAAATATGTTATTTAAAATATTATATATCTACAAAATATTTTATTTAAGGGATGCTTTAAGATGTTTTAATTGCACTTTAGTAATAAATGGACCGAGGAATCTTGGTTTGTTTAATAAAATATTTCAGAAAATATAATTGATATATCATAATTATTACTGAGAAAGCAATATACGAGTATGCTTATTAAATATTTGACATTTTTTAACGTGTTTTGTTGATTAATATAAACGAACACTAGTATATTTCTCAACTAGGGGTTTCATTAAATCGGTTACATGATTATTTAAAGGAAAATGAATATATTTATGGAAAGCAATGCAACCAAATACCTTCCTAAGCATGGTGTAAAATCTTGATTATAATATTTTCTTTTTTCATTGATCACATATGTTATTTAATATAATATAGATTTAGTATAATATCGATTTTGGTCATTCATAACTTTATTTATTTTTTTTAAATCATGTTCTGAAATCAATGCAAAATATATCAATCTTTTTTTTCATATCATTTTTATACTATAGAATTATTATTTAAATGAATCTGCTTTAAAGTATGATACTTTTACTCTAAAGATGACCGTCTCCAAATATATTCATATTATCGATACTTATGCGATAATGACATTAAATATACTGCGCTAGTGTCGCGCATCGGTGCGACGACATAACGTTTTTGTTTAAAATTCAAAAAATATATTCAATTAACTTATCGATTAGAAGATTTTGCAACTGGTTACGTTCTTTTGCTGTTTTTTGTTTTTGCATGTAATTATGGCATAGAAGTTTATTTTTAGGTCCCAATGAATAATGAATAACGGAGCACTATCACTTATCGCATTCAGTCTACGACTAAAGTATACGTCATTGCACAGATAATAATATGTGATATAAGGACCATATACGTGGCGTAGGTACCATGCCGACTCACCATCTCTACTTATGTAATATACTCTATGATGTAAATAATAAAAAGGAAAACTAGCTACTGTAATTATATTACACTAAAACTATACTTTTAGAAGTATGCATAGAGACAAAAAATAAAATATCTAATAAACACAAATTTTTGAAATTACATTAATACGAAATGATTGTTATGAAAATACGTATCAAGAAAAAAGGAACGAAAGTACCTAACAACAAAATTATGGCAAAAGAAATAAAAGCATCTAATCAAAAGGAAGACAAATGTGTGCATCGAGACAAAAGAAACGATAATATTTAATTAAAACAAAACAAATTTCTAAAATCTCTCTACATTGAAACTGTATGTGATAGTATGTACGAAGACAAAAGAAATACAAGTACCTAATAAAAAAGCAGACCAATTTCGAAAATCTCTACTACTTGTACAATCGCCTCTTAATACTGAGTTGAAATGAAAATATGTTTCCCGAATAGGCGAAAAACTATGCAGACTTAAAATCGTTATAGAAAATTGTCATAACCTTTTGAACGACCGTGAGGTACGTAAATAAATCCACTCTTAAGTTTTATACATAAACATGAAAACACATTTTATTTAAATTCTCTTTAATCCCAATTCATAATTTACTCTTACACATTGTAATGTAGGTTTTAATTTTTTTTAATTCTAATCTATTCCATTTCTTGAAATGGTGTGCACACCTCTGTTCGGCCCCCATTTTCTTCAATAAATAAACATAAAATATCACCCTCTAAATGGATCGGAAATGACCATTTAGTGCGTAAATGAATCAGGATCGTTTAATGCTTTCGGGGTCATCGAAATATAACCGCGTTGAGCGGCGGCATCCTTTAAACAGTTCACGGGGATGGTCAGGAAGGACCTAATTAATTATTTACTTTCCTTGTGGTGAATTTCAACCATAAGTAATTCCTTGTTTGCAAACACGAATTTTCGCAATGAATTTTATAGTTAAATTAATTGGGCTCTAATGATTATTATTTGTAATAAAAATCACTTTAAAATTAAAAATATTTTCTTAAAATTAGGAACTAAAGAGGGCGATTCTGTTCTTCGTTTATATTGCTAATATGCATTTCAAATCATACCGATCCGTTGCTACGTTGCGACGTTGCTTTGTTATTTTGTTTGTGTACTTTATCAGTTTCAAATTGAAATTTTTCAAAAACAATAAGGTTTCCCGAGATAGAAAGTAATTTATCTCATTTCGCTACTGTTCTAACTAGGATAGTTAGCCTTCGCTAACTATATTTGTGCAAAAATGAGATCGATCCTTTCTCTCCTTGCGACGGGGAAAAGAAAAACACTTTTGCGTATATAATATTAATATAATAATCATAGCCATGAATCATCGTATGATAATAACGATATGCTGGGTTGAATTTTTTATTCTAGATAGTTTTAGACGGTCATCTGTTTATTTATTTACACGAATTCTTCTTATGATTCATGATATATAACGCTTTGAGTTTGCTTGCTGTCAAGGTCAAGAGAGACATTATTCACAAATATTTGAAGAGATATTTAGTTTACAATCAGTCTTTTATTATAAACATTTGACTTCTCTCAACATACATATGTTTTTTAAAGTTTTTTAATCAAATGCCCATATAATTTTTTCATCTCCCTCGGTTCATGCATATGTCACAAATAGTATCATAATTCTTTCATTAAAATCCGGTGGTAATTATATTATGTTCTACCGAGAAACATTGTTTAATTATGGATCTTCCCTCAGATTAAAAGTGATTTTTTTCTCTTTGATTTTATTTATATGTACAATACATTTGTACATATAAATAAAATCAAAGAGTTTTTCTCTGTGATCTTGAAGTGAACGCCTACTTTAAGCCGGTCATGTTCCTAACAAGATATTTAAATATGAACAGCACTGCGTAGCAATTCAAAAGCGATTAAGTTTCTAGCATATTTTTAGTATCTCAATATAGAGGATGCAATGGGGAAAAATCTACTTATTTCACCTTGGTATCATAAAATATTATTTAGGTATTGAATATATCTGGCGTTAATTTTATAGAAATTCATTATTCACCATTAACCGAAACTACGTGATGTAGTATTATTTCTACTTTCTTTAATTTCTTTACCACGACCTAGGTTTCGTTGTATTACAACATCTTCAGGTGGGCTATTAGCAAAGATTAATTCTTTGGAACATCCAACAGCATTTATATGTTTCAAGTACAATAGCGGAAGCCTGGTTAGTGTGGGTTTTCCCACTGCTTAAGTTAGTATATATATATATATATATATATATATATATATGTATGTATATAAATAAATATATATTTATATGTATGTATATATATATATATATATATATATATATATATATATATATATATATATATATATTGTTGTTACCAATTCGAATGAAAATAAAATACAGACGGTCTGTGAAGATGTTTAACTACCACCCTTGTTTGTTTAACTCCATTAAAGTAAGGATTAGGCGTAAAAAAATTTCCTTTTTTTATAACCATCCAGAACCTCAACAATAAGTCGACTTTCATAAACTCCACGACTTTTTATTTTTCCTTTCCATCATATTACTGCTTGTATATATAATATAATTATTGTTGTAACCAACTCGAACGAAAATAAAATACAGACGGTCTGTGAAGATATTTAACTACTCCCCTTGTTAGTTTAACTCCATTAAAGTAAGGATTAGGCGTAAAAAAATTGCTTTTTTTATAACCACCCAGAACCTCAACAATAAGTCGACCTTCATAAACTCTACGACTTTTATTCTATCATATTATTACTTGTTTGGTTTTATATAAGAAAATTGACTTTTACTTTAAAAATATTTTTGTTACTGACATTGGAAATAAGTTTTTTCCCACTAAGATAATTTTTGAGATATATTTCATATTGAATATATTTGGCGTTAATTTTGTATAAATTCAGTATTCAAACTTAAATCAAACTACGTGGTATAGTATTATTTTTACTTTATTTGAATTTTTTACCACGACCTAGGTTTCGTTGTATTACAACATATTCAGGTGACAATTAGCAGGGATGATCAATCTTTGCTAATTTCCCACCTGGAGATGTTGTAATACAGCGAAACCTAGGTCGTAATAAAAAATTTAAATAATGTACAAATAATACTATATCTTATGTTGATATGTACGAAAATGGTTACAAATCTATATAACATAATCGTCAATAAACCTAACAAGCGTCAAATATCATTTAAATGAAAGTATTAATTGTTAGCCAACATGACTAACGGAGGTCCCGTTATTAGGTATATACATCCATTTTCACATAGAAAGGTTCTTATAAATTTAATGTTCATTAACAAAAACTAAAATGGGGATAAAGAAAATAATTATTAAAAAGTGCAATGCATAAATATTGAGGTGAATCGCCTAGAGTTGCCACCTGTCTATATGGTTTTACCCAAAAAGATCTAAAAACAGTAACCAAACTTGATTCATTTACGTATTAAACGGATACGTCCGACCCCATCGAAGAAAGATATTCAACTGCAAAAAATAAAGTGGAGTTATTAATTAATTACTCGCTTCAACTTTCAGGAATATTTCATTTTATGTGCACATATAATATCATCAATTTGGATTGTTAAAAAAAAAGATTAATCACAGAATAAATTGCAATGAAAGAATATCAAATATTTAAGAGAATATTAAAATAATAAAAAGGTTATAAATAATGCTATTTTATAATTTAGCACGTTATAAATATCATTAATAATATAATCGAGGTGAGAAAAGTGAAATAAATTTAAAGTGATTTGCATTAAAAATCTGGAAAATTGTCGATAAAATCAAAAGTGTACATTTGTTTGCACCTTGCGTTTATACTAAGTAAATAACAGTGAGAAATCTTTAATAAAAAAAGTTTAAAAAACGAGGGAGCAGAGAGGAACTACAAGAGGATTCGCCACAAAACAAATGCCGAGGACAGTCTTCGGGCATAAAAGGGAGTTGTCGGGAATAAACAAAAATTTTAAAAAAATTAAACTATTTGACAAATAGTTGTGGAAGTCAATGGTCTTCTATTCCGATAGTAAAACATTCTTATCGATCAACGGATGAGACCTATGCCATTTTTCAAAAGCAAACATGATCTAATCATAACAGGTATTTAAAAAATTAAAAAATGGTATTCACATAAGATTTTCTCTTTTATGACTAATCCTAACATCAAAATTCGACGCTGCGTTGCGTCAGGACGCACCCTCGAGGTATACAATAAATGTCTAGTCGCAATTACATCGAAGATTTTTTCATTGTTCATTATTTTTTTCAGTTAAGATTCTCAATGTTAAACGTGTAAAATCTATTGAATGTAGCCTGTAGGTTTTCATTATTTTCTAACCCCAAGCTCATGTTCACCATATTTATCAAATCCATTCTAGTTCTTCCCTTACTTCACTTAATTTCTAATTATTTTTAGTATGCCATATCTAGAAAGGAAAAACGGAAGACTGATAAGATCACTTACGCGTTGGTCTGTCCGTCGGCCACGGCCGTTTTTCTTAGTAACCGCTTGATGTAGGAACTTCAAATTCAGCATAGTAATAAAACCTATTAATCTGCATATACATCAATAGTTAACATTTAAAAATATGTCTGTGGAATTTCTGGAAGGAACAAATTAAATATTTCATTTTTTTACAATTCTACGGATAGTGTGGATTTTCGGTCGAAGGTGACAAGGATATAGTTTTATGGCTCTTACAAATATTTTTTGTACATTTTTAAAGTGCTATATCTTAAGATATATATTAAAAAATAGGCAAAAAATATTCCCTGTACTTATCCTACCCTATACTTAGGATAAATAATCCCTACCTAAATATTCCCTACCCTATGCTTTACCTTATCCTTGCTACTGAACCCAAAATTATAAAAAAAATGGATTTTAGAAGACCACACAAAGGTGGTTTGAAAATTATAAAGACGATTCTGCATATCATGGTTTTCAAATATTCCTGATGTACCTAATTATATTAGGTATTAATCTTCTCGATAATGCATATGTCCTCTACTTAATTATATTAGGTATCATTTAATACTTATTGCTTTCCAAAATCCATATTAGTAACAACTTACAATAAATAAATAAATTTCAATATTAAATAGGGGTTCCACTATGCACGAGCTAGACGCAATTGGCCAGTTTTATTCATTCTAAATGATCATTTCAATTCTACAAGAATTATTTTTAAGTCTATTAAAAGTAATTCAGGAGTGATTTATTGTTCTTTGATCTTCTGTCCCTATAATAGTGAGTAGTAACAAAAAGTACTTTCGGAAGTTTGTCTGCTCTTTTGTTGATGAACTAAATTCAATCCCATTAGACATTTTCTTGTAAATATTGAATTTAATGAATATGACAACGTATGCGGTACCTAGTCAACGGATGATTTCTTTTGATATTTCTAATCAAGTAACCTTAAGGCGTACTTTAAATCTTATCATTTGTGTTAACTCTAACTAATTATGAGCGCCGCCCTATTTACGCTGTATCATTTTATCAGTTTCTAATTCTAATTCACAGAGATAAATCCAAGCAAGGCAATTTTATAAATCTAAACGCCATTTATTTGAACTAATTTAGGGGGGGGGGAATAATTTTGTTATGATTGAATATACAAGTATTATAACATATATTATTATATTGTACGCTGATAAATCAACAAATAATTGTTTTTAAAATTGCTAAGTAACTAGCTTAAGGTGCATTTGAAGTTTCATTATCTGCATTGATTCTTACTTAATATGAGCGTCGTTTTATTTATTCTACATTACTTTATAAATGTTTAGTTCTTTTTCACATTTATAAGTTCGAAAAAATAAATCCCTTAAATCCGTAATTTAATTATTGAAATTAGTTTGAGGGCATGTAAAAAATCATGATATTAACTTCGTAAATATATGAAAAAAAAATTTTAATCATCAAAAAAATATCGTTTCTTTCTAATAAATGCAAAAACCCTTTACACCAGTTCATTTCATATGAAAGACCGTAACAGCACCAACGAAGCGATAAATAAAAGAGACAATTTGTGTAGTTAATAGTTTATCGTAAACTAGCTGCAAAACGCACTTCATTTCTCGTACTACGTTATGAAATATGTAAGTTTCTTACCAACATTATTTGAAAGAAACTCCACGGCGAATAAAATGAGCTCTTTAAATCTTATTGTTTCCATCAATCATAAAAATTAAAAAAATAGCAATACATAGAGAAACTAGAGCGATGTTTAAATGAGGAACTTTAAAATTTGGGAAGAAAATATATTTTAAAAGATAACGTTGTAGATAAGCACCACATCGTAGTCTGTTAGTACGTTCGTATGTACATATGACTTATATATGTGCTTTTAAAGGTATATAACATTTGAAATGAGTTTACGTTTGGCTTCGAACTTCCTCTTTTTTATGGAACTTAGCGACATGTACTTATATTTCCAGATTTTAAAATTAGTTTTCGAAATATATTTCCTTAAAGTTTAAATTTATATGCCATAAATTTTTAGATAAATTAAAAAAAAAACTTTGGGATTTTTGGTTTGAAAAGTGATAGTATCTAACATTTTTTATTAAAATTGATAAAACTATTTTGATAATGCGGTTAAAAATAGAAATTAGAAATGTTTGGATGCGAAAGGAATGTAGGATATACGCATGTAATATAAGGATGACTTGATTATCATTTAGATTATATTATTTGATAGTTCAAAATTCGTATTAAAATATTCCAATGAATTTTTGTTGGTTTTTCGAATTTTGTGAGTGTCGGATTTGTGAGTTTTTCTTTAGATTACCGGCCTGTTGATAGAACATCTGAACGTAAAAAATTACGAAATTTCAAATCCTCTCTTGTAATATATATTTCGGTATTCCTTAAAGTTTACCTAAATAAAGTTTTCCGCTAAAATTCGTTTTCCAATACAGTCAAACAAGTTCACCCAGTAAAAACAAATTCGTTATAATTTTTGAGTACCAAATTGGTAAATAATTGGAAATAAAAAAATGTGCTTCCTGCAATTCCACATTGCAAGCGTGCATCGACACTAGCTATTCTCTTCATATACAGTTCCATCATTTTCCACAGGACGTCCGCAAAAAAACCCGCAGGAGGGTCCATCCCTATTCCGCTTCTGTATACATTGTCTAATAAAGATTTGGTTTGCACTTTTCGTATTCCCCTCACGTATGTAATATATCTATTTATCTCCAAGACATGACTCACCCGGGTCGATCTATGCAGGTCAATGTATATTTTTTAAAACTGCGTATATGTTCATTTTTCATAACCTGGTGGTCGTCGCTACAGGGTAAAAAATATCACAGAGTCTTTAAAGTTTAACGTATCTTTATTTCCATGATGTCTAGTGATTTGGTGTTCTAAGTACCTTTTAATATATACTTTACGGTCCCACTTTCTGAGCCGCGACCAGTTGATTATATGCGCTTGGTCAAAATGGACGTGTGATGGATATGTATTTTATTCTGTAGCGACACTTCATATTAAATTTTTTTGTTCGTATTATTAGTTTTGTATTCTACAGCTTCAAAATGGCATTTAAAATATTTAAATACAGAGAAATAGAAGACTTACTGCAAGATGAAAACAGTAAAGATGAAATTATATCAGAAAAAGAAGATACTGAAAATTACAATGATCATGAAAGTGATACAGAGCAGAAAGGAGATCAAGAAAATGATGCATTGGGTTTTGAATTTGAAGGTATGTTTAAAGAAGAATTTATCTTTTTCCTTCAGGAAATTAAAGACTACATAGAAACTGCGCCCTTGAAATATTTCAGGTAGGAAATATTTATAAGAGGAGATAAAAACACTATGTAGTAAATACTCTAGTCTCCACAGAATAATCATACACTATCACATAATATTGTTAATAGTTCAACAGAACCGAACCTATTTCTACAAATATGATGAAAGAAGATAATCCAAAAAATTGGCTCCTACTCGGTAGGTATTTGAATACTTCATTATCAATATAAAAAAATATGATTCCTTATGTGAAAACGTCACTATCGATGAAAACGTCACTATTCATTTAGGCAATATATTCCCAGCAAGCTAGGAAAGTATGCAATTAAGATATTTTTATTGACGGATTCTCAAACCTCCTACACGAAGAATATAGACATTTAAGTTGGCAGAAATAACGGGTTATAGATCACAGCAATTCACCAATTGATGTTGTGAAACGTTTGGTAGAACCTATCAGAAATAGTCACCGCAACATTGTGACGAATAAGTGTTTCACGAGTATCCCACTTTTAAATGATTTGCTTACAGTTATGATAGACAACATTGGGCACTCGATGAAAGCATAAGACAGAGACTACCTCTCTTTACTATTACTAAGGAATGTGAACTCTACAATCCTTTTTTGGTTCTGAAAAAGGCGTAACGTTAGTTTTGTCTGTTGGAAAAAAATAAAGTTGTACTTTTAGTTTCAACCATGCATCATGTGAAAGAACTAAAATTAATTTAATCTTGGCCCCCAATAGTAAGAACTAAAATTAAATTTAATCTTGGAGATGATTTAGAGAACACGGAGCCAATTTCACTTTTATCTCAACCAAGCATATCTTATTCGCGTGGCATACTTCGTAATTGGAAAAAGGATCGAAAAACCAAGGCTGCTTTTAAAATATGTCTGAAAAAATATGCCAAAAACATTCTATTTTTATTTGTAACAACAAAAAGTGTATAAAATTAACTTCAAAGTATAAATTAGTAACTAGATTCATAGCCTTAACACGGTTATTTTATTTGCTTTATCGTCTATTTTCAAACAAATTTTACTAAAATATATTAGACAAAACATCGTATTTCTTTGTATTTTTACGTAAGTTTATTACTTTATTTCATTATTTAGATCTCAGTTTTGAATTTTCCAGAAATTCTTTCTGAGTAATGTTGATTTTAGTTTAAGTTACACGATAAATATTGATAAGTAAATACAAATAAATAATTATTAGGCAGATGCTTCTCGTATTATTTCTTAAATATAAAAATCTTATTAAAAAAATTATATTTTCCCTAATTTGTTTATTAAAAAATGTGTTTTTTTTACCCGGTAGCGACTCTTTATGATTGTAATTGCATAGCAATAATCTCCGGGTTAACAAGATATCGTTATCTTCTTGTTACTTCTACATCAAGAATTTTTTACATTTGAAAAATATCAGTTTTCCTATGTTTAACTTTAAAGAAAACTATGTTATGAAATATATCTGATTTTTTTTTATTTTGTAATATTATAAAAATGTATTTCAGGAATAAAAAACAGTATATTAAAATATTTTTTTTATTTCATAAATCATAATTTCCAGTTGAAAGTTTTGAGGAGTGAAGTAATTTTTAATTAATCTTAAGAATTTACCGATTTACAAAGGTGTAAACTTGAGTTTTAACCAACAGCCATAAAATATACCATAAAATATTAAAAACGTAAAAAATTATACAAAGAAAATGACGAATTACAATTTCAGTAGCATAATTAATGATTGATTTTGTGAATCATATTTTAAAATAAAATAAGTTTGTAAACTAAAGATGATGTTTAATAGCATCCATAGCATCTAATAGTAAAAGTAAAAGACGAAGTACCCAGTTTTGTTCCTTCTTACTTTCCGTATCCATTTTTACACATGTTAGTTAGTTCTATCTTAAGTTTATTCTTGGGGGCGAAACTAATAACTATGTTTGAATTAAAGTTTTATCTTTATAAGCTATTCAGAATAAAAGTTTTCTCTCGCTTTCTAGTACAAATTAACAAGGGAAAAAAGAAATGTAAGCAGTACTTGGATAAATATGGTAAATGGATGCCAATGTACTCATAACCCGTACCAATTGGATACATATGTATACTTTGATTATCATCAATATTTCCAGCAATTGATTTTGAGAAAGTTCGAGCAGATAGGCATCAGTGTTGAACACCTTTGTATGGAGAATTTTCTTTTCAAATTTTGAATTGGAAAACCAGCCGTATATAAATTTTGCCTTATATAAACTTGAATAACCCCCTTTTATTGAAAATTTTATCTTGAGGGCTTGTGGTCGGGCCGGAAACTTGATTTTTTTTAAATTTTTATAGATATTTTTATAGTACGTCCTTTAAACAAAATAATAGGTAATTTTAATATGTTTTTACTGTAATGACTGAAATAAAACTAAATGAATTAATTAAAGTATTTATTTTTAAAAATATTACAGGTTCAAAAAGTTATTATAGTAATGAAAACATCATTTTTTAAGCGAAAATCATTTTTCGTCTCGAAATTTGATATGATTTTTCGAGATTCCAATTTAGATTTTATGAATCCTTCTCTTCTAGTATTGACGCATATACTTAGAGCTGCTTCGGCAACTACTTTTACAGATATTTCCACTACCTGGGTGTGGTAAGATAATCTCATAAACTCCGAGAAAGCATTTCCACCATTTTCCAATAGATCTCGCAACTGCTCAATGGAAATATTCATCAATATTTAGGGTTCGTATAAATTCTGTTGCCAATCAATCAAGTCTATACAAGAACTTGCATTTATGTTTACATTCGGTACTTTAAATATTCGTGGATCAGAATTTTTATTTACTTGACGACCCTTCAAAACACATATTGCGGTGAGTTCTCTAATGGGCATTGGTCAATCTGTTAACATACCCAAGAACAAATTTTCTGAGTGAACAATGTAACTGTTTATGGATGAATGGGATAGCTTACCTGGGCTTCTGTGTATTAAATTGGGAGGGCAGGTTTATGCTAGCAGCCATAATTTCTTGTAAATATTTCTAACCTCTACTAAGATACAGATCTTATCTGATATATCTTTTCGATCGTTAAAAAACTGTGAATGGCTCTTTAAATATTTCTTGCGGCGCCAAATGCTGCAATCACATAACCAATATAAATAGCACCTGGTTCTTTTATAATTGAAATATGTTCCTCTAGTACAATCGTTCTAATCCTCTTTGATCCTTTTAAAATAATTTTAGCTCTTTTATCATTCCTTCCATCAAAATAAAATACAGGAATTTCTGTTACGTTTACTTGTGTTAAAATTAGATCGCGTACTTTTTGTGTTGTTTTTCTTAGTTTCATCCTATCCACGACGTCAGTTGGCTACGCCTCAAAATTAGCATGAGAAGCCGAACACAGCACAGATAATACAATAGCCACAGCAGCCCGATCTGATACGCCGTATCTATCGTATACAGTCGTGAAACTATGGAGACTGACATCCATGAGCTACATAGGCTTTTGAGAGACTTTGTCAGCGGTGTTAAGACCATCAGCTGCCAACGAGCAGGAGAGAAGGTCCATATCATAACTACCTGCAGATCTATTCATCCAATACGAAATAGAGGGAATTTCTTCGAGTCGTGTGGTTGAATTATGGGTGGTGTTTCTTCGAGAGAACGTAATTTTATATTATGCTTGAGATTCTTGTTACTCTGGATGAGATCAATTCTTCCCATAGCCATCAGTCTGTTTGTATGTTGGTCTTCTAAAAATATATGTTCCTCTTTTGATACTTTTTTTCTCTTGAACAAGTATAGCTTTGAAATTCTTTACATTGACAAGTAGCTATGTCAAAAAGCTTTCTACACTTTAATTTGAACTCTTCTGAATTTCTTCTTTCAGTTTATTGAAAGACTTCTTTAGATTTTAACATTTTAAGTGATAGCTTTTTGCATCACAATCGGAATAAAAGGTTTTATCCATAATTCTTGACTTTTTGTCGCGGCTATTCTGACAATTTCCAGTAACTTACGTTGTTTTGTTGTCATTACTAATTTTTAAGTCTTGAGGCATCCATTCGTAGAATTACATCACATTTTCGTGCGTGAGTAGGACATTCTCTTTTAACTCTACACTTTCGCCAAATATGAAACATGCTAAATTTGGTCTCGTAGAAGTCATGTTAAAAAAAAACGTAAATCAATAAGAACTCAAAATAACGGCGCGCAACCTTTCACGTGGAAATAATTAGCTACACTAATTTAAATAAAATACTGTAATTCTTAATTTAGTAGATAGTTTAGTATATAGCGATATTTTTTTTTATAAAAGAAACCTATTTTTATCAATTCTGTGTTATTTTGTAGGCCGCGAATATAACTCCTAAATTGACATTTTTTTAAATTTTCAAAGTCTCGGCGGAAGTTCTTACCAATGTCTGGTATTTACTATATTTTTTATGCAGATTACTGGTAGCATTTGACAACTTTATGTAACTAATCCAAAATGAAATTCGAAAAGAAAATATTTTGTTCCACCCTAAATACGTGTGTTTATCCATTCCCTTACCGGTTGTACAACGCCATCCTTTGCCTGGATTTTACTACTTTGATGGATATAACGACTTTATTTTATTATTGTGATAAACAGTAAAATAGACAGATTATTTGAATCTTTTTCTGTAAAAATATAATAAAATGATGTTGACATAAAATAAGAAGCTAAAATCCACCAAATTGGGATAATTTGGTAATAAACTCATTACACGTCATTTAAAAACTCAAAGTCAAAAAGGATTCTTCAACCATAGCTTTGAAATATGTAAAAAAGTTCGGTATATTGGTATTGATTAGAACTTTAAATAAAAATTATCTCACTGAATTAGCATTAGCCATTTCAAGAGACGTAGGGAACTACAGAATCCTAGTTTATGCGTATTTTACCGTTCAATTTTGTGGACTTGTTGCGAAATCGGTTGAAAGACAATATAATTTATCAAACATGAAGAAGAACCGAGAATGAAGTGAAATTTTTACATACTTCAGTGTAAGCCCATATTTAATGCCTGATCTACGTAGTTTTCATCTTGAGCATGATGTTGATTATACTAGTTTGTGTACGAAATATAAAAAGGATGAAATTTATTTACTCAAGTTAACACAAATCTACTTTATAAATCTACCTTAAAAAATTGAGCATGTGCGTATTTCTCACCTTAAGTTAATATAATCATACACTACCTCAAGTACGTATAATGTACAATTAAAATGTATACTTTAATGTTAATGAAATTCTTATTTTATCTACGAGTAAATATTCATAAGAGTAAGAATGAACTTTCTAAGACCAAAAGACTTGAAAATTATCAAGTATATCGGATGTGATTTAGACATTTCTGGATGACTGCGAGCAACCTTTACACGCGGATAGAGTGAATTTTTTTTTACGGTTGTAGGAGGTATTATGGGGTCGATGGTGTAGTTATTTTACAAGGAAAAATCTATCAATAGCAAATACCTTGAATCACCGTTGGTTAACTCCGATCCATTAATGAATTAAAGTGTTCATCTGCCGAACAATTATCATCAGACCTTGACCTAATCGATGGTGTAGTTATTTTACAAATTAACTACTACCTTTAGCCAACATCAATTGAGATTGAATCAGGCGTAATTAACGACTATCCGTTAAGGAGTTATATTCTTCATCTCCAGAACTGATAATCAAACCCTAACCTGGCCGATAGTGTAGTGATTTTGCAAAAAAATATCTACCAGTAACAAATATCTTAAATCTTGGTTGATTTACTACATCTGTTAAGGCATTCCATTGTTCATATCCAGAACTTATCATCAGACCCTGATCTGATCGATGGTGAATTTATTTTGCAAACTAAAAACTATCAGTAACAAATATATTGAATCACGCTTGATTTACTACTATCCGTTAAGAAGTTCCACTGTTCATCTCCAAAACTCGTCATCAGACCCTGACTTGCTCTATGGTGCAGTTATTTTGCAAAGTAACAACTATCAATAACCAATATCTTGAATGACTGTTGATTTACTACCATTCCTTAAGAAGTTCCATTGTCCATCTCCAAAACTTGTCATCAGACCCTGACCTGGTCTATGGTGAAGTTATGTTGCAAAGTAACAACTACCTCTAGAACTATTATCCGTTAAGCAGTTCCATTTTTAATTTTTAAATCTCATCATCAGATCATCACCATATTTATAAGGGGTTACTAGTTTAAACATGCAAATAAAAAAAGTATCAGTAATGAACTTTTTAAAAACAATATAGGAATATTTCAAGTATATTTTTAAGACATACATTTACGTAATTTGGACAGTCAGTCTATGCTTTTAAATATATAAATTACCTAAGCGATCCATAAACTTTACTGAACGTTAAAAAAATAATATACACTATTTAGAAATATTTTTCTTAGGTCTTAGGATTGGAAATAGCTTAGAAGTTAGAAATGTACAGAATGGAAAAAGGGAATGAAAAGAACTAGTACCCTGCAATGGATAGTCGCAAGTTGACATGTTGTCGTGATGTGTTATTACATAAGTTTTTATGTTCACACTCATGTCTGACGCGATTTTTTTCAATTACAGCTCTAGTGTATAAGTATTTCAAATGAATTCTTGGTGTTCCTGAGATCGAATAAAACATTAAGTACATTTGAAACAACAAAAAACTTGGGCGCTCGATTAAATTCATTCCAAATACATGTACCAGCGTTTATTATTTTAAATATTTTTCGATTTTTGTATTATAAAATATGGGAATCGATAAAATAAAAAATGTCATTCCATATTACATAAAACTACAAGCGGTCATTAAGGTCCTGGCGACACAAGCGCAAAGGACATCGAATTCACATGCGGATTCCTCCGCAAACAAAATTACTTCTCGTCCATTGACCCTAAAAGCTTTTGCGCGAAGCATCGAGGTGCGGTCCGTCCCACACAACCTGCTTACTTTTATATGACGAAAACATTTCTAATGTATGAGGTGAACGAAAAATATAAAGTACTTTCAATTTTTCTGTGATGATAAGTATATGCGACCTATTAACAACGTCATATTGAAATTTAAAAAAAGTTCAGTAAAAATGTAAAAAAATACTTTTGTTACAAATGCGTTAAAAAGTGACAAGTCATGTTTCATAATTGGAATGTTGTTTATACTTTTACAATCTTGTTTATATGTTAAATTTATGTAACGCCTTAAAGTACTTAGATCAAGTAGAGTTACGCTGGTACAATTTTTTTTGTTTTTCTAAAATAATGTTAATAACGTGCCCAACCATAAATAATAATGTAATAAGTACAAAGTGTAAGTGTATTAAATGTGGAATGTAAATTTTTTACGATGTTTGTTGTTTTTAATACCCATTTTTGTTGAAATATATTGGTTAAATGTTTGTTTTAACGACGTCAATAAATTTTACTACCATTTTAAATAATTTTTTTTAAGTTAACACGCTTCATTTGGAAATTTTAATTAAGTTTAACTACTTAACTCTTGTCTAGTGAAACAATTTTCTCGAGAAAAAGGCAAAGAATTGACAAGAGACATGAAAATTAAAATTATTTGAATATTCAAATAGACAACGGTACCTATCGGTTATACGAAACATTTAATTTCATGTAATTTAATCTAAATGTTTTAATAGAAATATTTAAAAACACTTTTCAATTTATTAAGTAATAGACATATTTAGCAAATTGCTTATCTATTGTTGAAACGAAAATGATCTGCTGTTTTTAATTCACAATTAGAAAGCTGTTAATATGGAATATTCGAGGCTTGAATTATTATTTTATTATTATTTTAGAGTTTACGATGAAAAACCATACTTATATACGTGAGGCTTAAATATTAAAACCAACACAATTCATTTTTTTACAGAATTCTTTTCCATTTATGAGTGTCCTTTTTATATTTCAGCAATTGGAGAAAATTCATATCCTGCTGGATACAATATAAAACGTTTGTAGAAATTCTGTCTGTACATAAATATTGGCTCTATATCAGCTTTCGTGGTTGACCATTGTGAGCACCGCAATTTTTTTTTGAGAAATATTTATTATAAAAGGGGGAACGTTATTAAAAGAAACTGTCTCTTAACCAATGCCATTAAAGTGCTAATTTTTATACTTTCCTAGGATTTTTATTTTAATTAAATTATATTCTGCGAATTAGTTTGTTGTGCGATAATACTTTCATCGTATACTATGTAACATTTTCTATTGTTTAAGAAACAAATATTTCCGCGTTCTTTGTTTTATCATTGCACCTCATTATTTGATTTCAAAAATGTTTATCTAAAAATCTACGTCATCACTCAATCAAGAAACAACTGCTTAAAATATTTTGTGTTCTCCATGTTGTTATCATAGATTAGTAGTATAGATAAATATACGCTTAAACAATGATTAAAAGAGTGGAAGCAAATTTGGACCAGAAGAACATTGCTTATATTTTATTAGTTCCTATGTACACATAGGAACTAATGCTTTAATGTAATTTTAATTTTAATAATACAATTTAAAAATATATTCATTTCTATAATTTAATATCGAATGTTTGAAATCAGTCCTTATTCTTTATCTTTAGCGTAATAAGAAGGTGAAAATCTGGAAAATATTGTAAACGTAACTTAATCACGTG
Organism: Druceiella hillmani; assembly: GCA_039881145.1. Lineage (NCBI taxonomy): Eukaryota > Metazoa > Arthropoda > Insecta > Lepidoptera > Hepialidae > Druceiella > Druceiella hillmani. The sequence goes on along the minus strand of JAYKKI010000001.1, from coordinate 103,539,020 downwards.
TGTCAGGTTAAGGAAACGTGAACAAACAAGTAAGTTTAAAATATGTTGACCTTTGTACATTATTTCTAAGCAGGTCACGCCTGCAAGATAAATGGCTATATTACGCACGTGAGGTGAATGCGGAGGCAGCGAACTAGACCTGAATTTCACAATGAATGTACAGGTAGAGAGGAGGGCGGGTACTATCTCACCATTCTGATCTTTGGCGACTCTTGTGCGGTACTTGCTTGAGCTAAGAAAACTTATCACTGGTGCTTAGAAAGACGGAAACAGACAAACGAAATACACTTTCATTAAAAATTATTTAAAAATTAAAGATCACGATATATTGAGATCTATGAATTTATTATAAAATTTCAAATGTATTGTTTTGCTTCATTTATATTTATTTTTAAACCAACATACGATGAATTATTTCTGGTTGCTTCGTGGGATTGATTCCTTTAATAATTAATTCTCTGAAAATTTTTAAAAGCTGAAGACACTGAATACTAGAAAATAAAAAGTAATAATTCCGTATAAAAAGATAAAGAAACTACTCAATCTGAAATTATGAAAGGCTATTGGAAAACTACAGCGATAATTCTAGTTGTAATATTTTTTAAATATTCCCCACGTTTTACATCTATAAAAGATACAACAGGCAATACATTTATTTTTAATGTTTTCATGGCTAGTTTCCTCAAAAACAATGAGAGGAAGAAATTTAAAAGTTAGCATAGTGATATATCTTATTAACCTACATATTTTGCACATATTTTTTAGGCCACAATTTTTTTTAAAATATGCCTATGACAATAAAAGAGGAGGCAAGTAAGAATATGAACGGTTTTACCGATTTAGGTACGGTCTTCTCTAAAATGTTTATGAATCATTGGCAATAGTTCTTAGATAGTTGTTACGGTGATTACTCATCAGGGTACACCGCAATGTATATTTTGTTATAAACGTGCCCATTTACCTAATAAGTGTTATAAAGATTACTCACCAGGAACCACAGCAATAAACATTTTGTTGCACAGGAATGTTCCCATTAATCTCCAAAATGGTTTGACCGCAATTTAGATACGGTTTTCTGCAAAATATTCGGGATTGATCGGCGATTCTTAGATAGGTGTTACGGTGTTAGCTTATCAGAATGTGCTGCAACATTTTGTTGCAAGAGAATGTTTCCATTTTTCTCTAAAACCGTTTAGCCGATTTAGATACGATTTTCGGAAAAAGTTTTTAATTTAACGGCGTTATGTTGTTAACTCGTCAGGGGGTGTTGCAATAAACATTTTTAGTTGATCCAGATTAACTACTTTATGACCTTTTTGCAGCTTCATCGATGTTTGATCCACGTAACATGTTTCTCAAGCGCTCAAATGCTCAAATTCTTCCAATGCTAAGCTATTGTGCGGACTATTGAAGAATTTTCTTTGATTCAGATCGGTTATTACTATGCCGTCTAAAGATCGTACTCCACTAAGAGCCACATAACCTTACCCTTTGGCAAATATTTTTTTGGAAGCTTAATCATTTTTTTAAATTTTGATTAAGCCCACGATATATGTAAATGTTTTAATCGAGACGTTGTAAAATAAGAAGCAGAATTAAAAATGTTGAATGAACCCACGACGTAGACCCCCGACTAAAAGAAAGTTTGAAGTTATTTATATAATTACAATTACAGTTACAAACCCAAAAAAATCCGTCGGGGCTGCCATTTCCTTTCCCAATGTCCGTTGTATTGTAGCAGCATAGAAAAGCTATTTGCGCACCTAAGAAAATATCAATTAGTTACGAACCGATAAAACGGGAAAATTTTATACATAGGCAGGGATAGCAGCCCCGATGGATTTTCCTGGATTTATAATTATGTTAATAGGTTCTTATCATAATTTAGTCGCGGGGTTTTGAAAAAAAATTATTTAACGTGCAGGGAATCTTTCTAGTGCGAGTTCTATTCGCGCTCGACAGGTTTTATTTTTTGGACAGAACTATGTGTTAATTTTGAAAATAATTTTATTTGTCTTTGGTGTGATTACAGTTTAAAAAATGTTTTCAAATGGTTGTTAACTCATATGTGGTCTACATAATGACTATACTATCTTATTGCTTGTATACACCTTTATCCAAAAACAGTCTTATCATGATGCCTCGTGTATTCGCAATCGATTTTAAAAAGATTAAGAGTGTTACTCTAGAAAAACCAATCTATTTCGAAACTAACGGAATATTGTGTAACTTTTCAATCAATTTTCCCACCGCTAGAATTCTGTAACTTAAATTAAAAAAATTATAAACAAATAATGATTTTGATAATCTACAAATACCAAGGAAATATTATGTTTAAGATTCCATAATCTGTCCAGCAATTTTGACCTAATTTTTTTTTTGTAGGAATCGCAACTTTGAGCGTTTTTTTTTGCCAGAAATTGTTGGGAAATTTCATGTACTTTCTTGATATTTTATTTCTAGTTCGGCTTACGGAATCACATATATGAATAATTAAAGTTATATTGTTATAATGTTTATGTACATACTCTAAGAACGTATGTATTATTCATACTTTTATTCTGTGCCTTAAATAGTATAATTAAAGCATATTTCTTTAAAAAATTTACATTCATTGTCGAAATCGCCATTTTGTCAGTCATTTTTTTGAAAATTTTCAAAAATTTCTTATATTTTTTTGATGTTTCTTTTCACTTCGGCTCACGGAATCACCTGCATGAACAATAAACGTTATTTTGTTACCACGTTCACTGTAAATACGTACGTATTTTTCAGATTTTAAGTAAATTATAATTTGAAAAACCATGTATGTAATTTCAAGCACGCTTGTTATCGGTGCGAAAAAAACAATAATTGCACGCCTTTACCGTTTTGCTAAGGTCTGTAACGTAAATAAAGCAAGTGATCTTAATTGTCTGTTTATGTTCACATTCTATTTGATTTATTTGAAAGAAAAAATATATTGTTCGTTATTGATTGCTTATTTCACTATTTTAAAGTATTTAAGACAACTTGTACTGACAGGGTTTTCATTTAATGTCGAAGGGTTAAATTCACATTGTATAACATAATTCTAAGGTAAATTATTACAGCCAAGTAAACTCTACTACTTTTAGAACAATAGTCGACCAATTCATGGCATATAGTTATGTCTGTAAAAAGGTTATAAAAACTCTGCACAAATCACTTAAATTAACTGCAAAAATAAATTTGCATTTTAAAATGTAATTCGTTGACTTTAGAAGCTCGTTTCATGCGGAGTGAAGTCTTCCACCGAGATGCAAGTATTTAGACAAATGGTATTTTTGTGAAAAAGATCGATTTACCGAAACAATTTAAATCATGTGTACAATTTTGGCAACAAATAAAAGCTAGAAATGGTTATGTTTCTACTAAAGAGTGATATTTAATAATTAATATTTTAATTTAATAAGTACACATGAAATTATGAACCTTACATAAGAAGCTTGCACAATTTTTTAATAAGTACACATGAAGTTATGAATCTTAAATAAGAAGATTAAAATAATAAGGTCAAAAAACTATTAGCCATTAATTGTTTATAATTACAAATAATAAAATCGAAATAGATTGGTATAAAACTCTGTTTCTGTGTCCTCTCAGAGCGAGATCTACTTGTATTTGACAGGTTTATTTTAAATTAATTTTCAATGTTCTCGTAAATTACACGAAAACTCATTTAATCCTAATGTAACAAAATATTACATCTTTTTGTCCCTAATATTTCTACAAAATAAGAAGAATGAAAAAATTGAAAAGTTTACTGATTATACGAGAAAACTTTAATCTATTATTTTTTTAAACTAGGAATATGTTAACATATTTGTTTGGCCAGCATTTTTAATGTAATTCAAATATTTCTATTGCAAAAGTCATGTTAATTAATTTATTACAATTGTAAAGTCTAAATAAAACTATGTGATGTAGTACTCCTAAATAATTCAGAAGAACGCTGTATTGTTGTGCAAATTTTCTGATTTTAAGGAATCAAAAATCTACTTAACAGACATGATATATAACTTTTATTTTCCTCGAATACTGATAACTTGCGATTTTATCTTCTACGTACTTCTCCTTAAAGTTCGTTACGTTTGTTTCATCCACATCAGCTGCCGCATTCCTTACGCGGGGTATGCGAGGGACCTCAAAAAAGAAATAATTTCTCGCCCCCGGTACGTTCCTCGGCATGCATTGTCGAATTCAGATCTGGCCCGCCGCCTCCGCATTCAGCCCACGTATGTAATGTAGTCATTAATCTCGTAGACGTGACCCGCCCTCTGCCTCTATCTATAGAGGTTAACATGTTTTAAAATAATATATTTGTTCACGTTATCCTTATAACACGATGATATTTTCTTCTTTATTTTGGAAATTTTACGTGTATATCTGAGTTTCCCCCTCGTTTTATATGATAAAATGAGGCACCAGATGAGTTTTCATTTAACCTTGACCTTCAATTGTATGATGTTGCGTATGCACAAGAAAAAGTGAACCATATAATTACAAAAATAAAGTAAACCTTCTTTCATAAATAATTATTAGCAACTCATCACAATAAAGAAGTGAGAAATGTTTATTACAATGGATTTATCTAAAGAAATGTCCAATGACACATTTATATTTATAGCAGGCCTATTCTTGATTGATTACGTTTGCGATCATAATAAACCGACTTTTGTAACAATTTTCATTTTCTTGTACTTATTCCCTCATTTTCAGTTATGACCAGAAGAGAAGGGTTTAAACTTATAAAGGCTTCACCTGGTATAGCTTTTACTACGAGTATATATATATATATATATATATATATATGTATGTATATATATATATATATATATATATATATATATACATATTCACACATACATACGTATGTATATATTACACAGACACGTAATAAGGAATGTGACATAAGTTCCTAATAAGTTAGAATAATCAGGTTATTTATCCTTAAAAATATTTTTCGTAGTTGAGAGTATCGCAATTTGATTGTAAACAAGTACATATGCGCATGGGTGTTAATATGCTTATTTATGAGCTTTTATGTCGCTATTGTTACAGAGCAAGTTTGTTTACCTCTATTTGTATAAAAATTTATTTAGGACTAATTTTCGCCCGCTACGTATATTTTTTTTATTTTTTGGTATTGAGTTTTTTTCTAGTAATCATAGTAACAACTATCTTTCCTCCACTTCTCCTCCCTTGAGTTCAAGTAGCCTATTTCTTTATCTAGCCTAAAATGACTTATATCTTAGTTCGAATGACTATCGAATCATAACAATATCATTGACCGGGATAAAATATATCTTTTATCTATATTTTTATATATTTAGTGACTGTAATTTCTATTTGAATCTATTTTGAACCTGTGCTCTCGTCCTTCAGCCGAATAGCCCAAAAATTTAATTTGATGGTTTCTGAAGAATGTTTGATAAAAAGAAGTACTTTAAATTTTAATCTGTATCTTAGGTATTTCCTAAGTCAAGATTTAATTTAAATCGATTTCATAGTTTTGATATTATACTCAAACAAAGAGACAAACACGGTAATAGCCAATAGAGTGTCAAATAGAACATTCCTAATTTATATTAACATGACATAAATTTACTTAACCCAGCCAAATTAACTTAACATGACATAAATTAACTTAACTTAGCCTAATTTAATCCGATCCAACTCAACATAACCCAACGTGACTCAACCTTACCTCACCTAACCGCGCCTAACAATTATTTTAATTAAAGGCATTTTAAATTTAAAAACAGTAGAAAGGAACATATTTCTTATGGTAATGTAGTTTTTATCGGCGGTCGATTTAGGTTTTTTTAATTATTTTATTTCAAAATGATTAATTATGAATTAATAATTTTTTTTGGTAATGATTGATATTATATATTTCCTTCATGAAACTGACATTCTCGTTATAAGCCATTGTATTGACATTATATGGACTAGTAAAAATCGTTATTCTCCCTTTTAGCTTTTCTGTAGTCGGTTTATAGGAAAAATTATTAACGGTATTTTTTTACGTTTATTAAGAAAAACATATATGAGTCCATGTAATGAGCACATAGTTTCTTTGGTTTTTTATTAGCACCTAGTAATTTTTGGGGAAATATAATAAGTATGGTTCTAATTTTCTCGTTTAGACCTTTAATTTGATATTTACTTCAATGAAATGTTCATATCATTCGTGATATATTGGCTAGGGTTATATAAACATTTTATTTACATTCTGACGGCCTGTTGGCGTCACATCATATTTTTATGTAGCCTATGACACCCTTAAATCAAAACGAATCCAATGATATTTAATTATTAAAATAGCTCTATTAGGTTGGTCCAAGGAATGGAACGTCTAAGTTCACATATCCGTGTATTTAGACTGTTAAAATATAATATTTCCCATAAATATTACTTAATGTGATATTAGGTCGACAAACAATGTGTAATACTTTACTCAGTTTATACATATTTTCACATGGTACAAATTTATATAAGTATAGGGAGATAACTGAATAAGCTAAAGGACAACGAGGGATAATTTGAGCTAAAATAAAATAAGAAATAATTTTAGCTAAAGGGACAATAAAAGACAATTTGAACTTAATGGTTCATTTCTGTGTTTATGAATGATAGGTATTTCTAGATATAATTTCACATATTTTTTAGTTCTAAAGTTTTTCTATAATTTAAGAGGAATTATCTTTAAGAGCAATTATCTACTTATCATCTGATAAGTAGATAATTGCTCTTAAGTGAGAGGCCATGATCTTGATACCTTTTTTCTGTTAAAATTTCTACTTCCAACTGGAAAATTGCCAGCTTGCCAATCATACTGAAAACAAATTTAATCTATAAATAATATCCGGGTAGGCACAATAACTTAGTTGGAGAATTTATAAAAACTTTTAGGACCACCTTATCAAGTGACAAAATAATAATATAAGTGCATTTGAAGTAAGAAAGAGTCTTTTGAAGGGGACAATTAATAGTTTATCTTTTAGTTGTAATAATGCTTTTTAATAAATTCACCATATTTTCGGATTACATCACGACTATTCGCTCGGTTTTTAATCGATAAAGCTACGATACTCCATTAGCAAAAATGCAATATTGCAGGCTAACCTTGACTGTAAAGGAAAGTCTATGTTATTTCCACAGAAAAGCTTATGTTAAAAATATAAAATGGTGAATTTCTACATCCTTTTCATTTAAAGATCCATTTACTCAACAAAAATGATATGAAACTGATAAGAAACCAACTGTATATTCGCTTGGATATTGTCACCCAACTAGACATAAGTAATTTTCCTGGGTGTATATTTTAGTCATGATTGTCCGTATAAGCGACTTTAGGGTCGTCATAATGTAAGAATTTTAGGTAATTATTGGCACAAAGAAAATGCAGATATACCAAAATGTTAACATATTTAAAAATACCTTTTGCATATATGCCAATATTTATAAACACATATACGCGCGCACACATTCATACGCATAACACACCTACAACCTCACGCACACATACACACACCCACACGTACACACACACACACACACACACACACACCTATTCTATTGTGCTTATTGTGTTGATACGAGACTTACCATCTCCAATCTGTACCTGTCATCCATTCGATATATTACTAATATTTTAAATGCCAAAATGTTTCATATTTTATTTCAGAGACATCAAAAATAAGGCGATTGTTGATTTTTGTCATGATATCTCTATCTGTAGGCAGTTCTAGTGCTAGTCAAGGGAGTCACCAATATATAACCTACAATGGCACCTTCAAAATTATTATTTTAGAAAACAGGAAAAATAAAAAATCCATCTCTTCATTTAGACATAGTGGGAACTGAAATTTGGAAAGCTTTGCAAGAGTATTTATAAGTTAATTGAAGAATATTTAAGTGTTCCAAAACTTAAGAATATAAGCAAAATAATTAGACTTAATATTATTTTTTATTTACATAATTTTTAAAGATGTATTCTTTGAAAAAAAAATATGTATATATATGTATATATATATATATATATATATATATATATATATATATATATATATATATGTATATACATATGCGAGTTTGCTAGCATTATGCGAACGGTGATTTTTTTATTATTTTGTAATTTCATTTCGTTGTTGAACAATTTTATAAATTATTATTTTGTTCAATAAATTAAATATCCTACGTTTAAAGTTAATAAAATTGTAAATTCATTTTAAAGTTCATATTTTGTGAATTTGAAATTTTACTTCAGTCGTGTGGTATAAAGCACACTCGTTTTTTTAAATTTTTAATTGTTCATTAATTTTTAATTGGCAATAAACATATATGGTTTCATATTCAAATATCTGAACTTCCGTGTACCGACCCTTAAATCCCTAATCAAATCTTTATGCCACTACTTACTTTTTGCCGTTACGTTATGTTTTAATATGGTCGAGGAAGTTAAGACTAAAGATTGATGGAAATGATTGATCTTATATTTCTTCCATTAAAATATTCATTTACGTGTTTTTAATGTAATTGGTATTTTCTTACCTCAAACAATTCTAAATATCAAACATCACTTACTTTGTGGTCATTGGTTTCATAAACAAAGGCGTTTGTAAAATACATTCTAATTTTTGATTTTGGTTTTTCAGTTATTTATTTTCGATTTTAAATTAAACATTTTTCCAAAAGCTTTACGTCACTTCACCGAAAATCCTATTCATTTGAAAACCTTGAAAATTAAATGAGCGCCGTATCGTAATTGCCTGTTAAATATTAAAAGGCGCTATCAGGCGAACAAGTTGAAAGAAGTAGGCGTGGAATGAAAAAAATACTCGAGTGGTCACGAAGGCATAAATTAGCGGGTTGATGATAACCGAGATATTATCGTGCCATAGGACATGAAAGTTTGTAAAATAGCAAGCTTTTAAAGTGTAAAGCACAGGAAAGTCTCGTATTTAACCTGGAATATGCAATATATGTTTAGCTAGTGAGCTTTAAGGAGGGATTTTTTCTTCATTTTTCTTTTCAGTGTTCATTAATAAAGTTGTTAAGAATAAGTAGCAATTACTATCCTTTGGCTGATGACTTTTAAATATGGTATTTAAATAAATCCCGTATTTAAATACATTATGTGGCAACGTACCTAAAGTTAAAGGAAACACTATATCTAAACCCGCTAGCTCTTAGAGATCATATGTACTGAGCGCTCAAAATTTTATTGGCTGTCTCAACAAAATCTTTCCTTAGCTATAAAAATGTAGGACACTCGGAACAAATTTAAAGATCGTCCCCAAAAATTGAAAGTCCTTTAAATCTATTATGCGTTGGTTACATTTTTAGTCTCAAAAATACGACCACATTTTCTAAATATAAGGTCCAATTTATATTGATGGAAGTTTACATTACATGCCATTTGAATATAAAATATCTTGAAAAATCCGAAGTATCTATCTCTGAAGCAGACTCAACTGTTTCTGTTACTCAACTGTGTGTGTTCTTGTTAACTCAAAATTTTCATGGTTTAGGCCTATGCACTGAAAATCTATTCAATCTCGTTTCTTTAAAATAAACGACTAGTTTATAGTAAAAGTTTTTTCTACATCCTAGATGAAAAACTTAAAATAAACTGGAGCATGATACCAGAAAATAGGCATCTATTTATGTTTTCGAAGATCTTCTGAAGATATAGATGAACACTATCCTTTCTGAGCCTTAATTCCAATTTCTAGTTAATCCTATCGTGATTTCTTTCCTTAACCATGGAAATACTTATACAAATTATTCATATCAGGCCCCTGTGGTATTTTCGTCTGATCACAGGCTTACGGTCTTTGATAGCACATTGCACCTTAGTATTTTGAGCGAAGCTGGAGCTATGCTTAAGACTAATGTAAACGCGAAGACGTCTGCCTTGCGTTGAAAAAGCATTGGAGGAATCCTAAATCCTACCATATACGAAGACCGTCTATTGACAAAGACATAAATCAGAAATATAATTATGTTTCTAGAATATGATGGTGAAATAGTCCTGATTAGCCGTACTCGTGTTGATAAAGAAGTTTCATGCGGCGCTTCTTTATTATTCAAAACCTGTTCGTGATTAAAAGGAATTGTAGTGGTGTTATGACATTTTATTGTGCTTTTAAATAGAGTACACCGATTTTAAGGTAAACAAAGATAAAGGTAATCATAGAGTATTTAAACAAAATCCAATGAAATAAAGCCAACTTCACAAAAAATCATTATTATATTTTTAATTTGATTGTGTACTCTTATTAAGGCATTACATTTATTCATTCAGGTACACAAAAATGTTTGTATGTACATACATATAATTGCTTCTTACTAATAAATAAGAACATTTAAAATTAGATGGTAATTTATTGAGTACACAGAAAAGGCAACGATAAAAAATTCCTTTATCTGCTAAATATGCTTAATTTTACGAATTTTACTTCTAGTATATTTTATTATTTCTTAAGCCGTAAGTAAATAAAACAATAAATTTTTGTTTAAAAATCGTATTTCACAAGTAAATAGAAATAACTTAATCTTATAAATCGTAAAAAAAACAAAAACAATCTGTATTACTTTTTATTTACTTTACGAAGTGAACAGATGGTTCACTTCGTTAACATAAATAATTTTCAGCTTTCAATATTTTGAGATGAAACATTGTTATGATAACAAGTATTCATTTCAACAACAATTTACTTAAAACAAACTTAAAATTATGTTAATTACAAAGTCTACCTCTTCCATACTTAAAAGATACATGGTTAAATACACATGCAAAAGTCTTAGTAATCTAAAATATTAAATCTATTTCTCATTTGAATAAATAATAAAAACTGTGTATCCTACACGCAAACAGAATTTCTGTGCCTTATATCCATTGCACGATGTCCCGTTTGCGTGTAGCATACACTGAATTTTATGGCTGTAAATATTGTCCAAGAAAGAGCACTTTTACTTATAATACTGTATACAAATAAAAAGTATACTTTTGGGTATTACAAATGATACCTTTTTAAACATTATAAGCTTCCTGCACTGATCGTAAAATGTTTTTATTCAAACTATAAATACGCTTAAAATAAATATCATTGTTGAAATTCACAAGTACCGTTCATGTTTCTCCAACGCTTCTTGCTTTAACCGCCGCTTTTCCCCTATGTTACAAATCTCGTCATGTGGCTCATTCACGTAATACCTAGATAAAACAAACATATACGAAACAATAAAGTATGATAAACGAGAATTTCTATTAAGACGCTCCAGCAAAATTTTCCTTTCCACGCGAATACTTTTCCCCGAGGTTTTTCCTGAAATTATATGAAAATAAATGCTCAGAGTCGACTCGCATGACAATGTGTTATAGGGTTCCTTCGTCCCATTCTCGCTAGGGGCGAGAGTAGCTTCGCCGCTTTTCACCACACTATCAACTCGGAACGCCGACGTGCCAACAATTTTCTTTGTCACTTAAGTGACGACAATTTATGTCGGGGCTTCTTTTTTTCTTAATTGAACTTATTATATCGTTATTGAGTTAATTACTTGATATATAAATATATAAAAATATAAATTCAATTTATCAAAAGTTTTTCGATCATTTTATTTCGGCAACAATTTATTTTATTAATTTGGTAATTTAGTATGTTACCACCAAAAAGGTTGAAATTTTTTGTTATTTTCAGCATCGAATTTAATAGAAATAAATGTATAGTGTTTTTAAATTCTGCCCTCAAGTTTTATTATTTTAGAAATGATAATTATATGAACTAGTAATCGTTTATGTTTGGTTTAAATAAAAATAGGTACACGATTTCAAGTTAGGACCATTATTTATATGTTTAGGCCATTATAGTCTCAAAAGTATGATCCTTTCATTAATCACATCATGTGTGTTTGAATTCCTTTTAAATTTTACCAAGATATCAGTTATCGTAAATAATTTATGCTCCACCGAGATATAAATATATATATATATATATATATATATATATTTATATATATATATATATATATATATATATATATGTATATATATATATATATATTAGGTTTTCATAATCACATTTGTTTCCGTAACTTCAACGTTTTTCTGACATTTTCAACAATTTTTTGCCGATTGCAAGGATTTGTTCACAATTGCAACCACTTCTTTACAACATTCCAAAGTTATAGTCAATTTGATGTCATCGAGGTGGAAGCGGGCGATCAGATTCACCGTTGGAGATCTTCGGAGCGGCCGATGGGTATGTTGAGATCTTTCTAGCGACTGTTCGTTTGATGCTTGCAACGCCGCCACGTAGGACAACATAGAGACCCAGACCCAGAGGCAATTTTAGTGCGGCACCTGGATATGAAAGTAAAGCATTTTTTTAAACGAAGTGATCTGCAAATATTTTTAGATTTTCGAATAAAATTAAACCATATTAGGATGAAAATTTGATCGAAAATCGTATAATCCTCTAATATGTCAATTATTACGTGCTTTATAATATAAGTATTCTTGTCATTTTGTATATAAATTATATAAATGTTTACGAGCTCTGTTATTATTCTATTTCTTAATCTACAATTTTATCTTATCCCGATAAGATGAATAGCAATTACCAATTATTAGCATAAAAGGTCTTTTTTATCTTTTTCTTTTTCATTTTGAGTTAAAATTTGCCTCTGGAATGTTAAGTTTTAAAGTGATGTAAAAATTTGGTTTCGAAAAATCTAAACATTTTAGTATTTTATCATAAATTTCAGTCAAAATTATTTCAGTTAACTAGCATCTACAGTTTCAAAAGATATAAACTATTATGGAATCCTATTTTGTGCGTGTTTCGACACGCATATGGTCGATTTTTAGTATTTTTGAATAGAAAAAATTTAAAACTCTATTTTTTAATAACTTTAGATTCAGTAATTTAGAACATAATTTTTTTGTATTTTTCACGACATAATACCAAAATTTATGGAAAATCTAAAATAAATGGTAGTTAAATGAAACTACGTGATGTAGTATTACTTCTACTATTTTTAATTTCTTTACCATGACCTAGGTTTCGTTGTATTACAATATCTTCAGGTGGGATATTAGCAAAGATATCTTTGCTAATATCCCACCTGAATATTAGAATATTTGCTAATATCCCACCTGAAGATATTGTAATACAACGAAACCTAGGTCGTGATAAAGAAATTAAAAATAGTAGAAATAATACTACATCACGTAGTTTCATTTAATTGTGAATAATGAATTTCTACAAAATTAACGCCAAAATATATTCAATAAATGGTAGTGTGAGGGACACTACATATCGTATTAAAAAAATCGAATTTTTCATTTAAATCGCTCAAAGATATATAATGTAATATATGTCGCTCAAAGATATATAATATAATATACTTTTTTCATTGCTATGCGAAATTTCGCTTTTTACTACAAGCGATATTTCAGAAAAAACGGTGTTGCAGACAGACATGTAAGTTATATTATAAGGGTTCTGTTACTCTTTTGTGGTACAGAACCCTAAAACTTATCACGTATTCCAAACTGTAAAATCGATTTCAACAATTGTTTCACTTCTTTTAGTTAATAAATTTTATACCAATATGACACTAATGAAGCATGTAATATATTGCGTAATATATACATGGAAGGTACAACATAATCGGAAAATGTGAATATACTGTATATTGTATATAATATACTGTATATTGTATACAAAAATATAATTAAAAATTATCGCGTAATATTAAAATCTTTAAATCGGTTTTAAGGAAATAAAAAGCAAAACTTGGTTACTAGGTGTAACCATAATAAAAGAAATACAATACATACAGAAATACAGACATAATTTAAAAATCGAATACGTGGCTTTTGAGTTATAAAAGAAAATGTATTAAAAATCGAAATATACATGCAGATAATTGTATTGTAATTTATCATGCTTGAGAATTAAGTTTCTTCTCCATACTTGTTTGATGCTTTATAATAATAAGACAATTGTATTTATACATAATTTATAAAAACAGATATAATTCCTATACATAAATCTACAAGTTTGGCTGAATAGGCTGGCAATATTATTTATTATATTTGTTTTAAATTTCCTGACATAAAGTTAAATGACATTAAAATTAAAAAGATGTGATGTAGAAATAAAGAAACCAGTTTTATGGTTTATCCCTGACATTTGGACAATTTTGATATGGATTAAAGAACAAGTTTAATTTCTCTTCTTACGACTGCATGCTTATATACAACGCAATATGTGCATGTGTGTGTTTAGGTACGAGCATACTTACGTACATCTGTATGTATTTATTATATTCTATTCTAGAATACTTGTATTAATAGACACAAAGATGCACGATACTAATACTATATGCACGATACTAATACTATAATTTATTTATCATGAATATCTCAAAAACTATCACCCTTAGAATCATGGTTATAGTCTTGCAGACCTTACGTAGGCTTCCAAAAACTGTTTTTGAAAGTCTACGTAAGATCTGCAGGACTATAACCTGCAGACTTTATTATAATATAAGTCTGTAATAAGGGAACAACGACTGTTTTTTGCCGTTTCAAATGATATCCACATGAAACAGAAAAAAATTTAAAACTTAATTTGTGTTATTGAAAAGTTGAGAAATGTCGTTTTTTCATATTGCTGAGAATCTAAAAATGAAGAGAGAGAAAAATTAAATACATTTCTTTTTAAAAGAATTCCTAAAAAATTGTTATTAAAAAAATAGAAAAATGGTTAGAAGCCTAATAAAATTACATTTCACACAATTGCAAAATTAAATTTCTGCCCCTTACCTTAAATATCACTCTCCGTTGTTTGAATTAAATTCTACGTTTCAGCCTACGCCTAAAAAAATATTTAAAAATTATTTTCTTTCTTCTTAGTTCCTGTATTTCATGTTTTATCTTTTTTCATATATTACTCGTGTCTTTTTATTAAAAAAAAGTTACCTCATGTTAAGAATCTAACATGGAAAATATGCGAAAAATTGGCCAGTAATCTTATAAAATATATATAAATTGATGGAAGGAAAATATTTATCCACTTTGGTAACCATGATTGCTTACGTTTTACGTAGTATTTGGTGCGAACATTGTTGCATGTATCATTATTTGTTTATTTGTTTATATTCATCAATCCACTTTCGCTACATTTAGATTATGGGAGGGATAATCAGCGTTCTTCTGGTGAGTAATTCTGGGTAATCCCGATTGCTATACACGGAAAGTAGGTGCGTATGAGATAGGTTAGTTGTGAAGAAGTGTCCGCAAGGGCGCGGCTCTTATGCCGCCACATCAGAAGGTCGGAGTCGTTGTGGTTATATAATTTTAAATATATATTACTGAAATTGTTCAATGCATGCGGCAGTATATAAACGTTTAAAATAAAATTAATTCTAATCCTACTACAGTTGAGTCTCTCTTGTCCGACTATACGCCAATCCGTAAATAATAATAGTCATATGTTCTAAAATAGTCAAGATTCGAATATGTGCAAGAGGGACATTGATGAAAATATTTATTTGGAAGAAGGATTTAATGCTACATGGTACTAAGTCCTCCTTCCAAATAAATAATTACAAATTTTGAAAATTTTAAAATAACTGCAAGTTGACTAATAACTAAATCGCACAGCGTTTTTTCTTTCTTTTTTTCCTTTTTACTTGTATTTTGCAGTGTAAACGATAGGGTTAAATTAAAGTTAACAATTTGTTTCATTGAAAAACTTAATATAATTTTTAATTTTTGAATGCTTTGCGAGTTTGTGCAAATATCCAAAAAAATTATAGATATCTAAAATCTAACAGACTCGGGTCAAAAATATTTCGGAATACAGAGACTTAATGATAATTGTATTTCATTATATATTAAAAAAACAATATTGTGAAAAATCCCACCCAGATTAAAAACAAACTGCATTAGTTCAATATCTGCATGTTTGACACTCGATATATATCATAACACAAGGACGACAGTATAATTAAAAGAAAAATAAAGAACACCAAGTGAGTTGAAAGAGGGGATAAGTACGAAAAAGTGTTGATACGTTCTGGTTAGTAAGCTGTGTGGACAACAAACAATATTTATGTGTTATTATCCTAAAGTAAAAAAAATAAGTTTTGATAATAACTAGAAAGTTTTTAGACCAAAAATATATATCACTACTTTTTTATGTCCATGCAATGCAAAAAATTTGGCGCTATTTGTCTCAATATTAATGTGAAACTTCTAATGGCGTGTTTGGATGGGAGTCAACACATTCTGATGGCACGTCGCGTCGTATTATCTGATCAGCTTCGCATCTTATCTGCTCTTTCGGACTTAACACTTCCCTCTCTACTACACTATATACACGTTACTGCACATATGTGTTGGCGTATCAGCATTGTTGCTTATTTACGAACATTTACAAATTTATTCAATTATATCGGTTTTGCAAACTAACTTATCGAACATACAACGTTTTAAAAATATTTCAATATAAAAAATTTAGATGTTTCAAATCTGCCTATGATGGTTCACATTTTTATATAGTAATGTGTAAGGCGGATAGGTTTGTTTGTTCATTTGTTTGTTTGTTCATTTATTTGTTTGTTTCATCGCTCCAGACCCTGGAACCACACATACGATTGCATTTCTCTTTCTATTCACGACTGATCAGTGTTATTTAACAGAAATTTGGAACTTCTTTTTATTTAAGATTCATTAATTTAGTGTTTCGTCCATTAGTAATCATCGATGAGCTAATATTCTTCAATATTTTTTCTATTCAGGATAAGTATATGATTACAACAATATTTTTTGCTTCAATAATTATAGTAAAGAAATTAATAGTGTTTTAACAACCATGAAAAAAAAGTGCAAGCAAAGGAATACATGTGGTGACAAAATACATATTGTTTTGAATAAAGTCATACTTTATGATTATATAAGATTTATAGAGATTAATCACAGAGAATATAATAAAAAATACGGTTCCAAAGAAGCATATCTGCTGTAATGGGCGTTAACGGAGTGTAAGACGTATTCGTTTGATTTATTGTCGATATTAAGGCGTATTTAATACTTATCAGAAAAATTACATTTGAATTGGTGAGGTATGTTTATCAGATATGTTAATAAATTGTTACTTTAATTTAACATATTTTTTATAATAAAAAATGTATTTTTATAAAATTCTTGATCATGAATTGTTGATTTCGTTTTATTACCAAAAGTAATTTGAAATTAGTAGATAAGTTTTTCAAATTTGTAACAAATACAAAGAACAATAGAATACTGAAAGTGAAAACTTTTCTCATGGTAATATTTCAAATTAATTATTTACCATCACGGCTGACACGTTATTTTATGTTCATCATTTTTAGTTCCTTACCTTTAATTATATAGATTTTAATTTGAACTATTTAAACTTGCATATTGACAACTTATTTATACGTATATCTTATTGTTTATCTGGCTGTATTAAACAAATATTAAACTTATGCTAATTGAATTTTGATTTCTGTAAAGATTAATTCGTAACTTTTAAAGTTAAGGAAAATTTTTTTTTAAATTAAATTATCTTTAGACATTAACAAATAGAATGCAATTGACGAATCTTAAAAATTTATCGATTTTTAAAGGTTTTAACTCAACGGATAGACTAGAACCGCATTCTAAAGTTTAGACTGCAATATAAAGTAGTACACGTTGTATTTTGCAGGAGTAAACAGAAACATATCCCTGAATTTCAATTAAAAAATTCCTAACTCAGCAATTTTAATAAATTTTTATAATTATTTTACATCTTATATTTTTGGTTTTTGTTTGGGATTTTCATATTTTACTATTAACAGCAAATTCAGAAATAGTCAACTACAAAAATCGTGCAAATGATTCAACCACGTGAAACAAATCGATACTCATCATAACTAACTCATAATTATTATGCATATTTTGTATAGTTAGCTGCCATTGATTAATGTTACCTCATTTTTCGTACGATCGCCCCACGCTAGTACTGTACATATGAATAGCCTATTAGTATCAGTATAGAAGTCAGTATAGAAGTCAATACATATACTTATCACTACGTAATTTTCCGAAAAATTAATTTTTTTCAATGCGAAACTGGCTTCTGCTTTTGAAAATGATATTGCTATAGATGAATTAGTTTCGTCTATAATTCTTTAAAAGCTTTGCGTCTTGTCAACTGTTGCCGACCTATTTCGTATCAATATTGTTTATACTAATCATCTTTTTTTTATCAATTTTGTTTTCTTTTTGGTTTATACTTCATTTAAATAAAAATACTCCAATGTAATAAAAATTAAGAAGGTTCACATCTGCCATACATCCCGCGAGGGCTAACACGTTTTTTTAATATGCGTTTCTTTTCATATCCATTATCACATATTTAAAAAACATGTTAAAAAAAAATCCTGCTTGTTTAATATAAAATTGAAAAGCAAAATAATTTAACTTTTCAATTGATAGATGACTGTAACTGCAGCATGATTTAATTTACTTAGGATTAAATATATCTAGATATTCTATTTGAATTTTTATTAAATCATTTACTCTTTTTCCCCAAAATGGCTGTTTTCTCGTTACGTTTGACATCTGAAATTTCATTTCGTTTTTCGTTCTCACACGCCCGCATGCGGCCTATCTCTGACCCCATACGGTGTCCCATTTCCTTTTCGACGGTTACTATCTGCACCCTAATATGACATAAATCCTTCTCGTCGTAAGATATGAGAGTAGTGTTACTTACTTTGTCATATAAATTTAGCTCCTTAACTTTGGGGTCGGTTTTGCGGCATATTTGTAGTTCTAGTTTTAGTTACATTAGGTGTGAGTTAACACTTTATGTGTTAATCCACTCACGTTTATTTTTTGGTAATTTTCTTTTTTTATAAATAGGAAGAATACTGAAGTGTTTGTTTATTTTTTTAAATCCATACTTGCGTCTGTGTTTGTCTACCGAACACAAGAAAATATTTCTCTAATGGATATAGTCTCTTTCAATCTTGGATTAGCTATTGAATTAGTATATATATTATCCTTAAATTTTCTTTTGACATAAAACACAACCATCTTGATAAAAAATTATTGGTTTTCCTCTTGGTTCTCAAAAGTAGCGCCAAAACAGAAGTATAGGTACTTTTCCTTAGCTTCTCTAAGCGGGTCGCTACTATTTACTACTTGATGAAATTTTTTAGGTTAGAACTGAAATGATTACGTACGTGTTCAGTTTTTTTACAAAATTTATACAGGACATTAAAAATAAATCTTAATAAAAAAACAGAAACTTGCTCACCCTACTCTTAACCTATTTGTATATATATGTAAGTGTTTTTATTCTGTTCCTAAATAAACACTTCATTATTATTTCGTTTGCTGAAATTAATTTTGATTTCAATCACAATTAATTTATTAGAAAAAGGATATATAACTGTATTGTTTTGAAGATTTTTGTACCACTTTTAAACCATTTTGTGTTAATTTTAATTATTGGAATAAAATTTATTTTAAGAAAGGAGTAATTTTTTTTATTTTCACTCGGTTTCGGATAATATAAATAAAATACATAAAAATACGTCAAAATATTGCCTACTATATATCTTACACAGGCGTAAAAGCATCATGGATATTTCAAGAGGTAGACTATAGTTCGTATACAAACATATTTTTCACCATATACATGAAGGTATAACACCTGGTTATAAAAAAGGATATGATAAAATATATTTGAGACCTTTATAACTAATCCTATCAAATGATACCCCATACTATATATGAAATTCGAAAACAATTTTGAATACTTCTTTTCCAAAAAATTTCGGAATAAATAGTTCTGCTAAATTTCAAGTCTCTAGATCCAGTGATTTCTATGAAAAACGGATAGACTGACGAACGGATGGACACGTAAGTGACTTTATATAGTTCCGTTTTTCATTTTCAAGTACGGAAACCTAAAAATTAAAAATGGTATCACTTTTAAAATTATATTATTTCCGTTTCCAAAAAGCTGCCTTTAACTATGATTACCTGTAAAGTTACCCGAGTTATAATTTCTTCTATCGTAAAAACTAGAGACCAGTATTCCAAAATAAGTCAAACAGTGAAATAAGTGTTAGATTTTAATAAAAGTCAGTAAGGTCATGGTAAGATCATATCATATAATGGTAAGATCATTCGATTATTTTCGTTAAAATTATAAAAATTATTGACTCACACCTTTTAAAGTAAACTAAATACCTTTCCACTGATTGAAATAATTTACTCAAATGTGTTTAGTGTCAGTGAAATTATCTCATAAATTATTTTGATTTTTTTTGTAAATTATCTAGTTTCCGAATTATCAATCATCGTCCATTTTTTACATAATATACGTATTTATCACATGCAGAAACATTTATAATAAAGTGAAAAAGCTTTCTTATTTTAAATAAAATAAGTATCGTAAATCCTACTCAATTTAAAGAGTTTATTTAATATATATGATATAGAGCTTTTGAGCATAAGTTCGACTGAAAAAGTAATTGTAAAAATCAGAATTATAAAGTATATTTGATATCACTCGTACAAACTGAAGTCAAATATATTAAATTCAATGAAAGTGTATAATTTTAAGTGTCACTTAGATTCAGATATTTCAAGCCATTGTTTCAAATGTTATCAACTTTTTTTTCTATTCCTTACAATACGCCAAGCTTACATAGGTGGTTTCAATATTTTCATACAGAAGTAATAATAAAGTGCTCTATATCACTATTATGACACAACGAGCAGATTTTTCATGTATTTCTTAACTGAATCTTATTTTTTTTTATGAATGAGTATAAAAAAATATTAAGGTTTACTGACAAAGACAATTTAAATTTTAATAAATTTAATGACATTTTTTATTCAACATTTGAACACAGTCGTAATATATGAAATAAATCAAGTCACAGTATTTACCAAAGTCAACATTTTTAATTAAATGACGTAAATCTTTTGACTTGTAATATAATTTTTCTAAACTAAAGTATTATTATTTCTACTTTATTTAAATTCTTTACCTTACCTACCTGTTCGAATCTTTACAAATTGCCCACCTGAAGATGTTGTCATACAATGAAACCTAGGTCACGGTGAACGTATAATTTAAATAAAGTAGAAATAATACTACATCACGTAGTTTCATTTAGTTATGAAAAATTAAATTAATATGAATTTCTACAAAATTATCCCCATACATATTCAATCATTTTTACTTCATTTATTGAACAATTTTGACTTTGGTTAAACTTATGACTTGAATTATTCAACAATTTTTGCTTTCCGACTATATAAAATTTTGCCTTGATCATTTTCATATTTGCTAATAGCGAGAATATAGATAAAAATACTTTGAATATATGAGTTGCCGTATAACTATCTCGTTGCAATAAGTTGCATAGTTTAAAATTTTCTTCGTCTTTTTATTTTCTTTTCTATTTTCATATTTATTCAAAATTTAACCTAGCAAGTGTATTACGGTTGAATAGTATAATACAATGCAATTATAATACATTAAAAAATAGGCTACTCTCTTTTACGTAAAAATTTTATATTACGGGCGTGGAAAGTTGTTCCGATTTAAATCTAATGGCCTTTTCTGTGGACTATGGAAAAAACAAATGTTTATTTAAATACTCGTATTTTTAGCTGCTCGTGTGTGCAACTGTAAACACGACGGTACGCTGGCAGAAAACTTTTTCTTTTATGTTTATCGTATTTAAATAAATAAACATGTCCACTTTTTTGAGCGAAATATCCTTTCATTTGTAAATATCTAGTTACTAAATGAAGATTTTGTAAGATAATATGGGCCGAATTTAATTAGATAACCATTTACATTTACTGTAATGCTTATTTAATTAGGCGAGAGCCGGTATATCCCGTCGATTAATGCTTGCACAAAGATTAGTTAATAGTTTTATTAATTTGCATCATATAGGTAATAGAATTATCTATAAGAAGAATTTCTTAATATGTGGTATTATTCTGTATAATTAAAGTATATGAACCTACGAAATGCACAAAGTATGGTCACTTAATAATCCTCGTTTTTAAATTTGTTGATACAAGTTATCCGAAATAGTTAATTATTTGTCGGGATATTTTACCTAAGATTCTGAATTGACTTTTACCGGTTGATAGGTTGGAAAGTGGTGCAGGGATAAATCGCACAATATTTTTAAGTTGATTACTTCACGAACCTGCCCTTAATAATGAATAACGGTGATTGAATTTTGTTATGAAAGATCTCCAATGATGTTCGTTCTATGAGGTGCGTGAAAAAAACCCTGTGCTATTTCATATGTGCGAGTGTAATTTTTTTTAACGGAGTTCACATCTGAAGTTTATAAATTTCCAATAAGTTTTCGTCGTTTGCGTAAAAAGACAGACGGTTGTCCAAATTTTTACAATTTTGGAAATTATGTTAAATTGAAATAGTGAAACAACTATATATGTCCGTTAATATATTATAATAATTTTGTAAGGATTTTCTCATTTGGACCTTTGTGAACAACTTATTAAAAAATTATAAATGATGTATTGTCACATTTTGATTACTTTCTCATATTTTGAAGAGATTAAGTCATTAATGGCATATAATAAAAGTTATATTAACTAATTTCTTTTATTCTCCTTGGGTCATATAGCCACCCTTGTCTTATATTGACATTTCATGCTTTTTTCTCAATTGATTTTATTTTTCCTCAAAACTAATATACAAAAATATAAAATAATAGACAAGTTAATATCGTGTAAAACAGTTTGCATAATTCTTTACTACACAACGAATACTAAAGAGTGGCAAAAGTTTAATATTGTTACAGTTTTATTACGGTAAACTTAAATAAAATTAATGCTCCGCGCATTTTGTTTTAATAAGCAAAATTTTGCGGACGAAAGTAAAAGTTGAACAGGCAATAAAAATGTATTTTGTGCGATATATTTAGCTTAAAATGGATTAGGAGTTCTTTTTCATTTCCACTTATAAAGGAAATTAGATATCAGCAAGTATCGAAATCCTTTTGAATGTTTAAATGTTTGATACATGATGTTACTAATAAACTCCATTTATTCCGCTATTTTATCCATATGCTTTGAGCTTATTTTTGAATCGACGTTTCAGGAAAGTCTATATGATTTAAGTAGTGAGTGAGATTCTATAAATATTTTATTCTCAGTTCATTAATAACATTTATTTTCTTATTTTTACTATTAATGTACCAAATAATATTATTGAACGAATAAAGTTCCGTAGGTTTTAGAATAATACTAGCTAATATCTACGAGCTACAAAATTGTTCAAAATATATTTAATCGGTCTTTTCAATATTTTAAAGATTAAAATTTTTATAGTTTTCCATATATAGTTTTCCATATAGCTCTAATTTTCTTGAAATTCATTATCACTTAATTTTTATTCACAACTAAATGAGTTATTCTCTCCAAATTGCCTACCTTAATACTACATAACGTAGTTTTCTTTAGTTGCGAATAGAAATTAATTGATTTTTAAAGTGGTTTAGTTGGCTATACTTAATATATGTCTTTACTATTTGATGAATATCAGATGAAATTTGAGTGTCTTCATTAAAAATTATTTTTCACTAATATTCAATTTACCGTTTTAAAGTTTTCTCAAAATTTTAAATTCGATCGCTTAGTAATAAAAAAATATTTCAATGATGCAATTTTTAGATATTTATTCTCCTATTAACCTACCCACAGGTTTACTAACAGGCATCTACCCAATTGTTTGTTTCTGGTGAACTCAAAAATAAATGGTTTAATTTTTAATGGCATTTATTTTAGTGCAAGTAGAATTCACACGATGAGTGTTCCGTACGTATTTATGCACATATAAAAATTTATACATTTAAGAACATGGTTTTTGTGATAAACTAAATCGTTAAATTTCAAAATTGTTATATTATTTTTTACGGTTACATATTGATTAGTATATCTTCTGCCGGTGCAAATTATCGTAAATTGTTCATAAAACTTTAAGATCTAGAATAATTGCTATAGTTTTTCATTTAATTTTCTAATCAGTTTGTAGTCGATGTGTTTTTTCTTGATTTTTGGTTGTGTGATTTCGGAAATAAAGTGGGTGCAATTTATGGTTTTTTTTGATGTCTGTCTTTCAGTTTATGCCCTTTAAATTCTTGATCAAAATATTTCTGACGGTGCCCAATACAATACACGAAAGTGTTTGCCACTAAATGCAAAATATGCAAATAATACAAGATCCATAACTATGACAAATTTGAAATTTCTGCGTAAATATTTTCTGAGATAATCGGCAGACAAACGTGTAAATCATAAAAGTTCCTTTATTCTTGTTATAGCAATTTCCAGAAAATATTAAATTATATTATGTCTACATAGCGTTAGAGAAATGTTTTCTAGAGAAATGTTTATAAATTAGATATATTAATTGAGCGATGAGAATGAACACAATAAATCAGAAAATCTGCCAACAAATAAAAACGCATTACTTCCTATACATCTGCAGATTTTAAAAAATTATCTTCAACAGTATGGTCACATCAGGTTTACAAATGATAATTGAAAAATTAATTCGTGGGAAATAATCCGTCGCCAATTCATAATCGATATTAATCTAGGTTAGTAGATATTCATTTCACGTATTCTTTAAAGTTTTTTTTCACATTTATTTAATTAACGCAATTTAAATAATAAAATATTCTACCACCATTATCACCCTATTACATAATAACATTGGTTGATAGAATGTAAACTGTCTCAATATTTATAATATTTATTCAAGCAACTCAGATTTGTTGTTAAAAACGTGTAACAGTTCAATAAACATTCTTTCGATTCTAATGTTATAAACAAACAGATAATTCACACTGAGTATTGGTCCTTAGTTTTCTACATCGGCTGAATACGTTGGGTAAGTTCATCAAAATAATGTTATATGAAAGTTTTAAATAAATGATGATACGGGAAGTATTTCCGTTTTTTCATACAAAAATTGAGCGAACAGAATTTTAAAATAAAAAATGGTAAGTGAAACTTTAGTTTCTTTTCTAAAGACGAATCCCATGATACTCCACTCGACACGACTAGTGAAAAAATATTTTATCCAACCTTACGTGTACGGTGGGGGTAAGGTAGAAGGAAATTGTTGTTTTTTAAGTTTTGCCACACAGTGACTGAAACCTCCATCTATTTGTAACGTTCTTTACTCATAGGTCCAAATACGTACAAGCTGTGAGGTTGTGACAGACAGATGGGCGAACGAATTTACTGACACAAATGTAAGTATAGTGGTTTCGTATAGTACAACAAAAAGACCTAATGAATGAACAAGACCATTTTTCTCAAAGTGAAATTTAACAAGTAATACAAACGATCAACAATAATCGCTCCCATAATAATTGAAGATAATAGAATATAATATCTTTGATACTTTAAGGTATATGTACCACAAAAATCTTGACGTCTGCTTTAAGTTATTGGAAAGTCGGCCACCGACCTTCCACAAAAGTTGGAGGTTGACGGCCGCCAACTCACCATTTACATTTTTCCTCCCTCAAACCCTCCCCCCCCCAATTATTCTACGAATATTTTTGAGTTTTAGATTTTCAGATACGTGCAGGTTATCATATTTTACTGCTACCCTAAATTTAAACTTTCTATGTCAAGAGCCTTCTGAGAAGAATAACTATGATAGACAGATAAGTGAGTAATCTCGTAAGGATTCCGTTTTACCTTTCGAGGTACGGAATCCCAAAAACATTATTAGACAGCTAAATTAATATTATAAATATTACTTCTTAAAAGTGATATTTATAACTTCCTTGTAATGAATATACGATTGATATGTATTAACGTTAATAACTATACTAATTTAATTTGGAAATATTTATGTGTCGGACTATCTATTAATATGTTTTTTTATTAACAAGTCTAGAATTTCTCAATCGATTTCAATGTAATTCTAAGGCTGTCTTAATTTTGAACTTTAAACTACATTCACAAACCACGATTCAATAAAAAGGTGAAAACAAAGGACTGGGGAAAATTGGATTAATCAATGAAAAGATTTTGGAATATTCCACCACAGAGGGTAAGAGGATGAATTTTTTTGACACATTCCAAAAAAAATTATATAATTACATAATTACATTATCTCTTTTATTATGTATCTATAAATAAAATGGCGTTTCATTCCCTATTTTCAACTTTCATGCCACGTTTGGGAAAACTGAACTTCAGCGTGACTTGTAACTACTACCTGAAAAAACACTATGAAATAAAAAAAAATTCAATTTTTGTTTACTGTCACTTCAATATTGTCCATAATATAGCGATAACATTTTATGTGTTGAAAATTTTTGTGGAAGATTGCTGATTTATTGATTTCGTAATATCAATATGATTAAGAAAATTAACGAATAATATTAATAAATAAGTGACAATAAGTATAAAGTTTTACTAAGGTGAAATAAAATGTATAAGCCAGTATAATGAAAGCCCACCTGTACACAACTTATCCGTTAACGATAACGAGCGAAACAAAATAGCCGGTAACGTCAGGCCACTGCTGATTGTGGATTATGAACTCGTTATCGATATGTATCTAGAATTCGACGTCGACATTCAGCTTACGGTAGGTTTTCAAAGGCTTCAATCGTAAAAAAAAATTGCCGTCAAAAAAAGCACTTCAATCAAATTTCCAATGTCTGAGTCGACAATGAGTACCTCACAATTAAGTAAGTGGCTTACGCAGAGATCCGACGTATAGACGCTGTTTTCTTCGGTGGGCGTCTTTGGAGTTTTCGTCCTGATAGGTGTAAAATGGTTTGGGTTTTAATTAAAAGAGTTGGTAACCTGTGTGTAAGTGTTTGTTCACATTGTTACTATTGCAGCTTGCTTTAAATTTATAATTCGCATGTTTGCACATTTATGCAATAAATAAATATTTATTTTTACTGCAACTAAGAAAATAATAATATTTTATTGAATACGTCTTTTCAGATAAATTTATGATTTAAAGAAGACCGCCGAAAATAGGCCTGATATTATTGAAATGGCATATCATCATTATAAATGGTAGTATTTTTCAAATAAAAAACAAATCTTTAAAATATATACTACCAGGAAAAATAAACAATAAAATACAATTTGTAACTATAATCAAAGCAAGACGCACACGGACTTTTACCCGCCTGATAAGTGATTTTATCCAATAATAAACCGAGAATATTTGTTAAATTAATATTTAGTTATTTATTTTTAATAAATACTTCTCCTAATTATTATTTTAAATTACTATAATAAAACCAAGTTTTAATGAAATTTTGTTGAATAATAGTAAATAGTTCATTTTTCGTTTTATTTTCCACTGAATTCAAAAACGTATATAAAAACGAATTAATGTATGCAAATTCGTCTTCAGATTTATTTAGTTCTTTTCATATATTTCTGTGATATTTTATTCCCTTTTAAATTGGTTAGGATAAAATCGTTTCTGATGAGAATAAATTGCAGATGAACTCGCACTACGAGGTTTCCTTACATATTTAAGCACTTTTAAATATTTAAGAGTACATATTATTTATATTAAAATATTTATAAATGTAATTTTTTTCAAGAAGAAAACACGTTGTCTGCAACATTTTAATTCACAGCGTAAAAATACAGTGCATATAAAAAAAATTATGACATCCAGGATCATCACTCTAGTTCTCCTATGACCTTTGTGTAGACTTTTAAGATATTCTCTCCGATTGTCCCATTCAATTTTTTATAATTTTATTTCAAGTAGTTTCAGAAATAAGGCCATACCTTTTTATCCAATTTTTTTTCAATAGGTCTCTGGAGGTATAATACTTAAAATTATAAAAAAATATTTCTGAAACCCTTACAACAAGCCCTTTGAAACGATGGCTCGTGCTATATATGAAATTATAAGGAAAATTTTCTAGTTCATAATTTGACCCCCCCCCCCTCCCCGTCCCTAAAATTTCCATATGAATACATTTTAGTGCGTCAGCTATTGAGATATGCGTGGGTTAGTATGTTTTCTTATTACGCCAAATATCAAGTGTCTGCGTAAATTGAAGAGGGAGACAGCTATGAATGACATATAGCCAGGTAAATAAGTTTGTAATAGTTCCCTTTTTTTTTGAAGTACGGATCCCTAACAAATTCATTTCAGATATAAAAACGAATAATCGTATATTGATTACATTTTCCAGCAAGCTTAATAAAAGTTTGTGCTAGAATTTTCTCCTGCTGTGAAATTTATGTAAATTTATGTTCTTTCTGACAGAGACATGATGAAATCTATGTTCATAGAGACCGTATTATAATCAAATATTGATGCGATATTATCAGATAGTCTCTGTTATCTATTATCAGATAAGGACTCTATTATCTTTTGTCAGATAAGGTCAATCTATTAACATTTGATGTTGAGACAAACAAGTGTGATTTTATTGGTATTGTAACTTACATCAAATACCATATTTCTCATTCCAACTTTATAAGAATAGATTAGTAAGTTTTATAATTTTATCTTTTATTTGATACCTTGTACGCCATTAGAAGCATAAAATTTTTTAAAAAAAGCAAATAAATGTAGAAGTTGAACTATTTCCAGAAAAAAACCAGGGGTATGCTATGAGACATTAGTCCCAAATATTATGCAAATTTCGTATAAAGAACATAATATGACGTGTACGACATATGACCATATTTCCAACTTACTTTAATTCCTAGTTCTTATAACCAGTTCGCTTTGTTTACATATTTCTGTTTTTTTTTATCTTTCTATATATTTTTGACTGAAATATATAAATAACAATCTAAAAACTTCTTCCCTTGAGAGATTTTCTATTTTAGGTTTCTTTATTGCGCCATCCATCGCATTTGGTTTTCTTTCCATAGCCATGTAACTCAATTTTATCTTAAGGACTTACGCGAAAAAGTTTTCAAATTTACATAAGCAAATTGAGAATCATGCGAATGTAAAGCCAGAGACATCATGCTTTTAATATGACTAAAACAATATTACTTCTTAGCTCTTTAGAATCCTCTAACGTAACCCTAAAATTAGTATATCAATCCTAGGAGTAAAATAATGACAATTTTGTAAAATCAACTAGACTAAATTACTGAAAAACAAAAATCTTGTTAATTTAAAGTTATAGTCATTATAATGTTATAATTTGCATCCATAATTTTGAAAAGATCGCTTGAAGACTAACACTCGCAACAAACAATGCTTTTACGTATGTGCTATGTGCTCTTTCGGATTGCTCAATGGCTGATGTGTCTTACTCCCTCTTAAGTTTATAAATCCACTTGATATTATAAAAAGCAATATGACTGTTATTCACTTGTAATAATTTTTGCTGCCAGTTTTCATGCCGGTAAAAGCTTTCATTGTTGTTAAGCGTATACCGTCCGAAACATATTGTCAAATGTTCTCTTACTCTTTAATTCTTCGTAACAAGTTAAAAAGCTTAAAAAATAACAAAATTCAACAGTCGTATATCACAGATACATTATGTAGTAATTACTATTATAAGTTCTCAATTATTTAACAGAGGCGTAAAAGCTTTCAGTCTCTTGTCCCATTTATATAAATATATTTTGATATATTTTGGGAAAGTTTCTACGTGATATAAATCACTGCTTCTTTCTCCATGACTCACATATATACATTCATGAATACTTAATTCATGACACTCCTTTTGCCGCCTCCAATTTTTTTTAAAGTATTCATAAGTGCTGACTGCCGAAATATATTTAGTTTAATGCTTCGTTATTGTTGTCAAATTTTATGTTTCTAGATCCAAAGGTTTCGGAAAAAAGCGGTGCGAACATTTTCAAAGATATCTCTAGAAATATCTTATCCTCATAACTTTCTTTTTACTTGGACGACTCACAAAATGAGGAAAATTATGTTTTCCTTTGGTCTCTCTAAAATAGTTTAGAAATATTTTTAAGACTAACTATTGAAATCTATAGTTAATATGCATTGCCAATATGCCAGTATAAAGCTCTCCGTAAATCTGCTTCTGAGAAAAACGACTGTAATAAGCGGACAGGCGGACAGACATAAAAAATGGTCTTCTGGAGCTTTCGTTTTTTTCAACTCAAAGCATAATGTTTAGTGTGCACTACAGGTAAAAGTAACTGTACATATATTTGTTTGCACTTGGTAAAAACATGAGATTAGTAAAACAAAATTAGTAACTTTAAAATTTTATGAGATCTCGAACACTGAAATAAAATTTTCGATAGTAATTTATTTCTTTTAACTAATTAATTACGTTTTTAGGTTTCCGTCCCTCAAAATTAAATATGGAACCCTTACAGAATCAGTTGGTTTTCTATCCGTTCGTCTGTCTGTTAAGCCCTTTTTCTCAGAAATAGCTTAATATATTAAGTTTCAAATTAATATCGTGTAGTGTTGCCTGATGTCAAAATATTTTTTTTCCGCAAAAAGATGAGACTTTTTAAAGTATATTTTTTTTAAAAAACAGTTTTACTCACTAATCATCATAACCTAGTTCCGGTCAACCTAGAATCTTGAAAATCGGCATAGTGGGAGGTAAAGGGAAATACCCAAAAACCAATGACTCTAATTCTATTTGAAATTATAATTTTTATAATTAATTTGGTTTTACGCCTGTAAAAGGTGCAGTAGATTGTATATTTAGTTGAGAACAATTAATATTTCTAATTAATTTGATTAGAAATACTATGACCCTTAAACCTTTATGAGTGCCTAAATATACAAGAAACTCTCATAGTACGACTTTCACTCGTGTTTGACGGGTTTTCATATAGTATTGCGAATATAGTACGCATTACAATTTTTGTTACTAATTTGCCTACGATGTAAATTACCTCATATGAAATAATTCGTCGAAGTTTTTATAATTCGTCGATTCTTTAAAATAATGTCAAAAAACTTTAACAATAAGCTATATTTTTTGATGAGTTTTTGATTTTTGATAAGAAAAAGGCTGTGTCTGTAGTATATAACCATAGGCTGACGTACTACTGTTATTGGATTGGATACTTGTTTTGTTTTGAATTTTTTTGATAAATGTATTACCTGGGTCCAAGTCCAAGATAAAGTCTATATTTATCCATAATTTCATGGATATTGGTCAATTGAATTAAACGTAAAAACAGGAAGAATAAATAAACAAACGAACAATTTGCTTTTTATTTATAATATTATTTAGTATATTTTAAATATAAGGTAATGAATGGTTTTATTTAATTTATCGTTGTATTTGTATTTTATAATCTATTGAATTCGAGTATATGTTCATGTTCTGTATTAATTTTGTACTTAAGTATAATAACACAAACTTAACGATGTCTCATTTATTTTTACGTTCTTAAACATTATTATGCATCAGTGGATTGGTGTAAGATTTCAGTTTAATATTCTTTATTCCTCCAACGCCTCAACTTCAAAATGCATTCTTCTTCACTTTGAAAGCTTAAAGCTTTCACTCCACTTTTGTACGAATGGGTTGCACTTTTCTAACACCAGCATTCGCTTTCTGCACTTGGTGGGTTGATTCAGTTACGTCTGTGAAGGGTAAGAGATGTAGACATTGCACTTTACATATTGAGCGACGTGACTACCTAGACGTGTTGTATTTTGTACGAAGTGTGTTTTATTTAAAAATGGATTTGTTTTGAGTGCAAAGGATATAGGTGAGAAACAAGTGATAAAAGTTATTATAATATAATAATTATTATTTAATATATTATAATATATATTATAATAGTTATTATAATTATTAAATAAGCATACTATTAATCAGTCGAAAACAGTTAATCTTCAGTGAAACACACTGAAGCTTAACTGCTTTCGACTCATTGCATTTTTTTTACTATCTTACTTTATACACTTTTTTACTATCTTCAATCTACACTCATTTGTAGTCATCTAATCAACCTTTGCTTCATGCAGTCTGCGTAGGGTTACAAACATATTTGTACATATTTGGTGTATTTTTTCAAAATAGATTATTTTCCTGTGTCATTCAGAGCTTATAAATAATTTAAAAAATTAAATCTTTAAATAAATTTAATTTTAAAAAAAGGGTAGACAATTTTTCATAAATTCTAAAATGTTCCGACATATGACAGATCAATAAGTGAATATAAGTAAGAATATATTGAGAAATGAATTAATTCTCCCGCGGTAGGATAAAGCAATATATGTAGGCAGGATAAGTAATGGTACAGCGATATGTGTAACTAATTATTATAGTTAAACTACATATAATAAACTACTTTTATAAAGGTCGGTGCATATTTTAAGATTAATAAGTCGTCATTATATGAATTTGAAACAATCTGTTTCTTAAATATATGAATATTCAAAATAATAAATAATACAAAAAGAATTAATACCCCGCAAGTTCGTTTATGAATTCGATTCGAGATTTAAAAAAAAATAGTATTTCGCTCCTGAAAACTCGTTTTTCAAGAAAGGAAAGCCTGCTGTAATTTTCACCCACATATAACCTATCCAATATGACCCATACCTCGTCAGTACACGTGCCGGCTGCTGGATTAGAGTATCCATTTTTACATAATTTTGCAGAATACATTGATAAAAATATAAATTTATTTTAGTTTTGGGAAATAATGTTTGATAAGAGTATAGAATTCGTGGAACAAGAGCAAAATGTATTCCGTATATAAAAGTAATTGATTATTAAAAAGAAAATAGTATTGTTTATTACTGCCAAGTAAAACACATCTAGGATTGAAAGTTATTTCGTTTCAATTGTAAAATTGTAAATTTTTATCAAATAATGACGTTTAACACTGAAACCTCCATTGATTGACAACCATTGGAATGTATTTATTTTTATTTTACTTTGATAAAAATCTACATCTAACAAACTTGTTACCATGGAAACTAATTCTTTAACTCAATGAAAATTAAAGTTTATACATAGAGTTACAGAACAGGTATATATGATTAATAATTTTTGAGGAAAACAAAAAAGTCAAAAATAATCTAATTTTCACGTGGCAAAAGTGACTTTAGAGTCGGTTTGAAGGATAAAGAAATAAAAAAGAAGGATTAGAGGTGAGGGATATAAAAGGATATGGGATGTAGAAAATAAAGTAAGGGAAGGTACTATTTTTTAAGATGACTTACATAATGGACTATATATTTACTGAAAAGAACTTGCGGGGTACTTTAGTAAAGACGACAGTTTTCTTGAGGACCGTAAATTTAATTTCATAAAAAAAATATTGAATACAATAAAGTCGCCCAATCAAATACAAAATAAGTATTCGATATAATAAAAGCAAGATTATTTGACACAAATTCAATTTATCTTGATACTATATAATCGCGATATCTTAAAATGTCCGCCATATACTTTATTCTGTAGCGTGAGGAATTAAACTAAATAAAAATATATGTCTACAGATCAGACTCGATATAAAGAAACTTCATTTTTCAATGTCTATTTGTTTATATTCACTTCTTGTTATAATATTACGTACATTTTTTAACCTTTCAAAATTTACCGAAATTTATATTCCCGGTTTCTTTCCAATGAAACTTGTTTAAACGTTCAAATTACTTGAAAATGGATTCATCTGAAAGAAATGAAACAAAATGCACAAATATTTTTGTTGTAGGTATAGAATGCATGAAATATTACTTGATAAATAATAAACACGTGTATATGGTGATAAGGACGTGTAAAAACGTGTAAGACAGTGAGAAAATGCATTGTAAATGCATCACTGAAGCGGACTATTGGTAATAATGGAGCAAGATATGTTTCCCCTAATTTAATCACTAATAACCCTCTTTGTTTTCTTTAAACTCTTGGTATTAAAATGTTATAAACTTCATAATTAACTTACATATCCCCATATACCCTTTCGGTAACACATGCTATCTCTTTTAAATTTTAGTTTCTAAGTTTTATGTATATAAATTTTCTTATGAAATAATAAGGTTATCTTATTCATTTGATAAATTCTATCAGTACGTCATCTTCTACATCATCTTCCGAAATATGCTTTCTTCCGAAGTAACTTCTGACATTTCTTCCAGATACAATTTCTCATTGAAAGTAGGGGCTGCAGACAGATGCGTCGCATGCCGTAGACAAATAGTTGTGACTAATAAGGCTACCGGTTAATTATAAATCCGTTTAGCGTCACACTATAATTACTACCGTAGACAAACGGCGATGACTATTAAGATTACGGGTTAATAATAAGTCCGTTTACCATCATACTACAGTTACTACTGTAGACAAATGGCTGTGACTAATAAGGTTACCGGTTAATTATAAGACCATTTACCGTCACATTTTAGTTAGTACCGTAGACAAACGGCTGTGACTAATAAGGTTATCAGTTAATTATAAATGTTTATTATCAAAGTTACTACCGAAGCAGAAGCCGAAATTCAATTTATGAGCGTATACAGAGTTAGTAGCATAAACAGAGTTAGTAACCATCTTAGTTGTTTCTATATGAAACGAAAATTCAAAGAGAAAACGACATGTAATGTAATGCACCCACAATAATTTAGTGGAATGTCTGCCTCAGCCAGCGCGTATGTATGTTAGTTAATTGGTATGGAAAGCATTTTTTTCGAAGATCTCTCAAAAATATAAGACGAAACATTTTTCGATTTACGTCCATATTAGGTAGAAATAATTTATTTTTCAATTAAAATATATTATATACTTTTTGCCATATTTATTAAATTGTTTAAAGGTTTAGTAATCAAAAAGATAACCTTTTTGAAAAGAAATTTGAAAAACGCTAAATTGTTAATTGCTATTATATTCAATTTTTTTTACGGAATAATATTCCCATCGACAAATGTACAATGCCTCATAAATGGTTCACTGTATTAAAATTTTGATGAAAGAGTGTCGCATTCAGGGTGCGTATTATATGATGTTTAACCCTTGTAGCAATACACTGTATAATAAAACAAGAGGCGAAAAGTTTTTCACATTCGCAATTTTTTTGGAAAAATTAAGTTCATGGGACTATTTATAAGTTAGAAAAAAAAATGCATAATTATCGAGAGTGGTGCGTATATAATAATATAATTTCAATTCATGCTAATAAACAAATATGCAGACGTAATAAATATTCGTTGTAGATCACAAACATATTTTTGCGGTTGGCTTGTCACTTGTATGGATTTTTTATAAATTTAGATGTCATCAATTGGTCGACTATTCCTTGCAAAGAGCACAACTTATTTAGATTTTGAAACCTGGCAAAAATTACTATCGTCAAGCTTATAAATTACTATTGTGAACATATATAACTATGTTAAATTTCAGCTTCATACCACTAATATTTTACGAGTGAGACGGTTATCTAGAGATAGATAGACCGAAAAACGAATGTGATGACACCGTATGGGTTCGTAGTTTAGCTAAGGAACAATAAAAATTATTCCTACCTAATATGAAAGTGTTTTTTTACATTCAATCTTCACTAATAAATAAACTTTTAAATAAATATATATTATGGTAGGATCGCAAATAACCGTTTAGTTTTTAAATTTATCGAGTTCGATAGATATTTTCCGGTAATCGAAATAAAATAACGAATGCATCTCCTTGATAACTCGGATGGATGATCCCGAAGAAATTTGTTAATTATTTACTCTGTATTATGGTCAAATAAATTTTTTGCATAAATTTTAAAAGTCGCTTTATACCGAAAATACTGTCATTGAGAGCTTTAAGGTTGAGCCATATTACCTAGGTGTTAATAATTGTTATTATACTTGACGTTTTAGAAAGAAATGGAGCTTATTTATCGCTTACTTAATGTGGTTTTCTTCCAAATGGTAAATTTCATAGTAATTAAAACGGCATCTCTTTTATTTAAAAAATCTCTTATACGATAGTGGTACTTTGTAACAATACATAGATAAATTAAGTTTTTTTGTAATTTGATTCAAAATACATCAAGCTATATTTTGAAGCCATATATTCATTATAAACCAAATACATATAGATTTGTATTTTTAAAAAAAAATTTGCGTTTTTTAAAATTTTTTAGTCATTTTATTATAGAGCGTAGGACTGAAGCAATCTTATTTTCTATTACTTTGTTATAACCTAATAGTTCATTTATACCATATTAGAAATTTTCATTAAAATTTAAAAATAACTTAATTACTATACTCACCACCATGATTAAAATAAACTACGACTGGCCTGTGCGAATAATTCGCAAGTCACCGAATGGTAAAACATGTATGTTAAACAGCTTGTCAATACATGGCACTGTTCACAATATAAACACCTTTGGGAAATAGAATGTGAAAAATTAAATTAATTTTGAAT
Source organism: Druceiella hillmani (assembly GCA_039881145.1). Classification (NCBI taxonomy): domain Eukaryota; kingdom Metazoa; phylum Arthropoda; class Insecta; order Lepidoptera; family Hepialidae; genus Druceiella; species Druceiella hillmani. Next base: position 103,502,540 of record JAYKKI010000001.1, on the reverse strand, counting down.
TACTTGTTCATCTTTTATTATTATGGATTAAGGTAATCATCCAATGGTATTTCGATCATTGGTTTTGATGAAGTATTAAGGCAGATATGGAATACCGGAAAAAAGCACCTTTGAAAAATAACACATGGAAATTCTTACTTTAAAATCTCAGGATCATAACAATTTTTTTCATATCCCATACCTAAGAATACTGATTTCTCTTCTTCTTTAGATTTTTTCTTCATCAATCAAAATTGTCTTCATTGCTTACGAAACATTTACAAGTAATAAGTCAGTAATTCATGAACTTTAATCTAAGTGTTCTTGTAATTGTGACAACGTTAAACTGGTTATTAAATATGGTTCATCATAAGCAGCATTGGAAGCGATTGAAAGATATCTGTTAACACTATGCGGTGTGTATGACTTTTATGAAAATCGATAAAGTCCTACATTATATAGCCGAACATAACCTCCACGTAGCAAGAAACTTTTTATTTCACTAAAAGCTCGATGTCGCCCAAAACCGTTTTAATCCAGACGGGTTGCTTACTAGACCGAAAATTGAGGTTAGATTTCTGTATGAAAACTTTTTTGTAACCAGTCAAACTGACATAGATGATATGCTGAATGGGTTTCACCAAAGAAAGTCTAGTTTTTCTTTTGATATACTAGTGTACTGATAGATTATGGATATTGGATACTAACAGAATTAAAGATTAATGACTTTAACGAACGGCTGAAAATTCTATCTCGCATAATTCATAAAAGTGGCGATAAAAGTGCCCGCTCCTATCTTGCAACATTCGTCATGAGATTTTGATGTGGTCCATAATAAAATGTTTTGTCTACTCTATTCGGTTTATCCAAACGGTCTTTCAGCAGGTAGCACATATATCTGCTGTAGTGCTTGGATGTTGGATTTTGTACTTTTTATCTAGGGTCAATTTATGTACGTTAAGAAGAGTTTATTCATAATTATTTTACTATATAAGTGTTTTATTCAGATACTGAAGTCTCAACAGTTATATTAACTGTTAGCCTAGAAGTCTATGTTGAAAAAGCTTGCACTACTAATTCCAGTAGGGAACATACTCAATGAATAAGTTAAAAAGCCATATTTTTCTGATGAAAAGGAGAAAAATGTAAATATATTAAATCACTTATAAAAAGAATGTTTCCTTAAGATTTGACATAAAGGCAATTTAGCGACAGAAGGATTTGGTTTTCAACATCGTTTAACTCTTTTGGAGAAATTAAGTCTCACTATAATTTTTCTAAAGATAAAAATAACGCAAGAGACAAAGGAGCTACCAAACTTTGTTAAATAAATTCAGATTTTTAGTTTAACAAAGGAGAAACAAACTCATAAATACGTGGGAAATGTTAAATAATCAATTATCCCACTTGCACACTGTATTTGTCGATAACTACCATAAGGTTAATTTACAACCTGTACAATATATTTCAACTTCCAAGGATTAAACTAACGGAAAATGAAAGTATTCTGGTACAGAAAACGTGAAAACTTTTATGAAATGTAGACAACTTATCAATGAAAATAGAAGAAAAGAAATTAGGCCAAACAATAAATCATTTTATAAATGCCAAATTTTTGGAAGCAAAATTATTTAATACAGCAGAATACAAAAAAGAAAATTTAAACCCCTGTATAATAAAGGTATATAAGTTAAATGAAATATTGTATGGATAAAGTTGACGCAACATTTCACCTAAATATTTCAGCCTCTGTATTAAATATAACGCTGAATGCGTATAATGTTGATATTGTAGGTAAAATGTAGTTGCAAGAAGGACCAAGTATTTTAAATGTGGCCTCCGTAATCTAGTCACTTGCATACATCAGAATGAGCACAATGCACATGCTTCCATCAGAATGAGCACATAGTCTGCCTAGCTGACAAATAAGAGTTGAAGAGATGCAGCTGTGAAGTTAGGTTGATTTTCCGATCAAGACGAAAATGATTAATTTATTGATTACCCATATTAATTAAATAATATCATTGTTAGAAGTTAAGATGTAAAAAATCTAACACAGTCAATTAATGTAAACTCATTTTTTAAATAGCATTCTTGTTAATAGTATTTGAGATCTTAATATTTTATACCCATGTCAGTAGCCGGAAGACATCCAATATTGAATATAAATATAGGTTCCATACTGCCAGCATCTAATGTCTTCCCCCGATCTTTCTTAAGTCATATGTCCACATAGTGAGGGATATCCCACTCTGCATCTTCCAGCACGTGGTCATCATTCAAGAACCTGCCTTTTTGAGCTGTTATTGAAACTTGCATCACTCTTCTGAAACACTTATTCTTTTATTATATTATTTACATTTTTTATATTAAATTTAGTTTGAAATTGCAATAACGAAATGTGTAAATTAAACTAACTTGTTACATATTACAAAATAAGATTTGATCAACAATTGCTTAGTTATTGGTTTTATCTCCTAAGCGTTGAATCTGTTTGTGCTCCAAATTTTACTCTTGACATATTTATGACAAGAAATGGTATTACATGTTTAAAAAATAAACAGTATATATATATATATTAAATCTCATATTCAAAGGATATGTAAAGTTACATTAGAATATTAGAACTTAAGGAAGTTTTCATAGCCCTTGCGAATAGATTCGATTTTTTTTTAAATATAGTCAAAAGGCATCAGAAGTTGATAACCTGTTAATGTGGTTTTCAACTTTGCATGGTATTTCACTTTTCAATTTTCCTTTTGAGTAGAAGAAAAACTTGTAATTTTCAGTACTTTTGTTGATAATGCAGTTATAATCTGACTGACTCAACAATTTTTGAAATTTTTTATCGATATTTCTTCTCTTGGATGTCGCGATAATGGTACTAAAACTATTTTTTAAATACTTAGGTTCGCTTTCATATTTATTTTTCATTGCCTTCATATTTTATGCTTAATATTAAGTGAAGTGACAGTAACTGATTTTTCTGTATAGACCCAATCGGCTCGTGTGAGTATTTTTCTTGAATATAACCCAAATTCCTAATTCCAATAAAAACTAGATATTGATTTAAATTTTGAGAGTTAATTCAAAATAACGGTCAATTCCAAATTAATTTTTATGTGAATTAAAATATTGAACCAAAACTTTGTGTAGGCTCAATATTCTAATTTCACGTAAAACAAAATTTGAAACTTGACCGTTATTCTGAATTAACTCTTTTTTGAATACCATCTTTATTAATATTACCCAACCTAATAAAATCTAACTCACCCTTAACTCTGATTCTGATTTTGATTTTTTGTTCATTCGTGTATGTATAAAACCTGTTTACAAACTTACCGTGCACATAAGTGTATTGTTGAGGAAATTAACACTTAATTATTTTTGTTTAACTTGTGAAATTCTAAAAGCTATATACTCGAAGAAATGGAAACTACATAATTGATACAATACGAAATAACAACTTTATTTTTGTTTTGACCATATTCGAGTAATTCTTGTTTTCAAAATTTGATTTTCAAATTTCGGAAAAAATAGACTTAAATTAATGTCCAAGAAGCTATAAAAAAAGAAATGATGTAATTTAAATAATACAGGTATATATTTTTGTATCACATTTCTTGACAACACTGGTTCTTTTTATTATTCTGAATGTGAAATATTTTTTGAAAGTTAAAAAAACCTTGCTATTTCCCGCGTAATCCCCTTCAAAAGTTTTCATAAAATATTATTATTTTTATCATAAAATCATTTACATACATTTCTTTCATCGTGTTTTATTACTTTTAGAAAAAAAAACTTTAAAAACTTTTGGGAAACCCATTTTAAAAGTTAATTAAATTATAATTGTACATAGTTCGATTTGCTTTTGCAGCATAATTACGTACTTAATATCTTATTTACAATTTGGGAAATTAACCCTATAAGTAAAATAGTTACACATCAATTTATTTCTGAAGATGTGATGAAAAAAATCAACCATAATTCATCAGAAGTTGTCTAACTTTCGGCAACATTCTGCTGAAAGTTCCCGAGGCCAGCGAACCGGAAATAATATTATTTGCGTATAAATTTCTTGCGGGATCGACACCATTTGGGCCTGTGTCAACATTCCTTTAACGACTACTTATATTTCTCATAAATAATAAAAGAGAAATTTAGCTTCAAGTGGCTCTTATATTAAATGAAATGAATTCAACGTAATGAATATATTGCGCCATGTTTTTAAAAGAGGGTAATATCCTCTTTTAAAAAATAAAAGAAATTGTATATTTGTTTATTTTACAAGAAGACTGTTTATTCAATTTACTGCTTTATGTCAATAAATTGGTTTACAACTGTAGACTATAGGGCCGTAACAGATAAACGGACAATCATGACAAAGTTATAATAAGTGTTATTAGTCGGATTACGAAAACCTCAAAACCATTGTTAACGCCTATTTAATCTGGTTTAATTAAAAAACCTACGGATAATAAAATCAGACTTTCCTAAATTAATATTACTAAACAAGGAATGATGAACGGTTAAAGTGAACTGCGAGGATTTTAAATAAATTCCGACGACTTTCCATAATTATTCACATGTATATTACTAGGGGATATCGCTCTATCTAGTTTATTACTAGGGGATATCGCCTATCTTTGTGGTCTTATCTCACTGACTTGGAAACATTAACAAAAATTATATCCGTTTATGTATTATTTAGTTATTTTGGAGTCTCTCAAAAAACGATATTTTACATTTATTTAATCGTGAAAAACAGAGTAATGTTTAATTTAAAATTTTAAAATTCTTTTATTTACTCTAAATATACAATGAACAATGAAATGCTTTAATTGATATATGTTACAAACAAAAAAATAACAAAAAAATGCGTAACATTGTTTTGAACCACGTTTAAAATTCAATTAAATTAAAATTCCTTTCAAAAGTTCAGAAAATTTAGTGAGTAGAATATTTCCATCTATATAATGATGAATTCCGTAGAAACTATATGACTATATAGTCCACTGTACTTTTTCTGTCTGTAGGTGTTTCAGGGTGCAGTTTTCGCGTGTCCCTGTAAGTAAATGACAAGTCCAAAATTATATGCGGAACCAATGGTATTTGCTGATGATATCGTATTGTGTTCGTAAACAATGAAGCTTTTTATGTAATATACCGCATTGACAGATAAATTGTATTGTCGGTATCACATTTTAACCTTCGGCTGCTAGTTGAATTTTATAGTAATTATAAAAGAAAAACATTATAAAAGAAGTTGAATTATAATGTTTTGCTAAATTTTTAGAGAAATCAACAAAAGGCTATTAACAATGCAATTTAATTCGTTTCATATTTTATTTCATTTTGTGTTGCACTGTGAAACAATTACCCGATGTGTTTGATATATTTTACAATTTTTCGAACTATGCAAAATTTATTTTCATTAATAACTTTAAAAAAGTCTCTAAATTGTATCATATAATATCTGGTATTACTTTGTGAAATTACTATCAATATTTAAGTGAGGAAATAAACATTTTTTTTGTAACAACAAGCTGGTACAAACCATGTTTATAAAATGATAATTTTTGCCTTTTACGAATAAGACTATTATCTTAATAATTACACTACTGTATTACCCTTTTTTATGGTCCAAATTTCTTGAGAAAAATCCATTCCTGTAAAATATATGATTAAAATAATTTCCTTTCATTTATGAGAGGATGGTATATATGTTTTATATACATTATCGAAACTCTAAGGGTGACACCTAAAAGGGTCCAAAAGATAATCCACACAACGACGAAAACGATCAAAGGATGACAGGTGACGGTTATTACTTTTGAGATATGGTTTTCATGCAAACAGATGGACAAAATGAAATCTTCTCAGAACTTTGAGCGAAAATTTTTCGTCATTTCTGTCCATGGTCGCTAACGGTGCGCGAATTGGTGATATTCATTTTGAATGATATTGCGACTCGTTCAAATTTATATGCCAGTAGATACCCAATGTCATTATACGATAGATAATAAAATTCGTAAACCGTGCGATATGAAATTCATTTCGTAACGAAACTCTGAAATGCATACAAACCTCGTGAAATCAATTGAATTTTTTTTATTCTGACAAGTATTCAATATACTTGCCAGAATAAAAAAAATTCAAATAATTTCACCAGGCCTGTGCGGTATATTTCTGAAACACGGTAAAATAAAATAAATATTTCACCAATACTGAATTACTGTTAATATGATACACATTCCAATATCATCGACTTTTTTGGGTTTATGTACTTTTTGAATACCTATGTCAATAAATAGTTTAATTTAAACTTTTCTTTAATTAATTCTTCTGTAATGATGCTGGTTCTCTTTTAGGTATGAAGTTAAACTTATGTTACGACATTACGAGATAAACTTGAAGCTCTTATATTACATACTTCCTGTTTGTATATTCTTTTATCTTTAGATTAACTAAAAACAATAAGCGTTAAATTAGTCTATTATATAACTATGTATTTCATTTAATATTAAACGAGATATCATAAACCTTATTCTGGTAATATGGATGTTTCTATCCAGACACATTTTCTTAGAAGCAGGTGCAAGTTCAATAGAACTTGCGCCTGTTTCTAAGTCAATTGTATCCTGTTTCTAATCAATTGTAAATATAAAATTGATCGTTTTTTGTAACATGTTGATAATTTTATATTATTCATAGTTGCACTTTATTTTTGGGGCTTGGGTTATTAAACGACATTGTCTTTTTTCCAATTATCGATTCTCCAAATTAATATACCAACCCTATTTCTGTATCTTGACTAGCTAATTGGGAATTATATATATATATATATATATATATATATATATATATATATATATATATATATTATCTGTTTCCTTGAAAAAGCCAAAATATATATCAACTCGTGTGATTAAAAAATTGTAACTAATCATATGTAATCCCACTTTTAACAATCAATAATATTTACATAGTTTATAGGTTGTTAGTCCATTGTAATCATTTCCAATTAAGAAAAATCAACACGTTGACAATACAAAACTGGGCTTAGAAATGAGCAAATACAAAACTGGGACCCCAGCCTTATTCAGCTTCAAGTCTGAATAAGAGTCTTCGTATTTAACCGGAAAGCGTCGATTAGTCAGATAGGATTTTAAGAGTTGGTAGAAGTGATCGGGAAGAAGTAATATTAATTTGTGTAGTAGACCTTCGTGCCAAACTCTATCAAATGCCTGTGCTACATCCAAGAAGACACCAGAACATATGTTTTTGTTTTTTAACGCTTTTCCAATAACATCAGTAACACGAAATATTTGATCGATTGTCCACTGATTATTTCTGAAACCAAATTGATGTGGTGGTATCAGGTTTCTTTGATAAAATACAAGTTTGAGACACTTTAAAATTAGTTTCTCAAATAGCTTTGACATGATCGGTAAGAGTGAGATGGGTCGGTATGATTCAACTTCACTTAGATTTTTGCGAGGTTTCGGTATCATAATAACTTCAACTGTTTTCCACGCATCTGAGACATAGTTTAACCGAACACAGGGATTGATTAGAGTAGTTAATTTAAGCAAAGCTTTTCTTTGAAATCTTTTAAGTATGTCACCTGTAATTAAATCAAATACAGGTGCTTTCTTCGCATTGAGGTTGTTTTTAATTTCATCAGCAACTTCCTTAAGCATAACTAATCGAATTCTGATAAACATTGGGATAAAGAGGTGGCAGAGCATCATCTACCTCGTTTGGATAAAATCTTGCTTCAAGATGAGTAAACACATCTGCTTTTTCTGAATTATTACAAGCCCATTTTCCATCAGTATTTTTTATAGAGGGTACTTGAGCTAACGGTCGTTTAAGATATTTTATAGCTTTCCATTGTGAGTATTCAGTTCTGCTATCTGCAGTAAGTTCTGTGAAAAATGTTTTGATTGATAATTGTTTGATGTTTTTTATTTCTGTAGAAGTTGTCTAGTAGCTCTGTTAAATAGAGTTTCATCATGTGGGCTTTTTGATTGATGCCCCTTTCTTCTAAGTTTTCTTTTTTCTGATATTAGGACTCTAATTTCTTTCGAATAATTAAAACCTTTTATTTTTCTTTTAATTACCGGCGTACTATTTCAGGCAATTCCCTGAATAGTTGCGGTAAAAGCATTTAATTCTTTTTCCAATTCATCAACAGTCTTTATCGGCACCATCAAGTAGTTAAAATAAATGCAATCTGTTTATTTGATTCTAAGAGTTAATATTTATTCTTTAAAAATGATTTTGTCACTAACCGTTAGGTAAATTCGAGAATGATCAGAGTTCATGTCAAATGCCTCTTCAATTTTAATATAATTTTCTGATAAATTTTTAACAACAAAAAATTCTATTAGGTCTGGTGTTTTATTATGATCTATAGGCCAATATGTTGGTTTACCACTTGACATGAATTCGCATCCATAATTGACAGCAGCCCTGTATAATTCTCGCCCCTTAGTATTGATTAGTTTTGAGCCCCAGTGGGTGTGTTTAGCGTTAAAGTCACCTCCAATGATGAAGCGACAATTTAATTTTTCAAAAAGTGTGATAGGTTCATCTGCATAAAGTTCATATCTAGGTGGGCAATTGATTGCACTTATCCTGAGTTTTTGTTTAGTTGTCTCAACCGTTACAATTGTAGTTTGGATATCGCAAGTCACATATTTTTCTTCTTCAAAGTGTTTGATGCAGTTTATAATGATAACTGCACTACCCCGCGAGCCGTATTAGCCGGATGATTTGAATAATAGGTTGATAGCTTTTGAATCTAATAAAGGACTCTTTAGTAAAATGCGTTACTGATATAAGACATATGTCAATGTTTTCTGTGTATAGGATTGCTTGCAGCTCACGTTGGTACTGTAGCAATACATTGGTATTCCATTCCATAATTCGTAGGGAAGTCATTGTTAGTTTCCAGAGACTTTTATTTTGCTCTCAATTTTATTGAGGTTTTTATCTTTTAGCATCTGCATAATTTCTAATAACTGTTGTTGGCTGTATGTTCTTCCGGAATTTTGGAGATTTTGTGGTTTCAATCTGAGTGGTCTCATTCCTCTTAAAATAAGAATGCCTACTCATCTTGAGTGGGCATTCTCCTCAATTTATTAGTTTTTACTTATTGTTTAGTATTGTTTTTGCTGTCTCTCAGTTTTTCAATATTAATATTAATATTTCCAAAAAAATTTAATAGAAATAGTTCATAATCTTAAATTCTTATATGTCCGTAAATGTGCACAGAACTTTGCTAGCACGATTCCTATTACAACACAATAACAATACGAGGACAATTATATTTCTTTATAACGACGCGACGACATTTTACATAAAAAACAACCACAGAGATGCTGATATATATAAATTGTAAATTAAAAACAATTATGCACCATTTTGTATTAAAGTAACTTTAAAATTTTTTTTCTTATAAAATAACAGTAATCTAAAGACCGGGAAAAATCATTGAATACTGAACTCTCTTTTCTCGAAGAAGAATAAAGTAATTGCGAACGCAGTTTAACTTTATTAGATATACATGTGTATATACTACTAAAGGTAATAAATATATTGAGCCATCTATGATTATTCATATCTCTTTTTATTGATCAAATTATCATAAAATCATTTCTTTACATTAAAGCATAACTTTACAGGTATAAGTACAAATATCTATATTAAAAATCTGTCGAACCTAATCTTTAAAAAACCACGTAAAAAGGTATTAATTAAAAACAATTATTATTACCTAGTTAATACTTTTTAAAAATCCAGTCCATCGCTCTTAGTTGGAATATTTTCGATACAATTACCCTTTAGTAATCTAATGTTTCCAGGCAAGGAGTGAAGATGACCGCAATTATAATAAATTATTAAAAATATTTCACCGTGATCGCACACGAGAACCTATACGTTTTAACGGATATATTTCGTCTTAGCATGATGTATCATTTTCACAACTTTTATGTTATGTACTTTTATTTTATGTTATTACAGGTTATATGTTGGAATAGCCTATCGCCTATCTATAGCCTAATAAAGTAGAGTTTTGATGAATATACCCTACCATTATTAAATAAAAACTCTTCATTAAATTACATTAATATATCTATAATAAAGTGAATTTATACATGGAATATTTTTGTTTGCAGGTAACAAGAATAAAACTCACAATTTTCAAAAATTTTCAAAGAGATTTTATCAAATACAAACATGTTGTTATATAAAAATATCTTATTCATCTTACTTATAGACAAATGTATACTTTCATAAATACTTGCAGGTTACCAAATACAAAATAGTTAACTTTCATTATATGTACATCTTAAATACTCTCGGATCCTAAATAATATTCTTTGATATTTTTATTATTTGGATTTTTGAAAACTGTATGTTTCATTGTGTGACAATATCTTCAGGTGGGCAATTAGCAAAGATTGTGTTGCCCTGTCACCAAACCTAGGTCGTGGTAAAGAATTTAAATAAAGTACGAGTAGTAACAAATAATACCATATTTAGTTGTGAATAATGTATTTATATATATATATATGTATGCGCTATCGTGTAGATTGTTTATTCATTGAAAATTTTGTACAGGAAATCGTATGTGTTGTAGAGCTATTTCAATATTCATGAGGCGTGCCCTAAAGTACAGACAAGCGAGAATAGTCGCAAAAAGGAAAGACTGCGCAGCGTTGGATCATAGAACGTGAGGACATTCTACCACAATATCTCCAATTTTCAATTAAGCCAAGCTGCAGGCAAAAAACTAGTATAAATTTATATCATCTAGCAGACATGACTGCATAAGAGAAAGTCATAACTACGACACATAATCAATATTTTTATTTGCTGTCGCTATTGAGGGACATAAAGGACGTCCCTTGACAACGACAATTGGAAATAATATCAGTGTTGTGCGGGTGGTGGCAGAGATCGACAAAAGAGTAATCTGTCAGCAGATTCAGTAAGTTTAGGCATTGGTTTGAATTAAGAAAAGAAAATACTACATAAATATTTAGGCGTAAGGAATGATTTGATGGAAACTCAAAAATTCGGGTCGATTGGTGTCGCGGAATGTTTTCATCTGCAGTTTTATTTATAAACATATCAGGAATAATTTTAATTGTACTGTTTTTAAAAAGAGAGGTTTTAAAAAAAATACTTAATATGACCGTAATAATGTATACTTCGAATATTTCAAGGAATTCAAAGTTATGACTATAATTTTTAGAAAAAAATAGTTTTATAATTATTTTATTAACGTCCGTGTGTCCATACTTATGTCGGTCACAGTTTTTATAGTTTTAAACCTACGTGAGTGAAATTTGCAGGTGAATATTTTGATAAGAAATCAATACTTTGCAACGAAACCAAATTGAGGGTCATTATATAACAGTCTTCTCATTTTTCAACAATGGATTTTACAGTCTGGATAAACTCTAAATGGTCGCAATGATTAGAAATATGAAATAAAATCACTTTTGGATAACTTGCATAAATAATTTTAGGATATATAAATACCGATAGAACTGTACTTTATACGTATTCCGACATGAACTTAGATGGATTTGATTTTATAAATATTTTTACTATGATAATTATTGAAAACTTAACCGTCTCGGAACGAAGTTGACAAATTAGCTAGGATATGACTCATAACTATATTATCAAAAAATGATTCATAACAATTATAATTCATTAATAGATAACACATATTAGATAAATGTTTATAACGTTTTACTATATTAAATAGGACAGTCAGTGTAATCAACCACATAGAAGCTTAATTCCTCACGTTTTTACCTTTGATGAGAATAAATTTTACCAGCAAGCAGCGTTTTGTCTCGTGCGTAACATTGTGATGAAAATTAATATTTACTTGTTCAATGAAGAACAATTATGTATTATGTAATAATTGTTTTTCTAGACTATCGTAAGGAAACGGGAAAAAATACAATAAATAATCTTGCCATTTCTTAAAGTAGACTTAAATAAAAGAAATCTATATTTTAATATGAGAACATAGAAAATTGTCGTTCCTTTTTTTAGTATTTATTATAAAAGGAGAGTAATGAGAGTAATATAATACGGAAGACACTAAAAGTAATTATGTATTTATTATACTACCAAGGAATTTTATATATTTATTAAATATTTGTCATTAAATACATTTTCATGACTTTCATGCTTCCTCTTTGCCCTTTACCTCTTACTCTTTTTCCCATAGTGTCAAGGTAATAACTAAGAATTTGGATGCGAATAAATTGTAATTAATTATATAAGAAAAAATTTAATTTCGTACATTACAGATACAATTGGTCGAACTTTGACCACGAGCAATAATAATACTAAATGTGATCTAAATTTGCATTTGAAAAACGGAAAATGTAGATTTGAAAATGTAGTATATTCACATTGTTGCATTGGTTGCATTTATTAGCCAATTTTTATGATCCTTTTTTTGTCGGTGGGTTAAATATCAGAAGTCTATTAATTTGAGCAATGATTTGTGTAGTTTAATTTTTGTTAACAATTTTTTTTGCAAGAGTGCGCTATTGGTTTTGCAAATTATTTTTTAGTTTTTCTTATCAAAATCAACTTTAATTTTGTTTCATTCTTATCATTTAATTTTTGTTAAGAATTTTTTTGCAAAACTTCCATATTTTCATATTCAACGACTGTTTTCTTCTTTGCTTTTATTGTTCTTCCTCTTTACTCTCGAGTCTTTTTAAATTTATTTATTTTTTGTTTTTTCTTACGATTGTTTATATAATAAAAACCTAAGGCCCACGCGGAGAGTGCGCTATTGGTTTTGCAAATGATTTTTTAGTTTTTCTTATCAAAATCAACTTTAATTTTGTTTCATTCTTATCATTTAATTTTTGTTAACAATTTTTTTGCAAAACTTCCCTATTTTCATATTCAACGACTGTTTTCGCCTTCGCTTTTATTGTTCTTCCTCTTTACTCCCGAGTGTTTTTAAATTTATTTACTTTTTGTTTTTTCTTACGATTGTTTATTTAATAAAAACCTAAGGCCCACGCGGAGAGTGCGCTATTGGTTTTACAAATTATTTTTTAGTTTTTCTTATCAAAATTAATTTTAATTTTGTTTCATTCTTATCATACTCATTACGTCATTAACTATATTTTATAAGCTCTAAGTTTTACATACCATTACGCAATTATTTTCAAATATTTTAGTGTTTTGTTGAAGTATACAGTTTTCTACTACCATAAATTATTCTTTGATAACCATTTTTGTAAACAATTAAACTTGACGGTTTTACATGCGCAAATTAAATAAATATTATATTATTTTCCTGAAAAATAAAACGAGTAATTAATACTGGACTTATATCTTTCGCATAAAACTGAAATAACGTCTTTCAATGGAGTATGTGCGTAATATATAAATGTATCTAATTCATTTCATATTGTCAGATCAGTGAGCAAGATTCACATCGATTTTCGGATCAGTAAGCAAAATTCACATCGATGTTTATGGCTTATAAGTTGCTATTTCCTAAATTTAGTCGAATCCTAAATCATTTTATGTTAATGAAGACAAATTTATGAGAACCTTTTTAATGGGAAAAGATACTATATTTGATGGGGAAATCTCTACGATCTAGGTTAACTAACCACTGACGATTGCATTTAAATTATTCTCGACGCGTGTGAGGTTTAATGGCGAATATATTTTATAGATTGCTAACCAGTTTCGTGCTTAAGGATAAAATATATTTTTAAAATGTTGGATCTCAGTTTAAAAAATGCATATACTATATTGATAATAAAAATATATTTAAAGCAAATTTTAGCCCCCAATTTGATATCCAATAAGTAATAACGTTGCGGTAATAATAAATAAATCGTCATCCAATTTATCATATTCGATTTACAAATTAAAATCTTACTATTTTCTTTTCCTTCACTATAATAAACTGTCATGGTGAATCTTTAAATACTTTTAAACAACTTTAACATTTTCAAAAAATATTAAGATGTCCTCCGTTCGTAAATTAGTCATAACTGCAATTTTTAATACGTTTATGTTCTTACATTACACAAAAATAATTTATTTACTTTAAATCTCATGCTGGCTGACTTGCACCGCTCGTTCTCATATGACCTTATACTCCACCGCTGCCCGCTACATATGGGGTGGAAAAAATTTTAACTTTTTCTTCTTTTTTATACCAAAATGAAATAAAAACGCCCTGTTCTATCCTCTGCATTTTTCTAGAAAATATTTGATAAAAAGTTAATTGTTTCTGAGTTTATATCGGAAAAAAGGAATAGACAGATAGATAATTCTATAAATACTGCTTGTGTTTAGATATACTTTTATGAACCCAATCAACAGAGGTTTATTTTAAAGTCACAGAGAAAGAAATTTCAATTTTATTTATATGTATAAATATATAGAAACTGCGTGGTCACGAGCGCTACTACCTGAAGGGGCACACGATGTGTGGTACTTTGGGTAGTAACGCTCACGACATTAACTTCGCAAAACATCGGATGACTTCGACTAAGTGTGCTTAAGTGAAGTCACGCGGATGCAGTTCGGAGGCGGTGGGGAAGAGATGTACCTAGCGTTGGACTATACGCGACTATTATTGAAGACCTAAAAAACATGCTTCCACGTGTGGAATTAGTGTCCTGAAAGTAATTTCGCGACACTAGTTTTATAATGAAAATTTGGCTTTATAGTTTACACACTATGATAATACTACATATTTAATTACTTCGGTAATTGACAAGTATATATTGTGTATAAATATGATTAAATATCAATTATAAGTACAGTATAAGTAAATTAGAAAACGTAAAGTTACTCTAATGCTATTTTCAAGAAACTTGTTTTAATGAGCGCACCAAGAAGTTTGTATGAAGCTAATTTTGCATAATAAGTAACCCCTTCAGTTTATTGATATAAGGTTAATGAAAACTAATTTCCTTTGTAGTGGTTACTAAATATCGCAATCGTGATTTTTCACATTTTTACATAAATAGATAGAAAGTTTGGGTGAACGGGAAGGGGGGGGGAGGGAGACTTTTATCTTGCGAAATGAAAATGAAAATTTACACAAAATTTTTAAATTTATATTTTAGAAGAACTTTTCTCTGATACTCCATTCGAGAAAGCCCGTGAAAAAAACGTTCACCTACATGTCTGTTACACTGGAAAATCGTAATTTATAGACCATTCAACTTAAATTGAAAGAGTTTTAATGGTATAATTTATGGGCGAATAGACAAACAGACAGATTTAAAAATTATGAGGGTTCCATTCTTCGTAACTTAGGTACGGAACTCTAAAAAAACGTATGTTTGTTGCCATAAATATAATTTTAATAATATAAGAGACACGTAAGGTAATTTTCCTGTTATTATTTGCGCTAATTATAAGTAGTCATTAAACGGTTCTTGACTCAGACACAAATGACGCTGAGTGTCGAGTGAATTTATGCGCAAACCATTTTACTTCCGGTCTTTTGACTTTGACATTTTTCAGAGTATCGTAGAAGTTTAGAGAACTGCCGGTTAAATTAAATATCATTTCTGTAACCAATTCACGACGAATTTTTGTTACGTTATCAAATAAACAAATCGATATTCAGTTAAATGGGCCATGAAGTGAATTTTATGAAGCGCCGTTAATGATCTCTTTTCTCACAAAAACCGTTAATATTCGATTCTGTATAGCGTAAAAAAGCAAAAGAAAGCATAAGCTTCACCCCTAGTATCTGAACAAGCCTTTTCTATCGAGAATCATAGGAGAAATTTGCTAAATAAACCAATGGATGACCGTATGAACACATATTAATCGTCAACATAACCTTGTGGTAGATAATATTGACAAACGGTCGGTGATTTTTTAGAAAATTCCTTTTTTTTATATATGCAAACTTATCTTTTTGCAAAATGACACTTTTAATAAGTAGTAAATTTTTCTCAGGATATTTTGCAAAAAGCATTTTTTTTAATCAAATTGCATTAACTTTAAGCAGAGAATCAATAGGCTATTATTGACCAAAATTAATTGTAATGTACGTTTTACGATTTTACCGAAATAAAGCTACTTCCCTTATCAAACTATATTCAACCTTCAAGATAACGAAAAAGAGATTCTAATAAAATGGTTTCTTGAAACATTATTGAAGTGCTCTGGTTTCATCTAGACAAGGTATTCGCATATAAAGAAATTTACGTATAAATTTATTATTTACTATGAGTGTAATTTTTGAGTCTACAAAAACTTCCAATTACGTTTATAAAAATATTTTTATTTCTAATTTCCCCAGACTATCACTTCTGATGCTTGAATTGGCGATATCCATTTTGAATAATATTTCGATTCACTGAAAACCGATGCTGGCACGGAATAGTTAATTTCATGTCTTTTCCCATGAGAAAGTAGATATAGTTGATAGGCAAAGATTCTATTTAAATCGTTGGATATTTGGAATTATTTGCATCCAAAAAGCTTATACAATTTTCTAATCAATCCATTTTGGTAAGTCTGACAAACTTTAAAAATTTAGGGCGGCTTATTTTTTGATCAACACAATAGCATGGATTTCATTAAGCGGATTCTAATGAGTTTTGATATTAGATTGCTATTTACACTTGCATATGTATTGAGATTTAGAACTTCTTAATTCGATGTTTAGTGTATAACAAAACCGTGTAATTAAGGATATGACAGGATATATAAATATTTATATCACACTTTTCTGCGTATTATTTGTAGAATTCCAACTTGTTATTTTTTTGTTACAAAAGTACAGTTGTACCTAGTCAAGATGGTTAAGGGTAAAATTATACTTTGGTTTCAATAAAATAATAAATTAGATATCTGTAAACAATACCCAAAAAATCATTAGTTATCTATTTATATACCCTACTGTAAACCTGTTAATGTACTCTTAACATCTTTAACTACAATATATTAATTAAACTTCTTTAATGGTCTACTTTTATATGGATATGCTTTTATACTCTTTAAATGGATATATAGAGGACATATAAACAGGTATAAATTATCGTTATTTCCTTTATTCCAATTCGTATTTGCAGGTCAATAGAAGGCATATATAATAATATCGACTCGAAACACAATTCTGCATAGACAAATCCTTATAATAAACCAGGCTTGTCTTGTGTAGAATTTCCATGCAAGTAAATCATGCTAGAATTTCAAAGAAATTTATGTTATTTCAACATTAAATAAATTAAAAATCCATATTTGATAAGTTTTCTGTCAGTTAATATTATAAAGTTCCAAGAGAAAATTAAGTAGAAAACTTATTGTGACATCTAAAAAATCAATATTAAAATGTTTATGAGAAATCAGAAATATATTTTTATGAATTTAAATTTTATTCGAAGTATATTGTAATAGAAATGTCGGCAATAACGAATATTAGTCCAAAATTTTGGTGTTGCCGTCTGTAATTCCGAACGAGGTGACTGAGCATTCGGAAGTTGAGGTGAGTATACATCAGTGTACGTAGCGTGACTCGATACAAATTACCACGCCTTGATGATATTCAACTTTGATTAAACTGAATTAATCAGCAATAACTCGATTACTCTGAATGAAGTGTTTACCAAGCAGGCTCCAACATTTCACAAATATACACTGTTTATTATATATGTCAAATATTAACTTGCATAACTTTAGTATCCTATATATCAGTTACTGTAATAAACATAGCTAACAGACGTAGTAACGTGCTGTTAAAAAGTAACGTTCATGTATTTGACTGCTATCTAAATACTACAAAGCAAACTGCAAACATGCTTTTAAAGAAAATATGGCAAAATGCATATAATTCTTTAGGCTTGTAATCCAAATGTGTCGATTAATCAACTAAGTCTGCTCGCCAGTTTATTGATTAATTCACACCAGAACAAATGAAGAAATATATCGTTAGTGACAACTTGAGGGCAATCCGTAAAAAAATCAAGCATCCACGACAATCATTTATTTATTTATTTATCTACTTTAATGTATCTAATTGATACATATGGCGGACTTATTGCAACGAGAGCAATCTCTTACAGCCAATCACAACACCAGTCCAGCTCCGTTCGACGAACGGCCGGGAATCGAACTCGGGTCGCCGCGGTGCGCCGCATCATCAAAGGCCGTATGCCTTGTGATCAACCCGACACACCACGGCAACGAATCATAACTACCATCTTGCACAATTTTGAAATTAAAATCATATATTTGAGATTAGTTCTTCGAAACAGCTTCAATGGCAACATGTCTAGACAAACAGAAGTCCAATAATAGGTAATCAAGTTTTAGCCATTGGTATCAGATCGACTTTCAATTACAATCCAATCCTGATCGTGCTCAGACGAGAAATATACAAAATGAAAAAAATTATTGACGAAAAATGGAGTAACAAATCAAACAGTCTGTCATGGCACGGGAAAAGTTATTCTCTGCTAAATTCAGGATACTCCACAAAAAATAGAAATCTATCGATTATCGATTAGCTATTCGGGATAATAATCCATTTCCAAAGGAGTAAAATAAATACGCGAAAGCAACTTTAGACCTACTTTTAATGTTGAATTTCTCATTTTAATCACAAATACAACATATATTACTCTATTAATATATATATCGACGTAGCATCACAAAATTGTTTGAGACAAAAATATAAAAACGAAGATGGCATGTTGCATTTTTATCCATTTAAAGTCGAAAACATTGATTTAAATAACAGATAAGCTATATAAAGTGGAAAAAATTGTTTTATTATTTAGTCCCACGAATCTATGTTCGTACTAACTACATGTCTGAATTATTTTTATATTAGAAAGCTTATATCTGAGAAAAACAATAGGCTTTACGTCATTACGCCATATTTCATAGGTGGAGAGAAGTTTTAAAAATTAAACGTAGTATGTGGCACCTATATTCGTGTTATTTAAATGAGAAATAGGGCAAGATATAGAGAGAAACAGGTTAATTCGTTGATTGATCATCCCGAATATTTTCGCCCATATACCCTCGACCCTAATGACCGATGGTATTTAGGAAATGGAAAGGAAGCCTTTAGTGAGTGCTTATATAATTAAGATAATTTTACGCAAACAGTACTGCACAAGTAGTATTATAACAATTTCGTTATAATAATCCATCATCGCTCGCAAATTCCAAGTATTATGCTTAGTATTCACTAGAATATCTGTTGTCCGCGCTGAATAATGTAGGTGTGAAACATAAAAGAGCTCAATGATCCATTATATAGGTAATGCATTTATAAGATAAAATATAACTGTATATGATATAAAGAAAAATTATTATGGTATTGAGACTGTGATTGGCTGGAATAAACCCCGGTCCGCGACTGCGTGGTGGGCCTGGATCCCGGTAGCCCGAACATCTGTTAAATTGTACTTTGGGTATAAAAAATTAAGGCACTAAGGTTTTCCGTGCGTTACAACCATGATTCTATTATATTAATAGTAATTTGTTATTAATCAATACTACGTTTTGAAGAACATATATGTTAGGAACATTAATTTTAGGAAACAAATTTTAAAGATCTAATAACTATACATGCTAAAAGTAAAACCTTTATAGCGCGATCTATTTTATTAGCAAAATAATACCACAACAAACTTAATAATAAGCATTCGGTTGGTAGTTTATCATAAATTAGCCATAGCAATTTTGCATTCAGCAGCTGCCTGCTTAATTCTCATAAAATTGTCTCGTAAAATTAACGGTTCCACTCGCTTTAACCGACCGGGAAAATAAAGTAGCAAATGTGTAATTTCTGACTTTTAAGGATGTTTTGGTAGAGTATAATGAATATTAATCCCATATTTAATAAGAAGGAATAATAATAAAGTATAAAAATAAACATTTCATTAGTAAATTAAAATATACCAGGACTTAGCATAGGATGCGTACATATGGTATGATGAGAATAAGTGTAACTTAATAAGTTGATAGATATTTTTAACCGACACCAAAAGAAGGTTATCAATTCGACGTATATGTATTTTTTTTGTATATATAGCTAAAACTAAAATACGTTGTGATAAATTTGAATGATTCGTTTTCTTTGTCTGAAAGTAGTGTTTTCGAATTAATCCCATGTAATTATGATCAGGTTGTGATAATGGACTACCGAGAAAATCTAAAAAACTCTTCTAAGGATGAGAGTACAAGACTCTTTTGAGAAATTTGATATCAAGTTTTAAAAATATTAAATGAAACTACGTGATGTAGTATTATTTCTACTTTTTCTAATTTCTTTACCACAACCTAGGTTTCGTTGTATTACAACATCTTCAGGTGGGTTATTATGTATATGTTTATAGCCTACCTGAAGATGTTGTAATACAACGAAACCTAGGTCGTGGTAAAGAAATTAAAGAAAGTAGAAATAATACTACATCATATAGTTTCATTTAATTGTGAATAATGAATTTCTACAAAATTAACGCCAAATATATTCAATATCAAAGTTTTAATTTCTTTAAGACGTCTTTAGTACTATATTAACCTTAGTACCTAATTCACCAAATTACCATCTGTGGACCTATGACTAAACTCTTGGCATCGATTCCTAAAATCTGTAACAGAAGCGGTATTTTCCAAATAGATTTATATTCGGTAATCATATTAAACTACAGAAGTTTCAGCTAAATACTCGTATTTTTATTATTTGTTGCTTTTGTTCTTTTCTCGTACTGGATTCTTGTCCAGAGGTTATTTGCAACCGTTTAATTTTTTAAAATGTCTTATTAACTAATTTTCGAAGACATTTGGCTACTGATTTTATGACATAATTCTCATTACGGTCTCTTCAAATATTGAATATATTTGGCGTTAAAGAAATTTGTAGAAATTCATTATACACAATTAAATGAAAATCTTTGCTAATAGGCCACCTGAAGATGTTGTAATACAACGAAACCTAGGTCGTGGTAAAGAACTAAAAGAAAGTAGAAATAATACTACATCATGTAGTTTCATTTAATTGTGAAGGACTCTTCAGATAAAGTATAACTTTTAAATTATTTTAGATATATCGGTCGGGATCGAACTTAGTAGATCTACATTTTCAATGAAATCTGTATCTTCCGTTTTTTATATCTATGGAATATAAAAAAGATTCAAAATTATTTGGTATATCTTAAAACTTCTTTCTTTAACAAATAATGTAATACATTTCATCAATAGATCTTTACATATTGCATGAGAAGAGAAATTATTGAGTAAAATGAATACTCACATGGATGCATAATTACAAAGTTTTTGTATCATAAAATATTCAAATTCCTTCCTAGAATCAATCTCTTACCTTATTAAAAAGTTCATGGACTAAAGGTTATACTGACGAACGAATAACTAGTTGTAGATATGCCCGTCCTATAATGAATACATTCGTGTGAAATAATTAGTATTTTAATACATTTATTTGTCTTCTTCCAAAATTTTGGCAGTCTGCACTTCTTCAATAAATAAGAACATATGTAGCAAAATCTACAACAAAGTAGGTACGATAAACAGAGTCACATATGTTGAAATAATAGTAGTTAAATTTATTGAATATATTTGGTATCAATTTTGTAGAAATTCGCTTACTTTAAATTCTTAACCACGGCCTAGGTTTCGTTGTATTACAACATCTTCAGGTGGACTATTAGCAAAAGTAATACAACGAAACCTGGGTCGCGGGAAAGACCTTAAAAAAATAGCAATAATACTACATCACATAGTTTCATTTAATTGTAATTAAATGTCCATAAAAGCATAAAAGGATCATTATATTTAAATAAAGTTAGTATTTTGTAGAGAGCAAGGTTAAGAACGATAATTTTTAAGAAAGTTTAAAAAATGTTCATGTTTTACATTCAAATTTTAAAAAAATATCCAAAGTTGAGGATATAATTTAGTTCATTTACTTTCACTATTCTTCAATTCGTAAGCCACTTCCTTCATTTTATTTGAAGACATCTAACGAAATTATTCAATGAGATCGTGGCAAATTATTTTCGAAATGAAAAATTTAATGACTGGATTTGAATTTTACTGCATAATTTAAGCGAGATTTTTCATTTATACTTTTTCATTGAAAATTTTACTTTTTATCAACATTTAAGGTATTAACATAACAAGAACTTTGCTTATCCTTTGCAGCTAAATTTTGCTTATCCTTTGCAGCCAAATGGATGAGATATAAAGCAGATTAAAATAAAACTAAAATTATAAGTGAATATTCGTTGTAAAAAGTGCAGTTATTAAAAAAGCGACAACGAAAGTAAAAGTACCCGCATATAGATGCATCCCAAAATATTAGGTTGGCAACTGATAAACTCGCCATTTTACTTCAAAAATTTATTTAATTTTTTAAATGTAATGGAATTATTCTACTATTCCATGGCTTTTATCGTTACATCTCATAGTCGCTAGGGTGAATACAGGGATGAAATTCTTTCCTTGTAAAATTATTTGAGCTTCTGACTAAAAAATTTGGTGAATTCCATCTTAAAATTGCCCTTAAACATTTTATTGTGTAAAAAATTATCAAAATTATTATAAGCAAAATAAATTAATGAACGTCCAGAAGTCCTGGGAGTACGATGGGTAATAAGATACTCCCATAATATGATACCTTAGCCAATCATTGTTCGATGCAAACTTTAACCCTCTTCTAAAAGTACATTAAGTTTGTTAATGTGGAAGCCAAAAAGAATATATCTACTTCTTGCAGAAAGCTTCTTTTTTATTTCGTGCATCGTGTGGGGCATTACTTCAAAGATTAATGCCCCATACAATACATAAAAAAAAATTATCCAAATTTTAAGTGGTGATATGCACCAAAAAGTGAAGAAAGTGCATCCGCGCTCTCTTCTCGCCATATTATCCGAAACTATTAAATTTATAAAAAACAGTGTTAGGATAATCTGTCTAATTCTATTTGAGATATTTCTGACATTTTACGCATTTAAAAGATATATTAACACAACGCATAACAATATTAACATTTGTAAATAGTTCAATATGAATACTTTGCACCTTAAATGCTTAAACTTATATACGCACCTAAGTATGTATGAAACCCCGCGAAATTAGTTCTACTCTTACTTCACTCATTGTTGCGCATAAATTGTTTGTTATTATGCTCATTTTCCATCTTAAACTTCAATAAGCAAAAACACTCTGCCAGTATCTTACGATAACAAGTGATTTGTATAAATTAAGCCCCATAATTTCTTTACGGCATTAATCTTCCGTAGTTAGCATTCCGAAATACCGCTTTTCATGTTCTATTACATAACTTCATGTTAGTGTTAGATAGGAGTAATGAGAGATGTTACCTCGCACTGCGAAATTTACGTTTATTTGGGTTGATATAGTGATTTTTTGTATGTTAATACTCATATTTTGTAAGACTACGTGATATCTGTGCTATTTGGGGTTGACTTCTCTTTTATTGGGGAATACTCAATTTGATCAAATGAGGCTAATCACGAATAAAGTTGAAAGTGTTAATCATTTAGTTAAATAAGTCACTTAATTGTAAATCTAATTCCATTTTTCTGATATAAATATTTAAATATTTTTTTTAAGTATTTAACAATATTAAATTTAATGTTACTATCTTTGTGTACATAGTCCTATTAATTGTAGTAGTCTAGATAAATATTAAATTTATGATCATTGAGATGATTTGCGTTAAAAGTGTATTATGCAAAATTCAAACCCCTGTACTGAAAAACGCAGCAGCATACGTTGTCCTCAAATTACAAAAGTAATAGGAAATGTTTTTATGTTACCTGATTATCTTGTAATAGATGTTATGTAAAGGATACTATTTCAGAAATAATTATCTAAATAATAGTATTATTTAAACTATTATTTAACTTCTTTGAGAATAAATACAGCCAGGAGTAACAAAAGTCCTATAGCTTGGCCTATTTTTATTTGGTAGTAGCTATGTCCTCAAACTCGTTCGCGTGAACGTTTGGATTTTTTCAAAACGGTTATTTAAACAAAAAAATAAACCTAGGATATTTAAAATCAACCATACAGTTTGCTACTACGCCATCAATTTCACTCTATGGAATGAATTTTGCTACTGTAACATAGATAACACCTCATGGAATTTAGCCGAGAATGCAGAAATAGTATAAAAAAGGACTGACCAAAAGTTAAAGTATTTTTATGATTCCGCTTTGTTTCAATATATGCCATGCATATGTATAAATGTCACAATCTCAAGGAGGAAATGTGTTTAGAAATGTGTATCGGATTCCAATATCAATATCATCATAGCTTCAGGGCTATTTAAGACATCACAATGAAACAATAACTAAGTTGGATGCAGCATTACTTCCTATATTCAATGTTAAACAGCTGTAAAATAGCTCTTAAAATTTTCTGTTTCAATCCGTTCATAAAGACAAATAAATTAACAGCGCGATAGCCAACGTTGTTTTAATATTAGATTGGCCTTAATAATTGTATATGCAAACACAAAAATATCTAAAAACGGAAAATTAGAGTTACGGAAATTTGAAGTTCCCGTCTATTTTCCGTCCTCATTTTTACATCATTATGGGTTGAATTAAAAAAAATTCTTTGCAAGCACCTAGAAATCTAGGGAAATAAAAAGCCAATGCTTTATAATTCCGGAAATGTCATGTTAAGATAGTTAATGAATGGTATTGGCTATTGAATAGATCTGTGTCATAAAGTCCACTAAGTTCTCTAGTCGATGATTCTTATACTGTCTTTAAGACTATTTTTGGCCACTTGGTAACATATTTCTCCGAAAAGATCTATTTTTCTTCTTCTTTGCTTTGTTTTTGAGTGCGCTACATCGCTTCCTATAAAATCATTGAAACCTCGGTTTTGTTTTTTATTTTATCCACATTTTCAAGTACACTCATAACTTTCCTATGCACATATTGTTATTTCTTAAGTACTGTGGAGTCTAAAAATGACTTGCCATAATAGGACTAAGCAGATGTGTGGAAGTTAGAAGTGATTGTGACAATTTGGTAAAATAATAAAAAGCGACAATGCTTATTTTTTTTGACTAACCGTTACAATGTTGCATATCAAATAATATAGAAGTTTCGCTATTTATATTTTTGTAGCATACTACACTTTTGAACCCATAATTGGATTGAAAATTTTAATTCATTTATAAAGACAAACAGATTAACAGAGATATAGCTATCGTCGTTTTAATATTATATTGATCTTAATAATTGATTAGTCTTAATATTAGATTGGTTAATAATTAATAATATTTCGTTTCTTTCGTCTTAAATGAATTCCTATGTTCAATAATACTTATTAATGTTTTATGATAGTATCAATTAGTTATTGAAGCTGTCTTGACTTGTACATGCCGGTTATAACAATTGTCGATGCACAAAATATTCATTATGATCTCGCAATGGCTGTTATAGAATGGATAATATTATAAAAAAAACACAGATACGCCTGACCGTCACTTTTGGATAACAATTGCCAGTCACTCTTGGATAACTGTCACTCTTGGATAAAAATGAAAATAGTAAATTGCTACATTACCTAATTTTTCAGACACAATGCAGAATAGGACTGTACTATTTGTGAATAACCAAACAAAGGTAAACACATCGGAATCGTTGCAGAATATGTATTAGTTATTCATTTTATTCATTTCGCGTTATTTCAGAACAATTTGTTCCGACAGTTTCTAATCTATCAGTGAATAGTCTTGAAATCAGACTTCACAAAAAATCGTTTATGGTCAATTGCATTGTATTCTAAAATAGTATCTAGATCATTTAAATTTTATTTTCGTGTGTTAGCTGTTTCTACTTCTTAAAAGTATGACAATATTTCTGAAGTTCGATCACATCACACTCACAATTGAAAATATTTGTGGACATATGTGATCGGTATAATTTATAATATGCGATTTTACGTCTTAGATTTAAAAAAAAGCGACATTAATGAAAAGAGTTCATAAAATACAGAAGCATTCTTTCCGAGATATAAAGTATACTGAAGTAAAACTCGACTTTAAACAGTTTTTCAAATAATTTTGTCCGATTTTTCGTTCAACCTTCATTACCTGGTTCGTTGTCAAGCAGAAAGTTTGTTTCGCTACCGGCCCATTCACGTGAACTTTCGTGTGGGCTGTAACAGATTGATTGAATCATTTCATAATGATTGGCTATTAAAACTCTAGAAAATTTTAGCTGATGTACTAATAAATAACTAAACACAAAAAAATAAAGTACTAATAAGTAACTAAGGAAATATAAAACATATTTTTGTTCACAAATTAATAATCATTTTGTGGAAATCTTAAGTATCACCTTATGATTCTAATTCTATATTTACTTGCATACGGTTTTAGTATAGTTACCCCAGAAAAGTGCATTAATATCTAATTTACGTGTTTTAATATGACAAATTGGAGACTATACTTTGTGAGTGAAGATATATTATTTTTAATTCTATTGTAAAATTAGTTTTGGATATTTTCTTATTCGAAAGTATAATTTTATTATTTTAATAAAAGTCACATTAGCTGTATAAAATTTAGTATAATCAATAAAAAATTATAAGTTGTTTTCAGACGTACATACCTCCAAGGCCCATATTTAATTTTACGTGCTACAATTTTTATTTACAGCCTCATTTAAAGTAGGCTACGAATAAAGCTTGGCCATAAAGTAAATACGTTTTAAAATTCACTACCTAATTTTGATTTTATTTCTTTTTACAATATGTGTATATATAAGAAATTTGTCTAAAATCTCAAGGTTATATGGATCTGTTAAGATAGTCGAAGCTTACAAAATATTATGGTAATAATTTTTGACCGTTTCAGATAAGAATTTTATCGGCAGTTAGAGGAATATACTAAGTTATAAAAAGCAACAACTTTGCTGTATTTCATCCGTAATGCGGTACCGTCAAAGGCTTCAAAATAGATAAGAGAAGTGGTCGTAAAAACTAGAAATTAGATTTAGGATTTACACGCGTCAAATTTTACTTCGTGAAATATATAAAAGTAACTCTTGCTCCTGTTTTCACGTGCGTGGTATTTAAGCAGATCTCTCCTCCATTCTCTTTGCGTCATGAACAAATGCTCCATCTGCCAGAATTATTCGCCCGGTAGAATATATAGGCATCGCGTAAATATACGCAAGGATAAGTGATTACCTTTTATAATTCGTAAATTGCCAAAGAAATTTAGTGTTTATTTACTGTCCTACAGCAAAATTTATTTATATGAGTTTTGAAAATGACCATCCATGAATATAATGTTCAGCAATAATCACAATTAAATGAAACTACGTGATGTAGTATTATTTCTACTATCTTTAATTTCTTTACTACGACCTAGGTTTCGTTGTATTACAACATCTTCAGGTGGGATATTAGCAAAGATTCCCACCTGAAGATGTTGTAATACAACGAAACCTAGGTCGTGGTAAAGAAATTAAAGATAGTAGAAATAATACTACATCACGTAGTTTCATTTAATTGTGAATAATGAATTTCTACAAAATTAACGCCAAATATATTCAATATTCAGCAATAATATTTCTTCGTTAAAACTCGTATTGTGTGTTACCTAATAACAATATATAATGTATGTCATCGCGAACTTTTTTCATAGATTTGTTCGTACGTTAAATTTTTCGTGCGTCGGCATAATTTTTTAACGTCTAAATTTATTGCTCTACTCCTGTAAACAATAGCGTAATTATACGTAGTCTATCTTTTAATCTAAGATATATATTAACTCCATGAGAAATTTCGTGGACACCGGTAGGATCCTTTGAATGTGAAGAAAAGACTATTAAACGAAGAAATAAACACATGTCTCATTTTTTTTACATTATCGGATAATTTTCTTATTGCGTGCTTTCAAAACTATCGTCTTTCTGATACAAGTAATTGTATAAAAATGTGGAAATGTGCAACAAGATGTTTTCTTTTCTTTTTGAAAAAGTTTAAGATCCAGTACTGCACGACCAAGTTCCCAGAAAAAGTTCTCAGAAAATGTGTAGATGTATTCGAAATGTAATACTGCATACACATTATGGTTATCAGTTAGATTATATTTACTAACAAAACTTAGTTGAATATAGTTCAGTTGGATTATATTTATTTTTAGGGTGAAGTGGAAGGGAAAAGAAATTATTTAATGAATATGCAGAAAACAGTTCACGTAATAAAATTTAAAAAATATAAATATTCGAAAACGTAATATTAAATAAGTTACGATTGTCAATACGGCAATAGGAATGTAGCAATGGTTTAGGAAAATCAAACGTAAGGACGGGAAAAAAAACTGGTTATGAAATGTGTAGGTATATATATTCTTCCCAAATGTATTTTGCTCATTTATTTGAAGACTCTAACTTAGGGATTTGCGTCAAGATACTCATTTATTTTTCCTTAAATTCTTAAGTTTTCTCGTATATTATTTTACTTTACTGTATTAGTATTACTTTAGACATATTTATTTCCAAAAATAAATTGCTGTTTTTTTTCAACGAAAAATGTTTGATTCATCTCTTTCATATCTGCTTCATTTGGTTATTTGCCTACTTACCTCCTCCTTTGACTATCTCTCATTGAAATGTAAATTACTGGGTCATCGCAGTTTTTTAATTTAAAATTGATGTTACTTAATGCATTCTTTCATGAACCCATAATCCCCACAAATTTGCTTTTGACACATTTTTACATATATATATATATATATATATATATATATATATATATATATCGTATATATATCGGTAATGGGATATAAGGGCTACATTTTGCTCATACGAACACATGAGAGGATTTTCCTCCATACGTTCCTTCACATATATTGTTAACTTCAAATCTTATCCATCACTCTTGTATTCATTCCACTTTTATAACGTAGAACTATAGAGGTTTTGTTGTGTAGTAATAACCTATTTAGGATTTTTTCGTTAAGTCTACATTTATTTACAAATAAGTGTTATCTTTATTTGAAACGCGAAGAAATTTCATTTTAATTTCGTTTTAAATTCATTTATTTTACAGGTCTTAAGTCATGGAAATGTTTACAAGAAAAACATTTTATTCTCAGTAATATACATGGTAGAAGTAGAAATTTAACCACTTCGTTATTTTACTTTATGAAAATAAATGGACACATTGAAGACAAGAAGAAAGCGGAAAGAAAACATATAAAATTGCTTAATTTTTTATATATATACCGTTATTATATTAATTTTGAGTCCTACTTATTTTAATTTAATAAAAAAAGTGACGGCGTTATGTAAGATAAAAATGCAACTTAGTATTTAAAACTTTAGCGTAAAATCTAAACGGCCCAAATGGTAGCAGTAAACTTTATATACACCGAGAGATATTTAGAGATGATCTTTATCGCATAATTGATTTTGTTTAACAATTGAGTCAACCGTTATTCAATGCAGTATTTCCGATTTAATAACATTTTCGCAAGCAATATATGGAACAGACGTAATAAGCGTAAATAATAAACAAAATTCTTTATGATGGTCAACATTACTAAACAGGATCCGTAATTTTATTTCACTGCTTCGAAACTATTTAACGGACACTTTGTGTAAGATAATATGTAAAGTTTATTAATTTATGAAAGATGACAGGTAATGATAAAAAAAAATATATGTATATGTATATATATATATATATATATATATATATATATATATGTATATATATATATATATATATACTCAACGAAATATGTACTTAAGATTTACTTGCACTGATACTTACACTTTTTTATTAATAAAGCGATTACGAAGAACATTTGAAAAATCCATTTAGTTTCGAAATATCAAATATCAAAATGTCTAGAATATCAATGAATAATCCTCCGTATTATGGAGTATTGAAGAATCACACTTAAAGAAAGTTCAGTACCCAATATTTGTGAACCTTCCAGTATTTATGAGTGTGTACGTTTGCAATTAAGACAAATGATGTCAATGTATACTATGAAAGGTTTTCACGGAAATTGTTTTATGTAAACATGTCTGGAATATGAGTATAGTATTTTATGAACAAGTTTTTGTATTTTTCATGGATATTGTATAAACGTTATTATATAAACTAGATTTATACTTCCAAATTTCTAAGTTTATTAAATTTACTCAAAACGTTCTGGGTAATGTGTGATGGAATGCGGAGCGTGCCAGTTCAGCGTTTTAAAGAAATTTGAATCAACTTTTTGATACCACATTATTTTGCTGTGAGAAATTAATTGAATAAGAACGTCAGTGCTGTCGTCACAGATAACACCCCGTTCCATATGAATAGGGACCTATTGAATAAAATCAATAAACTTAATTTTATAGAAGTTATCTTTATATCAGCAAGAAATATTTTCACGGAAACGATCTGTTTGTAAATGTTTTGAATTTAGTTTGGTTTCATTTTTTTCTCTGCATTTAAAAATAATTTTCTAGGTAAAATTTTATATTACCAAAGAAATATAACAAAGTTTCATTTGGCGTGTTTTTTTGAATAATCTAGAACGCGGGGCAATACTCATTAACGTAAGTTTATTTCGTCATTAGAAATTATATTGATTTCTCGGACAATTCCTAAAAGCAATCGACAATGCTTTTTTACGTATCCAAAATAAAAAGTTCATGTAATGTGAAGAATACAGTGCTTTAATATAAATATATCCATTAAAATATTTCGGGGGAGTGAAATAAAATAACAGATGTTCACTAATCACGCGTGCGATCGCGGCGAAATCTCGTTTATAAAATTAGTTAAGAACTTAAAGAAAATAGAAATATTACTACATCGCGGCAAAATCTTGTTTATAAAAATGGTAAGGAACTTAAGAAAATTAAAAATAATACATCACCTAGTTTTATTTAATCGTGAGTAATGATTTTCTACAAAAGTAAGGCCAAGTATAATCAATATTTGTAATTTATTATCTTTGCGGTCTTTCCACTCCTTGCCCGGGAAAATTAGTTTGCTGAAGTGTAATTATATCGGAAATACTGCAATAAATAGCAATAAATTCGATATTATGAGAGTTGCCTAGGCATTAATAATTGCTTTTAATGAAGCCTGCACATGTAGTTTTTTTCAGGATTAGGTTTTCCAAACCTTTTATATAGAAATTTATAATAAATATATCAAATAAATCTTACTTGTGGAGAAATGCTTTAATAATAGTTAGTAAAAGGGCATATGGATAATAAAAGTACCTTACAATCTTATTTATTAATTGATTGGTTAGAATATATTTCTATTCGTTTGTTTAACATATTTGTACTTGATACTCATTTTTGTCTGAGTTGTGTTCAAATGAAATGAAGAAATATTTTTCGATGAAATTTTTTTTTATTTCATTGTTTTGTAAAAACAAACCTAAGTGCAATTTATGTATCTTAAAAATAAGATGTTCCAATTTTCCAATCGCAGGAGTCAATATCTGATTTTACTTCTCAAATGCGAACAAAAATCTAGATGTATCTCGATTAGTTACTTTTACCTATGGGAGTTGTTTTCGCAAATTAATTTGTGGAATTTGGAAATTGAAAAGAATATATAGAATAACCCAGCCCTTAAAAATGAAGCGTGTTCATAAACAATATCAAAGGGTCGACATGCTAAAAAGACAGTCAAATGGGACCCGAACTCGCGCCCTGAGAATTTCGTTCCAACGTATCGTATAATCATAGTACAGTACTTCGTCACGTAATCGTTCCACATTGGTTTATCTTTGCTTATGCTATTCTACTTTTCGTACCGTCATTTTAATACTCTAGGTTATTGGCCTCTAGGTCAACCCTTAATAGTACTGGTAATTGAGAGAATTTAGCATCAAAATAAGTATATTTTTATTGCATTGAGTTAAAAGTCCTAATTTTGAGTGATTTTGAGGTTATTTACTTTAGTATTTTATATCAATTTCAACTTAATATCTCTGACTATTCCTGAGAAATAGTGTGTGGACCGACCAATTCATAATACAGAATAATATTTATGATATAACGTTTTAGAATAAATCACATATAGAATTATGTGGTGGTCTACAACTAACTGCTGCTTATTTTGTCCAGAGTAAGGGTACAAGAATCTACAAATAGGAAGGTTATCAAATAGGACCAACAAATTTATTTCGTATTGTCATGACGTGAGTCTTGTAGCTACATCTAAAATAGAACTAGCTTTATTAAAGAAGAATTCACTTTAGCAACACTAAAACTTAAATTATTTTGGAAAAGTTTACAATACTGATTATTTTGACATACAATACAATACGATGTATTTAAGAAATACAACATGTTCAAAATTTGTCAGATTTAAAAAAATATCCATTGATTTAGCGACTTTTGAACAATACATTTCAGAGTTTCTTTACCAAATAGCGATTTGCGAGGTTTATATCGCACGATATTTAAATTTTATTATGTATCTCTCTCGATATTTGAATTTTATCATGATATTTGAATTTTATCATGATATATGAATTTTATTATGTATCTCTCTCGATATTTGAATTTTATCATGATATTTGAATTTCATTATGTATCTCTCTCGATATTTGAATTTTATCATGATATTTGAATTTTATTATGTATCTCTCTCGATATTTGAATTTTATTATGTATCTCTCTCGATATTTGAATTTTATCATGATATTTGAATTTTATTATGTATCTCTCTCGATATTTGAATTTTATCATGATATTTGAATATTATTATGTATCTCTCTCGATATTGGAATTTTATCATGATATTTGAATTTTATTATGTATCTCTTTCGATATTTGAATTTTATCATAATATTTGAATTTTATCATGTATATTGGATATCTACTAGCAGACAGCTTTGAATAAATCGCAATATCATTCATAACGAGTATTACCAATTTATGCACCACAAGCTATCATGGAGAGAAATGATGAAACATTTTCAAAGTTGTGAGAAGATTTGATTTCGTCGTGAGATTTTTTGAAATACGACAAAAACAGTAAGTCGTTTTGAACAAATAAGTTCAATTTAATTATGTATTTTATAGGAATTTATTTTTATCGTTAATTTTTTATTCGTATCAATAATTTTTTCGTTACTTGAACAGAGTTGGATGGTAACAGAGGGCAGCACGATCGTGCAATTATATTAAGATTGTTTTCTCAAATATTGAAGGCTGAAATAAGAAATTTATGAACGTAATTTGTATTAACCCGTTATTTTTAAAAAATGATATATTTTTTTCATTTCTCATTTAAATATTGGTCAGAATTGCATGATATACCATCAAATAATATGTGATTAAAGTTATCGAATTTTTAAGATTAATGAATATAAATAAATTTAATTTATAAAATCGTTGAAAAGATTGAAAATATCAAAGAATATTTTTCCAATATAATACAGCAAAAGTGTTGGACGTTAAATGAATAAGTTGCCTTGATGAAAGCTTTTGATTATTTTCGTTAAAAATTGATCGAAATACTTTCATTTTAAGTCAACTTCTTTGATATTGAAATGACTATAGTACTTAACCAGCAGACATACATTAAAATGTAATATTGACAATATAATTTATTTTTCTACTTGGTTTACTATATAAAAAGCTTCTTTGCTTACGAACATAATACCAAGCTTTGGCTTCATTAATAAAGCTCCATAAAGCTTCATAAACAAAGCTCATTTGTTTTGATGAAAACGGATAATATTATAATATCCAATAAAGGTGAAATCCATAAAAACAGGAATTGCAGTCTCAGGCACCGCCGTAGTTCTTTTTGTGAAAAATTCAACCGTATATAATATATTGAAATTAAATAAAATTTAGTTTTGAATCTGAGCCCGGCATTCTCGGTGTCATTTTCTTCACAATTTTGTGCTGCACACGTTCGTGTCTGATGTTAATGCAATTCTAGTTATGTTTTTCCCACATATATCGCGACATTATAAGAAAACGGGAACTTATCAAACTTATCTGTACAGTTTATAATCAAACTTATCTATACAGACACGAAAAAATTGTGCGACGAGCATCTATAGGTTGGAAAATTCAGATGATGATAGACTCATAAAGAACGAAAATCTAACGAAGAAATAAA
Organism: Druceiella hillmani; assembly: GCA_039881145.1. NCBI lineage: Eukaryota > Metazoa > Arthropoda > Insecta > Lepidoptera > Hepialidae > Druceiella > Druceiella hillmani. The sequence goes on along the minus strand of JAYKKI010000001.1, from coordinate 103,468,373 downwards.
CAAATTTTCTCTACAATATTATCATTGCACGAATGTAAAATTTCCACTCTTTATTAATTTATTTCACTTTTTCCCAGAAATCGACATTTTTTTAATTTAGTTTTTACTACATTATTTACTTCAATATATCGTAATAACTTTTTACTTTGTGTAATGGAAAAACGGAACCCTTCTAAGTTCACGCACCGTCCATTATACCCGTTTTTCTCAGAAACTGTTTGACGCAGAAACTTAAAATTTAAGGTAGTGATAGAACATATTAACCTGCGCACTTCGTAATTAAAAATGAAAAGTATTCACTTGAACATTTTATGGGGAACAAATTAAGTATCCGAAATGTATTTTTTATTTCCTTGTATAGTGTGGGGTGCCGTCTGAACGTGATAGTTACAAGGTTGTCAAAAATATTTTTTTTCATTTAAGATATTATGTTTTTAAAGATATACGAAAAAATATCCAAAAAATATGCCACCCCCCCCCCTTATTTTTGAAACTGCTCAACCTAATGTTATAAAATAATTTGGATTTTTATAGGCCCACGTAACATTTTTAGTAAAATTATAACTATGATTCTACATATCATAATTTTTAAAATATGCACTATATTTTTATGGCTATAAAAGGCATATTACCTTTGAAAGGCATATCACCTACGAAAGGTGATATACCTTTCAAAGAAAATTTATATTGCGTAAAAATATTGCTTTTCATTTCTCTTTTTCTACATTCACAGCCAATTTTAAAAAAGAAATTTTAAATTTGGCATAGCAATACTCCTATATGTTATTAATAGACATTTTTTACATTCGCTAACTTTATAAAAGTATTCATATAAGAATCATATGTCATGTGAAGAATCAAATTGCATATATCATGTGGAGCATGATTTAAAAAGGTTTATTATAATGAATAAAAAATATTTTCTTTATAATTATACATTTTATATTTAAAAATATATTACCAAAGATATAGCAAAAAAAATATACACAAATAGAGAATAAAGGAAGTGACTTATTTCCGAAACTAGTAAGCCAAAAATCATGAAAAACTGGATTGGTAGGATCTGACTAGAAGACTATTGGAAAACTATATCGATTCATAGGTACTACTGTTTTTGAAATATGCACCATTATTTTATGCCTGCAAAAAATATAGTACGCAATAAATTTAGGTTGCAAAAATTTAATAATTTTAAGTAGTTTAATAGAAACACTATGTTTCCTTAAATGTCTATAAGTGCTTAAAGTATACGGATCCCTCGTTGTGCCAATTCTACTCCTGCTAGACGGGCTTTTATATTAATAACATTCCTAAAATGATTTCCTAAAATTACGTGCCAATTCTTGTTAAAGCATTTTTTTATATGTAATTCCATATAATGTGTTGCATATCCATATTAAATAAATTATTCTTAAAAAGTTTTCCATCCACGATAAAATAATATTAAATGATTGTCCACTAATGGATCCAGAAAATAATCGTATTTAATATTTTTGAGTCAGTGAGATAAAACCAAAAATTTGGACAGCACCTTTTGGTGTACTGATGTGAATGATTACGAAAAGTATTAATTATTTACTATCCGTGCAATTGACTTGACTGCACAGCATTCCTTGTTTAAGAACATTACTTTATAAAAGTCGTTTTGAACGGGAAGTTCCGTACGTATTAGCCAAAAGCTTTAAAATTAAGCCAAGTTAATTGGGCGTCAACAAATGGTTTTATAGTTTCGGAATCAGTTAAGGAACCCTTAGTATTAATTCGTTATGGCTGCCCATCCTTTTGTTACAACTCGACAATCTATAGTTTTATACCAATGCATTAACGCCAAGCTGTAAATGGTATAAAAAGTCTTAATAGTAAATAAATACTTACATAATTTCTTTTATTTATATCCACCTTTATCAATTATGTAAACATTATACTGTGTCTTAATACAATCATTATACTAAGATTGTGGCTCAATATAATCATTACACTAAAATTCAATTTATTTAATAGAAGACCCATTTGAAGCTAAATTTCCCCTTTGTCATTTATGAGAAATATAAGTAACCATTAAAGGGTGTTGACACAGCCATAAATGGTGCTGAGCTCGCAAGAAGTTTATGAGCAAATAATATTACTTCCGGACCTTTCAGCAAAGTGTCATCGAGATCTGGGCAATTTTAATCGAATTCCACTCGAATTTTTTTGTTACATCCTGAAATACAACAAATCGATATATGGTGATATTACTGACAAGAAGGATTTCTCAAAAACATTAATAACATAATAAAAACAACATGTAATTTTGCTGCCAAACAAATTCAAGTGTAAATTATTATTAATTGACCGATTTAGAAAAAAGATAAGGGTTAGAACTATCAGAAAGGTAGTTTTTAATTTTATCTTTTTTAGAAATAAGAGGATTCGACAAAAGAAATATAATGAAGTAATTTTATGACAAAAGTATTGGTATATTTTATTACGAATTTTGAAAGTGAATATCTCAGAAACATTTGGATTTTTAAAATTCCTTAAAAATTGTTCACATTTAAATGATTAGAAGAATAGGCCTTTTGAAAAAATAATAAAAGAAAATACATTTATATTATTAAAATTACATTATTTTTAATTTTATACAGCCCTTTGAACCATAATTTAATATAATTTCTTCCAATTTAAATCCCGAATTTGACAACAGCAATTATTCACGTCTTATCAAAATAGAAATTAAAATGTTATTTTTTATTAAAGTAAAAATAGTAATTTCTTGGAAATTATAACTAATTTCATTATCTAAAAATCCATATATATTTAAACTTAGACTTTCTCAACGCAATATCTATCGTACAATTGTTTGAATTTTCGCAATATCTCATACAATTTTCCCAGTCCGATGTGACAAAGTTACTTGGAATTTGCAGTTTCTTATTCTAACACTCCAGACACTTTTAATACAAATTTACAAAGTCATCATTCAGTTTCCTGATGTTAATCGAAGTTCACACCGTAAATGGTACGTCTGTTAATACCATATTTTAAGCGTTGAGTCGGGAGTAGTTTCCATGTATATATCTTATATGTTTACTTGATCATGTAGTCCGACTAAAGCCAAAAAGATAAAAGTCTCTGAGTGTAATATCCTCTTTATTTCATTTTACTGTCGAGCGAACTTCGTCAAGTTTTGTTAACACCTAGTCTTGATTGGAAGCAGACTTTGAACAATCTTGGGAAAAAATACTGACATGAACCGACTGCGTCTTAATAGAATAATCAATTACAGTCACCTTATTGAGTATTAGGGCAAAATACAATAATAATAAAAATTACGTATTACTTTAATTACAAAAACTATATAAGATTATACTAGCATTTTATAAACATCATCGCTACATCTAAGAAATAAGAAACCGATGAAGAGTTGAAATAAATTTTCTGTAAGATTATATATAAATTATGAATAAATTATCAACAAAAGTGTTGACATTTTCAATTTTTTTCTTTTCGTTGATTATAATGATAATAAGTAATAATTTATTTAAATATAAATAAAATTTAATTATTATCAAAAATAACAATGAAAACTTATTTAAATTCATATGGTTCAATGTATGGATTGATGAATATGTAACGTAATATATATATACAGTACAAGTTTTGATTGTGTAATTAAATTTCTGTTCATGCTTATTTCATAGTGAAGTTTCAAGAAGTAACAGATTGAACGCCCTAAGAAAAAATATACTTTAGCTATCTTCGGCAAAATCTTATAAAATATATAACACGCTAATTTAGTTTATAAATATCTTTAGTGCTACTTTGTTTACTTTAGCGCCACTTTGGAGTAAAGTAAGTTTTATATTATATACTTTAGCGCTACTTTGGAGTAAAGTTAATTTATATTCAGTGTATAACATAATTAACACAACAAAATAATAATTGTTTGGAAGGAGGGATGGTATTCCTTAAAAAAGGCTTTTACAAAAAATATTCAGTTCTAGTTGGGATCTTTACTTAGAGAAATACAAATATCATTCATATAATGTACCAAATTTATTTTATCAAGAAATGTAAAATACTTTGTTCACAATTGGTATTAATTTTCATATTTATACCTATTCATGCCAAAAGATATTCTCCCTTTATTATTTTTCACGTTACATATATTTAACTATCACATTTATATTACTTGACTCATAGGTGGATTGAAAAAATGAATTATTTTGGACGTCATGGGAAAATCTTTCTAAATGCCGGGCTGCATCTTTTATGTTTTAACTTATATGTACGCGTGAATTTATTAGAGTAATTAATATTAAAGTATCATTACATCTAACACTCGGACTATATAAAAAAAATTTCAAAGGCACACTCTTATGATTAAATTATATCTAGTACTACTATTAAGAAAATTTTTAACAACGAAAGAGTGTAGCATCAAAGCATAAGTAAGGAATAGATAATTTCCAAACAGCTAATAGACATTGAATCAATCTTATTTATTAATTAATGAATCAATATTTACTTACATATGATGATAGCTAATTATACAGTGAATCACATAAATCACCTCAATTTTTTAATGTATTTTTAATGTATTTTAATGACACTGGTTTTGTATGAGTGCCTTTTCTTTTTAAGTTAGGTATATATTTAAATATATCTCGAATCTAAATTTTCTATATAAAATAACATTTTATATAGATTGCTTTTCCATTTCCTTTTAAGATAGATATATATTTAGATACATTTCGCATCTAAATTTTCCATTAAAAAAGCATTTTAAATAGACTGCTTTTCCAGTATAAAGCGACTCTTACAAATTAGTTTTCCAAACAATGGATGGAGTTATTTATAAAAATACTACAAGAAAAACGTATATTCTCAAGTAATCAAATGTAATGGAAGACCATAATTAGACCTTATTTGAAAACGTAAGGATAAAAGGTTTTGAAACCTATATTGCGCAAAGTAATACTTCAAAGAGCCATAATTTATAAATTTTTCCATTTATAAATTTTTTTAATAGTAAATCTAATCAGTATCTCATACTTTATATTCCTGACTCTATCGGATGTTGCCTACTGGATGTATGTTATTGTTACTGTACAATGTTAAACGAAAATGGCATATTCGACGAAATAAAATATTCTAATAGCCCTAAGCAAACGAATTCGTTTCCTTAAACAATACCTTATGATAATTAAATTGCTAATATCCAGTTGAGTAGATGGTTTCAAGTGAATAATACATATCTCATCTCTAGCTGATGCTAGGGACGATACTTATAATTTTTTTTATTGTCCTGTACGAAAATAAAGGAATTGTTTTTAACAAAGACAATTTGAAGTAGAAGGATGAGCGTGGACGGTCGGCCTTTATTACATTTAATGCAAGTTTGTGACTCGCATTAAATTTTGTATCGTGTACTAAATATCGCTTAGACTGATCACTGGTATGTATTTGATAATCAATCACGTTAATTTTTGTGTGTTTGGTAATCCAACGTTGGTTTTGTCCAAAGAAGCGATTCTAAGCTTCGAAATACTTCCTAACCTTTAATTCATAATGAACTTATCTATTCAGTTTCTCAGCCTTACCGATTTGTTTCAGATTATACATATTGTTGGGATAGTAACAAATTTATGCGTGGATTGTTTGAGATGTGTTTGCTTCCAATCCAGTTTCATTCATAATTATCCAACTTGCTTTTACATCGCATCACAACATCTTATATAATATTACAAGAAATTGAATTTTTCAAACCATCGACGTATTATGCTTTCATTAGCTACATCCATTCCAAATACTTTGTTGATACATTGAACTATCTGAGCTACTTTAGATCCACGATGAAAATCATATTCGAAAGTAATGCAAATTTTTGACTTGTCCATAGCTTTGAAATATATTGTGAGATATATCAAAATATGATCTAAAACAATTGCCTCCAGAAGAGTGACTTACTTACACAATAGAAAAAAAAGAAACAACTATGAAAGTGAGATTTTAGAGATATCAAGCATCAAACTTGACATTTGAGATTATCGGACATTTTACACTTAAATGATCTAATAATGATAAGGAGCAAAGGTATCTCATTATACTCGGACTTAAATTATTTTGTCATTGTATTCACGAATTTGGAATGTTTTTAATCATTTCATTCCATAATTTTACTGCACGTGAAATATGTTGAGAAATATTGATAGAAAGTGTTATTTGATTTATAAAAAAAGGTAGGGGGGAAATTGATAATATATACCATATTATTTTGAATATTCCATAGAAATAAAAATAATGTTAAGAGATATAAGTTACATTGTTATTTAACGTACTCACCCACACACGCACGCACGCACGCACGCACACGAGCACGCATAATTCTAGAATTAAACATATTATTTTAGTTATCTTTAAGTGTAATCCATAATTTGTTTATGCAATCGCCGATGTTGGTATTGAAATATTGGGCAACATTTTTCCAATATATTTTGTTTCTAAGCTATTGCATTGCCAATCTGTCTTAGACTCGGTATAATATCGTTGAGCAGTTGCATTAAAAACATATTGGTAAATAATTAAATGTTATTTATATTGCTCTTAAATCTCTGAATAAATAAACATAAAATATAATCCTGTAATCGCAAGTAACTGCATAATGTGTAAATTAATGAAGTCAATTTAACGCTTTCGGGTTACCGAGATAAAACCGCTATGACCAATGGGATTCTTTAAGTGATTTACACGGATGATCACGAAGGACGTCGTTAATTATTTACTATCCTCGTGATCAGATTCAACCATAAGCCATTCCTTCTTTGAAAACGCGAATTTGTGGGAAATGCTTTAATCCGGAAACTGGCTATTTTAAATGGATTTCATGGTTAAGTTAATTGTTCACTAATGATCATTACTCAATAACACTTGATACGTGAGAAGCTTATTGAGAAATATGCTTTATGGACCTCGTATTGTAGTTACTAGTAATGTTAAATTTTTAGAAATAAACTTATCTAATAATTTAAACATTTAAAAATTTTCTTCAATCATTTACGGCAAGTCAAAAACTGTATTTTCCTATTAATCATTTGGTTTTTATATAATTTGTCTTTATCAAACATATAAAATATTCTTGCGCTGTCACTATTTAACCTTTATTTAAATAACTACCCTGGTTTTTGAAATGTTTTCATTTCAGGCACGATGAAATATAATCCTCTGAATTTGAAAAGAAATTTACATACATTTATTTAAAATGTTGCACATTTATTTTAAATCACCAACCATTAGTCAAAACATAATATATGTTAATGTTAATAATTAATATGCGTCTTTGCGGTCTTCTAGTAATTAATTTCCCAAATTCCTCGAACAATTCTTAAAAGATAACGCGTTAAGATTGCTTGATCAGATACGTAGGATGGGACTTTCACTTTTTTTTCTTTTTATCCTATCGAGGATTGGAACATAATGGTTTATATGAGAAACCAGATCATATGCAGTACTTCAAAGAAATTCACCACACGGTTAATTTAATTATATATGGATTAATTTTATTTAACAATATAACAAACATGCTTCATCATGAATCGGCTTTAGAATTTATGGACAACTTAACCGATATTTGCCTAAACCTCATTGACACCCTGAAAACTCTCAAAGTCAAAAGATCGTGAGTAATACTGTTTGCGCATAAGTTCATTCGTGGATTCAGCGCTACTTGTGCTCGAGTCAAGAATCATTTAATGGAAATATAATAAAAGGGAAATTGTAGAGTTTACTTTATTACTTGTAGTGTTTATTGTAAAAATATTATTTATAACCATAAATATAGGTTTTTTTAGCTACAAAATGACGAAAAATGGAACAAATAATTTTGGTCTGTTCGTCTGAAAAGAAAATGTTAGGGCGCCTAAGGAAAGCTACCAACCCTTTCTGGAAAAAATTGCTGTCAAAGTTGTAATGGCACCGAAAAAAAATTTGCACTTTTTTGTCAAACATACTTCAAATATACTCATATATTGAATAAACTTGATTCCGTAATTTAGAAAAATCAAGAAAATGTTAAAACTTCGTAAAATATTTTCAACATCACGAAATATTATTAAAAAATTGTCAATGCTGAAGTGTTATTAAGTGTTATGAGACATCGCCAATCTTTGTAGCCATTGTTTGGCGATATTCACTTCAGTTAACTTAAATATTTCTAATACTGCAGGGCCATTAAATGGGAAACGCAGAGACAGTTTTCGGTTTGATAATGTGTCATGTCATCATTTATTTATATTTTGTTGATTTTTTGTTTTCTTGTTTTTTGGAAGTCATTTTACCAACGCTGAATATTTTATTGATTTCGACTATATCATCAACGCTTTCCTAATTCACATCAGCCCACTAGTTGCAGCTCGAAATACGAGACACTGCACGAAGAAAATTATAATAACCATAAAGAAATAAAATGACGTTTAACAAATATACTAAATATAAAAAATATACTAAATCAGTTTGAAGAAATTCAAACAAATATAGACGAACTGACTAACTAGACTCCGACTGGCTTCGATGAATTTAAAAATGTATATTGTGCACAAATCAGTTATGCATAGGATACAATCTATTGTATGAACATTAGATTCATTTTATCTATAAAATGAATCTAATGTTGCCCACATAAGCACAACATATCGCAGTAAAAATAAAATACATAATTCAAATAAGACGCGACGACACCGTAAATAACTGCCAAAATTTGAACTTGTAACCTTTGACGGCCCTTATGAAAAATAGATAGATTTTTGATACAAATTTTAAACGATTCATTCATGATCAACCGTGGCTCTCTGAAATAGAAAAATTCCAATATCTAAGGTCTAGTTTGACAAACGAGACGGTAGGTATAATTGAAGCATTAGAAGCATCCGAGGAAAATTATTTATGGATGGGAATTCCTGAAAGCCCATTTCGATAACAAACGCGCAATCATACAAAATCATGTATTTACATTACTCAAATTATCAACCATGATTAAAGAATCTGCTGTCGAATTAAGAAAGTTTCTAGATACGATTTTAACTCACATAAGATCCTTAAATAGAAATCATAAGGCGAATCATTGAGGAGTGAGGCTCATTATTAATATACATTCTCACATAAAAATCAATGAAAACACCCACAAGAATGGTAACAATTTATTCAAAGCATCAAAATGCCCAAAATATGCGATTTCACGAAATGTTTACAGGAACGCTGTCAAATATTAAGAATGACGGCCATAAGCGCAGTATATCAACTAAAAAAACAAAGCTGGTCATTCGCAAAGAAAATAAACATTGACAAATACACAAAAAAATTATCACTGTATTATTTGTAAAGAAAATCAAATAGATTGTGCACGCGTATAACTACGATATTCAACAAAACTCAACAAATTCAAAAATAGACCGAGAAACTCAAACATACAAGCACGTGTGCAGTAGTTAATGCACAGGTTTTATTATCGATGGCGTTAATTAATACAAAGGGAAGTAATGGTGAAATTATTGAAGCTCGAGTGGTGCTGGACAATGGATGGCAATCGCATTTTATCACGTAGCAACTGGTGGAACAATTAAAATTACCATTCCAAAATATAGATCTCCCGGTGGAAGGTTTAACTCAGCTAGAAACCCGTGTCAAACCTACAGTCAAAACTGAAATCTAATCAAAATTGAAAGTGTGATAGTAGAAACAGTGAAATAGAATTTTTAATCTTTTTGCGAATTTGTAACCATTTACTAAACAAAAATGTAAATAAAAGCGTTTTCAAAACACCTCACAATATATGCGCTGGAAATATCGAAAGTCCAGGACATAAAGTGCGATTGTGTAAAAAAAACTAACATCGATAATTTCTGGAAAACTAGGCAACGATGAAAATATATTGAAAAATGATGATTGTTTTGTAACGTTTAACTCACTACACAAAAGCCTATCAAAATTTTGGGAAATAGAGGAAGTAGAAAAAAGGATATTTTTATCTGAGGAAAGATATCAAGTAGAAGAACATTTTAAAATCACCACTCAACGAGATAATAGGTCATGGCGCTACATTGTTCATGTAACAGTAAATAAAACAAAATGAAGAAGGTACAAAAATTCTACGCATTATATAAGAAAATCAGGAAAAATCCAGATACACATGAAACGTGCCAATTCGCAGGATATTAAAGAATAACATTATTTCTTTCCATATTAACCCGTAATTAAAGAATCTAGCTCAACCACTAAAGTAAGATTCATGTATGACTCCTCATCAAAAACGCGCAAAGGAATTTCTTTGAACGATTGCATAAAAGTCGATGCTGTCGTTCAAAGTACAAGTTTGACATCATCCTCAGATTTTGGACGCATCAAATTTTTTATTAGATGACATCAAAAATATGTATAAACAAATTCTCCTCGACGAACGGGATATGTACTACCAGTCGATTTCATAGCGAGAAAATGAAAACGATAAGTTACAAATATTCACAATCCGATAGTCGTATTCGGCTGTGCATCGACAGCACATACGGCTAAACGCGTAATGAACCAATTAGCTGAAAATCAATGTCCAAGATTTCCAACAGTGAAATTCTGAAACACTAGGGTGTAGTGACAGGTTATACGGTGTAGTGACAGGAACAGATACTATCAAAGACACAAAAAACTTATCCGAGAAACTCATTAAGCTAAGGAATATGGGGGGACTTCCTCTTAGATAAACTCTGGACATCGAAGAACTCTGAGATTGTGGAAATTGTAGATAAAGAAATTGCTGATATCAATCTATTTACGGAGGATATATATCAAAAAGAAGCGTTAGGCATTCAACTGAACCGAATAAACAACAAAATCACATACATGGAGAAGGTTGAAACAAATTTAAAATTCATTAAACGTCACATCTTATCAAATATTACGCGGTTTTATGATCCAAATGGTCCGATAGGCCCGGTAATAGTTTGTATCAAATGGCTTATGCAAAAATTATGACAAAGAAACGCTGGATGGGATGATGATTTATCATTTCAAGACATACGGTGCCATTGAATGACGATTCAACAACAATTATCGATCCTAAATACAATACCATTTTCAAGGAAAGTTATAATTACGAATGCTTAGCGCGTTGAAATTCATGAATTCTGTGACGCTAGTGAAAAGGCATACGGCGATGAGATGCATATATGTGAGATCTATAGACAAAACAGAACACAACGCAATACAATTTTACAAATCTATTATGTTTCAAGTATCGAATTGCCCTACTAAAAACAATATAATTAGCTAAGTTGGAACTATTTGCGGCATCATTACTCTAACAACTCGTAAAAACAGTCTTATCTGCTCTTTGTCAAACAACTGACGAAGTCTTTTTGTGGTCTGATCCATCCATATATACGCAGCCATATATACTCAAAATGTTGGTTGCCACCGAGTTTCAGAAATTAGAGGCTCAAGAAACGATGCATTGGAGACATGTGCATCTCAGGAGATTATGGCAGACGTTCTTTCACCTGCACAACTACCGTTGGAATTTCAAAATAATAATATCTGGAAAATAAATCCAGAATGGCTACAAGAACAGGGTGAATGGCCAAAGATTATCGTAGAAGTAGTACTGGAGGTAAAATCGATAATTATGACTACCATTACAACCTCAGGTTCATTTTTAATTAAATACTCACTAATCAGTAAACTCTAACGCGTTCTGGCGTATATATTGCGATATAAAAACAGTACCATGAAAAACCAGCCTAAATTTGTTGGATACTTCGAAACGGAAGAGTTAGACTCGGCGCTAAATTTTATAGTAAAATGATCCAACGAAAATGTTTTAAGAACTAAATTAAACAATTATCACTACAGGGCTGCTTAGATCTAACAGTCAAATTCGGGAATTAAATTTAAGGCAAAGGCGGCAAATAAAAAAATTCAACATTTTTCTACTCTCGTTAAATTCGCAATTATCTTACCGCAGACACATCATATTACTGATTTTTATATACGCAAACAACAACTTGTAAAATTACATAGCGGAGCATAAGCAACTATGAATGCAGTGAGATTAAAATAATGGCATATTAGCTGTAAAAATGCAACAAAATCAATTATCAGAAAATGTATAACTTGTTTTAAGGCAAAACCGACTGACTGCAAGTACATTGTAGGCGATTTTGCGAGTAGTACAGTTAAACCATTTTCAAATGCTAGAATCGACTATTGTGGGCCATTTCATATTAAAGAAAAAAAAACATGGAAACCGGGGTAAAATAAAAGTTTATGCCTGCATATTTATATGTTTTGCAACTAAAGCGGTTTACATTGAATTGGTATCCAACTTTAGCACTGGCGTATTCATTGATAGTTTGGGTAAATTTTTTGCTAGATGTAGGTAAGCTTTGAATTGATATTCTAATAACGCAACCAATTACGTTGGTGCAAAAAATTAAATAGACAGCTTAAAAAAACTTAATACACCCAGATATTGATAGTAACAACATAATAAATCATGGGAGGCAGCCATATAAAATTATTCAAGGTTGATTTTGTACGAATAATAGGCAATATACTATTCACATACAAAGAATTAGGGACGTAAGTGGCTGAAATCGAGGCAATCTTTAATCCTAGATGCATAACTCCTTTATCCGAAGAGTCCAATGACCTTCAAGCTCTTCCAACCGCATAATTCCTCATAGGAAATACGTTCACAAGCATTCCCGATTCAAATTTGACAGTTCACGCAATTAATCGCTGGCAACACATTCAGTACATCAAACAACACTTTTGGAAAGGATGTTACAAGAAGTACGTGATCCAACTGATGGTCCGGAACAAATGGTAGGGTAAAACGTATAATCAAGTAAGTAGTATGCAAGTTTTTCTGAAAGAAAACAACGAACCACCTTTACATTGGCCACTTCGTACATCCCGGAGAAGATGGCGAAGTTCGTGTTGTCACCATCAAGACACATTCAGGACTTTATAAATGATATAATATCACGAATCGATCCTTTACCGATAACTTATGATTAATAAATCTTAAATGGTATTAATACATATTAATTAATATATATTCAGAAAATGATTGCAGAATATGTATTAATTTAAGTAACAAAATTCAACTTTATATTTGGTAATTCATTTATTAACGTGGCTCGTTCAAGGCCGGGGGTATGTTAAAAATTATATTCTATAAAATATTTCAAATATATAACACGTCCCTTCCACACGTTAAACTCCCTCTGTAAACTGTATTTATAAAGAATTAAGAAAACCCTAAAGCGCCTCATATCTATATAGACCGAAAGGCTATTATAAACATGCATCGTCTTAAATTATGTAATGTCTTCGCTAGTTTTGCCGTTCATTAGATTCAACAAAAAGGATTAAAAAGGAATCAAGCATCCCGAAAGCGGGCCAAGTAGCTGCCACCACGATATTTTAAGAATGTTTAGGCAATAAAATAATTTAATTTTAAGCACCGATGTTTTTTTAAGCTAACAAAATTTTTAAACGACATTTCTATCTGGTCAGTCAAACAGTTAACACCATTTTAATAAACATCACATATTCAAAATTTGTGTCAAATAACTAATTTTTTTGTGAGCGTCTTAATAAGTCGCTAGTGTTGTATCAGTCTAACAATAATTAGATATTATTAATTTGCCTATACAACTCTAGTTTTCCAAGAAAAATTAAAAAACGTTTTACTTTTTTAGTAAATATAATGTACCTGCATATAAAGAAAACAATGGATATTTTCGATTTATCGTGATATATTTAAAATATACATCAGAGAGTTAAAATTTCTCCGCCCTACGACTAACGGCCAGGGGTTGAGTGCAAGGCCAAGAGGGAGCTGGCGAAGGAATGGGGGAGAAGTGAAACTTAGTCAGCATGGGAGTTAAACTAATCAAATTATTTCTTTGTAACAAAAGAACATATTTGTATTAAAAATAGCAGTAATGTTTTGGAAATGCATTACAATATCTAGACACCGCTGGTTGTAAATTTTGTTGCGTTATTTATTTCCTAGATACTAATGATGACACCGTGTTTGCTTTATATAAATTTTGTAGGTTTTCCAAAAAACATGAATACTAGAAACTTTTAAACGGTACGCTACAGGAAAATAATATACATTCTCTGGCGTTTGTTGACTTTGAAGGAAATTTTTTTACACAATGACAAATTTACAAGAGAATTTTTTTTACACAATGAGTAAACAAGGAACTGATGACCAAAAAATGAATGACCAAAGATGAATACATTATTCAATTAGTGATTCATACAGAATAACAGTCAACCCATGCGAATATGTCAATTATAATCATATACAGAAATAAGTCTGTGTTTTTAAGTCTCGAAATGGTGAGTTACATCTCCACACCTAAAATGTTAACTAGTGAAAGCACATAGAAACTGAGCATACAAAATTAAAAACAGACGTTTTTGTTGAATCCCGTACGTAATTGAAATCATATTCATTTTGTTCAGTACACAAAAACTCTTCAGAAATATGTGTCAATAATACATAATTAGGTTAAATAATTTTTCAAACAAAATTGCTACGATTTAAGAGATAATATCCATTTAATACGCAAATCCTAAAAGGATAATTTATAACTATTTAGTGAACGAATTACCAATATGGTTAAGTTAGAATCAAACAAAAGTTATTTAAGACGTGTTTGTTTTGAAGTTATTCCCAGAGAAAAAATCTTTAGGTTTTCTCTATAGCAAAAACATAATAGAATTTGCATACAAAACTACTGGCGAATGAATTATCTAACAGCAGTCATTTTGTTTTCTAGATATATTTACAGGTTGTCTCTCTTTTATTGAATATACTGAAGCTTTTCCTTTTTATTTATATTATTCTATTCGTCATTATGTGTATTACATTACTAAATACTGGACATCACACACACACACACATACACACATAATGAAATCGAATAACACTCGAATTTATCCATTACGTGATGTTTATGTGAATGCTATCCTTTTAATAACATTCATTTGCCCTACTACTATTAAACGGGACTCCCCTTTATTAGTGATTTTCACTCAGTAGGCTCTATATACATCTAGTTATATTTGGAGAAAATCGTTATCACCTAACTTATTTAACTCGAGTCAGCCGCTATTAAACACAACATTTTCGGTTTAGTGGCACTTTCACAAACTGAATTTTCCAAGCAATATATGGAGCAGGCCGCAACTATAATCAGTTATTAATAAAGAGTCATTGTGATCGCCAACTTGACTAACCAGTGTCCGTGATTTAATCTTACTAGCTCGAAGTCATTTAACGGACCTTTATGTTAGATAACACTTAAGGTTTATTATATCATGAAATTATATATATATATATATATATATATATATATATATATATATATTTACGACATATCTACTCAACAAACATTATGCACGAATGTTATATTTAAGGTGGCTATGTGTTACGGCCATGTGGTTTTTTTACGAAGAACATCTTAACAATTCTTTTAGTTTCCAAAGATGAAATTGACGAAAATATAAATGAATATTACTTAATATTTTAGAGTATTAAACAAATAAACATAATGACAGTTTAGTTCCATTTTTTAACGTTCAAATATTTATGGAAGTGTATGTTTTTCTTAAAATAAAAGAAATGATTTCAACGTAAATTATGAATAATTTTCACGGATACTATTTTATTTGTAAACATCTAAAAGTATCTTGACATTTAGAAAAGTATTTATATTTGTAATGTAATATACATTTAAAAGTTTTTAGTTAAAAGTTTAAAGATTTAAATATAAACTAAATATACATTTTCAAGATTTAAGATTTCTTGGATTTCCTAATAATAATTTGAGAAATGTGTAAGGGAACGCAGAGCGAACCAGTTAAGGGTTTTAAAGAAATGTTTGCATAACATCCCGTCATGATACAAAATAATAAAAATCTATGGAATAATTTCTATAAAGTTTAAATTATTTTTATTTGACTATAATATATTTTTAGTGAAAAAATCTCCTTGAAAATATTTTGAATTCGTTTGATTTCATTCTCTTTAGCTGCATTCAAAAATAACTTTGCGTTTACATTTTCATATCACAAAATTTACAGTATTTTTTAAATACTCCAGAATACTAGACAATAGTAAGTAACACTCAATTTATTTCAGAGTTAGAAATTAAGTTTTTCTTAAGAATTTCTCACACAATTACTAAAAGCAACCCATGATGATCTTTCAAATAACTGCATTATGTAAAGGGTTTGTAACATATAAAAATTATAAATGTTGCATTATAAATGTTTCGTTACTGTTTTTTTAGAATAATATATTTAAATATCATGCTAACATACAATACATCCGTTAAAACGTTTTGGGCTGGTAAAATAAAAAAAAAAGGTTTTTCACGACTCACGTGCGCGAACGCGGCGAAATCTTATTGATAATTTATTATAAGTGACATCATTATCACTCTTTGCTCGGAAAAATTAGTTTGTTAAATTGTATTTATATCGGTATTACGGCAATTTTATTAGCGATGAATTCCCTAGCAATCGAATGGAATTGCCTGGCAATCGAATTGTTTGCCTAGGCATTAATAATTATTTTTAAGCGATACTTGATTATATATTTTTTACAATTAATTGGTCCAGATTTTTTATATACGAGTAGATATTTGCAGTTTATGCGTAAAGAAGTGCTTATGAATGTTTTTAATTATATTTATTTTAATAACAAGCCTAAATACTATTTATGTGTCGTAAAGAATAATATCTATACTTCTGGATATTTTGTATAAAAATAAGTTTATGACTGATATTTTCAACTTTTTTTATATGATATAACTAAGTAAAATTTGTTCATATAATGTTTATATAGTATACCAGTGACATTCCTTAACAAAGGACAGTCAATTTGAATTTCTATATTGGGGCTATAAAGATAATTTCACAGAAATACGAATATAATAGGCTTATATATTTATTGCGAAATATGCGAATCAGAATTTCGCTCAATTATAGTTTTTTTGTTTTTAGTCTAGTTCTAAACATGGATAACGAAATCTAGAAATTTAATTAACACACTGCAATATTATGCATAAATTTTTTTATTTCAAGAAAACATTATTTTTAACTTAATTTAAGAATTCGTCAATTTTAATAATGATACACTCGTGACAAAAAAACATTTAGGAAATTATAGTCACTCGACACATTAATAGTAACTACATCGAGTAAAGGTAAATTAAGACGGTGTTCATTTTATTTTTCCGTGAATTTAATATTTAAAATTTCACGTGGAATTCGCTTTACAGTTATTTTACATGAAGACACAAAAGTTTATGAAGTTATCTCAATATAAAATATTTCTTCAAATAATTTCATTTTAGTTTACAATATGTATATATATATATATATATATATATATATATATACATATACACATATTTATACATATATATGTATATATACATACACACACATATATATATATATATATATATATATATATATATATATATTACATATCTTTGATTTTGTGATGTAAATTGTCAATCAAATAGTAATCCTAATTATCAAAAAACCAGTAAAGTAAAAGTATAACTCGAACTGCAAGGGTTCTGTAAACACTTAGGTTCATGTACATATATAAGGTTATATAATATTTCTATTAAACTATTTACGGTTATTATTACTATTTTAGAAGGTGTCCATATATTGCCTAACATACCTATCACAGCCATAAAAATATTATAACTTTCTAGATTCTCCTCGTCATAAATCTTAATTCCTTCATATGCCCTTTCTAAATTTAAATTATTTCAGTAATTTGATGTTATCGCTATTGAAATTTGCAGAAATTAATATAATTTATCACTGCGTAAAATTTAAACATTCTACGTCAACCAATTTCCGAAAAAGGGCAGATATGGAAATGATCTTTCTTTTTATGAAATTCAACGCTAAAAATCAATGCCATATCGTTGAGGCAAGTTGGCGTTGAGTCTCTACGACAGAACGTTACAGGTACTAGTTACAGAATGAGCTGTATTATAATAACCATTAATAGCAACAGTTATACTCTGTAATTATTGGTATTTTCTTATTATGAGGAAAAATGAACTTCACTGTCAGTTTCCGTTAAAATATTGTTAATAACTTTATTTTTCCAAATTAGGACGAAAACAATTTAAATAGACAATCAAACTGTAAGTATTCTTCCTCTTGAAAAGTGTGATTACATATGGTTATTTACAATTTTGTATTCACACGAGTTGATATTTGTTTTGGCTTCTTCAAAACAAACAAATAATCTAGACGTTATTCCTATTAATCGTTTATAGCTATATATATATAGATTTCAAAAATTCATTGCGAGAATTGGAAAGCGAAAAGGATACAACATCTAGCTAATAATGCAAACTCTAAAAATTAAGTGTAACTATAAACAGTATCAAATGATCAACACGTTATAAAGAAAGTCAATTGCGGCTAGAACTCGCGCTCCGAGAATTTCGTACCGATATATCATTTAACCGTGAAGCTTATTACCTAGTTATTTTGAAAATAATAATTTACTTCGTCACGTAGACACGCATAGAATTAAAAATTAATGATTCTTAGATCTATCTTAACTATTATACTTCCCTTCGTGCCGTCATTTCTATTTTCTATGTAAACGGAAACTACCCTTAATAATTATCATGAATCACCATCAAAATTCGAGATAATTGACAGTCTGCATCTTTTTATTGCTTTGGAAGAGCTTTAATTTTTGCACGATTTTAATGCTATGTTTCCCGATATTTGATAATAATTTTTAACATAATATCTCTTCCATTCGAAGAAACCCTTATCAGATCCCATTTTATAGCAAAAGAGGTATAGAACTATGTGTTTCACCATTACTGCTGCTTATTTTTTTTCAAATTAAGGGCACAATGATTTACGAATAAAAGCTTCAAATTGATAAAGAACCAGCTTTATTAAAGAAAAATTGACTAACGCAAAATCAAAACTTATATTATTGATATAGATAGTGGAAAAGTATGCAAACTACTTACGAAGGAAGACAATATTCGAAAGTTTATCGTATTTCAATGGCTATGAAATATTTATTCTAATATATAATTTAAAAAATATACTATGTAAGTATTTTCAAACTTTGCCACATTTAAAAAATATTTATTGATTCCATGAAATTTGTAATGGCAACATCTGAGCTTTAATGTTAAATGACGTGTGAGTCGTATCATCAATCTCATCACAGCATTGAATATCTAATCATGGATAGCTCCGAGTGAGTCGCAATATCATCTAAATTGAAGACTACCGATTCTCACAACGTAATCGATCCTGGACAAAGATCGTGAAAAATGTAATTTAAAGTTGTGAGAAGGTTTGGTTTCGTAGACTTTTTCGTATGCAGACAATATCTTAACAGTAATATCCATCAGCTGTAATACTTTGATCACTTTCGTCAATGTGCGTATTATCTTTTGGTCTCTTTTCAGATCGTAACCTCAATTTTTCATAATTTGGCTGAAATAATCTTTTGTAAATCGAGACCAAAGTAGTAATGTGTTTTGTTTAAATTAACTGATTATAAATATATTTATTTAACCGAAATATATATGTTTCGTTAAAAGTGTATGTGTTCGACGTTCCAACAAAGTTTGACGCTAAAAATTGTAGCACAATTTTCCATCTCTGAAAAAAAAATTTTCGAGTTTCGGAAGGATATTTCAATTTTTTTTCAATCGGATTCTCATTACATTGTTTATTTTGACCCATGGAAATAAAAATTTCAAAACAACATCACGTATTGTTTTGTCTTTTATATTTATAACATATCTCCATGAAAGCATTCCTTTTTTTAAATTTGCCACTCTTTGACGAAGCATTTTTCTTATATATAATAAATAAAAGGTTGTTAAATTATAAAGCCACACATTACTCTGCTTTTCACGATAAATAAACTTCATTCATATTTTACCCATTTATGGTTATTTTCGAATCCTTGATGGATTCGAAAATAATCATAAATGGATAAAATATGCGTTTAATATTTTCGAATGAGTGTGATAAATATAAACAGATTGGCAATATTTGCTAGTTAATTCGTGTGAAATATTACGGAAAATCTTTGTTATATATTTGCAATCACGTTGTACTGCAGTTTACTTGATCCATACATCAAACCGTGTTTAGTAACATTGATTTATAAAAGTCGTTTTTAATTATTTAGGAAATTATGTATTTATTAGCTATAGGTTTTGTAATTAATTCAAATAAATTTGGCGTTAACTATTGATTTTAGGGTTTCGTAGACAGACAAAAAACCCTTATTGTAACTTCGTCACAACTACCTGTTCATCAGTTACAACCATATAATATACAGTTATAAACCAGTGCATTGACAGCAGCAGTAAATTGGACATCATACCACTTATCAGAAAACAAATAAATATACAATTTACTTTATTACATACCCACTTTTATCAACATGCCGTAAAATATTCATTATACTTAATTCAATTTATTTAATAAAAGACGCACTTGACGCTAAATTTCCTCTCTATTATTTATACGAAATATAAGTAGCCATTAAGGGGATGTTGACACAGGCACAAATGGCGCGCGAGCCCGCAAGAAGTTTATGCGCAAATAATATTATTTCCGGTTCGTTGGCCTTAATACCTTTTAGCGTAGTATCGTCGAGACCTAAGTAACTTCAGTTGAATTCTGGAGGATATTCTTTTGTTATGTCATAAAAAAGAAAGAAATATTTAATTATTTCATTGGAAGACGAATTTCTCACAATATTAATAAAATTTTAAATATAACGCATAATTTTGCTACGTGAAAAATCGATGTACTAAGTATTATTGTTTGACTGCCTTTGAAAAAGAATTGCCTGAAGGTTTAAAATTTTTTTTCTTCTAAAAGTAATAGGACTTAATGAACCCAATTTATTGAAATGATTTTGAGACAAAAAATTAGAAAATGTTATTTAACTTTGCAAGTAACAGTTGAATTATTTGGAAACATTTGGATTTTTTACATTTCCTCTTACATTGAAAATTATGAGGAAAACAAGCCTTGTGAAGAAATGTGGTCATGAGGATACACCTCTATTATTAAAATTATGTCATTTTTAATTTTATATGGCTTTTTGAACACTAATTTCACGTTACTTTTTTGAAACTTGATTTTCAAATATTGACTACAGTAATTTATTATTTTCGTATTGCAGCGAATATAATCTTCATATTTCAGAGTCCTTAACTAATTTTACAGATAAATCAATAACCCAAAAAATATTTATACACAAATATTTCTTATCACTATACCTAGCATTCCATATCACAATTGTTTTCTATAATGCATGGAATTTTTTCAGTCGGATTTTGAAAAACTACATGGAATTAGCAGTTTATTATTCTATTACTGTGGAGCTTTTACACACGATTTTAAAAAGTCATAGATTCTGTTCAGTATTGTGATGCCAATCAAAGTTTCAAATATATTTTAACCACTGAGTTTGCAATTGTTAAATATTAACGGAAAAATAATTCACCTATGCTTCGTAAATATTTAATTCATCGTTTAGTTTAAATAGAGTAAAAATGATAGAATTAAAAATGATATAGGTGTGTAAATATGACATATTGCTCTCGAGCGAGCTTCGTCAAGTTTTGGTAACACCAAGTTTTGACTGAAAGTATAATATACGTTGTCTTGGAGAAAAAGACTAACATGAGCCGATTTGATCTGTTTAGAAGAATCAATTAGAATTATTTTATTAAGTATTAAAACTAATATATTGTAATAATAATAAAGTGATCGGAAACATTTTAATGTAAATTTTCGTAACGTCATCATGATAACTGGGAAATGGAAAATTGACAATTTCAGTTATATTGAGTCAGTTTCATGCAAGTTATAAATATATATAAAAAGTACTGATAATTATGGACTATTGTTTTAATTGATTACAATGATGATAAGTCGTCGCTATAGTGCGTTGGGTTCATCACAAGGCATACGACCTTTGGCGGTGCGGCGCACCTCGGGGACCCGGGTTCGATTCCTGACCGATCGCCGGCGAGGTTGGACTGGTGTTTTGGTAGACTGTAAGTGCTAGCTATCGCAGCAATAAGTTCGCCATATGTATTCATTAGATACATTAAAGTTGATATATAAATAAATTAGTAATCACCTTCTGATTCCTTTTGACCACAGTTCTAGGAGACTAAATGTGATAGTAAATGCTATGAAAGCATAATTTTCTTCATATGGTTAAATATATTTTTTGAATATATAATACCATTTCTTGCCATGCTTATTTTCATAGTAAAATGTTTAAAACTAAAAGGTTTAACACTCAGGGAAAAATAATTAATTTAGCTAGCAGCGACCATATCATCTTTTAAAATATGTAACACGGTTGATCAGTTTATATATTTCATTGTCGCTAGTTCAAGCCAAAGTAAACTTATATTCTGTATAAAGAAAAAAAATTAAAACAAAAAAATAATAATTAGGAGCTTTTTAAAAAGGCCTTTTCAAAAAAAATACTTTTTCAGTTACGGTAGGAATCTTTATTAAAATAAATTTAAAAAGATTTTCACCCAATATGACCAAATTTATTATATAGAAAAATTGAAAATATTTTGCTCAAAATTCATGCTAATTTTAATATTTGTAAGTCTATATACCCACATATGTCTGTACGTATATGTATATACGAGTATATGTGAAAATATTAAAATCTCAAATATTATCAATAATGCTGTTCAAAAAATTAGTTCACGTTAGATGATTGTACTATACATATTTTAACTAATTACAAGAATATTACTTGAAAAATAGGTGTATTGAATAAATAAATCACTTTCTTCTTCAGTAGAAACGACGTCGAAATATGTTAAAAACAAATGATTTTGTATCCCAAATTACCATAATGTGAATGAAAATGCTTAACATTTCAGTAAGAAAAAGCGCCCCATGCTTTTATACTCAAATATTACATTCAACAACAAACATAGTTTATACTAAAGATATTACAGAGTAGACAAGGAAAACAGGTTCGATATTTATTTTTTGCTTTTTAGTGTAGTATTCTGTAAAAGCGTGTTACTTCTTAGTTTCCAAATTATTAATTTAATTTTACTCTTTTTAGTCTTATATTGAATGGAAAATATTTCTTGCTTTATATTTTATTTAGAACTACTTTTACAAATATTAACACTTTCTTAAAAAGATTTCAACAGACTTCGAATTAGCAGAGCAACATATATGCTTAAGTTGAGGTGTCTCTTTTTGATTCTGCTTATGTGGACGACTGAGCTCGTATTCTCTACATCTATGCCAATGCATCATTATTGCAAGACTATTTTCGCTAAGCTCGGAACAATCCAATTCCTTGATCTGACTTCCGGTTATATTTTATTGAATCAGTCCGATGGTACAATTTTATTATGTAATCAACAGAACTACGCACAACTGTAAAATTTCATGATGGTACAACAATTTGAAACACAACCACAGTTAGAATTCGTTGTTGCGTTGCCGAGCTCAGGGTCTAAATTCAGGTTCTATTTTATTGAATCAGTCCGATTGCACCATTTAATTTGTTTTATCGTCAGAAATATACACAACTGCCAAATTTCATATCGATATAACAATTAGAAACCCAAATACGGCTAGGATACGTTGATTCATTATAGAGTTCCATGTCTTAATTCCAGTTCTTTTTCATTTAATCAGTCTCATAATACTTTTATTGTATTAACATCTGAACTACATACAACTACCAATTTCCATGATCATGCAACAGTTGGAAGCCCAAACATGGCTAGAATAAGTCCGATGGTAACATTTTATTGTATTGTCATTAGAACTACACACAACTGCCAAGTTCGGTGATGATACAAGAGTTAGAAGTGCATGAAATTTAGTTTCGTAAATCCTATTACGTAGTTAGTTACAAGTCGACTTAAGAAAAACATTTTAATCATAGACAATGCTTTTATATTTGCATAAATTTATTATATTTTTGAATGTATGCGAAAATTTATTACTACAATCATTTATATCAAATTTATTTACATAGCACCATATATATATATATAATGCTCAGAATACGAAAAACTAATTTTAAAAGGCATAGTTCTGTGCTTAAGTGACATCATGAATGTTAATTTGATAATTTTTAACGAAATAAAAATGTAACATCTAATTAAATGTTATAAATAGATAACTTCCAAATCACTTGTACATATTGCATCAATATTATTTAACAATTTTACCTTATATCATTAGACCAATCATAACTTACATACAACGGTAACTTGTCGTATATCGAAACAAATTTTATGTAGCGTTAATATTAATTTTTGAACACTATTTATCTCATAAACAAGATCAAATCTTATGCTATCGTAAAATATGTTTATAGCCGTAAACCCTAAAATATAGTAAATCCACTGCAGTTACACCTGCTCGTAATAATTGAAATATTTCATTTTATTTATATATCTATATAAAAGTAATATGTTTGATTTACTTGCATAAAAGGGGTCATTTTAATTTCCTCCACCGTCTTCATAACAATTAACAGTCGGAACTCTTATCACTTCGGATTACCATCAGTTCGACTTCGGGGAATCTATTATCATTTCGAATTATCATGATACCATAATGCAAAAAGAAAAGTCATTTAAGCGGCTCACGAATTATTTTTTTGTTGAAGAATTACTTTCAAAAAAGATCGTAATATTTAATGAAAATGACCTCCGTTATCAAAATGACTTCCCACTTTAACCTCGAATTTATATAGTTAAAAACAATGATACAAACATTTTTTGAGATGTCATTAAAGCATTCAGATGCAAATTAAACCAGGTATAAAAGAAATACATATACTCGTAAACTCGACTGGGTTCTTACTGATATATGTTATCTTCGACGAAATAAAATATTATAACGGCCTTGAGCGAAAGAGCTTTTTTCAATTTCCTTAAACTACTACTATTAATACTTACTATTACTATTACTTACTATTACTAAACTACTACTATTAATACTTACTATTAATACTATTTACTATTAATACTTGAATTGGTAATATCCAGTTTAGATTTTATCATAAACTTAAGGCCATCCAAAGTAAATGAGCTATGCTCTAGTGAGTGATGTGATTCGGTTTATTGGCCCGTAACAATAACACTTTTGAAATAAAGAAGCATTTCAAAGTAATGTTATAAAGAAAGTGTGCAGGTTTTTTCTTTTAAATATAGCCTAAGGTGGCAAGTTAAGCAAGTTTTAAAGAGTTGAAGTAGATTATTCTTCGATTGGTATATAGGTACATACATTTTACCGTAGATAATAAACAATAAAACCAAACAAGAGATTAAGCAATTGCAGAATGATTACGCATACTTTACAATCAGGCCTCCTTAATACAATTATATTACATTTATCTCACAATAAATAAGAAAGCCACTAATGAGTTTTAGATTTCAAAAATCATATAATCTGACAGTTCAATTGCAGTAAACACAGATCTTCGTGGTTTAGTTGCAATCAACGAGAAATTCATTTTTTTATTGAGGTGTAGGCACACTTCAGCAATGTAACAAATTTTGATATTATTCGTTACGTTACGATTAATTCGTTACGTTCGTTTATAACACGGTAAAAGTATATACTTTTATTTTACATGAACATTTACGTATTCTGTGTTCATCATATCTAAAGTAATTCTATCAATATACCTTTTAAAAACTTAAATTTAAAGTCCATGGTTGAATTGTTGGAACTTTGGAAAGCTTATTTTTAGTAGAAATGAATTAGAATATGTACAAAATTTAGGATGTGGTTAGACTAATAAATGTTAATCTTCATGCATTGATCAAGCAAAATATTCCCCATTGTAAGTATTCCTATTGTAGTAGTAACTTATCTGTGAAAAATAAATCTGGAAAAATTGTTTTTCTCTAAGAGAATATTTCAAAAGTAAAATCAAGCAAATAATAAAATCAATACCACATATTCTGGCACAGAGCTACGATGTAAAACCTATAATTCATTTAATACAACAGGCGAAATAAATAATAGAAAGCAGGCCATACAGAAATCAATGCATACAAATTTTAATAAAAAAAAAGTTTGGAATAAATTGTTTCAGAGGTACAATGCAAAAATATTACTTTTTTTGGGAAGTATACAGGTATTTTGCAGCAAAAGTTACTTCTCAATATAATATGTAATCGTTAATGTGTTTGTTTTAGAAAGAGTTCAAAATGTGGATGATGAAAATGTAAAAAAAAATTTTCTAGAAAAATTATTTTTTTTACGATATTTTTAGCTCGTTATACGTCATATCTTGGGATATTTTTTACATTTTTATTAATTATTTGTGCATACAAATTGCCAAAAAAATTCCAAAAAAATTAACACATTTTCTTCTTCCTAACTCATTCTTTATTCGCTTCATAAAGTAGGCTTAGATTCATACTAGAAGAGTGTGAACGAATCTGAAATGTCATTTAAATTTTACAGATTAAACATAGTCATTAAATGTATGACGATACACGCGCGAAAGGCATTAAATTTGCATACTATACTCTCGTAAATAATATTACTTCCAGTCTATTGAACTTGAGAGCTTTCGAGCAAAGGGTAGTTGAAGTCCAGTCCGCCGCTAGTCAACACATGCAGTCTCTTTCCGTTAATATCATCTGGATATTTACATTGTATATAATAAAATAAATCGATAGAAATATTCGCATTAACATTTAATTAATGTGAATCAAATGATAAATGATGCGTTTTGATGAAAATTATATTTTAAACCTAAGTTTTGAAGCAATCTTTAGGACTGATTCAAGTTCTTGTATTAAGTTTAGATGTAATACCGGAGGTTGTATAGTCTTCTTTATTTGTTCATTAGTAATATTTAATTGAGTTCTACCCCTGCATATATGTGTGTGTATATATATATATATATATATAGGTGGATGTTGATATATGTATTTTGATGAGAGACTTATCTGACACGGCACTTTTCGACAAATATGAAATTTCTTGCTTTCTGTAATATAAGGCATTTGTATTTGTGTTTTACATTCACTTATTACTTCGTTCTTTACACATATGTAACAGTTTAACTTGTCATAAGGTATAAGGTATTAAGGTAACTTTTGGCTCGATCTCTTTACGTATCATACTTGTGATTATGCTCTTTTCATAACAGTTTTATTCGTAGTTTTGTTATATGATTGGTGAAACAGAATATACAGATACAGGTACAAAATCATAATTAATTTAAATGCAGAGGTTTGGCTTTTCATTTTTCAGTGGAATAATAATGACGTTTCATGACAAACACGGATTAACGATATTTCTATTGCAACAGAGGAAATACTAGTATGTAATTGCCAAAGATCCGCTT
Organism: Druceiella hillmani; assembly: GCA_039881145.1. Taxonomy (NCBI): domain Eukaryota; kingdom Metazoa; phylum Arthropoda; class Insecta; order Lepidoptera; family Hepialidae; genus Druceiella; species Druceiella hillmani. The sequence goes on along the minus strand of JAYKKI010000001.1, from coordinate 103,440,892 downwards.
GCAGAGCAATTGTCTGCCTTTGTCCTTGCGTCCACGGGCTTGGCCCAATTCCGAACTGTTATCCCGTCTTTATATTCGTCTCACGTATACAGTCTAGTTATTTATCATGCATACGTGACCCGACCGAAGTCATTTTATTGGGCTAATATATTTCAAAACGACATACTTGTAAACTTTCACATTACAGTAAGACACGTTGATTTTCTAATATATTTTAGTATTGAAAAAATTAAACTTAAAAAAATAAAAATTGAAAAAATTTTCTTGTCGAACTTTGATCGTGGTTGGTCATAATATCATGATTAAATAAATAATCTTGAATAAATTTACCAAAAAAAATTAAGTTAAATAAATCAGGGAATTTTATTGATCACTATGAAGAGACCAAAACTTAATAGGCAGCACTCAGTCATATATTATAAATGTTCATTGGAAATAAATTTCAGTAATTCTGGAAAATAAAAATATCAATAATTATTTATTGACATTTTTAAAAAAGACTCCTTCATCATTCACAATTTTCTTTATTATATATGCTTTGGATTCTGTTGCAACATGACTTCCATGTGAATCAATTATATGGCCATTAAAGCATACCATCATGAAGGGTTTTAAGATTTGTAAATTTACACACGTTCATATGCCTCTGAAATAAACAATAGGGATTTTTCACTCTATTAACATAAGTTCAATCAAATTGCATCTTCTGGCAAATCCATGTTACCAAAAAATACATTTGGAACAATTAAGATAAGATCAGACATTTGTCTTCTGTCTTATATGATCCATCCCTAAATATCTGAACACAAATTTTCCATTGCGGTTCTCATATGGTTTTCCAAGATTCTTTTACTCATCTGAAATAATTGGACCTTTTGTTCAATTCACTGCTTTGCGTTAAGTGAATAATGAGAGCTGTATTACGATAATTGCAATCGCTACATAATATTATTTGTTTTTACATTTATTAAAACTGATCTTGAGCGTGTAATTCATTAGTAAGTGTATGTATTACCTTTAGTTTGCGACCCACATTCGTAGTGAAATCTTTAGGATTTGTGGATAGACCATAACAATTCTTATACGCTTATCTTAGTTTATTCTACTCTCTCTATCAATTAAGCAACAGCTGTATATTAGTATTAATCTAGTCCATTGCCGGCAGTATTCTCGTAAGTCTTGAATAAACTCTAACTATACAAAATTTTGTAATCCCCCTTTGTATTATAACTCTGAATATATGTCCTATGCATGTAGTTGGGGGTTTTGCATTAATTTAAACACATAATATAAACATAGGCACAAAGATTGTGCCGATGAGGATTGAGTATATCTGCCGATAAGAATCGGATTTATGGCTCATAAATTTATATTACCATTTTTACTAAAAATAAAAAATGTGTTAATAATACAATTAAAGATTTATTTCAACCAATTTCTATGTTTATTTCCTATTCATAGATTAAAAACAAAATTTAAGTTTACAAACTATCAGTTTACGTAACTTTGCATTATTAACATACATAAAATTTGGATAGTAGTTTCGTAAATATTTGAAAACACTCCTATCAAAATGCAATAAAATTTTGAAGACCTAATAAACATGAAAACTTAACGGCAAACTTGCGAGTCTGGCCCATTTTATTACGAAGATAATGCCGTCTCAGGCGAAATAATAGTCATGGGATGCACCTTTCTTGACAAGGGGTCAATAGTTGATCGAAAACAAAGCATAGTGCCTTTACCTACTTACGTCATATCCTTTAGATATATGACGCATTTGTGTGACTAAAAAACTGAATATTTATATCAACCTGCTTTCTTATCATAATTCAACGGGCAGTGGAGAATAGGTATTAATTTCATAACTTACTAGTTGTCGATTAAACTACTTACATCATTATATAATTCACCTTTTTATATGGCCCCTACGACCAATTATTGCAATAATTCTGAATCTAGTTTTGAAATACAAGAGCTCGACTATTAAAAAAGGGTCAATCATTTAGGGTTTATTTAGTTACATAAAAACACAGTTGCACCTGAACACGTGGAAATTGACAACGATGTAAAACAACAACAAAGTGTTTATTTATAAACAATAATTAATTTTGTTTAATCACCACTATTTGGTATTGCGCGTAACTTTTACAAATCATTTAAAAAAAAAGGATGAAAAACGAGTTGGCTCGAGTTCGAAAGATTCTGGACCTATATAAGGTTGTATACAGTTTGACACAATTGTATACAGTTTGACACAATTTAATATCGTTTAACACTAATACTGTTTGACTTAAATTAAGCAAGGAGTAATGCGATTCATACTTAAATGGGTGTCTGGCTGAAAACAACTTATTTTAAATTTACGGATATCTAAGCACTAGAAAAAAGGTTGCCTATTTCTATAGTAACAAAATAAGATCAATACAGGCTATGAAATTAGTATATTCAAACTGTTTACAACATAGTATTGTAAAGATTGCGTAAAACTATATTTTTAGAGTCCAGTATTTAAAAAAAAAATAGAGCCTTCCGGATAAACGCTTTATCACAGAAACTTTATCACGGGCAATTTTCTCAGAAACTTTTCGACGTTGAAACATAAAATTATGTACAATAATAGACGAAATCAATCCGCATGTTTCGGTAATGCTTTAAAATATTTATGTGGCCATTTTAAAAGGTAAAAATTAAGTACTTCCCTTTTTTTCAAATTTAATCTATTGTATCAGGTACAGTTTGGAAAGATAGAACAAAAATATTTGAGTGGTACACCCTCAGATCTATAGATCAAAATATACAAAAAAATCCGTGCACATCTTATTTCCAAAATCACTAAATCAAAAATGAAAAAAAGAACAGAGTTAGTAGAATCTGAATAAAATATTACAGGAAAACTATACTCCTAATATTTCTTGAGAAGTTCACGATATTTTAGGCTACAAACTATACGATGAAATCCAATATCAGTTATAAATAGTTCATTTGCTTATATATTATTAGACTTCAATGCGCTCGATTGATACATATGGCGGATTTATTGCTACAAGAGCAGTCTCTTATACCAAAATAACGGCCTGAAATTGAACCCGAACACCGCTGCACACCGCTCCTTCAACAGGCCGTAAGACTGTAATCAACCCAGCATGTATATAAAAATATATCTAAAAATGGAAAATTTAACGGTTATCCTTAATTTTTACCATTTTCACCCAAATTTTGTTAACAGATCATTTTTCACAAAAAAAATTCACTTCCTACAAAATTATTATTAGCGGGTGAAGAGTAACAATCGTAGACTCCTACTTGGCCAATTAAATCGGTACCAAGGGTCCCGTCCACCCACTATGCATTGCAGTGATACAATAATCGCCGCTCGTACATCACGACTATTCGCATTTAGATAAAGGGCATGGCTAAATGTCATTAAATTTAGCCAGAGCCCCATCCGAAATCTACAACTCTTGGCCCATGAAATGAAAAAAAATCTAGCCGGTTTCATGGCAGTCTTCAATACGACAGTATCAAACCCGACATTCAATACAATTTTCAAAAGAATAATATCAAGTCCGACATTCAAGACAGTCTCCAATATAACAATATCAACTCCGAGATTCATGTCGTTCAAAATAACTGGAAGATGTTACTCGTGACGGAAGGGCGAAAAAGAAAGGTAAACCAACCGATTACCTCTCTCACACTACGCGGCTGATACTTCAGGGCACACATAAAGATGCTTGCGGAGTCACCGTATATAGGATTCACAAAATAGAAAAAAAAAGTTGAACCAAAAACGCTCTTAATAAATTTAAGAACACTAAAAAAATTGTGAACAATGACAATATATCCTGCCTTTAATGGGAGAGATGACGAAAAGTAACTTTGAAAGACAGTAAAGTATATAATGGAACTAGACTGATTGAATTTAAGACGAAAGTCTTTGCGATGCATTATAAGCGTTTACTATGTTCAAATAGAAAACAGCGTAAAAGTGCAAAAAAAGGTAGGTATAGGAAATACGAAACAAAACTTTGTCTTTAGCTTTCCCACGATCCAAGTCACTGATTGAATCCAAAATAAAAAAAAAATTGAAATTAATATGTCCATATTCCCACTCGTACATTCACATGGAATATTTCTTGAAAATTATAGAACATTCTCGATCCGTATAATCTAATAAGTATGGTACGTCCCACGATATCGTAATACATTTTCACTTATACTAATATATTTACACATAAATTTTCTCCGATTTTCCAGAACATTCCCGATAATTCTAGCATACTCGAAGATATTTGAATACATTCTCAACCATTTTTTATAAATAATTAATTAATAGTTGTCTGCGGTTGGTTGTTTTGGCTGCACCGGTCATATCGTATCCCCATATATATATATATATATATATATATATATATATATATATATATATATAACACTATTGAAACACTTTATAATTATTATGGTGAGGGATAATTAAGGTTACAGAAAAAATTTCTTAATAATATATAAAGAACATAGTAGTGTATATATATATATATATATATATATATATATATATATATATATATATATATATATATATATATATATCACGTAATACTGTTAGCATTGGTTACTGAAGATTTGCATTTAGTTTATTGTGAAAGACGATTGAAATATATGACGCAGTGTTGGAGAAAATAAAGGTTTCCTTAGTTTCCTTTACTCAAAAAAAGGTTTCCAATTTAACCTCGACTACACGTCACATTCAAATATTAGGGAAATGGAACGATAAAAAATGTTCCTAACATATACAGAGGATACGTATTGCGCTCTAAATATCGTACAAAAGGAAATTACATTGGCAAAATTGGTCGAAAGATGACAGGTAATAACTATTACCTTCAATATATTGCTTACATATGTAACATTCGAAGAAATGAAATATTTTAAAAGGTTTGAGCGAAAGAGGTTTGTTTTATCTTTTCCATAGATGAATGTTTGCGATGTTCAATACTGATTGGTGAATACACTCTTGCTCTTGGAGTTACTTACAATATTGTGATTAAATCAGTAGATATTATAAAAACATAAATTCAAAAAGAGGAAAAAAAGATATTTTCGAAAATAATAAGTTCAGTGGATTATAAACAAACTACAGAAAATATTCTGTCTTTTTTTCTATAATGAAAAAAAATACAAACAAGAAAAAACGTCTAAATTACATTATGTGCAAAATAAGTATTTATACCGATATTTTTTAATAATTAATACCCCATTTTTATTGGCCACAATCATACAGCTTAGGGCCCCAAATTTAAAAAGGTTTGAGGGTTTTTGTTATTTTGGTTTATCGATTAGACCTATTTTTAATCAGGGCAACTACGATAATTCTGATCCTTAGGCATTTGAAATTCCTAAGCTACATTAAAAAAAACTATAAAGAGATATTTAAGCAAAAACTATATCAATATTTTCAACTGTAATAGTTGGAAAACATTACTAACACCAACATTTTTTAGGTAACTGCTTACCAAAAAAAAAAATTATTACCTTTTGCATTAAATTATTTATAGCCTTAAATTATATAGACATTGAACTTAATAAAGATAAGTATTGCATCAAATAGTAGGGGTAGATAAATACATAAGGTGAAAAAGTTTGTTATAATTTAGCATTTTAACCAGTTCGTAGGTTCGCGTAGATCCTAGACGACTGAACTGGCTTTAATCATTAAAAACATTTATTTTACTAATATGTTTAGAACAATCACAGTAGAGGAAATTCATTAAGTGAGTTATTCCCATCAATTGAAGCATTTGGAAAAAAATTATTCGACAACAAAGTACTCAATGGGTATCAGTCGAAAAATTTATTATTTTGCTCTTTCAGTCTAATATGAAATTGTAATATTCATTATTTATTTATTCTACGTAACTCATTTATTTATTTCGCTATTTAATTTAAGAAATTTAATTAAAAATGTATTCTGAAGCATGCATTATGATGTGTATTTTAACATACTCGCACGTATGTTCGCATGCCCCAAGACAAGTTCAGTGTGGTTAATAAAATAAGAAATTATATAATTTTCGAACTGCTGCATTCTTACTAACGAAAAGAGAAATAACCTGAGCCATAAATATAAATTGACATTCGAAATAACACAGCAGTTTTATTTTATCAGATTAAAAAAAAAATTTCTGTAACCTTAATTATCACTCACCATAATAATTATAAAGTACTTCAATAGTGTTGGGGGAAAAATATTTTTTTTCGTTTTCCTGAACGATCTCATGAGAGGCGCAAATTGCTAATATCTAAGATGATTTCCCGGTTTGTTCGTAATTGTCAGCAAGGAGATATTCAGTGTCATCATAAGATAAATAGAAAATTACATACATTGTAAAATGCGAGAGGAGATTATTTGTAGATAATGCCCTTTCACGTAAGTAATGAATCGGATAATAATTAAAATAAGTTGTACGAAACGTATTTCCTCAATCAATAAATATGGGATGAACGCATTATTAACCACAACACTAAAAGGTGGGCGTGTTGTAATTTTGACTCTATTCCTGTCCGTATGCGCAGGCACGCGCCTATGTGCAAAATATTATTCAAGATATAATTTTAAAAAAATTAACTACGCGACGCGTAAGCTCGCTTTCGCAGCTGAGCGGCTAAAGCTCAAACACAGGGTGCAACCGCGTCCATCCCCTCGAGTTGATCGAGTTTATAAAAGTGGCGAGTCATTTTCAGATTTCTTTAGGTTATTTAATTAATAAGAGATTCATACGATAGAGAACAAACAAACTACTCGTGTACGTGGGTAGTTTGTTTAGGTTGTTGAGATAATTTTATATAAATTAAATTTCTTCGTTAAAACGTCAATATTACTAATGGTCCTTGTATTTTTACCAGCTGGTTCTAATAATTGAAAAATATTACATGCTTTATATAAAATTTCACCATATATCAATTTTCTACGAAGTAATATAAGCCTACCATTTTCACGGGGGAGAAATCGAGAATAAGAGGCAGTTGTAAATAATTGAAAAGTCTTTATTTACAGAAATTTTTGCCAATGAAGCGGTTAAAATTAAGTCAGACATTCGTAATCCATCCATTTATATTTCACTTGATACTATATTCAAAATTTCCAATTTTTGTTAAGATTCCGAAATGGTGACGCCTGATGGCAGTGGACCAAGTTCCGTTTTATAGAAGTTATCGTATTATAAATACATATAAATATAATAAGAGCCGATTGGTACTATTCAAATGCAAGGCATTAATATGAGAGCTTTCTTTCATTACATGAAAATTAATGATATTTTATTGTATTTCTTTTTTTGAAGTACACTATATTAGTGCCATACCTAAAGTTTCATTACTACAATTTAATTTCCTATGAAGTCTCCCTGCGACGCAACACTATTGCGTAGAACAAACTACGAAATGGGTCGAATAAATCTTGCATTTTATTTTTTGATGTGAAGCATCTAATGGTGCGTTGAAACTTTCTGCTGGCAAGACGCGTTTTGCCATACGGTCTTTGTGTATTGTTATTACGGCCAGCTTCATGTCTTGTCGGTTCTTTCCAACTTAGTTCTAATCAGCGATGTTTGTTATTTACTAGCTACGTTTACGCTAATAAGTGTATTGCATTAAAATTTATCTAAATGTTAAAATCGTTTACTTACAATAGACTGTTAAGAAATATTTCTTTGATAAATAATCTCATAAAAATAAAATATTAAAATAAAATTTAAATTTTATTATTAACTACTATATGAACATTTGTTTTTTTCCGTTTTCACTATGTTCAAATAAAAATATTTCACTACAAATATATAAAAAAAATTAGATGGTTACAAGTTTTTAAAATCCTTTTTTCAATTTTAAACCTGTCACAAAATGTTTGCACTTTTTTCACTAAAATATATTTTATTGTGCCATCGTTGGACGAAATTGTAATTGTTCAGATGCCGTCTGGATATGAAAAGCCAGTCGTTTCCTACTACAATACATGTGTAAACGAACCTTGATTTCTCTGGGGATTTGGGACGTTCAAATTAATTTTGGCTTTGTGAATTCCATTAATCTGGAATTGAAAGGCAAATATAGCAATGAGATTTTCCTTTTTCTCTTTAAAGCAAGGAATCCTAAAAACATATATTTTATAGGAGGTAATACCCGAAATTATAACTCTTCGTTATTAGATAAATGTTTAATTAATATATTCATTATTGCTACGATATGTTGAGAAAAAATTTTCCGATTTCTATAAAATCCAATAATTACTTTCAGGGATAAATACTTAAATAGATCAAACTCATTAAGCACTTTCGATCATTAAAAATTATATCGACTATTGTAGAAAACTTATTCGAATATTTATATTGAGAGTTAGCACTATTTATTGCAAAAATATGTTTAAAAACAATACTATTGCCAGTACCATTCATTTTTAGTTTAGAAAATAACATTTTGCTGTATGCTGCAATGACTAGAAAATAATATTTCGCTGTATGCTGCAGTGAATGTGAGGTAAATTCTATACGCGGTGGACAGATTTAGGAACACTGAAATTAATTTAGTCCTAAAGAAATAATTTAAAATATCCAACGGCGTAGTCGAATCGTCAATAAACATCGGTAATAATTCGATTTCATTAAAGAGCTTGAACTTCTCTACATTTGAAGAGCCAGCATGGCACAGTTAATTTTTGAAATTAGAACAATGCACTTTTTGTATCTAAGTTCAAATCCTTTCAGTGTTTTAATTTTTGAAGAAACGAAAAGATTATATTATTTTGATTCAAAAGTTCGCCAAACAGTGCACAAATATAAGTTATCAGTAAATATTAGGTTAAAAGTATCATAAAACCATAAATTATAATGGTAAGAAGCAAATGACACGTAAATAATCAGACAATATCTAATAAAAATCACTGACATCCTTTCTTTTCCGACCTTTCGTATCGTCTTAACTCAAAACTGTCACTTCGTCTTAATTATACATATACCCAGATGCCATATTGATAAGCGATTAATTGCGAACTTCGTTGAATTTGATGCTTTATGTCTGATTTCTAAATTTACATAAATTAGTTATTAAAAATTATTCTCCAAAATTGTCAAATGTAGTATCGATAAGAGTAATAACACTTCATACACAATATTGCCTGGTTTTACATTACAAAAGTATTTAACATATGATATTGATTTTTTCGGTTTACAATTTCTCATGACTTATTGTAATTCCTTAACCATTTCAGGTTTAAAATGTTAATATACATAGTAGCAAATACATTTTGGACTTACCTCTTTATCCTAATAAGGTGACAATTATTTCTAAGTTGTTCTAAGTTGGTAGTCGCTTTAATACTCACTCAGAAGCGTGGAGTGAATTTTTACCATAAAAATTAAAGTAATATTTTATAATTTTGCTTGCAGTTTTATGTGATATGGGAATACTCCATCTTGACTTCTTTTGGAAAGAAATTTATGTAAGTTAAGGAATGATCAATAAAAATAAAAAAAAGATCTATTTGCATTGAATTGTGATCTATTTATTATCACCAAAAAATAATTCGAAAAATTTTTCAAAAAATATCCAATTATAAGAACGCCATTGCAATTTATATTAATTTCACGTTTGGTTAACGTTCTAAGAAAAATGTAGGATGGATTTGTATATTAATATAATTAAAGTTGTGTCGAGTGTTAGTTAAAGTTGTATTAGAGAATTAGTTAAAGTTGTATTTCAAGTTTCTCATTCTTACAATTACCTGCTCGTTTAATATCAGCTAAATGATTTCTATTTCCAGACCGCTTTCAAGTTAGCTCCGCTTTCAAGGTATAAGAAGATTTTTATTTCCGATTAAAAATTTATAGATTGAAAAAGATTAGAGAAACTTTTACATTAATTAAATATTAGTAATACAATATTTATTTTGAGTTAGATCTTACTTAAGATTTGAGCATCTATTTTGTTTTAATATCGAAGTTTTATGAGAAATGATTGTAGCAATTTTTAGTAAATATAAATGAATGAAGATACAATAAAGTATACAAATAACAGACTTTTCTTTTTAATTTTTACTCCTTCTTTCCAGGACAACTTTTCAACTCTAGTATGTAAAACAGATAAAATAAATTAAGGTGTTAGTTATGAAATATTTTTATTATTTGAATGAAATATTTTTATACAATTTGGTGTTATGAAAAATTTGGTGTTATGAAAATAAGTTATGAAAAATTTGTATTATTTGAATGAAATATTTTTTTGTAATTATTTAGATGATTGAATATATTTGGCGTTAATTTTGTAGAAATTTATTATTCACAATTAAATGAAACTACGTCATGTAGTATTATTTCTACTTTCTTTAAATTCTTTACCACGACCTAGGTTTCGTTGTATTACAACATCTTCAGGTGGGTTATATATATAGCAAATATATATATAGCAAAGATTACTTTCTTTTTATCTTTGCTAATATCCCACCTGAAGATGTTGTAATACAACGAAACCTAGGTCGTGGTAAAGAAATTAAAGAAAGTAGAAATAATACTACATCACGTAGTTTCATTTAATTGTGTATTTACATGATATTAAAGCCACAAAATATCGTCTTTAACACTTTATAAAAAAATATTAATAACTAATATAGTGAATGGAATACTATAGCTGTCAATGCACCTGTCGGTATCGTGAGGTTACGACGAATAATTTGGAAGCGATAAGTTCAAATAAAGGTTTCGGCAAGTTTAAACTATGTTTACGTTTCAATGTTCATATATTTATATTTATTATCTTTTTTTGCAATTGAATTGAGCCACTAGAATTTTAAATCTGCTTCTAGTATTTAAATATGTACACGAAACAAAGCATTGTGTGCGAATGCCACCAAACCTCGTTTACAACACTGCGTCATATTGATTTTGAGACTACCAACTAGACATCGTTCTTTCGTTTTTTTATCACTATACTAAATCACTCAATGCACTAATTATGCAAAATAAAATACGCACAGGTTGATACGAGGCGCATGATATTATTCATACGTTAATGAAAATCGACTCTTTATTATGAAGACTCGTAGCATGGAAAATTCGAATAAGGGCACATCTGCTAATGATGGGGTATTCGAAATATCATATGAGTTATTAAAGTTAAGAAACACAGATATTAAGGATGTAAATTAGTGAAAGAAGATTTAGGACGAATGCTCAATGAAGCCAATGAACTCAATCTGCAACTGATAAAGAAAGATGAAGAATACGCAAGTGAATAAAAAATATTTTGAAAAATCTTAACGAATTTAAAAATACAGCTATCCAAATAGACTAATGTACCCCTCTTTTACAAACAATACAAAGAAAAACCTCAAAAATATCACCACGATGCGGAAGCAATTAATTTGAAAGTATATAAACAAAATTAATTGTCTTATAATCGAAGACGATCTCAAAATACAATACAACAATCAGAAGATGCATATCTGGAATGTACGGCTACATAAAATTACTTCTGAGATCTTGAATTGATTTCTGAGGACTGCGATCTTGAACTGCAGCCTTAAACAAAAAATATATTTAAACGACAAATAAATTGACCCTATAAAATTAAAATTAATTAATATAGAGATTTTTAATCAACAACGAGACTGCACATACCCTGTTAATTTAAGATAGAAGAAAATATCTAAACAAGATAATAAAGGGAAATACATAAACAGAAAAATAGAAAGCGGGAAAATAATTCTGAAAATGAAACTAATAACTATAAAAGAATGTCACATAAGTAATCAATCACCGTTTCAATAAAGCCTGATGTAAAAAGGTATCTACAGCCAAAAAGAGACCATCAAGCAAACCCATCAACATTCACACAATTTTCTCGGAAAATACTACCGATGTGTTTTTAAATAAACGGTTGGGTTGGGTTAAAATCAATCTTGTCTAATAGTATTAGGTCTTATGTGACGAATTATTGTGTGTCTTTTTTAAATCACATAATAAAGTTATAAAATAATAATAAAACTACTATATTATTAACAGAAGATAGTATAGATGTAAAGAAGGCAATCGTAATAGAAACTTTTCAGTCATTGTTTAATACCAATATTAGAAACGTTATATTTGGTACTTTCGCCTATTCAGCTATCTTATGAACAAACTTTTCAGTTTGTTCATAAGAAGAACATAAGAGAATTTAGTCACTAAATAATCTGATTTATAATTTAACACGCCGTCATAATTATGTTTTTAACTTCAATTTTAATTTTTCGATTTAAACAATTATGTACTTTTTCATGTACTTTACCCCAAAGTTAGGAAACTAAAAAGAGAGTGGCGAAAAAAAAGAACGGTCGGTTCTGTAAGAGATCTCTTAAACTCTACCACAACGAATTAGACGAGCATATTAAATATTTTCACCGGCTATAAATGATTTTTAAACATTAATTAATTATAAAAAAATAATATTATTTAAAAACCAAAGCAAAACGACACTTTAATGGTAGGGAGAGGATAAGGATGGTTTACAATAGAAGGGATAAGGACCTGCCGATCATGATAAATAATGTTATTTCAGAAGAATGTTGAAGGCACAGCGAGGTGCAATATGTATATTTATGGCTAGTTCCTTTCACAATCTAATAGATTATATTGTGAAATATTCTCTGTAAAATTCAGTTTTATACTTAAGGATTAGGAGGATATACTTGTTTTTCGATCGTAGTTCGAGCTTGTGGGATAACAAGTATTGGAATTTTGATTTAAGGTATGAATGTAAAACGGGATTATCGATGATATTACATACAAAACACTGAAGATGGAGGTTGCATCAGTAACGAATCTTTAACCATTTAAGTCGTGAATAATACTCGATTTTCGAAGTCATGAACGAACGATTTTTCAAGGCGGGAAATGTATCAAATGCACAGATTTTGAAGTTGATCTTATTTACTGAGCAAATGTTCATTTACATTAGAGTGGAGAATACACGTCTCCATAATCAACAATAGGCAGAAATAAAGTTTGACAAATAAGTACTTTAGTTCGCTATGGAAGAAAATTTTTAAGCAGTTTGAGATAGTGTATTTTAAAGAAAATGTTATGACTAACATAATGCGAGAATGTCATGTGAGATATTGTTGAGTTAGTAGGCCATGATCTTTTACATTTGAAGTAAAGGAAATAATATAATTGTTAATCAATAGCTGTTATGAATCAGATATAGGTATTTTCGACAGAAGTTTCCGAATGCCGATAATGATAGCCTGCTTTTGAATTGGGTTGATCAGGAGACCCTGCTTACTAGCCCAGTGACTGATCAAATGTAGGTCTGCATTTAATATATCAATGCATGAGGAAATTTTATCGACACTGCAGTGTGAATATATTTAAAAATCATAAACATGTTAATAATCCTGGGAGGAGAGTTGTTTAACTATGGGATCAATAAAAATAGAAAAAACAAGTGAACCAAATACTTCATATTATTGAAAGAACATCACCTTGAGGAGCTCCGGTAATGAGACTGGTCCATTTTGAATAATTGTCCGAAATTTTGGTTATCTGTTTACGGCTACGAAGATAGGAATTGAACCAATCAACACATGGTTACAACAAATTTCAAATTTAAGCCGATGCATCAAAATGTCGACGTCAACAAAATTGAAAGCATAACCGAAATCTGATAAAAGAAGGATATTGTTCATGACCAGGCGCACACCGCCCATTACTTTTAGCAGTGCAATTTTCTATGATAAAATGCTATGTTCTAACTTAAAGCCAGAGTGCAATGGGTCAAACAAATTTTGAGTATTTAAAAAACTAACAAGTTGAGAATTTACAATCTGTTGAAAGATTTTTTATAGTAGTGGTAATATAGGTATGAGTCAAAAATATTGGGGCTGCTTAGAGGCAGACGTTTTGGATAATGGAATAGCATGCGTCTTCTTCCATATATAAGGAAACGTAGAGGTTAATCGGGAAATATTGAATATGGCAGTGATGGTGGATACTATATGATATGTGGATACTGGTGGATACTGTCAATAGATTTCGATTTAATTTTGATAAAATTCTTTTTTTATTTCAGATACTGAAATTTCCGAAACAATAAAGCGGTGTAAACAATATATTATTCAGAGTTTCCAACTTCACTGCAGCGTCTAAGATAACAGATGTAGTTACAAAGATAATGTTGAAATCATTAGTGTCGACAGGATATTGGGTTGTCTCATGTTGTTTACCGATACCCAAAGTACCTAGAAATTTCCAAATATTGGAAGATGTACATTTGTTAATCTTTTTGCTGCTATAACATTTTTTTGCATTTCTGTCTTGTTTGTCAGTAGTGCATATGTTTCCCAGTGAAGGAGTATAGGGTCCCTCTTATGTTTAGGTTTGACCCTGGCCCATTTCCACATGAAATATTTTTTAGGGAATGATTGAGCCAAGGCCTTTTTTCTTAATTTTATTCGCTTTAGTGGCACATGTTCATTCATCAGGTTAGAAATCACAAAGGTGAAATTCTGTACCATGTTATCTACATTATTTAAACATAAGATCGCACCCCAATCAACACACTGTGCATCGTCAATCAAAGGCGACCTGTCTAATCGGCTAAAATTGCAAAGGTGTATTATTTTAAGTGAGGTCCTTGGACTCCCAATAGTGAGGGAGATATAAATGAGATCATGATGGGAAAATCTTGGAGAAGTAAGTTGACAATTTTGAGAACAAATTTTAATATTCGACATAATAATTAAGCCGATTAGAGAATGACGACATTTAGTGTGGAATGTAAAAAAGAAAGGAAGTATAACAAGATTTTGAGATGTCCACAAAGTTGATTAGGTCTTGGATCACCTCATACAGACAAGTATTAAAATTTCCTAATAGTATACAGTTCGAATAAGGCGTAATTAAGCTTTCAATAATTTCTTCGAATTCACGGAAAAGGTTTGTTTCCAGTGGATAGTACGGGACTCGTTAATAGTTTCCATAAGAAAGAGGGAGAGTTCAACGAAGAAATATTCTGGAACGGGCGACTGATTGACATGTGGTTTTGTAATTATTTTGTGCGAGAAATCGTTACGAAGATAAATGGCTATAAAATTAGAATTAAATTAAAAATTCGGGTAGTTCAAAAAGATTAGAAGTTAATGAGAATTTACTCATCTTTACTAATCTTAGTATGCATGCGTAATCTGACAAGTTACGCATGCATACTAAGATTATTGAAAGGGCGCATTTTTTTGACAAATATTTATATTTTTGTGTATGTGTAATAATGTAAAATATCGCGCAAAGAAGGTTCCAAATCATCTGGAAGAAATTGTCTATACGAAAATTCCATGGAAATGGATTAAAAGGAATTAGAAAAGGAAAGAAATGTGTCGTTCATTTAACATTTCCTAAAAATCGAATAATTGTAGAAAGAAAAAATAAAACTACAGTGCTACAATTCAAATTACTAGTACTAGTGCTACAATTCAAATTATATAAGAAAAATATAATTACGTGCGTAGATAAAGAAGATATCAATGAAAAATTAAATGTAGACAATAATAAAAAAAATGTATACAATTGGAATGATCACATTAATAAATATTAAAAAAGAATAAAATGGAACAAACGGTAGGTGAAGTATAAGATAAGGCAATATTAAATTACATTAAATAAAAGTACAGAAAACAAAAATAACCATACATCATAAATTTACTCTATAATGTAATATCGCTTATAAATATCAAAAGCCGTTGAGTGCAGAGACAACAGTATTGACATTTGAATATGCTAATCGCCCGCCTGCCAGACGACAAATAATAATATAGTACATAATATGAATAGTCGGCGAAAATGGACGGTCGATATGGAAACAAGTTATAAACAGAATTTAAAAAATACGGAGTAGTACAATGGTATAATATATTAAAAAATGCATATAATGGTACAATGAAAGTAATTATTGATATGGTTAAGACAAAATGTAAATTTATTCATTTTTTGGCCGCGGTCTCAATACAATCCGCTTTTTTATTATTTTGATAGGTTATGATATTGATTTTTATTTGGTTGCAAATAATATCACAAAACAGTGTTAATTGTACCGTATTTTTTGTAATAACACAAACAATATTACAGTTAATAATTTAAATTAAGTATACCGACAAAGACAAAGGGCAATGAGTTGATATTAGTGAATCAAAATACTGCCTGTTTTTGCGACAAGGAACTTCAGGTGGAACTATGTTTAAAAAATATCAGGTATATATGTTATGTTCTGAAAGAACATCGAATAAAAGATCATGAAATTGTGTTTGGTTTTAAAAATTATCAAGCACTTAGTTATTTTAGCACAAAAATACCTGTGGGGAGCGCTTCCTACACTAACGTGAAAATAATCATGAAAGCAAAAGGAGCGTAAATACATAGGCAAATTGAATATTGAACAAACAATTGAGTTATCGTCGCTTGAGATGGACAAATATATTATTGTTTGTGTATGTAAGTCTCCTTCATCAAATTCCCAGGCTATAACGAAAGATGTATATAAAATCGTATTCAGTATTAATAACACATAAGTTTCCAGAGACTTCAGTAATAATTTAGAGATAAATTCACCAGTTCCATCTGTATTTATTAATTTATTTAAATCTTTCCATTAAATATGATAACTGCTAATTTCCCATGAGAACTGATAATATCACAGCAATATGTAATGATAACATTTTCCGTCATTTTGACGTTAGGAATAAAGTGGTAGTAAATTATATAAAATCAAATCAGAGTGGTCAAATAACCACATTTGACGATATAATAATAAC
This sequence comes from Druceiella hillmani, assembly GCA_039881145.1. Lineage (NCBI taxonomy): Eukaryota > Metazoa > Arthropoda > Insecta > Lepidoptera > Hepialidae > Druceiella > Druceiella hillmani. Next base: position 103,424,058 of record JAYKKI010000001.1, on the reverse strand, counting down.
AAAAAGTAACGTAATTTATAGACCAAAAAGGCTATATATTAATGATATACTTTCATAGTTTTTAAAATTATCCAAATTATCAACAAACTACCATGAAAAACCATATATAGTTATAGAAGATTAGATATTTTCTTCTGCAACTGAAATATAATCATTTATACGTGTAACCATTATCAGTTAGAAGTATTTAATTAAAAATTTTCCTCCTTTAGCACTTTAATACATAAGTACAGATTTGAAAATATAAAATGTTCGACGAACCCATTTAACTATTCGAATTGTGCTCACCTTACCTTACAATCATGGGGTTAAAACCGAATATCCGCTCACGGTTGCTGCGTTTGAAATTCACTATAAGACTTAGATTGAGTACAATTTTCTTTTATATATCTGTTTAGTGTACAACGGAAGTAACATTATGATGGCATTTATATAAATAGAAGGAAACTACGTGAACACTTTGAGCCGCTGATTTAAAAATGAAAATATTAGAAAATCAATCTATAGAATAAGCAGAATACATAAACAAGGAAATCGTGCAAAATTATTATATATTTAAGCGACTGCTAGTAATAATAATGGAAGATACTATACGACAATAACTCAAAAATTTTATAAATTTTATTATAAGCCTTGTAGGCTAAGGCGGACAAACACAAAAGGCTAATTTTCTGACTCGATATTTGAAGACTGCTACGAAATGAGGCCTGCGGCAATAGGGACACTCACCTTGTATTGAAAAAATATATTTTTAATTTCTTGCAACTTTCCTGTTCTCACAATTTCTAATGTATACTAATAACTGTTACCTGTGTAAGTTATACTATATATATGCGTAACTGTGTAAGTTATACTAATAAGCTGTGTAATATATAAAAGTGATGGAATTACTTATAGCGGACGCATTTGCTATCCCTTGATTCATACCAATAATATTTTGTTTTCAGAATCAATTAAATTAGCCCATTTGAAATAGGATCTTCTTAGAAAAATCAGTACTTTCAGAAATACACAAAAATAGCAAAATATTATTAGGTATAAAAATTGTTAAACATTCTCAGTATTTACGAATATTGTTAATATTATATAAGGGAATGTTTCATATTAATAAAGTGGTTAGTGTATCATATGATATAAAAAAGTCCACAAACAAAAGAAAAACGAGACCATTAAAAATAAGGATTTGAAACTAGGACTCCATTGCCGGACAACAATTTACTGGCGAATAAAATTACTTTTATTATTTTACTAACAATACAATTTATTTATTACATCGTTTTATTGTAATAATTTGAAAATGAGTAAAGTATAGAAGATTAAACAAATTATTGATTGGATTGAAAGTTTTCGTTAATTACTTTTATTTACGGCCTTTATTTACCTACAAATTAAGCCTGCCCTCTAATCTCTATCAGATTGGTCAGTTAGATAAATGCTGTAGAAATTCATTTGCTTTAATTTACTTTGAATAATGTTTTATTTCGTGCAATCTGTATTTTTCCATACTATGTAGTATGGAAATATACATTTAAACTTTCCTTACAATTTTAATTGTCAGATATTTTTGGTTACTGTGAAAAAAACTTATCGTTTCTGAAATAATCGCATTCAAAGTTTAAAATTAAAATAAAATCCTATTTTTTGGCATAAAACCATTTTAATGCATTCAGTACACTAAAGCTAACTACTTAAAAAATAAATATTCCAAATATTTCTTATGAGCACAGCATTTTCCCAATTTACACACTTATTATTATTATCAATCTCGGTAAGCACCAAATTGGTAGCACACTTATTATTATTATCAATCTCAACCTGTACACAATGTACCACTGTACACTGTACACACTGTACAACACTGAAGAAATACACTCTGCAAATAATGTGTTTGAACTAACCGAATTATTTCAATTAAAGATACTATTAGCTAATATTATTAACTAAATACTGTGCTACCAAACCGTTCCCATCTTCCCATCTAGTAAAATCTGCCCTCAATAAGGTTGAGAGGAATGTTAATAAAGATTTTACATTATATCGCTATATATATTTGCGAAACTGAAGTGAAAAATAAAGGAAATTGACATTAGCAGAGTTAAACGAAGGCTTACCTACATATAGTGAACTGTTTAATTGCATACTGCAGCACTAACTGATCATTTGTGTGCAGAAATTCATGTAATGCTGTAATAATGAAAAATAAAGTGACCCTAACTGATTACAACTTAAAACAAATGTAAAAATATATGTTTCGGTTTGTGTGTTTTTCAGGAATTTATACAATAAAATACATAATTTTATAAGATGTAGATTTTACATTTATAACTGATGCATGTTATAAATCCTAACCTTTACTAGCTACAAAATGAGAAAACCGCGAGGACAGTCTTTGTTACACAGTTCGCGAGCTAGTAAAGTTATAATTTATCCAATGAAATAAAGGGTCAGTTGAAATGGATTAACGGAGTAATTACTAGAATCGAATATTTGAATATAGATAGTACAGGTGTCCTGTGGCAGATTTCAATGTTAGAAAAATTGTAAAAAAAAAAACTACACCTCTAATACAAAGTTAATAGTCTAATACAAAGTTTATAACAACAAATGCGGATTTCATTTTTTAAAAACCACGTTTTCCAAATGGCGGCCATCGAGTCTGACACACTCTTCGAGTCTAGCACGCATGTTTACAAAAACGCGTTTGCAAAGCGACTGGGGTATCCTACTGACTTCGGCTCGAATATTTTCTTTAAGTTGTGTCACAGTGCTCGGATTTGTTTTGTAAACAACGGATTTTAAGTATCCCCATAAGAAAAAGTCACATGGGCTTAAATCGGGTGACCTAGGTGCCCACGGTACGGTACCGTTTCGGGATAAGTTTTTTTCTGGAAATAACTGCCGCACTGCATTCATGGACACATTAGCAGTGTGAGCTGTGGCCCCGTCCTGCTGGAACCATGTGTTTTGGTTGAAGGATAGACTATTCTCTAGTTCTACTCTGAAAAAGTCATTTAACATCTGGGCATATCTCTCCGAATTCGCAGTTACAGTTTGGCCACTTTGATTTTCAAAGAAATAAGGGCCTATGAGTGCAGACGCAGACATGGCACACCAGACTGTTACTTTACGCTTATGTAAAGGCTCTTGATGCATTTGTCTTGGGTTGTGGACATCCTAGTAACGAAAGTTCGGCTTATTCACATATCCTTCAATGTGAAAGTGAGCTTCGTCACTAAAGAATATGTCGCCCATCCGAGTAGTAGTACGAAATCTCACCTACATCACCTCCGCGTAAGTTTTTCTTAATTGGAAGTCAGAATCGTATAAATCTTGAACAATTTGAATTTTATATGGATGGAACTTGAGCTTTTTTTGCATTATTACCTGTAAAGTTGATTTCGGAATTCCTAATATCGATGAACGTGTACGCAGTGATAAACGGTGATTTTCAACGACAGAAACCATAACACGCTCAACATTTTCATCCATGACTACCAATGGTGTAGGTCCTGGCCTGGGCCTATTTAATGTTGATCCTGTAGCTCTGAACCTTGCTACTCATGACTGAATGAGGTTGATCGATGGTACATCACGTAATCGACGAATACTGTAACGATTATTAAATCAACGGCGTGCTACAGACAGCAAAAATCCACTCGAAATGTACGCCTAGACGGCAAAAGCGCGGTGCTCTCCACTCCACTGTTCCATAGCTACTAAAACATCTGCACCGCTTGCGCTTCTAATGACGCCCCCCGCGCCCCTCTTATGTGTTGCGTTCAGAAACTATGTTTGTTCAAACTTTGAAATCTGCCACTGGACATCCTGTATGATTAAAATGTCCATCATTGCATTAAAGTAATAATAATATTATTCGACAAGTATAGAAATGAGTTGGCACTGAAGACCTTTTATAAGGTATTAAGATGGCACTGAAGACCTTTTATAAGGTATATTCTGTTTAAAACTGACATCAAAAAAAATTCTTGAATTTTTAGTAGCCAAATATATAATTAAATATGTTTTCAGTTCATTGAAATTTGGGAATTTGTATCCTGGTTACCTTTAAATTTTTGAAGTATATTATACTTGATACATATCTGTGACAGAGTTCGTTACAGGCTGACACAAGATTGAAATTATCGTATACAAAATTAGCACACGAGTTGTACATTCTAGACGTAAGAAGATTAGTGGCAGGTTTTTGTTATCTGATTTGTTTCCAAGACCTGTCTCAAACTAAGTACAGTTGCGAAGGATCCAATGATTAGCACCTACTATACCATTAATTATAACCATAAGTGAAACTATTAATTTTTATTGTTTCTCTATTATTTTTGTAAGTTAGCATATTATCACGGTTTTCCTCTCATTTCTAAAAAATATCCAATATTATAGATATAGAATTTATAAGGAATTATTCCGATGTCAGCACATAGCAGAATGTATGTATGTAAATCTTAGGTATATCATCTGGATTTAAGAAAACCAGTGCAGATTTTTTGTTATTTTTCAAATGCTGAAAAAGTGGACTCTCTGTTTTTACAAATCTCACTTAATAATGACCTATAATCCAGTGATAAAACCTGTTTTTAATTAATTGTTGCAAAAAAATTCGATTAGAAAATTTTATAATTTTTTTTAACTTCTACGCATGAAAGTAACAAATACAAGCAAAATGCGTATAATAAGTTGATGTAGACCAAAGTAATGGTTTGAAAATATTCTCGTCTTCAATTCGCATATCTTCAAATTAAGAGAACTTTTAGGACCAATCATTCTGATCATTTTAATTTTTTTTACCTTTCATACCAATTTTATTACCTTTAACTTTGTTTGTCTTAAGTATTTTTTTATTAATATTAAACGTTACAAAGCATACGTCAAACTACCGTAGCACAGACCTATTCATTTAATGAATCGATGACAAACAAATTTATGTGTTCAGAATAAAAGTAAACGTTATCAACAAATATGAAAACGTTCCTTAAAATAATGACTAAGTATCTGGATGAAATAATAAACATCATTACCTATGAAATCTAAAAAACAAAAATAATACGGTGCACTTGTGATATGGAAAATTGTGATAGTCAGCCTCAATATTCCCATCGCGACTATAGTATCGAAACATATATGAATCAATGTACAACACATTAAATGGTTTTTGAGACAAACGAGTATAATAAACGAATTGATTTATGAATATATGTTTCTACAATTGCGTTTAAAATATACTTTATTAAGCTTTTATGTAATAAAATAATTTTTTTTAATTACAATTTTCTTTTTACTTATTGGGTCCCAAAAATAAGCGGTGGATTAACTTTTCAATATCTGAATATGGCATCGCAGTCCATTTCTGCCGCAAGTTTTGAGATTTCTCCAAGTGGTTAGTTCATTCAAAGTCAAATTCTATATATATAATTTCTAGTTACTTTCTAGGCAGAGAAAATTATTAATGGAGTGCAAAAGTATCAAAAGCATTTAGTTCATTGTCATATTAGCATTCATATAAAATATTGCTTTTGTAGCAATACGTTCACCCTCTGTGTACATATATTTCTCAATTTTAATAAAGTTAGTAAACAAATAAGTAATTATTAAATTGAAATAAGATAAAGCCTGCTTTACATATTTATTAAATAAAACTAGTTTTATTTCGTTTGATACACCAAAAATTCTGCAAAATATAATTCTTAACTTTTGTTAGATGTGGCAGGCACCATTTAGAACTGAAATATAAAGCTTAGAAAATCGAGCTTAATAAACCCGTCAACTGGTATTAAATCGAGTTTCCGGATGAAGGCAAATCACATAAATTAGTCTCTCCAAATAATTAGTGACAGATGATTGAAGCTACGCGATGGGATCATAAATAATTAAAAATGTCTCTGAAATTATCTATATTAGCCCCTTGGAGGATATTGCAGGCATGCTTTGTTTTGTCTAACTCGGGTTGAAAAATTTAATGGACCTGATTCATTTAAATATAAAATGCTTATTTTCTATACTATGAGAAGGCGATATCGCAAGTTTAATTATTTGAAAAGAATTGAAGTGAAATAAATATTTTTAAGAAGTTTTCGACAACATACTTGCGTATTAATACTCCAGGCAAGAGTTAACCTACAAAGAAATAGTAGAAAGTTGCCTTTCAATCAGATTAGTGGTTTTGTGCGTAAATCCCTAAAAATAAAGACAAATTAAATGTTCTTCTTTCAAACTTAGAGTCGGATTAGAGAAATTGTTAAAAATATCGTGGAAGGTCGATTTACCCAAGTTAGCCAATTTTGGTATATATATTTTGACCAGTTAGAATAGATTTACCCAAGTCAGCCATATTTGGTATGTATATTTTGACCAGTTAGCGTCTCCCAGATGCTGTTGTGAGAGATGGAGTTAAAAGCTTTTTTGTAACCAATGGAAGCTAGGTCTGCGAAGATAGTATTCTCTAAAAAAGTATTTATGCAACACACAGAAGTAATGTTAAAAAATATTTCTCGGACCAGCACAGAAATTATTTATCGAAATAAATCCTGATTAAATTTCAAAACACTTTTTTCCTAATTTAAACATTAAATGTGTATTCATCGTCGGGTAATATAAATAAAGCTTGGACGTCTCTGGTCGCTTTCTTTGAAAACAATTGGAAAATTATTTTGATATAAATCAAAATAGTTTTAAACTTTCAGCGTTAAGTTCCTTTTAAGCTTCCAAAATTTAAAACAATTTTTTAAATATTTATGTATAAACGAAACTCAATACCTGCGGTTTACTCGCCTATTTTTCGTTGCTTGGAAATATTTCATAATTATTTTTAATACAACTATTATAATGTCAATCTTTGAATTGATATCTGCTAAAATATTGAAGAATGCAAATTAAATTGATAAAATATTTATTCAAATATTGAATATATTTGGCGTTAATTTTGTAGAAATTCATTATTCACAATTAAATGAAACTACGTGATGTAGTATTATTTCTACTTTCTTTAATTTCTTTAGCACGACCTAGGTTTCGTTGTATTACAACATTTTCAGGTGGGCTATTAGCAAAAAATCTTTGCTAATTCTTTGCTTCGTCGTAAAGAAATTAAAGAAAGTAGAAATAATACTACATCACGTAGTTTCATTTAATTGGAAATATTTATTCGTTATTTTTTTTATAACAGAGTGTGATTTGCGCCGTCTAGCATTGTTTAATTGGTTCATTGTATGGAAGTAATCCATTTGAAGTATACGAATTATTATAATTATTTTAATATACAAATGTTAAATTTTACAAAATATTATAACCAAACAAACTTTCTAAATTAAAATCTGCTCGCCTTTTTAGAAAAGTACGAAAAGCATAAATGTCATGCTAATAATATAACTAAACGTCAGATAACTGAATTTAGGTAAAAATATTTTCTTTACATGAGAGTAAATGTCATTAGTGCCCTAATTACGAGAGTAACGCTGAACTGAATTCATGATAAGAAATTACATTTAGAGATATGGAATAAAAATAAATATCTTATAAATAATACACAATCAGAAACCATATACAGCAAAATATGAAATGTAGAGATGACTTAAACGTAGCTAGAACCAATAACCAGAACGTCTAACGGAAATATATATTAATAGAAAAATAGCCGTCAGTAAGAGGCTTGTAAAATATTATATGTTAACGGATCAATTGAGAGGTAGTAGAGAGGAGGTCCACTGTAATCACCTACATCTGACAGATCAAATAACCTTTAAACTTTCAAATAACTTTGTATAATTTATATCCATATTCACTCACCCATAATCTAATTCGCGTTTCATATCTAACAAAAAACTTTAGATATTTTAGTATTTTTAAAGTATCACTTCAAACAACATCCTTAATAACTGTATAAAGCTCAGGATAAGCCCATCTGATCGATTATTCAACATATTACATGAAAAAAGCTCGCCACTTTGGCCCTGACCTCTTTTGGCCCTAAACTTAAAGATTATGGAAATGATGAGGCACAAAACGGTGTGAAAATTCGTAACATTGGGCTTGGGTTTCCAGACAAAAATATATAGAGGAAATCGCGCAACAAAAGAAATTTATATTTTACAACTTTTTAAAAATTTTGCATGTAACAATATTTCTAAATAATACAACATTACGACACTTGTGCCAATAGTGGAGTACTTTAATGACAGTATTTTCCGTATTTAAATTTATTTAGTCGATAATCCCATTACGTTTTACAACGATTAGTCAAATAATCAACTATTACGTATGTTACCTACATTACTGAATAGTATTGAATTTAGTTAGCAAAGTATAATTAAGACATCTATTAATATCGGCATCCAATCGGTATCCAATTATTTAATAAACAAATCTAGTGGCTACATCAAGTTAAATTCATTACAGGCAAGATTTTTAACTCGTGATACACCTGTTCAAAATATACTAACCTATATTATACAATTTGTTAGTTATTCAACCATATGAGGCTGAAATAATGAATCGGAAAGAAATATCAAGTAAAACGAGTAATTAAATTTAATTTTAATGAAAGCTCGCTACGAATAAAAAGAAATATGTATATACATATATATATACGTGTATGTGTGTGTGTGGGTGCTTGCGTGCGTGCGTGCGTGTATACATGCGTGCGTGCGTTCGCGCGCGCCTGTGTGTGTGTATATAAGTTACTTTTCAAATGTATCAGTTACATATCAACACAACAAATCTAAAACTTAAACTGTATACAATCTAAAACTTAAACTGTATAAAATCATGTAATTTTGTGAAATACTACTCTGCAGTAACTTCATGAAAATAACAGTAAAATGGAATATTACTAAATAATACAGTTTCAAAATGGCCGCATGTTAAAATAATCAACAAGAGCTGGTCGAAACAAATAAAGTTTTTTATTAGTTTCAAATTCGGATAAAGGAAATTGCGCTGATATTTATAAATTCAAATCATGTCGCGGGAATTTCACAAAAAATAAGATATTATCTTTTGTTCTACAAGAAGTTTTAGGGCAAGAATCTTGTTTGGTAGTTGATTTTTATTTAGTTTTTTGATAAACAATATTTATGTTTTAACGATTTATAAAATTTATACGATCACATCTACAAATCTATAGATTTTATTTTCCTCAAATTAATAGTAGAAAAACTTGATTTCAATGAAAATTCAATATTTTTATAAATAATAATTATTATAATTTTATTCCTTGCTAAACATTAGTACATATCAGTGATAAAATAGATATTATAAACCAGCGTAACTCAGAATGGCTAATATATTATTCGAATTAAAACGATATAAATTAAATAAAAATAAAATTATTGAAAAAAATTGAACGAAAAAAGTTTATTGCTGGATGAAGAGAATATATCAAGTTAATAAGTTCGTATATCTCAATTTACCAAACGTATTTTATATTATAAAACTGTGACTCAAAAATAGGGTCCAAGAACGACAATGAAAGTTAATCACAGGAATGTGCAACGTTAGCAAAATCACAGAAAATTTTGGTCCAATCTGGCATGAAGATACTTAAAATAATACTTTTTTGCAAAAAATTAACCGACTTCAAATATACACTGGCTAAGAACCACACTGAAGTTTATAAAACATTGAAAATATTAGTACTTATTCACTACTTTTGCGGTAAAATGTCCTCTCCGAATATAAATAAATTTACAAAATATTGCTGCTGCTACATGCATTTGGAATCAGTACCACGTCCACCTTAAACTCCTGTTTCACGTATAATCACACCCACATATGGAAAGATGCAAGATGGCATTAATATTATTAAAAAAATACTTAACTAATCACTTATATAAAGATTGTGTCTTAAATGGGGATGAGTAAAGACGACATTAGTAGAAAGAAGAGATAGCTAAGTCAAAAACAATGATCGAGTCGACTGCCTACGCAAAGCTGACTGATATCTGCTTCTTGCAATTCGACTCGAGAACTAAACGATATTTAAAATGTGTAATGCACCCATCTGCATAACTGCGCTGATATCAAAAGGGGTAGATGATATATAAAGCATGGTAAATATATTAATTTAATATTATGATTATGAAAGATAAAATAAACTTGTGGGCTAAAATTATAGAAAAATACTAACTTTTAGAAAAATACTCATTTATTATTGCATGGTTTTTATTTATTTATTGACAATAAAATATTATTTCAACATATAACAATTGTAGAAATATTGTAAAGTATGACCTAAGTGTTTTTGTAATTAACTGATAAATCTGGAGTATTAAATTGGACACATCAAAAAATTTTGTTCAAAATTACTTTGCTTCCAAAAGAAAGAGCTTCTATTACTCTATTTGCGAAAAATAAAATTTATAGCTTGATAAATGATGCTATTCAGAGACTACCGTACAGGTACTTCCGAATTTATTCAAACCTATATACGTAAGCTTTTCAAAACATTGCAGTTTACAGATTTGAAGTGATAAGTATTTAGGAGAAAATCTCAGTTTAATGTACATTAATTGCCAATTTAAAATATCCTATGTTTTTGCATCTTGATAATAAAATGAACTTAGTTCATTAATTTTAGAAAATAAATTTAGTTCGTTAATGAAACGAATTCACCGACTAAGATGTTTTAATCGAAATTTTGTCGGTTGCTAGACTCATGATCAACATTATTAACGACTCCATTAGTCCACTTCTAAGAATATGTCTATCCTAATGCGCACCATTGAACTCAAACTTTGGCACTTTTCATATAAATGATGTCAGCTACTTTGCGTAGATCGTCCCTCTATCCAGCCGGAGGGCGTCTTATGCTACGTTTGCCTAAACGTAGTCTCCTCTCCAGAACTCGTCTACACCGCATGCTGTCGGTTCTACGGCAAATGTAATCCGTTCATTGTCACTTCAATTTACTTATACTTTGAACAATATCGTGACCGTACTTTTCTGTCAGAATGGACCATTCTGGATATGATTCTTAAAAGAAACCCCGTAATTTGGGTACTCATCAAATATGTAGTACGTAGAAGTACTGATCTAAATAGGCACAAATAGTCAATGTAAGCATTAACTCAAAACGAATTATCTTTTGGTTCTTCTAAGATATTCATTAGTATAAACTTTGGAAAGACAGAAACTGTTCTACAACTTTTGTCATAAAATATATACCTGATTTATAAAGGTGTAATATTATGTAGATTCTTATATAGGTGTTTTTGCAATGTATGTTGTTGTTATGTTTTGAAATAACTGTTTTGTGATTCGACCTCAACGAACGATGTTTTAATACTGGCACTTCGTTCACTATCAACGACTGCCCTATTCCAAATTAAAATTTATAAATTGGCTGTATGAGGCACTAATAGTTCTATAGTTCTTAGATAGACGAGTAATTGGAATTAAATAAAATTAAGAATACTGCAATGTAAAAGCATGGTTTGAATTCCTAAGAAGCTACTTGCGAGTGAAGAAATAAAAAAAATTGTAGACATTCTACAAATGTTATTGATAGGTACATAGATACAGATATATTTATCCACTAGTGGGAAGTTGCATTTGAAAGGGGAACCTACACAAAAATTGCTGGATATTTCAGCTTAATAATTACATCTAGATAATCGTTTTCGGAGAAACTGTTGTTTAAATAATATCAATCATATCTAAAAGAATATTTCAATAAAACAAGTTATTTCATTTCCAATTGTCATTTTTATGATTTATTAGTACTTCATAATAATTGTTATTCAACCACTTTCAAATAATAGACTTGGACATCGAGATATAGAAAATCATCGAGCTTTGCAACTCGGTCGTTTATTCAACGAATTGTCGGAGATAAACTTGTCATTTGAACTTTCACCTAACCTAACCATAAAGTTAGGAACTAAAAGAGTGGAACTAAAGCAAATACGAAGTTTTAGTAATTTAATTCTGTTTATATATATATATATATATATATATATATATATATATATATATATATATATATATATATATATATATATATAATAAATTACATGTAAAATTAATTTTTTTTTTATATTTATTATTTTATTTCCTTCTTGTTTTTAGGGTTCCATATCACTTAGATGCCTATCTTTTTGTCTGTCACAGCCTTTTTCTGTCTAAGTTTTTCTAAGAAACCTCTCGAAATAAAAACTTGAAATTTAGCATAAAAATAAAACCTATCAAACTGCACTATAGGAAAATATTTGTACAAAAAATTTTAGGGTTGGGGAAATTTTCTAAATATTCAATAAGGATGTTATTAGAGGACAATTTAAAAAAAGGCGCTAAAAATAAAAAAAAGAAAAAGTTTGATAGTTAAAAAGGAAGTGAGCAGAGACAAGTGGTAAGAAAATCCGCACAGGGCGGAGGCTGAGAACAGCTATCGGGCACTAATTTATACCAAATCCTTGTCGAAATTAACATTCTTCTTTTCTAATCAACAAAGAGAGATAAGAAACACCACAAGGGGTCAAAATAGTGACTTCGTGCGTACATACACACATAAATACAGACCAATGGACGGAGATATATGGAAAATTTGGATAAAATTAAATATTTAAACAAAATTCTACTATTCTTAAAGAAAGGTTTCATCTTTCCAAAACGCAATATTAAAAGTTGTTAACTGGTATGATTGGTTATGATTATTTCGATTGTCAAAACTCGAGGTTGGCACGCTATTAGTTAATCAAGCACACACTCGCAGAAAGAATTATAAACTTACAATACAGTGTCCTGATATATGATAGTTTCTTATAAAAAAAAACAAACGTCTGTATTGATTACAAATTTAAACATTTCTAATAAATATTTAAAACTATTTATATTTTCAACAAAGTGTGTATGATATTACTTGTATGATCAGCAATTTTTGTTGTGTATATTATCGAAATCTATTCCGTTCGCGCGCGTGTGTGTGTGTGTGTGGGTGTGTATATGCGCGTTGCGTGCGTGTGTGTGTGTGTGTGTGTGCGCGTACATGCGTGCATGTATATGTATGTGTACACAAAAACTCACGCGCGTATTCATCTAAACGCAACGTCCATACACAAAAGCACATATATGTATCAACCTATACGACTACAAAGATAGAAAAAAGATATTGATTTCATTTATATCTAAGGTAAATCATACAAATCAAGGAAAAAGGACTTCATTATTTTCCAATTTTAGCATCTACAAAATTTTAAAAAGACTACGAAATTATAAACTTCAAGTGACGTTTTTCTACTCATTAAAACAATGCAACGATCTGTTAAACGTAAACTTTAATCGAAATAACCTCTTAATAAATCAATAAACATGTAAAACAATTTTTCAAAATTTCCTAAATAGTTATATCCATCCTTTAAGTACAGCAACTTGATGGCATGTATCAACAAATTACTACAATTTACATACTGTAAACCATGTAGAGTGCTTGTAACGATCTTTCTTACCGATCAGTTAAAAATGTTATAACACAAAACGCTTCCACCTAAATGGAATCAAATTCTTTAGGATATATTACATATTTTCCATCCTCTTGTATTAATTTAATAAGTACTGTAACCTTGCCTTAAACTATGTCACTCTGCACAGTAGCACAGCTGAAAATAACATTAAAAGGAAAATTATATTAGGAGAGCGAAACGACAGCTCACTTAAGCATAATGAACGACTCGACGGCTGACGCGACGCTGATCATTTACGTTATAGAGAGGAGACTTAGTCTGAAATATAAACGATAATAAATTTTAATCTTATCTTACAATTACATTAATATTTCGATGGTACTACATGAGGGATATGTCACTACTTTTTATTGAAAGGGAAGTTATGTGATTAAATTAAATTTTGTTGCAAAACATTACGAAAGCACAAATTTGAAATTAAAAAAAAATGTCATCCGTGTGATTTTAATAATTATGAATAAATAACGGAGCCAATTAAAATTATTGGATAAATCCTGATTATAGAGATATAGTTTCATATTTACGAAAAAATTATATTAAAATATTACTGATAACTTGACGATATTCATATATAATTTTTAACGCATCTCTTTATTACATACGTAATTATGAATAAAGAGATGCTTTAATTGAAAATAAAGGACATTTGGAAAATTAAAATATTGTAAAATATCGGAAAAATTTCAAGATTTTGTCTCTTATGATTTAATATGTTAGTAAATCGCAAATCTTGAAATATCATATTTCCACATTTTTATGAATCATATCATTATTACAAGTAATATTTTTTAAATAATATTTTCATTCAAAAGTTCTAAGATAAACGGCATTATTTTCTAAATTCTCGCCTAAGACTGTCGACTCACACTTTTCTGTATTAAGATTAACTCGAGTAAGATCAATAAAACTTACTCATTAAATTCCCAATATTGAGAAGGGAAAACTACGTTTCACTTAATAATAATAATTACTAATGCTACTATTACTCAATAGCGCTACAGCCCATTGAGGATTCGGGTCTTCTTCAGTATTTTTTACTATTATAAATGATCCTTTGCTTTCTGATTCCAGGCATAGATTTTAAAACATATAGGTCAGCTTCGACATTGCCTACCCACCTAAGTCTGAGAAAACCAGGAGAACGTGTGCTATTTGGTTTATGGCTATAGACTTTCCACACAGTTGTTGTATCATTTATGCTTTCTAGGTGTCGTGCCATGATGTCCCCAACTAATCAGCTATTTTTTTGTCGATAACTCACTATACTACAGGTATAGTTTTGATGTATTATATGCGCTAAATGTCTGCTTTATATATATATATATATATATATATGTGTGTGTGTGTATATATATATATATATATATATATATATAGATGCTTACGGCATCTCCATCTCCATACGGAACGACATTTTTTCTGATAAATGTTTCTTTGAGAAATGGTACGTTTAATAAAAACTATATTTTATGTATGGTGTTTTTGTTAACAAAGCCTTGCTGAATAATAAATTAATATTTATATTTTCTCATGGGACGTAGGTACGCCATCTAAATCAGACCTTGCACGAAAAAATTAAACCTTTACAAAATTTCTACTGGATAATGGCGTTGTTTCATTTTTATGTTAAAATGAAATTTAATTTTTTATAAAAAAATTATTAAATCAGACTAGAAGAAAAGAGATGCGGAGGTTCTAAGTTTTACTCCACTGTTTTTATCATTGACTGATGCCTAGATATTTTTAACACATCGGTATTTACACAGAATAGTGTGTATATAAAATAAACTATTATTTTCACAAACAAATGAAAACGTGCCCATTTTCAGACTCTCCGTTTTCGCAGTTCCACTATTTAATCTGTCGTTCAATGTTATTACCATGCCTATGGTGCTATTTCAGTCATTGTCATGTTATTTCCGTGTTACCAAAGATGACTGTCGCATTTCACATTCATATTACTCTATGTAAATACTATTACTTCGCATATATCGTGTAAAAGTATTACTTCTCATATATCACACAAGATAAAAGAATTGTCAGAGGAAGAAGCTGGTTTTATCTGTACGCTTAATTGTTCATTAAAATGTTTCAAATTTTTTTGGGTTAGTCAAACAGAGATTGACAAATGAAATAATACCCAAAATTAAGAGTTTACGAGAATTCCGTACCTGGAAGAAAAAAAATAATATACTTATGAGATCACTCACGTGTCCACTTGAATATATGCATGTAATTTACAGTCTCAGAAATTTTTCTATGTAGATATTGGACAATATAGATCATAACTTCGCACATATATTAAAATACATGTGCGAATTTATGATCTAACAAAAGATATTCACATGAAGAACGAAAGATATTCACATGAAAATGTTAAGAGGGGTCAAATTAAATAGTTTATTTAATGTATGCTATGGAATATCTTTTGAAAAAGCGTAATCATAACGATCTCAAATATATTTATTAAAAAATAAATTTTTTTAAATAATTCGGTTAGCAATTCGTTAGAGATTTGCTAAAGATAGAAAAAAATAAAAGCTAGCCGACTTTTCCAACCCCAAAAAAAACAGGGAAAATAACAGGGGTTCTGGACGATATATATATATATATATATATATATATATATATATATATATATATATATATTTATTTATATGTGTGTGTGAATGTATGTATGTTTGTCTGTAAATATAAGGATGTCAAAAATTTAAATTAAAGCTTAGCTCGTCGCTAAAACGTATGAAGAGGAGAAGGGAAATCCAAATTCAAATAAAAAAAAAGTTAGAATAATGTGCTACAAGATGTATAAACAAAATCTCGTCACAGTTGTTTAATGACTCCTATAGTTGACGAGGTTCCAACAAAATCGGTGCCAGGATATTTTCCAAAACAAATTTATATAAGACAGTTATGTAGCATATACTGAAATCAAACAAAAATGAGATCATGATTTTTTGGATACTTTGATTAAATTGTGTCTCAGTTAAGGAATACAACATAATTTTGAAATTGCTTTTAAAAGCCTTCAACTAGCAAATAAGAAGTTTTTATGGTAAACAAATTAATAAAAAGCTTTGCAACCATTGCTGAAAGAGTATAAGTGACATTTTAAAACTTGACTCGTAAAATTGAGGTGCCTGTCACGAGTACGAATGACGTCATTATTTCTTCAATATTTTTTTCAACTGCATGCAACTTATTTTTAACATTATGAAATGAATATTAAACTCCTTGTTAAGGTGTTAACTTCCAAGGTTATGTCGGAAGATATTTTTTTCAGAAGTGATTAGAGAAGCAAAATATTTTCTCTTTTTGCAGGAAATATTAACCTGTCTTCTCTTGGTGACTTGCTTCGACAGCTACTTTTAATAATACGCGACTACCATGTTAACAATTAAATATTAATAATGAAAATGAAAAATTAAACATAAAGTACAGAAGAAAATTCTCCAAAAGTAAATAAAACATTCAAAATGATATGATTATCTTATAAACCTTCATATTTTATACGTGCAATACACCCACTATGCATATATCAAAGAAACTGCATCAGAAAAACAGAGTTTTGCATTTCTTGTGCTATTAACATTGAACTAATTTTCCATTTTAGTTAACATTAGTTTAACAGCAATGAAAAATCTATTTCCTATAACTAATCGCTGTTCTAACTAAAATAATTAAGTGTTTATATTTCATACCACCTTACAAGCGTCGTTTTATATCACTTCATTATTGTTTTAAAGTTAAGTAAGTAAAATATCATGTATATTACCAAAATTTCGTATAAAATAAATAGTTAGATATATAAATCCATTGAAATTTTAGTCAATTTTTTTATATTCATAATTTAATGTAATACAAATACCAGTTACTGTTCTCGAATGAATTAACTTTTTTTACCAATTTCGACACAATGTAGTGACTAAACAAACATATAATAATATCCCATCCAAAAAGCTTGATCCAAAATATTTTTAACGTAATACTCCATCAGCTTGTATTAAGTTTTTAGGTGCTTTCTGAGTTGCGCCTTAAGTAAGGTGAAGTGAAATGTTAATAAAAATATAAAAATATGTTGTTGCACACATCAACGTGACTGAAGCGAGAAATGAAAAGACGATAACATCAGTAAGATGAAGCGATGGCTTCCGAGAACATAATTGGGTAGACAATGGCCGCAACGTTGACCCATAATTTATCGTTTGAAAGTCAAAAGAAGGTTTAATGCAATTCAACAGAACTTGAACCTATTTCATAGTACTCGGTATTATGACAATATTAAATATACAAAGTAGTCATCAACGAGTAATATTAGAGTTTAACATACTAAATTAAGCTTAATCGCTTTTTAACTCGAAATTAACTTTAAGTGGCCAAGTTTACCGAAATTACAATTTCGGTACTACTTGCTTTCATTATTTTTTAGTTGACTTTCGAAGAGATTTCACTCTGAATGATCATATAAATACACACACACATACACACACGCACACGCGCATAGACTTACGCCCACACGCGCAAACGCACACACTCTTCGTTCTTAGTTTATTAAAATGAAGCTAAGCTTAAAAATTATTTGACTATCTTTGTAGTTTGATAAGAGTTGGCCAATAATTCTCCTACAGAAAAAAAATTGTTTAAAAATCGTTTTCCACGACTTACTGGAAAAAAGGAAAACATTGTGAATTCTATTTAAATTCGACTTGCAATATTTATGGCACCGCCATATTTCTTTCTTTCTAATAAATAATTCTTTGATTAATGATACATTTAATCTACGTTTTGTGCATTCGTTATCCAAAACCTCGCCAATTAATTATTTATTTTTTCTCGTAAGACATAGATAGGTACGTCATCTAAAGTACATCCTACAACAAAATTAACTGCGAATCAAATTTCCTCTTGAAAATGGCGCTATATTATTTATACCATGCAATTTAATTTAATTGTGTAAAAAATTAATTATGTTTTACAAAAACTCACTTAGATTATCCTATATTATTTGATAAAAAAACTGCCTTCTTTTCCTGGTACTTTTTCGCAATTGAAATTACTTATTTGAAAGTGGGTATGCGAGTAATTTCGATGCAAAATATTTGTCCCCAAGTAAAAATGTTTCCTTATTTTTAACAAACTTCAAGGAGGACGTTCAACAAACTTCAAAGGAGGACGTTCTAAATTCGACTGTACTTTTTATACGTTTCCTCATATCTGTAGCATTAATCAACTAATTTAGATGATTCCTATTTTAGAAGGGTGAAGTCACTTGGAAATTTGTTTACTCCCAGTAATCGTCTGAAGATCTGGTTAGAATCTGGCCATGGAAATTAAAGATATGTCATAAAATTCCGCAACACTAAACAGCATAGACGCTGTGATCGAGCTTAGACGATCTAGTTCCTGCGATAATCTAATAACACACAACTAATGTGACATTGATTTGTTCTTCATTTCAAAATCATGGAATACTGGCGGAGTCGGACGGTACTGACAATAACTTTTCAGCAATGAGAAGTAAACTCACTTGATTTGTCTTGACGTAGTAAAAACTCGTTCGACTTGTCTTGCTATAGTAAGGAAGTGACAAATAGATCGATAAATATACATGTATGTACCTGTATAAAATTTCAACCTTTGATTCATGAATTCTCATGCTGCGAGTGTTTGTGCTGTTTTTTATATCAGTATCGTTGATCTCAAGCAGAGGGCTTGTCATAGAATTTTGGGTTTCTTTCAGTTCTCAAGTCGCATGGATACTGACTGCTTAAACCGTGCGACTTGGGTAAATTAATATTTTGGATCTCGAGTTGAGATATACATCGAAGTCCGAGTTCCAACTTCTTAGTTATCCCACCGTGGGTGTACTGCCTACTTAAACTGTAAGATTTGAGGATTTGCTATTTTCACATTATTAATATGAGTTTCAAGCAGAGACTTAGACATTGAACTCTGGGTTCCCACTGCTCAGCCCTAATGTGGGAGTACTACCCGTGTAAATCGTGAAGCATGAGAATCTGCCATTTTTAAATTAGTATTGTTTATCTCAAGCAGAAACTCTGTCATTGAACTCTAGTCGAGATTTTTCCAGGGTATTGCATGCATAAATCGTGAAATGAGACTTGTCATAAAACTCCGAGTTTAAATCGTGAGACATATTCCATGTTGGATTTCCATGAACTCTGAGTTTCAACTTTTCAGCCCTGATTATTAAAATAGAATAAAACTTTAAAAACATTTGTACTGAGTTCAAATAACCACCGAATAAGAAGCGAACTACGTAAGAGAGAAATAAAAACGTCTACTCGATTCCGATTCCAAAAACCTCTAGCATTGGCAGTGTTTTGCAAATTCACTTAAATTAGAAAACGATATTTTAGCACCAAATTTTTTAACTAAACTCGTATTTTCATTATTTCATACTTTACAGTGTGCCTCTTGTTCAATGGTTATTTGTAATCGGTTCAATTTTGTTTGTAAAAAGTTTTATTTTTCCTTAATAACACAAACAAGTACAAAAGGTTGTAAAAAATTTATGAAATTTATCTTTCCGACTGGCGCTTGCAATTGGGTTTATTTTAAACTATATTATTTACAAGCATCGCCTAATTTCATTAGTAAATCATAAAATGGAAAATTAAAACTTTTAAGAAAATACCCATCTGTAAAAAACATATTGAACTTTTTCTATAGAATATTTTCATTTAATAACGTCTCCGGTAAGAGACAAACAAATTCTTTTATTCATATTTATAGTTATAGAGTAAATTATCAGGTTGACTAATTTTATTTCATGTATGTATAATAATTTACAGAATCGTGTTACACAATTAAATGAAACTACGTGATGTAGTATTATTATTTGTAGTTTATTACAGGGGCGCAGTGTAGGTTTTATTATATTACCGAGAGTACTCGGTAATTACCCGCTATTGTGTTTGAAATATATAAATACTGTTGGTTGTTCCTAAGAGTTAATTTTTGCTAATATTCCACCTGAAAATATTGTAATATAACGAAACCTAGGTCGTGGTAAAGAAATCAAAGAAAGTAGAAATAATACTACATCACGTAGTTTCATTTAATTGTGAATAATGAATTTCTACAAAATTAACGCCAAATATATTCAATATCAAGAATCGTGTTAGTAAACAAAATACGGTTGTTGATAATATAATATATCCAGGCTACGTTTTATTTAATAAACCGTGAGTAAAAATAATCATAAGACGAAAGTGTATAATTGAAAACTCAGAGGGCAAGAATCATCCAACAAGGGTCCTCAGAATTTTAAAAATCTTTTAAAAAGACATATTTCTACGGTACTTGACTTACTGTTTTATTGCTGTTTCGTCGAAAAAACATCAAAGTTAATTTTATAAAGAGATAAATCTGGCTATAGGGAGTAAAATGATTGTAATATCCAACATTTCTAGAACACAAGATGAAGTCGCTCAGCGTAAGTCATTTGAATTTTTTTACCCCGCATAATTAAATGTGCTTTTTGATTTGTTTTTTAAAGTTCCAACATTTTCATATAAATAGGAGTTAACAGCATTTCCATCAATCGAAGAGAACAGTTTGTCACGTACAGTGATTTCATTTTATGTTCAATGTTTACCTAAAATCTTTTAAACTCATTTCATTACATACATTAATTTACTTAGTCCACATTTTTAACTTTTAACGATATTTATTTATCTAACTAACAGAACTTTAATAATTAGAAAAAAAGAAACCACTTTAACCAATCTATTACATTATACTCTGTGCGATATTTTTTAACTATAAGATGCTTTGTCTACATGAAAAACCTATTATTTATTTCTATTATTACTTGTGCCAAGGGAAAATTATAATAAATAAATTTTCAGGTGCAGGAAGTTTCAGTTTCAAGAAACTAAAAAATATTCATGTAATATTATAATTCCCACTTTATCTTCCACGTATTCATAGATGAAACTCTAGACGTAATGCGAATATTAAAGATTTACTGAAATTTAGCTCATTGAAATTGCAGCGTACATAAAATATGAACAAAGAAATATCTACGTGAAACTTAAATCGAAGACGCCTCCGACTGTAACTGAAACAATAGTTGGCCAATAAACGTGTACTTAGATTTCTATCTGCGTCTGCACCATTCACGATTCAGATTCATTATGTAAAAACCAAATTTTATTACATTTTTTGTTGTGTACATTTTACATTTATATATTTACATACGATTTCATAAATACTAATGAAACTACATGTATACACACTTGTAATTTAATTTTACAATACTTGAGAACGAAACTATATTACCAGCTGAAATAACGTAAGTCACTTTCACAGGTACCAATCACATCCGAGGATATAAAGTAACGGTTTGCAATTGTCATCTATGTTGTTTAGACTTTTTCCAAATAGATAGTTATTTAATATAACTGAGAAACAATAATAACTTTCGGTTATACTGTTACTCTGGACTTAATGACGTAGTTAGCTTTATTCTATTTCGATATTGAAAACTGACGCTCTCTGTTATATTATTATAAGTAGATATGTTAATGTTTTAAGTAAATACATATGTTAATGTTTTCATTCATGAATGTGTTGTATAAATTCTCTTATAAGTACTTGAAGATTTTTCAAATCGTCTTATTTTTAACACCGATTATATAAAACCTCAAAACAAATTTAAAATATCACAACCTAAAAATGACAAAAAAGGATGGTATATAATAGAGATTTATATAATACAGAATTAAGGGGTAAGAAAAGAAAGGACAATAATTAAGTGATAAGTAGTAAAAACAGGAAATGGAATATGTAAAACAAAGTTGCGGGAGATATTATTTTTTTAGACGGTTTTTGAATGTTTGAATGCGATGTATTCAACAATTTAGATAGTGATGTACTTTCAAACCTTTCAATTTATAGTTAAGGCTGACAGTTTGGCCAATTATTTAATACATTATATGGATTTCCATTTTTTTATTTAGAATTTGCTCGCATCTACACTAAAATTGGGTCTCAAGAAAATGTGAAAGAAAGTGCACACATGGAGAACTTAAAACAACATGGAAGAAAAAATAACGAAAATCTTATTTCGTTATTTGAAACTTTTTTACCTTCTTGTAATGTATATAATTTTTACAAAAGCGATTATTCTTACTTAAATGATAAATATTGATTTTGTATTGAGTACCAATTACACAGTATTACGTACTAGTTTTTTGACTTGGAACGAATTTAATATAGAAAGTTTAATACTTAATCCGTATGAAATTAAAATAGCGAAAGGATATTTTTAAAATTTAGTTGCTTTAAGGTTCGATAGCATAGTGACTAATAAAAAAAAGCAGTTTTTAGCTCAAATTAATTATTAAGACGATTAATATTAATTATCATTAGAACGGAAGAATGGGATGTAATTTGAAACAAGTCATTACGAGACATGGAATATGCTCGCTGCAAGAATTCGTTAATTTTATAACAAATATTAACTTTTGAAGTGTTACGTTTCCCATCGAGGGCACCGAAAGCTTCAATAAAATTGTGATCATGAAATACATTTATTAATTAGTCTAATGTGCGCCTATTTGAAAATTGTGTAATGTGAAAATGCTTAGTGTGTACTTATTATTGTGATGAAAAGAAAAAAAAAATTCCAAAATACCATAATAATGTTAATGATCGTTAACCAGGTGAGATTCTCGGGACGGCATAAAGAATTTTTATCTAATATTTTTATTGCATTCTATTCGTTATATTTATGAAGAATTTATTTTAGAAATTATTTTTGTTCATTGTGTTATTAAAATAATTACATTAAGCAATTAAGCTTATACTTAAACCGTTTCTAATCCTGTACGACTAAATTAAATGCAAAATAAAACTTTAACATTTATGATAAAACAACCAATTTCGCGAAATATAAGTAGAACGAATATGAATTTCTTCCCCCTGAACTAACTGATAGTGACTAAAATTCTGGAAAATGTGTCCGTGATCTTCTTTCTTTATACCTTAAGTGTCTCTCCTTACCCCATTATAGATTAAATAAAAATGCCCTTAGTTCTTGCTTTCTTCAGGAAAAAAGAACGTATGAACTTGTCTTCTATTTTCCCTTTCTCACTCAGTTATTTTTTGGCAAATTTTAAATAGGATATTTAAAATTAATACGTTTCCAATATTTACAAACTCTCCATTACTATTCATTCGATCTATAATTCAGAGTCAAAAAAGTAACGATTAAAGTTGTAATATAGTACCAGATAATTCGTCAAACAATGAGGAACGCAAAGAACGGTCAAATTAAAAAAAATCGTCACTACTTTAAATATAAAAACATGTTACGCATAAATGTACATTATTTGTTAATTATTAATTGTATTAAGGAGAAAATAATTTGAGGAAATGACCATCGATTTAAATATGAATATATCGGTATCAGATTTGACTCTTCCAGCAAAATATTTAAAGTTAATTAAAACTATCCAGCAAAATGAGTTAAAAGGCATCAACATATTTATTAAGTTTTAATTGTTACGTGAATAAATTATTTTTTAATTAGTTATTGTAATTATTAGTTGTATTTCTTACGTTCACCTTTAAATTTTCTTGACAACTACCTTACTTGGATGCAAACATGCTATGCAATTGATTACATGTAACTATATCGTCAAAATACTTTATTATATCAAAGCATACCATTTCACAGTAAAAAGTACTGTAAAATTACAAAAATCAATCTAAGGATGTGTACATTAGATATAAATCATTTTAATTGGTAATAGCTTACTGCTAATAAATGAAATGATCTTAGAATGAAATTCGTATGATATATTCATGAATAAAAATACCAACATATTTTTATGTAATTATAACTAAAGGACTTGAAATATCATCGTATGATTTCAAAACAAAATATTGCTCACTAAATCATTATGTTCAGAGCGATGACAAAATTGACTATCGGAGCCCCAGTTATGTGCACAAACAGTTCAGAGACACGATTAAAGAATAAGATATAGGCGTCCCTTTCTCATTATATAAATATTCTCTGTAAAATTAATTTAAAAAAAATTGTTCCGTTTTAAGAATATAGTTTCATTCTCAAGTGCATGCATAGCTATATTCTCAAGTAATCCTTATAAATTTCGTATGTATGTATGTGAATATTTGTACGGAAAGTTAGTTCGACGGTGAATTTAAAATTCAAATGCGGGCAGCACAAGCTGCAAACGGTAGTGCGAGCTCGTACTTACTGGCTGATCATCTGATATAGTTTCCCTTACGGTAAGCGATTTCCACGTTATTTTCATTTTATTTGTATTCTATATGTCTTGTTATTGCCAGCTCTTTTAACTCAACTCATTGTATATAAAATTGAACTACTACTAAATACAAATAAAAAATAAAGTTATTTTGTTAGCTTTACATTATGTATTTGATATCAAAACTATTTTACAATTTTTTTAATATAATTAAATTCGGCAACCGTATCCAAACTGTATGATAAACATGTTTCTTTTAAGTGAGTTTAAATTAAAAGAAATCATCCGCATGGCTTAATACCTCCATTAAGAAGTAATGGCTTCATGTTCAAGCCAAAATCTAACACCTGTCCATCAAACAAACACATTTATATTAACATGAGATACATTTAAAGAGCTTGAGAATAGATTTACGTAAATTTAAAAAATGCCAAAAAGCATTACGTTTCCTCTTTCATATACCAATTTTCTTCCAAAAACATTTGGAAGTTCCTCAGTATACTGAGAATTGGAAATTTTTACACTTATTCGTATTGCTAGCTTGACCTCAATATTTTGAAGTCTTTGGTTGCTAAACAACCCGCATCACATCACCCATCTGTTAAATCAACAACTTTGAATAGATTCGTCCTCTGTCTTCTAACGAAAAATGTATATTTCATAATACCTGTTACTCTGAAGTTAAAACCAAGTTCTAGTGATAAAAACAATTCTATGGGGTGCGGTATTGCAGCTCTTAAGCTTATCTTAGGTATTGTAACGCCTAATATTAGTGTCACATTTAGCTTATCTCTTACAACTGCTACTGTTTCTTCCCAATGGAAGAAAGCTTAGATATCATCTCTTTACCAAAAACACTATCACCTGTATGTCTTAATTATTTTGATCCTTTTCCCAACTACCACTTCTAGCGAAAATCTTTGAGCATATTGTGCACGCCAAATTTATTCGATACCTTAACACTTGCAAATATTTATATTCACTTCGATCTGATCGGATATTTGATTCGGAACTGATCATAATACCATAATCGCCTTAATGAAAATCACAGATAACATGTGTTTAATCCCTAATAACGCTCAACTCACTATAATTATACTTTTTCGTTTCAACAATGTGTCCCACTTCGTTTAGTTTGATTTTTTACCAACCTGTTTTTGAAAATATTCCAAATCTGTTGATAATTCAAGAAATCTTCACACAAGTTTTCTGAGTCGACATATCAGCCGCTATGCCTCAAGGAAGAGTTCTTTTTCCATTTATTTTTTCAATAATTACAATTGGTGGACCTTTTTGGAACATATACGGCAATTATAACCTTTTTGCAGACGATTAATAAATATAAGTCCATATTGATATAAATGTTACAACCAATAACCGTCGTCAATCCCATAAATGAAGACCTCGCTTCAATTGGTCACTGAGTACATAAAATTTTTAAATTATATTTAAGCCAAATGTCAGTAACGTGGGTCTACTTATCGTGCAAAATCTTAGTTGGCACTTTTAAATAAATAATGTTAGCGTTGTGTCTTAAGCAGAATAGACTCACTCGAGCGTGTTAAAATTTGTTTAACTACTCATACGAAAGCTCGCGTCTGTCAAATACTCTTACTGTATTGTTTGACTTCAGCAATGTACGCCATCTAGGTCTTAATGAAAACGAGTGAAAATTATAGCTGTGCCACAGTGATGTGAATTACTAGTGATATTCCGGCTTGCTTATTATGTGCCCATTTCCTCTCCCGTATACAAATACATGGTGTCATCAAAATGCACACTTTCAATTATGTTTAATATTAAAAGGCTTCCAATATTTCTTAAATAAATGACGTATATTTTAATGTGCATTAGTTAATTTTTTACCACAGAAAGCGCTCCAACTTTCCACACCATTTATTTTAATAAGGATTATTGAACTGACCTAAACATTCGGTACTAAAAGGACTTTTCCATAGGTAATTTCAAAAGCTACAATTATAATTGTATAAATAATTATATTTTTCGTACATATATATATATATATATATATATATATTTATATATATATATATATATATATACGTATGTGTACGTGCCTGCGTGTGTGCGTGATAATTATCTGTACATAGTGTTAGGGTATCTGCACTAGAGTTGGGGCGTACATACTATAATCGGTATGAGTTCCAAGTATTTGCGTGGAACGGACGTACTAGCGTATGAAATCACTGTTACAAAATACGCAGCTTTCTGTCTCTTTTTGTAATGACTTAACTGTGATTAATTGCAAAAGAAACAAAACGATTGCGGACGTATGCAAACTATCTCGTTCATCACAGAAATTCCTTCTTACGAAAAAATGAAACAAAAAGTTGGCAAGCTAGTATCTCACATATTCGTACTTTGTGCTTATTTCATACTAAGTATTATCTAGTATGTCTAAATTTCATTGAGTACCAACATTTGGGACACACATGTTCTGAAGGCTCGTGATAAAAGGCTACAATAGAATTATAACCATTATATTTTATTTCTGTACCTTTTTACTCAGTTTCATTCAAGTAAGCGAGAGACCAAAATAAGGTAAATTCTGGTATGTAACAAGCAAACCAATATTGAATACTTTATAACGAGTGTTTATCTTGCATTTATGCCATTGATGCTGACAAAATAACCAATAAGCCAGAATGCGTACCACGTGCGACCTAGTATTTTGTAACACGTGTACGTATCAATTATTTGTACATACTCATAATAGGACCCGCCTAGTACGAAAAATACTGATATAGCGCATCTAAAATCTATATTAGTTTTGTCTGCGTTCGTCACGAAATTGATCAAACCATGGACTTTTTCTTTTATAACGTTGACATTATTAATTATGTATCAATAATTAAACAGCATCTATATACATACTGTATGTATTGTAATGTGAATACTTTAAACTATCGTATTGTAAAATTGACAAAATTTTCTTCTTTATAATATTATAAATATAGCGCGGTAAGTCTTTAAGTTAGTTAATGTTGTCTGTTTTCAAGATTTTTTCTTCAGAATGACTGTTTTTATAATAATCTTATTATTAAATAATAATTTTTAACAATTAAAAAAATTGAGCCTATAGTAAATATTACTTTCCAAAACAACTAAAAGTCATAAATAGGCACAGTGCATGGAAATGTAATGTAAAGAAATATTTCACAAAGACACATAATTTATTAGTCAGAATAATTTTCTGATGAATATTTTACCATATTTAAATATTTAATGTGTGTTAAACTGTGTAAAACTTTAAGGGGAAAATGTGTAAAACTTGAAGGTTTTCATTCGAAATAGTTTTGGTAAAAACTACATTAAATTTCATAGATGGAGGTATTATAACTGTATTGAATTTAATCGCTTTCAAGCTTACAAAAAATTTAAAAATACAAAAAGAACTACAAATATTTATTTATACGTGAAACCTGTGAGTTTCACCAAAGCTTGTGGACTACTTGGCAATTTTTTAGTTACTAGAAAACTTTTCTTTGTCAAATTTATAACTTTTTTGCCACAACAATTAATAAATCAATCTTTGAATTGTTACTTGTTACTGTTACATAATAATTTTTGATTTGCGAGTCCTAGTATTTTCATGTCAAAATTAATTTTGGTGCTTTACGTTTTCAAATTCTTTCTCTGTATTAAATTGGTCCGTCTGAGATAAAAAGATGATTATGACGACTTTAATTTTGAGGCCATATTAACGTAACATTTTACATTGTTACAATAGAATTATTTTTTAAAGTTTGTGATTAGCAACAGTTATTACAAGTTACCAACATTTAAAATAGTATCAGCAGCCCTATATTAAAAAGATTTATACAAAACTTTATATATTTATTATACACAATATTAGAAATTATGAAATGTTCTACGAGACCTTTCCAGATGGGTGCGAGATGAGAACCGCGTCAGATGATCAGCCGGTGGGCGGCGCTTTTCTAATGCTTTATTTTCCGCTAGTCGCTCGCGGTCGCTGCCTTTGATATTCAAATTCACAATTAGATATATAGCACGGCTACTGTCTTCTCTCATATATATTTGGAATTACAAAAATTAGTAATAATGAAATCAAACCCATCAGTAAACTTTTGGATTAACGAAGTGATGGTAAAATTAAAATAAGATGAAAATGTCCGCTGCAAATATTAAGAAGTCGGCAAAACTGAAAGCGACAATTTTATTACAAAAAAATTCTAATAAAATGTTGAAAAGAAAAGAAGTTAAAACAGCAATGAGCAGGGAGAAGAACAAGGCATTCCAACAAGACACAGGCCAACAACAATAGCCAAATATAAAAAAGGGAATTTTTAATGTATATAGTTTACAATAATTAAAATATTCTAGAAATCATTCTAAAAATCGATATCTTCTCTGATATGATGGTAACCAATTGATATATAAAAGTATTCAAAATCGGTCAAGAATCGGGTCATGTAGCTTATCCTCATACGAACATGTGTACGTATTACATTTGCATATAGAAAAATACGTACAAACATACAGACCAACAGACAGGTTTGGAAGGTAATATACGAAAAGTTCAGTGTACAACTCAATATTTGAAAATCATATTTTAAACTAAGAGAGAAGAGATAGATAAACTTAAACAGAACTGACTTTGTCACAAAAGTATCTCAGTTATAATTTTTTCGTAAATTCATTGGTGAAAACCATGTCACAGAAAATTTCCTGGAAAATGAATATTAACGATATAACTGAAAAGCAGATAAATTAATTTTTGCGTAAAGAGTTTGTATAACAGACAGGACAAAAGTATGTGGGCTATAATCAAGGGAACAAAGCAGAACTAAATTCATATGGAAAATCCTTTGAATGGAAAATAAATATGTTATATGGAAATAAATATATAACGGAAAATAAATATGTTTTAAATGAAAATGCGATATTAAATCATACAGAGTAAAGTATGAGATTTGGAGATGATTTAGTAATACGTGAAACAGATAGCCAAAACATTCAATGGAAATATCTATTAATATGAAATGGCTGTCAATAAGAGGAGTGAAGAACATTATAGGCCATCAAATCAAATAAGAGGTAAAAGAATAATAATCTAATATAATGTTCCACCAGAACTTACCTACACCTGAGAGACAAAATGATTTCCTAAACTTTTAAATAACTTTATATAATTTCTATCCATATTCTCTCATTCATAATCTAATTCACCTTTTATATCTAACCAGAACCTTTTGTAAATTTTAGTACTTTAAAAGTATCATTTCAAATAACGTCCGTAACAACTGAATAAAGCTCAGTATAAGCCCCTTTACTTGATCAATTATTCAACATATTACGTGAAAAGGGCTCGCCACTTTAGCCCTAACCTCGTTCTGCCTAACTTGAGGATTATGAAAATGATGAGACCCAAAAAGGTGTGAAAATTCGCAACGTTGCGCTATGGTTTCGACGTGAAAATGTTGAAGAAAATCGCATCAAAAAATGCACGTTTTTTAAAATTTTTGGAAAAGTAATATTTAAAAATAATTACAATTAATATAATACCTGTATAAGCTGTACTTAAGAGGAAAAAAGAGAATATTGTAAACTAGTTAATCAATAAACCCAATTTTCTTAAAATTTACCATTCAAATAATGAATTATTGTTGTACAGTAATTGACTCATTTAGGGTAACTAAAATATAATTAATACATTCGTTGATATTGGTATTCAACCGTGTTCTTTTGAAAATCAAATATACGTGTTATACCACCTTAAATTTATTACGTTGTTAAAAAATCACATACTTACAAAATATTCATAATTGACTAGAACATTTGAAACCAATATTAAGAGATTAATTACTGATTGAATCAAATAATTCCAGTTAAAATCATTTATTATAGAGAAATAACAGTTAAAAGTAGTAATTTAATTTTACTTGGGAAAAATATAAAAAACAATATTTCATAAATAGTTCTTATATATATACATATATATATATATACATATACATATATATACATATATATATATATATATGTGTGTGTGTGTGTATGCGTGTGTGTATGTGTGTGTATATGTCAAGTACTAAGACAATATACCTAAACCATAAACTGTTAAATAAAAAAATATGTAACTATTTCATCCAAAAAGAGTTAATGGCATAATCACACCCAACTCATCGTGGGACTATTTGCAAACAGCCGCAAATTAAATTATTAACAAGAGTCAACAATGTATATTATTAGGCTCAAAGCCTGATAAGGAAATACTGCTGATATTTTCAAACCTAATTTTTGTCGCGGGGATTCTGTAAAAGGATGACGCCCTACCACGGAAGCGATAGCCTACTAATTTATATTGTACATCCTTCACAATTAAATGAAACTACGTGATGTAGTATTATTTCTACTTTCTTTAATTTCTTTATCACGACCTAGATTTCGTTGTATTACATCTTCAGGTGGGATATTAGCAAAGAAATTAACAAGATCTTTGCTAATATCCCACCTGCAGATGTTGTAATACAACGAAACCTAGGTCGTGGTAAAGAAATTAAAGAAAGTAGAAATAATACTACATCACGTAGTTTCATTTAATTGTGAATAATGAATTTCGACAAAATTAACGTCAAATATATTCAATAATTGTACATCCTTTTAAAGGAATTTGTATAGGATTGTACGTCCCGTTAAAGGAAATTGTATAGGAGGACGTTTTCTTGGTCGTTGATTTTTAATAAGTTTTATCACGGACAATAATTACGTTCTAATTATTAATACAATAATTATAATATCATATTCTAAAATTATTTCAAAAAAAGTGTGGTTTCCTTAAAAAGTCAGTGTTTTTACTACTATACCAAATTGATGTTATATTCATAAATCTAAATGTTGCCGAACATCAAATGCAAACAATCATGACTCGTGGAGTGACTAATGTAGCCTCAATGAGTGAAAGGGGTGATTATAGAATTTAAGTTGCATCGCAGAAGGAGAATAAGTTAAGCAAATGAAACTGTATATCTCAATTTTAAAAAAAATCGTGTAACAATTTAGAAGGATTTAGCGCGAAATTTGATAGTGAAAAATCTCATAAAAATTACAACGCAATCAAAAGCAGAAAAATCTCTTAAAAATTACAAGGTAATCAATATCACTGAATATATCCATGGAATTACATACGGGTAATGCATCTAGGAATGTATCTATGTAATTACAAACGGGTAAGGTACACGAAACTATGATACACTAAATTAGAGAAAACGTAAAAGTAATTATGAAATATCCCATGTATATTAAATAATTCAATCTGTTATTTCACGTCTTTCTTCATCTTCTGTTCTTTTTACCATTTAACATTTTCACCAAAGTTTCATCGTTTATAATATGAATAGAGGCAAATGATATCTATGTTCCTTTAATTATCATATAAGCAAAGTACTCTTCCATCTGTACTCATTTTAATAGATTAACTAATCTGTTAACTTTCCACCAACTCTAATTATATCAAATATTATTAGCTAAATAAAACCTTTAATAAACCTTTTTTTTATTTAATTATATAGAAAATTTGTATATTAACGTAAATATATTAAACATTATATACTGGTGGTGTATATGAAGTAATAATAGTCACCATATTAATATATAAATTTCTGTATTAACATTATAACCGAAATAATTAAAACTTCCATAAACTTTATGCCTTAAGTCAAGTTGAACGGATTTTTAATTAAGATATTAAGGTATCTTGCTACAAATATTACTACGTCTGACCTGCAGAATGAACGGACAATAACGTTAGGAGATGGTACAGCTAACTAACTTAAGTATAATGGACGGGATGCTCATTTGTTTCTACTATTTGGCCGAAGTAATAAATAGCGATATTAAACTTTGTTCTACAACCATCTGAATAACTACATGAATAATGAATGATATGTTTATGCTGTAAACATATTTATTCACTGTTATGATAGTGAAATATAAATGGGCTTTGGGGACTGATATAACATTTAGAAAAATACAAATTTGTTACTGCATATATTATATGAAATATTCTTAATAGGTTAGATTTGTATAAATTTCACATTTACATCTGGTAATTCTGGTGAAATAAATTTGGTATAAAATAAATGTCGTTAAAAATTATCTTACAACCAAGAAAAGAGAAAAAAGAACTTCTCTTACTCAGTTTTACGAATGAGAAAAATTGTAACTAAATAAATGACAATATTCGAAAACTGCATTTTTTCGGGAATGGTCTTCTAATTGAAATACAATTGGAATTACGATTTGAATTTAAAAACTTTATGGCTTTGTTGATGATTTTGGATATAATATATTTTTCCTAATAATGCCATTTCAAACCTATATTATTGCATATAAATAATAACGTTTACAAGCAATTAACCCAAGTCATGAAATATTAAAGTATAGAGCACAAACAATCAATAGCCCTACATCAAAACGAGTTAATTTTTTCGTCAGTGGAAACGTTTATATGATAAAAACAGAGCTACTTTTTCTGGTATAGATCTGATATCGGGAACTAGAATTACTAAATATCAAGCTTTGCAATTTTATCAGTATTCAACCCCTTACCATAAAATAATTTGTTACAAATAAAAAAAAATAACCAAAAGGTGAATATTGAACCATGCATAATAAAGTGTAAACTTTGGAGATGATTTAAATATATATATATATATATATATATATATATATATATATATATGAATCAGAACATTTGAATGAAATGCCTGTTAATATATTGCTGTTGGTAACTGGCGTCAAAAGCGTGGTACGTAAAAAATTAAATTAAAGGTAATATAATCTAATACAATAGTTCCCCATAATCACCTACATCTGACTAAATAAATTACTTTATTAATTTCAAAATAAATTTATACAACCTTTGATTCACCATCAATTTACCCTTTACATCTAATCAAAAACCTTTACAAATTTAAAAGTAGCATTACAAATAACATCGCCAACAACCTAATATTGTTCAATATCCGCTCCTTGATCTGTTAAATTATTCAACATTTTATATAAAAAGAACTCACCACTTAAAACCTAACCTTCTTTGGCCTAAATTGAGGATTATGGAAATGACAAGGCACAAAACGGTGTGAAAAGCTTGGGTTTTGAGGTTAAAAAGATAGCAAAAATTCGGCGAAAAAGAAATGCATACATTCGGAAACTTTAAAAAATATACCGTTTAACAATTACTATAATTGAAAAAACTTAATTTAATAATATTTTCCGTATAAATTATTACCATTAATATTATACTTTTAGGTCTAAAAGTGAAATTTTATTAATGCATCTATAGATGTCAGGTTTTATTTACGTTGTTTCTTTTTGTTATCAAATCCACATATTACACCAACTTAAATTTATTATAATCAAAAGTTTCAAGTCGTTACAAGATTATACACAATTAACTGATTCATGTCTAAACCTATATGATTCCTTTAATTACTAATTCCAACCAATTGTTCAAGACCGAATTACTTTATATAAAGAAATAATAAGCAGAACGAATAATTAAATTTAAATTTAGAAAAGAAAAGCCTTTAAAAAAGAGGCTAATAAAACCTCTATTAATAAATATACCTATATACAAGAGGAAAAATATAAAATCGATTATCACTAGTCCTAGCATTCTTATATATTTGGCAAAAATACTAATAGCATAATATTTTATAAATAGTCCGAAATGAACTAATCATAATATTATAACTTGATATATATCAATTAACTTTCAAATTTATCTGTCACATAAAGCACAATAATCCAAAACGATAAATTATCTTAGGTCTTACTCACATCGTTTATCATCATACTTGTCTACAAAATGTTGTCATTTTGTAAGATATGCTAGTATAATTTTATCCAAAAAATAATAAAATTGCTAACTACCAAATAATCGTTCCAAATTACTTCGCTCGACAATTTCAAAATGGCCGCGTATGAAAACAATTGTCAAATACTTGTCAATGTCAATCAAGTTTATTATTTTTTCCAAAATCTAATAAAGGAAAGTGCCCTTACATCTTTAGACTTAAGTCCTATCGCGAGAATTTTATGATAAGGGAGACGCCCTACACAAGCGGGCTGATGTTGGCTTACATAAACGTCAGTCGACCTTTCTGTTATGATGCAAATAAATTGATATCTTTCTTCGTTTTAAAGGAAATTTTTGTTTGATTGTTGATTATCATTAGGTTTTTTACACATAATAATTATGTTCTAACAAGTAATATAAATGTGTATGTATCGTAATCCAAAATTAATACCAGAAAAACATGGGTTTCATGAAAATTCAATACTTTTACTACTCTGTCATATTCATAAATTTAAATCTTGCTAAACTTCGTTACCTATTACGAAAACAGTCGACACTCTAATCGAACGTGTCCCATGTACTAGCTAACATAATAATCAAAAATAAATAAAATAAATGAAACAGAAATTAAATCAATAAAATATTCAATGTAGTCATCGTTTTTGTTGTAAGAGAGGAAATGTTGACAAGTGTTATTGTTGAAAGAGAGGAAATTAAACAAATGAAATCATATACTAGCATCTCAATTTAATAGAAGAGTTCTATATAACAAATTCGTAACTTAGAAATAATTAGCATAGAATATGAGAGGGTGAATTAATCACTGCAACGGAGCTGCATGAAAATCGCAACGTAAACGTCAAAGAAAAATTTCGATGTGATCTAACATACTTTCTCTCAATTAGGGAGAATAAACGAAAACTATGTAATATTCGGCACCTATTCAAGTTTTTGTCTTTTTTCTGATTTTTTTACTATTCCCTTTTACGGTATCGTTTGCATCGTCATTTATATATATATATATATATATATATATATATATATATATATATATATATATATATATGTACTTCCAGGATAGTAAAAGAAATCAAATTAGTCACAATTAAATGAAACTACGTGGTGTAGTATTATTTCTACTTTCTTTAATTTTTTTACCACGACCTAGGTTTTGTTGTATTACAACATCTTTAGGTGGGCTATTAGCAAAGATCTTTGCTAATATAATAGATGTAATAAAACGAAACCTAGGTCGTGGTAAAAAAATTAAAGAAAGTAGAAATAATACTACATCACTTAGTTTCATATAATTGTGAATAATGAATTTCTACAAAATTAACGCCAGATATATTCAATAACCAAATTAGTATTCCAGTTACAGTTTTACTTAAGCAAAGAATAATTTCATTATACATGCAATTTCTGCAGCAAAAAATCTATCAAATATTAATAAAACTGGCAGCAAAAATGACAAAGAAAAAGAAAAGAATCCGAAAAAAGCAAAGATTTTAACTTTAAGGGGTATATCCATTTTGTAAAAATACTGTAGTGATTGATGAAATTGAAATCCTTATCGATGAAATGCTAATAAAAAGTGATATAGTATATAGTTCAATTATATATAGTAGCTATAATATATAGTACAATTATCTTATATCATAAATAAACATATACAAGATATAGTACCATCTTTCAAATCATTTTTAACTTATCTCTTCATAAATCGTTGAAAAGTGACAATTTCCATAGAAAATGGTGATAATCGTCCTTTATTGTAACTCCAAATACCATCGAATTTCTACAATTCCCATACTTTAAACGACTATAATGGTTGTAACGATGTCTCTCACCAAACACTTAAAAACTTATATAAAAGTGCTTCCACGTAAACGAAGTCAAATTATTCCAAACATTTTCCGTCCTATATTAATATGATAAGTGCTTTAACTTTGCCTTAAATAAGGTTAAGTGGAATGTTAATAAAGGCATTATTGGACTAAATCTTTCTACACGTTAACGCGGCAAAAGAGAGCAGTAAAGGATAAATGACATTCGGAGAGCCGAACGACAGTTTACTTAAGCATAACGAACAACTCGGCGGTCAATACGACACTAAATATTTATACCTTTTGCATATTGTAAAGAGGAGACACAGGTAATTCAATTTGGCCTGAACATTGAACGATATTACATTTGAAATTTATTTTGTAATTATAATGAATCTCTCATTAATCCACACTGATATATATTATACAGTTACGTGACATGATTCGTTTTTCAAAAGCTTTTATGGAAACATAAAATTGAAATTTATGCAAAAATGTTTTTTATATAGCTCCAGTAATTATAATTTAATAACAGATTCAATATAATCGTAGGGCTAACGTAATTATAGAAATACTTTTCCACATTTTTACAAAGATAAAAATAAACGGTATTATTTAAAACTTCATGAGATTGCTCGGCCTATGTTTTGATCAAATAAAGTTATAAAAAGAAAATGACGTAAGCTGTCTAGTCATAATATTGAAATTATTGTAAAGTAATGAAAAAATTTAAAAATACCTCGGAAAAGAATATCCTCCCGGTCACCATGAAATCTAGGGCTTCATGTATGTGAAACAAAAATTCAGTATTTTTTAAGGTAAAAAAAGTATCACTGTTGTAAGACTAGCCGTTTTTCTTTCTTTTTATATATTTACCGCAAAATGAAGCCTTCTTAAATGTACAAGTATGGTTTTTAAGTGAAAATTTTTGCTTAAGATGCCTAAAAATTGTAATTTCAAAAACAGAAAAATGGCTACACTTGACAATAGCCACTGTGGTTATGAACATTTTCATAAAAAAATATTCGGATGGCCAATTGAGGTCCGATTTATTGTTTCCGGGTCAGGTCAAAAAAAATCATTTCGAGAAAACCGATTAAAGTTTCTACCTATCGCATGTGTAACCTTACAATTTATTATACTAACATGCCAAGTTTCTTCAAATATGTCTTAAATTTGCCATTCAATTCTGTGAGGGTCACCATATTCTTAAATACGCTATCGCTGTTATGCAGTTATCTACTCATACTGATGTTCTACTCATGTACGTTCTATACAATATTGATATAGATGTCCTGTGATTTTTTAAATTCTGACCAATTTAAAAAATTTAATCTACACCATACAGACACCAAAAACCTATCTGATCATTATTATAAATATTGTTATTTACGACGATATGTTATGATGGTGTATTATATTTTCATAAAGGTAAACTGAAATTAATGGTTTATTCAATTTTTATAATAAATATAATGCAAGTATTTCAAAATTTTACGACACGATCAACAATATATTCAAAATTATTGTTGTTGTTGTAGTTGTCCTGTCCATATGAGATGAAGAATATCTCATATGGAAAAATGGTTGCCAGAGACTTCTCCAGTCCCGCTTCGATGAGCGACCGGGAATCGAACCCGGGTCCTGGCGGTGCGCGGTCATGGCTCAGCCCAATACACCACCGTGATGACATTCAAAATTATTAAAAATAAAAGTACCCAAACCTTGTACATAAACTTTTTCATTAAAATATCAAGTTTCAGTGAAAAAGTCTTTTTCTACTAAATGGACACTTTATATATGTGAAATGGTCGCTACGACCGTCCTATTTGTTTGTCATTACTTTTTCGTTATATGCTACTATTTATACCACAATTGAATTTAAAATGGGCCACTTTTAGAGACTTTTTTTATAAACAATCTTTATGCAATTCCCTTTGCTTTTTCAATTTTCTATTTTTTTTGGTTGGATTTTTCAGAGTATAGCATCACGAAGAATGGAAATTAACTAGAAGTGGTCATAACGAGCAATCGTAAAATGTAGTTAGTATGAGAAAAATGTTTCAAATAATTTTTTTATGATGAAATAATAGGTACAAAAAATATTATTTATAGTTTGTCCCATTAAAGTACAGAGTGTACTTTCAAGAATAATTGTATAAAACTTTACGTTGAAATTTATTGCAATGAAAGTTGTAGCGCTGTAAATAGAAGCAGATACAGCGACCGAAAGAGGGCACGTGAGCGGAGCTCTCCCGCCAACAGTTTATTGTATTCTGGGAATCTATTGTTTTATCCGACACTATTATTTTATCAAGTCTTTTGTATTTGTAACGGTAATATTTGTATTTAGTTAATAAAAACAGATAATGTGCATGCTTAATTATAAGAAAACGTGAATTTGTTTTCGTGCTCTAAAAAGTTATGGTTTGTGATTATTTTTCTAAATATCCATTATAACACCGACAACATTACAATGCTATACGGGTGATATTTTACTCTAAACTTCGACACCGGGAAATTCTATGGATTATTTAAGCTTAGAAGGCATAAAGTATCGATACAAATTATTGCCACTATAGGTAATCTAGGATTAGTCGTCCACAAGCAACCAATACCTAACAATATCGCTGAAAGTTTTCAAGAAAACAGAATTATTGAAAAAAACGTGCAGACGGTTTAATCCAAAACAATAACGATTATTTCATTAAGTTTTCATTATTACCTTGGGTTAAGCAAGGCAACAAGCACCGAAAGCAACATTTGGGAATGCAGTCGTTAGTGAAATAGCATTTAATTTATCTACGATATTCTTCAAAGAAAACATTTATTTTTTAAACTGCTAAAGCAATTACCTTCATTAGAAAAAAATTGTACACAAAATATGAATATTACAATAATTTTCGTAGTAAAATTTTAACAACTCGCCATATTTTGCTATGACTAGTAACGATTTTTGACTGAAATATATTCGAATTTTAAGAAAAGCTTTATTCAAGTCACTTTAGTTTTCACGTTCCCAGTCAAATGCAATTTTCTAGTATATCGTTATAATCAAATATGTTTAACTTGCTGTTTCCAATTGACATTAAACGTCTCATACGTTTATATAAAATACTATTACATTTCCATCCCTAAAATTGTAGTAAATTTTTGCATTCTTCTGAATGATATCAATACTTCAAGTCATATGTTTTATGAAATATTTTCATTCTGAACTTATTTCAAAAGCGACGTCATTTTCTAAATTTTTACCTAAAACTCTCGACTTAGACTCTTCCATATTAACATTATGATAAGTAAAGCTGATCATTTTTATTATTAAAATCTTAATGTTTAAAACATAAAAGTACTTTTCATTCAGTAATAAGAGATCTGTATAAAACTACTAATTGGCGCTACAATCCATTGAGAATTAAAATCTTTTTCAGCTAATTTTTTTCATTTTAACGGTTCCTTAATATTTGCTATTATCATTCACACCCAAAGCACGTAGGTCATTTCTGATATCGTCTACCCTTCTGAGTTTAGATTGACCAGGAGGGCGTCTACTATTGAATCTCTACTTTTAGACTTTCGTCAAAATACTAACCTCATCCATCCTTTATAGATAACCTGCGCAATGCATTTTGCCTTTCTTTGTATCTATGATAAATGTCAGATTCTTTAAAAAGTAAAAGTCCTCTTTGCATCAAGAAGGCTTCTGTTTTCTTGATGCAAAGAGGACTTTTACTTTTAGATTGATAGTCTACCCTTAATTTTGCCCAACAGATTATTCAAATTATATCGATTATTCAATATCTGAAACATTATACATTCTTAAACTACAACTTTGGGAGTTAAGGTAATAATGTTTGACTTCCTGTAGAGTTTGGCTCATTGTTATATGCTTAGTTTTATCTTAGTATTCTATAAAACCAACATTTAATGCGCATTCCTGAATCTAGGAAAAAATGCGTTGCAGAAATTTTCAGACCATTTTTCAATGGGATCACCATCATTTAGTCGGCACCTGCACAAGCTATTTGTGTAAAAAATATTGTTCCATTATGAAGATTCATGATTATGCTAGTCAAGATACTGTTCCATAGTATTATTCCACATCATATGTAAGACGAGAAATGTAATTGATTACCGATTGGTGAATGACCTATTTCAATTCACGTTAGGCATAGTATTAAAACGTATTAATATGCATATTTTTCAATAATTAAAAAAGTTTTGTTCACGAACTTAATAATCCTACATCTCAATGTCTTAATACGACATTTATTAAACAAGAGGTTTGAGTGATGGTAAAATTAAGAAAAAAAACGTTTTCGTAAACGTTTTTTTTCTTAATTTATAATTTTATATTATATTAACGTTATCTTAGCATTTCAAATTGTTAAGTAGTGTGCAGTTTTTAAAAAAAATACTTATAGTACGCTCTTACTTATGTTCACGATTTGTTCACGATAATATTTTTATTTTCCAAAATTTAATTTGGTTTTGAGATAACGTTCATATCCATGAAATATACATGCAAATATGGGACTGGATGAGTACATGAGGTGTGAAATCAGAGCACATAAACAGGCTGACTTTCGAATTTATAATACAGCAAAATTAGAAGTGTAATCAGAAAATAAAAACACATAAATCGCTTTCTTATAAATACTAAACACTTAATATTGTTATATAGGCATTGCAGTTATCTTCATATTATGACAAGATAACTGTTAATAGAAGCTCTTATTAAAGCTGTTGAAAGCACACGTCAATTCATATTTACAATAGTTTTTGAATAAAAAAATTAATATATATATATATATATATATATATATATATAAATTAATTATAATATAATATTAAACTTTGATGAAATACAAGACTTTCTTTTTCTTATATTTATGTCGAATTATATACAATACTCAAAATACTGCCTAGGAATTATTCTATCTCGATCTTAGTCTATTAAAAGTAATAAGATTTAAAGGATGATAAACCAAATGTTTAAATCTTTAAAACAGAAATTCAGTTATTAAAAACATTTAACAATGTGTTTAAACCATGTCAGTAGATTAGTACTTAAACGAGTCCTAATGACTATATTTGAATTTAAAATGGAGATTATTTAAGAGCTTTCACCAACCCTCGTCATCAGAATAGTACTTTAATCTTAGTTGTAAAATACCAGTTTTAAAAAAGCAAGAATGATATGCTATGTAATTAAAGACAAATATGTAGTCTCATTGTGGTGACTTTTATAGTTTAAATGACTCCAGGAAATTCATACGTCAGTATTTTAGAAAAAAAATTTAAGAAAACAAAACGCTTTGAAAGGCTATAGTTACGTGCCAAATATTCAAACACTTTCAACAAATTTAGTCTTAATTATTGCATATAATATCGAGGCATAATTTTGAAATTTCCACGTCTTCAAATAATTACAAAGAAGTCGTTGTCGCAAATAAATTTATTAAAAGTTTGGAGCCCTCAATGGGGGAAGTTCAAGTGACATTTTAAAACTTGACTCATAAAATTGACGAGCCTGTGGCGAACAAGGACGACGTCATTATTCGTTATATTCTTATACTATTTTCAACTGCATTCGACTTAATTTCTACCTCATGTAAATAATATTAAACTCCTTTTTGAGATGCAATTAAAAACATTTTATGGAAGTGATCTGGATGGCAAGAATATTTTTGGTGGAAATATTAACCCACTTTTCTTAAATACGACCTCGACCTGTACTTCTTTAAACTACTATTTAAAAAATTACGTGAATAATATTTTAATAAGGATAGTGGGAAAAAAATAAAAATAAGAAAATGAAATACTGAGCAAGTAAATAAAACACTACATTTTATGCTTACGTTAGATATCTATCATACAAAAACTTAATAGGCCAAGTCCATTAGATTACTATTTCGCTATTATTTGCTTTCAATCAAATTTAGGTGGATTTCGTTGAAATATTCCTAGTACTGATATCTCTATTTTCGAAGTTCGAGGAGATTTCACTACTTTTTCAAGAATTATGGTCCCCAGATACCGAATCAGGGTGGCCCGGAAAGGTTTTATATTTATATACATATAATATATATATATATATATATATATATATATATATATATATATATATATGTACATAATTTTTTTTTATTAAGAATTCTTTGAGAAGTAGTACATTTCATTGATTATTATATAATTAAATTCGAGCTAATCAATTCTTAAATATTTATTACGACTATAATATTTATTTTATGCGTCATCTAAACTAGATACAAATAAACGTCGTATAAAAAAATTAATGCTAAGCAAGTGTTCGCTTGAAAATGTCGTATTATTTAATAATGAAATTAAATGAAAATTACTCAAGGTCCTATGTTATTCTATATTATAGCTAATTAATTTAATGGTCTGCTGACGAATTTTGAGAACGTATTTTACATACAACGATA
Source organism: Druceiella hillmani (assembly GCA_039881145.1). NCBI lineage: Eukaryota > Metazoa > Arthropoda > Insecta > Lepidoptera > Hepialidae > Druceiella > Druceiella hillmani. The sequence continues at coordinate 103,381,206 of JAYKKI010000001.1, read as the reverse complement.
TTTTGCATGGTGATGTCTTTATTGCTGTTAGTAGAATAGTATAATGTTAGTAGAATAGTAAAGTGTTAGTAGAATAGGAAATTTTGACAAAATGTTTACGATTATTTTGCTATTGTGTAATTGTAAAATTGCAAAAAGTTAGGCTGCAATTTATTCCTTAGGTGCTATAAAATTTTTATGTATTTTGTATTAAACGAATACGAAAATAATAACACAGAAAATTTTAAGGGTTAATATATGTGGCCGGAATGCGCCGAATATGTGTTTTTTAAGTATACTGAAAATATATTTTGCACACTGAAAATATACGTTAGAGACCACGGGTCGCGTGGTTTTTCTATTTCCCTGTCAATTTCATCCTCTCTAAACATATTTTCAGAATAGTAAAAAAATATACATTCAGGGCTTTCTGGCTATAATTAATAACCCTTAAAATTATATGGCATTTTTATTTTCGTAATCTTCTACAGATTAAAAAAAAAGCAAGCCAAAAATATAACATTAAAATTTTGAAGTGCCTAAAGATAATTTGCGAGAGTATATTTAACTGCAATCCTCTCAGCTGCGCAGTAGTAAAATAAGGGCAAACGCTTTGCCAGAGTTTTCGTTTTCCATTCTATTAACATAAAGACAGTAAACGTGCAAAATTTAATTGGGTATGAAACATATATTTTCAATATTCGTCATCAATTCTCCGACCATAGAGTGAATAAAAATAATCAATTAAAATCGGTGATGATGCCGTAGTTTCTTGTAATTTTCAATATTTCCTGTTATTTTCAGCGTTCAATATAAAAATTAATTAACTGAATGTGCTCAGCGGAGTCTCAATTTATTAATATCAGTAAGTCTTATTTTCAATATTTTATTAAAAATCTTTGCGAAATATATGATATTTTTTAATTCTTGTATATATATGTATATACGGGTTCTGAGGAGAATTTTTGGGGGTATCAAGGAAAAAAAAATTGGCAAAGACGTCTTAACTCAGAAATCTATAGGTGGTTTGGTGAGCCAGATGTCATAAAAATCATTAAAATTAAAAGGAGGAACTGGGCTGGCCACGTATCTAGAATGAAAGATGAAAACCCAGTAAAGAAAGTTTTCATTGCAAACCATCGCTCTAACAACTCGTAGAAGAGGTAGACCAAAACTACGATGGATCGATTCAGTGGAAGAATATTTTAACATTCTCAAGATAAAGGACTGGAAAACCCAGGCGAAGAGTAGAACTTCCTGGGAGAATCTTCAACAGAAGGCCTTGGCCCACCCTGGGCTGTCAAGCCAAATATGATGATGATGATCATATATATATATATATATATATATATATATATATATATATATATATATATATATATATATATATATCCAACATATAATATCTGTGCGTTCCAGTGTGCACATATGACACCCATGGACCCGTTATCTAATACTGATATTACATGCGTTAGAGACATCTGTTTTCAGCTATTTTTTTTCACTGTTTATTTAAATTGTTTAATACTGTGTTACTGCAATGTTTAATACTGAACTTGTTAATTAAATTTAAAAAAAAGGAACATTTCGACAATTTTTTTGAAATCATATGAAAGTATGCACATTAAAAGCTACATATTTGGAAAGAAATTCTGCAGCTGATGATTATTTATTATAAAAAAACCATTAATAAAAAATACTTACCAGAAATATTACACATTTGACATACACACACAAAGGAATTAAAAAATTAATGAAATGAAATCACTTTGCCACAATTAAATGAAACTACGTGATGTAGTATTACTTCTACTTTCTTTAATTTCTTTACCACGACCTAGGTTTCATTGTATTACATCTTCAGATGGGCTATTAGCAAAGATTAACTCTTAGGAACAACCAACAGCATTTATATGTTTCAAACACAACAGCGGAAGACTGCTTTGTGCGGAATTTTTCATTGTTTATGTTAGTGAGTTTATTGCAGGGGCGCAGACTAGGTTTTATTATATTTGAAATCACTTAAAATAACTTTTTAAAATTACGTTTAAAAATATAATTATGTCTTAAACGTCAAATAAGAAAAATTATCAATTATACCAACTTAATAGGTTTTACTATCTGTAAATCTTTAATTTACAATTTTTTTATTAATTTATGACCAACAACTTTTGCATTTGCCATTACTATAAAAATATAATTACGGTAATTAATTTTTAAGGTATAAATTTATAATGTACTACGTATAAAAAATACAAATGATATATGTAACTAAAATAACTTCCGGCCGTAGTTAATGTATTAAAAAATTGTTGAAAAATCATTTCCAAAAAAAATATTTTATTTGTAATAAGTATTTAGAAAGTATAAGGAAAATCCCAGACAGGCCGGACCGGGTCGAGCTGGGCTTAATTTAAATAATCAACAATAAATATTGTCAACAAACTTTATTACAAATAATTTTTAATAAAATAATTTTATTACCAATAAAAAGTGTAATACTTTTTATTAGTAATACAATTATTAACAAAATGACAAAAATGAAAAAAATAGAATGTGAATTTAAAATATATATAATATTTAGGCAGCTACAAAGTGAAATGAGTGCCAAAAAATACCCAAAAAATATATATGCCATAATACAAATAGAGTTTATTGTTTCTTGCATGTTGGCACCATTTAAGCAAAATGTAGTTTTGATAATTAACTTTTATAATAAATACTTAATAATTCATAAAAAATTATCCTTTTAAGAGTGTAATAAGTCGTTAGTGATATAAGAACAAGTGAAATAACTGGAAAAAATGGTTAAAATCTGTTCCATCGTAAACTAAACGTCGGGTACAAAATTAAATTTTTTTTTTTTGTTATAAATAATCATCAGCTGCAAAATTTCTTTCCAGGTATGTAGTTTTTAATGTGTATACTTTCATATGATTTCAAAAAAATTGTTGAAATGTTCCTGGTTGTATAGTGCATTTATACCAAAAAAGTCTAGCAACGACTGTTTCCACTTAAAATAACTTAAGGTTATTAAAGTTCCTGAAATTGTGTCCTAGGACTTTACACTGCAGACTTGAAGCTTTTTTCTCATAGTATTATCAAGTAAATAAATATGCTTATATCTGGATCAACTCGTTTTTTTTAAGATACGAGAATTTGAAAGTGTTTCATTATATCACCTTTAAATTGTTTGTGTTTGAAAATTCTTTCTTTTATCTTCACTTTCCCATTCAACTATTTTTTGGCTAAATTTTAATCGCTTATTAATATGTCACATACATTTATATACTTTATCTTACTATATTCTTAATTTGTAATTCAAAGTAACTTAATAGAAAGGTTACAGCGGCTATATCATAACAGATAATGTGTCAAACGATAAGAAAACTTTGGAAAACTACCATAGACTGAAATATAAATATAGTGCTATTTAAAACGACTCTTTTAAAATGTAGAAATTTTTATTAGCAGAAAAATTAAAATATTTTCTTATCTGTTTAAAGAATTATAAGTACAAACACAGAAAATATACTATCGACTAAGGACACTAATTAATTTAATATATATTTAATGTTTACTTGGCTAAATAATGCATTAATTATAAATTTTATTTATTAAATCTATTGCTGATGTTTAACATTCAAAGTAAATTGCAAACATTATAATTAAATCAAATTAGTATTTGTCAAACCAACATGAAAAAAAATATTTTATTTTTACCAAGAATATAATTTCATTACCAAGTATATGTATAATTTCGTTCGTAAGTAGTCCTTATAAATTTTGTATGTATGTACGTAAATCGTTGTGCACGAAGTTAGTTCGACGATGAATTTAAATTTTAAATGTAACGGAAGAGCACAAGCGACAGACGGAAGTGCGAATGTGCGCTGATTGGCATATCATAGACTTTTGTTTTCGTTAGCGGCTTCTTGGAGGGTGCAACGATTGGAGTATTATACCCATGTTGTTTTCATCTTAGTTTTATTTTAATTATATTTTATTTAAAATTAACAATGTTAAAGGGAAATAAAAACTTAAGTATAACTTTAATATTCTGATTACACTAGGGCTACATCTGTTTTAAAATGGAAAGCGATCTCGTGACTGAGAATTAAGTTTTGCAGATATCTTTCAATTTATCAGATTTGAGGATTTATATTCTGCTCTAAAAACAAAAAGAAATTTTTATTTAGCAATATTTACCTAATAAATTTATATGTATTTCGAAAGAGCAATTTTTCTTCCGTTTGTAAATTATGTGTCCTACCGAAAGTAACCAGTTATAGAGCAGGTCCTTGATTTTAAATCAATAAAAAGTAGTAAAAAATCACAGCGTCCATTCTTTCACATCAGTTTTTGGGAAATTCTCGTATGTATGTATGCAATCTTGCTGATCACCATGTTCAGAATATGATTCTAATATTGTTTGCCCAACAATTTTTTCAGTCGTTTCCTCTATAATAATGTACGTTAAGCTTTTATGTAATCATTCAAAGGAAATTGTTTGGATTTCAGTTTATCTTTTTACTTTTTATGCCATAACAGTTAAATATTAGATTTCTAAGTTTCAATAAAGTTTAATAAACATGTAAATGTCACACTAACAAAAAATATACTTTACAACATAAAACTTGCTACTTATTAAATAATAACATCTTCATCAATACCTTCGTCGTCTCACACTAAGGAAAATTAACACCAGCATCATAACTTCGTTTTTGTCACACTAAGGAAAATTAACTATATAAATCTACTGTTAGTGGCAAGTACAATTTAGATCTAAAATATAAAGCTTATATAGTCAAGCTTAATAAACTACTGGTATTAAATGTATTGCCAATCCACTGGTATTAAATGTAGCATGTCAGTTCGGTTGAAGGGAAACTACATAAATAGGTCTTTCTAATCAGGGAGTTACAGATGGCAGAAATTAATCCCGGAGATAGTAAAAAATTAAAGAACTTCCTGAAATTATTCATATTAGTCAGTTTAATGATTTTGTAGTCTTTCGTAATTTTATTTCACTCATCCAAAAACAGATAAGGGATTGATTTAAAAACAAAATGGAAAATTACGAACTTGTTTGTAGTTGACATTACAGGTTCCGTTGAGTAGAATTAAAGTAAAAAATATATATACTTTAGAAAGTCTTGGACAATGTGCGTACGTAATAATACGCCATGCTATAGTTTATTTATATAAAAATAGTGGAATGAGCAAAAAACACATGGTTTAACCTAAAAATAGACAAACAGAAAAAAATCAGACATCTGAAGATTTCAATATCAAACAACTGAGTCGATTGTCGAAATACAGCACAGAGTAATAAAAGTAATACTTTACATTGATCTTGGAATTAAACACAACAAAAACACGTTCAAAATAAACTAACTGAGCTACTTGAAAATATTTTTAGAAACTCCGCATAAAAAAAGAAATACTTGAGTATAGAGGAAGACAAAATTGGCCATTCGAAAAACCAACGCTTTAGGCTACATACAAGTGTCAAATGTAGAAATGATTAACCAATGGCTATATGCAAGAAGAAACTAGACACGGAAGCAACTTGTACGACCTACCAAGAAAAATATATAGCCAGATTTGTAACTGGCTGGCTGCAAGGAACATAAATATGATAAAGAACAAATCCTTAAAATGAAGTTCCACGATGTATAATTTCGAAGTTTGGACCAAAATCAAGATATATTCTAAAATTAAAATATGAATTCAGAAAATAAAATCTCGGGTGAAAACATTTTTAATGCTACCCAACTTCTAACAACTTGTATCACTGACTCAAACAATCTAATTACGATATTCAATTCAATGATTGATTAATTTCAGAAAATCATGAACAACGTAATGGACTGCATAATACACCGTATAGTCCAAGAAATTTTCCAAATAATTATAAAAATATTTCTAGTTTACGGATTGTTACCTAAAATGCGAAACGATTTATGGATCATAGTCAAGAGCTCGAACTATTTCTGAAAACCGAAAGGTATATATGCCTTGATCTCAGAAATTAAATTCACACGAAAAACACATTTAAGTATAAAATACTAAAATATTTATAACATTATCGAATTCTCAAAGAAAAAATACAGGTGACATCGATTAAAGCACAAGACAACAAAATAGAACCAACTTTCTTTGCTATGTATTACCCATTAAGACATGCATGTATAAAAAATATTTCTAAACTACTGTTCTACCCTGCGAAATAGATAGTTTGTGACGATACTTGCAATTCCAATCGCTATCACTAAAGCTAACGAAAAATCAAAATAAAGCTCCAGATCTACTAGTTTTGTACGTAGTAAAGAATATACCATGTACCCACATCGGCATCAAGTTGAATGAATTAAAATTACTGTTAAGTAAGGAAAACTTTTAAACATCTGTTGTATTGTATCTGCTACGATTGCTCAAATATTTAATACTTTCTAATCTTCAAGTATTTAGTCAAATGTCTTCAATATTTTTGTAATTTTTGAATGTATGTATATACATATATATATATAAATTTACACTACTAACTGAACTAATCGATGATATTTTTTTACTTCCAGTGTTTGTTACGAAGACATAATTTATTTTTTAGCATAAAGATACATTTTTTTTCATTTTCTACGTTTCCTCTAAAAAAATTTATTAAAAAAATCATAAATAGAACTTCTATGCAAAACAGTTAAGTAATGCACTGAGTTGCCGAAATAATAGATTTTTTTGGAAAACAATGCTCGTATCGCTCCCTATTCAAAGCCAAATAAGGTGTTGGGTACGTTGCGTCGCCTCACATATCGATCTATTGACCCACTCGGTAGTCTATGTGCTTGCTGTGTATAACTTTTTAACCTAAAAATAACACTGAAATGTGTACCTCTGGAAGGAGTTGAGAGAGGAAATAAACAGCTTGGTCTTTTTCGATTTGTTTCAATAAATCCTTTGGTTATGAAGCGTCTTTTTTAATTTTTGTGAAAGTATAAATTTTATATATATTTTATATATCTTATTTCCGTTATCCTTGTCGATAAATAACATCTATCCTTGAATAGAATCTTATATAGATCTTTTTAATTTACATTAAAGGGTATTGAAAATTTTTGAGAAAATTAATTATAATTATACACGAAAGGTGACAATTTTGCTTTCGCTCTGTTTAATTTTTATCCGACCGTCTCTGCTTTCTAGCTTTTAACTTTAAGTGCTATGGGCATAACATTTGCACACATTATGGAAAATGATAATTAAAACCGAGAGAAAATATGTGAAAACCGGGGAGAAAATTAAAGTGTTCCATTTTAGGCATTACGATATTTCATAACGTTTAGGAGTAATCACCTTTATTCCCTTTTTTCAAAAGTCTAGACAGCGTAATATGCATAGGCAAATACAATAATTGATATTTGTAAATAAGTAGTTTAATAGAAGTATCGTTACATTTTGTAAACTTTGTGTGTATCAAAGTATGTACGAAAACCCCGTAATATAAGTTCTACTCGTACTTGAAAGGTAATTTTAAAGTACAGATACGTCAAATATATCGATATTTTCACAAATATCGACACTTATCTATAATTGCTTTGGTACGGTTCTTCCGCAATTAGTATTCATTGTGACATCCATCTCCTACCTCACTTAAATTGGAAAATATTATTTTACTGTTATATACATTTGTAACTCATGAAATGATTTTTTTAAATTGTAAATAATGCCCATAATTCGACCCACTTTGATTAATATATAAAGTTGGTCATTCTCAAATATACACTCAAAAACGTCCTTTATAAACAATTTTAGAGTGCATTGTTTAAGGCTCCTATATTACCCTACTTTACTTATTAACTTCAATCTGATTTAAAAATCGCAGAATCGTAACACTAAAAGGATTTCATAATATAACGTTAAAATAAAGAAATTAACAGTAGCTCTGTGCTCGTTTGGATGGAGCATAATACCATATTTTTAGCGATTTTAAGAAAGTATTTCGGACGTAAATAATATTTTCATTTCGAGTTATATCATTCAATTGTTACTTCTTCGCCAAACCGTCTTCAAAATTAGGGCCCTAATAATCATACATTTTATCGTTCTTATAAGAACTTTATTAAGACACTAGCTTAATATAAATAGAAAATAATGGTATTTAAATTTTTCAAACATGTTTCTATGAAAAAAAAAGTTGTGCATTTCCAAGGATGCACAGAAACAATTCCAAGATGCACAGAAAAAATTAAGAAGGGTGGGGCTTGTTTCTCTTCTCGAAAAAATTGCGTGAAGAGAAAAAAGCCTGGACCCTACTCTAGGTAGCCACAGGCTGACACATCCAAGTGATGTGTTATTATTACATACTTATATTCACGGTTTGACTTATGTTACTCTTATCCGTAATGTGATGATTTTCTTTCGTTTACGAGGAAAAATAAGTTACGTTTTAGAATAAATGGTTTTCCTATGTACATCTCTATGACTCAGAATATATATGTATGTAAACATGGAGATTGGTTGAGTAGTTGAGGCGTGAAGGAGAACAAATAAACAAACAAAAAGGCACTCTCTCATTTATAATATTAGTACGATGATATACGTGGCCAAAAACTATGGTCACACAAACTATAGTCATATATCCTTATAAATATTCAAGGCAATTAATTTTTTTTTCTATTGAATTGGAATTAATTTTACATTATGTACACGTAGGTAAAAATTTCTATTGATTAAATATTAGCGTTTCATTAACTTTAATAGAAGCCTTCATTAACCTTAATAGAAGCCTAAAGCTATTAAAAGTGCACCTCAATTTGTATTACCAACATTTTATAATAAAACGTGTTAATATTAAATTATATAATTTAATATTAGCACTACGTCCTTAAAATTGAAGTTTTGTATCATCTTTTTTCGGAAAATGATGTTCCACTAAGATTTCTACACAAATATATTTGACGCTAGCCGACGCTGCTTATTCAATAACCATGAACAGTATTTCGTCTTAATCCCTGTCTACTGAATACAAACTTACGTTAATGAATACTTATGAATTCAAAGATAAAACTAATAGCCAATTAAAGAAATTGAAATTCATGTCATCTCCGATAATTTTCATACTCCCATTGAAAATACTACTTTTTTATGAGGTACAAAAAGAAATAAATTGTCCCCGAACCTAGAATTTTTAGCTTGTATAATCTAAAGATTTTCTGCCAATACCGTATTGTGCCAATAAAGTAAAGTACCAATAAGTAGTTGAATACTACTTTTATCCAGCTTTTGAAGGTATTATTTGTGATGAACTTGTTCTTTCAATGCTAATAAGTCCCTAAATCTATTCCAATCTAGTTTTAAAAATAGTCACCGTATATCATCCGCACTTATTCAGACCACCGATGATATACGCTTATAAATAATACAAAAGTCATGATCCTCATGCTTCTCGATTACACCAGTGCATTCAACTCCATTTACTTTGGTATTCTAGCTATTTTCAAATATTTTAATATATTCCAAATTTTGTAGTGGCTTAAGTTTAGATATATTTGTGGGTACAAGTTAATATATTACGTTTTCAAATACTTATTCTGAGCGCACCAAAATTACAGCTGTTTTCCTCAAGAAGGAGTTCTTCCTGCTCAACTCCTCTCAGTATACATTTGTGATATTGTTAAGAAAATCCGAAGTAATTTCCATCTTTATGCTAATTATTTACAAACCTATGCACATTTAGATCTGTACTCTATAACAAAATATATTGATACTCTTGACGAAGATCTTGTTTTAATATGTTGATGAGTTCACAAAATGGAGATTTTAATTATTCCAAGCAAGACACAGATTATGGTTTTGTAGTCGAAAATTTCTTTAATAATAAGCTGACTGAAGATTTTTTTAATAATGAACTTTAATAATTCAACTCAACTAATACTAAATATTTTATTAACTCCATATCCGTAAACTGTTAAAGACTTGATTCTATTGATTAATAAAGCCTAGTTGGTAACCTCAAGTAATTATGTTAGTCTTCGTGTTTTTAGCAGAATACGCTCTCTCAAGGATATTTATAATTATTTTTTATTGAATATATTTGGCGTTAATTTTGTAGAAATTAATTATTCACAATTAAATGAAACTATGTGACGTAGTATTATTTCTACTTTCTTTAAGTAACTTAAAGAAAGTAGAAATAATATTACATCACGTAGTTTCATTTAATTGTGAATTATTTTTTAACTAAACAAAAATCTAACTTTGTCAAACATCCCTCTCACTGATTATAGATATACATGCTATCTTGATTTTTATGAATAGTATTTAAACAAGTTAGAACGCCTTAAAACTTTATACATTCGTACTTCTTCGGCGTTTGAAATTATGATAATATTTCAACTAACTTTGTATATTTATGCCTCTCATTAACATATTAAAAAATCGTCATATTCCAAATCAGGTAAGTGACACATCTACAACAATTTTCTCAGACTCTTGGCTTATACTTTGAAAATTTACTAGCTCCTCATATCGCCAAATATTCCTCCACCCTTAGGAGAAATCCTTTACAGGCCAAGTGACAAAGTTTCAAAATCAACCATATTCAGCGCCAAAAAAATATCCTCAAAGAACAATTGAAAATTCCTGACCTTCCTAAACCCTGCTTCTTATGCTTTCTATTTCTATCCTTCTTCCATTGTGACTCATGTTAATATTCGTATTCGATTTTTTTATCTTTTTTAAACGTAACGTAGTATCATTTCCATTTACTACTTTAGTGTTGTTTTTAGCTTTAAATTTCAAAATCTAATATTCCTTATACACTACCAAACAGGTAATTTTTAAAACTTTAGTGTTTTGGTTGAGTGGAGGAAATTACTCCATTACAATAAGTCAGCTGCATATATTGTTCATTAAAGTTGACAAATAAATGTACAAATTTAGGGCATAATTTTAATTTTCTCATTCACTACAAAAATCTCAACACATTTTTCGGCATTTGATATATTTATGCGTTTATTCAATTCTAGCAAATAGCACACTGATACATTAAATGATCCTATTAACTGTATCTGAAATAATAAAAATAAATGTTTAAGGGTTTTTCACTCGACCTCGTTATCAGAATAATACCTTAATTTTTATTGATACTACCTTCATGTTTGTGATTACTACATTCAAGAAAAACAAAATAATCTGTTAAATAATTAAATGCAAATACACAGTCTCGATAAACCTCTTTAATACCTTTCGTAATTTATGTGGCTTCTACAAAGTTAACGTGCGAATATTTTATAAAATAAAATAAATTGGAATACCTTTTAATACTCTTCATAAAAACAACAATTACATGACGAATTTTCCAGGAATTCCTTTAAATTGAGCCTCAATATGATATCGAGTCACAATTTTGAAATCGAATGAAGATGCAGTCTTCATATAATAAAGAGTAAGTTATTACGGCCAACAAATTTATTCAAAACTATACTCCTCGTATGTAAAAAAATCTAAGTTTCACATTGTAACTTAATTTATAAAATTGATGAGGTAGCAAGTAATATAAACCTATGGCGAGCACGGATAATACCATTGTCCTTTATATCCGTTTTTTGAACTGCATTGAAATTATTTTTAATGTTACAAACCTATTATTAAACTTCTAAGATTATATTTAAAATTAGTTTTATACGAGTGATTAGGATGGCAAGAATATATTTTCGACCTCGGTTTTGACGAAAATATGTGTGACGACATAACTATTATGTTGGCAGTGATAATGAAAATGAAAAAGTCAAGTAACATTTTTCTGAAAGTAAATAAAACATCCAAAACTGCATAATTACCATTTCCATACGTTCATATTTTAGGTATTCATTATAAACAAAATATCACTAGGAAATAAATTTCGGTACTAAAAATTTTTTAATTCGTATTATATTAAGAGTGAAATTAATGTGAAACATAATTGAAAATTTTTCGATTCACTGTAAAAAATTTAAATATTGATTAAAAAAAAGCACATTTTTTCATTTTTTAATTCTTTAAATTTGGTAAACAAAATATGCGCATTTCCAAAGTTTGTGTAAAATACATAATCAGATAAATAAATACCTTGTCTGCATTTGATTTCAACATAATTAAGTGATATTAAGTGAATTTAACCAAATTGGTGTAAAACCGTTCATTATCATTATTTACCGTTACATAAACTTAATTTACCAATTACCATTCTCAAATAACTTTTCATATTTATTAGTGACTAAAATAAATTTTCATATTTACCGTTACATAAACTTAATTAACCAATTACCATTCTCAAATAACTTTTCATATTTATTAGTGACTCAAATAACTTTTCATATTTACTGTTACATAAACTTAATTTACCAATTACCATTGTCAAATAACTTTTCATTCCTGTTAGTTCGGTTAAAACATTTTTACCATAAATTTGTCCATTCGCTTAAATTAACTTGACAAGTGGTTTGTAAGATAGAGTATTCTACCTAAGGTGGAGCGAAGTGCTCATGAAGATATTAAACTATGTCGCCAGTGAAGGGAGCAATGAAAGAAAAATGAGATTAGGAGTGCGAAGCGATTGCTTACTTGAATATAATTGACGGAGTCTACTGTCGCCGGGTGTTGACTGCTCTATCTTGACTGATTTATCTTTATAGTTTAATACAATTCAGCTGAACTGAGATCGAGTTCTAAGACCATATTAATAATATTCAGTCGACACCAGACGATAAAGTTATCGCCTTTCAATAATTTTAGAATTATTCATTAACATGTTAAATAAATTTACATTAATATTTTCAACTCAATACCAATTTTAATTGTCTTAGTTTGGTGGGATTATTATATTGAGAGTATTTTGTCTCAATCCTCTCACAGATGAATTTCATAGGCATGTTTCGTTAACATCTACGATAGGTGTATAGCCTATCGTGGATGTTGCCACTTCGAATTTCGATAAATTTTCATTATATTTTCATCGATTATGGTCCTCAGACTCCGAATGCGGGGTCACTCTGAAAGTGTAAATATATATATATATATATATATATATATATATATATATATATACACACACAATACATACATGTATACAGGAAGTTCCGTAAGGAGTAGATCAACATAATGTCGGCGTTAAAGGTATCCACCATACATGTGAAAAAATAAATGTTATTATCCTAGGCCTAATAATTTTAGAGATATGATTTTTTTCTATTTTTGTAATAATTTTATTCACTGCGCATGAAAAAAGAAGTTTTTTTAGGTATTATTACTATTTCTGTTTTTTATATTCCAAGATCTTTAAAAGAATATTCGTCGTCCTGATTAAAAAGTTATTCATTCGTTATTATTGGCAACATAAAAATTAAACGCTGAAACATTTGCATTTTTTTAATTAAAAAACATGAAAGTAATTTTTGAACAATTCTAGCTAAAAAGAAATGTATGGTAACCTTGTGGAACTTTATTTCAAAAATATCTTCATTCCAAGAAGGTAACATTGTTGCAATAAGTTCTATAAACATTTGAAAAATACCTGCTTTCATGAAATGACTCCGCATTCGCAGAAATGCTTACGATCAAGACAACTGTTTATCAGAATTGTTTCGCTATCTCTATCTCACTCGTACGGTCTTTTTATTATTTTCAACCGTCAAGCGACCTCCTTTACTTCTTCCTTCAATAACTTCGCTTCTTTAGTGACTTGCTTATCGCTCGGAGCTGACAACTTGTTTTTTGCTGTTTTTTCCCCTACCACCTACACTTGAATTGGACCTTGTTTGTGCTTGTGATTTGGATATTGTTTGACCGACTGCATATGCATATGTCGTGAATATGCAGAAACTTATTTCATTTACGGGCTATGTGATGAAAATGGTTGGCAAGACGCATGTACGTATCGCGAGCGCTATTTTAATCACAAATGCTATCCCGATCATAGAGTCTTTCTCCGTGTAAATAACGTATATTTAGAGGGTTTAATTTTAGGTTTTTATTTCTTAAGAGTTACAATATTTTTCCATAAAAAATATATAACCTATATATCCATATATATATCCATCAATCGAAGAGTACAGTTCTCCACAATCTATATTTACTCGTCATTTTTAATATTTACCTAAAATCTTTGAAGTTCTTATAGATATACACGATCGGCTTATTTAATGTCTGACGATATTCATTTATATTTCTTACCACTAACAGAACTTCAATAAATTTAAGAAAAGATGAAAGCACTGTGAAACTGGTAAATTATATAGTGTATGAAATCGTTAAATGTAAGACGCATTGTCTTTACGATAAACTTATTACTTAGTAGCCTAGTAACCACTTCTATCAAGGAAAAATAATAAAAAAATTCTTTTTCAGTATACAATGATAAATTTGAATTTCCTGAAACTAAAAGATATTAATATCAATTTATTATTCACACATTCTTTTCTACGTATGAGTCCATAAAAATCCATGTATAATACAAATATTAAAGATATACTGACATTCGACTTATTCTTAAATTTTCTTATCGGAATCGCAGCGCACAAGAAATAAGTACAAGAATAATGCGTATGTATGTGAAACTTGGATAGGCCCACAATTCTCTGAGCTTCCAACGTAACTGAAAATGGTCGATGATTGGCCAATCAACGTAAATTCGTAGCCTTCACATCTGAAATGAAAATTCACTAAACAAAGACGACCAATTAGATAATAAAATAAATGATTAAATGTTTTGTAAGTGATGTTTTAGATAGCGATGTACATCCATACCTTTCAATTTACAGGCAAGCCATATAATTAGACCGGCCATTTAACACATTATATGAAATAAACTTAAAAGTTCAATCTCGAATTTGCTTAGTCCTATCCTTGAAGATTAAGGAAATCAATAAACACAAAGTAAATTCATCTTAACATACCTTAAATTTGGCCAGAAAAATTATGTACAGGAAGCCCTCTTAAAAGAACAAAAAAAATATGGAAATAACATAATTTGGAACTCTTATATTCCAAAGGATACAGAACGATCTAAAGCTAAGTATACTTCTCTAAATGTCTTCCATAATTTTCTTCAAGAACGCCTTAGTAGGAAAGGAAGTGAGTTACTTCATGCTGTTTACAGCTACAGGTGTTTTTTCTTTGTCATTTTTACAAAAACCATTACGATTATATTTATTTTACACCAAGTTCGAATTTCATAATGTTACATATTTTTCTAATACGAACATAATTAAACGTTTAATAAAATAATGTACAAGTACTCCGCAAACCAATATAAACCAATGTAACAAATATCAAAAAAACCTTGCATGAAAGAATTTCTGCTCGGAAATAATTAATACCATCATCATACTCTCTTTGAATTAGGAGAGAATTTTAATTTAGAATTTAAAACTTAATCTATTTGATAGTCAAATCAAAAAAGTGAATACTTTAAATCTAGTTGCTTTAGGATTCTACATCATCGTAACTTAATAAAACAATTAAACTTCAAGAGTAAGAAATCAATTAATTATTAAAAACAAAACATATTCTTTGCATGAATTAATATTGCGACAGGGGTGAAATTTTAAAGTGTTGTGTAAGTTTCCCCATTTAGGGGACATAGAAGGCTTCAATAAGATTTTATTAATTATTTAAACGTGCGTTTGTTTGAAAATTGTTAGTACATTATTTTAATTTAGCATGATCATTTTATGTACTCATTATTGTGATGAAATCACTGTACCGGATAATTATCGAATTATATGGATTGACCAAAATGCGTTCAGAGGAGTTTCAGTTTCATGATACCGAGAGATTGCGGCCAATGGTTTCATATTTTAAAGTAATCGTAATTTGTTGTAATATTTTAAGAAATATTGATGAATTTACGTTACCAAAATTCAATGCGACCACACCCAGTCATTTCCTTTTTACTTTCTTCGGTAATTTTCCAACTAAGCGTTCAGTTTCATTGCTTTTGTCTGAAATGTTGGAAAAATATATTAAAGTTTGGTTACCTTCGTGAATTAATTTTACTTTAAATTTTATTTAGAAGTAAATAGAACGACGAGATTCTTAATAGGAAACCCACCTAAAAATTTTCGTAAAAATTGGATTTTATTAAACATGAGATCAAATAGACATTTATATCAAAATAAAAACCATAAAATAAAAGATCATTTGAAATATAGAAGATCATTTGAAATGGGAAACCTTCAAATAATATTTTTATTTTATATATCTGAAAATTTTAGGATATTCTAGCCATAACACATCATAGTATTATCACTGTCATATCTAAAAAATAATGATAGTTTGATTATGCAGAAATGCGTACTTATTTAATTATAAACAGCTACGCATTTCTTCTTTTCACCGTTTTTAAAAATCCTTTAATTTTCTTAAATTACTGACTCAAATCATAAAGTGTTTTTTTTAAACACAGAAAACTGTTGATATTTATTTATAAAATGACCGAACCTACATCAATTTTAGAAATAAAACCTATAATATTTAAATCAATGATGCTTATCAATAATAGATGGATATAAGCTATGACGAGCTTTTCCACAGACCTTTTCAAGACCTATTCTAAATACCTAACGGTAACAGCTTTTCCAGCATTCGTTACGAATACACCCAAAGCGGTGTCTTTTTCTCCAAATATTTTGATATTATTACGTATATAGAAATTTTATTCAATATATAGACATACTATATAGCTTATGGTAATGTAAAAATTAAGGTCGAAATAAAAGTACATTTATTGTAACACTTCCCTCTTAGCCGGATTGTTTCACAATATTAAGTTGTATTATTTGAGATATAAGAATTATTAAAATGATATGAGTATATAGCCATAATAATTAGCAACGTACTACATTATATCATTGCCCGTTATAAATTACACACATAGAATCTGCAGCCTTATATCAAATAGATACCTACTAAACATTTTTATCCTTCTAAACGTGTTTATTGTTTGAGATATTTCCAGAAAAATAAATACCGAACCAATAAAATTTTGACATCAAACTATGCGTAGTAAAGAACGAACTGCAAAATAGTTTAAATATATTGACTATATTTGACGTTAATTTTGTAGAAATTCATTCTTCACAATTAAATGAAACTACGTGATGTAGTATTATTTCTACTTTCTTTAAGTCTTTACCACGACCTAGGTTTCGTTTTATTACAACATCTTCAGGTGGGGAAAGATCTTTGTGAATGGCCCACTTAAAGAAAATAGAAATAATACTACATCACGTAGTTTTATTTAATTGTAATTTCAAATATATTTAGAATAAACAACCATAAGGTTTAATAAAAATAATTATTAATCTGATATGGCTGTCATTAATTCACCTTTCATATCAAAACATTTTTACATTTAATTGTTTTAAAAGTATCGTTTGAAATAACATCAGCAACGACTGAATAAAACTTATAAGGAAAACTTCGACGAAAACTCGACCAATTATTCAATATATTACATAAAAAGATTTCGCCACTTTGGCTCTAACCTTGTTTCTATGCTAAACTCGGGATGTTAGGTTTTGAATAAAATGTACTAGAAAAAAATTTCTTTCGGAAATTTTCGAAAATAATTTTAATTCATGTAACATTCTACCTTTTTTCTTAATTTTAATTGTTATGTAATATGCACTTAAGACGAGCATTGAATTCTCTAATAACAACTTTTTCAGTGGAGATGGGTTTAAGTTTGTTTGGACTGTAATCTCGCGTTTGCTTAATAGCAATAAATGGAATAATATATAAATGTAACAAAACTGTTGCATTGGTCTGCATATACCCTGAAAATGTTTCGGAAAAAATTAATAAGGGCTACATGACAAAAGCAGCAAAACATAGAAATATCGTATCTGAATTTTTGTAGGTTTATCTGCTTGTTTGAGCACACATCACACAAAAACTGCTGGTTTAAATAAGATGATTTTTTTTAAATATAGGGGTTAAGTAGAAGTCATATGGCGTTCATATGTCACAGGAATAGGTACACTCAATCAGAAGATATGAGAATTTAATATTTTTAGAGATACTCTATTGAAATTAATGTGGACAGAGATGAGGTTTAGGGTGATACGGAAAGGATAGTTACTTGAGTAAACAATCAGAATACGGACAAACGCATGGGGCAGACATCATTTTCAGTTGTCTATCGCATATTAAATTTTTCGATGTTATTGCATTCCTCATAAACTAATTAACCTATTTTTCCTAAACTTGTTTTACCTAGGAAACTGTTGTCAATATTTACAATTAAATTAGTTCGATAGGATAGACTTTATTCTTTATATGTACAAAAATACCGTAGAATTCATCAATTTGTACGTTGTTTATATCTGTGCTTGTTTATTTGTTCGCGTCTAACGAAAGAATAGTTAAAAGAATTTCAATAAAATTTTTATTGGTGGATTCTATTGTGTCTGTGGTGAGATGTAGGCTGTCTTATGGTAAATGAATGACTAAAAAGAAGATATGGCAATTTGATGTTTAGATGCAAAGTATCCTTAATTAAAAAAAATACTTTTAAAAATATTATAATTTATAACTTTACTTATATTAATCTTGCAGTTACCTTATTAATATTTTCTAAAGATCTATAAACGAAAAAAGTCGCAAGATCAGCTAGTTAAGTAATAAAGATATTACTTACATTATATTTTGTACTATAGCATACATAAATTATCTTTTATGGCTAAATTTGAAAGCTGTGTTATGCTATTAGTTACTTATTGAAACTAAACATGTCAAATTGATTAAAGAAATAAGAAGTAAAACGAATAGTAAAATTTTAATTTACTCAAAGTTTAATGACATGAAAATACATCAAAATGATCAATCGGCATCCAAAAAAAACCTTTTATATACATTGAGGCATTCAATGAATGTTCATATATGCTTTACAATGACACAAATAAGACACACTTTCAAAAATAACCTTAAATGAGCTAACCTTAATACTACAATATAATATTTTCCAATTAGTTTTCAAACGTATCTATCAGATACTATCACAATGAGCCTAAACCATAAAATATGTATAAAAAAAATACATATTTTTTTAAAATTTTGAACAATAAATTTATCCATTAAACAGTTAAATGGCAAATCACCAAATAATTGGTCTAAATTACGTCGCTCGACAATTTCGAAATGGCCGCAAATTAAAACAATTAACAAGGACTTGTCGAAACCAACAAACTTTATTATTAGGCTTAAAGTCTGATAAAGAGAATTGTTATTTTTAGACCCAATTCTTGCCGCAGGAATATCACAAAAGGGATGATGCCCTACAGCGAATGCGGAGGTGTCGTCCTGCATAAACTTCAGTCGAACTTTCTCTTATTGTATCTGTTAATTGATATTATTATTTCGTTAAAGAAAATTTTAAAGCGTCACCCTTGTTTTCTCGTTGAACGTTATTAAGGTTTTTTTAAAAGCAATAACTATGTGCCATGAATAATACAATATATTTATAGCTGTTATCTAATCTCGTTACCAGATAAACCCTGTTTCCTTGGGAAGTCAGTATTTTATCACTACACCAAAATGGTGTGATTATATTCATAAATGTAAATCTTGCTTAATATTCATGCTTATCGATTCCATTCTAAAATAAAATATTTGTAAACAAATCTATTTGACAGTACAGTTCTTGTAAACCTTTTTCTCGTTTTGATTAAAATCAATATAATAAGGATTTAATTACGTTTTCATTTTTTAATACATGGTGTCATAGATCATTTACTACCAGGTAAATAATTAATAAACGTAGTGTTTAAATATACCCCAGTATTACTCACATTATTCTACCGGTAAGCGAATTCAAGTCCCTTTAGTCGGCCGCTGGCATATTACCCACTACGCTGCAGGTTGGAATGTTATATAATGCTAAAGTGCACATTTACTTGAACATTAACTTTAATTTTTCTTGTATTTTTTTTTTAAATAATTATATCAAATATTGAAATATACACACAAACGAGAGAAAGTATAGCTGTTATAAAGACGGTCGTATATTGTCTATAAAATATGTATTCTGTATTGCAAAATAAGACTAATATTTATCTGAGAAAAAAATAAGACGTAATTGTTGTTTATTTCATTATATTTACTCCAAATATTGTGTATACGTATAAGTACTTTGTATATTGAGATACTCATTGTTCTACGTCTATTGAAGCCGACTCATTGTAGCCATCTCACTCTAATACGTTTTAAAAAAGATACACATATTAATTGAAACACACATGGGTTTAGACTTTTTATTCATCGAAATTTTAAATATTGTCATAACATATTTTAGATTTTTGTGGATTGGATCAACGACGAAAAGGGTTGTCCATTTTTCGCTACAAATTTCACAATTGAACGAGTACAACGACGATGTAATATTTGATATTTATAATGTTATTTAGTGTGACAATTAATTAAATTAAAATAGTGATTATAATATATATTTTAATAATATTGTCGGTGAAGTATAACAAGTTTCGTAAATAGTCGTCACTGATTGAATATATACTTGCGCCAATCATATTTTAATTGTCAAATTGATTTGTTTACAAATATTCCCTTTTCGAATGGAATGGAATACAGTAATAGAGTCAGTAATGTATCCAACCGTGAATCGAGGAGTGGCTGACACATTTATAAAATTAAGAAAATAAATTAATAACAAATAAGATTATTGTGAGGAAAATTTAAAGAACTAAACTTGTCCACAATTAAATCAAACTACGTGATGTAGTATTATTTCTACTTTCTCTAAGTTCTTTACCACGACCTAGGTTTTGTTGTACTACAACATATTCAGGTAGGCTATTAGCAATCTTTGCTAATAGCCCACCTGAAGATGTGGAATACAACGAAACCTAGGTCGTGGTAAAAACTTAAAGAAAGTAGAAATAATACTACATCACGTAATTTCATTTAATTGTGAATAATGAATTTCTACAAAATTGACGCCAAATATATTCGACAACTAAACTTGTATTGCTGGGTGAGAATAATTAAGTGAATATAATAGTATATCTCAGTTTACTAAATATGTTTTATTTCTGCGTGATATCTTAGAACTAAAGGGCACTGCATATGACAGTGGGGAGAATTACCAGAAAGTTTATCATGAGAAATTTCACTAAGTATTTTGACGTAATATAGTAAAAATACACATGAAAAATGATACACACTTGCTTGATTTCGGAGAATAAACAGAAATATACAATGTACAATTATTCTACATAACTATTCTAAAAGAGTCAAATAGTGGATTCATTTCTTTATTTTAACTCTGTATCTTTTTCAGCAATACTTCATTACTAAATAGACTAACTATTCTGTTAATTTTCCACGAAGTCTGATTTTACCAAATATTATTCGCCCACAGCCTTTACAGAAATTTCTTTAACAATTAAATGAAACTACGTGATGTAGTATTATTTCTACTTTCTTTAATTTCTTTACCACGACCTAGGTTTCGTTGTATTACAACATCTTCAGGTGGGATATTAGCAAAGATCTTATATCCATTGCTACAAAATATAGCCTTTATATTATTCCCGATCCAACAGAATTCAACAGCAAAAGATCTTTGCTAATATCCCACCTGAAGATGTTGTAATACAACGAAACCTAGGTCGTGGTAAAGAAATTAAAGAAAGTAGAAATAATACTACATCACGTAGTTTCGTTTAATTGTGAATAATGGATTTCTACAAAATTAACGTCAAATATATTCAATTTTTGGAAATTTCTTTATTGTATTTCTTTATATAACCACTGTAATAGAATAACAATGTATCAAAGAAAATTTGTATGTAAATGTAAAAACCTTTTAGTAATCTGATATTCTTAATAAAATTTCTTATCGTTCAATATTCAAACCAACTAACACTATCACGACTTAAAACCTTCTGTGTTTGTGTTTTGCAACACAATTTTAATCTCTGCTAATTTCAAGTTTGCATGCATAATATTTTCTAAAAAAATTGGCTGTGATAGACACACGGACAAACTGATGAGTATTTTTACAAGTATTTTGTTTCTCCTTTTGGGATAAGAAATTTAACAATTTTAAAATTTATTACCATGGTAAATAATTGATTTATTGCATTTTTTTTGGTGTTCATTCACCACTTAGTTCTCAATTTTTACCCATCAGCTAATTATGAAGCATCAATACAAACAGACGTGTAAAATATTTAAACTTAAATTAGTTTTTTAATATTGTAATATCCATAACTGATGATAAATGACCTCATTTGATATTTGGGAAGTGAATATTTTTATTTTAAAACTATAAACTAATTTTCAGCTCTTCAAACATTTTTCCCCTGGGAGGTACCCACGATGGCGCCCTAGACTCTAATAATATTAGTGATATAAATCTGCTAATTTATATATGTTATTAAATTAAAAATATTTAACAAATTAGAATGAATACCCCATTTAAGGGAGAATTATAAAACTACATTTTGATATATTAAGATTGTGATAGTTGCTTACAAAAAAGAGAGACCATTTATATTCTTATTTACTATGTACGGTTTCTTTAGATCATTGGGAAACTTCATGTCAAAATTCTATGCATCTATAATTTTTTTATATATAAAATGAATGAAACCTTCAAAAAATCCCAAAATAGATTACGAAAGTATCAATTATGAAGTGATACATATGCATTCTATATAAATAGTGCAACTATTTATGAAGTAAAAATCTTAATTGATGACATCACAGCAATAAATGAAATACTACATAATTTTATTATCCCTAAACCATAAATAAACAGAAATGTTTGGACTGGAACTTAATTTCTACACTGTAACTTCAAATGCCTTCAAATTTTCACAATTAATATATTTTGGTAATATACAGCGTTTGTAACGATGTTCCAAACCAAAACATAAAAGATATACAAAGTGCTTCCGCCTAAATGAAGCCAATTTGTTCAGAACAATTTCCATTTCCTACATTATTTTGATAAGTGCTTTAACTTTTCCCTAAACAACATAGAGTGGAATGTTAATGAAGGTGTTATTCAACTACGTCGTTCTACACATTAGCGCCGTTGAAGAGAGCCATAAAAGGAAAATGACATTAAGAGAGCGAAACGACAGCTTACTTAAGCATAACGAACGACCCGACAGCCGACGCGCTGATCATTTACCTCTTGCACGTTGTAAAGAGGAGACACCGTTAATGCAACTTGGCCCTATCATTAAAAGATAATAAATTTGAATCTTGTTCTGTAATTACGTTGGTACTTATGACTGCATGGATCCGTTAGTGTCGTATGTTGACGTAATACAGTTATGTGAAATTAAATTCTAATGATATTAAAAAAATTACGAAAACATAAATTTGAAACTTCAACAATAATTTCACTTATTAAAAACAACCAAAATAATGGGTAAACGTAATTATAGAAATAAAACTCTTTATTTAAAAAAAAATTAAATAAAAAAAATTAAAAATTTAATACTCGTAACTCGTTGATATTTACATATGATTTGGTTGTCCCAGCTTTCGAAGAAATAAAGTTATAAATAGAAAATAAAATAGGGAAGGGGAATTATTAAAGAAAAGTAGTCAATTTGAAGGCAGGAAAAGCTTTGTTTGTTAAATTTTAATAGTTGATAAGAGAAAATATAAGAGCCTCGTAGGTTAGACATACTGTAACTATAACCATGCACTAATTTTAAACCAAGTTTAAATCAAGTGAAAAAAAGAAGAAAGATAGAATTTTTGCTATCATTAAGAATAACAGTTTTTCTTTTCTTATATTTAGAACAAAAATGCAACCTCTTAAATATACAATACGGTTTTCGCCTCGTAATTATGAAATTAAGGTACCTGAAGATATCGATGTGTTTAAATAAAAAAGGCAACGGTTACCGATAGTTATTGCGATTAGAAGAATTTTCGTACAAACATTCGATCAAGTTGACAAAAGTCCCTTCGAGAAAAACCGATTAAAGTTTAAACTAAAATTTCTTAGGAATATTTATAATTTATTGTACTTATATCATCAATGCTTAATATCACATTGACTTTGTGAGCATCTTTACGTTTTTGGACACGCGGTCGCTTTTTATAGTTACTGTTAAATACACTTCATGCAAACTACATTTAAATGATGAATTTTTGGGTATTTCTACTAAATTATGCCTAATTCATGGTATATGTCAAGTTATAGTTTGAAATATTCGCATCTTCAAATAAAAAGAAAGAAGTTGTTGGGGAAAACAAATTTATTGAAAGTCTCGCAACCCTTGATAGGAGAAGTTTAAGTGTCATTTTAAGACTCGACTCACAAAATTCATGAGCCGGTGGGGAGCACATTATTTATTTATTTTTAACTGAACAGTACGTATGTCCAACGTAATTAAACTAACACTAAACTCCATTTAAGGTTATATTTCAAAACAATTTTATGGAAACGATTGGGGCAGTAAGACCATTTTTTTGACTTAGAGGAAATATTAACCTACCTTCTCTCGGTAATTTGGTTCGACGACTACTTCTAGGACTAAATAACTAATATATTATTAAAAATAATGAAAAGAAAACAAAAAGTAGGGGTCAGAATCTCTGAAAGTAAATAAAACATCCAAATTGCATGATTTTGATTAATATATCCTTTATAATCTATGAATGTATCACATAGCAATTATCGATGAGGCTGCACAATGACAAAAGAATGATTGGCAGCAGTGATCTCGTATTTCCTATGATATTAACATAGAACTGGTTTAACTTTAACTTAACCAGAATTAAAAATCCATTTACCTTAAAGGATCGTTACTTTAATTAAAATGTATTGCCAAAGTTTGCAAAAAGTAAATAACCTTATACATCTGACCTTATATTTTAATAAATTTTCATGTAAATCAACGAATAACAAAATAATTTTAGTGAAACTTTTTATGATCATCCTTTATCAGAACACAAATATCAGTTAATATTCTAATATATATTTACTTATATCCACCACTTTAATATACTTTAGTAATTATAACAAGAGACATAAATATAGATCACACAAAACCTTCAGGTTCGGTCATAACATATGAGTTATGTACTAAATTTACGGAGTCGAATTAGTATTGCACATCACGGAGTAGCTGCTCGCTTTTGATGTGTAATTTTTATGAAACTAATCATTGTTTCATAAATGTAAAACATTTATTTTAAATTAAGTACGAATTACACAGTGTTAGGTATTTTTAAATATCAAAGTAATTAAAAGTTGAACAAAACGATGACTTGATGAAAAAAATTAACTTGTATAAAATTCATTTGCCCGCTTAAATTAATTATTGGAGCCATTAATATTAATAATCGTTTGAATAGAAAGTTGGATTCAGTTCGAAACAAGTCATTACAAAACAATGGCATAATAGGTACTCTTACAGGAACTCATTAATTTTGAGGCGAGTGTGAAGTTTTGAAGTTTCACTTAAGTTTTCCCCATCGAGAGCGTTGAGGGTTTCAATAAAATTGCTGATCATGAAAGCCTTTTAATAGTTAGTTTACTTGTAGATGTTTATATATTGTGGCAGAACATTTATCAATTTAGCGTAATTAGGTTTTAATTCAGTATGTTTTTTTTATTGTGGAGGAACCCTAGTATCTTGTTTCTTATGAAGTTATACGAATTGAGTTGATATTCTGTGGAATTTCAGTGTCTTAATACCGAAATATTTTAGCCAAATGTTTAATTTTTTAATACCATTGTAATTGACTAATATACGATAATTGAGTGAAACCGCAACTAGCAGCGTTTTCTTTTTACTTTCTTCGGAAATTCTTAACAAGCCATTTAATTTTAATGTGTTTGTAGAAAAATTCCACGATATGTAATGAATTGTATTTAAATTTAGTAAATAAATGCAATACGTTGCTTTAACTGCTAATTCTAAATTAACCTTTACATTAGTTTTTTAGAGGTTACCAAGAATGGAGTGTGGTGAAGTTTGTTAACCTCGGAATATAGATCCAAAAATGTTCTTTCTGTAATATCTATTTATGTATTAGCTTTTGACGAGGAATTAGCGAGGTTAACGAGTTAAATATGATTTTTTTTTTGCTTCCCCATGAAGTGACATAATATGAATAAAATTTCTAAAGTCGAGCTTAAAATCTTCATAATCCAGACACAAGGCCTTTCTCCTTATCATTTTCATGAGAAAATAAAAATGTGCTTATACCTGGACTACGACGTTCCCTTTGGGCTGCCATTTAAACTGTTCTAAATTGAATATACTTACAAGTTTTCATATTTATTTTCAATTTTCATATTTTCAACAATTTTTTGTCAAAATTTAATTATTTTACTTTTACATTATCAAAATTTAAATGCACTTTTTTATTTTGTAAATTTAGAATTAAGTAATGTAAAATAATGCGATAATACCACGGAACGTAGTATTGTCACAATTTAGAATTTAAATGTCACGCTATCTAAATAAACGGTTTTAGAAAGTTTTAATTTTAATTATTTTACTTTTGAATTTTAATTATACGGCAAAGTATTTTAAATACAAAAATATGTAGTAAAACGTAGGACAAAAGTCACTACTTTATTTAACTAATTTTTAATTATTCATGCGATTACGAGTTATTTATAAATCTCATTTATAAAATGTGTTGCTTTATATCTTACAGTAAATCTACTTCATAACTTATTACATATGACGTCAAAATAGTTTCGTGGATTATATCATAGTTGAGCATTGTACAGTAAAATACCAACCATAAACGTGGTTTCTAAATCGAATCTAATAGGGTGTATTTTGGCTTTATCTTATCTGCATTTGTTGTAGTTTATTGCTAGTTACAGCAATGATCTTGGAAGAAATATAGTATCGTATATTCGTAAATGAGATAGTCAACGTACGCACATAAGTACGCACACACGCACGCACTGACACACACACATACACACACCCAATTGAGAAAATTTAATAAGTGAACTAAACATATATTATACAATAATTGTGAACGTATTACCTGATGATAAATAGACATTATCATGATAACAGAATAAGATTTAAACTCAGTCGACTGGCATTAACTATCTCTCCCGTCCGTGACGCACAAAAGATAAATGATCAGTTAGCAACGCGGCGGCACTCGACTCATTATTTTTAAGTAAAGCTTCGTCTCGCCCTGCTAATGTCATTTTCCCTTTATTGCCCACTTCAACCGCGCTAAAGTGTGCAGCGACATAGTTTAATAACTTCATTAACATTCCACTCAACCTTAAAGCACTCTGCTTCACAAGGCATTTGCCATGTTAATGTAAGCGGATGGAAAGCGTTGCTCTAAAAATGTTTTAAGTGAACGCAAACGCTTCATGAAGTGTAGTGTAAAGTGTTTGGTTAGTAATATAGTTAACATTACCGCAAATTTTTATGGTAGGAATTTTTTAGCAATCAGCAATACATGAAATTGAAATTTGGCTATATGTCATCAAATTGAACGATTTCAGTTGATTTACTATTTGAAAGACAAGATGTAAGGTATCTAATTGTATCATTTCACGAAACAGCATATTTTAACATCAAATTAATCATCAAAAATCAACTAAGTCATAAAAATGTTATTGATACCGAAGTATCAAAAACACACTGCTTCTGCAATACTTATATAAACATATGTATATCCATAAATTTTGAAATAAACCAAAACAGGTATTGCTTTATTATTGACTAACTGTACCTAGAATTTTGTCCGCATGAAATTCGGAATAAAAAAAGTTATTAGAAACTTTTCTCTCTCATATGTTGCACATGATTGACGAACAAATTGACATACAGATATACAGACAACAATTTTAAAAACTGATTTTCTGGCTTCTATTAACATTCTTTATGCTAATACAATCACTATTTTTTAAATATTTCCCAGTACAGAATTAACTCTCCTATAATTTTATTGTATGTACGGATTAAAATATTTAGTACTAGCTGACCCGGCGAACTTCGTAGCGCCTCAGAGTCAATAACTGTTTTAACTTATTAGCTGAATTAAATTCAGTTTTTATTAAGTTAAAATGAATATTCAAAATGAATTAAATTCAATAAATATATAAATCAAAATGAAAACTATTTTAATTAAATTAAAATAACATTAAAATCACGACTTTGTAGTCATCACTTGGCATGCGATTCAACGCAGTTATGAACAACCGAACCATTGTATGATATTAATGAAGTAGTTGCTGCAAATCTTGAAGAAATTCTCTTTTTATTGCCGATTCGATATTTTGACACCGATCAAGTTGTTCCTCCACGCTGCCCATGAAGTAAATTTAGATGAATTTGTGCTGTGCATCTTCAAGCGGTTGCAATAATCCAATTCGATTGTGAATTTGGCCTTGGATCTATAAAGTCGAAGGCCAAGTTAGATTTATTAAATTATGATCACTCTAGCAGAAATTACCTTGAATGTCAAATTGAATCCGCTTTGTTTGCTCCAAATGAAGTAATTTGGACACATCCCTTGTATCTTTAAACGTTCGATAGAAAATGTTGTAATTACAGTGTTTCGGTGCGAAGTAATGAATGCAATGACTCAGATGGCAGAAGCAAGAATGGAAATTTCATTTTGTAACTGAGAGAGCACAATCTAGGCGTTTCTCCTGCGAACTAATTCAATGCACTGCAATGGTCGCACACAATATCCAATTCGAACGAAAGGATGCGCGCTGTAGTCAATTTTGCAATCGTATTGAAATGTTACTTAATTCAAATCAACGCTTGAAGCATTTCTTCTTGCATGTCGAAGATTATTACGTTATTGATCTGTGCGATAAGCTCGACGATTTTTTGTTGCAAACTAAGCTGTTTGTCTTGTTCTTGAGTCGGGCTATATTTATGCGGCGCTCTTCCCGTGCAATTTCTTGTTCATCTGTAGTGAATTGATTCGCAATATTCCTAAGTCGAATTGCATTACGATTTCGTTGTGAAAGATTAGACTCTCAGCATTAAAAATAATACTTTAAAATAATCACACAAAAATTAATCACTTAAATTACATAATGAAGCAATTATCGATGCCCGCACAATCACAAATATCATAAACTCACAAAGTGAACATCTTCATAAAACTATTGTAAATTACTCTTCGCTAGAGAATTTCAGAAAAAATTGTTTAAAGAGAAAATTCAAATGAAATAACGGTCGAAAACTGAATAAGAATTATTAAAAACTAATTATCATTTTCATTCGAGTCTGTCATTTATGACTTACTTTTTTCTTTTTTCTCTATCATTTATCACATATTACGTTTTATACGCAATTAAATTCTTTGTGATTTTTTTACTTTTCCAATGCGCGAGGAAACTTCTCGAAGCCGAGATAAAAAAATATTCAATAAATATATAATAATCATACAAATTATCAATGAAAAAAAATATCAGTCATTATTTTTAAAAAATAAAGTGATAAATGTTCTGCCACAATATACAAACATCTACAAGTAAACTAACTATTCAAAGGCTTTCATGATCAGCAGTTTTATTGAAACCCTCAACTCTCTCAACGGGAAAAACTTAAGTGAAACTTCAAAACTTCACACTCGCTTCAAAATTAATGAGTTTCCTTAAGAGTACCTACTGTTCCATTGTTTTGTAATGACTTGTTTTGAACTGAATTCAACTTTGTATTCAAACGGTTATTAATATTAATGGCTCTAATAGTTAATTTAAGCGGGAAAATGGACTTTATACACTTTAAGTTAATTTTTTTCATTAAGTCATCGTGCAGCTAAATTTAAACTAAACAGTTTGATAATCTAAATTTCATGCAGAATATATTAAGTTCTATATTTATATTTGTCGCAAGTTCAAACAGAATATGGTGATGCTAATAATAACCGATTGTGGAAGAAAATTTTTGACAATTAATTACAGACTTATTGTTTTGTTTATTGATTTGTTTGCTGATAAAAATTTTTTGTTCAACTTTTAATAACTTTGATATTGAAAAATACCTAACACTGTGTAATTTGCACTTAATTTAAAATAAATGTTTAACGTTTATGAAACAATAATTAGTTTCATAAAAATTAATCACATCAAAAGTGAGCAGCTACTCCGTGATGTGCAATACTAATTCGACTCTCTAAATTTAGTATATAACTGATATGACCGAACCTGAAGGTTTTGTGTAATCTATATGTCTGTGTTTTGTTATAGTCACTAAAGTATACTGAAGTGAGCAAACAAGTAAATTTATTTTAGAATATTAATTTATATTTTTGTTCCAATAAAGACTGGTCATAAAAAGTTTCACTAAAATTACTTTGTTATTCGTTAATTTGCCCGATCCTTTAGGATAAATAGCTGGATTTTTAATTGTGGTTAAGCTACAGTTAAACCAGTTCTATGTTAATGTGATAGGAAATACAAGTTCACTGTTACCAATCATTATTTTGTCATGGTGCAGCCTCATCGATAATTGGTATGTGCCACATGCATAGATTATGAAGGATATAATAATAGTCATGAAATTTGAATGTTTTATTCATTTTCAGAGAATTTTGAACCCTACTTTTTGTTTTCTTTTCCATTATTGTTAATTATATAGCAGTCATTTAGTCTATAAATAGTCGTCTAAACAAATTACTGAGAGAAAGTATATTAATATTTCCTCCAAGTCAAAAAAATGGTCTTGCTGCCTTAATCGTTTCCATAAAATTGTTTTAAAATATAACCTTAAATGCAGCTTAGTATTAGTTTCATTACGTTGAACATACGTTGAGTTCAGTTAAAAATAAGTATATAAGGAATAATGACATGATCCGTGCTCACCACAGGCTCATTAATTTTGTGAGTCAAGTCTTAAAATTACATTTAAGCTTCTCCTATCGAGGGCTGCGAGACTTTTAATAATTTTTTTTACCCAACAACTTCTTTCTTTTTATTTGTAAATGCGGAAATTTCAAAATTATAAGTTGACATTGCATACCATGATTTAGGCGTAATTCAGTACAAGTATCCAGAAATTCGTCATGTAAATGTAGTTTGCATGAAGTGTATTTAACAGTTAAGTATAAAAAGCGATCGTGTGTCCAAAAACGTAAAGTTGCCCACAAAGTCAATGTGACATTGAGCATTGATTTTGTAAGTATAATAAATTACAAAGTAATAAATATTCGTAAGAAATTTTAGTTTAAACTTTAATCGGTTTTTCTCGAAGCGACTTTTGTCAACTTGATCGAATGTTTGTACGAAAATTCTTCTAATCGCAATAACTATCGGTAACCGTTGCCTTTTTTCTTTAAACACATCGATCTCTTCAGGTACCTTAATTTCATAATTACGGGGCAAAAACCGTATTGTCCATTTAAGAGGTTGCATTTTTCCTCTAAATATAAGAAAATAAAGACGGCTATGCTTAACGATAGCAATAATTCTCTACTATGAAAGATGAACGAGGCCTGAGATTTCAATTTGATGTCTTATAAATGTAATTTTTTTTTCGTTTCATTTAAACTTGTTTTAAAATTAGTGCATGTCTAACCTACGAGGGTCTTACATTTTCTCTTGTAAACTAATAAAAATTAAAAATAAAGCTTTTTCTGCCTTCAAAATGACTACTTTTTCTTTCCCCGCTTCAAACATTTTAAAATCCCAGCTTTCTTATTTGATTTTCTATTTATAACTTTATTACTTTGAAACCTGAGTCAAGCAAATTTTATAAGAATATCAACGAACTACCAGTATATAAAAAAAATTTTAAAAATTTTGAAACCGATATTTGTACCAAAACCACCAAATAGTTTACAAAATATTTTGGTTATGTCTATTATTTAATCACGAAAATTGATATTAAATAAATGAAACTTTTATTGAAGTTTCAAATTTATGTTTTCGTAATTTTTTTAATCACATTAGAATTTAATTTCGTGACATAACTGTATTACGTCAATATACAACACTGACGGATCCATACCATCATAAATACCAATGTAATTACAGAACAAGATTCAAAATTATTCCCGTTTAATGTTAGGGCCAAGTTGCATTAACAGTATCTCCTCTTTACAACATGCAAGAGGTCAATGAACAGAGTCGCGTCGGCCGTCGAGTCGTTCGTTATGCTTAAGTAAGCTGTCGTTTTGCACTCTTAATGTCATTTTCCTTTTATTGCTCTCTTCAACGGTGCTAATGTGTAGAACGACGTAGTTTAATAACACCTTCATTAACATTCCACTCTATGTTGTTTAGGGCAAAGTTAAAGCACTTATCAAAGTAATGTAGGGAATGGAAATTGTTCTGAACAAATTGGCTTCATTTAGACGGAAGCACTTCGTATAGCTTTTTATGTTTTGGTGAGAAACATCATCACGAGCTTTGTATATTGCCATGGTATATTAATTATTAAAATTAGATGGGATTTGAAGTTACAGTGTATGAGTGAAGTTTCGGTACACACATTTCTGTTTATTTATGTTTTGGGGGTAGTAAAATTATGTAGCGTTTCATTTATTGTTGTGATATCATCAATTGAGATTTTTACTTAATTAATAGTTGCACTTATTTTATAGAATTGATAAGTATCACTCGAAGCCAACACTTTTGTAATAAATTTGGGATTTTTTAAATATTTCATTTATTTTATGAATAAAAAAATTGGTGTTTAGAATTTTAAAACGAAGTTTACTAATGACCTAAGGAAGGACATATATAATAAATGAAAATATAAATGGTTTCTCGTTTTTATAAGCAACTATCACACCTAGCACATCAAAATATAGTTTTCTAATTCTCTCTTAAATGGGGTATTTATCCTAATTTGTTAAATAATTTTAATTTAATAACATATTAAGATTCGCAGATTTGTATCTGTAATATCATTAGTCTATGGTACCATCGAAGGTATGTGCCAGGGGAAGAATGTTCGAAGAGCTAGAAATAAGAAATTGAATAAAAAATTGACTATCGGATGATGTCTTTTTTCATCAGTAATGGATATTACCATATTAAAAAGCTAATCAAGTTTCATCATTTTATACTTCTGTTTGTATTGATTCTTCATAAGTAGCTGACGCGTAAAAATAAAGTACTAAGCGGTAAAGAAACATCAAAAAGAAATGCAATAAATCGGGCGGAACTGCAAGTATCAAGCAAACTAAGGCTCAAATCTTGGAGATAAGAAATTTAACACATTCTCATTCATTATCGTATTTACAAAGGTGCTTACATTAGAATTTTAGTTTTTTTTCATATTTTGGTAATAAATTTTACAATTTTAAAGTTTCTTATATCAAAACGAGAAACAGAATACTTGTAAAACAAGAAGAAATATAAAAAGAAATGAATCACTATTTGATTGTTTTAGTTGTTTTGTAGGATAATTGTTTATTGTGTATTTCTGTTTATTATCTAGAATCGAGAAAGTGCATATTATCTTTTTATGTATACTTTTATATTACATCGAAACATTTAGTGAAATCTCTCATGATAGTTTTTAGGTAATTACTTCAGACTGCCATATATAGGGCCCTTTAGTTCTGCGCTACCACGTAGAAATGAAATATATTTAGTAAATATTGATATACTATTATATTCACTTGATTATTCTAACCCAGCAATACAAGTTTAGTTCTCTAAATTTTCTTTTCAATAATTTTACCTGTTATTAATCGATTTTCTTAATTTCATAAATGCGTCAGCTATTCCGTGATTCACGTTTGGATATAGGACGGACTATTATTATACACCCCTCCATTTGGACACCACTCTAAAGGGAATATTTGTAAACGACACAGTGTTTGACAGGTAAAATATGGTTGGCGCAAGTATATATTCAGTCAGTGACGACGATTTACGAAACTCATTGTACTTCACCCACAATATTATTAAAATGTATATTATAATCACTATATTAACCTAATAAATTGTCATACTAAATAAAGTTATAATTATAAAATATTACATAACTGTTTTACTAGTTGAATTGTGAAATTTAGTATTGAAAAATAAACAGCCCTTGTTGTCGTTCATGCAAACCTCAGAGATGTAAACTATTTTATGAAAATATTCGAAATTTCGATGAATGAAAAGTCTAGACCCGTATATGATTACACTCTACTGTATAATACTCTATTTGCATATTAAGACAAACATTCATGTATACCTATTGAAACTGACTCATCGTAGCTATCTTACTCCCTATTAATAGAATCACACGTGCACTCATACACATACTTTTGTCTTAATATACAAAGGTATATTAAGACAAACGTACGTATACACAATATTTAGGGTAAATATAATGAAAAAAAAAGAAAAAAACGTGGGGATTCTTTTTCAGATAAATTTCAATATTATTTTGTAATAAAGAATACATACTTTATAAACACTACATGACCGCCTTTATAACAGCTATACTTCCTCTCGTTTGAGTACATATTTTAATATTTGACATAATTATTCTAAAAAGTAACCGAAAAAGTAAAGTTTCTGTTCAATATAAATACGCACTTTAATATTATACATTCCAGCTTGCAGCGCAATGGGTAATAGGCTGACGCCCGACTAAAGGGACTCGAATTCGCTTACAGGCAGGGTGTTCAAACATTCGTAAATTATTGATCTAGTTGCGAATGATTTACCACACCTTGTAATAAAAAAAATACAAAAAACATGAAAAAATACTAAATTAAATCCACATTATATTATTGTCAATTACTAGAAAAAGGTTTACAAGAACTGTACTGACAAATTCATTTGTTTACAAACGTTTTGTTTTGGAGTGCAATGGAGTATAATAGGCATGAATATTAAGCAATACTCACATTTATGAATATAACAACACTATTTTGGTATAGTGATCAAATATTGACTTTTCAAGGAAGCAGTGTGTTTTTCTGATAATAAAAGCTGTAAATATACTGTATTATTCATTGGAACATAATCATTGTTTTTAAAAAGAACTTAATAACAATCAACTAGCAAACAAGGGTGGTGCTATAAAATTTACTTTAACGAAATAATAATATCAATTAACAGCTACAATAATAGAAAGGTCGACTGAAGTTTATACAGGACGACACCACCGCATTCGCCGTAGGGCACCATCCCTTTTGTAATATTCCCGCGATAAGAACTGGGTCTAAAAATAACAATTCTCTTTATCAGACTTTAAGCCTAATAATAAAGTTTGTTGGTTTCGATAAGTCCTTGTTAATTACTTTAATTTACAGCCGTTTCGAAATTGTCGAGCGACATAATTTAGACCGATTATTTGGTAATTTGCCATTTTATTGCTTAATGGATAAAATTATCGTTGAATATTTTTTAAAAAACATGTATTTTTTTAGATACATATTATGGTTTGCGCTCATTGTACTGGTAAGTGATAGATATATTTGAAAACTAACTGACAAATATTATATTATAGTATTATGACTAAAACGAAGATATGGGAATTTAGCGGCTTGACATTTACATGCAAAGTCTCCTTATATAAAAAAATTAATTTTATAAATATGATAATGGCTGACGTTACGTGTATTAATCTTGCAGTTAACTTATTAATATTTTCTATAGATCTACAGGCGAGTGAAGTCATAAGCATAGCAAGTTAAGTAATAAATATATTACTAACATTATATTTTGTATTATTGCGTACATAACTAAACCTCTTATGACTAAATTGGAAAGCTGTGTTTTGCTATTAGTTACTTATTGAAACCAAACATATCAAATTGAATTAGAGAAATAACAAGTAAAACATATAATAACAAGTAAAATAGCAAAATTTTAATTTATTCGCAGTTTAAGGAGTGACACAAATAAGACATACTTTCGAAAATAATCTTAAATGAATAATACTATAATATAATATTTCTCAATTACTTTTCAAATATATCTATCAATTACCAGCACAATGAGCCTAAACCATAATCTATATCTAAAAAATATATGCTTTTTTAAAATATTCAACGCTAATATTATCCATTAAACAATTAAATGGCAAATAACCAAATAATCGGTGCAAAATAAGTCGCTCGACAATTTGGAAACGGCCGCAAATTAAAACAATTAACAAGGACTTGTCGAAACCAACAAAGTTTATTATTAGGCTTAAAGTCTGATAAAGAGAATTGTTATTTTTCGACCCAATTCTTGTCGCGGGAATATTACAAAAGGGATGATGCCCTACAGCGAATGCGGTGGCGTCGTCCTGCATAAACTTCAGGCGACCTTTCTATTATTGTAGCTGTTAATTGATATTATTATTTCTTTAAAGGAAATCTTATAGCGTCACCCTTGTTTGCTAGTTGATTTTTATTAAGGTTTTTTTAAAAGAAATGATTATGTTCCACTGAATATTACAATATATTTATAGCTATTATCCAAAATGATTACCAGATAAACACTGTTTCCTTGGAAAGTCAGTATTTTATCACTATACAAAAATGGTATTTTTATATTCATAAATGTGCTTAATACTCATTCCTATTATACTCCGTTCTACTCCAAAAGAAAATGTTTGTAAGCAAATAAATTTTTCAGAACAAAAAAAAATTTTTCAGTTCTTGTAAACCTTTTTCTAGTAATTAAAAGTAATATAATATGAATTTAATCTAGTATTTTTTACGTTTAACTTTTTTTATTACAAGGTGTAATAAATCATTCACTACCAGATAAATAATTAATGAATATTTAAACATTACTCTACCGGTAAGCGAATTCACGTCCCTTTAGTCGTGCACTGGCATATTACCCACTACGCTGCAGGTTGGAATGTTGTATAATGCTAAACTGCACATTTATATCGAACATAAACTTTACTTTTTTTGGATTACTTTTTAGAATAATTATGTCAAATATTTAAATATATATCAAACGAGAGGAAGTAATACTATTATAAATACGGTCATGTAGTGTCTATAAAATATATATTGTTTATTGCAAAATAATACTAACATTTACCTGAAAAAGAATCCCCATGTTTTTTTGTTTATTTCATTATATTTACCCCAAATATTGTGGATACGTATAAGTACATTTGTATATTAAGAAAATCATTGATCTATATCTATTGAAACTGAATCATTGTAGCTATTTTACTGCCTATGAGTGGGATCATACGTGTTTGAGTGGAATCATACACGTCTAGACTTTTATTCGTCGAAATTTCCAATATTTTCACAAAATGTTTTACATCTCTGAGATTTGCATGAACGATAATAAGGGTTGTCCGTTTTTCACTACTAAATTTGACAATTCAATGAGTAATACAATGATGTAATATTTGATATTTATAACGTTATTTAGTATGACAATTTATTAAGTTAATACCGTGATTATAATATATATTTAAATAATATTGTGGGTGAAGTACAATGAGTTTCGTAAATAGTCGTCACTGACTGAATGTATACTTGCGCTAATCATATTTTAATTATCAAATTGGTTTGTCTACAAATATTCCCTTTGGAGTGGTGTACAATAATAGCCAATCCTGTATTCAAACGTGAATTGCGGAGTGGTCGACGCATTTATGAAATTAATAAAATAAAATAATAACAGGTAAAATTATATAAAGGAAAATTTAGAGAACTAAACTTGTATTGCTGGGTTGGAATAATCAAGTGTATGTAATAGCATATTTATATTTATTAAATTTGTTTCATTTCTGCGTCGTAGCCCAGAACTAAAGAGCACTACATATGACAGTGGGAAGTAATTACCTCAAAACTGTATCAAGTTTTCACTAAATATTTTGATGTAATATAGCAAATGTATACATAAAAAGATGATGTACACTTTCTCGATTCTAGATAATAAACAGAAATACACAATAAACAATATCCTACAAAACAACTAACACAATCTAATAGTGATTCATGTCTTTTTGTATTTCTTCTTGTTTTATATGTATTCTCTTTCTCTTTTTGGTATAAAAAACTTTAAAATTGTAAAATTTATTACCAAAATATAAAAAAAAAAATTCTAACGTAAATACCTTTGTAAATACAATAATCAATGAGAATGTGTTAAGATTCTTATCTCCAAGATTTGAACCTTAATTTGCTTGATATTTGCGGTTCCCCTCGATTTATTGCATTTCGTTTTGGTGTTTCTTTGCCGCTTAGTACTTTATTTTTACGCATCAGCTACTTATGAAGAATCAATACAAACAAAAGTATACAATGATGAAACTTTATTAGTTTTTTAATATCGAAATATCCATTACTGATGATAAATGACGTCATCCTATAGTTAGGGAATAATTTTTTTTATTTTATTACTTATATCTAGCTCTTCAAACATTAGTGATACTACGAATTTTAATATGTTATTAAATTAAAAGTATTTAACAAATTAGGATAAATAAATACCCCATTTAAGAGAGAATTATAAAACTATATTTTGATTTACTAGGATTGTGATAGTTGCTTATAAAAAAGAGAGACCATTTGTATTTTTATTTATTATGTATGGCCTTCCTTAGATCATTAATAAATTTTGTGTCAAAATTCTATACACCGATTTTAAGAAATCCCAAATAGGTTACAAAAGTTTTGACTTCGAGTGATTAAAGTATATTCTATAAAATAAGTGCACCTGTTCATGAAATGAAAATCTCAATTCATGATATCAACAATAAATGAAACACTATATAATTTTATTACCCCTAAAACATAAATGAACATAAATGTTTGTACTGGAAATTAATTCTACTCTGTAACTTAAAATGCCATCAAATTTTAACAATTAATATACCTTGGCAATATACAACGCTTCTGACGATGTTTCTCACCAAAACATAAAAGCTATACAAAGTTCTTCCGCCTAAATGAAGCCAATTTGTTTCGAAAAATTTCCATGCCCCTAAATTTATTTGATAAGTGCTTTAACTTTGCCCTAAACAACATAGAGTGGAATATTAATGAAGGTGTTATTAAACTACGTCGTTCTACACATTAGCACCGTTGAAGAGAGCCATGAAAGGAAAATGACATTAAGAGTGCGAAACGACAGCTTACTT
The DNA here is from genome assembly GCA_039881145.1 of Druceiella hillmani. NCBI lineage: Eukaryota > Metazoa > Arthropoda > Insecta > Lepidoptera > Hepialidae > Druceiella > Druceiella hillmani. Next base: position 103,342,183 of record JAYKKI010000001.1, on the reverse strand, counting down.
AAGCATAACGAACGACTCGACGGCCGACGCGACGCTGATCATTTACCTCTTGCACCTTGTACAGAGGAGACACCGTTAATGCAACTTGGTCTTAACATTAAACGATAATAAATTTGAATCTTCTTCTGTAATTAGGTTAGTGTTTATGATGGCATGGAGCCGTCAGTGTTGTATATTGACATAATATAATTATGTGACAAAAATGAACTCTAATGTGTTTAAAAAAAATACGAAAATATAAATTTGAAACTTCAACAAAAATGCCATTTATTTAAAACATATTTTCATGATTAAATAACAAACGAACCCAAAATACTGGGTAAACGTAACTAAATAAATACAGCTCTTTATTTGAAAAAAAATAATAACAAAAATTGTATATTTACTCGTAACTCGTTAGTATTCACATAAAACTTGCTTGACCCAGCTTCTGAATAAATAAAGTTATAAATGGAAAATCAAATAGGAAAGCTGTTTGGAATATTAAAATTTATAAAAGGGAATTATTTAAAGAAATAAGTAATTTTGGAGTCAGGAAAAGCTTTAGTTGTTAATTTTTAATAGTTGACAAGAGGAAATAGACGAGTATCGTTGGTTAGACACACTGTAACTGTAACTAGGCACTAATTTTAAACCAAGTTAAAACTAAATGACAAAACAAATAACATTTAAAAGACATCAATTTGAAATTTCAGGCCTCGTTCATTTTTTACAGTAGATAATTCTTGCTATCGTTTAGCGTAATCGTTTGTTTAATATTTACAGCACAAAGACAACCTCTTAAATATACAATACGATTTTCGTCCCATGATTATGAAATAAAAAAAATCGATATGTTTAAATAAAAACATAATTTTCGTACGATATAAAATGTTTATTATTTTGCTGATAATAAACATGCTTACTATCACGTTTGTTGCAATATCAATATAGTATAGAACAAATGTCGATTTCTAGATGTTCAGCACAGAGAAGCCTGAAAGGCCCTTGGTACCTTCGTTGAAATTTTTATGTATGTATAAAAGTTTTAGGTATTTTTGTTTTTAAACTCTTACAAATTTTTAAAATTCGAGTTGACTCTTCTAGTATGGATATTAAAAACTTACATCATCGTTATTATAATTATTGACAATAAAAATATTATTCAATGGACGGGAAAGTCTCCAATATCACCAAAGTGAGACTAGTCCGGACTCGAGTTGGAAACAACGAGATGTTTCCATATGAGTCAGAATCGTGGAATCGTAATTTCTAAAATTAAATTGAAGTGGACAAGGTGAATGGAAAGAGATATCGCGACTGATCATCTAGCTGTTGATGTGACCAAGTAACTACTACTATTATTGGTTTTCTTATAGCAGTTGCCCTGAGGGAAACTGAAAACCGGACAAAGTGGAGCATGCTTGTAAATAACGCCACGATGCTTATAAACACGATCTTTATAAATAAGGAAGATGACAAAGAAAATCTCATTATTTTGCAATTTTTCGCAAAAATGGACTTGAATTTTACAAATGCGTCGATTATTTAAGATATTATTTAAACCTTCAAGTTTTCAATCAAATGTTCACTGCATTTTTGTAATTATAGGCTTATTGTTTTTGTACTTATATCTATATATAATTACAAACAATATGCTATAACCTATTGTTTATATCAAATTATATGGCTAAATATTGCTTATAATTCATCCAGTCATGTGGTGAATTATAAGGTTAATTATAATTGTACTGGCAGCTGAAGTAAATATCTGTTTCAATTCCGTTGAGAAAGTCGTAGAACATTTATACATTGGTATGAATTAAGTCAATATTTCAATTTATTTGGTTCCAGAATATTTCCATTTAAAAGTGAAACGTTATTATTTTCCAAATTCTCACATAAAATTGCTGACTTATACTTTTCTGCATCAAAGTGAATTTATGTAAAGCTGCTCATTTTACTAATTTGAATTCTTATGTTAAAAATATAAAGCTACTTTACATTGAACAGTAAAATACACAAAGAACTACTACCACTACCAATTAGTAGCGCTACAATCCAATAAGGATTCGAATTTTTTTTCTTGTAAAAAATTCCTTACGTTATGCTTCTATGCAAGCACACCTGACAAGACATGTCGATCAGTCTTAACATCGTCCAGTCCATCCTAATTTTATCTATAACCTTCCGTTCTGATTTTTTCAAAACCTTATTCATATTTAAACTTCCTCATTTCGAGCATAGTTTTCTGGAATATTGTGCAGTTTCAAAACCGAAATTTTGGGAAGTTAAGACATGAACGTTTAGCTTCCTGTGGAACTTAGCTCATAATTATATACTTAGTTTTATCTTGATTCATTGCAAGATGATTCTTCAATACTTTGCAGATTTTTCCGGCTTTCTCCCAATGAGAGCAATATCGCCGCGTTGGCAGTTTTATGACTTATTTACATAAAACAGATCGTTCCATTAATGAGGACCTAATAACATGCTCATTCTCTGGCTCTAAATGATAGTGGATTCGCTTTCTCAGATGTCATGTAACGTTAATGTTATGCACATGATACAAGACGGGAAACGTAATCGATTATTGCTCGATGTACGACCTATTTCCGTCAGCGTAATACTTTCATTTCAGCTCCGTCAAAAACCATGGTCACGTTTTCAATTCATAACACTATAAATATTAATTTGCTTCGAATATGCACCCGCACACAACCGCACGCCTATATGTGTGTGGGTGTGTGTGTTTATGTGCGTATATATATATATATATATATATATATATATATATATAAATATATGTATATATATACGTATGTATTATGTAACCCCTAAGATGAAGGTTAGTCTGCTTTTATCTGTATGCTTCATTGTTATCTAAATCGTATAAATTTTTAGAGACAAAAATATTTGTATGCAAATTTCAGAAGGGTCAAATTAAGTACTCTCTTTTATTTTTGAGGTGTCATGTAGAGTATCGTTTCAAAAGTGTAACAATAAGTATTTTCAAAATATTTATTAAAAAAAATAATTTACAAATACGAAATAGTTTTTGGGGTAAATATTTTGAAAATACTTGTTATAGGAAAAAAGAGGACCTGAAGCATTGCCAATTTCTCAAGGATTCATAGGAATTTTCTCAGGGAGCTTTATTGGCATTCTTATTAATGAGAAGTGCCATAGATGAGAGATGAGAAGCACGTGAAGAATACATTACCAAGACTTTCGGATGCTTTTTCTTGTGGTTACTGCAAATTTGAAAACTTTGAAGATCGTACTTTGTTTACCTATTCTCAAGCAAATGCAATCTGCGGTCAATGTACACCATACAGTACAGTAAGTTAATATGCATGTATGTGTATATTACACACCTCTTTTGTGGGTCGTCATAAATTATAGATATTAAATTTTATGTATAGTATTGGATTTAATGGTGAATCAACACTACATCGGCTACTGGTAAATCAACACCTAAATACATTCAAGCGACTTTATTTGAACTTAAAAAAGAGTATATTTAAATGCTTTATGCCAGCTCTCGTGATCTGGATAAGAACTTATTATCTGAATATTATTTTAAAATAACGGAACTTATTTGCTAAATACTTATACGCTAATACTAGTTTCAAGCATGACCAGACACCTGCCATTAATGATTTAGCCGTACTTTAAGAAACTTTCTGCAAAATCCATTCTGCAAGTACTTATTAATGTGAAGTGATATATTGTGATTAAAATTCAAAAAGTTGAGCCCGAGATATTCGTAATCCAGACCTATGGATTATGAATATCTCGGGATTATGAATATAAATATATTGCCGAGAAATAAAAATGTGCTTAGACCTGGACTACTTCATTTTGTTTGGGCTCCCAGAATCTAAATATATTATTTCTAAAAGGTGTTTTTTGGTCGAGCGGCTCGATCTCTTTAACTACTGCACCAAAAAAAATAAAAAAAATACCCACTTAAAGCTTATGTTTACTTTGGGCGAAAAATATAAAAAAATTCGAAAAAAATCTTTTTGTTAATAAAAAAATTAATTTTCATAACAATTGGCATGAGCGCCATCTGTAGGCGACACATCAAATATCTTAGCCAAATTGTATACTTGGAACACGCTAGATGGCGATATAGTGCGAAGACTTCGGACGGGTCAGCTAGTTTAAAATATTATAATTTTGTTATGTTTACAAATTTTTATACACATCGATTGAGGTCGAGGCGGTTGAAGCGGAACTTTGCTGATATCTATGTTCCACCACAACTTGTTTTTGCCAAAATTTTAATATTTTACTTTTACGATATCAAAATGTATAATCAATTTCTTTATCCTATAAATTTAGAGTTAAGTAATGTTAAATAATGAGTTCATGCCAAATAATTGCTCAATTTGAAGGAATTTCTACAATTTAGAATTTCAATATAATACTATGTAAATCGACTCCTTCAGACTATTGTAATTTTAATTAGCAGAAAATTCAAAACATTTTCTTTTATATCGTAAAGGATTTTAAGAATATGAGTTACTCATAAATCGTATTTATAAAATGTGTTGCTTTAGATCTCAAAGCAAATATACTTCATAATTTATTACGTATAGTAATATAATCAAAATAGTTTCATGGATTTTATCATAGTTGTGGGTTTTACAGTAAAATAACCTAAATGAAGTTTCTAAGTAGAACCTAATGGGATGTACATATATTTGCTTTAGGGACAGGGCAGATTACAGGTGATGACCTGTATTCCTAATAATTTACTCCTAGTTAATGCAAATATCTTGGTAAAAATATCATATGATACACTCATAAATGAGATTGTCAACGAATCTGGTTTAAGTTATAATTATACGCAGAAAACGTCACCGTTCGATTCCAAAATGAAACACTGCTCATTATATAATTATATTCAATATCATAGACAAAATCAAATATGGACTTAGGTATGTTCGTAAATAGTTTGATGTAATTAAACTTCATGAGATATTGTAGGCGTCTTTTTATCAATTAATCAAATTTTGGCAAATTTTGAATATATTTGCCGTTAATTTTGTAGAAATTCATTATTCATAATTAAATGAAACTACGCGATCTAGTATTATTTCTACTTTCTTTAAGTTCTTTACCACGACCTAGGTTTGGCTATTAGTTAAGATTTTCCAATCTTTGCTAATAGCTGAAGATAATATAACAAAACCTAGGTCGTGGTAAAGAACTTAAAGAAAGTATAAATAATACTACATCACGTAGTTTCATTTAATTGGGAAATTTTGTTAAATTAATTTGAGAAAAAATCGTTCCTTCTTAACCAAGAATATAGTTTTATTCTCTAGAATATGTATAATTTTGTTCTCATGTATTATTTATAAATTTCATATGTATATATGTATATGTGTAAATAGTTATACGAAAAGATAGTTCTATGGTGAATTTAAATTTCATATGCGAGAAGCGCGTGCAGTGGAAGTGTGAATATGCGCTGATTGGCGAATCATGAAGTGAGGTTTTCGTTGGAGCAAGTGGCCTCTTGAAGGTTGTAACGATCCAAGCTTATATTCACTATGCTTTACTAGTTTTCATGTTAATTGTCTATAAATTTGAATTATTAATAATTGCACACAAATGAAGAAGAAATTTAAATAAAAACTATAAATTTTATGTTTAGAACCAAAATATCTTTTTACAATGTATCTGTATAACAGGAAACCAAAAATAACATCTGCTTTTAAATTTATTTTTTTTCATAGCTGCTTTGATTTACTCGTTTTGGTGACCGACTTTTATATTTAAACACTTCATTACTGGTATTTACAGAGTGATAAGAACTAAACTGAACATTAAAAGAGTACATTTTTAATGTGCTTATTACACCTAGCTTTAATTTATTTATAAAGAGAATGTGACTTCGTGATAGAAAATGAATGTTTGTAGGTTTCTTTCAATTTACAAAACGTGATAATTTTTACTATCCACTGAAAAGGAAATTTATTGGCCATTTTTATTTAGTAGCAATAAATATTTAGGTAATTAATGGATATATTCAAAGAGAAACTCTCGTTTAATTGAAAATTATCTACGGTACATTAAATAACAAGTTTTAGATCGATGCCTTCATTTAAAATTATTGAAATTTTTCTGAGAGTATTAAACATAAATAGATGTCGTTAGATATAAAATAAATAAGTGAAGGTAATAAATACACATGGATTTATACGAGTCTCAAAACGATTGATTAAACATTATAAATAATTGTAGCAACTGAGGAACCATATCTTTTTTTTATATGAATGCTGTTATGTTGATTACGATGAACTTGCAGTTTCAGAGACATATGGTTGAGGCATATGATGAAAAACTTGCAGTTTTAGAAACACAAGTTGGCATATGGATGGAGAAAATATATTTTTGCGATTATTATCTCCGATGATGATCATGCAAGTGATCTTGTCAAGTGTAATGTTTTCTCCGATGAGATATGGAATCATAAAAAAAATAAAGGCACTTTGATGAAAATGCAATAAATTTAATTTTCAAATGCTATAAACCAAACATATCGTAATAATGGTGTGATTTGGATATGTTAATTATTATAATGACATTTAGAGACTGGAAGTTTTATATCCCTACTGAGTTTACTGTTGTATCTTATTTACCATTTAGTTTATTTCTGGGTAACCAATAATAAAGCAGCAAATATCATAAGTGGTTTGGGCAACAATAAAATATCTAGAGCCTACGACATACAATATTATTCCATAAATCATAATATAATTCCATAAATAAGCTTCTTTGGAGATATATACACAACACATGCTTCAGATGACATTTACACAGCACATAAATCAGTATGCAGAGATTTTATTTCATATGAAATGTTTTTCATGAGTTTCAAAGTTTAATTCCACCTTTGTTACAGTGCACAGGTATATGTACACATATACCTGCGCACGCATTCGCGCACGCATGCACGCACACACGCGCATACGCATACATGCACGCCGTTGCATGCACGCACGCACGTTATAATAATTTATCACTAACCATATTTTTTTATTAACTTTAAGAAATAAGTGTATTCAATCTTTTTATGTACTTCATATAGTTAAAATATCCTAATTTAAAATATCTTTATGGTTTTAATAAACAAAGGTTTCCTACACACACACACTCACACACACACACACACACACATATATATATATATATATATATATATATATATAGCTGAATATTTATGCGTATTGCAATTTTGTTTAAATATTATAACTTAGCTCTAATTACGATTTTCCAAAATATTTAACGAGTTAACTAACCGACTATTATACAATAACTGTAAACTTATTACCTGATGCTGAATGGGTATTATTATAATAATAGAATAAGTCTCCAACTCGGTCGACTGGCATTAACCGTCTCTCCTTTCCGTGACGCACAAAAGATAAATGATCAGTCAGCGATGCGGCGGCACTCGACTCATTATGTCTAAGTTAAGCTTCGTCTTGCCCTGCTAATGTCATCTTCCCTTTATTGCCCACTTCGACCGCGCTAATGTGTGCAGCGACATAGTTTAATATCTTCATTAACATTCCACTCAACCTTAAAGCACTCTGCTTCACAAGGCATTTGCCAAGTTAATGTAAGCGGATGGAAAGCGTTGCTCTAAAAATGTTTTAAGTGAACGCGAACGCTTCACGAAGTGTACTGTAAAGTGTCTGGTTAGTAGCGTAGTTAAAATTTCCACAATTTGTGTAGGTCGGCATTTTATAGTAAGCAAAAATATATGAAATTTAAATCTGGCTAAATGACAATCTTCAGAAATTTATTGATATCAATTGATTAATATTTATTTTCTATTTTAAAGACAATATGAAAAATACTTACATAATTATACCAAATTACATATTTTAACACCAAATTATTCAAAAAATATCTAAGTCACCAAAATATTATTGATGCACAGTATAAAAGACAAACGGTTTCCGCAATATTAATATAAATATACGTATATAAATTATGAATTAAACAAGAACAAGTATTTCTTTATTATTGACTTACTGTGCTTTTTACTTTGTTAGCATGAAATTCGAAATAAAAAATGTTTTTCTCTCTCGTATGTTGCACTATTATTACCATACCAAATTTCATCAAAATCTGTACAGTACATTTCGCTTGATTGACCAACACATTAACATACAGACATATAAACAAGCAAAAAAACTCAATCATTCTTTTTAAATGTATTTTTCATGTACAGAATTCACTATTGTGACAATTAAAAATTACTTGCTATTCCATGAAGATAATATTAACTAATATAATTAAAATTGTTTTTGAATGAAAAGTTTGAAATGAAGCTTGAATTTTAAACCTCTTATGTAAATTTTATATTCCGTGTAAATGTACGACATGTCAATTTTTATAACATCAAGAATTCAGAAAAGGTATGTAAACTTATTAACTAAAATTAAATCATGTGTAAAATTTATGATGAAATATTTTTTTAATACATAAAAAATTAGAGCGGAAAATTGTCTGCAACGAAAAATACAATTTTCTAACTTTTATTTACGAGTTACCAAAATCATTTTTACTTCAATATTGGTATTAAGAAGAAAGAAATCTCCAGTTTCCAGGAAGTTTCTTCCATCTAAAGGTCTCCAGATGCACTGTATCCAGGAACATAAAACAACAATGTGTACAGTATGGCCATCTTAAAATCGATGGGGAAACATGTTTTCACACTGAAACAAGTTTAAGGCTAAAGTCATCATATATCCAAAGTCCTCCTAATTAGATAACAGCTACGTTAAGTTAAAAATGGCTACTAAAATAGGACGACTATGTACTAATCAGTTGTCCACTTTCTTCCAATGATTATATAGGATTGGCTAATAAGTTATGAGCGCTTTTTTCCAAAATTATCTATAAAATATCGGAACGTTCTAGAAGCTTTCATGACAAAGACATATCAAGCGACACGCTTACACTCTTTCAGTAGTAAGACGCTGCACTGTTAACACGCATAAAATATGGACGACATTAAAACTCATGTTAGCACTGTCTACTCTACATGTATCAATCTAGTCACTATATTGTCGAAGCTACGCGTACGACACACTAACGCGTAGCACTGAAGCAGCATCTGAGCTACGGTAAAACGATGGTTCCAGCGGTTTCGCAATGGCGAATATTCAATGAGTTATCAACCACGCTCTGTTCGACCGGCGGAATTAGGAGGCGACAGGTTACAATTCTTAATTGAAGAAGGTAGCTGATTAACGACATACTGGCTAGCAATTGATCTCGGGTGCTCCCATGGGAAAAAGCTCGAATTATGGTGCGTGGGTACCACATAAACTTAACTCAGAACAGCTCTACCACCACATTGAAATCTATCCTCAACTTTTGACTTTTCGTCGAGCCTTCCGCTAGTTAGATCATCTTATTTCCCCCACACGCCATATTCCCAGGACCTTGCACTCTCTGATTATTGTCCATTTAGAACGCCTTACGCGAAAAAAACTTTGATAATGAAGACCGCCTATCATAGTTCACAGATCAATTTTTTCATTCCAAGTTACCTGAAATTTATGCAGATGCTATCCACCCCTTCCAGTGCGTTAGATATAATACAAAATTATGCTGATTATTATATCAACGTTTAAATGATTTTAAATTGAAAATATAATGAAAAATTATAATATTAGTGACCGCTCATTACTTATTAGCAAACCCAATATTTTACATAATAATTTAAATAATAAAAAATTTTTGTACTAACCTAAAGTAAGTTAGTACAAAATCAGTTAGAATAAACTTAATGTTTATTAGAACTTTACTGTTTCTTTACTGTATCTTGCCTTTTCCGAACAGAATAAAAATATGTCTAAATATCTATTTTTTTTTGGACAGTAAGTCTAGAGAATATTTTTATATGTATGATAAAACCAAAATTTAATCCGTAACTTGGTATATAAAAAATCGTTAGTACAAAAAGCATGCACACATGATATTTTTTTCTCTTCATTAGTATTATTTTAATATCGACTATTTTTTTCTAAAATGTATGTGTCTAAGTAATGCTAAAAGTTATACCTAATTTTAATGAAAACAATAGTTAAAGAGATGTTAAAAAACTTAAAGTTAAAGACATGTTAAAAAACTAAAAAGTTAAAAGTTGAAAACCTTATTGGGCAAAGAGAAGAGCACAAAATAATAAAAAACGGAGGCATAGAACAGTCACCGAGCACAAAATAAAAAAGTTTTTATAACAAAAAATTTGAGAGTTATCCAATCAATAAAATCATTAATGTAACTAAGGGAAAGGACCATCACTTCTCAAAGGCAAACTTAAATTAAAACAAATAATTTAAGAAATTTCAAAAATGCTATTATTTCTTAGAGAAAGATCTCCTATTTCCAAAAAGCTACATTAAAAGTTTATGCTTGTAAAATTATCGGAGTTATATAATTATACCTCAAACTCGAGGAATCTGTTGTAATCTGTCCTCAAAACTCGAGGACGACGCGTTAATCGGTAATAAAGGACAAACCCGTGGGGTGTAAAATTCAGGTAAATTTGATAATATCACTGATATTTAATTAAATTACTAAAGGATATACATGCTGATCTATTAGGCCCCATAGATTCATTCTTTATCATTCGGTCTATACACTTCACTACTCAGAAATTTGCTATTCACAACAATTTCTAAAATTAGATATATTTGACTATTTAAAACTATATTCAGCGATCGAAACAATTTAAACAGGGATTTATTTCCATTATACGTAAATTTACATTTAAATTTAGTTTTGAAAAATCAAAAAGATCGTTGATATCTAATATAGTTTACTGATTTTTAATACAAGTCTCGAAATTAATTGTAGAGTAATAAATATAAATTATTTTTATTACGTCAATGCATTAACCTCTCAATTAAAACATCCTATTATAACTATGTCAAAAAATTTAACTATTTTGTTAAAAACGGTATTGAAAATTTCACGATAATGAGAATTGTACTTCCTGTTAAATAAGTCCAGTCAATCGATATATTTTTTATAAAACACATTATATTAAATTTTTTTACAAATTATGAGTAAGATTAAAAATATATTTTAATGAAATCTTTAACATGAACCATGAATTTAAGGAGTTAGAAAGTTATGGGAAAATGAATAGAAATCGATTTTAAGACGTGGGTTCATCGATAACTCCTCTGTTAAAATATACTGTAACAAACATGTTAAAAAATTGAGTAATTTTATTACAAGAATCTAGTATTACAAATGGCATTTATTGTTAAATATATCCAATAAAATCATAGAAATTTTCCAAACACTTTAAAAAATTGTTGTTAAAGTTAATAAATATAACCAGGCTTTAATATAGTTTGCTGAAGTATTTACTATAAGCCATGTAATTATTTATTGCAATAAAGTCAGACAGAGATAATGAAAACAAATGGTTATTATTAAGTCAATTCATAATAAATAGTATGTTAAAATTTTGTTAAGGAAATGAGAAATTTCGTTAAATGATTCCGATATTGACTCACTTAATAAGTAATTCTTACAATTCTATTAAACACCTCACAGCGATTACATCGAAACACTGCAATTCCATTGAAGCAACAAGTACGCACCGTAATACAGAACAGACATACTAAATAAATATGAAATGATATCACATTTTAAAAATTGTTGCACATTTAAATAATAAACAAAATTTTTCCACGACCTACAATTTTCCAAATTGGAGAAGGATGCTTAAGTGATGCTTTAAAACTTCCTTAAGTGAGTGACTCTTGTAACGAATACGTCCAACGCCATTGTCGCATAAAAGCTTCTTTTGTATTTCATCCATTTTTCCGGTTACAATTAATTAATTAATATTAATCGTGCTAGTAATTAAGGCGAGTGAGTGAAATTATTTTCCTAAATTTTAAATATTTATTTCTTCGTCCTTAATTATTGTATATTAATTTCCATTATATTGAATATAATATAGAAACGCTTTAAAGACTAAGGGTTAATGTGGTAACAAGATCACAAATATTGAGATGTGCAAAGAGAGATGTTGATCAGTTAATTTAAAAGAAAAATAAAGGAAATGAAATTATTTTGTCACAATGAAGACAAATTTGGAATAGTTTTGACGTAAATAACTACTGTTTCATATGGCAGGAATCTAACTATATAAATTGAAGATAAATTATAGAATTCTCCAAAATTAAAAAGAACAGGTATCGTGATCGAGTTTGGATGATATAGGTCCAACCAATTTGGGTTATGTTTTTATTTGGAAGGGTAATACTCCCAGTATGGTCCCATAAAATTTTTGTTAGAATCTGACTATAGAAATCGAAGATATACCATATAATTCCTCAGCATTGAATAACACAGTTGCTGTGATCGAGCTACGATAATTTAGGTCTGACGATAATCTAATAAGACACGACTAAGCAACATATAAATTTGCTCTTTAGCAAAATAGGAATGCAATGATGGAGGCAGGAGGTGGTCACAGGAACTCTTCTATAATGAGGTCTACATATCGAGTTCGAACTAGTTTTACTAGTCTCTATGTAGAAAGAAACTAATTAGGCAAATAGGTAGGTAAGTATATATGTGTATGTACAACATAATTTCATCCTTCAATCCATAAATCCTTGGTTTCAGGTGTTCCTGGCTAAACCGTCGTTATTTTACGTAACCCTTAAACCGTCTTTATTTTTAGATTCCACATTAAATTTTGAGTTCCAACCCCTCAGTCTTGACGATTTGAGGATATTGCTTGTTTAAAGCAAGAGACTTCAGAATCTATTATTTCTAAGTCAGTACTTTGTGTCCTAAGCAAAGATTCTGTCAATGAATTCTAGGCACTAAAACTTCAATTCTGATACTGTTGTGTGATTGTGGATCTGAAGCATAGACTATGTCATTGAAGTCCGGATTCCGACAAATCAGCTCTGATGCTGCAAGTTTATTACCTGCCTAAACCTAGCCTTGAGTGTATGCTATTTTAAACATATTACTTTGGCTCTTAAATATTATACCTTAGCTATAAATACTATGCTCGAAAATATTTAACTAGTTAATTAACCGACTATTATACAATAACTGTAATCTTGTTCTCTGATGCTGAATGGACATTATTATGATAATAGAATAACTCTCCAACTCGGTCAACTGGCATTAACCGTCTCTCCTTTCCGTGACGCACAAAAGATAAATGATCAGTCAGCGACGCGGCAGCACTCGACTCATTATGTCTAAGTTAAGCTTCATCTCGCCCTCCTAATGTCATTTTCCCTTTATTGCCCATTTCAACCGCGCTAATGTCTGCAGCGACATAGTTTAATATCTTCATTAACATTCCACTGAACCTTAAAGCACTCTGCTTCACAAGGCATTTGCCAAGTTAATGTAAGCGGATGGAAAGCGTTGCTCTAAAAATATTTTAAGTGAACGCGAACGCTTCACGAAGTGTACTGTAAAGTGTCTGGTTAGTAGCGTAGTTAAAATTGCCACGATTTGTTAAAATTGCTAAATACCAATCTTCAGACTAACATGAAATTGATTGATATCAATTGATTAATATTTATTTTCTATTTCAAAGACAATATGAAAAATACTTACATAATTTTATCAAATTACATATTTTAACACCAAATTATTAAAATAAAAGAAATGAGTGACAAAAATATTGTTGATGCATAGTATAAAAAACAAACAGTTTCTGCTATATTAATATAAATATACGTATATAAATTATGAATTAAACAAGAACAAGTATTTCTTTATTATTGACTTACTGTGCTTTTTACTTTGTTTGCATGAAACTGGAAATAAAAAAAATATTAAAAATTGTTTCTCTCTCATTTGTTGCACTTGGGTATAAACTGTTATTACCATGCCAAATTTCATCAAAATCTGTGCAGTAGAGTTTGCGTGATTGACGAACAAATTAACATACAGACAGACAAACAGACAAAAATACTAAAAATAGATTTTCTGGCTTCTGTCAGAAGTCACTATTGTGACAATTAATAATTACTTACTATTCCATGAAGATAATATTCACTAATAAAATTAAAATAATTTTTACATGAGAAGTTTGAAATGAAGCTTGAATTTTAAACCTCTTATATAAATTTTATATTTTTTATAACTTGTGTACATTTAATGTGCATTAAATTGTACACGTAAATTTTTATAACATCAATAATTAAAGATAGATATGCAAACTTATTAACTAAAATTAAATCATGTATAAAATTTTTGATGAAAATTATTTTATAAATTTTTTTCAATTAAAATTTTTATAAGAAATGCATACTACATTAATAAATAAGGAATTAGACGGGCAAATTGTTTCGCAACGAAAAATACAGTTTTCTAACTTTTATTCACGTGTTATGACACCAAATTGATTTCAATGTTGCTATTAAAAAGAAAGGAATATCCGTAAAATCATAGTGGACGCTCCCATAATTTATTACATATTTCTTCCATTTAAAGCCATCCTCCAGATGCACTGCATACAGGAGCATAAAACAACAATGTATATAATGTAGCCACCTTAAAATGAATGGACAAAAAGGTTTTCAAACTGAAACAAGTTTAAGACTAAAATTTGTAATGACTACTTTAAGTTTAAAATGTTACCCAATATGATGATGAGTTACGAACTTTTTTTTTTAAAAATTATCTATAAGATATGGGAACGTTCTAAAAACTTCCATGACCAAAAATATGTCAAGGGTGCCACACGTTTACAATGATTTAGTAGTAAGTAAGACGCTGCACTGTTAACATGCATAAAATAGGACCACATTAAAACGCATGTAATGTACTATCTACCCTACATGTACCAATCTGATTACTCTGCTGCCGAAGCTACGCGTAACATGTAGCGTACCTCCTGAAGCTGTATTTGAAGCCACTGAAAAATCATGGATCTAGCAGTTTCGCAATGGCGATTATTCAATGAGCGATCAACCACGTACTGTTCGTCCGGGGGATAAGATGGCGACAGATTACAATTCTTAATTGAAGAGGATAGCCGATTACCGACATGCTGGCTAGGAATTGAGCTCGGGTGCTCCCATGGTACTATAGATAATTATTTATACCGCATGGGAAAAACCTTGAAATATGGTGCGTGGGTACCATATGAACTTAGCGCGGAATAGCTTTACTACTGCGCTAAAATCTGTTCTCAAATTTTGACTATACGTTGAACTTTTCGCTGGTTAGATACTCTTATTTCCCCCACCCACCACATTCCCAAGACCTCCATGATTATTGTTCATTTAGATCTCTCAGCAACGCCTTACGCGAAAAAAAACTTTGATAATGAAGACCACCTACTATAGTTTATAAGCCAATTTGTTTCATTCCAAATCACCTGAAATTTACACAGATGTTATCCACTCCCTGCGAATGCGTTGGAGACGTGTAATACAAAATGGTGCTGATTATTATATTCATGACTAATTAATTTTAAATTGGAAATATAATGAAAAATTAAAACATTAGTGACCACTCATTACATGTTAGCCAATATTTACATAATAATTATTATGTAAATATTGGCTAACAAGTGATGAGTGTAAATTTAAAAATTAAATATTTTACATAATAATTTCAAAAATAACATATTTTCGTACTAACCTGAAGTAAGTCAGTTCAAAATTACATTAGAATAAACTTAATGTTTATTTAAATTTTACTGTTCATCAATCGTTCATCTTTTTCGAACAGAATAAAAATACTTCTAGATATCTGTTTTTTTTTAACAATAACACACGGTATTTTTTTCCTTTCATTAATATTATTTTAATATCGAATATTTTTTTCTGAAAAATATTCATTACAAATATGTTCAAAAAAATGAGAATTTTACTAAAAGATTCTAGCATTAAAACTGGCATTTATTGTTAAATATATCCAATAAAATCATGTAAATTCGCCAAATACTATAAAAAATTGTTGTTAAAATTAGAAACATGACCATGTTGTGAAAATGAGAAATTTTGTTAAAAGATTCCGATATTGAGTCAATTAATGAAATTATTTTCACAATTCGCAAGTGAAATAATTTTCTTTAATTTGAAATATTTATTTCTTTGTCAAATTTCCATTATATTGAATATATTATAGAAAAGGTTTAAAGACTAAGGGTCAATGTGGTAACAAGATCACATTATCATAGATATTGAGATGTGCAAAGAGAGGTTTTGACCAGTTACGTTAAAAGGAAAATAAAGGAAAGGAACACTTTTTGGTCATAGAATTAGAGAACGGAACTTAAAACCACATAAAAAATTGTTAATTAATTGTTTAAAAAAATGTTTAAATGGCAAAAGAAAATCAAATTTAAGTTATATTTGTATGTAAAGTAAGTTATATTTGTATTCTTGTCGTAACGTTACCGACTTCAAAAGTTAGCAACAAAATTATCATAAGAGCCTGTGCAGTAACGTTTGCAATAAACATTACGAAGTTTTACGTTAATGATTTTTATTAATTTCATCAATAAAACTATTTTAAATATATCATTGTCGTTGGAAATAGTCATTTGCGTTGGTTGTTTTTTTTTATGTTACACACCACTTTAGCCAATAAACAAAAAGAACTGTAGATCAATAACCAAAAACCGTAAAGGACAAAATTATGCCTTTATGTACAATTATATACAATACAATTAACTATACAATTATAAGGAAAATAATTAGAACAATAATAAGTATTACATATCTTGTAATTTGTAATAAATAACAATTACTTGACTAAGGAGAAAAACAGAAGACACAAAAAAAACTTTCTTTTTTAAAATTTACTTTTAGTTCCTTACAACAATTTGGCGGAATGAAGTTAATATAATAAAAATAGCCGCACATTTCACGACCTCCTTAAATATACGAGGCTGTACCGTATCAATTTGTTATATATTTCAAAGGCAAGAACGTTCGGCCGATATTCTTGAAGTGGTCCTTGCTTTCTTTCTAAAGAAACACAGTCACAATCTTCAAATACATCATTAGAATAAGTAAGTTATCCTCAGGTTTTGTTTTCTCATTCCTTTAACGGATTTTTATATATATTTACAAAATTTATGGAGCTAAAAAAAAGATTTACAAATGAATTATAACTGAAGAAAAGATAAATAAATAGAGCTTTGTATCTTTCGTAACCATAAAGTTTATTTTAATTTTTTTTAAATGTATTTTTTTCTAGATTTTTTTAAAAATCTATTTAACGAGTAAATATCTTTAAAGCTAGAATCTTTTCATTTTTTTTAAACTTTTATATATACTCGAATTCTGAATATTTATCTTTTAGTTTAATTTATGTACTATACACATTAATATTTTATATTTAAGGAGCGACTACTCAATGAGACAGTTGCACGAAGTGCAAAAGAAAAATTGAGTTATTTTGATGTGTTATTCATTATTTGCTAATATTTACCTATTCCTTTGATTTTCTGGCTAAATGTAGACAAATGTACTAAATTAATTTAAGCAAGTTATGAAGTCTAAAAAGCCTAAAAAAGAAAAATATTCTCTGTTGTAATAACTTCTACGATTTAAATAAACTTGGTTCAATTAAAGTTATTCATATCTTGAATATATTTGGCGTTAATTTTGTAGAAATTCATTATTCACAATTAAATGAAACTACGTGATATAGTATTATTTCCACTTTTTAAAATTTCTTTACCACGACCTAGGTTTCGTTGTATTACAAAATCTTCAGGTGGGATATTAGCAAAAATTAACTCTTAGGAACATTCAACAGCATTTATATGTTTTATTTGAAATATTATGGATCTACAGCATAGACTTTGTTATTGAACTCCAGATTTCAACTCATCAGACCTGATGCTGCAAGATTTTTATCTGCGTAAACAGTTAGGCTTGAGGGTTTACTATTTTAAACTTATTACTTTGACTCTTAAGAAAAGACTGTCATTAAACTCCGGGTTCCAACTTTTCACTGCTGACGATCTGAAGATACTTATTTCTTAAATCGAAAGAGATTTATGGGCTTGCTATTTTTAAATTATTATTTTGGGCCTTAAGCAGGGTCTCTGTCCCTGTACTCTGTGTGCCAACTTTTCAGTCTTGATGCTGTGATGAAATGGCTAGCTTAAACCATGAGATTTGAGAATCAGCTACTTCGTTGCCTCGAAGAAAAACTTCAATATTAAACTCAGGTTTGCAAATCGTCTCCAGTTTACTGCCTGCCTAAATATATATTTTAATTTATGACTCAATTCCCGGATTGAGCAAAAACTCTGAAAGTGATAGTTGAAGATCTGATATTTTTAAATGCGTAATTTGAGTTCCAAATATATTCTCCGCCAATAAGCTTCAGGTTCCATCCATTCAAACTTTACGCTGTGAGAGTACTCTCTTCTTAAACTTTAAGATCTAAAGATCTGATGTTTTTAAATTAGTATTTTGGATCTCAAGCGGAGACTCCATCATTAAATTATGAATTTCTACTCCTTTTTTATCTTACTGCGGGGATACTGTCTGTTTAAATCTTGAGACTTTAAGACCTATTTTTTAAAATTAGTACCTTGGGTCTAAGCAGACTCTGTAATTGAATTCCATATTCCAATTCTTCGTCTTGATGCTGAAGTGGTTTTGTGTATTTTAACTTATATCTCCGGCATTAATCAACCAATCTTTTTAATGGATCGACCACATTCCGGTATCATAAAATCTGTAATTGAACTTCATATTCCAATTCTTCGTCTTGATGTTTAAGTGGTACGGACCGTTTTTTGTATACTAACTTATATCTCCACCATTAATCAACCAATCCCTTTTTATTTTAAAAAGGTTAGAATTTTATTATTAGAATTCCTCAATACTGTAGAGCAATAGTACAGTTATCGAGTTTGGAAACTATAAGTTTCAAAATAAGCTGGTAAGAAAGTCTTTAAAGTTTTCAGGTGATTAAAAGCGGCGCAAATCTATCATTTATCAAAATCAGGATACGATAATTGAACCCGGAGATGGCGATAGGATCTTCTAACTGATCTCAATTGTGCGAATGTAAGCAAGAAAATAACAAAGTAAATAGGTAGGTAAGCATACACGGGGATATACAAAGGCATAAAAAAACTAAGATATTAGTTGGTAAGTAGATAAATAAGTACAGGTATAAAGTAATGCATGAATTATACAAACATTAGCATGCAGGTAGGTAGGCAAGTAGGTATATACAGGTATATATAAGCTTGAAGCACTATGGTGAAGTTCAAAAAGGGAACGTGATTTATATGTCCGTGAATGTAAGTATGTATGTATACACACTTACCTTTTTATATTGATATTTATGAATATATTTATATTCATTAAATACTGTACATATCTTTTTCGATTTCATAAATAAAATATTTTTCATATTGAATTCACCGTTATTTCGTGAATTCTCATAAGGCACTATAGATAATAATAATGGAAAAATATAACATTTTTTAAAAAAATTATACCAACTACAAATAATTACCGAAAAAGAGCACACAGAAAAGCATAAAATAATGAAAATAGGAGTCAAATAAATTTTACAAATTTTAAAAATGTTAACTCAGTGTTTTTTAAAATTTATTTGGAGACAAATAAATTTTAAAAAACACTGAGTTAACATTTTTTGGAGTCTTGGAAATGAAATGTACACTTATCTACGTGTGTGAGTGTGAGAGAAGTGTGAATATCAAAGAAAATGTCAGAAGCGGATGTGAATCTCAAAGAAGAGAGAAGCGTCGACTTGGCACCAATTTCAAAAATCTCTAGCAGTAGCAGTATTCAGCAAATGTCTCGATATTTGATAACGGTGTTGTTTATTCATTATCAGTAATGAATAGTTAATCTTACCATTTATCAATCTCTGGTGTTTTTATTCTTTGGACGAAATTACTCATGTACTAATAAAGTCGCCATATGTACAAACGTTGAAATCGAAATAAATAGAAAATAAGAAATATCCTTCTTCTTTGAAACATAGGGTCCCCATGTTTTTTAATATTAAATAAAATATAATTTATTCAGTTTTTTAGGTTTTTCTAATTATTTTGAGGAAGTAAACTAGAAATAGTTATTGTAATTATGCCTACGAATTGAGAAGAATTTATTTAATAACATCAATAATATATAATCGTTTAGAATTATAATAAACTAACATTTTCTGGTGATATAAAATTTATTTTAATAAAGTAGAACAAATGCCAGAAATCAATACATTTTGCAGAAATTCCTGACAAAAGCTTCAAAGTTATTTGACGCAAAATTACTGACAAAAATAAGGAATCTTTGCTAATAGCCCACCTGAAGATGTTGTAATACAACGAAACCTAGGTCGTGGTAAAGAACTTAAAGAAAGTAGAAATAATACTACATCACGTAGTTTCATTTGATTGTGAAAATTATAAGTATACAACGAATAAAAACACAATTGTACTAAATTAATGTATATCATGCCACGATTTTGAAATGGCCCCAAATTAAAATAATTGGCGAAAAGTTCCATGAACCATCCATATAAATTTGTCAACTTGATGGGGGATATTTAAGTAATTTTATTTTTTAAGCGGTACTTTTTTGCAGTGAATACATTTCGTGCAATTGTTTGTTAAAGACATAATAGAGAGAGGCATATAACTTTCCTGTTGTAATGATAAATTCAATATTCGTTTCAATATCTACTATTACGAGTATGATACTGAACATTGAAGTAAATCAAGTAAAATTTTGGGTTCTGAATAGTAAATTAGGTGTAATTAAAAATAAACTATTTAAAGAGGAAATTACAAATATATTTTTCGAAAATAATGGCAGTAAGATTTATTTTCCTATCGTTAAGTTTACTAATTTTTTAGGCATTGAAATTAATCGTTTGTTGATTAAATGTGAAAATTCACGAAAGACCCAAATATTATTTTCTCATAATTAGTAATATGAAAATTCTTAAGTAGCAGTAAAAATATACATATTTTTTAAAGTAAATTAAAATGAATATAACAATAATGAAATTATTAAGAAATTTTCAAATATTGAAGAATTTAAGGAAGAACGAGTAGAAATAATATGAAAATAAAAAGCAACATTAATAGGTTACGCTTAATTACATAAAATGGGAAATAAATGAAAAATATAAATTTGGGAAGGAAATCTCTTCACAAAACCGTCACTGAATCTAGCAATACTAAATTGATGTATCACATAATGACACAGAAGATACGGAGCTTCATTTGTACCTTCATTATTCAACCTTTTTTTGATATTTTTCAAAAATAAGAGAGAAAAAGCCAATATTTTCAAGTGATCACTGCCTTTTACATTAGAACCGTACATAATTTAAATAAAGTTAGTGAAAATCCGTCGATTTTTTACACTTTTATTAACTTTTAAGCTATATTGATTAGTGAAAAGAATAACTATACAATTAGCAAAATTGAACAGAATAAATTTATAACAACATAAATTACAGAAAGGAAAACCAATTCACAACAACAAATTTTATCTCAACCAGGTGCTTTCTCAATCTCGTTTGAACATAATGAAGTGAAACATAATATAGGTAAGATCTAGTTTAATTTGCTTTTAACAGGTTTTTATGCATCTTAATGTTGTGTACGTTTATTAAAATTTTTATACTTTATAAAATCAGAATTATCATAAATTTTAATAGCGACCATTAGAGAAAACAGCTCGGCAAATAGCTGCGTATATGTTAAATTATATCTATTGCAATAATTATCACCCGCTGTAAATGCTTGAAGTATAAATATAACATTCGAATTTAAACAGATTGATATCTTAAGAAAAACATTTTCTTCTTTTGAAGATGATTTTTAAGTTTTTCAGTCCACAGTAGACACAGAAACAATATCTTCTAGCCTATTCAAAAAGAAAGAATTTGCAAGCTGTAAATTTTGATTGGAAAATCGATTCAAATAATATTTCTTACATCTTAAAAAAAAAAATATTGCATAAAATTCACATTAATTAGACGAGATAAATTATTGATTGAAGGCAAAGTGCTTCTTAGACTTTATCCAATTATTTTCCATACGGTATTTCCCAACATCTTGATGACTTCGTAAGTGCGTTAACTCCGCTAATTAACCCTTATGTAAAGTTGAGTGGAATATCAAAGAAGATATTAAGTTGTCACAACACACATTAGCGCAGCTAAGTAGAGCGATAAAAGGAAAATTACATTAAGACAGCGACACGAGGGCTTACTGAAGCATTAGATTCCAGTTGATTGTCGGCGCGTGTTATTTTGTCATTTGATTCTGATGCGTCACGGAATGGTGACGTGTTTATTGTAATCTGTCTCGACACTTAAGCTGTATTGAATGTACCGCTGTGTTAATGTCTATCACCAGTACAATGTTAGATCTGTCTTTAATGGTTTTATAGTCAGGCAATTTATTTAACGTTTAGTGTGACAAACGTTGTGTTTGATGATAGTAAAACCATTAAAGTAATATAATGATTAAATAATATAATAGCTAGGTACATTTTTTTACAATTGTACCTATGCATCCTTAGCTCCAACCAACAGTCATTTTAATTGATATCGTTCGAACTTAATAACACTTTTATTTATTTTCGTAAATAATTTTTAAATAAATAGTCAAGATAGGAAAGTAAATAATATAAATGGTTACAGTATGGAAAAACAAATATGAAATGAAAATTTGGAAATGTTTAATGAAAATAAAATTTTAATTACATCATTGAATGAATGCAATCCATCAACTCATGTCACAGTCTAAAACACAAAAAGGGTTAAAAAATCAAATTAATGTTAAAGTGGTTAAAGAAATTAAAAGTATATCTTTTATCAAAAATGTATATCAAATATTATTAAAAATGTATACATT
The DNA here is from genome assembly GCA_039881145.1 of Druceiella hillmani. Lineage (NCBI taxonomy): Eukaryota > Metazoa > Arthropoda > Insecta > Lepidoptera > Hepialidae > Druceiella > Druceiella hillmani. The sequence continues at coordinate 103,319,280 of JAYKKI010000001.1, read as the reverse complement.
TTTTTCATTGGAAAAATTATACTTACATAAAGTATAATTTTTCCAATGAAAAAAAATATAGAAATCCTTGCATGTTTTATCTATACGATCAAACATTAAATTCACTCATCCTCAAATCTGTGGTTTCGAAATATAGTATACATCAATATAAACATATGTACATAACACATTAGTAAATATATTTCGTTATAGCATATATGGGATAAGGTGCAAAATAAAAGTATACAAAATTTAATTATTACCTCAAGACTTCGGTAAAAAACAAAAGATAGTACTTACTAGTTAACAAAAGATAGTACTACTAGATAATAATATTATAGACATAGTTTCACTCATGTGAAACAATTGTTTTCGACCAAAAACCATATTTGCTTTGTGTCGACTCTGATGGAACCATAAAATAAATTAAAATCATTAATTAAAAACGAACAATTTTCTAAATCCAACTTTCCTTCGAAAGTAATATTTCAGCTTAATATATTTCATTAAACGATAAGAAAGAAGCTATGATAGTGCGAATTAAAAAGATAAATTTCTTTCAACAAGAATAGTAAGAAGAAGTGGAAGTATATTTCGTCCTTATAACATGGGAAAAACCATAAAAAAAAGAAAAGGAAGGAAAACAGAAGTCGAAAAAAAGCATATTTAACAATAATGTAAATAAAACCTGTCGAACTCTTTATACGAGGGTTGCTTACATATTCAGGCGTTCATAAACGTTAAGGATACGTAGTATATATTATTGAACTATTTAGAAATATTAATTTTTCACAACAGAAATATATTGCCTATTATATATTTCACAGGCGTAAAAAACTATAAATATATATAATTCTAGTAAAGCTCTAACTAAAGTTAGACATATTTCAACACCTCCCATTATGCCGACTTTCAAGATTGTAGGTGGATCGGAAATGCCCTATAGGTTTTGATGATCAGTAAGTAAAACTGTTATATGAATAAAGAAAATGCGCTGGAAAGGGCCATATATTTTTACTACGTGAACCAAAAAACTTAAAATTTGTATACAGTAATGTAAAATTGCTGTCCTATATCCTGTCCGATATTAATTTTAATTTTATATCTCAAGCCTTTTCTGAGAAAAAGAGCTTTCACAGAAAGACGGATGAAAGGACGAGCGGACAAACAAGTGATCCTATAAAGGTTCGTTTTTTTTTCATTTCGAGGTATGGAATCGCAAAGCAAAATTCAAATGAACGTATTTCAAAATGAATGAACTATGGAACATCAATTAAAAATAGTGTTTATCTCGGTAATATTGCGTACTAGTATAAACAATTCATGTAATTAAACGTAATTCACAATTAAATGAAATTACTTGATATAGTATTATTTCTACTTCCTTTAAGTTCTTTACCACGACCTAGATTTCATTGTATTACAACATTTTCAGGTGGGCTATTAGCAAATATTGCCTTTGATGATGATCTTTGCTTATAGCCCACCCCAATTATTTGCTTCTACCTGTACGTACTACCCATCTGTTTATTATTATCCTAGTTACTTCATGCTTTTGCATATTTCTGTGTATATTTATTAATAGACCCTATTAATATTCTAATTGCAATATGTCTTTGCATACTCCTGTATATACTTACCTACCTACATGCTAATGTCCTAGATGCTTCATTTCTTTGTACATATATAAAATTATCTAGAAATTTACTTTTTTACTTTCTTGCTTACATCAACACAAGTCAAACACGTCCAAACTCGACGAGTTTACTCCTTATCACTGAAAATTTCCTGTCACTACTTACCAGTTTCATAATGATTTTGCTAAAAAGCAAATTTGTGTCGCCCATGGTGTGTGTTATTAGACTATCATATATTAGATCTGCGTCATTCAAACTCTATCACGTTACCTATGCAGTTCATTGTTCAAGGTTTCTGTAGTCTTTTCATTTTCATGATCAATTTCAGTTTACATGAATCTTCAGTTTCCATGATCACATCCTAAGTAAATTTTCATAGAACTACACGGGTAGCGTACAACAACAACAAAATTACACAGACTGACAGATGCACAAAGAGTACGATCGAATTGGAGACGTCCAACTATTTGTAAATCATTTAGAAAAGTCCTTTTAAATATACAAACTGACAAATGCACAAAGAATACAATCGAATTGAAGACGCCCAACTATTTGTAAGTCATTTAGAAAAGTCCTTTTAAATATTAATTTTCTCTATCTCACCGAGGTGATCAACCTGTTTATATAATCATTTAGTTTTGTTATTGAAAATTCTCCTTTAAATTTGTGTGTATGCATCTAACTATACACATAACTACGCACACATCAAGCTTGCTTTGGCGCCGATACAATGTTTATTCGACTGATGCTGGTGTACTTCTTATTTTCTCATTATTTTTAGTTCAATAATATAATACAAAATATTTGGGAAGTAAAATATATTTCAGATAATTTTTGTATGATATAGAATATATTATAAATGTTATAAAATATGAAGAAAGATATAGAATTTCTTGAATATTCAAAAGTAATAAAAACAAAAATTAATAGTTTTACGTATAATTTCTAAATACATAGTAAGGTTAATGCACCATTTCAATTTAGTTCCATTGTACGTATCTACGAACTTGATGCTACGATGAATGACATATCTAATGTTTACATTGATATTGTGACAAGTTTTAATATATTACGACAAAATAGGAAAATATAAGTAATAATATTTTAAAAAACAGTCATCGGGACATAAATTTATAAAACTGATGTTAATAATTATTGTTATTTTATTTAAATGATTGATTATATTATTTCGCTCTTATTAACTAGCCATGACTTTTAATGCTCGAGTTATAGTAAGAAGAATAAATTTTTATCTTATTATTTAGGTTCTTAAAAAAACTATCTAATACTGCACTCACCGATTTATGTTATTATGAATGCTGACGCCGAAGCTAGGTAATTAACCATGATTACACTTTATTTTAATATCTCACTAATAAAATTTGTGATTTACCTAAAATTTCCCGGCATTACCACGTTTTGTTTAATTTTTAGGATTCCGCTCCTCAAAACAATATCTGTCATATGTGTTTTTGTCAGAAAATGTTTGAAGTAATATCTTGAAATTTAACATAATAAAACAAATTAATCCGCATAAATCTAGACAGCTAACACTTGAAAATATTTCTATGGAAGTTTTAGGCAAAAATAAGTATTAAAAAAAAGTTTTTTAATTCCATATGTATTGTGGAGTATCGTTTGAAAGGGTTAATAACGAGAGATGGAAATTATTATTTGTAAATAATTTAATATAAATATGTGTGCTTAAATATTTAAGTGTCTAAATGTGTACGAGACCATCGTAATCCAAGTTCCACTCGTGTTTGACAAGTTTTTTGGCTAGTTCTCATTTTGTGTGAAAGAATTTTTTCAGGAATTTCGTGTTATTCATTCGCCTTAAGCCAAGCTTTCTTTCGAAACTACATAGGTAATTTTTGTTACCAAAAATTATCTAATTATTAAAACTTTCACACAAAGTATGATAATCATTCAGTTTCCGGAATGTCGTTTTGCGGCAAATTATGAACATATTATTTAATATAAATGGCAATTTAAAAGATATGGTTTTTGGAAAATTATGAATTTATAAAATTATGTAAATTTACACACACATCAGAATTTGCATGATACACTAATTCGTTTTACTCGCGTTTATATGCGTTTATATTCAACATAAATAAAATTTACTTAATTACTTAGAGATATGTCTTGTATAAATACTAAGCATTTTTACCTCAGTACTTATACCTTCTGTTTTGTATCATATTACTTTCCTGTACACAAAACCTTAGTACGTGACTACATTTCTCTACAAACCCTTTACCAATTTTCTTAAATGTTTGATCATGTTTTCCTCATATACTCATTAATTCAAACAATTGAACTGAAAAACCAAAAACCACTCTACAACGGGTTATAATACGTTACAAATAAGTAGCACTTAAATTGTGCCATCTTTCAAAGAACCGCCCGCCCTTGATGCTGTGAGATGCAAACCGCAACCGATAACCGCACGATGGGCGGCGCGATACGGCTCCACCTCAACTACCGCGTCTGAAATTCAAATTTACGATCGCATTAAGTACGAAAACGTTCAATATAATGACTACTAGGCTAGTACCTAGATCCCTTCTTCCTTATTTAAAAAATTATGATTTTTTATATTTTCTTTCAAGTTGCAGAGGCAATTTGTCACCGATCAAAAAAGAAATAGATCTGCAATGTATCTCTAATAATATGTAATATAAAATGAATAATTAAAAGTAAAAATCCGTAACCACAGAATAAACTTTTTCCAGCGCTTGCGGTCTCTTGCAAGAGTCATCGGGTCTCGATAAGTTTTATTTCAGCTTCTTTTTTTATCTCGTCCAGCGTACGTGTGGTACGTCTCGTCTTCCTTTACTTGTTCGTCCCTTTCGTAACTTCAGTATTTTTGTACATTTGGATTCAAGCATCCTGAAATGCCTATTGGCATTTTTGGTTCTGCGGTAAGATAATTTTAAGCATTAATTCTTCTTTCAATCTCTTTAATTTTGTCGCTCTTTCTGACAGAAAGTCGTTTTCCAAAGCATATACAGTGTTTTTTTAAATAGGATAGTATTTGGAAATTCAAAACCATAGCAGATTCAAGGAAACTATTTTAGGTAAAATTATATCTTTTTATGGAAACAATTTTGGCATAGTCAAATCTTTGGTCAAGGGTGAGTTTTCCATAAAAATTAAAAAGATTATCAACAATTTTTGTACGTGTATCGATTCAGTTTTTAATAGTATCATTTAATTGTATAGGAAGAGAAAAATCAGTACAGAAGAAGTTTGATATCATATGTAATTGATAAAAATGTAAAAAAACACTAAAATACACATCATCATATCCAACATTGCTGCACGCTTCCGCGACTAAGTTAAAGAAATTTTTTTATCAAATATTATCTTATATATTTCACATACTAAAGAAGAATTTATAAATATTACTCTGTGAATTTACTATAGAAATTACTACACTTCCTGAGCTTGAGTGACAGAAGAGAAATTCAACTTACCCCAGTTCGTATGAATGTATGGCACAAGCTACTGCGATGTAAAATTTTATATTCATATACGTCAAAGGTGTCAACTAAATAAAATAAATAGAAAAAAAATTAAACAACCCTTTGTTATGACAAACTTGTGTATTAAACCTCTTCAAAAAATAAATGTAGACATTATCAAATTTAACAAACGCACCAACAAATTGTCAGTTATTAGAGTTCATGACTAATTAAATATATAGTCGCATGTATTCCCTAAAATAAGCCAGTGGAGACAAAGCTAAGGTGTTTTACAATAGTATACATTTCAGTTTAAGAGTCGAATTCAATAAAGCCCGTACCAGACTGCAAAAGTCTTTAATTAGAAAAAACTCACTCCTTAACGCAATTTGCTCAGTCAAATGGCAAAATACAGATAAGTCAAGCGACTTTGAAAGATGTAATTAGATTTATCAAATCTACCCCAATAATATTTTTAGAAAAGTGAATTAATATTTGGAAAAAGTCACGGTCATTTCAATTCTATAAACTCTGAAAACTCTGAAATTCTATAAACTCTCTTTTATAAAACTATACCAAAGAAATTAAATCAAGTACAGATAGAAGCTTCACAATGGAACAAATTCGAAAAAATACTTTTAATTTACGTTAAAATAGCAAAAGATAAATTAATATTGATAAAATAGACAACATGGTTCTATATAGTAAAAAAAGTAGAGTAGGCATCCAAATTATGTGAGAAGACCCGTATATCGTTGTAAAAATCACACTCTGAAGAGCTACACTTCAGGAGCAATTACAGTGCCTATAGACACAATAAAATCATATTTTTTGCGAAATCTTACAGATTCACCCTCTCCATCTTACCGAACGCCAACATTAAAATAGTAAAGAAAATCCCATGATCATTTATGAATCCCGTAGGCAAAATATTAATATAACGTGATAATTGAAAAATCATAACATATCGCAAATATGGAAACGTGATAAACACTATAACAAAACTAATCAACAACATTACACATCTGCAATATGAACATGATGGAACCGAATTTATAATACATTTATTAGCGATAATAAAATCAGTCTGTGCTGATATGGAACACAAAAAACTAAGAAAGGCTGGAGGAAATAAGAGAGGTTTGATCAATCCGAGAGGTTCACATACAAACATTTTGTTTAGAACAATGGACAATGATGATAAAAAGAAATATAATGAACTAGTTTGAAACCTAGAAAAAGGTCTCATGAAATGAAATTACCTTGCTAAGTAACAAATACGGGTAACCCAATCCACAATTGGCGCTTTTAGTCACAAGGAACTCAAATTTTATAAATTATAAAATTAGTTAAACAACAATTCTCTGGAAATAAACGAACTCCAAAAGCGAGTTCGTTTATTTCCAGAGAATTGTTGTTTAACTAATTTAAACGAACTCGCTTTTGGAGTTCGTTTATTTTTAAGGAAAAAATATTTGAATTTTATGATATATGAGAAAAAAACTAATTGAAATTTATGAATATGTAATTATTATAAAAAGAGTAAGTATTTATTATTCATATATGTAACTATGCGAGTTACTTATTCCCTTGTAAGTATGAAACGATTCTACCTATTTTAATAAATGTGACGGGTTAAAACCGACATATTATTCCGAGTAACATAGTCTATATGAGCATATAATAACATTTAAATGGCATTCGTAATATTAAAACGTTGCAATTTGAAAAAAAAGATAGATGTAACAAAACCTATCCAATGGTATATCGTGATCAAGAGCTCATTTGGAGGATTCCAAAAATATATCACAATGTAGATATTTATTAAAGGGCAGCGCGTCAAATACGAAAAATACTGCATAAATAAAGTAACAGTAATTTTCTAGACATTCCCCGTACTGATTCCGGATACTAAACTAGGCTCCAAAAATAATAAAAATAAATTATGACCATTCGCTTGTAAACACCTACCTCTTAGTTGATCGGTTGCGCACAAGTCCACCGAGATGAAGGGCAGTGATTTATTGATTACGTGGGAAGGTGCACATAAGAAAGTGGGTAACCTGGAAAAACATAGACGTGAAGCACATGTAGTAGCGAATTTGAAACCTCCTAAGACGAGTTAAAATGAAGTGCTTGATTGTGATCAGAAAAACCTTTTATAATGGTATGCATAAAGTTATATTAAAATCTATTCAGCCGCTTCAAAGTTTATTCCCATTCAGCCGTTTCAGAATTTATTATTAATAAACTGACTTTCACAAACCGGTAGGTAGGCGGAAAAACTAAAATTTTAAGAAGGATTATTTCTGATTAGATTTTATATGAATAAAATAACCTACAAAGGAATAGTTAAGAACTTTGACATCACTTTTAATTTATTGAAAGGTATAAATAATATTAATAATACTTGGGCCGATTACGCTTTTAGTATTTTTTTTCAAAAGATCAATTTTAATTATTTAGACTACGGAACTAATTGCGACACAAATATCTGACATTAATATCTGGCCGTTCACACCATAAGGCGGTTTCGGTGTCGCGACACTAAACCAAGTGTCACAATAAATGTCGCAAACGTAGACCGTGGTGTTCAGACACAGACAATCGATGTATACACTGAGTATATACACCTCTCCAAACGTAGCTTTAAAAAGAATTTAACATAACCACTAAATGAATAGGAAAACAATACATATTTCTTTTATTTTGAAACAACACTTTAGGGTTCTGCACCTCAAAAGAAAAAAAAAACGTAAAACTTTGTAACAATAATCGCATATATGTCGATACGTCTGTCCATCTGTTACAAAAGTTTTTTTCTTCAGAAGACCTTCCAGACAGAAATTTGGTATAGTGGATAAAGCATATAAAACGGTTTATATTGTTATAGTTACGACTCAAGAGTTTTACATGGTAATTTTACTTTCGAGTTAAATTCAATTCATTTTTTCAATTTAATGTGTCCTTGAGGATATTGTTTAGAAAATTTAGATAAATGGATCTCAAAAATATTTTTTTATAATATTGTATGTGTAAATGTGTAAAAAGTATAATATGTGTAAAAAATATATTTCCTTCCTATAATTTTAGAAAGTAGTACTCAATTTTGTGAAAATGTTAGTTATGAATGAAAATGTATGTTAGAAAACTATTGCGGTGATCCTATATTTTTGTAAGCTATAATATTTGTAAAACTTACACTTTAGTTACGTTAAAATTACTACAACGAAATAATATGAAAACGGCAAGTATATACAGCTATTTTTTGGCTAGCTCGAGGTTAACTATGAGTCAGAAGATTATTATTATTGTATCTGCAGTGTTGGATGTACTTTGAAATGAATTATCTTTAGAGTAAAATGGCACTAGATGTGCTCGCTTCAAAAACTAATAAATTTTGTGCCAAGTCTTAAAGTATAACTTAAATATTCATCATCGAGTTAGAAATCAATTGGTCACCATGGAAAGCTTTTACCTATTATTTTATGACGCAGCAATTGCGAAATCGTGCGCTCAACATTATATTACTTTAAGATGATATTATAATTAATTAATGAAATATAATCTGGTTTCAATTCTTTCTTTTAATGGAATTCTAGTGTAGGGTGTTTTATAAAATTTTAGGAATCAGATGAATAAAATTCATCCGATTCCTTTGTTAATTAACGACATTGTGATTTAAAAAAAATTAAAGTATATATGTATATATATACATATATATATATATATATATATATATATATATATATATATATATACTCGTATATTGTATGTTAAAGACTGTGTAATATAATACAGTGCAGCCGCATGTAATTTGTGCTCGGATTGATTTTAGGACTTCTGAAAAGATATAACAAAAACATTATTTACGAAACTGTTGACGTTATGGAAATATTATGATTATTTACACTATGGAAATATTTTGATTATCTATACATATATTAAACAGTAACGAGAAAAAAATCTGCACATGAAATGTTTTTTTCAAGAAAGTAGTTCCGACATGTTACGTATATGATGCAGACCCCAAAACAATAGTTTTTGGAATTTTTGTCTGAAACTATAACTATACGAATATTGATCAACATTTTTATTGGGACAAATAATTTAAAAACAATTTAAAAATATTTTTTTTTATAACATCGACCTCTATTCGCGTTTGCGAGTACGCTGAAAATAAATATTTTGCGTTTATTAAAAATAAGATCTGCAGACGTAATGTTTGCAAAAATTATGGATAAATGTTTTTTCAAGAAAATAGTCCCTTGGGAAGGATTTACGGGGGTGTCGAAAAATATATTTTGTTTTCAGAAAATTAAACCCCCAGTTATTATAAACAGAAGTTGAAATAGCCAAAAATTCTGAATGAATAATTTTATTTTTAAAGCCGTTCCATATTGTTTTTACAAAAGCAAAAGTACAGTACGCGCATAAAATATAAAATATTGTTTAGTATTTCTTGATTATATTAAATTTGATAATTAGCCAGGACGCAAATAAATTTAAAACTAAACGTTTAATTATATGATGTTGTACCATGTTCAGCAAAATGAGCATTTAATGGCTATTATACATGGTATGAAACCAAAGACGCTATAGTTTTGTTTTTCAAATGACATGTAAAAAGTCTTAAGTGCTGCACAAATCTATTCTCCTTGAAAATTTGTTCGTTATTTGACAAATAATTCCAAATAGCCGAGTAAATTATATTTTTATTTTACAAAACTGAATTAACTTCAAGTGTTCATTGATTGATTATTGAATCGACAATTTATAGTCTTATTAATATGTTTTGATTTGTGTTGATATTTTATTATAAAACTTGGATATTTATTTTAAAAATAAAAAACAAGTGAAAATAGGTTATTTTAGATATATAATAAACAAATTTAAATAAACATACATACTAGTAAATTACAAATAAAATATTATATCCATTTTTTGGTATCACTGTAGGTAAGATTAGCTAACACAACATATGTTTTGTTATTAATTTAAATAACTAAATTTATATGCCGTTTTTAAAAACAATTTATTGATTAGTATCATCAAACATATTTTAAATTGATAAATTTGATTGCTAAGTTTATTTTATTAAGCTTGCTATTGTTTATTTGTTTGTGTTATATATTAATATAGATTAACTTGATTTATTAAATCGATTAATGAATTTAATTTATTAAATTGCGCTGGTGACATTTTTAAGCGCCCTTGTATAGTTTCATCAATTATGATTTAATTTACAAAACTGCGCTGTTGATTATTTTAAGCGCACTATCTATCGTTCAGTTCAAAAAGTACTATTTATTCGCTCAATTGAAAGAAGCCGTTGTTGTTTTAAGCGATATCTTTTATTTTATCAATTGTATATCAATTTGATTAATTTAATTTTATTGCCTTTTTTAAGTTTAAAAGACGGCCTCTAGTTATATTAGCAATTTTTTTTTCTAAATGATTAAAGAAAGGAATTAGTGGTCTTGGCTAACTTTAAATACATCCTTGTTATTGATCGTTTATTGACATGATAATTACTTGGCTTGATCAACATATATCAATTTTGTATACGTCTTTTAGAGTTTAATAATTTCGTCATAAGAAATTGAACTTTGTTTCATAAGAAAATGCTTAAAAACAAGAAAAATAATTTATTGAATATATTTGGCGTTAATTTTGTAGAAATTCATTTTTCACAATTAAATGAAAATACGTGATGTAGTATTATTTCTACTTTCTTTAATTTCTTTACCACGACCTAGGTTTGGTTGTATTACAACATCTTCAGGTGGGATATTAGCAGAATATTTGCTAATGTCCCACCTGAAGATGTAATACGACGAAACCTAGGTCCTGGTAAAGAAATTAAAGAAAGTAGAAATAATACTACATCACGTAGTTTCATTTACTTGTGATTAATAATTTAGCTAAAAATTCAAAAGCGACTAAAATTATGGGGTTTGTTCGTTCTTTCGAAACTGACGAGGACTCGGAAACACAACACTGAGTCTTGAGCTCCGGAACGGTAGTGCAGCGTTAATCTCGAAGAAACTCTAAACGTATTCAAAATATTACTTCACGATCGTTGCAGAATAGTACAGAACGTGAAATACGGCTAGCTCGTGATCAAAAGCTCCACGCAAAGTCCCGTGTTCCGAAATCAGTCATGCAGCGTAAATCTCGATTAAGCTCTCAACGTATCCAAACTGCTATCTCACGATCACCGCAGAGTAGTTTGTAACGTAAAGTATGACTAGTTCGCGATCCAGAGCATCATAATATGTTATATTCATTAGAAACAAATGAACAGCATGAACAACGTAACGCAACGGCTCGACAGTCATATCACGATACGCATGACAGTTTCGCCAATCAACGGTTCCAATAGTGTGAAAGATTAGAATAATGCTAAATTAGATAAAGATGGTTTACGACACAAATTTTATAAAAAAATTGCTTTTAATGATGATCCTATGACTGATGAATTCGATGAGCAGATTTTGGTATAATAAAGGAAGAAGTGGCTTCAATTACAATTTACTGAACAAGTACGCTGTTTATGGATATATCATCACCATAAATGTGTGTGTGCTTATTGTTAAACATGAAAATGGAAATGGGAGTCAAAAGTTTCTATTGTGCTTCAAATAGAGTCCGCTTAATAGAATTTAAGCAGGAACCATCAGTTCTCTCGAAAGACCTTTTAAACGAACATCATACCAAATCAAAACATTTTCTTGACAGTACAAGAGCATAAAATAATGCTTTCCAGATGACTTTTTTTCGGCGCCAAACAGACAACTGAAGGAGATTTTATGCCGACTTTTAAAGTACAGGGATAAGTTCATCACCTTATGGGTTCTTCGTTACCCATCGATGAACCCAAGTTTTTACAAATATATTTTATAGCTAATTACGATGAGCAAGCTAACATCAGAAGGCACGTGTACTAAATTTTATTTGATACTTGAATTGAACTTAAAGAACTGTATATAATTGAGATGGTCTAAACCCCGCGGAGCTTCCGCCTAAGGTTTATAAAGGGTAAGAACTGCTGATGCATCTAGGACCGGAGCTTACTGACGAGCTTAGGTACTGGGCTTTAACATGGTAATGTAATGTTCTGAGAGTCGGATGCTCTTAACATTTTAATACGAGAATCTTTAGAGAAATGCTGTGTAAGCATTACTGCTAGCAAATACAGGATATAACAGCTCCCCCATTGAAGAGTTAACTTACACCCTTGTATAAGTTTATGTCATAGAGATTATAATTCTTTGCCGTTTTCTAATTGTTGCCAAATTTTCAAATTTCTCTAAATAAATCAAATTTGACACAACTTTGGAAATCATTTCACTTTCGCAAGTTGAGTTAGCAGAGTTAGAGTAAATGTTAGTCATGTCACGTAAGTAATATTTATTGTTAACAATTTTACAATTTCTTAAATCATCTAACTTACAAAAATAGTTCTTATCTCTCGTTACGCCAATAAATTTATTGAAAGGATTTTGGAATTTGTTACATTATATGCTATAGGCAATGGTAGGTTATGATATAGGTTAAAATCTAGAACATTGACTAATGGTATATTTAATACAAATACAATTTAATTAATGGAATAATAGCTTAACATTTCGGGTATATTAATTAAAATATAAAAATAAAGCTAGGTATGATTCTCTCATTGTCGACGAAATTCTGGTATAATTGTTTTGGTGAAATTATTGATATATATGAAATATTTATAACTATTAAGATGTAATTTGACTATTTTCTAGTATATTTACCATGAACTTAGCTTTCAACAATAATTTATTCGACACAATAGTTAAAGAGTAGTCTCCAACTTGGTGATATAGAGAGTGAGAATCATAATAGGTCTTTGAGATTTTGTTTGATGCTTGATCCCCCTGGAGTACTTAAGACCGTGTTGTAGCACTTTTATGTAGTAGGGGTAAGTAGCGTCAGGCGTAGTATTGTAAATAAAATTAATGATAAATGGTTTATAGCCGAATAATAGTTCGTAAGGAGAGTAGTGGATAGTTGAATATATTGTAGTGTTGTGCGCTAGCATAGCGATATAAACGTATCTGAACCAATTGTCCTGATTATCATTAACATATATTTTTAAATATTCTTCGAGGGGAATTATTTATTTATTTTTTTATTTATTTATACGCAAATTTATCGTTACATTATAGGTAACCTAGTTGTAACCGTGAGAAATGAATGGTTTAACAAGAATACAAAATACATGAAAACTACAGATTAAATATGAATACAAAATTCAAGAGAACTACAAAAGATAACTACGACAGAATTCGATAAATTTACTTTAATTCGTCATAAATAAATCACACGCTGCCCTTCACTCAACGACGACGCTGATGTCATGCTGCAACCGTTCGCCATTAGCTGCATCCAACAACAAACAACGCGCAGATTTCACTACACGATCAATACCATTTACAAGAATCGTGAAAAGTAGAGGCCCGAGATTAGAACCCTGGCTCACTCTCAACCGTGCAAAGTAAGTCTGGAATATAAAGTTACCTCTCGTACGGATTGCTTTCTATCTGCAAGACTTGAAGCAAAAGGTCATAACAGTGGAACAGAGAACCCTGCCTTTCCAAGGCTATTTAATAAGATAGCTTTATCTACACGATCCAAAGCTTTATGTTAGTCAAAATATGCAACATTTACTTGAAGCCCGAGGTCAACATGATAGGCAACATAGTCAAGAAAGCATATAACTCCACCGAACGTCCGCCTCGAAACCCATGCTGCTCATCGCAGGTTTGACCTCCGAAGCTCGAGTATATGTTGCGATGTAATACAAAGTCAAATAATTTAGCCGATGTGCAGGGGATAGCGATCAATCTGAATGGCTACGTTCTGCGTTCTTTTCAAATTTTAGGTATTTCTCTAAGTGAAGGAAACATAATTTCATTTTTATATCAGTTTCATGAAAAAAATATAAGACAATATTTTACAGTTTCACATATGAATGTTATCAAAAGGGTTTCTAAAATTTCAAATTGCCAATTTCTTTATTTACCACTAAAATATATTAGTACTTCGTTTCTTAATTTTGTTAAGGTCAGTGTTCTTTCTGATTTCATAAATTCTTGAGAATTTTCATAATTTCCTAGAATTTCCTCAAAATATGGTACGCATTCGTCTAAATCTAGGGATACTGGGATTGCAATTGACTTTTGTTGTGTTTTCATTAAACTGCCGCTGTATCCAATTATGACCGTATTAAAATTTGATTTTTCTTATGAAGATTTTAAGAATTTGGAATATGATTTATCGAGGATATCGTCATTAATTAAATTTAAAAAAATAATTAATGACGACATCCACGATAAATCATCATCGTCGATCAAGATTTTCAGAATAAGAGGCAGGTTCTACTATTATGGGTTCAGAATGATAGAACCTAAATATCTTTGCTATCGGGTTGAATAGGGTTTACAGTATAACAAGAGAAAGCGTCAGCAACCAAGTTTAATTTTCCTTTTCTATAGACAAGTCTGTAATCATATTCTTCCAATTATAAACGCCACCGTTGAAGTTTACTACTTGAGTCTTTACTGTTACATAACTATTTAAGAGGCCAGTGGTCCATCACAATATCGAATGTAAGGCCAAAGAGACATAGTCGGAAGGTTTTGCAACCGAAGATTATTTCTAACAACTCCTCTTTTGTCGTGTTAAGGTTACATTCACACTTATTAAGTGTTCGAGAGGCAAAGTCCGACCCATCTTACGATGGGTCGGACTTTGCCGATTTCCATAAGAATCGCGCTGATGGCGTAGTTAGATGCGTCATAGAGAATAGTATAAAAGGTTTCGTAAAACCTAGATAAGTGAGTAAAGGAGTAGATATTAACTTAGATATTAAAGTTTCGAAGGCAAGTTATTGCTAGTTTTCCCATACAAATGTCACGTCCCTTTTCAGTAGGGTTGTAGGGGGTTTTGCTAATTTTGAAAAGTCGGGAATGGATTTTTGATAGTAAGACAAGAGACCAAGAAAAGTTTTGATATCCCTCGGTGATTTGGGTATTGATTAATTCATTGACGGACTTAATTTTTTCAGTATTCGATTTTACGCCCTCTTCAAGTATAGGATAAGAATCACTAATAGTAAAGTCGCTTAATTTTATATAATTGAAAACTACTCGCAATTTCCTTTTGGTTGAGGCGTCCAATTTTTTTGGAACTATCCAAATAGGAGATGACCAAGGTGGAATAAAGGTTTGGATTATACCCTGATTCAGTATTTTAATTATTTTATAGTTTACTTCTTTTCTGTGATATTCGAGAAATCTGTACGATTTGGTGTGAACTGATATATTCGAAGTTTTCCTAATTTCATTCGCAACGGCATTGGTTTTACTTAATTAATCTGAAGGTGGGTGAAATTTTTATTTTGTGACCAGGTCAAATTTCTATTTTCGTTTTATCGAACTTTTACGAAAATTTAAAAAGTGATGTTTTTTGCAAAAGAAGGGGTGGGGTGTTCATATTTTAGGCTTCCTGGGGACTCGCCATGTAAAATAACAGGAAAACATTATGTACACAGTAACTCAAGGATGATGCAGAAATCTGTGTAATGACGGATAATCGATTCACTAACTGATTCACTTTGAAATATAATTAAAAATAATAAGGCCAAACCTGGACATGAAAGATTTTTTTAAACCCAAGCATTCTAATTTACCTATACCTATATATATATTTAAACTTATTATTGTCTAAACAGATTTTTAATGCATTAATATTTGTATTTAAACATCGTAATTTAGAACCAAAAGGCGGATGAAGTCGCGGGCCATAGCTAGTTAAACAATAAAATAGTACTTGACTAAACATTCGATTATACAAAAATGTTTTCTATAAAAAAGACCTAATGCGGTACCTAAGGCGGTTTCCTTGTATCTGCCATGCTTTCCGATTTTTCCATACTGTCCCAGAAAAAAAAAACACTGTATATTGTTTCATATTTTTTAGTGGTAAGTTGTCCACGAAGATATTTTTCTAGGTGCAATTTTTCATAATTTTTGTTTTTCAATTTTCACGCTTGAACATTTCTTTGACAGCAAGATTTAGGGTCTCAAGTGTACATTGCACGGTTTGTAAATTTCCCTATTTTAATATAATCCGCAACTATAAGATGGGTTAGTTATTTTCCATTTATAAAATTCTTGTACTATGATAATCATGTACTATTACCATGTACTATTATAGAGTCAGCGAGAGCGGGTCTCTTTGTCAGACTTCTATTTATAGTATATATTTTTTTATTATTGTTATTCACATCGAATCCTCCTGTGTTGTTGTTAGAGCTTAATAAACCACTTTTTCTCTAAAATAACATTCTTTTTAGTAATCATCGAACGCCATGTCCAATTACTGTCTGAATTCTTTACCTTCTTCTATTATTTTCTTTAGAGTTCGGAAGAGATCTTTCATAAAAAATATGATGTATCCAACCATTTAACTCTTCATTAGATCAAAATGATGGACATCTCTTTATTTATGAAATGTTCTACACAAATAATCAGAAAAATTAGTCTAATAACTGTTGTTATTGCTATGTAACATTTTATTGCTGCGTTATAAAATAATTAAAAAAAGTTTACCATGAGTAATGGTATTCTAACTCGATCGAATATTTAAGTTATACTTTAAGGTATGCTATAGGAAGCACATCTTGTACTATTATTCTGTAACAATACATTTCAAACTCCATCCAACACTGCTTTACTGCTTTTCTCATGATAAAAATTATGAAAACATATTTTTGAAGTTGATATAGTTACTTTTTTAAAACAATTTCCCCAAGGACACATAAAATTAAAAAAAAAATTGAATTTAACTCGCAAATATATATAATCGTTATAGCTAACTTTTTCAAACATTATTCCCAAGGATACATTGAATTGAAAAAAAAAATTGTCCGTAATCCTTTTGAATTTTACTGCAAAGCAAAATTCCCACGTAAAGATTCTGTATGGTAATCATAATGATGCAAACCGATTTATAAGCTTTATCGCTATAAAAAATTTAAAAAAAAACCCTTTGTGACAGATATAGAAACGGATGAACAGATATACGAGTAGTGTTTACAAAGGTTCTAAGTTTTGTTTTCATTTTGAGGTGCAAAACTCAAATTATTGTTAGAAAATAAGAGAAATACGGATTGTTTCTTATTCATTATTATATTAGTTATATTAACTTGTTTTTATGAATTAAATATGATCTTCTGTGGGAAAAAATTAGAGAAGCATAATCGACCCGATTATTATGAAAGTGATCTATACTTCAGAAATAGAAACAATACTAATTTATAACGACTCTCACTAAAGACGTAAGAATCGAATAAAAGAATTATATATATAATATGTTTTTCTTTGGTTTCATTGAGTCTCTCCGCTTTTATTCAAATTCATTATTTTTAAATGTTGTACACTGAGTTTACAGATTACTATTACTAAGACCAATTTGTTTAATAATAGGTTGGAAAATCGAGTTCGTTTTAATTCGATTGGAAGTTCGTGTTTTTAATTTCTTAGTTGATATCAATTTTAGATTCGGAAATTGATATTTTCCTCATAATCTCTTATAAATTTTCCTTCCGATTTTAAGGTAATTGTCTTGAGTGCAACACTGCAGTAATCCTTCATGATGACAATTCCAGAACCAGAAAAATGTATTGAGGTATAAATTTCATTGCCGTTCTCTATGATATTAATTGGTGCCGTGAACAATATTTTTAATTCAGATAGTTTTCTTCAATGTTTGTGTGGTAGTAAATTTAGCTTTGTTGGTTATTATTTTGTATAATTCTCCATAATTTTGTCAATAGTATCTCAATACGCCAGTTTTATATATTACTTCGACTGTTTCGTCATCAGGTACAAGAATTTTACGTAATGAATGACATTCATCGTTTTGTTTTCTGATACTCTATCAAGTCATTTATAACAGTATAGAACCTAGTGTTCTTTGTTAATGTTACGTACTGTTTTTTTGTTTTCAAAGAATGATATAAATTAGTCACTAAATCATAACAAAATAACGGAAAGATTGTAAATGTTAAAAGAAGTTCTTCTTTTGTAATGGGTACTACTAAGATATCTACAAATGGTAAGTTATTTAAATACGCGTCGAAAGTACTCTATTTCAAAATGTTATTTATGTTTCTGTACTCGGGTGCTTGAATTAATTTGTTCATTACTAAGCTCTTATGTAATTCATTAATTAATTCATAATTATTAATAAAGTTAGATGGCAAGGAAAGCAAAGAGAATATCTATTGCATAAATAAGTTCCCCTTATTTATTGTTGATTGTGAATAAATTTATTAAGTGTCTAGGAATTTTTTTAAGTTTTAGTTTTGAAATTTAGGAAATTCTTTTTATCGTCTTTTCATTCCTTTCCAGCTGATGTAACGTTTAATTACATCAATTTTGGACTAGGTTAACTGTATTAGTTGATTAGCAAGATGTTTTTATTTAATGAGATCTTTTTCCAGGTTTCGAGTTGTTTTATTTTATTTCTTTCTTAGTAGTGTGATAGGTGCTTTGCTTTACTTTAGCTTAGTATTTTGTAGTGTGATAGGTGTTTATCACATTTTAATATTTGCGAAATATTGTGACTTTCCGGTTACCATGATATTTTTTTATATTTTGCCCATGGGATTCATAAATTATTCTGAGCCACATTAATTGAATGTCGTCATTGATATAGAATAACAGGGTGACTCAGTAAAATTTTGAAAAAAAATATGATTTATTGTTTCTACGGATATTTATTTTAAGACACCTGAAGTTTGGCTGCTCGTAGTGTTATTTGTGTAATTCTATAAGTGTCCTCCCATATAATTTGGATGCCTAATTTACGTTTATTATATTAAAAAATCAGGTCAATACTTTATGGATATCAGTTTTTCTTTTGTTATTTTTACATACAATATTTCGTTTTAACCTGTATTTAGTTGTAAAAATAAGTTGTCTATATACTTGATTTAATTTATTTAATATCGTTTCATAAATATAATTCGTTGTTTTTCAGAGGTTATGGAATTTAAATGGTCGCAAATTTATCTGAACATTAATTTGTTTGGTGTAAATCCAGGAGGTGAATGTTCTGAATTGTTATACGTCCTGATGGCTAGAGTCAAATAATTTTCTAAAGGTAATTTTGAGGTGGATTTGAGCCATCTAATTGTATTTTTTAAAGTATCATGACATTCCTACATTGCGCCATGTGACTGGGGAAATTGCGTTAGGGAGTTAATCATTTCTATTTCAAAAATATTGCAGTTTTGTGGAGGTTTTATGTATGAATTCGGCTCATTCGGAATATAAATGACCGAGTACACCAAAATGTCGGAAATAGTTTAAAAGTGCGTTCACGTCTCCACTGGATTTTTGAGAATATATACCACTGTATATTCAGTTAATTCGTCATGAACTTTAAGAAAGAGTGCATTGTTCGCTGCGTTAGCTATTTTTTATAATGTTAAACAAAGGGTTGGTTCCAATTATTTCTATCTTTATTATTTGACACGTTTGACTTTGTTCGATTTAGACGATGTTCTAATCGAATACGTCTGCATACCCTTATGACCTATAGGACTATAGGAATAGATTCTGCTATACCTTTATGACCTGCTAATACTGAATCGTAGTGATATGAAATTATCTTCTATCGTCCAAATTCAGGAGGTGTAATAATTTGTGCAGTTAATTCACAGAGTAACAATTATAAATTCATAAGTGTTATGTGGAATAGTTTTAATAATATTAGAAAAAAATACCTTTATTATAGTTGCCGAAGTGAGTAGTAATGGTGGGTATTAGAATGTGTATTTTAGTTAATTTTATGTCTTTTTCAATTATAGTTAATTTCACATTAATTAGTGTTTTGTGGGTATTTAACATTGTTCGTCTTGAAAATTGTTGCAATTTTAACAATAGAAAAATTCCATTGATCTCATGAGAGTCTAGGTATATTTTAATGTTGATAAATCTAATAAGTGTTAGCGTTGCATTAATTTGTTCGATTCGGTATGAAAATAGGTACAGTTTATAAAAAAGTTCGTTATTTCTATGTAAATTACATGGAAGGAAAAGTACCATATATTCGTTCTTCTGGTCGAATACACTCAGCTTGTTTTCAGCCATTTCAATGTAATCTTTTCTGTTTTGATTTTTTTATCCTCGGAAATGGGTCATAATATCATTATCATTCGTTAGAGGTTACACACGGACGAGGACGTTTTGCTTTGTAACACCAGGTTTGTGAAAGATTTTGGAATCGTAATCTTCTTCTAGCTCTAGTAGCTCCATCGTACCAATCTAGAATTTTCTTTACTAGAAAACAACCACACCATTGTTCTATGATCTGTTATAATATTGAATCCCGACCATGAAGATACGGTTTCCAAAGTTGAATATACCATTTTATAGGAAAACTTTCAAGTTCCATTGGGTAACATCGTCGTTCTAGTTGATTAAGTGTCCAAAATGCGTAAGCTATGATATTATATTCGCCAGCTATTCTTTGAGAAAGAATGACTTCAATTGCATATTGAGAAATCCTCGTTATGAAAGGCAAATTTAATTGAACTCTGGAATATGACGAATCATTACAAATTTGCAAACAATTAATAAATTCAGCACCAATATTGCAATACCATCAAAATTAGGATAGTTTACTTTTGGTGTAAAATTATTTATTGTTTGCAAATATAGAATGATTCATTACATTAGGGAGTCCAATAAAATTTAAATTTTTTCTTTGTTACGTCGTGGGTTTTGTAATATTGGAGAATTTTTTAATAAATCGTCTGCAATAACCTAATAATTCAAGAAAAACTCTAATATTTCTTTTTTTATTAGTTTTAGGACACATTTAGGCAACCGATACATTATTAGGATTAGATTTTACACCATCGGTACTAATTATTTAACCAAGGTGTATTCCTTCTTTCCTAAGAATTTCAAACCTGTCAAACTAAATCTCAAAATTATATTCTTGTAACTAAGAGAGAACCTTTTTAAATTTTAGTCTATAGTATACAAAAGACGGTAGGTATGCTATTATATCGTCTAAATAACAATGATCTTGTTATAAACATGTTAATATAATGTCTATTACACCTTGAAAGTTCATAGGTAAATGTTTTAAACCATATGGCATTTAATAGTGTTTATAATGTGTTTTTTCAATGTATCTGGGATACGTCTGTATTGAATCAGAAGTCAGATCGAGTATGATAAAATATTTGTATTTTCCTAATTTGTCTGGAATATCTAAAATATTCGGAAGCGGGTATATATCTGATCTAGCATGTTCATTAATTTTGTTACAAAGTATGATGATTGTTGAGGAATTCTAAGGTGTACCTTTAATTTTCAAAGTCAAATTCTAATAAAATGTTCCTAATGTCAAACTATGGGTATACCCTTTTAAACAGAAGAGTAAACACAGTGAAGGCTATACATAATATAAGGCTGTACAGGAAGAATCATCTAAATTAGTTACTAAGTCCTGGAGAGATTTTGTTTGTTTTTGTGCATGTTTATATATACACCACGTAAAAACTACACAACATTTTTCAATTTTTTATGTATTCGCTGTGAACTTACTTTTTTCCTCAATTTTTGTTTAATATTTCAATCTGTTTTCAATATTTGCAATTTAACTACTTTGGAAAGTTTAATATCAGGTTGCATATATTTGGTTATTATTTATTTTATTGTCTATGTATAAATACAACTGCAAAATTAGTTTATCTGTACATTTAAGATATATTTATACTTTACATAGAGAATCAGGACAAAATTAACTGAAAAAAATATTGTTTTTGAATCTTTGTCTGTTTTTCATTATATTTGTTTGTTGGTGCTTAATGTAAGAAAACCTAAATGATGTTTGATTTCACTGAGAAATCTCGCCGAATCTGGGTTAAAATGAAGATTATTTTCATACCAATCAACCAATTAAAAAGAAAATATTTTATTTTGACGATTAATTGCAAAGTGCACTTATTTAAAAATATATCACTTTCATAATTATTATAGTGGACAACGTTACGTGTTAATCTAATGGTTAATTTAATTAATTTTTTCTAAAATCTACGAGGAAAAATTCGGGCTTAGCTAGTTATAAAAAAAATGAGATCAAAAAGTTAAAGATTTCAAAAAAGTTATGATAAGAATTATTGATAAATTTTGTATGTAATGACACCACTACACAAAGTTTCATTCATTGGTGCCGAACGTAGCATTAAATCGTAAAAGTTCATTGTATGAAATATAACGACTCGACACATAATATTTATGTCATTCCAGCCTTCAATTTAAGAATTCAAATTCAGGTGGAAAAAATCCCATCACACTTTTAAATTCAACGAATTTCCTTCGAGTTTGTTTATTACCTTTCCCCGAATTTTTTTACGTAGGCTTAAGTAAAGTTGATCAAACCGAGAGAGAAAATTTAGAAAGTAGTTACAGTTTAACACAAAGAAAATGTGCTTAATAACCACAAAGTTTATCTCAAGAGCTCAAAGGAATTTTCTTAATCTCCTTTAAAAAGAATGAAGTAAAGTACGAAATCCGTAAAATTCAAGTTTTTATATTTCAGCTTTCGGAATATATATATATATATATATATATATATATATATATATATATATATATATATGCATGTATATCCACTTCCACTTAAATATTTTTGCGTTTACAAGAGTATTATGGTATTCAGGATCCAGTCTCTCAACTCAATACTTTGGTACTCAAGAGGCAGTGTTGAACAAATGGAAGAAGAGGAAACCGGTAACTAATGATCGACCGATAACTATAATGATCATACTTCCGCATACAGTACGCAGCTCATGCATGTTAAATTCAAATTTGCAATTAAATTACAAATAATTTCTGCCTCATTCTCATGTGGGCATGAAAATTATATTAGAAATAGGCAATGTCAATCTGCCTTCTCCTGTGCTGAAACTAGTGTTAATTTATTTCAAAATAATACTTTGTCATATAGACAACATTCAGCATTGCTTCTGAAGCTTCTAACTTCAGCTTTTTATTGTCTGTCTGATAAAAATTTAATGTTTCTATTATTCATTTTAGTATTGGCAAAATAAAAAATAAATATAACTTTTATATTAGAGCAGAAAATATTTTAAAATTTTCTTTTACGCTGAAGAAGGAATAATGAATAAAATGACATCTCATTTTCTTTGTTTTTTTTCTACTGTAATCAGCCTCGAAATTAGAATCAATCCTTTAAAACATTTTTTTCTTCTTCATTTCTTCATTCTTTCATTTCTTAACATGGTCTTAACATTGACTTTAGGTTCCACAGCTAGGGAAAATGTAAATACTAAAATTTTGCTTGATAACAAAGTAAAAGAATTTGAAGATAATAATGTCTATAATTTAATGCAGACATTGAGTTAATGAATTAGAACTAAAATATAATTCAAAACAATATAACAGACAACAAAAGAGAATGGTCTGAAAAGACATAATTCTTCTCAACTCTGCCCCATCTCTGTAGCTTCTACTTTACTAGCAAGTTTTTACAGCCATAAAAGCTAGCCATTACAAAAACCATTAAATATGCTGACTAGTAATAATGGTAATAGTTATAAACACCTAATAAAATATCCTGTAATAACAATTTGATGTAAAATTTTCATAAAATTTAAAAAAAAATTGTTGCCAATATGCATGACAACACAAATTTAGATTAATTTTTTTAACATAATATGATAAAACTATATATAATCATGATAAAACTAATGGTAAATTCAAAGTTTTGTTGGAGTGAAATGAGGTGGAGATAATATACGAATAATTTTAAATAATATTTCATTGTGTTCAATGAATTCAATTGAATTTAATTCCGCCCTTTGGTCCCGTGAATAATTAAGGAAACAGGTTAACTAAAAATCAATATAAGAAGTAGTTATTGACCATAAAACAAGAAGTGGTATCTTTAAAATGCAAATCGAAAGAGATTTTATTAATTTTAATGACATTTATGAATTATCGAGTTAGATAATTGGAGATGTGAATTAGAATGCAAGTAAATCCCACAGCTTAATCAATTATTTAGGACTTTACCTGGAACAGGCTAGGTGCTTCGACCATAACATCTATCCTAAATATAAAGATTATATTAACGGCAAGATTCAATGCTATAGATATTTTTCATTCGTGTTTTTAAAGGATAAGGGTTATTGCAAACAAATTATAAAACATTTAGGTCGTGGTATAGAATAAAAAACGTGGAAAAAATTATGATTATGCTTTACACATGCAATTGTGATGAATTTTATAAATTTTTATGTGGCCCAAAAATGTGCGATACCCAGACCATCAGTGCATAAATAGATATTCCTATAAAAAAATAATAAATCGAAGGAAATAGGGAAGCTACTGTACTGACACGAAAATATCCGGATGTTAGTTCATTCCATATTTTATTCTAGTCCATAAAGAAATGTTATAAAATTATAATACGTTTTCTTACTGATCTATAAAAAGTTATTATTTTGTATAGTAGGCATTATTGTAAAAAGTAAATAACCACAAAGCAAAAACACAAATTCAATATAGACGTTATTAGAAAAACATCATAAAAATTTTCGTTCGTTAAAAAAATCGTATGTACCGTGCAAAAGCAGACATTTATGAGCCACAATATATTTTACATTTCATCATGTTATAACGGTTGTCATAATTTCTGTTGACATCAACAATCATGCTAACACTAAAAAAAAATATGAAAATTAAAGTTTTTAAAAATCTTTAAGATATTTAGCTATTACACCACATTGACATCAGTTAAGTAACTTTTATTTAAATTAACAAAATTATTAAAGAAAATAGGATCAAAAAGATGTTTTATTTGACTTAATTCAGATAGCTGTGCATTCTACCTTCGATATATATTCAAAGACTTGCAGAAAATCTAAAAGCGAAATGATAAACTAACTACGTTAATACTATTCCTTATCTTCCTATATGTATGCGAAAGACAACTTAGGATAATGACAAAACATTAGGAGGAGAAAAAAAATAACTTTTCACTTATACAAACGTCTAAATAAACAATTTAAAAAGGTACATTTGAATAAATACAATATATCCTATGTGAAAACGACAATCTCATGACCACCTACTGAATAATCAAATAAATAATTATAATGTCGCATCAAAGTTAAAGTAATTAACAAAGGTTTTCTATTACCGGTAATTCCATTGAAAGCTTCAGAGCTTTTGACGGTGCAAACTTAAATGAAATTTTAAAGCTCAACTCTTATCGGGGAATTGATTTTAATTAGGTCCTCTGGCAAGCGCGTTAACAAAATTGTCTGTATAAATCTATTTTCATTTATATCCCTTCTCCCTTATTCTTCGATTATGAATATCTTGCATATAATAATTGTTTTATAGGAGAAATACATAATTGTTTATATTGCATATATATACAATTATTTTATAGGAGAATGTACAAATAATATATCCTATTGCGTTATGTTTCGTGTTGCTCTATTCGCTTCTGGTCCTAAACCATATTAATGAAGTAAGAGAATTATAAATTCTATTCATGAAACTACTGTTTTATTTGTTTGTTACTACCTGAAACTTAGTTGTTAACTGAACAAATATTCGAACGTTACCAACCTTTCACAAAAATGAGAATAGCAAGGACAAAAATCATTTACACATTTTTTCATAACATTTTCTCTGCAGTTTCCCGACATAATGCGCAAATTTCCATAGAACGATATTTCATGAGATATATTGTTACTGCAAGCATACTTCTAAGAAAACTTGTATGATGTCTAATTTTGATTTTGGTAAATATTTTTGTCTACACAATATTTTTCATACGTCAAATAAATATTGTACGTTCAACAAACAATTATCTTATCGGCGCTGGTTAACATTAGCATTGGTTTAAATATTTTATGGGAAACGGTCATTTAGTCGAGATATTTATATGGTTATGAAGTATGAAATTTATTTCGAAATCAATATTTGTAATTTTTTGTTTTTAACTTTTAATAAAACTGTTTTAAAATAAATAATAAACTGTTCATGTTTTTTTTCGTAATATATCGATACACACAAAATTTTCTCATGCAATGTATATAGAACGAATGTTAAAGTTTAATAAAAACAGAAAGAAAAATATATTCAGAGTTTATATTATTTATGTAATTTGACTACAAAAAAGGACCAACCGACCAAAAACCATTCCAACGAAAAAAACTACCTTTTTCCACTAAATTTCTCTATATGTCATATATGTCATTTTCGATACGTCATAATACTTAAATATCTGAATTTTATAAAAATATTAATAAATGTATATGTATATACATATATATATATATATATATATATATATATATATATATATATATATATATATATATATATATATATATATACACTGGCCGTGCCTGCAACATCATTTGCGTGTGAATACGTAGAAGATGTTAATAAGTTCACTGCAAGATTAATACACGTAAGGACATCTATAAAAATATTTATAAAAGTAAACTTAAATTTCAAATTGCCATATTACCTTTTTAGTTTTCAACTACAATAAAATATAGCCTATACCCATATTACCCCAGATCCAACAGGATCCACCAGTAAAGACTTCATTGAAATCCTTCTAGCAGTTCTTGCGTGATACTCGAACAAATAAAAATGCTCACAAATATACAGACAAACCTTTGAAAAACAATATTTTCGTATTGTCTAAACTTGCTTATATTCTCCTAAATTATTTTTTTATAAATACTTTTAACGTACGTATACGTTCTACAGTATTATTATAGGGATAGATAATAATGTACGTACTAACGAAATTTATAGAGCTTATTAATAAACGTATCAAAGCAATTTAATTATATATATATATATATATATATATATATATATATATACACACACACATAATTCTTTCAAAACATAGACAAATTTAAAAGAACTAAGTTTATAATGAATGAAACGACTTCGAACAATTAAATTAGCGGTGTTATTTTCTTACACACACTACTCGACAACTCTTGTATCATCGAATATTTTATACAAAGAAATACTCGACTCAAACGAGTTGAACTCAAACAATTCACCCATCATTCTACTACATAATATTACATGTATTATATGTTTCTACGTACTGTTTGAATCGATCCCCCCTTCAAAACACTCGACTATGGAGATGCGAGATGGGAACCGCAATCGTTAATAGCAAATTTAAAAGAAATAATAAGTTTATAATGAATGCAACGACATCGAAAAATTTAATTTGCGGTGTTACTTTCTTACTGACACTACTCGACAAATTTTGCATAATCGAACATTTTAAACAAAAAAATACTCGACTCAAACGAGTTGAACTCAAACAATCCACCCATCATTCTACTACATAATATTGCATGTATTATATACGTTTCTACGTACTATTTGAATCGATCCCCCCTTCAAAACACTCGACTATGGAGATGCGAGACGGGAACCGCAATCGTTAATAGCACGATGAGCGGCGCAGGGCTGTGCTGTTCTCACTTCCGCACGCCGCTCGCGACTGCCGTATTTGAAATTCAAATTTACGATCAATCTTAGTATAAGTACTTAGGTATAAGGTTGATATGAGGGTAAGACTAGACCTTTTTGTTGGTTTTCATTGCTTACATGAGTGCTATGAACTTGAGCTGCGTTTTCAAGTTAGTATCATGTATATTGCTTAATATATCTGATCTATATTACAAATTTATTGTATGACCTACATTTTATTCTGATTTTGGAAACGTCTCTTTAATCTATTTGTAACTAATATTATTTTTTGACATCTGTACCGCAAAAGGGAAAACGGAACCCTTAAATGGAACCCCTTATTCAATCATTCACGGGTTCATCCGTCCACCCGTGTTTTTCTCAAAAACCACTTATTATAAAATCTCTGTTTTCCCCAGTAATAAAGCATGTTGTCCTGTATATCTATCAATAGGTAACACTGATAATATTTTATGGGCATTTTATAGAGGGGGAAGAAAAATGACGGGGCAAATTTAATTCTCAAAAAAGGTTTTTAAAATTTTATGTACAGTGCGAGATATAGATTCAAATAGCTATTTTGAAAATAATTAAAGATTTTTCACAATATTAGGTAGTATGCCTTGAGAAATACAATAGAAAATATTCAAAAAATCCTCCTACCTCATCCTTAATTTTGAAACAACTGAACCAATGATTATAAAAATAAAAATTTTTTTAGAGTATTACATTTTTCGAGATATGTACGACAATGTTGTGTCTGTGTGAATTTAATTATATTAGATAATACAAAATATTTATTATAGTAATAACTGGATATTAGTGATGTTTTATTATAAATAATTTTACTCTGCTTTAAACAAGGCAAAGAACCATTGACGAACGAACCAAACTGATACTCTTTTCAAAAGTAGAATATTCCGATACAAACCATTTACAATAACCTAAATAACATACTAGTATTCAGTGCATAAAGCATTTAAAATAAAACCAAAAGATTTTTCAATAAATACAATGTAAACTGAAATCGAAGTCTAATCGCAAGCAAAAGAGTACCGAAAAATAACAAAAAAAATATTAATGCGGTTAAAGACCTTGAATAATAATTATTACAATTAGTTTTAACACTATCGATACACACAATGAAACTTCGTCAGTAATTCAATGCATTAAATAAAACGAGTTTGTTTCTTTCAATTTGATCTTACTCACCTCAAGAATTAGAAAATTCTTAAGTAATTAAAGACCTTGCCCAAGAAAGAGACAAATATCAGTGTTATTATTTAAATAGAAGTCTATCAATACATTTTTTATAAAGATAAAAATATTTTGACAATACTGAAACACATAGTACAATTTAATTGAATATTCAACCCATCTAATGGAACGAGCTCGTTCCTTTCAATTCAATTTTATTCAATTTGAAAGCAACTTTAATAGAACAGACAACTTTATAACTAAAAAATTGATAAGTTGCAAAGGTAAAAATCAATATTTACAAAATATTAATTAAAATACCTCGTTTTCAAAAGTATGGTTCAAAAAATAATATACACAATATCACATACATACATAAATATTTAAATATGCTTGCATAAATGTTGCGGAAACCAATAGGTGATAATTCCATTCGTGTGAAATAATTATCTTCAACCAGCAATTATAGTTTCGCTTTTATAAAGTTTGAACTGAGTCACTAAAACTTTGAAAACCAACAACTCAATAGATGCGGCAACGAAAAATTTTCAAAAGTTAATTAGGCTTTGGCGGTAGAAGCTCAACAGATAATTTTTCAATAATAAAATAAAAAAGACTGAATATCTATCTCTAAAGGGTAAGACCTTAGAA
Organism: Druceiella hillmani; assembly: GCA_039881145.1. NCBI lineage: Eukaryota > Metazoa > Arthropoda > Insecta > Lepidoptera > Hepialidae > Druceiella > Druceiella hillmani. The sequence continues at coordinate 103,289,736 of JAYKKI010000001.1, read as the reverse complement.
CGGAGAAAAAAGTAATGTGAAGACATTACTTTTTCGGATTCTTATGGAAAAAAAACAATGAAGAGCTTGTCTTTTTTTATCCATAACAAATGTGGAAACGATGTGCTTTGAAAGAAAATGATAATTTAAAAATCGTTTGAAAACCAAAACTTCACACGCCGCATTTTTTAATGTTTAATATTGTTAATAAAATACTGTGAGAACTAAAAAATGAACACATTTAAAACAGCAGAAGGTCATTGCTGTTTTAGAATTTTTAGGAAGAAGGGTCGAGAAGATTCAAAAGAATGGGATGCCAAGAACAGTCAATCAGCACAATAGAAGGAAATATTTTAGAAAATTGTTCATAAAAGTAGAACTATTTGACAAATCGTTGTAAAATAGTAACCAAATCGATGGAAAAAAGAATCACCAAAATCGGTAAAGGATTACGCTACATAAATATTGATCTATAAATATTTTTTAATATGAAAAACGGTATTAACTTTTAGAGATAGATATCCCCTTTCTATACACCTTTATTAAAAGTTGATATTTATAATAATTCTCGGTTAATAATTATCAGAGTCACACATGCTATATGGATAACAGAGCACACACCGGCGGGGGCACGCAATAAGAATGTTTAGTTTAAAATTATCAGATCTAATTTAAAAAAAAATGTTACACCTTGATAATTCCAATATAATTAAACATTGTCTTTACTCCTACAGCATTTTGAAGAATTAGTAAACATAAATTTAACCTCAAGATACACAAAAAAATGTAAGCAGGTACAGAAAGATAACTAATTTTAGTAAAAAAAACACCTTAAATACCATAAACTTTTAAAAGATTTAAGAAATTATGCAGTTATTCTACTATCGATGGCACTTATTCTATTACGGTGATTTTCACATTCTTTTACTCTTTATAATTTAATCTTACTTAATTTCTACCTGCTGCACATACGCACAACCAATACACATGCATGATTTTTTGTGTTTCGATTCAATGAAAAAAAACTAAATACTTCTGCATTTTGATAAATTACAAACTTATTTAAGCGAACTAAACAATATTTTGCTCGTTTTAGAGTTAAATATTGAACATGATATTATTTAGATTGTATAAACATATTTTGCATAAAAACTAAATGTTAAAATTCTTCGCATTCACAATTATGCCTTTAAAATCCATTTTAATACTTCCAGGTATTTCGTATATGAATATTGAGTAATTTTTAGATAAATTACTTACACTTCCTTTATTTATACCACATTAATTTCCAGAATAAGAAACCATGCTATGTGTCATTCTAAACTTTTCAATAATTTTTTTTTGTTTAGATGATCATATATTTTGGAATTCATAAATTTAAATTGTGCCGCCCTTCAAGATGCTGCCCCGTCCGCTCCAAAGATGTTAGATGGAAACCGCAACAAATAAAAGCTCGATGAGCGCCAGGTTAAGGTACCACTCTCAAGCACCGCATCTGAAATTCAAATTCACAACCGCATCAAGTAAAATCACCTTGAATAGAAGTGTTGCATGGAATTAATTATATCTAGTTGCCTGCTTCATTGTTTACTAAACTGTGTTTATAGTATTTCTTCAAATTATTTTCTATTTAATTCTTATCAAAAAGAGGGGATATTGTAATAAATCTCCTAGAGTAACTACTATATTCAAGGAAAATAAATATAGTCCAGATAAAACTTAGGATAAATAATAATTGTTTAATGCAAATAATTAAGAATCTTATCTAATTTTAATTCCTATAACTTTCTTGTAATTTATGTTAGATTTCCAATCACGCTGCAACGTTTTAATATTTGACATCTTCTGCCGTACACTAATCAATGGCTAAGTATAAAGTGTTTATCGATAGAGTTTTTGCCAGTCACTTGAACATCTAAAAACGTTAAAATAATGAAAAAAAGTATAAAAATCGTGACCTGCAAAATGAAAAGTTTTAAACAAAAACACGTATGATACAATTAACATTAAAAATAAATTGATGCTAGGAAATACTGTACAACATAGGCTTAAATTGTTATTAAATACTCTTATTGGGTTTCAAAAAATAAAATGTCCGTAATTTTGATCAACATGTTTAAATTGAGATCATATAAAAACAAAACTCTTTTCGCTATTGTAGCCGAAGTGCTTTAATATATTTGGGAAATGCAGATTTTCAGCATCTAACAAAGAAACCTATTTTATCTTAAGTACATTCCTGCAAATTGATAAATTATTCAATACAGCATATGAAATGAGCTCTCTATCTTACTTCGACTTTTCAAATTTAACGATCATGAAATATAAAAGACCACGGTATAAATAAGCCACACTCTGAAATGATTTGGTCCTTGTTGCCTGGAACGCGACGTCAATTCACGCATTCAAGGTTGTCTGAAAAGAGTAAATATTAAAAACTGGTCAAGTGGGGGCTATATTATCTAGATTAAATTTGTTCTGTGCGGACTATATTATCTGGATTAGGTTTGTTCGAATTCTTAGTATATGACTACTGTATGTAATAGAACAACCATTCATTACACTCGTTTGAACAATGGCGAGTAGTTATATCGTAAATGTACGCAATTTCCAGGTTCTTAATAAATGTGATGAATGGGTGTTCGCCACTTAAAATGTTCTTATTTTGAAAGGCATGAACACAAATGAAAAACAAGAAACCTCAACGACATTGAATAACACAGCCTCGCCTAATAGTCAAAAAGTCAAAGCTTAACTGATCGTAACGATAAATTCATCGTCATAGGTCAATATTAAAAAAGAGAAAACAATTCAAAAAATGAGGTACGATCAAAAAACACTTTGTGACCGTTCAGAATTCACACGTAAGATTAGTTTTCTATAACGTATAATCTCGATTCATTAAGAAAATCGAGATTATACGTTAATAAATTGTGAGTCCATGGTGATACTGGGACGAGTAGTGCATTTTTATCGAAAGGTTAACAGCAGCGTAAGTAAATAGTTGGCAAAGTTGGTAGTGTTGCAGATACGTCAAAGTCGAAAGCAAAAATGTCATCTTCGAAACTTGTCAAAAGAATCGGTTGTTATAAATATAAACAAGTCGGATGTCTTAGTGCATGGTTCTTAAGCATAACATTGAAGAAAACGGATTGGTATGTTGATTCAGATGCCAATACTCATATGATCGCCGACCAAATACATTTGATAAGCGTGTCTTATAACCAGAGTATAAAGGAAAATGTACTAACTAATCAAGTAATATTACCAATTTTATACTATGAAAATAATAAAAAAAGCATTGCATGTTTAACGAAGTTACGCGTGAACATCGCCAAAAAATAAATACATGGAAATACTTGAGTAAAATAGGCAAACTCCTCCTTTTTCCAAGTCGATTAAAAAAATGCTCGCTACATAATATACTTCAAACCAACTTTTGATAAAAGCCTCTAAATTAGTTAATGTATTAGATTTCAGAAAGTATGGAAATGCATATAGATATGCCGGCTCACTAATAACCCTTAAATTACGCTGTCCAATTATCGTTACATTAAAATGATTGAGACATTTTGGCTAAAAGCTCTCATTATTAAGAATTATATTTAAATACACCCAATTAGTGTAATTTGTTGAAACATTCTACATTTCAGTTCTACTGAAATCATAAGTGCACATTAAATTTAAACACAATCGTACTAAATCAATATACCACTATGCCAGTGTTTCAAAATTATTACGTAGTATGTAATAACGATAGTTTTTCACGACCATTGGATTATGCTTATATGATATTTTAAAACTCCAATACTATCAAAAAATTATTAAGTGGTAACAGCAAACAAATTCAACATCATCGTCCTATGTAGTTTTGTTTTGTACTGCGTTCAACTTTCTTGTTGTAATAATTAATATTAATCTCCTTATAACCAATTTGGGCTAAATGCTATCAGCCAGAGATCGTGTCAAGTTTGAAATATATACAAGTTTAAACTTTTAAAGGCAATTTGTATTATTAATTTCTCAAAAATAGCGATATCTAGAATCATCGATACAGTTTTCTCATAAAGTTCAAGTGACCTTCTAAAAACTCTGTTATTTTCGTAATTATCAGTTTTGTTTTTTCTAAAATTGGAGGAGGGTTAGCTTGTATTTTTTATGTATATGCTACTTAAAATTTTAATCTAAATTCATTATAGTCTAAAAGTCATTACGATATGAAAAATATTTGCTTACCCGTACGAAGCAGATCTGAGTCACTAGATCATTATATAATGTAACTAATCAGCTTAATGCAATAGCAAATTTTCATACAATGCTAAATCGTGTATATTTATTTGCATTTGGATTTTTGAAAAACATGCTACAAAGATTCGACTGATATCCTTTATATCATAACTTCTTACTTCACTTAAGCAGTATATAAGATTAAAAAATAGGGCAATAATAAACCCGAAGATACAATCCCAATACAACTATATATTTGTTAAGTTTCCTTCATGTTTTGTTTTTATCATTCCCTGAAATATTCCATGTAGACTTGACCGGAATTGATAAAACTGAGAAAGAAAATTTATAAACTAGTTTCAAATTAACAAAAAGAAAATGAGCTTAAAAACCAGAGTTTATACCAAGCGTACAAGGGAGTTTTATTAATCTACTTAAGAAAGTACAAAGTGGAAAAAAATCCGTATAGTCAAGTTTTTAAATTTTACATTTCGCATGCTTTTGCGTATACTTGTTTTAGGAATGCAACTTACATAAATTCCTAGACTTTATACAATTACCGTCATTGTACATTTATGCAGCGACCGTCTAAGAAGACGTGTTACTATAACTTCAAATTTAAACATAATTAGTAATGCAATGAATTTAAATTTCACCATGGCGTACGCGATAAGTTATACTGTTGTTATGAAATATATTTTTCGTATGCTAAATGAAAGTACTTTTTATCATATATTATTCGAATCTTTTATCTTTTGCCCATAATACTTTTTTAAATCAAAATTTATAAACAATTAAATAAAAATTTGCTAATTTTCCACGATATTCAACTCGTGGGTGTGTGACTTGAAGACGAAAGAAAAGGTTAAATTTTTTTGTCGTCGGCATGAATTTGTAACTGAAATATTTATGTAATCTTATCAAATAAATAATTAATATATTCATTGCGAAATTAAAATTATGTCGCAACTATTCATCGAACATAAATTTTATTTTAAATTTATTGCATTGATTGAATAATTTTGAATATATTTGAAAAAAGAGTGAGTCAATTTTTTCCTAAATAAGTTTGAATCACATGTTGTTGATGACGTGGTTGCAACGCTGTTAATGAAGTTGTTGTAATGTTGATAATGAAGTTATTGCAATGTTGTTCATAAAGTTTGTAAGGCAGAAGGCATGATTTTAGAAGATTAATTTTATGTGAATAAAAAAGGAGAATTTTCTCAACTTCCTAATTTTCAATGCATATGTTAGACCTTTGTTTATGATGTTGTCTACTTACTTAATACTTGCTGTCCCTAATACGTTATTTTGCCCTTTGAAATACAACACCCCATATATCGTGTCCAGATTATGTATTTTTATTTTTTGGCTCTAAAGCTACATATATTGTGGATATGAGTCCATAAATAAAGAAATTGTTAATAACTTACCCCTGCTCCCAAACTACCGCGCATCCTATCGAATCCTGTTATGGTTATAAACCATCGTCTCGACAAGACATATATTGTGCGAATATGACCCTAATCGATCGAGTCGTTCACACGACTAACGATTAAATGTGTACAATCAGATTTTATAATACTTTTACTTCAGTTTGGAATTAAATGAATCGAATCGCTATGATCTTCCATTATAAAAATGAAGTATCCATCTGAATTTGCTTTTATTCATATCTTACAAAATTTTCTATTGCTTATAAGTTATAAAACATTCGTGACATTTAACTAACCAGTGTCTGAATGGAAGTAAAAAAGTCAAATGCACACAATATCCTTATACCATACTTCATTTCGCAGATTTAAATTTATTCTGGCAAACAATATTCCCTCGTAATTGCAAACCGATACTCGACGCATCTCCTAGCCAAGACCCTGTTTAAATCTATTTATTTACATATATTCAAATAAATTTTAAAGAACGTTCCAGAATTTATGTACAAAAAAAACGGTTAAACTTGTTTACATCAATACGCATCCGACCACTACTCGTGAGAAGATTCCAAAATCAAACATGCACATTGATGAATATATAACAACTATTTCTAAGTACAGATTTACGCATAAAATAAATTATTAATACACGTATAAAACGAATGTGTATAACTATCGAAGATTCGAAAAGTATTTAACTTAGTATAAATAGAGGTGTCTGTGCGGATGTAAGTCAGTTTTTATTTTAAATGTTGAAACGATCACTAGAGATCTCTATCAAGAATCAACTACTTCAGTGGACTTCATCATTCGACGAATTACTCGATCCCTCTTAGTTTACCTACATATAGCTCAAAAGGTAATAAAACATTTACGTCGGTGGACCTCACCTTCAACATTCGGTGACCTAATTAATCTGTCTTCGTTCATCAACTATCACTATATAATCTCATTTAGATATTCGAAACTATCATCAAATCGCATTTAACAAAATTTCAATGACATGTCTTTTGGTGGCGAAAGACTTAACTGTCAATTTTTAGGTTCTGAATCACTCACAGGAAATGAACTAATTAATTTCCTTTTCACTTAATTTTTATTAACAAGGAAATGATACTAAGTGATATAGCATTATATCCACTTTATTGAAATTCTTATTGCATCAAATTTTATTTAAAATCTTCAGGTTGGCAATTTAAAGAGATCTCTTCAAATTGCCCACCTGAAAATGTTATGAAACGAAACTAAGGTCGTGGTTAAGAATTTAAATAAAGTAGACATAATACTGCATTACAGTTTCATTTACTTGTTAGTAAAAATTAAGTGATAGTGAATATCTACAAACGTAACCCCAAATATATTAAATAATACAATTTTGATGTAATGTGGTACAAACTCTGAGCTCTATACTTCTATATATATAAATAAAAATACCATTATTCATAATGATATTTTTACTCATAATGGTATGTTTGCTGCGCATTTTTTAAATATATTATGTGTGATTTTTTTAAATATATTATCATTGGTATATTTTAGTTTGTATAACTCTACTGCGGTTTAATAAAAGACTACTATGAAATACATTTGGGTTGATATTTTTTATGTAAATAAATTTAAAACAGTTTATTTAATAGTACTTCAAATTACAAATAATAAATCAACACGTCAACTTAATGCTGAAATTATATAAACGGATGCAATAGATATAATGTTTGAAAGTGTGAAATGTAATGCATATGTAATGAGAATGAGTTACGACTATTTTAAATATAAAAATGACGGCATACATCATTATGAGAACATATTATAATTACGGCATGTGATTATGGCGGTATATAAATATGATGATATATAATTATGGTGGCAAATAATTAGGCATATATTGTGATGATATGCTTCTTCTCGTTTAGTCCCGTCACCACTTAATTCTGCCCTCTTTATTTATTTGCAGTCATTCAGCTTACATATTTTTAAATACACTAAGTTTAGTTATCATTATATCGCCTCCCTGTTTTATTAAATTTCACATTTGATAATTTACTATACCAAAATCTTCTTAATGGAATTCAATTAAATTCCAATAATAATTAAGTTGAAATACACAAAATGTTAGACAAAATGGTGGCTCAAAGTTAAAATTATACAATATATAATAATAGTATTTAAAATTATTTCCCCAAGTTTTGGTAGCTGTGAATAAACGAATATTTAAACTAATTAAAAATACAAAAGATAGAATACCCAGAGATTATAAAAATAATTTATTAACACGACCGAGTAATGGAAAAGTATGTATATTCATCTGCAGCCTTAGCAGTATTGAACTAAATAACACTAAGAAACTTTGATCCCTGCTATCTATGAATATTTCATTAAAGCTGACTTTGTTTCATATTTACACTCAAGCAATATGAAACCTGACAAAAAGGAATCACAGTAAAACAAAAATGCTGTTTTTTTTTAAAACATATTAAGAAAATTAGGCAAATCTCTCGTTCTGAACTAGATTCTTATGATATTGTTTATATATTCAGATTGACGTAAGTGTTTTAGGACGTGATATTTACTCATAATTAATTTATGGTTAATTTTTATTATTATACATTACACTCCTGTACTTCATTTCTCATTATTTGCCAATGAATTAAGAAGCAAATGTTACCGACCGATGTTATAAGTCCTTTCAGTAAAATGTTTTCGAAGGTTCTTTTTAATCTTCCTTGACGCCCAATTATTTGCCTACTCTAAACATAGCCCTTTTAATCCAAACTATTATACAACATAAAGCTTTCATCATCTAGATTTATTGATAATTGACTCTAAAATTATTCAGCAAAAAAGATATATTGCGCTTATTTTTTTCAAACTATGTTATTCTGGTTTTTCTTTTCATAAGCCTTAAAATTAAAAATACGAGTAATGACAGTTCTGCATTCCCCATTTTCGTAAATTTTCATTATTTCAGTAAATATTATATACACGAATTCGGAAACTGATGATTTGTTATAGGATATTGAAGAAATCTTTAATTTAAGTTGGAAAAATAAGTTTAGTATTCAAAATGTTATTTTGAAACGCTCCTATATTAATTTAGACCATTGATTCCCAAAAAGTGGTCCAGGTGGACCATGTGGGTCCACGGGGCACTCGACGGGGGTCTACGTTGGCGTGAAAAAAGTTTTGGTTTAAGAATATGGTAGAAGTGTAGCAGCAGGGTATCCACCGAAGCCAATCAAATTTTGAGAGTGGTATACGAGAAAAACCGTTTGGGAACCCCTTATTTAGACTATTTTCTTATAGATTACGTAATGCCTTCAAAATTTTTGGATTTAGCTTTTTAAATGATTTAAAAATGAGTTGCAATATGTGAGCTGTATATTTTCAGATACATTCGTCAATGAAAGTTTCATTTAAGTTAATAAAAATCAGTCGCCAAATATATCGCCTCCCTTAACAATTTCATTACCTTCTTCCATTACACACGACTAACTGACGTATAACATTTACCATGTTGCGTTCATTACTGTTATTTACTATATAACCCCTGGTAAAACATTACAAAATGGTTAAAATAAATCGGAATTAAAATGTAATTAATGCGATATTTAGATGTAATTTAAAAATAATGTGGAATCATTATAATATATATGAGGTGAGTAAAGGAGCCAATATAAAGCTAAAAAAACAGTTAAACTAGCAATTCTGTAGAGATGAAGTAGTTATTCACTACAAGTTACGTATCACTGAAATTCAACTGAAGTTAATTTTGCCTTTGAATCTCATGACCGAACAAATATTCCAACGCCGAACTAGTGCAGTGCAGTGAAATTAGTAGAAGCTGCTATCTGGAAAATCATTAAGTCGGTTTTGTGATATATAGTCTTCTTTATAAAATATTGAATAAGACAATCAGAAAAGGAATTTTTATAAAGGCAAGCCCTGCAGCTTTTTTAATTATTTTGGATTTTATCTGAAAGAAGCTTCATACTGCAACCTCAACTTTACTGGGCTCTAAATTTGTAGATTATGGTAATGGTAAGAGACTTAAACGTAAACGTTTGTTATGTAATTTAATAAAAGGTATAGTTATGGAAAAATGGATATACATTCAGGTATTAAATGTATCTCAATTTCGCAATATTTTATTACCCACAAAATGACAAAAATTATACCGATATTTTGACAAACGCGCAATATAATAATAGTATCAAGGATGACAAGATAATTACTGAAAATAAAAATAACTATAAACCATGGTATAAATGGAATTAGAAATGTTGATATGACCGAATGTCATCAAATATATATCTATATACGTATGAGAAAACATTGAGGCCGCCATTTTGTAAGGACCTTCTTACCCTTTCTGTTCTTGTATGAATGAAAAAGAACTTTCCATTATCAGTATTTTCATTAATTACGTCAAAGCTTTTGAGGATGTACACTTAAATGCAATAACATTTTAAACCTTAATCCATGTAAAAACACACTGTAAGCAGTTGGTTAAAGAGACTTTTAGTAAAAAGTAAAAACATCCTTAAACAATAAACATTAATCTGTAAATCGGTACCCTCTTCTCAATAAAAGGGATTCATAAATTATTACAAAGAATGTAAGCTTTAAAGTATTTGAATAAAAATCTTAAAAAGATAAAAAAGTTTTAAGTGCGAATGGCAATCAAGTTTGCAATCAGCTCCGTAAAATATGTTTTTGTTTTAAATAGCAATTAGCTATTAAAAAAAATTTAATTTACCAATAACTGAAACACCTACATAGCACTGCGCCTACGTGGACACTACGCTCTCCATGAGGAATCTGTCAAAACTTGCACTCGCCACAAAAAGCAGACAAGCGCATATGTCAAATTGAATCGGTGATAAGTGTTGAGCATGGGATCACCATAATTGCGGTATGCTGTGCCAGTGGAATTAGTCAATTTATTTCACTGATGTTGATTTTCAAAAGAAAAAGAAATTGTCCAGAATTAGCTAATGGTCTCTGGCCGACAGCGTTGTCGCTATCTCGGATATTGGCTACATGAATTCGGCTTTATTTGTAGAGTGGCTTAAGAATTTCGTTGCCATTGTAAAGCCAATATAAGACAAAGAGGTGTTGCTTCTATTAGAAATACACACATATACACAAGAAACCTTGAAGCGCTAATACTGGGGAGAGAAAATGGGGTAATTATAGTTCAACTTCTTGAGCACACCACACGTCGCTTGCAACGTTCGCTTGGAAGCGTCATTCTTCAAGCCATTAAGAATTGTTTATATACAAGGAGTAAAGATATGGCTTTAGACAAACCCCGGAAGGCAAGTTACTCAATATCAATATCAAGAACAGTTGGTCCAGCCCTCTACACTTGACAATGAAAAAATCAGGCGATTGGAGGCCTTGTGGAGACAACCGAGCATTGAACCCTGTCACCATCCCTGACAGATACCGTTTACCATTTTTGACTGATTGCAGCTATATTCGACATGGTGCAACTATATTTTCATCTATTGATCTGATCAGGGCATAACAACAAATTCCGGTTCGGAAAGAAGACATTCCAAAAAGGCAATCATCACCCCCTTTGAACTGTATGAGATTCCATTTATGACGTTTGAATTACGCAATGCAGCACAGATGTTCCAACGTTTCATGCGTCATTTCAGCATCCTTCAAGGCTTGGATTTTATATTCTGTTATTTAGGTGACATTCTATCAACGCAACAAAAATATAGTGCTTACGACCGAGAGCTATTAGACATTTACATGGCCGTGAAACACTTCAAATACATCTCTATATACAAGGACCACAAGCCAATAACTTTTACTTTCCAACAGAACTTGGAGAAAGCTTCCCCCAGGCAGTCTAGATAATTGTCATACATCGGACAATTTACAACGAACATTCTACACATGGACGGAAAGGACAACACTGTTGCAGACACACTGTCACGTTTAGATCTTGAAACCATTGAAATGGCATCTGCAATAGATTTTAAAACATTAGCAAGTCGCCAAGAAGACGAAGATCTTGAAACATGCGAGAACAACCCTAACCTGAAAATAATTCGAATACCTATACCAGACAGTGTTTTAACAATATACTTCGTCACTTCAACTGATTACAATAGGCCATACATACCTAAAGAATTCCGAAAGAAATTATTTTTATCTGTTCACAATTTATCACACCCTGGAATAAGATCCACAGTAAAACTAATGACCAGACGTTTTATTTGGCCCAATATTAACAAAGACTACCAGCTATGAACTAGATCATGCCTAATTTCTCAACAATCTAAAGTTCAAAGACATACATGATCACCTCAAAGCGATTTCAAAGTTCCACTGGAACGTCTTCAACATGTCCACATTGATATCGTTGGACCATTACCTTCATGTCAAGGATTCATATATTTATTAATGATGATTGATCATTTTTCAAGATGGGTTGGAGCAATATTTATGGGCGACCAATCTAAAGAAACTGTTGCAAAAGGCATGATTTCAACCTGGATAAGTCGTTTCGGAACACTTCATCGTATTACTTCCGATCAAGGTCGATAATTTGAAAGTGAACTTTTCCTATCATTGAGCAAGTATTTTGGCTTTCGGACATCTAAACAAAGACAATATAGAACTATCAAGACTAGTTTGAGGTGTCATTTCCAAAAAAGCGATAATTGGGTTGATGTCTTACCATTTGTTCTTATAGGAATACGCTCGGTGGTCAAGGAGGATATTGGACACTCTTCTGCTGAGCTTCTCTATGGCAGCCCCCTCTGTTTACCCGGAGAATTTGTGACCAAGGTACCTGAATTATCATATTCAGATTTCTTTCAGAGGCTGCAAAGAATTATACGCAGCATGAAACCTTCTGCAACGAACACTCATGGCAAAAAACCCATTTTCGTTTCAAAATAACTTTCAAATTGCTCGCATGTTTTTGTGTATAATAATGCAGCCACTTCATCTTTGCAACCAGTTTACCTTGGTCCTTATGCTGTTAAACACCGGGCATTAAAATACTTTGATGTAGACATCAAGGATACTGTCAAAAGGATTTCAATTGACAGACTGAAACCACGTTTCCTTCTAAATGATCCCTCCGAAAAGTCACTGGAAACTTCCATACCCAAAATGAAAAAAGCGCTACTACCTTGTGCATTCCGCCTAAAGGTATTTTGATCACTGACCATTCCACCACTACACGCAGGGGAAGAACTGTTCGTTTCCCTTCACATCTAAAAGACTATGTATCCTAATCGTGTTGACTGGAAAGGGTGCGTGTAATGTGACAGTACTGGCAACAAGAATAAATGTTAAAAAAGAATAACTTGTCGACATTTAAAAAAAGAAAATAATAAAAAAGTTCATCTGTCAGAATAATTCAAAACTTACACTTATCTAAGTAATTAAGATATACAAAATAATATTAGTTAGGATTCAGAGTAGTGTGTTGATTTATAGAAAACTAGACAACACACTTCACCAGCATAAGATAAAATGTATATAATGATAAAGGGTTTTATGAAATAAATATAGTACTCTGACTCTGAATACACGTTGTAAAAAATGGAAAATATCACAGTAACATCTGCGCCGCAAATTTTAAAGTAAAGCTACGCCGCAGCTGCACCTTTTCAATTCATTTGTATCGGATGCAAATTTTTTTCTACTTATAAGCTGATGGCATTAATTTCCTATGACCATTTTTTTGTTAATTACATAGTATAAACCATTTTTTCTTACGATTCAGTTTGTTTCTTCAATACTATATACGACATTGAAAATCGTGGCCATTTAATTGAACTCTGTAATATAACTATATTCAAGAGTTAAACAACGAAAACTAAAAATGCATCAAAATATTGCCCGATGCTAACAAATAAATAAAATTCCTTCTTTTTAAAAAAATACCTTATTCATATAAGGTATTAGGATCGAAATCTGAACAATCGGACATTATATAAGACTAGCGTGACCCGTGCGAAGTCTTCGCATTATATCAATTTGCGTGGTAGATTATAAATATTTACACATGAGAAAACGAACTCACAGCTGTCATATTAGTTACAACAGAGTGTTTAGAGTCAATTTAATAAATCAAAATTGATTGCAGGTATTCAATTCATTTCTAATTTTGCACACTGCTTATTACGTTTTTATTCCATTGTGCAGCTCAGATGACAGATCAAACAAATATTTTACTAAAATTGACATATAGAGGCGCAAGTATCAAAAGCATTGAGCTAAAGCGCCACTTTATTTATACGTGAGTGGATTTGAAATTAAACAAAAATTTTACCGACCGTCAATCATATCGACGTTGAGCCGTTAGATGGCAGCATTGCTGTTTTGTGTATATAATTTTAATAATTAATTAATTTGCAAAAACAATAGCAACAATAAATTTTTTTGTTGTGGATGCCGGTAGAGCAAGCAATTATCTATAAAATGATATATAATTTATGTGGATTAGTTGTGAGGTTTTTTCTAAAAAGGGAGAGTAACATCTTAACCTTAGCATATTAATATATATGATGATGATGATGATGATGATATATATTTTGTTTAAATAAACAAAAATCGACCCTCCGCGATAATTTTATCTCGCTTGTGACTGGTTAGGTTAGAATAAGTCAAATCTATCTTATTAGTGTTTTTCAAAAAAAAATTTAAAAATCCTTTAAAATATACAGTAATTAAAAAATTTAGTAAACATTTCTATAAAACTTATTAAATATGGAGCACTTGGTGACCATATCATGTCTATGTTTAGTCGTATAGTAATACAGGTTTTCTCAGGATATTGATGTCTTTTTTTTAATTTTCATATTTAATTTAAAAAAAAAATTAATTTTAACATACAAGCCACAATTTATGAGAGCGAATTTTAAAATGTTTAGTAAATTTCATTACGTCGAATTCAAAATAACACTTACATTACAAAATAGTGTGCAAATAAAATAAATTAGTGAAAGGTTACGACCCATTTCGGAAATGGCTGCGAACGTTTAACGAACGAACGTATTAACATAATTAACAATTTGGTTAAAAGTTTTAAGGCTCAATTCTTTCTGCAAGAAATTCTTAAGCATTACGAGGCTTAGGGACGAGTACTAAAACACCATTGTCCATAAACATTTGTCCATATTCAACTTCTTTATTAGAGTAATTGAATGGATTAACAGGAATATTATTTTTCTATATTTTGTGTGATGTATATGAATTTATCTTACTTGATACAAATTGTGTGAATTTAAGAAGCTTGTTTTCCCAAAAGTTAAATGTAGTTGAATACAGATTACAGTTTCCAAAGTGATAATATTTATAGAACTTTATCAAATTTAACAAGGAATGGTAAAAGAAGTTAAATAAATAAACTGGTTTGAATTATATGCCTTCATTTTGAAGACTACACTCTGATTTGCATAAAAAAATCATGCACATCTCTAACATGATTTATACTATCTTTACATTTGCGCAAAATTGCATTTCAATTTACAGTTTTTATCTTTTATGACATTCCAAATATTCATCTTTAAATGTCAGATCACAGAACAGACCCATATTTTAACATTGCCAATTGAAAAAAATTGTGCAATATATCTTCAGATGTCAATTGATTTTAACGCAACTTTTCCCAGTCGCTTAAGCTAACTAAATAAATTTGTTAACTCCCCACTAAATAGAATTAAGTAGAATTACAAATAATAGCAAAACCTCGGCTCAGTTAAACTTAACGGGCCAGTCAACGCAACCTTGACTGATATTTGTCTCTAGTGCGTAATTGGAGAGAAGAAACACGACTAAAGTAACACGATAGTTTGGTCTGTTGTGGAGTTGACAACAGTAGGACAATATTTATACCAAAATTAAATAGTAATTACATTCGTAATTGTTGCTAGTCTTTGATTAGTTGTTAACAATAGCAATGTGTATAAGTGAGGCTATAATGGTTGGTCATTAGTTATTGCAATGCTAGCATTTTGCTTGCGGCTCAGTTTGCATAAATATTTCTGTTAAACCGATCATTAATGAAAGAGGTCAATTGCTAACTAAATTTTAATAGTCACTAAGTTTTATATTTTCCATATTTTTCTATTTTGCAGCTTTCGAATTAAACAATGCTAGGAACCCTGTTTGAACTTATTATAGTGAGAAATAGCCAGTGTCATAGGAATAAATAAAAGTGAAAATCATATATTTACTTCTAGAATCATTATTTTGTTCCTAATATTCTTAGATACTATAATGTCTATAACATTAGACAGAAAAACAAAAAGTTCAAAGCTATCGATATTTTTTCTTGTAATTTGTTCATAAATTTTCGAATTCTTTTTTTCCTCAACATATTTAATGCGGAGGATGTTTTACTGTTAATATTTTATCACACACATATACACACATATAGCTCAGAATTAAATGATTCCGGTATATTCCATAATTTTTAAAATACCTGAAATAATTTTAAAGACAGGCTACCTAGAAACAGACAATTATAAATTTTGTGAGAGTAACATCTAATCCCATTACAGTGTTATATTTCTTTTAATAAAAATAGCACATTTTTACCAATCAGGCGTCCTCGCCTAGATATCGCCTGGTACATAATCAAGTTAGCCATAACAGAAATACACCAAGGGAATAAACACATTATGTAGTCAAAATACATTTGGCCCAAACTACATTTTTTATTTTAAAAAGTTTATAGGATAAAATTTTAACTTTTAACCTTACCACAAATCTATTGTAATTCCGTGTAGTATACATTCCATTTTGTATAGCTAAAAGCAAGTATCTTGAATTAAAAATTACTTTTCGGACTTAATACGACTTAATTTTTTGACCATTCTAATTAAAAGTACAATTTACCTGATAACATAAAATGATTATGTGATTTTAATAATTATAACGTTTAATATGAGACTAGAATACAAACGATATTTCATATTTGAAATAGGTAAAATTTATATTTTGTGGATAATTCAAGGAATAAGTTATTTAAATATGTCGCTAACAATATTTAGAGATAAAGTCAATGAAGGTGTTGAAGAATGAATGAAAAACAAGCATATAGAAATCATTAAAGAATTCCGAAGAATCAATTTTGGATTTGGAGAAACCTAAATAGCATATTCCACTAATTTTTTTTAAATATATTTGATATAGAGACATACCTCTCTTATATTTTTACACACACATTTTTTTTAATTATATTTTATTCGTCCATTTTCAGCTATATATTTTTGATTATAGTTCTAAATAATTTTTACCATGAGTATTCCAATACAGGTAAATGTCATTACTCACCAATATTAATTCATTCGGAACAACGTTAATTGTTATTAACCTACACCATAAAGATTTATAGAAATAAAGATAAACGATTTGTAAACTAAACTTAATTTTCAGTATTTACTGGAGATAGAATGCAATTTTTAATATACCGTACGCAACGAAAGAATTGAAACATTGTGATGGCAACATTGTTTTCCGTTCGTCTGCCCGTCTTGGGTGTATTATATTAGATTATTATTATATTAGAGGCTTCAAACTTCCAGACGAAATAAGGTAGGATCTTACCATCCCCATATAGTACAAGGTTTCGTAACCCGAAACACAAAAATGCAATTGGTACGAGGGTGTTATGATGTGTATAGGGGATATGACAATATCTTATTAATATTCTAATAACAATAATTATTATTAGATTATTACAATACTGGAGACTAGAAAAAAATTTTCAATTCTAATAACAGTAACCGTTATTAGACTAGTAAAACACTGACGACTAGAAAAACAATTAATTATGTGACATAGCTTTTGAATATGTGATGTTTATTAAAAAAACATCTGGGCTTAAAATAAAATTATCTTTTTGGCTACAAATCTTTTAAACTATTATGGTGGGGCGACTACTTCGGGATATTCTGTCCTCCATAATCCTTTTTATTGCACCTAATAAACAGCAAAACTAATAGAAACAATACTTAATGTAAAAAAAATATATGTTTATTCGATCTATACAGATATTAGGTGTAGTAGGGTTTTCTCACTTCTTTACAAATAAAGTTTACCGAGAGAGTTTTACCATATGCAGCAGGTACGTGTTGTAAATTTTAATAATTTAAAGAATAAAATTCTTAACAGAGTGCCAAAAGAAATCCTCTGCATATGCACATGAATTATCGTTGAGGACACTTCTTTAAATAGAGTCCAAACGTGTTTTTTTTTTGTTGAAATTATCTACGATATTTTGTTGCATCATACTAAATAGTATTATGCGACAAAATATGGTAAGTTTGGACATGTACAATACTACTCAATTGAAATCCGACTTGTTTAAAAGCATTATGTGCAATAAATGGTTACTAGACGCTTGTATTCTTTATCCTAACTATTATTTCAGACCTGGTGGAATGAGAGCTTAAGCTTCTAAAACTACTAATTAGTCATTTCGAGCTATTTATTAATTTTCAGTGGAGTGACTCACCATCCCTAGACAAAGTTTATTTTTTATCATACTAAATGAGACAATCGGAATAAGTTATTCAGATTTTTACCGAATTTATTAACAAAAGTTATTGACCTCTTTGAAAAAATAGTTTAATTATTATTTACTGCCAAAATAAGGAGGAAAAAAACTTGAAAGGTGTCAAGGGACACCCGGATGGAACGAAGTTCCTTTCGATTAATTAGTGAAAGAATTGTAATAAAATTTAATTTTTTTTAAGTTATAATAATAATTATTGTTATTATTTTTTATTATTTATTATGTACAAAAAACCTGTATACACTCAACAAAAATAATCGTCGCGACACCACACTGTTCAATGCGAAACAGAAAGACGAAACGAAAATAACTGACTCGCTTTCTATGAGAGAGAGAGAGAGACAGACAGAGAAACACGCGCACGCCGCACGGCTTGCAGCGCGCCCGCTAGCAACTATAGCAAAAATTGTCGTTACAACTTTTGGTCTTAATTTTTTACGTCTAGCCCCCTTTCGCAACGCGCGATAAGGAACTTCGTTCCAATTACATATAAATGTCTTACTTCCTGAACACCATTTTGACACTGAGACATCTATCCGAACCTTAAGGCGTTTACCCCATTTTACACTGCTTATTTTAAAGCAAAATCGTACAAATATTAACATTATTTTCTTCATGTATGTAACTTAATGTTGAGATTAAGTATCAAAATTGCCTACATTTAGAATTTTTTTTTCATTGTCTGTGCAATTTAGCTGCCATAAACTAATTTCCAAACGTGGAGCATCTATCCCGACTTTACCCTAAGCTCAGTGAAAAGTATCGTTCATCAATACATGTGCATATTCATTACATTTTGAACATTCACGGTAACTTATATACTACCTCGTTACAGCAATAATTTCATCCCACGTTTTTAATATTTTATACATCCTATCCGCGGATGACAAAGAGGAGATTGCTGCTGTCACTCTTTTGGATAGTCCAAATAAAAAGAAAGTCTTGCGCTTTTGATTATCTAAATTAGCCAAATTTAATGGTTAATAATTACAATACTACGGCTTATTGGAATACTTGTGTGAATGGTTCAAAAGCTATGTTAAGTGACGGTGTCAGTATGTCGAAGTATTCTATGGTAATCAAAGTTCAACCTCCAAAGTCCATATTATTTTTAGAGATGTACCGCAAGTGTCAATCCTAGGGCCGCTACTTTTAATTTCGTTATATTTTGAGAAATTTGAAACACGGTAAAGCCCATTTTTAAGCTGATGATACGCAGGTGTACAAATCTTTAGGTCTGGGAGATAAAGATAGATTGACCGATAAGATTGATGAAGACCTGATAAAAATCTGGAATAAGTCGTGTAAACATGTCCTATTATTAAATCCTTCCAGATCCTATTTTCTAATCACGGTAAGTAGCAAGATCAGAAAGACTGAAGCTTGCCATAAACAGACAGTCTCTCCTTATTCTGAAACACACTAAGAAATTAGGCATCATGATAGACCCACTGCTGAGATTTCATGAACAAGTGTCCGTTAAATGCTTTATACGTCTCAAAATACTGTACAGATACCGCCCTTATCTTTCTGTTCCAGTTAGGAAATTTTAATCAAGAGCCTCATTCTCCCTATACTCGATTACGGTGACATCGTATATGGGCCGCGTTTATTCTCAAAAATAGTCAACTTAATACAAAGTGTACAAAATGTATGCGCTCATTTTTCTTTCAACATCTCACGACGATGCTATGTATTACCCTTTTTAAATTAGCACAGAATGCTCTGAATTTATAATCGTCCTAATTATCACATACTCTGTTTTTTTTTTGTTTAGACTTTTCACTACAAAGGAGCCAAAATATCTTTATGACCCACAGACGTTGCGTTTGTTGATCAGGTTGCCTAAAAGGCATTAAATTTGATAACGTCGTATTAAGTTTCAAGTGATGTTAAAAACAAGCTTAATACTTTTGTAGTAACAGGCCATAATTTTTTTTTGTAAATAGTTCGTTACAGCACATCCAAGCAGGTATGAATCTATCGTTTATTCCGACTGCTCTATTGCCTCGCTATCGGTTTGCAGTTGCTCCTAAACTCATGGGCTGTTTACATGTGAATTTTAATACTTATATAGTTGCAAACTATGGCACGCTTAGCTCCTGCTATGTACACACATTCAATATTATTAAATTTTTATTTATGCAAAACCCTAATTTTAAATAATTTTGTATATTTAATAATAAATAATTAAAATTCACATTATTTATATTTTCAAAAATTTAAGACAAGCAAAGGTAAAAGTCGCAAAAGTCTATAAAAAGTTTACCATAATTGTTTAGATTATTCATATATAATTTCATTTAAGTATAAATAAAAAACAACTTTAACCATCTTTTTTTTCCTTGATATTTAAGCATTGAAGGTCGGTGTAACGCTAAAAGAGTATTTAACGTTTGGGAAAATTAATTAATATGTCAAGAAGAGTGAATTGTAAATGTAATTATAATATTGACAAATTTTGTCTGAATAACTGGGACGAACGTTTACCAAAATAAGTACAATCTAAAAGTTTTATAAAAACTGAAATTAATGTGGATCAAGTGTCTTTATGTTTTGAATCGATTATTATATAAAAATAATGATTATCTAAAAAATTCAACAAATAACTTCGTACAAGTGTAAAAGAAAATAAATAATTAGACAAAAAAAAATAATTAAAAATAGATAAATTGAAAATTTAATCAGGATTGATTGAATTTTCGATTATCAAATTAGAATACCTGCTATTAATTATAGTTTTTATAGAATAAGAATCCATTAGGTATTTTTCATTACTGAAAAATAAAATAATTTATTATCCCCTAGTTTTCCTAGAATTTTTGCGTAATTCTCTATATATTTGGGATATTTTAAAGTTTTCTAAAATTTGTATTTTGGTTTTTTATATTTTCTTAAAACCGAATGGAAATAGAACAAAAAATATTAGATTTTTGGAACCAATAGATTATCTATTTTAATTTAATATTAATTTATTAAAGCCGATTTGAGCCAATGAGCAGTTTTACCTAATTACTATGTATTTTAACGCCGTAATATTTACGACCGGCGAAACAAATTTTAATCCGAAATTTTGTAAATTTAAGACAAAGACGAGAAGAAAGAAGCTATACGCGTGTAGTGAAAATATAGCTATTACATTAACAGTACATGTTGATAGGTGAAATTGCGTTTATGTAATTATTTTGTCGATGCGTTGTTCCCTTTATTTAGTAGTTACTCAGGATTTAGTAACTTCAACCAATTAATTTTATTTATGAAAAATTCCCGTAATCCCTACATTTTTGATAGAAAAGTTTTATTTTAATGAAAGTTTGATGGTAAGTGGTTTCTACTAAAAGCGCATTTCTGGTACTAAAAGGAATGTGCAAAAGTAGAAATTGACAATATTTTGAAAGAACCCATCACTGATGATGAAAAATACATTCCTTTTAAGAAGATAAATTGTAAACAATGATGGTCCAATCATGATAAACCAGCACAAATAACATCGAAAACGGAATTTTGTGGATTTTACAAAAGTTTCCAACAGAAATGTTTACAATTAATGAAACTGAAGGAAACAATCAAAGAAAAATGGCTGAAATTGATAAATTGTAAAGAATTGCTTTCCACTATTCCGCACATTTTTGATAGAAAATTATTGAAGTTTGGTTTCGAAGTGATATTGCATTCACTATATGCCTTGATATTGCTATATCACATTACTATTTATTTCAAAATTTGCATAACTGTTTGAACGATGAACCTTTCACTTATAATGACCTGAAATTGAACTTGGATCAGCTTTTGTCAATACGGACCAGAAAGTCTATTAGTGATCTAGAAATTCTATTAGTGATTCTATGATGAATTATGAGTTTTCCCGAATTATAACAAAAAGTCATGAAGGAAAATGAAAAATACATAATTTTTTGATTTTATTCTTTATCTATCACACATTTTTTTCTATTTCATAAAAAAAGAACAAAATCGTTTTCTTGGGCACCATATATTTTAATGACTTATTCAAATTTTTGTGAATATTTATGATTATATTAATCCAAAAAAGTGACAAACCTTGATAGTCAATTTCCTTTGTTTCTAACTGGACTATATTAAATGAAATTCATCATGTTTTTATCCAGAACATTTATAATTAAATTAGCAGTCTGACTGAATCACACCCAACACAATCTTCTTCAAATTTAAATTTAAATTTTTCTGTTATACGAGGTTAACATAATACGTCGAAATGAATATGTAAAATTGAACTTAAAATGAATTTAGCAAACAGAAGATATTACATGTGTTTTTTTACATTAGCGTTATGTTATTTTTTGCCATATCGTGTTTTTAAAATGAAATATGTTCTATAGAATATATTTGGCATTAATTTTGTAGATATTCATAATCACGCTCTTCATTCATAACTAAATGATAAAGTGATGATATTCACTTAATTTAAATGATTAATAACGATCTAGATTTCGTTGTATGACCACATCTACAGGTGGAAAATTTGAAAGATTAACTCGTAGCAACGTTCATATATAAACAAAACAATGACAGAAGTGGAGTTTGATTGAGTTTTCCTAATTTTTACGTTAAAAGTTTATATTGGATTTTCGAAAGTTATACAATCTACAAGTATTTAAGTGTGGGTAATAAATTAAATGGAAGTTGTTTTTAGCAATATATTTACGCAATGATACGAGCATCTAATGGTTGGAACAAGATTATAAAACGAATTAAATGTATCTCCCATTTTTTTTCTTTGATGATATGTCTCGCTAGATGTGACCGGACTGTACAATTGAAGTGAAATGAAGTATCAATATTGCCTAACTAAAGTATGTTTAGAAGATATCGGGTGTGGGTAATGATATCGCATTGAATTGTATATTAACTTTGGTGCCTTTTATATGTCTGTTTATTTCTTATGTTTCTGGGATGTTCAGTTTATTGCCTTTTGTATTTATTTGTAATATATATGGAGCATTATCGGTATTACGGTGATGATTTTTAACAAATGAGTATATTACAAAGTTGTTCGTAAATAACATCTGACACTTGAACTTATAAACGAGGTAGGTATAGCAGGTAGTTTCAAATTTCAACAATAAAATATATTATTTCGAATTATAAGTACTTTTAATTTTAATTCAATTTAGCACTAATCGATGGACAATATTTTTGGGTAACCTGTCTTTTGCTAACACAAATAGATTCGACGGTTTTCCTACACGTGAACATGCAACATATAGTTGCCCATGAGAAAAACATGGATTTTCCAAATCTAAACCACAAATGGACATTGTTTGGCCTTGAGACTTATTTATGGTAATGGCAAAAGCTAAACGAACTGGAAACTGTAGCCTTCTGAAGGGTATCATAGAATCTGAGGGTATCATTGGAATACGTGGCAACAGGACCACTTCTCCTTTAAACTTTCCAGTTAAAATGGTTGCTTCAAGAATATTTCCGGTGATATTTTTGATAACCAAACGCGTACCGTTGCATAATCGAGGTGGATTCAAATTACGCAGAAGAATGATAGGTGAACCAATCTTTAATCGAAGATTATGTGGTCGCATTCCAGGTATATCCAGTGAATTCAAAAATTCACTTGGAAAATTTACACTGTCATTTTCATCAACAACGGTATCGATTGATTTAAAAGACATAAGATCGCCTGGTAACAACTGTTGTATCTTGAAGTTAATTTCGTGAACATCAACATTTTTGGCTGCCAAAATAGCCCGATCACTGAGCCAGTTATGATTTAAATAATTACTCTGTATATCCGGGAAAATACTCTGAATCAATTAATGTTTTCCTTGAAGAACAGTGCAGAAATTATCAGGCAGTTTAATGCATTGTGTATTTGGTTGCAGTTCTATTTTACCGTTCCCAATATCTAGTAATTGTTCGGAAAATATTTGTGCTGATGGATCGTTTTGCAATTGTACGCGCATGTTTATGGTCAATCGAAGTGTTTCAACACTTCGCCATAAGAATGATTGTTTCAAACATGCATTGATCTCATCCGCGAACGTAGAGCGAGGTATAACCGGTAAGGTCTGTCGGAAATCACCAGACAATAGCAAGATAGCACCACCGAAAAGTTTATCGTTGCCTTTTAAATCTTGCATAGTTCTATGCAATGCTTCGAGTGAATATTTGTGTGCCATTGTGCACTCATCCCAAACTATGATTGAACTCTTTCGCAACACTGTAGCTATTCCACTATTCCTTTTTTATATTACATAATGCGTTTGGCTTATTATGAATGTCCAATAGCAGCTTAAATGTTGAATGAGCCGTTCGCCCACCATCTAGCAAAGTAGCCGCAATGCCAGACGATGCGACTGCCAATGCGATTTTATGTTGTAATCGTATTTTAGCAAGAATCAACGATATTAGAAAAGTCTTACCGGTTCCACCTGGTGCGTCCATGAAAAAAACCACCTTGTTCAGCAGCAACAGCCACCATAATCCGATCATAAATAATTTTTTGTTCTGCTGTCAGTAGTGGCTCACTGTTCACGATAATTGTTGCTAAATTACGATGATCATATTGTTTTTCACGTTGTAAATCGGTATTGACAATCGGTGGCTGGGCGATCAGGTGATGGCATACCATAATGAGATAGTGGAAAATTGGAAATCAAAACACATAAATCTTCGATCAACAATAACGCTTCATTATACATTTCTGGCGTGTAATCTATATTTTGGCATTGATCTGTTCGTGTAATTCGATGCAATATGTTTTCTGTCATACAATTTTTATATTTTTCCCACAAAGTGTGTGCTTGTGATGGATAACATGTAGTCAAAATAACGGCAAATAGCTGACGAATGTTATTGGCCGTTGATGTCAACGCAGCATCAGCAAGCGTTAAGTCCCAATGGTTATCGTCTTCTAGCAATTGCAGTTCACGACATGCATCTTGGTATGTATTAAATACTCGACCGTTGACTGCTCGCAGAAATTCAAAAGACGTAGGTCCAGGAACATTCACCAGTAACAAACGTAAATAGAAGCACTCACGTTGCTTTGGATGCACCGTGTAAAGTCGCCCCAATGTCTTAGCTTTGAATATTCCTGTAACGGAAGGATGTGGGTTTCCTTGTTTTCGTGGCTCCCATTTTTTACCAGATTTGTTCCATGTGAAATAGCGTGGAACATCAGTATATATCAATGTCTTTGCGAATTGGCCAAAAATATCAGATCTTTGACACAATGTAAAAAACTCAGTCAGTGTTGTTTTTGGAGCCTCAAGCGCTCTTTGGAGAACATTTTCTTCAGTGAAGTATACACGTTGACCGTTTTCAAGATGTATTGCTAAATGCTGGACAGCAGGGTCTCTTTCGTGTATGGAAAAGCTAAGAATATGCCAAATAGCTTCGTTGCTGCTTATGTATCTTCCCATTTGGTATCGTGTAATTTCGTCCTTTTCATTTACATTTTGTACCCCAAATATGGCCAAATCACTGCCTTTGTTTACATATTTACAAATGTACTTAATTGATTTTAAAGAACTGCAAAGCTCGACATTAATATGAGCCTCATAAGTTTTTGAAAGTAATGGTGAGTATGGTACGACCCACCGATTATCAAATTCTACTTGATTTATAGAATCCGACAGTCGCATCGTAAATGTGTGGCCACCATTCTAAGTGTTTCTGCGCCGATACATTGGATAACCGTCAATATCCGTGATAGTATCATTCGTATGCGGCTCTGGGAAATTTTTCTTACATTTTCCATTTTCCATTAACATTCATTACATCGTACATTCAGTAAGGAAAGTAAATAGTTAATAGTGAAATTTACCTGTATTTGGATCGTACTGTTTGATGTTAAGGTGATATTCATCTTGCCCCTGCCAAAATATTAATGGATATTGAAGTGCGTCATATGAACGGTGAAGATCCGAAATCGTACTAACAGTGTTGTCTCGCCGTGTAATTTTTATAGCTCTTTTGTCAACAGGATCACCAACCACAATAACAGCAACCTCATCAAGAGTTGGAGCGTTGAATCTGCCAGCATGTTCACCTAATGGGACTTTGTCGGCTTTTATGACGATTTAATAGTTGTTATTTTGCAATCGTGGTGAAACTCTTTTAATCAATTGAATCAGTTGATTCTGATTTTCTAAAAAAATTTCCAGCAATATCACAATTGCTCTTTCATCTGCTTGTTCAATAAAATTATACTGGCACCGAGTTGTTACGCGCTCTTCATAATTGCCCATAAAATAAATTTGAAGAACTTTCGGATCCTGATCAGGCATTGGCATCAATGAACCAATTTTATGGTACACTTGACCTTGTATTTTGAATGTAGTTTCAAAATTACGTCCATCCATGCGAGATCGCAAATTTTAGTTGCACCAAATGACGTCATTTGGAAGCAAGAATTAAATTTGCGTATCTTACGCAAAAATAATTTTGAATCATCTGAATCGCCAGCAAGAAGGGATAATAAAGGTTCTGGCGGAGTAGGTAGAGGTGACAGGACAACTTTACCTGATGCGCAGCACATGCCGGGTGTTTCATTCTGAAATTTCAATGCCTGGCAATATTGACATACTTTATCCATTGCATCGATAGCAATTTTGGAATGCGTAGAGTAGTCAATATCTGGTGCATATTCAAAAGCAAGACGAACTAATGATGCACGTGTTAATGAGCGGCTGGTTCGCTGCCTTTGTCGTTCTTGTACTCGCACTGCAGCTATGTTTTGTTGTCGTGCCACTCTTGTTCTCATAATATTCAGCCGCTAACGTTCCTCGCGCTGTTCTTGAGATTCTTGTGCTCGGCCCTCTACTGTTCTGATGCTTTGGTCTGCATTTCTTGTTGCGATTTGTTCTGCCGACTGAAGAGCTCTTTCAACACGTTTGCATCGTGCCTCTCTGCTCCGTGCGTTGTTGAGGTTAGATTTTTTCGGTGGCATTTGACTGAAAATAATAATTCAAACATTGAAATATTGAAAAAAAATCGAAAACATGCTGTTAAAGATAACCAGATTCATTTAGATCCTGGAGCCTTCGTAATTTGATGCATAGCAATTTTAATAAAATAACTATGTAATAATACTTACATGTTTATGTTTCAATTAACGAATTTAGAACAATGAAGCACTAATAATTGAAAAGCAAAAATTATTTCACTGTATTGTCCTCAGCATAATATGAATTTAATTTACACTTCAGTCTGAGTAAAACATGGTCAGGTATGCAAACACCAAAAGTTAAAAAAGTAAAAATATTAAATTTCACTGTATTACGTTTACTACAATATAAATTTGTCGTATACTTTAACGTCAGCAACACGTGGCGGTTATGTTATTAAATTGTAGCTAATATGTAGCAAACGTCTGTACTTTTAACACAGTACCATCTATTGAATACTTACTCAATCCAGACAATAGATATCGACATCTGTTGGAATCGTTTGGAGCTAATAAATAATCGTGGCTATCGGATAGTAAACAAATAATTTGCAATAAAATAATATTGCGACTATAAATTGAGATGTAAGCTATCCTATCTTTCAAGTTGGATCAATCTGCACACGGTGTGCAAAATTTGGTTAAAATCGGTTAAGTAGTTTAGGAGTCCATCGCGGACAAACACTGTGACACGTAATTTATATATATTAAGATATATATATATATATGTATATATATATATATATATATATATATATGTATATGTATGTATATATAACTAATCGCAAAGCAACGTCCAAGTAAAAAAAAATGTGGTGGTTTGTAGTAATATTATCCAGTCAATAAAACAGGAAGAAATTAATATTTTCTGATGTAATTTTACATTCTTTGAATGTTATAATGGAAGTATCTACAACACTGAATATTAATCTAGTCTACTAGTCTACTAAGGCTCATTAGTAGGACTTTTTCCTTTAATTAAATATTCAAGTTCTAAAATGTTTCTAAAAAAAGAGTTCTTTCTCTTTTAAAATTAATTTCCTGCTTAAGACCCACTCATATGTAACTAACCATAGCTCGGTTTTAATATATAGTTATTTTTCACCAATCTAAAAAACAACTCTCTAAAGATGAAGAGATTTTCATAACTTATCGCATAAATGTTTTTCATGTGAAAAGGTCTTTTGTTGGTGTATCCAAATTAATAAGAGTTTCGATCGAAATTTCGGCAAAAACAGGCGTAGGACCATTGGTGTTACGCCTGTTTTTGCCGAAATCCGCTCCGCTTTGGTATCATTTTAAAGAGAGAGATAAAAGTTTAAGCCAAACTGCTCCAAAATTCATAGGAGCTGGATGTCGCGAAATGCGCACACGCAAATGAACCCTTGGTTTTTGACTTTACGGATTCGATACGCGTTTTTAAAAACAGCCGTATCTCAGAAACCAATTAATTGATCCTGGTAAAACAAACGGTGTTTTAAAAACAATTTCTCAAATATTTAAACAGATACAAGACTGTAAGTTTGAAAAAGTTTCGAAATTTCCCGATTATCTTGAAATGTTGCGACACAGAAGAGCAAAGTACAAACAAAATTATAAAAATCGAGTACGAATATCTAGTTTCAAATTGTAAAGATAATGACACTAAAATGCTGGTCTGAATTCAAATATTCGTTCCTAAAAACGTAACGAACACTAGGTTCGACACTGCATTTTCCTTATACTCGATTTTTTGCAAACCAATGATTAATGAAAATAAAAAAAGATCCCAAAAATCAATAAACAAACGAAAACTTCTTGTTCAAACAAAGGAACTCTAACGAATGTTTGTCATAATCAGAATATTTACTGAAACATAGGGGAGGAAAGACGACCCGAGAAGACTGTAAGGAAATATTTACCATTTGATGTTGCTGACTAACGAACCAAAAATTTTCAGTGAATGGAAGTCAGAACAAGCTACGAGTACGGCACGCTCCACAGCACGTAAACCTGTACGTTACACTTTAGTTTCTGTTAAACTTAAAGCATAAATTATTTAAATTTTGTCGGGCCCTGGGATCCTCGTACAATAAGACTAACGAATTTTCTACAGTATTTTCACAATAATGTAATATAGCTAGTTAATCCACGCATGTAATAGAACTGCTGAATTGTACTGTCTGTAAATTGAAGATATTTAAAAAATAATATCCTAGGGCACGTAAAAAAGTAATAGAACACAGAAACATTATTTTCCGAATTCTTGTCTGTTTATCTGTTGGAATGTTTTTTTTCTATTTGTGTGTTTTTTAAACTACGATCGAGTAAAAACTATTAAATCCAATGGAGTGGAATTTTTGGAAAAATATGGAGGTTGACTTGAAACAACGTTTAGTTTTCTTAATTGGAATCAGATCACACAATTAGAAGATACGACAATTTAATATTATAACTAAATACGCCTTGTGATCAGATAGATTCTGTAAGTTATTAAGCAAGGAAAATAAAAATAGTTATATTTAATTCCTCGAGAACCATCGGATCACAATCGAGATAAAAAATCCTCTCATATGTTATTCTTGGTTATATGCAAAATTTTATAAAGATTATTTGCTCAGCTGGGACGTAATCTAATGACAAACTGATGTACGAGTAAACTTTTATATTTATAATATTAGTTAGGATATTGAATGGTTAAAAACGAAGGAGTAAAATAAATTAATAAGTTGGAAAAGCAAAAAAAAACTTTTGAGTCATCACGGGACACCTCTTTTCTTTTCTTTCTTTCTTTTTGGTATTGAAATATTTTTATTTATGTTACATAGTTACATATTTGTTACATAGTTTTGAAAATTTATGACGTAATTATTAAGTACTCAAAATATTACAGCTCATAAAATTAAGTTTAAGTTATTACATTTTAAAGTGTCTCATAGAGATACTATTAAATAACGGCCATATTTTTTAATTATGTGTTAATTATGCTTATAAGAATAATAATATTTTTTAATCATGCTTATAAGAACATTTTAATAAAATGCGTAACATTGTCATATTTGAACAATTCGTGTCAAAATGGGTGAAAAACCGTCAACGCGCCATAAACGAACTGCCTGCACTTTTCAGTGCTTAAAGGATGAACAATGTTTGAGCTAAATATTCACAATTCACAATATAATGATAATAGTAATGATAAGAACACCATAACCATCTTTCTGTTGTACGTGCGCTAACCGCATATATATTTTTGAGCCAAAAGTGCTTATGACTTCAAATACTATCGACCTCATTGAATGGAATCTTTGACAAATATCTTGAACTTTCACGCACTGTCATTTGTAGGTGAATATATATTTTCAAATTACGCATTATTTTTAACCCATATAATTGTACTTTTAGAGAAATTTAATAGGAATAACAAATATTATTAAAATGTACAACTTTCTTAACGATATTTCCCGCACACTTGATCCCGCAAACCAAGAATATAACTGTCAACGTGATTTTCCATCCATTCCTCCTTCATTAGCAAATTCTACGTTCTGAATTTATCAACATAAATTTATATCGACATTTGTAACAATCTTCTTTGCACGAGCAATCACAAACCTCACGCTAGCGTAATTGGGATATACGCTGATAACACCCCTTTCCAGCACTCGGGTAAATTTTTTTTCGACTTTATTCAAGTTTCTGGTATACTTTCCCTTTTGTTTTAAATTAAAATTTAAATATATACTTTTTAACTATACTTCACTGTTATTTATGTCACGCAAATCTTAATCGACATAAAAATCATACATTTTTAACTATAAATGGAAAAAACCAGGTAGTATCCGTAGTTTACATGTTTTGAAATTACCTACTAAGTTAACCAAAACAATTTTAAATTAAAATCGGAACAAGTCCAGTTTATCAAAAACAGGAAATCCACTGTTTCTTTTTTTAAATAAAGAAATACATAAAATACGAATGGATGGAATGGAATGAAAACATGGTTAGGACAGGTCACGAAAATTTTAAAATAAATTTTCATTTCCAATTTTTATTTCCGAAATATTTTTCACCATTTTTATTATGAATTATAATTGAATAGTACCACATAGCAAACACACAAGTGGAAATGTTGCTAATAAGGTTGAATGAGAAAAATATGATGTCTATTTCGCTTAATATCAACAAAGATACTCAATTCTACTGAACACAAATATATTTTTAAATTTTTAATTTATATTGATTTAGTCATAATGAGTAAATTTTTATTGAAATCAGTTTTTGTTAATGAAATAATCACGACCAAATAGTATATTTGTTAAATACGTTGCCATTTCCGTATATTGGTTCATTAAAAACAAAACTATGTATTTCCCATTTTTGCTAAAATGGACCTTTTCTAAACTTTCCACTAAAATTATTTCGGTTATCAATATTTGAAAAATTAGAAGGAGACGTGTCCATAATATTAAGTTTTAAAATAACTTACAACGTGTCCTACGTTGTAAGTTATTTTAAAACTTAATATTATGGACATATATTCTTTGAATTTTACAGAAAAAATTTAAACCCTTGTTACTAGCTATTTCAAGCAAACACACAATATTTTCTAGTACTTACTCCCTAAGATTTCCACACAAATATTTTTGAGTACCAAGTAGAGTGTATGTGCTTGCTTATACCTTTTAATACAATTTCATTCTATTATTATTCTAATTATTACAAAATACCACTATCACCAAAAAGCTAGATCTTTACATATCAAACCTGTGCAAGTAAAGTGCATCTCCAAAATCACTTCAGTAATTTTTATGTTTATTACGAAATAAATAAGCATTTAACTGTATACACCACAAGTTTCTATTGCCAGAAGCAGATGACACGTAACTGCATGACAACCGTAACTAAATGGCGGAGTCTAATATTTAATGATGTGGCTTAATGTAGTGGCGATAGGTATATGAGTGAATATTGATGTATAAACGTTTAAATGTAATTATTGGTTAAACTTAGCAAAACTTTTACTCAACCTTAGTAGAGCGATTCCAAACCAGTCGCCATAACCGCACGAAACCGATGGGCGCGTTGAGAAATACAGTATTCCATTTGCTATATCAAACATTATTAGTAATTTTTGTTAAATTTTGAAGATGATATTTTATGCTTCTGCGTATTGTAAATAAATGGATACACTATTATAATTCAAATATTTTAAAACTACTGACAGACGTTTCAATTTTGTTTATATTTTTGCATATTATAGAGCTGATAAATGCTTGCACGAATAGGAAAAATATTTAAATTTAACAGTAATTTATTACATGAATCAAAAATAAGTCTGAAATTAAAGTAATTTATATAGTAATTATATATTTTATTTTATCTTAATTAATTCAAATAAATATTATCTAAAATCGCTGTAATATTCTCTTATCAAATCTTGTTATTAGAAAATAATAATGGTAAAATTTGAAATAAAACAAAAAATACATTATTAACTTGTAATTCATCTAATGCTTTCTTCAACTTTTTCTTACAATAAACTTTTCATATTAAATACAGATTTTCATATGTTTAAATACACATCTGAAAAAGGTTGAAAAGAAAAAAAAAGTACATTGGATAATATAAAGCAAGTTGGGAGCTGCCTTTTCCAAATAATTTAGCTGACTTTATACTACTATAAAATATCTGAAATGTAATATAATCGAAATAAATTAAACCTTAAAATTCGAATCCGATGTACATTTTTCTTGGAACGTTAACCAAACTCAAAACTAATATAAATAGGTACAGTGCTCTTACGTGAGATATTAGTTAAATTGAAAAATTATTTTTTTAGAGACAATAAATGAGTTTTTAACTGCAACGCATTACTAACAGATACCTATTAATTAATATTGATTATTCTCTAACTTGTATAAATTTTCTTTGAACGAAACTAAAGTCCAAGTATTCCGATATCATATCACATTTCCAGCGCAATTTTTCAAATTGAAACAATCAACGTCATATGTTACATATCTATAAAACGTAATACTTTGCTATTTTGTTTGTGAAATGCTATCATGCTTATAGACAACACGTTAAACCATTTACGGCGGTTCCGGCGAAAGGGAAGAAATGAAAATATATTAGTCAACTTTATTTCCGCTAGATAGAGTTCGATAATTTATGCGTCATCTGCTTCCAAATATTGTAAACTTATGGAATATGCTTATATGTTGATCTGGCGATAACGTGGTAAAACAACATAAAGAGTTGTATAGGAGTGAAAGCATACTACGACTAAGAAATATGATCATATTTTATTAAGTGTGCAATAGTGTTAAAAGTGTAAGACGACTTTATTTTCCGAATACTTTTTAACGGTAAGCGAAAGTATTTCTATGCTTTTCGGTCTATTATGACTTTACATCGAGTTAGGTCATGACAAGAAAGAAATC
This sequence comes from Druceiella hillmani, assembly GCA_039881145.1. Taxonomy (NCBI): domain Eukaryota; kingdom Metazoa; phylum Arthropoda; class Insecta; order Lepidoptera; family Hepialidae; genus Druceiella; species Druceiella hillmani. The sequence goes on along the minus strand of JAYKKI010000001.1, from coordinate 103,256,169 downwards.
TAAAGTAAAAAGCTTTTGAACGAGATAAATTGTTACTGATTACGTGCGTGATTTCGAGCATTCATATGCAATGAAAAAAGATATGATCAAAGTTAATAAAATGAAGAAAACCAAGGAATTTTTAATTTTCGCTACGAAGGGATTCTCATCCAGTAGGAAAAGAGGAGAATAGGGTCATCCACCAATGATATGAAAATAAATGAAAATGCAAGTTTATGGCTCGCGCGGACGCAATATTTTGCATGGTATCAGTCAAGTATGCCGTTTCCTTAAATTGTTTATATTTAAATTCTTTTCTCAATCACCCTTTACAAATTATTTTTATAAACAATTTCAAATTTCATGTAGTTATTTTTATATGAGTAAAAATTCTTAGTAATATTTAAGTAACTTACTCGAAGAGAGAAAACTATTTTTGTTTATAATGTTCAATTAATACGCCACTAAAATATTAAGGCATGTGTTACTGTTAAATCTATTCTGAAAAGAATTCAACACAGGTAAATAAAATTGAAGAGTCTGTGATTTTCAAATTTTCCGCATTTAAATATTATTCCCATTTGAATATTCAATTATTAAAGAAATGTAATATTAGAAAAGGAAACGTTATTTGTTTGTCCCTCTTTCTGCCTGTAAGAATAAATTTAACCCAAAAATGACTAAAGCTATTGATATGACATTAGAATTTTACACAGTTTATATATAGAGTAATCCTGGGACCAACTCAATTTTGTTTCATTGTAATATAACGTTTTCGAAGATGTTTTTACGGGATTTTGTGAAATATGTCTAAACACTTTCTTTTTGAAGATGTAGTACGAGCAGGTAAGCTCTGTGTAGCATGTTCCATTCACATAATACAGGTTTTACTCCCATATGCATTGAAATGCAGTGAAGCCTAAATATATTTCTATAGGAAACCATATAATTAATGTAAACTTTGATAATTCCCTAACATATATTTAGGTGATATCTATATTTCTGTTCGTACCATTCTATCGGTTGGAACCGTATGGTTCCTGCCAGTATTTGCGCAAATACTTTGAAATTTTATAAACACGTTCAAATATTCAATAATCAAAATAACTTTGATAAATCTATGGTTATTTTATTGGTCAGTGAGTACGACATAAGTTCGAAGGGGAAAGCATTTCTGTAAGACTAATCGGATTGGTTAATTTTCGGTAGGTAATAGGTGAATTATTCTAAAACGACAGAATTTGAGCTAATCTTGTCATACTTGTTGTACAGTGCAAGTGTGACACGAACAACTAGATATTTTTAACTTACTACCACAATTTTCCATTTGAGCAATTTGAAATAACGAAAAAAAACTTATCAAATTGTATTTAATGATACATGTGAATGAAATGTTGTTCACTGACATTCTCTGAAAATATGTAGAGTAATAAAAAAAATCAATGTAATCAATAAAAAAGCATCGTAACGCGGGAAGGAACTTTATTATATATTTCCGTAAACTAAGATAGTGATAACAGCCAACCATATACTATCAGTTACAATTTGAGTTACAGACAGCAGGATAAATTTAATATGGATTATAATATTTGTAAGAACCACCTTTACATCGCTAATGATATTTCTATATAATATAACATCATTGGTCACAATCCAATCAATAGAAATGATGCTGCCAATCCCAAAGTTAGAAGACTTTAACATAACCTATAATTGGCTTAAACTGATAGATATATCATTTATAATAAATCTGTTATTTACGAGATCTCTCACTACTAGGATTCCGTGGGCACTTAGGTATGTATAAATATTTAAGGACATAGTATTTTTAATAAAATATTAATATTTCTTATATAATATTCCTTTTCCCTATGTAAATACATGTACATCATTTATAATTGTAAGAATTTCGTGAATATCTCAATAACTATGAAATTTATAATCATCGTAATAGTCTTCTTGTAAATTACGGCAACCAAATTCTTGTATGCAACAGTCTTTTTGGAATTGTTTTAAGAAAAGACGAAACCCTTTCAACTTATATCCTGCACGTCACTTTAAATGAAAAAACATTGACTAATACCCAATATCGTTATTCTGAGTAGTCCATTCGTGCGCAACTTCTCGTACCAGTAGCTCTATTGCCTTTTACTGATCTGTGGTATTTCAGGCCGTTATCAAACTGACGATTTGTGAGTATGTTTCCAACGATATGATTTGTAAGATCGCTGCGGGTACGCAGTGAGCTTATTGCGAATGTGTGACATGTTCACCGCGTATGACTTATAACCTACTTACCTGCATGTGGCAATCCGTACTTTGGGCAGTAAGGAGCAAGTTTAGCTCACTACCTACACACTGCGAACATGATGTGTACTCACGGTGAATAAGTACTACTCGCGCCAAGTTCGCTACTCAAACCACGGCGATTTGCAAACGTACTTACAACTGAACAAGCTTACAAATCGCCAGTGAGATAACGGATTTAGCTACGTGATCATTCCTGCCCCGGTCCCGGTTTCCCCATCCGGAAAAGCCACCGCGAATCGAAACCATGTAACGCATAAAAAACCGTAAACCTTGCGATCAACGCACCGCTCTACGATGCCTACTTACTTTCTTATTATGCCAAATTTTAGACTGTTTATCGAACGATTTTGTAGTAAAATCTATGGACATTTTTACCAATATCCCTAGAAATATCTTACGTAAAATTATTTTTATAATGTATAATTTCCAGCCCCTATCTAAGAAGAAGTTTTTGATTAGTAGTTTCAGTGCCAAAATAGGAATGCGAAATAGTCAAGAGAGAATACTGCAACTCAGTGAAATCAATGAAATATTTAACAATAGCAGTGATATGGCTGTGTTTCCAATAACCAGAGAAAACAGGTAACAACTGTTTAATAATGAAATAATTCAGTATCTAATAGACCAGCTATATAAGTAGTAATGAAACTTCTTGGCGAATACTGGGTTTCATAATATATAATCGAAAGCCAGTATTGATCATTCATCGGTGTAGTTGGAAAATGGACAAGGAGTATATTTTACAAGACAAACTGCGGAGAAAGTAGGTAATGAACCATCCGTGAATATGACGTTAACGCCATTTTCCTAGGTTTGTCAAAGTGATCCATTTGCTAAAATTGTCTTATATACCGAATTACCATAATATTATACATGGAAGACAACAAGATTAACCATTCAACGAAGAAAGCGAGGAACTCCAGTCGAAAGTGATGACGAAATCTTTAAAAATAATGTATTGGAACGAGCGTACACAGTACAATTAACAAATCTCCGAATGCTGCTACATGAAATTCGTAAACCAACATATTTCACAGATTTAGAAAAAGTGAACAGATATGTACGTGAAAGGTACAGAGAGACATATCAGCATTAAGGATTACTGGAAAATGATAATCATTTGAAATCGACACTTCAAGAAATTGCATTAACAGCAACTGCAGAACAAATCAAAGATCGATTTTCAATAATACTCACAAAAAAGTAGTTCCACGAATTGAAGTAGATTATGAAGAAATTATGAGCGGTGATGGTTTAGATGTGGTGCGACAAGACTTACAATTCAATGCTGAAAAACAAGACGTCTCAGTTTACAATACATCAAGAGCATCTGGACGAAGTCGCCTTTTGAAACAGTATAAGGTAAGCATTTGATATGAATATATAATACCACGTAAGAATTCATTCGACGCATTAAATGAAATATTACAAGATCTCCGAGATAATTCAGAATTATGAGAAGTGCATTATTTGTACTTTTTCGAAATTTTCGGAAAATTCCTCCCATTATTCCAAAATCAACTCCAGCAGATGAAATTATTGCATATTAGAAACAATCATAACCTGAAGTGAAGAAAGTGCAACTAAGAATAAATTTGACATACTTCCCAATGAAATAAGACATTTTGCCAAACTTTCCAACGATTTACGTAATATTGTCAACAGTCCAAATGAATTCATAGATGTAATTTATCTAAATATTATTCAAAATTACACCAATTTAGATTGATTGTTTAAAAGAATCATTTTAGCAATAAGACATGATGTACTTGATGATATTAATTTAATTATATAAAACAAGAATCCCGGCGAGGAAATAATATATAAAATCAATCGACTCAGTGGTTGGTGCAAGTGAAAGTGTTAATTTTCTCATCGAATTTTTGGAATTCTACTCAAGTTCCAGGAATACATTTATATTGTTTAAAACTGAAAATAATATCACCAATTATTTTGTTGAGGAATTTAATGCACGATTTTATTCAAGATTTTTTACGGAACAATAATAACCATAAAAAAATTTCCAAACAATTTAAGTAAAAATAACCTCCAAAAAAGATAAGGGAAATATGATACATATTCCAAGAATTCCACTTATATTTACCACACTGTTGTTTCAATTTAAAAGACTTTAATTTCCAAGAAAATTAGCAATTATTATTATTATAAATAAGGTAAAAGTACAAACGTTACGCTATTATGGAACTAAGTTAAAAGAATCATGCTTTTCCCACAGTCAGGTATCTGTAGCTTGCGCTAGAATGGGAAACCTAAGGAATTTATATATCAACTCACCAGATATTAAGACGAACAATGTTATTTATAAGCAAGTATTTTAATAGCAAGGTTGTGAGTTAATTAAGTATGAAATAAAGGAAAAAAACACAATTAAATAAAAAACAGAGTTTTCTTTAACTAAATTAAAATAAATACAATTGAGAATATGATGATTAAATTTAGCTATAAGTCTGAGCTAAGCAAAGGTTACTCCAACTAGTACTAAAATGAATAGTATTGAGATTTTTATAATCACTATTACATTTAGTATTCAACACGATACGTAAATTTTAAACAAAATTAAAATTATTACTGTACTTATATCTAAAATTTCGTTATGAATACTTTTAAATGACAAATACATATTTAGATGCTGGTATGAATGCTTTACCGTTGTGAAATTTCAAGTTTATAACTCAAAGGGTTCCTCCAGAAAACAATCGTGATTAAGAAACGGACGAATGACCTCATTAGTAATTTTATAAAAGATCCGTATTTTCCTTTTGAAGTATCAAATTCTAAAAACAAGTCTTACAATTGCTAAAAGGAAGATAAAAAACAAAGTAAATCAGTGATGACTGGGGTTTTTCATCTTCTTTAAATAAATTATGACGTGACCAGGTTTATTGTGAAATTACTCCACATGAAACAATTAACATAAAATAATAAAATTTAAATATAGCCAGTATCAAAAAAAGTTATCAGCGTATTGTCCTTACGATAACTGAAGTTTGTGTCGATTTTATAAAAAAGTTGCACATTAATTTTGATAAATCTGTTTAGCAGAACGAAAGTATATACGATTTATTTTCAAAACTATTGAAACAGTAACGGACCTTTATAATTAGCCTTACAAATAGTATGAAGAAAATTTATAGACATTTCCTTCACTTTCACCCAAATTTAGAGCGTTGCCACCTAATTTTCGGTATTAAACTTATTTTTAGGAGTCAATTTAACAAAATGTTCTCCAATTATGTTTACATTTCGTTTATGGATTCGAATTCGTATTAATAAATACAATAAATACTTACCATTCGCAGTTAATCAAAAACAATATCTACTATTACTTATACACTTCATTACAAAATAAGTTAAAATATGAGGGGCCTAGGCACAATCTGGTCGAAAATTAAATTCAATAAATGAAATGGAGAAGTCGATAAGTTAAAATTGAGTTCTCAAGCATTTGAAATCGAGTATTGTTGTTTGAAAAGAATTAAAATTTGTTCACAAAATTTTAATTATTTTTCTGAATATTTATCAATATAATGCATAACGATTTACAAAAACACAAATAATGGTGATGGGTGTATGAAAATTTATAATGTCCAAACTGTAAACAGGCTATAAAAGAATAGAATGATAAAAAAAAACTGAAGAAAACAATAGAAACACTGCATAGATAAGAATACCGATTTACAAAAAAAAGATAATGATGATGGGTGTATGAAAATATATAATGTCCAAACTGTGAACAGGCTATAAAAGAGAAGAATGATAAAAAAACTGAAGAAAGCGGAAGAAAACAATAGAAACACTACACAGATAAGAATACCGATTTACAAAAAAAAGATAATGATGATGGGTGTACGAAAATATGTAATGTCCAAACTGTGAACAGACTATAAAAGAGAAGAATGATAAAAAAACTGAAGAAAGCGGAAAAAAACAATAGAAATACTACATAGATAAGAATACCGATTTACAAAAAAAAAATAATGATGATGGGTGTATGAAAATATATAATGTCCAAACTGTGAACAGGCTATAAGAGAGAGGAATGATAAAAAAAACTGATGAAAGCGGAAGAAAACAATAGAAACACTTCGTACATAGATAAGAATGATTAACTGATATCTAGACTCTTCTTATTCCTACTTTCTCTTTCAAGTTCCTCATTAAATCCATTCTACTTCTACTTTGGTATGTAGGGATTTATCGGCAAGTAGATATAGGCAATACATTAATATGGATGCCTTCAGTATGTTAGGCGTTATAGTTATATTAACGATAACAATAAATGAAACTACGTAATGTAGTATTATTTCTACTTTCTTTAAGTTCTTTACTACGACCTAGGTTTTGTTGCATTACAACATCTTCAGGTGGACTATTAGCAAATATTCTTCGCTAATAGATAATCTAATAATAATAAAGAATCTTTGCTAATAACAATGAAGATAAACAACCTGAAAATGTAATACAACGAAACCTAGGTCGTGGTAAAGAACTTAAAGAAAGTAGAAATAATACTACATCACGTAGTTTCAATTAATTGTGAATAATGAATTTCTACAAAATTAACGCCAAATATATTCAATATTCTATATTAACGATGCAAGAGTGCAGTTAAAATTAAAAAGAAATTTAAAAAACTCAAGACGACTTGCAAAAGCTTACCGAATAATTTGGCTGAAATTTTGTATGGCATACGTTCTTCATGGTAATAGGATATGAGTTATGAGGACATCGTAATTTGAGACGTAATGAGCAACTTTCAGCCATGGTTTTAAAAAAAGTGTTAATACGTTGTTTGGCATCGAAACAACTTCTGAAATTGATTTTTTTTTTAATTGAATTTGCAATTTAGTTCAATTTTCAATCTCAATTTCATTGCTATTTTATTAATTTAATAATATTAATATTTTAATATTGTTCAAAGGACGACCTTAATTTATCAGTTCAATTTTCAGAAAATTTTCATAAAAGTACAAAGGCAATCCTCATATATTAAATATGCTGAGAAACTTCATATTAAAATATCATCAAAATCAAAATATATCCCAGTAAATAACATATAAGATCTTCAGGCAAGTCAGGATTACGTAACAATCGCAAAATTTATGGACTGAATATGCGGTGTAGGCAAAAATAAAAAAGAAAACAGAAAAGTTTCCATTTTACCTGCCAACCGTAATATTATTAACTCATATTTCATTGACTTTTTTAGGGTCTCGTAGTCCAATGTGGTAGTAGACTACCAAACCCTAAAAAAGTCAAGCTTTTCGTTTTTGTCGTAGGCAAAAACGAAACACTTAATGTTGTTCTGTTCGGCTATCCATCTGTCTGTCTATCCGTCTGAAGTCATAGTAATTTTACTCGGAGACTATTTTTGTACTATATAAATATAATTTGGATGGTAGGTGTCTTAAATAAACCGCTATAAAATGAAATAGTGGTATTATGAAAAATAAATTATATTTGCGTTAACATTCCACACAGGTAATTGGGGGGATAACCAAGAATTCCATGTACATAGGTGCATGGGTTGTCGTTAGATAGGTCTTAAAAAATCATACAGGGATTTCAAAATAACTTTTATTTAGGTCAATAGTTGTTGAGATATGCACTTTTAAATTTTTAAAAAGTGTGTTTCCCCCTTCTCTCTAACTTTTCAACGAACGTGTGTACATTCTATAAAATAAACTTTTAAAGAAAATTGGTTTAAATAAAATGTGTTATTTAGTGTGTGAGATACAGGATATTTTCGATGCCGACTGCAGCAATGACTTTGTTTTTCACAGTGGCTCTAAGAAACACAGACTTATGAGTTTAATATTCTTTGATGCTATGGAACCATTGGTGCGCGAGTCCGACTCACACTTGGCCTATTTTTATTCACGTTTTGTGAATAGCAATAACCAATAAACTAGAATAATTAATTTGTAATAAAAGTCATAATCAATTTCTGTCCACTTGGGTTATAAGCGATATGAAAAAGACGATATTTTCGAGTACCTACGTCATATCCACACTGATAAAAAGACATAAAAGCGCAACATTCAGCATATTTTTTTCCACATTAATATTCTTACCCACGAAACCCGTCCTGGCTTGGTCAAAACAAAAGCCATTGCTGGATATTTTAACAGCTTTCTCAGCTGTTAACGGAACAGATATTCCGTTCTCTAGTCAAGTAGAGAACTGTACAGTTAATTATGCAGCAAAAATCACTTATAACAAAGTATTTATGTTATTTTACCACACACATCCTTGACCTTTTTTCAATTTTTAATTGTTGTACAACATTTTTTTAAACATTATTTCAATTTGGCTACAAAGTAATAATATCTATATAATCTATAATAAATAGCCATATAAAGCTTTGCCTACATCTTTTTCCATTATCTTAATGCGACATTCGTGATTTAAAGATATAACTAAAAGTGTTGTTTTTTGTTGACTTAAGTCGTTGTTACTCATTCCAATAGCTTACAATTAAATATTCCCTATACGAAAAGTAAATAAACAAACTTTCCTCTTTGTCTTACAAATATGAACATGTATATATATATATATATATATATATACACATATAATATCATACAAAATGTAGACGTTCTCAACACTTTCTAAATTCAATTATATTTGTGTGAGACATCATGATGTTATAAAAAATAAGTTTGTCACAAGAGTATTATAAATAAACTTGTGTCCTTAACTGCAGTAGTTTTTGAGTTAAATCCGTTACCGACAAATTGCGATACAAAACATATTTTAAAATTAGATTCGGTTTAGTAATCGATTAAGCAAACAGAAATTATATCTAAAGGCTGGAATTTTGGAAATCGCAGATTGATACTTAAATTTTCTTAATATGTGTTGATAATTTATGATATTTAGATAGACACGGAGATGTCCATATGAATACTATAAACAATAAATAGGTGAAAATCTCGTGTCTATATTATAAATTGTTTCTGTTGCAATCCTTAATAAATCAACAAACTTTCCTCCTTCTCGAGTTAGTGATATATGTTTCTCCTATCTACTTAAACGACTATTCAATAAACTAAACTGACATTTATAAATAAACGATTTATGTCTAGCTTAATAATATTATTGTGTATTAATAGTGAATCAAATAGCTGGAAGTTCAAGACTAATCATAGAAGCTCAGTTGTTTTAATAATCCATATTTTTCACATTATTAGTTAATAGTCATCTATAATTCCCAATAAATCGATCAAATATATAAATAATAATAAACTATTTTCATGTTTAACCTCCCTTTACTCTTCATGAATATGACATACATTTAATTACAATAAAGGTATAACAACAAGAAATTAAAACGCATTTCTGTATTTATGCGGTATTAGCATCGTCACTAATAGCAAACTATTAAACCTTTAAATAATTCGTAATGAAAGAAATATCAAAATTTGATGTCCAATTACATAACATTAGTCTTATTTTAAACAAATTAGGTGATTAATTGGGTTTCGTGAAAGTATCTCACCAAATTTGTTGCTAAAACGTTGATTCATGTAGTCATTAGTATATTTTCAAAATAGAAAGTTGACCTTCGTCCTCACTGTTTACTTTTCTTCGTATTAAAAAAAATAACAAAAAATAAACATTTATAAAAATATTTTTGTTAAGCGGTGTTTAAAAAAAAGTAAGAAATTAAACTTTCATTCCAAGCGAAAATAACAGAAATATACGTGTACTTTAAAGTTACGACCATACGATGATTGTAAACCAAGTTTATTTTTCAAATTTTTGAGAAAAAATCGTAAATATGCACATTTTTTCAAACCCTAAGAAATAAAATTATGATGTATATTCACTCACAACGTGAAATAACTTATTTTATATTCTAAAAATTAAAAAAAACATAATATATAATCAACGGTGTAATGTACCCCTCTATATTTTGTCACCAAAGTTTTCTTTCATTGGGAAAATAAAACTATCAAACAAGAGTCAACGACTCTTTTTTACCTTAATGGGTTAATAAATGTTACACTAAACATGCCGAACTTGCATTATGAATTTTCCAATTTTCTCCGTGCGAAAATGTATCTTTATTTAAAATAGAGCATAACATTTCGTGAATCAACAAAAAAAGTAGTAGAATATGAAGAACAAAATTGTTGCGAGTATATGCAATAATCAGAATATTTGTTGGGACGACGGGAAAAATACCGACTTGGAAAGAAGGGCAGAGGACACTCACAATTTGCAATTTAACGTAAATAATATTTTCGCGAAATGGCGAGTTACGGCGATTACGAACAATCAAATATTACGCCGCGCCGCCCCGCAACACGTAAAATACGTGACATAACGTACATGCGACCTTATATATAATGATAAAACTTGAAGGATAAATTAATTAAAATCCATATTATGTGAACAATTTAGAGGTACAAAAATAACTGAAATGAACAATTTCTCTACAACATTTTTGAAACAAATTTCTAAATATTTAATCAGAGATAGATTGAATTTACATTCACCATAGTTCAAAATATGGTTAATTATATTTATAATTCAATACTTTTGAGAATTATTTCGTTATTTTTTCTTAAAACCCCTATGCCTAACTAATAGATTTACCGGACGCACTATTTGTATGGAAGAACTATAAGAAATAAATGGTCATAAAATCTAGTACCAAGACTAACAGATAAGACAGAAAATACACGAAAATTCGAGTAAGCATCCCTATAACTAGTGATTAGTCTTGAATTACCGACCAGCTTCATAAGCAAATTCATGAAATATCCAATGGAGCGGAAAAAATACCACAAGGGAAAAATACAACGTATCTCACAACACTACGTTGAACAATGTAAGTGTACAAAGCCAGGTGTATACTGCAAATGATTCGTACACGCTTTAAGCAGATGATATAAATTATGACAACGCCCACTTGTGAAAAAATGTGACAGCTAATAGCACAAGGCGATGCTAAACTGAAGGTGAAGGGGTTATCTACCAAATAATATAATGTTTGGAAAAAAAGTCTATTAAAAAGTAAGTTAAAACAATAATAGTTCACAAAAATTATAATTATAATGCCAAATAAAGTCTAAATTACTGTAATCATTTTTTGCGACATATTCAAAAAATTTCAAAATTCCATTTTTTTCTGTTTTCTCATTTATGGTCATACGAGTGAAATCAAATCCTATATCAAAAAATTTAAAATAAAAATTTGTTTAACGGAAAATTTTTATTTCAGATTATACAATCATTTATTTACATCAAATGTTCGTAATGACAATTTTGAGCCTGAATAGGATATCCATTGTCTCCGAAAATTCCGCCGTAAAACAAATGGTTGGTTACTGATTTTGCCTGAAATACTCAATTTCAGTTCAGATTTTTATCCGTAAGTACCTTTATCGTAATCCCTTAGGATGGACTATAAGTTTAAAGTAGAAAAATAGAAAAAAAACCATCATATTTAAATCCAGTGTACACGTTGGCCAACTAACTATACCACCTTGACCAATCCATCGATGTGGAAAAATATTATTAAAATATTATCGTACGCAAAATTTCAGAATCGTGTCTTAGATTTTAGTATAAAATAAAATACTATTTTGTAACCACATTAATAAGTTATATTTAATAGAAAGGTAACAGAAGTGATATAACAGAAGCAGAAACGGAAATGCATGTTTAGTGAAAATTATAACGAAAGCAGAGGCAGAAGCAGAAACAGAAAGAGAAGTCAGTTAGTATATATAAAAGCGAAGTTATTTTTTATATTTTTTTTAAATGAAAAGAAGTCCTACATAAACAATAAGTCACACTCATGTATAGGTAGGTGTTTATCTAATAAGTGGTATGAAATATATTAATGTTGAAAATTGACGAATAGTCTATTGCACGTTAGAAATAAGATTTTGCAGCCCTCTCTGCATCTATTCTACTCCTTTTTTCCATCATACATTAGAGCTGCTCCTCTAAAAAATTGTTCTCTTGAGAGCTGGTACAATTATCCGGAATAACGGTAGTAAAGTAGAATATTTTCGAACATTCATTTGCCACCACGTAACAGGATTTTCCTTTAATAGAAGTTTTTTTCCTTGTTGGAATTCTGCAGCACGTGTTTTATCATGATAGTATGTTCAATTACCAGATCATCACCAATATATTCTTCACTATCTGAACCTGAAATGGATTCCAACAATTTCACATAGTACTAAATCTTATTTGTTGTAAGCTGAGGATCACGGGCACTTTCGATTGTATGATTTTCTTTCTTTTGCTTGGGCTGAGGACAAGTATACAAAGTGTTGTATTCTTTTATAGATACACTTCTAACTTATTATGTTTCAACCCCGTATTTAGTAACTTCACCAAAAAAATTAGTTTTGTATCATAAATCTGAATATATAGAAACAAAACCTAAAAATTGTCGCCTAAATCGCAAATTCCGACATTTATTTCATCCATAATTTTTTTAAATACTCTTTAAAGGCATTTTATGTGTCAATATTAGATTCATCCGTTAGCAAAATATTCATAATAACTTGTGTAATTATTTTCTTTCTTAGGATATTTTGAACTTATTAAAAGTGGCGGGCAAAAGCTAGTATTGAGATAATTTCCTCTTTGTCCAAAGTTGGTTATCAACAATACACAGATGTAAAGCAATAGTGGTAGCTGCAAGTGGTTAGCTGGTAGATGCTGAGGAGTTACATTCTCTATATCCGAAGTCCAACATGAGGTCTTGCAAAGTAATAGTAGATTTAATACCATCCATTAAGAAATTACATTGTCCGTCACCAGAAATTATCGTGGCCATCTGTTCTGGTCAATGGTGTAATTATTTTACAATATAAAAAGAGATTTTGAATCAGGGTTAATTTATTATTATTTATTAAGAAGATCCATCACTTATTTCCAAAACTCAATATCAGAGACTAACCTGCCGATGATGTAGTTATTTAACAAAGTAATACCTACCAGTAGCAAATAGATTGAATCAAGGTTGAATTAATACCATCCGCTGAGGAGTTCCTTTGTTCATATCCAATACAATCATCATCAGGCCTTGATCTGATCAATGGTGTAGTTATTTTGCAAATTAACAACTACCAGTGGTAAATATCTTGAATCATCGTTGATAATTCAATAAAGAACACCTTACACAACGGGCAATTATTACGTACTGAATGAATAAAATGACACAAAATAATTAAGAAAAAATCACTCGACAACTCAAAATCTGTCACCTCAACGCACTGCTCGCGGTCTCACGCATCTTAAAAAAATAAACATGATTGCGCAATTCTCCCGTTATACTTCCGTTATAAAATACGCAGAAGCAGAACTAATAGCGTCTCAACTGTTGCGGATTTGCAGAAGCAGAAACGGAGCTTCATTACATCTCTGGTATATAACCTATAATAAACATTTTACTATTTAAAACTACATAATTTGTTAACCCCATTCTTCAGAGTTCATTCTGCAAAACGGACCAAATATAATGAAATAAAATTTTATATAGATCGTCCTCAAATCGTGTAGATTTTTTTGTTGTTTACCGTAATTTTCTGATAGATAGGTTAAAACATATAACTACGTTTAAGTAAGCAAAGTTAAGGCGCAAACATTCACCCATTGACTCGTGCCATGGACGAAATTGAGGCAGGTTGCTGATTATGTGACTATGTAAATAGTATAGTGATATTATGAGACTACGTGAAACTCATGAAACGATGTATCGTATTCGTTCATTGCATAAGTACCTTTGAAAGGTAAGACACAAAAACTCGACCGATATTCTCTGTGTCGTTTATTTAAACAAAAAGTAGGATTCAAGAATATGACAATTATAAATCGAGAAGATAAAATCCCAATACACCTATAAATTTATTGAGTTTCCTTCAAGTTTTGTTTTTTCCATTCCCTTGAGGTTTATGCGAAGCAGAACTGATCAAACTAAGCACGAAAATTTACAAAGTAGTTACAACTTACGCTAAAGGAAATGAGCTTTCAAAGCACAAAGTTTTTCTTAAGCTCTCACAGGAGTTTTCTTAATCTCGTTAAAACAGAACGAAGTGAAATACAATATCCGTACAGTTCAAGTTTTTACATTTTATCTTTGAGAAACTTTTATATGAAACTAAATACAGAGAATTCTGTTTTTACTTAAATTCCTATCCACGTATAATGAAACTGTGTGTTTGGCGTATCTGTACATTAAAAATATTCGCAAAAAAAATTATCTGGAGGATGAAGGATAAGTAATAGAATGCAATAAGATAATTATAACAATTTTTGTCGGTCTGTTTTTGTTTGTGTACGCAAGACTTAAAAACTATTGATCGGATGGAATTTTTAGAAACATAGAATGTTCAACTTGAATGTTACTTCAAGTAAACCCACAATGACGTTTTTCACCCGGACAAGCATTGGCGAAATGGACGTGGACCGAGGTGAAGTGTGCGGTGACGAGGGAGGGGTGAATGCTCGCGGAAGTAACCTGAATGCAAGCAGACGCGTGAGGGCAGACCTAGTTACAGGAAAGCAAAACAGAAAAGTACTTTGAATGGAAGTTTGTTTTTTATTGTCTTTTTTACTTCATTTTAGGTTTGGCCTGAAGCTAGCAGTATGCTTATAGACAGCAACATCGGTACTCTTTTCAACGGTCTAAAGGTACAAAGTCCCGGAGGCAGATGGTACTATATGCAACTTCAATCATTATATATATATGTATGTATATATATATATATATATATATATATACACATATATATATTTATATATATATATATATATATATATATATATATATGTTTATAAAACGACCGCCTTACGAAATTTTTACAATAACTTTTTATTTAAAAATAATATTAGAAAAATTTTAACTTCAACCTGCTATTCCTCAGACGCGAAAAGTAACTTTGCTGTTTTTAAATATATTTTTCGTTTATTAAAAGGAAATACTCCACGTTTTTTTAGTGAAGAAGATTCTTATCCCGAGCACTTAGTAACTTTATACACACTTCATTTATAAATAAACTAACTCAGAATTCATAAATAAAACACAATACTCACTTTAAATACATAATAAGCATCACGCGTGTATGCTTCTTAATGATAATTTTTGCGTAAATGTTTATTGTCAAATAAATAAATGAAATATTCATTACGAAAATATAATTATATCCCGATTGGTCATCGGACGTGTTATGTATATATATATATATATATATATATATATATATATATATATACAGGCACAAGCACGCGTTCGCACACACGCACACACGCACGCAAGCACGAACGCACGCCCGCACACACACACACATATTAATAAATAGGTGTGTACCTATACATATACGCGTCCAGAGGACATTGTAAAACATTTTGGGAAGATCAATGTTGCCATACATTGTTCGCGTGTACCACTAACGATTTACACCACGTACGCCAAGTTACTTCTGCGATGACTTTGTTCCGAATTTATCAACATTAATTATAACAGGTTAGTTAATTTCAGAAATTATTTATGATTATGCACTTCTGGTGTATTAATCTATCCATTAACCAAAATAATAAAATCAAAGCAAAATTCATTCAGTAATTACTAAGAAAATCGCACATATACAAATAGTTGTTTCCACGATATGTACGAGAGGATACCCAAAAGAAAACGTACTTGTTTTGAAAGTAATAACTTCTTTAGGCCGGTTGAAGGATTTTTGGAAGGGAAACATTTTACGGGTTCGCGTCACCGACATACTAATGTTAATAGTATATCTTTAGCTATGACATATTACGCTAGACTAGTAGTCAAAATATATTTATATATATATATATATATATATATATATATATATATATACTGTTCTGGTACCAGACTGGTGTACGTGCAGCGGCCTGTGTATTCATATACACATACATGTTTTACATACCCGACAGTATAATGTGCACGTTGAAGGCTTTTTGGATGGGTATAATCGTGTGAGTTCATCATCACATCGTACTATAACAGCAGTATATCTGTAGTTTAGAGTGTGACGTATTGTGTAACATTAATGCTGTGTATATCTGTACAAGTAAAGTTAAATTGACTGCATCGACATTTCAATGCATATACACTGTGCATTATTTATATTATTTTTTAGGTTGAATATTATTTTAATTGTAGGATCACTGTGAAGGACATCAGTGAGTAGCAAACATGTTAAAATTTTTATATAGGAAAATGGACAAAACATTCATTTTCAAATATTTCCAATATTACAAATTTTGGAAATATTTGCGTTTAAAAATATGTTATTTAGTTTTCATTTTTTTTTAATATTTGACCTCTGCAATACTACACGCAATGGGGATTTCATAGTGGCTTAGGAATTATCTTACTAGCGTGGTAAAACAGATTTCTAGTCCTTCGGTAATATTTTTGTCGCGGATTTTAAAATGGAAATTTCTATAACATTTTATAAAACTCCTGTTATTTCATAGTTTTAAGTTTTCACTTCTGTCGGAAGGCCATATGTTTTCAATTAATTCATTTAATTTTTTAACAAAAGTCCTTCAACTTCCATTTAAATACTCCCCATTAGCACTAATATACTTATCTACTCTCATATCGAAAGAAAAAACTAGTATTGTCTTGACGTTTGCTTTCATTTGACGAGCTTCTTTAGGGCGAGGTGAACTTAAAGCCGTTTACTGACTTTTTTCAGAAACCGTACTTGAAGCCATCGACTGACTATTTTAGAAACCGTACTTATTTTTTTTTATTTATTTAATTGTTTAACAAAAGTCCTTCAATCCCCTTCAAAGTAATCTCCATTAGCACTAATACACTTACCTAATCTTTATTCCATTGTTCAATACATTTTTTTTAAACTCCTGTTCTCTGATACCCGACAGCGCCTTCGTCGTTTCTTTTTTCTTCAGCTCAGCAACGTCAGCAAAACGCTTTTCTTTCATATCCCTTTTCATTCGGGGAAATAAAAAAGAGTCGCCGGGAGCAAGGTCGGGTGGATTGGGGGAATGAGAGTAGGGATCGGGCCATTTTTAATCAAAAATTGGCGCACATACAGGGCTGCTTGAGCAGAACTGTTACCGTGGTAAAAAAACCAATTGCCGAACTGGCACAAATCAGGCCTTTTCCGCCGTAAACTGTGGCGTAATCTTTTAAAAATTTCTTAGTTAAACTCTTACCCTGAGGAAAAACTCTGAGCGGACGACTCCCCTCACATCAAAAACACAAATCGGCATTATCTTGACGTTTGATTTTACTTGACGAACTTCTTTGGAGTAAGACGAACTTGAAGTTTTCCGCCTGCTTGATTGTTGCTTTGTTTCAGCATCATAGCACCTTTATTCATAACCTGTGATGATCTTAGTAAAAAGTTAAGACCATTTCGGAACTCTTCTTTCAAAGCAAAGCAAACTTCCATGAGACCTTGTTTTAGTTGAATAGTCAGCTATTGAGTGAGTCGTGATGTCAACTTATTTTTACTGAGAGGTCAAAAACTGTTCTTCAACATTGGTGTGACCGATTGAGACTGGTTGAATTATTTTATATATTAGTACAAAACTGAAGGAATGAACTCTGCTGTAAATAAGTTTTAGTGAAATGTTTTTAGTAAAGTTAGTAAAATATGTGAAATTCATATCATGGTATTAGAGGATTCATTTTTCAGAAGAAAAAAGGAAATATTTTAAAGTAATTCCATATTGCGTTTTGGAAATGTTTCCATATATACAATTTTTAATATATGTATGAAAAAAATTGCAAATATACATCTTTGCATATAACGCTACCAATTTTCTTCCGGGTTATTTTTATAACACTCTTGTTTCAGCATAGGGATATTGAAATAGATTTTCTGGTGAAGGCATTTTACTCCAATTTAGAAATTGGTTATCCATCTTTATTTACTTCGGTCTAAATTTCATTACATTTTTTATTGTGAATAAATTAAAACTTGCCTCATTTTTAAAAACCAATTTTGTCGCGGAAGTAACATGTTTAGAACTGGAATAAGGTGTTATGTGGTTAATTTTACAGGTACTAATGTCGACAGAAAAATCCCTTCGTGATGCAAAGGATTAGTTTAGTAATGACGGTTTGAAGGCGACAGAAAAAATACGTCACTCTGAAAATAAAATAACAAAAATTCTTGTTTATGTGGAGTAGTATGAATTTTTCCACCTTATGGGTTCCACTGCTAATGCCATCCATAAAATGCATGAAATGCGTGGTGAAACTCCTACAGGGATAGTGTATTTTGCATAAGTATCTTCATATTTATTAGAGTATGGGGAACGATAGTGGATATGGAGTGCATCCGGATGCTGTTCGGTGCAGTGCAGGGGATATGTATGCCACCCTAGAGAAAAGAGCAATGAGATTTTACTCGATCTTCCTCGAGCTCAACACTATTGTAATGTATACTTCAGGATTCCAAAAATTATGGCTTTAGCCGTTACACATTAACATAATGGGTATATCTTTATGCTTTAATATTCTATATGTATAAATCCGATGTTAGCTTGTATTTCTTAAAAATTAAAAAAGTAAAATACAATTAAATACATTAGTATTAATCTATGTCTATTTTCTTTCTTTAGATTGATGTAAATTTTTTCAGATTATTGCCATTAATATAAATTTTTCCTAAGCATTTTTATTTAATAAATTTAATATCTTCAGTCACTAGAATTTTTTATTCTGCATTCTATGTACTATTTTCGATAAATGTATTATTGCTGCTAATAACAAATAACTGATATATGAACGACACGAATTAATTTGTTTTTATAACATATCACATTTTAAACTTCCATCACTTATCAAAAAACTTGATTTTTTTAAGTTAAACTAAATAGTGGCCTAAAACCGACATTTTTTTCATTCAAAATCCCTTGGAGAATGAAAATACTTCGAAAAAAAACACACTAATTTACTAACAATTTCGTTTTTCAGGCTTGTAATTTTTTAATATCAAAATGTATTTAAATACAAATTTAATTATTATCTTCATTTGCTACTGTGACTAAAACGTCAATTCTCCATAATACAGTATCGTACCACATTCCATAAATGAACACGACAAATTAAATGTTTGATAAACCACGTGAGTGTATAATAACTTATACAAAAGGAACAAAAATTCCAGCTTAAGATGATTTAAAATATAATTATAACGGCATGCATCACTATAACAGCCCATAATTATAGTGACGTATAATTATGGTCGCATAAAATTATGACGGCATATAATTGCGAATAGAAATTATGATTACATGCATTTTCTCACTGACTATTTCTGCTTCTTTTAGCAATTAGTAGTCATTTGGATTATATAATTGTATATTTTTTAGAAAATTGACTCCGAATAAAATTACCTTTTTTACTTAATAATAAACACCACAAAAGGAAAATTCATCACTTTTACCTTGACAGACTCAATTAAATACCACTATAAATTATTCTGAAAACCCGATATCTGAGTGAAAACTAACCATTCTGTGACAAAAGACTTGATTTCTCCTGAAGCTCCAAGTTTGGCGGAGTTAATAATTAATAACAATAACATATTTAGAATAGAATAATGACGAGTAAATAAACATCGATTAATTTTATGAATCCCAAAATTACCTTAAAACACACGACGTATATAAAGAATATCCAAGTATAATTAAAATAGTTTATTACGACGAGTCATTAGGATAAGTGTACATGTCTAACTACAGCCTTTTATAAATTTTTCGCCATTCAATTCAGTTCAATCTCTCCACAAATATATTCTAAGTTCCTTTTCCAACTCCCATAACAGAAAAGTCAATCTAGACTAATGGTAAAATTTGTTATGATATCAGTAAATGTTTCAATTCTTTTAAAGCTTTACTTATTTCTGAGCTTAAATGTACAAATTTTTGAATTATTATTATTATTTAAATTAAATAAAAGTAAATTTTAAGAAGTCCCGCCTGTTTGGAAGAAGAAAAGATCAGTTTTTTAAATAAAAAGAGTTGAAAATTTTGGAAAGAAATTATTTTATTATTACAGATCTCTTTAATTACGTTGTAATTTTTTTTACGGAAAAGTTGCAAGTCATAATATTACAACGCTTACGCTTCTTTAGCACATTTTTAAATTGGAGTAGGCGTTGGCAACAATTGAAATAAAAACTCATCTAAAAAAAGAAGGAGAAAATAACTTTAATGTATCATATCCTCTTGTAGTTAATGGGTTGCTCTTGCGAAAATGTAGACTTTAGTTGACAATCTCGATTTTTGTTCCTAAAAAAATTATAAAGTAAAAAAAACAATTTGAATAGATCATATCATTTATGTATATTGAAAAAGTGTACAAGACTAAAAAGAAATAGAAAACCCGCACAAATTCGACTTCCGCTATTATTTTGAGTAATATGTAAATTATGTCGGAAGTTCTTTAGAGTTAATCTTTGCTAATATCCCACCTGAAGATGTAATACAACGAAACCTAGATCGTGGTAAAGAACTTAAAGAAAGTAAAAATAATATTAAATCACGTAGTTTCATTTAATTGTGAATAATTAATTTCTACAAAATTAACGCCAAATATATTCAATGTCTCGAAAGAAATAGGGTAACTAATTTTTGAAAATTGTCGTCACCTGGTAGTAAAACAGCGTATTGAAAATAGAAAGAATTTAATATTTCGAGATAAGATTCCACTAAAAAACTAAATGATATTGCATAATATGATATTACATAGGTAAAGCTAATTTTGTTTAACATTTACACGTAAACAATATTAAAATAACAAAGCGGAAACGCATTGGAAGATCAATACTTTTCATATTTATAAATATATTACGAAGCTTATGCAAAATCCTAATTCTAAAGCAGATTTTTATGTTATTATTATCATTATTATATTTACATTAATGCAAATCTCCGGTTCTATGATATTTACGCTTAATGATTTATATTTAATTAATAATATTATTTAAATCATGCCCGTATTTATTTTCCAGTTAATTTTTATATATAAGTGTTTTTAAATATAGTAAAATATGATTTTAATTCGGGGCATTAACTTTAGTATTCAAAAACGTTTTTAAAAATTTTACAGTCATTTAAACCACTTTACTATTGATTAGGATTCCACTTCTATATAAAAATCGGTAGTTACGAGTACCACCTCCTCAATAATATAGTTATATTCTTCTCATGAACACGATAAATTAATGTATAAAATTTATTACGCTGAGACTTCTTATATAACAACTTATAAAAAATTTTAAAATGGTTAAAATGAAACGGAACTTATGTGTAATTTAAAATGGAATGTGTAACCTGCAAACACGTGATTTGTGCACTTTTGGTTTTACTAACGATTTATTTATTATTCAAATAAAACTGAATCTGTAACCTGAAATTATGAATCTTTTTTGTGACCAACTATTACACAATATGAATAAATGGAATAAATGTTTTTATTGTTTCATATGTTTAAATACAAGTATTAGGAAATGAAACACCAGTTTTTCAATTTTATACTAATTTAAAAAAAGTAAAAAGTGTATTTATTTGACTTTATTCGGACAGGTATTCATAAAACAAATTCTAGAAATTTAACATATTTAATTCTAACTATTCAAAAACCTGTGTCAAGCAAAATAATAAAAACGGATTGGTAGTAAAATGTAGAGATAGGAAAAGACGAAGATGATATAATAGCTTAAATATAGAAGAAAAGTTTAAAAAAATAGCCTACCTATTTAACAATTACTATGAGAAAAATAGGATAGATCCAAAATTTATAACATAGGAAAAGATCAATAATATAAAAAATGTCTACATAAAAAAGCTAGTAAATGTACATGGGAGATGATGTAAATATATGGTATGTCATCTCCATCAAACGATTACAAAGTCGCAATGAAATATCCAAATGACTGCAAATTACAATAATTAGGTAAGGATTTCTATTGTTATTAATTTTATTAGGAGTCTCGAAGCTTTTGGTGGTATTAACACAAATGACATTTTAAAGCTTATTTTATTCCAGGTAAATTAATTTTAATGAGGCCCTGTGGCAAGCGCGCCGGCTGCATTTTCTTGTAAAGATCTACATTCGATTGTGCTCCGTATTGTATATATTTGTTTATTTCAATATTTTAAAAGAATATTTGAATATTTATAAAATAGTAAAAATTCAATATAAAAACTGTTTAAGAAGTTGTGAATAAAAAGAAAGGAAAATATTTAAAGTATCAACGTTCATTTTTATATTGATCTAAACAACTATTTATTTACTAGTTGCGTTGCGGTGATCCCCTGTCATTCATTTTAGGTTCGGACAGTTCATACCCGCACGACACAACGAATACTAAAAAAAATTACTCATTTCAAATAAAGAACTGACTTCAATATTTTCTGATGACCTAAACTTAAGGGAACCCCCGCAAATTACGATGCGGTGCGGGTAAGTTCCACTGGAGAAATCCATGATTACTGCTTTAAAAATTAAAAGAAAGTTTTATTGATTGCTCTATCGTCAGTCATCCAATTCACATTTACTCAATCAACCTGCCCTAGTCCAGTTAAATATTTTCTTTTATTATGTGTTGTGATTTGCGATCGCGAAATTATTGGCCATGGTCGCGAAATCTATACTATTAATAAAATTGTAACGTAGTGAAATGTGTGTCTGCAAAATATTTTAAAATAGTGATTGAGTTAGCATAAAAAAATGATAGTAGAAGTCAGTAAACCCGTTTTCAGAATTTTGTATGTCAGTATGTTAATTTGTTCGTCAATCACGCAAAATACACTAGATGCATTTTTATTAAATTTAGTATGGTAATAGTTTATACCCAGAGTAACATATAAGAGAAAATACATTTTTTCATTTTCTTATTACGAATTTCGTGCGAGTAAAATCTTTGGGCACAGCCGTGCAGTGAGTCGCCACTCATAAATAAATTTAAAATCGATGACCTACATGTTAGAGTCTTCGTTTGGATAATAAATTGTATATACAGGATACAGCCATTAGATTATTTAAGTTTTTTTGTTTACCTGCTAATTAACGTGTTTACTTTATAAAGCCATTAGCTATTTCCGCGGCTTCGCTTGCGTGGAATAAGCATTATGTAAAACAAAAGTATTTTACGTGTATCTCATGAAAATCGATTGAATAGTTGTCTCATGAATAGTTGTCCTATGAATTGAATAATTGTCTCATGAAAATCTCATGAAAAATTTCATGAAAATCGATTGAATAATTGACCCATAACAATAAATGTGGAATAAAAAAAAACGTGTATAAGTAATATACTCGTACTAACAAAATATTCTAATGAATTAAGTTAAATAGATACTTCAAATAAATAAGTAGTAAATAATGAGTAGGTTTACTTAAATGAAATACATAAATAACAAATAATAACAAATAAGTAAATGACATTAACTTCCTCGAAACTTTTCATCCCCTAATTTATGGGTTGATTTTATTAATGATAATTACTAAATAATATTAAATAAGTAAATTATAAAAACTTCCTTAAAAAATTTCATCCCCCTCTTTAAGGATTGATTTTTTATCTTAAAAGTAGTGTATCCCATTTTAGGATTTTGTCTATCTGTATGCAAATTTTCATATAAACCCATGCAGTATTTTTTTACGTAATTGACGGTCAAACATCTGTACAAACAAACAAGTATACAAACTTTCACGTTTATAAAATTTGTTATTAGTTAGATGAATTATTTCAAAATATCTGGATCAAAACTAAATATTAAGGACTTTGTCTAGTATGCTTTGTGTGTAATTAAAATTAAATAATATTACTTTAACGTATAGTCCAAGCTAGCAACCTGCAATTGGCATCATTGGTTGAAATACTATTTTTATTTGCCAGAACTCAAGTGTAAATACATATAATCCATTAACCCTTGTGCTCTCTGAGGCATTTATCAAAACCTATTATCGGAACAAAATACGTGCAAATACATGTGTAAAGTAGTTCATAAGGTATTCATATTCTTGAAAGTAATGTAGCTAATGTACACACACACAAAGGCACGCGCGCGTGTGCTCACACGCACACACACGCACGCACGCACATGCACGCACACACAAACACACAACACACACACATGTGTGTATATATATATATATATATATATATATATATATATATATACGCGATTAAGCTATTTTCGAAAGGCGATTTTCTATATGAAAATTAATCAGAAATGTTAAAACACGAAGGCCAAATTATCAACCCTTTTTGAAAAAAATCATTGGCAAAGTTGCAATTTTTAGGAGAAAATTGCAATTTTGAAAGTGATTTTTTCAACAACTAAATCTAACTTAAATGAAAAATTTGAGGAAACATATGAAAATGTTTAATCTTGCCGAAAACACCAATATTTAATTCAAGTGTTTCATTTAAAACACGCAACCTGAAAGGTATCAAAATTCACGCCGACACTGTCAAGCGCCACCTCCAGTTTGAACATTTTATTATTATTTTTATAAATATATATGTTTGAACTATGCATGTTTGAATATATATGTTTGTACTTACGTTTTGTTCGCTCCATGCACAATTGTAACTATTATTTTTCTATTTATGAATTTTTGATTCGACGTCACTTCATATTGTTACATCATTCAATGTTTGAATGTATGTGTCTGTATTTATTTACCTACATCTTAAATAATTAACTTAGTCCAGTATTAAGAAATTTATTAACATACGCTGTTTTATTGATAGTAAAATATAATTATCGAAAAATACGTCAGTTGTTTTAATTCACTAAAACAATACAAAAATAGAAGACATGCTCTAAAAATTTAATTTACTGTTTATTTTCATTAATACTTACCATTCGTTAGATCAGCATTACATCGCAACATCGATGACGTAACATCATGACTATTTACTCGACTTGATGTGACACTAAATGAGGAGTTTTAGGTATTAACACATTAAGAATTTAATTAGATTTTAATAACAGCTTTACTTGTTTTAAAATACTGCAACAATACGTAAATTTACTTGTTTGAAATAATATTTAAGCAAGCAATAAATATTTGTCAACTAGCAAATCACAATAACGACATTTTCTAATCTCTTAAAAGAACATGAAAATCCTCGTTAACCATTTCAAACTCAATCAACTTTAATATGAAATTATAATAATTAAAAGAACAAAGATTTTGGGAATACACAATATGTATTTCTAAAATATAGAAATGTTTGTAAATATTGTATAACTGATAAAAATATTTAAAAAAAACTTTTCAAATATATTTGTTTTTGTTCCAAAACGTCTTTCAACACAGCCTTTAATTTCTTTCCGTTCATATAAAAAAATCTGTTATAATACTTCCAGTAAATTGAATCACCGAATCTTAAACTAGGGTTTGTTAATTCGATTGATCATTTTAAACGTGTTTACTCTTTAACGAGCCGATTTGATAGATCTTTTTTTTTTATTTAGAAGAGTATTACACAAGGGTGATTCCAAATAAATTTTACATAGATCTGGTGATTCAATCCGGAAATGGGCAATAGAAATCCTTGACCGATAACAATGGGTCACCCAAGATACTTTGCGTACTCCTATAGCGACAAAGAAATCACGATACAAGCGAATATCTGTGTATCAAGCTGAGACAATGAACATGATCTTCGAGGATTTCATTACATCGGATCCTTAGCGTATAAGCCCATAATTGTGAAAGCCTATATTCACGCTGCTCAGCGTTCTTTGTCTCTGTCGTCTTATTACAAGTGAGACAAGACAGGCAAGGAATGATTTTTATTTGACCTACCATATGAACGGCGTGTTTATTAGGTCTACCCATATTTAAAAGTAAGTTTCTAAGAAAGCATGAAAATTATAATTTATATTAAGTTTCGAACAAAAAAGAAAAACTGACTTCAAAAAGAATATTTTTGGTTATCTTAAATGATTAATCATTGAAAAGTTAGATTTAATTTTGGTTTACCCTAAGTACTGCATTAAACTTAAACAGAACAAAAAGAAAAGAAACCAAATGAATTATATGCTGGACTTTATTTTTACACTTGGTGAAAATTGCAATTTCAACTTCTAGGTAAAAACGATGAGGTATTTTGTTTACGTTTTTCCATTCTAAACATCTATCAGAAAAGAAAATATTCGTATACTATTTTTGTGAACATTTTCAACAATATCTCTAGAAGTATTTTAAGTAAAATTAGGATTTCTTCAATTTAGTCTCATGAAATTTATGCTCCACAAGAAAAGAAAATATTCGTATGATTTTTTTGCACACTCAAAAAAAAGTTCTCCGTATGTGTAATTCATATCTATAATCGTGAAAATGTGACAAATTACACATGTCGAGGGAAACAAATAAAAACAATATTAGCATTGTTTTAAGGTATCACCTTCTTTTCCACATTATTAAGGAAATATTTTGAGACTGCTTAATTGAAATATGTTTGCAGCTTATTGGTATTGTTCTGAGTTTTAATTTCAGAAAATTAATATAGAAATTCTTTTTATGAGTATTACTAGATTCGTAAGCGCTTGACTTCCAGTAATATCCATCCTTACGAGGTAATTTGAATTGCATTAGTCTTTCTTTTTATAATTTACGATGAAATATGATGGTATGTAGGTAACAAAAAGGCAGCTTCAAAAAATTTAAGATATATTTAATTACATAAACAGAAATAATATATAACTATCTGAAATTTTTACGTATAATATACGTGTTTTTATATAATTCCAGTATATTAACAAAAATTTAAATTTAAAATAAATCATCCATTTATTTTCACTTTAACACTGGTACTTACGTGACTTCATCATCACCATCATGAACTAATACTGAATCACTTTTACACTTCATTCTTTATTCAAAAAAATAACAAGAGCTTAAAAAAGTGAATGCAGATTATGAGTATTATGGCGCGTACGAATTGCTAAACACACACGCTTAAACAAATACAGTTAATGCGTACGCCACACGTCTATATTGTAAAAATAAACCTTGTACAATTAATGCGTACGCCACACGTCTATATTGTAAAAATACCGCTTGTTAACACGCAAACACTTATACTTTAGCAAAGGTGTCGGCCGAAATCTAAAACGTTTTACGAGCTAACTCGCATTCGCCAAGTGTGTAATGTGCAATAAGGCAATTCATTCCAAAAACACTTAATACTCTAATATGTTTCCTTATAAATGTTCTTCAAGTCTTTGCACAAATCAAAAATATAACAACCCCTCTACAAACGGCTATAATACCACATATATACATAACACTTAAATGTTCCGCCCTTCAACATATCGCCCGCCCTCGAAGAAGTGAGGTGGAAACCGCATCCGATAACCGCGCAGTGAGCGACGCGGTAAGACGTCGCTCATGACTATCGGATCTGAAATTCAAATTTACTGCCGTATTCAATGCCGGCACTTTAGATAGAAGGATTTTATGAAATTGGTTGCCTTCATTGTCTGCCAAATTATGAATTCGTATATATCGTTCGAATTAATTTTACCAAGATTCTGTTCAGAAAAAGTGTCCCTACAATGAATTTTCCACAATAACAATAACCATCTAACTTCTCAATAATTATAATGACTGTGTTTTGTAAAATATCATTTAAAAATTTAATATTCTATAGAAAAAGTAAACTGACAAATGAAAGACTTTTCCGATTTTCATCCAAATCTCATACGTGCAAGTACAGAATTTATTTAATTATGCAGCATTTTATTATGTTCTATAGTACGCCAACTTAATACCCAAGGACATACTATTTCATAAACGACTATACAAATATCTATTTTAATATTGATTACAAAAAACTTACTTATTATGTCATGATATTAGTTACACTTTTGATTATATATATATAAAGAGATATATATATAATCAAAAGTGTAACTATATATATATATATATATAGTATATATATATATATATATATATATATATATATATATATATATATATATATACATATACACAATTAAATGAAACTACGTGATGTAGTATTATTTCTACTTTCTTTACCACGACTACGGTTTCGTTGTATTACAACATCTTCAGGTGGGATATTAGCAAAGAATGACTCTTAGGAACATCCAACAGCATTTATATGTTTCAAACACAATAGCGGAAGCCGGATCTGTGTGGGTTTTCCCACTGCTTGTGTTAGTGAGTTTATTGTAAGGAAGCGGTGTAGGTTTTATTATATTTCTGAGAGTTATACGATATACCAGTATTTTAGTGAGGGTAATAAATTCAATTGTTGTTATTATATGAGGTTGTACAATGCAAATGTTCCGGTGTATGTAATAAAGTTAACGGGAAGTTATCCTCGGTAATATATTTAAACAAATGCAAGAGTATCTGAAAGTTAGAACAGGTTATACCACTAATTCTACATATCTCCGATTTTATTTATTCATATATTTATTTCTTTATTTATTTACATATTTATTTATTTATTTGTTTTAATTTTTATATACTTATATTTTTATGTGTATATGGGCTGAAACAATTTGAAAAGAACTGTAGTATCAATGTTTTATATTTATATTATATCTAGAAGATATTAAGAATGGGTGATGATATTATATTTAGTTGTTCATTTAATATATTAACGTTGATGTCTTTTTTATGTCTGTTTATTGCTAATGTTTATAGGAAATTAAGTTTATTGCCTTTTGTATTAATTTGTGATATGTAGGGGGCCTTATCAGTATGAGGATGATGGTTATTTTCAATGAGATGTTTAGCAAAGTGAGATGTGTCTGGTTTGTTATTTCTCCAGCTGGCGATGTTTTCTTTATATCTTGTGGTAAAATCTCTTCCTGTTTGACCTATGTATACACTATTACAGTTGTTACATTTAAGTTTATAGATACCACTCTTTTTATGTTTATCTATGTTTTCTTTATTATTAATAAGGGTTTTACCCAAATTATTTAAAGTACTATAAGCGCATGTTGTATTATTTATATTTTTATTATTAGTCAAGAGTTTCCCTAATTTGAGAGATGTATTACCTATGTATGGGATAGATTGATAGTAAATATTATTATTATTTGATACGACCGAGTATATTTCTTGTATTAGTATTTTTCTTAATTTATTATGGCACAGTTTTGTGACAATTGATGGGTTATAATTATTATTTTCTGCGATTTTCGCATATCGATCGCACACGCACACGCACACGCACACGCGGACACAAACACACACACACACATATACATATACATTGGAACTATTTAGCTATGCTTTGAAATTTGCGGTAGAAATACTACTGTTGTGAATTATGAATAAGAAATAATAGCATACACTATATGTGTAACGTAGTGATAAAGCAATGATGAATTTCGAGTTTATATCTTATTTCTATTAGAAATTAGAGTCTACCACAAATACCCATATATGTTCTGAGAGGCAAGAAAAACTGGATTCTTTTATTTCAATTGAAGGTGGATGTAAACAAAAAGCAAGTTAAAAAAGAAATAAAAATATATTTTTCCGAATTTTATTTAAAATACTTCTAGGGATATTGCTTAAAATATAATATAGGAAATCGTGTCCAATTTAAATACGCACTATATTGATACTGTTAATGAAGAGTTTTACAATGAAAAATTGAGCTCCATCAAAATGGATATTTTCAAAGCATTAAAACATGAAAAAAATGTATTCATATTTTTTTTAATTCACAAGCGATATTCAGCAATATACTAGAGATCACAAATAAGATATTTGTATCTCCGCAATCTATCCCTAAATTAATTGTTTAAAATCTGTACCGGAACAAAGAATGGAAATTCATGGCACATCATACGCCCCTAACTTCACTTATGTAAAGTTATGGGTGTATGATGTGCTATCAATTTCATTAATTTCCTGACTCTTATGTTGCTTAATTTCTAAGCCATTGAAATAAATTAGTACAATAGTATGACTCAATTCGGAAATATTTAACTTGGTATTGGATGTTTTACAATTTAAAGAACTTATGGTATTTTATATATGGGTTGTTAGTTAAGGTGTATTTGTCTTTATATTTAAGTAATTTTTAATTTGTACTAAAATTAGTTAGCGATGCAATGTAGCCCTCTAATAGCATTCATCTAAAAAATACTTTTTTGAACAAATTTGATTTTTAAATTTTTCACTTTTGTCATAAAAAAAGTATCGCGTTAATATCCGATAAGGCCTTGAAAGTCAGAAATGGATATTTTTTTAACAAAATGTTAATGGATTAATATGAATGTATACATAAATACATACCCATGTATGCGTATGAACTTATGTAGGTAAGAATGTGCATTTGTGTGCTTGGTGCGATTACTAACTATGTCAAAATTCAAAGCAGTGTCCTATTGCCTTCAGCTTTTTTTTGTCCTCCGAAGTATAAATCTACTATTTTGTTGAATAGAATCATCACGAGGAATCAACAGTGATTGGTAATTTATAATATCAATCAAAGACCGTCATGGATCAAGAGTGACGAACAGCCATATCGGAAACTAATTTGAATGAATAAAGATTATGCTGTTCAAATATTGGCAAAATACCAAATGGTCGATTCAGGTATTTATGGTCAACAATTTAGTAAAATGGGGGAAGCAATAAAAAAAACGAATAAAATTTGCAAATCGCGAAGCAGTCATGTTCCACCAATACATTACACAGGATCACCAATATGTAGTAACTTGTGGTAGGTTATTAGCACTTGGTTGAAAAGTGATGTTATACTCGGTATATAGCCTTGATATGGCACCATTATATTATTTCAAAGTTTGCAAAGCTCTTTAAGTGATGAAAAACTTTCGCTAATTGTAATGGCTTTTAATCGCATTTCGGAAGTTTTTTAACGATACGGACCAAAACTTTAATAAGAGTCAGATATGAAATTGCGTGAATGACAAAAATTGATAGAACATAGTGGACAACACATAATTGATTAAATTTATTCCTTATGAAATAAAATGGCTTTTCATTTTACACTACAAAAACGCAATTTTTTAGGAAAGCCATACCTAAATGAATATTTTTTTTTCTGTGAATATGAATTATTTAGTTAATTTATAAAAAAAAACTATAAATCTTAATAATCAATTTCTTTCTTTTCACGGAAACATATTAAATCAATTTCATCACATTTTTAACTCAGAATACATTTAAATAACAGCTTGATTCGGTAGAGATGCTTTTTTTTTATAAATTTCCTCGCAAGTAAAATTTTTCACACATTTTGAATTCACTCAATAGTTATATAATATAATTGGTTTATTGAATGAAAATATAACTGCCGCGTTACTCCATTTATATCCTATTCGATTAGCATTTTGAGATCTTTTCACCAATGTCCATATCTTATTCAAATTATGGAATAGCAATTTTCACGTTATTAACTTTTCCAAGTTTTACTTTTTTTTTACTTTTCGAAATTGGCTGATTTGATTACTTCTTGGTTTTTCAAGTAATATCTATATTCGTTTCAATAGAGAAACACATTTTCTTCACTTGTTTCGACGCGCTTCTGTCTATCCTTTCGTCTTAATGTTATATTTAAGAACGTCAGAGTCATGATTCTTATATTCGAGGAGTATGTGATTTGATCCGACGAAGACTCGTATTGAGACATGTTTTCTAGATTAGGTTCAGAGTCAACGGCGATTTCTGCCATTGCTAATGAATTACAGGAGCTTTCGAAAGTACGAGATGCAGACGACTCATACCTAGCAACGCTAAGTTCACCACGGTATAGCTTCTTTTTACGGTGGGTTCTTGAAGAATTCGTCTCTGATTTTTGTTACTTTTCTTGAATGAAGTGTAACGAATTTCCGCCCTTTTGTGTTCTCACCAAATCCAGTGAAAATTGCTTTGTTGCTCTGATTATTATTAGTTTTCTTGAATTATGTATAACGAATGTCTGTCTGTGTTTTTGTTTTTACAATATCTAATAAAAATTCCTTTTTTGCTTAAGATCCTATTTCTTTACCCCTTATTTAATAAATGAATCGTTGCTTCACAGAAAAAAAATATTTATATGATTAGCATCTGGTTTTTAAAATAACCATATTTCTTTGGGTGTATTTTCTCTATTGGTGATATATACTGTTTCTGCTCAATAATTTTTTGGTGCTCATCACCCACTCTAAATCCTAATTTCGAACTAATGTGCTATGGTCAGTATTTCATTATATTTTGACAGCAAAAATTGTCGTACATAAATCTCGAAGTAAATACATTCGACATCTTAGCCCTGAGTCATCGAATGAAGGTGCTAATTTTTTTCATATTTTCTTTGCAGTTTGGACTTCTTGACTATGTACCTAGTTTGTTTAATATACAAGTAGTATTATTTTTATATGGCCTTTAAAATTTATTTCAGATCTATGACGTCGACACTCACAATATAATCCCATAATATCTGGTATTAGAGATAAGTTAAAGGCAAATCTTCGCGTGGAATAATTTTCACGGTCAATTAATTTTTCAATGTCAAAGAATTAGTTGACGTCATCTTACCTTTTTGATTCTGTGTATATGTTGGTAATTTGACATGTACAAGTTGTGAATTTGATTCTTGATAATTTTTTAACTATAGATTCATAGTTTTTTTTATAAAGTAACTAAATCATACATATTCATAGAAAAAAAAATATTCATTTGGTATGGCTTTCGTAAAAAAGTAATTGCGTTTTTGTAGTGTAAAATGAAAAGCAATTTTATTGCATAAGGAATAAATTTAATCAATTATGTATTTTCCACTACGTTCTATGAATTTTTGTCATTCACGCAATTTCTTTTCTGACTCTTATCTCGCTTGTTTAAATTCGGGTTATTTGTGAACTAGAGTTATTGAGCCCATAACACGTTATATATATATATATATTTATATATGTGTGTGTGTGTGTGTACATATATATACACACACACTTCCCCATATACATATATGTGTATGTGTACATACGTATATACAGTGTCCAGTGGCAGATTTGAATGTTTGAAAAATTGTAAAAAAAAACTACACCCCTAATACAAAGTAGGTTCATTTTAACTTTATAAAAACAAACGCGGATTTCATTTTTTAAAAACCACGTTTTCCAAATGGCGGCCATCGAGTCTGACACACTCTTCGAACCTAGCACGCATGTTTTCAAAAACGCGTTTGCAAAGCGACTGGGGTATCCTACTGACTTCGGCTCGAATATTTCCTTTAAGTTGTTTCACAGTGCTAGGATTTGTTTTGTAAACAACGGATTTTTAGTATCCACATAACAAAAAGTTACATGGGCTTAAATCGGGTGACCTAGGTGGCCACGGTACGGTACCATTTCGGGATATGTTTTTTTCTGGAAATAAATGCCGCACTGCATTCATGGACCCATTAGCAGTGTGAGCTGTGGCCCCGTCCTGCTGGGACCATGTGTTTTGGTTGAAGGATGGACTATTCTGTAGTTCTACTGAGAAAAAGTCATTTAACATCTCTCCGAATTCACAGTTACAGTTTGGCCACGTTGATTTTCAAAGAAATAAGGCCCTTTGATTGCAGATGCAGACTTGGCACACCAGACTGTTACTTTAGGCTTATGGTTATGTAAAGGCTCTGGATGCTTTAGGTTATGTAAAGGCTCTTGATGAATTTGCTTCGGGTTGTGGACATCCCAGTAACGAAAGTTCTGCTTATTCACATATCCTCTAATGTGAAAGTGAGCTTCGTCACTAAAGAATATGTTGCCCATCCGGGTAGCAATGCGAAATCTCAATAACATCACCTCCGCGTAAGTTTTTCTTAATTCAAAGTCAGAATCGTGTAAATCTTGAACAATTTGAATTTTATATGGATGGAACTTGAGCTTTTTTTGCATTATTACCTGTAAAGTTGATTTCGAAATTCCCAATATCGATGAACGTGTACGCAGTGATAAACGGGGATTTTCAACGGCAGAAACCATAACACGCTCGACATTTTCATCCGTGGCTACCAATGGTGTAGGTCCTGGCCTGGGCCTATTTAGTGTTGATCCTGTAGCTCTGAATCTTGCCCATGACTGAATGAGGTTTATCAATGGTCTATCACGTAATCGACGAATACTGTAACGATTATTAAATCGGCGGGCTACAGACAGCGAAAATTCACTCGAAATGTACACCTCGACGGCAAAAGAGCGGTGCTCTCCACTCCACTTTTCCAAGGCTACTAAAACATCCGCACCGTGTGCGCTTCTAACGACGCCCCCCGCGCCCCTCTTATGTGTTGCGTTTAGAAACTATGTTTGTTCAAACTTTGAAATCTGCCACTGGACATCCTGTATAAATGAAATTGTATCTTACCAATTTCTATTCGGTTTGATTTCCACTACTACTTATATGAATAATAGACGAATTCTCTAATACAAGCTAGGTATACATACTTATTCGCAGGGAACTTACCACCATTAAAAGTAACTGTGACATGCTTGTTTTAAAATATGTATGCAGTCAAAAAAATGCCTTTTTGGTGACATGCAGGGCCGTTTCTTAATTGCTGTCAACGATATTCCGTCTTTTTCAAATATTTTAAATTAATTTTGGTTCGGTTTAATTTTGGGTGTTGGATAAAACGTTTCAAGTCAATGATAACATTTTCTTTTGCCATGTAAATATACTTCCTACATGAATGACTAGCCATAGTCCACTTCGAGCTATTATAATTTTTCATCATTATCAGTTTGACAAATAACCTAAAAAGTAAAAAATCTCATAACTTATCTTTGTGTAAATATTCCATTCACCTTGTTGCATACCCAAACGTTAATCGACATAAAAAAAGTCATCTGGAAAATAATAAGTAAGTAAAAAGGTAACTTCATATTTAAACTGAGGAATTTAAACGAACGCTTGTCATAATCAAAATATTTATGAGGACAAAATATTTAAAAACACAGGCGAGAAAAGCCGATCCAGTAAGATTGTAAAGAAATATTTACGATTTGCCGTTTACCTGATTTAACGAACCGGATATATTCAGCAAATAGCAAGTCAAGATGACTGTCGACAGCCTACGAGTACGATGCTCTCTGCAGTGCATAGAATAAGCAAAGCAAAGTATACGTAACAGTGTGTTTCTGATAAACTTGAAGAATATATTTTTAAAATTTTCTTTAGAATTTCCGACACAAAACGACTTACGAATTTTTATACTCGTAGCGTAGCGTAGACGGATATATAACTGAAGATACACAAACTGCATTAATAACGTTAAATCAGTCTTTATTATACATTCGTATCCAATATAGCCAAGTATATAGTGATCAAACAATGATCTACACGGGCGAGTCTTTACTGCAATAATTTCTAACGTAATCTACATGAACGAATTCTAAGTAAAGTTTTAAATTTAAATGAGAAATTAAATTCAAATCGCAACTAAAACTTCACCGTTCATGAGACAACAAATATCATTTCATTAAATGCACAATAGTAACCATAATCAGTAATGATATTTCTAATTGTTAGGGTTAATTTTTGCAGTACGGATAACGCTACCTGGTATTGTTAGCGGTTGCCATAAGTATTGTATTTTGATTTTCAAATACTTTCTTTTACAACATATTTTTACGAGACGTATTTTATATTTTTGTTTCACTTTTTATACTTTTCTTCAACTAACATTATATCTAGTTATTGAAATTTGAATTTATTTACATTAAAAAAGGAAAATGAGTAGAGTGAAAGGAAATTAACACTACACAACATTTCGCCAGATTACTCAATTATGAATCTGTTACTGAGTTCCGGTGCCACAATATTTTTTTCCATAAAATTGAACCGGCTTCAAGTAAGCACCTAATAAGAAGTGCATTAGAAAGTATAAAATAATAAACACAACAGTACTTAGCTGCTATTTTTGCCGTATAATAAAGTTTCCGAACTTAATTTAATTTGCAAAATACTGCTACTGCTTGAAATTTTTGGAATTGTTGCGAAATTAGTAATTATACCCCCTTTTACATTTATACGCATCCATACACATAAATATAAGTGCTATGTTTTACTTTGCGTTAACTCCATAAAATTCTAGCAGTTGCACCAGGAATGAGGAATTGTAATATGGAGTTTAATGACAAAGTCGCTGCTTGTGACCCACGATACTTATTAAAAACCGCTGATCTTCAAATTTCACTCGTTATACAGACAGTACACCTTCTAAATCAGGATTTCCTTATCAAAGGTTGAAATTATCATAATTTGTTTTCATGGAAATGTAATACTTGTGCGAAGTTTTATAAGAATCGGTTAAGTAGAAGTGGTGAAAAATCGATCGCAAAATTTTAATCAACGATAACAAAATAGAAGTTAAATAAAATTGTTTAAAAAAGCCTTTGCACTTATTTGTATAATATTTGCCTACGTTTTTATTATGTTACTCTATTGCTTAACTTTTATACTAATATGCTTGTCATTACTAAAGTGTTCCCGTCACCACTTTTCGGCTCCTTCAACATATCCTAATTTTGATAAATAATAAACTTATATTCCACTTAGTCATGTCTTATTAGATTATTATTAAACATATATCATTCAAACTACGGCACCTATGCTGTCAAATATTGGAGAATTATGTGTAGCACCTTTATATTTGTAGTCGAATTCTTAACAAATTTGGTGCCATGTTGGAAATATACCCTTCCAAATAAAAAAGAATTGTCCGAATTGGTTGATAAATACTGAAGATATGAGGTAATATTTACAGAAATTAAAATGCAAACAAATTGAGAACTTTCTTCTTTTTTGAAGAATGTTAACAAAGTGGTGCTGATCTCTGAAAATATTATGAAAAAAATGAGTTTTATTCTACTTTCATTAATTATAAGTAATTAGTACATTTAAAAAAAATCGAATCACACAAAATTTTTTACAAAAAAATATGAAATAATATAAATGTTATTTATTTCCTGGTTCGGTTTCTAGTTTCTTAATAAATTGATTGCGAAAAATTTCAATGATTTTCTTGATTTCAGGAAAATGCATTTTAAATAATTCGCTTCAAAGTAAAGAGACATACCTAGCCTCACGCCTCTCTGGTTTTTACACACGAAAAGGATGTGTCTATATAGAATGAATACCTATATATTTATATAGGATGAATATCTTACATGTCCACGCCGAAAAAATAATTGTAAACTATTATATTTTAACCATATTTAATATTGAATATATTTGGCGTTAATTTTATTCATTATTCACAATTAAATGAAACTACGTGATGTAGTATTAATTCTACTTTCTTTAAGTTCTTTACCACGACCTAGGTTTCGTTGTATTACAACATCTGCAGGTGGGCTATTAGAAAAGATGATGATGAACCATATTTAATGTTTAAAAAACTAAGATACCACATTAATGAAGTTGGCAAGAAATTTTGTAAGTATTGCATGAAGCCGCAAAACAAATCGTTGGTCTCTCGCGTTGTTTTGTACAATGTTAAAAATTTATTGGAATAAAGGCTTTTGCTTTTTAGAAAAAAAAATTCTGAGTTCATAAATTGACTACGGTAAAATTCTTACAAGAGGTTGCAAACTGTTCTGTGTAAGAAGAGTAAAAGAAGCAAAAAATATCAGAAAGACCTGCACCATTCGTCCCTCTAGACTAAACTGGTGTCCATAATTTAAATAAATTTCATGCCGCGAGCCTCTCTGCCCAGGATGCCCCAAAACAATTTAGATAGAATACACCAATTATGATGGATTGACAGAAATTACTTTTTCTTATTTTTTAAATTAAAATGCAAATTAGTTTATTTTTGTTGCAAAACAGTTTTTAAACGTTAGTAAAACATTTTTTTCCTTAGTTATTAAGTTATTAAAACATTCCATTTCATAAATGCATTTCAATCCATTTCCAAAAGTGTGATTCAATCCATTTCCAAAGTGTATAATAAAACATATATTAAATATTGGCTATATATGTCTTTAATTATATTAAAAGTTTGTGAGGTTGCTTAAATATAACATATAAAACTCTTATATTATACAAATTCACATCAGAATATCGTAGAAAACGCAGGTATCTGACAAACTTCACCTCATCATAAATAAATCGTCTGCACTTCTCACTACTTAAAATATAAAATACATTATCTTAACTTAATATTAGTAGCCGACAATTTACATATAATGTGACCATAACAACGACAGTAACACGAACTTATGCATTAACATGAACAATAAATTGAACACTATATAAGAATTTTTCTAATGTTCGCGCGTTCCTAACTTTTGACTTCAAATCTGCCAGTAACGTCAATTCCGACGAAACCTTGTACAAAAACTTTTAGATACTCTCTACTTACACAATATTTTTAAAGAAATAAACTTTCTTTAATGACAGTTAATAGTTATAATAAACATTTAAATATAATTTTTGTAGCAATACGTCTCACGTTCTTAATCCAACTGACCAAGAAAAGAACCAATAATATAATCTGCCAAGCATTTACTCATTCCCAAATTCTACGCCGATAAATTTTTAAACAACTAGTTGTTTTAAATAACTAGATCTTTGCTTATATCCCACCTGAAGATGTTGTAATACAACGAAACCTAGGTCGTGGTAAAGAAATTAAAGATAGTAGAAATAATACTACATCACGTAGTTTCATTTAATTGTAAACAACTAGTTGTTAACAAGATTTGTAAGGATCCCTTTTTACGTAAGCAAAGCCACTGAACCAAAATATTTCTAGAGGATAACGTTAAATATTTCTAAAAGATTATATTCGTAATTCAAAACTGGCACCGCATTTAATGTTTCATGACATAAATGAAAATAGACACCGATATGTATAAAAGTACTTGAAAAGTATAAAGTTACGCTAAGAGTAACCATAACTAGTATTAAATTAAGCAAAATGTATAGCGCAAAATTTATTTCGATACCAAATAAAGAAAAAAGGACAGTTTGACTTACTTCTTAGTTGCTAACGGAAATAACTTGTCTCGATAACAATTTGTTCTCTATTTATTTATCGACTATTCTTCTTTATCTCTATTTATTTAACAGAGTAATTTGAAGCATCCATCTTCATGGCGGAAACACACATCCAAGCTTTTCTCTAAGCTTCCCATTCGTATTTCCAGTTTGCTGACTTCCACAAGTTTGTCGGTGTTTATTCTAATCATGTTAGTATAAGGTTTTTTTATTCTAGATTATTGTACTGTTTTGACATATTTTAATGTGATTTGGATCACGCAATTTTTTTTAAATTCAATATAGAAATTGTAATTTTTTATAAATGGAAAAAACAACAATATGCATACCAAAACGTGTATCAAGTAGGGTTCGGTAGTAGCCTATATTTCTTAGTTTTTTTACGTAATTTTCCTTTTTTTTAGGGAAAAATATGCGAAGAAAATATGCAAAAAAATAAGGATCAGTCGCGATTATTTTACTACGAATTTAATTTAAAAAAATAATTTACTAATTTTGAATATGACGCACTCAATGAACATAAAAATATTAAATATAATATTCAATGAGAGAACATTTTTGTAAACATTTAATTTGGAAAAGCCTAATTTCCGCAAACGGGTCTAAAAAAAAAGTTGTAAATGAAACTTCACCAAAACTATGTGTATATATATATATATATATATTTATATATATATATATATATATATATACATATATATATATATATATATATATATATATATATATACATTACGAAATGAAACAAATAATAATGGGTTCATTTATTTTTCTACGAATAATAGAACATTATATTTTTTGTTTCTTTCTTTACTTTGTTCAACTTTGATTACGTCTTCCTTGATTATGGTGTATTAACTCGTTTTAGTTGTCAACGGTCTTTTTTCATACCGAGTTTTATGAAAATATTTTGAATCCGAGAAAATTAAGTAGAAACATTAAACAGACCACTTAAAAAAACCAAATGGGAGCTCGGCCGGCCGGAAATTAATTTATTTGTCGTACGTCAGAATATGGATAACTGAGCGCCATAAATACTTAACAATATCCAGTAAAATTAAATAGCGTAGCCATCATATTATCATGAAAATTTCAAATACTGGCCCATCTAAAATTATTTTGGTGGCTTTCGTGCAAACTTTTAACATGCTTCTAAAAACTGCTTTTTTACAATATTAGCTTAGTAATTAGCTTGGTAATATCGTAAATAAAGGGGGTAAATGTTTTGTTCACATATTTATCGGTATGTTTCTGAAAATATGATATCTTAAATTACGATGAAAATTGTTTCTTCAGTCCTTTGTAACTGGCGAAAAATTCCCATACTACTTTTCGAATTTTAGAATATTATTTAGAGCACATAATGTGTTCATCTCTCAAACTCAAAAAGATATGTTCAAGTTTTTTATTTTACTACTATGTCAAAGTGCAAGTTCCAATATCAAACATTTCCTAAAAAAAACGGCTGTGATAGATGAATAGACGGAGAAGTCAGTGATCTTATAAGTTTTCCTTCGAGGGTCGGAATTCTAAAATCCATCAATTTAGTAAATAATTCCTTCATCAAGTGAACAAATACTTTGTCACATTGTTGTTAATTATATTATTGTTCTAAATGTTTCCAAATACCACTCACTGCCAGTTATAAATAAATTTTTACACGAACAATATTGCGGTTAAAAGCTAGTACGCTTTGCATCAAACCTGTGCCGATAATTGTTAGTTTATAAAATTCCGACTTTATTACAAAGAAATAAGCTTTATATTGTGTCGTATATAATAACGTCGTATATTGTTTATTTATTTATCAACTATGGGGAACAAACAAATACAAATCATTGTAAGATACAATGAGTGAGTCGTTCAAATATTATGTTGACTTGTATCTAACATTCCCATATTAAATAACATTCTATGTACATATATCCTCGATCATGTATAAATATTTGTATAGTTAATTAAATACTCAAAAATTGTATAATATATTAAAATAAAATTACAAAATATCACAAAACAAAGTAAACAAATAATAAATATTTTAAATCGTCGAAATCAATCCTCTATTCAAAAAACATGATAATAATTATCAGTAACAAAAAAAAAAATTTCACATAAATTTTTTCAAAAGACTAATGGTTGTATAGTATCCGTATAACAGACTACTTATATTGAAATAATGAGCTTATATGTTATATAAATATTGCTTAAATCAGTCATATACGACCTATCAAATACATATTATATAAATCCAATGTTCATATCTGTCTAATATAATAAATTAAAATATAAAACTTGCAATATTGGGTTATTGTTTATTAAATATTTAAAATTATTGAAATCAATCTTCTATTGATAATTAACTAATAACCATCCGACAATACAACCTGTTCAAATCGTTCAAAATTACATAGGGAGTGGAATCAACCTCACTACATAAATTAAATCAAACTTGCTAGTGGGAAAGGGACCCCGTACCAATAGGAACATTTACGTAAAATGCTCCCAGTGAAACTTAGAAATTCCAAATTAATATATTATACGTTTTATTACTAGTCATAAAAACATGGTTTAAATCTGATAATGATCCGGTAACCATCGCGGTAAAAATTATAGTAAAACTTTATTAAGTATGCGTTAAGTAACTGTATAACAATTAAACACATTGAAAATTAAATATAGTTATTTCCTAAATATTCCTTAACTGTATGCGAAAGCAATTCTCTACTTCCAGTCTACTATGACGTTACACTGTAATAAAATTAGTTTGAGGCCAGAGAGGAATCTGAAGGAAAAAGCTTTTGAATCAGATAAATAGCTACTGATCGCAGTCCTGCTTTCTGACTTTCGGATGTAATAAAAAGAAGATATGATCAAAGTATATAAAATGAAAAAAACAAAGGGATATTTATTTTTCGCAACGAAAGGACACTCATCCGTGAGAGAGAGAGGAGGGTACGGCCGTCTACCAACGATAAAAAATAAATGAGAATGCAAGTTTATGGGTCGTATGGACGTGATAGCTTGCACGCTATGAATCAAACAATCCCTTTCCTCAGATTATTTACATTTCACTTGCTTTCTCAATTGCTGTTTATGAATTATTTTCATGACCCACTGAAAATTTCGGCTGCTTATATACGAATAAAAATACCACCCAATAATATTTAAGTAATTTACCAGAAGAGATGATCTCAGTAACCGATTATTAATTTATTACTAAATTGTGCCAGTGAGAGAGTCAAGCATAAATTGTAGCAATATTATTAAACGCATGTTTGAAACAAATCCATAAAAATAAATACGAAGGAATGTAATTTTTATCTTTCAGCTTTTAAATACTTTTCCCGTTTTATCCACGATTACTAAAAGAAATCGAAAATAAAAAAAAATGTACGTATATCAAACGGTGTTCCAGTTAAGACGATGTTGGTATTGGATTCCGTGAAGCATATATACACACTCTTATGGTTTATCTATACACGCTCTTCCTTTTGTAGGTTGTCGTACCTTCATGTATGCATTGCGTTTGCCGCTTTGTACTCAAATCCAGTATACATTCAAATGCAGAAAAAATTAGTAATTTCCCTTCGTAAAACCATATAATTACTTTGATCTTTGATCAGTACATAACATATTTTTAGACGATGTCTACATTTTCAATTAAATTTCATGGAGCGCCATCTATGGGCCAATTGCAGAAACAATTTCATAGGGTGCCATCTATGGTACAGTAAAGGAACTATTGTCTATCAAAAGCTCCTTTGATGAAATTCCACAGGCACAATTCATGTTGTAATAGGAAATCTTTTGATAAATTATATATGTTCAAAACCAATTCGAATTTTCGTTCAAACTCCATGCGAATAAAGTTTTAAGCAAAAGTAGTTATCCACCATGTTGCAATAGTTTGCAAAAAAGTAAAATGGGTTACTATGTGGCATTTTATTTACGAAATTCACACAAAATTCTCTACAAATATGTTTTTCAAAAATGCAATGTAATCCTGTGATACAATAAGAGCAAATTAATTTCAAAATAATATTTAAACAAAGTTGTATTTTGATACAAAAAACGTATCATCGTATATATTTACAAAAAAAATATCTAATAGACGAACGAGGACAAAACTAAGCACACTCCGATTTAAAAACTGAGCTATCCGGAGTTCACTTGTGAAAGTAAATGTATTTATTAAAGTTTTTTTTCTTATAACTTCTACGTTCTGTTTTATTTTTATATAATATAAGTATATTCATAAAACCAATCACATAAAATGATAAATATTAAATAATAACAGTATAACTTCGAAACGTCGCTTATTTATTTTGAACATCCCGTTTATCGACGCGAATATGTCAGGCGCATAATATATTTCTAAAAGTGTAGACAACAGTAACGCAATTTTAAATTCGTCTTTGTAAAATAAAAGTGACAAAAACTTAGTAAATGTATTTATATCTCTTCTACTTCCTCTCACATTTGGACGCGGAAACAGAAATTGAGTTATTATACTTAGTTTGCAAAATCGTTTCCGCTTATATATACGTTTATAGAATTCGGATTCGCGTTGATAAATACTATACTTATCTTCTACAGATAAAAAAACTCTTCTTTTACTTGCGTTTTATACAAAAATAAGTTAAATTGTAAGTAACCTATTCTTCCTGATCCGGCAAAATCTCATTTAAAATTCAATAATTAAAGTGTAAAGTTGATAAAGTAACATTAAATTAACAAGCATGT
The DNA here is from genome assembly GCA_039881145.1 of Druceiella hillmani. Lineage (NCBI taxonomy): Eukaryota > Metazoa > Arthropoda > Insecta > Lepidoptera > Hepialidae > Druceiella > Druceiella hillmani. The sequence continues at coordinate 103,212,119 of JAYKKI010000001.1, read as the reverse complement.
GAAAGCAAATATAATTATCAAAATTTACTAAGAAAATATACGTCAATTTAATTGCAAAAAACGATAAAAAAATTTAATAACTCCTAATAATTCAATAAACTATGTACAGAACAGAGAAGAGATACTCGTATGATAAAATAAAAGCCATTTAAGGAAGTGAAACAATATCGAGAGAATTACTTTGTGCATCTTTGATTGTGACCATATTTAAGTTGAATAACATGACAACTAACATATTTCATTAGAAACCTTAATTAGGCTAAGTTATGTTCAAACGAATTGGACATACCATTGTTTCAACTTCACAGAATTTTTGTTTCGTACTATTTTGCTAAAACATAAAAAAAAATCATTCCCATTAGATTACACAAACACAATGTGTTCAATCTATAAGATTGTCATTTAATCAAACCTGTTTAAAAAAAGAAATAACCTTATATTAACGCGGAATCCCTTGTGGAAATTTCTCGATGAATCTTCGACATCGATAATGAAGGCTTTGCTGACGTGAGGGTCATCGGAAATATTATTACTTAAGGCCTTTAGAGCGACATCTTATCGTTTGAAATATGAAGATTAAGGTCGGCGGACATGTTGAGTTATTACTTAGCTCCTGCTATCTTTCTCGTGTTCCTTATTAAATCCGTCCCGACCATTTTGTGGTATAAAGTCATTTATTGATAAGTATATACGTCTAACAAATTATATAACAACCCTCAGTATATTAGACATTATACTAAAATAACTTATGCATGTATATCTCATATAATAAACCCTTGGCATATTCGCAGGGGAGTAAGGTTAACTTCACAATTGTTTAGTTATATCTGTGACGTGTGTGTGTCTTAATTATATGTGTAATCACAGTACCACCCGAATATTTCTAGTGTATGGACGTGATTTCTCTATTCTATTTATGAGGTATGTGATGCAAGGGACATAAACCACCACAACTTGGGCTCGTGGGGTCTACAAATATATGCACTTTGTATCATTACACTTAAATAAATTTTTATTTCCATCCCTTTTCTCAAAGAGAATAAAATTTTATCACATCTTCTTGTATCATCAATGCGAAACGAATATCTGACTAATTTTTATATGAACAAATAATGGGCTCTAGAACAAAAAAATGTAACTTAATATGTTAACAAAACAAATCAAAGATGATCATCACAATATCCTGAACAGTTTTGATCATATGACGAGTAAAACGGCTTGTATCCTTCAAAAGACAAGAGGTGTTAGAAGTTTTTGTAAAATTTTAAGGATTTTCGTGGTGCGTCGCGGTTTTGAAGAGAAGACCTTTTGAGGTCTAATTTATCACAGTCCGAGGTAATTATCTGATAAAATTTTTTTGAAGTCGATATTTAACTTTCTAATGGTATACCAGAATGAAGCCAAAAAAATTATGCCGTCCACGCAGCAAAAATAACAACACCTCAAGTTCATCCTTTAGCCGTATGAAAAAAACCTGTCCACTGACATAAACATATATTAGCATATATTTTTATATCAATGAATAAACTTGAGTGACAAAAAAGGACCAAAAAAATGTACGTATATCTAAATTGGAACTAAGTTATATGATACGTAATATATGAACAATTCCTGCTTTTTGATATTCTAATCTGTTATAGATTTTTATAGTTTTATTTTTGTATCACAATATAGCATAAAAAATTATTGAAATTGAAATTTTACCTAAGTTTTTATTATGGAAATATATACTTAAGAATTAGGTGTATTTTTGTTTGGATCGTAGAGCCGTCATTTTATTTAGTTAATAAAACTATTTTCCTATATTTATAATAATGGTATATAATTTGAATTTTAAGATGAACTTTACTCGTATCGATTTTAATAGACTGATCCTAAATATTTGTATACATATTTATAGAAAGGTGCAGTCTTCCACAAATATAAATGTACATTATTAGAGATAACTAGTTATACTAAAGCTTAAACTTAGAAATATATATCTGAAAATAAACCAAAAAAATTATAATATATATCCCGTAAATAAAGTTTCATCGTTTCTAAAACTTGAATGAGGCATGAGATGAATTAGGCTGATTAAAAGATGATTAAGTTTCGATATTTCTTTAATTTATTTATTTGATTCTGAAAAACTTAATGCCTAAAAATTAATGTTACGCATTACGCAATAATTTAATGTTTAAAGAAATACGTGATCAAAATGAATGTAATTTTTTTAATCCGCCAGAGTTAAAAAAAATACATATAAGCTTGTTCATTATAAAATCTGGAGGGAATAATTGCATAATACTAATGTTCAGAAAACAATAGTGTACATAAATTAAGTTTGTAATGCACAAACAATTACAATTACTGGGTGAAATTCACTTCAGCCTAGTATTAAAAAATACTCACACTTTAATCAAGGTGTCAATATTTAAATTTGTACAGATCACATATTTTCTGAGATAAATTAAATTTGTATGTGCGAAATTAACCCATCCCAATAAAAATATTCCCTGTATGATAAAAAAATAAAAATACACTCTATATGAAAATGCTCCCGAATGAAAATATTGCCTGTATAAAATAAAGATAAAAAAAATCCCAATAAAATACTCTTGTATATAAAATACTCTCCATGAATATATTAAATCGATAATGAACGAAGTACATTAAAATTTCAAAAACTGATTGATATGTACCTCGCCTGTATGAATGATTTAGGAAGTAATATTGAGATTAAAAATAATTTTCTAGCAATTTATGACATAAATAAGTGTCAATGAAATTTAAATTATTTCATTAAGCATAGTTTGATGTACTGCTTAATGTCCTGCGTATGAAGTGCCATGTCCACTCTTGATGTACTGCGTGTGAAATGTCATGTCCACTCTTTCCAAGACATGTCAGTTCATACACAGTGGAAAATAACCACTTAGCACTTCATTGAAATTTATAACGCAAGTGGTGGAGATGTTTTACATTGTTTTTTATTATCGTAAATTTTCTTTTATTAATTGCAATAGCCTAGAAAATAAACCCTAATCCGCTACTAACAACAAATAACCTGATTCAATATTTTTTTTATTCGATTCATTCTTTTTATATATTGGAAGGTAATAAATCTTTAAAATAATTTAAATGACTCATACTTCCAAAGCAATTAATGTTATAGAGGAATGGAATATATATATATATATATATATATATATATTTATATATATATATATATTTGAATATATATATGAAGTCCTAAAATTCAACTTCAAACGAGATGCAGGCCATGGGTTAATGTGTGACTATCCACCAAATATATAAAAAAATCGAAGCCATTTTCTTGTTATGATCTAAGCATTTAATTGAAAATTTGTGGAAAATCGATATCCCGTACAACATTTTTAACTACTATGATGACAAATTTAAAAATTCTATTATTTTTATTTTTATATTTTTTATTTTTATATTTGGTTTTCTACATAACACTGCTATTGAAAACAATCCTAAATAAAACCGAATTTGCTATAATTTAAACACAAACAATTTTCAAATTAAAATTTTTCTTGAAATTATTAAAAAATATATCGGCATTACAATAAGTTATCGTAAAAGTGAGCACACCTAATTAAGATTTAAAAATGGTACAATATATTTTACATCTTGCTTAAGAAGAAATATTTGTGTTTTTTCTAAACAAGAGTAAATTTAAAATATATACTTTTACATATTGAAAATGGCTTTCAGTGGTTATCAGCTAGATTCAAGTTTTAGATTCATTTAGTCTGAGTTGAATAGACATCTATGGATATAAGCAAGAGTGAAACAGAAGCGGCGCCTATTAATCTGAGCAAGAGTGAGATAGATAGTGGAGCTTTTGGAGAGTGAGAGTGGAAGAAGTAGTGACGCAATTTCAAAATTCTCAACAGACGTAAGAAGTCCAAATGATACATTCTGATAGTTTTATTGCAAACAATTTTAAAATTTAAAGCAAATGTTTAAACTGCCTGCCACCGGCATTAATACTCGTAGATGCACTACATCGCCTTAAAAACGAATTTTTCACTAACCGTGCATATCGTCATAAATTAATGTGTTACACAGCTTCTGGGATTCTTCGACATAATTCGGCAATACTTGATTTGGATTTGGAATAAACTTCCTCCTCCAGGCAATCTCAGTAAAAGAAGTTCAGGGAGTTTAAATTTAGAGAATGGAAAACTGGACCAAGCGGCCACAAAACCTTTACTCAGTGAAAATACATTTTTCACTGAGTAAAAGTTGTGATTTGAAATTAACACTCATTTCAAAAAAATACAAGTATGTTTTTCAAGCCAAATGTAGAAAGTAAAGTACAATTATGGAAAATCAATTAGTTTAATGAATATATTTGGCGTTAATTTTGTAGAAATTCATTATTCACAATTAAATGCAACTACGTGATGTAATATTATTTCTACTTTCTTAAGAAAATAGAAATAATACTGAAAAGTTTCGCAAACTTTTACAATAACTTATCCTGACAGTACCAAGGTTAGCTGAATATTGTGCATAATCTAAAAAAGTGAGAGCAGTTTCTTTCGTTAAGTATAATATTCAAAACCTAGAAAATATTGAAATGTCTGTTTTATTGAGAGGTTTGTGACGCATAATAATGTGAAAATTAATTATAAAATTATTTATTTCTCGCGCATGTGAAAAAATCAACAAAAAGTTCATCACCAATTGTTACATTTCATCAATCATTTTTTTTGCATGATGGCATTTCACGCACGTGGTTTACTATATTTTTCTTCCTGAATACTTAGATAATTTCTCTGATTTCTCTGTTTGATAAACATTATTCTTTAGATCATATTCAAGGCCAAACGAATGACACAGCTTGTTGAGGACTGATTTAGCTGGTGGATGGTTCGATTCTTTTCGACCTAATAACACTAATGTTCTCTTCAACATGTGTAGGCCTCGTCGTTTTTTTTCAATCTTATGCTTAACAAAGGATCCGCAAAATGAAAGTGCAATATCTTCATAAAATCCTTACGTTCTTTGGCCAGCGGTCAATAAATTGTTGCAGGGCATTACATTAACAATATTTATCATCCCTTATAATACACACAATAGCCATCTGTTTCTTTTTTGACTGCGTGATATATTTAAACATACTTGTCGAAAGCGTCTACGCTTCCTGTAGTAGAAACGTAATATACATTTGTGGTTTGAATCAATAAATGTATTCATGATACCCTCTTCACCAGATGACCACAATTTAATTACTTTCTATGGTTTAAGCTTGAACGAGAGGAAGGTAAATAGTCCGCCATGGCAAAATATAGAACTGTTCACTTTCCTTCTTCTGCGGGTTTTTAAATCTTCAGAAAAGCGAGAGAGAAAGAGAGAGAGATAGAGAGAAATTTCAGAAAATTTCTAATGGAGACGACGTCAACGATCAATACATATTATTACAAAATCCACAGCCGTGTTTGTCCGTCTGTCCATTTCTCGGTACTACTAAAAGAATGCTGCAAATTACAGTTTATTATCTACAGAGAAGAATTTAAGTAAAAATAGATGTCTCCCCATTTAGGTTCACATAAACAATTTTAAAAGATAAAGTGTAAAAACTTTAACTATACAGGTAATGTATTTCTTTCATTCTATTTAAACGACATTAGAGAAACTCCTGTAAGAACTTAAAGCAAACTTTGTAGTTGGGAAGCTCATTTTCTTTAGGATAAGTTGTAACTACTTTGTGAATTTTCGTTCTCAATTTGATCAATTCTGCTACGTGTAAACCCCGTGGGTATGAACAAAACAAAACTTGAAAGAAACTGAGTAAATTTATACGTGTATTGGGATTTTATCTTTCCGATTTATTATTGTTATATTCTTGAAAACTATCTAATGTTTAAGTGGAATAAGCAGAAATGGCACAAATAATATAGGCTGAGGTTTTGTATCGTAATTTTTAAAGATTCTAATAGAATAGACGTATGTGATACAGCGTTATAGTAGCTTTACATAATCAGTCTCATTGTACACCGAACTAACGACCTTCCTCGACTTCACACATGCGTGGCTAACTTGGAAACACCCGTTGTATATTTCAAACTAATTGTAAGAAAATCACAATAAAGAAAAGACATTTAATCTATATAAATTGAAGAGGTCAATGTAAATTTTACTTGATAAAGATTTCGAAAACTTTGCAGAATAAGCCCTAGAAAATTTACTTAAATAAAGTTTATTATAGATTAAAAATAATATGCACATATACCCTATCAAAAATTATGAAGAGTTTTGTGAATAATAATATTTGCACGTATGGTTTCCAGGTATTTGTAAAAATGCAAGCAACGAATACCAAGATACTTCTCCTACAAATACTATTTTCCGACTTCACCGACATTCGTCGTCAGAGATCTGGTAATTTTCGCAAAATATTAAAAATATTCATTAATTATGTAGAAAATTAGAACAAAATTATCTTTGTAGTACTGAGAAATTCGCGTACATACAGACGGACACATGCTTCTGAGAACTTTGTGTTAATATGTATTGTTTATTGACGTCGCCTTCATTGAAAGTTTTTTGAAATCTTTCTCATACTCTTTCTCTCTCTGTCCTTCACTCATTCTCAGTTCGATAGTAAATACATTTTGAGGAACTTCAAAAAAAGGAGGAGGTTCTCAGTTCGTCGGAATCTTTTTCTTTATGTATGTTCAGCGATAATTCTTTACCGTGTGGATCAATTTGAATTAATCTTTTTTTTTGAAAGATGATACTTTATGTGGGGTTCCATATAAACATGATGTTGATCTAATGATGAGTCCCGAAATGAACAATGGAACTCCTTAACGAGTGGCGCTAAATCCACTATGATTCGAAATATTTACTACGGGTGGCCGTTACTTTGCAAAGTAGCCACACCACATACCAGGTCAAGGTCATATGATAAGTTTTGGAATTTAATAATGGAACTCGTGGATGGATGTTAGTAAATCAATCGTGATTAAAAATATTTGCTACTAGTAGTTATTACTTCGCAAAATAAGAACACCGTCGACCAAGTCAGGGTCTAATGATGATTTCTGAAGATGAAGACTTCTGCTTGGGACTCTTTAACGAATGACAGTATTAATTAAACGTGATGTAACTACTGATGATAGTAACTACTATCTTATTTTGCAAAATAACTACACCATCGAAATGAACAATGGAACTCCTTAAGATATTTGCTACTGGTAGTTGTCACTGCAAAATAACTGAACCATCGATCATGCCGGAGACTGATGATGTATTCTGGAGATGAACAATGGTAGTAAACTAACCGTGATTCAAGATATTTGCTACTGGGTTACTTTGCAAATTAACTGCACCACCTGCCAGGTCAGAGTCTGATGATAAGTTCTGGAGATGAATAATGTAACACCTTAGCTGATGGTAATAAAACAACCGTGTTTCAAAATATTTGCCACTTTGTTACTTTATTACTTTGCAAAATATGATATTGGACTTCGGATGTGGAGAATGAAACTACTCAATGGCTGATGGCTAACCGCTGGCGGCTATTACTATCGTTTCCTTTCGGTGTGTTGGCTATAACCAACTTTATACATAGAGAAATTATCTATGTACTAGCTTTTGCTCGTCACTTTTAATAATTATACCATATTATAAGAAAAAAATAACAAAATGTTAGTTATAGTACGATGATTAATATTTCTAATCATTAAAAACTCTATAATAAAATATCTTTTAAAAAACCGAATTTAAAAAAATGGAACGTACTAAAAAGTAAAAAATAATTAACTCAAAAGAGGTACCTACTTATTAGCAATAAATACTAAGTTACTTGTTTTTGAAGTCGGTATTATATAAATATAAATATTGATATCGGTAAATGGAAAATCCTTAATGAAAAACCTGACTATAATTATTTAATGAACAAGAACAAATTTATACAACAAAATTGAAAATATTTAGTAACGTCAGACTAAGAAGTTAAAATTAAAAGAGACTTTTTAATTTTGTATGAAAGAAGACACCAAATATTCACACACAATGACATTTAATGGTTACATCTTGATATATGCGAAAGAAAGTAAACTATATGTGTCACATTCGGTCATTGTGATTACGCCGTAAGAGAATGCCAAATAAACATATTGATATCTCACTCCAAAGATTCGCAGAAATTTTGCGCAGAGAGACCACTTATCAGTTACACTTTTTTAACGCTCTGGACTTCGTACACTCTGAACTTCTGATTATTCTCCTCATAAAACTTCATACCGGGCGCTATATATTAAAATCGATTCTTAAGGAGTAAACTCCAAAATGTTTTTTCGAGTTTTTAATTAGCCCTACTTAGAATTTAAAAAAGAACATTTTAAGTTTTGAGCCTTTGCAATATGTGTGGATTAATATGTTTTATTACTGTGCCTAATTTCAAGTTCAAGTCATTCCCAAGAAAAACCGATATGCGGACAGACACATGAGTAACCTTATTAACCCTAAAATATTGTACATATTTTTGCTTTTATTATCTGTGATAGCATCTTTATTATAAGACTTTTTTGAAACGTAACTCTACTGTTTTGACGTGTCGTGATTTTGTTTCTTGTATGTCGATGAATTTTTCTTCATGTTTTGATATTCTATGTGTAAATAGGACGTACTTAACCGTGGCTTATACTTCTTAAAAATGAATAAATAAACAAAACAAAAATAAATATATTCAACTAAGCCGATCTATCTTCTTCTTTAATTGGGATTTCTTCAGGTTATGAACAATAATAACATTTGCTTTACCCGACCATTGTTGTTTAATGAACTAAACACCTTCATTCCTCGAATAATCTGACACGGCGTTTAATCTTTAAAGTAAAGTACTACTAAAATCTAGGTTTTGTTGTATTACAACATCTTCAGGTGGGCTATTAGCAAAGATCAATCTTTGCTAATAGCCCACATGAAGATATTGTAATACAATGAAACCTAGGTCGTGGTAAAGAACTTAAAGAAAGTAGAAATAATACTACATCACGTAGTTTCATTTAATTGTGGACAGCTTCCATACTTAACAATGTACCCTACAAAATAAACACATCATTGCTATTTTGGTGGAATTCGATCAAATACTACTAATAATTGAAGTAAAAACCATTGAAATTCAACCTAACCATACGGTTAGGTCATCATACGATGATTTTCGCAAGTTATACAAAATGGTAACATTAAGCTAAATTTTTACACTCGTGAATATATATATAACATATATACTTATAATAGAGTAATAATAAATAAATGAAGATCTATTAACTTTATGAATACATAAGATACTTGAAAATATAAAAGACATATCTAGAATATCCAGAGCTTGTAAAAAAATTATTAACATGAATAAGTAAGTAAAGTAAAAATACTCAAGCGCACCCTTAGTGAAGTGAATACCTAATCGTCACTCTAAATTGCATTAAATTAATTATATCGAATGTGTATGTATCATTAAAGCTAATTTTGTTTTATATTTACACGCACATAATACCAAAATTAACAAATAGGAAAGAAAATGGAAGAACAATTTTGTTTGAGTTTACAAACGATTTAAAAAAAATTAGGCAAAACTAATTTCTTTTGTTATTATAATTACATTTATGTTGATGCAAGTTTCCAAAGACGTAATATTTATGCTTTAACAATGTTTTATGCTATTATATAGTCACATGTGTCTCTAGCGTATTTGCTTTCCAATTGTATGTCAACGCGTTCAGAAGCAAAACGTTACCGGCTGCTACACAATTTTTTTTAGTTTTCCTAATATTTCTTCGAAGGATTAACCTTTGTCACCATACATTAGATGGCAAGGGATGGTGTGAGTATAACTTTGAACAACTACTTAAATTAAGCTCTAAAATGGATTTAGCAGAACAAGATATATTGCGTTGTTTTTTTTCTACAAATATTATTCTGGATTCCCTTCATAAGAACCTTGAAAATATGAGCAACCAAAGGTCTGAATTCCCCATTTTTATCAATTGTTACTTTTTTTAAATACATTATATCTACCAAAGGATAAATTTATTACTTTTAATATTATATTGAATAAAATATTAATTCAACTTAGGAAAACAACTCTAGTGTTTAATTTCTTAACTTACGTAGATATAAATTTTTATAGAAATATAATTTACGTTAGAAATCGTTTAACTTACGTTTTTAGAAAGAGGGAAGATGATGACATCTTGTGAATTTTAATATATATTATTATCTAAATTTTCTTCAAAAAAAATATGTGCCTCTCCGTCCGTCGGTCTGTATGTAAATACCTACGTGCCTATGAGGTCACTAGTCTTGACTTATCGTGGTGAAAATACTATTCTATTGATTTTCACACAGAATTATCAAATAGATTAATATTTATAAATATATTTTTACAAGACCTTGCTTTTTTCATGCTTGATGATTACCCACGGTTTTTACACTGTTCTTATTATCCATTCTCTCTACCCCCTGCTATTTTTAACTTTTATTATTTTTAACCCCAATTATATTAAAAATATGTAAAAATAAAATAAAATTATGGCGATAGATTTTCAGTAACTTAAATTTAAACCAAATATATAAATTTCAGATAAAAACCAATAAAAATGTAGAATATTGTAAAAAATACATCAAAAATTAATTTGAAGGTGGAGATCCATAATGTAGACGATTTTTGTAGACGAAATCTAATATAGGTATATGATAAATGAAGAAAACATATCGTATATCATCTCCAAGTAAACGAGCATTATTCAATCAATTTATTAGCAAGCAAATTATCGTAATATAATGTCACATCGAAATGTGAAAATGGCTACATTGAAGCCTAAAAAATTATTGACGTTGCAAACTTAAATGATATTTTAAGTGTCGTGAGAATTTTTTTATGGGGCTCTGCTAGTCCACCAACAATATTATCTAGTAAAGACCTTTTTGTACCGTTTTGTTTAGGTTAATTTCTTTATATCGTTAATCATTCTTTATGGAAAATAGTAAAAGAATACTATTCTAAAAGAGTACACGAACATTTACAGAATAATAAAAACCAAGTGTGAATAACCTACGTAAAATAGTATATCATTTTTTACAAAATATTTGGACCAAAACCCATATACTCTGTATGAAAATGCGATAAAATAAAATAAACCTAACCTATCTAATTATCAATTTACTAACTTACCTTACCGATTTACTATCCTGTTCACACCTGGGTTGTACTCACTCACCTCTTAATTACTCTCTTATATATGTATATATTTTTTTCACTCAGCGTCTCATTCGATTACCCTGTGATTCAAAATTTTAAAATACGTGTGTGTATGTGTTTTTGTATATCATGAACATCCTAATATAATTCTATGATTCAATATCACAAGTTATATGGAATATGAGAACAAATTTATCCGAAGAACTTTTTTTTTCGTTCCGATACCTATAACTTCACCTTACGCTATTCTATTCATAAAAAATTATTAAAATATTTGTCATTTATTTAAGTTTACTTACGTATGTATATAATAAAAGAGTAACCAGAAAAAAATACATATGTACATGATTTTTTTTTTTCAAAAGTCGTTTTAGCATGTTATGTACATGATACAAACCCAAAAAATAGTTCTCATGATGATGTTGGCCCATGTTCAGCAAAACGAGTATATAACGCTATATATTGGATAAAACATAACACGCTACCATTTAAAAAGTCTTATGTGCTACATACATCTATACTCGTTTAAAATTTCATTGCGATTTAACTGATAATTACAAATAGTTCGGTGAATTAACTTTTTTTTTCCGAATTGTATTCATTTCACAAATTCATTGTTTATTAAAATGAGAATTACTTGGTTTCGTTAATATATTTTAATTTGTATTGATGTTTTGTTATAAAGCTAAGATAAAAGAAATAAGTGAAAATTGGTTATTTTGGATACATAATAAATAAATAAAATAAGGATGTATTCAAGTTAGTTACAGATCAAATATATCCATTTTTGGGCATTACTTCAGACGGAAAAAAAGGTTAGCTAAGACTATTTATTTATTGACATTGATTTAATTAATTAAAGTCACACGTTATTTTCAAAGGAATTTTATTGATTAGTATCATTATATATATTTTAATTTCACAATTAAATAAAACTACGTGATGTAGTATTATTTCTACTTTCTTCTCTTTTTCTACTTTGTTCTTTTCCACGACCTAGGTTTCGTTATATTACAACATCTTCTGGTAGACTATTAGCAAAGATTCTTTCCAATTGCCCACCATTGCCCACGAAACCTAGGTCAAGAAAGTAGGTAAAGAACTTAGTCAGGTGGTAAAGAACTTGAAGAAAGTAGAAATAATACTGCATCACGTAGTTTCATTTGATTGTGAATAGTGCATTTCTACAAAATTAACGCCAAATATATTAAATATATTTTAATTTGCTTTATTAAATTGCAATGCTTATTTTCTGTTTAAGCGAGTTATCGAGTGCAGCGAGTTAGTTTTATCAATGAAATATTAATTTCATTTATTAAATTGCACTGCTGCCATTTTTAAGAGCGGTATTGTATTGGTTTATCAATTACAATAGATTTAATTTATGAAATGCTCTATCGTTCAGTTCAAAAAGTACATACTTATTCGATCAGTTAAAATATGCTGTTGATTTCTTTAAGCTATATCTTTTCATTTTATCAATTTTATTTTAATATGATTAATTGAATTTAAAAATTTTCTTTCTGAACTAAAATAGGAATTAGTGGTCTTGGCGAATTTCAAATACAACTTTATTATTGATCAGTAATTGAGATAATAATTACTTGAAATAGAACCCTGCGGTGATTCTCGCCATCGAAGGTCTTGCGATCAATCCAACACATCATGGCGACGACAACTTTTGAGGTAGGATACCCTAATTTTATAGTCTGCTTTTATAAATTCTTTACATTCGTTTTGTATACGTTATATTGAATCATCTTACGTATTGTAAAATATAGCAAAAAAATACTATTTTAAAGTGTTTTAAAAAAATTTAAAAATAGTTTGATAAAAAAATTGTATTTTAAATTAAATTACATACGCCTGTGTACAACCTACATCCAATGTGCAACATGAAATGCTTAAAATATGCAAAGGTAATTAGAAAAAGATCATAAAAAACTGCGTAAAATTATGTAAACTATACCATATTCGTGAACTTACGATGTATTCATTATTAATAATACCTCGTTGAAATCGGAACAGATATTCGCGGTGACCATTGCACCTAAATATATGTTTATTATATCTGTATCTACTTACTTATCTACCTACCTATAAATATCTTAGTTACTTCATATCTTTGTAAATACCTGCATATACTTACCTACATATTCACTTTTTTATTTTCTTTTTTACGTGAAGACAAGTAAAACGACTCCAAACTCGATGAAATTACTTCTCATTTGTGAAGATATTATCAACTTCCGGCTCTATAATTGTACCCTGATTTTATTAAAGCAAAAACTTATGATATCGTTAGTTGTAAGAAAATATTAGAGACTTTATTATTAGGTTTCCATTAGACCCATATATCATCAAAATATATATGGGCATATATCATCAAATCAAATTAGACCCATATATCATCTTTGCTGTCCATAGTTAAGGAAGTTTATTATGAGCCTTCGATTGCTATGGTAAATTTCTAATCATTTTTTATGATACTGCGCTGGGTCCATTGAAAAAAATAATCATTCAAATTGGTTGATTAATGGTTTATAGAAGCAGTACCCCTGCAACGTCAAGACTAACGAGTCAGATAAAAATCCATGATAGTATCTCTTTTTGAGACCCGCTTAAGACCAATATCTTTAAATTCTTGAAGATACCGGTTTTTTCCTCAAAAGTGTTTAAGCAGGCAGTACACTTATGGCATTCAAATTCATGGATTGAAAGTTGAAAATGTAATATTTTGTTATGAGGAAGACTGAGTGCGTACGCAAAGTTCCATGAGAATCAGTTAAGCAGAAGCAGTTGAAAAACCGATCTAAAGATTTTAATCAAGAACAACATACGGAACGTGAAGCTAAATAAAACCATTTAAAACATGTCTTTATGCCATTTTATGTACCTGTATAATACTTACCTACCTATTTACTTTGTTACTTTTTTGCTATTTCATGATAAGACGCGCAAGATCAAACTCGATTACTTCTCATAACTGAAGCGTTCCAGTCGCCACCTGCCGGCTCCATTATTGTGCCCTGATTTTGATCATGAGGAAATTTATGCCGTCCATAATCATGTCTTGTTAGATTATCATTAGATCTATTTCATTTAAACTCGATCAAACTACCTGCGCTTTTCCGTGCTGTAAAATTCAGTGGTGTGTCTTCAATACTCATGGTCATATTTTAACAAAATTGAATCATACTGAGACCATTACGGGAACATACAGGGGGTGTGTTCTAAATAATAATAAAATTATTCAATATTGAAATCGATTTATAAGTGTTAGAGATACGAAGTAATATTCACAAAAAATACAATAAAATTGAGGACCTTCCTTAGTCAGTTACAACCTTGAGGTCCTTTCTTAAAGTCAGGTAAAAAAAGAAACAAAGTGTTCGAGTAAAAATATATCTTTAACTATACTTTTCATTCCTTTGATAATTATGTAATTGTACAAATACTATTCATGTAATATAAACACAGATTCAATAATTTTAAGTGCGTTTCATTGCTGATAGGTTGAGCAAATTTATATATATAATATATATATATATATATATATATATATATATATATATATATATATATATACATTTTTTTCCATCTTTTTTAATATTCAACCATAAATATAACACCATATAAATTCCTTAGTAAATTTTCTTCAATATTTATAAGGCTTGATCGTCACCTATCCCTCAAATAATTCATTCGAAAGATAACCCCCTATAATATAACGCTACAAATACACTTAAACTGTTCTACCCTTAATATACCGCCCGCCTTTGGGGATTTGAGTTGGAAATCGCATTCGATAACCGCGTAGTGAGCGGCGCGGTAAGGTGTCGAGCATCTGAAATTCAAATTTACGACCGTATCAAGTACCGGCACCTCAGATAGGGGGAAAGTGTAAAATGTATACCTACCTGTTTGCAATGTCTGCTAAATTATGAATTCTTGTTCTTGGATCAAATTATTCTCCAAACAATTCTGAAAAGGAACAAATGAATTCCTACGATGGCAATAACCATACAACTACTTGATCAATTTCATCCAATATCTTACTTGCAAGTTACATTTGAATTTTGTTGTGGTAAGGTATGTTATTTTTTAACGTGTTCTATCATACATACATTTAAATAGTTAAATTTGTAGTATTTTTTGATGCAGTTTATAACTAACGCTGTAAAAATATTCTTATAACGTAAAATAAAAAAGAAACACACACGTATTTGTTTTTAAATTTATTCTTTTGATGAAATTATATGCGAATACAAAATAATTTTTATTTACAGTGTCATATAAACACTGTAAATAAAAAACACTGAAATATTATGAAATAAGCCACTCAAATAAGAATGAAACAGATACAAGAATTTAAGTATTTATTTTATATAATGCTTTGATTAAAGCACCGGCAAATATTAATATTATATAATTAAACGAATGTTTCTCAACATCACTTCTTAAAAATAACTTAAATTTCTCAAAAATCCATTAGTTTTGTTACTCATCAACTTTTTTAAAGTCCAATGTTTAATTTTCTTAATATATAAAGTTACATACAGAACACGAGAAGTATTAGAGCCGAATTGCAGCTTCCTATGGACTTAATAGAATTTTTGAGAGAAACTTTGAATATTGAATATATTTGGCGTTAATTTTATAGAAATTCATTATTCACAATTAAATGAAACTACGTGATGTAGTATTATTTCTACTTTCTTTAATTTCTTTACCACTACCTAAGTTTCGTTGTATTACAACATCTTCAGGTGGGATATTAGCAAAGATAGCAAAGATTATCTTTGCTAATATCCCACCTGAAGATGTTGTAATTCAACGAAACCTAGGTAGTGGTAAAGAAAGTAGAAATAATACTACATCACGTAGTTTCATTTAATTGTGAGAAACTTTGAATGAGTATATAAATGAAATTTTAACGATGCAAAAAACCGTTACTTTTAATGGAAAAAAAAGACAAATTTAAAACCGGATTTACACGCCATCCAAAGAAGTTTATTCGATGATATTTCATATAACTATGCCGCTGAATATTTTCTTATTAGTTCATTTCAAAACTTTGACAGTTCTTGAAATATAAATTTTAAGTCATTGCAAATATTTTAATTTATCTTTTTTTAATTTTTAGCCAGGGAGACAAATATTATATGTGAATTTCAAATTTCCACTTTATTTAGTTTATAAGTTAGAAACCTCTGACAGACAGGCGAATAACTGGATAAATAGACAGACGCCGTTGCCACAAATATAAGAACTTGTATTCTTGCAAAAAAAAACCTTGCCACCCTAAATTACAATGACGTACGAAATTAAAAAAAGAGGTCAAAATGGCAACAGGCTGCTTTTGAATAATGAAAATTTTATTTTGAACAGAGAGTACCAACAAACAACGAAGTAAGTGGATATTAAGAAAACTTTCCAACGTGGCTCGAGATAATTATTAAATAAAATTATTTATTAATAAAGTAATAGGTTTAACAAAAAAATGTTAATTTTAATTTTTGCTAAATTGAAACCATTTAAAACAAAGCTTTTTACTTTCAGTTAAATTGTATTTAGACATATAGATAGTATGAATGTAGAGTGTCCGAAGACAAAATACATTACGAGACTAGTACAGCTTTGCAATATCATTCATTCATTCAATGCGTTATCTTAAACGAAGTCAACGTCATCCTATCTCAAATTTGAAAATCGAAAAAATTATAATATATAATATTATAAATACATATAATAATCTACTCTGATTGTCAAAGAAAAACCATACAAATGAGAAAATATTTAATAAAATTCGAACATTAGTAAATTGGGATTAGAAGATAATAACAATCATCATGGAAGTAAATAGTAATTTTATGTTTTTTTTATGTAATTAAGCAGCGTCTTTAATATTAGAAATTAACCCTACAAACACGTCACCTAAAATTGATAAAATCATAAGAAGCATTGTCAAATTTCTCTGTAGTTCGCCACTAATCAGAATAATTTCAGAGGAGTAGAAAAATGCGCTAAATACGTGGCAAAAAGTAGTAAAAATTAAAATTAATTATTAATTATTGACTAAAATTCTATAAAAATATGGCTGTTATTACACGTAATTTAATATCAAGCAATACAATTAGATGAAAATGTATGTTTTGGGAGTATAAATCGAAAAGAATAAAGAATATTTAATAAATCCCATTGAAAACAGACAATAAAATAAAATCAGTGAATATAAGGGGAAAAATTTGTATAAAAAAGCTGTTCCTTCATACTCTGAACTCGTACTGAAAAATATCAAAATGAATACAGTGCCGTACAGAAGTAATATTCTAGTTCAGTTTAGTTCTTCCTGACAAAAATATAATATTGGAAATCTTGTGCACTTTAAATGACCTCTGCAATGCTACTGTATTCGAAAGTGAAAAAATTGAAAGTTGAACTGCATGAAAATTGAAAATTTCCAAGAATTCAAATGTATAAATTTTCTAAATTTTCATGGGGTAGTACATACAAAAAATTATGCAAAATGTTGTGAGAAACAATAAATTTGAGTTCGCTAATGAGATATTCGTAGCAAAATCCGTAAATTGGTCAAAAATGAATTGTTTAATATCTGTAACTGAATATATACTTCGAAGTTATGGCATTTCACGTAATTTGACGATGGAAGGGAAATTAAAATACATACCTATTTACAAAATTAAAATATACACTTATTATGTCGAATATGTACATTTATATGGAATTCAAAACAAAGATTACATCACAAATTACTAAGCAATTAAAATAAATTAGTAGAGTGTCATGGCCCAGTTCTAAAATGGCTGCGAATTAAAATAATTAACAAGAACCTATCACCGCTAACAATTTTGTTAAAAGCTTCAAAGCTCTAAACGAAGGAAACTTAAATGACATTTTAAGGCTCCATTCATTGCGCGAGAATTTTCAAGCTTTACGAACCCTAATAGGGAGTACGAAAGAATCATTGTCCATAAACATTTTTTATTAACTTTATTCAGCTTCTTTATTACGATAATTGAATTAATTAATAAAAATCTCTCTTTTCTATATTTTGTGTGAAGTATTTTCATTTATAGTCTAATTTATTCTTATCTGATATGGATTGTATGAACTCAAGAAGCTTGTTTTTCCGAAAACTAAATAAAGATACATACAGATTTTAGTTTCCGTAGTGATAATGTTTATAAGACCGTTTAGAATCTAATGAGGGACAGAAAACAAAATTATGAAAAAATCAATTATATAGATAAACAAAAGTAGTTATAAACTAGTATTTCAAATCCACATTCATGGTCACTGGAGAAAACAATTTTCCAAATGAATAAGCTAAATATTAGCTTTATTTCTTTACAAATAGATTATGGTGTAGAATAGAATTACTGGTGTAGAATAGATTATAGTAGTGTGCAAGAGAATAAAACGGCGACTTCCTCGGTCAGTTATTTTGTTGATAATAAAGAGTTAACGCAACGCTGATAGATATTTGCCCTTATACGTCATCGGAGAGACAAAACACACATATCGTAAATCAATATTCCAGTCTGTTATACAACTAGGATAATATTTATATGATCTTGGATGGTAATTGCGTTCGTAGTTGCTGCTAAAGTTGGGTTAAATGAATAAATTTTTGTCAACTATCACAATAAAAATACGTACAACGTTAGGGCTATAATTGTTCGTCAGTATTTATTATCGTTAGTACACATTATTAGCCGTAATTATGTTCCTCAGTATTTAGTATGTCTTGTCATGCTTAATGTTTACCCGTGGTCTAGCTTGCATGAATATTTTTGTTTAAGTGCTATTAATAAAAGTGGTGAATTGATACCTATATCATGTTAGTCAGTAGGCTTAATATTTTTCCATATTTTTCTTATCTTTCAACTCTAAACTTTCAACTTCTTTTTAAATGATTTATTAACCTACTGTAAATAAAACTCACATCAGTTATATTTTTATACTTCATGTAATATACTTAGGTAAATACTATTTAAATTATTAAATTTTCATGGGATATAAATAGAAACATGTGGAAATTGTCCATAAGGTTATAATCTAATTAAAATCCATTTTGTCGATTTTACATGATGTACCTATAAACAGATAGTTAAAAAAACTTCAAAAATTATGTTTAATTAAGATATGTTTTGTGTTATTTTATTCAAGATATGTTTTTCTGTTTTTTTTTTTTAAATTATCATTAATTACCTTTAATGTACAGAAAGTTTTACTATTACTGTTTTCTTCGCAGTAGATCTGCAAAAAAATAATATATGGTAATTTAAAATTTCAATACAACACACACTTAATATACACTTACGTGAAAAAAGTGTAATTATTTAGTTGTAATTATTATATATAGCGTTTTGCATCATAATCTTACAGTTTATAATATTTTCCAATGGCCCACACAAAATAATGTAAAGAAATAAATGAACAATATATGCACTTAAATATTTAAGATTTAGTGTTTACTTTACATCTATTCTCGGTAATGCAACTTCTATTCGTAATTGACACACTAACTTACTTTCTACTGTTGTCTTTTTTTATATTGACAGCACATTCTTTTATTAAAATTGATATATTAAATTTTTATATTAAATTTGTATGTTATTTGTTGCGTTGTGAATAGAGATTACTGTATAGATTTTCATAAATATTGACATGGTTCCAATTAAAATGATAAGCGTAGTTAAACATAACTAAATGTTTAGGGACCAATCAATTTTAATTTTTTGGTTAATAAACTTGATACCCTTTTTATTATTGGACTTTTTCTGATATTTGTAAACATTCTGTATTACAATGTGCACTATTATTTAAGTTCCTAATTTACTTAATTAAAACGATAACTATTCAACGTTTGTTACATTAAATTATTTAATGACATTATTACTTTAGTCTTAGCAATTTTGTGTCTTTGCTTTCCACCTTCATACCCTCCGTACTAGCCACTACTTCCGAAAACAACAGTCCTGAGGGAAGCTTAAAGCCAAACAAAACGGAGGAATGTTTTACAAAAAACCAAGAATGCCTTTCAAGCACATGACCATCAGAAATGAAGAAGACGACCGAGAAGAAGAAGTATCAACCAATAAATCGACGTTTATAAGCATAATAATTTATTCAAAAATACAATATAAAATTTAACAAAACCTAATAAAAATAAACATTCCCCAAATAAAAGACCACCATCAATGTCGAACGAAATATTTTCTGTCAATGTGATATCCGGGTATGTCGTTCATATGCATATATACAGAAATCTAAAAAAAAAAACAATGAGAGGAAAATTATATTAAAGGAATGAAACAATAAATTATTTAAATATGTTGAGGCAACTATCGACTCATTTTCAATGCATTATTTAACATTTGAACGTCTCAAAGACGTCCCCCACATTTAACATAATTTAGTTCGAGATTTACGAATTATTTTCCGATAACTACGAGTAAAACCTTACAGCAAAAAATTAAATTGGTTTTCTAAAAATCGACATTTAATTCATAGTTTTAATTCAGGTTTTCTACCATAATATTTAAATTATATAATAATGAGAAATTTTAATATTAACCTGTGCAAAAATATAATCATTATATATAATCATAAACATAATCATTGTGTAAATAACGAATAAATTAATTTTATTAACAAAAATATGTTTCGAAAAGAACCAATTGATTATTTTCATCTTTATCAACTTTATTATCGAATAATTATTTTTTCTAACACTAATTTCATGGACTAAAAACTGAAAAATTACTTAATTCAAATTAAGTTATAATGAATTTCTACAAAACTAACCCCAAATATATTCAATATTTGAATAATTATTAAAATTAAAAATATTCAGTCATCATTTTTTTTTGATCAGACAATAATTTTAGTTAAGGTCAGAATAAACTGAAAATGATTTTTTCCTCACTTCGCCTTTTTGAAATCAGATTTTTTGTTGAGTTATGAACTGTTATAATAATAACTTTTAAAATTTAATACTTAATATGCGTTAGACATTTTCCAATAAGTATATCCTTTCGTATTGTTTTTTTTTCAACTTTTTAGGTTAAGTAAAATAACTTTAAGACAGGTAAAAAAACTCATAAAAGAAGTTGCTAGCTTTAAATAAAGTCAAAAGAAGAGATGAATTCCAGTTTGCAAAAAACTTCTCAGAATCGCGCATGTGGTTAATCACTAATGAAAAAATATTGTGTAATTAAATCACATATTACTAAATAATTTTTGAGAAAACATCAAAAGCTTCTTTTTAAATTTGAAAAAAATAATATTTGAAAAAAATTATATCTATGTTCGAAAAATTATATATCTAAAAATTATATCTTAGATAGATATTATATAGAACAAGGCTGAAATTTCTCGGAATTTAACGAAATCCAAAAATATTCCCACAAGTTTTTATGAAACGTTGATTTATATTTTAAGGGACAAAATAAATCAGAAGACAATCGGGTGCCCACTTATTTACTTGGCGCATGGAGACATAGATACCCACGTATTGAAATATTATTCGTGCTTATTTATCGTATAATATATTTATATATATATATATATATATATATATATATATATATATATGTATATATATATATATATACATATATTTGGATATTTAAATTTATATATGTGTGGGTATGTGTATACATTTTGTTCGAAAACAATGCGATTTTCATGGGACCACTACTGGTTACTTTCGAAATATTTTCTTTTTTTAATGAAATTAAAAGGAATGATCAGTCAACGCCACATAGTCAATGGACTCGCCCGTTATTCTTAAATAAGCCACCATCGTTTCGCCCTTTTAATGTCATTTTCTGGTGATTGCTCAGTTCAGCCGCATTAATTTATGTAGCGACATAGTTAGTATCTTCATTAACATTCTATTTAACCTTAATTAAGGCAGAGATAACGCAATTACTAAAGTAATATTAGCGAATGGAAAATATTAAATTAAAAATTAGGTGAAGTGTCTCTCGGTGACTTTTGATTCAGTATTACGTTAATAAAAATTTTACATTGATGGTAGTATGTTTTACTTTTTATTAATATACGTTGTAAGAAAAGATACATATTTGAGTAATCTCTTATAATTTGTCCGGAAATTTTTGGTGACGATTCGTACCTCTCTTACATTATTGATTAAAATAAGAGACTTCTTGAACGAGGTTGATTTTTAAATATTTGACTTTGTCCAAATGATGAATATTTAGTCAGTATCGGGAAGAGAGAAAGAGGGAGGGTAAAATTATAAAGTTTAAAAAAAAATTATATACGTGAGTATCTGTAAAAGCGTGCGCAGGTATATATCCGCGTACGTTCTCCTCGTGCACTTTTAAAAACTTGCTAAAATTAAAAACGAGTGTTCGATCATCTTCGGACTTATTTTGTTCCCCAATGCATATCTTCTTTGAGATACAAACTCTTCCAATTTCAACCTACTTTCTCAAAAAATTAAGAAAAATTGTTTAGATTCGAATGGGATAAACTTTAAACCTTTCTTCGACAAATTATTTTTGATCAAAATCAGGAAAGCACTTCAGCGACTCTGGATCTGAAAAACCTGTGGTTAACAGAAACTTTACATAAAAATCAGAATTTTTTTTCATATGATATCAGTAGTAGATTAATAGCTAAGATAACAGTGAATGTACATTAAAAATTAAATCAACAAAAAATTGAATCGACAACGATTGCTGCTGTGATTAGGTTATTGGATAATTCAGTGCGGTGTGTTCAATTTTGGTTGTGATTATTTTGGTGAAAAATTGTTCTCTGCGTCTAGTAGTTGATTAAGAGTTTGATACATCCATTTTACTACATTTAATTTTATTAAAACTCAATACGGCTAGATATGATATGAAGAAGATTAATTATATGATTATCAATGTACGTATTAAATGTACGCCTTTTTTGTATTTGTCAATTTTTTTAAAGTTTTTAATTTAAATTAAAATTTATATCACCCACTTTAACGCCTTTTACTTCTGGGTTTCACATATGTGAAAGTTTGTGTTGGTAGAAGTTTTCTAAGGAGGGTTTCCTATTATATCTTTCGTTCCTTTTCGTAAAAGTTATCTGCAAAAATATAAATTGACCACTCTTTGATTTCTGGTGATAAAAACTAGATAGTGCATAATAAAATGAATCTGTTTGAGGCATGACGAACCAGCACAAAAACTGAATGGCTTAAAAAACCATAGTATTCATTTACTAGAATTAGAAAGGTGTTATAAATTCTGAGCAACTTTCAATAAATAAAACGATCAATGTAGATATTTATTGTCGAAAAGCAATTAAATTGGAGGAATTAATCCTAGGATAATAGCTAGAATTTGTGAATCGTAACGACGATGTAAGATCTTACATATATTTGATGAGTCGCGAAAATTTATTGGTGTTTTATTTGGAAGTGATATCACATGCTTGATCCCTTACCCTGCACCATCAAATTACGGTTTGTCTCGAAATTTGTAAAACTCTTTGAAGAGTACATTAATTATAGTAATATGAAACTACACTTGATTTTGACTTTTTGCTGAAAAAGGACAGAAATTTATAAATGCGGAATCATAGCTGTTGGGACGATGGAGAAAGATCAATGATACGTTTGAAAAAGTATAATTTTTATAGTTCATTTTGTATGTAAATAAATAGTTTTATTTCACATTACAAAACGGTAAAAAAATTATTTTTTTCGAAACCCAAAATTGGAGAACTGCACTTGATTTTCGCTGATAAGGATCAGAAATTTTGTAAATTGGTAAACCTGATTTTCGGAGAAATAAAGAAAGGTCATTGATTAGTTGTAAAATATAATATATTATATTTCGCTTTTTTGTAAAAAAAATATTATTTTTATTTCACACTACTAAACTGAAACTACAGTTTTGGAAACCCAGTATTTGAAATGACTCGTTTTTATTTCTATGAATAATTATGATGTTTAATTTCTTTCTTTTCATTTACCTTAATGTTCAATTTCTTTCTTTATTGAACTATATTAAATCAAAATCATATTTTTTACCCAGAATATTTGTAATGATAGATGTTTACGTTTTTTTTGTAATCATAGACGTTTAATGGAAACGAATACGTTGAAAGTAACTCATGTCAAACTGTAAATCAGGAATTATATCTGATCATACTGAGCTTTTAAAATAAAAAGTACACTTTTTAAAATTAATTAAAAGGACTAAGTAAATATCAATTGAATAAACAATGTCTCAAAAAAAATCACAGAGCATTACATCCTGTGAAAATAATCATGGAAACAAAATGTAACAAACAAATTAGAACTCTCAAATTATTTGATCAATTTACTTATGTTATTAAGCCAAGGATCTTTAATACCAGAAAATCTCTCGTTTAATTCTGATATTTTTTTTAAATAAGTAGTTTACTAATAAATATTCAAGATAGGTTTATTGAATTTACGTATATTGTCAATGACTGTATTTATTCATCACGTTGCGTTTCGCTTAAGAGCTTTCGGAATTTACGAGCTAAAATGATGTTCGGAAAAAAATCAGAAAATAAGCCGAGAAGCATAAAACATTGTTGAAGCTGGAACGCACTATTTCAGATAAGTGAGACCTCCATGTACTTACAATATTTAATTCATAAAATGTGGAAACACATTTTATTAATTAAATATTGTAATTATATGGAAGTCTCAATTATTTGAAATTATCAGAAATAGTTTTATTTCATGTGAGACTTCAATGAAATTATTTCTGCTAGCCTGCATTAACTATTCCGGGAGATATAAACAACTACATGCTTTATACAAATTCCTATACGTACTTGGTCGATTTTGCATTATTTCTGCATAGGTCCATATGTAAAATTGTCTATTTTATTGCAAAGTTGATGTAATTATAACGGACTGAAACTTCTTAATTAGGTTTAAATTTTGATAATCGATTATTGATTAGATTATTTTCAATGCTACACTAATTATTTCACTTAGTATAAGATGCAGTTTACAATAATTAAATAAACAAATTTAGAATTTACCTGCAATAGCACTAAAATTCTCTTCCTTAGTCAGAGTACAAAATTCAAATATTACTTAGACTTCGAACCAAATTGGTTTAAAATTTACATAGTATTCATATAATCCTATTTAGTTTTTTACCGTTTGAGTTACATAACGCAATAACTGAAATAAACGAATCTTCATTTTAAACTGTGTTTATAAACATGGCTTGAAACTTCGTGAATGCACACACATAAACTCAAATATGTGTGTGTGTGTATAATGTAAACATTGGCTTAGCCTAAAATACGTTTTACAGTTTAAGGCAGTGATTTTTAAGCCAAGAAAGAAGTGACATGGAAGACTACTATTTTTTCAAATCTGATAAACACACCATAGCCATCAATCACACATCACCATGGCCGTCATTCAGAGTTACCATTAGTCATTGTAAAGTTATAAGCTATAACAATTTCTAGTGAACTCTAATAATTATTAGTGAGAAAACTTATCGTATACCTCATCTTCATGTAAATCTTTTTATTCGTCTTTACTCATAACAATCATTAATGAAAAAAAAATATATCAAAAATAAGTCTTAAACAAAAATTAACTTTATATTTTAACTAAATTATTTCTGTTGAGGTTTGCCATAATAAAAATATTTATTGAACTCAGGCGAGGAAAAACGGCTTGGAAGACCATAGGGAAATACTGATGATTTGTAGTTGCTTACTTAACGAACCGATATTATAGCGAGTCAGGATGGTTACCGGCAGTTTAAGAGTACGCTCTGTTCGGTATCATACAAAATACGTGATATAAAGTATATATAACACTATAGTTTCTGAAAAACTTGACTCACAAATAATTTAAATTTCCTTTGGAGGCCCTCTTATCATAAGTCTCATGAATTTTGCAGTGTTTTCAAAATAAAGTTCAATACCTAATGATTTCCTGATAAAAAATACTGTTACATGAACTAAAAAAGTAGTAATGAAGAAGACGGTTAATTGATATATGTTTAAATTTGAATAATTGCACCCATGAACGAATATAAAATTAAAGGTTGTGTACTTTATAAGCTAAACATATAATGTTAAATAAACACCTTATAATCATTTGTACTCACTATAACCCAATATTGCATTCAAATCATGACCTACACCAACATAAAATTAATTCCTACTCGCAACTAGAACTTCATCAATAATAAAACATAAAACTGGAACTAAATGGTAATTATAACACTTGCATTATCATAGCACCTGCATTTGCAACACCGATGATAAAAGTATTTTCAGAAATCTCGGTAAGTACTCGTATTCCGATTTTCAGACACATCTCGTGACATGCAAAATATGCCTAATCAGACCTACTTTACGTTTTTATTATCTGCTATACTTTTCATCAACTAACATTTTACCTAGTAATCGAAATTTGAATTTATTTGCCTCATGAAACTACTATAGTTTAAACATATTATACTTTATTATCGTGAAAGGGGTTTTAGACCACGTGACGTTCCGACTTATTATCGAGTTATAGTTGCAATCATTTGAAACGCCAAATTTAGAAAACCGTTTTCCAAGAGAGTTGAAATTAACCATAAAACATATTCTGGGTTAAGATTTGCTTCAAAGGTAAAGAGCCTAGACAACTTTAGAAGCAGAAATCAGGAGGACCTACTACATTTTTTTTCTACGGTTAAAGGACGCACTAAATATAAATACATTTTGATGTTCCAAAGTTATCTACATAGAATAGCCCAAAATAAGAGAAGTAGAACACACCGATTGCGGCTGTTTTATCGAACTGTTTATTTTTTTGATAAATTTTTGATCCTTTGGTAAAGGTGATTATTTTTACTACTTTATATTTCAAAAACTTATATATAACATAATAATTCACAAATTTAAATTAATGTCATTTCCAAAGTAAATATGTGTGATAAAGAAAGTATTAATGAATTGCTGAGATTTTTGAGGTTATATAGTAAAATTTGCACAGTCGTGCAAATAAAACGTCTGAAACTATTATTTAATTTTATTCAACTCATGTCAGAATGCCGCATGAAAAACTGATTTGTGACAGACTTCATCTCATCATATACGAAACGTTTGCGCCTATCGTTTGTGCCTTCAAGGAGAAAAACAAAGTCTTAAACAAATATACACCACAGCAAATTCACACGCAGTATCAAAATAGAAACACCAATAAAAATGACAGGCATCTCTTTACTCTACGCAGAGTTTCAAAAATTTTTCGAATCTTCGATCGAAATTTTGACTATTCACAGACTACCTGTGGTAAAATTTAAAAAAACAAAAAATATTATTTAAATGTACAATTTGTCACAGTACATCATGCAAACTTGATCCAACTAACCAAAAAAAGAATGCACAATCACATCAATGTAGTCTACTAAAATCTATCTTATTTCTAAATTTTACCCTAATGAATTTCCCAACAAGTAGCTAAAAACAAAATTTGTAAGAAAACTCTTTGCATGAGCAAAGCCAAAGGATCTAAATATTCCTAGAGCACAGTACTCTAATTTCTAAAATATTATGTTTATAAATGAAAACTGGTACCGTATTTACAATAAAGGACATGTCCATGTCTGAAAAAAAATACTTTAAAGGTATAAAGTTTTGATAAGTAATGTTAAACTAACATTAAATTAACGAAACAATATTACGCAAAGTTTATTTCAGTTACCAAATAAAGATAAATAAACCGTTAGAAGTACTTTTTAGTTACCATCTGATATAACTTTTCTCAATATAAACTTGCTCTTTATTTATTTATCAACAATTTCAGAGTAATGTTAAACAGATTACCATTATGCGCGTAGGAGCTCGTCTTTACGACGGAAACACACGTCCAAGTTTTTTGCTACGCTTCCCTCTCGTATTTCCGGTTGCCTGATTCTCATAAGTTCTCACAAAGTTTTCCCGAGTGCGGGAAAACAGTTTATCAGCGTGTATTCTAACTATGTTAGTATATGGTTTTGTGAAAACAAAACCCTATGCTAACATCAACAACTATTTCTGGCGTATTTTCTGTAGATATTGAAGTTCAAATGGATACTCTTTCTCTTATTACCTTTAATCTGAGATTTTTCATGTAAATATTTTCAAGACTCAATAAAAATGTATCTAAGTATAAATGGAAAAACAGTCATTTTTATATTAGATCAAGCTTTAAATAGAAATTATTTACACAGTTTAACGGAAATAATTTTAATTACCAATTTGGAACAAGTATATCGATACAAATTTGGAACAAGTATATATATTATTTGGAACAAGTAAGTTCAACAGAAAAGCAATTTTACTGTTTATGTTGTAAATGAAAAATATGCTTACCAAACTCTTTTCTTCTTCAATACTTCGTTACTTGTATATTTTCTTGCTTAACAGCTCGTTTCATAGCAAAAGATGTAACCAAATGCTAGATCTGGATTTTTATTTCAGAATTTATCAAACTGATGTCAGAAAAATTAGAAGATTATATATTGTAAGTGAATTTAAAGTTTAACATCCCGCAAAGGGGTCCTACTATAAAAGAAATGTATGATAATTATGTGAACCATAACCAACATTTCACGCACTTAAGCCTAAAAATATGAAAGGTTCTTGCACAACAAAATTATTATGTTAACCTTTAGTTCCACTACCAAATACTAAAAATGGAATGTGCAAGTTTTGATCGTAGCTCTGACCTCTTCCCATTGTTCTCTGTCCATGAAAATGGAAAAAGTTAATAATCCACATTATTAAAAACTTGGAGAGATTAATAAACGTTATGAAAAAAATTTTAAGTGGACAAAATTATTAAGAATTACGATAGAAAATAATGTTGATGATAAATAATATAATCATGTAGAAATTAATAATCCACATTATGAAAAACTTGGAGAGATTAATAAACATTATGATAAACATGTTTAAGTGGAAAAAATTATTAAGAAATACGATAAAAAATAATTTTGATAATAAATAATATAATCATGTAGGTTTTTGTTGATTTATTTAATTAAACTAATTGTAGTTTTAGTTAAACAGATCAACAAAAAATATAAATGTGTATATATCAATACACAACACAATTGTTGCAAATGTTTGTAATGATCAGAATATTTGCTGGAATAATAGGGAAAAATGCCTGCTCGGAAATACCGGCAGAAAATATTTACAATTTGCTGCTCCCGATGTAACGAACCGGATATTTTCGCTGAATAACGTCTGCCGACAACCTACGAGTACGTTCTGTCCCGCATCACGTAAAATACGTGACACAATGTATACGTTATACTGTAGATTTGGTTAAAACTTGAAGATTAAATTATTTTCATGCCATATTACGTGACCTCTTTGGAGACTAAGTTGCAATGAGGAATGGTTCCAGCTCTTTCAGTAGCAAATTTGATTTCATGGGATAACCTACCTGTGGGGAATACTTTTTCAAATATAAAAGAATCATCCAAATCACTTGATAAATGCCGAAAATTTCGGTAAAATACACAAAACAATCAGTCGTATTGAGAACCACCTCTTTTTTGAAGTTTGTTAAAAAATTGAGTTTTTCCAGGAAATCGTTTTTAAAAATTAATCGATATATAAGTTTTGAAAATTATTAGTTTTTATAGTTAATTAATAGACGTAAAAATATAACGATTGATGAAACAATGTTAACTTGTCCTATACCTTATTCGTATATACGTACAGACGCGTATCATTTTTAACAGGAAAATTTAAAATATAATTAATATTTCAAAAATTTCGAATTTTTATAATGGTATATTTTTTTACAGAAAATTATCTTCTTTCCAAAAAGCTATGTTAGTCGTTTATTACTTGTGAAGTCAGACAAGTTATTACTTCTATTCTTAAAACTTTAGACTAATACTCTAACCCATAATAAAACACACACTCGTGTTAAATATGACAAAAATATGTAATGTATTATTAAGTGTACTTAAATAATCATAACTTAGATTAAGGACGAAAAATTATCGACATTGAAAAATAATGAGCTAGTATTCTGAATAAAAGGCTACTTTATGTAAAGGTATATTAAATATATGACAGATATGTTTAATGCATTATAAAGTATACATTAAACGACATGACAAAAACGCAAAACGAAATTTTGCCCTTTAATCAGTTACAATCGACTTGAGTCACAGCAAGAAGGGAATTTTGAAAGAAAAAAGGTTTTGAATTAAATGAAATATCACTGATTGTTGATTTGGTTACGCCATGGTTTTGACTTGTGTCATTAATGAAGAAGATGATCAAAGGAAATCAAATGAAAGACAAGGGATCTTGACTTTATCCTGTGAAGGGACACTTCGCCCAGAATGAAAGAGGGACGGTATCAAAATAGAAATGACAATGCAAGTTTATGGGTCACGTAAAAATGACAGCTTGCACGTTATCTGTCAAACACCCCATCTTTTCATTAAATTGTTATAATTTTAACTGTTTTCTCGTGTACTTATCAGACTAAATCTATTTTTGTACACAATCTCTATTTTCGTATATTATATTGTGTGAATAAAATGTCGTGCAGTATTACTTAAAATGTTTATTGATGACGTTCTTTTTCAAATTTACATATTTTAACAAGTAAACTTTAAAACAGGGGTTGAAGATCAATACAAAATACATCCCTTTTATTACATTAATTCTCCTTTTATCTCTTATTTTTTAAGAGTAACTCGTCGAAATAACCTATATAAAATTGTTGTTTTTCAGATTCTTAGCAATTAAATTTCGAAATAAAATTGAAGATATAGATTAGTTTTTGAAGAAAAAATATTTTAAAAAATAAATGTAAGTTATATTAAAATCATTGTATTTATGTTAATTTTTAATATATTCCATAATTAATTTAAAACGAAAACTTTTACTGTAACTAAGTTACGATTTTAAGAAAAGGCAAATAAATGTATTGTACTAATAATAAATATTAATACAACCATTTGCTTAGGAAAAAGACGTCCAATTTATATATTTATTACTTATGTTACATTGAAGGAAATACAACAATAACCAAATTAAATTGTTACATAATATACGTATAATCAATCTCTCTGTGTTATTTTATTACTAAGATGAATTTTAAATATACATATTCAAACAAAAAAACACTTACATAACTTAGAAAATGCATTCGTATTGTCCTGTTAGAAGGCATACAATGTAATTAATGTTTATCAATCAGACAACAAATAAGTGGACCTTATTTATATAATAACTATTAAGTGCAGCAGTGTGGGATCTTTCAATGTCTACTCCTGGTAAGTTATCGCAATACAATAACTTTAATTTATTACACATTCAGAGATAATCCCAATCGAAATAATCTCAATCAGCTAGTAAATTTTTTGGAATACATGGAAGCTCTGTTGGGCCGATGCAACTGTTGTAGGAGGGAGTGTGACTAATTTCAAATTAAATATCAAAACTTCGTTCGTAAATTATCTGTAATATTTTATTTTTAATTTCATATATCTTGTATATATTACAATGTTTCCTGCTAGACCAATTTATGATGTTATTGCGTCTATATCGCTGAAAATAATAACCTGATTTCGTAGCTTCTTCTTTTTTCATTAAATTATTTACTTTCAGGTTTTGGAAAATATTGGAGGTGTTATTGTATTACAAGATTGCAAAATGCGTGTGCATATATGTGTATAACTTTATTTAGCACGCAAATAATTATTGAAAATATAATAATAAAAGGACTGGAGCGTGATTAGTAATACGGTTGGTAAAATTGAAATTAAATCAAATAATTAAATTTTAAAAATTTGAATATATTTTCTCATGAAGAGTAGTAAATATTTGATCTTTTTATTTAGAATTATAAACATTATCATTCATTTGATAATTAAATAAACGATAAAGTAATATTACTTATAATTCAAAAAGCAAATAAATATATATTGAAACTTAATCTCACTTAGAGGAATACGCATCAAATATATTTTAAAAAGCTTATAAGCACTATTTCTGTCACAAATATTCACAATAAATAATCGTTCTTAATTATATGAACTTCTATTAAATTTCAATTACTAGAAAGTAATATCAAACAGCACAGATATAATTTAGATTTATGTGAATATAAAAAATATGTTTTGAATTTACAAATACCTAAATTATTATCATGAACATGGTCTAAATATAACCACTAGACGCATTAAAATATATGTTTAGTGAACATCTTAATCTTGTTGATAATTCGCGCGCATCATCGCGCGCATCGTAAAATTCCACACACATCATTTTTTTCATAACGCGCCTAAAAAAGCGTAACTTCAAAAAGAATATATTTAATTATATAATTGATCTCTCATTATTTAGAGTTATTAAACACGTTTTTTTTCTTTTATTGACAGATTAGAACCTGATTAACACAATATTTTTATTGGTCCATGGATACATTTGCACTAATAATAATCTAAATTTCCCGAGAACAAAGGTTTTTAAATATTTTCTTGAAGATAGATTCTGAAATTCATTAAAAAATATACACTTTCCATTCACAAAATTCTTTTAAAAATGCGCAAAGTTTGCGGCTGTAGCAAAATCCGCACATGTTTTGATTTCCGATATGGTATTTATAGGTACCACTACTACTACGTAGGTGCAAAATATCCACTGAAAAAGAATTGTTTCCAGATAGAGGGCTACTTTAACATATATAATAATTAAATCCACATTTAAAATTTAATAACTTTTCTGAAACTTTTGATGAAACATTTTTTTAAAATCCAAAAAGTATATTTTGCACGTGCCTTGATACGAGGAATAACATTTTTAGGTCTGATAATAAAAAAAAATCATGCCCATAAAATTACTAGTAGATGCTGATTCATGCAGAGATCTAATATAAAGGTATTTTTTTATTCGGACATCCCATCGAGTAAGAAAATACTAAATAGGTAAGAAAATACTAATTAAGCTTTTTTTCTGAAATATTAAGCCACGAAGTGAAGAACAATGTTTCCACTTTCACCCATTTTCCCATCATGGATTTGAAAAGTCTAAAAAAAATTCTAGTTACTGGCATTTACAAGAAATTATGTTTAAAATTGTTTCTTTTAACTTAGTTAACCTAATATTTCAGCTATTTTAAAATATGCGTATTCTAGATCTTCATTTTTTTTCGCTATATATTAATGTTTTAAAAAGAAAAAAAACTGTTCGCATAAACAGTTATAAGGATTTCCGTCAAATTATTCAAAGCGTTAGGTATTTTTAAATCCAAGGGTATGCCAGAACTCCTTTTTACCATACCAAATTTAAACAAATTAGACCCTTTTGTCGCCAAAACGACGCTGTTTAAACTATGCTGCAATGATTAATATTTTGTAAAAATATTCCATACTAAATAAATATGTTCCGTAAGTCCAAAAAAAAATTTGTTGCAACACTTTAAAGACATACGTTAAAGGGTTGCGTCTTGGAAAAAAGCGCGATTTATTTTTCATATATATACATGCGACAAACGTTAAAAAGAAACAAAATGTGTTTTTTTAATATATTAAACGTATAAGCTCTATTCTAATTTAAAAGGCTTCCAGTTAGTTTATCTACAAAATTATAAAACCCTAAATCATTTGAATACATTGTTTATTATATGTGAGCCCTAACGACAGATTTAGAAATGTAGTTAAAAAATAGCCACGACTAAAATATAGATGCGTATTTCCTGAAATGTTTCAAATATTTTTTGTATAGCGTTTTTTTTCACTTTGTTCCTTTTTTCGAAAGTTAAGTATAAGTAGAGTAAATTTTAAACTCATCAATGTATAGACCTTAATTTTGTTTTTTGTTAAAAATCTTTAAAACTTGGGCTATGAAATTTTTGTGTTGTTCTATTGTTCGACAAGTTAAAAAAAATTCAATTACAAATAAAATAAATGTTTGCTGACCACATTGGAATTTTATTAATCTAAATCACATTAATGTCATTTCTGGCGTAAGCGTGCTACATACGTGTGTACGCAACAAAATTTGAAAATCACAAAATCGTGAACGGCAAATCCACGAATAGGGAGACATAACTATTCATTAATTTGTGTTAAATAAAATAAAGTATCGATTTTTCTCTCATTTACATAAAATGTGTATGTTTTAACTTTCATATACACGAAAATAGTCAATTTACTGCAATTAAATTATCATGGTGTTTTTTACATTAATGGGTCACCGAGCAGAGTTAAAAATAACTTTGTGTAATGATATGCAGGAAGGGTCATATTTTCACCGGTTAAATGCACAACGTGGCACTCAGTTGACCTGAAAATTTGTAAAACCCGTGCGGGACATTTA
Organism: Druceiella hillmani; assembly: GCA_039881145.1. Taxonomy (NCBI): domain Eukaryota; kingdom Metazoa; phylum Arthropoda; class Insecta; order Lepidoptera; family Hepialidae; genus Druceiella; species Druceiella hillmani. Next base: position 103,177,513 of record JAYKKI010000001.1, on the reverse strand, counting down.
CATATTAGAATATTTTACAACAATGAGCGAATTTGTAGCTGCAAGTTATTAAAAGGAAAGTATATTAATATAGCATATTATTTCAGTTAACGTTCAAACAAGGAAAAGATTTTTCATTACCTGCCCAGCCAAACACCGTTCATCTCCATTGAAATTAATGTTCTATCAAGTTACATGAAAGATATTGGATCTTCTGAGTGGTATAAGCACGATATCAATATATTTAAGAAATCGATGATAAAAATAAAGCTATAAATGGTCTTAATTATGAAATATGTGATGAAAATTGTTAAGAGAATAAGAATAGCATCATATGTAAAATTTTATTTCCGTCATTCAAGACAATGACGGAAATAAAACCAAACGTTATTGGTAAATATTTATAAAAATTAATTTATACAAATAAATCTTTCTACGTCTCATAAAAATAAGGGCATCTGAAAGCGAGTTTTTATGAAAAGTGAAAAGTTGGTAGTTTGATCCAGCATAAATTTTTACCCGCGAAATAATGTTTAACCAATTTGAGGTATATATTTTACAATTTAATTAAATTTTTTTTTCGTAATATGCATCGATGATTTTTGATTAACTGCATAATGAAATTAAAACTTTATGTTTTAGGAAACTACTCGATAATCCCGTATAATTACACAAATATTTTCTTACATAAAAGATGCAACGCAGGCAACAATTTTAATTGCATTTCAATTGTTTTAGTAGTAGGAAAAGAATAACATAGGAGATCCTGGTCTCTTATGCTATTCTGATATATGCTATGTTGGTAAGTATTGCCACAGGTATTATATTTAATGGACGAGTATCTTATGTCAATTTGAGGTAAAATTAATACCTATCACTTTTTGTTTTAGTACGTTATAGCGTTGACGTATTTTGTGGAAATACGATGACTAATGTCGCTCACTTGAAGCTGTCAACTAAAATTTTAATAATGCATCACGCATTACCGATATATTTTTGAAAAAAAAATTGTTTATCGCAATATATATTAACTTAAAACCATTCCATAAAGTTGATGTCAAATAAATGTTGGAATTGACAAAAGTTACAGATCACGACGTATAGTTTGTTTTGCATATTCTTAAAACAAAATCAATTATGTAAAAAATATAAGAAATCCTCCCTTTTTGGTTAATCAGCTATGAGGCTAGTCCATTATAAGTATCCGTGAAAATATTATTTAGGCATTACCTATGAATACAGGAGTAAAATAAAATTTAATTAGCAGGTAATTTAAAACCAAAAATTGAACTGAATATGCTACTTAACGAGAAAAACACAATGCTAGTATTAAAATTTTCATTGTCATTGGTATTGTTAATAAAGTTACTAGGTTTTAAATTCAACTGACTATATTTAAAACTTAGATGAAAATAGAACTTAAGCGGAAACTGATTTAAATGGAATTGTATTTCAATAACATGAAAAATACATTCACGCACTTGACATAGAAATGTACAAAAGACTTGAAGTTTTTGTAGGTGATATAGTTTTGGGTAAGGAAATAATATAATTTCTTTTCCATCCTAGTGAAAAGGTGGCAGTTACTAGAGAGATATTAATGTATGTTAACAAAGAATATAATTTCTCGTAAGTTTAGATGTTATTATTAGTATAACGGTTTTGAGCTCGAATATTTAGATATCCTTACTGTTACTAATTAATCACAATTAAATGAAGCTACGTGATGTAGTATTATTTCTACTTTCTTTAATTTCTTTACCACGACCTAGGTTTCGTTGTATTACAACATCTTCAGGTGGGCTATTAGCAAAGATCTTTGGTAATATCTTTTGCTATGAATGGAACAAATAATTATAGTTAGCCCTTCTTTGGGTAAATAATCAAATATTATTCAATGACATTTTTACTCATTTATCCTGAGCACATTCTATTAGGGAATGCATACAAGCAATTGAAAACATAACTTGGATGAATAGTTAAAATGTATAAAATGGACATTTCATAAATTGGGTCCAACCTGTCCTGTCCAAACGACTTGGGCATTCATATCTTTTTATATCATTGCTGAGTAGTCTTCTTTCTGGGCTCGGGGTAAGCTATCACTTTGCCAGAAGAACAACGATATCTTTCCTTTTATGTACTCTTATCATATATTGTTTTTCATTGTAAATTACAGCAAAATCTGTGATCAGTCACGATATATCTAAAACAAAATTTTCTTTCCTCCAGATTCCTTTCTTAACTTGACTACATATGATTATAATGTAACGTCTTAATATTCAAAATAGCGAAAGATTAGTTTTAAATAAATTATGATTCGGAAAATTGTGCACTTTATTTGTAAAAAACTTTATTTTATCGAGCGACTATATATTTACTTTATTTATGTTTCCATATTTTTTGTATACAGGTATGATTTTTTTCTATGCCTTTATGATTAATATTTTTAACCAAATATGATCGTGACTACGTTTATCTTTGAAAAATATTATTTAGTTAACTGCTAGATTGGAACTTAAAATACTGTAACGTCATCTAGAATCATAATAAAAACACTTTTTATTTATACAAAATTTTCGTGCAAATAAATGTATCTTTATTGCAATTTAAAAGAAAAATTAACATTATTTAATTATACATTTTTCTTAACTATATATCGCTAAGATTTGATCCAACTAACTGAGAAAAGAACCACCAAGGCGATCTCTCTCATTCCTAAACGATACACTCATGAATTTGCTTACAACTAAGCTATTGACAAAATTTGTAAGAATCCCCTTTACGCGAACAAAGCTACACAAACTAAATATTAATTGAGAGCAGTGCTCAATTGTCCTAAAACATTATGTTCATAAATAAAAATTGATACCGTATTCACAATAATAGATACCAATATGAATAAAAGTACTTGAAATATATAAAATTGTGATTAGTAATGATTAAACGAACAAATATATGTTTAAACAGAGTTTATCTCAGTTAATAGATAATGATAAATAAACCATTCGAAGTACTTTTTAGTTACCATTGGATCTAACTTTACCGATAAAAACTTGCACTTTATTTGTCTATTTTTGGACAATTTTGGAGTAATTTGAAACATATTACTATTACAGGACCAACTATCTTTACGACGGAAACACACGTCCAAGTTATTCGCTGCGCCTCCCTCTCGTATTTCCGGTTCCCTGATTCTCACAAAGTCTTGCAAAGTTTTCTCGATTGCGGGAAGGAGTTTATCAGTGTAAATTGAAACCATGTTAGTATAAGGTTTTGTTTTTATTAAGTTTCTGGTGTATTTTCCATCTTGTTTCAAATTCAAGTTTAAATAGGTGAATCTTTCTCTTGTTACCTTTTTGCATGACATATGTATATATATATATATATATATATATATATATATATTATATATATATATATATATATACGTATATATATATGTATACGTATAACGTATATATATATACGTATATATATATATATATATACACATGTAATGATAAACGGAAAAAGCACTCATATTCTTATTATAGCACACCTGAAATAGGGTTTCAACTTTGGCCTTCGCTTCAAATTATTTACACAATTTAACCCAAACGATTTATTTAAAAGTTCGAAACAAGTATAGTTCTGCAAAAATGGGAATTTCTCTGTTTAGTTTTAAATGAAAGAAAATACCAAACTAAAGCTCGGTTTATTACAAATTTTAATTGAAAAAAAATTACTCAAAATGCAATTTAAAATTGGATACTACACACTCAATAAACATACAAATATAAATGTTAATAATGAAATTTACATGAGAAAAAAATAAAAATTTACTGTGTAGAAACATGATGTTTCTTTCGCTTAATATCATTTAAACAATCAAATCTAACAACCTGATGGGAAAAGGGTCTTTAAATTTTTCCAGTTTATTTTAAATGGATCTTTAAATCTATATGGTTTCTTTTAAATATATCTTAAAGTCTTTCGTTAATAGTATATTTTTAATAAAACAAATAGAACCTATGTTTATTAAAATAAGATCTATGATTATTTTCTCATTAAAATGAAAAAAATGTGGTTTTCATTTTTGCTTAACTTGATTCTTAGCGAAAGTTCTAACCTAATGCTGGTAACTAGATGTTTTCGAAATTGTTCACACTGGTATTAAAAAAATTAGAGAAAGACTACTTATTGTAAGTGAATTTAAAGCTTGACATTCCTCAAACGGGTCTTAAAACTAAAAAGAGAAGGGTATGTGGAGTATCACCAAAATTTCATGCACCTAAATCTAAACAAATGTAAGGTTCTTGCAGATTCTTATAGGAACGCGACAAAATTATTAAGGATACCTTTTTTTCCATTAAAGAATATCAAAAATAGAATATTTTTTGTTTCTATCCTCACTTGGTTTAAATTCTGACCATGGATTTGAACCCTTCAATTGTTCTCTTTCAATGCAACATTATGAAAAACATTTGTAAGCTGAAAAAATTATTTAGAAATATCAGTAATTAATAATATCATTCGTGAGTAATATAATGACGTAGAGGCCACATATCGCGAATATTACAAAAATTCTTACAAATAAAACAATTCTAATAGTTTTCCTACAAATTTTGTGTTGGCTCCTAAAAACCCAATTATCTTTTTATAATTTTAGATTCAGTAGTTGCGGAAGTAAGTGAGTGAGGCGTATTTTAGTAAATCTCTGAACTTGCTGGAGCTACCTACATTTAAGAAAAAATTTAATAAAATCTTTAAAGTAATGCTTTCAAACGATAGCATACCCTATATCTGGAATTAAAATGTTTCTTTCGATTGTTTTATTTGCCTCAAACATAAAAAATTACACTTGATTATTTTTGAGTCTGTCTTTTAAAAAGATGGCAAAATAATATGCTTTTGAAATATGCCAAATTTCTAGTGTTCAGGTCAAGCGGACAACGAACACATGGGTACGTTAGATGTTTTGTAATTGTCCCGTTTTTCCTTTTGAGGTTCGATAAACAAAGAACAACATAACGTGCTTAAATAATTCAGAATTGCAGAGGAGTGAAACTCACCGTACTCTATAATTTCGAGCAAATCTTCAAATAGGAAAGTAAGCAATTAAACACTTCCGTGAAATGCTCTCAATGAACTTCACATATAAAAAAATGAATGTACTAAAAATTTTGTAATTAACCATTAAAAACTTTATGGCGAATTGTAAAATTTGATTATCTCCAAATTCAAAAATTTCTTTGAAATACAAGTTATAAGGTCGCAGAAAAGATTCTTATAAATACGCATAAATTTATCACAAATACGACAATAAATATGGTAACAGGTTAATATGCGGAACAACTAACCAAAAACAATGAAAATTAATTGATTTCATTTTCTGAATAGTACAATTCGTAAACAAGGTGATTCCAATCTTTTCGCTTTGTTAAAGCGTTACACCATAATCGAGTTAGGTTGTCACAAGAGAAAAATCTGAAAGAAAAAGCCTTGGATCAAATAAATTGTTGCTGATTACGGTACTGCTTTCTTTCGTTTGCATGTAATGAAAAAACACATGATAAAAATGAATAAAAAGAAAAAAAATGTGGTATCCGTAAAGCTATGTGACATTTCCATTTTATGAAGATTATGGAGATAAACCTGAAACCAATTCAGAGTTTGTTTTATAGCAACAATTTAAACGCTTTCGCAGTTATGCTGATGTTAGTACTGGTTTTCGCGAAGCATGTTTATACGCACTTACTTGAGACTGTGATACATGCACGTACGCATTACATGGACCCTTCTGTACACCAAACGCAGATCAAATATGCATTGAAATGGAGTGACATATATCTTCCTACAAGGAAATATAAAACCACTTTATCTTTTTATAAATACCTAACATATTTTTAGACGATATCATTATGGATTATATTTTATAGTGTGCCATCTAAGGTGCAGTAGCAGAACTCTTAATTATCAAAAGCGTTTTAATGACATTCCATAGCCTACTATCTATGGAGCAGGAGTAAAATCTTTGATTAATTATGTATGTAATTTATTTCGTTTTTTCAAGGTTCCATAATTGAAAAGAAAAAATGACCCCTTATAAAATCACTTTGTTGTCCGCCTATCTGTCTATCAAGACCTCTTTTCTCAGGAACGCGTAGAGGTGTTAAGTTGAAAATAATATCAAATACTTAAGTCTACAATCCTCAGATTTATAAGAAAATCAAACATTCTAAGTCAATGCAATCAAGAAGAATCCTAAAAACAATTCAAAACCTATAGGGCGCGTCCCGTTGACATAGAATCAGGAAATTTGACAAAAAAACAAGTTCTTAAGGCACAATTAATGGACAAAATCGTTAGTTTATATTTATATCGCATAAAAAAATATTTTTTTAAATACGCGTCTGTGAATGATATAAGCACATATTGCCCCTGTTGCTTCTAAAAAAATTTAAATTATATAAATAGTTTGATAGCACTATTATGTACCAATAATGTTTAGAAATGCCTAAATGTGTACGAAACCTTCGTAGTGCGAGTTCCACTCGTGCTTGAAAGGTTTTATATTCAAAAGTCTAGAAGAACAAAGTCGTGAGCAAAACTAGTTATTTGCAATACCACGATAATTTCATAAAATTTCTTTCTCTTATCTTTGCGATATTTTATTTACGAAATTCATGCAAAGTTTAATACAAACGCAATTTTTAATAATTTCCATGGTGATATCGAGGTCGAAAACAAGCAAGATTAAAATATTTAATAATAACATTTATAACTGCATTTTGACGCAATAAGCATATTATTAGGGAACCGAATATGTAATTAGACATTTGACGAAAAATAAAGGAAAACTCCAATCTAAAAATTGAGTCAACCGGTATTTACTTGTGAAAATAAATGTAGTTAGTTTTCTTTGCGTAAATTCTATGCGCTGCCTTATTATTACATAATATAGGAACACTCTTAGACCCATTTACATACAATGACATTATGTTATACAAGCACCTTATAAAACGAACAAAATTTATGGTTCCTGCCAATACTCACGTAAATACGAATATTTCAAAATTTTACAAACAAATCAAAGTATCTATTAACGCAAGTAAAAAAATAGACGCCTAGTCAAGAAAACATGCATCAAAACGAGTTAATTATAGTTTTGAATGGACTATAGTTATAGTATAGGCCCACGAATATGACATAGGTCGTGGAGGCAAAAGAAATGGCATTGATATAAAGCTAATTATCTGATTAATCTCTTCCCCATAAATAATAGCGGAATCATTCTAGAACGACAGAGCTTAGTTAAGTCTAGTCAGACTTACCAACACAGAGTAAGGATGATAAAAACGACTAAAAATTTAAAGGGAATAAAAAAAAATATTACGAAAAAAAATTAATTAAACATTTATGAAAATACTCACAAATGAAAGGTTAGCTCTATGCGTTTTCTGATGGTAGCCATGTAAATAAAACATTTTGTCATATCGCAGGAAGGTATTTTAATGATAATTTTCCTAAAATAACACGGTGACAGTGGACAATCACTTATTCACAATGCGTATTAATACAGCAAAATAAATTTAGGATAGGTTATATTATTTTTTAGGACCACTTTTAGAATGGTAACGACATATCTATGTAATATAATGTCATTAGTTGTAAAGCGGTCAATAAAAATAAAACACCCAATCCCAAACACCAGCGTATCATTAGCATAACTATAATGCGTTTAAATTAGTATGACATAAAAGAGTGTATGAGATTTCTATTAAAATATTTTTTTTGTTATTTTGACTTTATTATTTTTGTGGACCAGGGTGCAGGGGTGCATGTTTCTATGGACATTCTCAACAATATCTCTAAAACTATAAGTTCAGAAATTTCTACAATTTGCCCTTTCAATTAATATCTAACACGATACACGAAATGAAAAAAGAAATAAATTTTCAAATCGTTTTTCTTCTCTCAAACATTTTCTAATATATTCACTATTAAGTTATACGCGGGTCGATTGGCTTTATTTTTATACCACATTTCCCATGTCATATTGCGAGAAAATTTTCGTGATTTTTTTAATTTCACGATAATTTTCTAGAGTTGTCTTAAATAAAATTCCAAAGTAAATAATTTCGAAATTCTCTAAGGCTAATCCTTATTCCATGTTCCCCATAAAATCAAATACAAGAGCAAAAATCTAAAAAAAAAAATTGTTGAGTGCTTCATTTATTTCATCTTTAACTTCCATTATTTTTAAGAGGTAACTATTGAAATGTATGCAGTTTAGCACACTTTGTCAAGTTTCTACATCAAACGGTTTCAGAGAAAATATTTGTCAATCTTAACACATTACCAACCTAAAGATGTTGTCATACAACGGAACCTAGGTCGTGGTTAATAATTTAAATAAAGTAAACGTGGATTACGTTTACTACATCACATAGTTTCATTTAGTTGTGAATAAAAATTAAGTGATAATAAATTTCTATAAAATTAACGCCAAATATATTAAAAAAGATGTTTGTAAAATATTTTAAATATTTCGTTTGTTCTTTTGATATAGGCAGTTAAAACAAGGCCCTGTAATCGCTAAAATAAGGGTCAAAAATCATACGTGGTAAAATACTAGTAAATAAATTTTTCAATTTATACGATATACACAGACATGAAGGTTAAAATAAAATTACCTGGACTATGACGTAACCAGGTTTGTTTCGAAATTACTCAACATATATTAATTAAATCAAAATTTAATACAATCAAGGCCAAAAGAAATTCTTATCGTACCATGCAACAATTCCCACAATCTTCTAAACTGTCTTAAACGTGGGCGTAATGAGTGTCTCGATTCTAAGCACATAATATGTATTGAAATCTAGTAAAAAAACAATAAAGAAATTTTAATTAATTAGTCTTTGAATTAGTTCTTGAAAAAGTCACTTCTTTTGCTTCTACCCAAGTTGGGCGTGAAAACGGAAATTGCGTTGCCATACCTATTTTTGATACACTGCCGTAACGAATAATACAAAGACAGTTAATAACCATGGTGGCATGGGAACATATTATATACAAACTCTCAACAAGCCAGAAAAGAGAGTGGATGATAAAATTAAGTTTATTAACAAAAGTGAAACCAAATCGGAGAAATACTTGTTGCATCGTTAATAATTATAAATATCTTTAAAGACGATAATTAACAAGAGTTAAATTTAATTAAAAATGAAAATCGGACGAAGTTATATTTAAACAGATACGATTTACTATTGTTTCAACCTCAAGGAATTAAGATTTAAACTACCCTTTGATAAAACGTCAAATGAGTTCATTTTCACTCAATAAGTACAGTAAAACAAAATAAGTACCGTAATACGAAATACGTTCCATAATTTATCGATGTTTTTGGATTTATCGAACCGAATGTACCCTAAATCTCGTATCAAAGAGAATGCTCTCTTCAATATTAATAATGAACGCCTTTGCTGACATGAGGGACCAAGGATATCTTATTACCTGTTTGAAATACGATGATTAAGGTCAATATACTAATGTCGAGGTATTACTTAGCTTCTACGATCTCAATGAATCCATCCTCATTATTTCTCTTATGAAGGAATTTACCGGCAAGTAGACATATGCCATAAAATAATATAACCGCCGACAGCATGTTTAATATTATACTTAAATTAACTATATATTATATACATAAATTAACCTAAGCATGTATACAACTAAACTTAAAACAATTTTTTTGTAAGTGAATTAAAAATCATAATATTCATCCCGTAAATCAAAAGTTTCGTCGATACAACCATTTAGATGGGGCAAATCTTATCGAAGCAACTTGCGAAAATTTATTAGATATTTTGGCGTATTTTTTTGTACATATTATTCCAATCCCAGCAGATTAAGAAGATGTGACCTGTGAGGTTATTATATTTTGAGACATCATCAGCTAGCTACATGCTAGGGTCTAAAATGGATTTGTATCATGTTAGAAATAGAAATAATTTTTACACAATTAAATTCAGTTTCATTTTTACACTTAATTTAATTGATATTTTACTCATTTGATTTGGTAATCACTTTATTACTAAAGGATATTCATCGGAAACTTTTTATGTTTATACTATCGCTACTGTCATATTAGCGAAGAAGGGGCACAAGAGGGATATTGTTTGACTTGTGATCATTGGGGATTGGTCAGTAGCCATGATCCTTTGGACATGAGTGCACCGCACATTTGTAGTTGATCAATATCTAAAGTGTGGCGAATCGTTGGTTCGAATGCGTCGAACGTTCTACACGCACTTCCATATTCCTCGTTTATGTGATGATTCAAGAATACAACTAACCTAGTCATGGGAACAGCGGTTTAGACAATATGGAACAACAGCTAATTAACTGCCTCCAGGACGATCAACGTCAACAGCGACGCCAAAATTTGTGGCTCAAATGCAAGAAGGAATTATTGCAAATCCAAGAAAATCTACAAGGAAGAGTGCAGCCTCTGCAGGCATAAAAAAGTCAACATTGTATATGGTTTTAAGAAGTAAATTTGAACTTCACCCCTACAAATAAAAAATTGAATGACGGCGATATTTTGTAAAGAGAGACGAACACCAGAAGTATGTTAGAATATTTTCGGACCCCTTGAACTCCTAGGAACATATTATGCAGTAATGAGGCATATTTTCAAATTAGGGACTTTGTGAGTAAACAAAATGGAACGCTTGCAATCCAAGAGAATACCACAAGAAAGAGTTTACATTGCCCAAAAACGACAGTTTCTTGCGGAATTTCTAGTCAAGGAAGCTTCTTATTGATATAAGCAGAGAGAAACTGCCACTTTTGAGGTTAACTATCGCACGATTCATGAGTTTTTAGTATAAAAATTGATTTTTGGTATCAAAATTGCAATAGTTTTTGGTACTAAAATTGCAATGAGATACCACAAATCTAAAGTATACTGCGATAATCCCCCGGACGATACAAACCCTATAATTAAAATATCCGGTGGTAAATCGCCGCCATATCGATCCAGCACGTTGCTTGCGCGTACTTCGCAATATGGAGATTCACTGGATTTGTCTTAAAATTTAAATGTAATAAATCTTCAGAGTACTATTCAAAGCTGTGCAAGTAACATCGTATCAAAATTAAATATGAACAAACTCTGTCGAACTGTCAAAAACTTCAAAAAAACGTCAAAAACTGTCGCAAAAAAAATCGCACAACAACAATGTCCACGACAAGCAATTTTTATATTGTATTTGTCATCTTTGTGATGAGAAAATAACGAATACTAACTACTGTAAACACAATTTCACAAAGTCGAAAAGAAATCAACACCGTGAGTAATATCTGGAAAATGGAATCTTCATAACCTAAAAGTCAGTAAAAAAAATTAGCCAAGTCACGATTTAATCTAAATTAATATTGACTTCATCTAACGGCTAATAGTGATACTACTACTTAAACTGCGATATCTAGGTCGCAGCCGCTAAGGTCGTAGTACAGCGGCGACCTGATTACACGTCTGATAATTCTACTCACTAACAGAAAGCAGTAATCAAATACAAATCAATACAAAAATATCAATCAGATCTCTTCCATATCTGTTGTATGTATAAATGCAGAAATAAAATAATTACAACATAAATTTGAAGAACAAGGAAATGAAATAAGATACATGAAACAAAAAATCCCAAAACGAATAAGCCGTTGTAGTTAAGTTCTCAATTCGACGCATGTGTATATTTTTATGTATATACAGCCATAACTCGGAGGCACATTGACAAACTTCTTTTTCTGCCGGTGAATAATTTTAGAGAGGTCCATGTAAATATGGTCACGACCTTATAATAATATCTGATGTTGTTCTAAGGAACTCTTCACCAGATGAGAGTATAAGGTCCCTTTGAGAAAATTGATGCCAAGTTTGAACTCATCTGATATGTGTTTATAGTACTTAGCCACAACTGGCAGTCAGGGTCTGATGATGGATCTGAAAGATGGCGACAGAACTTCCCTTATAAAAAGCAGGTTCATGAATTTTATCTTGACGAGTCCATTGGTCAAAATTTTTAGTAAAAAGGGTCTGAAGATGGGACTAAATGGTGATGATAGTACTTCTTAATTGCGAGAAGGAGTTTAGTTAAATTTAGGCTTGTTTGACTTACCTTGATGAGTCCTTCGGTCACAAGTAGTGAATAGGGTATGTTAGTAGAGCTGTCAGGTAATGACAGGAACTCCTTAACGGTAAAAAGAAGATTCGTTAAATGGAGCCCTTTTTAATTTTTGTAATGAGTCCTTTGATCAAAAGTGATAGCCAGGATCTAACAATAATTCCAAAAGACGGTGAAAGTAATTCCTCAGAGTAGATAAAGTGAGGGGACTACAAACTTTGTTACTTTACACAAAGTGAATATGTAATAAGTAGCTATGTACATACAATGGCAGAAATTAACCAGTCTTTCCATTTTTGCCAAAACTTTGCCGTCATGTAGTCTAGATAACAATCAGTTTGGTCCACAATTAAATGAAACTGCGTGATATAGTATTATTTCTGTAAGTTCTTTACCACGACCTAGGTTTCCTTGTATTACAACATCTTCAAGTGGGCTATTAGCAAAGATCTACTATAGAACTTAGGTCGTGGAAAAGAACTTAAAGAAAGTAAAAATAATACTACATCACGTAGTTTTATTTAATTGTGCATAATAAATTTCTACAAAATTATCGCCAAATATATTCAAAATCGGTTTGGTGCTAAATCTAGGAGAGTAGACCGGATAAGTGCCATCTATCGCTAAGTAGAAATATTTTGTCTCCTTAATAATATATTTTACTCAATTACGGTGAATACGAAAGAGACTAATGTTATCGGTATGTCCCTACATAAGCATTTACGTATATATGTTGCATACACGTACGTATTATATATGAATGTACTTATATATGAATGTACTATATATGAATTATATATGAATGTACTAATGTTTATCAGACCCCGGAAATACCTGTTTCGATATTAATAAATGATATATTATTTAATTCTATGTAAGTTCATGGCATTCTGGAATCAGATATATCATAAGCACAATTAAATGTAACTACGTTATGTAGTATTATTTCTACTTTCTTTCAGTTCTTTGCCACGACCTAGGTTTCGTTGTATTACAACATCTTCAGGTGGGTTATTAGCTACAAAGGTGTTGTAATACAACGAAACCTATATCGTGGTAAAGAACTTAAAGAAAATAAAAATAATACTACATCACGTAGTTTAATTTAATTGCGAATAATGAATTTCTACAAAATTAACGCCAAATATATTCAATATCATAAGCACTAAAAGTCTAAAAATAAAATTTCACATAATCATCAAATAAGAAATAAACGGAAAAGTATAAAATGATAAAAGCGCCAGTATTAATTGTAACCTTTGCGGTAAAATATCGTCTCCCAGCATGAATAACTTGTAAATTATAGCTTGTCTTATGGATTTTAAAGTCGTGTCTAAGTGAGAAGTAATGCCTAAGCGAAGATACTATCGAATTCTCTATATTTCTTCCTCTCGTAAATATGCACACATATATACGTAACATAAGTTTCTGTCGGAATTTTGGCGTACATTAAAAGAGATCCGATTCCAACTACCGTCTCTTTCCCTTTCCCTCACGTATACTGATACGTAAGTGTTGCATTAAACTTTAAATTAAGTACAAAAATGTATTAAGAGCACCATTTATATTTTTCTGTAGACGATAAATTGAAAGCAAAATAGTTATAAAAATATTATTTTTAAGCAACGCTTAAAGAAGATGCTAAATAATAATATCTTTCACAGCAAAAAAAAGTAGAAATATTGAGTACTTTAAGTTGATTTTACCATCATATGCTCATTCCAAAGCAATTTTTTTTCAAGTAATATTTGTTAATTTTTATATGAAATTTGTATTATATTTATAATATATGTTTTTTACAACACCCCTCAGAATTCTTCGTTTTAGTTTTAAACTTGATGAAATAATAATTGTTAAAGAAAATTCAATATTTCCCCTTTAGTTGCTATAAGATTTAGAGCAAGCGTGTAATAATTTGTTTGTATTTAATTGCAAAAAAAAACTTAAAGACGTTATAAAATGTATGAAAGCAAAATTTAAAATTTTGAAAAAACCTACGACAGGTATAGCCGTTGTAACTGAAAAAGAATTAAATATTTCTTTATTAAACCCCCACGACTAAAAGAAGTAAGAACCTAATAATATAATTACAAACCCAAGAAAATCCTTCGGGGCCGCCATGCTCTGCCTATGCCTAAAATTTTGCAATTTTATCAGTACGGGACTATTTGAAATTCTTGCCGATTAGTCCGAAATATTTTGCAGAAAACCGTGTCTAAATCTATCAAACTATTTTGGAGATGAATGAGAACTTTCGTTTGCAACCCCCTAGCAAGCTAACATCATAACACCTATCAAAGAACTATCATCGATTAGTTCAAAATATTTTGCAGAAAGCCGTGTCTAAACCGGTCCAACCGTTTGGGAGATAAATGGGAATACCTGTTTGCAAAAAAAATGTTTATTGCCACGCCCCATGTGATTTATCACCCTAACAAATATATAAAAATTAAATCGGTCAAATGGTTTTGGAAATCAATGGAAACATTGAATTGCATACACATACAAACAAATAACCTCTCACCCTAAACCCATATACCTCTTCCTTTCTGTCGAATAATGAATAAACAGCATAATCTAACTTTTTAACTTATTGTTTTGTCATCAAAATTTTGTTTTATTTTGAAAAATAGAATATTGCAAACGAGTACCATTCACACTTGACATTTTTTTTCTTTTTAAATCAAGGATCTAATAAATAACTCTAGAAATATTGATTAGTCGTAATAAATATGTTTAACTAATTGAAGTTATAACTTTAAGCTTTCAAACTAGTTATATAAATAAATAAAAAAAAATATAAATAAAATTGTTTCATTAAAATACACACTTTTTGTGAATGTTTTCAATAATCAGAGTATTTAATGAAACAACAGGGGAAAAGCCTTTCCCGAAAGTTTGGCACAAAAATATTTACAATTTGCAGCTCATGATGTAACGAACCGGATATTTTCGCTGAATGACGAGTTACGACGTCTGCAGACAGCCGCGCCACCCCGCATCACGTAAAATAAATAAACGCAACGTATACGTAACACTAAAGATTTTGATGAAACTTCAAGCGTAAGTGATTTACATGCCATATTTGCAACCCTTTTTGGATATCCGGTTGCAAAAAGGAATGAATCCGATTCCGAAAATCTCTGGCAGTGAATTTGATGCCATGGGACCACATTGAGGGTGTACCCTTCCAAATAAAGAATGAATCATATAAACTAATTGATGAATGCCGGAGGCTATGTACATTACACAAAAAAAATCAATCGAATTGAGAATCACCGCTTCAAAATTTACACAAGTCTTTTGTTACACAAAAAAAACAGTAGAAGTGAAAATCACCTTTTGAAGTCGGTTAAAAAAGAAGTTTTTCTAAGAAAATTGTTGATGAAAATTAAACTATTTGTCAATTTTGAAAATTAGTGGGTTTCTATTCTATAATTTGTAAATAGATAGAAACATGAATCATCAGGTTCGATGAAAAATTACGACCTTTTGAGTACTCTTACGTACATACATATCATTTTTAAAAGGCAAAATTATTTGATAAAAGATATTTAAGATTAAAAACATAAATATACGAAAATAGGGACTATTTACAAAAGTAGATATTTAGAAGAAGCCCCCTTCAGTCCAAAAATCTATATTAATCATTGGTTACTTATAAAATTAGTCGAGTTATAATTACTTCTACCTTTAAAATTCAAGACTGGCACTCCAATCGACAATAAAACATACATTTGTGTTCTATACGACAATACAATAGCATGTGGATTTGACGGTTCGATATTAAATGAAAACCCAGTCGGTACCAGTTCAAAATAGGAAAATAAACAATTACGCCAAAAATAAGAAAAAAATGTTTTTCAAACAAATTAAATAGTATCTAAAAATAAACAAATCCTAAACACCATGTGCAATGTTCATGTCATTGATTTTTGCTTGGCGCACGGTCACGATCGAATCCAACAAAAGTAGTTAAAATTACGCATTCATTATTCAAACTTCGTACGAATAAATAAAATGAAACACGTTTTTCGCTTTCACAGGGGACTCGTATCGTATTATGATCGTTATGACATAGGCATAAAAATTATTTCTGTAATTAGGAAGTAAAATAACTTTATACGGAGATGTCGATGTGGCGACGTATATTGGCCTAGCAAATTCTTGGTGGTGGTTTCGTTTTTGAAATCACAAATCAATTAAAACTCATCCTGTGACTAAACTACTGAATTTTGTTAACTTATTTTTGATATACAATCATAACACAATTTAGTAAATGAGGATTAATATAAAGCGGCACAGTCAAATCCATATTGTATGATGTATTATTAAGTGTACATTAAGTAACCAGGACACAGGTGGAGGACGAAAAATAATGAACATTTCTTTTTCTTTAATAATGGCTAATTTTAAGTAAAAGCGTATAAAAATATGATAAAGATGTATAATAGGTTACTAACTATATTACAAATATGCAAAATGAAGAGGTATTTATAAAATGAAGAGATATTTACATAAAAATATGACAAAGATGTATAATAGGTTACTAACTATATGACAAATATGCAAAATTAAGAGGTATTTACATTAAAAAAATGCCTTCTGAATTAACGCATGACTATCTTTATCGCTAACTGGAAGAAAAAGCGAAATTTGCTTTTTGGTCTCTTACAATTGACTTGGGTCACAGAAAGAAATGGATCTAAAATAAATTTATAACTGATAGCTGATTTGCCTGCATGCCGATTTTTGACTTTCGTATTTAATGATAAAGGTATGATGAAAGAGAATAAAATGAAAAACAAAGGATATTTACTTTATCCTGTGAAGGGACGCTTCGCCCGGATGGCAAAAGGCGGTCGCAGCCCTCGGCTGATGGGCGGTATCAAAATACAAATGACAATGCAAGTTTATGGGTCACTTGAAAATGACAACTAGCACGTTATCCTTCAAATACGCCACCGTTTCATGAAATTTCTTTTAATTACAGCTATTATCTCGTGTACTTATCAGTCTAATCTACTTTTGTAAACAGTCCCTATTTTCGTATATATATGTTGTGTGAATAAGATGACGTGCAGTATTATTTAGAGTTTACATTTACGACGTTTGAATTCAATAACCTTTACTTCATAAAGGTTGCAACATAAGTTGAAAATCAATACAAAATAAGTCATTTTCATTGTATAAATTCTTTCCTTATCTCTTGTCGTTTTAAAGTAACTTTTACAAAATTTAAAATTTTCAGATTTTTGGGATTGAAATATTGAAATGAAATTGAAAATGTAGATTTATATTCGAAAATAAAATATTTTTAAAAATAAGTGTAACTTATATTGAAATACAATATATATCTTCATTCTTAATGGATTACATAAAATTAACTTCGAAGGAAAATGTTTACTATAACTTTAATAAGAAAAAATTAATAAATTTATTGGCCTAATAGTTTATGGTAATAACTATTTGCTTGGGGAAAAGACGTCCAAATTACATATTGACTCTATATGTCACGATGTAAGAAATAAAAGGGTAACCAAATTATATTCCCAGAGAATTTATTTATAATCAATTACTTTGTATGTATGTAATATTTTTTTTATTATCTATAGGCATTTTAGCTGGTAATTTAAAAAGAAGAAAAAAAATTAATTTCGTTGGTATTGTTTTGTTTGATGATATACATTATTACTATAATATTTGTCAACAATGGCGTAATAATAAAGTAGACCTTATTTTTAATAATGAATTGTCTATCCGTGTCAGATACTTCATTTTCCAACTTTGGTGAACTATCGCATAACTATATTTTATTTTTACTATACACGCAAAGCAGCGTATGTGTGCACTTTTGTACTTACAAGGATCACCAGATTTCTTACTATTTAAAAAAAATCCAAAAATACATCCAGGAGATGTCCTGAAGCTACCCAAAAAGTTTTTGTTATAGGTTGTAGTGAATTTCCAAGGAAACCCCACTGATAAAATTCCAATCCATTAGTGAACTTGCTGACATGCATAGAAGTTATGTCGGGCAGCAGCAACTGATGAAGGAGATAATGTAGCTTAAATTAGTTTTTAACTTTATTCATAAAATATGTCTAATTTTCAATTTACTATGTATAAGAATAACAACATTGTTTCTTGCTAGACAAATTCTTTCAGTGATAGCATATCTATCTTTGAAAATAATAACTTAAATTCTTAGCCACTCTCTTTATTAAATTAATTCAAAAACTTTACTTTTAGTTTTTTTTAAAATACTGGTATATAATTTAAACGCAATGAATATAGGGTTTACAGGCCGATTATGAGACTTTGGAAGAATATTCTCAGTAACAATTGGCTCCACTAAATTTAGTATTATAAAACAAGACTATTTTGTAAGACTCTGCTCTGCCATATTTTATTATAATTTATAATCTAAATTACCATGCGGAATAAAATATGATACAGTCCTGCATAAGCATAGGCGTCAGTAACAAAATATTACCAATTCTAATTGAGTTAATAATTAATAAGATATAACCTCACCTCGCCAGGCACCTGCCTCGATTCGAGGAATAACGATTCTAAGTTTGTCTCAAACTTAGAGCAAATTTAAAAAAAGTTTTAATAATAATCAGTAGGAAAATAATTTTAAAGAAATCACGCACGTAAAATTGAAGGTATTTAGTTTACATAGAGATTTTATTAAATTTGTAGCAAAATAATGAAAAAAATTGTTAAATAAACTTCCCGATAAATGTAAAGTAGAGATTTTTTTTATTCGAGCACGCCGTCGAATACATTAAGCAGGACAACATTATATAAGAATCTATTCTTAAATGAGATCAATATTTTATTTATAATTTACTCTTTAAATTTACCTTATCAAATACTGAGTTTTCGAACCATCAAAAGATACTCAAAACTGTGTGAAAATAACCGAGATGAAAATTATTGGACAACTGAGCTCTCTAGTGCATTTAAAATAAATTAAAAGAAATTAATTTTAAAAACATATTTTACGATATTGATATATAGAAGACGAATCGCATAACGTCTAAATTTCCGGCGTATTCAGTTCTCATAGAATTTTCTGATAAAATGACATGACTTAAGAATTCATAAAGTTTGTAATTTGGTATTTTGTAAAATTACTGTGGGACCCCAATTTTTGTTGGATTTTATACGAACTTGACCGTTTTTTTGTTAAGGCGCTACTCTTACATACCAAGTTTTGCTCCAAAAATGCTAAATTATGATAAGAAAAAATCTATTGCAGAAAAAAGAATAAGGAAAAAAGCTATTTTTTTCCACCCCGATTAAGTGCTTAAGGGGAAATTACACAGTGATGTTTTAAAATATTATTTGCTCGATAAATTATCAGCGACTTAAATGTTTTACTTTTCTTTACGTTTTCCATAATTGAGAAGGGAACGGTGGCAGTTGATATCATTAATTCTACCCTTGTTCATAATAGTAGCATACATAAATATAAACCATATAGTAGAGATTAAATTCAATGAATTTTCACTTGCCATTATAAAGTGTTTTGTTTCATTATATTAATTAAAATATGAGTTCAATATTATTTCGCTTACACTTTGCAATTGAGGTATTGCAAAGTGTAAGCGAAATAATAAGCGTAAATTTTAAAGTTGAAAAATGTGAGTGTTACCAAATATTGGACCAGGCATACCGGAACATAACTCCTAACGTATGTGAGAAGACTTTGATTAATGGAATGAGGATACAACACAACGCGTAAATTGAAAGAATGGTGTTAGAAATTGGTTTGGTCATTAGAGCGACATGACAGGTAATATGTTCCGTGATAGATTGCGAAATAATTATTCGGTAAAAGCCTGGACACATTTTTTTACATTAAAAAAAATTACTGGCAAATAAGGTAATTTTAAACGTTTTTATAAGTCCCACATTCCTACGAGAAGCTCCTAAAATAAAAAAAAAACAGGTAATTACAAGTCATATACCTATACAGGTATAATAAAAAATGGGTCTATTATTCTTAAAAGAGATTTTATGCGTCAAACCGATCTCATTTGAAGCGTGTTTTTGTAAAAATATAAATTTTCTTTCATTTGAATTGCAGCTTTGACGGTGATATTTCAGAAATGATTACGATTGATTGAACCTTTTTCTAATAAACCACGGTGCATCTAATATGTTCCTCAGTGTCTTGTTTTGAAATATTTGACTGATTTGCATAGTTATTTCACTAGCATATCTCCAAAGTTGAATGCCGTAACTCCGCATAGGTTTGAGAATCTGGAGATTATCTTGTTGTGGATGAATATTTTGAATTTTCGTCCTAGTAGCCATCTCATTTTCTTGTATTTGATTCCAAGCAATGGGTGTTTCTTCTTTGAATGCATTTTGCATCATAGTTTCACATCATTTGTGATACCCAGATATTTTACAATATTTTCGTTTAGAATCTAGGCATCGTTTAATTCGATTGGATGATGTTGACTCCGTTTATTTGTGAATGTCAATGAGAACGAATTTGGTTTCATTCAACTTGTCCTTCACTTTTGTGTCCAGCTTCGTATTTGATCTCAATAAGTCTGTAACTTTTGTATTGCTTCTTCTCGATGGTTTCTGACTGATAGGATTGCCATGTCATCAGGGAACGCAACAATAATATTTTGACTCAAGCCAGGGATATCTCTGGAATATGATTGGTTCAAAACTGGTCAAATATAGATATGATTACATATACTTAATATTTGCTGCTAAATTTAATCGATCAAAATCCGCTATTTGTTAATAGGCACGTTTTTGTTATGATCTGCATACACTCTACATGAGGGTAACAGAGAACATATCTATTAACATAGGTCTTATTTTTTTTATTAAATTGAGTATATATGAAGCGTGATTCTACGGAACACATACATTTTAACAGTGATTTTTTTTAGAAATGGTTATGAATATTTATAGTCTCTTTACTTTCTACTAAGTATGGTGCATATAATCTTTAAAATAGTAATATTGCAATATTTGAATTAACAAACCATATCATTAAATTATTATAAAAGTGCACTACGAAACCTGGTATAAATTCGTACATTTAACATACTGCTCTATGCGCAATACAGCTTTGTGTGGAAAGGAAAAATCAAAAAGAAAAAACAACAAAAATCGTATTTGATTAAATTTTGAACAAATTAAAATTAATGAGTTTCTGGAATACCAAAGCAAAAATGTTTATGCTATTCTACGACGTCCGTTATTATTCTCTGAAAAATATAACAAAACAAAGAAAATTAATAATATTTTTGAGTCTTTTTCTGAAGTCATTAAGTTACAAAATTAGTCTACATTAAACGTCGTTATTATAATTAGTCCACATTAAACTTTTGTGATCAAGGCTTAAAACATATAGCTTAAATAATACATAATATTTCAATAAATTTGTTATCTAATATCCAGTTTAACTTGTCAAAAATTTAAATTTTCTTTATTTAATTTAATTTTTTATTAATATATAAAAATACAGAACTCAATTCCATTGGGACTTTTATTTCCTTACTCTTATTTTGTTTTTTATATTTTCTTTACTGGTTTTATGCAAAATATACACATGGGCAATCTTTCATGTTAAAATATTTAATAAATAGGTATCTTTTAGTAATTTATGTATAATTTGATCCACTCTAAATTCTTTTTTTTATATAGGGCTAATTCCGCCTATGTGCCTGTATGTTCGCTTTTTATTAAAAATAATAATTAATAATTTTCGCCAAAAATTTTCCCATTTACTGATTACTGTGTTAGTTATTATAGACTAGTATTTTGATATAGCTAGCACATATTAATAAAAATGGACATTAATGATGGTTAAAGAACGTTCATAAAACTATTTTTATAAGCAGATATAATTACCAAAAACTAGCTGTGAACATTGAATATACTGTGAACGTAAATTCATTCATATATACCTATGGAAAATTAAAATTAACACAAATAGCAAAAAAAGCAGTCGATATTCAATCCTTTGAGTTGGCTACTGTAAGTAGCCATTAGCAAATTTAAATATTATACGAAATATTTCGATTCTTTCCATAGACAAATTACCTGCCAAAAAGAGTTCCGTTTATTAGAAAAAATATCAGTCCTGAAAACATAATTTTTTTTCCGGACAAATTCCTAGTAAGGAAAAATAGATTTATTTAAAAAATACCGTTACCCAAAAGTAACAATCAACCAAACTTAACAAATTAATAGATATTAAAAATCATCCAACATTTTAACATATAGCGATCGGAAAAATACAGCAAAACTTTCAACAAAATTCAACTTATACTAATATGTTTAGAATACGCGCTAATAAACTTTTCCAGACTTGAAGGAACTTTGCAAACCAAAACTGGTGAGAATCACGCAAGCGGAAATACGAGAAAGAAGGGTAGGGAAAACTGCAACATAGTCAAATGTCTCTATTGGATAAACAGAAGCTCCGATATCGGCAATCCATTTGAAATTGTCCCGAAATTGTCGACAAATAAATAGACAGCAACTCCTTACTGGGATTCAAGTTATATCGACGACAACTTAAATGTGCTCCGAGTAGTGTACATACATGTGTCTTTATTTGGAAAATATAAATCTTGAGTATCTTGACTATATTACAATTATAACCAGATATATTTAGTTTTTCGTGACGTTTTCTACCTTTTGGGGAATTTCTATTCATACTTTTATATACTATACTGCTGAATGTTATACCCTATAGAATTAGAACACTGTTTTAATGATCAAGATATAAATTAAACATAAGTTTTTTTTTTAATTAAATAATACTACATCACGTAGTTTCATTTAATTGTGAATAATGAATTTCTACCAAAATAACGCCCATATTCAATATTTTAAACATGACTGTTATCACGAAATATTAATGAGAATAAAACTCCATCATTGACACATTTAACCCTTAGAATGCGCAAGTTCCAACATTGTGTATAATATTGTGGAAAATTCCATTAATACAATCCTTTATCTCTTTTTATGATATAAACTGTATATACTTGATATTTAATACAGTGACATCTTTGGCCATAGAGTAACATTTTTGTCCGCACACTGCTTGTGATTTTCTAAACTATTCGGAAGATATGTGTTGCATTTCCGTCATCAAATTTATTTCTTGATTTACACATAAATAAGTTACTTACCTACTAAATTAATTAAATTATTAATTTTTTGTTATTTATCGGTCTGATATAAGTTTTTTAATGTCCGAAATGGATATGCGGAAATTTGGGGTGATCATGAAACCAGATTATTTAGATAATTCTAAGAATACGGAACTAGTCACTTCGGTAGCATATAGGTTGCAGATGCTTCAAACTTTTATTAAATACCACGAAAATTAGAACAAGCAAAAAAGTAAGTAGTCTCTTTTCCAAATAAGTCATTTATAAAGCGAAAAGTAAAAAATTCTAGTCGGAATTCGGTAACGCTAGGTTTGGATGTCGGAATTATTTTTTATTTATGTTTATCTAAAACAAAAAAAAATCCTTTTGTCCAAATTAAGATGTTAAACATAGTTAAAAAACAAAACATCGATTCTTATCTTTTAAACTATTCAATGAATTTAAAACCATTCTTATCATCAAAACTATCAAAAATACAGCGCCATCTAGGGATAAAACAATTAACAGTTTCTGTTTCCACGATTTCATTAACGTATCTAGTATTGAGAACGTCCCTCGAGACAAAATAATTTGTCCAGCAAATATCTCAAAAGCAAACAACAAAAATATTTTAATTGACATAACATTTTAAGAATACCAAACATAAATTTCTTAACTTTGTTTGTGTGAACGATTGTACTACCCTTTGCCTCTCGAATTCATAAATGTGGCAAACAATTACACAAAGCTGAGTATTTACGTGCAGAAACGGCTAGGAATTCAAATATTTTAAAATGTTTCATTAGTGTTAGCCACGACATTGTACGCGTGTGGACTTTTAGAAAATATTGTTAAGTTAACTTCAAGATTGATACACGGTACTGTTAACTTTAATATTGATGCACGTCGTCCATCATAATATATATGAAAATAACCTTTTTTAAGTAAGTACAATTTTTAAAGCCATATCTTCTTTTTAATTGCTCGATTTGTTAAAACATAGCCTTTACGTTACCGGAGACCCAAAAAAATCACCATTAAAACTTAATTGAAATCATTTTTAACTTTTCTTGCGTGCTGCGTAGACAATAGACAGTATAGTCATAGACAAACATTCCGAGTACAATATTTTTGTATTCAATTACTTTGGCTATATCTTCCTAAATAATACTTCTTGTAAATATTTTCGATGGACACATGCGCCAATTCTAGAGTAGTATTATAACTACAGACCATAAAGTACATAACGATCAAAGTTATACAGCGTAATACTAAACCTCCTTAATTAATTAATATTGATATTAAGAGATGAGCTTAGTGTGAATACACACAATGTCGAAAAATTTCGTGTGCGGTAGACGACGATAACGACGCCCACCATTATATGTCTGCCCGTATTCGTATTGTTTATTCAAACACCTATCTCTCTCGCATCACTCCATATTTCACGTTTAGCTACGCTCATTTCTCTCACGTAACTTCGGGTGAAAAACTTGATTGCATAAGCTAAAATGTATATAATGTCATTTACTAATATATGTGGACACGCCACATTTTTTAATTCCTACGCCTCGGGTAGCTAAGCCCGTCTTAGTTATTTTTGTGAAGGTACAAGGAAATTAAGTTTTTAAAATATAAAAATCATAATACTTTCACATCGAGTGAATTAATTGCGATAAAATAAAAATTAAACGTTACTTGTCATTGATCCGCATATTTTCTTCAACCATCCCAATTAGTTCAGTAATTTTTATGTGATGTGTACACGGATAAATATTTAAGGGTCGAAATCACCAATGGGGCAAATTTGATTCCGACACTATTTTTCTAAATAAAATGTTGGATGAGGTTTATTTTATCTAATTCCTTTATTGTCGTTTGCAATGCATGATTTCAGAACATATTTTTATTCTCATCAAACTAATGATAAAGTCATTTCGGTTTATGTAGAAAGCGTTCATTTATTTGGAGGTGGTATTCAAAATGAACGGTGGAAAAATTCCGGTAAAGAAAATTTTAAAGAATTACCATAATTTTTTATGTTTCCGGGACAAATTTGTTATATTCCTGGACACGGGACAATATCACAAATTTCGAGACAATTCCGGAAATCCCGGACATCTGGCAACCCTAAGTAGAATTGGGTAATAATGGTAATAATGGTGATGAATGGTAATAAAGTGATGTAGTACATCACGTAGTTTCATTTAATTGTGAATAAAATTATCATAAAAGACTGAAATAAAAGCAAATCTAATAAAAATATTCTTATTTTTAGCTTACACACGTTTCTTTTTCCTACCTATACATGAAACCATTAAAAATATATCACCGCTAGTTTGTTTTTAAAACTTTAAAAAATGTTTCCTTAATTCTTATTAAAACAGTATCTGGTCAATAATGTCTTCGAATAATTTACGCTTCGAATTTATCAGATTGTCAGCGTTCTCACCATCTCACTGCAAGTTACATATATTACTTACGTATATAAAAATTGCTTCACGTTTTTTATCCATTGCGGGGGCGGCCTAACTTACTGCAAGGTTTTCCGTAGTCGCTGTAATTCTCTATTTATTGATAATATCCGGCCTGTGACGTTTGCAACAGCAAGTCCTAAGTATTTCCTTTCAATTTTCTCCGGGTCGGCTTTCGTTATGTTTCATTAAATGTTCTTATTATGGCAAAGGTTTGCAGCAATACTAGAAGTATAAAGTTATATTTTTGTCTATTTATTTCAAATTCGTATTTCATTTTTAATAATAATTAGTATTTAGGGAGTATCGTGAATAATATATACATGGGGTTCCTTTGAACAAACAAATATCTTAAGGTAGAAAGTTTTCAAAATTACGAATTGGATCAAGTGAGACACATAATAACATTTGATGCAATTTAGCTTTAAGAAATTAATAATTATAAAAAATTGCTACAGGTACTTTTTCTCTAAGCTTTGAGTAACTGTAAGAAGAACATATCCCAAAATGTTTTCAGTTTTTCACCCCGTAGATTGAAAGAGGGAGGGCACTTTCCCTCCCTCTTTTTTATTTACAAACAAATACATTTTTTATAAATGAAATTTTCATGTCAATAAAATTGTAATTTTACATTCACTAATATTTTTATTCCATGACTGCTTTGAACTTTTTGTTTCAATATATTTTGTAATGATAAGGAATTACTGAATCTTTAGAAATAAATTAGCTTTTGCTTAGCATTTCTTTCACCTGGATAACGAAAATTAATTATTTAGTTTATTTTCTATATATTTGTTTTTAATTCTTCTATTATTTTCACTCCTTAAGTATTTTTCTTTTCGCGGTAAAAACTTCTTTAAACACTATATTTACAGTTATATTTTATGGACGTAAAATATAAATATTTTCTGAAGTTTCAAATTAAAAACCCGAAATATTGATGTCCTCAAAAAACATTCCAACCTCAAATCGATTAGAATCATTCTAAAATATTGTCCCTAAGACTTACTTTTTGTGAAAACAAATGGTAATTTTGCTGACAACTGCAACAACTATAATCGAATCGTACATCGGTGGGAATTATTGTTATACGCAGAATATGTGCTTCGACAACGTCCGCTAATCTACCAAAGGCAGCCATAATCATAATAGTTATAATGGTAGCTGATGATAGCGGCGGAAGCGGTGCGTAGATTGCGTTGATTGAAAGTGTGCATGGAGACAGGGGAGGGTTCATTTTTAGGTGACATGGTAACAAAAACATTTCAGTTTACACCACCGAAATCTCTAAATTGAGGCACTCTACCCATAAATTTTACCACAAAGACATGATTTTTAATTTTTTTTTAAAACTTAACCCAAATTTAGAATGACAATTTAGCGTTTTATATTTTCATTTGAATATTTCAAAAAATAAGCCTTCGAATTTCAATTTATTATACTGCATAGTCTAAAACCCTCCTTGTACATTTTATTTAATGGCTATAATTTCAATCCCTCTCGTAGCAACCTCACGCTACGAAACCGGATAAAGCAAATAGAACTTTACTGCTTAAAATGAGAAATTGATCATGTGGAAGAGACGAATCGATGTTTAAGCAACGAATTTGGATAAAATATATTATACATATTTGTTCAGTAGATTTTGTTTCCAATAGCAAAATAAAAATGTATTGCAGTCCCACTTAATGTCAGTTTATGTTACGGTGTTGAATGATATATAAGGTTGATAATAAATGACAAAAGCAGGTCTTCCCTCACTGTCATTGGAAAAACAACAAAAACAAGGAAAAACATAAGTTTCATCAGTTGGTTTAAGTATTCCAAATCGAAATACATTCTAGATATAATGTTTTAAAATTAAGATTATTCTAAGTTTTATAACATTAGCAATAAAATTCGATTATGTTTCATACTCTCTTTTGGTTTTTTTGTCACAAAAAAAATTACAATATTTTACTTTATATTACATTTTAAGAATAGGTTTGAATCACATAAAATATCCTTTCTCTATATTAACCTTCTTTTATACAGTAACTGGGTTTTGATTAAATAAAGAAAAGATACGACTGTATTTAGTTTTGGTTACTTTTTTATGTAATTTTTATTACAGGGTTTTATAGACTTTTTTACGGTGCCCTCTTATAATACTTGTAACAAGAAATACCTCATAATGAAAGAAAAACATACCGGAATTTTTTGGTACATTCAATTATGTAAAATCCTTTCAAACATTGTTTGCATGCAATGGAAAGCGTTTCAATTATTTTTCTCAATAATTCTTGTGTAAACTGAGTTTCAATGATCTGATCTGAACAAGAGACTTGTAATTCGTAGATTTTTGTATTGTCTATATATGCTACCTTAACATAGCTTTAAATTCATTCAAGAAAATACTTTGCGACATTTAATTCCTTTACAAGAATGATTATTGCTCATTAGCTACAAAATTCTAAAAATATATCACACGCTACATCCATCTCAATACTTTATATGATAGAAAAAGTTTAGTGTCATTCGGATAAGCCGTTTTACACCAAGAATTACTTGTGTATACTTTTAAAAATGTGTTCATTTATTTGTTTATTTATTTATTTATTTAAAAAGTTTGGTGTAAAGTATATATGGTGGACTCATTACTACGGCGGCAACCTCTTCGATTCAACCATAAAACAAGTTTAGGAAAATTAATTTGTAGTTAGTAAAATATATAACAAATAACACACTAAAAAAGGATAAAAAAATTGTGATATATGTATATTAACATGAGAAACAGGAAAGGACAAGAACGCCGTAGGATCAAGGTTTAGGAGGGGTAAAATTTTCTCACTCAATCCATGAAAACATTTATCGATATTATTTTCCTGGTGTCAGGATGTAGTCGATTCCAAAATTTCAGAACTAAAGGAATTTTCTTAGGAGGTCGAGGTATATTTGAGAATAAGTAGGGTATATAAGCTTTCAGAGTGTAATCCGATATCGAGAGCAGATAAATCTTTAAATCTGCTACTGAGATAATTTGTATTCTGAGGATTTTTTAATATATTAAATAGAAGCATAAGTATGTGAACTTGGGGGCTGACATTGGATTTTCAACCGTTTGACATGTGACCCGTTTTTAGAAATAAGATCCTATTTACTGAGGCTAAAGATGTATAGGATAAATAACTTTTAAAGGCGTTCTAATTTGTTTAAATATTCAAATCATTCAGTTCAAAATAACATAATGACACGTATCTGTCACAATCATTTTTTTTTAGAAAACTACTTGATGTACAAACTAGAATATTGACCCATACATATCTCAACAGATAACACCCAAAAATGTTTATATGGAAATTATAAAGAGCGTAAATTTTATACTGGAAAAATTTTTTAAACTCCTCCACATTGTTATATTGTTTCAAAGGTCTAGTTATAATTACTTCTAAATTATTTTTTTTTACAATTTTACATAACGTACCTTCACATCTCACAAAAATATAAAACAAAATTGCTCCCCTCTTTTTATATTCCTCAAACTACTATACCTAAAATTATAAAAAATAGTTTAGAAAGAGTTTTTAAAGCCTGTACAAAGGCTATAAACAAAACCTTAACAATTTTACTAGATGTTATAATTTTTTTAATTTTTATGATAATATATGTGTCCCCTACTTAATTATGTTAGGTATTATTTATTGCGCTAGGAAATCGATATTAATCATGACATTTGATACATGAAGTGATTTCACTTCAAACCAAATAGGGAACACCGATCGAAGTCTGGCTGGCGCATAGCTGGTCTCTTTTTTTCGTGTTTTAGTGTCGGTTAAGTTAAAGATTTATTTAACTTATTCATGCAAAGCAATTTCGAAACAAATCTAATCACTTTACAGTCTCAATGAATTCTCCAGAACTTCATAAATAAAAAAATTGAAAACTAATTCATTGGTACTTTCAGACACAAGCTTTTTGATCCATACTTAGGCCATTATCAAATTTAAATGGTTTACAGATTATCCAAATATCAGCTGGCATTCAAAATATTAGTATTTACCTTACCGACTGCTGTGACTGCGGCTGAGAGTATAATATTTGGTAACTAACCTTATTCTGGATAATTATCCTTGTCCATGGGTAACAATAAAATTGATAGTCGAAATCATAGAAAAAAAATATTTTGATTTATTTTGGTAAATAAACTCTGGAGGATAAGACTTTTCATGGTGGAGTTTCCGCTTATATATTTTTCAGAGATCAATCAAATGGACTTTAAAGACGAAATTATTGCACCAATAAGCGGAATTGACGCAATTTCTATACCTGATTCTATACTTACCTGACATTATTTTGAGCTACATGCTCTTATAAATGCTATCAAAGGAATGTATACAATCATTTAAATTTGTCTGTGACTTATGTGCAACTTGTGAATGAAATATGATAGAACATCTCATGTTATCATAAAGAATATTTTAATTATTATAAAGAATTTTTTGTTACTTTCCAATAATTAAAATTTACCATTTGTGCAAAATAATTGTATATTGATTATATTATTAAATATATTGGACGTATATAAGATCATGACTAATAAAAATATTCTGACATCATCTCTTTTTTTTAGAAAAAAACTGAAATAAAATATTTACTCATTAAATATACACAGGGATTTTAGGATATCCACAAATATAAGTTATAATTAATAACTGAAACGTAACAAAATTATAAACATTTGAATAAAATGGCATATCCAATGTAGTGCAATCAAGACGCAACGAAATAGCTTGCAGTTATTTCTTTTCATATATTCAATAGGGACTGTACCGTCTTTTCTCACATTCTACGTTAAGCATCCTCTTGCAGGGCAAAATAAGGATCCCTTTCCTTTTTTAGCCACTTTGATTACATATTCGTCTTCTTTACACAAGATTTCCAAAAAGTAAAATGTAACTAAACACTAATCAGTGATGATTTAGTATACTTCAACCTTTTCGTATTTAGGTTTCTCCTTTACCACGGTTATATATATATATATATATATATATATATATATATATATATATATATATATATATATGCACGTATAAACGTATGTCATTTTTGTCATATACATATTCCGTTTAGCCCTAATACAAAAAAAATTACTTTTTTTATAATTAGTATTTTTTTGCATTAATATGGCAAACGTGTTCCTAAGTGTTATTCCATTTTACTAGTGAAAATATAATGAAATATTTTTTATATTTTTGCCACATTTAGTATCTTCATTATGATGTGTAAAAAACTACGACGGCATCAAACTTCCTGCTTGTGAACAAAATGGCAAACGTATTCATCCACTAAGTCAAAAAAATTAAAATGAACATAATACCAGGAGGGTATCGTCATTTAACACAAAGATACAAAAAAATTCATTTAAATACACAATTTAATTTACCCTTTCATAAAGATACATCCAGCAATTAAAACTTCATTTTATTTTCCAACGAGCGAACGAATACAGGTGGAATTAAAAACAATTTTCGTGATGATACTCTTGAAGGGTTGCGTTATCAGCGACTCACCATAACAATATAGGGCTTAGGCGAAACGGGGATTTCGGGTTATTTGTTAAGTCGACCCAAAAACTTAGTAATATATTCGAATTTATTATTTATTATTCCATATATTTTATTATTACATCACAGTTATTGAACGGATATCTTTAGAACTAAAATACTTGGTTTTTCTCATTAAGTAAAATAATATTATGAAAAAAAATCCTTATACACAACTTTCTCATAGAGAAACTACTTATCTCACTGTAATGAAATGTTTACTAGCTTACGAATATTTGGTACAGTTTGCTAAGTTACTGTAAATTATTCATCGTAAAATTTTATGAAAAAACAAACTAAGAGTATGTCGAACACGTCACGATAGTAACACTTACAGCATTTGGTAATTTAAAACGTTAAGTACGTTGAGTTAAGTAACTGGGGTGACAAACCTCTTAAGCGTGCCGAATAAAGTGTAGCCACTTTTTCTAACGAGTACGTAGATTTCTTACTAGTGAAATTTGGTAAAAACTTTATATTTGTCTCTTATGCACTTAGTCAAATAGCCGATTTGGTACCACGAATGGATCATATATGTACCCACTGATGTATTTTATGAAAACGTTATCGGTAATGAAGTAAAAAATATATGCCGAAATAATGGTCATATTTGCAGTCAAAACTCGGACATAGTGCTCCATCCTAAAATTAATACCCTAACATTATGTACCACATATTCAATGAGATACATCACGTGAGATGAGCCAAATACGGGTAGAGTTAAAAACAATGATGTGTTGTGAAATTATATTTATTACATTATAAGCAGTAACAACGTGTAACTGCAGTTTGACTAGAAAATTTTCTTTATTAATTCAAATACACAAGTGAAATGACATTGTACTTTATATATTGAAATTAAAACTATAACGCTATTATTACTTTCAAACAAAGTGGCTAAGGGAGCTTTAGGTAATCATGTGGACTGAAAAATACATATTGGATGCATAAATTCATTGAATAGTTTAGAAGAAGTCATATATTGAACCTATGAATAAAATATTGTATAAAAAATGAACTCTTTTTGTATTAAAGTCACATTACGGTTACATTACATTTTTTATATTACATCTGTATTTTTACGTCACAGTACACAGGATATTAAATTGCACTTTTAAATTATATTTAAAAGCATTAAATATAAACCCAACTTTTCGTTTTTGTTCCACGATATTTTAGCTCCGAAGAAAAAGACAAAATAGTACAGAACATTGACCAACGATAAGGAAATAAACGATAATAACACAAATGTTTTACTGATTGTTTTCTTAATTTCTGTTTCGACTTTTGTAATACAATCTAAGAAAAGAAATTGAAATATACTTGTCATGAACAATTAAATACTAAAGGGAATACTTAATTAATAACATTAATTTAAAGTTTAAAAGTTTTAAATCGTTTATGAGAAGGTTATTTCCGAAATTATAAGTAGCCGATAAAAACACCAAGTAAAGGAGTTGGGTAAGTCTGTGATCATTTGTTTTTGCTAAGTGTTCGTTGATTCAAAGGGATATTTTGAAAAATAATATAAGAAAATACAAACAGTAAGTAATAGAAGACATTTTTATTGACAAAAATAAATAATTAGAAAAAGGCGCTTTGAACACGAAAATTTATTCAGCTAATGAGTAATCTAATGTTCATCAATATTATTTAAAGAGTTATTTATATTACATAAACAACTTTGCCGGTTTGCAATTTAAATATCTTCTAAAAATAAAACTCAAAATTATTTTTTAGAATCACATACTTAATAACCACTTTAAAAATTAGAGTTAAACAAATAAAATGCGAATATGTTTTAAAATGAAACGCTGAAAAATAAATATCGCTTTAGCTAATGAATAACTTAATGTTCATAAGTATTTTTTAAAGAGTTATTTATATTACATAAACAACTTTGCCGGTTTGCAATTTAAAGATCTCCTAAAAAAAAAACTGGATATTATTTTTTAGAATCAGATACTTAATAATCACTTTAAAAATTAGAGTTAAATAAATAAAATACGAATATGTTTTAAAATGAAACGCTGAAAAATAAATAATGCTTACAGATATGCATAGGTATTTTAAACTTCGATAAGACTTAAAGACTACTTACCACAATATCAGGGTCATACCCGATTAAATTGTTGTAAACTTAAAAAGGCAATTTTTGCCGACCAGGCAATTTTTCTTATAGCTCTTATTCAAATAATTTTGTTTTGCTATTTTTATTAGCTGCTCGGGCTTAATTGACCGATTTTTAGACGCTGGTAACGTTATATTTTTTCGCCCTTTCTTTTCCAATCTCTTTTCATGTGCTTTTTTTTTCTTAGTTTTAGTCATATTTTTGATAGCTTTCATTCACGCTACACGTGTGGAACTGAAGATGCCAGTTTAGCTAATGTGAGAATATGTTGTTTCCTACTATCTTCGTTGCAGATTTTTTATTTATTTGTGCATTTTTAACTTTTTAAAAATGTTATGAAGAAGAGATATAAAGGTAGAGGATCACTAAAGACTGGTAAAATTTTTGTTTAACTTTTTGCTGTTATTTTTCATGGTTTTATATATTTAATGTGGTTTTAAAATAATTGTAATACATTTTAATATGGTTAATAAAAGTAATGAATATGTTTAAAAGCTGTTTTAAAATTGTCGCAACCACTTTGGACAAAAATACAAGAAAATTTGTTTTTCTTTCATTAATTTTTTATGTACTGAAAATGTATTTCGATTTCAGAATTTTGTAACTTAGAGAGAATATTTCATATCATGCTAGTGTTTTATTCTAACAATGAAGGTGTATATATATATATATATATATATATATATATATATATATATATATACTTATATTTATAGGTACACATAACGAAAATTATTTATTACAGAATATTAAAATATAACAATGACTTTCTTATAGATATTAACGAAAGCAATCAATATCAAACAAGACACTGACATATATACACTGACATAGACATATTGTACTACAAATTGTCCTTAAATATTACGTTTTGTTCTATTTTCCGCAACATTAGGGGACTTTTTTTAATATTACGAGTTTTTATATAATCTACTATTACGTAAGACTAGCAACAATATATAACCTCTTTATATACACCCTTAATCAAATAAATTAATAATCCTAGTCGTCCAAAGGTTTTGATCTCTTCATGATGAGCTACAGAATTTAAGATATAAAGAAATAATAGAAAATGTAATATTGAATATGTTTGGCGTTAATTTTGTAAAAATGTAATATTCATAATTTAATGAAACTACGTAGTATTATTTCAGCAAAGATCTTTTCCTAATAGCCCGTCTAAAGATGTTGTAATAAAACGAAACCTAAATCGTGGTAAAGAATTTAAAGAAAGTAGAAATAATACTACATCACATAATTTCATTTAATTGAGAAAACAAAATAGAAACGTCTGCAGTAAAAAGCATATAGACATTAAAAATATTATACACAATTAAATGAAATTACGTGATGTAGTATTATTTCTACTTTCTTTAATTTCTTTACCACGACCTAGGTTTCGTTGTATTACAACATCTTCAGGTGGGATATTAGCAAAGATACTATATTTTACATTAAAAATATTATATTTTACATTGAACTACATTGCTATATTGAGAAAAGAAGAATTGTTTGTGTCAGTTCCGACGTGCGACTGGAATTTAGCCCCTAAATACGATTGTCTTGGAAGATACAACATTGTAAATAAATATAAATATCAGTAAATACTAGTGGATAATTCTTTAATTGAAAATGCTGACGATATGATTATTTTCAATATATAAATATATATATATATATATATATATATATACATATATACATAAATATATGTGTATATATATATATATATATATATATATATATATATATATATAAACCTGTATCAAGTAATTTAAACTCTACGTCATACCGAAAGAATGTATTATATGACATGAAATTTTCTTTTCGCGGATGAATTTCATTAGAAAACTCAAAATATCCACTTATGAAATCAATGCAGTAGCGTTATCTCCTTCAATGTAACGCACAACGCGGGGTGAGTGTGGGTAGTTCTTAAAACAGCAATACGTACAATGATGTTTATACGAAATAAATTTATCATTAACGCCCTAAAAAGGATCCATAAACGATGAGTAATCCTTTCCTTCAATAACTTTATAAATATATGCTATATTTGAATATTTCTCAATCTCCGTCAATATATTTAGGGCATGAGCACTAAATAGGTACACATTTTTGTTCATTTTAAACGGGTAATACGTGTATATTAAGTGTAATATTATTGACTATGTAATGATGTTCAAGAAAGTTCTCAGCTACATGACAATATACACTCTTACTTAAATGCCTTTAACATAAATGCAGGCCTATAATGAATTCTGGTATTATAAACATAAATGATGATTTCAGCATATATATTGTATAGTGATGGCTTGATATTATTACCTAACTTATTCGAATTAAAATTTGAAATATTTCTTCTGGTCTACTAAAGTATACGGATAAAGTTTCTATTATTACTTATATATATCTTGAACATTGCACTCGTTATCAAAATTGATTATGACTGTGTGCGTAGTTAGAAGAAGCGAACTACGTTTGATTTATACATTGAAAGAATATTTTAAAAAGAAATACAAGGAAGTTTTATGGAGAAAAGCGCGAAGTGGAGGAAGAATAAAAATATTACGTTTAATATACTGAATGTGTTTATATTAAAAAAAATGGTTGAACAAGAAATTAGGGACCTTTTGTTGTGTAGTAAATTGGATCAGTGACCAAAAGGAGACGATATCAAATAAGCGTCAGGCAGCTGAGATTCACTGTAGGCTATATTAATAAAATTTTCTAAAACTTAGTAATAGATCATCGTTTAAATAAAAAAATATGATTTTCAGATATTCCCCAATTGTAACGTCAACATTTAAGCAATAATAATTTACTAAACGATTTGCTACCTTGTTAAAAATCTTTAACATGACATCATATAATATAAATTTGAATACCAGCGGAAGGAATTTCCTTAAATCAGTTGTACCCTAAAAATAAAAGAGTCTGATCTCACGCTGGATAAATACAAATAAGTTACTCAAGAATTCCGTTACGAAAGTATTAACATTATTTATTGAAATATCAATGGAAAAATAACTTATCACATAAAATTACGTCAAACGGTTTATAAGTATTTCCTCCAATTTTAACGTCATGAAAATTTGGGGAATTTTTTCTCTTGCACTGAGACGTATATGTAAATATTTTAATCAAAATTATTCCCCTAAAATACTTCTGAATTACTTTTTTTATGATTACGCTTGTGCTTTCTAATGACGTCAACATATGTAAATTTGAATTTAAACGTTTATGTTGAAACTTAAACGTTTAAATTCAAATTTACTCACTGAACTTTTTTTAAATTAGTAGATACTGATGATGAGACCTGACCGATAAAATATGAATAAAAATGATTAATAAAATAATATTAAATAAATTTTTTTGTTTTAAATTTACAATATTTTCCGAAAAGTTATATGGTATTGCCCATATAACCAAAGGTAACCCTTTTATTTATTAAAAAATATAGCACATTCCTTTAAAAAAATTGATCTTTGTACTCATAAAACCATCTAAATGTTTTTTTTTTCCGAAGGGCGGGATTTTAGGCGGGCGCCTAATGCCTGTTGTATTCAAAGTGATAAATTTAAACAAACGAGTTAATTACAAAAACTAAAATTTTGTACAGCAGTTTCAATTTTTAAAGATATTGATTTATTATTAAATTTAGTTTTTATAACTGTACATAAGATATTTCAATAGTTTCCTGTATTAACGTAATTACAAGGCAATAAGTTATTATACGAATTGCAAGTGTCGATATTTTTCATATTGGCCCATATGAGATATTTTTTCCTCTGTTTATGCTATTGTTACTTCGAGGGAGTTGCGATGTATTAAAAATGCAGAAACTTAAGTTTAAAGCTAATTGATTTCAAGATGCATTAATTAATTTTAACTTTATTAATAGCTTCTTGTGCGACTTAGATTATACCCCAGCACATGCGAAACTTAACGTTACTTTCTCGCGACTACATTAAAGCAGAAAGTATTATGTCAGTTTCATAAATTTTACCAAGATTTACGCAACATTTGCATTAATGTATTTTTCATTTGAAAAAATCTCAAGATGAATTACACATAAGGTTTTGTTAGTGACATTTACTAATGATCTAAGGGAATTTAATCAAAACCTAGTGTTTAAACATTGATTACCAAAGTGATGTAAGCACAATTAAAATTATAATTATAATTATAATTTTACGTAGAAATTTGTAACAGAAAATGTTATAGGTTTGAATCATGTATGCACTAATAAAGTGTTTGTCTCTCTCTTTGTGTCTGTATGTGTTTGTTGTATCATCCTCAGTAAATAGATAAGTTTAAGAAAAAAATTGGCAAGCCGATAATTGATGATGTGAATAAATTCACATGTTAGATTAAGATTTTCATTCAGTCACAAATCAATATTTTTAATTTAATAACACATTATTATTATTATTATATGCAAAAAACTATAATGTTTCATATTCATATACACTTAACTAAAGTACTCTCACTATATATCAGACGTTAGGGCGTATTCCAGGTATAATGAAAGGAGAGAAGTTATAAATATCTACAAAAATATATGCAGTAAAATTTTTAACGGGGAAAAGAGTAGGCAAGGATTGCTTCTATTTAAAAAAAAATTACGACTCCAAGGTCAGAAAACTTTTTTACTTGACCAATGTATGCATATTTTATAAGCTCATGTCTTTATTTATCTTCTAGTTTAATCATAAGAATGCCGCTAATCAAAAATTACCAATCTTTTGAATAACACGGGAAGCCAACTGTCTATTGTATCAAATATTTACTGGAAACGACAATATTCCGTAATTATTTTATTCCATTTTCAAGAATATTTTTTTCTTCTCTTCTAAGCATTTTGTTGGTCAATTATACAATTCTAACTTTTATTTTACGTGATATAACTGACAAAACACGTAAACGTTTTTTACGTCATCTTAAGTAAGCTCTGTAAGATAAATATCTGAAAGTTAAATATAATAGATTAAGTTTTCGCTTTAAAAGAAGACTTCAAGCTTTTGAGACTAATTTCATTTTTGTTATGAAAATATTCAAATTGCAATCATATAAAATTTGCCTTTTTCCCCTTATTCGATTTGAAGTTATTTGAATGCAATGATATATAATAGCCTGAGAAAAATCAGCAAATTTGTAAGGAATATTATGGCTCTATATCGTATTTTCTCAAAACCATTTAAATCACATAAAAATATTTAAATCAGATTAGTTGGCGAAGTGAGCTATGAAAAATTTAATGCAGTGTTTGTGCAATTTATATTTAGAAACTGAACGTTGAGTGAAGTTGAAGTCTGCTTTTTCCTTATTTTATTCCAAGAATAAATGTAAACTCTTGTATTTTTGGGCAAACCCACATAGTTGTTCTTCGTCAGTTACAGATTTTGTAACCTTTATTCGAAAAGTAATGATACATTTCTATCTTCCCATTAAATATATATTGATATATATTTTAACTACAGTTATCAAAAAATATATGAAATTTCTATATACTTCTATAGATTAAACATGATTGCTATTTAAATGAATAAAAAATTATTAAAACTACGGAATAGAAGGAGCTAGTCTCTTAATGTATACACACTATTACCAGAAGAGGAAAAATCTGGTGTTAGTATATATGTTTCAAATATAAGTTAAAAGAATTAAACTTTAGAAAAAACTAAATTTGTTCAGGAATCTATGACATTGAATTTTTGTTTATTAATTAATATCTGCTTTTAGTTACGGTTAAAGCTCAGTCATGATTTAAATAAACACGACTACGATAATCAAAAAATTAATATAAATAGACAAATTATTCAGTTTAATTCTAATTATATACCAAGCAGATGCATTTAATATAACAAATTCATCTGCTCGATATATCAAACTGGCTTAAAATAAATTCCGAGTTACGAAAGTGTTAAAATAAGCACATAAGTAACGATCCTACGCAAATGCAGAAATTTCGTCGTGATTGATATTGTTTCGAGGAATTAATTCCTCAATTTCTATTACAAAGTAGACATATAATTTAAGAGGAAAATATATCACAATTAAATGAAACTACGTGATGTAGTATTATTTCTACTATCTTTAATTTCTTTACCACGACCTAGGTTTCGTTGTATTACAACATCTTCAGGTGGGATATTAGCAAAGATTAACTCTTAGGAACAACCAACAGCATTTATATGTTTCATACACAATAGCGGAAGACTACTTTGTGCGGATTTTTTCATTGTTTATGTTAGTGAGTTTATTGCAGGGGCGCAGACTAGGTTTTATTATATTACAGAGAGTTATACAATATACCAGTATTCTAGTTGGGGTAATAAATTCAATTGTTCTTATTATGTGAAGTTATACAATGCAAACTTTAGGGTGTATGTAATAAAGTTAAATGGACGTTATTGTCGGTAATATATTGCAAAGGCAAGGGTATTTGAAAGTAAGGCCAAGGTAATATACTAATTCTACATATCTTATTATCGGTAATATATTTATACAAAAGCAAGGGTATTTGAAAGTAAGGACAAGGTAATACACTAATTCTACATATCTCCGGTTTTGTGTATTCATATATTTATTTATTTATTTCTTTTAATTTTTTTGTTTTTATTATATATACTTATATTTATATGTGTATTAATGCTGAAACAATTTCCAGGGTACTGTAGTATCAATGTTTTATATTTATATTATATCTAGAAGATATTAAGAATGGGTGATGATATTATATTTAGTTGTTCATTTAATATATTGACCATGATATCTTTTTTATGTCTGTTTATTTCTAATGTTTCTAGGATATTAAGTTTATTGCCTTTTGTATTTATTTGTAATATATAGGGGGCATTATCAGTATGGGGGTGATGGTTATTTTCAATGAGATGTTTAGCAAAGTGAGATGTGTCTGGTTTATTATTACGCCAGCTGGCGATGTGTTCTTTATATCTTGTATTAAAATCTCTTCCTGTTTGACCTATGTATACACTATTACAATCGTTACATTTAAGTTTATAGATACCACTCTTTTTATGTTTATCTATTTTTTCTTTATTATTAATAAGGGTTTTACCCAAGTTATTTAAGGTACTATACGTACATGTTATATTATTTATATTTTTATTATTAGTTAAGAGTTTTCCTAATTTTAGTGATACATTACCTATGTATGGGATAGATTTATAGTAAATATTATTCTTATTTGATGCGACCGGGTATATTTCTTGTATTAGTATTTTTCTTAATTTATTATGGAACAGTTTTGTGACAATTGATGGGTCATAATTATTATTTGTTGCGATTTGTCTTATAGTTTTTATTTCTTTACGTAGGTTAGGTTTTTCAAGAGGGATGGTTAAAGCTCTGTGAATCATGGAATGAAAGGCTGCTAACTTATGGGACCAAGGGTGTTGAGATTGACCATTAATTATGGAGTCTGTAAATGTGTCTTTTCTAAATATACTAAATTTATGTTTATTATTTTTGCGTTCTATTGGTATATCTAAAAAATTAAGTTTATTATCGGACTCTACTTCTAAAGTGAATTTGATATTATTGTGTAGGGAGTTAGCAAAGTTAACAAACTGGTCTAACTGTCGCTGTGTACCTTTCCAGCAGATAAGGATGTCGTCAACGTATCTATAATAGTATAATATATTGGTCGCTAATTTACTGTTTAAGAGGCTGGTTTCTAGATAGTTCATAAATAACTCGGCTAAAAGGGGACTGAGGGGGGAGCCCATTGCAAGGCCATTAACTTGTTGAAAATTTTTTTTATCGAATTGAAAATAATTTTGGTCTGTGCATAGTTTAAAGAGATCTCTAATTTCCGATGCTTCAATGGGATTTAATTTTTTCCTTTCTAGGATATCTGAAATGATATTTAGGCAATCTTTTGGTGGTATATTAGAAAATAAGTTTACTACGTCGAGTGATACTAATTTACAATTGGGTGTTAGATGTATATTTTTAATTTTATTACAGAGATCAACAGAGTTTTTAATGGTATGTTTAGGCGCAAATCCGGTTTTATTACAGAAGATCTTATTCAGGTGAAAAGCTAATTTTTTTGTGGGTGCGTTTGTTGAGTAGAAATAATACTACATCACGTAGTTTCATTTAATTGTGAACAATGAATTTCTACAAAATTAACGCCAAATATATTCAATATAGGAAAATATATTTTATATTATTGTAAATATATACGGATATCCCCAATCAAATTTCCTTCCAGCTTGTATTGACATTGACGTGTTGACGTATATACATTTTGTCTTACATCCAGAATAATTTTTAATCACATTCTAAATTTATAAGAATTACAGATTATTATTATAATTTTCTTCAATTATTAATATATTTTTCACAGCATATTACATAATAGAAGTTAACATACAGGTATTACTAAGAGGATATATATTATTCATGCAGGTAATTATGTTTATGAAACTTAGTAGAAAATGCTAAGGGACTATTTGAAATTTCTTTCGAAGAAATCACTTTTTAAGATGTGATTCCAATAAAAAAAATGCAATTTTTACGAAACACGCCGCAAATATACATGGTTCGATACGCGGAAACACATATATAAATAATAGACACATTCGTTGTTGCACTCTGTATTTGTAAATGTATCAAAAATATAACACAATCATAGAACATGGTATTTATTATACTTACTTTTATAAAATATAAATTTACTAGATTTAGTCTCAAAGTTGAGAGTGTAAATATATTGCAGGGATAACATTATTACTAGCATTAATTAAGGCGACAATTTTAAACAAATTTACCACCAGAGCAAACGCAATAAAATTTATAATTTGTCAAAAAGCTGTGTAAACGACTTTAATTTCCAAAAGAAAGAAATGAGACAAAAATTTTCCGAATTCGTTGTTGAAAGCAAACGAAAAGGAATTAGCTGCGCTCTCTTAATTTCCGCCCGCAGTTCGGTGTCTGGGCGGAAATAGCACCGTCATTCCTTTTTGTTATTCCGTAGCGCATTTTGCGAAATTCTCCATAATTTTGTGTTTGA
Source organism: Druceiella hillmani (assembly GCA_039881145.1). Taxonomy (NCBI): domain Eukaryota; kingdom Metazoa; phylum Arthropoda; class Insecta; order Lepidoptera; family Hepialidae; genus Druceiella; species Druceiella hillmani. Next base: position 103,134,975 of record JAYKKI010000001.1, on the reverse strand, counting down.
GGATTTGAATTCGTTTAAGTAAATTTAGAATGATGATATTCCTCGTATAAAATAATGTTCACAAAGTGTATTACGACTCGAGCATTTAAAATAGGATATGGGCGAATAAAGCAGCTGTACAAAACCATGCTGGAAAAATTAGTTACAAAAGAACTCATGATAGTTATGAAATATAAAAATATTATTTCTTTTAAATTTTGATTTCAATTCATGTTGAAAATAGTTTTCTTTTCAATACGATTCCATAAAAACATGTTATTTTACAGATTACCTGTCGAGAATAGTTCATGATATATGCGGATTAGCAAGCTCTCCCCAATTTAAAAAAAATAATGGGGTTATTAGTGGCCATAAATTAGTTTATATTTAAATTTGAATTCCCGCGAAAACCTAATAGGCGTGGGGCCCAGGGAAGGATCTAGTCGTTAGCTCGTTACTTCGAAATTTAGTGGTAATGGATCGGTCCATAGGGGCAGCGCGCGTTTTGCATAAAGCATTTTTGTATGATTTATGTGATTTAAATCAGTGTCCGATTTTACTTTTAATAAAGAAATGGGTAAAATTTGAGAAGACGAATTAACATTAAACATAAAACAAACCAGTAGCTCACAGATTTCACGGAGGAAGGTAACCTGCAGAAATGTTGCACTTTAATTCCATGCTATCCAGATTTATGACACAAACGTTCGGCTGAATTAGGAATATCACTTACATCTTTACGCCATATTTTGAAATTACACTCATTCAAGATCCGTTCAGTGCAGGCATTAACTCCTAATGATTTCTATTTACCAAAGTCGTATGCTGAAACCACGTTGAATCGTTTCAGTAACTTTAACAACGTCTTATTATCCGAGGAAGCCTATTTCTATCTCAACGACGAAGTTAATAAATAGAACTTCAGATATTGAAGCACCAAAAATTCCAAAGTGAAAGGCCCCTTCATTCGCCTAAGTAACTGTGTGAACAGTAATTAATCTATAAGTAATTAAGAGCGTTCGCAAAAAGCGTTATTGAAAAATGGAGATCCTAAATGATTCATTGGGAAGGGACAGACTCTTGGGTGGAAGCGCTGAAACTGTAGATACGGGACACTATTAGGGGACTTTCGAAGGTCTTCCTTTTGTATGAGGTGGGTCGTTACACCCCGCCCCCGAGACAACCCGGGTGGATCGTTCGGAAATAGTGTATGAACAGTAATTTCATCTAGAGGAATCATCGGGTCCTAATTTTGGGAGATTTTTGCAGTCGTACGGATACCATTAACTCCGATGAATATGTGAGGATATTATGAAAGTTTCTGGCAACACTGTTACGAGATTTTACTGGCTACAATAGAGATACGTGATTTTAGCAAGACGGAGCTCCTCGTCATACCTTTAACGAGTCCCTGCCGATAGTTAAAGAGGTGTCCGAAGCTGACTTCTAAAAGAGGCAATATCCCATGGCTACCCAGGAGTCTTGATTTGATGTCAGGAGATTTTTTTCATGGGGATATTTGAAGAATTGTGTGTATAATTATAAGCCAAAAATACTGCTTAAATTAAAAGAAAATATCAGATAATAGATGTCTACATTCTCAGTCTTTTTGCCGAAGAGTCTTCGAAAATATTCAAGCTTAATTAAAATAATGCCAAAGATGAGACGGCGGTTATTCAGATGACATTACTTTTAAAAAATAAATTTCCACCTAGTAACTGCATTATAAATAAATAGTTTTTAATATATTTTTAAATGTTAACAATACTTGGCCCACCCTTATTAAGATTTTTGATGTAAAATATTATAATTTTCTTGATTCTCTTATATTTTATTCCTCTAAATATTACTATAATAATCAGTTATGGTTTCACCGACTTTGTTACTGTACACTCATTAGCTTATTTTCTAACGTATTTATATTAATTTTATTATAAATCATAATGATAATAAGGACTATCAAAATGAAAAGAACTATCATGATATAAATAATAAATAGGAAATGTCTAAGCAATGCATGTTTAATCATCAGGCATTGCATGTGCTGATTAATGTGCTCCGTTGTGTTATTGGTCGGTATGGTCGTGATCCTAAACAATAGAAACCGGGTTCGAACCTTCATCCAAAATATTTTTACGACAAAATATTATTGAATTTTATTCTCCGCAAGATAAAAGTTTTAATAATAACAGACCTAGAAAATACTCAACACACAGTAAGAAGTTAGTATTACAATTAATGGTGAGAAATAAAAAACAAAACGTGTTAAATATGTTGATTCAATTCAAATACACGATCTTATAAAAGGCTCCAAATGTTCGACCAGCAGCATCGGGACAAATGAGAAAATATTTAGAAAGATGCTACCCTTGATTAAAAAGAAGTGGATGTGCGCAGAGTATAAACAGCCAAAATCTGTATCAACACCTGCTAGAAATGGGCTATATCTAATGTCTATCAATATCGGCAAACTGATAACATATATTAACAAAAAAAATTACATTTTAAAATAGCATGGCATTAATATTGCCAATTTAAGTATTAAAAAGAGATGAGCGATGGAAAGAAAGCATAGACTTTATATCAAACACATTTGATGAATACAAAACAATCTAGGAAGAGCAATCAAAATTAATTAGAGCACTCGAATTGGAAAATTAACACATTTTACCCTAATACCATGAATTGGAGGAAAGACCTCAAACTATTGAACAGCAATCTATGTAAAATGAAGTAGAGATTCAAGGCATACCACATAATAGCTCCGAAAATCTTATTAACCTTGCGATATAACTTTCGTCTGTTGTGAAAGATGGTTTGAAAGATAATAGTATACTTGCAGCCAAGAAAAATAAAATATCTAAAAGATCTGATACACTCTTAGCAGCGGTCAAACAGTTAAACAAATCAAATCCTGAAGATAAATTTAACTCATCTCATCTGACTAAAGGTGGAAATGTAAAGAATTCCATTTCCGTTTATTTTCTTCAAGGCGCCAAACAACTGTACGCCGTCATGAGTATTTTTGCCAACTTATTTATGTTTATTTGAGTGCGCGATGGCAGTGTCTACTAAGACAAGATGAACTTTAACCAGTTCATATTGCAAGTAATACTCAATAGAATTATATAGAAGTTACTTTTACTTTACAAGTAATACTCAATAGAATTATATAGAAGTTACTTTTACTTTACAAGTAATACTCAATAGAATTATATAGAAGTTACTTTTTTAATAATTTTTAATACGTTATAACTTTTCCATTATTTCACTTTGTTATTATTTGTGGCCTGCTAAACGTTTATTATCAAAACTTTATATATTTCAGGACCAAAACTACAGATTTCTGTTTGGAAGTATATATAATAATTATGACATATTAATTTTAACTCTAATATGGTTGAATCATTATATTTATAACTCTAAGCTTTTCAGCAAACCGTATTAAGTGTTTCGGCGTGCTAGGAATAGTGGTAATCATCAATTAAAAAATATAATGGAGGCGGAACCGTTATTGCTGTTTTGAAGAATTATGAAAGTAGTTGGATAAGTGGCTGGGAAAGTGATACAGAATATATCTGGGTTTCTATCAAATTCCTCCCTTATACATAAACGGTAGATTATGTATAAGTGATGAATTTAAAATTTAGTTGATTGTATATTTTATTGATTAATTCCCTTATTGATTATTGAATTAATTCACTATAGTTAACTAAAAATTGGACTGTATACTTTATAGACTAACTATATTATTAATAGTTTAATGGATTCGTTACAACTAATTAAAATGTCTCTTCCTTGAAATAAAATTATATAATAATGATAACTACTAATTAATCACGCTGTGCTCATTGTTTCTTGCATCGTCAAAAAAAAATTGTATATAAAATGTATCTTAGCGCGGAATTCAAACTTTAAATATTAATAAAAAAAAACAATTATTGCATTTATTAGAAAATTTGTTGCTGCGGAGATATTTACTTTCCGACCGCTTATAATTTACGATAAATCAGTGTAATTTATAAAAAAAAACAAAGTCAAAAACAGTCCCAATTATTACGACTTAGACAGTTATTACGACTTAGACATTTAGTAGAGGAAAAATTGTATTGTAAAGGCGAAGAGAGAATATTGATATGACATGATCATTATTCATAGTTTTACGGGCAGTAAAATATTGAAAAAAAATTTAAGTTAACTTAACTGACCAATATAGAAAAGTTAAGATAATTTGCTTTGATAACATTTTATGGCCATTTTCATCTATGAAAGAGACAAGTTAGAAAAAAGTTGATTGAATAATTTTTTTTAATTATAACTATGTTTAGGCCGATTTCAATCGCGCGAGGTAACTTCGTCCAGTTTCGGTCATCCAGTCAGATGATGTACATATTTAATTTATATTTTTAGTAAAAAAATCGTTTGACGCTCGTATCAAATACCTTATTTGAGTTATATTACTTAATTTATCATAAACCGTCACTAACATGACTTACTAAAGTAATAAATATTTAATAGTACCATATAATATATACTTAATAGTAATCAAATAATAACCATTTTAGTTTTCATGCAGTATTGACGTAGATTTCTAAAATCCTATTTTTAACATAATTTTAGATTCTGCGATTTTGGAAATTAAAGATCATATTTTGTTGTCCATTTTTCAATATGTTTCTCATATTGAAAAACCTTAAATTATGAAAAGAATATGTTTTTGAGACCCTTGTGACTAGCCCTTTAAAACTAGGTGTATTGCATTTAGAATTTAAAATTAATTTACCTCCTAAAATTTCCATATAAATATTTTATAATTGGCTATTGAGATATATGTGGGTTAATATGCTTTATCACTAAATTAAATTTCTCTTCTAACTGACAGGCGACATGTGGATGATTTTTTATTGGGACCTTTTAAGATACAGATCCCTAAAATTGAAAAGGTAATAAAATAATAAAATAACTGTCTACTAACACTTACTACTATTAAAATATAGTTATTCTCGAAATATAACTGAAAATTATTTAAAAAGTTAAGTGGAGTTTGATGTGAGATGTTTAGAAACATTATGACAATATTTTAAATACCAACCTAGCCTTAATATAAATAAATGAAAATAATTTGGAATACTAATATTTAAATATGTGTACAACTTAACATAAATAGTAATAATAAGTATATTTTTTACAAAATTTAATAATTTTATTTTTTTCTTTTACTAATTTTAATACAAAAATTTGTTTTTTCATTTTAGTTGAATACAATCTGAGTGTTTTTTTTGTTAAATATATTTTTTCTATTATTTTCTTAATTTCAAAGTTATGTATATAATCTCGAAGAAACCAAAACCTTTATAAGATTACTAGTTTTTCGATTAAACATTTATGCAAACCGGCAATACCTGACTATACAAGATCAAGTCTTTTGTAATAATATTGTATATTACGATGTAGAGAGTTCATTAATTTCAAAATGAAAAATAATGTGACATTTAATTATAAATTGGAGTGATATATTTGTTTTATTTCACATTTGATCCTCTTGCAAAAGATATCATTTGATATTAATTATTTCGATATTGTAACTGTTAATGTTATTCTTTTTCCTCTTCTTCACGAGCCTGCAACAGGTCTTGGCTGCTTCGATAACATGCTTCTTTCAACATTATAATCAGCCTATGAGGGCTATCAGGTCCTATTTTTATTATTTTTGTAACATGTCTGTTCAGTATAACTTTATTAATTGCGTAGTGACGTTCATGAATGTTGTCAGTTGCACAATGTTCACCGCCATTTAAATGAAAATTTTGTTTTACCTAAATGTATGCATAAAAGGAATGACAGACTGCATAAACAGATTTTGACGGTTGTTTTTTTTTTAGAAGAGTTGACAATTTTCATACATTTTTTTAAGACTTTTTACACACTTTAATGCACATCTTTTTTGTTACAGCCTGTATATGAAAATGTTATTGTCACATCTTGAAGCTACGTTAAGTAATGGTGCTTTGGTATTATGATCAAACTACCTCGAAGTACAGTATCATGAACACTGTACTCCTTACTTAAGTAATTAAGACTGTATTATTTAATTAAAGCTTGTATAATATTAATTCCTAACTCTTGTATAGTAGTGGAATGGAAATGAAGCAACTTCTTCAAACAAGTTATATCGAGAAAATAAAATAGTGGGATCGTCTACAAGAGTAGAATATATTATTTCCATTTTGAGTAAATACAATTGCGGTTATATAAATATTTTTTAGTAATATTTACTAAAAGTTTATTATAAAACAAAAGTAGCAACATAAAAATTGAATTTTAAAAATATTTCATTTACCCTGGAACGCCGTGAGAAGTGTAATAAGTATTTAGGCCTACACTGAGATATATGTGTGTGTGTATGACCGATAAAAATACATAAATATATGTAATAAATTTTTAATAAAAGATTAAACCTCAGCCTTAATGTTAAATAAAATTCGTCATTTTAAGCTTCTAATATCTTCCTAAAAATTATCATCCTTAAAATTATCATTGTAATTATTGGAATGTTTATACAAAAACTAATGCTCTGTCCATGCTAGAAGTGCCTTCCTTCACTACATAGAAAGTGGCCAAACTTAAGCGACTAGAATTTCTTAAAAATCAGTCATTTTCCCGAACAAAGCGGCTGATTTTAATCTTTTTCCTAATACCTTTAGGTAAAAGATCTATGTTTATACAGAGCGATTATAGGTGGGCGCCCGAAACCTATGGCGCCCAAAACGATCAATTTAAACAAATGAGTTCATCCGAAAGTTAGGTGAGCTAGACTAATTACTGCTGGATAGGATGTTGCGAGCGAAACAAATGGCGTATAATGTAGACACTTTGACAAATTGTAACATTATTGTTTGGTAGGTGGAAATACGCAAGTTGTTCTCTTTAGAATTAATTCCTTTGAGAGATTTTGCCGCAGCCTACTTAATAAACAATAACAACAAAGGGTTTCTTACGGGCAAATATAAGTACAAAAGTCAATAGGTATACCACGATTTAAAATTTAAGTCATATTACTTCAAATTTTTAAATAATTATATCATTTAACACAATGTTTCAATTTAGCACAGTTATAATTGAGATACATTAATAGTTACCTGTCTTTAATGAATTCTTGGTGTTGTATCATAAGCCCCATTGACATAATTGCATTGTAAATAGTTACTATACGGTATTGCAAGCATATCGATATTTTTCATCATTCGGTATGCGATAGTTTTACAACTATTCATGCTACCGCTACTTGGTGAGAATTTAGTTCTACTAGTTATAATATCTACTAGTTAAAGTTATAATTGAAATACATCAATAGTTACTTGTCTTGAGTGAATTCTTAGTGTTGTATAATAAGCCTCGTTGACATAATTGCATTGTATTAATTTGCTATACGGAATAGCAAGTATTTCGATTTTTCATCGCGATACTTTTGCAACTATTCATGCTACCGCTACTTGGTGAGAATTTGGATCTACTAAAAGGAGAAGAAACTTAATGTCATCTTGCGATTTATTAGACATGTTTTTTGTTATGAGTATGCTAATATTTTTACGTGCAATAAATATTACTATTTAGTGTACGGGACCAGAACGTTGCAAGACCGCAACTACACTGACGTAAAAACTATAATTTGAAATGTTCATAAATTTTGTTAAGATTATCAAAAGTTTTGGTAATGAAATTTTAATTAGCAGGTTTTTTACTTAGAAAAATCCAAATATAATGAATAAACCTATATTTTCTACCAAAATTATTGTGTAAAATCCTTGAATGAACAGTTTATTTTGAATGTATACGGAATTGCAAGTACATCGATATTTTCCATCATTCGGTACGCGATACTTTTGTAACTATTCATGTCACCGCTACTTGATGAGAATTTGGATCTACTAAAATAAAGGAGAAACTTAACATCATCTTGCGATTTATTAATTGTATCCAAACTAATATTTTTAAATGCAATGTACATTGCTATTTAGTGTACGGCACCGTTACGCTCCAAAATCTCATCAACACTGACATAAAAACTATCATTTGAAATTTTCCTAAATTTAATTAGGATTATCAAAACATTTGGTAATAAAATTTGCATTAGCAGATTTTTCACCAGGAAAATTTAAAAATAATGGATGAACTATAATTTCTACGAAAATTATTGAATTAAATCCTTGGATGACCAGATAATTTTGAATCTACATTGATTAGCACGCAATATGTAAGGTGAAGTAAGTACATATGGAGGAGCATGGCTTTAATTCTGAATGAATAAATGTATAATACTGCACGAACACAAAACATAAACCGAATACGCAATAAAACAAGCTATTCTCGTATCAAAATCTTTATTGTTATACAAACCTAAGTTATTAAAAATTTCATGTCAAAAAAATATTGTTAGATAAAATTCATTAGCGTGTTTAAAAGAGTAAACGATTAGCATTCAAGTCTATAATCTAAGTAACACAGAGTATATATTTAAATGTCACAAAAAAAAACTTCATGTAACCCGAGGAGGGTTAAGACTATTCCCTCCATTATACCTAGATTGTCCCAAGGCCCTTCCTGGGATCCATAACATATAAAAAGGGAACCTTCGAAGGCCCCCTAATAGTGTCGCGTATCTACCATCGAGCGCTTCCGCCTAACTTGGTTACAGACTGTCCCTTCGCAATGAGTCATTTAATATCTCCATGTTTTCGAGAACGCCCTTTTCCAGAGCTCTAAATGACTATATACTGGAAAAATTTTTCTCTGAAAAACTACGAAATCTACTCCGAAGACGATGAAATTTGAAATAGTTAGGTTTAAGGTATGGCAATATATTATTTAATGCCCGAGCATGATATATAGCGGAGCAGGCAATGAGGCTGAAAATGGTGTTAGTATAATTAAAACAAACATTTTGTCCTAATTATTATTACTATCCTTATAAAAGTACTTAGACTCGTATTTTGTTTCTCCCTTTCAGAAAGTTAAAAAAAAATCCAAAGTAACCGTTGCAGTGGTGTTGCTATTTATGTAGACACGACTATGAAATTATTAAGATGGCTTTTAATAATTATTACATCATATTAAGTTGCCTTCGATTAATATTAATTATAATAAAAAAAATCCAAATGATAATCGCCGACTTCCATACATTTCTGGGCATAATCAACTCTAGATCGATGTACGGAAGGCAAACAAATTTTTGACGGTAATTTAATTTGGTAACAAATGACGATATAAAATGAAGGTTTTTGTACAAAATTCAGGGAAATATTTAAATAAAATTAATATTTAAAAAACGTAGTAGTAAATGACGTAAATTTTTTTGTGACGTTTGAATTGAGGCAAATGCGGCGCACGCGGAAGTTTGGATTATAAGACCGAAAAAATATCGTTTTAATATCCAACTTTTGATATGATGATCTCAATAACCTTAAACCGCATAGGTAATATGGTTTTTATTGCGTCTTATTTAACATATTTATAAATATATACTAATTTAGTCGTCCGACCAATCACTAGCCAGACAAAATTGTTATGTCTATAGGAATGTTTTTCAACAATTGCTATTACAATACAAAAATTGTTTTGATTGGTTGGGATAAACGGTCACCTACCTATGTGACTGCCATCAAGTTGTACCGTGTGTGTATTACGGCTGCCCAAACATCCATTGATATTTACGGCGAAGCAATCACGTTTTTATTGCTTGCGTGTACGTGCAGATGTTTAGTGAAAATGACAGATAATGAAGAAAAATTTGATAATTTATACAAAAAATGTGCCAAAAATATAGCTAAAAGGTCGATTTCTAAGGATTCCTATTTATTTTAGAATTTTACGTAAAATCGTCTTAGAGATGTTGGTAAAAAGTTCCTTTAATGAAAAAATTAAATTTGCCACAAAGATAACGCATATTTTTCCAAAAACATCACAGTTATCAAAATTCAATAATATTCATCCGGTGATTTTAGAGCCGCAAATAAATTATTGGATTTTTTTTATCACTTTTATCATGTAGGGTATCAATTGAAAGAGTACAGTATAAGAATCCCCAAATTAATTTTTTTCCAGATTTTACGTAAGATAGTTTTATCAGCAATAATAAACTATTTAAATTTCGTTAAAACTTCCAGTTAATATTTCACCGCCTCCCCCCTCCCAAAATATACTGGGAATTATGTTTAGAGGTTTAAAAATATTGCTAATACTTTATAATTAAAATATTTTTAAACTTTATTGATGCTTTAGTATTAATACTTTATTAATACTTATAGAAATATCATGCACCCTTAATTTTTTATATGTGCCGACGTTTATGCTATACCCTCGTAGTGCGAGTTCTATTCTTATTTAATTGTTTGTTTTTTTTTGTAATTGAGTTGCAATTTCGAAAGCATTGGAGCCATCATGATGCGTCAATCATGGCTTGAAGCAAGGAAAATACTAACAAGATGAGTCAACCATTGGAGTATGTAGTACAAAACCCGATTTAGTTGACCCGACTTAGTTTACAACCAAATTGGTGTTTTTAATACTTATGGCTCTCGGCAGCTTGGTCAATTTAATGGACCGTCCGTCCTTATGCATTAACAGTCAATCACGAGGTCAAAATTAGAAATTTCAATGATTACTTAGTGAATAGATTTTCTAATTAAGTGCTTGTTTTATACTTATTCGTATTGATTTTTTTTTGACAAATAAATAGTGCGTTTACGCTAATTACTTTTTTTGAGTGTACTTAACATTTAGATAGGGATTTGGAATATCCCAACATAACATAAAATGTAATATTGAATATATTTGGCGTTAATTTTGTAGAAATTCATTATTCACAATTAAATGAAACTACGTGATGTAGTATTATTTCTACTTTCTTTAATTTTTTTACCACGACCTAGGTTTCATTGTATTACAACAACTTCAGGTGGGATATTAGCAAAGATCTTTGCAGTAAGAAATAATGAAGTAGAAATAATACTACATCACGTAGTTTCATTTAATTGTGAATAAAATTTAATACTGGACATTTTTAAAATATAATAATTGGAACCACTAATTGGTTCTAAGAAGTTCTGAGTTTCATATCTTTTTTATTGTTTTTCAAAATAATCTTCGTGGCACTCTTCACACCATTTCAATCGATAGAACCAAGAGGGATCATATTCCTAGCAGTTTATGTTATATGCTTGCCAAGAAATAGAAATAGCATGATGCGAGGTCGCGGCTTTATGGACCCATAATTTCTACATTCGAGCTAGTCAAATATTTTATCGTTTCTCTAGCTAAGTATACTAAAGCACAATCTAGCACAGTTAAGAAACTGTTACTGCTGAGGGGTAGCCTTAGAACTTTTCCAAAATTACAAGCAAACAATTAATGATACGCTAGCTTTCAGTAACTGTTATTTTAACAGAACAATTGAAACAAAATAACTAGTCTGTCCGGGAAAATTAAGATAAAAAGTTATAAATCGATGTCACTATCAACTTAACCAAATTACAATTGTTATTTTTCCAAAAACAAAATTGTGTCAAAAACACAGTAGAGTTGTACAATTTTTATTTGGAAAAATAAAAATTACATTTCTACTGTGTTAAAAACCAAACTAATATTTTTATTTTGTGTTAGAAACCATATTACTATTCTTATTTTTACATTTGTTATTACATGACATACCGATAAAAAGTAAATTGTTATTTGCATCATCTCAATTACTTTTTATCGGTATGTCATTTAATAACAAATGTAAAAAGTTGCCTATAAAAGAGACATATTTGAAAGTAACGAATAATAGAGTACTTTTTCGCCTTAGAAGAAAACTCCAAAATTATCTAAACTAGTCTTAAATTTTCATACAAAATACTCAGACAGGGATCACGTAAAATTCGCCTTTTTTCCTTTTCTATTTGAAATCATCATAAAACATTTATAGATAAAATGTGTGTGCTGAAAATTTCAGCGAAATTCTAAAGAATATTATCGCTTTGTATATCACATTTTCCCGAAGCAATTTAAATCCGAAAGATAGAGTGTTACAAGTAGTTGATAAAGCGAACGATGAAAAATTACAGGAGTGACTTTGCAGTTTAGACCTAGGCGCTGAACCGTGAAAGAAAGTAATGGTGTGGAAATACTATTTTTGTTTCCTAATTATTTTACGAACTTTACGAACGAATTAATTATTTTATTTAAGAACAAATTTAAAACACTTAATATTATTCGTGACTAACTACACATTTCGTGGCATTTGTTCAGAAGGAAATGATTATTTTAAATCTTTACCTTAAATACATTTTTCATGCTTTTAAATTCCAAAGACAAACATTTAAGAATGTAATAAATTTCTGTATATCTTTAAACCTTTAAATTCGATTGCCTTAAAATGAACAAGAATTTATTGAACAGAATGAACTATTCTTATAATACACATACTATGCATGTAGGTGGGGGAAAACGTTTACTATATATGTGTCTTAAATTTAAATATGAACTTTTAAATTCCAAAGACAAACATTTAAGAATGTAATAAATTTCTGTATATCTTTAAACCTTTAAATTCGATTGCCTTAAAATGAACAAGAATTTATGGAACAGAATGAACTATTCTTATAATACACATACTATGCATGTAGGTGGGGGAAAACGTTTACTATATATGTGTCTGAAATTTAAATATGAACAAAAAAATTTAGGAAAATTAAAATATTTTACAAATAAAGATATTTGATCGCATATTATTTATGAACACTTTCATGAACGTCGTAAAATATTTAACGAATCTACTTCTAGTCACAATTAAATATTATTTTATTAATGTAAGTAAACTGAACTATGAACATAGTATATATTAAGCATATAAATTTACTTTAACAACTCAAAAAGAATTTCGAGTTATGAAATTGGTATTATTAAATAATCGCAGAAATCAACATTTTTTGTGAGTATCGTCGTGATGGATATTGTTTTGAGAATGTAAATTTTCAGGTAATTTAAAACCGTAGAAATATTACTATATCAGGATTTCTACGAATCTGTGGGTAGTTAAAAATAACATGGTGCATAACAATACTCATTAAAGTTATGAGCACTGGAATGTAATTAAATGAACCTAACATTTAAGGAAGGCAATGAAAATATAATCTTTTTCCGGCTAATATATGCACATTTAATCTAATAAATGTACATCAAAATAGAATGTTGATATATATACATTTTATTTTATTTTAGTTTCGTTTTTAATGTTGCTCTATTATTTTTAGATATATTCAAATGTATAATAACTGCTTCTTGAAGAAATCAGCTTAATTTATTTTCTTTGATATTTAAATATTTCTTCCTACATGTAGACCAACGAAAATATCATATTTAAGCTTAATCTGATTGGCAATTTTTTTTTCACATGACTTATTCACGAAAAACCAAATATTTAATAAAAATTCTATTAAATTGGTTATTAATGACGCTAGATTACAATTTAGAGAAACTTTGTTTGACGAGAACTTATCCTTAAATCATAAAACATATACCATGAACCACTCCTCGAACTATAATCTCTGACAGCAGACATGAATAGTATAACAACGAACGTGTCTATTAATCATACAGGTGATTCTGTACATCAAACTGGGTAGAAAATGTTAAGGACTTATATGAAAATCTCAACCTTTTCTAAAAAAACAATTGTTAAAGTTGTAATTGCAATAAAAAAAATGTTAGGTTTTTTTTTAAAAGAACACGCTTCAATTAGCTGCGCTCTCTCCATTTCTGCCCGCATTACGTTGTCTGTTCCGAAATTGCACCGTCATTCCTTTTCGTTATACCGCCGCGTGTATTTGGAAATTCCAGTGCATGTTTGAGGATTTGAATTCATTTACGTAAATCTCGGATTAGGAGCGGTAATATCCTTTGCCTAAAATAACGCTTGTAAAGAGATGTAATGCCCTAGCGTTTATAATAAGGTATGAGCTAATGTTACTAAGGTAAGGAAACGGTGGTACAACAATTTTGATAGTTTTTCGTAGACAAAAATATATGATATTATATTTTTTTGGGCGATGGTCATATTCCAAGACTACCTTCTATTTTTATCTCATTCATCATTGTGAGTTTCAGGACTGAATACAATTAGCTCTATTACTTATAACACAATAATCTTATTATAAATAAATGAACTACTCCAGTATATGGCGAAACGTATGCAGTATATGGCGAAACGTATGCAGTTCCAGGCACGTGTGTCTTGCTCGTTCGATGGCTGCGAGACAAATGCTCATGACAACATGCATCGTTTTGAGATGTTTTCCACTCACACCTCACTTCAGTTGCTTGACATATTTTTTCATACTTATGTACATTTACGTCATTCGATGCGGTCATTCTGACAAGTCATACGTCTTCGTTTGTCTATTGGAAAAGAAGATAAAAATGACAGCGCATATTTTATAGTTCGAGTATACTTTGCTCCTTCATAAGAAAAATTGTTGAACAAACTCAGAGTCGATTAACATGGAACTTTGAAGTTTAGAAAATAAATTTAAATATCAAATTTACTTTTTTTTTAAGAAATATAACAAAAAAATAATTACATTACCTTGCAAATAAGAAAAAAAGTTAAGGACCTTCGTCTAGTTTTCCTGGTCATTTTTTTTGTAATTACCGCTTAATAAAAAAATTACTTTTTTTATAAGTACTATATTTTAGGTACAATTTTATTAGTAAAAGTAAATAAATAGAAAACACCCATTATATAAATATTTCAATTTTTTTTTAAATTTAGCCAAGAAAACCGTTGAAGAAATTAATAATAATAGATTTGTACACTTTAAACTGAAAACCAAGGTTTTAACAAATGTGGCACAAAAAAGATGTATCTTTTTAACTTTTCATTTTATATTGGGAAGTATTCTTCAAATGCCAGCAGTAATCGTCTAACATAGCTGCACCCCAACGACCTCGATACCGTTCCTCAAGTCTTTTAACATCTTGATGAAAAAAGAAAAAGGGAATGGAGAAAATGAATTTTTAAAGACAATCTGTATCCCATCTTTTATATGCATGTAACAAATTGTTTATAAGATCTCTGCTCTCTACTCTGTGATTACGTAAAAAGCAAAAAATGTTTATAAGATCTCTACTCTGTGATTACGTAATAAGCAAAAAATTTAGTTTCCATAATCATTCAGTTTTCGATCGAAATTTTAGTCTTTCATTAACTGACATATTTGGGGTCAGATAAATATCCCTTCTTTGATATTTGCGTCTCTTAATTTTGTAAAACGTACTAAAAATCCATTTTTGTCTATTGCCTTCACAAAATTATTTATCAAGCTAAGCTTTAAATGTAGGAGAGGCAAAATAACGTCTTTGGGATCAATTAAGATAAGTATTTCATATTTGACATATTATCACCAACAAATTCCGTTCCTTTTTTTCAATAATGTTACTAATACTGGTTAGTAGCTCTGCTGTCCCATGTACAAAGAAAGGACGTAGTAAATCTGACCTGTAAACCAAGTAACATTGTTACATTTTCCACTTAAAATCTTTGTATTTTATTAAATTCAACATTGATTAAATATTCCCATGTATTTCTCTAAAAACATTCGAATACTGAACACAGAAACACCATTTAAACAAATATTTTACTAATTAAAATCAATTAGAGTCGTGAATAGGTGGTGTTCTCAGTATGTGCATACGATTCTTCCCCTACACAGATGTGTCTGTTCGTCCGTCCGTACGAACTGTCAAGTGATAAAGCACTCTCGCTTACTTCACACCCTATACCGATTACCCTCAATTATATTATATCAACCACGAACCTCACTGCGCTCGATGTTCCACAACACCGATGTATATATGTCTATATATATATATATATATATATATATATATGTATATATATATATATATATATATATATATATATATATATATATATATATATAATTAATTTGAGTTTCTTATAATGATTTTTTGCGTACGGAACGTTAATTTACTTGATATATTTTGAAATACAAGCGTTGTATAATACGGTATTTTTTGGATTTTACGTATTTTTAACATTTTTATAACTGTTAAAATATCTTTTTTCATTTTTATGTAGTTTAGAACTTGAACGTCTCTATTTTCTCTCTGTTGATTTTTATGAACACGTTATATTTAGTGTTACGTTCAACAAACGATATGTAAAAATAAGAAACAGAGAAGCTTTTACATTTTTTTAATACTTTTGTTATTCATACGATTTCTCTTACCTACTTCCTTGCTTAAATCACATATTCAACCAGTATTTATTAGAAAATGGAAGGCAAAAGTCAAAATGCATTATTTCAGGAAGCGTCGTCGGAAAGCAACGGTCATTTTTCAGTAATTACTAATTTTTGATGCGCTGAGCTCTCATTCAAAAGATGTGAAATATACTTTTTTCAAAACTTACTTTTTTTGTTATTTATAATATTATTTTGTATTAGATTGACTCCATCACTATTATATTGCTGTTGCTGGTTAAGTTGCACTTGAAGAGTGCTGGTTAAGTACCGAGTGATTTGCTGTTTCTGATTAAGTGGCTATTGCAGAATGCTAGGTAAGCCCCCTTTGCTATCACTGATTAAGCGTTACTTACAAAGGTTTGGGTAAGCGCTATATTATTTTGCTATCGCTAGTTAAGTGCCAGTAGTAGAGCGTGTTTTGAGTACTACGTGGTTTGCTTTCGCTGGTAGTGTTAATCTCGGAGTACTGGTTAAGCACTGGGTATTTTGATATATATATATATATATATATATATATATATATATATATACATATATATATATATATATATATATATATATATATATACTGTCCAGTGGCAGATTTCAATGTTTGAAAAATTGTAAAAAATACTACACCTCTAATACAAAGTTCCTCCAATACGTTTTCCAAATGGCGGCCATCGAGTCTGACACACTCTTCGAGTCTAGCACGCATGTTTTCAAAAACGCGTTTGCAAAGCGACTGGGGTATCCTACTGACTTCGGCTCGAATATTTTCTTTAAGTTGTGTCACAGTGCTTGGATTTGTTTTGTAAACAACGGATTTTAAGTATCCCCATAAGAAAAAGTCACATGGGCTTAAATCGAGTGACCTAGGTGTCCACGGTACGGTACCGTCTCGGGATATGTTTTTTTCTGGAAATAACTGCCGCACTGCATTCATGAACACATTAGCAGTGTGAGCTGTGGCCCCGTCCTGCTGGAACCATGTGTTTTGGTTGAAGGATGGACTATTCTGTAGTTCTACTCTGAAAAAGTCATTTAACATCTGGGCATATTTCTCCGAATTCATAGTTACAGTTTGGCCACGTTAATTTTTAAAGAAATAAGGCCCTATGATTGCAGATGCAGACATCACATACCAGACTGTTACTTTAGGCTCATGTAAAAGCTCTTGATGCATTTGTCTTGGGTTGTGGACATCCCAGTAACGAAAGTTCTGCTTATTCACATATCCTCTAATGTGAAAGTGAGCTTCGTCGCTAAAGAATATGTTACCCATCCGGGTAGCAGTACGAAATTTCAATAACATCACCTCCGCGTAAGTTTTTCTTAATTCAAAGTCAGAATCGTGTAAATCTTGAACGATTTGAATTTTATATGGATGGAACTTGCGCTTTTTTTGCATTTTTACCTGTAAAGTTGATTTCGGAATTCCCAATATCGATGAACGTGTACGCAGTGATAAACGGGGATTTTCAACGACAGAAACCATAACACTCTCGACATTTTCATCCGTGGCTACCAATGGTATAGGTCTTGGCCTGGGCCTATTTAATGTTGATCTTGTAGCTCTGAACCTTGCTACCCATGACTGAATGAGGTTGATCGATGGTCCATCACGTAATCGACGAATACTGTAATGATTATTAAATCGACTCGAAATGTATGCCTCGACGGCAAAAGTGCGGTGCTCTCCACTCCACTGTTCCAGGGCTATTAAAACATCCGCACCGCTTGCGCTTCTAACGACGCCCTCCGCGCCCCTCTTATGTGTTGCGTTCAGAAAACACTGGACAACCTGTATATATGTATATGTATATATATATATATATATATATACATATATATGTATGTATATATATATATGTATATATAGATATATATATATACACGTAACAGAAGCCTGAAAAGAATGCCTAAACAGCATTACGTAGAGACGGACCTATTTATTTATTTATCATCAGAAGTATCACATCGGATATATCTTTCGCCCCGAAAACTCTCACCCCGGAGATGTTATTTTATACATATTCATGCATTATGCATGTTTTAGATAGGAGACATGTGTGTGTATAAAATGACCGCGATCCCTCAATTAGGAAAATTATTAACCATAGTTTTGAGCCATTTAAGTATTTATACAGTCTTCTTTATATAGCTTACACTTTTCTTAATCGATTTTCCATTATGGTAAATAAATTTTTTCGCAGATTTTTGTAAAATAATGTATTGTTAATGTAATCTCAAAAACTACTAAATCAGTTTCAAAACATTTTTACAGTTAGGAGACTAATAACGTAAATGAAAAATAATTAAATTCATGTAAATGAACTTCAAACAAATCGTGTCGTGTTTTAATGAAGTCAAAAAAATAAAATTTTTATGCTAAATAATTTATGAGGACATTGCAGAATTCAAAAAAATAATTAACATCTAAAATTTCAAAAGTATGCCGCAATAATTTAATTCGATAATCTTGAAAGACATTACCAATATTATTAATCATTAATTTATTCAATTAGAACAATTTGATATTATTTGTGAAACATCATTTCACATCGTGTATTAAACATATTATAAAACCGTATTTCAATTTTTTTTTTATTTGGTAACTATTTCTGCACGTCTTAAATAGATTATTTTTCCATGATCAGTGACAAGTCAAAATAACCGAAAGCTTATTTTATGGAACGAATAGATTGACTCTAAACGATTTAATCATTTTTAACTTAGATAAGTTTCAGCAATAAAGCTAATTATTATCCAAATAAAGTCGCGGTAGCAAAAAAGCTACTATATTCATCAATTACTTCTAAATCATAAACTAAAAAAAGTTGAAAACGAAATAGATAATTAAAAAATAGCGGGTTAAACATCACACATCAGTTAGCATAAAGAACATAATGTAACTTGTTTTTAATTCACAAATCGCACCAATGAAGAATTTTAGTTTTTTAGCGGATTCGTCCCTTCATATTTATCTCCAAGAACATGTAGAATGACTCATTTAGTTCTTAAACAAAACGACTATTACGCAGCTGTATTAAGCTAGCAAAAAACTTTAAGTAGCTTTATTACTTAATTTTTTAGATAAGACGCTCCATCCTCAATGTTTAATTTTCTTTAAACGAATTAATTTCAATAAAAAAATCGCGTCGATTTTCAATAATTTCACACAAATTTATCAAATTACTGTTAAGAAATGGACTTACTTCCAGTAGAGCCGCGAAAATTGGAAAATTTATAATGGTTACTTCTACTTACCATCATTTACGCTTACAAGCTTTAGTGTTGTATTACTTACGCTTTAAGTGTACGTTTTTATATTGACCACAAACTTAATTTATGTTAAATAGTTTCATTGAAAAACTAAAAACAAATAAAAATTACATAGAGAGCGTGCGAGCGCCTATAAAATACACTCTCAATATAATATACTATTTAAAAATTTGCGATCAGTTGTATTTGATTGAAATCTAAGAGCAGAGTAGCTTTCCAACCCCAATATAAAAATGATTTGAAAAAAATCAACATTCGATGTTTTTCATTGTTTGTCATTTCATATTTTGCATTATCGTTTAATCATATCTTCTAATTTACGTACAATCATCTAAATAAGCAAGTTGAAATAGTTTTCCATCTGATAAAGGTTTATTTTAACTAAAAACCTATTCGGTTTAAATTTTTTGATATCAAACCTCAGTAGAAAAATTAGGGAGTCAGATAAACTTCAAGATGAAATATAGAGGAGAAGGCTAGAGGCAGCACTTAAGTTTGAATTTATGTATGCATATCATGGCAAAACACGCATAATACAAAAATGTTATTTTACATTTTTATTTAAAACTATTTGCATCATCTCCCTGCAATTTTGCTTGCAGCGCTTACGTAGTCAGTATTCACTAGTTTTTAATAAATATAAACCGGTCCACAATAATTATCTTTATAAAGATACATTTCGAAGCAAACTCATACATGCACAAATATAAATCGAAGAGCCTACTAGTCATACCTTCATAAATAATCTTGAATATCGATCTCTTTCAACTGATTGGAATCAGTTTTTCTTTTTGTGATAAAATTATGACTTCTGTAAGTGTCCAAGTTCTAACCTATTTTAATATGTAGATAACATTATTTTTATTAGTATTTTTAGAATTGAAAGAATAAGGAAAATAAGCCTTTATAGCGGTCACTGTGGTCCGTTTGATTTTCTGTCAAGGTTTTTTTCTCGGGCACATCTACAGGGGTCGAGTCTTAGTCTAACCCCATAGTAAAATTAAAGCTTCCAATTCGGTGCTGTAATAAGGTTTGAGCTTTCAGACTACACGAATTTTTATACTGACTTGCCCATTAGCTCATCAAAATATACAAGATACTCCCCGTTGTTCTAGAATCTTAAAATTCGACTCAAAAAAGATTTTATATCGCAAGTAAATAATAGCTGTAATTCTGTAGGGAGTTATGCAGTAAACTTAATTTTTTTTGCTACGCGAGTCACTGATTTTTCATACAAAGTCTGCGTACTACATTTGTTTCCTCAGGTATGAACTCTAACAAAGTAATTGTCGAACTATCGATAGTATAATAATAATAATAGTAAACATCGCGCTGTGACGTCGTTTTGGCGCCCGGGTGAGGAAACGCGATAAGATAGGCGTCATACGTGGCTTCCGGGGGAAGGGGCAGGACATCGCAGCTCGTGACTCGAGTTTACGGGAAAACTATAGTTCCAAGAAGTATCCTTTAGTTCCTTATAAGTTTTATTATTTTCTATTCCAAAATTCTTTTTACTATTATTAGTGATATAACGATTTAGGAGTATAGCCATATACCTTAACATTTTTAATAACATAAGTCATGTAATGTTTTAAAAATGTAGAGCAAAAATTATGAGAAAAAGAAAGGGGGTGGTTAAAAATATTTGTTAAAATGGCATATTAAACTAATTTTATTAACTGGAACGGAAAATATTAACAATACAGACTTTTAAAATGCTGATACCAATTCTACGGATTTATTTTCACATTACGAATTTTGGATGTAGCTGTAGTTTTTAACTATTAAAATGATAATAAAATAAGTTATTAAAAAAATTTAAAATCGACTGCGTTAAAAATTTAAGTGAAGAGTAAAACACAAATAGTTACAATAGAAATCATAGTTAAAAATCCTAATTGTAAACTGGTCTCAAATTTTAAACATAATATGCTTTATTCGTCAATGGGGAAATTTATGTTCTTCGATTTAAATTTTCATTACAACTTGGAGGCTTCTCTGACAGAATACCGGTCTCAATGTTCATTCATAAAATATCGTATTGGAAATATAAAATACTTTTTAATAAATTTTCTTAGCAGTTGCCTTAAATCCTTAATTTCTATAGCGACCCAACGACTGAAGTGAAAATTTAATAAAAAAAATTTGTTCATGATAATAAATCTATTTAATAGTACCTAACTTATTAAAAAAATGGAACAAAAAAACTCACGTAGTTACACAAATAATTATTGAACACATAACGCGAAATACGTAAAAAGGACGTTACTCAAATTATCAAACTTTATTGAACATATTGTTTATTAAACTAATATATTTTATTCATAATTAAATTACAATATTACCACGTGTTCTAGTATTATATAAATACAACGTTTTATATACTTATTAAGAGCTTTAACGTGGGAAACATATTATACATGGGAGTACTTTTACCTGTGATGACAAAACAAAGGCAAACAAATTTGGAAATTAATTTTTGCGAGAAAATTAGTATAGACGCTCTAAATAATACGCCGGAAAGGAGAGTATTTTTTTGAAAAATAATCGTTATTTACAAAGAACTCAATTTAAATATGTAATAAAATTGATCTTTAAGCAAAAGCTTAAAAAAAATTTACAATCTGAAAACACTACCAAGACTAATTATTTATTGAAAGTTTATAATACAATGCAATATTTAAGGTGTTTATGTAGAAACATAATCATATTTATCTTTTAATACCAATTACGATGACTATAAAACATAAGCTACACATATATCATTTGATCTAATTAAATAGTATTAATGCAATGTTTTAATTAAATATAGCTCTGTCGCAGGACGCGACATAAAATATTTAAATATTAAACTATTATCTAGAAGAGGTTTCTGTCTAAATCTTTTCTTATATTAGAAGTCATACGATGTTACGGTTAAAACAGTTTCAAAATGTGCGACCACGAAACAGTATTATGTAATTTTAGAGGAACTTTAATTGTAAATAATTCATGTCTATAACTTTGCCCGTTTAGTCAAAGCATACAATTTATTACGGTGTACTATATATTTACTATAATTAATAAAGGTTTTGCCCAAAATTAATTAAATATTACCTCATAGTTCTACTAAAAGAAAAGAAAAAAATTATTTAAAGAGGATAAAAAATTAGATAAATGCGGATTATAGCAGGGCACGATGAATAAAACCAGTGAGAAACGCCATTTTTTATGATTATATATTTCCTTTATATTTTCCTACAAGGTTATTTCTAATAACTTGTTCGGTAGGTAAAGAAGACGATATTAAGCTTTTTCTAGAAAGTTTAAAGTACCTTCATTGTTTTATAGAGCGCTTTGACTTCGCTACGCTATTGCTTTAGGCGCCGTCCACGAACAAAATAGTAAAATAAATGAACGGGGTTACATTGGCGCTTATATGAAATGTATTAATAAACATGAAATAACAATGCAAATCATCCTTAAGAATGTCTTCTTGTCTTCAAATGACTCAACATATCCTTAAGAAAATCATCCTCCTATGATTTAATGACTCCTTAAATTAAATTTAAAAACTTACAGGACACTTTTTACATGTGTATATGTCGTTGTCACTAATCACTAATATAAATAAAATAGATGCTTTAAAAGTCTACTTTAATATGAAGACTTTTTGATAAAACTAAACACGTCCATCTGTCAGGGTATTAGAATCCTGATTTAGCTATCATAAAACTTTGTGGGCACGATGAACAGAGCGTGAGAATTTATGAATAATACGGGGCTTGATATTATGAGTAACTCGTAACACTTTACTCTATATATAAATACACTTTACTCACACTTTCAATACACACACTTTTCAATGTGCAAGAAAACTAAGAGAAGCAAAACAGCACGAGAGTATCGTACATAACCAAAAATGCTTGATTTGTAAACATAGTCTATGCTTTAACATGTTGAAATTTAAAAATGTTTTATGCCTTGACTTTTCCATATATCTATTTCATCAATGTTAAAAGCTTTCCATTGCCAGTGATTCCATTACGATATCAAGATGAAACTTTGAAGATTTATTAACAATATTGTAATACTATACACTATGCATTCACCCTATATACATATATACTATGCATTCACCCTTGGATGTGCACATACATCTTTATAGATGCATATCGAAGATGATCAGTAAAAATGAAGGTTGGAGCGCAGTAATACTGTGAGGAATTCCCCCATTTTAATCTTTATAAATGAGGCCATTCGCGGCGTATCTAGAAGCTGCGTACTTACAGAGATTGCTGCCATTTCTTTGATCATTATTGTTCTCAGTGGTTCTCGATTAATTATATTTGAACTTGGTGGAGTTTATTTCGTTCTAGGCGATCTGAAAAAAAAATTTCATTGTATTTTTAAATGATTATTAAAGTGAATAATTCTTTGTACGTGTCGAGTGAATTTTAATAGGGCAAAATCTTATGGGTTCGCGTCACCGACATACTAATATTAACAGTATAGCTGTAGCTATGACGCGCTGCATCGTATATATATATATATATATATATATATATATATATATATATATATATAAATACACACACACACATATATATATATGTATATATATATATATATACACATGCACATACAGTGTTACATATACACATATATAAACCAACACACTATATATACCCGATTGCATGATGTGTGCATTAAACGCTTTTTAGGTGAGTAAAATATTCGCGTCACCGACATGCTGTAATAGTAGGATATCTGTAAATATAAAGGTGACGTATTTTGCGCATTAGCGCAATTGACTACGTGGAAAGTTCCATGTGTATATACTGTACATTGGTTAAGTTGTGTGTTAGTTTGATTATTATTTAATTGTTTCATTGTAGGATTACTGAGGTGGTCAACAGGGAGTAACAAATATGTTAATATTTTTATATAGAAAAATTAAGGAAAAAAACAAAGTATTTATTTTGAAATATTCGTATCTACATTTACATTAAAAATATTCGAAAATTAAAAAAAAACCACTGTTTATTTGAATCCGCAGTTTAATAACAGGGCTTTTTCTTTAAAACTACAATACTATTTTAAAGACAACAAATCCTCAAGTCTTACCATATATCACGATTAAGAAGTTTGAACCCAGAGTTTCATGATGGGCAACGTTTAGGCAGGCAGTACCTCTGCAATATCAGAACTGAAGAGTTGACACAATTTTATGAACAGCATGTCTTCAAGTCTCGCGGGTTAGACAGGCGTTATACCTGCAACATCGGGATTTATGGACTAAAGGTTGAAATTTTAAGAATTTTGCATTGTCACAAGAACTAAATATGTATACAAAGCTTCATGAAAGTCAGTTAAATTGAAAAATCGATCGCAAGATTTAAATCCACAAATACGTAATACGAAATGTGATGCTAAATAAAACCGCTTAAAATCGTGCCTTCATGCCTTTCTACCTATATAATACTTACCTACCTATTTACTTTGTTACCCTCTTGCTATGCTAAGGCAAGTCAAAAGAGGTCAAACTAAATGACTACTCCTCAATACTGAATTCTGGCTCCATCAGTTTACCCTGAGTTTGCTAATAAGCAAATATATGTTCCCCTTAGACTTGTCTCATTATAATAATATTAAACACATATCATCGAAACTTAAGGCATCTGTGTTGACCAGTATTCGGGAATTCTATGGTGTATCAATTTTTTTGGCCAGATTTTAACCAAATTTTCATGGAATTTGTTATAATCTAGCCATAAAACATGGCTATACTGGAGGTATACCCTTCCAAATAAAGAAAAAACCACGCAAATTGATTAAAAAATATCAAAGATTCCTTTTTGAAATCGATTAAAAATAAAACCTTAAGATGATAATTTAAAAAGTAAACTAAAAATTAAATAAAAACTCAATTGTTTAATTTTGTAAATAAGTAAATATATAAGCGTTGGGTCATTCAAAAAAAGACACCGCCGTAAATGGTGCTACCGTCATAAACCTAGAATATATTTTTGAAAAAATTTGGTATATCTTACATTATACATAACCGAATAATTTAGCGAGCAACCGTTAGTAAGAAGCAAAAATAAAACAAAATTTGTTACCATAATGCAAAACAAAAAGTTATATTTATTAAAATGCATGTATAGAATTTTTACATTTTCATTTATATTAAATAAGCAATAGAAATAACAACAACAATCTAATTAAATACTTCATAACTTTTTGAACAATAATCAATATCAATCGCTTTTTTAACGCGTGACCATCGGCATATTTATTAAAAACTTGCTGTTAAATGTGAAAACATTTGTTTTTTTGCTTCAAAGTAAATATATTTTTCCTCCTTTCGACCTTAAGGTAGCTTTTTCCAACCACCATGTCGAACTTGCGAGTTTTATGGATTAGATGTTATGTGTCTTACCGTCGATAAAACTAAGAAAAATCTGCATTATTCATATCGCTGGTTTAAAAAGTTTCATAGGAAGAGCATTTGCAAACCATTATAAAAATGTTCTGACTTTTCATCAAAAATATTCAAGATTTCCAATTTGGCTGATTGAATAAATATATAAACATTTTTTGTGATTTATTTTTTCGTATTTTCTATACAAAAATATCATTTTTAGGTTTCCTTACTTGAAGACAAAAACAGTAACGTTATAAGATTATTGACATAACTGTGTATCTGTCACAGCCGTTTTTCTTTGATACAGCTCGATATAGAAACTTTAAAGTTGATACATTAATTAAAAAAACATTTTACCCATACAAATGCCAATAACACTGATATTAGAATTTTGCGTAGAGGGAATCAAGCACTCGAAAATTTTCTAACATTATTATTAGCAACAATTGAGGTGAAAAATGTAAACAAATCTACTGCCGGAACGAAGGCAAGAAAATGTATTAGTCACAAAAACTTTATAAGTTGTTTTTTATCCCACAAGACAAAAATATGATAAAAATGTTCCAAATTCATCGTTGCAAAAAAAACGAAAAAGAATTAACTGCGCTCTTTTCATTTCCGCCCGCAGTTCGCTGCCTGGGCGGAAATTGCACCGTCATTCCTTTTTATTTTTCCGCCGCGCGTTTTGCGAAATTCAGCCCAAGTATGTGTTTGAGGATTTGAATTCGTTAACGTAAATTTGGGACGAGGAACGATAATATCCTTTTTGTAAAGAAATGCTCTTGGAGGGAATTACTACTCGAGTATTCGAAACAGGATATCAGTAAATCTTACTGCTGTATAAAACGGAGGGTGGAGGGATGTTCGTAAACATAATGATGTAATAGTTATGAATTAAAAAATATTACTTCTTTATGTTTTCTGTTATAATATAATTTTATTTCAGGTTTGAACTAGTTTACCGTTCATCAAAAATCCAAAAAAAATTTGTAGGTTACCCTTTGGTTTTTGCAGTACGAGAACTTGCGATCTTTTCTTAATTAAATAAAATATGAGAAAATTATAATACCAAAATTTTCATTGCGAAATATCGTAATATACTTAATTATATCATATACTTCACTTTAAAATATTACTATCATAAACATATATACGTAACCATTAACCGTGAGCCCTCTTTTTGGAAAACTATTAATAATTGTAATCCACGTTAATTCTTGTACAGTCCCGTAAATATGGTTAAATATAAAATTGTAGATTGTCTAAAACCGAAACTCTTTGAAAACCAAATCATCTAATGCTTACTCATTCATGTTCGTAACTTCTCTATTTCTTGTGTACCCTAACCGAAAGTTTAAAGATTTTGTTTTCACAAACTAAGACATTTCATTCATAATTAAATCATATTACATTGTGCTTCAATATTACATAAATACACCATTTTATATACTTTTTAAGAGCTTTGACATGGGAATAATTATACCTGCGATAATGTAATAAAGGCCAACAAATATTTGGAAATTAATTTTTGCGAGGAAATTACTGTAAATGCTCTAAATATTATGGAGCATAAGAGGGTATTTATTGAATAATAATCGTTATTTACGAAGAACTAAATTTAAATACGGAATAAAATTGATCTGTAGATAATAGCTTAAACAAATCTTCAATCTGAAAACACTATCAAGATTAATTATTTGTTGAAAATTTATAATACAATGCAATATTTAAGGTGTTTATATAGAAATATAATTACATTTATTGTCTTTTAATACTAATCCCGATGACTATAAACAGAAAATTAGTTTAAATTAGTTATTTCTATTGTAGCATGAGCTACAATAGAAATATTATTTGATCTAATTAAATAAAAGTTGTGTAATGTTTTAATTAAATATAAGTCTGTCGCAAGACGCGACACGCAATGTTTAAATATTAAACTATTATGTATGAGAGATTTCTGTTTAAATTATTTCTTATATTAAAAGTCGTGCGACGTTACGTGTAAAATACAATTTCAAAATGTGCGACCATGAAACAGTATTATATAATTACAAAGAACTTTAATTGTAAATAATACATGTCTTTAACATTGCTGAGTAGCCAAATCATAAAATTTAGCAGGGTGTATTATATTTAGATACTTACTAAAATTGATAAAGATTTTACCCAAAATTTATTAGATATTAACTCTTAGCAAAAATATTTAAGGAGGAAAAATTAGATAAATGCGGATTATAGCACGGCACGGTGAAGAAAACCAGTGAGAAAAGCTATTTTTCATGATTATTTATTTCCTTCATATTTTCCTGCAAGGTTATTTCCAAGTTATTAGGTACGTAAAGAAGACCACAATATAAACATTGAAGACAACCATGACAACAATATAAACATTAAATAGTCTACAGTAACGATATTTCTATGAAATTGCCTACCGAATGTCCAAAAATCGTATATAAAGCGTATGCTGCAACATGTTGAAACTTAAAAATGTTTGATGCGTTGACTTTTTATATGTCTATTTCATCAATCAATGTTAAAAACTTTCCGTAGGCAGTGATCCCATTTTGCTATAATAAACAATATTGCAATACTATACGTAATGTTTGCATTCACCCTTGGATGTACACATATATCTTTATAGGTGCATATCGAAGATGATCAGTAAAAAGGAACCATACCGTGAGGAATTCGCCCATTTTAATCTTCATGAATGAGGCCATTCGCGGCGTATCCAAAAGCTGCGTACTTATGGAGATGGCTGTAAATTCTTTGATTATTATTGTTCTCTATATTTCCCGGTGGTTTCTATTTGAACTTGGTGGAATTTATTTTATCTTACGCGATCTGATAAAAGTCCTCATTGTATTTTTAAATTATTATTGAAGTGAATACTTCTTTAGATGTGTTGAGCGATTTTTGGTACGGAAAAATCTTATGGGTTCGCGTCACCGATATATTAATAGTAACAGTATAACTGTATTGAATATATTTGGCATTAATTTTGTAAAAATGCATTATTCACAATTAAATGAAACTACGTGATATAGTATTACTCTCTATTCTACTTTCTATTCTAAGGGACATCCAACAGCATTCAGATTAATAAACTCAATATCCTAGAAACATTAGAAATGAACACACATAAAATAGATACCAAGGTTAATATATTAAATTAACAACTAAATATAATATCATCGCCCTTACTTAATATCTTCTAGACAAAATATAATTAGACCACATTGATACTACAGCACTCTTCAAATTGTTTCAGCCCAAATACACATATAAATATAAGTATATATAAAAACAATTATAAAAATAAATAGATAATATAATTAAAAATTAATATAAACATCTCGTTGAAAATAAACATCATCCTCATACTGATAATGCCCCCTATATATTACAAATAAATACAAAAGGTAATAAATTTAATATTCTAGAAACATTAGAAATAAACAAACATAAAATGACACCAAGATTAATATATTAAATGAATAACTAAATATAATATCATCACCCATAGTTAATATCTTCTATATATAATATAATTAAACAACATTGATACCACAGTACTCTTCAAATTGTTTGAGCCCAAATACACATAAATATAAGTATATAAAAAAAATTATAAAGAAAATAAATATGTGAGTAATATAAATAAAATTTAAAAATAAAAAAAATTAATAAATAAAACGGGAGATATGTAGAATTAGTGGTATAACCTTATTTTAACTTTCAGATGCTCTTGCTTTTGTATAAATATATTACTGAGAAAAACTTCCATTTAATTTTATTACATACACCGGAACATTTGCATTGTACAACCTCATATAATAACAACAATTGAATTTATTACCCTCACTAAAATACTGATATATCGTATAACTCTCGGAAATATAATAAAACCTACACCGCTCCCCTATAATAAACTCACTAACATAAGCAGTGGGAAAACCCACACAAACCCGGCTTGCTCTATTGTGTTTGAAACATGTAAATGTTGTTGGATGTTCTTAAGAGTCAATCTTTGCTAATTTCCCACCTGAAGATGTTGTAATACAACGAAACCTAGGTCGTGGTAAAGAACTTAAAGAAAGTAGAAATAATACTACATCACGTAGTTTCATTTAATTGTGAGTATATCTGTAGCTATGAATAGCACACACACGCACACACACACGTATTCTACTGTTCTGGCACCAGACTGGCGCATTTGCAGCGGTCTGCGTCACATGTACACATATATACACCAACGCATTATATATACCCGATTGTATTTATAACGAGCGCGTTAGACGTTTTGTGGATGGATAAAATCTTCGTGTCACGGACATGCTGTAATAGCAGTATATCCATAACTAAAAAGCTGACGTGTTGTGCAACATTAGTGCTGTTTATATCTATACAAGTAAAGTTAAATTGACTACGTGGAAAGTTCAATGTATGTATCCTATACATTGGTTAAGTTGTGCATTTTTAGCATAATTGTTGAGCAGTACAACAGTGAGTACTAAATATCTTAATGTTTTATATAGAAAAATGAATAACAAAAACAAAGGATTTATTTTTAAATATTTTTAATATTCGTATCAATATTTTCGTTAAAAATATGCGAAAATTCAAAAATACCACTGTTCTTTCATAGTTTTAAGTTTCCACATCTGTCGGCAGTCCCCATGACTGCCTATGTTTCTTTTACCACCAATATTCCTAAACCGGAGAAAAAATAAAATTGTTATAAATCATAAAAACAACAACGCATAAAGTATTAAATATATCTGATCTTCTTAACAATTTTGCAAGACTTATTTAATAAATGATAAAACACTTTAATTCATTATAAAGACGGCCTTATTTAGTAAAATATATATTTTGTTACATTTGATATTTATTTTCAAATATCTTATATACATGATTATACATAAAGTTTTCTTTTTAATTTTTTTTATTTTTAGGCGTGAATATAATTTTAAAAAATCGAAACATTTTTATGTAAGAAGAAAAGTAAACGAGAAAAATTATATTTCGTATAAAACTTTTTATGAAAGAAATTGATCCCAATTCACATAACCACCGAATTATAAGCACACTGAAAGTAATAAATTATGATAATATGCATTAAAATAAAATTTCTGGATGTTTTTGGAATTAGTGCCAAGTCAACACTTTTCTCCTTTCTTACGTACATGCATCATATATATGCACAGATGAGTTCTATACTTCACTTGGGCTCAAAAATCAGTAAAGGACGTACTCCTTCCCTTGGACTCAAAAATCTAACAATAGCAGTATTATGCTAGTTTTATTATGTTCGGAAACGAAGTTTCAACTAAACATTTGCAGTTTCATAATTTGTAGTTTTCGGGGTGTTCCTTATTCGATGGTTATTTTAAATCGGTTAAATTTATTTTGTAAAACAGTTTTATTTTTACACTTTAAGTGACTTTGGTACATATGTATGATCCTATATTAGTCAGAATGTCACGAACTTAATTTTATTAATTATAATTTAATAATACTTTATTTTTTGAAATCGGAACAACGTTTGCGGTTTCTAATGAAATTAAATATATCCACATATATCTCCATTCATACATAAAGACACACGCACACTTACATAAATACATCACACACGGACTCTTAAGTCGCTTTGGCTTTACGGTAGTTTTTTACTTTAAGCTTGTATGTACTGATAAATATTATGTATGCATCTCCTAATATCATGATCATTTCATACTGCTGTATACACATCTAAACTTTCTACCTAATCTCTTACCAACCTGCCTACTAATATTCTAGTACTTATGTGCCTCCATATATACCTGTTTACATTACCGTACTTACCTATCTACGTACTAATGTTTAATCAATTCATGAATTTGTTTATGTCTGTACTTACTTATCTATCTACTAATATTTTAATTACTTTAGGCCTTTATGTCTTTTGAATTTTTTTTATCTTCTTGCTTACGTCCAGATAAATGAAATGAGTCTAAACTCGTTGTGTTTACTTCTTGTCATAGGATAGCTTCCGTCACGTCCATTCGGTTCTGTCATTAAGCAGATTTCATTCCCTGATATTCATTCCGTGATTAGGCAAATTTGTACCACCAACAATAATAACCAAACTTTAGAGATTTTATTATTAGATTATTATTAGATCTATTAGAGTAGATCATGGTACCTGTGCTGCTCATTGTTGAAAATGCTAAGCACTTTTTATTGGTAATTAATGCCGGAGATATGAGTTAATATACACAAAGCAGACCGTTCTAATACATCATCATTCTCAGGAATAGGAGTCTAAAATTCGGAGTCACCTACTTGGGACCCGTAATACTAATTTAAAAAGCACCGAGGACTTGAAACGCAGAGTTTAATTTTAGAGGCTCTGCTTAAGACTTAAAAGTATAGTTTAAAATCAGCAGATTCTCCAGTCTCACGTTTTAAACAAGAAATATTCTTGGAACATCAGGAC
The DNA here is from genome assembly GCA_039881145.1 of Druceiella hillmani. Classification (NCBI taxonomy): domain Eukaryota; kingdom Metazoa; phylum Arthropoda; class Insecta; order Lepidoptera; family Hepialidae; genus Druceiella; species Druceiella hillmani. The sequence continues at coordinate 103,102,541 of JAYKKI010000001.1, read as the reverse complement.
TAAGAAGTTGGAACAAGAACTTGAATGATAGAGTCTTGGCTTGAGAGCAACAATGCTAATTTAAAAACAACAAAACTTCAAGTCTCATCGCTTAGACAGGCAGCACTCCCACAAAATAAGAACTAAGGAATTGGAACCCAAAGTCTAATGAGGCAATTTTCATTTGAAACTCGTCACATTAATTCAAAAATAGTAGATCCTCAAGTCTTATATCTCCGTCATCGGGACAAAAGGGTTGGAATCCGAAGTTCAATAAGAGAGGCTTTGCTTGAGATCCATAATTCTAATTTAAAAATTACAAAGCCTCGAGTCTTGCGGTTTAGTCAGGCAGGTTCAGTTCAGTATTAGGTGTGAAGAGTTTGAACCATGAATTCAATGATAGAATCTCCTTCAGACCTCCAATACTTACTTAAAAGCAGCAGATCCTCAAATCTCACGGAACCCAATTTCAGGACTAAGAAGTTGGAATCCACAGTTTAATGACAGAGCTTCTTCTTTAAAACCACAATACTATTTTAAAGGCAACAAATCCTCAAGTCTTACCATATATCATAGCATCACGATTAAGTAGTTCGAACCCAGAGTTTAATGATGAGCGACGTTTAGGCAGATAGTTTATCTACAGCATCAGGACTGAGGAGTTGGTACAATTTTATAAACAGCAGGTCTTCAAGTCTCACGGTTTAGATGGACCTGCAGCATCGAGATTTATGGACTAAAGATTGAAATTTTAAGAATTTTGCATTTTTACAAGGACTAAATATGTGTACAAAGAAAGCTTCATGAAAATCAGTTAAATTGAAAAATCGATCGCAAGATTTAAATCCACAACAACATAATATGAAATGTGATGCTAAATAAAACCGTGTAAAATCGTGGTTTTACGCCTTTGTATGTACCTATACAATATTTACCTACCTATTTACTTTGTTACCCTCTTGCTATGTAAAGGCGAGTCAAACGACGTCAAACTAAATGACTACTCCTCAATACTGAATAATTCTTATTATCAACTTCTGGCTCCATCAGTTTATCCTAAGTTTGCTAAAAAGCAAATATATGTTCCCCTTAAACTTGTCTTATTATATTAATATTAGACAAATATCAACAAAATTTAAGTGTTCGGAAATTCTATGGTGTATCAATTTCTTTGGCCAGATTCTAATCAAATTTTCATGGAATTTGTTATAATCTAGCCATAAAATATGGCTATATTGGAGGTATATATTTAATTTGTTAAAAAATACCAAAGTTCCCTATTTGAAATTGGTTAAAGAAAAAAATACAATAAAAACTCAATTGCTTCATTTTGTACATAAGTAAATATACAAGTGATGGATTATTTAAAAACGAGACCGCCGTAAATGGTGCTATCGTTACAAACCTAAAATATAATTTTTTAAAATGTTGGTATATCTCAAAATATACATAACCGAATAATTTAGCGATCGACCATTAGTAAGAAGCAAAAAATAAAACATAATTTGTTACCATAATGCAAAACAAAAAGTTATCTTTATTGACATGCACATATCAAATTTTTACAGTAAATAAGAAATGGTAATAACAACAACAATCTAATCAAATACTTCATAAATTTTTAAAGCGATAACAATAATCAATATCGATCGCTTCTTAATGTGTACACATATGCAATGTAGCATTAAAAATTCGCTGTTAAATGACGTTAACCAGCAAGTGACAAGATGAGGAAAAATATCATCAAGATTGTCATCATAAATGTCCAAAAACTCATGAAATTGTGATGCGATGCTGCTTGTCCAGCGGCGTTAGCATTTTTGGCACCCATCGCGCGCACATCTTTTTCATGTACAAATTATTATGAAAAATGTCGCCGATTTATTCCTTGCTAATGCCCATGGCGTCACAACTTGATTCGACGATCTTCGAGAACAAGTTTTTTTTCATTTTTAATGTTTTCTTCGGTAACGGCGGTGTTTGGGCGTCCCGATCAAATGTGATAGACTCCCTGCCTGGTTGAACTCTGGGTTCCAACGTTTTATAGTCACAAATGAAGGTGCAGAATTCCCATAAACTGCTGACATCTCTTTCAATATTTCCGTCGGCGTTTTGTTCTTCTTTGTAAGATATTTTGTAACAGCTCTATACTGCAATTTCGTGCAACGTGCGGATGACTCGGACATGGTGATATTTATGGTCCATTATTAAAAGCGTAATGATGCTAAGGACATGAAACTTGACATTTATATTTTTTAGAATACCCGCCGTAAGACTTAAAGGTACTTAGGTTCAAAACTTTTCAGTCGTCCCTCGCATATATATATATATATATATATATATATATATATATATATATATATGTATATATTAGTTCCAAAACCAATGAAGGTGAATTAGTGAAATGATTATCGCAATTTTCCGAATCTTTACATAGTTTTGGAAATGGAGGTGGGCGTGGTTGTTAAGGAATTTGAAGCTTAATTAATATTTTGTAACCATAGCAAAAAAGAAAAGACGTGAATGAAATCTAAATTTTATTTTAAAAGATCTTTTTACGATACCCCACACAGTTGGACTTGCTAAACATTTTTTTCACCTTTACTTCTTAATAAAGAAATTTTTTTTTCTACATATTAATTGAGATCTTTTTCTGAAGTACTAGCACCTTCTTGCAGAATTTCACGTACGTAGATCTAAAACTACAGATTATCACTGATGGACGGATCTTCTCAACATGGATCATGCACAAAATGTTGAACCCTCTACTCAAAGCAACAATCAAGACTTCATTGCACCACCATCGCTGGATAAGGCTGTTTTAAATTTTTTAATTCCTTCCACAAGGAAGGAATTAAAAAATTTAAAAACCTGAGCCCAGGCACCATTCCTTCAGAATTTTTAAAAAAATTCAGGAATAAGCATTAAGAAAGTGATTCAACACTTAATTCTATCGGTGTGGGACTCCGAGATACTTCGCCAAGATTGAAAGCTCAGTACAGTCTGTCCCATACATAAAAAAGGAGATGTCCTCGACTGCTTCAACAACAAAGGAATCAGTCTTCTTTGTATGACTTACTGAATACTTTTATACGTACTCTTCAATAAACGTTCTTCTTATGCCGAAAACATCATTGGTGATTACCAGTGCGGATTCAGAAGAGATAGATCCACAATTGGGCAAATTTTTAACCTCTGGCAAATCTTAGAAAAAAGAAGAGAATTCCAAATTAATACTTATAACCTCTTTATCGATTTCAAAACGGCCTATGACTGTATCAATTGAGAACGCCTGATCAAGGCTCTGAATGAATTCAACAGTCCTAATGGTTAAATTGATTTCCTTCACTCTAACTGACACGAAAATGAGAGTTAAAATTCAAGGAAGCCTCTCTGAACGAGTCGAAATAGCAAACGGCGTTAGACCGGGCGATACATTAGCGTGTCTTCTTTCAACTTAGATTATTAGAGATTCAAATATTAACACAAAAGGCACGATCTTCTCTAAATCTGTACAAATTATTGCATGTGCAGATGACATTGACATTATTGCTTGAACTCGAAAAAAACTCAAATAGGCATCTACCTTGAATTGAAATTAACACCGGCAACGAGCAACTGCAGCCAACAGATGCTTTTATGGATTAATTCTGAAATTCAATAATATCCGAAGAGACTAAACTACTGTTATATAAAAGCTTAATCAGATCAGTATATATATATATATATATATATATATATATATATATATATATATATATATCTGAAATGTGGACATTGTCCCAAACTGGTAAAAAAACCCTCTCAATTTTGGAAAGAAAAATTCTGAGATCCATCTTTGTTGGGTTCTTTGACAATGAGCTTTGGAGAAGGAGAATTAATGCCGAACGCTTATTTAAAGAACCATACGTAATAAAATTCAACAAATGAAATAGGCCGGTCAGGAAGTAGAATGAAGGAAAATAGAACGACAAAACGAATTTTTCTGACCAAACCAATTGGCTCAAGAAGAAGAGGAAGACCCAAATTAAAATGGGGGGACTGCCTATAAAGTGTTTTCGATGCTCTCAACATAACAAACTGCAAAACCATGGCTCACTAAAGAAGGGTTTGGAACAGTCTGCTTGAGAAGGCCAGGGTCCACCGAGAACTATCGAGCTACTGATGATGATGATGAAAGAATTTATCCGTATAAATTTTGTTTCTTTATTCACGTAAATATTTTAGCTTTTGGACAAGTGCTAGTGCTAGTGTTTGGAGAAAAACCAAAATTTTTGGAAGTTTCTCTTTACTATCAAGACTTTATATCGATCGAAAGAACATTGATACTATCGATTAGTTGCTTATATAGTTTACCCATATAAATGTTACATAAACTTTTAATCGAAATAGTAAAACGACTTTTAAACTAGAGTCGGTATAAAAAAACATTGTGTCGATATTTTTAAATCAACATAACAACATAAGAACATAAGAAGGTAGATTTTTCATCCTATTTAAAGAAAATTAATATTGCTAGTTTTAAAAAATTAACCCACTTTTAAGAAAATACTCTAATTAATGGATTATTTAAAATTTGTGAAATATAGGTAGAATTAAGAATAATTTTAGATAGTAACATTTTCACTGTTATGTAATATTCAGAAATGCAAAAGTCCACATGGTGTCGGGTGTTTCAAGAAATTGTGTTTATTTCAGGAATAATAAATATCGGTCAAATCCAAGTAAAACTGTCACTACAAGGGCAAAGGTACATATTTAGGCTGTTATAAACATTTAAGGGTACACAATATTTCACAACGTAAATATTGCATACTATTTCGTAATATAATATAAATATTGCCTCTTATATTTTTCTTAGACATCAAACATGGTGTATATTTGAAAAATTATAATATAGACCAATCGCAAAAGTTTTCCCTGCCACCTTAGTAGGGCCTTAGGCAGGTCCTAACTAGGCTGTGATTGCGCGGGCGGACTCGGTGCCGCTCGTTGGGCCAAGTGAGGGTCTGGGTTTTTACCGTCCCTTTGCATAGACGACATAAAGGAGCGGGTTTTTCCCAGATTGCGGATAAGTCATAACATCTAAAGGTCAAATACCCGTTAAAATGCACTACACGGGCATTTTTTTTAAATTTTTTTAGGCTTCTAAAAATGTGACTTTTCATAATTTTAGATTGAGTCGTTTCAAAAATGAGGAGAAAACGTTTTTTTATTCTTTTCCAGCACACCTTTAAAAAAATAATACTTAAAATTACGAAAAATAACTTTGCAGCCTATATGTCTAGTTCTTTTAAACGATACCAAACACTATACATGGAATTAAAAAAGAATTTTAGAATTTAATTGGCTCATAAGCCCCCTCATCCATCCTAAATTTTCATGTGAATATTTTTGAGTACATCTTTAAACATATAATACTTAAAATTAGAAAAATGAAGGAAATTTGAGACCTAATAAAGAGTCCTTTTAATTGTCAAGATTGGTATATTAAATTATTATGGCAAACTTTTGAAATTTTAGAAGTCAATAATCCAAGAAACTTAATTTATAAAATATATTTTTGAAAGTTTACATAATTACATTTTTTTTAACTATGCAATATCTTCATAAGTTATTTAAATATATCCCTTTTTCAGCAAAATCACGAAAATTTCAAATTACGAATTTACTTCCACTATATTCAAAGGCGACTCAATTTTCTTAGAAAAACTGTATATAAATAAAAACAAATTGTACCTACCCTAAATTAATTTCCTTGGAAACTACTAAATCGGTTTTAATACTTTTTCACTCTTATATATATATATATATATATATATATATATATATATATATATATATATGTATGATAATGATACTGTAAAGTGAAGTATATAATATAATTAAGTATATTGCAATAAATATCTTAGTATTATAATTTTTCCGATAATTTTTTTAATGAAGGAAAGATCGCAAGTTCCCGTACTGCCAAAACCAAACGGTAACCTTTTTTTTACTTTTGATCAATGTATATATGAACATTTTTTTTGGACTTTTGATGAATGGTAAACTAATTCATATCTGAAATAAAATTATATTATAAGTCATAACTATCACATAATTATGTTTATGAAACCCCGAATAAACTTTTTATTAATATACGAACTGTGAACGACATACAATTATATCAGTGATCTTATAATGCTACCATTTCCGTCTCGAAGTACCGTTTACCGAAGTACTGTAGGTTACCGTTTGGTTTTGACAGTAGGGGAACTTGCGATCTTTCCTTCATTAAAAAAATTATCGGAAAAATTATAATACTAAGATATTTATTGCAATATACTTAATTATATTATATACTTCATTTTACAGTATTATTATCACACACACATATATATATATATATATATATGTCTTCCTATTTAATTTTAATACCTATTATTAAATACTTATTACGCAATGATATCTATATCAGTGAAGACTTATGACCAATAAAGTCAGCCGTATCCGAAACTCTAAATTTCTTTATAATTTTTTTGAATCAGCCATAATGAAAATAAGGGTGACGAATATATATTATCAACTACGTCAGAACCGTGTTCTACAAAATTTTTCCACACATATTTACGTACGTATATATTTACGTGCTATCTATGTATGAGCTAATGAAAACCAAAAAAATGGCTTATGACGAGTTTGGAGTCAATGTCGCAACATCATGGATATTTCAATAACGTTTTATACGCAATGAAATTTTGTGTCCATAGAGAGAAGCAAAAGGAAACGGAATACTATAAAAATCATGTATTATTATAATTGAATAAATCACAATAAACCCATGGAAAGAATATTAACAAAAAAATGTCTGATTTTCTTCACTGCCCGTAACTATTAATTTAAAAAATACAGTACAGAATGAATATTTAAAAACGTTCGCTGTTGTTCTTTTGGGCATTAAGATACATTGAATATGTTGATTGTTTTGCTTCATTAGCTACTCTGATCAAACTTTTCAAAACAATCCACAAGAACAAGTTTTTGTATTTTTTTTAAAACAAGTTTTTCCTGGGTTATTTTTATTTTTCATCACAATCCTCTTTTAAAGTATTTATCTTTCTGCCAATATTTCTGCCATTTTATAAATCCTTCCACACAACACCACACAGTAAAATTGAACTTAGGCGAGAATTGTAATTTCGGGAACTTACAGAAAAGATACGACTGTATCAAAGCTAGTGTTAATATTATTTATTTATTCAATATGGCATGGGCCTCGACTTTGCTGGAGTATATTTAGTTAATATCTACTGTGGCTTCGATAATATGTAAATCATAGCTTTCACTTAAAGCTAGTTATCATTGTAAACTTTTGACGGAAATAGATTCCGCATTCACTTCCAACGTATGTTTTACGTATTGGGAAACGCGTTGATTTGAGAGCATAGAGAAATTCCCAAATATATAATTATTTCCTGTTTATCTAATTAGCTAGTAAAACTTATGAAAACCTATTTCCTGAAACTGTTACCTCTTATTTATTTATAACCGACGTTACTGGCTCATTTATACAATTGTTTTAAATACAAGTTTATTCCTTCACTAAATTATTAAATTTTTAAAATTTTTATTCCGCTTTCAGTATAACTTTCTTCAAATATTTCGTTAAGTCCAAAGTGCAAAAGCGTAAAAACTAAAAATAACTTTATTTAAGAAAAAAAAAAATTTTATATAATTAAGTTAAATGTAAATGTTTTTGGCTAAATTCGACTCGCCGATCACGAAAGTGGAGTCAAACAATTTTGTTATTGAAAATAGTATAATTATTATTCTTTATTTTCCATTGTATGCTAAACAAGCTAATGAATATTAAATGAAATTGCATATTTGAGCAACAAGTGTTTCATAAAAGTTAAGTTTGATAAGATGAAGTTAAAAAATTTAAAAAATTGTAATTGGTAATTGGTTTTTCTTCTTATGAGCTGAATAATTCTTTTACGTTGGGAATGTAGGGCAATCTTACAACAATTTTGCCACTCTCTTTTCCAATATTCAATGGAAAAAATTTTAATGGGAAGATAAAACAATTGTTTACTTATAATTAACGTTTTCAGCTATATAATTTTAAAAAATGCTAGTTTTTTACCACTCAGCTTCCAGTCGAAACTGTTATATTTCGTGACCCATACTTACGGACAAACATATATTGTCTCATTAAACGAAATCATTCTAAAATGTTTTTTATTTCTTTTATCATCTTGTGGCAGAATAACATTTTATATCTCAATGAGAAGTGAATATACGATGAAACTTTCTTCTAAGCAAAGAAAAATCTACAGACGGAAATGGCGTTTATTGCTTGTGAAAGCTGAATCTGTGATACGTTTTTCTTTAAATTACCATTTCTCGAGTTTTTTCGGTTACCAAAAACATTCGTCTTATTTCGACTTGTGAATCATCGGTTTAAAATAATTATTGGCTTTGTCCATTATTTTTTTCTGTGTCTTCGTTTTTGAATAATTAAGAACATTTTTTGGCGTTTTTAATGTTTTTTTTCTTTCCCTCATTACATTGTTTCTGATCGTAATTCTAAACAAAATTATTTTCATTTTCGTCTTTTTCAATTTCTTTCATAAAAAGTTAACTGGAGGATTTGACAAATGGATAGGCCATTTAATATTCAGGAACTATTAATTAGTTTACTTTAAATTTATATGTATTAATTAAGGAATATACATTAATGTCACTGCTTTCTAAAATATAATAGAAATTAGGAAACGACTATTAGCATCAAGTAAGGCATGTGTAAGTTAAGTTTTATTGTTTAATTTACGACGAATTTTAATTAATGAAGTATAACTAACTATTTGTTCATTAAACAAGTTGAAGATACAGCTTGGAAACACTGTATTGGTAAGTTACTTATGTTATCAAATGCGCAAATTCTAGTACTGTTTAAGGGCAATGATGTATTATGTCTATATTTATAAAATTGACAAGATGCCAGGAGTCAACATTTCAAACTTGCCTCCTTCAAAGACAGTTAAAACATAAATTTAATTTAGAAACTTCACCATTATTTTTTTTCAAGATTTAAAGCCTTAAATTTAGACTCTTCCAATACGTTTATGCCCTTTCGTGCAAAAAAACTGGTTTACAGCGAGTAAATTTATTTTTAGTTGTTAATAAATAATATCCCAATAATTGTTTATCTTGGACAATACCAATTTTCCTGACTCGAGCTACCTAAGTTATTGCGTTTTACTAGAGTACAATATTTCAAGCATATCTGGGTGATTACGTGAGAATATTGTGGTATCGATTAAAGAGGGATATTCCCTCATCTTATATATTAATTTTCCCCGTTTAGAAAATGTTATGAAAAATTACTTAGTTGAAACCACATATACCCATACATTAATATACCCAACTTGTCGATAGACTGCATTTAACTCTCAGTTCTTTTGTCATATGGTCTACAACAAAAAAAATGCTTCTATGAAATTCATGTTGAAAGGATTTAATGTTAACAACTGATTTTAAAAAGTTATTTATAAGCGCGTTAACATTTTTATATCATTTAGAAGAAATTCCCAAACAACTTTGTAATTCGATGCTGTAAATTTAATATATTTAATTACCACCCATGACCCACCTTCAAACGACGATCTTAAATATTGGTATTCATTTGTTGCCGGCATGGATCCATTTGAATTTATCAATGAGCCAAATGTTTCCCTAAACTCAAATTGTGAACGATAATCGCGAACAAAATTTAATTAAATTAATTTCAGTTAGGTAACTTTTGAGATGATGTACTTTGTATAGCAGAAGTGCATTCTCTAAATTTGGTTACACGGATTTTATAACACTGTTTTTTTTTAATTAGATATTTTAATAAGTTCTTTACCTCATATTCGAAAAATTTCTACCACAGATCTCAAAACCCCCTAACAGCAGCAGTATTTTGAGAATTTATGTCGGGAATCGACACTGCGTCGCGAATGTTCCAGCTGAATACTTGTATTTTCATTGTTTTATTCTTTTCTACTCACTTCTTATTCAGTGGTTATTTAACGAGTTTAAGTTTTTTGTAAAACTTTTATTCTAGTGGGTTCTTTTTTCAAGACGATTTCTAAAATAGTTGTATAAAATATAATTTAAATGATTCGTACTTAGAACTTATTAGAAGCCACACATTTCGTTACGTTCTTATGCGCTACGGGGCGCATAAGAACGCACATAGCTCTCAATTTAGTTAAAATATCCAATTCGTTACATCTGCAACCGTTCATCATAAAAATTTCCTTTGGTTTTCTGTACGTCGATTTTCCTTGCCGATATTTCACGAAATATTCTGATTATAGCAAACATTTCAATTCTTAGCAATAATTTAAATATAAAATTATAATTTTGTTTATTTCCGAAACTTCTTATTTTATTTTTAATTATACTTATTTCTTCAGCATTTTCAGTATTTATGGCGGTTTTTTTTAATAAACCAATATCTTAAAACATAAATGTAAAATTCAGAGTAGAGAAATTTAAAATTATAAAAATGACCACGCGTACTTTTGTAAGCTTTGAGTTTTTATGTAAGGAATATATTCCAAAATATTCTAAATGATTATCAACTCACTTTTTGAAAATAGGAAGGAGAGTAGTTTAAATTAATATTTCGATCAAATAATTTTAATCAAAAATCATCGGATGTACAAATTTTAAAAAAAGATTTGAATTTCAACGAATAAAATTTTAATTTTACATATGTTGATTCCGACTGATTCACTTTCAAACAGTAGCATTTCCTAGTGAAATTAACATTTCTTTATATAAATCCTTACATAACGTAATAAAATTTTAGAATCACTTCCATTTGTTGAGTCGTTATTCAAATGAGTAGAATTTATATAAAAATACACAGCATAAAATAGGTGGTGGATAATTGTAAGTGGAAACATAATTTTAATTTTATACACAACTATTTTAATTCGACAATTGACCTAATATGAAGCATTTTTTGACCTCTAATTCATTTTTATATTTCTTCAAGGAAGGATAACTGTACCTTTATACGCAAACTCGTTTTAGACTCGTAATTTATATGTAAGAGGGTACAACATTGTCACACTAAATTAACTCAATTATGTTGCAAAATTTTATACTAAGATAATTATCAATAGCAATAAGGTTATCAGCAACGATAGTGATATTAAACGGTTCAGACAAATTTCTCCCGTATCACGTGTTAATTTATTGTGCTTTCTAAAATTCACAATTAAATGAAACTACGTGATGTAGTATTATTTCTACTTTCTTTAAGTTCTTTACCACGACCTAGGTTTCGTTGTATTACATCTTCAGTTGGGCTATTAGCAAATATATCTTTGTACCCAATCAATACCACAATCAATACTCAATACTACATCACGTAGTTTCATTTAATTGTGAATAAGGAATTTCTACAAAATTGACTCCAAATACATTCAATATTAGATCGTCAAACAATCTTCTTTTACCTCAAATTCATTGTTTTCAAATTCATACACAATCAATTAAAAATTGTTTAAAGCCTTTTAGGATTGCTCCTGAATATTTTATTTCATTGTTAAGCAACATCTTTTTTATTATCACACAAAAAACCAAGTGAATTAAATATTCGCAAAAGATAATAACAAGATACGGACGGGGAACGGTACGATGAGTGGGAAAAAAATAATTTTCGTCTTTTATGAAACACACCATTTTTTGCGACGGACTTTTTCCTTTACATTTTCTTCTAAGATTATATTAAACAAATTCAGTTGGCAAAATTTTGTGATTGTTAGGTAGCGTTATGTTCTTTTTGTCAATATCATTAATCCAAGGCCCTGTTATTTAATAGCATAGATTTGTAAGTGAGGATTATGTAAATACGTGCATAATGGATAATATATTTATAAAAAAGTAGAGCCCATTTTGCCATAATTATTCAAACCGCTTTATCGAAATATCAAGGAAATTAGATATAAAATATATCAATCAAATGTTAGAGGAGCATTACATTATCGTCATTATGTAATTACGTATATTTCATTTCGTTTTTAAAGTGAGCATAAGTGTAATATAATATACGCGAATGTTTGGATGGATGATGTATGAATGAATATTTGTTCCCCTATTACACCGTAATTTCCGAACGAATATGAATGAAATTTAATAGATTACCTCTCTTTAGTCATCATAATCATGTCAAAGTAGTTGTGGTCTCGGAGATAACGCACACGATTAGTCTTTATCCTCGTTCTTTTCAACATGGGTGTCTTTTTAACTATGCTTTTCTGTTACAATGGATTGGTAGCGTTTCAGAAACAATCTGTAATTTGGTTTTTGTCGCCGTATTTGTAAGGTTCGTCCATCGGATTGGAAATCGCTCTCGAGATCTTTTACGTTCAACTTGTCTCTGCATCGGACGTTGCATTCTGAGACGCTCCATCGAAAGTTACGTTTGGGATATTTGTGCTAAGAATTTAAAATTTCGCATTTTTACAGTCGACAAAAAAACTTTCTTTGATTCTCAATTCCTTTATAATGGAAATATTGCTCGAAAAGCGGTCCAATCAACTTTTAGCATGCACCTTCAGCACCACATTTCTAAGCTATTAATTTTGCGACAGTATTTTATTCTGAGGTCCCAGGTTTCTACTTCCTATAGAAAAATTGGAGGAACCTAACATTTCTTTAGTCTAACCTTGATATTTTTGGATATATGTTTTTTCTTTCAAATCTTATCCATTTTCTTGATAGCATATCTTGTGATGGCATAGCATCATCCAATGAAAGATTTTAATAGATTATAGAATGCAATAGATATAATATTAAATAATATGATATACAACAGAATGAATTAAAACTAGGATCCTTTTTATCTCGATATCTAAAGTATTTCCTGCATTCATCTTTTATGATGTTTATTAGGTTACTAAATTTTCTGTCTAGCATTGTCTGTAAGAAATCTATAAGAAAGATTATGTGGTATTGGTTTCAAAATATATACCGTATGCTATACTGTGTACTTTGAATTCACAAGACAGAATGTGGTTGCGTAAGTTACCACAAACAATTTTCTCCCTTTATATATTGTTCATGATATTGTTGCTGATCACGGACTGATTTTGGAAAAGTTTGATCAGAGATAAGCCACAGCCTATATTAAATTTTAAGATGTTAAGAACTTTAATTTTTATATTTTTGATTATTTTAGAAAAATTTAATTACGTTTATACGATACCCAAAAAAGTAGCAATAAAGTGTAATTTAGTTAAACGCTTACATTGGTCAATGCTTATTAATCTACCCTATAGAATAATGTTTTCTATGAGTTTGTTTTATATTTCTCCTACTTTAGACGTTGTCAGATTTTATTCATTTGTATTACGATTTCAACTAATGAATAATTCAAATGGATTATAGATTGTCCAAAAGTCAGGAGATACTGAATATAATAGTATTTTATTTATTGATTGCTGTGATTACAATTCAAAGAGTACATTAATTTCTAAATAAGATAGGGTTAGTCACATGGAAAAAAATTATTTTGATTTATTTTCATACACAAACCCCAGAGGACACACTATTTATGGTGAAGTGTGTCTTTATTTGTTTCTAGAAGATCCTGTTTAACGCATATTGAACGCAAAATTATTGGATTATATAGCGCATATAGAAATATTATCACCTTTAAATAATTTTAATTATTAATACAAGTATAAAAATAATAAAATAATCCATGCCCGCTTGTCTAAATGAAAATATAATTCAGTATCATTACTAATAACCTGGTTCTGACAACATCACTTTTGATAATATATTGCATTCACGCACACATTTAAATAAACATTAAAATGTATAAAAAATAATAATATGCATAAGGCAAATCCAAACTTGAATTAATTCTATCTTGACGATAGTCGTGAACCTTGAAACCGTTTGTTTGTGAACCATTTGGATTCTGAAATAAAATTTTATTAATATTAATTTTATTATTTTTAATAGTTTTATTAATATATTACTTATTTTTTAAATGTAGCAGAATCGCAGCTTATTTAGAAAACAAAGAAATTTTTTTATATGAAAATCGTCCAATTTATCCAAAAATGGAATAAGATATCATCATTTTGGATAAGCAAGATGATACTTTTATATATTAGTGGAATGTTTTTAGCAAGAATCAATTTATTTTTGAATAATTCATAGCCACCTCAATGCAGTTCCTTGGTGATAAATTGTTATAAATTGTCTGCATTTCTTCTAAAATTATATATTACGACATTCAAAATTCAACTGTGCTTTAAAATACTATACAGATTTTTTATGCAAGAATGTAATTACTTTTTGTTACATTTGCCAAATCTTGCATTTATATAAGAAACATATTTATGCAATAAGTTCTCATCAAGACAAACAACGAAACTTTAGCATATCATTATTCCAAATAAATATTTTGCAATTAAATTTATCTGCATAGATTGAATAATTACCCTGTTAACTTAATCTATTAAATATTTCATTACTTTCCAAAGATGACGTCTTGGATAAATGATATTAATATGCATTGTTAAAATGCATAACCCTTCCTTATTTATTCCTTCCTTAAATTTCTTAAATATATCTATATCTAAAATGTAATTTCTATACAATGTATTAAGGTAAACAATAGCAAGAATTACAAGACAAATGGGTCATTAGACGTGATCTTGAAGAAAACTTAGAGGGAAAACTCCGCTAGAAAAAATGATTCTATCTCCGCATCTACTTGCAAAATGAAACGGAAAACATTTTCACTTTATTCGTCCCGTCGTGTTGTTATCCTTCCATATCTTATTATCATCTTTCGCAAATTGTTTGCTTTGGAGACTGTAAGAAAAACTCTAAAGAAAAACTCTATTTTCAGTGTTTTAATAATTATGTCTTTGTAAGTTTTACGTTGATGACTGTGACAGTGACGCTGGTCACTATGAAATGAGTTACAAAAACATGTTTTGCTTTATTTGTAAATACTGATATATGTATATTGAATATATTTGGCGTTAATGTTGTAGAAATTCATTATTCACAATTAAATGAAACTACGTGATGTAGTATTATTTCTACTTTCTTTGATTTCTTTACCGCGACCTAGGTTTCGTTGTATTACAACATCTTCAGGTGGGATATTAGCAAAGATTGATCTTTGCTAATATCCCTTGATAATAATGATCTTACTGATATATAGTCAATAAAATATCAAATTTGAACGCAATTATTTTTTAAAAATTGATTGTTCGTTAGACTATAAAGATATGACGATATAAAATAGCAACAATACGCCCTTGAAAAGATTTATCAAAAATATTATCCTAGTGTCCGGACCTAGCTGATTCCAAATTATGGATCTTTCGACACTAAAGGGTTCTTCTCAAGAGGAAGAGGTATGTCTGGAAATAAGCACGGTGAGAAATTTTCTGATTGTGGCAGATACGTCTTTAAATCTACCAATGAGATAATTTACACACTAATTTATATTAAGTGTGCCGATAAGTTTTAGCGATGAGGTTGGGATTTTTTTTGAGTTTTAACAATTTTTGGCATTTTTTAATAAGTTACATATGCAAATCAAAATGGGCTCAAGTAATGATAATTTTTCCCAGACCTTCAAGCGTATTATATCAAAGAAAATACATTTAAATCGACATATTCTATTACTTTAAAAGTTGATGACTATCACAAAATTATTAAAATCAAAGTTTATTTTGGATTGAAGGAAGCGATGTAAATTGTTACTAAACAGGGGATAGGAAATTAGAGGAAAAACAGAAGTTTTAATACCTGAAATTGAACTGAACTCCATAAAAGTAATGCCGAAATATTGGTGTCATATAAAGGAGTATTATTCCGATCTAAGTATCTAATTGAACAGATTTACAATCAGCAAGATCTATTAGCTAAATAACTATGTAATCAACATCACTGAGTTCATTTTCTCTCTGAGTTTATTAGTCATATATTTAAATTATTCAACAAACACTCAAAGTGAATTAAAACTAGGCTAAAGATGGCTTTATACCTTAAAGATCAAATGGAATTACGCCGAGACAAAATATAAAACAGATCCATCATTCAAGGTCCGGAATGAAAACTTTTAGTGTTCTTACAAATCATTACATAAAAAGTACAGAAATATTAACAAAGTAAAATATTAAATATCAAAAGTTTCACTAATATATGCATACTTATATCACCAATTTTATTGAACTAGCTATTATTAATTTTTTATTAGTTTTCTTACTTCCGTTGTAACAAACAAGTTGAATGAAATATATTTAACAATGTATTGTTTTTCATAAACATATAATGAATTAACAATTTATGTTTTACTTAAGAAATAATTCTATGGATAAATAATAATGTTAAAGTGATTTTTAATATCCACATATAAACCTGAAAATTCATCAGTATATTTTAGGCGTCTATACGCATTGAACATATTGTCTCACGTACAGTTCATTACAACGCGACAGACGTGAGGTAAGTTAGTTAAGGCGCTGACGGCAACAGATTGAATTTATTTAAATATTTTTTTAGCAAAATCTAAATTCGTGGCCACGAAAAAAATATATGTTATTTTTGATAATATTTTTAAAATTTTCGTCTTTTCCAAAACACAACTGAAATATGTTTTCCTCTTTGAAAATATTAAGGAACATCCGTGTAAAATATATTTATAATAAAATTATCTCCCACAATTAAATGAAACTGCGTGAGGTAGTATTATTTCTACTTTTTTTTACAAAAAAAAAATTAAAAAATTTTAAAAAAATTTAAAAAAAATGTAGAAATAATACTACCTCATGCAGTTTCATTTAATTGTGAATAATACATTTCTACAAAATTAAAGCCAAATATATTCAAAATTATCTCTGTTATTTATGATTTTATTAATAGAGTTAAAAAGACTTACCCTTCATATATTATTTAAAATCTTGGCTGGTTTTTATTTTCAATAAAGTGTATAGGTTTATAATAAAAAAAAACACATATGCCTCGGTGCTAGCTGAACTTGTGTCGCTTCTTTAGCCAACCGCTCAAAAAGCAAAAAAAAACCAAAAGCGGTATAATTAAATTAATTGTAATCATAGGTTTGGATCTATGGTTTAATATCACAGATGTAAGTACAGTTTAGCACCAATGATATTTTGACTTTTGATATGTAATGAAACAATATGCATTACATATTGAATGCAATATATATTTTAAAATACGTCGTGTATTTCAAAATATACGTATATCGTAACTCGCAATCATTATTTATTAAAAAATTGATTTGAAAATTTTCATACATTTGTTTGGGCGGGAATTTCTTTTAACCTTCTATCACGTAATCCACTTCCAGTAATTTTTGATTATATGTTAATTCGAGTTTGTATTTATAAATTTTTATGTGATTCTTTTTACTTATCCAATTTTTGGACCTTTTAGGCTTGTTTTTTCCTATTCAATTTTTAAGTGTTTATGGTCTCTTTTTTCAAATACCAATTCGTGTTTATTTATAAACTTTTTAGCGACCGCTTTTAATTAGTAAATTTTTGGATATTTGCGTTTGTTTTTTTGTTAGATATACAAAATTCGTGTTTGCTGTTGTTTTCACTGTCACTTTATTCATGAAGTCGCGAAAGTAAAGATATAGATATTTAATTTCATTTAATTTTTCTAGATGGCGCTGCATGTTTTATTTCCCCCCTGTACAACAGCATCGAAACCGAGTATGACAGTATCTACAGATAAACGTGTCATTCTATTAAACATTTAGTGCACCATCATTGAATAAATTTGTGTTATTCTGATATGGTTTGAATTTTTTATAAAAAAACACAACTCGTCGTGGCGGAATGGATTAAATAATTCCAATATTAAAGACAAAATTTTTTTTTTTTAAGAGTTTACTAATTAAATAACTTAATATATTGAAGAAGTGAAATGCATTAAACAGCAGAATAAATAAATAAAATCGAAACTAATAGTAATAGAGTATTATACTCTGAGATGGTCAATTTGATAATCAATATAACGACTAGAGGAAACTTTAAAATTATAAAATATGCATAAAACACATAAAAAGTTAGTAAAGGATACATAACTTATAATTTTGCCTATTTTGCGAATTTTCTTACCGCGCAACAAATTTGGAACATTCGATTTGACGGGAAACCTAATATTAATAGGAATAACATTTAACAATTACGTTCACTATATATTCGTGGACTCTATTAATAACTAATCTCAATTCATTAAATAACCATATATATATATATATATATATATATATATATATATATATATATATATAATATAAATATATATATATATATATATACATATATATATATATATATATATATATATATATATATATAATATAAATATATATATATATATATATACATATATATATATATATATACATATATATATATATATATATATATATATATATATATATATATATACCTTTAATGACTTAAATATAAAACCTAAATTAATAGACACCATGAAATGAAAAAAAAACACTAAAAATATTCTGCCTAAATTATAAATGCAGATTTGATCTACATATTTTTTCATATTAAAATAATTATTCTACTTATTCTCAGAGTTAACTATACAAAAATAGGTGTTTTTGGTAAAAAAATGTAAATTACATGTTTAAGTAACTTTCAAAAACCATTCTAACATCTCAAAGAGCATAAGCCGCAAATGACTCTCGATGCGGCTATCGAGTTATTAAAGTGAAGTGCTTCGTAATATTTTATTATTGCAAAGCACTTCAGATGTAAATTAATCTCTATAAATATATATTATAAATAATTAAATGAAACTACGTGATGTAGTATTATTTCTACTTTCTTTTAGTTCTTTACCACGACGTAGGTTTCGTTGTATTACAACATTTTCAGGTGGGCTATTAGCAAAGATCTTTGGTAATAGCCCACCTGTAATACAACGAAACCTAGGTCGTGATGAAGAACTTAAAGAAAGTAGAAATAATACTACATCACGTAGTTTCATTTAATTATCAATAATGAATTGCTACAAAATTAATGCCAAATATATTCAATATATTATAAAAGAATAAAAAAATAAGATTATATTGTAGAATAATTAAGTATAGCCATTTTGAACTAATAAAAAGATAACTTAGGAAATATTTGAGTAAATAATGTTTTCTATATTGTAACTAGCTTTAAATAGTTAATACGCTCGCATGAATTCTTAATATAAAAAGTGATTTCAATCGCACAAATTAACTTACGTCTAACGCCATTTATCGAAGCTAATCAGATTTGTTATTTATTTTGCATGTTTATTAAAATCAAATAGCCCAATACGATTCTGGCTCGCGCACCGAGGGTTCTGGACCTCGTTTGATGTCAATTATAATTATCATAAATCATCAAATATGTTTCATCATAATTATCATATATATATATAATTTATCGCAAATCATCATTCATCCAATTTATCATATGAATAATTTATCGTAAATCGTCCCTAATATGGACAATCAAGCGCAATATATATTTAATAACACAATAATAATACTTCGTAACATAAACCATAATGTAAAACATAGCTTTTTAACAACCGTTGCGTAAACTTCTAAAAGACAAAGTTTCAACTGTTCTATTCGAAAGTGATTTTATTATAATCCAACATACGTTTATTGTCACGTTATCACTGAGTTTTACGTGTCGTAGAAACATAATCACGACCACAAATGTAAGTTTCTAACAAAATTATGAGACCATATATGCACTTAAATATACGTTCCGTACCACCATCGGAGTGTAAAAACTTAAGGAAACATTAGACGTACAATGTAAAATATGTACAATATAAAGTAGTGAATAGAGTGAAAACAAAAATAGCTTTATGTTTGCTCCACAAAAACACACTCTGTCCTTATTCAAAAAAGTACTGTTCCACAATATTTCTTCACTTATTAAGATACCACGTCTAAAAAAGTAAAAACAGAACCGAAAGTTTGCTACTTACCTAATTCATAGTCTGTCTATTATCTCGTCGTCCGTACATCTTCTATTGGTTTCGCCTCTTTCTTGTTACGAATGTAAACAATCTAGCATCTTCGGTTTTCCCCCCCCTCTCTGTTATGCATTCATTCTCAATCATTTTCAACGCTACGCATGCACGTCACTCATGCAACTTGACCTTGCTGAATTTTGAATTTGTTGAATTGTCGTTTTATAATTCCATTTCGTTCTTGTATGTTCAAAATTTCATAACTGTATTTCTTGTCTTGTGATACTACGTTACGAAACAGCTTTTACTCCTGCCATACGTACTTTGAGATGAACCTTTTTTATTTCAATAAGGATGGCACCTTTTTAGTTGCATAATTATCAAAATAAAAAGTTTCAAAATATTCTCAAATGAAAGGATGATCCAAAAATAGTGGAAAATTGAATTAAACATTTTATTCAATTTAATATTTAATTTTAATTCTAAAGTATTTACTTAAGAATACACTCTGTTACTTAAGAATATGAATAATTAACATTACTATATAAGCCCTTGATGGATAAAGATTAAACTAAATGAATAAATAAATAGATCACCACCGACCTTAGCTTGGTCTAAAGCAAGCCCTGATGAGATTTCACTGTCAGATATACACTTTATATGTACACTCATACCCACAGACACAAGAATAAGAAAACTTAATTTTAAATTGACATTTTTTCCCTTTTAATCCGACTAATTTTTACGAAGTTACATAAGTTTCATATGATCCAAAATTTTTCTAAGCTTTCGGTGATTCTTAAATTTTTCTAGATAGTTAATCAAACTAGAAAAATTGAAGTCTAAAAAATCTACTTCATTTCATCTTCGTGTACAGTAGCAAAAAAATACGTTTCAGCCATATTAATAAAGAAAGTATCCCGGCACATTACTCGGAGTTTGTCACTTATTCTGGTAATCACCAATAGGGATATTAATGCATGTCTAAGTAGCGAAACTTGTTTTTAAATACTCTCTTTCTTCTATATTCACATCCACTTCCAGACATTTTATTGTTGTGGAGTGACTGAAAATTAGCACGTAGGAAGGGCTCTTAATCTATCTTCGGGCCAACTCATTCTTCAAATATTATCACATTCTTTCTTCACTGTTTATACATAATGGAATATGTGTTTATTATTTTAAGAGTTATATTTCGACGCAATAGTATTCTTAGGAGTAATATGAAGATAGTTCAGATATCCAATGTCCAGATGGCAATAATTTTGGGCAACTTCAGTACTAGAGTCCAGTATGGAAGTCGAATAAATGCAAAGCTCAAGAATTTTATTTCAAATATTATGAGACCGAATAACCTTACACCCATTCCTTTTTCACCTTCCATCCGGATAACTTCCATCCGAATAATCCTCTCCTCAATATGTATTTTTTCATAGCCAATTCCCCGCTCCTATCCTTCTAACACCATGATCACAGATTACTTTCATGTCGCTCATAATTTCTGCAACACAGATCTGATATCATATTAGCGCATACAAATTTTCTTCACTGAAGTGGTTACAGTAGACAATAACATTTCAGAATTAAACAGACTTATTTCCGCCTCTATAATAAGCACACTCCTCTAAATTGTATCAATATCCAACGGGAGCGCACCCTTTGGTTTAATATCTCATCTGGATTAATACGTAATATTATGGCCAGAAGAGAGAATACAAAGCTCATCCAATTCCAGAGCGTTTGAAAACCTTGAGTGTATTGAGGCATCAAAATGTGTACGAATGGTAAGAAATAACATATTTCATTACATCTCATTAGTGTATTCCTGCGAACGTTTGGTGCTTCCTTGGTATTCTAAATCTCAAAAGATTTAGATTTCCAGCCAGAAGTTAACCATCGTAATATTTTTTGCAATATCCATAATTTCTGATTCAGTAGCCATTTTTGGTACTTTGAATGAAATCATTCCCTTATTTTTAAAGAGTGAACAAGTTTTGATATCAAGTACTTGCAACAGTGATGTCAAAATAAATCTATAGAGGATTAAATCGAAGTCTTTCGATGGGAAAATCTTTCGTTCATATCGTAACATCAATTATTACCAGTATATTTATTGTCACTTTTTCGTCTGAATGGAGAAAAGCTATATTATTCCATTGAAAAAAGTGTCAATCTCTGCACTACCTTTTTAACAAAATTTTTTAGATATATTATTCCAATACAAACTAGTCCATTTCATAAATACTCAACTTCTTCTCAACCCTCTTATTTTCGTCAGTTTCGTTTTATCCTGGATACACTGCCCTCTTTTGGACGAACTGACTAGATTGAATAAAATATCCTCTCACTCCCTTAGCACCCCTTGGATGATTTTCAACCACATCGTTCTTCTGCGTTGTTCCTCTGGACTTTCTGGTTACTCGACGAGGAAACCGTATCTGAAAGTCTAAATCCGTCTAAGACGATTAGAGGGTAAGCGTCTAGGAGTTGGATGTGTATATATATATATATATATATATATATATATATATATATATATATATATATATGTATATATATATATATATATATGTGTGCGTGTGTGTGTGCGTGTGTGTGCGTGTGTGTGTGTCTGTGATGCATAACATATACCTATGTAGAGCATCCTGCGTTGCAACTTTTTTTATTTCACCACCCATTTTTATTTAATTTTAATGATTATCATTTTACGTAGTCCCTCAAAATGTAACACATTTCAAATTTATGGTTTATAACCTAAAATATGATGATGGATGGACAAAATAAAATTCCCTTCGAAATAAGAGAGTATAAAATCCTAAAAAAATGATGTTTATCTATAACAAACTGTAACAATATGAATTATTTACAAGAAACTATAACCAAAATAAATAATGGGGCAGATGAATGCCAAATTTTCTCGTCTATAAAAATATCTAGGGATGTGTCGTCTGGTCTTTTGACAATGCCTTAGTTTTCACTGTGCGAAGGGTGTATAACACAATAAGCTTGCTCTACCAATCCGGATAAATTCAGCAAAAGTACTACCTGCCTGCTTTTACTGTCAAACAATCCTAATATACGATATGATAGATTAACAGGTGAACTTGCTCTAAATTTGTAATACACTGTTTACACAAAACATGTCGTGTTGCCTTGACCCCTCTTACTCAGCGCCTAGGAGCATTTAGTATACATAGTTATAAGGCTTATTAAAATATTTATCTAGAAATAAAGTGCATTTAAAATAAAAGACGCGTTGCATTACTTAAATATTTATGAATTTTTAAATACTATCTTCCAATTTCTGTATAATTAAAATACTTGACACTTAATATCGAACATTTTGTTAACTCTTTTTTTGGTACCAAAAAATAGTAGAAATCTATATATAACTTACCTCACATTTTAAATTAATACTTTTTCGATTATTTTCGTTGAATAGAAAAATTACATTATTTTAATTCAAACAAATATATAGAAAACATTAAAATCTCGAAAGCATTATACTTTTAATTTCCTTATCTAATTTCATGGTTGAAACCTTTGAAAAGTAAATAAAGAAGGGAATGGAATATTATACCCCAGAGTCGAATAAAATCTCTTACGCTTGGAAATCAGTCCCTACGATTCCATTTTATCGTTAACCTTTTCTCCAAGGAATTGAACTAACCGTGTATTTGACTCGGATAGGCGACGATTATTAAGAGGACCTAACATAATGAAAACAATGCCTTGCTTAACTTGCATTTTCCAACGAGCGAACTAACGACTGTGATGTTTATAAATAGTGGGGAATACTATGGAGGATTACATTTATAGATTAATAGTATAAAAGGATTTAACATTTTCTTATTTAAGTTATACTCCCTTAGTTACTTTTTGTAAAATGCTGGTTGAATATTTTTTTTATGGTAGAATATATGTGACTAATTCAGTTTTGGACACTTTTACTCCGAGTGTAACGTCTTGTAACTACGATTACATATAATATACAAAGGCTCACTTCTATATCCTCAATTTTTACAAGCTAAGATGATTATTATCAACCTATATCTATCCACTACTGGACATAGACCTTTTCCAAAATATGCCACCATACACGGTCTTCACCCTTCCGCATCTAGCTACATCCAGCTAACGATCTAAATATTTTTAGATCGTTAGGCCATCTGGCTTGGGTAGGTTCCATACTGCTTCGATGTTCGATGTCTCCACTGGGGTACTCGTCTACCCGATCGATAACGATGTTACAACAATATGTTGTCTGCTTTAATACTCGGTCGGATTTCTCATTTCAGCTTTTATTCTTCAAAGGCACTCCGAGTATAGAATTTTCCATTGCTTGGTAAGCGACTTTAAATTTAAGGACCAAACCGAGCATGAATATATTCCAACATCGTAAATAATTACTGACAGAACGCACTAATTATAGTATAACCTACTGATGTAAATCATTACGGTGTGTAAACAGCTTCTGAGATGTAATGTCTGCCTATCTGATTTTGTGACTTAGTTACATAATTCTTATGTCCTGGTTCTTTATTTGGATTTGGTCTTTAGTGCTTACGGAATCGGGAATATCAAGATATAATGCAATTTCTAAAACATTACTCAGCCTAGTCGAATTCTTTTATCAGCTTCTTTGTCAATTTTTTTTTCTATTCAGCTGAATCATTTTTTTCAGATGGACTATTAAATAAATTTGCGATAGCTTCAGAAAATATCTGGTGTAAGATGAACTCAATACATATATAGATGCTCGGTTCTTCCAAATACAGATCTAGTAATCAATTTCAATACGTTTGTGAACAACTTCAGGAGTATAATATCTCCTTTCTCATTTCGCAGCGTACGTGTATAGTTCTTTTCTCCTGGTTCTGTATATTGACTGTCATTGAAAATACGTTATACATGTCAATACTTTGATATATTGAGGATCGACTTATCACCGCTGCAGGGAGTCCAGTACATTACATAGTTTTAACTTAAAAAAGAGTCAAAGGCTTTCTAGTAGTTTACAAAAGCTGAACCCAGCATCTAATTACACTCTTCTCTTTGGTATATAACCAATCGTAAAGTGTGAATGTGATGTGTAATGTTGTAGATTCCGGCAACTAAAAATGTTGATTCTTCGAACAAGATGATTAGTGAACAATTTATAGATATGGTTAAAAACTGAAATCCGTCGGTAATTCTTAAGAAGTGTATTGTGAAAAAAATAATTTCACTAATCACTAAAAATTCTGAACTAAATATATTTTTTGAAGAGCATTAAAACCACGCTCTTGCACCTTGACTTGGGCATTGACTGAACGAGAAAAATAAAACTTGAACAGAAAAATGTAACAGTTCCATAAATGTTTAGGGACTGCACCTCCTACCTTTTTCAGAAGCTTTGTAGTAGTAATTCCAAACTATAATTTTTGAAGTTTTTGCATATTTTATAAAATTATTGTTAATAAAAATCGAAAAGCATCAAGTACAATATAATACAAAAATATTTAGAATTACGATTGAATTTCATAATTATTAAATTAATATTTTAGTCCTCAACCAGGGTTAGTTAAATTAAATATTAACAAATTATTTTATTAATATTTAAAAAACTAAAAAAAGAAGTTACAATGAATATAAAATTTAATATAAAATCTTTTTCTTTTGCTTTTTAGTTCAATATCACTCTCCATAAACCTTATTGCCGATATATTTTTTATATAGGCGTTTCTTCGATTTTCTACTATATTTATTTTTGTCTATTATTTTTTTTAATCATTTATCTGATCACGAAAAAATCAAAACCCTTTTAGCATTTTTAGTTTGTTTCTTTAATGACAATGTATTAGAAGCAAGTTTCTGTAAAAAGTATAATCCTTTTCCTTGAAATTGCAATTTTAATTGTTTTACTTTTTAGAAACAGTGAAAATTTTTTATACAGTTTCTTAAGATTTTCTACTCACTTTGATGCACAAAATCACCTGTATGTACTACTAGTATATGATGGACAGTCGCCATATTTTTTTATTTGATTAATTTGGTCCTTTTACTGTACTCATTTAATTATTGAATATAATAGTGTGTTGGTTAGATGTTTTTATTTCCAGTGGTGGGATAGTTACCAAAGGGATTGTTTATGTTGATAACTTTTATGTATGTCATTTAAATAAAAGAATGTTTTGTAGTAATCATATTTTACACAAAACTTAACCTTCACTGCAAAATTTAACTAAACAAAATCAATTTTTTACAAAATCAAAGGCTAGATAAGAAGCAAAAAAATTTAAACTAAAAATACTATTTTTAATTTTTTTTTCGTATGTAATAATTTTTCATGTCTATATTTATTGTAATAAACTCCGTACAGAGAACAGTTCCCGTGGAGCCATATCTTATGTGTAATGTATTCTTTAACAGATGGTATGTTGTTGATAACCAACTTAAGTTAAAGAGGAAATTATCTATGTTCTCGCTTTTGCCCGTAACTTTTAAAAATTATACAATGTTCTAAGGAAAAAACATTTGAATGTTAGTTATAGTGTGATGATTAATTTCCCTAATCAATAAAAATTCTAAACAAAAATGTTTTTTATAAAAACGACTTCAAAAAAGTAGGTACTAAAAATAAAAATAATTAACTCAAAATAGGTACTTATTTATTCTCTATAAGTAACTTAGTTACTTATTTTTGAAGTCGGTGCCATCAGCGCAGATCAACTTAAAGAAATGTAAAAATTTATATTATATATACGCCTTTTATGAATCTATTTCGGAATTAAATGAAACTATGTAGTATTATTTCTATTTTCTTTAAGTTCTTTACCACGACCTAGGTTTCATTGTATTACAATATCTTCAGATGGGCTATTAGCAAATATTTCTTAGAATGCCCATTTTTGTTTGTTTGATTTAAATCTATGCTTATGACTATCTTTTTAATGTTTGACAGCGTTTCTATAAACATTTCGTGAAATTGCACATTTCGGTGCCTTGAATAGATTTTCGCCACTCTGTGTGGGTATTTTGATCGATTCTTGATGTGAGAATGCAAATTAATAAGGACCTCACCGCTTAACGGATACGCCTAATACTTTTATAGATCGTATATGAGTTAAAATTGCATCTAGAAACTTATTTAATTCGACAGCAGAGTTCTTAGACATCGTTGGTATTTTGAGTAATGTATATATGCGATACTGTATGATCACACGTTTATTATCGAAACGGGCTTTCAGCAATTCCCATGTAACTAAATATTTTTCTGGGATGCATCTAACACTTCAATTACACCAGGTTACAAGTTCAATTTTTGGTAGATTTATGCTGTGTAGTCACGTCGTTTTTAAATTATTTATTTCATTTGAACTTGCGTTATGTTGTGTTTATGTGGATAAAATTAGATTCATTTTATTTATTATATCATGGATATGACTGATTTGTGCGTAATACAATTTTATATATTCATCGAAGTCGGTCGAAGTCTCGTTAGTTAGTTCGTCTATATTTGTATGGTTATATTATTTACCTTGATCTAGTATACTTCTTATATTTTTTAAACGTAATTTTATTTCCATACTGTAAACCATGAGGTTTACTTCATTGAGAATATAATTCATATGGTTCACCTCGTTGGGAATACATTCTTTGCTTTTGTAATTTAATTAATATCGAAGTATCTGGCATTTTGATAACTAATTTCTCTATTATACAGCACCATTTAAAAAATTATATGACATACAATTGTTTTCAAGGCATTGTTTTCAAACAATTTGTATTCACTTATCTTTGTTGTTGCGATGTCTTTTGGCATTTGCTGTAGATGAGTTAGCGTCGATGTTGGTGATGTGAACCGTCCGTTGGCTCTGGAGGGATTTCGTCTGTATTGTTTTGCTCCAGTTCCTCGGCTTTTGGCTGCTGATTTTATAATTTTAAGTTAACCATTTTTATAAACTTTGTATTTAACGATCGTTGGATACGTTTAAATGTTTATATTTTTTTAAAATTTTCTTTACAGCTTGCTGCTGTCACACTGTATTACTTTACGTTACTTTATTGTTTCGATGCATTTTCACAATTAATTCGGCGTATTTATTCGATTTGAAGGACTATGTTATGGGCCGTATAGGTGAAATAACAGTGTCTAATTATTATTAGACTGCTAAAATGCTAGTGACTTATTTTATTAAGACGCTCATAAAAAAAAACGAAATGAATTATTTGACACAAATATTGAACGTGTGATCTTTTATAAAATGGTGTCAACTGTTTGACTGCCAAGATCGAAGTGTAAATTGCAAATTTTTTTCAAATTTACAAAAAACGTGGGTGCTTAAAATGAGGTTATCTTATTCGATAGTGGATCGTAGAAGGTCATGAAAACAAAATGAATTATTTGCACAAATTTTGAAAATGTGATATTTACTAAAATGGTGTCAATCGTTTGACTGCCAAGATCAAAGTGTAGTTTGCAAATTTTGTCAAATTTATAAAAAACATGGGTGATTAAAATGAAGTTATCTTATTCGATCGTCGATCGTAGAAGGTCATGTAATTAAGTTATTAGAAATGATGTGTACTCGTAAATGAATACATGTGACGTAATATGTACAGAACTCTAGTAGTCCTAGTTCGACTCATATTATTAAGTATGAGTTGAACTACTTATTGTATTATAACGTTCACCTTTTGGTCTTGCTTAAATATCAATATATCATGTAATGCAAATAACAAAACTAAATTTGAAAATCAGACGGCAAGAGTACTATGATGGAAACGATGAAATGATAACTAATTATTATAAAAATATTTTAGAATGAACAAATTTTACAGAGTCAAATACATTGTATTATCGTAAGCCGAAAATTTCAGTGCAATAACACTGCTCATATTTTTATTTTAAATAATAAGAGACCACAAACCTTCCTACTTTATAAAGTCCCATTGGTAATCGGTGACATGTGAAGCTTTCAATTACTTTTTATGAAAAGAGGACTAAGTTAAACTTCAAAATAAATTCCAATAGGACAAATTTTGTTGATTTATGAAAATTAACTAGAATTTTTCCACACAACTTCGTACGTTAGCAACACTCGCGCATATCCTATTTCAAATGCTCGAGTAGTAATTCCTTCTACCAGTATTTCTTTATTAGGGATGTTATCATTCCTTATCCCATTTTATAAGTAAACGAATTAAAATCATCAAACACACGCTGAAGTTTTGCAAAACGGACAGTGGAATAATAAAAACATCGGCATTGAAATGTTTACTCAGACACCAACTGCGGACGGAAATAGAGAGAGCGCAGCTAATTCCTTATCGTTTTCTTGCAACAACGAATTTGAAATGTTTTTGTTATATTTTTTCCTTGTGAAATTAAAGAAGCTTACGAAGCTTTTAGAATAAATTGCAAAACTTTATTATGTGCTTTCTAGTAGTAGATTTCTTTAATTTTTTTCCCTTTACTTGTCGCTAGTAATACGATTTATTTGATACTGCAATTTTGTAGTTAAAACTAATTAGTTTATATTTTACCAAAATAAAAATAATAAATCGAGTTTATATAATTTTTTATTACATTCTTGATACAGCCCTTTTTTAAAACGGAAAACTTATGTATTGTCTCGTATACAGATTACTTAATTTAATAACCAAAATAAATTGTATTGTTATGAATCGAATTTCGACTTAATATAAATAATATCTATTGTTAATATAAAAAATGATAAATTATTATTATCCACTGCTTGGATATCCTGCAATATTAGCATATAAATATTAAGTTAAATAACTAAAATTTCATATTTGGTCACTACCTAGATCAGGTAGTAATTTATGAACTAGTTGGCAAGAAATATTCCTTTCAATGAAGAGCCTATTAATTGAGACTTAATATTATTCGAATAGGCCACGTAAAGCCAAATATCCTCAAGCAAAGTTTCTTTGGAGACTATTATGAGCTCTACCCTCAAAACTATTATTTAAATTGAAGAGATTTACGGAATTTATAACAACAATTATTACTAACATGAAATTGATTATTAATGTTATGCTTGTTTTGAATGATGGAAGGCTTCTTCAGAAAATAAACAGAGTAAAAGTATGAGTGATCCCCATACAGATCAAGTAATTGTACAACTGGTGAATATTCCCAATATTTTATTGGCACATTAAAGATTAGACCCGAATTCTCTTAGAATAATAACTATTTTGTAATGAAGTTTAAAAATTATTCCAAGAATTTATTTTGCAAATTAAAACTGATTATCAAAGGACACATTCGAAACTTGGCACTTACTCACACGTTCTGAGCACGCAATAAACAGTCGCTTCAAGAAATCTAAAAATTCCCTCTTTACACCCCGTTACCTTATATTCAATCTACCGGTCTCAGGTAATTGATATTGAACGAAGATATTGGTTTTCTGTTTTGCCTAGTGATTCAATTTACTACGGACAATGTTGCTAATCTTCATTTCATAACGTTCTAATATAAAACGCGAAGACGAATGGGAATCAATGATTAATAAAATTAATTACATCGAATCACCAAACCGCAGCCTATTAATGACCGTGTAAATTAAAAGTAACACACTTAATTCCAGTGCGTATAACATTAATCTAGTAAGCGTATTGTTTAAGAATTCAAACTAAACTGAAGTAGCAAATAAAACTAAACTATCGCCAATAAATGTGAAGAAGCTACGTCCCGCTGTATCATAGTAATATCGCTTTTTGAGGTTACGATGTTCCAATCAATTTTTTTAGTTTGCTATTTCTTCTCGTGTAGTTTTCTAATCAACAAAAATAAAAATCGTGTAATGCTAACAACTAAGTTTTGAACACCAACGGAAAAGAATTGAAGAGATTTCCTGGAAAGAGTTATATCGAAAAAAAAGTTGCATTTTTTGCTGGATAAATTGAAATATATTATTTCCGTTTTGTAGAAAATAACTAATTTAAGAATTCAATTACGAATATATTAACAATTTTTAGTAATATCAAAAATTGTTTGAACTTATAATTATAATAATATTTAATGTATACAATAATAGCATTTCCTTTATTCTGGAACGTCGTACTGTGATATAATTACATATACATATTAATATTTTCATTCAGATTTTCCCTTTGAACACTTATAAATTACATTACTTATTACTAAGCTGGTTCTTCTTGATGACATAATAAACATAAATAAAGAAGGTAATGTTTGTACTGGTAACCTTTTGTGCTGAAACTAGTGACCGAAAGTTTAATATCAAGTAGCTAAACTAGTCACCACATGTTGTCTACTAAAGTGATATAAAATTTGTCTTCTTTAATTTAATATACTCTTACTATAAGAGCTTGTATTAAATTAGTAATATATTTATTTTGCAATTTATATACAATTTCAATTTATTACAAATGTGATTTATATATTGCCGACCTAATATTTTTACCTGCATAGAGATTGTGCTCTAGACACACAACTCAAAATGGTGTAACGTCCGCGTTCACATTGGCATAAAAACTATCATAAATTTTAGCAAGATTCACACCACTTTCGGTAATACCACTTGTATTAATGCGTTTTTCACCTAGGAATATTTTAAAATTTATCAACTAAAGGCAGTATTACACACATAAAATTTTGTGTGAAAACCGTAGCTAAATAATTTATTGCAAATGTTTACATCGATTAACATGAAATAAGTGATAAATAGGGAGGCCTATTCACGTTTCTTTCTGGTTATATTTCGTAAAAAAAATTTTGGAAAAGATTTTTGTAAACTAAACAAATTTAACTAAAGGTTTGAATCTTATAAATTATATATTTTATTTTAAAATGGAAAATATTACAGACATTTTCAAAAATAAAGGAAATAACTAAACATAAAAATATTCTTAATTATTTAAATATTACATGAATGTATTATATAATTTTAATTGCGATTTTTTTTTATTGCCACCCAATTCAAACAAAATGTTTAAATTCTGAATGAACATATTTATATCGAGTTATAGAGACCCATCATGTATAAGGGATCGAAAGCGCATAGATTTAAAACCACATTTTGTAATTATATTCATGAAAGTTATTGGTTACGTACAGTCACGATATGTGTATTCAGTTGCATGGAATTGTTATTGGCATAGTTTGTGGTTATAATAGGCTATTGCGGTTTGGTGAATCGATGTAATTAATTTTATTAATCATTGATTTTTCCCATTTGTCTTCGCGTTTTATATTAGAACGTATGAATTGAAGATTAGCAATATTTTCCAACATTTTCAGATTAGTTTAACATTTCTTGAAGCGACTGATTATAGCGTGCTCAGAATGAGCGAGTAAGCAAGTTTTGAATTTGTCCTTTGATAATAAGTTTTAATGTGCGAAATAAATCCTTCATTGTAAAATAGTTATTGTTCTAAGGAAATCTGGGTCTAATATAAATATTGGGAATATTTACCAGTAGTACAATTACTTGAGCTGTACGGGGATCACTCATACTTTTACTCTGTTTATTTTCTGAAGTCCATCCATCATTTAAAACAATCACATCATTAATAATTAATTTCATGTTAGTAATAATTATCGTTATAAATTCCGTACATCACTTCAATTTATATAATAGTTTTGAGTATGATTATGAGGCTAGCTCTACCAACTAGCCATATAATGGTCTCCAAAGAAACTTTGCTTGAGGATATTTGGCTTTACGTGGCCTATTCGAATAATATTAAGTCTCAATTAATAGGCTCTCATTGAAAGGAATATTTCTTGCCAACTAGTTGATAAATTACTACCTGATCTAGGTAGTGACCATATACGAAATTTTAGTCATTTAACTTAATATTTGATATGCTAATATTGCAGGATATCCAAGCAGTGGATAATAATAATTTATCATTTTTTATGTTAACAATAGATATTATTTATATTAAGTCGAAATTAGATTCATAACAATATAATTTGCATAACGTGTAATTTATTTTGGTTATTAAATTAAGTAATCTGTATACGAGACATATTTGAAAGTAACCGATGATAAATAAGTTTTCCGTTTTAAAAAAGGGCTGTATCAAAAATGTAATAAAAAGTTATATAAACTCGATTTATTATTTTTAATTTGGTAAAATATAAACTAATTGTTTTAACTATAAAATTGAAGTATCAAATAAATCGTATTATTAGCGACAAGTAAAGGGAAAACAGTTAAACAAATCTACTACCAGAAAGGAAATAATCAAGTTCTGCAATTTATTCTAAAAGCTTTGTAAGCTGTTTTAATTTCACAAGGAAAAAATATAACAAAAACATTCCAAATTCGTTGTTGCAAGAAAACGATAAGGAATTAGCTGCGCTCTCTTTATTTCCGTCCGCAGTTGGTGTCTGAGTAAACATTTCACTGCCGTACTTTTTATTATTCCACTGTCCGTTTTGCGAAACTTCAGCGTGTGTTTGATGATTTTAATTCGTTTACGTAAATTTGGGATAAGGAATGATAACATCCCTAATAAAGAAATACTCGTAGAAGGGATTACTACTGGAGCATTTGAAATAGAATGTGCGCGAGTGTTGCTAACGTACGAAGTTGTGTGGAAAAATTCTAGTGAATTTTCATAAATCGAAAAAATTTGTCCTATTGGAATTCATTTTCAAGTTTAACTTAGTCCTCTTTTCATAAAAAGTAAATGAAATCTTCACATGTCACCGATTACTAATAGGACTTTATAAAGTAGGAAGGTTTGTGGTCTTTTACTATTTAAAAGAAAAATATGAGCAGTGTTATTGCACTGAAATTTTCGGCTCACGATAATACAATCTATTTGACTCTTTAAAATTTGTTCATTCTAAAATATTTTTATAATAATTAGTTATCATTTCATCGTTTCCAACATAGTACTCTCGCCGTCTGATTTTCCAATTTAGTTTTGTTATTTGCATCACATGATATCATGATATTTAAGTAAGACCAAAAGGTTAACGTTATAATACAATAAGTAGTTCGACTCATACTTAATAATATGAGTCGAACTAGTACTACTAGAATTCCGTACATATTACGTCACATGTATTTATTTACGAGTACTCATCATTTCTAATAACTTAATTACATGACCTACGATCCACGTTCGAATAAGATAATTTTATTTTAATCACCCATGTTTTTTATAAATTTGACAAAATTTGCAAACTACACTTTGATCTTGGCAGTGAAACAATTGACACCATTTTAGTAAATATCACATTTTCAAAATTTGTGCAAATAATTCATTTTGTTTTCATGACCTTTTACGATCCACTAGCTAATAAGATAACCTCATTTTAAGCACCCACGTTTTTTCTAAATTTGACAAAATTTGGAAACTAAGCTTTGATCTTGGCAGTCAAACAGTTGACACCATTTTAGTGAACTTCACATATTCAAAACTTGTGATATATAATTAATTTCATTGTTTTGTGATCGTCTTAAGAAAAGAAGTCGCTAGTGTTGCACCAGTCTAATAATAATTAAATATTGTTATTTCACCTATACGTTCCATTACATGGTCCTTCGAATCGAATAATTACACCGGTTTAATTGAAAATACATCGAAATATTTAAGTATCGCAAAGTAAAATAGTGTGACAGCAGCAAGCTGTAAAGAAAATTAACTAAAAACAATATAAAACTTTAAAGATTTAGGACGGCGTATCCAACGATCGTTAAATACAAAATGCATAAAAATGGTTAACGTAAAATTGTAAAATCAGCAGCCAAAAGCCGAGAAGCGAGAGCAATACAATACAGACGAAATCCCTCCAGCGCCAACGGACGGTTCACATCACCAACATGGACGCTGACTCATTTACAACAAATGCCAAAAGGGTCAACATCCAACAACAAAGATAAGTGAAAACAGATTGTTTGAAAACAATGCCTTGAAAACAATTGTATGTCATAAAACTCTTTAAATGATGCTGCAAAATAAAGAAATTAGTTATCAAAATGCCAGATATTTCGATATTAATTAAATTACAAAAGCAAAGAATGAAGTAAACTACAATAACAATACGGAAATAAAATTATGTTTTAAAAATATAAGAAGTATACTAGATCAAGTTAAAGAAATCCAAACAAATAGAGACGAACTAACTAACGAGACTTCGATCGACTTTATAAAGTTGTATTACGCACAAATCAGTCATACCCATGATATGTTAAATAAAATGATTCGAATTCTATCCACATAAACACAGCATATCGCAAGTTCAAATGAAATAAATAATTTAAATACGAAGCGACCACACCGCATAAAACTACCAAAGATTGAACTTATTAGGCGTACCGGTTAAGCAGTCAGGCTCCTTGTTAATTTGCATTCTCACAGCTCGATCAAAACACCCACACAGAATGGCGAAAATCTATTCAAGGCACCGAAATGCGCAAATTGTGCAATTTCACAAAATGTTTATAGAAATGCTGTCATTAAAACATTGAAAAGACAGCCATAAGCATAGATTTAAACCAAACAAACAAAGCTGGGCATTCACATTAAATACAGTGACTAATTTTTGTGTGCATTGACAATCACACAAAAATTAGTCACTGTATTTTTTGTAAAAAAATAATAAAGTTTACGGATATAAAAAATTACAAAAGATGTAAATTAACGGATTAAGAGAAGATTAACGGATCAAAGCAGCTAAAGCATGTTTAAAATGTTTAAATAGTGGATACCGTAGTAATAAATGCAAATGGTCAGGATAAAAGAAATGCAGGAAAAAACACAATACATTAATACACTACAATAAAGCAAATAACTACGATAATCAACAAAAATAAAAAAAATCGGAAATAGACGAATCTCCGGGAAGCTCAAACATAAAGGAACATAGTGCCATAGTGGCTATGCAGGTTTTATTATCGACGGTGTTAATTAAAATAAAAGGTAGTAATTTTGACTTTATTCAAGCTCGAGTGTTACCAGACAATGGATCGCAATCGCATTTCATAGCGAAAAGACTGACGGACTAATTAAAATTATCATTCAAAAACACAGCTCTCCCGATAGAAGGTTTAAATTAACTAAAAACTCGTATGAAACATACAGTCAAAACAGAAATCTAATCAGAATTCAACAATTACAATGAAATAGTAGAACTTTTAGTCCTTCCGCGAAGTTGTAATCATTTACCAAATGAATATATAAACGAAGTAGATAAACGCGTTCCCAAAATACCCCACAATATGAAACTCGCCGATCCAAAATTTTATTAACAGGGCGTAATTGATGCGTTACTCGAGGTCGAAATGTTTTACGAGCCCTTATGCGCTGGAAATATACAATTATCAGGACATAAGGCGAAAGCAAAATTTTGCTGGATAATTTCTGGAAATGTAGGCAAAGATAAAAAATATCAACCAAATAATAACGGCATGCTACCGTTTAACTCACTACACAAAAGCATATCAAAATTTTGGGGAATAGAGGAAATAGGAAAAAGGATATTTTCCTCGGATAAAAATAGAAGAACATTTTAAACTCAGCACTCAACGAAACAATAGGTCAGGGCAATACATTTTTTATCTACCATTAAATGAAAAAATTGCAAATTTAGGGGAATCATATAAAAACGTAAATACATAAGAGAAAACACTTTATCAAGTTTTTATGGTTTTTATGTATGGAGTTTTAAGTTTTTATGTATGGATTTTGAAGTTTTTATGTATGGAATTGAAAAGCCCAGTGTTGAAAACACAATATATTGAAGATTTGCGTGAAGCTATCACACTAAGTAACATGAAACGAAAAAGAACAGCTTTGTTTCCTACCACATCATCCCGCAATTATATTATTTATAACGCCTCATCGAAAATTGGATACGAATTTCTTTGAACGATTATATAAAAGTCGGAGCCGTTGTTTAAAATATAAGCTTTGACATCATTTTCATATTTCAGACATATTCAATTGTTTCATTAGCCGTCATTATTCTCGACGAACGGGATATATATTATCAATTAATTTTAAGGCAAGAAAATGAAAACGATAACTTACAAATATTCAAAAACCCCGGTAGTTTCATTCGGCTGGGCATCGACACGACATTCGTCTACACGCATAATCAATCAATTAGCTGAGGATGAACTTTCAAGATTTGCAAAGGTCAGTGAAATTCTGAAACGTGACTGCTAAATAAACAATATAGTGCCAAAGAACTGATTCTTTCAGAGGTGCAAAAAAATTATACAAAGAACTCATTGGGCTGACGAATGCGGGGGGGATTTACTCTTAGAAAATGGACATCGAACAACTGACAACAAAAAAATTGTGAAACTGTAGTTGAAGCAACTGCTAACGTCAATTTATTTACGGAGGATATACCTCAAACAAAAGCGTTAGATATTCAACGGAATTGAATAAACGACGAAATCACAAAGAGAAAGATAAGATAAATCTAAAATTCAATAAGGGTCACCTCTTTTCAAACATTGCACGGTTTTTATGATCCAATCGGTCTGATAAGCCTGGTAATAGTTTATGCCAAAATGCTTACGTAAAAATTGTGTTAATGCAACGCTGTATAGGATGTTTTATTACCTGAAGACATACAGACCTCTTGGATGGTAATTCAGTAACAATTATCGATCTTAAATAAAAGTTTTCAAAAAAAGTTATAATAGCTAATGCTCAGCGCGTTGAAATTCTTGGATTCTTGGACGCTAGTAAAACGGCATACGAAACACGCATTTATGTGGGATCTATAGACAGCACCGAAGAAATATTTACAAATCTATTATATTCAAAAAATTGAATTGCCCCACTAAAAACCATATCATTAGCTAAGTTGAGTATCACTCTAACAACTCGTGAAAACTGTCTGGCCTACTCTTCGTCAAACAATTGACGAAGTCTCTTTGTTGTCTGATTCATCCATTGCTTTTCAATTATTGAATTATATTATTTTAACAAAACGTTTGTTGCTATATTTACTCAAAACGTTTGTTATCAACCGACTTTCACAAATTAGAGACTCAACAAAAGCTATACATTGGTTACATGTGCAATCTCAGGAATATATGGCAGACGTTCTTTCACGTGGATAAATACCATTTCAAAATAATAATCTATAGAAAACAGGTCGGCTACGACACGGCTATGACAAGATCAGGGTGAATAGCCAAGCAGTATCGTATAAGTACTACCATTAACAGAGTTGAATCCAATAATTATGACTACCATTGCAGACTCAGATTAATTTCTAATTAAATACTCATATATAGGTAAACACAAACGTGTTCTAGTTTAAATATTGCGATTTAAAACAATACCGTGAAACACCGGCCTAAATCTGTTGAATATCTCACAACGAAAGAGTTTGACTCGGTGCTAAATTTGATAGTAAAAATGATCCAACAAGAATGTTATAAGAACGAAATTAAACAATTGTCCATTACAGAACTGTTTAGCTGTAACGATTAAATTTGGCCATTAAATTGATTTTTAGACAAAGACAAACTTATTAGTGTAGGCGGCAGATTAATAATATAACATTTCCATACTCTCGTAAATTCTCAATTATTTTACATATAACAAATCACGTTATTTACTTACTTATATATGAACACCTTATTCATTTACATAACCGAGTACAAGCAACTTTGAACGCGGTGAAATTAAAATATTGGCACATTAGCTGTAAAAATGCAACTAAACCAATTATCAGGAAGTGTATAACTTCCTTTAAAGCAACACCGACTGACTGCCCATATTTTATGAGCAATCTTCCGAGGAATCGACTATTGTCGGCCATTTCATATTAAATAAAATCAATATGGAAACTGTGGTAAAACAAAAGTTTATGCCTGCATATTTATTTGTTTTGCGATTAAGGCGGTACACATTGAATTAATATCCGACTTAAGCACTAACGCATTTATTGCTAGTTTGCGCAAACTGTTTTGCTAGACGAGGAGAAGCCTTGAATTTATATTCTGATAACGCAACTGATTTCGTTGATGGAAAAAATTACATGGACACCTTAAAAAACTTAATACAATCAGACATTCGTAATGATAGCATAATATAACTTTTATATAATAAAATGAAAAATTTATACCTCCAAGATCATACCTCCAAGATCACCGCATTCCGGTTGACTGTCGGAAACTGCCTTTAAATCATTCCAGGCTCATTTTTTACAAACAGTAGGCGATAAACTGTTCACTTACGAAGAGTTAGAAACATACGTGGTTGAAATCGAGGCAGTCCTTAATTTGAGATCCATACCTCCTTTATCCAAAGACCCCAATCAACTTCAAGCCCTTACTCCCACACACTTCTTCGTAGGAGATACGTACACAAACATTTCCGATTCAAGTTTGACAGTTCACGCAACTTTAGGCTGGCAACATATTCAGTACATTAAATAACACTTTTGGAAAAGATGGTACAAGGAGTATTTGAATCAACTGGTGGTCCGGAATAAGTGTCAGGGTCAAACACATAATCAAATAAGAACTGGTATGCTAGTTCTACTGAAAAAAGACAACGTACCACCTGTACACTGGCCACTTAGATGCAGCAAGACGTTCATTCAGAAGACGATGGTGAAGTTCATGTTGTCACCATTAAGACACATTCAGGAACTTATAAACGATCTACATCCCAAATCGCTCCTTCACCGATAACTTACGATTGATAAGAGCAATTAATCATTTTGAGAATATCTGTAATTTAAGTAACAAAATTCAACTTCATATTTTTTAATTCATTTATCGTTCGTGGCTCGTTCAAAGCTGATTGTATGTTAAGAATTGTATTTTCTAAAATACTTCGAATTTACAACACGTACCTGCCACATATTGTAAAACTCTCTCGGTAAACTGTATTTGTAAGTAGAAGGAAAACCCTACTAAGGATAATATCTGTATAGACCAAAAGGCCACCATAAACATGTATTGTCTTAGATTTTGTGTTGTCTTCGGTAGTTTTGCTATTCATTAGGTACAATGAAAGGGATTACAAAGGACTGAACATTCCGAAGGCGGATCAAGTAGCCCCTCCACCACAATAGTTTAAGAGATTTTAGCCAATAAGATAATTTCATTTTAAGCACCATGTCTTTTGCAAATCTAACAAAATTTTCAAACTACACTTGAATCTTGGCAGTCAAACAGTTGACACTATTTTGATAAACATAACACATTGAAAGTTAATCGTTAGTGTTATAGCAGTCTAATAATCATTAATATTGCTATTAAACCAATACGCCTTTTAACAAATAATATAACATAATAAATGTAAAATTTTAATTATTTTAAACAAGCTTGTATTTCAAAAAGAACTTTATAGAATTAGAATATTACATAAAAGTATATTTTCTAAGTCTATGTTTTTAAAGTGTTTTACCAAGAGTTTGTGTTTTAACAAATTCAGAAATTCTATATGCAAATAAAATTAATCGATATTTAAATAACTGATTTATCATTCATAAACTCTCTCCCAATTTACAAAGTATATCTTCATAAAATGGAGGCTTACTTTGCACTCAGACCGAAGAGTAAAACTTCATTTATAAGTAAATCAATAGATAACCATGAAAAACAACATTAGACAACAAAAATCTTCTATACAAGGAAAGACGTAAATAAAAAGAATTTTCAAAATTTCGTTGACTATAAAAATTTTAAGTAAATTTTTGTTTACAACATGAAACTTTTAACGAAAAAAAACATGCGTGTCAGATCCGACACGCCACTGGTGTTTACTCTGTAATTATGATTATCTCGGAATGTATAAAATAGGTAACACTGTATAATAATATAAATATCAATATATCTCATACCGTTAAGGCACAGTTCATAATAAAAGCATTCACTTGATTCGTTGACTTACGTAGCAAAACCGGTCGCCATGAAATATTTTTAGCGGGATAATACAACCTGTGTCCGTCCTGAAGGTCCTTTCTAAATATTGGTAAAAGAATTTTTGAAATGCTAATAGCCCTCCTTAAGATGTCGTAATACAACGAAACCTAGGTCGTGGTAAATAACTTAAAGAAAGTAGAAATAATACTACATCACGTAGTTTCATTTAATTATGCAAAAGTAAAGATTCTTTTCTAATAGCCCCAATTGTTCTTTGCTAGTAGCCCACCTGACGATGTTGTAATACAACGAAACCTAGGTCGTGGTAAAGAACTTAAAAAAAGTAAAAATAATATTACATCACGTAGTTTCATTTAATTGTGAATAATGAATTTATCAAATATATTCAATGCTGCGAATGTTGGAAAATTTAATATTTATACTTCTGTTCACTGTTGTTACCGATCTCCGCAAAACTTGGTTTATGTCAAATTATTTAATTAAAAAAAAAAACTTAAGGGTAATAAAAGAAACGACACTTTACAAAATAGGTTTACATTACATAGTATTATTTAGAAATATGCAATGGTTAATTTTTATTAAGGTTCGGTCTTTCCTTCCCACCTCAAGTTAAACACGCTTTAACAAAAACCAATGTTTTTTATTATATGTTATTTGAATATGTCTTTTCATTTAGATGTATCCATCTAAATAAGCAGGACACAGAAGTCTCTCCTCTGCTAACAGTTTATTTTAATCGAAAGTCTGCTCCGTTTAATGTTTTGATAACTTCGCTACAGAGCTATCATAACTCTACAGGGAACTAAGCAAGGCAAATAAGTTTCGAGACGGAATTCAAAATGAAACACTGAAGAGAAAACGAGAAGCAGTACGTGAGATTGAATGTATCATCTCATCTTCCTCTACAGAAGTGTTATTTAAGCTGTAAGCTTACGTGATCATTTAAACAATTTTTTTAGTATAAGAAAATTATATCAAATCGTAGTATCACGTTAGTCGATTAGCTTTATATAGATACTTTCCAACACACCCGTAAATAACAAATAATAAGAAAAGTTTAAAAAAATATATAAGAAGATCTTGACACAATTATAAATCAAATGACCTGTCCGTTATGACTTTTTTTTATTAATCATGATCATATAACAAATAAAAATGAAATGTTTACATAAAAACAGTCGGAAACATCTCCGACTTTTTATGTCCCTCCACGTTCACTAATACGAGATTAATTAACCCCGTGAATAGAATTTTTCGTAACGTGAATTTGTTTAATTTTTTCGTTGACGTTTTTTAGTTCCTAAGTACTCTTATTTAAAAATATTTTATTTAATAAAAAAACATTCGTTAAATAATATTATTCGACCGTCAATTATGAACTATTTAATTTATTGTATTTAATTGCTCTACTTTCGTTATCCAAATTATTCGATTATTTAATGGAATTTCATTTGAGCTGATCGTTACAAAATAAAACTCTCTTGTACTAAGTTTATTTCAATTTAAAATAATTTCGCTATATTTTTTTTTTTTAATTTCATTTTCATTTAATACTATGATTGAATTAAATTTTTTATATTAAAATAAATTTTATTACAATGATTTAATTAAATTTTTAATGCCGGTGGGCTGAATTTAAATTTACATCATTATATTTGAATTATTATTTTGGTTTAATTTTGTTTAATTTTATTTTAACTACTATGTCACCTGCAGTTATATTTCATCCACTAATTATTGGCTCTATAATAAACAATGCCAGGTTCTGACAACCTGATTATATTAAAAAGCAATTATAATAATACGTTTGTGTGCCAAATACATTAAAACTAAATAAATT
The DNA here is from genome assembly GCA_039881145.1 of Druceiella hillmani. Classification (NCBI taxonomy): domain Eukaryota; kingdom Metazoa; phylum Arthropoda; class Insecta; order Lepidoptera; family Hepialidae; genus Druceiella; species Druceiella hillmani. Next base: position 103,059,827 of record JAYKKI010000001.1, on the reverse strand, counting down.
ATGTGTATAAAAATACATCGCCACGTTTCTTTGGGTGTATTTATATATATTTAATACACACTTTTATCGTCCATATGGAATTCCTATATTTTTATACTATTTTGACATGAATACATTTTTTTCATCAATCGCTTGGATATTTCAATAGAGTTGTAAGCAACTCTTTCGGAACACAGTTAGCATTTTTCTACAATTCTAAAACTATGAAGAACTTGTCAAAAACCATAAGATAATCATAAGCGACTCTATTCGAACAGAGTTGCTTATAACTCTCTTATGGTTTTTGACAAGTTCCTCATAATTTTAGGCTTGTAGAAGAAATGCTGGGCAATATTTTTATACGGTTGAAAATAATGTTAATACTTGTAAATAGTTGAATACTACGTATACATTACTATTAATTTTTCATACAGACATAAATACGTAATGCGACTTCCACTCATACGAAAACCAAAATAATCTGTTACATTTTAGTTTGCAAATGTTTGTAAATCATAATATTGTCTATAGATGGCTAATTGAGTATTAATATACAATAAAGTAAAAAAAGTTGATATTTTAATATAATAATATAAAAGTTTGACAAATCATATTGGTATTTTTAACAGCATGAATAACGTAATATTTGAGAAAATTATGGTGGAAAATTTTAAGCGAATAACAGATACAAATTATAAAGACATTCCTTATGTAGACTTTTAACTTATTAGATTTTAAAAAATACGTCCCCTTAATTAATCAAATTATTTAACAAGAATACAATGTGTATTAGACATATTATCTATTAAATTAACACATTTTATGGATTATATTGAAAAAAAGTTATATTGTCATTTAATATTATTGTGCATACATCGCGCTGAATATTACTTAAAAGCACGACAATCTCTATTCTATTATGTTTTAATTATATTATGTTTTTTTTCGTAAAAAATTAGGAATAAAATTTTTTGGGGAAAATACTTGGAGGATCTATAAGTAATTTATAACAGGGAACGCTGTATTTGCAATTTTTACTATCCATAACTTTATCACCTGTCACGTAAAAATTACTAAGGGAATGGAAACAAAGATTTCATATTATGATAGCAGAGATACTGGAAGTGTTTTAAGGAACATTTCATCCGTTATGTTATATTTACTATTCAGCATTGGCGAAGTGCTCTCGCTAATTTAATATAAACAATCCTTTGTGAAGACGCAACGTATCATTATTAAGTATTTAGTTATTGTGAACAGAAGTTCCTTAATAAATTGTTTCTGACATTAGAAGACGGATAAAATTTCAGGTAAAGGCAGTCTTTAATCAAAATACTTTCAACGTATACGATGATGTAAAGATTGTAGAATCGAACCATTTAATTCAAATGATGCATATCTTTAACTTTATCAAGCTGGACAAATTCAAAAAACTTATCAAGGTTTACGATACCTTTAAACATTTATTAAAACTAATGACAATTTTACCAAAAATAATTTCCTTATTAAATCTTCATAAAAATAAAGAATATAATATTAAGGAGAAAAATTAATAAGATGTTGGCGGATAATCGCACTCAGTCTAAAGAAAGTCAGCGGGAAACGGTTTTTACGGCGAATTTTTTCCTTCACGTTTTCCTCCAACGTTTTATCTAATCGCATATTCTGAACATAAAGAAAACGAATGTTAAGTGTTTTTATCAAAATGTAAAATGGCTTTATTACCTTGCTATTTGATGGAGCGCCGTTTGCTTTAGATTCCGTCACCGAAAAAATAGTGTAATTAATGAACCAGGATTACATTGGCGCCTATACGAAATTTATGAGTGGATATTACTTATCGATGCATATTACCGCAAAGAATATTATTTATTGTCTTCAATTTACTTATTATGTCCTTATATGATCTCCTCAAGACTAAGTGACCAGTTAAATTAAGTTTAAAAATGCACGCAACATTAATATGTTTACGACAATATATTAAAATGGGAAATAAAATAAATATATTAATATAATTTCGTATTTTAATATATGATCGTTAATAATCATTAACATGAATAACAGACATACCTTAAAAATCTACTACAAATATAATTATTGAAATCATAGATTTTTTGTGTATATTATTGTAGTGAACAAATGAACACAAAGAAGGTTACATATTTACTAAACAGCACGCAAGCTCTTGTAGTTCATTGAACTACCATGTATCGTCATAATCATTAATTGCTTTTACTCTTGTAAATGACGTTGTTGCAGCTGAACTTCCCGAATAAGGTGAATAACCCTTTTCTTAAAAACAACGACTTCTGGCCTTTCGTCTAATTTACATTTACTGCATCTATTCTACAGAGTGTCCAGTAGCAGATTTCAAATTTTGAACAAGCATAGTTTCTGAACGCAACACATAAGAGGGGCGCGGGGGTTAGAAGCGCAAGCGGTGCGGATGTTTTAGTAGCCATGGAAAAGTGGAGTGGAAAGCACCACGCTTTTGCCGTCGAGGCGTACATTTCGGGTGGATTTTTGCTGTCTATAGCACGCGTCGATTTAATAATCGTTATATTATTCGTCGATTACGTGATGGACCATCGATCAACCTCATTCAGTCATGGGCAGCAAAGTTCAGAGGTACAGGATTCAACATTAAATAGGCCCAGGCCAGGACCTACACCATTGGTAGCCACGGAGAAAATGTCGAGCGTGTTATGGTTTCTGTCGTTGAAAATCCCCGTTTATCACTGCGTACACGTTCATCGATATTGGGAATTCCGAAATCAACTTTACAAAACTTAAAATTTAAAATTTTAACTGAACTCAGAACTCAAATTTTAAGTTTTACTTAAACTATTTGTCTAATACAAAGTAATTAGAAACTTTACGTAAATGGTATGGTACGGAGATTATTCGCGAAGTGTGTTTTAAATGTAGCCTTTAGATATATTTTTTTACAGCGTGATATATGTATGTATGTATGTGTATGTTCTCATATGTTAAAACTTGAAAGTAATTATTTTGTCGATTTTCCCACATGTCTATTGCGTGACTCAACATTGAAAACTTTTTATAGCGAATGATTCCATTTTAATTGGAAGATGAAATTTTGAAATGAATTAATCATGATTCAAAAATGCTTTGAGATATTTAAAAAAAATTATCTTTTTGATTTTTTTTCTTTAAAATTTAGTCAAGAGACAAACTTATAAATAACAAGATATGATAAGATAAACTTACTTATATAAAATCCTGTAACAAGAGATTTAAGAGACTCTGTATGGCTCTTTAACTTAATTAAGCGAGGAGCAAATACGATATAAAAAAATGCTAATGGTGCACTTCCAGACAAATCATAATGCAAATTTTAAGTCTCGTAATTTAAGCCAACTACCATACGATCATGTGATTTGAAGATTAGTTTATACCTGTGAGGGTACTAAACATACCAAATTTAATTGCAAATTGAATAAATCAGTTTGAAACTTTATTTCGATTTTTGTGGAACAACACTCCATTTATACTTGTTTGTTAATAATATTGAAACAATTAGCATTAATCTAATAATTCTAAAATACACTTCTAGGTCAGAAAGATTATCCCACATAAACAGTGTACATGTACAGAGTGTACTTGGTATTTACTTTTGGTTTATATATGAAAAATTTACCACTAGATGTATACGAATAACACAATTAGGCAAAATTTTCTCGCACGTTATTGTATTGGCGATGATACAAATTTAAATATAAAATTGGAGATATGCACGAAAAAAAACTGCACATAATCAGTGGTTTATATACTGATTTTTCAGTCACTCTTATACGTGTGCGTATATATTCATATGTATATCTAACATACAAGAAAACCAGGAAAATTGAACGAGAAATTCAACGAGAAATTCAAGTGCAAGTAAAGGAACGTAATGGAGCAATAATGACTCGAGGATTTCGCCAATCTTAATCAGTACAAATGAAGCCATTCGCAGCATCTCTAGAGGCGCTAAGTGACGAGATTGCTGTCGATCCGATGATTAGCGTCGGTGATGCTTTCTTTATTGGTCTCGGAGGGTTCAGATCGAACTTCGTGACGTTGATTTATGATTTTTTAAATAATAAATTTATAATACAATGCGGAAGGAATTTTAGAAAACAACCGATTCCATAATGCAGTAACCCTAGTCAAGTTTTAAATTTCTTTTATTATACTAATATTATTTTGAATAGTTGGAATAAATCATCTATTTAAGAAGAAGTATCTTGATGAAATTTTCTTTAAAAAAATAAACCACCACAAACTGAAAGCTACTGCAGAAATTTTGCCCATATAATCAGAGACGTTCCAAGAAAACCATAGTCACTTCGGTTTGAGTTAGCATCTAGCATCTTATATATATATATATATATATATATATATATATATATATATATATATATATATATTTAAATATATATATATATATATATATATATATATTTAAATATATATATATATATATATATATATATATATATATATATACATATATAAGTTTTATATTATGTATGTATATCTACTACATATATTATAACTACAAATAGTCGCTAAACACACTTGATATTTTGGCATTGGCCAAAGTACGAAAAATAAGAAAATACCTTGCGGCCATTGAAATGCTTCTAACTTTTAATAATATTTTAAAACATTCAGTGACTTTACAATAACCAAAACAACAACCATTTTGCTCAAAGGTATAAAGCTTTCATATTTATCCATTGACACACCTATTCAACTTTGCGTCAAACATACTGAATTAAACAATTTCAGGTTTAGAACTCTCATAATACCAATTGAAACAGAGTATAATCAGGTGGGAAAATAATTCATAGTAATAAACGTAATAGACTTGTAATAAAGGGGGAAAAGGTATATGTATTAATACATGCAAATTATGTCCCATTATTACATTTGTGGGAAACAACACAGATAAACAAAACCACACAAATACGTTATCTCGTTCACCCATAATAAGCCTGCTGTACTAACATACTGAAATAGGTACTAAAATTTAGTCGATTAAAATTTATTCAATGACACTGGCAAGATAGAATGGTATAAAAATTAGATCAGGGCACATCGTCAGCTTAAGGTGGCCCTCGGCCGTAATCCTAGCGATTCCAACAACACTAATGGAAACGAATTTTTTGAATCCTCCGGTCTGCAGAGGAAAAGTTTTCATTATTAATCTCAGAGACTGGTGATAAGTATCATGCATTTTAAGGTAATATTATTCTTAGTCGTATTTTTTACTTTATCTCTCAATTTCTTCTCCGTAACTAACGACGATCAATTATGAAATGTATAAAGTTAATGTAATAAATTATTTTTAACACTATATCAATTTTTAGAATGCATACTAAAAATACTACTCAAAATCTAGATTTATATCACATACATCATATTGATTTTTTTTGCAACATAATAGTTTAATTGCAGATTCATTCATTTTTCGATAAATAATATAATTTAATAAAAAACACGAAGATATCGAATTCAGATTCCACTTAAATAGTAAAGCAATGTAATATGTTATAACGGAATACTTAATACACACATTACTAACAGCATTATGCATAATGAAAATAAAATATATATTTTACAAAATAGACAATAATTTAAGAACCAGAAAAATTTTAATATCAAAATTTACAACTTAATTGATATCAATTTAGGAACAGAAAATTATCAATTCCGCAGTGCTTAGAACATGCTAGAATGTTTATTAGTAATTAAACGAGGCTACAGCATTATACATGCAAACTTTTGCACGCAAAACAAATTGAATATCCTTACAACTGAAACTTTCGCAAAAATAATCATTAGGGTACGATCAAAGAATTTATTTATTACGATAATTTTCTGCCCTAGAGTGTTGTAATTTCTTCTCGTTGAAATGTGGCAGAATAAAATCTAATCTATAAAAATTAGAGCATTATTGAAAATAATAAAACAAAGTAAACATATTTTAAAAATATCACTCGCTTCATTTTGTAAATTCACAAATTTAATAAGTTTTCGGTTCGTTGAAAACGGATGGGCGGAAATGCTCCTGGCTTTGCAAAAACAGAACAACAGAATTAAGAAAACTGGTATTTTTTAGAATATAAAAAACAATTCTGCGATTAAAAACGTGCAAAAAATATTTATAATTATGACAAAACAAAATTCTTTCTTCATTAATGCGTATATATATCATATTTTTAATATGCGAAGTAAAGTAAATACGACTGCTGTACTCAAAGTAAATACGACTGCTGTACTCACATACCGAAACATGTATTAAAATTGACTCGATCAAAGGAAGATCAGGTCACAGGAAGAGTTTAGTGAGTCCCTCGGCCTTAATGCTCATAACGTAAACAACACTAACTGACGAACAAAAAATTAACATTATAAAAAATAAACAAGCTTGGCTTATGGCTTAATAAAAAACAAACAAAATATTATAGAGTGTTGTATGACATCTAATACTCCTGGTAGCCGTACATCCGTTTTAAAGTTCGGTATTTAAACACGGACCCTTTGTAATTTCATTATGTTCTATGAGTATCCGTCCATCAGTCATACCTTCTAAGTTTCTAAAGTTTTATAGCTAGCTGCATGAAATTTAGCAAGTATTTGCAAGCACTTTAGATAAATATCTTATTTGACTTGAAGTCAAAATTATTTATTTTTTTAGTTTCTTAAAGTACTTCTCCTTATTAAGAAACTGGCATGAAAAAAAAATTTCACTGGGTACATCGTGGGGTATAGTTTCAGAGATCATTCAAAATGAAGTTTAGATTTCATTTTCCACACTTCGTTTGCAATATACCTCCCTCCCTCTTTCCATTTATGTAAAAATCTGGAAAATATCCGAAAACAGGTTTTCAATGAGTTCCTTGAAATTAAAATATTTACAGTAATCCAATTTCATTAGTTTTGACTTTATTAAAAAACTTTAAATTACGCAGAAATAAATCAAATATTTGGGGGACTAACCATGCAAGTCAAGGTATATCAATATAAATTATTAAAATGTGTTTTGCAATATTTAATTTAAAAGAAATATACAAAAGGAATTTCAATAGCTGGAACCACTGTCGAGGTATTAGAATCCTTATTTAGTTAGAGCCAACAACTATCAAGCCCCAATTTTTATGTTTTATTAAGGAGCAACCCGCACACGCTAAGTTTTCTTCGAAAATGCTAAATAACGATAAAAATAATCTATTAAAAAACAAATAAGGAAGAAAGCAGCCTTTTGTTTCCACTGGTAGTTGGGTGCTTAGATAAAAATTACACGGTCATGCCTTTTTATTTTGCGGCGCGTACTTTGCAAACTCCTTTCGATTTATCAAAGTTATCTTGGTAAACATGGAATGAGGGTTGATAATACCCTTTTCATAAAATATTACTTGCGCGATAAATTATGAGGTACTTAAATATTTTAGTTTTCTTTGCAATTTCTGTAGTTTCGTAAAGAACGAAGGGGGTAAGTGTCATTAATTTTGTTCTTTTTCATAATAATAGTATACATAAATAGAAGCATGCCTATACCGATAATAAAATTTGAAGAGAAATTATTACCATTAATACCTATTATGAATTATCATTTTAATTAAAACTTGAGTTCGCTATTATCTCATTTACACATTGTAATACATCGGAGGGTAAATTTTCGGGCTGACTCTTGTCAGTGTATCCAAATCATTGTATATCCAAGCAAAAACTGAGCGTCCCGTCTAATTTGCTTAATTTTCTGCATATGATTCCTATTGATATATAGAGATTTAATTTAGTGTGATCATGCGATAATGAAAAGTTAAATGTAAAAAACAAGACAAGTGAGAGAAATCGTGAAAGACTAGGGATATTTTTTTTAAACGACAAAATTACTCAGAAGTAATAAAATTTTAAATTTAATTTCGAATTAAAATGCATATGATAAAATGAGAAATAAGATAAATATAAGGCACACACACACACACATATATATATATATATATATATATATATATATATATATATATATATATATATATATATTTTGTAACAAAGAACGTATCTATTATTCACAATTAAATGTCTATTATGCATACAGGTTATTCTATGAGTCAAACTATATATTTTTTAAAATGTGTTCCAGTAACAATGTAATTTTTGTTGTTTTAATCGCAACTTTGATAGTGTTTTTGTTTAGAAACTGTTTTTTATTATTATATTATTACTTAACATTATCTATTCAGTTTAATGCATAGAATCTTGTATGAGTATTTTACACGTTAGGATCACAACTTTGTATATATGTACGGATGTAAGACGAAACGTCTCTGTTAGCTATAGAGGTGGTACTGTTCATCAAATTGTATATATTGGATCATCGTGTACTCATTTGAGGCATGGTTTTGCGAAACTTGTCAATTTTATTTCGTTTAGATCGCAATTTAAATAGTGATATTTACAGAAATATATAAGAAATTTTATGCAACTCCTTAATATTTTATAATTGTTACACCTGTATACTCTATTTTCAGTTGTGTGTGAAATCTGTATATACGAGTATAATAAAACTGTTAAACAGACGTGTCTGTAATAAAAGCAATAAAACACAAAAATATCATTTTTGAATGGTTTGTCTGTCTGTCAGCTAGTCTGTTTTTTGTTTGTTTATGTGTTTCTTTGGACATTCATCACGTAAAAATGTCTGACCCAATACAAATAGGTAGTTTCTACAAAAATACACGGGTTAACTAAAGTAGTTCATAATTTTTATTTCATCGTAATCGGTTTACTCAACCGAAATATATGCAAATTTAATATTTTCAAAAATTGTTTGACATTGCATTAGTACAACAACAATGACAAAGATGTGTACTCGATATATAGTAATTAAACAAACCTATAGTATAACTTTGTATATCGATAGAAAGCGCTACGTGAATTTTAAATCGCACAATCCGCTACGTGAATTTTAAATCGCGAAAGTTTTCCACCGGAAAATATATTTACGAAATGGGCCTAGGCAGGGGTGTAGCGTGGAGTGGTGCGGAAAGAGTGAGTAACCAACAAGTGCATGAGAGCAAACGTTGTTGTCGATCATACAGATATTTTTTCCTTGTTTTATTTAAAACTTGTTTTTTCCTCAATTTCTTTAAAATTTAAATTTGCTCTCAATATTTGTACTTTAATTAACTTTTGCGAGTACAATTAGCATAAAAACTGTAGAATTGGCCTTTCTATTTACTTAATTGCATAAAAAATATTTATGGAAGTATATCAAAAGTAATAGAATACAAAATAATTGTTTTGGAAATTTATGTACATCTGTTACAGACAGATATACATATACCATATATTTGTTCACCCATTAAATAAGAACCGCTAGGATGTGGATTAATATTTCATTGGTGAATCCTGTTGAATTTGGAGTTAATATATGGACTATGTTTTATCGCAATCTATCAAATAAAAATAAACTATGACAATGTCAAAACATTACGATGCAAAGCGCATTTACAAAAAAAATTTGCCTTTATACTCATGACGATAGATGACCTTACACATGTGAGTCTCGCAGTTAACTTGATTATTTTTTGTAAAGTTCTATGGGAATATAATCATAGCCACAGCTAATAATTTATAAACTTGAATATATCGCCATTGTCATATTAAAATATTGAATTATTATCGTAGTTTAGAAATAGAGTTTTGGTTTACACATGTGGGTAAAAATCTCTAATCCAGCTAACAAATTAAAATAATTTAGGTAAATGCACGCCTTGGAAATCAAATGGTATAAGCTAACAATTTTCATTCACCTTACAGTGTTTGGTAGCAGAGATAGACCAAACACTGTAAGGACAGAGAAAAAAAAATTCTAGTATTTTTTCCAAATAATTTTGAAAATCCGTAATTTCATTTATATATGTGTATATATAAATAAATAAATATTGTATATATTTGTATGTATATATATATATATATATATATATGCATATATATAAATATATACACACACACACATATTTTCATGTACAAACTTTTATAAAACGTGCTTCATCTTGAAATTTATCTAATATTTGAATGGGTCTGTATGTCACGGTTCGTTTGATTTGTTTTTCTTGTAATTTTTTTATATTATTGAAGACTAATATTTTTATAATTAATTGGAATATTGTATGTCGTTGGACAACAATGATGGTTGAACACACATAAGAGCTTTTTTAAATAGATAGAATTGTTATACGTAGTTTATCATTTTTCTTATTACATTATACTTCCATTTAGAAGTACCTACTTTTGTTTCTTATACTTAGTAATATAAGGAAAGATTATTGAACGTTGAAACGTATTTAGATGTAATATTAGTGTGTACGCCTGAACCATTGAAAAACGCCATACCTGTGCAGAGTATTATGTTCTACTTACTTCCATTCCTCAATACATTTTGCAAAGGGAACAAAAGTTTACACAAAAATACCAAAAAGAACAGTTGACGTTTAATCCTTTGTAGACTGCCATAGTCCTAACCTAACCTTAGGTTGTGACGTAACATATTAATACAAGCAAACTTCGCCCTGAAAAGAGTTCGATTTATTTGGAAAAATACTTGTCCTCAAAATGTAAATCTTTTATAGGAAAATCTATTCATTAAAAAAATTATCGTCGTCAAGAGTCTAAAGTTTCTAAACGAATAGCTTTATTAAGTGGTGCAAAATTTAATGAAAGTGAGAAAATACTACGGGAAGTTCAACAAAAACTAACCTCATGTTAATATGATTAAAATACAGGCTGATAAACTTTCTCAGGCTTAAATAAACTTTGCGAAGTAACTCTTATGAGAATTATGAAAGCGGAAATACGAGAAGCGCAACATACAATTATGACATACTCATATGTTTCGATCGTAAAAACTTTGGTACAAGTAATGGTAACATATTTAAAATTACCACAAAATTGTCTACAAATAAATGGAAGGCAAGTTTTTATTAATCCAATTTACATCAATGTTTACTAAACGTGCCTTAAGTATTTTATACAGAAATATGTCTATTTATAAAATATAATAAACTTTGAGGAAAATATATATCTTAATTTATAACTGGTATATTTTCATAACGAAAAGTGTGGTTAATTTTTAGTAATTCAATTTATTTAATCGAGACTGTCGGTTTGACACGTTCACTGGCGGGCAGTCAATAATAAAGTATGAAGGGTTTCCAGGTGGGAAATTACATACCTATTAATTATACATCGCATGTAGGTTTTTTATGATGTAAAATATGATAAAGAAATTTTTTATTTTTACTGGTTTTGCAGAAAATGAAGTTTTGCAGAAAATGAAGCCATAAATGTCACATCATGTATTAAGCCTTCTTTTATATTACTGTATATTAGAATGGATTGTCGACAAAAAGAAAATTATATTTAGGACAGTTACATTTACAAACTTTTTATTCTTATCTTTTATTTTATTAATAATAAAAACAAAGAATGAATAGGGAACAAAGATCATTTATATTAATTATTTATGAAAAGAAAGAAGAAAATTTCAGGAGAAAATAAAAATTTAAAAAAAATGTTACAAGGAGTAATTATTTGTGAAACTCAACAAAATAATTTTTATTCTTCTTTGCATACAGTTCTACTTGATTTTTACTACAAGATGTGTGGCTGTTTCCTTTACATTCAGGATATTTGCATCGCTGCATCACTGATGATGAAAGATAGTTTTCAATGACCTCAAGTCGAACATCTTTAGGAGGTGATACCGCTGCATTAGCTTTTTTTCTTAAACTCAATAAGATCATCGAATGCTGACATAGAAAGACTTCTTTTTTATTATGGGCTTTCTACGCATGCATTAGGATTTGCAAACTTTAAACTTGAACTCTCAGTTCTTGATCTTTTTCTGTACCGTACTCCAGTATACATTTTTTCTGTACCGTACTTCAGTATTTCAAAATCGTATACAAAATTCTGATCGTCACATGCAACTAATAACTTATAGCCTCATTTATGTGGCTTTTTTGGTAAATACTATCGCAAAATATTGAATGCCTTGGCAGCACACATTTCCTGATCCACTAAAGAGCCTTTCTTTTATGTGTGTTTTCGCACTTACGTTACAATCTCTCAAATAAAGGACATATTTTATGTAACCAGTCATAGCTATAGTCATACGATCTCGATGATGATCGTGTTGCGGTAAAGCCTGAGGTACTAGATTGAGGTATTTTGAAATACGAAAACGAGGAGTCAGAAGAACTAATCCGAATTTTAGGATTATGGTCTGGCTTCCTAGTATTAGTTATATCATGGCGTAATATTGTATCGGTCAACGAAGGGTGTTAATTTGGTAGCAGATCATCTTCTGAGTCACTTGATGATTGACAGAATCGATTGATGGTGGTTCGTAATCGTTCGACATCTTCGTCATCATCACTGTCGCTTTCTAAAATCTCTTCTTCGTCCTCACTTCCAGATAGTATAAGGAAACATCTTTTAATTCGATCATCAATTAATCTTTTGAAAGACATTTTCTGTAAAAAAGACATAAAATTAAAAAAAAAATATCACATAAAGGTGGACCATCAACTAATAAACAAAAACTGTGGTAAATTTTAAAGTAGACAGTATCTCAAGTTTCAGCTAAAACTATTTGTAATTTGTGTTTGTCTCTGTAAAATAAGGAAGGCAATGCACAGTGTGATATATCTGGAAAGTTTATAAAAATACTGACCTCTATAGGTAAAACCGAATAAAAAAAAAAACAAAACTATTACTCACATTTTCATGTGTTTTCAACACGACACGATATTTCTATGTATTGTATTGATTGATTATACAATTATTTAAAATTTTAAACTTTGCCAAAATGTTCAACCCACACGATTCATAATATTTTTGTCAAAGATGTCGATTATTGAACTAGCACTATCTAACGAAGTTTGCTTGAACTAGGTACTTTGAAACTATATTGATTGTCGGTTGTTACGGTAAAGATGTCGCTACCTGTCATTATTTGATGGTTGGGACGGATTTTATTGATAGTCCCATATTGTCACTGCATACAATGTGGGCTTAAATTCTAAAAAACCTTAATTTATAAATATTTACAATAGGAAAGTTACTTTGCTTATTTAAAGAAGAATATATATATATATATATATATATATATATATATATATATATATATATATATATACATATATATATATATATATATATATACATATATATATATATATATATAAAAATATATATATATATATATATATATATATATATTATAAGTTCAATACTACCTTAATTCATTTTTACATAAAATAAAAAAATTACATTCTGTTTTCTATACAATATTTTTATTTTTCACTTTTACTTACTTTTATTTTTTTACAAAAATTAAAAATATTATTTTTTCATCTAACCACCACCTTTTTTGGCATTTTTACTAACTTCTTGAATTGACTGACTTGACTAACTCTGACTTACTCGATCCCGTTAAGTCTATAGGCTCATCTGAGTCTGTTGACTTAACGGGCTTGGATAGCTCGACTGAGTCTTCTTACTCGATGGGCTTGACTGTCTCGATTAAGTCTATTGACTCGACCGGCTCGATTGGTCTCATTGACTTGATTGGCTTGACAGACTTTACTAAGTCGACAAATTCAAATAGCTCGAATGAGTCTACTAACTCGACTTGCTTGACTAAGTCTATTGCCTCGACTAGCTTATTGCTTCGACTGAATTGACTGGGGTTTTTAACCCGACCGGATTGACTAATAGATTAGAAATGCATTGCTTGCACGTGAGGTGACAGACAGAAGAAAGACGTCCAAGATTCTGAAAAATTTGGTCAGATTCATTGTTATATACTTCATTGTATGTAACAATGAATCTGCTTACTTGCTTTAATACCCCAAATATTTGATATGTGGGTAAACTTGAAAGTTTTAGACAATTAAGTTATTACGATAAAATCAATACGTTATTGCTTAATATTAAAATTAAAAAAATTTTTGCATTGACTAATTATCGATATTTCGTTACATCTAATTCGAGGTACATTATATTTATAATAAATTTATTAAAATTAAATTTCTAAAATTACCCAGTCTTTTTATTAATATTTGCTTTCGAATCTAGCATGAGTTACTCTTTCGAATAAATGTTAGTAGTTATTTTTTGTAGGTAATATTTCACCCCCTGATGACAAGCGAAGTCTACAAATACAGACGTAACTAAGTCACAAATTGAATATAATCGATATTGAGCTTAATTATTGACACTTTTCACTACAAATAATGAATCCCCATATCAACACTCACTTTTCAACATGAAGCACTATACAATTTTGAGCATAAAAGCCGCTGATGAAGTAGATAAGAATTTGATAGGCTTGGATGGTTGGGTTAGAGCAGATGATTGGGTTACAGCCGATATGGCACAGGTTACTATTTTTTGTATGCCTTGAAAATATATACATTAAATAGGACATTTAGGATAAATTTATCGACAAACATTATATAATCTATATTCTGTATTTTATTCCATGTCAACAAAAACAATGAGTTATTCCAACTTAAAAACTGTTAAAAAATATTTAATTTTCCATATTATGTTATGTTTTCCTATATGAATATATAATTAAAGAATAAACTAAAAATGTTAAAAACTTGATAATAAATAAAAAATAAACATAAAATGAAGTAAATAATATTACGGAAATATAAAAAAGCATAATATCTATAATGTAAAAAAATTATTAATAATATATTACATTGTAATATGTTTCAGTTTAATATTTTATTTTAGTTATATAGGGTAACGACAAAAAATATAAATATTATTAGATTGGTTTTGAAAAATACCATTTTTAACAAATTAATATGCTTATGGCATTAATTTGTTAAGAATGTGATTTTATAACGGACACATATGTATATATACATATATATATATATATATATATATATATATATATATATATATATATATATATATATATATATATATGTGTGTATATATTTCTATACGCATGAGTATGCTTACATATAAACATGTTTGATGTCCATTATCAAAAGACGAAAATAAAAATGATAAAAATGTTATTCATTTATTAATATAATTTTTGTTTGCATACATTTATTATTTTAAAAATTACCATTAGAAATTAATAAAATACTAAAAAATTGTCTCCTTTTCTTAGCACTTAGCAAAATCTACAGCGTTACAAATACACTGCGTCGAGTATTTTACGGACTACGGAAGCAGCGCAAACTGCTGACAGCTTTTCCGTGTATGCCGTGACTTTCTATTTATTGAAAATATCCGGTTCGTTACCTCTGTAACAGCAAGTCGTAAATAGTTCCTTTCAGTCTTTTCCAGGTCGATTTTTCTCAGTAGCACTTTTAATATAAAGTTATATTTTTGTTTATTTATTGATTTACCAAATTTCGTATTTAGTTTTCATTAATATTTAGTGTCTCGAAAATTTTGTACAAAATATTTAGACGGGTTTTCTTTGGACACTACTTTTAATTAGACAATTTTAAGAAATATGTTGAATCGAACGAACCATGATCCGTGATCATAAGAATGATATCATTCAATGTTTTAATAATGAATTTGTCTAAATTTTGTTATTCATGTTTATTCAGCATATCCGTCAGTTTCGTACTGCGGTGTTGGGAAAATGTCAGTTTTGCTCTGCGATCATAGAAGATATATGAAGGCAATAATACAGTTGTCGATAAAAACAGACTTTCTCAATTCGGTGTTTTGGGGAGCGAATAATATTTTACATACATTTTCTTAACTAAATTAGTATGCCCTCTCACTGAAATAAAATAAGCAAAAGCTACTTTCTTTAAAAATATAAAGTGCTGAAGAAAAGTATGAAAAATACTGAAAAGAGTAGAATGTATATTCGCATTTAGTTGGAACTAAATTTTTAGGCACTTGTTTTTTAAAGAAAAAAAAAACAGTCAAACGAAATTAGAACTCGCGTTACTGGGGACACGGTTAAACACTTATAAACATTTAAGTGTACAAAATAATTCTATTAAACTATTTGCAAATACAATTTATAACGACGTAAATTATGGCCTATCACATCTTTCACAGACGCAAAAACTTCATACGTATTTAAAAAATTATAAGATCTAGGATGATAGCTACCGTCTTCCTATAACTTTTGCGTAGGCTTCGAAAATCCTATTTTCTTCATAATTTTAAGTAGAGTAGTTTTGGAAGCAAAGTCACATCTATTTTCTTATTTTTCTGTATTAATATTATTTAATTATCAGTATGTATCATATATATATATATATATATATATATATATATATATATCACTAAAGACACGCCACTTAAAATTATGAAAAAAATATTTTTGAAGCTCTTATTATTAGTCCTTTTCAAAAAAATTAAGTAATTAATTTGCTCCTCTTAAAATTTCCATATAAATATTTTTGGGTATATAGTATATTTAAATACTAGTTACTATTAAGTAGTCTATTCATATACGTGCGTGTCAGTATGTTTTTTTACTCGTCAAAATTTGAAGTTTCTACGTCAAGCGATTTATAAAAAAAATGACAGACGGACTGACGGACACATGAGTTGAAAATTGCTATAAGAGTTGCAAATTTTTCTTTTCGTGTGTGGAACCTTTATAAAGTCATATCTACTAAAATTTAATGTAAGCCTTTATACGACAAAAGTTATATAATAATTTTTGTTTGTTAAATATTTGTTAAAATAAGTGAAATTAATGTAAATCTGCACAATTCAAATTAGGTGGAAGTTAGAAAATATGTCAATAATAATGTAAAACCTATTTAAGAAAAGTGGCACGGGCATTTTCTAACCTATATATCTGTACATTTTCTCATATTAAATCTTAATTGTGCTCATTGAATATGTATGTGTGTTACATGAATGAAACACGTTCTGCGTAGTTAAGATGACAACTTTGTTATTTATTGGCAGGTGTCTGGTATTATGCACTACTTTAGATTTTCAAATGGTGACCAAAAGGCGTAAGCTATAACAATTGGTCTAAATATCGTATGTTAATATAAATATAACCTTTTAGTATTATGGTTATTCCAAGTTTCATGGAATCGACTTTTAAATTCCGTAACGCCCGTTGTGGATATTTTTGTATATTCAACCTGCACCTCAACACTATCTGCTCATTTCAACTTAGTTTTATCAACAAAAATGGACCATAACTACATATCTCCATCACATATTTCATAAAAATTATTAAAAATTAATTTAGTAATAATATTCTCTTCAATTTCGTTATTTATTCTATGCCTAGTTGAGTAGAGAATGATAGCTCAATTTTATAACGCTGTTAATAAAAATAGCTCATAAATAATCATAAACATCCAAAGATTTCTTAGTGGTCATAGCCTTATACAAATATTTCACACATTATTTTGGTGAAATATTTTATTTATTTAATTTCGACAAATATTTTATATTCGGGTTTGGTAACAGGGAATGAATCATAAGAGGCAGTCTGTAATCATAATAATATTAACACGGTTAAACTTTTTAGAGATTTTTATGTTTTCTACTTACTGTGCATTAATGTATCTTTAGTCGCTCAAAAATATACACGCATCCTCCAATTCGTTCAATTAAATCACTTTTACCCGTTACCCACAAACTCTAGAAAGATACTACGCTCTATATCAATCTGGATACTATACGCTTTATTATGGTATAGTTAAGTTAACATTATTATGATAATATTGCACCGTTTTCCATTCCATTAATTAGCAACAAGACAATCAAGAATAGAAGTTATAAACACGATTGTCCCAAATTTTTCTGTACCACTTGACTTATAGACCATATTTTCAAAAATTCACAAAATTTATTTGCAAAAGATAATAATAAGGTAATAACGGGCAACGGCACGATACAAAAAGTTATTTTGTGACTCAATGCAGTGATTGACGTCAATTTTTTGGTATGCAGTTTTTCCTTTACATTTTCTTTCAAGGTTACCTTTAATAATATATTCAGCCTGTAAAATATATGATCCTTAAACAGCCTAATCTTAAAATCTTGTTTACGTATTTTCATGTTGTTGACGTCAAGTAAAGATGGTATTACTATATGTAAGTAGAATCAATGTCATATATAATCAAATCACATTAATGTCAGTAATTTAGAAACAGAACAATATGTTTATTGACATTTTTGATAAAAAAATTTCATCTCTCGTATATTTAAACCGCTGAGCCGCGAAATAAAAATGCCTTACAAATTTTATGAATAAATTATGAAGACGTTTTCCTTTTTTTAACATATTGATTGGAAATCATATTGCTTAAGAAACGGTGGTCTGGTAAAAATTCTGTCAAACAAATTTTAATCAAAATGAACCGTCGTAATAAGTTAATAAAAATGTGAAACAATCGTAATATAATACTAAATACGCCAACTCATCTATTATGCCACAAATGTTAATTACGTTTTTGACAATTTTGTATAAAAAGCGGCAGACTTAAACAAGTTATAAAAGAAAAGAATAACCTGTGGAATCTGAGCTGTCATACAACGTATCTACTGTATGTACATAATATGCCAGTAACTTCCTAGTGTGTGGAAAAAATTAAGTTTTTTTCCTTTACCTTGAGAAAAGTTTTGCTTTTGTAACTTAAAACAATAGGTACCGGTTAAGTATCAATTCGAAAAAAATGCATTTTGGTCGGCTTGTATACACTTAGTTTTCCCTATTTTTTTATAATACATAGGATTAACTCAAGAATGAAACATATTTTCAATCTCTAAAACCTGTCATTACGCTCAACACTATCAAATAATAAAGTCGAAATTCAAAACGAACACTCCTATCATATTTTATAAATCTTTGTAAAAACATAGACTCTAATGTGGTTCGTGCTTATCAACCAAGATGACGAGAGTATCACGCCTGTTGTTGCGTAATTAAATAGGTTTAGTTTCATTTTGAATATGAACACAACAAATCTACACTATGTCAATTTCGCGGAAATACGACTATCGCAGACATCTCTAGTTCCAAATTCCGAAATTATTTTGCTATGTCTTCATCAATTTTAATTTCCAGATACCAGATCCAAGATCAATTCGGGAATATATAGGTGTGTTTGCCTGTATATATGTATATATATTCAATATACGGGATACAATGAAATGTAAATTGTTATATATAGTTTGTTATATATACTTATACTTCGATATACTCCTTTACATTATAGTAGCGACTATTCTAACGGGTAGTCCAAGCAGACTACTCTAAGGGGTAGTCTAAGTAGAAGTCAAATAAAAACTCGACATGTCCGCTGACCTTAATCATCACAATTCCGTCGAATCCTACAGCAGTAAAATTAACGCATTCATAATTGATCTCACAAAGATTTGACCAGGGCATACGCGTTGATAAAAGATTTCGATATATTCAATTTAATCATTCCACAAAAACGAATAAAATGTGAAGTATTTTGACTTACTGGATTCATTTAATTTATGTCGTAAAATTAATTTAGTTACAATACACTAGAGTATGTGTTTATACAAAAGAGAGTTATTGAGTTATTTGGCATTTTTGAAAAGGGCAATTTCAACGTTCAATCTGTGAAATTAAGATAGCAATGTCATTTGACTATTGACCAAATTCCATTTAATTCATAATTAGCGGTGCATAAACTGCATAAACTCTCCTCGTTTCATCATGTTCCTTGTTTAGTTTTTAGGATTACTACTAAGAATTGGAATGAAAAACAATTATTAAACCTATAGCATTTTAGGGGTGTCGTTAGGAAGATCTTTTAAAATGTAACCACTTTTCGTTTTTCAGCGCCAATTTTCTTACCACTTTTTATTTTTCACGAAATGTGAAGCTTTAAGGTCGTTTATGTTTACGAAATGCTAAGTTTTCATGTTTAAGAAATGTTAAGCTTTAAGGTCGTTTGCAATGCACCCTTTCCCCTTCACATTTCCAAACAAGACTGAAAATCTGAAAGAAATCTCAAAAATAGGTTTTGATGAGTACTTTTAAATTACATTCTTTCAAGCAATTCAATTTCATTAGTTTCCGAACTATTAAAAGAAACCCTTACTTATTCATAAATAACGCAGAAAAAAATTAATGGTGTACTTAGGATAAATTAATATTAATTATTAAAACATATTTAGCAATATTTAATTTTAAAAAATGCAAAAGGCGGTAAGTATCAAGTCCGGCTGTTGAAGTATTAACCCTCACTTATCTACCGTGCACATTTATGCGCACATACGAGTGCAACATGAAAAACATGAATTTGTAAAATATATTTAGCTTGATATTTTACAAACTATCAAGCTAAATATATTTACAGGGCTTTAATTTATACATAATCACACTTGACCGATTTTCAATTTTATTCATGACCTGAATTATAATTATTATTTGTAATATCACTGTTTTCAACTGTTTAGACATTGCATATATATTACAAATGAAAGTCGTGGTTAAATTTCTATATCATCGACTAAATGCGGTCATATATTTAATCTTGGTTATTTTTATTATTTTTCTAAATACAAGATTTGCTTTTTTATTGTTGTTGGTGATCGCTGGTTTGTTGTTTGGATTCATTTCTATTGTACGCTGTTTTGTATTATCCTTTTTGGCGATTGTGATTTTATTTCTTATTTATTATGCTTTCTTTATCAATAATGCGTCGTCTATAATTAGAAGTATTATCTCCGCCATAGTTTGTAGCCTTTGGTTTTGTGAAAGAGCCTGTCAGGTGTTATTCCAAGAATTTTACACGATTCGGTTCTTCTTTGCAATGAATGTGCATGTGTCCATACGATCATCGCCTCTTCTTTTGAGCAACTAATTTATTAATTTTAATGGTTGTATGTTTACTTTCATGTTCAATACATCCTTGATTTCGTATATTTTGTTATTCTTCTCCATTTCACAAACCTATATAACAATTTTTTTCTTTTCGTTTATAGTTAATTCACTGCTGATAAAAAAATACGTCTTTTTTCATGGGACTAATAATTATCCATAATGGATTTTACAAGTACTATTATATCTTAATGCTCGATTTGAAATTCTTTTAGTTCATGGCTTAAACTTTTATTAAAACTGGTGGATGGGGTTCCTCCTTTTCTGTTCAAATCTTTTGTTGGAAAGCTCTTTCTTAATGGGCTGGTAGTGTTTGTGTATGAATAATTTTTTTCCATTTTCTATTTTTCAACCTTATAAATTTGAATTCCTCTTTTACTTCGTGCTCCGTTTCCTTCTCGTCCTTAAAATATTTAGTATGCTCAGAAATTTCTTTTCCGGTTATTAACTTCGATACTTTAGTCAAATTTTAATATTTTACTGTAATATCTCCTCGTTTCTAATATTCGAAGACCCTAACTTCAATTTTTATATCTTAACGGGCGCGTACATTCAATTCCATAAGGACGCCTACCCAAAATCACATTTATGTTTTTAAATAAAAAAACTCGCTGCAGTAATTATTTTATTCGTACTTATGTTGTTAATTAAAATATGACTGTATCACACCTTTAATTCAAATAATTTATTGCTGACCTTTATATTATAAGTGACATAATTGACTTAATTTATTCAAAATTCTATCAATAACAAAAAGTTAAAAATATCCGTATTTAAAACTTAAGTTCCATAAACCATACAATGACAAGAATTACAAGCCAAATATGCGATAATACATAAGCTTGGAGGAAAATGTAAATAAAACTCCACTGGAAGAAATGGTTACCCTATCTACTTATAAAAAGAAAAGTAAAATGCTTTCATTTTATTCGTCCCGCCCTGTTATTATTCTTCCCTATCTTATGTCCATATATAGCCATACATCCATGATGCGATTTGCTAATATCTTTTCAGACAGTTTATCAAAAAAGATGATATTTTTAACTGATGGGGTGAATAGGATAGAAATAAAAACAACTTTGTAAAGATTTTCATTAGGGGCGACGTTATTAGTGGCTAACTAAAACAATATGGGGCTTAGTTGAACCGTAAATTTGCTTTATTTGTTAAACCCATCCGGAAGCTTAATAATATATTCCAATCGACAACTGCAATGTTCACGGATGCAAATTACTAAATTATTCGTTTCTATCATAACATAAAATATTATTATATAAATAGAAAAACTTACACAACATTTTCTTACCCAAGAATATACAGTCTGCTAAATAAAATAAATCAGGTTTTAATAAAAAAGATCTGAGTAACGTATACTTACTTCTATATATTTGCTATAATAATCTGCAATAATTAAATAATAATTTTTATTGAATTCAAGGGGATCCAAACAAAGTTTTACCTAAGGTAAATTATATACATTATGATACGTTATTGATTACTTTGAAATATTTACTTTATATATTTGACATGTTTGACGGTTTAAACAAATATTCTTAGTTTTTGCCTGCATTCCCGGCCAAAATATGACTATTTTGATTTTTTTACCTAATTATTAAATCCAAAATGACTTCATGACTACCATTGAACGACAATTTAAACTTGGTATTACAATTAAATTGTTCTTTAAGGTAATCACATCAACAATTGATACATAATTTAAGATGAAGGTACAATATTATTTATTTTACCTTGACAGTTAGGCCAAACTTTAAGAATAAACATCTTTTAATTTGCTAACTACAAGAAAGTTATCAGTCTTTAATTAGTTTTCTTTTTTCTTCTGAAATAGGTAAGAATCAAATGTAACACTAACATGACATACTGTTTCTTTACTTAATTTATTATCTAATATCTCAGAAATCTCCTTACGATTCTCATTTTCTGAACAATATGATCGACTTGGTAAATCCGAAATATACATCTTCTTACCACAAATATATTTTACACTTAGACCATATCCCTAAACTTTTAACATAATTCTTTGAATTCGTATCGGTGCTTTGCACAAAGGTTTCTTAAAGAAAGTTTTTAAGCTACATGATCAACCTCAATAGCAATTTGTTTTCCTAGAATGTACTCATGAAATTTAACACAATCAAATACTATTGCTAACATTTTTCTTTCTCTCTGAGCATAACTTTTTGGTAGTCAGTAATTGCTTTGGTCTATACTAGTCTACCTTCTTGCATTAAACCGATCCCCTTAGAGTTACAATCTACTAAAATTACAATTTGTTTACTTATATAAAAAAGTATAATAATGGTGTCTTAGTCAAACTTTTATGTATTTGTCAAATGCATCTTCGTGATAAATATTCCATTGAAATCATATATTATTTCTAAATAATTCTCTCAAAGATACTGATATTGCAGAATAATTATTTATATATTTATTTAAATAGTTTGTGATATCTAGAAACCTCTAAACATCTATTTTATCTTTCAATTTATATATTATTAATGGACGCTACTTTTGCGTGATCAGATCTTATTCCATTAACATACTATATAACAACTTTAAATAAAATCTCATTCTGTTCAGAAATAGTCTTACCAAGTATAATAAAATTATCAACATAGAAACCTACACCCTTAATATTCTCAAAAAAATTCGTCCACACGTTTTTGAAATGCTTCCTTTTGTACGCAGAATGGAAAAGGTAATCTCTTAAAATGATAATTTCCAAGAGAAGATGCAAGTGTAAAAAGCGTGGAACTATGTTTAGATCATTTAACTGTCCCAAAGCTGCTATGTTAATCCATTTTTGTAAGATATTTAGCACCTGCTAGTTTATCTGAAAAGCCTTCAATAGTATGTAAATATTTATATTGACATACAGTGAATTGATTTAGATGCTTAAGATCCAGATATATTCTTAACTTTCCATTATATTTTTTAGTTATTACAATTGAGTTAATCCCTTTTACTGATTCGTTCACTTTTTCTATTATATCTTGCTATCATTAAATGAAATTGTGTTTTGAATGACTCCTGGAAAACTAATCGAATAGAATGAGATGGATCTGCTCTTCGACCAGTAGATTATTCTATAATTTATTATTATATGATTTATTAAAACATTCAATGGCATGAAACACTTGCGAATATTTCTCAGTATTTTTTTTTAAGTTCTCCTTGTCTATACTTAGAACTTTTTAACTTTATTTTTAGTTATAAAATTAAATATAACGCACATTTTATACTTAATATTGCAATGCGGTCAGTGTTTATAATCACAAATTCAATATTATCATATATTCCATTTCATAAATAACACTTAATAACCCAAATACCTTTAATATATATTAACATATTAGCCAATATAGTTAACTTTATTTGTTTTGTAATAACAGATATTAGGATTTAACCCTGTGTTTTTATATGTACTAAAAGACATGAAATCAACTTACACATCTGTACCAAGTTTTACTCTAATTGTCTTATTGTTTAAGTAGATATTTTCACTTCACTTAGTTGTATTAGCTGTGACCATATTGCAGATGAAAAAACTTTCTTCACATTCTTCTACTTGAGCAAGTAGTTGAGCTTATTGTCCTGCATTAGCATTATTTTTCTTCAGGCACATTCTGAGAGATTCACTCAGTCTACCTCCTTTTTTTCATCGCATTCCTTCTTCACTTTTTCAATTTGCGCAGACTGCCTCCATAAGAGTATATCCATGTTTCGACACCCGTGACGATGCAGAATGCTACGTACGAACTCCGTTAAAGTTTTCTAACATTGCAATTATCCGAACGTAACATAAAAATATACCGACGATGTTATTTACCTTTGGTCAAATCATGTTGTACCTATCTAGCACAAAACTTCCTGCTGCCTAAATGTTCATGTAGAATTTTCTATACTTGACCCAAAATAATGCTTAAGCTTCCACGTGCCTGCTAAAAGTTTACTCTCTTGTCTATATTATGTTATCTTCAGTTGTCGCTATTAAAGGACGTTCTTACCCATATCATAACTGAGATTAGTGAGACCATGCTTGAACTCATCAAACCAATTATAAACAGCTACGCAAGAAGTAGTTTCATCACAAAATAATTGGTAAATTAAAGTCGATAGCAAATTTATAGTCTATTGAGTCATAAAAAAGAAACATTTTGGTTTTTTAAAATTTATGCTAAATATAAATTCGCAATTACCGTAAATTTGAAAAACAAATGACAAATTCAATTAAATTGTCTCAATGGATCACCCAAAAATTTTATTTTTAGAATTTTATTTTTTTTAATACAATTATTGTAAATGATCATTTCTAAGAACCTTCAGTAGTAAATTTGCATTGACTTATAAAGTCTAAATTTGTATGTTTATATATAAAGGTCATTTAATTAAAACTCAACCAGCGTTTATCATCAAGTCGTCATTGAGTTTCATGTAAGATAGAAAAATAACGTCGTCCACAAACATAGGTTTCTAATACAATTGTGTTACCGTGTCAACACGTGAAAGTGTAACCGGAATACTACTACTATAATAGTTTACCTAACTTAGCGGAGAGCTAAGCTATCAATAAAAATGTAAAGTGAAAGTATTAAAACGAAATACCACTATTTTACCTATCCAACCACTATTTCACCCCTTTAAGGGTAGCATTTCCGAAAACCAGTAAACATTTTAATTTTTTTTATTAATCAAGGGCGTAAATCTAAAACTTCACGTGTCTGACTTACAAACTGAGAAAATTTCATGCAAACTTCCAACCCATATTTTACCCTCTTAGAGATATAATTTCAAAAAACCAATAAACATATTGATTTTTTTTAATAACCTAGAGCATAAATCTGAATTTCACGTGTCTAACTTATTTCCTATTTTACCCCCTTACGGATAGAAATTACTAAATTTCTTTTGTTAGTGCTCACTTTCACTATATAAAGAACCTATCTGCAAAATTTAATTATGTTATTTTCAGCGATTTCGTGCGTTGATCACTGTTAGCCAGTCAGTCACCTTCCTCTTTTATATGTAAAGATGAGTACAAAATGGTACCAAGGGATTAAAACTAGAAATCATCATAATATGATGTCATTTGAAATCAGATCTACTTTTCGTAGATCAATTCCATATAAAGATGAGTACAAAATGGTACCAAGGGATCAAAACTAGAAATCATCATAATATGATGTCATTTGAAATCAGATCTACTTTTCGTAGATCAATTCCATATAAAGATGAGTACAAAATGGTACCAAGGGATTAAAACTAGAAATCATCATAATATGATGTCATTTGAAATCAGATCTACTTTTCGTAGATCAATTCCATATTAAGATGAGTACAAAATGGTACCAAGGGGTTAAAACTAGAAATCATCATAATATGATGTCATTTGAAATCAGATCTACTTTTCGTAGATCAATTCCATATTAAGATGAGTACAAAATGGTACCAAGGGGTTAAAACTAGAAATCATCATAATATGATGTCATTTGAAATCAGATCTACTTTTCGTAGATCAATTCCATATAAAGATGAGTATAAAATGGTACCAAGGGATTAAAACTAGAAATCATAATAATATTATGTCATTTGAAATCAGATCTACTTTGCGTAGATAAATTCTAAAACCGACTCCAACAAAATGTCAAGCTGTTGGAATGAATACTGCACCGTTATTTTCGACACTTGCAAGTAACGTGACACTTGAGACAGATTGAATGCGGGTTGGCTCGAAAATAGCAATACGTACAATGACGTTCATATTATTAGATATGTCGTTAGCTTCCTAAAAATACTCTTTAAAATACAGATCATTTTCTTATCTTTAGTACAACTACATTTGATTAATATTTGCTTTGTTTGAATCTTTATCTATCTACATTCATAATAACAGTAAGCATGTGATCTCTAATTAGGTTCATATTTTTGTTAATTTTAAATCCGTATAAATTGTCTATAGAGTATAATATCATCGATTACTTAATGATATTTATGCAAGTTCTCGGCTACATGAAAACATACTATTACTTAAATGAAAATTTTATTTTATTTTTTTACGTTTAATTATTTTTGTTATTATTTAAGTGGATCTTAATTTCATAACTTGTAACTCTAATGGATAAGGGTACTATGGTACTATTATCTAATTAACCCGAATTACAATTTTTAATATTTTTTTAGAATTATCAAAGTATACGTATAACGTTTCTATTATATCTTGTACGCACTCACACAAGGCACTCATAACGCAATTAATTACGACGTACATGACGTAATTAAAAACTAAAACTTTGTGTAGTAACATAGAAAAGATCCTTTAAGAAGAAATGGAAGAAAGTTTTATAGAAAAAAAGAACACAGAGGAAACATTTCAAAAATTTGTTGGTAGAATACTGAATGTATCGTTACTAAAAATAGTTAAACAAATAATTAAAGATGCTTTTTGTGTTGCAGTAATCTGAATCAGCAAGTAAAACAACGAACGTTAATAAGTGTCATGCAGCTGAAGCCCACTGTGAACTGTACTAATACAATTTTCAATAATGTAGTTATATACCATCGTTTAAAGACAAAAACCTGACATTAAGGCCTTTTATAATTTTTAAAATTATTATTCACTGAAAAAATGGCTATCTTATTCTGACGCAATTTTCTAAGCAAAAAGAATATTTAAGTAAGGATCGCATAATATTAACGTCTAACTTTTTAATGCCAGTGGAATGAAACTGAAGAAACTTCGTCAAACAGGTTATATCGTGAAAATAATTCAGTTTGATCATGCATCAGATATATAGAAAGATATTATTTCCATTTAATTTTTCACAACTAAATGAAACTACATGATGTAGCAATATTTCCACTTTGTTTAAATTCTTTACCACGATCTTGGTTTCCTTGCATGACAAAATCTTCAGGTGGGCAATTTTGTAAAGATGGATCTTTATAAGTTGCCTACTTGAAGATGTTGTCATACAACGAAAACTAGGTCATAGTAAAGAATTTATAGAAAGTAGAAATAATAATATATCACGTAGTTCCATTTAACTGTAAAAAATTAAATTAAAATTAATTTCTACAAAGTTACCGCCAAATATATTCAATATATTATTTCCATTTTAAGTAACATAAATTAAGAGTTCTTACACCTTACATAAAATTACATTAAATATTTACATACTCTTCTTCTTGTAAAATACTTTTTGCTTATATAATACTACACATTTTAATTCAAAATATTCCCTTAAAATATTTCTAAATTACTTTTCTTCATATTTTCCTTGGAAAAAGCTGGTGCTTTTTAATAACCTAATTAACATAAATAATGATAAAAGTAAACGTTTATGCTGAAACTAATCACCGAAGTTGAAAGGTCTTGTAAAATTATTTAAAATCGTTTGGCAAAAAATTAATATAAAATAGAATAGACCTTCAATGCCTTTTGATTTTAATGAACTCTGACGATGAGAGGTGTCCGATAAAATCACGATGAAAGTAATTATATAGTTTATTTCTAATAAAATATTAAACTTTCACCTTGATGTTAAATAAACTTTGTCGTTTTAAACTTCCACTACCTTCGTAAGAGATGTCTATACAATCAAGTTTCCTACAAAATAATTATACATATAATATACGTTTCTTAATATTTATAAACTAACGTAATATTACAATCACTATATAGGAAGCCATCAATTTCAAGCGGCCAGAATTTAATTAACAAATCGAAGATAGTTAAAGTAAAGAAAAGAAAATTATAATCTGTTTTCGGATATCTTTTGATCAAAGATCTATCTTTGAATGGAATAATTTTAGGCAGACCCCTAAAGCCCACAGCACCCAAAATAATCAATTCAAACAAGTGAGTTCATCCAAAAGTTAGAACAGCAAGAATAATTACTGCTGGAGAAGATGTTGCAAGGAAAACGAATTTAGGCCGAACAATATAGATAATTTGAATAATTTTAACATTATTTGGGAGACAAAAATACGCCAAATGTTTGCCGCAATGTGTTAATTGTATTATAAATGTATTGAAGAGTTTCCGATAATTAAATTTAAGTCAAAGCATTCGATTGCTTTTTATACAAGTACATGGAAATATTTTTGACATATTTTGTGGGTTTGATGGGCCCTCGATGCATCTACTGAATTATTAGTTGTCAACGTGTTTTCTGTAATTTCCGAAGGTAATTAAATAACACTTAGAATATTATTTAACATATCGATATATGGTATGCTTTAGCTATATTACATAACGATCTACGGTAGGCTTTAGCTATATTAAATAAATAAATATATTTATTTAATGTAAGATAGCTAAAGTCTAAATAAAAAGTCAAAAAGAAGATTCAATAATACCAAGTATGCCGGGAGAGATATTTCGCTGGACAAGAACGCCCAATTTCGGGTGTAACCCTACATATTTTCATTAAAAAATAGTTATTTGTTTGAAGAAAGCCACGGATGGCAATAAGTTATTAAGAATATTCAGCAATTTTCCACGTAGGCCCTACGAGAATCATTTATAAATTTACTCTTTCTTTTTTGAAGAAATTTGTCATTACTAAAAAAATCATAACGTCAATAGTTACTTTTATTATAACAATAACTTATTTTGTTATATCCATTACGGAATCTGGCGAAATTTTTCGCCAATTTTAATAATTTACACGGCATGTCTGGATGAAAATTAAATATATCAATTAATGTGGTCTTAATTAAATTAACGTTACTTGCTAGTCACTAAAATGATACCTGATCAAATATACTTATGCGAAATATTCAAAACATATCGTGATGTAAATGTGCTATAAACAATTTCATGAGATTTCAATAACACAATTTGAATGTTACGAAACCTGGAGTCTTTATAACTTAGTATTTTTTTGCGCTAATATCCAATCAGTAGATGACAATTATTCGTTATTATTTATATAATAGTACATTATATTTGTAATAAATCGCATTCCGCAGTTATTCTTTAACGTCTCGAACTGTTTTCAAGATATAATTATATATATGTGTATGTGTATTATCGAATATTTCTCTCTCTGTTTGGATCTGAATGTGTTTGCTAAATCATTTTTAGCGGATGAACGGATTCAAATCAAATATAGGAAGTGAAATATTAATACCCGAATAAAATCACCAACTAAATTGTGGTATTTATTTTATATTTATAAAACATTTTTAATTTAATAACACATTCATGTTACGCATATCTAAATAAATTACTGTCATTATACATCAAACGTTGGGCGCGCTCCTGCACCCCAGATTAAAAATTTTGTTTACATCTAAAAGTGTATAATACAGTATAATTTTTCTTAAAATATATAAATAATAATAAACCAAAGAGAGATCTTATTGAATGTAACCATCACCCTCATACGAACAATGCTACCTATTAGAAATCAAATAAATACAAAAGGCAATGAACTCATTATCCTGGAAATATTAGAATTAAACAGACATAAAAAAGACACTAACGTTAATACATTAAATGAACCACTCAATACAACATTATCACCCCTATTCAATATCTTCTAGACATAATATAGTTATACAACATTGATACTGCATTTCACATCAAATTGTTTCAGCCCAGTCACACATCTAAGGAGATACGTCAAAAAAGAAACAGAAATGGGAGATATATATAAATAGTTATTTAACCTTGTTCCAACCAATAAGTATTTTTGGCATTCTATAAATGTATTACTCAGAATAACAACCATTTAGTTTATTATATACACCTGAATACTTTGTATTATATAACATCATAGAATAGCATCAATTTAATTGGTTACCTTCACCAAAATACATTGTACATTTTTTAACTTTCTAAAATATAATACAAACCTTACTGCTACTCTACCATAAACTCACTAACGTAAAAAGTGGGAAAACCCCACTGCCCCTGTCGTCTTGTATAATATCTAAATGCTGTTGAAAGTTTCTATGAGTCTAGAGTCTCTACGAGTTTCTACGAGACTTCAAATTCCCACCTGAAGATGTTGTCATACAACGAAACTTCGGTCATACTTAAGAGTTTAAATAAAGTAGATATAATACTATCTCAATCAGTTTCATTACATGTAAGTAAAAAAAATTGAGTAAAGCAATTTAAATGCGAAAATTGCGTTAACGTCAGTTCATAAGCGGATAATAAATAATAACAAGAAATGACTTTGCAATCTATATCTAGGTTCTAAACGGTGAAGGAAAATAAAAACGTGGAAATACTCGTTTCCTTTTCTAATCACATGGCAAGAATAAATTTAAAATTCATGATTCATTTTTTGTTTTTTTTTAGATAAATAAGTACCCACGATATTTCTTTTTGCCTATTACATATTTTGTATTATTATTGTAATTTATAACGATCATTTTCAATCTTCACTTTAAATATATTTTTTTATGCATATGTATTTCAAAGACTCATATCAAAGAGCACGTGAAATTTCAATACATCTTCAATACGTTAAAGGTGACTGCATTGAAATACACATGAATTTTTTTAAATTAGGCTGTAGGAAGTACTGTTTTTTACATACTGTTTCAGTAGATGAGAAAAAAACATTTACTAATATTTGTCCATCTAAAGTAAGTAGAAAGAAATATGTTTCAGGAAACATTTAAATTTTCGGGAAATGAAGATAAGAAACTGCTTATTGTTTACGATTATTTTATAAAGAATGACTAAAAAAAACGTTTTAATGAATATCTCCATTAATTATAATTAAGCTTTGATCTTGATCTAAGTATAACGAACTAAAACATTATACACCGAACAACATTGAAAAGTTAACATTAAGGAAAAAATCGCTTAGATTAGCTCTAAAAATGTGTCAAGCAAATGTATTTAATTTAATAATTCAAAACAAATGTCGGGCTACGAAATAATAATGAATATTTTCCATGAGTGCACTAATCATTACGTGATGGATTTTGTATTGATGGATTTTGTAAATCCTCAAGTAATTCAAAACCACGGAAATTCATACCAGCATTTCCGCAAATTTAGGCAGAGTTAAAGATAACATTGTGTTTCATAATATTTATGAAAGTTATAAGCGCTGGACTGTAACAAAGTAGACATCCGTGTTAAGAGGACATTATATTTAACATTTTGTTTAATACATGGGGACAACAGGATTCGTGTCTTTTTCCGGTTTATAATTATTTATTACATTTTTACCGTAGTGAAAAATTAATATTTTTTCATATGTACATGTAGCCTTATATCCTGCATCATTTTAATGTTTTTTTTTCTAAATTTATAAGAATTTTACTTTATTATTATGAGTTTCAGAAAGTATTTATTATATTTCACAACTATTTTATGAAATATTCTTATTAGAAAGGAAACAATTCTTTATTTTTATTTAGAATTTTATTTTTTCTTTATTACTTCCCTTTTTAATATTTTTGTAGCACAGCAATTGTTTATCGACCACAATAGAAAAAATTCGTCTTAAATTTTATTTTTATTCTAATTTTGTTTTGGAAATTTTACATTCTTCTCTTAGTGAGGAAAATAATATATTTAAGCTTATTCAGATAAACGATTTTTTTAAATGTCATACAATATATTCACTAAAATTCATTTATTTAGTAGAATTACTACTAATTTAGTTACAGTCCAGAATACAATTCAGGAAAAAGTTGTTTGACGAAAAGTTATTCTACAAGAAAAACATATTTCAAAAACCACACTTCATTCTGTACAAGGGCATACAACAACATAGCTAGTAGACAGCCATCGCCTGAATAGAAGTTTTATATATATGTGGGTTTATCAAAGATACAATAAACATCTGTGGTATATGTGATTTAGTTATGAGAAATTATCAGTTTTAGCCACTAATTATTTTTAGCAACAATTAAAGTGAAAAATTTAAACAAATCTTCTATGAGTATGAATGTAATAAAATTTATAATTTGTCACAAAAGCTTTGTAAGCTGCTTTAATTTCACAAAAGAAAAGATAACAAGAAAATATTTCAAATATTTTGTCGCAAAAAACGAAAAGGGATTAGCTGCGCTCGTTTTATTTCCGCCCTCAGTTTGATGCCTGGGCGGAAATTGTAGTCATTTTTTTTATTATTCCGCTGCGCGTTTTCCGAAATTTCTGCTAAGCGTGTGTTTGACGATTTGAATTCATTTACATAAGGTTGAAATAAGAAACCATAATATCCCTTGTATATAATAATGCTCGTTGAGGAAAATACAACCCAAACATTTGAAACAGGATGTGGGGGAATATATCTGGCGCAAGAAGCCGCGGGGGACCAGTTCAGATAATTTTCACAAACAAAAATATTTAATGATTATGAAATATGTAATT
Organism: Druceiella hillmani; assembly: GCA_039881145.1. NCBI lineage: Eukaryota > Metazoa > Arthropoda > Insecta > Lepidoptera > Hepialidae > Druceiella > Druceiella hillmani. The sequence continues at coordinate 103,026,555 of JAYKKI010000001.1, read as the reverse complement.
TTATTATGTTATTTTTTTTGTTATATTTAATTTTTTTTCAGGTTTAAAACAGTTTTCTAGTCATTGAATTGGCCTCTTTTTCAATCCGTGATCTCTTTTCCATTTAAATTCCATGAAAATTTGATATTTCTCTGATCACCTGTCAAAGGGAGTTTATAAAATTAAAAATATTATGAGCTTTCATTATACGCTGTTATTATTAGATTAAGCTTCATTCGAAATATATTTTTGCAAAAACTTCTAAATTTAAGGCCCCGAGAAAAATATGGACAATTTTTGACAATATTTTTAAAGTTCTCGTTGTGTCCCAAACAAAACTAAATTATTTTTTCTGTGTAGAAAACATCAAAAAAACATCCCTAAATATGTGCTTTCAATAGAATTATCGCTATTAAAGACTCCATTAAAAATTAGGAAGACTAACTCTTTACAACTTATTTACAATTTTCATTATTTTTTACTTTCAATATCATAAATTGTATTTAAAAAAAAAAGTTATTTCTCTAGAATGCACAGGCTCGTCCTGACTCTTTCCCTTGCTTTTCTATTACCCGCATCAAAATCGAGAGTAATCACTGAGGCACGCTGCTACATGGACCTGTTTCACTTGTTTTCCTACCAGCTCAAAAACAGCAGAAGTGAAAAAGATGATGTAAATAATATATTTGCAATCATAAGTTTATTTTTTGTTCTAATATTGTAACTAATGCAAAACTTTTTAAATACATAATAGTACTTAAAAAATTGTATTTAGTAAATTTTAATACCTATATATATGAAGATTAGCATAAATAGACTTTGTAACTAGAGGACAATTATATGGGGATAATAGGAAATAAAAATAAAAATCGAAGACCACTGTAGAAGCGTTTCAGATTAAACAAAACTACGTTATGAAAACTTTAAAATAAGTTTTACAAGTATTTCTCATACTTAAATAAGTTTTTGATTATTACGTATTTTTTGTTGCTGTAAATATTCAAGAAATTACGCAATTAAATATTTATATCCTACACTGCATGCGAATTTTATTAGATAGGCTCTTATGACGAAGTATTAAGTTCGATCCTTGATAATAGAAATTCTTTTTTAATTTGATAAGTATATTACTGCAGATTTTTTTTTTCTAAAATAAAAGTACGTTTTTCAAAAATTCAAACACAGGTCAACCCTTTGATACTTTTTACAGTTTTAAGTTCCCAATATTTTATTGGTTATAAATTATATTTTAAAAGAAATAAGGATAATAATTACAATAATTATTATTCACTAAAATTCATACTCACTACGACGAACTTGAACAAAATATTTATTTTAAGCTTCTTCAGGGTTATTGATTGATATTAATTGTTAGAAGTAGTCGATCTGTGATATACTAGAAATCTTGGAATAAAAAAACCTGATGTTCCTGAAAAAAGTAGACCTTAGAAGAAAAATAGGTTATCATTAAAAGACAATGATCAACCAGTCATAAAGTCACATGTGACTAATAGAAATGGAAACGCTTTTTGATTAACTGTTATTATTCAGAGAAACCTCAGGGCCAACCTATGTATTTACGTAAGTTACGTTTTAAAGAGTTTTAATAATAGAAGTTCTTATAAATTATACACTGCCAGGCATCACCACACAACAAGGCAATACCAATTATTGTTGTATACTACCCTCTGCACTATCATACACTACAAGATGCTACCATACATCATATACTCTCCTCTATGTATCACCTCTGCAAGTAACATATTTACTAATTTTTAGATTATAAAGTCATACGAACTAATGTAACTTACACACACATAAATATATATATATATATATATATATATATATATATATATATATATATATATATACATATATATATATATATATATATATATATATATATATACATATATATGTATGTATATATTATATCATTTCACTACATTTTTTCTTTCCAAACACTACAGAATTACTAGTAAATAACGAACCAAATTCAAACCAAATATTCAGGTGGTGATATTGAATAATGTTCAAAAACCATACGTCAAAAATTAAAAAACAATTGACTGTTTAAAAAAAATAAAACAAAAAGTTGCAGTTGGAACGTCGTATTTCTAAGGAGAATTGAACAATTTTTGTTATTTGCGACCTATGGTTCCATGGGAAAGGTAACTCAGTATAACCAGTACAATATACAGTTTGAGCTTCAATTTTTTAGTAATGTACTTGTCAATGCGGCGCACAAACATTTTTGAATTGAAGATTTTTGTTCGCGGTTATGGCGGGTGTTTGGTGTGGCGCTACCTTATCGAAAAGAATAATGGGCGGAGCTCGAACATTAAATTTTTAAAAAATATGAGGAAAATTATTGTACTTAGATTTTCGTTGCAAAACAAAGCAAGTAGGTCATACTTTGTTACTTTGATATATTACCATCATACTATCTAACAATGTAGACAAAATGTGTATCAAATTTAACAAGAGCCAATATTACATGATAAACTACTGCCTAAGTACCTCTTACAGATCAATGGAATTTATCTCCCGATATGAACATCTCATATACTTCTAATTTAGTACATATATACATTATATACTTCTAACTTAACTACTTAAACGATGGATATTCGGTCGACAAAATAGAGGGTTATTTCGCATTTACACCGAATATTTTAAATTTAGATATAAGTAAATCGATAAGTAGCCATTTTAGAGACTATGTATATCCGTAATATGTAAAAAAATAGTTGAAAGTAATTCTTTAATTTTAAACCAAATTCTAAAATAGCTGTTTTAAATAAGCAAAAAATTATAGAATTATGACTGATTAAAAATTTATTTTGAATTTGCTTTATAACTTTCTATGCCATCGTAATCGAGTTTTTTCTTTATAACCGGCATAATTATTCACTTATTTTTTGTTGTTATCTTTTTACTAGTGTTGGAATTAAAATTACAATACGATCATACAACTGAACAACATTTAAATCAAATTTTAAATTTGGGACTGTTTTTTGTTATATCATTAAATGAATTCACAATTAAATGAAACTACATGATGTGGTATTATTTCTACTTTCTTTTTTACAACATCTTAAATTACAACATCTTCAGGTGGGATATTAGCAAAGATCTTTGCTAATATCCCACCTGAAGATGTAATACAACGAAACCTAGGTCGTGGTAAAGAAATTAAAGAAAGTAGAAATAATACTACATCACGTAGTTTCATTTATTTGTGAATAATGAATATCTACAAAATTAACGCCAAATATATTCAATATTAAATGAATTAGAAATAAAACAAGCATTTATTCAAAAATATTAAAAAACACTTGGATCAATGCCTTATCTCAATATTTTATTCAGCATTAACAGACTTTATGCTAAAAATAAAAAAGGGAATGAAAATATGGAAAAAGTATAATTATTTATGGAATGATCCCATTTGGCATCATAGCGTTCATGTTTCAACAATACACTCAAACCAATGTCCGCAAATACCAATAATCAAGCACCGTTTCTTTAAAAAAATATGTAATAAAAGTACGTACTAATATACACATATTTTTAGTTGTTTATTTACATAAATATTTATCGATACATTGCAGGTAATCTATTCATTTTTTTTCATTTTGAGGAATGGAACTCCAAAAACTAGCAATTCGAACGTTTTCTTGGCTCACACTGAAAAAAAAACATTAATTACCCAATATATTTAAACTATATAGACAGTCATCGTGCAACTCAAAAAGTTATATACTATGGATTTATATTGTAAGGGCAGCATATAATCATTTTCATAATGCAAACCTCATCAAAATCAAACACGAAATTGTCATAATGTACTTTCAATGTACTTAATGTTACTAGAGCGAACTTTTGGTTAATGTTCCTAACTACAATTATATTAATGGTTTTTGAGGTTCGTACCTCAAAAAAAAAATGAAACGGATAAGATCACTAACATGTCGGTGGATCCAAACCTATGTCACAGCCACTTTTCTCAGAGATCACTTAAAGTAAAAACTTCAAATTGGGCAATCAGGCAAAGTTAACTTGAACGTATTTCAATAGCTAAAACTTAAAAATATTCATTTGAAATTCTAGCTTGAGGGAGGCAAATGAATTAAAAGATTTGTTTCCTCATTCTAATACAGTTTCCTTAATCGGAAAAATAGCCTTTGTATACCAATGAAATGCAACTGAAGAAACTTCCTCAAATGAGTTATATCCTGGGAACACAACAGACATAACAGTTTAATCATGAAATAGAAACAACGAAATACCTAGATAAGAAGTATATCTTATCTTTTCTGGGAAATTATTTATGTAATACATGCAATTAACCTTTTTAACCTTATTTGATCCGAAATGGTCACAGTGCTTTTTGCTACGGTAAGTATTTAAAGAAAATTCAATGGATTTTTAAGGAATATTATCACTCTTGATCTCTCATTTACTCAAAATACAGTTATTTAAATCCAAAAATACAGTGTACTAAGATAAAATACAGTGTGCAGTTTGAAAAGCAAACCATAACGAATTACAAGCAGCGGTCGTGCTGCACGGAATATTAGTAACTGAACGAAGAGTGAAATATCAGTTATTATTTTTTTTTCATTTTATTGTTAGAACAAATTTGAAACCCTTAATGTATTTTTTTGTGTCTCTTCGACATATAATTAACTGCTATATTGTTCTTCACCGATCACAAATTTTGTAATATTAATTTGGAGAACTGCAATAATTTCTAATCTAAACCTTAAATAAATTTTACTTGCATTTCAATTAGAGAGATTAAAGTGTATTTGAAATTTATCTACGTTAAGCATGATTACAATGATTATGAAACGATGAAAACTGTGGAATAAAATAAACTGTTATTTTAATGTGCATACTACATGAATAGATGATGAAAAAAAGTTTACTATTATATGTCCTTTAAATTTAAGTAGAAAGAAATCAATTTAAGAAAAATATAATGTTTTTTAGAAAATAAAGATATTGAAATGCTTTTTATTTAGGTCATTTTAAAAGAAATGTCGTAAATTCTTCGTAATAAAATGTACAGCTCCTTCAAGTTTCAATTGTATATCGATCTTGATCTATCTACCCAACTACAAACATCTTTGAAAAATCAACATAAACAGACATGTCATTTAGTTTAGCCCTTAAGATATATGGAGTGTTTCTATTTAATATAACTCAAAACAAATATCGTACTAAGCAATTGATGACGCTAAAGTGCAATCATTGCTGGAATTAAGAATCTGCGAAAGTAGGAATCCAACATGATAGATTTTCTGCAGGATTGAAATTCTCAAGCGATTCTCACAAAAACCTCGGACATGTCATCATATTTGTACGAGTCTCGACGGAAGTAAAAATTACTTTGTGATAATTTTCAGGATAGTTATATGGAGGTGGCTGTAATAAAGTAGACCTATTATTTAATTGTAAAATTTGTTTTATGTTATAGTAAGTACATGGAAACCGGATCTTCCTGCCCTGAGATCCTGCTTGTAGCTCTAGTACATATTTTATTATATTTTTACTCCATTAAAATGCAAATAAGTCATATTGCCTTACATCCTGCAACATTTCTAAAGTTTTTTTTTATTTATATGGGTTAAATATTATTTAAGAACTTCATTTGGAAAACGATAATTTAAAAAACAAAAGGATAATTTGGAAAAAAAAATTCGTTAGGGTTTGAAATGATTTGATTTTTTTCTCTTTACTCCCTTTTTAATATTTTGTACCGTAGCTTTCTTATCTGGAACAATATTTACATTTTTCAAATTTTTTTTATCGCATTTTTTTTGCATGGATTGAAAAATTCAGAATTGTTTTTTGGAAATCTTATATTTTTCTCCTGAGGCAAACCGACGAAATATCAAGTTAGCTCAATCACATTAAATTTTTTTTAGAAAATTTTACAAAAAATGATCGTATAAATCATATATTTAATAAAATTATTTATAAATTATTTATTCAACGCGCAAATCTAAAACTTAAAGAAACTAAAAAAAGCAATCCACAATCACAAAACATATTACCTGAATAACAGATTATAACTACATATATCTTAGAGCATATTATGGAATAATACACACTATTATTTCTAAATGACTGTATCATCGCCTGAATAAAATTTAATATATGGAATGTTACAAAAAAATTAAATGTCTATTTTTCATGCAGGTAATTCTGTGTATCAAAGTGAATGGAAATTGCTGAAGAACTATATGAAAATTCTTAATTTTTCTGAAAAAAATTGCGATCCCCAGAAACATTTTACATTTTTTACGCAAACATGCTTCAGTATACTCAGTTTAATATACAGAATCATCTTTATGATTAATAGGCGCTTTTTTATTACACCCCGTATATGTTTGTGTATGAAAAATATAATATAGAGTTATGGTACATGCCATTCGTTATACTTGCTTTAATAAAAAATAAACTTATTAATTTTAGCTACAAAATTCAGGTAGTAAATTAATAGCAGAAAAATTTAAACAAATGACTACCGGGACGAATGCCACATAATTTTTAAATTGTCACAAAAGCTTTGTAAACTGGTTTAATTTTACAAAGGAAAAATATGATAAAAATGTTATAAATTCATTGTCACAAGAAAACTAAAAGGAATTAATTGCGCTCTTTTCATTTCCGCCGGCAATTCGCTGTCTGGGCGGAAATTGCACCGTCATTCCTTTTTATTATTCCACCGGGCGTTTTGCGAAATTCCCCTTAAGTGTGTATTTGAGCTTTTGAAATAGTTTACGTAAATTTGAAATAAAGAATGAAAATATTCCTTGAGAAAAACAATGGTCGTAGATAAAATTACCAGGCTAGCCTTTGAAATAAGATATAAGCTAAATTAGCTGCTATAAAAAGCCATAGCAGAATAAATCTGATAGTTTTCCAAAACCAAAGATATGTGACAGTTTATTCTTCATAAAAAATTCCCAAAGACTTGGATTTTACCGATCAGCTGTAGGGAGAAGTTTAAGATGTAGGAAGGTTTGTGATTTTTTCTTAATTTAAGAAATAAAATATGAAATAATAAGAGTTTCGTTGTATAATGATGTAATGTGTATTATTCAGTCAATTTTTTTATTTCAAAGTAACTCTGTAATGATTACACAGTTTTATTAGTTCCGTCATTATGTTTTACTCGCTTTATTTCAAATCTATTTGTGTTAGTTTTATTACATGTCAAAAGATAATTTTCAAAAATTTTGAAGCAAGAAAAGATAAGTTCTGAAATTAATATCTCTCACAGTTTTGGATGCACATAAAAAAATTAGCGGTGACGGAAACATGAGTCCTGATTTTCCACCATGCTTTATAAATTATTGCATTTTCAATTTAACTTTGTGTCTTTAAATCAACCCTGACTAAATTGCTAATTTCAGCAAAAAAGTAGGTAAACTAAATGCCAAATTATGGGATAAGCATAATAGCTCTTTTATTTTTTATTTTCATATACAGTTTGTTGAAATAAAAAAAAATAACATGTTCCTAGAAATTACTTATGAAAACAAAAACGCGTAGGTTTTAAAGTAATAAGATGCACAAAAATATTAAAAATCATGAAATCAAAGAAGTAAAATATAATGCAATAAATACCATATGCAATCCTTATTAAATATGCAATTTTTAATATTCCAAATTTCATGAAAAATTTTCAAAATTAATTTCCTTTCGGTAAGCAGTGAATTTTCATACAAAACCTGAATGAAAATATATTTTCATCTCTAATACATTTCAAAATAATTTAAAATTTTATAAAATTTTGAAAAATAAATAATCCCATTAATCGGTATGTAAACGAGTTAATTATTGTTCCCGGACCCATTAATACAAATATATCTTAGTAACTTTGACAAATTTTCTTTGATTAAGAGAAATCAATCATATCATCATATCATATCATCATTCAGGCACTCCAAGTTATCAATTTAAATAAAAGATTTTACTCCGAACTTAACATCGGCTAAGATTAAAACGAAATTAATTACTGCTTAAATGCTTGCTATGAAGGAGTGGAATTTATCAACAGAGATGAACGTTTCAAAAATGTAAACATAATTATTTGTTAAAAGATGATCACCAATTAAAAGATTATAACACTCTCCACTCGATTAAGAGCTATTTGAAATGAAGGCCGAAGAATATAAATTTACTGATCAGTAAGTCGACAGGTAACTGTTGTAACTATAAAAATTCTTTAAAAAAGTGCAATTAAAATAATTTTAATTTCATATGAAGTAAATTTCCACAAAAAGATTTGACTTTAAAAATTGTCTACCCAGTTACATGTAAAAATCAAACATTTTTCAATGAATGAAATTAGCTTTTGTTAACTATTGGCACGCAGTTTACTTTATTTTAATTAGAAATTAGAAATGTTTAATAAAATTAACTACAACATATTGCGCAATACGACGTACATAGATATAAGAATAATAGTGTCTTCATTTAAATTCATATTTTCATGCAAGGAATATAAAAGAAAATGTGCAAAGACCAACAAATAAAGTCTTACTATGATTAAAATTAAATTGAACTTTGATGGAAAATTAAACGTGTTACAGCATCGAACATACATAGGTCCGATGCTCTAGTACAATTTAGGTCAATATTTGATTTACACTTTGTCTTTTGTATCATTATGTTCATTCAAATTATGTAGTAAACTGTATATTGTTTCTTAATATCTTTAAAATTGTTGTTATCCCTTGTTGCGGCACGCGAAGTGTGATGTTGTCTTTTTCAGTTCACATACACATATATGTATGTTCGTGTATCCAGATGTTACTTTCTAGAGCCGAAACGGAAAGTTCGACTTGAATAATTGGTATAAATATAAATAAGATTATTAAATTAGTGATCTTAATGAACAGATTTCAAAAATAAGTCATATGTCATATAAATAAATATGATATCCCTAAATGACATTTTTAAAAACTCGCCAAGTAACATTGAAAATTAGACAATTCGGTAATGTTTGAAGCAAAAATCTACTTTACCTTAATCTACAACCTTAAATTGGTAGTTAGCAAACTCTAATATATCTCTAGAAAACTGAGCAAAAATAGTTACTCCCACCAATGGCCACAGACAAATTAAAGAACTTTGAAACACGATTTTAAAAATGTACTAGTAGGAAAAGAATTAAGAATATAACGATTCAAGAAATCACATCGATCCTTTGCTTCGTTACGATCTTGCTTCCTTATTTACTTCGTTTACTTTTTCAGTTTGAAAACCTCGTTTTTTCACTTTTGTTTGGTTTCTTTCAATAGGAAAAGTAAATATTGTTTTTGAAATATGTGCCTATGAGCCTGTTAATTAGTTCCCACATCCCGCAAAAATAGCTGAAAAATTGTCGATGAAAGTTTTACTGGTGAATTCTATTGGCTCTGAGGTAACATATAGGTTATACTTTATCGTAATCAACTAGCTAAAATGAATATATAACTATTTAACGTTTCTAAGACTGCTAAGAAAGTTGCTTTAAACGTCGAGCGGTTGTTTTTGAATCATGATGCTTTTTCCTCTTCTGTAATTATATATTTGTTCTTGTACACATGGCAGATATCACCTCGATCTTTCTTTGGTTTATGGAATGCAATGTTAAAATTTTAATTTAATATGTCATGATATTATATTTTATTTGCTTTATTATTATATTTTTCAGAATTAAACCAGTTATCATACAAGTTGTATATGCAAAATGAACTATTCACACCTTCTAAATATAACTTCCTTGAATTCTGCTTGACGTAATTCCATCATAGAAAATGATCTGACATGATCACAAACGCTCCTTGTCATCTCTTCATTCATAAATCTGGTCTTGTGCTGATATTTACCTCGTAGATCTTCTGAAACTGAAATATTTCCACGACATTTTTTCCATGATGAAGTGATGATGCGTTCCCCTTCAGATATTGTGTTCAAAAACATGGTCTTGCATACTCTAATCTTTTCGGTATTCATATTAGGAAGGAAATAGTAAAATATATTCTTGCGTTCCACTGTTTGGCGGCATTTTGATATTTTTGGTGAACCGTATTACAAATCCCTGTTGATGATCCCGGAGATCCTAAAACTATTTGAAAATATTGTTACGCTGATTTTCATAAAATTTATTAGCGCATCTTAAACGACACTTTTCATTGCATGGAACTTTTAATTCTTTGGCTTGTATATGTTTTCCTCCAAAATTAATAAAACTTTTTCCTTGGTTTTTTTAACATTTTCTCTTATTTACTAACCAATCCTCCTTATGTCGTTTCTTCCCCTTATTTTTTTTAAAAGTAGACAAACGAGTTTGAACTTGTTTAATGGAAGTCGGGGTTTAATACTTGCAATGGATAACACAGGTGTTAGCAAATTTCCATACAGGTCATCATGGGTCAAAATTGGAGGATTCTCATTTTCCTGAGAACCTGTAACTCAATTTACATCTTTGCAGATATCATATGGTGGAGTTGGTGATGCCATTGGAGTTACAACGCCGTCAGTAATGCTGTCCTTTGGTTGAATCTCAAAACTAGACGAATTTGTTACAGTATTTTCATCATTTTTACTAGTCAATTTTCCTGCTGGAAAATCGAGTGCTGAATAGTTTCCTTTTCTAACGTCACGTCATCATCGTTAACTACATCACCAAATAATTCTTGCATTTGAATTAATTCTCGTTGAAATGTTATCGGTACAGCAGACTCCCAAGTCACTAAAAAACTATTGTTAAAACAAAATTATAATAATATTTTATATAAAGCCACAAAAATATAAATCTTTGAAACTGTCATGTATTAGGCTAAAAATAAATTAGTTAAAAATCAGACATGACATATTTGACATTTACGCCTTTTAGAAAACAATTAACAACGTCGGATATGGTACTACCGACATTTAAATATTTGACGGAAACGTCTAACAATGTCAGACGTGGTACTACAGACATTTTATTATTTGACGAAATCGTTTGACAACGTCGGTTGTGGCACATTCAACAATTTTAAATTATATGATAAATAAATTAACAAACTATTAATTGAAGTGTTACTAATCAAAATTGTGTTGTATTACAATTATTATGTTAAAAATGTTCTTGCTATAAAATAAACAAAAACAAATTACCTATTTCTCCACATGTTTTTGGTGTGGTCAAAATATTATTGTTCGTAGTGTCTCCTCTATCAATTACTTCTTTTTGGCATTTTTCTGTAGCTAATTTCTTTAAATGTGCTGATCTAGTAAACATATTTTATTGTTGTAATAAATAAGCATCAACAGTTGACTACCGTAAAAGAATAAATAACAACGCGACGTGCGCGCACCCCCCTAACGCAGTCACAACTGGCAGAAAACCGGGCTCGGCTACCCCTCTCGTCCCGCTACCTATGTCGGTAGTTAACACGCTTCACTGCTAACGGGCTGTTCTAACAATATCCGACTTTTTAAATGTGGCTATTTAAAAAAAAATGTGCATAAAATTTAAAACACTTTATATTATATTTATATTTATATACAGTGTTACTTATTTTCTATCGTAAGACAATCGTAATTAAGGAGTAAACTCCAGTGACGCATCGGAGCTACCCGCATAATGTTTTTTTTGCGGATCGTTAAGTTCTAATGTTAACGACCCTCTCAACTGCACCTATGAAAAAAGAATATAAGATATTCAAAGGCATATAAAGATTTTATTTTAGGTTTTTAATATTTGTGGCTTTAACCCTTATACGCCTGCCGTGCCCAAATGAGGACGCTTCAAACATGCCCTCAACATTTTTATTTATTGGCATTAGCCGTTTTTAAATATCAAATCGCAAACTTTAATACTGCATCTGTATTGTCATTGCAGCTAAATTATAAATAATCGCTTCCTATTATAATTTTTGACTGAAATTTAGTAAATGGTTGAATCATTTTAACTACAAAAAGGTAAGTGTATTTTTTTTAAATATTCGCTTCAAAAGTTTCATATTTTTACAAAAACTTTATGAACATACTGTTTAATTCATGTTAGATGCAATATGAAAAGATTATTTAAATTATGTCCCCAATTGGGACAGTGGGCTCATATATACTTAATAACATATTTTTTGCAGGCTTACAGTGTATCCAAACTTTGTCAAAAAAGACGTTTGCAGCGAGTGGGGGCTCCAGTAGGCCTTAAAGGTTAAAGCAAGAGAAGAGACCTCTGATATAAATGTGGAAATAGTGGCTCTTCATCCCGAACCAAGTTAGACATCCAAACTAATAAAATGCCTAGAGGTACCAGCGAAATATTGAGGTTTTGCCAAGAAGGATGAATATATATGGAATAGTGTGCGCTATCTCATATATATCCAAGGATAGTAACGAGGAAGAAACTAAGGTTCTTCATCGCTACTATCCGTACCTATGAAGAACTCAAGGCCCTTCATTGCTGATAGCAAAACCGTTTGTGCGCTTTGGGTATGACAAGCTTTGAAGGCTACTGCTACATTTTTGACATTTACTGTGGCAAAACACAAACAACTAATAGTCAAGAGTTTACTATTTAATTATGATTGTCTTTAAATGTAGAAAATAGGTAACACTGTATATAAATATAAATATCATCTATCAATAAATCATCCATACCTATTAACATTGTCGGATCTGCAAATTAGCTATTTTTTTAATGTTACTTATTAGTTCTTAAATAATCATATCTATCATTACCGGAAAAAGTAATTTAAATTTTATGCAAATTTTTTAAATAGGTACAAAAGTCGTAAAAACCTGCTCGGAGAGATCGACTCAAAACCCAAAAAGACACATGTACTTTGATAATTATTTTACGAGTTTTATTCTGTTGTGGGATTAACGAGAATCTAGCTAACGTACCACTGAAACTATTAACGACTGAATAGCCAGTAAATGCTCTCTTATATCAGTCAAAGAGATGAAGAAGAATCGTTCTGACTTTGACTACCGGTTTGACAAGGATAATCAAATATTGTTTGTTCGCCTGCTAGATATTTTGTACAATAGGGATCAACTATGAAACTGTCTTTCCATTAGGTAAAGTAAAACAATTAAGCCCGGTGGAAAAGAAGAAAACGTATATTTATATACTGCAAGTAACTTTAACTTGCAATAAAGGAATGGGTGAAGTCAACTAAGCTGATCAGCCTATTTCGTTGTGTCATACTTCCATCTGTGGCAAAAAGTGGCTGGTGTTTTTTTCGGATATGCTTGATTTAGCAATTAGCAATGCCTGGCTTTTGCACGTGCTTCATAATGACATTAAGATGAATAAACTTCTGTTCTGACGTGACATTGACTGCCATTACTTACGACAAAATGTTTATCGATGTTCACGTCCACCAGCCTCTTTCATGCCGAATTTACAGCACGATGGTATAGGTCACTTTCCACAAAAGTTAGCCAAACAACTGCGGTGCATTGTCACAGTAAGATACGGTGGCAGTAAAAAAAGTGCATAAGGATACTATGTGTTTAGAAGCCATGTTTTGAATTTTTTCCTACCGAATGAGCCCAGAATCCCCATTTGAGAACGGCAACTTTTTTAAATGTAATAAAAAATATATAAATTTCATTTTTCAATTTTATTTAAACTCCTTCTTTTCACCTAATAATTCAGTTTATTTTATTTTGCCACTACGAATTTAGCGGTGGGGGTAAATGGGTCAAGGCACTATCCACAATTAAAGCAACAAATGTCGTATTTATCTCCCATATGAGTACATTGTCGGTCTATTGAGATAGTTTGTCACGATTTATTGAAAATAGGAGAGGTTAATTCTCAATAGACTGAACCTAAATTTACTAGACCCTTAATCGTCATATTTATAGTTAGTACTCAATTGAGCTATTTATATTAAATATATGCCAAGTTGTTTACTTCTACACTACACGCATTTTGAAAGACATGGAGGAAGCAAGTGAGTCAGCAGTATTATAAAGTATTAGAGAAGTAACTTTTGTATTTAAATCTTATTCATGTAAAAATATGACGTTTAATTGTTACATTTTACGCTGTCTTATTAATTTACAGGCAGAAACCAATTAAACCAACCAAAATGTATGCTAAAAGTAAAGTAATAGCAGAAATTAAATAGTATGAATCATCGTGTGTAAAAATAAAATGATTGTACATAGCTTTTCCGGTAAGCTAATCAGGTCAATTGATAAAATCCGAACGAAATCTAGAATAGTACTAATATATTTGGTATTGTACAACCATAACAAATTGGTGTATTTTTAATATTACGAAATAAATAAAACTAGTTATCAAAACACATATTCTCATTTTAGCTACAATATAATGTAAGAATTCGCGATATGGCGAATGGACTTTAAAATTGTTTCACACCAGCCAGTGGCGTCGCTACGCGTGTATTAGCTAGTTTGCAACTAGCAATCTAGCTGCGGTATTTTGTGCGTACGTCCTTGTAACATGTGAAGAAGATACTTCTTTTAAAATACACTATAAAAATATTTTAAGATTAATTCATTCTCAAGAAAATTAATCTTACGGTAGTCAAAAAATGTTACACGGAAACAAAAATAATCGGTCAAGTACTGCGCTACCCGTTGCTGATGACACCGAAGCCGTATCACATCGTCTATGCCCGGAGCTAGGTGGAGATCGTTTCTATTGATCCAAATTAAAAATGTTTAAAAACGTGTAAGATTAAGTGCCGTTTCTTTTATTGTGACAAATATTTTCCCCGAAAAACTTTTTATCTAATACCAATTGTTCCGCAGTTATAAGGATTTGTGAATCTTGATAATATCGATTCGATCTATATATAATTCCCAACGTATATGACTTTTTCAGTCTTTTTCAGTGAATGCTTTTGGTGATAAAGGTAAATGACAGTACTTATTTAAAATATTTTAAAAAATGTATAAGAAAATACATGATAAAATATTGTCTTTATTTATTTATTTCTCCCTAAAATAAACTCTCAGGATCAAAATTTAATTTGTTACATACACTAGTTTCCGGAAAATTCCCCGAAACAGATAAACATACAGTCAATTCAATGTCAAATGATGCCAGAATTGTTCCGTTTACGAAATTTCGAAACGGAACACAAAAAAGGGAACAAAATA
The DNA here is from genome assembly GCA_039881145.1 of Druceiella hillmani. Classification (NCBI taxonomy): domain Eukaryota; kingdom Metazoa; phylum Arthropoda; class Insecta; order Lepidoptera; family Hepialidae; genus Druceiella; species Druceiella hillmani. Next base: position 103,011,429 of record JAYKKI010000001.1, on the reverse strand, counting down.
TTAAAATGATAAAATTACATAAATAATGTTCGTACTTGACATCATTCCATCCATACTTCTATCATAAAATCTAGCCCTGATCTACATATATTAAAGATTCAAATATCAATAAATATAATACATCAGGTCTATTTGCCTTAACGTGTATATTTAAAACATAAAATAAACGTAAACTCTCACATTGTAAAACTTTTAATTTTTTTTGTAAACCATTTTATTTCACTAAGTCATCGAATACATATGTATTTTACTCTTTTGATATATTCGATAGCTCATTACTCCAATACAAGCAGTAAATTATAGGGATGCAATACGAAAATCAGTCCTATAAAATCATATGAAATTACGTCATTTAAAAGACAGTACAACATTTTCAATTCTTTTCTTTTTAGGCCTCCGTACCTCAAAATGAATAAAAAGAAAACATTCCAGGATCATTTCGTGGTCCATCTGTCTGTCTATCAAGACCTTTAATCTCAGAAACGCGTGGAGGTATCAAGTTGAAATTAATGTCAATACTTAGGTCTACGGTCCCTTGGAGCTGTAAATTAATAAATTTTCCAAGTCAGCGCAATGAAGAAGAACCTTATAAATACAGATATGTATGCCGTATATTTTGATACTCGCAAATAAATAAAAACCTATATGGTACTTCCTCTTGACCCAGAATCATGAAATTTGACAAGAAGTAGGTTTCACAGCACGTGTAAAGGAAAAAATCCAAAATTGGTTAATTTATAATTATATCATAAAAAGAATTTTTTTTTAAATATACGTCCGTGAAATATTTAATAGGCAATATATTTTCGTTATAAAAAAATTACATTTTGAAAATAGTTTAATAGGAATGTTATGGACCATTAAAAATTATAAATGCCTAATTGTATACGGAACCCTCGTAATGCGTGTTTCATTCGTGCTTGGCAGGTTGCTTTGTTCTTTTTCTGCTCAGCTTCCCAAATCAGATGTTGCACATTAATTTTTTGTCTGTTGTTGTTATTTATTGACAATTATTATTTTTTTTATTATTAACAATGATTATCGGGAATTGTGAACAAATGAACAGTATTTATCATGGTTTCCATGTACGTGTATATATATATATATATATATATATATATATATATATATATATATATATATATATATTTGTATATATATATATATATATATATATATATATATATATATGTCTATATCTGTTGTTAAATATTCTGTAATTTAATTTAATACACACTACATGCATTTTTTGTAATAGATATATTATGGGTAATGTTTATGCAACTTTCAGTATTCATGTACGTATTATGCTATTTTGATATGGGAACCTTTGGATACTGATCTGCCTAATACCTAAGAATCATTTTATGTAACAATGATATATCGACATTTCCTCATTAATGATGAAGTAAATAAATAAATAAATGTTCATTTTCATAACCTCTCTGTCTCTGTGGCAAAGAACTCGGAATTTTTTTAATTTTTTTACTCCACTTTTACTATTTCTACACTTCAAACACGGAATTTTCTTGATGACATTTAAATTGAAGTTAATCTTTTTAAATTTAAATAAATAATCGTTTTTAATATTTTTTGTAGAAAAAAATAATCATTAAAGAATATAGTTTGAATATATGTTACTATAGATATCACTAGTGTTAGAGAAAACTTAAACCAAAGTAAATTAGGAGATTTGCTCAGCCGCGAGCGACGGATCACGTCGAAGTGGCGATAGCCTGATAGACTTTCTTAATGTCTACCGTTACATAGTTAGAAACATACAGTGAGAATAAAGAAATAAAAATAAAATTTAAAAATTCTGCTTGCAGATTAAATTTAAAGAAAAATACATTAACTTTATTATGCAAGATAAAGTATTGACATTATTTTTCTATCTGACCACTTTGTGCTTACCTAGTGTTATATTTATATAATTCATTTTATAGTCCAAATCTAATAATTTGCAGACCAATGAAAAATTTACTTGGTGTACTCAAGTGTATTATTAGGCAGGCTGATGGTCGGTATCGGTCTTGGATATTTATTAGTTTTTTTTATTTGAAGTCATACTTTTTTAATTAATGACTACAAATACCTACTTGCAAAGAAACTTACTAGTTAATATAAATGAATCAAAATATGCACACATACGGTTGAAACAAAAACCTATATATTTATAAGCTATAATCCTCTGACAGACGAACAGACAGACAGATTTGAATAGACTGACATTAAATGACTTAGCTTTTCATTAAATTACTTATTTTAGTTACAGCTTCATTGCTGAACATTATCCATTTAACTATTATCCAGACAAACAGTAAAGTCGTAGTAGCATAAAGCCACTTTTATTTAATTACTCATAAACCTTGAAGAAATGATAAATTTGAATAGCCGGAATGAAAAAATATTCCTATTTAAATTTTACGACTAAAATCGAGGTGAAGCTTCAAATTATGTGGCGGACTTTTCTCTCCGATTTCTCTTCAAGATTATACCTAATAACTTATTCAGTCAATAAGGACAACGGCCATGCGATTTCAACTAAGTTTTACAGTAGCTTCATTACTTTATTTATTACATAAAACTCTCCAACCTCGGCGTGCAATTTAACTTAAGCGTATTATTTGGCGTTTATTTTGTAGAAATTCATTATTCACAATCAAACGAAATTATTTCTACTTTCTTTAAGTTCTTTACCACGACCTAGGTTTAGTTGTATTACAACATCTTTAGGTGGGCTATTAGCAAAGATTAACTCTTAGGAAAATCCAACAGCATTTATATATTACAAAAAATAATAGCGGCAACCGGGTTTATTTGGGTTTTCCCTAACTCTCACTAAAGAATACAGTGGGAAAACCTAAGTTAATCTTTAGCTAGTTAATATTTGCTAATAGCCCACCTGAAGATGTTATAATACAAAGACGTGTATTGTGTATTTATTTATATATCAACAAAAAAAATTATATCTAGTGACTGCTTTGCCCAAAAACTGATGATAAAAAATAACCCACTATCTATTTTATTGAGTTTGAAGCACGGTCTATTCTGTCTAGCCCAAATTAAACACACTTTCGCGGAATGAAAGTCAAATGTTTTTCAACACATGTATGTATTTATATACAATCACTTAAATGAGCATGGTATAGACCCTTCAACCTGGAAATACCTACGAACAGTTTACTTTAATATAAAATTAACTCCATTTGGATATTTAATATGAACCCTGTGTAAAAAAATTACGGAATAGTATAAATTTGAAGATCTAATTAAAAATAAAGTGCTAAGATAAAGTTGAGTGAGATCGAATGTATATGTGCTTATTGAAAGAGCACGCCTGCTAATAAAAACCTCTATAAGAAAGTTAAGGAGTCAAGCACTAAAGGTAAGTTGAGATAAATTGAATATATGTATACTTATCTTGAAAGAGCATACTTGTTACAATGTAATCTTCTTAAAAAATTACGGAATAGGATAAATTTCGAGAAAATTAAAAATGAAATGCTGAAGAGAATGTGAGTGAGATAGAATGTATGTATCGTGAAAGAGTTATTACAAAAATTTGATTCAAGAATTTTATTTTGAAATATTTGTGGTCTACTGCAGAAGTGTAACTTCAACCGTGCGCTTATGTGGCAAGGTATCCATTATTTTTAGGGTTCCATAATCAAAAAAGACTGAATCCCTATAATTTCATCATGTCCATATATGTACCCGGTTTCTCTATCACAAAATAATATGAAGCAAAAAATGTTATCGTAGTTTTTTTAGATTTGGAGAATAAAAAAAATTTTTAGAATGTTCCATTTTTGGAATATCTTTACTTTAAATTCCTTTAAAATTAAATTAAAGCACCATTTACAATTTTCCATTTCTTAGCCTCATTTAACGTATAATAACTCATTTGAACCACACATATCAAGGTTATATTAAAATGTGGATGAAATATCATAAGTAGCTTTTGATGAGAACTTTAAAATGAAATTTTTTTCGAATAACCTAACTTCAGTAGTTTTGCAACTATCAAAGAAACCCTAAATTAAATTCGCAGAAATAACGCAAATAAAAATTGATAGCCGAACTGGTCTTGCTAATATAACATAAATTAATGTGTATTACTAAAATATTTTTTGCAATATTTAACTTCGAAAAACGAGAAATATAAAAAAATACAGAAGACGAATTGTAACCGAACGTAGTAGTCCACTCCCATACAAATAATTATGCAATTGAGAAAATCTTCTCAAATTCTCGTTAACCGTGGCACAGATAAAAATTACTGCCGAATGTGGTATACAAAGAAGTATTACGTAGTATAAACATACATAACTTAATTTTGTCTTACTGAGACAAAAGAAAACCATAAAATATGATTTGAAGTAAATCACAAATTAATGTATCACAATCATAAGAAGATAAAAGCCTTAATTATGAACTAGGCATTATTTAAAAATTAATATGAAGAAACTCCTTAACCAATAATATTTAAAAATTACCTTATTTACAAATAACAACACCTAGATCTAGTTTATTACCATAATAATAACATTCACTCTTTACAATGTTCACCGACACTGTCGTCAGAGTAATCAGGAACCGAAAAAGTTTCATCCTCAAAATTAGCGATCTAGTATCTGGTTACAAGAAAAGCAGGTTCTGTACGTATTAAATGGCTCAAAACCTCCCTGATAACTTTTTTCTTGGTGTAGTATACTTTCTCAGAGATGAAAATTTTGAATCTGATGACAAAAGAAGCAAATTCAACAAATTTTAATTGATGTTAAACAGCGAAGGCTTCCGAGTGATGTTCGCGTATTTTTCGAAACTCCGTAAAAAATCCCTTCTGACATTTAAACTATTGGTAGTATGCATGTAGATAATATGTCAATACCATGAACCAATCTCTTGTACACCGTCAGCAATATGTAGTACCCTGAATATTGATCCAGATACAAAGATTTAGTTTGACTCAACAATTAACCAAATTTCTTAATTTTAATATCGTAATCACAAATAATAACACTGAGAACTGCCATCTTCAATTCCTGTTATTTTGGCAAACATTTCTGGACTTCTGAAAAATTTTCTGGCAGTATAACCGTCATTTGTTTTCCCGAAAAATTTGAACTTATGGTCGACAAGTCTGAGCCAGGATAGACTTGTTGACCATAAGTTCAAATTTTTCTTTAAAATTGGTTTGGATTTGTTTCTTTGCCGCATCTACCACATATTTGTTATCATCGCCCCTCTTACTTACCCTGATTTTATTAGAAGATGATACACAATATGGAGCAGACACTCAAAGGAACGAATCCATGCGTGTAAAGAAGAAATGCCAAATCTATGAAATTCTAAATTTTCAAGCTTCTCCACAGGCTTATTCATCTCTGAAAGCTTTGTGCCACATATTAGAACATGGACGTACTGTCGACATTAGACACAATATTACATAAAATATCATCGACTGTTGTAAAGTGCAAGTCTTAAAAGTAATGGTTAATTCTAACTCAGCAGTGCGCACATTAGATGGAGTTAAGTTTGTAATCAATTTTCCTAACCTAGCATATTCTTCTTTAACTACGTTTAAATTGTTTTAATAAACATGAATTGAATTGGCCAACAAAATCTAAAGGATCCGGGACGTGGATTATTTCAGATAACCGTTCCTTCCAAGGTATGCTTCCACTGAAGGAGAACTAAAGCGTTGGAGAGTAAATATTCCTCCTTGTTAGATGCGTCTGTAAATCGTTGTCTATACAGACTATACCCCGAAGTACCTTGACGGTAGTTCGGGGTATAGTCACATTGATAGATTATTGTAAATTTCCATGTAGAGATATTTGATGTAAAATATTTTCCTGAGATTCAACAATTCTAGGAACAGTGTGATCCAATAAAGCTTGAATTTGGAACCTCAACATAGGCTTTTCTGCATTTAATAAAATCATCTGAGGGATTGGTAGACAATATCTTGACTTTTAAAAGATTTTGAAAAATCGAGAAGGTGTTCTAACGTGTTATTGACGATATCCAAATCAAATTATATTTACTCTACGTAATACCGAAATCTGAATACAAGTATAATGACTAAGTTTCTTTATTATTCAATACTTCTTGAGGTCTTCTCGATCGGTGTTGATGCTTAGCAGATAAAGTCGATATTTTTTTTATAATATTGGATATAGGAAAACGACTTTCACTATATGCCAGCGCCAAAGCAAAATTTTCTTTAGAGGCGGAATGGCTGGATAGCCAAGTTTAGTGGATACTACAACCTTTAGTGGATACTAAAACCTTCACTTTCTTTCGTTTCTTAAAAAGTCTTCTCGACTGGCCCGTAAAAGAACTCTATCAAAGGTTTTCTTTTATCTCAGGAACGGCTAAAGATATCAAGTTAAAATTAATAACATTACATATATCAAGGTTTGTGATGCCACAGTCTTGCACAATTCGAGTTTTTATCTCAATATAATAAAAAAATAAAGCTTTTCAATTATTACATACCAGCTGCGCCTACGACTTCGTCCGCGTATAATTACGAGAAAAATATGTTTTTCTCTTATATGTTGCTCCTATATTGGTTACATGACTTTTTTATTATTTTGACATGAAAATTATTTTTTTTATTTCAGTCACTGATTTTTCACACAGTGTCTACGTAATCATTAAGTAATCAATTATGCTTATTATTTTTTTATTTATTTATGTTTTAATATATTTAATCGGTACATATGGTGAACTTATTGCTACGAAAGCAATCTCTCACAGCTAACCCAAACACCAATCTAGCCCCCTGCTAGACTTGCGGTCGGGAATCGAACCCGGGGTCCCCACGGTGCACCGCGCAGTCAAAAGCCGTATACCTTGTGATCAACCCAACACTACACGGTTATGAATTATGAACCCCGTCAAAGTAATTGTTGTATTGTCGGTAGTAAAACAATAATAAATAATACCTCTATTATTTACCATGATGTAATGTCACGATGGCGTACTGGTGCCGTATAGAACCGATGCCAAATATTATCATTTTTGACCAATGCCTGGTAGTCCCATACTCCTATAATAATATGTGTAAATAAATAATAAGCTGTATGATATAGTGGTAAAAATAATAGTAATATTTGTAAATTGTGTAATATAAAGGCTCCATACATTAAATGCTTACTTTTTCAAATGTATATCAATATTTACGGAACCACATAATGCGAGTTCTCCTGATGTGATAACCTTTAATATAAGTTATGCTCAATACCATAAGGGTACAATTTATAAAATGTGCACACTTGTCTTGTTAAGTGCAAATATACACTAAGAATAAAAGAATTTTTGTTTCGCCATTCACTTCAACATTTTTAATATTTACAGTATTAAAAATATGCTTTTAAGAATATTTCGTAATATGACAATTGTATTTAATTTATTAAGTGAAATAGAGAAATATTAGAACAATAATATTTAAAAACTAATTTAAATTCTAAGGACACTACGTATTTTTATGAATTTTGGATATAGCAGCTGGACTTTTAAATTTTAAATATCTAATAAAAAATTTTAAAAAATGAAACATATAAATTTTTTCACGAATTGTACGATGCGCTTCGAACTTGCCACGCCGTTTACCTTAAGCACCGTCACCGAGCAGAGTAGTATAATTAGTGATTGAAGATTACGTTGACGCTTATACGAAATTTATGAGCACATATGCAAATTACCTTAAAAAGTCTAATTTTTTGTCCTAAAATGACTTAGCAGGTCTTAAAATAATCACTATTAATGATTTCTTAAATGGAAGTTAAAATTCTATGTAGCTCTTTCACTTTTAATATGTGATCGTCACAAATACTCGTAAATGTACATTATAAAACAAAGTTCTTCACAGTATCTGTCTGTCTGTAGACGAATTTCTCAGTAACTATTGAAAGGATATTGTGACTATTTTCATTATTGGATAGATAGATGTATGAGGAATGTTTACAGACGTATCATTTATGAGTGCTTTCTGAAAATTACCAAAGCAAATAATATTAAAATCAACAAAGCATATTAAAATAGCAAGGCCGGGAAAACTATTCAACGACTCGATAGCACGTGCTGCTTAAATTATTAGGAAACAACATATCATAACACTGTTATTTTCAAAAAATTCTACAAAATATGCTGAGACAGCCTAAATGTATACATTCCACGAAATCTGTAAAGAAAGTTTTATTATTTGAAAAACTTAATTTTACAATGCTTACTGTACGAAACTATCTTAATCCTTATAATAAAAACTTGTCTTCAACTTATGTAGACCAAATTTTCCTCACATGCTGTAGTTTCCTGTTAAAGAGTTTAAAAGCTATGACGATGTGCTCAAGTAAGCAAAATTGTAGGTGGGAACTTGACCTTTGTCAATAAGTGAAAATGCCCTTCCTACCCTTGCAAGGTAGGAGCGTTTCACTAGCCATTAATATAAATAAAAAGGGATGCTGTAAAAGTTACTAAAAACATGACGACTTACGAAATTAAGATAATATTTTTTGTTTACATTATTGTAGTATAAAAATAATATTAAAAACAAATGTAAAAAAATTATTCTCTTGTGAAAATTTGTATTATATTATATATAAATATATATATATATATAAATATATATATATATATATGTATATATATATATATATATGTATATATATATATATATATATATATATATATATATATATATATATATATATATATATATAGTATATTGATATTATATGATGTATATCAGGAACAATGTCTGATTATTATTTTAAAATACAATAACATTCACGTGTTATATTAATATATTAATCAAAACCGTAACGCAATCAAAGATTTTAACCAAGGATCAGTACAACGCTACCTATCGAAAAACATTGCAAAAAATATGTTATGGTTGAAAATAATTTTATTTTAAAAATACAACAACCGTTTACTAATCTAAGAGTATCATTTTCACTTTGGGTGTGAAATGTCCCGGGTTCAAATCCCGGACGAACCCGCCTATATTTATGTAATTTTTTTAATGTTTAACATTATAAGATCATTTAATGCAATACACCGATATAAACGGTAATTGCCGGCAATACAACGAATTTGGCCGAATGAAGAATTAGGAGGAAAAATTGCGTCTTATATTAAATTATACCAAAATAAAAATATTATTGAAAAACAGAATGTAATTCATGAAAGAATGCACTCGGTGTTAGGCACTGAACTCGATTGGCTAATGCCGAAGAAAGCCGAGTGTACATAGTTCTGTTTTACCGCCCCGAGAGAGCGTCACCGACCCGAGCCGGCGTCACCAACCCGAGCCAACATCACCGGCTTGAGTCAGCGTCACGGACCCGAGCGAACCTCACCTCAACTTCGTTCACTCCTCAGAATAAGTTTTCACTTCAAAGCATAGTGAGCATGTGCACCTAAAGTAGCTTTTACTTCAAAAATCATAATAGTTTATGATCAACACACAAGAACGTATATGTCATTGCACCGTAAAGCATAGTCATTACTATTTATTCAATTTCACTTTCTAAATCACCTTGCATCGTACCTTCACATCACGCCTATATCCATTGAATTAACTCGTCTCCAAAAACAACGAAACTATATCATTTGATATAAAATCTAAATTTATTATATCTTTCGGAAATTATTAACATAATGTGCGTTAAATATATTTTTTGTACATTTTGAAAGAGGTGAAAAATATGTAAATTTATTAATTGAAACGTATAAAATTTAGCTAAAAAATATAAATAAAGCTCAAAAATTTAGCTTCAAATATCAATAAATAGGAAAATTCACCTAATTACTTTGAAATTTGTGAAAAAACTGGACACAATAGGATAATATAGGAATAATGAATAAAATCTAACATTTCTGGTGCTTGATCTAGTGTCTAGTTCACGTTCAAACTTGATGAAACTTAAAATTCACTGTTTTGTTGACATCTACTGCATGAATCAAATTGAAACATCTTCATATTAATAAAATTATCCTATGAAACCAGGTTTAAAATGATATCTTGCAAAGCTCTCTAACTTAGGTCAGGTAAATTTTTTAGGCAAATCTGAAAACCTTAAAGGCTTGTAACTTCAAAATAAATTATCTTATGGACGTGAGATTTTGATATTTTACTTATGCGTAAAAGTCACTTAATGTACAAAATTTTATTGCAATCAGAAAAAGTAAATTTGAAACATTTTGTGCATTTAATATCAAAAGACCTCTATATTTATTTTTTGTGCCGTAAAATTAAAACAAATAGCGAAAAGTTTTCTTTGTTGTTGGTGTGTTACACAAACGACTACCTTAAACTATTTTCTTTTCTTTCTACAGGATAAGGGCATATAAACAAAATTCACTTTTAATGCATATAGATTCCACCAACCTTTTTTTTGTATTTATATTCCACTAACAATTATTTTTCTTATTGCTCCATAATTTCCTTCTTGGTCTGTAATATTATTTCAAATCAGCGTCACATATGAACTTAATTTATAATTAACAGTTGATTAACATACGAATTGTCAACCATTGTATGCCGCACAGTGCTCATCGAATAGTAAGTGCAATAAATGTGCTACGTGATTTATTGAAAAAAATCGGTTGAAATTTATAGACTGTTACAAATGTATTCGCTTATTATCAAATATAAAACTAGATAAATAAACGGAGAAAGACTATTCATAATCAACCAAACGTTGTGTTTGCACTCTTTCTTATACATACATATGCATATGTACGCTAACTTTGAAGATACCCAGCAAGATTTATCGAGAAATTTGAATGTGATTAAAGAAAGCTTGGATCGATGTAATCACTTAGGAGTTCGCCGGCCCTAATCCTTATAAATGGAGATGTTCCCAACACCTCTAGAGATGCTAAGTGATGAGATTGCGGTTGTTTCTTTAATTAGCCCCGTAGATACGTTCATTATTGGTCTCGGTGGGTTGGATATGAAATTAGTGATATTGATTTATAATTTTCAACGGCGGTTTTATTTTAGGGGATCTCTAAAAAGTTCACATTGAATCTTAAATTCATTATTTTTTTATTTATCATCTTCGTTCATATAGAAAACATACGTTCATAAAACAGAAGCAAAATATACTTGCGAACTACCATAAAAACTACAAGACACAAAGTATTCTATACTTCTAACATCTTTTAGTACAAGGATATTTCAATTTTTTTGACATTTATTGGGTATGTGTATCATTTGAAATATCTGTACAAAGTTTTAAAGATTTATTCCGTAACTACGTGAGTTTTTTATCGTTACCGTTCTCACCAAGAGAAGGAGTTTTGGATAGAAGAAGACTACAAGTGTGTCAAAAAGTCTAATTCATAATATGGCTAAAGTTACACTCCTTGCGAAAAAAGATTTCTTAAATATAGATTTCTTGAAATTGATGTTTTTGACCACTTTTATAAGGTGTCTTATAGAAAGTAAGTATGTGCATCAAATCTTAGTACTAATAACATACAGACTGCTCATTGCAGAGATTTATTTTTTAATACTATTTGTTAATGGGACTTGGAGACTAGTATATGTTTATTTCATATGACAACATTAAATTATTAAAAAACTGATTTTATTCTACAGCCCCATAAACTGTAGAATAACATCAGAAAAGTGTACGTAACCATAGGAGTTAAATTTTTTCGTGTTATTTATTCAAAATCGAAATATTCAGTTTCAAATATTTTTAGTAATGGAGAAACAGCATAAAAGCAAGTGAAGATTACAAAAAAATGCTAAAAATTTGCTACAGTTGTTTTGATATTACCTGACTTTCAAAGAATAATAAAGTGATTTGCTTCCATTTAAAGAGTTCTAATGTGTAATATAGTTTTAAAATATTCAGTAATTCCAATCAACAATTTGTAATTTTTTTCAGTATATTTTTTTCAAACCTTAACACCTATTTCGAACAGAATGCTTTCATGTTTATTTATAAGTAGTATGCAGCTTTACAATAGGTTCACTTGACTGCAAATCTAGAGGTTTAGAACTCTTAAAATACCAACTGAAACACAGATGAACCAGGTAGAAAAAAATATTAGAATCACAAAAGTAAAAGACCTTTAGTAAATGGGAAACCATTTACGTATCTTACCCTACCGAGAAAAAACGACGTACATAAATATGTACTAAATAAGAGAAAAAAGAATTTTTATTCAGCCATGACAGGCTTGCTGTACTCATGTACAGAAACGTGTACTAAAGTCGAGCCGGTCAATATTTTTTTCAAATACAATGACGAATGAGGTCAAGTGAGATCAAACAAGGCCAGGGTCAGTTAGAGCTTAGGGAGCTATAGAGCTTAATGACTACAACTCAAACAACACTAAGTAATGAGGTCGCCTTTGATCCAACGGTCTGTACAAATCGACGTATTCTTTATTGATCTAGGAAACTAGTAATAAGTGCGACCTATTTTCCAAAATACATTTTGAGACGATGTTATTTTTAGGCGTATTTCTTAATTTATTCTCAATTTTTATCAGACGAGTCTACATTTATTCGACGACTCTCAATTATTAAGTGCATTAAATAAAAGTGATAAACTATTTTTCAATACAGTTTGTTTTTCTCTAAATAACAATATTTTATTCTGATCATAATAAATATATCTTTATGCCTGCTGCATAACAACTTATATTTTATGATCAGTTTGCGTACAAAAGTAAGTGTTCACACAAATTTTATCAACTGTCGTGCCATCTTTTTATTTCACACCCAATTTAATTGCACTTTAACTAGCTCCTCTTGTCAAAATGTATTTAAAATGACTACTAACCACTCAAAACCAAAATGGCGTTCATGCAGACTTGTGGTTTTGAGGTTATATCTAATTTTACATTTAAATATTTGCATTACCCCATTTATTTTTAATCATTATGCAATTATAAAATTATCTGTGTCTATTATTACTGTATTTCATTTCTTTTTATGTAGTTTTAATTTAATTTTTTTTAATGCTATATTTTAAATACAACTTGGAAAGTAAAGAATTGCCAAATTTACAATGTTTACAATTTAATGACGATTTTAATTTATACAATTAAATAAAAAGTATAAAAATATCTCGTTTAGATTGTAATTAAACCAAGTTAATACGTTATTAAAAACAGCTTTACGTAAAATATTAGAACTTTTTATGTGTAAATAATAAAACTGTTAAACCTTTTTTGCATGAAGCTTTTCTTCCTAATTTATTTCTAGTTAAGAATTAACAGAATCAATTTAACAATTGTAAACTATTTGAAACGTAAACCAACATAAAAATATTTCATAAAATACACAACAATTTGAATCTAGCAAATGTTGCTACCATAATTAACGACTTCATCTTGACATCAATATCATAGATAGAGAACTTTCGATACAGTGGTCCTTAGACATGCTGGACTGTTCATTTACGTTGGACTAACTTTTATAAATAGTAACAAAAAATGTAAACAAAACTTGGGCAAAAAAGATCATTGGTGTGACGTCAAAACCTCATCTTTAATTATATCATTTATTTCAAAAAAAGCAATGAATAGTTTATTTGTTTTATTATAATTTGTGCATAGTATTTCTTTTCTCATATTTACATATAATATATTACTAATTTATAATTTATAAATAAAACAATAAATTAATTATTTAAATACAAAATCACAATATGCGAAAACTTCACTCCAGGTCTTTTCGCTGAATTTTTTTAACTTTTTACTTCAATATTAGGTTTAGTCCCATATTCAGTACTTAAAGCAGACGAATGTTAAGTGTCTTTAATAAAGTTTAATGTGACTTTATTACCTTATTTTTTTTCATAGAGCGCTTCGACTTCATAATGCTACTTCAATTAATTTCCGTCACCCAACAAAAGAGTGTAATTAATGAATGAGGATTACGTTGACGCTAATACGAAATTGATGAGTAGATACGACTTAATGTAAATTATGTTAAAGTACAATATATTTTTGTCTTCAAATGATTTGTCATTCCCTTAGAACAGGTGTGTGTAATATAATTGTATGAAGGGCCAGGTTTATTATTTTTGAAACCGTAGTGGGTCAACAGCATAGTGAAATTTAAATGTAAAGAAAACGGTAATTTTAATTTTTCAACATGAAGAATTTATTTAAAAAAATTAAAGCCTCAGGTTTACAAATTATCACAATAATGAGAAGACTGACAATTTTTTGTTTGCATATTGCCTCTGTGTCAACTGATATTTTAGAATTGGCTATGCGCAGAATGGCTGTAAGATGAGTGTGTGATAAAAATGATCTTCTTTTTGACTTGTTATATTCGCGAAAAAAGCTATTCAAAAGTGTATGTACTACCAAATAAGAAAAATTGTTGAAAAGATAATTTGAAAACGTTTGGGTATTGGTTGCGGTTAATATACTTCTTATAAAATTTAATGAGTCCGTTCGGAAGGCAACTATCATACGCCATTTTTAGGAGGAAATTACTTTGTATATCAATCAATTCCAACTGTAGCTTTAACTCGCTTGACGCTTTTAATTTCAACGTTAAATGAAATGTGAAATACTTTCATGTTGGGTATTTGTGATTTGAAGTCTATGAATCTCTCCTCAAACTCATTCCTCAATCTTTTTAAAAACGACGCGTACTTGCCTAAGTTCATTGTCTCTTTATCTTTTGAAGATAAGGTCTTCCAATGTACCAAATGATTTTGTTCCAGTTGTTTTTCCAATAATATGAACTTTTTTATAAAAGCTTGAACATGTTCATAAAACTGTGTAAACTTGATCATTTCCTTACAGTTTTAGGTTAATATCACTGATATCTTAGTTATTTTAACTTGGAAAACCAGATCAGCCAACCACTGCTCATCAGTTAGAAAACTAATATATTGGCCTTTGTTTTCAAGAACAATCTTTACTTCTTTGAGCAAAAAAGAATCGTTTCAATGTGGCTGCTCTGCTACGCCAGCGACCGCGGATGAAGTATACGATGTCTTCATTAACTGCACCTACATCAAATAGAAAAGCCTGGAACTGTCTGTAATTCAGTCCTCTTGCACATGTAAAATTAACTGTCTGCACTACTTTATCCATCACGTGTTTGAGCTCAATCACTTTTGCACAGAACCATTCTTGATGAATAATACAATGATGCTATATGATCGTGTGTATGATGTTATTGCACATTTATGCCACAAAACCATTTGCTCTTCTGTCATTGCTGGTACACCATTTGTAGTTTAGCTGCAAAGATTTTCGATTTGAAGTTTATATTTTTTCATGCAACTCTTTATTTCTTCGTAGATATCTTGTCATGTGGTTGCATCTTTAATTGCACGCAAATCAAGCAATTTCTCGGTCACTGTTTAGTCTTGTGTTGCTCCTCTTACAAAAATTGCCAACTGCACTGTATCTGACATATCAATACTTTCGTCGAGAAGGAAACTAAAAAGTCGCATTTATTTAATTGTGTTTTTAAATACGATGGGACATATCATCAATTCTTTTTTCTATTGTTTGATATGACAAGCTTGTATTTTTACATAATGCATTATTCTCCGGACACTCTATCGATGTGAATATTTCCAACCATTGATAAATTCTCCGTCAAATAGGTTCTTCGGTTTAGGTTAGGTGCTTCGCTAGGAAATGGCTTTTATTACCATAAAGCTATTTTTTACCTGTTGACCGACCATATTTTTTTTAACGAATTTATACGATCAATTCAAATATGACCTTTGTACTCATCGTATTTGGAGGCATGTTTTGTGGAGTAATGCTGTTTAATATTGCATTCCTTGCAAACTAATATTTTGTCATAACATATGAGGCATAGTATGTTTTCATTGTGTTCTGTGACAAAAAAACTTTCAGTCCAAAAGTTTTCAGTTTTTAAATATTCGACATTCTACGTAAAATTTACGTTTTATTTTTATAATTTACGTTTTATTTTTCTATTGATAGTTTGATGACATTCTATCACATACATTACATCATTTCTAATTGAAATTTTTTTGTAGCTCTCATTCTATATGAAAACCTATAAAATAGTTTTAAATTAAGACCTAACGATATGCCTAGCTTGATTAAATGACGCAATGTTTAAAAGTATCATAGACACCTTTTTTAGCAAATCTGGTCAATTTTAACTCATAACTTCCAAATCAAATGTCATTTGATCATTGGATCTGAGTATTTTCTTTACACCTATGAAGTCACGTAATATAAAAAATGTCATTGCAGTTTCAAAAAATAAGTTTCACACCTTGGGTTAATTTTCTGTGGAATGACTATATATTTTCTGTGGAATGAATATATATAAATGTATTTACATATATATATATAAATGTATTTACATATATATAATTAATTTTTTATGAGCATTTTTCCACAATCTACTAATAATTCGATATTGTTATTTCACCTATACGCTCCATAACATAGTCTTTCAAACTGGATAAATAAACCAGATTATTTGTGAAAATACATCAAAATATTCAAGTGACGTAAAGTTATAAAGTGTGACAGCAGCAAGCTGTATAGACAATTTATTAGAAACAATATTAATATTTATTTGAAGATTAAGTGCGGCATATCTAATTATCGTTAAACGCAAAGTGCATAACAATCGTTAATGTGAAAGCCTTCGATCAACGAAGTTATATCAATACACGAGGAAAATCAGCCGGCGAAAGCCGAGAAGCGTGAATAAAACTACACAGACTTCATCCCTCCAGAGCCAACGGACGGTCCTCGTCACCAACATCGACGCTAGCGACAGCAAATACAGTCAACACTGATGCAAAAAAATGGTCAATGGTCGGAACAACGAAGATAAGTGAAAAAGTCTCTTATCTTTTCTCATTTAATAATCTACCACGTTAGCATTGAAAACAATCGTATTTTATATAACTCTTTAAATCGCGCTGCTGATAGATACTGCAGTATTAATTAAATTAAAAAAGCAAAGAACAGTACTTAAAACTAAATTCCAAATTTTTTTTTAATTATATTCACAATGAAGAAAACGATAGCAAGATAGAAACAAAATTACGTTTAAAAAATATAAGCAGTATACTGTATCACTTTGAAGAAATCCAAACAAATATAGACAAATTGACTAACGAGGTTTCGACCGATTTCGATGAATTTTAAAAATTTTATTATGCACAAATCAGTTACGCCCAGCAAGATATCGCAAGCTCAAATGAAATACATAATTCAAATTCAACTCGACCCCACCCTATAAAACTACCAAAAGTTGAACTTGTTACTTTTGACGGCTCTTATAAAAAATGGATAGATTTCTATACAAAATTTTAAGCGATTCATTCATGATCAACTATCTCCTTGAATTAGAAAAATTCCAACAATTAAGGTCTAGTTTGAAAGGTTACGTGTAATTAAAGCATTAGAAGATTCAGAGGAAAATTAAAAGTAATCATACAAATCAACGTTAAATAAACGTGTAATCATACAAAATCACGTTTTTACAATGCTCAAATTACCAACAATTAATAAGGAATCTGCTGTTGAATTAAGAAAGTTTCTAGGTACAATTTTAACTCAATTACGATCTTTTAAATCATTAGGCGAACTCGCTGAGTAGTGGGGCTCATTATCGACAAAAATCTATTCAAGGCACCGAAGTGCCCAAAATGGGCGATTTCACAATTATTTTTAGAAGAATGCTGTCAAATATTAAGAATATGTATTATCAATTAAATGTTAAATATTAAGAATATATCTTATCAATTAATTTTATGTCGAGAAAATATTCACAATCCAGGGTTATTCGGCTGTGAATTGGCACCACATTCGTCTACACGCGTTCTCAACCAATTAGCTGAGGATGAACTTTAAAGATTTCCAAAGGACAGTGAAATTCTGAAACGCGACTGCTGCGTAAACGATGTAATGACAAGAACAGATACTATCAAAGACGCAAAAAACTTAATACAAAGAGCTCGTTGAGTTGGCGAATGCGGGACGATTTACCCTTAGAAAATGGACAATAACAATTCTGAGATCGTAGAGACTGTAGATTAAGAACCTGCTAACATCAGTCTATTTACCGATGGTACCGAATAAAGGGCGAAGTCACATAACAGGAGAACGATGAGACAAATCTAAAATTCACTAAACGTCACATCTTATCAAACATTTCGCGGATTTATGATCCAATCGGTCTATAAACTTGGTAATAGTTTGTGCCAAAATGCTTATTCCAAAATTGCGGAAATTCAACGCTTAGAAATACGTGTAGAAACAAATAGACATTTTAATTTTGCATACTTTTTATAATTTTTTGATGTCAGTCCACCCGTGAGATTATAGTAAAATAAGATTTTTTTGTTACTTTTCATAAATGAACCAAAAAAATAATAATTTCTATAGGTTATTTACTGTTATCAACCGCACTGTTGAAAATATATAGACTATGTTTTGAAAATCATTAACGAAATATTTTTCTTCTGTAATATTATAAAATGATGGTTGTAAAGAAGCAATTATAGCGTTAGTTTAATTATCCTGCATCTTTTCATTTTCAGTTGAAAGCAATATTTATATAAGCCCGAAATACTGAATATTATTCTTAAGATAATGTTGCTAAGAAAAAGGGAGTAAACAATTATTTCATTTTCTATGCAAAATTAACAGACTTTGAAGTTTATATTTATGACTAGCTAAAAAAATTCATTTCAAAATGTAATTAAAAATGCTGACTCGTTTACATTTGCAAATAAAATGGCAATTGAACGACTATTCCCAATAATTTTCAAAATAGTATTTTAACTATACCATTAAATTTCTTACCTCACAAATAACTACACGATCATTTTTCAAACATTGATCTAAAACATATCAGTTCTATACAGTTCTGGGACGAACACTGAAGCTAAATATTAAAAAGTTTTTAACAAAAAATGTTATTAAAGAATCATCACATTCTAGTACTACATGCTACAAGATTAAATACTTTTACGAGGAGAGATTTAAAGATTTTGGATATAAATAAATTTATATTTCTATCTTTTATTTGCCTTATACCAAGTAATCTCTAGTTTATAGCCACAAATTTAGAAATTTGAGCAAGCACATGAAGACTTTTTGCCCTTAAAATTTAAGATACAGAAATTTAACCTGCACAACACTTCAAATTAGACCAATACCTAATTTAAATACAGTTAAATCCGCTAAAATATAGTTCTTCATGATTAAAAAATAATTCTATTAGAGGCGAATAATGACCCTTACTTCCGGCACACTATTAATATATTAAAAAAACCGATTCTATTGCTTTGATTGCCTGCGCTATTTCCGTGAATGAAATAGTTTCCGGACCAATTGAAAATTCATTTCGTCGGAATGATAAAGCAACTTTCCATGAATATAATTACACAATATTGCTTTAAATTCACTCACGCACAATTTACTGCCAACCAACGCTTTAACTGAAGAGCATAATCGAATACTGATAAAAAATTACGCTTCTTTCAATCGCTGTTTTTATAAAACCCCTTTGTTGTACAAAATTAAATTTTTCCACAATTTTTCTGCTTATTGATGTAATATCTTTTTAAGAGTATATGCTTTAAGTAATAAATACTCCAAGTTTCTACATTATTTCTATAAAATATAAACTAATATATATATAAAACATTACTGCCCAACCGTAGTCCAGTTGTGTGAAAACTTGTATTACGATTAAGAAAACGCGCTTCCAATATCTTTCGGACGAGAAATATTATTTCCTTTAGATTAAAAACATATAATTAACATTGAAATTTTCATATATTCAACACTAAATTAATATTATATTTATATATATATATATATATACATATATATATATATATTTATATATATATATATTTATATATATATATATATATATATATATATACATATATATATATATATATATATAATTAAGACTGTCTATTAATACAGCAGATTTACATGACAATAGTTTTATGCGAGAATTAAATTATGATTACTTAATAATTTACAATGATTTACACGCATGATGAACATAACATTACTTACGATGGATATAAGTAACTTCTAAGATACTTCGATTTTTAATTATATTTAAAATCGGTTACTTTCAATTAAGTATTCTCAAAACGAATATTTTTTTGGGACGCTATTAAATTCAAACTGAAATATTCTTTTTAATGTTACCTCGAACTTTACTGTCAATATCAGTTCACCATAGTGCTTATTACTTTGTGACTGGTCCTATTAATGACGGCATTTACTCTTGTAGCAGTCACTCCATCTTCCAGTTTAATAAAGTAAACATTTGATTTATTAAGTCAATAAACTTTTTTTTTAAATAAATAAGAAATTAAAATATTTATTTGCTATTGTATCTGTGTTCTTGGGATTCTGTAACCCAAAAAAAAATGAACCTGTTAAATAGGAACAGAACTCGCACTAGAAGGGATCTGCATACTCTTTGTATCTCACTACATTATCTGAGTACATCTTTGAACTGTAACATTTGTATTACGTAGTGTTTTCATTAAACTTTAATTTCAAATAATAATGCCATTGTTCACTAAAAAATTACATGCATTATCTAGTATATCTTTCAGAAGCGAATATATATCGTGAATTCCCTGAATATAGTTTAGTTTTTTTACTAACATCTTTTTTACTGCTTTATATTTAACTCTCTTTGTATTTAATGTTTAAATACAAGATTATTATATTTGAGCATGTCTGAGATATATCTCATAACAAAATGGGTCTAAAAATTACAAGTGGACCGACAATCCAAGATATTTTTTGTTCATTGGAAATAGAAATAAAATAGCTTTGTGAACATTTTCAATAAAACCCCATATGCAAAACAAAACTACGTGATCTAGAAACTTTTTTGAATATAATATTAATCCCTGCAGACTTAATGGACAATATACTGTAGATAACATTTCCAGACAATCCTAGCTATTTTTAATTATGGCAGTGATGTGTTCTTCTGGGTTCTTTTAATTTTATGGATAATAAATGATAAATTATGATATTTTTTATTAAGTTTTTCTCGAGGTATTTGCCGAACAATATAAAAGAATATTGAGAAAATTCATTCAGGGCTGAAAGGGTTATATCATTTTGAATATTCTTATATTAAATATAATGAAATCACAATTTACATTTTTGGATCAAGGAACTATGGGTAAATTTCAAGTTTTCATTTTATTTCGTTTAGAAGTTAGAAGCCTGTGTTAAACAGACTAATGAAGAATATTGCCGTAACAACAGAGTTCTGTTCAAATCCTTCGAATAGGAAACCCTAAAAACGGAACTCTTATAAAATCATTCACGCGTCGGAACTTTTGTATACCACAGTAGCCGTTTTTCTCAGAAGCCGTAGTTTGTGGTGAAAATTGGGCCACATCTGCACTCTGTGGTCAATTTGGGACACAATCCACAAAAAAGTAACAACTAATTCCTAAACTGTGAAATTCAATATTATAAACAAAACAATTGTAGGCACTAGAAGTTTAATGACAAATTTACCTGAAAACCATTGCGTTTAAATTTTACAGATTCTAAACCTCATAAAATTTAAGAAATTGAAAATATGTTTATGCTCGTGAAAAATATAATATACTAAACGGTATATTTACATGGTAAGTAGTTTCGTAGAAATACAATATAAATATCTTTAAATGTACAGATATGCCTAAAAGTGTGCGAATTACGGAACCTTTATAATGCGGGTTATACTCGTACTTAACAGGTCACATTTAATTTAACTTTACCTAATATTTGTTCTTTCAGAATTATAATTCTCAAAGAACTTTACGATTTTAAATCATCGAAATATTATATCGTTTTTTTTAATATTCTTCTGGTTGGCTGTAAGAGCTGGTTCTCGTAGCAATAAGTACGCCATATGTATCAATTTGATACATTAAAGTACATAAATAAATAAATAATATGACTGTGGTATATTTTAAATGCTTTAATCTCTATTAAGTTGGAGTTGATCTTATATTCTACGACGCTTGTATTTTAAAAATATTATCTACAAACGTTTCCTAACCACAGTAATTCATTTTCAAAAATACATCATTTGGTTATTTTAATATTACATTAAATAAAACCACTTATGCCTTATTGACGTCTAAACGTCGTAAGGTCCAACATAAATTTCATATAAATCACACTCACCGGTAATGTTACTAGCGACTTAATTGCTCCTGTGTATGTCATGCCTTCATCACTTACATTCTGACAAACCTAAGTTACATGAGCTTGACCACGATCAAGTTAATATTTGACAGTTATTGATGAAGCTCTCTAATGAAGTGGTCTATGGAATTACAGCGCCAGGGTAGCAAACTTGATTGGTAGTAAAATTTTGTCAATACTGTAACTTATTATCATTGGGTACTTTAGACCAGCAGTCATTAAACTAGAATTGAAGTTTCCAAGCGAAATTGTATTAAATGTTAATATGAGCATTATTTGTAGTAATATTTTGACGTGCTCCAGCATGAAAAATGTATTTGTATGTGGTTTAAACCTTCCAAGTCAATTTCAGTAATTTCTCGTTAACAGTAAGTAAAAAAAAACTCGTTAACAGTAAAATGTTCATACATATAAGTGATTCCAATAACAATACACTATTATGATATTACCGCGTTAATCTAGTAACGGAAGCAAAAGATATCCATAATAGTTTCATAACAAAAAGCAGACTCATCATTCTAGGTTACTTGTAAAATGTAAATAGTGTGATAATGGTGCCAAAAGATGGTAATCAGACATATCGTGTTATATATATCGTGACTCAAATTTAAAATTTCAGTCACGATATTTCCCAGGTGATAAAATGAACTAAAAAATGTTTTTCCTTTGCCATAAAGTTAAAAAAAAATTAAGTGTCAACACTGTTTACGGAATTGATCCCCAGTTTGGATTTCGCCATCAAGCGTGGTTCTTACAATATATATTTTTTCCACATTTTTCAATAATGTAATATTGCAAAATAATGTAATATGACAAAGTATTCCAAATAAAATCAAAAACTTAAGGCTAAAGAATCTTTGCATTTGTATACCAAGCATTTTATATGTTGGATAGTGTATATTTCGTATTCTTTTATCTCAAAATAATTCTAAGCTACCCTTATGTCATCCGTATAAACTATTATAACACATTAAGCCCACCGTACGTTGCCGAGAAGGTCATATCTATATAATGGTGACTAAACATTTGTTAATATTTTGGCAGTTTCATTTATTTTTTTTCGGAAACTGAAAATACCGGGCATATCATTTTATTTTTTCCTCTAATTTTTAAACGGCAAATAAATTACCCCAAGCTTGGTCAGTTATCCCCCATATACTCTTTTGCGTATATTTTTGCTAATATATGAACAACTTTCAAGCTGAAAATAAAATAAAAATTTTGGAACGATCTAAGAACGACCTTTAATTCGATATCCCACTCGATCCGGCAAAAGGGCGATACATTTTTCTAGCAAACTGTTCTGATTTTCGATTTAAGAATTTAATTCAAGAATTCATAAACAAGCAAACAATATATAGCTACGTCAATTTTGATATCGAATTTCTAAAAAAACACTGAAGAAAGACATAAAACGAAATTGTCTTTTCTTTAATAATTTTTACAGAGAAAAATAAAAATCTGATTTTTTTTATATGACTACAGTTTTGAAAAACAGTAGGTAATAAATCTCCTTATGATAACTATTGACGTAATAACTTCCGTAACTTCTAGGTATGAAACGCCCAATTTTCTTAAAGTACGTTTCCATTCAAGGTAATGAACGAAGGTAATAGACCTTCGTACGTAAGCTCGTAACTTCTCAGTATGGAATGTCCAAGGTACATTCTTCCTACTTACTTATTTCAATTTAAATAGAAATAGTTTAAATCGCCTTAGAAACTAAGCTTTAATTCTTAGCAGTAAGCGTTCTAGCAGAAAATGTCAAAGACACTAGATACGTTTAACGAAAATTCTTGAGATTCCAGAAAGAGGAAATCATAGTAAAAGCTCTGGGCGCCTACCAGATGTAACCCTAATAAATTAGATTGTCAAATGTCGCCATGGTAAAATTGCTTTTGATGTAGTCGGTGCACATTGTACGAGAAATAAGGTTTTCAAATTACATATTAAAATCGTGAAAGTTATGTGAACGTATAAAGGTCCGATCGTTTATTAGTAATTAACATTGATGAAAATCGTATTATATTTTATACAAGTAAAAGCGGACTAGTTTGTATTTCATTCAAACTAATAGCGCCTGAAGGCAAAAAAAAATTAAAAATAAAATTAAAATAAATATAAAATTAATATAAAATTAATTATAGATAGTAATGGTTGGGGATAAAAAAATAAATATAAAATTAATTATAGATAGTAATGGTTTGGGACCATTATTTCAACAGCCACCAATAAAACAATATAGAAACATAAAAATATCATTTTTATTAACATTAGTATGGACTAATTTAACTTGGAATCTTATGCGCACCTATTACTTTTGAGAACGTTTTCTTCGGAAAACAGACGTATTCCATATATAGTTATGTAGTGACATGAAGGAAAAAATAAAAAATAATTTATAAACAAAAGTTTGAACGATGTTCAAAATCCTTTAGGAACCGTATAAGCATTTTAACTGATTTGAGTATCGGTAGTCACATAAATATAATTAAATTATCTATGATTTTTTAATTTTGAACTTTAAATACTTTTTCCGTTTACACATGCGATTACTAAAATTAATCTAATATTAAAAAAAAATCTGCTGTCTATCTCTCAGTCTATATAATGGATTTAACTCAAAAAAATAGAAGCAGTCAAATTTTATAAATGTTGGATGAGAACACTATGGATAAGAACCCTAGAACTAACTTAGTTTTTGTTTCATCATGATATCACACACGAAATCTTTCTGTACGGAAACGTATAATTACTTTAGTCTTTGATCAGTACCTAACATATAAAATCTACATTTACGATATTATACTGCAGAGCGTCATCTATGGTGTAGCAGTGGAACCAATTCAATAGGACGCTATTTATTATACACTAGTAGGATCTACGATTGTGAATTTTTTTTTCTATTCAATTTCATGAGGTTCTATCTGGGTTGTAACGACAAAACCCTTGATTAAATATATATGTTAACTTGTTTTTGAGGCAGAATTTATAGCGTACACTAAATATGGTATCTGTTTTAATATGTTTGTTTAAGTTTTCTAAATTTAATGTAGTAGGTCGCTCTAGTTAAGTACAACCGAAGATTCCATAATTTGTTTCTTTGAGTCTTTGGGAACCAATACTTGGCTTTATCCCAAGAGAGTATAACTTGCTTATAAATAGTTGGATACATGTCACGTATTGCTTCGACACGTATTTACTGCTCTTCGCTTCAAATGGAATTTATGAAGCAATAATACATAAGTTTCTTCACGAAATTTCCATATATTGTTTGTCACATGTTCATCGAAACCAGCACGCAACATTCGATCTGACTGAAGAGAAGATCGAATGTAACCAATTTATATAGCCTACTAAAGATGTTTTCAAGAAGTTTCTGCAATGAAAATTTCTGGAAAAAGTAGCAGGCCATTTTATTTTGCCGACCATAGTTTGCTAGTCATCATTTACTTCGTTAAACATAAGCCGTCATTATTTATTTCATTAAAAAAGAAGTTGTCCCGTAAATTGCGTATGTACTTCTAACGCTTAAAATTTTGGCAACAATAGCTAATAAAAGTTTCATTTTATTAGTCTTTTTTAAATAAAAAGGCAACTTCCATTTACATTATATTTTCAATAAAATGTTAAAAAATTATGGCTTCTTTAGAAGAAATTCTTTTAAAAAATATTTCATATGCCTGGAAAAACAATTCTTTTGATGAGCCAAAAATTTGACTAACGAAAATTTACAGGTACATCGTCATTCATTTATCACTAGCCCATATCTATTAACTGCTGGATAAATGTTTTCCCAAGATGCATTACCACAAGAAGTCCCCTGCTTTCCTCATCCAACTACTTCTCGCCGACCTTTTTAGACAATAAATTTATCCCAAACCATCTTGAAAGTTCGCGTTTTACATTGGAGAACTCATCTATTCCATCGGTTATTGGTAATTTTGCTAAATATGACCTGCTCGTTACGATTTCAGATTGACAATATTCAGTGCAACATCAGCACGATTTTTCTGGTTCCCTGTCAAATTCTCTCATTTGACATTTTATCCTTCAGAAAATACGAGCAGAGCAAATTCCCTATTTTACTGAGCAATAATAGATTTTAGTCGGGCAAAACAATTTAAATATTATTTTACAGGTAAATTTAAATTAAATTTGTTGGTATATTTCATAGAGATTCTTAACTATATGCACACCAGCATACAAGTATTCCCATAAATTTTTCGTTTTCTCTTTTCAGGTACAAAACTCCGATTACTGAATTAACTACACACAAACACTATAGAATGGAGATAAATGAAATTATCTTTATAGGAATGCCCATTACCCCACAAAAATAGAGATACCTTTATGCTGTGGCATCAGGGAACGGAATTATCCTAGTTTGTAAATAATGTTAGTTTTGTATTTAATAACAGCCAAATTTATTTTAAAAAATTTTTCAATATTTCCCATATGACGAATGCTGTTACCAGTAAATGCTTGCCTAAATATTTCAAACAATTCTTATTAAATAATTTTAAACATTGGACTAACTTTAAAGGATAATTTAATTTTTTGTGTTTTTCTAGTTACAATTAAATGAGACTACGTGATGTAGTATTATTTCTACTTTCTTTAATTTCTTTAACCACGACCTAGGTTTCATTGTATTACAACATCTTCAGGTGGGATATTGGCAAAGATTCTCCGATTCAGAGATCTAATACAACGAAACCTAGGTCGTGGTTAAAGAAATTAAAGAAAGTAGAAATAATACTACATCACGTAGTCTCATTTAATTGTGAATAATGAATTTCTACAAAATTAACGCCAAATATATTCAATATTTTTCTAGTTAATTTGACCATTATTATTGTAGTTAGAAATCGATTACAGAGAAAGTCAAGTAATACCCCAAAATGTGAAGAAAATTTATAAAAGGAAATCGTAATTAAAAAAATACAAATTTTTTTTCTTCTGAAATTATATAGCGGGAAAAACTGGAGAGTTATTTTTGCTGTGAGGTACATGTAGCAGTATTAAAGAATTATTACCATATTCACGTTTAAAGACCAAAATTTACATCTGAAACTCACACTAAAATGGAAAGAGTTTCACAAAACGGGCGCCGGAAGAATAAAAAGGAATGAATGTGCAATTTCCGTTCGAGGTTCAAATGCGGGCGGAAATAAAAGAGTCCTAGTTAATTTCACTTATTTCCTCTTGCAGGAAATAACTTAAAACTGTTATTATGTTTTCCATTTTTGCGGACCTAATACGAATATGAAGTTTTCGTATTAGCAAATAAAAATATTTGTAAGTGTATTTGCGACATAAAACGTCAAAACTACGTGGTTTGTGAATAGCTGAGATCTGATATGACGACCGTTATTTTATGCGGCATATTACAATTTTGGTTTAATTTTCTAAACTTATGTTTTATTATCTACAGGAATAATACATTAATATGCATAAACCATATTTTAAGAATTTCTATACTGGCTTCCAAATATCACTCCCCATTTGTTTAAATCAAGGTTTCATTATGGGCATTGCAAAAAAATTAATTTTGGTCTATGTGTCCTAATTCATGTTCCATACAACATCAGCTACCGAAATGAAAAAAATTAAAAACCAAAACTTTTATAGTTTTGGCATTGCAAGAGCTATTCTAAAAATATTTTCAAAATAACATTAATCTCAAGCAGAACTTTTACTACGAGCTTTCTCTACACATTTAAGCATATATAAACATTCAAGGATGCATATTATTCATATTAAATTATTTACAAATACGAACTATTTCCAACGTAAATATGTTGTGTACCATATCTTTCACAGATGTAAGGGTATATTTAAAAAATGATGACACCTGGAATAATTGTTATACTTTTCTTAGTAAGTGTGCATAGGTTTCATCACAATTTTTTCATAATTTTTTTGAGTAGTTTCGGAAATAAGGGTAACAGGTCCATTATTTTCCTTGTGTTTCAACATGTCTCTGAAGATATCCGACCTAAAATTATGAAGGAAATATTACTATGCCAAATTTCTGCATCAAGTAATTTGTGAGAGAAACTGCTGTGATCGGCAGACAGACACTTAAGTGATATTATAGACGTTCTGTTTTTCTTTTTGAGATACGGAACCCTAAAAACAGTTAATCCCTTACAATTGGTATTTTATATACATATTTTTAATTACGGAAATTGTGAAAGACAAGCGACTTTTTTAATTTAATACAAATATGAACAATCAATAAATTGAGTAAACAAAAATTTGTGTAAACAAATGGTTAAATAGAAGAAGTGTGAATATATTAAATATTCATACCTTTTTATTTTATCTTCATAAAATACGAATATTTAATATTCATTCAATATAATTTGGGAAACATTTGTGGATAGAAATCATACCTTTTTATTTTATTTTCCTAAAATGTGAATATTAAATATTCATTCAATATAATTTGAAAAACATGAATGGAAAGAAAAATAAATCTATATCACGAATATTTTTTTTAAATAATTAACTTCTGATAAATTTATTATAATAATAGGCACAACTGGTATATTCATGTAATATTAATCAACTGTTTCACTAGTACGTTTAGGGATAAAGATGAAGAAAATCAACTTTGTTAAAATAAAAAAGTTTATTCTGCACAAAAATTATCGTAAGGATATATTTAATATTGCTTTGTTTACTTTAAGTATTTACTTCTTTTTATTTTATGTCCACTTCGGAAAATGTTTTATTTGGTGTATAACAATATCTAAAAATTTTAGTTATTAAACAATTTGACTTATTTAAGATTCTTGTTATTAGGATTCTGTGATCTGTAATCTTAAAAGGGAAAACGAAACCCTTATGAGATCAATCACGTGTTTGTCCGTATTTTCGTCCCAAACGTTTTTCTCAGAAATCGCTTGACATAGAAATTAGAAATTTAGCACAATAATATAACTTGCACATATCGCATTACCTCAATTTTAAGGTAAAGTTAAAATTTTAAGATAATAAACTTTGGAAAGTTCAAGGAGGAATAATTAAGCACCCGAATTTCTTTTTTTTTAATTTCGCATATATTGCGGAATGTTGTTTGAAAGGGCCTAGCTATGAGGGTTTCGAAATAATTTTTTTCCAGATTTTAGGTATTATGTATTCAAAGATATACCAAGAAATGTGGAAAAAATATGCCCATTCATATTTTTAAATTTACACAAAATAAAATTATAAAAAAATATGTTTTTAAATATCCATATTTTTGAATTATTTCTCATGTTTTTACGCCTATGAAAGATACGATAGGAAATACATTTACATTTTTCTATTTTCAAAGCCGTTTTTCTCAGAAACCATGTGACAGAGAAACTTGGAAGTTAACATAATAATAAACCTTATTGACCCACATATTTTACATACCCATTACTTTTTTTTTAAATACTCGTGTACCAATTAAAGGGGATGTAAATAAAGTCATCACAAAAAAGCTTTCCCATTTTATATATGATATGGAGTATTTTTGAATATTACAAGGAGTAGAAAAGTTTTTCCGCAATTTTGAATTGCATATTTAAAAAGATATTCCAAAAAATACACAAAAATGTACGAGTAGCATACCTTATTTTCGAAACTATTGAGCCAAAAATAATGAAAAAATAGATACCGATTAACCTTATAATTTTTAAAATATATACCACATAGTATATCCGTGTAAGATGTAATATGAATATTTTGTTCATAATTTAATAGAAATACTATGTACCCTTCAATGTTTATAAGTACCGAAATACATACGGAGGCCTCGTAGTTCGAGTTCTACTCATGATTGTTATTTTTTATCATTATGACATTTCCAGCTTTCTAATTAAAACGCTACAGAAGTTACATAAGCATAATAGGCAGGCCAAATACTACGTTGGTTGAACAAATCGTGTAAAGATTTATCAAACATTGAAAAAAAAAAACAAAAATGTTTAATAAACATACAAGCGGTTTTTTTTTTGTTTTTAATCCGATCTCCCATATTTTCCATCTTCTAAACAAAACAATTTAAGAACATCGACTAAGAGTTTCCCCATATTCATTGTCTTATATTCGATTCAATCCTCCCATACATCACCATACTCTTTGAAATAAGCTGATTCGCTCCAATCTCTTGGATGTTGTCACAAAGGATAGGAGACGACGCGACCACTCAGACGCTATCGGCGCAGAATTGATATGGCCAGAAAATTATCGTAACGCTTCTTCTTAGTTATTTACTAGTTAATAATATACTACTAGTTAATCGATAATCACGAGTTTACTAGTTCATAATACCAGCCAAATGCTATTCCGCATCGATAATTACGAGTTTACTAGTTAATAATACTATTCCTAATGCTATTCCGCATCGATAATTACGAGTTTACTAGTTCATAATACCAGCCTAATACTATTCCGCATCGATAATTACGAGTTTACTAGTTCATAATACCAGCCTAATGCTATTCCGCATCGATAATTACGAGGAGACCTCAAATTCTTATCAATATGGGTGAAATAAAATGAAAAGCTTTAATAGCTTTTCACGTAAATATTTTCTATTTTATGTAATGCAAATATTTTCTTTACAATACCTTTGTTAACATTTTAAATTCTTTACGTTTTCTATCAGTTAACATAAAAGTAAATAGTAATAATCTGTAATAAAATATCAAGCTTGAATTTTCATGGTCGTATCACCTACTAATTTGCGTTACCATTTCTTTTTGATACTGTAATAATATCCGGGGCCATCATCTTATCTCCAATATAGATTTTCAGATTTTCTTAAAGCGTCTTGCCGAAAGATAACATTTACAATAGACCAGTTTACTATACTCAATACAAGCTTCAAAACTATTCATGGTTCTCCATATTCAATCTGAATCTAAGTTCATAAAGGCTGAATAAATTAATTAAGTATATACGCACGTATGTTCCCAGCATCAAAGTTCGCCGGAGCACGTATAATAAGAGCTTACGTGAGATTAAAGAAAGGTCAGCAGTAACAGCCTCAGAAGTTCGCTGTCTCTTAGCCCCTTGACTTAATTAGCTCGAAGTGATGAGAATGTCTTTGCTACCTCATCCTCTTGGGTCGGTTTCCGAGAGGATTATGCGTTCATTATTTTTCTCTTGGATGGTAATAAGACTTATATTTATGAAACAATACAAATTAAGAAGGCAATGGGTAAATATAAAATTTGAATGACGACATGGACATCGTTTGAAAAAAATTTAAATCGTATGAAATAAAAAAAATAATTATCTAAAGAACCAAATATTCCTTAATTTAATCGAACATTTATATTTTTATGATGGTGATGCCATTTTTTTATGATGGTGATGCCACTTTTTTTATGATGGTGATGCCACTTTTTTTTATGATGGTGATGTCATTTTTTTTATGATGGTGTTGCCACTTTTTTTTTATGATGGTGATGCCACTTTTTTTTTATGATGGTGATGTCATTTTTTTTTATGATAGTGATGCCACTTTTTTTTATGATGTAGATGTCATTTTTTTTATAAACATTACTAAATATTGTTTTTTTAGCTCTGGCAACATTCGATGCCTTAATCGAAAAACCTATTATTATTAAATTATAATTAATAGCACCAATTTGAAACGATTTTTTGTTGATAAGCCATCTTTTCCCGATATTTTACTTACAAAATAACTTTATATATTTTAACTTTATATATATGTACTATAAGGCTCATTTGCTTTAATCGGACAAACTAATTTTAGATATATAGATTTCATTTCGAACTATTATCTAAAAAGGTGTAATTTCATTTAATCTGAGACCTGTTTCCACTGTATATTTTACTAAATGAAAATAGTTACCTCTTTTCATTCAGCTGTATACCCATTCACAAATTATCTATCTATGTAATTTCTAAATACGTCCTTTTATTAAAGATCGGCAAATATTTTTTCAACATTCCTAGTAAAATGTTATGTCGTTTAAATGCTTCAGGTATTAATGAACTTTTTACAAAATGCTTGAGAACGGAACGATTTACGAATCGTATGCTCATAAATATATGCGTAGCGATGCCTCTTGTCGGTGTGTAACAACTTTAAAAACCAGATGCGTAATCTTGATCCTTCACAGTATATTATATGTTAAACGAAAATCTTTATTCTATATTTTTGGGTGATCATGTTTATTTGCAATATATTACCAAAATGGCTTTGTAAAATGATTACATTGTGCCGACACAAATGATCGTCAATCACGGAAAATATAACAACAAAGAATAAGATAATCGCAGGGAAATAATTTTAGATTTATTTAAATCATATATGCCATGAGTTCTGAGGAAATCACAAACAAATGAAAATTATCTTCTCATGAGAACAGATTTTAGTCATATGTGAAGCACACTGAAAAGCAAGAAAAAACGTTACATAAATCTGTGCACAAAAACATGAAGTTAATATTAGTTAAAAGCTACGAAAGGTACTAATTACTTTAGATACCATGTTTCGTCATGATTACTATCCTTTCATACCATCACATGTACGATACCTTGTCTCTCAGACGAGTAAAAATAGCGTCAGTTTCCTGTTAGAAGACCTACTCGATGAAAAGTGAAAATGTCTAAATAAAATGAAATATATATTCGCAAACATTATCTCCAAATAGTTTTGTTTCCTATTGAATTTATTTTCCAAAATGAAAACTTATCATTAATATCTTATTTTCATTTTCTTACTAATTAACAATCTTAAGCGATCTTTAACAGTTTCTTACTTCATTTTGCGAATATAAATTCTAAGAATAAATTATTATAAACTTTGAAAGTAATTATGTTTTGATATGTTGAATGTCTTTCATCTAAGAGTCCCGCCCTTAGATGAAAAACATTTATTTTGATTATCTTTAGTTGATGTCGTGATAAGAGTTTACAACATTAAAGACATAGATCTCAACATGATTTTAAAATTGTATTAACTATATAAAACCAATATTAACACTTTGACTATACCAATAAATACGACCTTTTTTGCCTTAGGGGCACCTCCCGAATATCTTTGAAATAATACGGTATCACATATTTAATATTAAAAGATATCGTTGTACTTTAGTCATTAGCCTCAAATAATTAAACGTACCGTAAAATATTTATGCATATTTACCTTTAGATATCACCTGTTCCTTGTACATAAGAGCAATTGAAAAAATCGCGTTTCTAAATTTAAGGTTATGCAAAT
The DNA here is from genome assembly GCA_039881145.1 of Druceiella hillmani. NCBI lineage: Eukaryota > Metazoa > Arthropoda > Insecta > Lepidoptera > Hepialidae > Druceiella > Druceiella hillmani. The sequence continues at coordinate 102,977,975 of JAYKKI010000001.1, read as the reverse complement.
AAAACACCGTAGGCAACAATTTTTATACCATTAAAATGGATTCTTTTTTCAGAACACCAATTTTGTAGAAATTAATGTTATTCTGCAATGTTTCATAGTTTGAAATTTACTATGAAAAACAGTCAATTACGTCCAATAATGTAAATAAATAATTATATTTATTCGTATGTATATATGCACGCGTGTGTGTGTGTATATATATATATATATATATATAATCAGAGGTCGGAGAATAATGGTTAAAAAAGGTGAGCTAGAGAAAAATGGCGGTTAATTGAGGAATTGATCATCCCGCATATTACCGCTTATGTACTATAACTCCGATGATCGATGTCGTTTTGCAAATGGAGCTCGAACTTTTAATGGTCACAAAATTAAATCTTTAGCATTGAATGTTAAATTTTGAGTGTTATAACGGTGAGCAGCATGGTTGCAATATATTTGAATGAATTTCTCGTCAAATCAATTAACATAAGACATAAAAATGTAAAAAGAATGATCCCTTATTGTATCTGTATAATTTTAAAAATTTAATTAGAAAAATAACTTGCAAAAATTAATAATAATACCACATTGCATTCAAAATTTCATTAATTTCGATATTAAACAATTGACATAAAATTTATCGAATCTTGTTTTAAAGAGCTGATAAGTATAAATGTTCCTTTGTTCACATATCTGCTCGACTATCGTTCAAAAACTGCCAAAATTTAAATAAATAAAGCTTCATCTTCAGCTTCTCTCTATACAGAGTCATCATCAGAAAGACCTCAATATCGTCATCCAAAAGATCTAGTTTCATACCAATTTGGATTTTCGTCAATTAGGTTTTTAGGAGCCTTCCTCTCTCTTCTCTCTTTTTGGGAAGCCATGGAAAGATATTACTTTTCGTGATTGTCAGATCTTAGCACTTAGCATCGCGTAGTTCTATATCACAATCTGGACTCCGTTAACTTATCAATGATCAAACCTACTTTAAAAGTTCCCCTCGTATGTTCGTTACACACTTCATATTTTTGACTTGAGTAACTCCAGTCGATCTGAATTCAGCGTTCTCATTTCTGTAGTGTGTACCTTTTTTTCGCAAATTTTTCTATTAGTTGCCCATATTTTACCGCCGTAAAATACCATTTTTTTGATAATAGTTTAATAGACCTTGGCTTTAGTTTTCACTAATTTTTTACGTTATGTACTACTTCAGTTAACAAACACAATTTTTTCACGCTGAGATCGTTCTCTAGATTATGTTCACCTCAACTGCACTCTCATTTGAAATCACAGATAGAAATATTTAAAAAAATGTATTTTACAGGACTGTTTCGTCTAAAAGTATTACTTTCTCAACGATTAGGTCGGTCCGGGTTGAATTTGCAAAACATATTTTTGATAAATATTGCTTTGTTCTGATATATAGTAAGATAGTCAGTTCAAATAATTTTCTTCACTGTTTCCTATTTTCTTGAATTTCCGCCATGTTTTCGGGGATTAGAACTACATTATCGACACACAGATGGTTTAATGGCGTTGATTTTTGAATTGTGGCCTATAAACGATTCGTAACGATATAAGGAGTTTTTGGGCATTACAATTATGTATGCCTACTCTGACGTCGAAATTTGCACATAGCCCAACAGGACTTCTGAGGCATACAAAACAATATAATAGGGTTATATATAGGGAAAAATAATATATATTTTTAATATGAAAGTAGATAAAACTGTTTTAAAAGATGAGTGTAGTGTACTTTTATTATCAAAAAATTCTATTATATCTCGTATTAAAAGGGATAAAAATATATTGATTTTATTAATCGTTAGGACCCCATACCTCCACAGGGTAAATGGAATACTTATTTCAATGGAAAACACTCAAAAAAATTTATATGAATATTTTAAGGCGGGAGAAGCATAAATAATTTTTTTTAAAACGCCATTTATCGGATTTTTCTTTGTATGCTTGTTCAGTTTTCTGTCGTTAACATAACGCAAAAAAGCGTAAATAAATAAAACGAATGCTAATACATCCATTAAACACGAAATTGGTTAAACTTATTACTAATATTTTTCTTATTAGAAGTTTAAAATTAAGATCTTAAAGTAGTGAGCGATGAAAAATATATACATATATAAACATTTAACGAAACAACATTTAAAGGTTTATAATTTAGACTTAAAAAGTAAATCCTAATACTTGGATTGACCTTTGAGATGGTAATTATAAGGATTTCATTGAAATTTAATTAAGTTCTCACATTTTTAATTAACAAAATAATAGACAAATTTTGGGAAAACTGATAGGAAAGTCCTAAACGCCAAATATTCTGCTGCAATTTAAAATACTGACGTAATTCGATCACAATCAACAACATAAATGTCAAAACTTAAATTGATTTAACCTTGAAATAAACCAGTCCAACTTAAGCTTTATATCCTTGCAATTATATAGACTTCACTTTCGCCAAATTGCTGGCCTTAATCGATTTCCTAATATCTTTCAACGAATTCTTGTTCTCCTGTTTTCCGAAGTTGTTTTAGAAGGGATATTCCACTGGCCCTCTCAAGTCAATCACTTTAAATAAACGAGCTCGTCCGAAAACCAATATTGGCTAGTATTAAGGCAAGGTTAATAATTACTGGAGTAGATATTGTGGGCGATTGAGAATTATGACGCCCGATTCGGACCCTTTTCAAACGATGACTAAAATACTTGTTTGATGGAATGTCAATTAAGAATTTGAGGACTTTCTGGGATTCACATTCCTATTTTGTATCCTATATGTACTGCCAATTAATTTTTTGGATAATGAAAGAATATAGTGTCGTCGCCATCGTAAATAGTTACATATCACACAACGGTCACTTGCGTTTTCTAAATTTTTCACACGTTATTTTTATAAAATCAAAAAATTAGCCAGAGTTTTCATCAAACAACTGCTAAACGATTTTGGTAACTTGTTAACAGTTCTAACTTATTTATACTGCAATAACTATACATTAATGCTAATTATCGTAAGAAAATAATTAACGACATATTTATATTGTGATATTAGAGAAGGGAACAGGAGCAGCAGAGAATGAAACAATTTAATTACTTTCCAATTTAAATAATGTACAATTATCTTTATGAATTGGTAAAGGAAGGATCAACAATCTTTATCAAAACATGAATGGTCAAAGTTAAAATTTGGTTCATATTAATATTACTTTTTTCCCGAAATGGTATTATATAAAAAGAGATTCAAGTTTAGAACATATATATATATATATATATATATATATATATATATATATATGTTTGTTTCTTGTTTAACTCAAAGCATAAATAATTGAACGGTTTTTACACATTTCAAACTAAAATGACAAAAAACTTTGAGGTTCAAACAATGTATATTGTCATATTGTTAATTTAGAATAGTGATTCGAGATATATTCAATGATAAAAAAAAAATATATAAAATCTAAAATTAAATAAAACGGAAACGATATTATACCGCAAAAGTCCTAACTAAATAATTGCATTTTTAATCGACTTAAAAAAGGTGAAGGTGTTCAATTCGTCGGAATTTCTTTTTATATATATATATATATATATATTTATATATATATATATATATATATATATATATATATTGAGCGATATCTTTGTATATGTATGTTGAGCGATTGTATGTTGAGCGATTCTTTATTAAGCTGACCGGTTTCGATGATTCTTATTTTAATTGGAAGAAGGTATTTTGGGGTGTCGCATATAAATATGAAGATGATCTGATCATGAGGTCCAGAAATGAACAATGAACTCCTTATCGAATAGCAGCAGCAACTATGATTCAAGATATTTGCTACGGGTAATTGTTACTTTGCAGAATAACTACACCTCTTATTAGGTCAAGGTCTGGTTATGAGTTCTACAGGTGAATTATGAAAATCCTTAACATATGTTAGAAACGCAACCTTAATTACGGATATTTGCTACTAGTAGTTGTTACTTTACCGTCAATCAGGTCAAGGTCTGATGATTAGTTGTGGAGATGAACAATGGAGCTACTTAAACAATGGTAGTAAATTAAACGTGATTCAAGATATGCACTACTTATAGTTGTCACTTTGCTAAATAACTACACCATCGACCACGCCAGAGTCTGGTAATGCGTTCTAAATGTGAAATATGAAACTCTGTGTGTAAATATGAAACTATTTACGGAGAACGGAACTCTTCAACAGCTAACAGCTTACCCCTGGCGGCTACCACTATCGCTTCGCTTCTGCGCTTTATTAATAACCAACTTTAAATAAAGAGGAAATTATTTGAATACTAGCTTTTGCCCATGACTTTTAATAATTATATGATATTCTAAGAAAGAAAGTAATTGAATTTTAGTTAAATAGTGTGATGATTAATATTATTAATCGCTAAATAAAATATCGTTTAAAAAAAAGTATGTACTGAAAAGTAAAATATAACGCAAAATAGGTATCTATTCATTCGCAATAAATAAATATGTTATTTGTTTTTGAAATCAGTGTCAGCACCACCGATCAATTTAAAAAAAAAAATGATGTTATAAATACACCTTTTAGGAATATATTTCCCATTGTGAGTATATTAGAAGTTAATGTTTTAAATTCACATTATATTTTAAAGTAAAATATAAATTGATTTAAATTGGTCGACAGTGCTGGCACCGACTTTAAAAATAGGTAACCTATTTATTTACTTCGAATAAATAGGTTTTTTTTAATTAATAATTTTTTACTTTTTAGTACATATTTCTTGTAAAGTCAATTTTTTTTAAAAAATATCATTATTATTCCATACTTTTAATGCACTTATTATTCTATTGTTATTTGAACTCGGTTAATTTTTTCATGAAACATTTTATTTTGATTCACTTTTAATTTTATTTTTTAACTTTCAACCGCTATTTCAAGTTTATACCATATTATATTTTTTTCTAAAACTTACAATATGACTTTATACATTTTACGAACATTAAATTTCTTGAAAATTTTATAAAATAATAATAAAAGAATATACGTTTATATGCATGAATACTAAATGGCACAAGTAGTTTAAATACGAGCAGTATTTAAAATACTTGTGCCATTTAGTATTCATGCATATAATCTAAATGTAATGTAAGTTTTAACGAACACATAATTCAGAACGGGATTAGCTGTTGTTGGAAATATGATTAAATTAACACCATGGATTCTGCAAACTTTAATTTCTTCAATAATTTTATTGCTTTCACATGTACTGGCTGAACATGTATCATTTCTAAATTTTAAAGCATTTTTTACTCGTATCTACAGTATAAATATAAGATAAGTAAGTTTCAGATAATAAGATAGAGATGATTAGTTTGCGCTGTACTCGTGACTAAATGAATATAAATATGTTCCCTTATTCAGGAATTCCTAAATTTTAATGTAGCGATATTCATTCTACAAATTTAAAGCATTTTTTACTCGTATCTACAGTATAAATATAAGATAAGTAAGTTTCAGATAATAAGATAGAGATGATTAGTTTGCACTGTACTCATGACTAAATTAATATAAATATGTTCCCTTATTCTGGAATTCCTAAATTTTAAAACAAACCAATATTAGTTTTTATATTTTACATCTTCCGGATAAATTATTAAAGTATCATTTATAATTTAATATGCATAAATAGTACAAGTATAATTGAAAAAGTGGGTATCAAAATCTAAATAATTTCAGTTTCATCTGAATCAATCTAATTCCGCCGCTTTGCGCATCTTAAACTATTTCTCGAAATCTTCAAACGAATTCTAAAAGGAGTCTACCGCGATCATTCTTAAGCCATTCACTTTAAATAAACGAGCTTGCCTGAAATTCAACATCGACGGATCGACCTGAACAAGTGAGATTAATTACTGCTGAAGTGGCTGTAAAAGAATTTATATGCCACACCAAACGGTTACTTGGATACTTGTTTCTGGATTTGTTTTGTGTCCCTTGTAAACTGACAAATATATAGTCAAAATTAAGGGAGAATATAACATCATCGTAACCATTAATTAATTCGTAGTCTCCAATTAAACAAAGTAATGTTTATATTTTTTAAAACTATCTTTTGTCTAGTTTCATATTTCTAATTTCCTATACTCTATATCAGTAAAATTTATTTGTACAAAATTGGACTTGTACTATAAAGATTACACACTAAAGTATATATAAATATTTAAGATTATGTATTATTCACATTTAAAACATTTAGAAATAATAATATTTTTTTATATATTTACAGCGTAAAAATATCGCAAACATCTCAAGAACTGTAAAATTTAGGATCAGCAATGTACTTTTCCGGTAAAATTTAGATAAAATTTAACAAAATTGTCTTGACAATAATATGTCTTTAAATTTGCTCTCATAATAGGCGACAATTCAGAAAACTTGATAAGTAGATGGGGGAAAGAGTTTGGCATTGTAGCTACTTAAATGTTATCTGCATCCAAAATTTAACTACACCTATCAAAAGGTAACGGAATAAAAAGTTAGTTACTTTTAATAAGGACTGTGACATAATTTCTGTTTAGTATAAATTGTGACTCGAAAAATCTATGGTACTCTTTTTAGTTTCAACCGATAGCTCTCGTCAAGATTTGTCGATAACGTGTATGAAACATTAGTGTGAAATGATTATATTGAATATGTATGGTATTAAAAATTCAAAATTAAAAAAAAGTTAATAAAATGTTGACCTATTCTCGTAAAAAAGACAAATAAAAATATAGAAATCATATACGGTTAGAAAGAGCTGTTCATGAGCAACCCGATAATGTCCATAAAACACCATAAGCGTTCAAATATTCACATAAAACACAGACCATGTCCTCAATATAACCACATCCCTTTTTTCGTAATTTCGTTTTGAGAAATTTCGAAAATTTGGGGAAAGGGAACAAATTGTCTTGGTCATTATCATTAAAATCTCTTCAAATATCTAACATGAATTCCAAAAAAGTAGCTTTTAAATCCTTGATGATTTAATATATGATAAAAATGTATTCTCAACAAATGAAGTAAAATAAAAATTGAGCACTAATTTTCCCTCTAAACTTTTCATGTAAATAGCAACATTCAATCATTTACTTTCTTGAGTACAAACTATACTTAATTTCATGGATCTACATTAGACACATTTCTTGGGAAATTATCTTGGATTTACTTAGAACGGACCCTAGAAATACCTTAAACAGAATTCTAAAATAAATAGCCTTGGTGTCTTTCATAACACTTTCACTTGAAATACGAATTTTTCTATTTACCTCTTAAAATTTTCGTATAATATTTTTGAGTATTCCCTATTAATAGAAATGGCGATGAATTTGCTTTATGACCATGCTAAATTCCAAGTTTTAGCGTCGAATTATTACTAATAAAAACGACTGTGACTTTTTTGGGGCAAGGGACTATTTTCTTTAAAAATAGAGACTTAAATCGAGAGTCATAGCTTCTAAAAAAGGAAGTGAAGGGAATTAGCGGAAAAAGCTTATGAAACAAGGACATCCACTGCTGCTGGCTCCGTGGTCTCCCTCATCCGAATGTCTACTGAGGATCAATCATTCGTTCATTAAAATTGTATCAATAAAATTCAAACTCCATTTATTAATATTCCCTTACTAATGATTGGCAATTTACATTTTTTTCTGAAAAGGTCATGCAAATATTTAAAAGTGATTCAATTAAAGAACGGTTCTCAAAGTACATGTATATATATATTGCCTCCTTACTATACGAGTCAAAATTTCTTTCGTCTGGTAGCTTTATAAAAATTAGTTACTGTAAACTATATAGTTACTGATGAAATAAATGAGTTCACAGGAATTGCACTGATCAAACCTGTTACTGATTTAAATTACTTGCTGACATTTCAAAGTGATTATACAAGAAAACTTACAAATAAATGAAGTACCAATGTCAATTTGGTTTGACTTGAAAGAAACAGGATAATTTTATGCTTATATTTTGACGTGAGTGGGAAAGTAAACACAAGAGAAAACATACACTTATCAATTAGAGCTTTATATTATCTAAAAGACACGTCATATAGTTTCAACGACTTATCTCTCAAATCATCAAAAGTAATAGACAAAATTGGCTGAGATATCGATTCAGGAACTTAAATGGTTTCCTAGTTAAAAGGTTGAGGTTCAAGAAGTCAAAGAGATCGAGAAGAAAAAGCAGGTAACTGAACTATTTCCCGTACATGTCAGATAAATAAACTACTTCACGAGTAACCTGAAACATGTAGAAACCAGAGAACGGGGAGGCTGCTTTTGGTAAAGTACTTTGGAGGAATATTATTGAGAACCCAATACCTACAATAATCTGTGAAGCAAAGGGGAAAAATTATTTTAACAAGAATATGAAGAATAATATTCAAATTTGGATTCGTGAGTATTAAAAAATATCAGATTTACTCTGTTGTCCTTTACAAAATATTATACTTTTACTGAAGCATATTTTTTTTTATTCAAAAATTTTACTGATTGCAGAAACCACAACATTAATGGCAATATATGAGATACGTCTGCACGTTTGTCTGCCTATAATAAATAATTTAAAATAAAATTTAGAAACCAAAAACTACTTCAACTGTGCACATAAATTTTCAACATGAGATAAACTTTGCTTCACCTGACTTTTATTCTTGTCCATATCTACCATTTTCCATTCATATTATTTTCCATGAATATCTTTTTATAAATTGTTTTTTTAATTCCCACACTCGATCCAAGCGCTCATATTCGACAGGTTTATAGCGCAAAGTTAAACTAGCACTATTCATTATATTTTGTAATACCCAAACGAATACGTTAACAAACCCTTTCAAATGAAAAGCCTAACTACGTCACCTGTACTGACAAACTTTGCCAAAACATTTAAGACCGAATATGTATAAAAATCTCACGACTCAAGTACAAATTTATGATGGTTTACCATTCATGCACTCACTCTACGAATTCATATTATCCATAACTCTGATATATAATGTAGATTCACATCGACGTTCAAAATATATCAACATATAAGAAATTTAATTCGAGCCCGACTTTTTCTAGTCTATTTAACAAATTTGGAAAACAGACATTTAGAAGGCTTGAATACGTATTATGTAATGCCAGGGAGGTTGATGGGTTTTTCTAAATTAATATACTATATATGAATTTAATGCGAAGCAGGAAGAATCTAGCTCTGTTATTGGGGACCCACATGAAACTGAATATAATCTGATTATTGAACGTGTTAAAAAAAACCGTTCTATTTTCTATTGATTTTCTCTTTGATTGGTGCACTGGATTATCATACGTTGCAGCACAGAGGAGAAGTTTATTTGGAAAAATTTATTTTTCGATTGTTAAACAGAAAATATTATGCCCTAATTATTAGAAAAAACTTTCGGTCTTTATATCTGACAACTACATACGCTCACTAGTGATCATATTTTGCTATACCAGCATCTAGAACTGCATTATGTTAAAATTTCCCATTTCCCTACGATATGTAATTGCTGAACCATTTGACAGTAGTTGCATCGGAGGTATTTATGATGATTGAGAATAAACTTCTTAAAGATATCAACGTTGTATGATTTATTTAATTTTGTGTAATAACTGAAATACTTCCATGTAAATAAATAATTAAATAAAAATTTCTTATCATGAACCGCCATTTCATTTCCAAGTTGATAACACACAACATTTTCAGAGAAGATATCAAATTTACTCGACAATTTTAACATGCCATTTTAATTAGTTAATTAATTTTGAAATCCCTCTGTGTTCCAATTTTCACTGCCATTCTTTTTACTACAAATTTTTTGTAGACATTAGAATAAATAATAGCCACTGCATCATTATATCTATAAACTTCTTAAAATGTTGTAACAATCCTAAAGTAGTCGATTATTCTATACGAATTCTCAAAGTTTCCATTCAGGATAGGTTTTCTGGGACTTAGCATTCATCACTCCTACTTCTTATTGCAATCAACTAGATATCCCAATTGCTATTTACAATCGTAGACAATTAAATGAAACTACGTGTTGTAGTATCATTTCTACTTTCTTTAAGTACTTTACCACGACCTAAATTTTGTTGTATTCCAACATCTTCAGGTGGGCTATTAGCAAAGATTTTGTAGATATTAGAATAAGATATGTAGATATTATAATAATCTTTGCTAATAGCCCATCTGAAGATGTTGTAATACAACGAAACCTAGGTCGTGGTAAATAATTTAAAGAAAGTAAAAATAATACTACATCACGTAGTTTCATTTAATTATCAATAATGAATATCTACAAAATTAACGCCAAATATATTCGATTTACAATCATTGTATTCGCATAATATTATAAAAAGGAACTTCAACATTGTCCATGTGGAAGTTTAGTCTACAAAAGATATCTTGACTCATCGCAGGATATTTTCAATTCATCTTACTTTCGCTCTTTGTCATTTTACGGCTCATTTATAAGATTCTCTTTTTATTTTATCTCTAACGTTTCTCTTCCAGTGATGATGCTTCTTATCACAATTAACTAGATGTCGCAATTATTAATTACAACCATTGTGTCTGCATGATAATATAAAAAAAACCTCTAAAGTACGAGTGGAATTCAAACAATGACGGTTTGGTACACATTTAGGCATTTATAGATATTTAATGGTACATATTATTAACTGCTTAAAAAACTTAAAAATTTATTGCCTGCTAAATCTTTCACAGGCGCATATTCAGAAAATATTTTTTTTAATGTGATGTAACTACTAAGTAACGATTTTCGGATTATAGATCACCGGAAAGTATTGTATAAATTTTGTTTTATATGCGAGTATCAGAAAATGTGGTATAAAGGGCCGTATTTTAGGGTTTTTTTACTGTGTTGACTTAGAAGCTTGACTTTTTTACAGCTGCAATATTAATTTCAACAAACGCAAATTTAAAAAATATTTTTCTTGTGTGCTATAACTACAAATTAATTATTTTCGAATATTTCTTCCTTTATTTGTGCTGTAAGACCTTGTTTCTTCCCAAGATTCATATTTCAAGGTCAACAAGAATTACCTTAAATATTTTCATTTATTTTCGAATATCGATAAAATTGGTACATTCTAGGGGTTTTTTATTTCATTGCCTTGAAGCTTCATTTTTACAGCTCCAAGGTACCCAAGTATTTGATATTAATTTCAATTTTATACTTCTACGTATTCCTGAATAAAGGAATGTTGATTGACAGACTGACAGATGGGCAACGCAATATTTCTATAAGGATTCCTTTTTTTCCTTTTGAAGTACGAAACCTTAAAAAGGAAATCCAATATTAACAACTATAAAGACATCATGAGAACTTTCGCCCTTCGTTATTTTACGACTTAGCAACTGCTTCTCCCTTTTCATCTAATGATGTTATCCTTTTCGAAATATATGTCGCCCAGTGGTCGATTTTCAAACCTCAATTTTGTTTTACCAAAATCTTCTCTATTTTTCATATATTAAGAAAAAGAAGGTTTTTCTTATATATTTATTTTCCGGAATTTTAAATGTGCATACTGGTAATCGTCAGTGCCTATCTTTTTGACTGATGCATTCATAAATTACAAACGTTGATAAAACAATATGTGTCAGTTAAATAAACATTTTTTGGTCATTTTAAAACCACAAAACCAAACAATACCTTATTTCTATTGTGGTTTGTTGCATACAAATACTACAGAGTCAAAACTCAATATTTTCTACGGTTAAATTAAGACTTAATTAAAAATAGCTAAACGGCCACAATCACAAGCAACACTCATTAAATTTTATTTTTCTAATTCTACATAAATGTTTACATAAACATGTACACAAAAAACATATATATAAAGTTCAAAAATATAATCAAACTCTATTTTTAGTCACAAACGGTAAAGCTTTTACTTTTTGCAAGATAAATACCAAATATCACCCGCGGGATATTTTCGCAGCGGTTCGAAAGACCGATAGTTATTATTATACACCATCTATCATTATTACCATCAAATTTTTTTGGCTTAACTTTACATTTCCTCATAATGACCTCAAAACGTTATGAAAATTTTCATTTGTTAAACAGCCATATCACAACTTCTTTTGATAAAGATAGAAATAATCAATTTTTACTTATGTTTCTTAAACAAATTTTTTTTCACAAAATTTTTTTTTCTAGTTATAAAATGACCAGGAAACTTTTTTATGGCACATATTTTAATATAAGATGCTTTTGATAATTTAAACCTAGCAAAGGTTTGAAAACTTCGACTCAGCAAATATAAAATTTTAATTTTATTTTTTACATCTTCTTTTAAGCTCCTACTACATTTATACCAAATTTCAGTTTACTGTATCAAATATTTCCATGTTCAAAAGTTAAAATGTCTTTATTTTTGTTAATGTATCTTTATTTTTGTTACGGTTTTTAACAAATTATATTTGAGTTAAAAATCTGCACAATCAAATATGATTTTAAATTAATTAGTGTCATTACGAGGCATGATAAATTAAGATCTTGTTTTTGCATTCCAAAAAGTTATTTATCTTCATTTGTTAACACTGCCCATATTACTATTTATAAGTTTAGGATAATCGATATGTCAGTGGATAATTTGAATGCAATTTCTACTCAGTATTCCAATTTAGTTTTAATAATAATTTACATCTTCATGTGAGCAGACGTCCCATTATGACTTTCTTTCTCATTTAAGCTCTTTGTGCATATACTTGTAAGAAAGTTAGATGGAATTACGGTTTTAAGGTTTCTTTGTTAGATGATAGTTATAAATTACTCTCTCTTATTTCACAGTTAAAATTCTAGGTGAAACAATGCAGAAGTTACAAGACCTTAAACTTAATTAACAGCAAACTTGCTCGATTTTTATTATGTTGAATACAGAATATCACATACAGATAACAATCTTAGTATTATTTTTCAGACAGCTATACTAGCTCTAAAAAACATAAAAGATATTCGGAAAAAGAATACAATTGCTTAAAATATGAGTGTATATATAGAAACTATTCCGAACGGATTGGATGACTACGTAAAAACGGATACGGATGAAATGAAATAGGTACATTACGGTACGAGAATATAAGACTACGAAGACATGTCATAATATAAGCGTATAGCATACCGCAATAACTACTCATTTTATTTTAAAAACACCATTATACGATAAACAAGTGTTAAAAACGCATTGTACTAAATTTTAATTTACATAGAAATATCTCACAATTAAATGAAACTACGTGATGTAGCATTATTTCTACTATCTTTAATTTCTTTACCACGACCTAGGTTTCGTTGTGTTACAATATCTTCAGGTGGGATATTAGCAAAGATTAACTCTTAGGAACAACCAACAGCATTTATATGTTTCAAACACAATAGCGGAAGACTGCTTTGTGCGGATTTTTCCATTGTTTATGTTAGTGAGTTTATTGCAGGGGCGCAGACTAGGTTTTATTATATTACAGAGAGTTATACAATATACTAGTATTCTAGTTGGGGTAATAAATTCAATTGTTGTTATTATGTGAAGTTATACAATGCAAACTTTAGGGTGTATGTAATAAAATTAAATGGAAGTTATTGTCGGTAATATATTTTAAGAGGCTGGTTTCTAGATGGTTCATAAATAATTCGGCTAAAAGGGGACTGAGGGAGGAGCCCATTGCAAGGCCATTAACTTGTTGAAAATTTTTTTTATCGAATAGAAAATAATTTTGGTCTGTGCATAGTTTAAAGAGGTCTCTAATTTCCGATGCTTCAATGGGATTTAATTTTTTCCTTTCTAGGATATCTGAAATGATATTTAGGCAATCTTTTGGTGGTATATTAGAAAATAAGTTTACTACGTCGAGTGATAATAATTTACAATTAGGTGTTAGATGTATATTTTTAATTTTATTACAGAGATCAACAGAGTTTTTAATGGTGTGTTTAGGCGCAAATCCGGTTTTTTTCCGGAAGATCTTATTCAGGTGAAAAGCTAATTTTTTTGTGGGTGCGTTTGTGTATGAGACAATAGGTCATATGGGTATAATTGGTTTATGAATTTTAGGTTGTCCATATAGTGTTGGGGGTCTAGGGTTCATTTCTATAACTTTATGTTTCGCGAATTCGTTAGGAAATATGATGTTACAGGTTTTAATTAATTGTTTTACGTTATCTGCAAATGTCGTGGTCCCCACCACGACATTACAACATCTTCAGGTGGGATATTAGCAAAGATTAACTCTTAGGAACAACCAACAGCATTTATATGTTTCAAACACAACGAAACCTAGGTCGTGGTCAAGAAATTAAAGATAGTAGAAATAATACTACATCACGTAGTTTCCTTTAATTGTGTATAATGAATTTCTACAAAATTAACGCCAAATATATTCAATAGAAATATCTCACAAAACTTTTTGAGCTATATCAACAACAACAAAATGAGCGTCTGGCAAAAATTCCACTAAACATAAGTTTAAAAAAAAGGCATATTAACAAAAATGTGACATGATCCTAAAGGAATACTAAATCAGCTGATAGCATATTATGTCATAAACTTAATTAAACGATTTTTCATTAAGAATTTACTAATCTTGTTTATGAAAGGAAAGATTAAACCTCGAAAATGTGTTCTCGGAAATAATCTATCCATAGGTATGCTAGTGGCATTAGCGTGGTATTCTTTTTTCTACTGGACTGAACTCGGAAACTTCTCGTTTGATTCACTCCACTGGGCAGTTTAAGTTACTATGTTAATTTTATCGGAATGTTACACACTTCAGTTGAAAAGTTAAAGGGCGAAGGACACAATTTAAGACTTAAGACGCTTTTTTCACCAACTATTGCCTTAAATAAAGTTATTTCGGATTTTCCACATCACTTTACGACCAATCTAACGATACCTGACACGCTTATGTGCTCTAGATTTTTTTTCGTCCCTTGGTTATACGTACAAAGTGCCACCCCACATATTATTTTTTCATAATTCCGCTATTTCATTGTATAGCGTTTCATAAAAGACTAAAAAGTATATTGACAATAGTCTCCAAGTAAAATAGCTGCAATATACGGACAAACAGATGGATAGATGGAAGAACGAAATTATAAGGATTCCATTTCTATAATTTGTGTACGTAACCTAAAAGTGAGTAAAGACAGTGTCAATATAACGGCTCCAAATATTTTATAATAAACTACGCCATATGGCTGTTGATCGGGTGTTATAGACGAGTGAATAAACAAGGTTTAAGCGTGGAGCTTTATTTATTTATTGTTTGGTTGTTTAGAGAGGCTCTGTGTAAGTAGTATGTGTTTCCAAAAAATAGCTTACTTAGTTTAAGCTGTAATTAGTTTTATTGACGATAAGCTGACAATCGAAAATGAACGATATCTGATGATATTGATACCCTTCATGGTTCTACTAATTTTTACATACATTATATATCACAAAATGGCAGATCGAAAAATCATTCACTGCTGTTTGCTACGAGTTTATACTGATTAATAAAATACTAACGTACATTCGTTTGACCTGCGTAATCTTCATCAAAAATTTAAATTGAAATTTAAACTAGGCAATCATCGATGAGTATTTGCATCCTTCTTCATTACGCTTTCATAAAGTACCCCTTCACAGCAGGCAAACATGTATTATTTTTTCTTACCTTAATTATGTATGTTTTTAATACAACTCTATTTCCCAAGTAATTAAAATTACAGAAAAATGCTACGGATATTTCACTTCATACAATTTTTAATAAATGTTAATTATGCTCCAAGTAGATGTTGACCTCAATTTTGAATCTAAATTTAACAAGACTAAGTTTCGTGACATCACTTAAGTATGAAAACACAAAATTATATAAAATTATTAAAAATTAAATAAAATTAAAAGAAGGTTAAGATACAGTAATAGCATGGGTAGAACCTCGGTTGTAATCTCCATAACGCAAGTTCCGTTAAGTTTTATAATTACTTTTGATTTTTCAGTTCGGGACATTATTAATCAAGGAGACGGTATATGCTGAGGAAAACGACTTGTTTTCAGTGTATTTATTAAAAGTTATGGAAGGTGCAGAAAACCGTAATAAACTTTGCGTCCCTGTACCTAAAAAATTTGCAAAAAATAATCGATATTGATGAAGTATAAGTGATAGAATGCATTAACTACTATTGTACATATCTTTTCTTACACAGGCTTTTTACTGTGCATACATCACATTAAAACTATTGCCCTAATAACATACAGTTTAGAATAACAAAAAGGTCTACTTGAAGTAAGATTTAGTTTTTATTTTATCGCAATCGATTCATTCAATATGAAGATAGAAATTCTAAATTTTCGAAAAATAATTACATTGCATTAGTACAACAAAAAGTGTTTACTTACTCGATGCATAGTAATTACTCCAATGTATAGTGTACCTATATACATCAATAGATGGAACTACGTGTATTTTGAATCGTACAATACAATTATCCACCCGAACATATATTAGCAAAATAGGCACGGCCAGAGGCTAAGTGTGGAAATAGACTTATAAAAACCGACACAGGTATGTTTTTTTTTATGGTCTGCATGTAACAAGTCGCGGTCAGAGCTTTTATAATAACTAAACTCATAAATTGTGAAAATCATAAATTGTGTCAAATTAGTAACTGCGCTTAATTATTTCCAATAAACTATTAATAATTCGAAGAGTAATTAGGTAAAGATTAAATGTACATCGACTAACTAACTTGTACCCATTACAATTTCGTCCCTTTCTAATACTTTGCTTAGAACTTATTATTTCATTCAATAATTAACGCATATCATTGACTATTTAAATATATCCACAATAATTGTCCATCTTAGGAAAATAACTCAGTTAACAATTTTATGAAAAAGGTTTTCTATGAGATAAACATGTTTTTATTTTAAACAGGGCCGATATTATAAATTTTTCTCGTATATTTAAAGAATATTAACAAAAAATTAATATACATGAACGACTTGAGATTTTTGAACCAGATTCATAACTATCTTCTCTTGTGCAGATATATAGATATTCTCTAACTCATTACGGCGTGTATCAATATTAAATTAAAATTATCATTATTTTATTTATTTAAAGATTTTATATTTAAAAAGCTAGACTGCGTTGTATCTTAATAATTTTGCCATGTAATATGTGTGAAACACCCATTCTTGTTATTTGGTAACTACGTAATTTCCATTGATAATCACACATGAAATGCATTGATTTGCTGCTTTTCTGATATAGACTTTGACTAACAATTAAATAAACCAGTATTTTGGCCCTAATCTATTTTCCCAGTCGATCGTTTCCGAACAAATTCCCATTCTGTCGATGTCCGAAATAAATTTAAGCGCCGCCCTCCTCTAGCCCCACGTTGAAAATGATCGCTTTAAATAAACGAGTTCGCTCCTAAGTTAACATTGGCTAGTGTTAAGCGAGATTAATTACTGCTGAAGTGGCTGTTGTGGGCGAGTGGAATTTATAGCGTCCGACGTAGACGCTCAGCCCAATGATTACTTAAAAACTTGCTCGAGAGAGAGTCGATGAATAGTCTTGGGGCTTTTGGTTTATTATTTCGAAACTTGAATTTTGCACAAGTTAATTCCTTTAAATTACGATGACGATAAATATCAAAGTATATTACTTAATATATTTTGTTGTGTGGTAGTTAAAAACTGATCTGCAAAAAATATAACTCGGACGAATTAAAATTAAAAGATTGTTTTCTTAATTATATTTGTCTTGTTATTTATTACAAAAAGAATATTTTTAGAGGCAAAATGTGGAGCGAAAATATATATTTGTCATTTTTTTTAATTATTTCCCAAAATTTTTCAATATTGACTTTCTTAATAGGAATAATGACTTCCACCGGACACCTTCATCATATTATTAAAAACAAAATACTTTTTACCATACATACCATAACCTCTAGTCCAAATTAACTGTCCAAGACTATTTACGCATTGCACAATCAGCAATACATTTCAAAAGTTGTAACATGTAGAGTGAAAAACATCGATATTAACAAAGTCTCTTAGTAACAGAGTGGCATTACAATAAATTTTTGAGGTACGTATTCCTTAGTGTAAACAAAAATTTTACTTCTTAATTGCAAGTAAAACTCACAATAGGAGGGTTACATACCTATTTAGACTCATATAAGAGTTTAATGTATTCTGTTGCTATTAAGCTCAAAATAGACTATTTCCATGGGTTCTTTGAGAATTTTATTGTTTGTGGCTTAGAAGATAAAACGAGGATCTTCAGTAAATTTTCTGTATTTCCACATGCCATGAGCTTACAATTAAATAATGTTTTCGAATTCTGCTAAAACCCTTTTTCTAACAACATATCACTTATAATTTCCATCTTTTGCATCATTGCTTTGGCAGGTGTCAGATCCCTCCTCCACAACTTGCTTCTAACTTTGCCAAATTTCAAATCGAATTTAGCTTTGGATTGTCCCTATATATGACTTGTGTGAATATCGTAAATATAAAATTTAAAGTTGAGAAACTAGAAGATAGTGACAGATAGACTGGTAACCGAAAGAAAACAAAATTCCGATCGGATATTCAAATAAGGAACCTTAGAACCAAAAAAATATAATTTTTTACGAATAGTACTATTTCCGTGGAATAATTCATATAAGCTTGCATCTTTATTGAAACCGAAAAACATCATCAATGCATTGCTAAAATTTATTCTTCCCTGCTCTAATCCTAGAATAGGTACTCTAACGGTTTCTCCTATTTCACGTAGTTGAAAATTCTAATTATAATTCTAATACTCTATCTAATTGTCATTTTTATCTTCTCTGGTCGTTTTTCTGAGCATAACTGTTCGTCTACTCTACTCTTTATTATCAAAGAGTAATTTATGCAGAGTATAATTAAGTGTATTGCCCTAGGTCTTGTTAAATTTTACATGTATTGTTGTTTGGACTCTCATTGGTCATGTTATTGTTTGGTATATCATATTAAATTAATTGTTTTAAACACATGTAATATTCAGATCATTATTATCTGGATAATTTTCTTGAATTATATATATTTGGATAATTTTACTTTATTGAAGAACTTCGTTGGGATTTCTGGCAAAGCTTTCTAATTATTATTATTATGTTCTTGGAGGATCTCGACGGCAACAACAACGCTGACGATCTTCGTTATCAGCTTCAAAAATAACCCATACAGAGTGTGGATAAAAATTTAGCATAGTTATTACTACCTTGTCTGTTCATAAAATTCTTCTATACTTATTTCTTTACTGACATTCAAAAATTTTTCGACAGTACTAATGTTTGCGATGGGTTCCTGGGGCAATTTGGAGTCTAATAACGCAATCTTAAAGATACTGCCAAACATTGCTTTGTATAGCAATCGTTTAATCGCAGCGTATTATGTAGAACTTTTCATTCTTTATTTTATTACATTGCAGTTAATTTGCAATTTTTTTTGGAACATCTTGTTTACCAATACCTTGGTTGGAACATCTTGGTTTTCCAGAGATTAGTTAAGTCCGGGCCATATTGGTAATAGTTTTTCTAATAAATGATTACCAAATTCTCGGCCATTATGTCATAGGAGCACCAAAAATACAAGAAAAGTCCGAGATCGTTGAAAACACTTCAGCTGTAATTTTTTATTCCAGTGACTTTAGTTGTACAAATTTTATAAGGTGATATTTATAAACCAATATGAATTTGTATGATCCATATTGATTTGACTGCATATCTATGAGCACCTAACACCTGTTTCTCATTTCAGTATAGATGATAAGTTTTACTACTTGATTTTTTTTTCAAACTTTTCTGTTTCATTTGATACAACATACAAAGACTAATGTAAATTAGATTTTTTTCAAACTTTTCTGTTTCATTTGATACAACATACAAAGACTAATGTAAAACCATTTCTTGAGTAATGTTTTTTATCTTCTGTGCAATTCGTGAATTATATTTGCGTGACCGCCATGTCTAATAGATAAATGTGTGACGTGAATTATTTCTATAATTTCTTTATTTGTTAAAGAAAATTGGAAATTGATTGATTCCGATGACGATTGGGATGAAAAAGGAGTGATTAATTTTTCAACGCCTCTGATCGAGCATTATAGAAACATTTTAAACGACGATGCTGTTTAAGAGTTTCTTTCCCCAAGTTTTGCTAACTTTATACCCTCAATCATTGCCTTATAATATTTATTGTCAAAAAAATTGAAATTAGCATATTTCAACTTGACTTCTTTTAAAAATTCCTCACAAAATCATTTATTTAGCTTATTTCTCTCTTCAATATTGGTCAACATGGTTATATTTACTTCATAGACGATGAAATACTCTCAGTATACACACAAATGTCTTAACTAACACTGTTTTAACTCACACTTTTGAATAAGATGCGTCCCAACTGGTTAATACTCGAAAATCAACTTCAAGCTATTCGCTTATGAAATCAAACATGTGGATAATTCGCGTTCTAAAAATACCGACTACTAAAGAAAGCCAGATAGCTTACATCACAAAGAGGCTGTGATTCACACAAATGAGGCTATCCCTATATTAAGACATCAGCGCCGCGAGTGGTTCATTTTAAAATTAACGACATATATCAAGATAGCATGTTTTGTCTGGATGTTTCGATTCCCTTCTTTTAATACTTGAGTTGACTTTAAAGTTTTAAAATGGTAAATAAATACTGTGTACCAAATTGTAAAACCAATTACGTCGGTCACGACATACACACAGCTTTTACATTCCCAAAACAAGAAGAATTGAAGAAGAAATGGACTCACGCAATTCAGCAACATTTCCAACCTAGCAAATATTCCAGAGTGAGTATTTAAACATTTGCCTATGTTCAAATTGTTTTAATGGTAGTTTTAAGCATATCACGTAAAAAATGACATTTATTTATTTTATTATAGGTTTGCGAGCTACATTTTTCATAAAAGAACATCAACCATACCGCAGAAATGGTCGACGAGAAAACTGGGAAGAAGATAGTTGTGTCTTTACAAAAACCTCGTTTGTTTGACAGTGCTGTGCCTTCAGTGTTTCGAAACTGCCCTAGTTATTTAAGTGTACCAGGACATTCAAGAAAAAGTGTAGAACAGAAACGTTTGCGTATTGAAAATAAAACATTAGAATTAGTTCTTAGTGAAAGTATTCAGTTACAAAACGAATATAAAAAAATATATATTTAATTGTTTTAGTAAATTTCTAGCATGATTATCTAACTACGAGGTGAGTGAAGATTGGATTGTTGTAAAGAAAGTTTATGTAGTAATATTTGCAATAATTTCTATGCCGAAAACCCCAGAAATATCAGTTTCAGCAATCTTTGATATTAATTTAGAACTAAAATTGTTTCAAAATCATAACGAATTAAAGAAATTTTGCAGTGAAAACTTTCCAAAAAAGATTTGTAATATTAAACATATTTTCTCAGTACTGGATATCTTTAAAAATCAAAATTCTAGTGAACAATCTTTTGATGACACTTGTAATATTGTTAATATGTTAAAGTATGCTGCTTTAAATTTAGATGATGATATCAAATGTAAAAAAGTAGATTTTTTGTGTGAACAGATAACTTTATTAACAGCAAAAAAAGAAAGACTTAGATACTCTACAAACTTTATAATTTATTTCAGTCTATTATATTCTATTTCACCTCATGCTTATCGTTACTTGCGCAGTACTGCTTTTTTACATATGCCTCATCCTAAAACTCTCCAAAACATTTGTTGGAAATACAACTGCAATCCAAAAGATGAACAATCTGATTACAATTTTCTTAGATATATTAAGCAAAAGTGCAGCCTTTTAAACTAAGCAGATCAAATTGTTACTTTAATGATTGATGAAATTTATCTAAAGCCGTATTTTGATTACAAAGCAGGTAATATCGCAGGCATGTCTTATACTAACCAACAGGCTGCAACTACAGCGCACGTTTTTATGATACAAAGTCTATTGAGTTCATTTAAAGAAGTTGTCTATATTTTACAAGTAAACAATATTAATGGTGCAGATTTATACCAATATATTAATAAAGTTGTAACAGACTCGCATGCTATAGGTTTTAATGTTATGTGTAGTTAGTGACAATAATTCTGTGAATAAGAAAGCTATGTCGTATTTCAATTCACTACCTAAATTTGACATAGTATATGAACATCCTTCTGTTAAAAGTAAACCATTATTATTTATTTTTGATACTGTACATATTTTAAAATGCATACGCAATAATTGGCTTAATCAAAAAAATCAGACATTAGTTTATCCAAATTTTCATGATTTACTTGATACCTCTAATAACATAGCCTTGTTTGCTAACATCGAATCTTTATATGACTTAGAAAATTGTAATTTGGTTAAGTATGGTCACACTTTAAATCTCAATTCTTTGAATCCTAGTAACTTCAAGCGTCAGAATATAAAATTAGTATTAAATGTATTTAACAAGCATGTTCACAATGGTTTATTAGTAATCGGTAGGCAACATAAATACCAAAATTATGAAACTACTGCAAAATTTGTCAATATTGTTTTAAAATGGTGGAATATTGTTAATGTAAAAACATTGTTTAAGGATAAGAGATTATTAAACCCTTTAATGAAGCCACTTGCACCTAACGAAGAAAATTATAAGTTTTTAACGCAATGTTTAACATGGCTAAATAATTGGGAAAGTTTAAAAAATAGTGATAGTCGATTAACGAAACAAACACATTTAGCATTTAGTCACTCTACGTATGCTCTTCTACAATTAACTTATTATTGTTGCAGTGAATTAAATTATAAATTTGTATTACCCGGAAAAATTCAAACTAATGGTTTAGAAGTTCGTTTTGGTAAATATAGGACTATGGCAGGATCACAGTATTTAGTTTCACTACGGCAGGTATTTGAGATAGAGTCAAAACTTAGAATTCTATCGTTATTACCATTAACACTCACAACTGATACTTTTGGTAAAATGTAGCTGACCTTAATCGCAAAATATTAGAGAACAGTAATTGTTACGAATATAATGTTAATGAAAATTGCAATAGTTTTAACATTTCTATTTTGGAACAAGATATTTTAAATGTTCAAAATCAGATACTTGTATTAACTTATATTGCTGGATATTGTATCAGGTCATAATTAAATAATAATACTTGTAAAACGTGCATTGACTATTTAGTTTTAAGAAATGAGCAAATCCATGTAGATAAAAAATGTGACTATGATTTGATAAAAAATTTAGATAGAGGGGATTGTTACTACCTCATTCAGATATTGTTAATGTAATTGTATTTAATTATATTATTGTAAATAAGTTAATTTCTAAACAATACGAACAACAATTTTTTCAATGTGACAATCAAAGGCATCTGATTTTAAATATAAAGTCTACAAAAATACTAAATGAATATGATTTATTCCTTTGTGACTTTTATTGTAACGTACCCGAGCATTTCGTTAGTAATATTATGTTCCATATTATAAAAACATGTACAAACATATTTTTAAATAATTATATAAAGGGTAAAAATGATATTTTAAGTAGAAAAACAAATAATAAGGGAAAATTATGTACATTGTCTAAGTAAGTTGTAATTTTGTTAATTCGGATAGATAATTATAAGTTAATTTTTTCATTGTAAAGTTTTAAATAGAATGTAATGTTATGAATTTAATAAAATGTAATGTTATAGAATGTAATGAATGTAATATTATAATATAAATTAAAAATATTTTTTTTTGTTTTTTATATACTATCTGGTATTATTCTGGTATGAATAGATCTGTAAATGGTTTGTTTGTATATTTGGAAAATAAAATTGTTTTTGAGTTGAAATAAAGCTGCTTTCGGTGTAATATAAACTATATTGGTAATAATTATAAATTTTTCATTAAAAATAAATATATTCTCTTAAAAAATCTGATTTTTTTGTTTTTTTATGAAGAGTTGACCTGATTTTAAGTAAGTATTATTTGATTATTATTAAATATATTTTAATTAGAAAAAAAAATTATATGAAGAAAAAATTATGTGCACTGTCTAAATAAATTGTAATTTTGTTAATTCGGATAGATTCAATTTAATAAATAAATTCTTTTTAATAGGTTAATTTTTTAATTTTAAAGTTTTAAACATAATATAATGTCGATAATATATTGTAATATTATAATTTGAAAACCGTTTTCTTTATTTTTGATGGACGATCTGGTTACATATCTTATTTGGAAATTCTGTAGTTTATATATTTGGAAAATAAAATTGTTTTCAGTTGAAATAAATCTGTTTTTGTTATACTATTAAACATATTGTTAATATTTATAAATGTTTAATTTACAATAAATATATTCTCTGCCAAAATCGGGAATTTTTAAATAGAGTTGAAGTAACTTTAAATAAATATTCGTTTGTTCCAGATTTACATTAAAAAAGTTATTTAATTTATATATATGATTAAACTATTTTTATAATAATATTAGATCATATAATGTTCTTCAAAAAAGAATTGTTATTATTTTAAAACTTATCGTTCAAAATTACGGTGCTCGTATTTGGTTTACAATGGCCTCATTATGGTGACGCGTCAAGTGAGCGCTCAGGCCTTGTCTAGCAGTAGGTGTTGGTTCTAACCGGTTACACGCGCGCAATACGCATATGTGCACACACACACTAACACACACACACACACACACACAGACACACATATATTTAATAGAAAAATTATTCAATTGATTTATGCTTTTTTCTAATTAGGTTTAAATTTATTAGAGAGTAATGTTACACTCTGTATATAACTCTGACCTTGTCACGGCAGATTACCGTTTATTTAGATATTTGCCATGCTTTTTGAGAGGTAAAATTTTCAGTAACAACAATAACCTGAAAACGCACTTGCTTCAATTTTTTACTGATGGAGATCAAATATTTTATGACCCCAGAAACGTAGTTTATGAAAATAATCGTAATTTTACAATTTTATAGTAAATAGCTAATTCTAATTATTTGGAGATCACGTTACAAAAATTTAGATTTTTTCCGATTTTTTGACTTGAGATATACAGTAACATGTTGTCTTGAATATGTTAGGTATGAGCTGATTCAGTTCAATTTTTAAATACATCTTAATTTTTTTTACATGACATATTGTGGTCCTAATCCTATATTAATATGCGAAGAGAAAATTTTGTACCCCTTTTAGGCATATTGCGTGCACGGAGGATTATGAGATTTGGTAAATTTAAAGTTTATATAGGAAAGGAATGAAGCTAAAATTGATTTAAAGTATGTCTATATTAATACGTGAAGTGAAAACTTTTTAACCCTTTTAGGCATAATGCGCGCATGGAGAAGTATGAGATTTGGCGGAGTTAAAGTTTATATAGAAAAGGAGTGAAAAAAATTTAAATTTATTTACAATATGTATATATATATATATATTAATATGTGAAGAGAAAACTTTGTGCCTCTTTTTAAGCATATTGCGCGCATAGAGGGGTGGGAGATTTGACACAGTTAAAGTTTATTTGGGGCAAGAATTCAGAAACCCAAAATTCATATATAATGTGTGTTATAAATAATAAAATAATTCATTGTTTACGTTCATACTGTCAATGTCAAACACATAACAGTATGTTGCCAAACATTCAAACAAACAATTTTGAAATATCAAATTGGAATGAATTTCGAGCTGTGAATTTTATGTTTTTTCAAATATTCTTTTTGCAATAATCTGCGGAATGTATGTAAATGCAAAAAAGGTTTATTTTTTTATATTGTGTAATGTATATCTGTGTTACCAGTATTAAATTTTGAATTTTGACAAAAAAAATCATGACATTCAAAGTTAGAATTATAATGGATTACGGTCGAATTTCGATCACCGGGCGACTACTAGTATACATTAAAGTCTTATTCATTAATAAGATATCTTTATGTACTAAACTATTTTAACTATTTTAACTTATGTTTAGCAAGATAATGTTTGCCCAATCACTTACCCACTAGTGTAAAGTCATGAAATCCGCCAACGAGATATTGTATGACAATTTTGATTTGCGAGTTAAGACCGTTATTTCTCAAAGTCTATACACCGAATTTAATTAAAGAGAATCTCATCAGTTGGCCTCATTAGGTCTGACTGCTTAATTTATAGGGATTAAGTCCGATGGGCTCGTCGGGAAATTGCCGACCTACTTCTAACCTTATGTGTCTGTCCCACTAAATACGTTCATATGTCTTTGGTACTAGAGCACTCATGATTAAGTATACACTCACTTCTAAGCGTTACTTTAATCTCTTTGTTACGTTAAAGGTGTTTTCCTAAAACACGTTGCATTTATATAAATTAAGGGTAGAATAGACCTACATACCGAGTACATATGTATAAATAGGGAACAAGGGATAAGAAATCTTTAAAATTTACGTCACGTATTACAAAACATCGTTGCAACTTTCAATTTATATTCAATTGGCGTCTTACTTTGCCTTTGATTCTATATACTTGTGATCAATTCAAATTAAATAAATAGAAAGAATTCTTATATAGATATAAATATTTTACGAAAGTCTCATCGCACGTCTCACGGGGATATCTATTGATGATGGAATAATTCAGTACTATCTCCCTTAATACTTTTTTTATGTATAGATTTAGTTTTCCACAATAACAACATATTATATTTACACGTTATTTATTTAAAAAAACGGTATTATTTTTGTGCTATATTTAGTGACTTTTTTACTATAAACAATAAAATAAAATACTGTCTTGAATATATTTGGCGTTAACTTTATTCATTATTCACAATTAAATTAAACTACGTGATGTAGTATTATTTCTACTTTCTTTAATTTCTTTACCACGACCTAGGTTTCGTTGTATTACAACATCTTCAGGTGGGCTATTAGGAAAGATCCAATACAACATCTTCAGGTGGGCTATTAGCAACGACCAATCTTTGCGGGATATGTTAAGTTTTATATAATTTTTACGAGAACAAATCATTATTGTAATATAAAATACAAGTAACGACATCTATTGAACAAGCGTAGCAGTAACTCGAAATAACTAACACTAAAATATTTTTTTCAAGAACTCATCACCTATGTTGTGATTTTAATTACCAGTGAAATGAAATACATCATCTGGAATGGTGGAGTTTTTACAGGCGTTCAGATATCCTATAAAATATTAGGTATTTGACAGTTCTACTAATATTGTCAAATATCTCACCCTTGCCGAATTTTTTGCGTATTCTTTTATGTATAAGCAAAATCCTAGGCTACTTGCCCATTTGAATTCCAAAGTCTGCTGAAAATAAGCCAATAATTAGCGCAGACTAGCATGTTTTGGGGGCTTAGGAACAACAAAGGTTATTATTGTGAAATTCTAATCGTAGTGTCACGTTTATCTTTTTTTATTAATTCTTTTTTTTGTTTTAATCTGATATATCAAATAGGTCTCGAGTTAGAAGGGTACGAAAGTGGCTCGAAATGATTCATGTAAGACACAGACACCTCGTCATGGTTACCGCACGGCTATCGAGAACGCCTGCTAGCTGTCGCACGGTTAGAAATATATTATACCGGTTCGATTTAGATTGAAGTTTGTAATTGTCACGTCATCACTCATACATTTTCTTTCGGTTATTGTGCTTCATTAATTTTCTTTTCTACATGTGATTATCGATTTTTTTCTTCTGAAAATTAAGGGAGAATACGGAAATCTCATTATATATCTAGTTTTATTTAAAACAGCTGAGAGGTTCATTGAGTGATAGGTATGTAGCCTTTTAATAAAACAAACAGCTTGAAAATTAAGTTATAAAACTATTTGACGTTGCAACATCTTAATACCGGGAATAAAAGCGCGTAATTACTTAAATAAGACTTAAATTACCAGTTATAAAAGCGCGTAATTACTTAAATAAGATTTTAATTACCGGGAATAAAAGCGCGTAATTACTTAAATAAGATTTTAATTACCGGGAATAAAAGCGCGTAATTACTTAAATAAGATTTAAATTACCGGGAATAAAATCGCGTAATTACTTTAATAAGATTTAAAAAACCCAATTACCTATTTACTTTGTGTATAACTGCCTAAAACAGGACTAGAACATTACAAGGATTTGGCATACATTTAGGTATGTATGAATGTTTGGGATTTAAATATTTATTATTATTTTTTTGTTTTATTATATACAAATATTACCATTATTTTTCATCTTATAAATATATTACTTAGTATGTTATTTGCTTGCGTAAATTTATCGTAAATGACTGGAAAAAATATAAGATTTAGAATAATTGCCATATTTTTGCAATGAAGTTTAGGTGAACTGTATCAAAAAAATATTTGCTTTTTTCCATAAATTTGATTACGTCAGGTTCGAAGATTTGGTGGAGCTTATTTTTTCTAGATATTTTTAACATCTTTAGATCAATATTACACAAAATTCTAAAAAAAAATAGTTTTGGAATTCCTATTAACTTTGTTTTCTTTTTGAGATACTAACCTTAAATGTTCGAACCAAAAGAATTGTCTTTACCAATTTTACATTAGTGTATATTAACTGTGCCCTCCGTTCCCTTAGAATCTCCACACGAAAAACTCCAATAGAATAAACACGTACCTTATTTACAAATTAACCCTTTATCTTCATAATTACTTCGGTAGAAATAAATCTCTTAAAACATTACTACCTAACTGTTGTTAAGATTAATGAAGTGAGTTACTCACCGTGAAATTGTTTCCATTATAAATACTCGTGTAATTTCAGTAATGATAATTTCATATTATTTCATATAGCGTCAAAGTGTGCAAAATACCACGGAGTTCTTAGTGTACTTATTCATTGAAAAGAAACTATCACAGCCGCGTTAACAAATTTGTTTGAAACATCTTGAAAATATTCTTGAAATTATCGAAATAATAGTAATAGGTTATAATAAAGTAATTATATATTATCAATAAACTAATAAATATTAATATTAAAACATTAAATGGAATATATACGATTAAATCTGGTAAGAATTGAGAAAGTTACATATAAACTATGCGGATATATTGTACATGCCATTTCTTTTGAAAAGAAGAAAAAATCGTTTAAATATCGACCAAAGTAATTTTATAACTATAAATATTGCATTCAAATTAAAATTATAAACATTTCAAGCACTTATACATTTTTTGTAATCGAAATATTGACAACTCCTCTTGATATCCATTAAAAACGTATCTATTTGTAAACACTGTACATATTTATTTCACATATATTTTTTCATATTTGCAAAATTTCGAATTTCCATTGAAAATGGTTTAAAATTATCAAAAGTTTTAAAAACTTCCTTATTACATCAAACGTACTAAACTTTAGTATCTAATGATAAGCAAGGATGTTGTATATTTTTTCATAAGTTCAAGATTCTAAAGATACAATTGGTTATGGTGTCGATATATAGATATAATTCTATAATCGTGAATATTATAATACAATTTAGCGAATAACACATACTTAATGGTGTATGCAGCAAAATGGAACACGGTCCACTTCTTGGTTAATAAAACCCAAGAGTGTATTGCCAAACATAACGCCATTTTGTTGTATACCATTAAATTTAAGTTTGTAAAGTATCTGGTAAAGAAAATATATAAACTGAAAAATGATGTAACATTTGCGAGAAAATTTGACAGAATGTGCCAATACTTACAATGGTTTTTCTTTTTTACATGTTCCTCGGAAAACTTATCTCATATTCGGATCACATTATCAGAAATTATTAATCGATCCTAATAGGATTAAAAGGGTTTTACGTTTTAATTATCGGGGACATTGTAAATCTGACTACAGCTTTCAGGGTTTGGAGTCGAAGGGTATAATTTTGAAAATTAAACTCAGGTTAGAGGTAAGTATTTGATATGAAACGTATACGGGTTTATGAATTGATGTTTGCATATTATTGGATAATATATCTAAACAAACCTCAACGAAAGGAACAATAAAATTAGATATCTGAGTCACATTTACGGAAACATACGCTTCAGTCCAAAAAATCAATATATTCAATTACAATGTCTTCAGAAATCAAAACAAAAATAAATACAATTCTTTTTCATATCTTCTTCACCTTTTCTTCGTACCTCCTATTATTTTTTCAACTTGGATAAAAAGTTGAGAAATATACTAGACACGAGACCTTAAGAATTCATCGTCAATTTCATTCAAAATCAACATTTCGTAATTCCACCTTACTATTTCTCTTAAACACTCTTATATATTCTTACAGTTCTCTCCTGATGACTTAAAACAAATCAGTTTTGTTTATTTTTCGAAGGAATTTCTACCATGTATTTGGGATAAGTTACTTAGTTTACCAATACTTGTACGGTCCACCACTAAATTGATCATATAAATTAAAGCAATTACATCTATAGAAATAAAAGGCATACCTTTGAATGCACAACCGGTCAAGTAACAAATAAGTTTTGTTGAATAAATTTGGCGTTAATTTTGTAGAAATTCGTTATTCACAATTAAATGAAACTACGTGATGTAGTATTATTTCTACTATCTTTGCTAATAGCCCAACTGAAGAAGTTGTAATACAACGAAACCTAGGTCGTGGTAAAGAACTTAAAGAAAGTAGAAATAATACTACATCACTTAGTTTCATTTAATTGTGAATAAATTTTAAATCAATGCTTTTCTCGTTCCACTCTAAAGTGAGACAACTGAAATATTATATATTATACTGACTATTTAAATCATCCCAATTAATATGACTGGAGTATATTGCTTTCAAAGAAAAAATCCACCTTTTGATTGATCATACAAAAAAAATAAACCTATTTCAGCTTTGATTGAAATTCAATGCGGTTTTGATCGACTAACCGGTTACGATCGATTCGGTATTTTTCCCACTCGACTCTGAATTGAGATAACTGAAAAGTTGTATGCTATACAGACTATTTAAAACTTTTCATTTTCGTTGACTGAAATGGACTGCATTCGTAAACAAATACACTTTATATACTTATTACACAAAGAAAATAAACATAATTCAGCTCCGATCGGCATTCAATACGACACCGGTCGAGTAAGTGGTAATACTTAGATCAGCGTTCGTCTCTAATGTAGCTTACATTGGGAACGTTACATTTGATATCACATTTATCACTAATAATTTTGAACTATCCGCATTAAGTATAATTTAATTTGTTTTTTCAATGGTAATGTAACTTTATCATTTCGTGCATTCACTAAATAGCCGCTACGTTTCTTTACTGCTTAACAATACCGTTAATAAGTTTCGCAGTTAATTTTCATCAAGAGAGTTAGGTATTATTGAAATTAACAACGTGTAGTTTTGCGCTGTGTTAAAAACCGTTCTTTTTTTATTCTTTCATTCATATTAATATAAACCCGACAAATTCTTTATTGATAACAGTAACGCGAGTTTGAAAATAATGAAAAGAAGCTATGAGTATTATGACGCGCACGAATTGCTAAACACATACGATTAAACAACTACAGCTGGCCACTATGTATCAATAGAAGCTTGTAAACACGCAAAGGTTTATACTAAAGAAAAGGCGTCGATCTAAATCGTACAGTTTTATATTGTAGCAAAAGTATCCGTCGAAATCTTATTACCGTATTGTGTAAGATGATACAACAGCCCATTAAATTAGGTACAAAATTTTTTTAAATACATTGTTGCTTCACACCCCTAATAACATTTACGAATACCAATTCAAATCACCTAGATAAATAATGAACGCATCAACCCGACGAACCGTGTAACCAATGACAATCTAGCTACTTAGAGCCGTTTGAGTAATGGGGATTACACCCGAAGGACTCCTCGAACTGCTACTGCGCTCCTACATTCTTGTAATCCCATTTGAGCCTCCCCTTGAACTCGTCTAGATTATCTTTGATGCCAAGTATATGGATATGCGCATGTATACGCAACTAAAGTCAATGCCCCCAAACTTGCAGAATTTCGTGTTAGAGGGTTAAATTATAGTTCACATTTTGTAATTGTAAATACTCGTATAGGAAATAGACTTTTATACGAAAGCTATGATACGAAAAGAGATATATTTAGAAAAATGTGTGTACAAATAGAAACTTATGCTTAATATCAGTCCTAAAGAGTGATCATTTTCACTGAGAAGTATTCCATATCCA
Organism: Druceiella hillmani; assembly: GCA_039881145.1. NCBI lineage: Eukaryota > Metazoa > Arthropoda > Insecta > Lepidoptera > Hepialidae > Druceiella > Druceiella hillmani. Next base: position 102,945,686 of record JAYKKI010000001.1, on the reverse strand, counting down.
CTAAAGCAATAATTTTAAATTTCACTTATATTTTCGAGTAAACTAATAAAAATGTGGCAAATATAAATAAAACACACAATTTTTGTGACCGTATTCCAACAAATCCAATGAACATAGTTCCTCGTGTTATGATTTGTATATACTAGTACTACGCTTGCATGTAGTGAATAATAATCACAAGGAATAAAATGACACTTTCGTATCCTTTCAAGGGGTTTCGTGTTTTATGATTTCGTACTCGGGAAGCTCGAAATCCTATTATTGTTTTCTTGTTCTGTCCTTTTTTTATCCCTTATCTGCCTTTTCATAGAGGAGTAGGAAACTAAATAAGATAATGGGAATTCACATATAGTGTGTAATTCCTCAGCTAAAACTAGAAATCATATTTAAAATGGATCAAAGACTAAATAGGATTGGCAAATTGAAAATGGAAAGGTATAATTTATTCGATTACAAAAAAAAATTTAACTTGTTTGTTATATATTTTTTATCAGTAAAAAGTGTCACCCGGCAAGATATCTTAACAACGCACTGACTACATAGTAGACCTAATAATAGGTTTAAATTCACGGGGTCATGTATACGCAAGTAATATTAGCAGAGCACGGTGACTTCCTGTTTGGGTAACTATCTGATAAAGAACTTCAAAACGAATGAGATAGAGATTGAAAATTCACACATATCCCTTGGTTAAACCTAAAAGTGGCTTATAAAATTATTTAAAGGCGGACTGAAGAAATATTGTTTCCCGCAAAGTTAAATGGATATTGTTGAAAAGAGCTCTGATAGCATAAATTTGCTTGTGGTTTTCTCTTCACTGAAGAAGAAAAATATTGAATATATTTGGCATTAATTTTGTAGAAATTCATTATTCACAATTAAATGAAACTACGTGATGTAGTATTATTTCTACTTTCTTTAAGTTCTTTACCACGATCTAGGATTCGTTGCATTACAACATCTTCAGGTGAGCTATTAGCAACAATACAACGAAACCTAGGTCGTGATAAAGAACTTAAAAAAGTAAAAATAATACTACATCATGTAGTTTTATTTAATTGTGAAGAAAAAATTTAATGAACCATTAATGTTTTCATTTTTAACCTCTTTTTCTTGCCTAATCTATCTCAAAAAAACATTACGTAGGAACCTGTAATTCTATCTCGTATTCTGTATTTAACACAACGTACAGTATGCAAAACTCGTAGTGTGTGTTCTACTTGCACTTAACAAGTTTTGTTTTATTTTTCTGATACTTATAATGTAAGTTATGTCAAAAGATCTATAAATAAATTTTGAACAATGAATTTAATACGCAAAATGAATTCACAGGTTTTATGGCCCAAAAATAAAAATAAGATTTTATAATAATCGTGGGAAAACTGAAATATTTAATAAAAATTTGATTGCGTTATTCTGTAGGCACGTAATGGACTATAAAACTGCATGTTCATTTTGGCAAAAACTGTAATCTGATTTCAAAGATTATAACTTAAGTTTTGTTCACAGCTAAATGGAACTACGTGGTGTAGTATCATACCTACTTTACTTAAATTCTTAATCACTATCTAGGTTTTCTTGTCATACAACAATCGCATAGTTTTATTTAACTATGAATAATGGCAAACATATTCAGTATTTAAAAATGAGTTTGAAAAACTTAGGTAACTTGCAAAATCTACAAAAAACAAAACATACTATTTATTTCTATTAAGCAGCTCCGAAAGGAAATACTTACTCTTCATTTGACGGAATTAAATTGACGTGTTTGCAAGTATTATGAGCTAAACCATTACGTACTTACCATTCATTACGTACATTCACGTTAGTCGTTATAAATTCTATTTGCTTGCACACCCTTGCCAATGGTAATTAATTTCGATTTGACACTTACCGATGTTAATTTTACATGACAGGTTTCAACACGATAATGGTTGAATCTATTTAAACAATTTTGGATCTGGATAACAAAAACTCCCTTCTGTAAATTGGGAGCAGGCTTTACGTTCACAAATGTAATACATTCTGTGAACGTAAAGCCTTTCCGTGAACTAAAGATGATATATACTTGGATATAAGTAGTTAAGGATTTAAGAGGTTACGCAGAATGAAAATAATATCTTAGATGGGTAATCCAAGTAGGTAATAACTAAACTGGCAACCTGCCAATTTGGACTTTTGTCTATAAAGTAGAGAAATCAAAATTTAATAATGTTTAGACTTTTATCCATTTATTACTTCATATATATATATATATATACTTTTTTGATTACTTGTTCTTCTTTCTTGATAGTTAGATCAAGGTTTTCTTATTTATAAATTTTAAAGAGTTTAATCTACCTTAAATTGGTCAAAGTTTATTATTTATTAAAGAGATAAATTAATATATGTGTGTTCTGCTTCGTCTTTTTGATTGATTATCATTCTAGATTTCATATGTACGTATAACAAATATATACGACATCGAAACTTTTAAATATTTCAAAACGTTTAAAACTAAAATTTAATCTTATTCTGCCAGAAGCGTACATAATTTTATATAAATTTTAATGTTAATGTTGACTCATATTATTATTCATTGCTTTCTTTATGAACCAATTCAATAATTATTACATTTTACATGTGTTTATTTAAATTTTTATATACTTTAACACCCCAGTAACAAAATTACATGCGTAAATACAGGTCTGTCATTGCATTAATCAGACGCCTACTTGTTACGTTTTTGCTTGTTTGTTATATTTTTACGCTTAAACTACCAAAGATTTCCAGTAAAATTGGGGAAAAATAATTTTCAAACCCAAAAAAAAATAGGGTATAAGAAGTTTTCATAAATCTTTTATTGTGAATGCTTTAAGATAGCGAATTACTCTGTTATTAAGAACACTCCTTGACAGGAATATAAAATAAAACCGATTGACATGTATTTTTTTTACGAAATACCATTTCAAAATATCTAACGATCAGGTCACATCCAGAAGGCATGTAGAGGCAGATAATATCAGCAGCTCGCAGTGAAGTGGATGCGCATACATTTTTTTTAATTAGTTTTTCAGGCCCACACGCGTACCCTAATTATAACATATGAGCACCAGAGTTGTATGTGAAAAATATTTATTACAAACATGTTACGAATCACTTACCAGAATCGAGCAATAAATATAAACAAGAGAACATAATGTATTAAATGGATCAGGAATTTTTCGCACAATGATTCACTACTCATAAACCAAGATCACGAATTTTTATGATGAAAATAATGCATTGAATGGATCACGAATTTTGCACACAATGATTCACTGCTCATAAACCAAGATCAAGAATTTTTATGATCACGAATTTTTTCTTAATACATATATAATTATTATAAATGGTTTCGTCATACATACGCAATTATTATAAACCCAAAAATTAACGAGAAGTATCAAGCAATGAGCAAAAAATATTTTAGTTTATTGCAACGTTGTCGACCATTACAGACAATTTTTGTTTTGTATTTCCTTTTTTTAGGATTCCGTAGATAAATTGGGAACCATTATTCTATACCTAAGTCCCTCTATAGGTCACAGTAATTTTACGCACAGGCTATTAGTGCTAAGAAGGAAAAACTACAAAGTTGGAAAGAAAATGTTTTACCGTATCTTGCCTAGATTTAGTAATTTTTTTTGCTTGCGTATCCCATTGTTTAATGCCATTGTACATTTGTCAAAGCTATTGGACATATGTATGTCATGAACACATGTCTCGTTACCCCCATATTTAACCCTTACGTCAATACCCGAGCACCCGTGCACCCTTTCGCATGTTCTTACTTACACTTATTATGCATTTAACGAAAGATCATCAAACATTTTAGTCCATTGACGTTGATTAATATATGTTATCATATTTAACTATGCAAAAAAAAATAAACTTGAGAGCTAAAGTCGAATACCCACCTCATCAATACATATCAATGAACTGAATCGTAATATATAATTAATATCTATGGGTAGAAAGTAATATTGTATACAAAAATAAATCTAGACATTTAACTTTTAATGACTTTTATTGCAAATTAAATATAAAATATCATGTGGGATTTATTCTTGAAAACACGCATCATATTTTGTTATTGCTCTTAACTGTCTATTAAAACACAAAATATTCAAGCGTCCACCACAACTCCAGACTTGTTTGAAACTGACAATAATAAATGACACATGCAGAGATCTGCGGCTGAGACTTTTATATTCTCCTTGTCCCTTTATCTGTATAATTCTATAGAGTACTCCGATATAATTCTATAGGGTAAACGTTTCCGAGGTAGTTAGATTTCCCATGAATTCCTTTTGTTGAATGAATACATCATATCTGGATACATCGGATATTGAACAACGTTGTAAGCACTAGATATTGATATAAGAGATAACGGACCTGAAAGGAAATTGTTTATAACTAATTAGGCTCTAGCAGGTTAAGATTAATAGTTGACCAACTCATGACATTTAATTGGACATAACAAACTTTAATCAAATGCAAAAATAATTTTGTTTCTTAAAATGTTAATGTACTATGTATATGAAAATTATACAAGGCAATATATTTACTTGTTTTATGGTGGAAAATAATATTAATGTAACTAATTTAACATGAATGCTACGTACGCTTAAATATTATTAGGTATCTCAGTATATGCAGAAAACTCGTAGCGAGAGTTATATCCTCACTTAAGCAGTTTATTTAAAAAATTAAACGGATATAATCAGTAAAGAAATAGCAGATTCTAGCGAGTATAAAGCCTTGGCTATATTGAAAAATAAAGCGTAAAAAGCTTTATTTGGACAAAAAGTTTCTAAAAATTAAATAATATTTTACAGATAGATGAAATTAAAAGCAATACATGAAAAGTATAACTGATATTTCAGAAGTATTAGACAATATCTGAGGATATCAGCATATTTACTAATGGTTGATTACATGATGTTTTTGATAGAGAGCCAAATATCTATGTATAAAGATTCGGTATCTCTAAATAGACTGTACCACAACCGCAGGTTTGCTTCTATTTATACTAAATTTGACTATTGAATATATTTGGCGTTAATTTTGTAGAAATTCATTATTCACAATTAAATGAAACTACGTGATGTAGTATTATTTCTACTTTCTTTAATTTCTCTACCACGACCTAGGTTTTGTTGTATTACATCTTCAGGTGGGATATTAGCAAAGATTGACTTTTGGTGGGATATTAGCATCTTTGCTAATATCCCACTTGAAGATGTTGTAATCCTACGAAACCTAGGTCGTGGTAAAGAAATTAAAGAAAGTAGAAATAATAATACATCACGTAGTTTCATTTAATTGTGACTAAATTTGACAGTAATAGAATATTGTTGTTGTATCTGTTGATAATACAGCATTATATAACCTCAAATGTCTGAACATTTAGTCTCAAGTGATTAAATCTGCAAGCTTAGTGTTTGTTACAAAATTTTTTATAACATATCGAATTTAGAGGTGAGTGTTAGTTGGTGGATTGTCAAAAATATGTTCTGCTGCTATCTGTGTACATCAAACAAACACTTTTTATAGGACATATGTATCATTGAAACGGATTTTCATGATTTGGAAATGCTTTGTTCGAAATCTTGCTAACGTCATCTACGTTCTATTCTATTTCTCTAAAACAATTTAAGTGTATAATTAATGCTTGCTTTACGTACTGGTTGTAATGTCTGCATCCGGCTACTACGTTTTTATCCACTTGTTTGATGCTAGGAAATATCTAGCCCGAGTTCCGAGCTTCTTTATTTGATAACACATTAATTTCCCTCAATTTTCACATGCGAAGGTAACCATTTTAGGGAACATGAAGGTAGTGAATAAGTTTTTATTTCGTAAGTAATGTTAATTTCTACTAAAGATTTACAAGTCTATCTGCTGAATTTATTGCAAGTTCAGATAAACAAAATGAAAAACTTCCCATAATGATCAATTAATTGATTAAGTTGGATGCTAGCTATCCAATCAATATTAATTATTTGTATTATATTGTTTCTATCTTAGTATATAAAGAGAATACCAGCGTCACCTTGGTTAAGGTACTAAATCTATCTCAACCAAACTCACTGTAAATGAAAAGGTACTATGTGAGTTAAAAGAAAAATAAGCATATCCGCTACAACACCAGCATCGTATAAACGATATAACGTCTGCAATATAAATTTATCATATTAATCTTCCACCGTAGTAATATATTTTCATAAACGACATATCTAAAATCATGTCTATCAACTGAAAGATCAATCAACTGGAAGATCAATCAACTGAAAGATCGATCAACTGAAAGATCAATCAGCTGGAAGATCAATCAACTGAAAGATCAATCAACTGGAAGATCAATCAACTGGAAGATCAATCAACTGAAAGATCAATCAACTGGAAGATCAATCAATTGAAAGATCAGTCGACTGAAAGATCAATTAACGGGAAGATCAATTTTTTATGACTTACCTTAAAAATTTGGAATGTAATTTTTTCTGCGCTTCAATACAATTGCAAGGAAATACAATTGATGGTAATTGATTTGCTTTTGAAAAAAAGAAATGTTTAAAACGCAACTGTGGATAAAAAAAATTGTCTCGAAGTTAAATCAATGAAATAGCAGATATTTAATAGGAGACAGACTATACTCCGTATTACAGAGTATAGTTTATATAGTTTAACACACCTTATATAAATTAATTTTGGCCTCATTAAACTAACAACCCTTTTATTACTACCACGAAAATTTGCAAACCGTTAGTTAATTTCTCAAAAATCAATTCCCTATCTAATATTTGCCATTCTGCCTAAAGATGTTGTCGGAATTTTTGAGAGCTGGTTGAAATACGACTTTTTATCTTACTCTCAAGTTCATCTTATATCATCTCAATGGGAGATAAATTGGCAGGTTGGGATTTATTGCTTTTTTCTCGTTAATAAATTGTGTAAAGTTTCCCTCACAATAATATTCAAGCCTGAACTTAATATATGATTATGCCATATATTTATAATTCCGTACCTTAACATGAAAAACGGAACTCTTCTGAAGTCAGTCGCGTGACTACAAGCGTTTTTTTTTAAAAAGCACTTTGCGTAGAATTTTTTTTTTATTTAGCATAGTAATAATCATATAATACTAATAATCATAGGAATATTTTGAGTATTGTCATATGTGCGGATATCACAATATTAAAATATATTCGTACTTTAGGGGAAAAATTAATTACTTGAGAAAAAAAATAAAATCCTGTGAATAGTGAGGAGTATCTTCTTATAGAGCTATTTATAAAGATTTTAAACAAATTTTTATTATTTTAGCTATCACAACTTCAGAGACATAAAGAAATAAATACAAAAAAAATTTCCCCATCACCCTCCTATATCCTAAATTACTGAACAAAAAATTATGAAAAATACAAAGTTTACGATTAAATGAAACTACAATACAATGAAATACAATGAAACCTAGGTCGTGTTAAAGAACTTAAAGAAAGTGGAAATGACACTACAAGAAGAAAGAATTTAATTTTGAATAACGCATTTCTACAAAATTAACGCCGTTATTTACAACAAAGTTTACGTCTATGAAACGTATAGTAGACAATATAAGTACGTTGTGAAAAACGAATATTTGTAAATAGTTTAATAGAAATTCTATGTACCCTTAAATATCTATAACTCCCCTATGCTCCCCTAGTGTTAATACTTTTGATATCTGATAAGTTTAAGTGTACATCCTAATTCAACGCGTTTTCTACTTTTATTAATTCTCCGGGATTTTCAGCGACAAAACTACCCAAGATTTATTAAAAACCCATTACATTTTCTTTGCCATATTTAATAGATTGCACGGTACAAGCTTCCAATATTTATTGTTGTTTTGAGTTTTGAGCTTCTAACTGTTAATTTCAATATTTCTGAGGTGGTTCATTTAATTTGACAGTTACCTACTGTTCTGACAATTATCAGTTTCGTTTTGATAACAACTTAATGAAATTATATTTGATACCGTAGTCATTTTAGCTCTGCAGTCCTTTTGACTTCATATCGAGAAAGGATGGGATGCACTCATTTATGAAAGACATTGACTTTTCAGCAGTTTGTCTTTCAGTATAACCTTCGTTTCAAAAAACGCAATGTTACTTGTCCACTGCGCTATTCAACACCAATTTGGGCATTTTTATGACAACAATATACGACATTTCGGTGTGCAATGTTCCTGGGCGTAACGAGTACTAGATTCGCTTGAATATACTTAATATTTTAATTATTATTTCCGAGAAATTACGCTTAAGAATAAAATGTTTATCATGAATTATGTTATACAATAGGCCAAATGTTTATTATTGGTAATCCTTTTGAACCTATTGAGTACACGTGCCTACTAATAATTATTTTAATTTCTACTAGAAAATGGCACCGCGTCCGAAGAATATTGAATTAACGTTATGTAAGAAATATATTACAAACCCACGAAAGTCACTTCTTAGGCATGAATAAAAAAAATACCCATAACAAACCGCCGCTTGTCACGGGTATTTTTTTTCACTATTATATTATATATATTTAATCGCACAATGCGGTTAATTATTGCTAAAAGCTACCATTTACGAAGTAATTTAATTACACCCTCAAGGTATGTGGTTACCAATATTTAGGTAAAGTAAAATAAAGAATATAATACGAATCCTCTTCTTTTTCGTCTTTGTAGAGTACTTTCATATTTTTCATTTCCAATTATATAACTGAAGTTATCATCTTCTTGAAGTTACCAATTATGTTTTACCACTTTTAAATATATTACATAGTGATAATTAGCTCAAAATGTTTTTTTCGTTTAATTCTATTATTTCGTTTTAAGAAAAACTATCATATCTACACAATTTCTGCCCTCCTAAATACTTTAATTAAAAATCTAAGATTAATAATTACTGCAGCATCTTGTGAATATTTAAAAATAAAAATTAACATGGACAAAATAAACAACTAAAATGTATTACAGGTAAAATCAAAATAAATAACTTTGTTATGATATTTTTGGTAATAAATAAGTATTTTTAAATCGTAAAAATGATTAGTAGAACCCTTAGGAAAGCAACTGTTATAAAAAAATAAAAAAGAAACATGAGAGTACGTGCATCCACGCCGTAAGAAAATCATTATTAGCCCCTGACATCTTTTTTCATATAAAAAATTATAACTCGTACTCTTTTCTAGTGGCTAGTAACCACGAGAAAAGAGTAAAGTCAAAAAGACTAAAGTCTTTTCGAAAATATTGAATTAATAGGAAAGGAAAACGTCAAATGTAAAAAGTGTGAAAAAATTCATGAATATTTTTGGTGACATAATTTGTCTATACGTATCATAAATACTTATCAAGGTAAGAATATTACTTTTGTGGATACCAAATTACATTTATCTGGAAATTAATCCTAGATGTACAAAAGGTTTATTACTATATGACTGTTTTCTTAAAAATATTTCTAGAATAGCTGCCAAATACATTAAATTAATTTTTACTCTTATCACTTATTAAAATTGGCACACCACTTGTCATTTGTTGGATCACTGATAATATATAGTGAAAAAAGACGAGCAATATTCCAAAAACGAGCAATTTTATTTACAAAAATGGAAGATATCCCAATAATTTAAAAATAATATTTCACAGTGCTACTTGGACCAAGCATTATCCCGTGTTTTATTCAAGGCCCGCTATCTAATCCAAAGGATTTAATCAGGATGCCATTTTTACAAAGAGACCAACAGTTTATCTTCACAGCCAATTAGATAAACCAGACCTTTCTTCGGCTAAATTTCTTACAACTACTAGGATCTGATTGAGTGAAATTAATAAGTACAACTCATGTCCCACACAAATAAAATTGTCAGTTAAGGTAAATTTTATGGAAAGGACGCCGTGAAATTTTAAAAATAAACCCGTGTAGTTTAAATTGTTAAAAGCAGATAAAAAAATAATTTATACGAAAATATGTACATTTATATGTCAGTAAATATACAAAACAATGTTTAAAGGAAAGAAAAAATATGAACGAAGCAGAAAGCTAAACAAAACAATCGTCGTCAGGATGGGTTTGTGTTAATTCATAAAGCGACCCGCTTCGTTATTGTAACGCCGTGATTATACTTGTAAACATCCTCATTTGTCAAAACGAAGCATTATACTCGTTATGCATATGCAAAAAGATAAAATATGCTGGCAGTTTTACATTTCCATCTGCAAACGAAAAGAAACAAAATAACTGGGCCTTTTTCATTTCCACCCGCAGTTGAACGTCAAACGGAAATTGAACATTCATTTCTTTTTATTGTTCTGCCGCTCGCTTTGTAAAATTCTTTCCAATTCAGTGAGAGTTTCAGATGTAAATTTTGGTTACTAAATACGAGTGCAGTTTGAATTTTCCTTATATACTATCACAAATTTCTTATAAATAAAACAACAACTCAGCTGTATGTGCTGTCAGCTCAGAAAAAGATTTATGATGTTTCAATTTCTATTTCTACTACAACAAATGGAGGGATTCTACCTTTAAGACTGACTGAATAATAAAGCTATTTACATTAATATTTTAATTTAAAAAAAAAATAATAATATAAATTTTTTTTTAAAAAGTAAGATTTTTCAGATTTCTAAATTTGCCTACTGAATCATTATGGTGTTCATATAGCAGTAAGTTTGCTAAATATATGTATTATTTTACGAATACTTTAAACTTTGGAATTATTTAAATAAACAATAATATTCAAAATAATCTATCATACATTTTTTACATTTATATAACCGTTCGTTTTCTTTTATTTTTGTCTGCATCTTTACTCATCAACTGACGAAAAGACAATTAAAATATATGTAACTTCACACAAATAATAAACTTTAATCAACTGCAAAAATAATTTAAAAATAATTTATATTTTTACATGGTAGGAAATAATATATATATCAGTACAAAAATTCCTAGCGGAAATTATATCCGCACTTAAGCAGTTTATTTAAAAAATCAAACCGATATAATCAGTAAAGAAATAGTAGATTCTAGCGCATATAAAGCCTTGGCCATATTGGAAAATTGTACTATAAAAAAGCTTTATTGGGATAAAAAGTTTCTTAAAATTAAAAACAATACATGAACAGTATAACTGGTATTTCAGAAGTGTTAGAAGATATCTGAGGATATCAGCAGATTTACTAATGGTTGATTACATCATGTTTTTGATAGAGAGCCAAATATCTATATATAAAGATTCGGTATCTCTAAACAGACTACCACAACCGCAGGTTAGCTGCTATTTAACCTAAATTTGACAGTAATAGAATATTGTTGTATCTGTTGATAATACAGCATTATATAACCTCAAATGTCTGATCATTTAGTCTCAAGTGATTAAATCTGCAAGCTTAGTGTTTGTTACAAATTGTTTTTATAACATATCGAATTTAGAGGTGGGTGTTAGATGGTGGATTGTCAAAAATATGTTCTGCTGCTGTCTGTGTACATCAAACAAACACTTTTTATGGGACATATGTATCATTGAAACGGATTTTCATGATTTGGAAATGCTTTGTTCGAAATCTTGCGAACGTAGATGCTATTTCTCGAAGACAATTTAAGTGTATAATTAATGCTTACTTTACGAACTGGTTGTAATGTTTGTATCCGGCTACTACGTTTTTATCCACTTGTTTAATGCTAGGAAATATCTAGCCCGAGTTCCGCGCTTCTTTATTTGAGAACACATTAATTTCCCTCAATTTTCACATACGAAGGTAACCATTTTAGGGAACATGAAGGTAGTGAATAAGTTTTTATTTTGTAAGTAATGTTAATTTCTACTAAAGATTTACAAGTCTATCTGCTGAATTTATTGCAAGTTCAGATAAACGAAATGAAAAACTTCCCATAATGATCAATTAATTGATTAAGTTGGATGCTAGCTATCCAATCGATATTAATTATTTGTATTATATTGTTTCTACTTTGTATATAAAGTATATAAAGAAAATACCAGCGTCAAATTGGTTATGGTACAAAATCTATCTCAACTAAACTTACTGTAAATGAAAAGGTACTATGTGAGTTAAAAAAAAATAAGCATATCCGCTACAACACCAGCATCGTATAAAGGATATAACGTCTACAATATAAATTTATCATATTAATCTTCCACCGTAGAGATATATTTTCATAAACAACATATCTAAAATCATGCCTATCAACTGAAAGATCAATCGACTGAAAGATCAATCAACTGGAAGATCGATCAACTGGAAGATCGATCAACTGAAAGATCAATCAACTGGAAGATCAATCAATTGAAAGATCAATCAACTGAAAGATCAATTAACTGGAAGATCAATTTTTTATGACTTAACTTAAAAATTTGGAATATTTATTATATTATAATATTTTTTCCACTTTAATACAATTTCAAGGAAATACAATTGATGGTAATTGATTTGCTTTTGAAAAAAAGAAATGTTTAAAGCGCAATTGTGGATAAAAAAAACTTGTCTCGAAGTTAAGTCAATGAAATAGCAGATATTTCATAGGAGACAGACTATACTCCGTATTACAGAGTATAGTTTATATAGTTTTTGGCCTCATTAAACTAACAACCCTTTTATTACTACCACGTAAATTTGCAAACCGTTAGTTAATTTCTCAAAAATCAATTCCCTATCTAACATTTGCCATTCTGCCTAAAGATGTTAGTATTTTTGAGAGCTGGTTGAAATACGACTTTTTACCTTACAATCATCTCAATGGGAGATAAATTGGCAAGTTGGGATTTATTGCTTTTTTCTCGTTAATAAATTGTATAAAGTTTCCCTCACTATAATATTCAAGCCTGAACTTAATATATGATTATGCCATATATTTATTATTCCGTACCTTAACATGAAAAACGGAACTCTTCTGAAGTCAGTCGCGTATCCGTCTATTACAAGCGTTCTTTTGAAATAGCACTTTGCGTAGAAATTTTTTTTTTATTTAGCATAGTAATAATCATATAATACTAATAATCATAGGAATATTTTTGAGTATTGTGATATGTGCGGATATAACAATATTCAAAAATATTCGTACTTTAGAGGAAAAATTAAGCACTTGAGAAAATAAATTAAATTCTGTGAATAGTGAGGAGTATCTTCTTATAGGGCTATTTATAAAGATCTTAAACAAATTTTTATTATTTTAGCTATCACAACTTCAGAGATATAAAGAAAAAAATACAAAAAAAATTTCCCGATCACCCTCCTATTTCCTAAACTACTAAACACACAATTATGAAAAATACAAAGTTTACGATTAAATGAAACTACGCTACCTGAAGATGTAATACAACGAAACCTAGGTCGTATTAAAGAACTTAAAGAAAGTGGAAATGACACTACAAGAAGAAAGAATTTAATTTTGAATAACGCATTTCTACAAATAACGCCGTTATTTTCAACAAAGTTTACGTCTATGAAACGTATAGTAGACAATATAAGTACGTTGTGAAAAACGAATATTTGTAAATAGTTTAATAGATATTCTATACCCTTAAATGTCTATAACTTCCCTGTGCTCCCCTAGTGTCAATACTTTTGATATCTAATATGTTTAAGTGTACATCCTAATTCAACACGTTTTCTACTTTTATTAATTCTCCGGGATTTTCGGCGACAAAACTACCCAAGATTTATTAAAAACGCATTACATTTTCTTTGCCATATTTAACAGATTGCACGGTACAAGCTTCCAATATTTATTGTTGTTTTGAGCTTCTAACAGTTAATTTCAATACTTCTGAGGTGGTTCATTTAATTTGATAGTTACCTACTGTTCTGACAAATATCAGTTTCGTTTTGATAACAACTTAATGAAATTATATTTGATACCGTAGTCATTTTGGCTCTGCAGTCCTTTTGACTTCATATCGAGAAAAGATGGGATGCACTCATTTATGAAAGACATCGAGCTTTTCAACAGTTTGTCTTTCAGTATAACCTTCGTTTCAAAAAACGCAATGTTACTTGTGCACTGCGCTATTCGACACCAATTTGGGCATTTTTATGACAACAATATGCGACATTTCGGTGTGCAATGTTCCTGGCCGTAACGAGTACTAGATTCGCTTGAATATACTTAATATTATGATCATGATTTCCGAGAAATTACGCTTAAGAATAAAATGTTTATCATGAATTATGTTATACAATAGGCCAAATGTTTATTATTGGTAATCCTTTTGAACCTATTGAGTATACGTGCCTACTAATAATTATTATAATTCCTACTAGAAAATGGCACCGCGTCCGAAGAATATTGAATTAACGTTATGTAAGAAATCGTTATGTAACAAACCCACGAAAGTCACTTCTTAGGCATGAATAAAAAAAATACCCATAACAAACCGCCGCTTATCACGGGTATTTTTTTTCACTATTATATTATATATATTTAATCGCATAATGCGGTTAATTATTGCTAAAAGCTACCATTCACGAAATTGCAGATTCGGTTAGTTTCTAATTCTCCTGTTAATTTTTATGTACGTAAGAGGATATTTAATTAAATAAATTAAAAGTAATTTAATTACACCCTCAAGGTATATGGTTACCAATATTTAGGTAAAGTAAAATAAAGAATATAATACGAATCCTCTTCTTTTTCGTCTTTGTAGAGTACTTTCATATTTTTCATTTCCAATTTTATAACTGAAGTTGTCATCTTCTTGAAGTTACCAATTATATTTTACCACTTTTAAACATATATAGTGATGATTAGCTCAAAATTTTTTTGCATTTAATTCTATTATTTCGTTTTGAGAAAAACTATCATATCTACACAGTTTCTGACCTCCTAAATACTTTAATTCAAAATCTAAGATTAATCATTACTGCAGCATCTTGTGAATATTTAAAAATAAAAATTAACATGAACAAAATAAACAACAAAAATGTATTACAGGTAATATCAAAATAAATAACTTTGTTATGATATTTTTGGTAATAAATAAGTATTTTTAAATCGTAAAAATGATTAGTAGAACCCTTAGGAAAGCAACTGTTAAAGGAGGATAGCAAAAAAATAAAAAAGAAACATGAGAATACGTGCATCCACGCCGTAGGAAAATCATTATTAGCCCCTGACATCTTTTTTTCATATAAAAAATTATAACTCATACTCTTTTCTTGTGGTTATTAGCTAAAGTCTTCGAAAATATTGAATTAATAGGAAAAGAAAACGTCAAATGTAAAAAGTGTGAAAAAATTTTGGTGACATAATTTGTCTATACGTATCATAAATACTTATCAGGGTAAGAATATTACCTTTTGTGGATACCAAATTACATTTAACTGGAAATTAATCCTAGATTTACAAAAGGTTTATTACTATATGACTGTTTTCTAAAAAATATTTTTAGAATAGCTGCCACACCACTTGTCATTTTTTGGATCACTGATAATATATACTGAAAAAAGACGAGCAATATTCCTATTACAAAAATGGAAGATATCCCAATAATTTAAAAATAATATTTCACAGTGCTACTTGGACCAAGCATTATCCCATGTTTTATTCAAGGCGCGCTATCTAATACAAGGGATTTAATCAGGGTGCCATTTTTACAAAGGGACCAACAACGAGGGGACCAACAGCTTATCTTCACATTCGATTAGATAAACCAGACCTTTCTTCGGCTAAATTTCTTACAACTACTAGGATCTGATTGAGTGAAATTAATAAGTACAACTCATGTCCCACGCAAATAAAATTGTCTGTAAATGTTATGGAAAGAACGCCGTGAAATTTTAAAAATAAACCCGTGTAGTTTAAATTGTTAAAAGCAGATAACAAAATAATTTATACGAAAATATGTACATTTATATGTCAGTAAATATACAAAACAATGTTTAAAGGAAAGAAAAAATATGAACGGAGCAGAAAGCTAAACAAAACAATCGTCGTCAGGATGGGTTTGTGCTAATTCATAAAGGGGCCCGCTTCGTTATTGTAACGCCGTGATTATACTTGTAAACATCCTCATTTGTCAAAACGAAGCATTATACTCGTTATGCATATGCAAAAAGATAAAACATGCTGGCAGTTTTACATTTCCATCTGCAAACGAAAAGAAACAAAGTAACTGGGCCTTTTTCATTTCCACCCGCAGTTGAACGTCAAACGGAAATTGAACATTCATTTCTTTTTATTGTTCTGCCGCTCGCTTTGTAAAATTCTTTCCAATTCAGTGAGAGTTTCAGATGTAAATTTTGGTTACTAAATACGAGTGCAGTTTGAATTTTCCTTATATACTATCACAAATTTCTCATAAATAAAACAACAACTCAGCTGTGTGTGCTGTTAGTTCAGAATAAGATTTATGATGTTTCAATTTCTATTTCTACTACCACAAATGGAGAGATTCTACCTTTAAGACTGACTGAATAATAAAGCTGTTTACATTAATATTTTAATTTGAAGAAAAAATAATAATATAAATTTTTTTTTTGAAAAAGTAAGATTTTTCAGATTTCTAAATTTACATATTTAATCATTGTGGTGTTCATATAGCAGTAAGTTCGCTAAATATATGTATTGTTTTACGAATACTTTAAACTTTGCAAATATTTAAATAAATTCAGAATAATCTATCATATATTTTTTACATTTATGTAACCGTTCGTTTTCTTTTATTTTTGTCTGCATCTTTACTCATCAACTGACGAAAAGACAATTAAAATATATATAACGGTTTCCAAAAAAAAACACTTCAATCGAGTAAGGAGGTACTGGTCATCAAAAAGCTCATTAAATTGAATTAAAATATTTTCTGCGGAATAAAACAATACTCAGCTGTCTTAAGGAAAACCAAGTGAGGAGAGATGGTTTTTTTTAAATAATTTATTAATCCTACATAGTTGGAGGAATGTACAAAAATGAACAAACAATTGTGTTAATTTTAGGAATGGCAATTTAAGAAATAGAAAATTCACATTAAAAAAACATTTCAATATGTTTCTTAATTGTATTCTGTAATTTTCTTTCGTTTCTTAAATATACTGAAAAATACATTTTGCAGACACGTACATTTAATATTTAATTTCTAGGTCCTTTGTATTACATAAAAAAATCAAAATAGTTTATATTCATAAGTGACCCTATGAATGTAAATTATTTTGACTTTTTTATTGAATGTATTTAACGTTAATTTTATCGAAATTATTTATTCACAATTAAATAGTTTCATTTATGTAGTATTATTTCTACTTTCTTTAAGTTTTTTACCACGACCTAGGTTTCGCTGTTCTACAACACCTTCAGATTACAATTTTTGCAAATAGCCACCAATGACGTTGTTGTAATACAACGAAACCTAGGTCGTGGTAAAGAACTTAAAGAAAGTAGAAATAATACTACATCACATAGTTTCATTTAATTGATTTTTTTATTTAACACAAAGATGAACTCAAAGTTTTTGATATGACAAAATGTAATTAAATGGTATTTACACGAAATTTGGAATTTAATATTTGATTCCTAGTACGTTTGCATTATCAAATAATATTAAAGTAGCATTTATTACAGTTTGTCACCTAGCTTTTTAACAAAATTCTACTAAATTGATGTTAAGCTCAGATAATTGATTGAATTCTACATATAATTTTTTCATTATATAAGTCACTTGGCCTTGATTGTTTATTTGTTAGGGCAATTAATTTGAAAAAAAAAAATTTAGAGTGATTTTCCATTATTTAAAATATACTGTGACTATAATAAAATGTATACTAAATTAGAATCCCAGATCTTCATTTTCAAATCTTTACGAAACGTCAATGGAACCATAAAGACCGCAAATTGTTATTCGTAAAGGACATGAGCTCCTTTTTTGTAACGGGAAGTGAGAAGGATTGCCAATTGCTTTTACTATTTGTCAAGTAAAGTGCAGTGCTGCTTACGGCCTAACAGCATAAATAATGAAGAAAAAGTTAAAAATGTCCATACCATTGTTTCAAGTTCCATAATAAAGTTACCTAAAAACTCATCGTGATCATGTGAAAAGTTTATAAAATAAACCGTGAAAAGAATGCTTTAATGTTGTATAATGTTGGAAATTCCTGACACATTATTTAGGTTTATTTATTGAACATTTCAGTAGTGCTAAATATAAAAGAATATAATTCCCTCATCTGGAGTTTGCACGAAGTTAAGTACGAAGTTAAAGTTATTCCTAATCAAGTTTTTAAAATTTTTCTGCTTAGGAGAGATAAAAAAATTATAAAATTTATATTTCTACTGTTAAGAAGAATTTAATGCCCAATATTATGGGTAAAATTAACTTATTCCGTCAAAGTAATTTATCGTATTCGTTCAGCCCTCAACTTTATTACAACTATTTTCTTCGTCATGTTCTAATTTCCCTTCTTGGCGTAAAGGTCACCCACAATGCTTTATTATTTCAATTGATTCTGAGCATTTCTATTACCTTCATTTTAAATCTTGTCCAAATCTGCTACTAACAACCACACTTGATGATTCTAATCCACATATTAATAAAACCATTACGAAAAGCTGAAGTGACCTTTTGTTTGATATCCAGTCAGGAGAATATCTCTCTTTCTTTTTTATGCAAATGTATCTTCTTATAAATCTAATTAAAAAATTGCACTTCTTTGATTTTAAGATAGAGTTAAGAACAGTTCTTCCATGAGCATTTTGGTCCATGTTTCCTTTCAAATCCAGCGTTTGTAGGACTGCATTGAATGTAGATTTTTAGTAATATTTATAAACAAAACTACCTAAAAACCTGAATTGAAGCTTTAATACAATGCCGAAGTCAATATTAAAGTTACATCCTTTTCACAAATTTAACCATTTTATACAAGGTAAGTCCAAAGATCCTTTTAAGGTGAAATAGGCAATGGTTTTAGATAGACTTGCTGTAATAAGATTGTATAGGATTTTACATAATTACGCTATCCCTAGTTATTATCATATTGGCGAATATTGAATGGAAAGAAATTACAGCAAAAAGAAATAAATTTGTCTTTTACTAATACGCGTTTAAATTTTAGGAAATACCTTCAGTATTCCATTCGAGTAGTAACTATCATATAGTACTAGAATACAAATAAATCTCGGTTGGATACAGCTAATTTTGAATAAATATTGATCGAATGAAGTACACTAAGCGAAGCGCTGTACATTCATTTGAAGACGTATGCTTAATTAACATTTAGGTAATGGACTTATTAGAACTTTTAGAAAAACTAGTTTGAATTGAGGAAAAATTAATTTTTCAAAAAGTCGTAAAATAGCAAAAGAAATAAAAGTGCTATAAGTGAGTTCAAAACTAAGTCATAGGATTTAAAAAAGAATTTAGTGTAGGAGATTAGCAAAACAAGTACAGTGCTATAATCGGGTAAAAGCTAATTAATTCATTACATTTAACCAAAGTATATTTTATAAAACGGTGTTAAAATTCAATCGAAACTAGCCCATTTGAGTTAACCAAAATTTAACTTCCAAAAAATGTAAAGACACCTGCGCTCGTGTGAAATAAAAGTGAACATCACATTACTAAATGCTTCCGTTAATAAAACCGATAAGTTACATAAATGGGTGTTACAGGGTTGCAGTCAGTATTCAGACCGAATATTGTGTCATATGATCAACTACCGACATCGGTCCGTTTATTCTCTTCAAGTCTCCAACTTATCTGTTTTCATCTTGCAAAATAATTAGATTTTGTAGACCTAGGCCGAAATATTCCTTCTCATAATTAACACACTAACAGCAATACATCATCGCGGGATCATATTTGTCACAGATCGTACGGAATTATTACATTTTACCGACAATTCCAAAATAGATTGCTGTGTTTCACTTTCTGATAAATTGATTTCGTTACTTATTGTACACTATAATTTATTTTTTAATATTTATCTACAAATTAATCACGATGAATAATAATATAGTAGGTAATGTCAAAATGTACCACGGTTGTTGGTTTCATTCGCTCTCTTTGCTTTGAAAGTTGTCATGCCTATGTATCATCTGCTGTTAACATTCTTAATGTTATTATTTCCACAAAGCCCAGAAACTGATTCGTACGTGAACGACGCATTGAGTGGTTTTTGAAGTACATTAACTATGTGCTGCTTGTAACCACATATAACTATAATTGGTTTATTTTTAATAAAATGACAATATCCAAATCAAATAAATATATTATTAATTTTGAACATAATTTTTTATTCTCATCATTGTCTTATATTCTTTTTCCTTATCTTATACTAACATTGATTAAAAATTGCCTACTTTTATGACTCAAATTGAGTTATTATCACTGAATTATTATTATTTTGTATAATACAAAGAAGGAGTTAATTGAAAATTACAATTTTTTCAATAAATTGACATTTATTTAGACTCGTTAATTCAAATATTTTTTTACTTAAATTATACAGATTAATTACAAATAACAATGTGCTAATAACAATTTATTTACAACTTATTGTAGAGGTTCTCGAAGAAGCTCGCGTGGCGGCGTTCTAGTAGCAGAACTATTGGAACTGCTCGCTCTGACGTCACGCGAGAAGAGAGAAAAATTCCGACCATTGGGCCGATCGTGCCTCTCTATCACTTGTTCCGCGCTCTCGCTTGCACGCTCAGGCTCAGGCGGAACGTGGAACTTTTTCTTTTTTTATTTACAGATGGATTTAGTCAGAAGATTAAATCCATCTGTAAATAAAATTAATAATTTTTTTCTTTAATATAAAATTTTAATAAATTGAAATTTAAGTAAGTAGAGAAATAAATACTCCATTTAAATAAGTAAGCTATGAACCTAAATATATTCTGAATAATGAAGGATAACTTATTTGAATCTTTGAACAATAAAAATGTATTACTCATACTAATGATAAAAGAAATGAAATAGTTACTGATAGAAGTCAAAATCCGGGACAAACCTTTGTTATTGTTGTGTATCCCTATAATAATTATCTTCACTTGAACAAATACTAATGTGATGGGTACTACATAAGAACAGTGGCTTACAACCCTTGGCTCTGTTATACATTGTCAATACAATTCCTAACGAGGTTTTTAAGTAACTTCTATTTGCATTGACATTTTGCAAATTTTGGAACTTTTAGGAAGGGTTCGTAATTCTGCTCTAATTATGGACTCATTACCACTATGTACATATGAGGAATACATCCTTTATCGTTTTGATACTCTCGTAAAAAGTGTACCGAATAATCGTTTTCATACAGGTGAAACTCGTAATCGAAAGTACTTTTAGGATGATAATAAGTAAGTACTTGGTTATAAGTGGTATGATATTTAAATAAATCGGAAAATGTGACCTCACATGCCTAATTAATTTCACATAACAGATATATTAATTTTTTTCCATGTCACCATCAGTTTTTCCCGTTTAGCTCAATAATGTTCAATAATATCTTAGCGTTTTTATTGAATGTCTCCACTATGTGAATAATTTTAAAAATTACTGAAATATTCCAGTTTCGACACATGCATTTTGCAATTCTATATAAAACTTTGATATTTTCTTGACTTTCGTATTTAAATTTTTGCTACAAATTTATTATTTTGATTAAGAACTGGAAACTGGTAAAAAATTTTGATTAAGAACTGGAGTGCTGTCTGTATAGAATTGAAAATGACGACAATCTTAAAAAATTTAGCTCGAAAGTGCCGAAATTGGCTGAAAAGAATCAAGTTCACAGGCTAATAAATGATGTAGTTTTTGTAACTAGTTTTAAAAAGTTAAGATCTAGACATAGTTTTAACACTGTAACACACATTATTCCTCTTATCAACTCGGGCATTTCCGTCAGTTCTACTTTCTTAAGTTCTTTACCACGACCTAGGTTTCTTTGTATTATAACATCTTCATTGGCTATTAGCAAAGATTGTAATAGCCCACCTGAAGATGTCGTAACACAATTAAACCTAGGTCGTGGTAAAAAATTTAAAGAAAGTAAAAATAATACTACATCACGTAGTTTCATTTAATTGTGAATAATTGATTTCTACCAAATTAATGCCTAATATATTTAATAAAAAAATAAAAATAATTTACATTCATGGGAATACATATTTGAATACATATATGAATGTAAATTATTTTGACATTTGTATGTAATGCAAACGTACTAGAAATTAAATATTAAATGTAGGTGTATGCAAAATGTGTTTTTCAGTACATTTAAAAAACGAAAAAAAATTTCTTTTGATATGGATAAATTTGAGACGACCTTTGAACGCTTATGATGATAGCTCATCCGTAGTTTAGTAACATTTACAATGAAGCAATATTATTATGTTTAAGAATAAGACTAAAATAAATAGGAATATGAAGAACGTTTTCAGAATGACGTCCGAGATCACACTCATCTATTCCTTTGTGTTTTGTGTAGATCTAACATACGCTAAACAAAAATAATATACCAGAGTATTAAAGGTACGGTAGATATTATGTAAATAGTTCTTATCCCATATGTCAAACCAGTTAAGATGTGGCTTGGTAATGAGATTTGTGGTCATACATAAGTTCGCATAAATGATCTTTTGTAAGATCGAAATAACATAAAATATAAAAAGCGAAAAAAATTATTTGTTTGTTCGCGCTAATCTCTTGACCAAACACCATTTTCCAAAAATTATTTTGCTCTTTTCTTTTAAATAAAAAGCCTCTATACGGAAAAATCAGTGATAAAAAGTTTAAGAAAAGTTGGAGAAATACTTCTTAAATGGTAGAAGGTAGTGGGACTAATTTGTTTATTGACTTATCATTTCTGGATATTCTCGCTGATATACCCTGACTCCTATGACAGATATCGTTCAGCAAACGGTGCGGATGCAGTAGATGACAGAAGAGAGAAAAAAGAGTATAATCATTAAGATAATTATATACAAGCGAAACTTGGGGGCGCAGCTATTTTGTTATTTCTATTTATATCATTATATCATTGTTATTTCTAATGGTGCAAAGCAATAAAGTATTTGATGCTTTTAATATTTTCCTGATTGGTATTAACGTACTATACTACAAAAGTAAACCAGAGCAAGCTAAAACTTTTATATATCCGTATATAGTGTCTTTTTCTTACGCGCTTGATCTTCAAATATTGAAATCATGAATTTGCTGATATAGTAAGAATGTAGATATAAGCTTTGTATAAATTGTATAGAATGAAGAACTCATTAAAAAACCCTTCAATTTTAAGTACTAGAACTTGCATTATGAGTTTATTTTATACATTTAGGTACTAAGAGTTTAGTTTACCCGTTTAACTAAAAGAATAGGAAAATTGGTGGAAATGCAAAGGCCGCCAACCAAAAAGTAAAAAAAACCTACCAAAAAACTAGAAGTATTCATGTACACTAAAAACATAGATATCGTACTAATATGTGAAACTCACTTTTCACAAAAGTACCACATTAAAATGAAAGGATATAGCGCCTACTGGACTACTCATCCTAGCAAACGTGCCCATGGGGGAACAGCCTTGTCAATAAAACGAAATATACATTTTCAGCAAGAAGAAATAAAAGAGCCACATATTCAAGCCACCATAATTATTGTTCAGCATAGTGGAGCTGCCATAAGTATTGGTGCTGCCTGTTACCCACCACGTCATGATATTTCTAAAAGTCCTTATGTCAAAATATTCACAAAACTTGGTACAAGATTTATTATTGGTTCGACTTTAACGTCAAACATACTGCTTGGGGATCTCGACTGATCACTCTGGGCAAAAGGAATGAAATGTCAGCTACCATTAATCAAACAAAATGCCAGTTACATTCGTCACGTACTCCAACATATTGGCCTAGAGATATCAATAAAATTCCTGATCCGATAGATTTCCTTATCTCACGCGGTATTGAATTCAATTACATCGAAGTAGAAAGCGTTTGTGATCTAACTTCTGATCATACTCCTATGCTGTTAACGCTGAGTTCAGCAATAATTAAGAAAAAAAGAAAACAATATCTCACCAATAAGTATACTAATTGGGAACTATTCAGAAATTACCGTAACAACCTGAATGATTTAAAAGCAAGATTCTGCACTATTGATGACCTGGAGTAACAAGCACAGAAATTTATTGAATATTTACGCCTGGCAGCCAGTAAGGCTACTCCCATCCTAAGAGATAAACCAAAACAATAAATAAATTATCCCACCCACTTTAGATATCTAATCAAGGAGAGGCGAAAAGTAAAACGTTTATCTAGAAACCCGGCTCACTAGAGGATTTTTAATCAGGTTAGAGATCGAGATAGTAGATTAATTAAAGATTATAATCAGAATTGCATCAACCTCTACCTGAGCGGACTATGTCCTGACGCGGACAAAAACTATTCACCATGGAAAGCTACTCATATATTCAAACCACTTCTTGTGCCACCTATCAAGTATGCGCACGGACAGTAGATAACAAGAAATGACGAGAAGGCTAAACAACCTTTGCTTAACATTTAGCGTCAGTATTCCAACCTCATGATATTCAAACCACCATTGATCCAACTCCAATGGGTCAATCAGTAATAGCAATCAAACTAGCAACTCCAATTAAAGCAGAACAAGAAATAGATAAAAATCTAAACCTTAAAAAGTACCTGGCATTGATGAAATATCTCCTGGTCTATGTAATGAATTATAGCGCTAAGCTATTATCATGCTAACATACTTATGTAACGATTAAAACATGTTCCAAAATGCTTCAAACAACGGAAATAATTATGGTAAATAAACCTGACAAACCAGCGGTATAGATAACATCATACAGACCAATATCACTGTTACCCTTAATATCCAAACTTTTTGAGAAATTATTCCTGAAACGACTTAAATATCCCGGATTTTCAGATTGGTTTTAGAAATAAACATTCAACCATCAACCAAGTCCATGGTGCAATAACCATAGTTGAAAAGGCATTCAAGGAAAGAAAGTATTGCCCTGCAGTGTTCCTAGACATATCACAGGTTTCATTCATAAAATGAGCTAGTTACTACCGGCGAACTATTGTCCATTACTTAGGTCCTATCTGTTTGATAGAAGGTTCAAATTATCGCATGAGGAAACGTATTCAGATTTTTATCCTGCCCGGGTAGGTGTACCGCAAGGAAGTGTCTTAGGATCTCTTCTCTATCTACTGTATACCGCTGATATTCCCCAGAAGACATATTCATATACATCTTTGCTGATAATACGGTAGTAAGGGCAACTGCAGACACGCAAAATCAAGCCACCAAAAATTTACAAGAAATACCTGACAAAATCAAAAGATGTATCGTTGATAGAAAAATCAAACTCAACAAGCCTAAATCCATTCATGTTGCATTTGCATCGCGACGATCAAACAGTAAGCTACATATTTGTCATAACGGAAGTCCCGCAAGCAGATAGAGCAAAATACTGGACTCGATCTGGATAGTAGGCTTAATTGTAAACATCACGTTAAAGTAAAAGCTAAGCGAATCAGATTGAACCAACAATAAATGTTGTGGTTGATTTAACATCATTCCAAACTTAACCTCAACTATAAGCGACAGATCTACCTTTCTATCGTCTACCTTTCTTTCTATACAAACAAATTTGTTTGTGTGGCATCTAGCTATCCAGCAAAAATAAACAGCTTATAAGTGGTAATATTAAAGCTAAATTGAAACCAATCAGATATATCATTAGATCAAAATAACCATTTTGACTTAAGTTATGCGGCGATGGACGTTTATACTGTAACGTTTATACTTTCTACACTTTTCGTTGAAAATTGTATAAAGCCATCTTCAAGTTCAATAGAGGCGGTATACAACTGCGAACTCCTGATTATCACCGACGGCGTAATTAAGCCTGCCGCTACGTTGATAAGGAGCGCCGCGCCATCGGGTACTCTCATTACTGCGGGGGATTACGTAGTGTTTAAATGTCATAACGAGGACGTTGTGTTAGACTGATGTTACATCAAGGGGGCTGCGAGATCGTTAAAGTTTTTATCAGATAGAGGTTCTCATTCAAAATGATTCCATGAATAGCCCTTTGATTTTTGCCCTTTTTTAATTTACTAGATTTTTTAAATAAATTTAGTCTTCTTTTTTAATAACATCTCAGTCCTAGTCTTGCATCCTTCAATTTTTATTTATTCCTGAAAATTGGGATAAATTTAGATGTATTAAATTTAAAAGCAATAAAAAAGCTATG
Source organism: Druceiella hillmani (assembly GCA_039881145.1). NCBI lineage: Eukaryota > Metazoa > Arthropoda > Insecta > Lepidoptera > Hepialidae > Druceiella > Druceiella hillmani. Next base: position 102,919,402 of record JAYKKI010000001.1, on the reverse strand, counting down.
ACTGCTCTCCAAACGACCACCGAAAAGATTCTTAAAGAATACGTTTAGTGTTTTCTTTCAGAATTACGGTGGATGTAAAAGCATGTCAATTGGAATGAAGCTACTTCGAAAACAATATCCTTGGCTTCGTTTCTCATTTGCTAAATATGTTTAGTAGTATTCTTGAAAGTACCCTTCTTTATACTTTTGAATATAAGATTATATTTAAATACACTTGTTAGAATTAGATTTTTTCACTGTGTAACTTTTATTCAACCACTATTTTCTACAACTACACCAACCGGAATATTATATATTTAATATATGTGGCTATGTGATTTGTTTTATTCTGTTGTGACAATGAAATGGCTAAATCGACTTTATTAAATGATGTACAATTAAAATAATTTTATTATTGCGAGTAATCTAGGTCTTTGAATTAAATGAAACTACGTGACGTAGTGTTATTTATACTTTATTTAATTTTTTTTCCACGTGGGTATCGTCAGGTGGGCAATCAGCAAAGATCTAATTGCCCATCTGGGCAATTAGCAAAGATTGTTAATTGATATATGATGAAATTACAATATAATGAAAAAAATTGTTTTTTTAAGAAACTATTACCGAAAATACTTTCTGTCGGATATAATCAAATATAAATATCTCTGATGCTAGTAAAAAAAGGAATAAGTTATTAAATTTACTTAAAAAATGTCCCTACTACGTACACACATTTCAGGTGATACGTCTTAAGGTTTAAAGGAATCCCGATAAAACTTAAAAATATTTAAACCAATTAATTCAAGGAGGTGCGAAGACTTTAGAAGTTTCGTCTCAAAATTAAGCTAGATTAAGTTATTAATTAAAACCAAAGTAGTCTCACATAAAAAATGATTTAAGTGCTAAGTGTATTTATCAAATTTATTTTTGAATTTCTGTACCGATGAAGATAATTTTTTTAATAGCCACACTAAAATATTTTTTTTCAGTTAATGAGTATTTGTGCCTAAAATAAATTGTTGTGTGTTGTTTTTAAAGATAAGTGATAAAACAGCTTTGGCGGTAGTTGCAGTTCAGATATGCTTGATATTCAATCAATGAAAGATGTCGTGTTTGTAATCTATATTCTAGTACCTAATTAGATATAATGTTGTCTCGAGTACACGGGTAGGGGGGTGTCAGTCGCGTGAGAACCACGGGCGAGAGCGGACGCCTACCTGCACACTGGTGTAGTAACGAGCCAATTAAACGTGCCTCTAGTGACAAGGAGCACTACAAAAGTTTGTGTTAAAGTATTGTTTACTATAGCGGTTGTATACAGTTATTTTATAAAATACATACCGAGACATATTAAGATTATAAACAATTTCTCTGTAAGATATTGTGTATGTTATTATTTAAAATAAATCATTACAAAAGTTTTGTTAGTAGTTACTGCTTAGATGTATCTGATAATTAAGCAAATGAGAGATTGTTATAACTCTAGCAGTAGCGCACAATACTTTTATAACAGACATAATCGTACATTTAAGGTAATTCGGATTTGGTCCGTAAGATCTTGTGATGCGATAAAAAATAAATATTTGTTAATAAATAAATGTGTACTATTTAAAAGAAAATGTTACAAAAGCTTTGAAGTAGTTGCAATTTAGTTATAATTTGACATAAATAAAACAAACGCATTACAGGTTGTGTACAGTAATATTTCTAGCCACGTAAAAGTTTAATTTGTCATGTCATTAATTCATATATTTAAATCGATAATTCAAACTCAGAATTAGATATAATTTATCATGTTCATTTCGTATCACTCAATTTAGGCATAAAGTTGTGACATCCCCAAAACTATACGCCGAAAATGTATATAGTTGAGAAAAGTGTGTCGTGAAAATAGCTCTTCATAGTCTTCCATCTCAACCTTGAAATTTTTAGTTCTAAGGAGGTTGGATGTAAAACATTAATAATAAACTATAATTTTGGCTTTTATGAACTTGGCAATAGCGAATTATCGCATATTTTTTGTAGTTCTTATTAAATTTGTTTATTATTAGTAAATCGATTTGTAACAGCAATTATCATAAGTTATTTTATTACACGCCTAATGAAATGGTCCATTTAGGAGATTTCTTAATAGCATGTATTATTTTTACACACAACGTTGTATACTGAAAACCAGTAACAAACTGAAACGATCAGAGATTTAAAAGACGACCAATAACGAATTAACCATGGAATCGACCACTGAAATGATCAATTATGTGCGGCAATTATGAGCCTGGAACGATGTTATTTATTAGAAAGTTAATTATGCAAGTACAAATTTCGGTTAACGTTCACAAAACGTAATTATACCCCTGGGGCGGAGTTTGCAGGTTGACTGAGCAGTTGGAGGATGGTGGTCGATTGCACGATAAATTTTACGCGCTAGTCCCTGGTTACGACCATGCTCCACATATATGTATTACGTTGCTGGATTGAGGCTGAAAGGAGTTTGGTAATAATTTAAAAATAATTGGATCAGCTCGTCAATACCAATGGCTAATTATAAAAATGCAGTTACTAAGACTATACAAAAAATTGGCAACTATGGACATATTAATGATTTTTTTGGGTATGGGGGAAAATAATACTTAACAATAAAATTACAGTATGCTAATGCAAATGGAATAAAGATTTTGAAATTGTATTAACTGACAAATCATTAAATAAAGATTGTTTATATTTTTTAAACTTTAATCCACAATTTTGGCCACATCAAAAACCAATTCCGATTTCGATATCACACATACACACACACGCCACCACACGTACACACACGCACGCACGTTCCCACTTACGCACGCACGTACCCACGCACGCTCACACGCAAATGCTTTCGATGCATTACCGAACAGTTATTACGCGAAATAAATTATTCCTAATAATATTTTAAAACACAACGAAACAATTATTCCTATAAATATTTTCAGTAGCTCATGGATTTCAATTTTCTTCTACGTTGGCTTTTGCTTGAATATTTTGCTTAACTTAAATTTATTTATTTTTGCAATCGTTGAAATCAAATTTAAAAATTTATTTGTTTGTATTATTTACGCAAAAATTTGTCGATAAAATTTAATGATAAATAACTAATGTCTTAACAACATTTTAAATTATAGATTGAACCTGAAAATGGAAGCACACAAGAATTACAAAAGATAACGAGGACATATTTCAACAAATTTACTTTCACTCACCATAAACAAATCATACTCTAGTAGGACCGTAGTTAGTTTGTTGAGCAGTTCTGGTTAATTCGGTTCTAGAGTGTAGTATAGCAATAAGGTGATGATCACGTGAACACAGGAAATTATCGCGAATAAATTATTCATATGTCATTTATTTATAATGGCATTACCAACATATTGCCACTTCTAGCGATGCCATATTTATTACAATTAAATTAAAATTTAGACAAAAATTACTAAACAAAATATGGCCTCTTGTACAAAAGGGTATCGAATAATGTATAGAAATACAAGAAATGAAAAAGAATTAATTACTATAGTTCGATTCTCAAATGCTAACAAATTTAGAGCATGAAAAATCGACAAACAACAAGTATGAATTAAAATTATTACGCTATATTCGTAAGTATAACGTATTCATTTAAATTATTAAATCACTAATACAGTGCAGTATTTCAAAAAATAAACCCATGCTAACTTGTAATATAATCTTCTTTTCATCTACCGATTCTCATATAAATAACAACATTTTTTATATATTTCAGGCAATGTAGTAAAATTAAAGAACCACCTGTTTCGTCAAGAAACCACAATACGTATTTTTTGGACAATTACAAATCTGCACATACTCAATATACATCATGTTTGCCATTAATTTTTGTTATATAAATTTTAAAATTTTATGGACACAAATAATATTAGCGCATTACAGAGAATAATAATATTAAGGAAACGGTTCTAAATATTTCAATAGCTGGAGGCAATGGAAGTTGTGATGTAACTTGTCAGACTAATATTAAGAAAATTATGGCGAGTATAAATATAAGTACATATTTGTTTTGTCTCGTCAAAAAATAAGTATTCAAATTGATGTGTTAAATCTTTTAAAAATTTACTTACTAAATGAACACTTTTTTTTCATTCAAAATGTATACAATTAAAACTTATATGGGGTCAATCGTACTGAAAATATTTATAGATAACAGTTGCGGGAGATACGTCTGTACATAGAAATCTCGTTACGTGACAATCATGAAATAACAATGTTTCCAGTGCGTTTGCTCTCGGGTCTAAAAAAAGTATATATTACATTGAATTTCAAGTTACAATATTACAATATATTTCAATTAGAATTTTAATGGAGCGCGGAACATAGCTTTAGTAAATTGTGAATGTCTCAATTCTAATATGAAACTTTCTTCCTTCCTCTTTTGCGATATGTTTAAATAAACTAAATCTATTAAAAAACTTATTCGAATGGAATGACCTCCCGGATTACGGCAGGTCATTCATAAAAAATGTCAGAACCATACATAAAAGAATTTTTATACGATATCCATTGAAACTTTATTTTCCCATCTTGACCTATCAAGAACATAGGGGCTAAAAGTCCCATGTTTATATACCTTCGTAAATTCATGATATCTCGTTCAAATATGACTGTTCATAGCCCTTACTTGGGCAATTTTGAAGAGCATAAGGGTTCTCATCCATTATTCCCAGTGATATTCATTGAGCAAATAAAACAGGTCATAAACATGTCGGACATGCTTACAAGAAAATTTCATTAATAAAATTATGTGTTAGAAAAATATGCAATTTTAAAATCATATCTTTCCAAGACCTTGGAAAAATATTATTATTATATGAAATGGTGTTTAAATAAAAAAATTCAAAGTGGTGATATTGCAGTATCCAAATTTTTATTGAATGCAGATTTTTTGAAAAAATATTTAAAAGTTCAAGGTCGAATTGAACTTTGATGACGAATTTGAACTTTGTTACTTTTACAAGACCTATGCAATGATATCCCTGTTGGTGACATCTCACTTTAAAGACATATGCACTCCAGTTGATGAAATCAATTATGTCTTATAAAAAATAATTTTACTTTACATTTGGATTTAAATGATTAAGTTATTCCACAATTTTAGCCCAATAGATGCAAAGATGAAAGAGTAATCAGGCATTACATACAGATGGACATTTGAAGCAAACATTTTTTTTTCGATTTTCATATAATCTCTTCATAACAGATTTGCATTATGATATCATTACCTACGTAGTAAAGTAAATAATATCGATTGAAATGTACCAAAATCAAGAATTGCACGTAGATAAGAATGTATCGAAATCAATCTTTCCATCTACACAGTGATATAAATATTATTGATTTTGATATGTGTAATTCATATTTCACAATTACGATGTGTAATTCATATTTTCCATTTACACATACAATACGTAAAATGAAAAGTAAATATTTTTATAACTATTAAAATATTTGGCTTTGACGGTTAGACAGAGACCGGGTAACATTATATGAAATTATGTCGCGCTAACAAAATGTTAATATTTACTAACTAAATAAGACTTACACAAAAATATTCAAGAGAAAAGATGCAATGACCTTATATAATCATTTTTAGATGGATTTTCTGAGATTTTGAAAAATCCTTAATGAAAATTTACCTTTTAATATAGTCATATTACTCGCTATTATGTTAATCTACTATTATGTTCATCTCTGGGACAAAACATCTGTTGTTTGTGCTATAAAGGTCGCACTTTGAGACAGATTATAGGTTACGTATAATTATGCTACAATATATAAGGTCAATTTGATCACCTCAAGTATAATCGCTGATGCCCCCGACTCCGAAGGTCTATGTCATTGGGCGGACTGAGCGTAAGCATCAGTGACTGCGAGGTAAGTATGGAGTAAAGCGACATAATTAAGATATTTCTACGCAGGTGAAACTGCGGAACCGAGTTATTTATGAGGAACGGGGAATGCTAATTTTTTTCAACCCTCTTGTTAATGAGGGGAGGTGTCTTAAAAACATGAAGAAAAACATTATAATTCGTATATACCGGCAAAACTTCATGAACGTAATAAGGTATGAGAGACGGACGGATACTCAGGCGTGTATGATTTTAAAGAGGATTCCATTTTTGACTACAAAATCTTAAAGACGATTTGTTGATTCTCTCAAACTAGCAAAATTGAATTATAACTTTTTCACCTTTACTCATCTAACAAATTGGATGCCTATTATTTAATTTATCTATTTTATTCGCTTCTTAATATTTGATATTTTAAATTTATTATGAAATTCCAATTTGAAAAAAATTTACTACTATAAATGTAACCGTGTGGTAATTCTGACTGTGGTTAAAAAATATTATGCACAAACCTAACGGCCCTACACTCGCTTTACGCAGAGGCACTAATTTATCTATCCCTATTTTCCACCCTACTTACCGCTACAGCAACATTAGTGCAATTACTATTAACGGTAACGGTAAAGCGTAAGAAATTTCACATAATTTATCCATCAGTATCTGATAAATTATAATGTGGAAAGTTATTAAACCACAAATAGTTACGACTTCAAACTATCGGAAAATTAACAAAAGCATTCAATGACCCATACTTACATCAACCACAAAATTGGATAGCCCAATGATATTCTGCAAACATGATACCGTGATAATATATTAGTATGTTAATTAGATGAATTAGCATTCCAGCTTACATACACAAAACATAATTACACCGCTGTGATAAAATAACCTGGTTTAAATGGATTTTATGGCGAGAACGAACGTTTCGAGGGCGAAAGTTGACCACATGACGAAAGTTGTGGCCAGATTTCTAATTGTTGATATTCACCGCAAATAACACCATCAACTGTCCGTTGAATTGTATGAACGATGTAGTTATCAGTCTCATTTTGTACTTATGCAAATGTTTTAAATTTTTCTTGATGTTAACCTCCACTTAACCTAAATAAAGTAATTCGCATGTACTTTCCTATTTAGCGCTACCAGTCATGAAGAATTTAGATATTGTCTACGACTTTTCGTCTTTAGTCGTCCCTTGATGTTACCTGCCGTTTCTGATTTTAGTTTCTAGATCATCAAGCTAATGTATTCTTGGCCGTTCTACCGGGCAAATGACTTCTGATTTGTGGTTTAACTACTTGTTTGGTAATCAATGATCTCCTATTCATCATTTACAGCTCAGCCATATGAACTTCCGGGTCTTGACGTATACCACTTTTGAAGACTTGATGCTTGAAGGAAAGAAAATTTTCAAAAATTAAATTAAATCTTTTTTCATTACGTTTTAAATATACATCTTGAAGTAATTTATAAATTATCCAAGTTTCATCAAAATTAAGCACCATTACGAGTAACTAGTCAATTTACTGCTGCCAGCAGAAAGTTTTTGCCCATTTACGTATTTAATTTTTTAACTACAAATTGAATACAAAATTGCTTTTTCCTTAAGTGAAGATCGCCTTAGAAACGATATTTGAATTGGAAAGGTATTGAAATAAAGTAGTAAAAAGGCTGAAATATAAACTAAAAACAAAAAGAAGTCAAAATTTTTATGAATGGAAGACGAGTTGCCCAGTTGAGCAATGTATGTAAAGTATGATATCATTAGCACATTTTCCTAACGAAAATGGCGGAATAAGTTGCTACCAGTTTTTATTTTTCCAGATACAGAAATATGAGTTCAGAGAATATGAGTTTATGAGTTCAGAGAATATTAGTATATGAGAGAATATGAGTTCCGATTGCCCTATTACATGAATATAAAGAATAAATTTGCTAGCTTATCTTCATTCATAGTCGCTATTCCTTTTGGTCTTTTAAGCTGAAACCGCATTAAGAGTACTTCTTTAAAATAACGTAGTTGCCTGTTACAATATACGATTCATCGGAACCTAGGTTTAGAAACAATATAAATTACTTTCATATATTTTTATAATTTATTATTATATATAGTATCAATACGTTATATATAATTATACATTAGTTTTTCTCATTAAATTGACATACACTTTAAAGAATATCTGGAATTTGAACTAAATATACTAGTAAATAATGAGTAAATAACAAAGTTAAAAGAATGATTAATATTGTTAAGGAGCACCACCATTAATATTATGAAGTCTTGTTATATTTTGTTGTAACATGAAGTAAATGCCAGAATAGAAGACAATAGAGCCTCAGTTTAATTTTTGAACTTATCTTAACGAGGCCTGATTATAATTACATATCATGTATTCATTCTCACACCAAAAAAAATCAGAATTGTCTTTTCTCTTAGCTAAGGCATTTTTCGATGACAAATGAAGTTTTATCAGAACTTCTGATTCAAGAATACTTTGGTTTTTACGTACGTCGATTACATTTTTTTATAACTTCTCGTTCACATACATTTTAATTCAATGCCTCTCTTGCATGCTAAAATTATTTAGACTAGATTATTTCCTTGACAGCACATATTTAAACAAACATAAGTTGCAAAACACAATACTGCACTTGACGTAGCGCAGTCGACTAAAATGAAAAGTTACGGAAGAATAGATGTAAACCACACACAAGAAAGTTTCTAGAAATATCAGGTTTCGATAATCTTCGAGTATAGGAATTGCTTTCAACACAAAAAAGAATTACAACTAATTATATTCCTGAATTGTAATTATTTTTTAATTTTTTTTCACGTTCATTTAAAATACAAAATAAAAATTATAATGATTTACAAAATGTATCACATAAGATTTGTAGTAAACTTCGCACTGCTTTAGTTTTCCAATATCCTTCTATTATATTTAACAACTTAACTCATAGACCTTGCCACTTTAGCTAAGCCCTTAAAGACATTTTTTTTCATTATAACAATGATATGCTAAGTAATTCCCACATAAACTATACAAATTTCCCCGTATAGTCTAAATATTATAAAAATATTTTTTTCATAACTTAAGTGACACTATCTTCCACCGTAATCGAATATAAATTAAACTTGGAACACCAAAGGTCATTTAAAAAGGTAGAATATTTTTGCTGTAGGTCAACATACTCGTGCACTGAAATCAATGCATAATGCGTGATGCTTTTGTTTTCTGCTTAGTACTGATGTGTATTGCAAAAGAATATATATATATTAGAATTTACTTTTTTATTTTAATGGGAAATATTTCCTGCGCAATTTTGTATCAAAGCGGTTCATTTATGTGGATATATTAAATATTTCAACTATATGAACTCCAAAATAAAGTAAAATGATGAATGTTTCTACCAGAATCATCACAAATGTCAATACTTCTTCATCCCCGTGCACACCAAAATAAAACTCAACCACATCGAACTTATTTTATATGAGGAAGGCGTAGCGAACAAGTGAGTAAGACTATAAATTTCAATGACCACTATGGTCATAAATTCTAATACCTGTACCAAAGGACAGGATATATTGCGGAGTATAACCATACTCAGCAGCCAATTTGCAAATTTCATGCGGTCATCCGCCATTCACGTTGCCGCCCGCCCCCTACATGAAACAAACCGCGACTAGCCTATTCCGCCTTTATTACATAATTAATTTTAGTAACCATTAGCTTTATTACAATAGAATAGTAGTAAAACTTAAAAGAAGCTTTTGGGCTGTCAAATATTATGACAACTTGGTATATTGAAGCATTTACCTTTCATGTGAAATACTGCAGATCACTTAAATTCCACGTTATGATGGTTAGTCACTTTCTAAACTTTAGTTGTTGATGGACCGCCTGTCATGACCGGCATGTAGTGTTATATTTCGTGCTATTTATTTTAAATAAATACTTCTAATGTAGTTTCAGTAGAAAGGATCAAAATGAATAGCAACTATAGAAGAAGATTAGCAGAATAAGTTTATTCATCAAGGTCCTGGAATTTGAAAATTAATATGATTGGAAACCGGAGGAAGCTTTTACTGCCATATTATACCATTTGCTGCCTTACTTGTAAGGCTGTATTTTTCTTCTTTCTCTTCATTTTTAGGATTCTGCTCCTCAAAAACACGGAACCCTAATAGGAATACATTGTTACTCGTTCATCCATTCGTCTTTATGTCAAACCTCTTTTTCTCAGAAACGACTTGAAATATCAAATTGAGCAATATTGTTTACTGAAGCTTTACATTGATTTTAAAATTTCAGGTGTTTTATATCACACAACAAAAAATGTATAGCCTTTTAAATAAGACTAATTTATTTTTATTGCGTTGTAATGTCGATATCAGTGATGACTTATGGTAAATAAAACAATATCACATCAAAGGAGATACGAACTCCTCGAAGCCTGATCCAGGTTTGCACTTTGACTTCTTTTTATTACGAGCGTTCCACAGTGAAAAAAACAGACCTAGTAAATTCATTATATCTATTAGTCCTCTGTCCATCTGTCATAGAAAAGAACACTGGTTTATTATTATTAGTTACAGGCTAATATTTGAATAATATAATTTATGAATATTTTATATCCACTCTAATCCACTAGCAGTTAAGACTCTAATATGAAGAATGTATCAGTTTGTGTTTATAAATATAACTTTATGAGCACGAACTGATGCGTTCTTCATATTAGTGTCTTAACTGCTCAGATCAGTGCAAATACTTTATTTTCTTTTACTTGATCAGTGCAATACAATAATAGAATTATAGTTGAATAAATTAGTAAAAAATTCAATAAGAACAAAGTAGTGTTCAGTCATCAGATCTGTTAAATTGAAGTAAGACTATGTCAATACATTATCCTTCATTAAAAAATAATTTGGTTCCACAAAAATGCTTTACTGGCAAACTCCCAGGGATAATTAGATTTTTACCTTTTTAATTCCCTATTTTTAACGAAAAAAAAATGTTAACACAACGTTTGCCCGATATAATCTTCTAAGTTTCTGAAAAAGGATTTTTTTTTAAATTACAGAAGCTTGTTAAAAATATACCGAAGCAGCACATGCTCAGCAGTATTGCTCGTTAGTATCGCCATTTACTTGTATTAGTTACATGAAAATGTTACTTTGTATCAAATTTTTAAAAAAAATTATAATTTGAATCCTTTTTTTACGGGAGGTAAAACGTTGAGAAAAACAGCAAATGTATATGAAAGTCAATTATCTAGCACTTAATGACGTCAAGCTTTATTTACATAACAAGGTACCAGTTACGATATAATGGTGGTCCGGAAAAACCTCCGTATATACGGAACGTGGTATGATAACTGAAATGCGCGACCATTCTTATCATCCCTTGACAAGGCTCAATTAAGTCATCAGCTATGATAAAGCATCACCCGAAACACCCTTTGCCACTATTTTCGACGCTGGAGGCTTTCTCGATGTACTCATGAAAGCTGAATTTTAACTCTCGTTCATAAGTAAACTATTATTGCATGTTAAATTATGTCTAGTTTTTGCGTAATGAGGTCTAGGCCATCTAATCGATCGCTAAGACCTATTTCCTTATTTTGTTTCTTTCCTAATATATAAAATTTAATGAACAGTTATTTAATCAGAACTTATATTTTTATATATATCTTTTATTTGATACCTGTCTGGCCGAACTTTGAAAATACATTTTCATCCAGCAAGTAAAAGTTCAAAAGACAAAAATTTGTTTACCAAAACATATCGTTTACGAACAAGTGTAGAAAAATATAACCATGAAATATTCGAAACGAAATTATATTAAACTATTTGCTTTAATTAACTGCCGTTGTTTACTTTTTTTACATTATTAATCTTAATAGCCATTAATTTAAACTATGAAATAAAATATTTAACCAAGTTAACAATCTCATTATTAGCGAGTATATTTAATCAGTCATTTTGAAAAAGGAGATTATAATTTTAATTTAACAGCAAAAATCTACTTCACTTAAATAACTAATTATTTTCGTAAGTTAGAATGTAATTTTAATTATAATTTTTAATATTTTATCCTTTCCTATCTTTAAAATATATAAAACTAAGAATACGTTTAAAAGATGTGTAGAAAGAAAATTTTAAATGCAAAATAAGAAATTGGTTTCAGAAAATATATATTTTTGATTAAGGATATATTTTTAACTGCAGAGAACAAATTGTTAAACGAAATTATGGATCTAAAAATAAGGCACGAGTCTTAAATCGAATCTTCAAACCAGACAACAACCATGTTTCCTTTTCTACTACATTAAGAAATGTAAGTATTCTGAAAATCGCATTTGCCCTTGCATAATACAAAAGCAAAATATCTTAGCTATATGTCAGAAATTAAATTAAAAAAAAAGGTTTTGCTAGCTTCCGTTGCCGCTAGACGACTAGAAAACGAGACCTGTTTTCTTCTTATTTTAGCTTTTCATGTTTTGTTTTTCAAATTTTTCTATGAATTGATTTTATTTTGTAGCTAAACTTTTTTGTTTTAAATATAATCTATATATATATATATATATATATATATATATATATATATATATATATATAAAAGACAAAGTCACGATTGACATAACAATGCCTTGCTCGAACCGCTAATAATAAAAATTTTTAAATTTTAATAGAGTGTTGATTTTATAAAAAAAGCACCGTTTAAGAAGGGATTTTTCGAAATTCATCCCCTAAGGGGGTCAAAGGTGTGATTAAGTTTTTATTGGATAAAATATGTTTAGGGTGATTTTTACTTAAAAATAAGTGTTCATGCTCTTTCTCTCTCTAAGGGAGTGAAATAGGGTGGTTAAATTTGTATAGGAAAAAGTAGTTCTATGATAATTTGTATCAGTTACAATAAATGTTATTTTGTATTAAATTTAAAAAACTTTAAACATTTAAATCCTTTCCGTTTACGGGAAGTAAAACGTTGCGAAAAACAACATCTGCATATGAAAGTAAATTATCGGGCACTTAATGACGACAAGCTTTATTTCCGCTTTTTTTTTCAAGCTTTATTACTATAAAATATGTTCAGGGTAATTTTTACTTAAAAATAGGTATCCATGCTCTTTACCAAAAATAATGTTACCCGTGTTTCAGGATTTTTAAAGATACAACTTCTAAGTGGATGAAAATGGGTGGCTAAATTTGAATGGAAAAAAATATTTTTATGGCACTTTTTACTTGACACTTGATACTAATTCTCTTCAATAAAAACAATGTAACATATGCTATAAAATTTTCTGAAATTCCACCCCTAGGGGGTGAAATTTACATGGGAAAAAGAAATATTATAGTAATTGCTACTTAAAAATTTACATTAAAGCTTTTCAATACAGATAATGAAACAATTTTTTAAGAATTTTCCGATATTCAACACTTAAGGGGGTGAAAAGATGTAGCTAAATTTGAATGGGTATGAAATTTTTATTTCAATTTTTAATTAAATTTGTTATCAATGCTTTTCCATACAAATAATTAAAGAAACTACATAAGCATTTTCCAATATTCTAACCCTAAAGGGATAAAAAGGGATGGCTTAATTTGTACGGAAAAAATTGTTTTGATGATTTTTATTTATAATTTGTATTAATGCATTTCAGTAGATATAATTAAACAAGCATTTAATCATTTTCCGATGTTCAACCTTAAGGCTTTAAAGGGGTTGCTAAATTCGTATGGGAAAAAAATTTGTGATAATTTTCACTTAAAATTGATGTTAATACTTTTCAATACAAGAAATGAAACAAGTATTTAAGCATATTTCTATATTCAATCCCTAAGTGGATGAAAAAGAGTGACTAAATTGTAAGTCAAGGAAATGGTTATGATCTAAAATTTATATTAATGCTTTGTAATAATAATAATTAAATAAGCATTTAAGCATATTCCGATATTCAGCTCCTAAGGGGGTAAAAAGTGGTTGCTATATTTCCATGGGAAGAAAATTGTTATGGTAATTTTTACTTAAAATTTAGTATTTATAATGTCAATAAAAATAATGTAAAAAGTTTAAGAATTTTACAAGATTCAATCTATGATCGGATGAAAATTGGTATCTAAGTTTATACGGGAAAAATATTTCTATTCTAAATTTTCACATACCACAGTGTTAAATGGTTATGCTCGGGGAGGAGGAGGGGAGAGGTTTTTATACCGCTTATACCGTATTACTATGTTATCGAATTCAAGCGACTACAATTTCCTCTTAGACTGTGTTTCACAACTTCGATTAATAAATCTTAGGGCCAGTTAAAAAAGGTGGTAGACATTGACATAGGAGAGGATTGCTTCTCACGTTATTTTAGTACCAGACAGTACAACCACCAATGTGGTACACAAGGAAGTGCTGTATTAAATTTTAACTTCCTCTCTTGCTTGCTTTATTTGCGTAAACTAGGTAAACATATTTTCTACAGTTTGTTGACATATAAATAAACAAGAGGTTAACAACATACAAGTAAATAGTAATTTAATAAAAGTGAAACCAACTTTTTATTTTATATTTTAAACTACAAAACTTATTTTTATAAAATTTCCACTATTCTCTTAGTTGGAAGATACTTTTGCCGATAAAAATAGAATAATTATAATCTGATTAGTATTCTGAGAAATACGTCGAAAAACATATAGACGAAGATTCATAATTTTCTGAAACTTTGTGCATTTGTTTAAAAGCAAAGCTTAAAATACTAACATATTTAATAATATTAAATATATTTGGGTCGAATTTATAACCTCCTTTTTAAAGGTAATTAAATATTTAACTGAAATATACAAAATGAATCGTCTATGCGAGCGAAGCCGCAGGCGAAAAGCTAGTATGTATATATTTAAATTGTTTCATAATGTTTCATTTGAGAGTCAATTCGAAAGGATTATATATCCTTAGATGTCGATGATTACAATAGATCTAATGGTACCTTAATCAATTCAAAATTTGTTTAATTGTTTAGTTTTTACCAGTTAATACGCTAGATAAATATGAAAAAACAAAACCTTTTTAAAAGAATCAATTGGTATTATTATTGTGTGTAAAAAAATAAGCGAAACAAGCTGAAGACCTAAATTCACTCGAACGACAACGTAAACAATGTATTCGATTCAATCATTCAATTAATATACGAATAAAAGATATTTTAATTGATTCCGAGTCTCATTCATTGCTCTTAGCATTTTTGGACATTTTTTACTAAGGTACTCCTTAGAGCTTTATGGTGCTAAACTTACACATATGTTATTTTTTCAGAAATAATTTAACCTTAAGCCATTAACTCTTTTGAAGAGTAATCTTTTGTTGAAATTAAGGGGTGTCAAGCTGTCAGTTGAGATGATCAAAGAGCATATTATCGGGAAGCTTCATAAAGGCGAATACGAGTTAGAGCCTTAATAATAAACAAATTAGTTCCCTTTGGGACGTATGACCTTTCTACCTACGTAGAGTTAATTAATTTCAAGTGCGTTTACTCATATGCATATTTTAGACCGTATTATTTTATATATAATATATATTTTGTGAATATTGGTAAATATTTTAATAATTCTCAACAAAAGGTACATTTGAATAAGTTAAAATTATTTCCTAGCTATATTTTGGCGAAAAACGATATTTTTCGGATTTTTAAAAATGTTGAATATGCCTTTATCCAAGATGAATTATATCACAATATATATCTCAAAAACAATTAGAGTTTTTTTTATGTTGTAAAATTTATTACTCCCTGCCTCGATAGTTTAGAAAGTTTTAAGACTCCTTGTGTCGATAAATAATTTGTACTATATGTATCTTTAAATCATTTGCACTGGAAAAGCTGGATAGCGGCAAGTTTGGTCTCTACGTCGTAAATTATTACTAATACTATCGAAATTCGATTTTAAATTGTAATTTGATATATTTGTTGGAATTTAGTGTTTCAAATATTTAATTCCTAAATACATCCACATTAAAATAAAGAGAGTATTTGCCAATATTTTACTTCATATTTATGAATATTCCGTATTTTTAATTTCCTTACTATCCTTCTGGTAGAAGACATGTTGATCTCGGTTTCTGTACCATAACTTTTGAGAATGAAATGTTTTTTTCAGCTAAAAACTTATACCACATTCAAAGCTCTATCAGTTGTGAATCATCGATCGCAACTGTAATGAATATACTAAAGACACTTGGAAACATTTTGTGTTATTGATCGAAGCTAGAAAACAAACAAAATTAATATCTAATAATTTGATCTGAAGGTGACCTGGAAAACGTGTATGGAAGAATAAAAACATAAAATTTACTTCATGACCTTTTCTTGTGTTGAGACTTGAATGCAGATCGATCTTATTAAACAGTAAGACAGACAGCAATGTCTTGTGATTAATCCTATTATATTACAAGTAAAGACTGGAAGCCAAAAACTTCTAACATAATTATTAACGATGCAATTATCACAACTAGTCATTAACAGCTTATTAGTTATATTTTCTGAATCAGCAAAAGACCTTGAAACTTGACTACGTGATTTATTGAATTAGAAAACCTCTAATTCTTTGATACATTATAAATATAAAAATATATTTTCTTATTTTTCTATAAATTCCTTTTTAGTTTTTCGTACCTTGAAAAGAAAAATATAATAGTCATAAGGTCAGTCACGTGTCAGTCTCTTTGTCTGTCACCGCCGTTTTTCTCAGAAACAACTTGTCTTATAAACTTTACATTTGAACGGTTATACTCGTAAAACTTACTAATCCCTACATATGCCAAAAGCAAACACTTGAAATCATTACATACCTTAAGGTACCATTTAAATTGGCTAATAATAAAGGAAATAAAACTTTTTTTAGGTAATTTTAATTTAGAGATTAACTAGAAAATATGCAAAAAAATAGTCCAGGAACTACTTATTTCCGGAAATACCTAATCTCATTGATAATAAAAAATAGAGTTTTACAAGTTTAAACAAAAGTTGAGGTAAAAATATAACGATAATCTTTGATCTTGCCGTTTTTGAAGCATACACCTACATTTTACGCCTCCAAAAGATATAGGAGGCAATATGTTAAAATCGTGAAAAATCAATATTTGTAAATAGTTACATTAATGTTCTGTTACAGGTTTTCAAACTTGCAGTAAATCTTTAATAAATTTTGCTAATTGTGGTATCATTTTTTGTCTTAGAAGCGTATATATAATTTTAGACGTAAAACTGTATGGAATTAGATCTAACATCATAAAAAAATTAACGTTAAAATAGTAACTAGGTGTCAATGATAACAATAAAATTCTATTCCGCCATATTCTGAATTTAACATTGAAAATCTGTATGATGCTAATTTTGTGCATTCCATAAAATAATTAAGCCTCCCTCTGGGTTCACAGTTAATATTAATATTATTTAAACTATTATCCTTGATAAATATATTATTAATATTTTAAAATTTATTGTTTCATAATAATATACTTTGATTAGTTGATATTTAATATTTAAAATGTGTTTCACTTGTTATTGTTATTTGTTCTATTCGCTAGCTTTCAGTATCTATTTGACAACACTTTTGTGAATGCCTTAAAATTACCATAAATATTACGTTGCACGTTAACATAATATAGTTATAATACCTGTAATTTAATATTAAATGATTTATTGCAAAATGTCTGCCTTTTGCTTTAAATTCATCTAGCTTATTCCTGGCCTGGTCGTTTTTATGTTGTCAGTTTATTGAATTATTTTTCTTTTCCAATATATGGCTTAATTCTGCATTTACTATATAAAAATTGTTGTGATTGAGTCTACCATATTAATTATATATTGATTGAGTTTGTTTTTAAAAATATAAAAAAAACTTAACTATGACATCAAAAGAGCTACGAAATTATGAAATTTAATGTCAATGAGTGGAAAGGAGTTTTTGGTTTAAATAGCGATCATATCAGGGAAGTTGAAAATTATTTAATTATTAAATAATCTAATAAATAATAACTTGAATATTATTATGGCATACATTTACTGTGCTGTAGAATTGTAGTTACGAATGTACATCAAAATATTAGAACACAAACTTCATTATTATTTATTAAAGTCTTTCTTTAAAATTTGTGCCACATAAAGAATCAAAATTAAAATGTAATTCATTCACGGAGGTATTCTTTCGAGACGTTAATTTTTCTAAGAATTAATTGATCTTATAAATTCCAAAAATTCAACATCCTCATTCCTGTTACTTTAAAATTAATAGAAGTAATTATGTCGAATTTCGATAGACTCCTGTTGTAAAAATAAACTCAGAATATATTCAGAAGCGAAAGCTTATACAATGTTAAGAATTGAATACAACCATAAACCTGACGAGCCAATGGACCAGACAACGTTTTCTGATAAATCTTATCAAATTACAAGTTATTGTTTTTGGTAGTCGAAAACTTCTAACAAGATTATTTATGGTTCAGTTACCATTACTACTCATTATCAGTTTAGTGCTTAGAAAACACATTCATGTTTTAATTACAAATTTATTAGAACTACAAGTTGTTACGTCTTAGAACTTAAAAGGGGGCTCAAAGTGCGAAGGAAGAGGAATTACGTGTACATTGTTCAGTTATTATTGAATTTTATTAAATAATACATATCACAGTACTGTTTATTCTATTTATTGCAAACTGTGTAAAACAAAGTAGCATATCTGATTGCAGGACATGTAACCCCCTTCCTCACTGTAGCTCGGTGTTACCTGCGCAAGTTGGCATTATAAAGCCTCCATCCTCTAAACGGTGTGTGGATTATATTCTTACACATTTTTCAAACGTTCTTATTCTGTGATATAATGTATACTCATCTAAATTATAAATTTTTAAAAGTCTAACTAAATCATAAATATCGACATTTTTTAAAGGCTATGTCCTTTTCCGAACGGTATTTTTTTATATTTATCTATATAAAACAATTGCAGTTTGACTCCTTACTCTTCTATGCAAAGGCTTAAGTTTTAAATTAAAAATAATATTCACGAAAAATGTCTTTACATTCGAATCATCCTTTTATGTGAAATTTACGTAACAATGACTTCCCATAGAATTATTTTAAATTTCATTAAAGTAAAAATGAAGAATTTGATCGATTTCAAGACTATTGAGACAGCAGGTTTATTGACCTTTAAATCTTCCTTAAGTTTTTAGTCTCAAAATAATTTTAAAAGCCAAAAATACTTTAATCAAGTAAACTTTCTAGAAATTGACATTGGCATGTGTTGTTGTCAAAATGATGCGAGTGTGCTTCAATAAAATTAGTGTTTGTTTTTCTATCCAAAATAGTTTTGCTTGATCATAACGTTATTTCATGTATCATAGCTTCCGGATGATTATTTCCATAAAAAAATATTTTAATTCATACACATTGTTCTTAGAAAATAAATTATTTTGTAAGTTTATAAAAATGAGAGGCTAGCTATAAAACTTACAGCAATTGTTCTATCGTGTATTGGAAAAACAAGTTTAAACTTATGGCCTATAAAAAAGTCACTAACCAAATTATTATCATTAATAAATAACCGTATTTAGATTAATAAAAAAAAATTAATAAAACTATTCTAGTAAGTGTAGGAACATGTACAAATTAAGGTTATGTTGTTGTTTCTATCTCTTGAAACTTAATAATAATAATATTATAATGATTAATTATATTAAATAATAATGAATAATTATATTTTAAAATTCTAATTATTTATTAATTATTAATAATTAACTAGACTAACTTACAAATAAACGAGTATAGGAATACTGCAATTAAAGCTTAGAAATTTAAATTGGTAAATGGAACACTAATTTAACTTGCTCCAATTTACATGGTACTTCAAAATTACTTTTTTATGTTCTATACCCGCTACTTAAAACCATTGTATATTTAAATTTTTTATTTGTACTTCTTTCACGCTTTAACGGTTAAACTAACTATAATATATTTGATTATTTATATATATATATATATATATATATATATATATATATATATATCCTAAATTAAAAGATGAACTATGTATAAAGACGCTATCCTTAACAGCAATTCGGTAAATTTGTTTTCGTTGAAAAGGTATGCCTGTGCGTGAAAAACGGAATGTACTTCCGAATATAACAATAATACACAACAATATTTTAATGATAAATAAAGGTATTATTCTGCTAAACACCTTATTAATGGTTAGTTATTGTATGAATTTATAATTATTACGTAAATAAATTTCCTTTTTGGCAAATAAATACATTTAGCTACAAAAGTTCTTTCGACTCTATATGCCAATCTTTTATAGTTCAGTAACTATAAAGTGATAATTTATCCTTATGTATAAATACATGGGGTATTTCGACTGTGCCATGAATTCCGGCAGATGGATCGTTTGCACATGTATTTGACTGAAGAATTCGTTTACCTGAGGCAACGCAGACGAAGTTGAGGCAAAAGCTAGTACGTAATAATTAAAATCCCCATTTGGAGAATCTACTAAATTTTATGCACACTGATTTGACTAATCGTAAAGGTACCGGTGTTCCATTTCCGATGTCACTTTTTTATATAAAGTAATAATTCACCCCGCTAATTCAGATTTAGAATGAAACAACCTTAACGCTGTTAGTAAAAAACGAGTTTAATAAGAAATATTTAAACAATTTATCACCGGCAGGTGCGGTGATTTTACAAGTTGTATAGTGAAATTGAGCAGCATTAGATTACTAATTACTTCTAAAGAAAGATTTTAACATAAAAAGTTTCGAGCGCCAGACAAGGACTTTAAGTATATTTATTACATTTCTTTTTTAGGAGAATATCTGTTTTTCTATTTGTGCGAAACATTTTATAACGGAAGTAAATATACTTAGATATATATGAATTTATTTAGGTTTTTTTTCCATTTCGGATTTTGAAGTGACTATAAATATCCAGTAGCGAGAGTAGTTATCTTACTTTGATTCTTTCAACCACAGGTTTCTAACTATTAGACAAATATATTTTTGAGTATTGCAAAAATAGGTTGTTGCAAAATATTCGGTACGCATACTCATTTTTAGTAAATATATGGTTTAATTACAACTTGACCTACTTCGGTGCATGACAGAAATAAAGCTACTTTGGTAAGTACTCTCTATTGGTCTGAATTGTTTCCGAATTTAAAAATGTTTTACACATATAAGTTTTTTTTACTTTTTACTCTCGATGTTCAACAAGACGAATTATGATTTAGGACATAGATTATAATATCATCCTATCAAACATTGTGAAAATTAGACGCAAAATTGACATCTTAAATCATTATAATAAGTTATGTGGTCCTCAGGTATTAAATGTGTGGGAATATTTTTCATTTCTTCATTGAAAATTGAATTTTAACTTGTTAGTTTGCGAGATAGAAGTTTCAATAGTAATAAAATATCAGTCACGGCAATAATATTCGTAAACTTGGCAGTTATGAATCATCGTCTATTCTCTTTTCTCAGTTTCAAATTGTTTAGAGCAAAAATCATAAATTATTTACAAAATCCCACAGCTCGAGAACAGAAATTGACTAGTTGTAAAATCACTAAAACACGTGTAGCAAAGGCACTTGTGGCGTGCAAAAAATGTATAGTCTATGCACATACTTGATCGCCTATATTTTAGTTAAAAGGAAAATATTTGCTTGGTAACTCGTTTTTTATTTATTTTATACTATTTAGGATTTCACCCATTGACAAGACTTACTACTAATTGGAATAGCTGTGTACAATGATTTGATTTTCCATATGTGGCTTTATCGAGGCAGCAATAACTCGTGACTACTGACTAGTGCCTACTATTTAAAATACTTTTGTTTAAAACTGAAAAGTACACAAATTGAATAACGAAACAGCGTCGCCACGGATCAACGGGCCGACATGAT
Source organism: Druceiella hillmani (assembly GCA_039881145.1). Taxonomy (NCBI): domain Eukaryota; kingdom Metazoa; phylum Arthropoda; class Insecta; order Lepidoptera; family Hepialidae; genus Druceiella; species Druceiella hillmani. The sequence goes on along the minus strand of JAYKKI010000001.1, from coordinate 102,897,553 downwards.
TTTGTGAATCGTTACATACGCAATATAAAGGATCGTTTGTTGATCCTTAATTTGGAGTCCTGCCTATATTATTATAAATGCATAAGTGTGTTTGATACGTTTTTTCAGCTAAGTGATAAATAAGCTGAAAAACGTATTTTTTACAAAACTTGCTGAAAAATGACACAGGCTATTTTTTCAATTCAACTCGCAATGGAGCTACGGACTGATGTAATTTTTTGCACAGAGATAGTTGGAGGCCAGAAAATTACGTAGGCTATTGAAAAATAGCCCATGAAATTTCTTCCTAACAAATATAATCCCAACTAATATTAAAGATCCGGAAGTGTTCTTATTTGTTTTTTTTCAGGTCATAATAGAGCAACAGATTGGAGTGATTTTTTTTAACATGGTTAGTTTATGAGCCCTAAAATAATATACACGAGTTTCTAACCAGGTAAATCTCATTCTAACTAATATTATAATTCACAATTAAATGAAACTACGTGATATAGTATTATTTCTACTTTCTTTAATTTCTTTAACACGACCTAGATTTCGTTGTATTACAACATCTTCAGGTGGGATATTAGCAAAGATAAAATTAACAAATATCTTTGCTAATATCCCACCAGAAGATGTTGTAATACAACGAAACCTAAGTCGTGGTAAAGAAATTAAAGAAAGTAGAAATAATACTACATCACGTAGTTTCTATTAATTGTGAATAATGAATTTCTACAAAATTAACGCCAAATATATTCAATAATATTACAATACCAAATAATATTTTAAATGCGAAAGCGTATTTGTTTTTCATTATTTAACTTCACAATGAAACAACGAATGGACGTCATTTGAAGCTATGTACTTGACGTGCTAGAAAATGACAAAGGCTATTTTCGTCCTTAGAAATATCACCCTAGTTAATTTGATAATACTAATAGTTTTAATACGAAAGTGTGTTGCTTTATCCTTCTTTCACGTCGAAATGGAGGAATCTATTGACGTAATTTTTTGCACAAAGAGAATTAGTGTACGGGAAATAAGGTAGACTACTTTTCTCCTCTAGAAATCTCATCTAACAGAAATCATAATCCGAACTATATTTTAAATACCAAAATGGGCTTCTTTTTTCTTCTTTCACGTCGCAGGGGAGCAATAGATCGACGTGATTTTTGCACAGAGATAGTTGGCTGGCCGGGATATGATACAGGCTACTTTTTATTTCGGGAATCTCATTCCTTTAGAAATATTCTTATTTGAAACAAAAAAGGACACAATGTGAGTCACGGAGTAATGAAGAAACAGTGTCACGAAACAGAGTTACGAATAGACATGATTTTTGAAACGCTACATACACAATATAAGGTAGCAGCAGAAACACTCCTTTTAATCACTAATATCTACAGAAATATTTTGTGTTTTCATTGTCGTTCATCTTCTGGATGACGCTGCATGCAGTAATTTCTCCCTATAATTTTTTAACTCTAACCACATGTGCAAAGCCGCAGATGAAAGTTGGTACTTAAATATAAAACTAGTTCTTCTTGTAGACGTTTTGTACACAAACTTTGAAGTAATTAGTGTTATTTTGAAATAATAGTTTAAAATATTATTGTAAAGTAGGACTCGTGGTGCTGCACTCATTTTTATACATTTGAAATTCAAATCAAAATTAACAGACGAATTTACGAAAAAATTTCGATACTTCTTTAGACTTTACTTACTAAAATTATTTATTAGAACGAATAAGAAAAATTCATTAAATAGTCGAATAAATGGAATGAAATCGAAACTGATAATAATGAGACTTACAGATGATTAATTTAATTATGAATATAACATTAGAATGACTACTCTAAAATTATGACATGCATTTACATAAAACGCATAAAAACATATCAAGCACGAGTAGAACTCGCGCTACGAGAATTTCATACACATTTAGGCAGTTATAAATATTTAATGGTGCATAATTTTTCTATCAAACTCTTTTCAAATATTATTTTTCATAACGTATTCAGTAATTTTCAAAATAAGGGGAATGCTAAATTTTCGAATATTTTTAGAATATCTTTTCCAAAAAGCAATTTAAAATATTTGTGTGTGTCTCATAAACAAATGATGTTCTTAAAATGTTTATATATATCATTGAAAAATTGGGGCCTTTATTTATTCCGATTTCAAATTTGATATTTAAAAACTAAAAAATTAGTGAAAAATATATGGATTATTCAGATGCCTTATTAAGCCAATTTCAAGCTTCATCACATAATCGGTTAAAAATGTAGAAAAACGTAAATGTGTTGCTTATGTCACCTTCATACCTGTAAAAACAATTTAAACAATTAAGACATCTAGAATCGTTGCTTTAGTTTCCCTACAGCCTTTATGTAGGCCTCTAAAAACTTGCATATTTTTCATAATTTTGAGTTCAGTGGTCTCAAAATTAGCAAGCATTACTTTCCGTCTATATCTGTCACATTTTTCAGAATATCTCCGAAGATATAAAACCTAAAACTATTTAAAAAATTACCCTTATTATAGGCCTTTCAAACAGTATCCAACGCTATATTTGTAAATTAAAAAAAAAAATATATATATATATATATATATATATATATATATGTATATATATATATGTGTGTGTGTGTATGTGTGTGTGTGTGTAAATATATATGTATGAAAATGAAGGTTTATATGTTTACTGCTTAATCATTTGATTGAAGTTACGTAGCAACATTTAAAATTATTGATGTCATATACAAAAGTTGCGGAATTACAAATAAATAAACAATATCATTATGTTAGCTCACTAGTCCGTGGAGTATTTTTTCGATAAACTTTAACTATTCTGACGTAAATTTGAATTAACATAAAGCAATGTAGATTATATTAATAAAAATTAAAATTTTCATTTTGTTAATCAACTTATTTTTTCAAATTATATAAGCCGAATTATCGTTTACAGTACGTAGTACACATGTATTATTTATTTACATAAATTAAGACACTAGTCAATTTGATATGTCTAAATGATTGAACATTTTGATTTTACGTTGTTAATTGTTAATGAAGAAAATTGTCGTAATTACGAATGCTTAATAAATTATTTCCTCTCAAAAAATTAATAACGAATAAATAATTAAGACATTCAGTAAAATAGAATGCATTAAACTATTAATTAAAGCTACTCGAAGGGAATCTTTTATTGGAGAGCTGTACAGTGGAGGACCCGAGGTAGAGCGTCGATACTAAGTGGATTTATTACATCTGCTCTCTTTGTGCTTGTCCGGGGGAATTAAATTTCGAGAGCACTTACGTGTATATTTTATGTCATATATAGTGAGGTGAAATAGAATCTAGTACATCTTTTGGCACAGACTCGAATTTTATTTATACTTGTAAATGAATTTTATTTTATTTATACTTTATACTTGAATCGTAAGTTTATTAAGCGGATAGTAGCTTAATTCTTATTAATAGCAATAAACTAAACATTAAAAACTTGCCGCTACTAAAATTTTATAGAATCAGTATATATATTTAAAGGATTTTATGATAATTGCTCACAATAATAAGAATTGCCATATTTTGGGGTAAATCTATCTTTATTAATATTATATAAATAAATGTCTTGTCTTGTCTTGATTCGTAAAAAAAATTCTTAACCAAACTGAAAAAGACTTTATTTTTTATTTAAACATGTTTCATTGTTACACTTAGTCATTTTTCTTATTTAAAATTGTTTTTCACGATCATCAATTCAGGCTCAACCACTTTAATAATAAATATTGGTTAATAGTGGTAACTAATATGCAGCAACACTTAATGTTCAAATGTTTAGTTGTTTGGTATCATGTCCGTTAGGAAGTAAATCTAGGAATGAGTTGTCACATTGCCGGAGCAGTATCTATAATTGCAAAAATTTGATTTGTAGACGATTTTAACACGGACATCACGTTCTCTTCCCTATCCAATTTATTTTCATTCCAATATAAAAGTCAGCACAATAATACTTATTTAAATAATAATTAAATAAATATTATCTCATTTTAGATAGAGTTTGAATGTGGTTCCCTTCACTTATGTAAGCACATGTTAATTATTTCGTTCTGGCCTATGAATGTGACGAAACAATTTTAAAGAAACTTAAATTAATGACGCGGACGTTGTGTGAAAGTCCTTTTCATTTCATATTTATTTTGGTTCAAATACAAGTAATTTATAATTAATTTATTAATCAATCTTAAATTAAATATTTACACACATAAGAAAAACTTGTAGCTATAACAGCAAATATTTGTAGTTTTCAAATGTTTGTTTCGTTGAAATTGGTTTTGATTAAGTTTAAATTTAAGGTACTGAAATTCAAATCATTTAATAATCCAGTGGCGTTTTCCAATACGTTATTCTTCATATTGTGAAACGAATATTTACAATATGAAGAATAACGTATTGGAAAAAGTAAGTTTAAGTTCAGATTAACGTATATAAATATTATGAGTCCATGTTCAAATTTATATTTAACCAGAATATGGGTTGTGTATTAAAAGATGAACCACTTGGCTTCTATACAGTTAATGAGGATTACAAAGATGATAAATAGATTTCTAAAGCACTAATTTCAATTTATGTGTTAAGCAGTTCAAGAGAATTATAATAATTATTTTTTGTCATCATCCATAACGCTGGCAGTTGTGGATTATTTCAAATGTAGCCACATTGAACACATTAAAAACAGATTAAAGATATTAGAAACTACCAGACCGTTTAATTTTTCCTTTTTTTTCCGAACGTTTAATAAATACTATCAAATATCCAACATTAATAAAATAATAACAAATAATAATTACAAAATTATTAATAATAACAAAATTTAAGAGGTAAAAGAAGAATTTATAAGGCAGAGGCATTGTGAATAGACGATCTCAGTTATCAGGAAACATTTTCGTGCATTCAAAACTAAACATTTAATAAATACTATCAAATATTCAACATTAATATAATAATAACAAATAATAATTACAAAATTATTAATAATAACAAAATTTAAGAGGTAAAAGAAGAATTTATAAGGCAGAGGCATTGTGAATAGACGATCTCAGTTATCAGGAAACATTTTCGTGCATTCAAAACTAAACATTTAATAAATACTATCAAATATTCAACATTAATATAATAATAACAAATAATAATTACAAAATTATTAATAATAACAAAATTTAAGAGGTAAAAGAAGAATTTATAAGGCAGAGGCATTGTGAATAGACGATCTCAGGCATCAGCAACAATGTTCGTGCATTCAACGCTCGTATTTAATAATCATACATTTTTTTCTGATTTTAATAAGTAAGTAAAGCTTTATAGCCCGTTATAAAATAGATGAGCTGAACGGTGGTTACTACTTTGAGCGGGGCCTCACATCCAGGGTTAGAAGGATTAGAAATGCTGATGAATCTGGGAACACGGTTTGCTGGGGTGCATCAAATTGAGCTCTGTCATGGAAAGGTGAAACTCTGGGAATAATTCTGTTGTTATATCATATTAATATGAGAAACTTGACGGCGATACTATATAAGTATAGCGGCTGGCATATTAGGGGTATAACAGTGCATGTGCCTCAATACGCTGTTGCAGGATGCACTAAGTCTTAAAATGTTTTGTGCTCAAAAATATGATTATGGTTATTTGGTTCATAATCGATCATCAGTTAACATGATATTAAATTCATTTGCTGTATATTTTTCTATGTGATTTGTTTGTGCATACTTTACATTTTAAAACGTGTAAAACGTATATACGCTTCCATCCCTTCGTCTATTATGGATTTTTTTCGCGGAAATCCTTTGACGTAGAAACATTTGGCACGTGGAAATCGTTTGGCATCGAAACATAAAAAAGCACGTTAACGCTTATATAAATATGAAGTTCATAATATTTCTAATAATACTACCTTGGAGTTGGTTTGTTATTACACAAAAAATATGGCTGAAAAAAAATTATTTCTATATTTTTTGTTTGTTTTCCTCATAGTTTCGTGTTTATCAACCGATTCAAATTATTTTTTCCTTTATTTAAAAGAAGTCCTTAAATTTCGGTTCGAATTTTTCATGAAAATTATCGAAATGTTCAATATTATGATTTTGAAATCGCATATGCTTACGTCATTTTCACTATTTTCATTCTACACATATTTTCACTACCTATAAAATCAACACCAAACTATTCGATGAAATAGATTGTAATTCACCTTTAGTTGTGTAGAGCTGAAATAACAGAAGAGACGCCGGGAAAATTGGCGTCACTAATAAACCTTGCCGACCTACGTCGTCGACTACGTTAATGTCAAACTCCAACAAAATGAAAAATCAGAGAATAAATGAAAAATCGAAGAAAAAAACAGTCTAACACTTTCAACATTATTTTTCTCAATGAAGATTCTAGTAAAAGTGTTTGTCGCTTCTGGCATTAGTATGCACATGACCGCAAATAATAGTTGATTAGACAAAATATTGGGCTCATTGAGTCTACAGGAAATAAATATAATAAGCAGACCAATAGTTTAATTGTCATTTTCAGGCGACATGAAAGTTACAATTGCGACATAACTGTAAAGAATATTTATGAGTACGTAGCCTAACAATTATCTTATTATCGGTCAGTTAATTGATAAAAAAATTAATTAATATACATTTTAAGATCTACAATAAAATAAACCATATGCTAAATTTATCTACAAACTTCGTTGAAGCTTTTGGTAACACATAGTACAGAAAACTTTAACACATAAACAGCAGCGATATGCATATGATTAAGCCTGGTCTTTTAGAAAAATTGATTTATTTTGATAATGTTTTTTAGTACCCAATCAAATAGTGGGATTTATAATAAAAGAAAAAGTTAAGATTAGTTTTCTCAGTTGAAAACTTTGCTAGAGAGAGATTGCAAATTATTCATTGTTCACATGCTGTAGTGGCCCAAACAGAGCATAAATATCTGCTGGAGCAAGTTGTTTTCATATATTTTATAGGCGACTTCACTAGAGTGACAAGCCTTTAATTGTTGAATGCGACAATTGAGACGTTAGTTATTTTAAGGAATTCAAATCTGTGATAGAACATTTCCAGAATGATAAAATTAATTCACTATTGTTGAGAGTAACACAGCAATGATTTAGAAAATATTTTAAAATGTGAAGGAATTGTATGCTACCAACCTCAATATTCCTGAAACGAAATAGTTGCCTGAAGGATCAAATCGTACCATCATAGAGAGAGAAAGATGCGTACTATTTGAAACGGAATTAGATAAACAATTTTGTCTATTGGAAAAATAAATTCATCTCCTCATGTCTGAAGAAAACACCATTTAATATTTAGTCCGGAAGAAAACGTGACCTACGACAAATAAGTATAATGAGAATACAACGGGACAAAAAATTAAAGAAGCATGTACTTGTGTGATTCTCCAAAATAGGAAAGGAATATCGAATACATCACACAGAAATTATGAATATTAAAACTACCAGCAAGAATGTAGGAATTATAGAAAATAATAAAATCACTTCGAGCACTACATCCACCAAAGACATCCAGAAAGTGAAAGAAAATACACTAAAAGAAGAAATTAGAAAATGGACAAAGTTGCAGAAAATAATATAAAGGTAAATGAAAACTCGTTATAGGTTAGAACAAAAACTCTACCAAATAAAACCTGGCTCGAAAATCAAGGACATTATGATACATATAGTAGTTCTTACAGAAAAAATTGGTTGCAGGCGGTAGCAGAGGAGTTGCGGTCATGTGGAAGTTGTCAGACAAAGTTGACGTTATTGTTTCTGCAATTAGTGCAAGTGTAGTGCAGTGTAGGTGAATGCTCAAAAATTAAATTGACTAGGACAAAGATGTAAAATTCCACACTGAACTGGTTGCAGAGAATTTTGAGATCAAGTTGCAGAAAGCCGGAATAGATTGCCAAGAACTATTTTAATCAATTATAATTATGCATTTTATATTGATTATATTTTTCACCCTGAAACTGCGCTTTGGTGTATATTTAAATTATTAGACTTTAAAACAGTATTTGTAAATGATTATCTAAAGAAAACAATTTGTGTATTTGCTTCAAAGTTTTCGAAAATTTGGTACTACAACATTTTAAAATTAAATAAAGCCATAAAATGTAAAATAATTATTTCATGTTCAGTTTCAGAAAACAGATGAGAGATTCCATGATTTAGATTACAGCAGGAGTAAACTAGTACTTTGCGCTTATATAAAAAATCATAAAGGTAATGGAAACCCGTTGTTGGGATTTAGGTTAATGATATAAACTGAAACCGTGGACTTGAGACCGAATTTAAGTCTGAAAATAATTATATACTTATTATTACCAGACTTGAGTTAACTCAAACAATATTTAGGTATGAGAAAAAGATTTTATGTTTTTAACACCATAAGACAGAAATAACAACATTGTAAACATTTCAGTCACTAGGCATAATATTAATCTTTATAATGTATGAATGATAGTAGCCGTACCGAGTATGTCTACCTATATATTCATGGAGATATATGAAGAAACCAATACAATGCAATTCACATTCGGCTGATTATATTTTACCCACTTTGGTACAAATAAATATCACAATAAATATAATATGTTAATGCGCTTAATGTATTTATTAAAAGTTGTACAATTACATGCAAAATACACCACACAATACATAAATGTATTTGTATAAAAAGAAAATTTACGTGTTCATTTTATCCTAAGCAAACCCCGAGTGCAAGAGAATGGGAGCGTGTAATATATATATATATATATATATATATATATATATATATATATATATATATATATATATATATATATATATGTATATATATATAGATATATATATATATATATATATATATATATATACGTAATATATATTTACACACACACATATACACACATATATATGCCCGCGACTACTATCTCCTTAGGGTATACTCGATTTGCCGTCAAATATTCAAGAAGCACGTCAAGCTGCTTGATGTTAACTCGCGGTTTTTTTACCATTCGTAAACAAAACAATACTCGACCGCTCGATATTCCACTCTTTCGTCCATATTCGGCCTACTACCGAGTATACCCGAAGCGTGTCGATCCGTTCCGCCCTATTTGTCCTACCGCCGAGAATTTCCCATTACGTAAATTTTTCAATGTAATAATTGTGGTTGATGTTGTGTTTCTTATAGTTTATCAATGTTGAAATTAACTTTTCGTAAATTCACTAACGGTCCGTTAATCAATTTATTTTAACTACTCAAACGGCTGTTCAAGGTTTTAAGGGCTTTTTCATAACATTTTTTTACTTAACTTACTTTATTTAATTTTCTTATTTTTCATATATTATACATTAACTGATTTGTGTTCTTACTTTCGTATAAAATTATTAGAATCGTTATCGTTATATCATCTAAATTCGATCATGACACCACTTTTGTAAATTATTGATAAATTCTATGGTACGTCTTCAATTTCTATAGTCAAGTTCTAAACATTTTTTATTACATTACATTGGGGTCGTTGTATTTAAAAAAAAGTCATCCAAATAGGTTAATTAACACAGGAGACATGAGGTAACATGCACAAAACAGGCAGTTCCACTGCAGCATTTGGCTCAGTAATTGGAATGCGGAGTTAAATGACAGTTTCTGCTCAGTAAGTGGAATGCGGAGCTAAATGACCCACAATACGAATTTACAAACAACAGATCCGTAGTTCTCACTATTTAAGCAGGAAATACTCCCACAGCGTTAAGAGAGTGAGTTGATACCCAAAGTTTAGTAGTAGAGTCTCTACTTAAGAGTCACTGTACTAATTTAAATACAGTGGGTCCTCAAATCTTACGGTTTAGATAGACAGCATCATGACTAAGAAGTTGAAATCTGGAATTCAATGATCGAGTCGGTGCTTGAGACTCACATTACTAATTTAAAAACAGCAGTTCTTCAAGTCGCCCGCTTTAGGAAGAAGAATACACCTGCAGCATCAAGATTTATGGATCGGAGACGAAAATTATACTACTACACCCATACCTATATTTTCTTATTACTTTCTTGTTATATCAAAACAAGTCAAATGAGACTAATCTCGATGAGTTTCCGCCTCATCACTGAAAAGTCTAGTAATAGGCACAACATTCCGGCTTCATTATTGCATCTTAATTTTACTAAAGAGCAAATTTATATGATACTGAATCGTATCTCATTATATTATCACTAAACCTAAATCACCAAAATGTAACTTACGTTAAAAAAAATATGTTTGGGTAATTTTTTTTAAACAAACTGTGAGTGAACTTTATTACTACTATCTAAAATGAACATTAACACACAAATTTTTTTTGTTTGATTGACGGTATGGACAAAAGAATGAGACATATAAAAATATATATATTTATAAAATAGAGATATTCATCACTTTTAAGGTCCATATTTAAATTATGTAAATGGTAAAGTGAGTGCAATATATCTATAGAGACATGAGAATGATGGAATTACTATAAAGCTAAATGAATTGCCACACCCCAAAAATAATGAGCAGCAAAATTGTAAAACGATCCGAATGACAATTCTAACAAACAATACAGATTGACAATTAGAAATAAATCGAAATGAAATTTCACAAAGAAATAAAATTTACTATTATTTACATATACTTATGAATAAATTGTTAGTTATGGACATTTACTGGCTATATCTATATAATTGAAACACTTTGTTACGACGCCAAAGGCACTTTGATGGATAATTTCGTAAACAAATACAGTGACAAAAGACAGACACATTCTGAGTCATAGACATTCATACTAATGATAATTAAATAAATTTAGGATGGGTTGTCTTATAATATACGCCTATGTTATCTAACGTCATTCTGTTAAATATTAAAAGTTTAATTATATTATTATTATCAATAATAATATATCTTGGGAAGCATCTCCTGCAGCTACGGATTTTTTAATGAAATAAACGGGCTGCTTCGGTAGGTGTCTAAGGACATCCTGACTGTTAGATACGTATTTAGAATGACTCCTTACACAATGAAACCTAAGTATTATAGCGCAATTGTAGTTAAAAACAGAAATAAATTAAATAAATTAAATTCACTTCGCTTTTGCAACTTTACTGAGAGCATCTCTTGTGCGGTCCGTTTGAGCTAACGCCTTGTACTATTAATAATTCCTTAACTCATATTATAGTGTGAAAAAAACTAGACGCAAATACAATACATTGAGTGATAACACAAAGTAGAAACACTAATAGAAAATAAAAATTAATTTACATATACGACTATGAAACACTACTTGTTTTATGCAAATAAATCCAAACACAGATTTTCAAATATTTAATAAAAGATAATAGAAAAAATTTAAATGAGATAATAGATAATAGAAATAACATAAGATAATATAAAATTACAAATATTTCTAATAATCTTGTTAGTTATTCAAACCAAACCTCTCTATCAAAAACTACTAGTAAAAATATCATTATACAATATTTTGTGACTGTCTTTATAAATGGAGGGAGGTAGTACCATTACGTAGGGAAATAAAATTTTAATATACCACGGATATTTGAATTTCGGTGTTTTGCTATAATCGGTAACAACTGAAAGACCAACACCTGGCCAGGTAATGTGTAGATGCTAGGCCCTAGGGAACAAACGCTGAATTAATTTTGGCGAATGAGATATGTATTAATTTTAAGTGTTACGGACTATATAAAGAAACGATATGGTACTTACTGAACGTCCTATAGTCACGAATGATATAAAAAAAATGAATTTAAACTAGGTGGAAATGATCGGTATAAAACCAAATAAGAAAATTCATCAAATTATATAAAGTTATACAAGAAAACTACTAAATTACTAAAGGAAAAGAATGCAACTGCATTTATTTTGTGTATGTTGACCGTATGTTCCACCTTAATACCTGAATCACTAAATATATTTTAGTGCATGTAACATATCGTTTTATTTATTTTAACCGCTTAACGTAGGCTATAAAATTATGTATGGCGGTCATGGAAAGATTAGTTCATAAATTTTGGTTAATTTTACCCTTTAAACTTATCATGATGTATGAAAAATGAAGGGGTTTTGCAAAAGAAAATTATGGTAATGTGACAGCAACAAAATTTTTTTGAATTTGCTTTTAAAATTTCTGTGTTATTGCAATTGTTTCTTTTTTGTATTAAGGGACATAATTTGATCTTATATTTTATAATACTAGCTGGAGTACCCGGATTCGCTCGGGGAGGGAGTGAAAAAAGCAGGATTCTTTGAGGTTGATGCCACAATGGTTTAAAATTTGTCCTTTCGCTGATTTAATTAAGCTAATTTAATTAGAAATTGCAACCTTGTAAATTAGAATGACAGTTCAGTAGAGATCACTGGCATTCTAGGGATAAATACTGTGTCCTTGGTCCTTTCCAGTCATAAGTCCGGCTGCGATGATGTTATTCGATAGCTGTTTGACGATCATCCTTGTTCCATTACATAGTTTTGGTGTGTTTAGATTTTTGAATAGTACGATCATAGTTTTGATGAGTGGAAATTTTTGATTAGCACGATTTTCTTAAAATTAGTAAACATTTTCCTTTAGGATTCCCCTTACATTTGTAACATTTTTAGATTAAGGGAAAATATACGATTAAAATGACTGCGAGAAAGATATATAAGTTTGATACATATTGACACATTAATACTCAATATAAAAGTCTCTTCAAAGTTAAAATAGATCTGTAAGATGATGAGAAAACGACTATAAAAGTTTTTTTTTGACCCACTAATATATCTTTACGGCGATAGCATTTTTTGTTTATAACGAATGTAATTGTCATAAAAGTACCGTAGTAATTTTTTTTTAAGTAAATTAATTTATTTTTATCTATGTTCGTAACTGCAGACGCGCAAACTCCTGAATCCAAAAATAGTAAAAAAAGATCCAATTTTCAGTCGAAGACAGTATAATGGCATTCCTGATACTTGCGAAGAGTTTAAAAATTTTGTGAAGAGTTTAAAATATCGTATTGTCGACTTGTATGTTCTCTCTGCACCGGGAATTTAAAGTTGATATCGTCGACAATAATTGACAATCGTGAACAATATTAGGATAATTTTAGTCGATGAGTTCGTTCTCAGAAGTTGATATGTTGCAGTAAATGTGGGGCAATGCCGGATGATGCTTCTGCATGTGTGATGTGTTATTTAGCACGTATTTCTGCCAGCAATAGATTCATTAGAAACATTTTTCCGGTGCCGCCTGGTGCGTTCAAGTAAATAATTCTGCCAGTGTTGTTGATTTAGTCCACGATAAAGTTGTAAATTGTTTTGATTATCATTGAGGAGTGGTTTGTTGTGAGCAAATATTGAAGTAGTCCGTTGATGTTGTGGCTTTTTTCCTTTGTAATTTCAAAGTCGTCGTTGAATTCAGTGGCCAGTTCTGGATGAGATTATCGAATTTGGTACAGTATATCATCACTCTTACTCTCTTTGAAAAAGTTCAATAGCTGTTTTGGATTCGATGGGTTACATGTTGTTACTCGTAATATTATGACAAATAACTCTCTGATTTGTTTAGCTGAGGCTATGATTGAGGCTTCTTTTACTATTAATTCCCAGTGGTTGTCGTTTTCCAGTAGTCCTAAACGTTGACATGCCTCTCTGTACGTCAGGCATAGGTAAACGTCAACAGTCTTGAGATCTGTGAAATTTGTTGGTCCTCATATTTTTTGTAGCAGCATCCGGAGATGGAAACATTCGGCATTGTTCAGATGTACTGTGTATACTCGGCCTGGTGCGTTAGTTTGCATGATTTCTGAATAATTATCTACGGGGATTCCTTGTTGTCGTCGTTGAAATATTTTTCTGGTTTTTTCCACATATAATAGGTAGAGACGTCGACACATAGTAATGGTTTTACAAACGGATTTGCTTGGCACAGTCAGAACAAAGCTGTCAATGTTGTGTTCTTAGGTGTTTTTTGTGAAGGAAACTCTCTGTCTATACTCCAAATGTTCTGCTAGATGTTGCACAGTTGGTTCATGTCCGTGTATGAGAAAACCGAAAATCCGCAATGTTGCTTTGTTTCTGTTGATGTGTCTTCCCATTTGGTACATACAAATCTCGTCGTTTCTGTTTTGTTGTTCGCTGTCTTTAGTTTTTGAAATACTGCCATGTCACTGCTTTTGTTCACATATTTACAGACATGTTTAATTGATTTCATTGAATTATAGTATTCTACTTTTATATGTGCTTGGAATATTTTGGAAAGTAGTGGGTTATATGGTGCTACCCATTGAATATACTTTCAGTTCATCTCTGCCTCATATTCGTATTTTTGCTGTAAAGCCACCTTTTCGGGTGGTCGTCTTCTATACTTGGGACGGCCGTCACCTATGGTTTGTGTGTCGTCAAAGTCTGATTTTGGATATTTTTTGTACATTTTCCATCATTCCCCATGGTCCGTGAATCATGTTTTTTTCTTATGGATTGGAAAAGTCAGCTTTGATGAGTTTGTCGATATCCGTGGGATGAATTCTGTTGTGTAGCCATATGAGATTGTGTGAGTGACGCAGTCCCCAATTTTGCTACTCGATTGTGTACATCCAGCAATTAGGTATCCTAGTAGTTAGTGATATAGCTACTACGACTTGATGCTACTACGACTATCACTATCACTAAGACTATAACTATCTACGGTTATGGTAAACTTGCAAAAATATAAGCAAGGATCTTACATTAAGATCCACACAAGAGGCCGTTCACAAAGCGGCTGTATCTATTGACCGAACCCCCGTCGATAAAATAGTCAAGTTATAACTTGGCAAGATGTAGAGCTCGGACTCCATAAATTCCACTCGGTCGCAACATCCACTCCAGCGGTAATTAATCTCGTTTTAACACTAGCCGATGGCAACTTTAGGGCGAGCTCGTTTGTTTAAATTGATCACTTTGGGCGCGTCGGAGGTGGGCGCAGCCCAAAATTGCTCCGGACAACGGCAGGGAATTCGTTTAAAGCCGTAAGAAAATCGATTACGGTTAGTTGGCATTTTAAAGCAGGAATTTTTCTAATACGCAGAGGAATACTTTGATTAAGCGGTTTTTGGTACGAAGGCAGACGGATTACTTTTTACATAATAAATGTACATCGTAAGTAAGTTCCTAACTGTACGATAATTCGTTAGTTATTCTGTAAAATATTGCTTAACGAATTATGATTGTGTTTCTATGTGGGAATTATAATAACAGCGTTTCACATAAGGGTATATCAGTGGTTTTCATTTAAAGAAAGACGTAAATTGCATGTTTAATATTATGACGTTAAACTAGTAGCATGTGTGAAAAATGAAGTAATTTGGATATTATCGCGTCGGGTATTTCTGGAAAAATATCCAAAAACAAGTGAATTTAGTGGAAAAGACATTTTGGAAAGATCGTTTTAGACGATTTTACGTGTTCACAATTATTTTACCTGAACAATTGAACATACGATAAATGACATTCATATACGTGTAATAAGCATATTATATATAAACTGTACTTAACCATGTTTAGACAAGGTAGTTTACCATCTATTTAATAACTTACTTATCTATATAATTAACGTAATGAATCTTAATTAGAAATTTGTTATGTTATTCTTTACATACTTTATTTTTCACAGTTTTGGTAGTTTACTCATTGCTAAGCAACCTCTTAAATCGGTAATTCACATATTATACGCGTAAGTATCCTTTATATAATATGCTTGATTATCTCAGATGTAATAAATAAATATTACTTTCTCTGCACACAAAATTGACAGATTATGTAGTTTTGCACTCATTTTAATGAAACGATAATTGGCAATTTACTTTAAAGTCCAACTAAATACTAAATTAATTACTTGTGTATTCCAGCCTTATGTGTAAAAAACGTAAATACATAAAAATTAATTAAAATCATCGAAGATCCTGGAAGTTTCGAGCTCAGTATAAATAGTGATACCTTGCATGTGTTTGGTATATTTTTTGGTTTATTTTAAGACGACGAAGCGATCACTCTCGTTTTCAAAAGCTCTGTACATTTTCGAGTGTATTAATTTCTATATATAAAAATTCTACGTTTATGTCTGTATATTTTTGGCTTGTAATTTGTACGCTACCTGCTAGTGGATTTTGACGTGTTTTCATTATCATAGAGAGTATTTATACCGATAGTCTCCATATATGAAATATTAGTTTATACGCTCAAGTCAGAGAGCTATAATAATATTTGTGAGGAGTGACCATGAACGCGGATAGATACGAAAAGTTTTGGATAAAGCTACGACAGAAGCAGTAGGGAGCGGAGAAACAATATTATCAAAGAGATGATCAAATTTATTTCTTTTTGTCTACTTTAATGTGTCTAATTGATACATATGGTGGACTTAAAGATGGTGGTGGAGGAGAGCAAAGCCGTCAAAGACAGTATGCCTTGTGTTCAAGCCAAAACACCGCGGTAACGACATTCAATGGCTAATCGTGGAAGTTATAAAAGTTACAACTTCTACCCAAGCGGAATTATGGTAAATGTTATTTATTGAATAAAAAATCTTCTCCAGTGCACTTCATTTTTCATAATTCGGTAACCTGCTCGATTTCTCCTCATTCCTTTATGGTTCCACCGAAATATTTGAACTTATAGTCCAATCTCCAGTAGCTGAAAAAAATGGCACTATATTACTTAACCACATTTATAGCATAAATAGACTTCTTCTAAAGCGAAATTTTAGGACAAAAAAGGAAAATTTCTAATTTCATATTTTTATTGATAATGTTAACATAAAGCTGTATGAAATTTTGTAAGATATGTATTGAACCTTCTTCAAATAACCCCCCAATAAAAATTCTATGAAAATTAATAAATAATAATAATATACTATTAACAGATCTACATTCCACTTAACACCGGTTCCAAATTATATAATAACAAATATATTTTGAAAATTTATTTATATTCGGTAATGATATTGTACTGCAAAAGTTAAAGCTAAGTACCATTTTTAACATTTTATACTTTTCGGTGCGTTTTTGATTAAGTAGTTATTTAGAGTCGGCGCAATGTCTTCTTAATCTCTTGTCTTCTTAATTTCTTTACGATATCCTATATTAGAATGTTACGAACCCACGAAGAATTCAATAGTATCTAATTTATTTAAATCGAAACGGGCGTTTGCGACATTTGATAAACATGAAACATTCTCACATACTTACATACATTAACGCATGTACGTGTACATGTATATATATATATATATATATATATATATATATATATATATATATATATATATATATTACAATTTTACGTTTCCAACTTCGCGTCACTTATTATCTTCAAGCAGTCGATGTAATTTTCATGAGACCATAGAATATATATTATGGATCAAGTTGTATCAACGTAGCTCTACACCGATCCAGTGGTAGTGCACTAAATTGTTGAACTATCTAGTAAAAGCTTTGTTAAGTCAAGAGTGTAATGAAGTGCCTGTGTCAAAAACTAGAGCCACTAAGACAGCTTTTCCTGGAACAACAGAAGATAAGATATTATTAAGTGCGGATACTGTAATACATCCCATAATGATAGTTATAAAGCAGAATTAGAATATATAACAAAAATATAGAAACGCAGAAGAATTAAAAAAGGAGGGAAATTAGGTAGTGAGAAAACAAAGATATGCGAAATAGGAATAAACAACTCCAGTTGAAAATTATTAAAAATTAAAACAAGGAAACGTCTAACATAATCGTCTTTTGAAAGGAGTGATACAGTAAATGAAAACACTCGATGATTATACTGTACTGGATTTTGTTTGGACTCCAACAAAAACTAAAAACGAAGGGAAAAGAACAGAATAAATTGGACTAAACAACGAGCAAGAGACAATTTAATTTCGAAGTGTAGTATTGCGCAAAAATATAAAGATAAAAAGTTAAAAGTCTACTTTTCAGGGAGATCTGTAGCCCAAATTTGTTTATTTAGTTTTTATTTAATAATTATGTGTAAGAGGTATTTGTCGTCAAAGTGAGATGGGTATTGCTTAACATAAATTCTATATATACCAGAGTCGTGTAAAACTTATTACCATGAACACTAGTGCGACTAACTATAATATTTTATTAACCAAACTCCTTCCCTGTATTATAATGTACCTTCACTGTTACCGCTTATGGTTAGTTATTCTATCCTTATGTGAATATTAGAAAAATATTCATGTAATACAAATTCGCAAAAAAAAAACTAACCGTAAAAGTTATCAAGATACAGAAAGGTAACATATATTTTCACATTCTATCATTAAAGTATAATTTCTAAGAATAATCAATAAAATGCCAGTTTATATTTATTAATGCCATTAATACTTTTATGAATATTAATTAACTCAGTCTTACTACAACAAATTAAATTCATGTAAATAATTCAATATTTTAAATAAAAATCAAATAAAATAAACATTGTTTTTGTTTAATTTTACATGGAATTTTCATACCTGCTTATACTACTAAAGGACAACATTAATAATGGACCTAACTAAACTTACCAGTTTCCGACACATTCGAATAAGTTTATTGCTTGTCGTAATAGTCCTTGTACTTAATCAGATAATAGAACTTTACCATTCAATAAAATGAGCATTCATGCGTCATTAGTACCAAGCGTACATTTTAGGGTTCCACACCTCAAAAGGGAAAACTGAACCCTTAGAAGATTACTCACTTGTTTGTCCATCACATCAATTTTTCTCAGAAATCACTTAATGTTGAAACATAAAATTTACATATTAATCAATATGTTTTATTACTATGTCCAATTTAAGCTCAAACTTAAAATGTTCATTTAAAAATTTTATGGATTTTATGTTTTTTAATATTTATTATGAAATATATCCTTGAAGCGCTGCGAGTTCTGCCCAGTTTGAAAGTTTTTTTTTAAATTTTTTAAGTTTGAATAAGTAAAATATAACTGTCCAACCGAGCACGTTAGTAGCAAGAAACAATTACTTCAAGTTTTTCATAGAAAGATTTTGAAGAAAACACACATACAATAGGTCGATTATTTACATTGCAACCAGTCTATCAAGCTTACATATACTTTCACTCGTTTGGTTCAGTTTTTTTATATAAATTTTCTTCCTTTAGGACAAACAAACATTACGGATAGAACAAGGTACAAGGGTAAGGCGAGGCTAATAAAAATGTCCTGATTATCGGTACTAAATATCCCAATATAAGGATAGATACTGGTTCAAAAGATACCTCAGGCGGATTTATACCATAATAGTTTAAAATACGGAGATATTTTAAGTCAAATGAGCCGTAAATACACAATAAAGGCATCCACAAGACAATCACCCACAAAAATGAAACTAATGAGAGAATAATCGGGCGACAATGAATTTTAATGCTCTGATTTTGAGATATATCTTTTAAAAGTCGTATTACGGCATCCAAGGTATCCCTCGCCTCAACATCTAGACTATCGTTTCAAGAAATAAAAAAATACTGAAATATGATTTCTTCTAGTAAGTATTTTAATGGCAACTATATAATTACACATTCCGATTTTTTTTAATCGTTTCCGGTAATAACGAAATTTTTTCAATAAAAAATTAATTAAAGGGTACCGTAGCATTGACACTTTCCATTTTTTTAAGCCATTTCACAATAACAACTTCTTTTTTCATTAAAAATTATTAACAGATATCATAACATCAACACAGAGAGAATATCTTACGAGTATATGAGTGGTTATAATCATATAGACACAATTTTAAAGCATCATATTTTTATAATATTCAACAGTTATAAATGTAAGATTAAAAAATCTTTTTATATGAGAATATTCAAAACGCTTTTAACGAATTTTTTTTCTGTGGTATTTTCATCTTTTCCATCACATGTCTAAATAACACTAATTTAAAAATTGCCATATTCAAAATTATAATAATTGGTAAGAATTTATTTATTTTAATTATTTTAATAAAATAGCCAAAAATGTAGTTAGTCAATTTATAAATGTAAAGATTTAATGATAAAATTGTCTTAATCAAAATACACGCTTTCTTAATATTCAGGTCACCTTAAATATATTCTTCTTAATCCGAAAACTAAATCTGAAAGACCAAGGAGGTAATCGTCAGTTATACACGTACGTACCCGTACGTTCCTCTGCAGCAAATAACAGGGCTACAATCAAGGAAGGGCTTAAGTGGGATTACAGCGAGATGGCAGTAATGGTTCGAGGAGTCTATAATCCCCATGACATGAGCAATTCTATGTGGGAAGATAGTCAATGATTACATGGTGCGTGAGTTATATTAAAAACCTTCATTATATTAAAAGACTGATCGTGGTGTCTGATATTTCAATAGGTGATATGGCGTACATAAAATATATACGGAAATTCCTGTCATTCCATATTATTAGGTTATATTTTAATAGCCAAATCGTACAAACTTAGGGTCAGGTATATACAGTATAAGAAGTACTATTTTTTTAACATAAACCATTAGAAAAAAGAATTAAAAAAATCCATTGCAGACAAACGCTATTCAACTTATGACTAGACAAAAGTTCTATTACCGGATAGTTGTTTGTCTAGTTGTTTCTCTTTGTATGTCAATGTAATAAATTTCTTATTATGAATTTCTTATAGCATACTCAAAACATCTAATATTTGCGGTACGTATCGTATGCCTAAGCTCGTATTTTGGGTTTAATTTTTTATTTATAAAAATACTATTGCAGCTCATTTATTTTTCATTAAGAGAGCTAACTAGCCCTGTAGTTCACATAAAATAATTTAATTTTAGTTCAATGAATTTTCCAATGGCCCGTTGCTCATAGTATTATCTAGTAGAAATTAACTTTTTAAGAACTGCTGAATTTATTATGATACAATTTTCACTTTTGGACAGTTGACGAGGAAGGTTTCAGGCAAAAGTCCAAAGAAAAAAATAGTCGCATAATTATAAAAAAATAATAATAGATGGTTTAGATTGTTTATTTATTTTCAATTCTACATTAAAATTGAAATTACTTGAAATCACTAATCATCTAGCAAACTTATTGTAACAGGAGCAATCTATACCAGTTAATCGTACTGATTAAACATTAATATTTAATAATGTGGGACGCTGTAAAACATGTTCACGAACTTAGTCTATTAAAGAAGTCAAAAATTGAAATATACATTATAATGAATTTATATATAAATTAAAGCTAGCCCTAAAGAAATTTCAGAAAGTACCACTATTGTTCGTGATGCAAAAATAAATTTAAATATCATAACAAAAATAATCTAGATCGAATGCTATCTTTTTTTCAGCTAAAATAACAAATATTCAAGTTGTTATTTTCCTTATGAGGTATATGTGGTAGTAAATAAGAAGTATTATTACCGTATTCATATATAAAGACCCAAATTCACATCTGAAATACGCACTGAAGTGAAAATGGTTTCACAAAGCGAGCGCCGGAAGAATAAAAAGGAATGAATGTGCAATTTCTGTTCGACGTTCAACTGAGGGCGGAAATGAAAGGGGCCCAGCTAATTTCGTGTTTTTTCGCTTGCAGACGGAAATGTAAAACTTTCAACACGTTTTGTATTTTTTTCAGATGTGTAACGGGTGTAAAGCTTCCTTTTGACAAATGAGAACGCTTACGAGTATAAACACTGCGTCAAAATAACGAAACGGAGCGCGTTATAAATTAGCGGCGATCTATTGTGGGGACAATTGTTTTGTTATGCAATCTGCTTTGGTTCGTGTTTTTTATTTGTTTTAAACAGAATATTATAATTTACTGTTTTTTCAGAAGTTTATAATTTTGCTGAAAAATTTAAATATGCTGATAATATAGGGAGTATTGTACTCATTAATTGCATTCTATAAATGAGGTTAAGCAAGGGTGACTGGATAGATGACTATCATACATTTTAGTAATTCCTTATAAACTCTTCCGTACATCGAGAGATACTTAGGTCGTTGGTCCTAACCGTTATCACTAGATAACAATTTTTAAAAAATGACCCCAATAAAAGTCCGGTTTCTCCTATGAAGTGAGAAAGGTAGATGGTAGACGTTAAAAAACCCGGGTTAGATAGCAGACCTTGACTAAATGCGGGATAACGCTAAGTTGAAATAGTAATTGGGAATCTTATTTGGAAAACATCAGAACAACATATTTAGAACCAGGAAATTTTTAACATTTTTATTAATTATTATCAATGATTTAATGGAAAGATTATGTGCAAATTTGTATTAGTCCAAAAATTAGAACAATACGTTTAACGCGTTTAGAAAATATTTTTTGGAAAAAGATTTTCGGGAAAACAGTTTATATGCAAATCATGTAATAAATATTTTGAACATACATGCATATCTAATTTTTAGATAAGTTTAACTCGGGATCTATAAAAGCACGCATTCTTACTTTCTTACATATTCATGAAACGTCATCTATCGAAAAATTATGTAACCAAAATAATATTATTGAATTGATAATTTTATGACATCATTTATAGGTAGAGATTTATTTTATGAGTCATAATCAAGAAGTAAATAGTATGAGTCATAATTAGGAATTACATAAAATAATAAATATCTAGCAATGCTGATTATAATTTTCTTCTACCATTAACGTAAATATTCACACATTTTTTGATCAGTTTGATTGCAAGTGCGAGGCATCAATGGTTTCTTCATAACAACCTTCACAATATTTAAAAAAGCTCGTTGGTTCAAAAACATCATAATAAAAATAATTAAGTTATTTTAAAAACATCAAATTTCCATTATATAAATCGATATTTTATTGTTACTTTTATTTTTAATTCGAAATCCCCATAACTGTTGTCTGTTATAATTATGCCAAACCTTATCTTTGTAACTAATCTTTTAGAAGGACCGATACTGTAAAAATATAATAGTTTGTTCGAGTATACAGTATTAACAATAAATAATACTGTGAGCTAATCACCATTATGATTTAAATTTAACAATAATAATTGAAAAAAGTGTAATTAGATTTTTAACAGTTTTTTTGTAAATGATTTTTAAAGACCTTTTTTAAATTATATAAATGTACATGTAAAGACGATGGAAGCAAAACAGAATGTCTAGGTAGGTGATGTCATATCTTGTGAATGGTGTTAAGTTATTTTTGAATTACGTCATTTAATATTCATTTACGCCTAAATATCTTCAATAATCAAATTCATTAAAATATAGATACGATATAGATACAATATATTTAATCAATCTCATTGCTACTATTAAATTTTAAAGAGTTTTCCATATTAAGTGAATAATGAACGATGAAAAAAATGCAAGTGGCATATAATATAATACATTGAAAGGGACCGAATATTTTTTTTTTCACTTATGTTAATAACATTTCAAAACAGTAAATTTCATAAAGAATAAAAGAAATGGAACGTTCCACTTCTTACTTCTAGCTTTCTATTTTCATTGCTCTCCTTAACTAGAACCTAAATTTTACAAGGTTGAGCCTATAGATATTAGTTAATTTACGTAAATTGCAGTGTGTATTGTCAGGTATTAAATAGCACCAGGGTGGGTTTACTAGGGAGCTCAGACGAGCTTAAAGAAAGAGCAGAGGGCAGTATCTGCTTGAGGAGTTTGTTGGCTATAACCTTTAAATATTGATCGTCCTTAAAGGGTGAGATGGTCATTAATTGTGTACGTGATGCGTTTATTATTTATTTTGGCGACGGTGCCTGTTTTGCACAAAAAAGATATATTTTTGCAATAAATTTATTTCACGATTTGGCCGAAATTCCCAAGTAATAATTAGTTCACCGGCTTAATGAATTATTATTAACTTACTTAAATTGTTTTATAAGTAGTTATAGTAATATATAAAACTTATTTGTGTTAAATTAAATTAAAATAAATATTAATAATTTTATGCCAATAGTATATAATTTCAGAGAATAATAGGGCATAAAAGATCATCATGTTCTAAAAATTGGTTCTCTAATATAAATTATAGTAAATTTCGTCATTTCAAGAAAATACTTTTTCCTTAAACTTATCTAAATCATTATATGTATAATTTTGATCTATTATTAAATAATTCCCCTCCTGGTTGGATCAACATTTTTAGCTCATATTCTTGAAACTACAACTTTTTTCTTTCCACAATTCAGTGTTCTTTTGATTTCATCGTATTTTTTTATTTCAAAATTTTCAATGATGATCTTCTTTTTAGGTTTTATTATTGGAAAAATAATTACGATTTTTTTCATCATCACAATTCATATTAAAAATAGCATTGACAATTTTACAGATAAATTCTATATATTTTTCATAATTTTTTTTTTATATTTGAAAAAAATACAATCGATTTGGAATGGTAAATTTCTCCATTATTTGTTGGACATAATGTTTAGCTTTAATATGAACTGTGATGTCTTTCATCAGCTTAAATAAAACGATATTTTGAATTAAAAAAAAATAATAACAAGATTAACATAATTTCCATTATACGACGAGGATCTGCTATTTTGTTGCTTTTATTTTGAGGTATCATTGTCTCGTATTTATTGCAATTTATACTTTTCACTTTTTCTTAAGCAAATTAATTATCATCGATTAACATGCTAATCTGAACGTAAAACAAGACACTATACAATCTGTAGTGATAATTCCTAATTGATTTTTATTAACTGCAATATTTTAAGTGCCTTATTCGTCAGCGATATTTAAAAGAATTATTTGAATTTGTGTTTATTGAATTTGCATCGAAGCTCAGGAAGGTTTAGAATAAAACCTTACCTTAACTTTAAGAGTAGGTTTAAAAGTAGGTTAACCTTACCTTTAAGAGTAGGTTTAAAAAACGAAAACGTTCAGTGGCTTTTAGATATTAGTAATAATAAGCAGTTAAGTTACTAACTTCTACCTCGTTTATGAAAATCTGTCGCTACGGTGGAATCCACTATATCCAAAAAAGATGCTGAATATATATTGTAGAATTATACGGGATCTAAATTTTTCCAGATCCTAATATTATAGTGGACCTGCTTATTTTTCTTTTTTCACATATATTTCCTTTTCACTCACAGTGAATATGGATAAGATTGACTTATTAACTCAATCAAGGTGGCACTGATATTTTCTTTATTCACCAAAAGAGAGAAAAGAAAACACACGAAATTAAGGCTGATTTAATAGTATCCAACTATAATAGTGTACTGATGGCAAACGAGGAAGATCTTGCATTTTGCTCGTCTAATCTTACAATAAATTCAATATATGAACTAGGTATTTTCCCAAAAGATGATGAAACTAACATTACCCACAAAATAGTAGCTTACTACATAAACCAATAATAAATAAATGTCCTATACCTACGAATAGATGTACACATGCATTTAATATATATTGAAATAAATTAATACGTAGACACCCTTAGCCAAAGAATTGCAGAACTTGAGTTATATTTATCCTACAATCACACTAGCATAAGCAAATGCAATAGCCAAGTGCAGATTTACAAGCAACCCCTAGAGAAATCACTAGTTACAGATTTCAATTGTCCCAGAAAAATAGCATCAGCTTTAGCAATCTTTAGAACAAAGCAGTTTCATGGAACGAATACAAAAATTGTAGAAATTCTTCTAAGGCCAGAACATATTTTTGACAATAAAACCGTCATAACATCCATCACTACAAAGACTTCTTCACAGGTTCTTAGTACATAGTAGCTTCAGTTATTTGAGATTATATAATCAGGCCTTTATGATTTACTTAGACACAAAGACCTGATTATATAATCTTAATTAACGCAAAGGCCTGATTATATAAAACTTAATTAAATTAAACTTCTTTAAAAAGTTTTGGAATCTTTATCAATTTTGATAGCTGTGTGATACATACGAAAGCCAGAATAACAGTCATCCAAAAGAATAAGTGAAATATTAATTTCCCACTTTAATATATAAAAAAAATGTATTAATCGAAAGAAAATATATTTTGCTAGTACAAATGAAACCTTCATATTAATATTAAAAGGAAGAAGTAATTAGAAAAGAAGAGATGTGAAGTAACAAATAGATAACAAGCTGAACATTATGTGTCGGTCCTTGTACTTTCTGGACAAGAGGCTTCATTATTCCATTGTCAACTGTATAGATAATCAATCCATGATATTCCATTACTACTTTGTATTCTCCTAAATCTTTAACTTCTTACTTCCAGGTTTACCTCTCTATTATTGAATGTCCTGGGTTTATGTCCAAGAATTTATTAGTTGCAATACAAAATGTATTGAATGGAATTCTCATTATTCCGATAGCTAAAGTTGTTTCAATAAATCTCCATCGGTGACGTGTTGAAACCTGTCATTTAAAATTGACATCGATAAAGGTCAAATTAAAATTAATTACCGCTGGCGAAACTGTTGGAATAACAACTAAAAGGGACGCACGTAATGGGCGCTCGGTAAATTTTACATCTGACAAAAATAGAAAAATTATTCCCATTTGGAGCTGCCAAATAGGAAGTGAAAATTCTATATAACCATAATTTTTCAAAGCCATCGTTAAAAACAACACAACTATGTTATTATGTTTACATTAATGTATAATTCTTAACTTTTATTATATACTTACGGAAAAAACAGAACCACATTTTTTTCTTTTATTCTGGCTCTTATTCACTAATATTACAAAATTTTTGAAATTTGTAAAATTGGTATATTATAACATCACCGATAAATTTTTTATAAATGCTAAACTTGACGTATTTCATTTTTTTAAAGTTTTTGATACAAATTATATTGAAAGAACTAGAACAATAAAAGATAAACCTAACTAACAATTAAGGAATAAAATATTGTATTGTATAGTAAAGTATTTCCCAATTTATTTTAGAAGTATAACAATCTTAGCATTTCCTCTTTCATTAAATACGGAACATAAGAGAGAATTCTGCTTTCTACATCATGGTTTTATCAGATAAGCTTGGTAATAAAATGGTTTTAAAGATTGCAACTTTGATGGTTCACCAAAATTGTTATTTTTAGTGAAAAAATGTTTTAAAAAATCTCTATTATAAGAGTTCTTTCAAAAATATCCATACGTCCATGCAAAAACCTTCTCTTTCAGTCCTCCTTTAATGTACGAGGGCCCCCTTTTAGTCATTTTGAATAGCATTTTTAGTCATGGCCAAGGAATAAAACATCGTGTGTTAATTACGAGTCCCTCTCTTATTCCATTTCGAAGTCTTCTCTGAGACGGAATTCACCATGCTCCGCTGATATTGCCTGCGTATGCATGACCCCGTAAATGTAAATTCTATTATTGAGTCCACTATGCTGTTATTGGGTTGTTAAAGTATCTTGTAATATCCTACTTTGTACTTGTAGTATCTTGTATATCTTTGTACTATCTTGTAATATCTTATTTTGTACTTGTCTACTTACTCATGTTAAAAATACTAATAAATGTTATTTTTATTGTATTATATTAAATTTTATATTTTTTTATTGTATTTGCCAATCCTATTTGGTCTTAAAGTCATTTTAAATGCCCTTTCTAGTTTTAGCCAAGAAACCACACGTCATGTGTGTATTTCAAATCAGTCAATTCTTATTTGTTTACGAATTCTTCTGTTAAAATTATGGAGAAACTAGGTTGCAACATTAATAGGGTTCCATTCAAACTTATTGAGTGCAGAATTCTGAAATACAAAACATCTTTGACGTATTCAAAGATACTCATTAAAAAAATATCCGACGAAAAGAAAGATGAATTTTCTATCATTTTATTTCCTGTGAGTATTTTTCGTATCGCGAAAGCGCAATAGTAAAACAAACAAATAATTAAATGAATAGCGATGCAGAAAAGATACGTTTAGCCATTTTAAAAAAATTATGTATTTTAATAATATTTATTTTACTTTATTATTAATATTTTACACGAAAATATACAATAAATTATTTAAAATTACGTGTCAAAGAAAAATATTCCTAGGAGACATTTCTCAAATTTTATAGAAATCTTCACTCTATGCCAATTACTTAAAATATATTGGTAATGAATAGCACATTCAACGCCAATTATACATACACATACATACATTCATATATAGATACATATATACTCACATATATACTTTTTGTGTAATTGAATTGTAAGCTCAAATAAAATTTGGAGATAATACATAAAAATCCCTGCACTTAACTATACAGTCTACAATGATGACTTCTTAATGATTAAGTACTTTTAGTACTAACACTAAGCACATATCTCTACTTTTACTTTTTTTTTACTTATTATTTTCCGTTCCATACCATTGCTTACGTGTAGTATATCTACTTCCTATACAACGATGCTGGTGATTTGGCTTTGAAAATACTTCTAAATATGCACAGTAATTTAAGCATATACTCTTTAATAGGTAGCTTTGTGGAACTGAGAGCTTCATTTGCCACATATATTTCTTGGCATTACGGACAATATAGCCGATTACAAGGAGGGGCTCAAGTAGGATTACAAGAGGGTCGGAGTGCAGTAATAGTTTGAGGATTCCGCCGACGTAATACCCATTACTCAAGCGGCTTTAAGCAACGAGATTGTCATTGATTACAAAGTTGGTGAGGTTATTCGTCTATTATTTATCTAGGCTATTTAATGATATGTTACTAAACTTTCATTAAAAGTGTGAAGCCGTCTTTCTCCACTGCATATAATGAATAGGTTTTGAAGTGAAATATGATTTAATATTTATTAATACTTATTCAAAATTCTGGTTTATTTACAATTTGGTTAAAAAAATTAGTCAAATATATAAAAAAAATTCAAACGTCAAGAAGATAAACTTTGTGCAGGGAGCGTGTCTTGTATTTACATTAAGAATTTCGACAAATAAAAACTAATTTACGCTTTTTTTATCTTAATATATATTTAATACCTTGGTTTGTAAAATATGTTACAGTATTATTACCAATTATAAATATAAAATGACCAATTATTATTACCAATTATAAACGTAAAATATGTTACAGTATTATTACCAATTATAAATATAAAATGACCAATTATTATTACCAATTATAAACGTAAAATATGTTACAGTATTATTACCAATTTTAAATATAAAATTACCAATTATTATTACCAATTATAAACGTAACATATGTTACAGTATTATTACCAATTATAAATATAAAATGACCAATTATTATTACCAATTATAAACGTAAAATATGTTACAGTATTATTACCAATTATAAATATAAAATGACACTAAATAACTAGTAATCATTTAACCATAATGACATTACCGATAAAAATGATTAAAAAATTTGAATTTAGTTTTTCCCAAGAAGACATATATCTCATATTTGCTTCCGTGGTAAAATTTACACGTATTCCAAATTTCATACGAATTAGTTAAAAAATTAAACTGTGAAAGTGGAAAAAATAAACAAATAAAGTAATAACTGGCTTTTGCATTTCTCTTATTAGATAGAACTAATTTTCATTTCCTTTTTTTTTATTCTTCTGTCGAGTCTATTTTCTGGAAACTACACAATGTAAAAAGTTGAGTTCTCATATTTTGATATGAATACATAATAATAATTGACTTATCATTTTTATCTAAAAACGGTAATTTTAATTCGCCGTTTTAGAAGGCCAAAGAACTTGATAATTTTTCTCTATTTTAAACATTATCGTGTTGGGTACCAAAGAAATAGCTGCGTTTAGTAGTAAATGGAAAATGGAAAGTCTAAAAATATAATATTTATTTCCTATACCACAATCTTTGTTGAAAAAAGCCCAAAAATGTAGTAATCATAGTTCGTTCGTCTATATATATTTTAAAGCTATGTATAGACATATATTATAGGATTTATTTAAAAAATACAAAAAAAGAAGAATGTTGAGGTGCTATTTCGACTTGCCATTGACATTTTTTTTCTACTGGATTATGAGTAATATATACAGAATTTTTAACTGGTAATATTTTAATATACATTTTAACTATTTTCTTGTTTTTTTACATGGAATATTTTACGAAAACCTGCTTTAACAGTCGTATTTTCACTTTACATTTTCATCCAAAGTCGTACTTAATCTTGAATTATTAAAACAACGATTACTTTACAAACCTACTACAATATTAAAAAGATCATATGCATTAGTTATTTTTCGGGTTTTGAACCCGATAAGGTGATTTTTAAGAACCTGTAACACCAAAGAAGGAAGGGCCAAAAATTTAACAAGGAATAATTAAAATGCAATATGTCCTGTTAATGGGTAATACTATTAAAGTTAATCGAGAAAGGGAATACTAAATTGTGTTTATCTATTGATACCATACTACAATTATCCTGCGAGCTTTTTCTCTTTGAGAAATAAATATTTCATGGAGATAGTCAGACGCTACGAAACCATTAATTAAATACGAATAATTACACTTAATGTAGTAATTATTGACTATATGACTTTCTCAAGAACAGATTTCATTTCATTTTTCATTATTGAATCTCAGTATTTGTAATTAAGGTTTAAAAAATATTTTTTGAATATTACCTGACGATGATGAAATCAGAGGCATTTTGCCGTACGCCTTTTAAATCGTTAAAGATACACACAAACAATATATGGCAAGATTATTATTCTTAAAAAATTCTGCAATTAAGTTCAGGATAATATTTACGAACAAATTATATAAAATTCATAATAAACGTTTAATAGCGAGTTGGAAAATTATGTTTATAAAACATAATTTTCCAACTCGCTTTTCTAGAGCTTATTAGCAAAACTATCTAAATGTTTATCACATTCATAGTATTTTTTATTAACTAATATGTATATATATATATATATATATATATATATATATATATATATATATATATATATACACATATATATGTATATAAAACCGCTATATATGTTTTATAGTTTTCTGACGAATAATTTACAAGTAATAGCGGTGTTTTTGTGTAAGCAAAATAATACACGCCGACTTGTACGCATTGACTATTGTGCCAGTATAATATCAACGATAACTTTGCGTAGTCGTAGCTAGTATATTTTTGAAGTCCCAAATGAAAAAATAGTGCAGTTTGGAATCTTTTCTGAAGTAGGTTTATACCTTGAGGAAAATGATAGGCTATTAGCTAGTAGTATGTACTAGATACAAAAGGAATAATATTAAAAAATATAACGGTGTGTATGATACAAAATAAAGATTTATTTATTTTCCCAAGTTTTCCTACCAATATAACCTCGATACTGACAATCGATATCGTTTGGCCAATAGAGTATAAGCGTTTAGTGACTGTGTGGACCGAGCAGCATAATTAAAATAATTTTACCCAGGTTACACCGTTGGATAGAGCCAGTAATGAATAAAATTGAGGGTGTAATTATATGATGATAAAGAATACGTAAAACGAATTATAACTTAGAAAAGCAATTTATTTGTTAATAGGAAATAATGTGCTTGCTAGTGTTTTTTTTATTTTAAAGTATTTTGTAACCATTATTTAATGTGAAATAATTATATTCTAAAGAAAAAAATATTACGCGCTTTAGAAATGAAACTTCTTTACGTATTATTGTGTTGAATTGTCTATACAATCCAATAAAGTTAACGAAAATGTTTGCCTCAATATCGTTATTAGTTTAATTTTATTATTAAAATTTTAGTTTCCTGCAATTTCCCTGATAATTCAATAACAAGCAGTTTCTGCAATTTTGGTGACCAGCAGAAAGTGTAATGTACCAATATTCAATAAAACATTCAGCTGAGTATCTCCATATATTTAACAAATAAATATGAACACCTTACTAAGAGTACAATGAAAACTGAGACACGCTAAACCTACTTTACTATTTGATTAACTGCCCATCGCTCGCTCCTCCTGTAAATATTTATTTTACTTTAGGTTACTGTCTTATTTCCCGACGTATAAACTTCCATTAACATGAAAATGGAAGTTTAGTTTAGTTCCAAGTGTATATTTTTAAAACAATAAGTTAAACACCGATGCTTTAATTCGCTAGTAGCTAGTTTTGGCTATAAAAAACTTCAGCTTTAAGTATATATTTATAAAGTGACAACCAAAAAATAGGTGATTCAATACGCTCGCTTTTCATATATGAGGTATATCTGAAATAAAGTTCCTAATTTGGTTGTTAGTTCTCATTAGCAATGTTATGCGTACTTTTATATCTGGTATAAAATTTACCTATGATTTATTTAGCGTGGGTTTAAATAAGATTAAAAGATCGTCAAAATAATCAACGTTTCATCAGATGTCAATAATAAGTCAGATGTAATTCCCATAATTCAAATAACACTAAGGAATGATATTGTAGTTGATCGTGTGAATTAAGTATTGATTCTCCCAGCTATGCATCTCCGGGTTTACAGTATGTAATAACGATACCTCACTTAAAACTCAATTAAGATTAGTGAATAAAATACACACATAACGTTAGGTTCCATAGTAAAAAATATTTATTAATTTTTTTTTAAATTATGCAAAATTAGCGACATGTAACCTTTTATTTTACATTAAAAATATATTTTTGAACGATTGTCTTTCTTTTTGTAGTCAATCCTTGTGGTATATCTTTGAATGCACCAACAGAAATCTGCTTGCATCGCTAGCTCCTATCAATCCTAATAACGCTTCTCAAACTCTGTTATTTCTTCAAGAAAACGTTCGTCATGTTCATCGCTCATATCTTTCCGAAAGAAGCTTACATGGGAGTGTATAAAATAAATTTTTAATGACATAATACATCCAATTTTGTGATAGGCATACAACAATAATGTTATATTTTCATAAAAATGTGGTTACTTTTGGTTGCCGTGGAATTTTTTTGTCACATCGACAAAAGGCAACTATGTTTCTTTTTTATGCGATTGAGGCTACATAAAAAAGAGAAATCAACGATTTTTTAGAACAATCCTTACAAAAAGTCGTTCTATAATTTTGACGTAAAAAATGTTTCTTTTCAGTAACTCAAATCCATCCCCATCGTAGTGATTTGGCAAAATTCTTGATTGAACTAAGTTTTATGTACAGTGATGGTAAAATAATGTATTTCACAAGATACAAATGGCTCATTTTTAACATTTTTCTAACCAAGAACGTATACAGTTCTTAAAGGCATATTTTGTTTTACATAATGTCCTGAACGCGCTTTGATGTCATATTCACGGGCGAAACAACAATATTTCATATAGCCGGTTTGCAATCCTAAAATTAAAGCCACTGGTTTTAAATCTACACATTGTGTATTTGATCTTTTTCAGAATGAGTTTTAGAATTTCATAAGCTCCTTTTAAGTGAGTACCATAGGCTGCAAGCAAAGAAGGACATATGTTGCTGTTATGGAGTAAAACTATCATCAGACTTAATTTTGATCCATCAACAAATAGTCTTTACTCTTCTGTCAGCATTAAACCATCAATATTTTTATAAAAAAGTAAATGAGCTTCTTTTGCATAAAAAGTAGTTATGGAACTGTGGCGCTTCCGACATATTGTAATTTCGAAATACCTTTCCACTAGAAAGGCCAGGTTCGCAATTTTCAGATGAACTTAACAAACTTGAAAATTGTTTCGACACCGAAATTTCTACAGAATTAGGTAGATGCAATTATATAGATGTTATATTGGTATATTTCACTTAATTTTTAGATTTTTTTGAGAAATCCTTCAATTTTGTCGGTCAGAAGTAACAGTCGTCTATGTGGATCTTGAGTTCACGCTACTGCATTGGCACATCAAAATGGCGGTAACCGGTCAAAAATTTGTAACATTTTAAACAACACACAAAGCACCCATGATTTGCCTCCATTTTTCATAACAATTTTAAAATAATCTCGATAACACTTCTCAAACAGCGAGGAAATTGGTTTTTTTCACTTTTAGGAGTGAATTTAACGCAAACTTAATAAAATAAGCTAGGTAAATAAACACAAACGTGCAACATTTTGTAGGTTTATAAGGAATCTAAATGTTTTAATTTCTTTTGCGTACAGCTAAGAGACAGTTTTATGACTACTGTCCAAAAAGTGTTGCCAAGTTTAAAAAAAAAACAAAATACTACTAATCTATGTTCTGAGACATGATATTTAAATAAATATATTTATTACTTGCACACTAGGTATTCCAAATCACTCTTCTACTACAAATCACTCATCGAAACATTGGTAAATACGTTTAGTGTACGTACGTTTGCGTGCAAATTCACAAATTCTACGTTATATAGTGGTACTATGGACTGAATTTCTTTACAAAGGCTGTTTAGTAAATTTTTTTTTAAAAGAAAAATAAATTATATTACTAGAAATTCAACCTTTTTCTTATCCTATTAAAGTTTCTCGGCTGTTTCCAGGAAGACATCCAAAAATTTTGATAAACAGTGATGATACTGCGGTTACTAATATTATGTGTAAATACATACGCATCAAAACAAAACTAATACCGCCAGCCAGTAAAAATGTAATAAAATACGTACTTCATGCACGCAGGTGCGTTCATCTTCATGCGCACACACACACCCACATGTGCATGATATGTACACATATACGAACTCAGTACGAAGACTTTTTGTGCATAGAATCACCAAGCATTAAAGTAATAAAGTATTTGTAGGTATTGCAGATGAAAATCTTTGCCACGTGTTAAATATTAAATATGTCACTTAAAAAATAACACTCAAAAAGACTTGAGGGCCCTCAAGTAATCGGTTTTTACATAATTTAACTCAACAGAAGTGGTATCAATAAATGGTATGGAAACTTGTTGTAAAAGATGTGATAAAGAGGTCTTTATATTTCGTAATAATTATTTTACGTCACCTTCAATTTTAAATGAATATCCCATAGATAAATTTAATATTAGTTGACTGCTGTTCTTTCATGTTTTGTCTACTTTAATTAATTTCAGGCGTTTGCTTCACCACATAATATTAAATATATTTAACTAGTCAATTATGGACAATATAATGATATAAATATGATATAAATATTTTATTTAAACATTTTAGGAAACTATAATAACTTGGAAGCATCAAATTGTTATTTATTTTCAAAATTTGTGAATTCAGAAAAATAACTTTCTAAATTGTTTAAAAGATTATTTTTCTTACATTTCTTCAATCATTATCAGTAAAAAATAAAAACCAAATCTAATACAAAAACATTTACATCAATCACCAAACCCCAATGTATTAATTAAGCTAATGTGGCTCTTTTATATTGAAATAAGTCTTGTATATTCTTTAAATTTCCGAATATTTCCAATCAACGTTGTATTTTTAATTTTTCCTTCTATTACTTTCGAAGGTATTTGAATACAGTGATAAAGTTTTAATCAAAGAGATAAGTAACAATATAATATTAGTGTCATTGTCAAACCTCAAACTCTGTGAATTTCTTTTTTTTAACTTTCGCACGTATCCCGATGAAGATATAAAAACTCGTTGATAGCAATCTCATAAAAAATTAACTCAAATTGTTAATATATTACTGTCTATTACATTCTCATTCTTAGTTAACGTAACGTCTTAAATAACCAATTCCCCCAGGCGTATATCTAAAACTTCATAATAATAATTTATTTAGTTACTACAATGCCGAATTACTTCAGGCGTCGACGCAAAACAACTGAAATCGACTCCTGAATTTATGCGGGATCAATATCAAATATCCATGAGTGTTCATATAACTGAGTTACAGTAATTTACTTATAATTCCATTCCATTATCGTCGATCATGAGAGTAGCTTAAGTCATATTTGATACTAATGTTATACTCTTAAATTAAACTGTCCTTTAATATTTTCTAGCATGCGTATATATAAATTATTAACTTAGTAATTTTGTTAACGTTAAATTTTCCTTTAGGGATTCAATAAAATATTTTATAAAAGCTACAACTATTCTTAGCTTAAAAATATTATATTTATGCTGTAATCACACTAGCATTATAAAGGGTAAAATTTGGTTTCTTTGTTTGTATTTTTATTTTTTTGAGAATTACGCAAAATATTATTGTTATGAAACTACTGGTATAGAATTTTATAAGCATGACAGTATATAGTTTCCGGATTATCATGGACTAATTTGTATGACTAAAAATTACATACAGACTAAATATTATGAACATATGGCTTGCTTGAAAATTCTCCAGGAAACATAGAATTTTTCCATAATATTAAAAATAATGAACAAAGAAGTTTATGTATATTTGTACATTATAGTTTGTAGAGAATTTATATCAAGTCGTTTTTAAAAAGGTATTTAAAAAGTTAATATTGTGTGACAAAATAATGTATATGAAAAACCATTTAAAAAATGTTACATTGTATAAATATTTCGTTACATATATTTAAGTTTAAAAAGATCAAGATCGTGGGGGCTTGCTAAAAATTGTCATATACAACGTCATTTTACGAAATTTAAAAGAGAACGGAAAGACACCGACATGCCTTGTCATTAAGCTTTTGTCGACCGCCTGTGCTCAAGTAATTGCCTATCAATTTCATAGTACGTTTTTTATCAATCATTTAATTTGAAGCTTTCATATATTCTTAAAGCAGAATTTAGTGTATAATTTTAGGCCATATGATTTCTTATTTACTAAATAAATACAAGAGGTATTAATATTTCGCTCACCCACTTTAAATCAGTACTTACTATTTTTTTTTTAATTTTAAATTAGGTGACATTTGGGATAAATCCTATCAAAATATTTCTGGATTCTTCTCAACTTAGATGATTCGTAACCATAGTAATTGACATTTTTTTTTTAAATCCTTCCCTAACTTAATAAAATACTGAATAACTCTCTTAAGAATATTTCATTTATTACCATGTGTTGCATATTTCTGTAGATCTATAATCTTTAATTTCGACTGTATTGGCATAATTTGCTAACAAATTAAAAGGCGCTAACTCGGAGAAACAAAAAAATGGGAAGAAGTTTAAATGAGCTTAAAATGTATCTTATTCTATACTTAAACGTATATTCATTTAAAATGAAAATTATTTGTTTCTCGTACTCATGAAGAAATTTTCATAGAACTCTAATAGCAGCCTCGAGTTTTGACGATAGAATTAATTAAAACTCGGCCAGTTTTACAAGTAATCAACTTTTATTATAAATCATAGACACAGATTGCTTCATAATGCGGATTAATTATTTTATTTCTTATGAGTCTGTAATTTTATTTATTGTCTTGTAAGACTACTCATATGTTTGAAAATACATTCGTACAACGTGCACAATACATGATAACTTCTTGACTTCCGTCCTGAATTTTTTGAACTTTTCTAAACTAAATTTTCAAAATATTTGAGTTATCAGCTACTTGCATTTATGTAAGCATTTATTTGTTTAAAACTAAAATTTTTCGTCATACTAAATACAACAAAAATATAGAAAAACTAATGAAAATATTTAAAAAAAACTTAAAGTTACTCCTCGCACATCATTAAAGCTTTTAAATACGTCGGTAATAAAAAAATAATTCTCAAATTTTTTCAAGCCTTACATAAAACCATATTTATACGTATGAAATTTAGAAAGTTAATCTATTGACAAAAATATTTAATTACTTGAACTTAAGTACTAAACTAGAAAACAATACATTCTTTTTCTGTCCTCATAGAAACATACAATTAGCAATTGAAAAAAAAATAAAATGGAAATTCTAACCAATTTAAACACGAGGATTCTAACCTAACTCTATAGCTCTGTAATTCTTGTTTATTTTGTATCAAACCCATCACTTAGCTTCGTATTTCCTAATCATATTATGACTAATCTTAGAATCTAATCTTTGCTAACAGCTCACCTGATGTTGTAATACAATGAAACCTAGGTCGTGGTAAAGAACTTAAATAAAGTGGAAATAATACTACATCACATAGTTTCATTTAATTGTGAATAATGAATTTTTACAAAATTGACGCCAAATTCAATAACTTTAACCTTTAAAATAAAGCGCAAAGCCAATAAAAAGTATAATTAAACACAAAAAGAAAATAGCAGTTAATAAACGAGTGCAAGAAATGAGTGTTCTATAGTCAATAAATGGATAATTTGAAACGGTTAGCTATAAAGGAAATAAAGCTAACCTACATGCGGGTAGTTTGAAATCATTAGCGGCAAATGGAATAGCAAGTATAACGTTTCAGCCGTCTCAGAGTTGAACTGGAAAAGCTCTAATTCAATTGTTACCAATTACTCGACCAGTACCATATTCAGTGTTGATCAATACTGAACTTGCTTTTTTTATTATTACTATAGTAAATATACGAGATGGATTTTGCATACAAATGTAGTCAATTTCCGTCAAATAAAATGAAACAATTTAAATAGTCAGTTTGATCGTGGACTAAAAAATATTGGTGAAATTTAAAAAATACACAAAATATATGGTAGTGATTTAAAAAATATAAATAAAATAAAAATATTAGTTTTAACTCGTGAGGAGGAAAATGAAACTGAGAATAAGAAAAATAAAGTGGAATTAAAAAAGATTTTAAGATGAATTCTTGATCATGAGGCCAAGTATATTTCAAAACTAGGTAGCAAAATTTGGAGGGAGAATAGAATAAAAGAAAAAGCGTAACAAATAAAGAAGGAGAAGGATATCAGAGTTGGAGAACAAGGTTGGAAAGAGGATAGAATAAAAGGAAAAGTGTGAAAAATGAAGAAAGAGAAGGAAAATAAAAAAGAAAAGGTTAAATACGGAAATGGTTCTACCAAAAAGTTTTATTGGTACGAAATGGACACGAAGCAATTCTAATATTTTCTTCAGTATTTTCACCACGGAATACATTTTCATCGAACATATTTATTTTCCAGTCTATTTTCATATAATGTCTATTTTCATAAATATGTCCCAGAAATCCTATTTGATACTTCGTTTGGTTGTAATTTATTTAGATATTTTACCATGATAATACGCAAACCCGCAAATTCTCTAATATGATATATGCCTTATACGCAAATTCTCTAATATGATATATGCCTAATACGCAAATTCTCTAATATGATATACGCCTAAATTTCTAAATTATATCCTTCGACTCCCACCCTAGTAGCCGTAATGGGATTCGCAGTATCCCCGATAATTAAAGCGGAAAACCCTTTAAATCCTATTAGGGCCGATTAATAATTTTGCGATTGTGTGATCCAAATATGAGATTAGACATGTTCTCCGAGGAAAATGTAAACAAGAAAAGCTATTGTAAGCACTGGGGCCATCTGCCAAATTTTCTCACAATACGTAAAATTTTGGGGCTTATCCCTTTTATTTACTTTCATTACTGAATATTTTGTAGCTTAGAATTTTATGTTAATAAAAAATGGTGTTATTTTCGATAATATCATCTTTGATTTCAGTAATTGAAAAATCGATCATATTTACTTCATCATATATGCCATTTAAAATGTTTTACTTGGTAAGATTTACATAATGCCATGCATAATTACGGAATATTTCAAATAATTCACCATATTCTCGTTTTTAATTAATTTTTTTTTATAATTCTAAATTTAAAAGAACCTATCAAAAATAAGTAGAACTCCGACTATGGGGGCACATATTTATAAATTTATAGACATTTAAGAGTACGTAGTATTTTTCACAAAATTTTGCGAGTAGTAATTTTTAGAACATAAATACTCATGCATCGGCTATTATATCATTTACAGGCATAAAACCTTGGTGCATATTTCAAAAATTATGACATCTAGAAATATCCCTGTAGTTTTTATACAATTTTTACGTAATCTTCTAAAAACCCTATTTTGCATAATTTTACATTAAATCATTTCGGAATTAAAGGATAGAAATATATTTTTGTATATGTTTTAGTATATCTCTGAAGATACACTACCTAAAATTAAAAAATAAATGTAAGAACTTCATAACAAGCACTTTTAAACGACACCCCATAATATTTTTGTAATTAAAAAAATCGATTACGTAATATCAACCATCCCCTTCTCCCTAATATTTTCGAGTTAGCTTAAAATATAACATATATGGGTTAATATGCCAACCTCATTACCATGCCAAGTTCAAGTTTCCACGTCATGCGGTTTTTGAAAGAAGAACACTAAAATTTTAATTCAAACTAAGTAATGTTTTTCTGAAGTTTGAAACCCTAAAAATCCAATAACTTAGCTTTCCTGTCGATGGAAAAAGATTCGGTTTATTTGAATTTTTCTCCTTTTTATAGAAAATTACAACCTCACTCTTATAAAATTTGATCATATATATTCCATGTAATGTTGCAATATAAAATTAATATAATATTCCAAATTAAAATACTGACAACGTATAGTTATTATGCTATTTCCACGTTACATATTTGAGGAAGCAACTGTAAGATTTTTTCATTAATAATTAAGAAATTATTGGCCATTTACGCGATTTGGCTGTAGGGGGTACTACGAAAATAAAAGTTATTTAAATTGCCTGCGTTTTTATAATTACTAATAGATACAAATCCACAATACGTAAGGCTATACTATCTCCATATAGATGAACCGCGATTGAATATTATTTAAATTGCCTACGTTTTTATAATTACTAATAGATATAAATCCACAATACGTAAGGCTATACTATCTCCATATAGATGAACCGGGATTGAATATTATTTAAATTGCCTACGTTTTTATAATTACTAATAGATATAAATCCACAATACGTAAGGTTATACTATCTCCAAATAGATGAACCGCGATTGAATATACAACTAAATTTCGAGATATTTGATATTGACTATTTCAAGGGTAATTGTACGCACCAGAAACATATTATAAGTAACGCGTGATATTTATTTGATTCCTTCGCTATTAGTATAACGTAATCTATTATATACTCCTGGAGTTTTATTATAGTGCAAACAATGATACAATTTTATAGAAGTGAGGATTTTATTTGAGTTACTTTACAAAATTCTGGCTTACGACTCGAAACACAATAGGAAATTTAATCATTGTGCAAAGGAAAACCCCGATGGCGAGTTATTCTTTAACTTCGTTAAACATTCCATGTATGTGATTACTGTAAAATTGTAAAAAAAATAAAATATACGAGTATATGACTTTATTCATCATTATAATCTGTTGTTATATTTTTAAAGATTATTGTCTTTGTCAAACCTCATTCCAGAAAAACCTTATAAACAACAAAAAATAATAAAAAATCCTCAATCTAAATTAAAATTTCAAAAAAATCCTATCGTAATGTTATATCGTAATGTGTAACTGGTCCCAGCTTTTTAAAATTGATTTTTCTTTTATTATACCGACAGGAATATTTTATTGTGGGGGCAGAAGTAAAGATATTTTTTTCATCATACAGCCGTTATTTTCCCATTCCATGACACACATTTTAAGAAGTCGTCAAAATCGTATCTTCTGTTTCATTTTTAGTTACTATACTACCTGCTGGCAGACTTGGTGAACAGGCATGTATACATGACTAAGCTCGAAGTGAACCGTTAGTTCTGAAACTCCTTCGGAAAGCCCACGTCTTGTTTTGTTGCTTTGACTCGTACAGTTATAAACCCATATTATTAAAAACTTTAAATCTTGATAGCAGAGAAGAAAACTATAGTAAGAATAATTATAGAAAATTAAGTATCTTCCTATTTGCGGCCGATGGTGCCCTCGTATCATAGCGTTACTGTTGGGTTAATTTAGCATTTTTTTTCCAAAAACTGCGCTGAATACGATGATTC
Source organism: Druceiella hillmani (assembly GCA_039881145.1). Lineage (NCBI taxonomy): Eukaryota > Metazoa > Arthropoda > Insecta > Lepidoptera > Hepialidae > Druceiella > Druceiella hillmani. The sequence continues at coordinate 102,855,716 of JAYKKI010000001.1, read as the reverse complement.
ATATGTCAAACACTACGTTCTAAAACTTATGTATCCTAGGTTGTTATTATTTTCTGCAAGTCAATGGATTTTTAACCTGCTTAAAAATTTTCCAAAGATTATATATTTCGCAACCTTCGCCAAAACTACACCTGTTTATCATGGAATCTATATTCTTCACATCTTTCAACGTACCCTAGCTTAACAAATGAATATTCTCGTATTAGATGTAATCCTTGAGAATTTTTATTACAAAGTCATACATTTTGGTCATATTTGCGTTATTTGTCAGGTCTTTCAATTTGACGCAAGCTAGGACTTGCGTGTACGGTAGTGTCATATTAAGGGATTGAAACTATCAATATGTCCATCAATTAGCACAGTAATCCCGAGTTTCATTTTGTTTGGATTTCACATTTTTCCCTTGTCCATCGACAAAATTGGCATCATCTATTTCTTCCTTATATTTGTTTTTTAGAATCCAGTCATTTATATTTTTAAAAGAGACATTAATTAGAATATCACTGATTTGCATGCTCTAATTTTATCCGCTGTTTCACTTTTTGAGTAATATTCGATTTTATATATTTTTTATATTTTGTCAGTATGGTGGCGTTTTCAACTAGCTACTCTCAGTTCAAAAAGTTTTTGCTCGCACCATGTCATATCCAAGAACATTTGTTGAACTCTAGTCTTTGGTGTTCAGAATGTAATAATAACAATTTTTATATACTTTTCCTTGCATCATAATATGTTTCGTTTTTCATTTTTTTCTCATTCAATTTAAACTCTAAATGATTAATTTAGTTGATTTGCAGCGCTCATATTAACATCGTTTAGTTCAACTGGATATGATTTCACAACAGCGTTCTTTTTATTTCTCAGACATGTAAGTTTACCCGGTAGACTTCTGTAATTATCTAAATTTTCGGAGACTATTTTTTCAGTAATGAAGTATGGTAATTCGTGAATAAAGAAAATCTTTACCGATTGGCTTGAAAATTTACTATAAGCATGCTCTATAAAAAAAATTAATTTAAGTATGAAAAAATTAAAATTTATTACTCAAATAATAAAATATAATTTTTTCTTCAAATTTTAAAATAAAAGCGTACCAGTGTTGCCATTAACCTTTGCAACCAGAATATTTGCAATTTATTCATCAATAAATATGGGTATGCCTAAAATGATTGCGGTATTTGCAGACTTACTAGATTTTTCTTTTACACTTTCCTATTGATTTTTCCGAAATGTATATGCATTGGTGAACAGAATTAACTTAGCGTTTCTCAATTAATTTAGTTATAAAATAATACCTATTCAGCTAAAAACCATTACCATGAATAAACAAACAGGTGTATAATAGTATATTGTAAATAAACTAAAACGTTCCGGAATAAATACGCTACCCAATACTGAAAACTATATTAAGAAGGGTCGAGTGGAAATCATGTGTGAACAGATAAAGGAATAAACGGACATTTCATTTTATATTATTCAAACACATTTCGCAATAAATATTCCAAACGATAATTTCTGCCACCGAGAAATCCATATAAGCAAAAATTAAGTTATGAGCGAATAGATATGTAAAGAGACTAATGTTGCATTTTATACACACTCAAAAGTAACTGAATGAAATCCTCCTAATGGAATGTAAGTTATAAGCATACATAAATATACGCACAGTTTCATTTATAAATATCCACAGGGATTTTTTGAAAAACTAGTAACTTTCGTAATATTTTGGTATTGATGTAATTTTTCCGTAAAAGTCCTAACGTAATGATTTAAAAAAATCTACACAGTATTTTTAAAGCAAAATGAAAAAGTTATCATTAATATCTTTATTGGGTATACGAATGAAATCCACATCGATACTATCTTCTGTTATCTTGGCCAAATGTTCGGTATATTATCAACTTTATTTTTCAATTACCATTGAAGCCATAATTTATCGACAATATTTTTTCATTTTCTTCGTAGATTAACACCACAAAGTTTTATTTAAAATTTACCAAAACATTTGAAGTAAAACTCTGTGGCATTAATCTACGAAGACAACGAAAAAATATTTGCAAGGAGAAGCTAACGGTAACGAATTCATACGTGGGCGTAGGATATTCGCATTGTATCAAGGATAAAAGACCGTAACGAGTTCTTAACTACAAAATAAACTTATATAGCGTGTTTATCACAAAATAAACTTATATAGCGTGTTTATTACCATCGTACACATAAACTGAATTCCATGTTATTATATAGCAATAAGTTTTGAACGTCTGTAAAAGAGTATAAAGATACAAGGAGTACGACCTTCGATTTTACAGCATCCCATCATATTTTACGAAGTTTTATTGTTTTCAAATATTGATTTTAGGCCAAAGCAATATACAATATATTCAAAATTTTAAAATACCTACCAAGTCTTTCTTCCATAAGTGACTTCACCGATATTAAAAAAAGGAATATTTTTAAAGATTAATTTCTTTTGAATTAAGTATGCTGATAAAGAGTTTAATTATAAGTAAGACACAGATCTTTAAATAAGGATTTTCCTCTAAAGCTTTCCATTACTGTGGTATTTTTGAGGATTATGAACATATGGAAAAAATCTAAGTAATTTGTCATTTTGTAATTTTTTTAGAGGCAGGGAATGAAGTATCAATTTTTTTAAACTCACCAGAGTTTAAAAAAATGGATACTTTATTAATGTCATGAGTCCAGATAAAACTGTGTCGTATTAAAAAAAGGAACGAATGCAATTATTGTGTTCATTTTCATTGTGTGGCATACATCGATATATGGGTAATACAGAATGGATAAATACCTCGAAACCATTGCTATGATTTAGGTTATTTTCTATTCCTATCAACGAAACATGTAGCAACCAAGTAACAAAATATCACAAAATGTAACTATTTTTGACCTAAATTCAATTCAGCTGATGAAAAATCAGCAATGTACTACATTAAAGTAATTACAAAGCACAACAAAGCAAAATAGGCATTGCAAGCATTATCTTAAAAAGTAGCGTTTTTCCGATGGCTTCATTTACATTTTTTCATCAGCTTGTTCGTTATCGCAAAGTTACCACAACTATTATTTAAAATAAATATAATAAACTTTTGAGCATTAATATTACATTAAAATCTTCGCCTTATCGATAAAAGCAACACAGAAAATTTTTTAGTGAGCTTGAAATATAAATTTAAAATGAAATTCTAGTTTAAAAAAGTTTTCATTAAGATAAATTACCTAAAGAATGTAAATCGATAATAAACAATAAATGAGATAAATTTATGTTCATTGGAAACTAATGGCTTAAATATTAAAACTATGCCGAGAGAAATAAGAATACTTACTATTTTGTATCCCCGTAATGATTTATATTCATAGAAATGATTTAAAAACTTAAGCACATCACCAAGCATCATTCCGTCGACTTAACACGTTTTGATATTTAGTACATAAGTGATAAAAAAGTAAACAGCACATAAAGAAACTATTTAAAACTGGGCTGTTATTTGTTTTCTGTTGGCTGTTGTTGTTTTGGAATTATTTACATATCATTGATAACTATTTTTAACGTAAACTTCATTCAATTTCAAAGTCAAACTTTCCAGAAGTTTTGATTCAATTACGAAGTAGCATGAAGTATTACGGATTATAATTCAGTTTTTATCTTTGACGATAAATAATTTACTAAACATGTAAAAATTATACCGTTTTAAATTAAAAAAAACCTGCCAAACGCGAGTGGAACTCGCAATTCTTAGGCATTTATAAACATATAGGGACGATATGAAATTAAATGCAGCCTTAGGATTGAATGTTTCCAAACCACATTCCTTCGATATATGTACATGAGACGATATCGTTTCTACCCATTTCTATTTCCTACCCATTTTTCCTTAGTTATGCTGGGTTATCATACATTACATCATAGAATATAAGTTTCTTAGACGAAATTTATTTTCCGATTCTTAATTGAAAAAAATACATGCTCTATTTTATTAAAAAATCTCTCCCTCTTCGTACAGAATAACTACTAGAGCTCGCGTAATCATTAACTTTTTGGTATACTGGCATATAGAACCATATTATATCAACATTCTCCACTTTTATACAATATATAAAGACTCAACAGTTTGGTTACACCAGAGTGTGACGTGTTTGTCACTAGTGGAAGTAAACTTGTTGAAGCGTGTCATCGTTTTATGTTGTGATGTTAATGAATTTAATTAATTGACATGTTATCATTAATGAAACGCACACGTCTATAAACTGTAAGGTTTTCATAACTGTACGTAAATTAACATAAAAACTTCATAAATAAATAAACAAGTAACGTGAAATTAAAACTATTTCCAATTAGACATAGTGACATTCCTAATTTATACGTACTTGGTGCGCATTTTGATTCTACCCTTAATTTATATACATGTAATTTATTTCAGGAAAGCATCCTTTAATTAGGAAAACGGAGTAAAGTAAGGCTTAGGAATTGTCCAGACTTAATCATGAGTGCCCTAATACCAAAAACATATGAACGTATTTAGCGGACGGACACTTAGGTTTAGAAGAAGGTCAGAGTACAGCATTATCTCGTGCAGCTCGTCGGACGTAGTCCCTATAAATTAACCAGTCCAATCCAACTAATGAGGCCAACTTGCAAGATTTCCTTTAACTAAGTATCATTTATAGGTTTTAATAAATAATAGTCTTAATTTGCATATCAAAATTAAAATATGATATTATATGAAGAGAGTTTACAAATATATACCTACATGTGTTTAAATGCTAGCGCAAAATATATTTCGCTAAACAAGTGTTTAGCGAAATATATTTACTTTGAAGGTATTCTACCAATTAATAAGATTTTAATATTTATTACAGTAAAGATGTCACACTTAAAGAAATTGAACAAACCGTAAAATAAACGAAACAAACGCGTATATGTTTTAACATTATACACACATTTAAGTGTATGTGTGTACACACACACATATATGTATATATATATATATATATATATATATATGTATGTGTATATATATATATATATATATATATATATATATATATATATCGGAACACCTCCACACATATTTAAAAACAGAACAAACTCTTAATTATTATTGCTTTTAAAAATGAAAAAAATTTTTCAATTCCGCAAATTTATGTGGATCATTCCGTTAACTTTGTTACTTTTAACTCCATCCTTACTCGTATTCATTTAGTTTGAATCTATTTGTTTTTACTTATGTATTTTTCCTACGATATTCATGTTATCTGAGTAAGGGAAATCCGCTTGTCTGATTTTATAATAACAAAGTGATCTCGAAAGGACGAGATTTATTTATATTTAAATTTTTTTAAAATTTTTTTTTAGTCTTATATTTCTGATATGGTTCTTACCTCTTTAATTTATTGCAATTTATTTACTAATTATTTAAATACAAATTTGTCTCCAGTCGTCAAAAGTTCGTATTTGACCATATTCGTTAGTGACAACGAGAGATCTAACTACATAATATTCGTAATATATTACAAAATATACATTAAAGGGTAAAATATTGAAATAATTTAATATGTTTAATTTCACTTTTTAGTTGTAAAAACTTCACAATTACTCATCTTTTGGTTTCAGTGAAAAGGACTAATTATATGGTATGCATAATATATTAAAAAATAGACAACGTTATACTGCAAATTTGTGAAAAACGTTAAGAGGATTTTTTTTTCACTTGTAATGCTCAAATTCGAATGTTAGTTGCATACGATTTCAATTACAGTAGCTGATGTTATTGTTTCATTTGCTATTCTGCTTTATGAGTAAAAGGTGATAAAACCCCCAGGATGATTTAGTCGTAAGTTTTGTTTAATCATTGCACTCCGGCTATATCACTATAAAATGGTTTAAGAAACCAATATTTGCTTTTAGTCATAAAAGGAGTTAAATTTTTTACTTCACTTAATAAGTCTATTCATTGAAATTCTTTAAATCACAATAAGTATTGTCGGCTATGATTTGCACCACAAAATTCCTAACATTGATGAAGACATTTTCAAAAATTTTAGTTCCATTGATAAACTATTACAAATTAGATACGATTTCTGAAAAGTTATAGTAAATTTTCAGAAATCGTGTGTAATTTGTGATAATTTATCAACGAAATTAAATTTTTTAAAAGTTGTATGACCTAAAACAGATATTGGTCTCTTTAATAAAATTAGTGTAATAGAGCAATTACTTTTAATTAAAGTATAAAATTATAATTAGTAAAATTTAAATTATGAACATTTTTCATACATTAAATACATTCTTTAACTCAATACTCAAACTTAACTCAATTTATTTTTTTAAATTCGTATTTTTTTGTTTTAAATGTTATGATAATTTCTAATTATTTGAATAACAATAATATGGTAAATAAAACAATATTTAAATAAATAATTTTACTTCGAAATAATTTCTTTTATTTCATGCAATTGTAAACAAGTGTTTGGATTGTATGGGTATAACTGTGATGTATTTTCTAATATATTATCACTTAATTTATGTATGCAATGTATTTCCACTGATGTAATATAATATTTTTAAAAAATTACTTTTTTTCAGGATGGTAATTAATCTGAAACCGCACTTATGAAAACAGGACTATAAATAGCTGTAAAATTTCAAATTGAAAGAAATCGGCTCATTTTAAGTATACCGTGAGAAAGCGAATAGTTTAATTATTATTTGGGACTAAAGATTAGTAATGGAAAATATATTATGAATACATGAACGTACGAAGTCATTAAGTATGAAAAAAGAAAGTCTTCTCAACAAATAGCGCAAAATGTGTCCATGTGACAATTGAAAAATAATTTTTATATGAGATATATCTTTTGGGCTACACATAAAATGAATAGCACTGCCGCAGTTATTTTTGTGAATACATTAATCGTTCAATGAACAGTTTAATTTATATAGAATTTACATTTATCAAATACTAGATAGAAATATGAAAAGTACGGTATATACCTTGAAATTATTTGAACACCTCTATCGAACCTCTCTTGCAAATGTCAAATCCACCGATATAAAATTGCGACATCCAATCACCACATTGTTGACACTAACATAGACTTTCATCCTTTAAAATGAGGCAAAAATAATAGTGCTATATATAAATAACTGAATGTGAAGTGCTATATAATAATATAAATAACTAATAATGACTAAACCTTCAAATTTGGCTTAAAAAAATTAGCACATGAAAATTGTTTTTATTATTTAATCTTACTCTCAGCAAACTATACACAACAGCAAGTTTTTCAACTTCAACTTAATGTAAAATAAAAATAATATGTTAAAGTGTTAACTGAAAATAGCCTTATTTAATGGAGACATATATTTGAAATATCCAAAGGATTAACAATAATGAAACGGATATAAAAAAAATATTACATTTCCCTAAAAAAAAATAACGACAAGCAATTAATTTAACAACATGTCGTTATTAAAATAGCCGATCGTTATAATACCATCTGGGTCCTATTAGTCGTTTTGCTTCCGTATGTCCGCCATATTTTCACGCTCTCTACAAATATATAATAATCCCACTGTGTTTATAGGGAATTTAACTGTACGTTATAAAAAACATTTACATAAAACACTTATAAGCGACGAATGAGAAAAGAATAAGCCGATCATAAAACGGAGATTAAGACTATTTAGGAGAATTTACGATGTCATTATTCCTGTATGTAGTTAGACTAGCTCCTTAAATAAAATTTATGGGTCATAGTGGAACGTTAAACTGAAGAAAATACATATTTTAAACATATCATACTGTTCTGCACTAATAAAGCTAGTTAGTTTTACCCTAATGATCATTAATTTAGTAAAATTACGGCTATCTGTACTACAAAGGCGAAGAAAATATCATAATTTTAGGATTCAAGTTATTAAAACGATCAGTGCGGGTATCAATACTTTGTCGGCAAAGAAGTATACTTCGCGTGAAAGGTGCTGACATATTATCAACATACACAGACCGTTTCGAAAATTTTCTTATTGTAGCAAAAAAAATTAATTAAACTAACCAAAATAACTGTAATGAAACAAAAATGTACTCGGTGAACTATAGACATTTTTACCTTTAATATTTGTATGGCCTAGTGTATTCAAAATTACGTGCCACCCTAAAGATTTTAAACATATAAACGTGCTTTCGGATACCGAAATAAAATAAGCAACTAAGTGTAAAGAAAGTTTTGTATCGCTCAATTTTTTAATTTAAATTTGCACACGTCATATTTGAAATAAAATAATATTTTATTCTTAAAGTTCCAATTTATAGAATATTACATTTTACTAGTTTTTTCCCGAGAATTCGAACGCATGACGTTAAAAAAAGTAAAAAAAAACTTTTTTTGTTTTCAATGAGATATGCACAGATTTCAATGAAGCTAGTTATATAGCTACGAAATAAATATTATTTTAAACATAATTTGCCGGATCGCACTTTTAATATTTTCTGTGATGTAATGCGGCACATGCAAAATTTTACCCATATATTTCTTACCTGTAATGCAAGAATGAAGATAATTATTATATACAATATTTTCTGTGATATAGTGCGGCGCATACAAAATTTAACCCATATATTTCTTACCTGTAATGCAAGGATGAAGACAATTATTATATACAATATTTTCTGTGATATAGTGCGGCGCATACAAAATATAACCCATATATTTCTTACCTGTAATGCAAGGATGAAGACAGTTATTGTATACAATATTTTCTGTGATATAGTGCGGCGCATACAAAATATAACCCATATATTTCTTACCTGTAACGCAAGGATGAAGACAATGATTATTTTCCTAACTACTAAACACAAAATGCTAAGTATATAGTGGCAAAGGAACTTAGGGTATATAAATATATTTACTTACCCACACGAAAATCTATTTACATAGGATTTCACGAGTTTTCACAACAAAAATCCATAAACATATTACACAACAATATTACGATGTCCAGCTATAATACGTTCATTTATTTTATTTATCATCGAGGCGTTTATTACTCGTCTATGGTATCGAGGATAGGTAATATCATTTTCATGTAATTTTAGCAGCGTGCGTTGTCCCCATCATTCCCGAAATGTATTTTAATAGGGTATATTTATTACCTATAAGAAGAACTTTGTTAAAATCTGTTAAATTGTATAAATGTGAAAGAAAGACAAATAAACAAATAAATAGACGAATTCTCACATTTATTTTATAAGTACGTATTAAAGACGATTTTCATCTATATATGTTTTTCTCGAAAGTGTTTATATTATAAACAGCGCTATCTATTAACAGATATGTACGACAGTCGTTCAAACAATGATTATTTAAAACAGCGCCACCTATTGACAATCTTTTTAACCAACATATAACAAATATTCATTCATTGCTGCAAAAAAGTGAACGGAATTAAACCAACGTTATTGTCGCTTGTATTATAACTTTTCAAAATGAAATACCTTTCGTTTACTTATTTTCACATTATATTACCAGTCGTGGACTCGCTTATTATTCGCACAGCCCAACTAGTAAACTAATAAAATAGCTTATAACTTGTTCTAAACAACATAGGTATTTATCTATTGGAATAAATAATTAGGCCGTTAAAAACAGTTGTATATTCATTCCAAAATTCGAATTAAAATATAAACAAAAGCAAATGTTTTTTATTGAGATAATCAACAGACTTCTGGAAATTTGGTATATTGCTAGTTATATCGAGAGGAAGTGATATTATTGAACATTATAAATTGAACATTACATCGTTGTTAAATATTTTAATATAAAAAATTTTACGTTTATTATATTTGCTAGTAAACATCGTGTGGTAGTTATATTAGTGAATACGCATTAATAAAGATACACGATTAAAGAAATTTTAGTATATTTAATGTTATAAAATTTAGCAATTATTGTCAATTCATAGTTAAGTAGGTATTTCTAATATTTAAAAAATATAATATGACTATTACTAATTTAAATTATATTTAATATTATGTAATAAAATATGTAAAATATATATGTACATATACATAACTTCACGAAAATATTATGGGTAAGGGAAAATTACCCCCTCCACAAACTCCTTTCGAATTTGGTCGATATTTCCATTTTATGACAAATGTGCAGAACATGAAATTACTCGCACGTTGGATGGCAAAAATTAAAAAAAAACAGTAGATGTAGTATAAAGTGGTTGTTTCTATTTTCGTTATAGATATGATTAAATTATTGCTTGGCATTTGGACTTCAGTATAATTTTTCCCTAGTAGATTTTCGACATACTTTCTTTTGAATTTCTTCGTTTTAGTAGAAAGGCAACCCTTTCTAAACAATGGAATGATTTGATCAGGGTTTACCAACTGACTGGAATGAGAATGGGCGAATGGGAACAAGGTTGACATATAACAAGGTTATCAACATTACCCGCGCACTCATACTAAAAATATTTATTTGGGGTTTCAAGTCCTTGACCCTGAAAGCTGTAAGTAGGGACAGTGATATTGAGGCCGAATGTTACAAATCCTTTGGTCAGCACACTGCACATATCGATTATGTCTAAATAATTCACGCCATAAACCATAAACATGAGTTGCTGACACCGCATTGGATGCTCTAATATTACGGTCATATCTCGTAAGAATGCCAACTATATTAAGATTATCATAATGATTTCAATCAATGGTTTGATCACGTATTCGAAGAGCCGAGTTAGTGCACCATTACACCATATCACTGATCGTTGGAAAAACTTAATTAGGATCTAAAATGAAGGAGTAAAGGAAGGAGAAGAGAGAGAGATACAGAAAGAGGGAGAGCTTATTTAACATATTTCTATAAAGGTCTTATTTGTCTTTATTATTTTTTGATATACTATTTTTTACACTTCTCGAACTTTTTCCCAATGATATGATCTATAAATATAAAGTAATTTATTAGAATGAATTGTCCAGATTCTTCTAAAGAAGTTAATATATAATTGCAAAAAGTTAATATTAATTATTAAAAAAATGTTATTAATTTAAAGAGACCGATGCTATAACAATTTCCTAATACATTACATTGTGCTTAATACAACAAGTTACACAAATAATAATTTCATGATCGATTGTATATTTATTGTATTATAACATAGTACTAACAATACCAAGTTCGATGTGTTTTGAGGGAGTTGAAACAGTTTAATTTATAAAAAAATTCTAAAGTCATCATATTTCTTAAAATAATTTTAGTAAATAAAGATAAATTTGATAATTACCTTTTCCTTATATTTATTCGTTTTTGAAATATCCTATTCAAATATGTGATCGAAACTCTGCAGATCTCGCTCGGCTATTGGTCTGTGTGTCGCTACCTACTAGTTTATAAAGTATAAATGCTATGTACATAAAAATTGCACAAATGAGTAAAATGATAATTCCAAATTAAAGCCGAATTCAAATGTTTTCAAAACATAGAAGCAAAGTGTAGAGAAAGTTTATGATAGGTACAATAAGATGATGCAAAATATAAATAGTATCAATATTTTCTATAATATGTGTTTTGAAAAATCGATTTTGCAAAAATGCGGATTTGGAAAATCGTTATTTATTTGTAATTTGAGCTCACAGCACGTAAAAATATGTGAATAATGTAGTGGAATTCATCCATTTATATTTCAAAGTATGTAGAATAAAAATCTGATAGTATCCATGGAAGTTATATACACTTAATAACAAACAAATCAGTTTTATTTCGATATTTTATGTCGTTCAGAAGATGTCTTTTTTTAATTGGCTTCTTAAACTTAGAAAAGGTATGAACACTTTCATGTGGCAAAAATGAATTATTATTATAACATTTCTAATTAGGTTAATATAAATCATATTTACTATCAACAGCTTTCTTCTTTTTACCTAAATATATGCATAAACCACCTAATGTGGGTTTACATTTACGAAGTAAAATTTAAATTCTAATGGAGAACCTCTCTCTCCGTCTACAAGTCTACCTTTCTTATTATTACGACTTTTGAAATATATTGCTAAATATACAATGTGGAAATTACTATGAAAAACTGATAAAACTAAATTATTTTGCATCTTAAAATTAAGGGTAAAATATTCAAATTATTTCACATAAGTACTAGATAAAATTCAAATAAATAGAAGTTCTGTGAATATTGACAAATTTGGAAAAAAGAAAAAATATTTTTTTACTTTTAATAATTAAATACATGTTTTAACATAATAAATAATAAGAGCATTGGAATTAAAATAGCACTTTTTTAATTTCATTTTTAATTGTTTCCAAATTATACAATAATTACAACATAATAAACATGTTAAATAATATAATATGCTATCTACAGTCACTGAGGATTCATTTGAGTTAACTTGTGTAAAAAATCAAAAATTATAAACGCAAAGCTCCAAGGGTACTCATTGATTCTCTTTCGAACAAGTGTTTAAGTAATCATTTGGCGAGGCGTCCACGTCGAGCACCATAAATTCATTTTGCCCACAGCAGCCACTTCAGAGTAATTAATCTCGCTTAACACTAGCCGCTGTTAACTTAAGAGCGAACTCATTTATTCAAAGTGATCGTTTTCACGCTATTGCCTAAAATTATTCCGTACAACTTGAGAAAGCAATTTTGTTTGGAAACTATCCACTGGAAAAATCGATTAAGGCTAACAGCTGGGTTTATTTAACTATTAGTCCAATCCTACGTAAAATAAGGTTCATAAAACAGTCGGGGCATTTCACGTTATAATGATTATCAATGGTCATCGCCTAACTACTAAGTTATTACAAGAACTTTAACTACGTCATATGATAATCATTTCAAATCAATTTTGATATACGTCTCAATGCGCTACAAGAAAGTAGTTACGAATCTGATATTAACCTCACGGATCTACGAATCTGACAAAACCTCAAGTTGGTGATACGTTTTAGTTTTATGTAAATATTCTTTCAATAAACGGAGAAAATTTATTCTTTACAAAGCATGATTATTTCATAGAAAATACGTTTAATATAAATTAACTACAGAAATATTTCTTTAATATGAATAATTATGGGTGGGTATATTTAAATAAACAGTGATACGTGTTTTTAATAAAGTATTGGATAGCGACATAAAACAATCGCGACAAATTAATTAATCTCTTTAAATACTTAAACATTTTCTAATTAATAAAGTAGTTCTCCTATGAATAATGAATAGTTTAGAAGTAATTTAATACAATTTATGGGTTTATATTTACATTAGTTTCGCCCTCGACTTAGTACGTGCAGACCACTGAAACACTTAACAATGCGGTATTGATAAGTATACTCTCACACTTCACCGTTGACCATGCTTGTTTTGTCGATTTATGTTTGGGCGTAAAATTACATTACACGATTTGAAACACACGTAGCGCCATCTATTGACATACTCGTACATAGGTAAAATATGCATTTCAGTAATAACTATGCATCGAGTAGTTAAAAATATCTTTGTCATTGTCGTAATAATGCAATATGAATGATTTTAAAATATATTAAATGCGCACATAGTTAGATTGAGGGAGTAGTAAGATAAAAACCAAATGTTACTTAATATTCCTAAATGATCATTTTGTCAGTAGTTTTTGCGTAATGCTTGCACAAAAAAAAATATTTAAGACACGGTTCAGGTTAATTAATTCTATAAATTATGCTTCATGAAAATAATTTTTTTTGCAGATCTTTTTAATCTAGCAGAAACGCAGTTTTATTATATGTACAGCCAACATTCAATTTTGTGTGGATTGACAGGGAATCGAATTTTCATTATTATTTATAATTTTTAATAAAGAAACAAAAAACCAATCATTTTCCCATCACATACAGTATCTCTGATTAATATGTGCCACCCGTACGGACCCGAAGGATCATAGTAATCTTACAACCTAACGCCACTTGAGTTATGAGGATTACAAGCAGGGTTCCCCCCGCGCTGTTACTATTTTTTAAACATCCATTAACTATATTTAAGCTTATCATTGAACCCATTATAGTAATGTTTTGTGCTGTAAAACCTAAGAGATCGTGTACTTAAGTAATATTTACAAATTCAGCCTTGTTGAGTTTAAATTTGAAAATGAAGAATGTTTGTTGAGAGTAAATTTAATATCCACAAAAATTCCATAAAGCAAAAGGTTCAGCAGAGTTTTTTTGCAATTTTTTTACACATTTACTAATGATGTTTTCATATGAGTGAAGGACACCTAATGAATAATTATTTCTGTCCTGTAAGGGGTTCTTCACATAAGGCAAAACAATGTTTTAAACTTGACTCTAGTCTACTGATGTAGATAATAATTTATACTTGACTCTAAGGGACTCAAGTAACATCTATCGTTACGTTCCAATATTGGAACTTCGATAAAAATTCAAGTATCTCAAAATATGGAACAGACACCGTATTTTCTGTAATTATTTCAAAACTAAAAGAACCAAAATAAACATGAAAACTCCACTAAACAGACCCAGTAAGAACAAATAAACCTTAATATTACAGTAATTCGTTTTTATTTGTATCATGCACCAGAGTCTGCCGTTTTGTGATGAAACCAATATTGAACGCACGTAAAATTAGTATTATATCATTAATCAATGAGTATCATGAAATATACGGGAATTTAAGGGAAGAAAACAAACACAAACTATTTGAAATATGCTATGGACTCTAAACCAGAAAATAAGTATGTGTCCCACAAAAATAAAGAAAAATGTAAACGAAAAATGTACTTAACATTTATAAAATTTCCACTACAAATCTAAACAAATATATAAATTAGGGGAAGTCTGTAATAAAATTCATGAAAAAATTTTATCGAACTCTCTATAGCTTATCGTTAATAAGACTTTTCTCAATCTAGACTAAGTGAGCCCTTTTTTCGAAACTTAATATTTACACAAAATCTCTGTGACCAACCAAATAATAAATAACTAAATATTTGAATCTACCCATTGTGTACTCGTTGGTAAAGCTCAACCAACAGTTACATTCTGACGTTTTTTATGTCTATAAGGCGGACTCTGATGCTGCTTTTGTTGATTTTTTTATGTTTCTTTCCATTTTGGATGGTTAGGAAGGCTATTTCTTAACCGTTATAGAAAAAAGTTTACATACATGTGACAATTAATTGCAAAGCTACAACAAAAACTATTGCGTTACGAAGAAATATATGAGATGTTTTAGAAATTTTAATTTTTCGATAAACCTCATTGCGTATATTGCAATCGTGTAATAAAGACCTTAAATTTACTTCGATTGTGAAGAATATGTAGATACGTATGCATTAAATAATGTGTAACATAAAAGTTATTTGGTCTCACTTTAAGGAGATTTCATAAAGCCCACTAACTTTTATCAAAATAATGATATTATTACATAAGCATCCAAAAAAGAGTCGGAAAAAGGACGGACGAAAGTATTTTTTCGAAAGATATTTTAGAAAATAAATACGAATAAAATCGGCGTCTAAATGCACGTATATGCAATTCAAAGCTCTCTAAAAGCTGAAGGAAGAATCCAATTGACTATGGAATTTTTGTTGCTAGTACTCAACAGAATGTACAAAACGATAAGATTTGATAGCGCTCAGCAGAACGAACAAAACGTTATTTTTGAGCTCGGTAATTCATTTTAGCCTTAAGTAATAAAACCGACAATTTTAAAGCTGTATCCGATTTAAACTTAGTTAAACTAATTGGTTGAAAAGCGGAAAAATTGCTGCATATTCATATTGGTCTATAGTTTTCTGAAGATAAAAGCTAGTACTTAAATTTTTGTTCAGCACACTAAAACATTACTAGCAGACTACCCGCTTGATAGCTAATATTCTAGAGGTAATTTTTTTGTAATACTCGTAACACGGATAATCCTGCTGCTGTTGATATAAAATCGTTCCACCATGTTTGTGACATGATAAGAGGTTATCTGACTTTTAACATTAAATAGTGGTCGTATTATATTTATATAAGAGTGTCTCACTTGATGAAGTTACATTTGGCAGGAATTTTCTTTTCTTTGCTTATGTCACTGCAATAACTCAGTAAGTATTGGCATATCTACATAAATAATCATTAAGTGCAGTATATTTTTCAACATCTATTTATCGTGTAAAATTATCTGAAATTTAGATAAAAGTAGTAATTATTATAGAATGTTATACACCTATATCTTAATAGATCCCTATGATGCTACACTCTTATACCTTACCATATTTCCGTAGTGCTATACTCCTATACCGTAACGTGCCTCCATAATGATATATTCTCATATCTTAAGATACTATTACAGTCAATATTCTTGTATCAAAATATTCTAACATAGTGCTATATTGCTATCTTAATCGATTATTCATATTTTATGAACGTCTTTTGTATTACAATTGAGTTGCTCAGAAAATTATGTAAAAATGTCTATCCGTATTTAATATTTGGTGTGAAATAAAAAATTAAAATGAGGCACATTTGCTGTCAATACTACTTTCATTTGTTTAACTTTATGGTTTTATATCTTCAAAGCTATTTTAATTATAATTATGATTTTGAAATGTGAGATAGCATGTATAATCATATCTATATGATACACGAGATAAAAGGGGGGACACAGGCGTGGTTTCTTTTATCTTATGAACATTTAAAAAGGGAGCTGAAATATAGATCTATATTATAATTGAACATTTGCCCGTGTTAAGATGTAACTTATTGTTGAAACTCTAGAATATTGAAAGCAAACCAATCTATCGAAAATAACGCGATCAGCGTTGACAACCGAAGACAAGTCATTTTTCACAAAGAGAAACTTAAATATTCCAACTATATTGTTAACTAAGACTTTTAAGATCAACATTTAACATTTTATAACTAACATCATTGTAGAATAAAGAAAGCACTCATATTTTTTGTGGTGACATCAACCGAAAGAGGAAGTTAGATAAATACCAAAAAATTCTTCTTTCCAAAATTTTGTATTATACTCTCTAAAGGATATTTTTGAAAATTTAAACAAAAATTTAGTTCTCATTTTTTTCCTAAACTTATAGTCAATATTATAAAAAAATTTTACTGGAAAATTTAAGTCTTACCTAAAAACTTCAGTTACGATTCTAAATTGTATAATTTTTGAAATATTTGCGGTATTTTTATGCTTGTAAAAGATAGAGCCTAAGTGAAGGGCTAGAGGTTAAAAATGGAATTAAATGCCAATAGAAATAACTTAATTTCTAAATAGAAATAACTTACTTTCTAAAAGTTGAGATCGAATTTGTGGACAATTGTAAAATGTTACAATTTTTCACTTCCAATTTTGCTGAAAAATAAAATTTCTATCATAAATTTTGTTTCATGATCAATTTAACGTATGGACAATATTTTGTTCTTTTTTCAATTTCAGAGCATAAGATTAAAAAAAAACAATTATGGATAGCTAAGTTCTCCATGAATAAAA
Source organism: Druceiella hillmani (assembly GCA_039881145.1). Classification (NCBI taxonomy): domain Eukaryota; kingdom Metazoa; phylum Arthropoda; class Insecta; order Lepidoptera; family Hepialidae; genus Druceiella; species Druceiella hillmani. The sequence goes on along the minus strand of JAYKKI010000001.1, from coordinate 102,838,190 downwards.
ACCATTAGCTAGGGGGAAGGACTGCGGACGTTTAGAAATAAAACTACTAATGTTTTGACGCTGAATGAATCGAAAGATTTTAATTTAAGAATACTCAACAAAGTCTGTTCTTAAGAATTCTGGCAGATTGTTCATTGTTTTGTTTGGAAATAGAAGAAGAAGAAGGGTTATGAATATAAAAATTATGTAGATAAAATCGTTAGGACAGAGGCGAACTAAAATGATTTAAAGTTTTATTGTATAATTTATACATTATTTAAGATATAAAGTTTGTAAAAGTGCGTCTCAAGATACGCCGTTTTCAGCTCGAAATAAAGATTGCAATTTAAAGGACATAAGAACTATAATGTCTCCATATCAGCGCAGCTTTAATAAAAAATAATTGCGCAAGGATTTTCACCACTTTTTCCCATTCAATTGCAACATTCTCCATATACAGAAGTGGGGATGAAGTGGATCTTTTTAAGGACCAATTGTGTGATATTGCTACTATTTTTGAAATCCTTCAGAGGTCTCTTTGTCAGGAAACATCTCTTGTTCTTCTCATTTTTTATTTCAAAGGAGGCACATTGTCTTTCTTTAAAACAACCAGATATCCAATCTTTACAAAATGCCGCTGACTTGCTGCGTTTTAGTTTGTAGTTTGTTGTGCGTTGTAGTGCCACGAGATATTCGTTAATCCCACGTAGCCAAAAATGCTGTCTCAGTCTTGGATGTTTAAGGATTTGTGTCAACTGAAACGGAATGAGAGGTCGGCCAAATAAGAAGTGACCCAGAGTTAAGCAAAATACTTTTTTTAAAGTAAGAATTTAAATATATTATGTATTGAATATATTTGGCGTTAATTTTGTAGAAAATCATTATTCACAATTAAATGAAACTATATGATGTAGTATTATTTCTACTTTCTTTAAGTTCTTTACCACGACCTAGGTTTCGTTGTATTACAACATCTTCAGGTGGGGATATATTATAGTGCCGAATATATTATATTTTTTAATTTAATTTTAAAATTTAGAACAACCTCTATCAGCAAGAAACGTGTTTCTAACCTCTTTTATGTTAAGTTACCATTACTCATAACATGCTTCAGCTAATACATGGTTGGCTTTACACCAACCATGTATCAGCTGAAGCCCCCATAAACGTCTGCCTTAAACCACCTATCGTTGATAAATAAGAGAAATAAAAGGAAATTTAATGCCTTCTTCTGCAGTGAAAGATTTATGTCTGCAGAAGAGGATTCAAAGATTCTATCTAATTTATTATTTTTCCCTATGAAATTACATTTATTGCCACAATGGATGGTATAAAACTTATCTCCACATAATGTTAATGTGGATAAACATTAAGTCAATGAATTTAAAGTGAGCTTGCGGATCTATTAATTTATGACCTTCGTCGAGAGGCATATACATAAACTTAGGTAACATTTTAAGAATATACCATTACATAATTAAGGTACTTTTGAATTTGTTTTATTTTATGTTTAAGTAACTTTATTCAATCAGAAAATAAATCTCGTTGAACTACTTTATTGACTTCTATTAAATTCCATAAACATTTTTTTGAAATTATGCCTCTACTTACCGGTCTAACTACCAACCAAGTATTACAAATGTAGTACTTATTTATTACAAGTTAAAGATGCAACAGATAAACACTGTACTTGTAAGTTACTTGCTTCTTTCAACATATCATTAATAGTATTGTTTACGTGTAATAATCTGTCATGTTTACGTCGGCCAATTGAAAAAGATAAGAGAAAATAATACTTCGAGTAATTGTGCTCACTTCAAAGTTAGTTCAAATATTCTATGCCCTTCCCTATCTAATGGACAAATAGATTATTTTTAAATTCTTCCCACTTGGAAAAGCAACAATTTCTGATATGGTCAAAACCGCATATATCAATCACTACTTTTCGGTTGATTGATTTAATAAATTCAAAGCTCTCAAATATTTTTTAACATGGTCAGCAACGAAAAACGAAGGTTACCATGAGAATCATGCTCATAGAAACTTTCACTGCTTCTATAAGGTTTTAATGCCAAATAATGATTATTAATCTAATAAAGTGTTATTAGAACATAAACATTGTTATTTCATTCACAAACGAGCTTCCAAGCAATTTTATAATTCGTTACCGTAAAAAAATTGATTTGGTAATTATATCCTTTAGGCTACCCTCCGATGATGATTTTAATTAATGATAGATTGTATTTATTTATTGTCGTCTCATCACGGCCTATCTTAATTTACTAATGGATCAAATGGTTCCATGAACTAGAGCCACATTAGATAATCGCCATCAAATTTAAGTATATAAAATTCAGGTAACGAACGTTACCGCAAGTTTCCAATTATTTTGATTTTGCAGGGACCCGCCGTATAGAAATGTATCGTACAAAGAGATCTCAACATTTTGATAAAATCTCTTGGCAAAACTTGTTCTTCAATATTACAGGCTAAGTGGTCAATTGAATCGAATTAAATTCTGCGTATAATATTTGTATTTTATTGATTACTAGTGTTAGTATTTTAAAATACAAATCCAATAAATTTCAAGATGATATATTTTGTGTATTATATATATGTATTTTAAATTTGATTAAACGGTTTTTACAACACCGCGTCTTTTAATATTTTTCCTCCCCTGTCTTTAATGGTATATCATCTTATTTACCAATATCGTCATTACATTGAGCTAAATAATGGGTTAGATAAGAATAATAAATATATAATCAAAACCAAGTCCTTGGTGAGCAATTACTCATGCTGTTCAGGATCACACCGCTTGATATTGCTAAGAGCAATTCAGTTCAAAATCAATTCGCTTAGATAGTAGTACAATAGCGCCCAGTGATAATCTGGAATTTTGATGATATGAATCAAATAATAGTAAGAAATAATTATTATCACAAGAGAATAAAAAATAATAAAGAATTAAGGCAAATTTATTATTGTTATTAGAGCGGTGTTTTCACTTAAAATCTGGTACATTTAAGTAAATTATATAACGCATAATAAATTGATGAAATAAAACGATAATAAATCGATATATACCATAAGCATGAGATGACCTTGATTTTTAAGTAGAAATGTGCACAATTTTTATTCCTTGTTAGATATATATGTATTAATTAAGGAGAACTTATCATGGAGTGAAAGAAGAGAAAGAAAGACATTTCTCCTTATATGGCTCTCTCCAGCTGATGTAATCTACTTCTCCAAATCCGAAAGTTAACAGGCCTTTGTCCATAGTCACTAGTTGATATCTGTAATAATTTATGATTGAGTTCAGAAGTAATGAAGTTACATAAATGATTTAAAGTTTCGTATAAGTTATTATGTTTCCAAGATATAAGTTTATAAAGGTAAGTGGTAAATTGAGACACTATTTAATGCTTAATATCAATATTTTAAATAAACTAAAGTAATAATTATAACGTCTGCGAGCCGTTGACCCGCGAACCCCCCGCAATGATTTCTCATTCTGTTCTCACGCCTGCACTGTCCTTCAAAGCAATCCAAATAAAACATAATGTTATATAAACAGGCCTAAAAAATTCTTAATTAAATCTGAAATTTATTATAACTGAATTTTCAACAATACAAAGAGGTATACTAATTTTTTTGTTGTCTCCTCTCTTAATATAGGGAGTAAGGAATTTAAGGAGCCATGTCTTAAAAACAGGAAAAAAAAATTGCCACGTTCAGATTTTACTTACGATTATTCAAATGGATGTGGCACTATGCAGATTTTCCAATAATTATTATAGAAAATAGCTAAAATAATTTTTGATTTGTTTTTGAAACGGTGTGCAATCTCCCACTTTGATGTTATTCATGTAAGTTTGATAATAAACGCTCCAAGAACGCTCGGTATACGTGAGAATATCAAGAAAGGAAGGGAGACCTGAAAGAAACATATATGGATTTGTCCATATATGATTTACCCCGTGGCAATGGAAATTATTGAAATGATTTTTGTTCAATTTAGAAAATACGAATTTTTCATCTATTTCCATGTTTTAAAACAAAAAATGAACAGTACAAATACTTATAAGTGTATAAATGTTTAGAAAACATATTATGTTTCAATGCGTTAAATTTCCTTGTAATGATTAAATTCTTCGCTAAATGAGTAAAATCAGAATATTAAAACGAAATTTAAATGTACCTAAAAATAGTGAGTTTTTCAACCAGGTATGGAAGTACTGATGCGATTTTATTAAACCATGACTTGTTGTCCTGAAATGTTGTCAGATATCTTCATTTTGTAATGATAAAAATTTTAGTCATTAAATTGAAGTGTTTTCGATTGATATTGTTACCTTCAAGCTAAGTACAGATAAATGCCTTAGCTTTCAAAGTAAGTATAGATAAATGTTGTCATTCAAGTATATGTGTACAAAAGTAACTTCAACTCATCGGGAAAACATAAAATATTATGAAATATTGACATTTGAATACATTATGTAATCATGGTTCTATAAAGATAGTTGAGCTGAGAATATAAACTTGGACAGCACATTAAACGATACCTGGAAAAAATACATTAGATGTTATCAGTTTTTTTTATCAAATTGCCATAAAAACAATTGAATAAATGCAGAGGAATATAGTAAGTATAATTTACTCCGTTGATTGTCTATGTGAGTCGTTGGCGCAGCGATATCATGTTGGAATATGAACTGAAAAATTACTAGGTACAAATTTTTGAAAGAAGTCTTTTTATTTAATTTCTTTTTACTTTCCGCAATCTGAACTCTGATGTTAAATATAGCCAGTATAAAATCTATTTGTTTCTTTCAAAATATTTTTTGACTTTCAAATCCGAGATGCCGCATTTTTATTTCTATTTTCTTCAAATTTTTATTTAATAATCACAACCCTAAGGAAATTTACTGGTTTAATATAGTTTATTTCATAAATCGACAATAAAAAAATTAATTATTAACTTAATAGGGGAGAATTAATAGAAAAAAAACAGTGAGCCCTCACGGGACGCCTGGCAGATGTGTCGTCATACCATACACTCTACTACATATAGACTATATATATACCTTAGTATAGCGTGGCGACCCGTCGCCACGCCAACGATCCGGTTTATATCTGCACCTATAGATGTTTCACATCAATAAAGCACAGGTTATGTGTACCGTAGTAAACAACAGCGTCGAACTGAGTGAGGAGGGGGTCGCGTAGTCCGTTGCGCATGGCGACACGTCGCCATACCGTACACGCTATTACATATAGACTATATATATATACCTTATATAGATGTTTCACATCAATAGACATTAATTACGTAGGTCTGTTTCGATGATTTTTAAAAATTTTGAAACCGGGAAATGTGAAGACCCATGGCATAGAAGAGGATTTAAATAATATATGTCAATACATTTGCTTTATATATATTGCCTGAGAGTATCATTTTGTTTATGATTCTTTTCAGTTACCACTTTAATTTTTTTTTTTTTTAAATAAAATTGTTTAACGAAAATTTAAATCTGTTACATTACTTAATATTTTGTAACGTAATTCACACATGAAGACTGTTCATTCTACTTATTGGCTCTATTATGTCAAGACTATGCAGCTAGTATATAAATATAAGTGTTTTGCGGAAAACATGGTCTGGGTCGCACTTTGAATAAAAATTTATGGGCATCCTTGTAAATCTTTTAGATAAATAATGTACAGTTCACCCCCTATGGATTGGGTAATCATTGGCAATAACTTGATTTAGGGCCGCTTGTGTTATATGGATTAGGTTTAGGGAATTTCACGAAGTATTACTGCGCTTCAACCCTTGTATAAGCACAGTTTATTTCTTCCTTGTACCTTTACCGGCTATGTTCGATGTCAAGAGATGCATGGATATACTAATATATCCAAAAATATCCCTCATGCGAATGAGTTTAGTAATTCCTCTGCTGATAATTTATGTAGAAGAAAGCTCTCAACACCGTTTTAGTAGTTAAGATGCGGTGATGAAACAAATGGATGAAAAGGTCAGAACCTTTTATTAAGCACTAGATCTCACAAATGTGGTGGTGCAATGTCATATAAAACATAAAAAAAAATTTCGACATGAATCAAGACTACGAAGGAATAAAGGATCGCGATGATATTGTATTCACCATTGATTCCGAAACTTTATTGTTACTGTTGACCATCGAATTCGAAACTTTATTTGTTTTAGTTTATATGGAACAGGAATTAAACAAAATAATTTCATAAAGGTTATTTATCAGGTTATTTATCTACCTTTCATTAAACGAATATATAAGTGGTAATTGGCAGGCTGATTACGTCAATTCCATCCACCCACAACAAAATACACATTCAAGCCATAAATTCCATCCACCAAAGCATACAATTTATTTAAAGCGATCAGCTTAACATAAATCGCAGCAGACTCCGCCTAAAATACCCCAGGAAACAGAACAGAGATTCGTTTAAAAATATCATTCAGTCGATTAGGATATGCAATTTGTCGAAAGGGATCTCCAAATAATTTCAAGGATGTATAGATTAAGTTGGGTCAGGTCCAATAAATTTCGACATTTATCTTATTAATTGTGTAAACCGTTAATGTGCAATAAATTAATATTGAAAATTACGTGATATGGTTAGAAATTATAAAATATAAAAGGAAAATTGGCGCAATTAGCTTCAACGCTCAAAAATTAACTAAATTTGAATAAAATATTAACTGATTTTTATTTTGGAGTTCAAGCCATAATTACTGTTTTACTTACATTGAGGTTTTTTGAGCTTTAAATTTTGTTCATTTATATCTCTCTAACATATTGTTATGCATCGATTACCTATGAGTTTAAGTCCTTAGTTGTGAATTTTTATTTTATTTTTAGTATGTGGAGTTTCACATTATGGAGACACTTCACTTTACATTGTATTTACATTCATTTATTTCTTAGTACATTGAAAACAAAGTCAAAGATATAAACGAAAAATTAAAGCTGAATAAATTGAGGAAATTATCTCTACAATATATGATTTAGTATAAATGTTTCCAAATTTTTGCATTTTTACAATTTTTAAATATTAATTTTCACCGTAGTTTCGAAACCATGTTAAATCATGGCTTTCGCATAGGTAACTACGTTATGCGTCTTAATATTTTATCCGTAAATTTCTATGTATTGAAATAGGATCATTTATTAACAATATATATAAAATTATATATACCGTTCGGCTCACTCTAAAAGCCAAACAGTTAACGTCTCATGATATAAATGAAGTGATATAAAATAGTGATTTAAATCATTAAGAAAAATTTTGCCTGCCTTATATAATTTTTATTTCTCATATAAACATTTGTCATGATTTTAAAGAACATATAAAATTACATGAAAAATTGCAATTTACGTTAGTTTCAAGTATTTAGATGATGAAAAACTATATTGGAATATTCGGGATTAATTTGAATTCTTATTATCAATCAATTCCTTATTACTACTAGGTTTCCAAGCAAAATGGTGTGAAGTCCCTCTTGTGCTTAGATTTGCTCGTACCCTGTTTCATCACCAAGATACTTTACGAAACGGCTGAGGCAGGGAGCGGCCTTTTTCTTGATTTCATTCGCTTTAATAATGCATTTATATTCTACAGGTTAGAAATATTCGAGTTGAAATTGCACAATAAATCATCCATATTATTTGCACATGGGATTGCATCCCAAACAGTAGATTGGACTAAAATTGTGATGGTATATTATTTCAGATTAAGGCTTTTATATTTTTAATATTAAAGAAGATATAAATAAGTTCATGATGAGAAAATCCTGGAGCAGTAGGCTGATCATAGGTAGAACACAGTTTAGGGTTCGACGTATTTAGACGAGAATTAAGACGCGAAGAGAACGATAAGGGTTAATATTTATATAACTATATAGGTATGGATATACATCCTGGAATAAATTCATTTAACTCAAAAATCTTCGCAATTAATATAGTAAATTGAATGGGAGTGGGATATTTTTACCACTATCCGACCTTATATAAATCTCATTATAGTAACCACGTTGAATTTGTAACGAAATTTTTTAATAACTAGAAACGAGTAACTGAATATTAATTGTTCGTTATTTCGATATAAACTGGTATATATAATATATTAGTAAAATACCCATTATATTTAACTAATATGTACAGCCTTGATTATTTTACGGTCAAATTCATAGAAGTGTGTATCGAATAAAGAATATGACAATAATCATTTTCATGACGTTTTTGTGGTAGTTTTTGTGATCTACAAACTTTTTTTAAATGACCCAAGTTGTTGCCACTGATCATTATTGCTAAAACAGGATGTGATGAAAAATGTAAAAAATATATGAATATAACTTTTGACAGTTTATAATTTTAATTTTCGTAACTTAATAATATTTAGAAGTATATAAATTAATGACAAAATCAAGCAAACATAAAAATTTTCAAGGATATGTAACGTTTTACTATTGTACGAAATGAAATATTTAGTTGGCTAACAAGTAATAAGCGGTCTTTAATGTTATAATTTTTTATTATATTTCCAATTTAAAATTATTTTTTCGTCTATATAATAATCACCATAATTTTGTACTACATGTCTCCAATGCGCTGGCAGGCAGTGGATAGCATCTGCATAAAATTCAGATGGCTTGAACGCCAGTAGGTAGTCTTCACCGTCTAATTCTTTTGCGTAAGGAGTTGCTGAGCGATCTAAACAATGATCAGTGAGTGCGAGGTCTGGGGAATATGGCGGGTGAGGGATTTATATCCTACCAAAATCCAAAACTTTAGGATGGGTGTGTTTGGCTATATGAAGACCGAGCTACGGCTACGGCTGGTAGTTCGTCGAAGTAAGTTCATGTGGTACCCATGCACTGTATTTCAAGCTTTTTCCCAGGCGATTCTATATAGTCCCGTGGAAGCATCTAAGCTGAGTTGCTAGCCAGTGTATCGTTAATCCGCTACCTTCCTCAATTAACACTTTCAATCTATCACTATCCAGTTTCACCAGTCAGCCAGACCGTGGTTGATCACTCAGGGAATAATCGCCGTTACGAAACCACTGGAACATCGTTTTGTATTAGCTTCACATATTACTTAAGCAGCTACGCGTTGGCACGTATTACGCGTAGCTTCGACAGGAGAGTAACCAGATTATGCGTGTTAATAGTGCAAGATATTAGTTACTACTGAATCAGTGAGAGCGTGTCGCGCTATTTATGTATCTTCGATTGTAGAAGCTTCTAGAATTTTTCTGTTTTTCCTGTACAAACGCTCATTACTTTTAAACCAAGCTAATGAAAATGATCTTTTCTCGTGTGAGTTTTCACTCTATGTTTTTTTGCAAATTTTTCCCAGGTCTGCCTTTTGTCAGGTGTGCCTGCATTTATATATGTAGTCATATATACCCCGAAATTAATCTTCTTCTAAATCATAAACTAACTAAAATAATCATATCATATATTTCAATTACTGATACGAATAACAAACAGCTTACAAATTTTAAAATGTTAGTCCTTCTACGAGTGTATACTATTCTAACCATTTTGCCTAACAAAATAATCATTGCTACAGCAGACCTTGGCTGATTTATAAAACGGATGGTATGAACACATTATAATTCATCCAGATAAAAGTTTCACACTTGTGACACGTCTGATAAATTGTGAAAAGCGATAATTGGAACAATTACCGCGTTTCACATATATCTAGAGGAGAAAAAAAAGGAAATTAACAATGTCTCTTTCATCTCCTACCCCCACACATTCTCGAAGTTGAATATCAGAAAGACATTGCAAATTCATTTCTTTTTACATTTTCAGTGCTCGCATTGTGAAATTTTTCCCACTTCAGCATGAATTTCGAACGTGATTACGTGTGTTTATACCCGGGTACAGTAAATTCACTTATACATTACGACATGGACCTTATAACGAAGGAGAAAATTCAATTACTTATTTAAACTTTATGGATTCAACAAGATATTTTCTTTTTTATAGCCATTTGAGGAAAAATTACGAATTAGCAATCATTACAGCTTTGAATTAGATTATTCATGTTTTGATGACCGTAACTGACATTAGTTCAATTCCCTCATTAATATAGGGTTCAAAATTAAATACAGGCATTACGAACTATGAAAACACAGACGTCTAAATTGTAGTTTAATTCTGGTTAAATGAATATAAATTATTACAATATCTTCAAACTATTTTTTTTTATATCTGCAAGTCGTTGCTGCTGTTCTCTGCACAAAATAAAAATTAAATGTTTGAGAAAATAATAAATAAAAAGAAATCCTACTTCTAGTGCATTCACTAACACCATAATATAGTGATACCTTCAAAATATTTTTTTTTAATTTTAATACTACAATGAGCATTCCTTCATAGAAAATTCCGTCTAAGTCCGATTACAGGTTTTGTGTAAAGTATATTCATTTAACTACTTTAAGAAGTTGCGTAATTGTAAGTAATGTGGTATTATATACGTAATAATCAAAATGATTCCGTAATCGTTACGAACGTTTGGTAGTGAGAATGAAGCAAACAAACTTAAATTTTTAGCAATTTTCTTGAGCTTTATAAAAAATTTTGAAAACTGATCTAACGCCTGTGACATATGAAATTACTTACGATCGTGATGACGCAAGGTGTCCAAATTTTGGAAAGTTTATTTATCATTTCGAGTAGGAAACTAATATAATGAGAATCCCACAAAGCCTTCAAAATGTTATCAAGTATTTATATAATAATTTGAAGCGGGGTAGATATCGGTTGCCATAATTTCCACTCATCTGCAACTACACCAACAATAATTAATCTCGCTTACGCTATCCAATATTGACTTTTGGGCGAACTCGTTTATTTAAAGTGATCGAAATATTCCGCCTAAAACAACTTTGGAAAACAGAAGTAAAGGAATCGGTTCAAAGATGTTAAGTAATCGATTATGGCCGGCAATAGCTGAACAGCTTCAAGAGTGTATAGCTTAAGTTTGGTTAGTTTATTTCAAGTTTTGATCAGTTTATGTTCTGATATTTAGGTTTTTGATTATGTTTAAACTGTATCTCTGTATTGAATTACAATTGTAAATTGTTAAGGTTTTTTTTATAACACTTAGCTAATAATTTGTTGCCACAAAAACTTTTAACTGAATTTCAATGAAACTTTTAGTAAATGTCATCCAAAAACTCAAGTGCAGGTTGCGTTTTACTTATATTTCCAGACTATAAACCTTCGAACCCTTAAGTGAAACATTTATTATTTAAAAGTTTGATAATAAGTTTATCCAAATTAAAATTAAAAAGTTTGATAATTGCTTTACACGAATGCATTAGTATTATTTTCAAATATCTTTATTTCTTTATCTTATGTTATGGCAGACAACCAAACAAATTTATAAACAAAAAACAGCCAAGTGCGGCTCTAGCTCACGCATTTTGGATTACTGGTTCGAACTCAAATTGCGTATTAATTACGAGTGATCAACGACGTGGACAATAAATATTGAATAATACCTAATATGATTAAAAACAAAAAATAAATAATCGCGAATATATCAAAAACTATGATATTTAAAATCGTTTTTTACTTTCCTACAACATTTGCGTTGGTTCTATTTTTTTCAAAAGTTTAAGTTATTTCGGGGTTTATGGACACTAAAGTTACATCCATTCAAGAAGACCGTTACCACTCTATTGGATTTTTTACGTAATTTTTTCGGAAAACCGATATTTTTTGTTGGACTATATGTTATCGAATCTTGACCTCTTTCCTTTTTATTGTTTTCTGCAGGGATATTTGAAAAATTGCGTTTTTCGAGAAACTTACCGAATTAATACGATAGCGCTTGTAAACTTACAGAATGTGAGCCGCAACTTTGTAAAAAAACATGACTGATATTTTCAGTAACTTTTTTATTTTTTGTAAGACTGTGTTTATTAGATATTAATTTATCAGGTTCACGCCTACTTTGATCAAAGATTGTGTGATTCGTATTAATAAATTTTCGGGTTGCAAAATAAAAGAAATAGTCTCTAATATTAGTGCCATTATGTATTTAAGAATAGTTTTTGAATATCTGGTTTTCGAATTCATGCCTCAGTAAATTATATAATTCATAAGCTCTTACGTATGGTTTCGTTTGCATAGGTTTTGATCTTGCAGTATAATTGTTGTTTCTGAATAATCACACTTTTCACTATTCTACCAAGTTAGATATAACGTCACAGTTTGCTCTTATAAATAGCCTCATACACTCCTTGACAATCGTCGTTATTTTTTTGCCATTTGACTATCCTACTGTAAAAAAAAAATTAAATCCATTGTGCAGTTTCAACCATATTTTAACTTCAAAATTCTAAACTTGTTTATTGTCATCTGAAGTAGAATTAGGCTTACTGAAAATTTAACAAATTAAAAGAGTTCTTATTTTCAAATTACGTTGACAGTTTTGTTGTTCTCTGGTAAGATAAATAAATTGCGATCAATGATGCAAGCAAACGAAGCATCGATAACAATAATCTAGGTGGACCGTATTCAAAAGTGACTTGCCTTTAATTTAAATTATTTCAATAAATTGTATTGTCTGCCGTATATTTCACCAAACTCGTTGAATACAATACAGAGGCAGGGGATCGTGGGTATAGTTTATATTTTAATTTAGGATAATTACTATAGATTTCCAACAACCTATGCATAGTAGTTCCGGAAAAAATGGGGTTAATATATTTTCTCCTTATTTTAAGTATATTTGTGAAGACATACTATTTAAATAAAGAAAAACATATTTTGAGGCCTATATTATTACGAAAAACTAGACCCCACACTGTATATGAAACTATATATAGGATCACGTACGTCATGCGTGACCAAAAGTCTTTCCGTGGAGGATTATCTGATCATCTTTTTTCATCATTATCGCATCATGCAAGACCAAAAGTTTTGCCGAGATAAATTAAATGGGTTCAAATACAAGGAGGTTACTCCTCGCAACAACATCATTATAACCGTTTTTACTTTCATTACGAGATCAGCGCGATAACATTATACAACTGCATTTTTATTGAAAAGATATTAATTTTTCAGTTCTTTTGGAGAACAATAAATGGGTCTAAAAAAGAATGGGCAAACAAATTAAGTTAAAGAGAGCTTATAGAAGAAGAAAAAGATGGAAACAATATAAGACGTAATAGAAGATGTCAGACTACTAATGGTATGTCGGGACACTAGGTCTTATCACCATGTTATTTTCGCCGCAGAACGTCACATAATACATTTCAAAATATGCACATATTAGAACTTAAAACAATTTCGCTTTGATGACAACTTACCTGCCCATCAAGTTTGTTATACTGACACAATAATTCCATGGACCACTCCATTATAAAGCTACATCAATAACTGTCAAACACCGGTTACTTCGTTGTGGTAAACTTCGTGTAAATTAGGTTCGCTAATGTATTTCTTTTGCAAGATGAATATTTCAAAACTCGGGTCCAGTATATAAATGTCAAACTATAAGTGACAAAGGTCTGACGTATTCTTCCAGATTAGAGTAGTATCGTTGCTGGTATCATTACCGGTGAGTGTGGTTAATATTAAACCACTGTTGAAGCTTTTGAAGTTTATACATTGATGATGAATTATTACAAGTCGACAAAATTTTTTTATTAATATTTTAAGAAAATGGGCGTCGTAGTATATAATATGGACTTTCAGTGAACGAAAATATAAATATTTAAAAATGTATTAATTATATTATTTAAAAGAAAACTAAAATGATGAAATATTTTGTCAATATGAAATACTCACGTCTTTTTAATTCGAAGGAACCGCTAATCAGTTTAAATAATACAGAACGTCCTATTTACTACTAAAACTCACACTTTGACCACATTTAGGCATATATACACATTTAAATGAAACTATTTAAAAATACTCATGACATTTATTGCCATGTAAGTATTTTTATTAGTAATTTTTATTCCTCACAGGGGAGAAAATATTGTGAATTTCTTAAAACAAAGAGATTTATAATTAGAAAGATTTAAACCCTATAGCTTTCAAGTCAATTTGAATCAAATTTTTAGTACTAGTTTCTTCATATTTTCTAATATAGTAATTTTGGAGGCTAGAACTTTATTTTTGTAATGATTTTCAAAAATATCTCAAGAAATAACCTAAATAAAATTTTAAAAAATTGTTTAATATTCTTGTAACGAACACTTTCAACTTATTTTACATAAAATTACGAGTACTCCTTTTAACCCCCTGCTTTTACACCACCTCTAAAATTTTCATACCACTTTTGAGTTCTAACTATTGATTCACACGTGATTCAGTCTTATTTATTACCAAATCATTAAAATAAAATATATTACATTACTTATTTGAGGTTAATAGATAAGATTTGTATTAATCAGCAAGCTTATGTCTTAATCAAAGATCTTTCTCCTTCGTTTCTCCTTTGACAGAGCACTATATATATGGTATTGTTATGGGTGACCGTTGTTATACGCCTCACGATACCTTTCCATATCTCCCTATTCGTCGTCGCCCTGTTGCACCGTTACACCGTTGCACCGTTGCACCGTCTAGTGCCTTCTACTCTTCCCTACATAACAATGGGCTCTATGGAGCTACTATCTCCACGCATGAGGTGAGCAAAAAAATTTAGAATCCGAGTCTGAACAAATGTTGATAGACGTTGCTTGATACCGAGTTCTTGAAGTAAAGAGACATGCGTGCAGAACTCAATCTACGATACCCCAAGCATTTTTCTCTAGCACCCATTTCCAGAGCGTCTATTTTGTTCTTCTTAAGTATTCGTAGCATCCACGTCTCTGAGGCGTAAAGAAATTTGGGAACACCGGAGTCAAACCAGCCGGGCCTTAGTGGCCTTGATAATGTTTCGGTCCCTCCATATTTTTTCAATTTGTCCATAGCACATGTTGTTATCGCTATACGTCTTCTCACCTCATCCACGCGTCCACCGTTGTTAGAGATCAACGCTCCAAGGTATACGATATATGACGAACTACTTCGTAATTAGTTATTTGAATGGCTTCGGGCGAGTTGTTGTATGTACGGTAAACAATCATCATTTTTTTTTTACTGTAATTGATCTTTAAACCAAACTCGATGCTTACACACTCCATCTAGAGAAGTAAGTTCAACATGTGGTGTGCATCAGAAGCAGACAATATTTTGTAACAACCAATGCCAATGTCGTCCGTCTAGTTCTCGTGAGTAATTCCATTGTGAGCTCGATGTAAACGTTGAACAGTAGCGGAGATATTATACACCATTGACGGACGCCTGCACTAGGATGAAAATGGTCTGATAAGAATTCATATATCCATAATAACGCTATACCTTCTTCGTGAATTATAATTGCTGTCCTAATCCAAACAAACAAAAAATATCTGCAAAACATAGATTACGTTGGAAGCATACATTGGGTACATTAGGTCTGAATACTTTCAATATTATTACATTTCAAGAGGGCTTTAGAACGTGTAGACAGTAACAAAATTCAAATAATTTTTATTTTTAAATATTGTCATGGATACACATTTAGACACATGAAAATGTTTCATTTAAATGTGGATTGAATATTTAAATGGAACGAAAATATACATTTCTTGTCCGAAATAAATTGGAAGCGCGCTCTCTATATCATAGTATAAATGTCATGCAACTAAAATACATTTGGGCAGTAAGCATATTTGTGAGATTTATAATAAAATTGTAATGGAGTAAATTCTGTAAATGGAATACATTTCAAATAGAGTGATTTATTTAGCGTAAAGAATGGTCATATAAACCGGAAAACCTTTTATTTTTAATTTTGGTGTGTTTGAATGTAAATTTGTGAGCCAATCACGCAAAATCCACTGGACGGATTTTGATAAAATTTAGTATGGTAATATTTTATAACTAAGAGAAATATATGAGAAAAAAATTGCAAATTTTTTGCGAGAGAAAAAGTGGAGCACAGCTAGTTTAAAAATAATTAATAAAATTTATCAAAATATTAATAGAATTCATAATTAACAGAATTCGTATAAATACTAAAAGTATAAATCAGTTGGATTTACTTTTAAAATTATATTACATTACTTCTGTTTGTAAGAAGAAAAATGGTTACTAATTATATAATTTTGACCAAGGGTTTTTTTTATAAACAGCGCAATGAAAATATTTTTTCGTTTAATCCGTATTCAAATATGTGTTTCAGCTAGCACATTGAATGGGGTGCATTTTCGCAGGGGAATTTAAAAATATAGTGTGTAATGATATTCATAGAAACTTTGCTTTATCATCATTACAAAATTAATTTCCAATTCAACCGGAAACTCTGTTAGTCAACTAAATAACGCGAACAATTTGTATGGCATAATGCTTCCGGTTTACATTAAATCGATTATTTCATGAATTGAGAGTGCCCCGAAAGTAACAATGATCGGTTGCGTTTAATCGAATAACTTGTATACTATTAAAAACCCTTTGTCAGTGGATATAATTGTATTTTAATTAAAAATTTACTTAACTTGGTGTGTAGTGCATCCTTGAGTTTTGTGTTCAAGATAAAAACATCTTCATTGGTCTACTCAAATTTCTAGATTTGTCGCTATAAACGAGAGAAAGTATGATATAAGATTAAGCAAACGTATTGTAATACGCATATATTTATGTAAAATATCTTTAAATGTCACGAATATCGTGAGTTACTACTGTACCAACATCGAACTATTTGTTAATAAGCTTTCTTTATTAACCCATTTTTAGTACTTAGCTTCAGTTATATTTTCAGAACTATATGGAACTGGGATATTTAAGAAAAAAACTTTAAAAAACTATTATGCTTATTTTTGAGAGAATTAGATAATTAGTAAAATTAGTTCATAACTTATTTTTGATCTCTTTTATTTAACTCTCTGCAATCGGTATAATTTTAAGTTATTACATTTAACTATAGTCTTATTTTTCAATAATGACGGGTATATGAGATAATCTGAAAGAACAACATTTATTCTAATGCAATCAGCATTTAATTTAAATAAATAAGATTGAATACTTCATTAATTTTAATTAAAAGCGTTTCACTTTAAAAATGCCATATCCAACTAAAAACCAAAAATTAGTCGTGTGCTGGATATTAAAGCACTATTTGCTCCTCCTTCATATTCTACGTTTTATATCCTTGCAGCAAAGAAAGTAGTTACAAAAGATTCCGGAAATGTGGTCTATGCCTTTTGAACAATGCGGTTGACGGCAATAAATTAATAAACGACACAGTAGAATGCAATGCCGTATCTAAATAAATCCCTAATTGATCATTTATTTCGAGCCCTTGACGACTAATAGTAAAACATATGTTATGTTATAGTTATCACTCGGACAGAATTGGAATCATAACTTTTTTGAATCTATAAAAGTCACGGACAGACTACATATTCTCCAGAACTATAAAGCCTTAAAATTTTTATATATATATATATATATATATATATATATATACATATATATATATATATATGTATATATATATATATATATATATACATATATATATATATATATATACATATATATATATATATATATATATATATATATATAAATATTTCGACATTTTTTGATTCCGATAATTTTGAAGTACTCACTAAGAAGACATTTTTAGAAATTCCACTTTTGAATGTTCGAAAATAGTATGGGAACTTCGTAATAATTACAATCTTTGACATGAAAATATATATATAAGCTCTTAGAAACCAAAAAAAGCACTTACGAGTACATCGTCGTTTTTGGAAAATCGTTAATATGATAAAAGCGAATAAATTTTCAATATTTTGTTAAAAAAAGTCGAAATATCTCCTTGTTGTTTAAAAAAGTTAAAGGTTTTTTGTATTTTCTTTAGCAACACTCCATTTTTTAAACCCAAATTTTTTTTGTTTGCTTTACGTTTACGGGGTTCCGCGAAATCATCCTGTAATCATAATTAATAACTAATTCACATATAAATTTTACAAGTAGATTTCTCTTAAGAAGTAATTCACAAACAAATTAATAACTTCAACAACATATTAATAACTTCAACAACAAATTATTAACTTCAAGAAGTAATAACTGGTTCACAAACTGTGCATTTGTACTATAAGTAAATAATTATTTTATAAAAAAAATTATCCGCGCTTATACATCACAAACTACCAAGGTTAACGACCCGTTTGTGTTATAAATGCCAACGATTGGTGATCACCTCAATAGCATTTTTTTCCATGTTTTTCATTTTCCTCTTTAGTTTTCCAATAATGATTTCATTACGCGTTACTTATTTCTTGAAAAATATTTGAATGAAAATGAGAGTTCAACATTTTGAATAATGCGCTCTGGGCTAAATTAAGAATTAATTATCTTAGATAAAACATAGATTTTTATTCTGTCTTAAAACCCTAAAAAATAGGTTATATATAAATATACTTAGAAGAATCAGAATAAGAGTATTTAGTGCTGTAATATAAAATTATTTCAATTAACTTTAAACATTAAATAAAATATATACAGGTCACTAAGTTATTTGCTTATATCCGTAAAAGATATGCTAGACGACATATTACAAACTTTATCTCAGTGAAAAATATTATCAATATTTATGAATAGATTTATAAAATTCCGTGCACACAACAATGTACAATATATAATCTTTATGTGAATCTAAGCGTGTAAGGAATCATTATAATGGACGCCCTTTTTCTGGTCGACATATTTATTTCAAAAATGTATTCACTGCGACTTAAAAAAATATATGGTCATAAAGGCTTTAAAAAATTTATTTCAATATAGCATAGAACGTACTTTTTTAATTCAGTTTGCAGTCTTCACCTACAACATTTAAACAAACACTCTTACGTATTTTCTATCCCATATTGTCTAATAATAACGCTAAGTTAAATTGTCATAAAGCTAAGAATAAGGTTTTTTATATCATATGAAGTTCGTTCCATAATCGCTTTTTTATTGACCAAAAAAGTAAATTGATACGAGCATACAGAAAAATGTGAAGGAAAAATTTCAGCATTAAACTAAAGTTTTCCGCAAAGCTTACTCGTAAAGAAAGCGAGGACGGTTTTATGTTATCCATCCTGTCACGTACATTATGCCGTCATACCTTATTATCTGCCTCCTAAAACATGTTTCGTTAGATTTGTAAGCAGTCATGAAATATTTTTGAAAATAGAGTATTTTATAAAATATTGAACAAGTTATGAATTCTTAAATAAAAGGCGTCTCGGAACGAAATACAAATTTGAAATAATAATATAAACACCAATTATTGTGTTTATAATATTTTGAGTACAGTAAAGTATATTTGTGCGGATTTTATGTACGGAATATTACACGATCAAGATGTCTCTCATCACGGCGAACGTCAGATATTCAAAGAGGCAGCATGTTTTCTAATATATCTTCGACAGCAGGCGACGCGGTTAATGTTTTCAATTGAAAGCGCACGTCTATTTCGAGGCCCACTTGAATGATTTAGTGCACATCCGACACTCTGAACTTCGCTATCCACAATTTGATTAACTGAATATAGGGCCATTCATTAAAATGCCGGATTTCAAAATGATTACAAAACTTGCATCGTGCCTCACTAATAGAAAAACCGTTGCAGAAATAAGCTTTCACAAAGAAAGCGCGTTGTGCACCAGACCACTGCGTATTGTGATTAAAAAATCCACGCTAATGAGCTATCGAACGCCATCCTTCATTTCCAACTAGCCCATTGTTTGCCGAAATATTTGAGTTTAAAGTTTTAATTCGGCGCTGAGATATCCTTTGTATTAATATTCATATTAATGGAACAAATGGATGGGATATAGTTATATTCCCAAAATTATTATCACAATTTTTTTTATTTCTACCCCTTATTAGTGTGGAACACATGATTCTCATCTTTTAATTCGTTTCACCTTGATCCGATACAACGACTTTCATACTTATGGGAATTTATTTTCGTTTCTGCTTGCTTCCCGGCCGAGTAAATTAACGTTCTATAACATTTGGTTATCGACGGATATTTAACATACAAATTATTTGTCAAGGAATATATATATATATATATATATATATATATATATATATATATTAAATAAAAGTGTGATCAGCAAGCATTAGAATGTAAAAATCTGATTAATAGGAATATTCAAAATAATAAAACTTTGTGGAGCACTTCGAACATCTTATAATTTTGTGTGATATCTCTATACACACTGACAGTCACCTTTAATTCTCTAGTTATATTAAAGATGTTTCATAAATTATTCACTTTGCCGATACTTCAACTAATAGATACCAAATATTTAAAACTATGAAGTATTTCGGAGTTCTATTTTTTTTCTAGAATAACTAAAAAACAGTTTTTTGGTTTTTTCACAAAAAAATTCACTTTTCTGTTTGATTCTGCTTTAATATAAATAGTATGGGTAATAATCACTTCAAAAATAAGTGTTTGTTTCATTGGTTCGACCACAATAGTGTAACTAGTTTTTTTTTTTTAATTAAATTTCATCAGTTGTGTTACGATTACAATGATTATCAAAAAAGTGAAATCATTTAATGCCATATCAAAAAGGATAAGTTTTAAACGGACAAGTGTAAGTCGAGCTCGGGCACGAAGAGATCCGTAGCACCACACAATATTAAACTTACAAATTTGTGTTTCTCAATGAAACAGTCAAAAACAAAGTTTCTGCTGCGATCGATACAAAAATACCCCATATCTCAAAAACGACATACGGTATTCAAACTAAATTTCTCTTCAGAATTTTACATGCGGTAATTTATAAGTTAAAGGGACGGACACACTTTATAAGATTTAAGAAGGGCACAACTCAACAAATATTGATTTAAATAAAAAAGTTATTTGGGAACTCCTATAATATTTCTTTAAAATTTACTAGAGATACAAAAGGTGGATTTACTGATGGATCTACAGTTTGAATATAAAGTTGTGTTTTAGTGATAACAATGTATTTGGCACTGTTTGCAGATAATAGACTTACCCTACCACATCAGAGCTACAACGAGGATATCTCTTATGGGTGTCTACATACGCGTAATTATTTTAACAAATTGTCTAGTTATATTAAGGTTATGATTATCGTAAAATTATGAAAGAACAATTATTTTGCTGTAATGAGAAAGTCATTAACACTTATGCGCTCCACTTTGCGGAGCAAATGGGCTCTTAGTTTATTGTGACGTATGATAATTCTTGTTCACTCACTGCTTGAATGACCTAAGCAGTTTGGGAAGGAGTTCATAACGAGGTGTTATTGTGACCAGTGAGCATCCTGGGTTTACACTCGTTTGAGCATTCAGGCCCAAAATAAAATGAGCTGACAGAGAGATTGAGCAAAATGTTACAATTAACAATACCTGGTTGTGTTTTTAAAAAGGGATGAACAAAAATCCCGTAAAGAAATGAAGAATTTGATAGAATATATTAACGTCAATCTTAGCGAGTGTGTGGCCAAAAAGGATTAAACCTACGGTTATTAATTAGTTAAATTTGATTGAATTTCTCTTCAAATGTTTCGAATTTTTATCTACAAATATATATATATATATATATATATATATACATATATATATATATATATATATATATATATATATATATATATAAATATATGTCAAATAAATTAATGAGAAAGAGGATGTAATTAAAACAAATTTTCTTTTAAAAAATTTCAAATTTCTTTTGTGCGTGTCTGTGGTTTAAAATTCAAAAATAATTCTTATTTTCAAAATAGTAGACGAGACATAAATAAAAACTTACTTAACAAATAGCGTTAGATTCAAGGATTCCCAGTCATAAGTAAAATTGTAATCAATAAGAAAATAATTTTGGCATGTGTAGGTTTTACTACTTAAAGTAGTATGTAAACAATATTACTTTCCATGATTGAGATCTAAGTGTGCGATCTCCCACTTTGACTTTATTCATATAAATTTGATAATGGATACTCCCAGAATGCTTGGTATACGTGACAGTACCAAGAGAGAAAAGGGAGACCTGAAAGAAACGTATATGGGTTTATCCGGATTAGGTTTCATTGCATTAAATTTCCTTGTCAAATTATTAAAATCAAAATACTAAAACGAAATTTAAATGTATCTAAATATATTGAGTTTTTCAACCAGATTTGAAAGTACTGATTCAATTTTATTAAAAAATTACTTGAAATGTTGTCAGATAATAAAAAGATTTTGTAATGAAAATTTTAGTAATTCAGTTAAGGCGTTTTTGATTGATATTGTTACCTTCAAGCTAATTACATACAAATACCTTAGCCTTCAAGCTAAGTATAGATAAATGTTGTCGTTCACATATATGTATAGAAAAGTAACTTGAACTCATCGGCAAAACATAAAATATTATGAAATATTAACATTGGAATACATTACGTAATCATGGTTATGTAAAGTAGTTGAGCTGAGAATATAAAACTTGGACAGCACATTAAACGATACCTGGAAAAAATACATTAGATATTACCAGTTCTTTTATCAAATTGCCATAAAAACAATTGAATAAATGCAGAGGAATATAGTAAGTATAATTTATTCCGTTGATTGTCTATGTGAGTCGTTGGCGCAGCGATATCATAATGGAATATAAACTGGAAAATTACTAGGTACCAATTTTTTAAAGAAGTCTTTTTATTTAATTTCTTTTTACTTTCCACAATCTGAACTCCGATGTTAAATATGGCCAATATAAAATCTATTTGTTTCTTTCCAAATATTTTTTGACTTTCAAATCCGAGATGATGCATTTTCATTTCTGTTTTCTTCACATTTTTATTTAATAATCGCAATCCTAAGAAAATAGACTAGTTTAACACACGTTTATTTTGTACAATAAAAAAATTAATTATCAACTTAATAGAGGAGAATTAATAGGAATAGATATTAATTACGTAGGTCGTAGGTAATATATTTGACGAGAGTATCATTTTGTGTGAGATTCTTTTCAGTTATCATTTTTGTTTATTTTTTTAATTGTTTAACGAAAAGTGTTAAAGTGTTAAGTTAAAAAAGTGTTAAGTTGAAAAGTGTTAAGTTAACGTAAAATTGTTTAACGAAAGTTTAAATCTCTTACATTACTTGATATTTCCTAATATAATTTATGCATGAAGACTGTTCATTCTATTTATG
Organism: Druceiella hillmani; assembly: GCA_039881145.1. NCBI lineage: Eukaryota > Metazoa > Arthropoda > Insecta > Lepidoptera > Hepialidae > Druceiella > Druceiella hillmani. The sequence continues at coordinate 102,814,930 of JAYKKI010000001.1, read as the reverse complement.
GGCCCTATTATGTAAAGGCTATGCAGCAACTGTATAAATCTAAGTGTTTTGCTGAAAATATAGTCTGCGTCGCACTTTGAATAAAAATTTATGGGCATCCTTATAAATATTTTAGATAAATAATTTGCAGTTCACCCCCTATGGATCGGGCAATCACTGGCAATAACTTTATTTAGGACCGCTTTTGTTATAAGGATTGGGTTTAGCGAACTTCACGAAGTGTTGCTGCACTTCAACCCTTTTGTATAAGCCCAGTTGATCTCTTCCTTGTACCCTTCTCGGCTATGTTCAATGTCAAGAGATGCATGGATATACTAAAATATCAAAAAATTTGCATCATGCGAAAGAGTTTAGTAATTCCTCTGCTGATTATTTATATAGAAGAAAGCTGTCAACACCGTTTTAATAGTTAAGGTGCGGTGATGAAACAAATGGATGAAAACGTCAGAACCTTTTATTAAGCACTAGATCTCACAAACGTGGTGGTGAAATTTCATGTAAAAGATAAAAAAAAATTCAACATGAATCGAGACTACGAAGGAATAAAAGATCGCGATGATATTGTATTCACCATTGATTCCGAAACTTTATTCTTATTGTTTACCATCGAATTCGAAACTTTATTTCTTTTAGCTTACATGAAACAGGAATTAAACAAAAGAATTTCATAAACCTCTCAGCTTATTTATCTAATTTTCATTAAACGAATATATAAGTGGTGATTGGCGGGGTGATCACGTCAATTCCATCCACCTACAACAAAAAACACATTCACACCATAAATTCCATCCACCAAACGAGAGAGTTTTAGGCGGAGTCTGCTGCAAATCACAGCCTAAAAGAGCCCAGAAAACAGAAGAGAGACTTGTCTAAAAATATCGTTCAGTCGATCAGAATATGCAATTTATCGAAAGGGATCTCCAAATAATTTCAAGAAGGAATCATTTCAAGAGATAAGTTAGATCGAGTCCGTTAAATTTTGACATTTATCTGATTAATTGTGTTTGTACCATTAATGTACATTAAATTAATATTGGAAATTACGTGATATGGTTAGAAATTATAAAATATAAAAGGAAAATTTGCGTAATAAGCTTCAACGCTCAAAAATTAACTAAATTTTGAATAATATATTAACTGATTGTTATCTTGACGTTCAAGCCATAATTACCGTTTTTCTTATATTGAGGTTTTTTGAGCTTTAAATTTTGTTGATATACATCTCTCTAACATATTGTTATGCCTCGATTACCTATGAGTTTACGTCCTTAGTTGTGAATTTTTAAAAATAAAGAAAATATAAAAGGTTGTAGAGTTTCACATTATAAAGACACTACACTTTCAGAAATATGTAATGTTTTGCTATTGTACGAATTGAAATACTAGGTTGGCTGATAAGCAATGAGCGGTCATTAATGTTATAATTCTTTATGATATTTCCAAATTAAAAAATTAATTTTTCGTCCATATGATAATCACCATCATTTTGTACTACATGCTCCAACGCCCTGGCAGGTAGTGGTTAGCATCGGCGTAAAATTCTGCTTGAACTGCAGTAAGTAGTCTTCACCATCAATTTTTTTTGCGTAAGGAGTTGCTGAGTGATCTAAACAAATAATAATCAGTGGGTACGAGGTCCGGGGAATATGGCGAGTGGGGGATCTATATCGAATCAAAATCCAAAATTTTAGGATGGGTGTGTTTTGGCTGTATGGAGACCGAGTACGGCTGGTCGGGAGTAAGGTCATGTGATACCAGGCACCGTATTTCACGCTTTTTACCAAGCGATTCTATATAGTTCCATGGAAGCATCCAAGCTCAGTTGCTAGCCAGTGTATCGTTACCCCCTCAATTAACACTTTCAACCTATCGCTATCCAGTTTTACCAGTCAACCAGAGCATGGTTGATCACTCAGGAAATAATCACCACTACGAAACCACTGGAACATCGATTTGTATTAGATTCACATATTTCTTAAGAAGCTACGCGTTGGCACGTATTACGCGTAGCTTCGGCAGCATAGTGACCAGATTGGTACTCTTAGACATGCATCTTAATGTCGTCCATATTTTATGCGTGTTAATAGTACAGTGACTTAGTTACTACTGAATCAGTGAGAGCATGTCGCGCTCTTTATATATCTTCGATCGTGGAAGCTTCTAGAACTTTCCTATTTTTTCTGTACAATTTTCAAGAAAACGCTCATTACATTTAAACCAAGCCAATAAAATTGATCTTTTCTCGTTTGAGTTTTCACTCTATGTTTTTTTTGCAAATTTTTCCCGGGCAGGAATGAAAATATATTGACCCCAAAATTAATATACTTCTAAATTATAAACTAGCTAAAATATAGATATCGTGTATTTAAATTACTGATACGAATAATAACCAGCATAAACATTTTAAAATATTACTCCTTCTACGAGTGTACATTATTCTACACTATTACACTATTTTCACAAATCTTGTGAAACTCGCAGTTTGTAAAATGTGTACCGTTATATTTTAATTTGAGATAATATGAATTATAAAATCTTAAATCGAAATAATTTGGAAAAATAAACATAAAGTATAACTAAACTTAAAACAGCAGTTTAGCCATAAAAGAGTGAATAAAAGTAAAATGCCCAACAAAACGATCATTGTTACATCAGACCTTTCCTGATTTATAAAACGGATGGTAGGAATACATTCTAATTCATCCAGATAGAAGCTTCACTCTTGTGATACGTCTGCTAAAATGTGAAAAACGATAATTGGAACAATTACCGCGTTTCACATATATCTAGAGGAGAAAAAAAGGAAATTAACAATGTCTCTTTCATCCCCTCCCCCCACACACTCTCAAAGTTGAACATCAGAGAAAAATTGCTAATTCATTCCTTTTTACATTTTCAATGCGAGCATTGTGAAACTTTTCCCATTTCAACATGAATTTCAAACGTGATTACGTGTCTATACCTGGATACAGTAAATTTACTTACACATTACTACATGGACGTTATAACGGAGGAGAGAATTCAATTACTTATTTAAACTTTATGGGGTCAACAAGAAATAAGGTCTTTACTTCTTTATATACATTTGAGAAAAATTACGAATTAGTAGACGTTACAGCTTTGAATTAGATTGTTCAAGTTTTGATGACCATAACTGACATTACTTCAATTCCTTCATTAAAATAGGGTTCAAATTAAATACAGACACTACAAACTATGAAAACACAGACGTCTAAATTACAGTTTAGTTTTGATTAAATGATTATACATTATAACAATATTTTCAAACTAAATTTTTATATCCGTGCAAGTCGTTGTTGTTCTCTGCACAATAGAAAAATGAAATGTTTGAGAAAGTAATAAATAAAAAGAAACCTACTGCTTCTAGTGCATTCACTAATACCGTAATATAATTACATTTTCAAAATATTGTTTTTTATATTTTAATACTACAATGAGCATTCCTTCATAGAAAATTCCGTCTATGTCCGATTACATGTTTTGTGTAAAGTATATTCATTTAACTACTTTAAAAAGTTGCGTAATTGTAAGTAGTGCGGTATTATTGACGTAATTATGAAAAAGGTTCCGTAATCGTTACGAACGTTTAGAATTGAGAATGTTGCAAACAAACGTAAACTTTTAAAAATTTTTAAAACAGATCTAACGCCTGTGAGATATGAAATTACTTACGATTGCGATGACGCAAGGTGTCCAAATTTTGGAAAGTTTATTTATCATTTCGAGTAGGAAACAAAACATATATGAGAATCCCACAAAGCCCTCAAACTTCTATCAAGTATTTAAATAATAATTTGGCGCTTGTTTCCAACAATAATTAATCTCGCTTACACTAGCCAATATTGACTTTTAGGCGAACTCGTTTATTTAAAGTGATCGAAATATTTCGCCTAAAACAACTTTGAAAAACAGGAGTAGAGGAATCCATTATGATATTAAGTACTCGATTATGGCTAGCAATGGCTGAACAACTTCAAAAATATATAGCCTAAGTTAGGTCAATTTATTTAAATTTCGATCAGTTTAGGTTTTGATATTTAGGTTTTTATTGTGTTTACACTCAATCGTAATTCAATACTTCTCTGTATTGAATGACGATTGTAAATTGTTAAGGTCTTTTTTTAAAATACTTAGCTATTAATTTGTTGTCACAAAAACTGGTAACTAAATTTCAACGAAACTTTTAGTAAATTTCACCAAAAGACTCAAGTCCTTTTACTTTTATTTCCAGATTATAAACCTTCAAATCGTTAAGTGAAACATTTATCATTAAAAAGTTTTATAATGAGTTCATCCAATTTTGCATTACACGGAAATATTAGTATATAAACAAAAACCAGCCAAGTGCGGCTCTAGCACACACATTGTGGATTACTAGTTCGAACCGAAATTTCGTATTAATTACGAATCATCAACGACATGGACTTTCTAATAAAATATTGAATAATGCCTAATATGATTAAAAATTAAAAATAAATAATGGCGAATATTTCAAAAACTGTGATATTTAAAATCGTCTTTTTACTTTCCTATAATATATGCGTTGCTACCTATAAATCCTATTTTTTTCATAAGTTTAGGTTGAACAGTTTCGGAAACAAGGGATTTATCTTTACAGGTTCTTCAATATACCTCTGAAGATATACTATCAGAGATCATAAAAAAAATATTATTTATGATTTTTGATACACCCCTTTGAACACCCCTTTTAATGGTACCGCACACTTTGAATGGAATTCAGAAGATCTAGTATTCAATTTAATCCTCCTAAAATACACGTATAAATGTTTGTACCAGAATAAATTCAAATGGCAGATTTTGGCATAGAGTGTCCTCGAATTTAAAAAAAATATTTAGTAACGTTTTTGAAAAAAATATTTAATAGCACTAAATGTTTGATTTCACTGGACAACTTGCTATGTTTTACCCTTGTTGAGAACTAAAAAATGTAATAAATATTTATTAAAAACTAATTGCACCAGCGACTTCGTTGCATGGAGAGCAATAGAAAATGTTTATAACTTTGAAATTAATACCCGTAACACATATAGTGTTTTATTTATTATACATTATTACTATAATTATAGAATAATTTTTTTTGAAGAAAGTATATTTTGTATTCAAACATCAAATGGCCATATTTTCTTTTTAATTGGATGAGATTTATGCGATAAATTCCACCCATGCCCCCCCCCCTCCGCCCCGCCCACTTATACTGGACTCCTTAATAAAAATTTCATTGAGATAATTTTAGCTTTTCTTGCGTGGTATGCAAACAAATTAACACACTCACATGCAAACTGATAAACATTACCACCACTACCACATTTATATACCATATTACTTTTTATGTTTGCCTAAATTTTTTCTGTAAATACGTTTAATATACAGATACGCTAGAAGCCAACCCAAAGGTTCTAAAAAAACTAGGACTTGGTTATGGGTGGTTTTATTTTAAAAACTTTTTAAAATGCATCTCAATTAAATTGTGTCATATTAACTTTTTGAAAGATTATATAAACTTGTCAAAAATTAATATGCTATTCCAATATCGGATGGTTTGAACATATTATAATTCATCCAGAACAAATGTTTAAAGTTATATTATCTAACAAATTACATTTTATACAATACATATTGTTCTATTACGATTTGAAAAATGTATAACTTCAAAAATCTAAAGCCGCTAAATAAATGATTAAGCGATAATTTAAGCTTACAAATGTATTTTTCCACTTCATAGATAATAGAAATTAACGCAAGTGTAAATATACTGGTAAATATTAAAATATACGTAATATACTGGTAAATATTTCGTTTGTCAAAACGAAAATTTTACACGCAATACATTTGCAAAAAGGTGTGTGGTGAAAGTGACGAATAGCTGGCTGGTAGAAACTGGATGCGAAGGCGGAAGACCGTGTGTGATGATGCACATCAAAAAAGGTCTGTATTCAACAATAGATAGCTACGAAGGAGGTGAATAAGGAGGTGATAAAAAAATTATCATCGCCGTATAAGGCATGATTTAAGAATTTATTTTAAGGAATTTTTTTTTTAAATTTTATTAAAAACGTATCGTCAAAATATTTGTTTTTCCGTTTCAAAACTAGAAAGTAAAATGTTTAAACCTATTTTTATGGTAATTAAGCACTGAAAATACAAGCTTAATTTATGGAAAAATAATTTTCTAAAGCTGTATTTATTGAAGTAAATGATGGTTAATCTATTTATATATGCGATCAAATTGAATTTTAACACGTAATATTTATTAGATTAATAGAAATAAACCTGCTAACTTTTCCAGTGATTTCCAAAATGTTATGAAAATTGTTTAATGTCTCTGGTAGGGTAAAGAAAGAGTTTGGTGTTAATTTTTTGTCCAGTTAGCAACTGTTTTTTGTTGAGCAAAGAACAAGCAGAATATAGAATTTTATGTCAGAACATCTTACATAAAGAAATTTTATGTGACATCTCACACTATCACAAAATTATTACTATTAAGTAAAAATTTTACATCTACAAAAATTATGTTATTTGTTGGATTAAAGTGTTATGTCTGTATTAAATCGAATCATAAACTATATTTTATATATTTTTATAGAATATATCTAACCGTTAAGGCGTGATTTAGTAACAGACGTCCAAACTTTTCCATTTGTGCGGTGTCTCATTTATTTTGAATCCCAATATTTTTGGTTCATCGTCGTGCAAGATCATTCACAAACGCTTTGCTGACACATTTTAGATGCATGTGTGCCTATCAAAAGCCTAATTAAACGTTTGGTTAATCGTTTTATAAAAATAATTCAGAACGGAAAAAATCTACTAAAACGGCTTCAGAAAAAAATATATAAAATTTCTACTAAAATTGTAAAAAAGCCATCGAAGTGAATGAGGGAATTAACGTTTCAAGTTAGTCTTCATCGATCGATTGCATTTCAGGGCTTAGGGACACTAAAGTTACATACGTTCAAAAATACCGTTACCACTATATTGGATTTTTTATGTAAATTTTTCGGAAAACCGATATTTTTTGTTGGACTATATAAGCTATCGAGCCTTGACCTCTTTCTTTTTGATTGTTTTCTGCAGTGATACTTAAAAATTTGGGTTTTTCGAGAAAGAACACCGGCAATTTAAGAGCTAAAGCACACCCCTGACACTCCTTACTAGCGAAAAGATTTAATTGTCTATACTGTTGCGTACGTACTCGGCTATACGTATCCGTATATGTGTGTGCATAAATTAATGTAGGGCTATCAGCAGCGTGCAGGTAAAAGTATTTACTATCACTACATATCAGTCTCGATCGTTGCGTGCAATCGCGCCGATCAAGCGAGTTGACACTACACGTCAGAAACACAGCTGTTTCTCTTTCTAACCAATAGCGTCGTTCGAATGACTGTCTCGATAGCACGCTGGCTTAGTAGCTTTGTACTGGCGCACCCGACTTTATTATTATCTAACTGTAAAAATGTAATTATATGAATAAATATTTTACACTATACATTCAATTGTGTGAAAGTTATTTGATAATAATAATATCAAGATAGCATTTGAAAAAAATGTACTTAATATGGATCTTAAAACGAAATAAAATCTTAAATAAAAATAAATTTTGTTTATTTATAAATGTGATACACTGAAATATTGTCTTCGTTATACTTTTTGATTTGATTAGATTTTCTTCATGTGAAAGATCTTTAATAAACAATGTAACATCTTAAAAATGAATTATAATTAAACATTTAATTACTTCAAATAGTTAATTATAATAGTAACACTGAATTACACAAGATAAACTTAACCAAACATTGCACAATTTAACAAATCACAAGTGCACGCAACAAGCGGCAATCTAGGAATGCGTACAAATGATCGTACTCATTATCTGCGGGTGACGTTAAATTGGCGTGGGGAGGTGAGTGTCGCTTCTTTACTTAGTAATATTCTTTGGCTAAAGCTCCGAAAAACTGATGAAATTATTACGATAGCGCCTGTAAGCTTGTGATGTGAGAGTATATGGTGACAGAATGTGAGCCGCAACTTCTTGAAGCGTACAGAAAAGTGTAAAAAACATGACTAATATTTCCAGCAACTTTCTAATTTTTTGAAGACTATATTTGCTTTTTTCATGTTAATTAATTTTTGGGTTGCAAAATAAAAGAGATAGTCTCTAATATTAGTAACATTATCTATTTAAGAATAGTTTTTGCATATATGGTTTTCGAATTTATTCCTCAGTAAATTCGACATTATTTTTTTTTCGAACAGCCTCAGAGTTACCTTAGCCGTAATGTTAAGTATAACATTACTTGTTATTTACATGCTGTGACATACAATTCTAAATTTACGTGGAAGCAATGCAATTTTTCAGTCGAACGTTCACAAATCTTAATCTATTTCACACTGTTGTAGACCCCTGTAGTGCTGTTTGTATCGTTATAAAACCAATTTCTAGTATTTGCTCTGGTTTTCCTGTGCCTCATCCACTCTTTGACAATCGTCGTTATTGTTTGACTATCCTACTATGAAAAAAAATTAAATCCATTGTGTAGTTTCAAACATATTTTAACTTTGAAATTCTGAACTTGTTTGTGGTTATCTGAGGTAGAATTAGGCTTACTGAAAATTTAAGAAATTAAAAGATTTTTTTCTTATTTATTAATTATGTTGACAGTTTTGTTGTTCTCTATTAAGATAAATTTCCTCATGGATGTCGACATGCATACATATGCCAGCAAACAAAGTTTCGATAGCGGACTCTAGGTGGACAGTATTCACAAGTGACTTGCGTTTAATTTAAATTATTTCATTAAATTTTATTGTCTACCGTATATTTCACTAACCCGTTGAATACAACACAGAAGCAGGGGATCGTGGGTATAGTTTAAATTTTAATTTAGGATAATTGCTATAGCTTCACCTTTACATAGATTTCTAAAACCACTATTTTTTTCATAATTTTGGTTTGAGTAGTTTCGGAAAAAAAAGGGTGTCATATATTTTTTTTCATATTTTAAGTATATCTACAAAAACATACTATGTAAATTATGAAAAAGATATTTTTGAGACCCATATTATTAGAAAAAACTATACCTCGCACTGTATATGAAACTCAGAAAAAATTGCCAAGTATTTAATTTTGGACTCCTAAAATTTCAGTATAAATATTGTTGAGTGTTAATAATAAAGATACATGGCATTTGATACATTTGAGTACTAGACCAAATTTCAAGTTAATACGTCAAGCATTTTTGAGAGAAATGACTGTAGCAGACACTTAAGTGACCGTATAACAATTTCGTTAGCCGTTATGAAAAACACATCTTAAAAAAACTAACTCTTTTAACGCTAACTTTCTCCAAATATTCGAATGAATAGTGGGAGAAAATTCAATCCTTTAAATTAACCCTCTAAACATCAAGGAAAAATCACGATTTCACAGATACGATACGAGAAAAGTGAATGAAAACGATGTTTTATCTTATCTCTGATCGCTGACAGGCTTCATTCTATATGATGTATTATATATAACAATTAATCAAGCGTTTTAATAACCCTCATTTTGATACATTAAAGAGTCATTCCATAAAATTGGAATCAGCAACACTTTGCACATATTGACTTTAAAAATGTATTGTTATTCCGATCGTTAGATGGTATATCAAATATATATTTACTTGTATATTTATTTAGAGTTACGTATTGCAAATGGCAACTTTCTACAAACAACTACAACATTAGAAGTGCACAAAAGTGACTTCAACTTATTTTACATAAAATTACGAGTACTCCTTTTATCCCCCTCCTTTTACATTACCTCTAAATTGTTTAAACCACTTTTGGGTTCTAACTATTCATTCACACGTGATTCAGTCTTATTTATTGCCAAAACGTAAAAATAAATATATTACATTACTTATTCGAGGTTAGTGGATAAGATTTGTATTAATTAGCAAGCTTACGTCTTTATCAAAGATCTTACTCCGTCGTTCCGGTCTCGACAGCGCGCTCGTGGTCTGCATACGGTATTGTTATGGGTGGCCGTTGTTATTCGCCTCATGATACCTCTCCATCTCTCCCTATTCCTCGTCGCCCTGTTACACTGTTACACAGGAGACCGCTTGACGATCTCCCACGTGGTCTAGTGGCTGCTACTCTTCCCTGCATAACAATGCGCTCTATGGAGCTACTGTCTCCAAGCATGAGGTTATCAAAACATTTTAGAATCCGAGTCTGAACAATTGTTGATAGACGTTGCTTGATACCGAGTTCTTGCAGTAAAGAGACATTCGTGCAGAACTCAATCTACGATACCCCAAGCATTTTTCTCTAGCACCCATTTCCAGAGCGTCTATTTTGTTCTTCTTAAGTATTCGTAGCATCCACGTCTCTGAGGCGTAAAGAATATAGAGAATACCAGAGTTCAAACGAGCCGGGTCTTAGTGGCCTTGGTAATGTTTTGGTCCTTCCATATTTTTTTCAATTTGTCCATAGCGCATCTTGTTATCGCCATACGTACTCATCCCATCGCCTCACCTCATCCACGCGTCCACCGTTGTTATAGATCAACGCTCCAAGGTATACATATGACTGAACTACTTCGCAATTCGCTATATGAATGACTTGTTGCTGTTTGTACGGTCAACAATCATAATTTTTTTTTACTGTAATTGATCTTTAAGCCAAACTCGATGCTTACACACTCCATCTAGAGAAGTAAGTTCGACATGTGGTGTGCATCAGAAGCAGACAATATTGTGTAACAATCAATGCCAACGCCATCCGTCCAGTTCTCGTGAGTATTTTCATTGTAAGCTCGATGTAAACGTTGAAGAGTAGTGGAGATATTATACACCATTGACAAACGTCTGCACTAGGATGAAAATTGTCTGATAAGATTTCATCTATCCATAATAACGCTATTCCTTCTTCGTGAATCGTGAATTATAATTGCTGTCCTAATCTAAACAAACAAGAAATATCTGGAAACATAGATTACGCTGGAAGCGTACATAGGGTGCATTAGATCTGAATACTGTCAATATTATTACATTTTAATAGGGCTTTAGAACGTGTAGACAGCAACAAAATTCAATTCATTTTTATTTTTAAATATTGTTACGGGTACATCCTTAGAGACATGAAAAATTTGCACTTGAATATGGATTAAACATTTAAATGGAACGAAAATATACCTTCTTGTCCGAAATAAATTGGAAGCGCGCTCTCTATATAATAATATAAATTGCCATACAACTAAAATTAAGTTGGGTATTAAGCATATTTGTGAGATTTATAATAAAATTGTAACGGAGTAAATTCTGTAAATGAATACATTCTAAAAATAGTGATTTATTTAGCGTAAAGAATGATAATACAACCCGGAAAACCTTTGTTTTTAATTTTGGTGTGTCTGTATGTTAATTTGTGCGCCAATCACGCAAAATCCATTGGACGGATTTTGATAAAATTTAGTATGGTAATAATTTATAACTAAGAGCAGTATATTTTGAATATAAGCAATATATTTTGAAATAGAATTTTTTGCGAGAGAAAAAGTGGAGCACAGCTAGTTTAAAAATAATTAATAAAATTTATCAAAATATTAATAGAATTCATAATTAACAGAATTCGTATAAACACTAAAAGTATAAATCAATTGGATTTACTTTTAAAATGATATTACATTAATTCTGTTTGTAAGTAGAAAAATGGTTACTAATTATATAAGTTTGACCAAGGGTTTTTTTATAAACAGCGCAATGAAAATATTTTTTCGTTTAATCCGTATTCAAATATGTGTTTCAGCTAGCACATTGAATGGGGTGAATTTTCGCAGGGGAAATTAAACACATAGCGTGTAATGATATTCATAGAAAATCGTTTTTTCATTACTACAAAATGAATTTCCAATTCAACCGGAAACTCTGTTAGTCCAGAAAATACCACGAACAATTTGTATAGCATCATGCTTCCAGTTTACATTAAATCGATTATTTCATGAATTGAGAGTGCCCCGAAAGTAATAATCGGACGCGTTTAATCGAATAATTTTTGTATTATTAAGAACCCTTTGTCAGTGGATGTAATTGTATTTAAATTAAAAATTTACTTAACTTGGTGTGTAGTGGATCCTTGAGTTTTGCATTCAAGATAAAAAATCTTCATTGGTCTACTCAAATTTCTAGATTTGTGGCTATAAACGACAGAAAGTATAATATAAGATTAATCAAACGTATTGTAATATGTATATATTAAAGTAAAATATCTTTAAATGTCGTGAGAATCATGAGTTACTACTATACTAGCATTGAACTATTTGTTACCCCTTTTTAGTACTTAGCTTCAGTGTTATTCTCAGAACTATGTAGAACTCGTATATATAAGACAAGAACTTTAAAAAACGATTATGCTTGTTTTTGAGAGAATTAGATAATTAGTAAAATTAGTTCATAACTTATTTTAGATCTCTTTTATTTAACTCTCTGCAAACGGTATCATTTTAAGTTATTACTTTTAACTATACTTAATGTTTTTTTAAATAATAACGGGTATATGAGTAATCTGAAAAACATTTACTCTAATCACTGCATTTAATTTAAATGGATAAAATTGAATATTTCATTAATTTTAATTAAAAACGTTTCACTTAAAAAATGCTATGACCAACTAAAAACCAAAAATTAGTCGTGTACTAGATATTAAAGCAATATTTACCCCTCCTTTATATTCTACGTTTTATCTCCTTGCAGCAAATAAAGTAGTTGCAAAAGATTCTGAAAATATGAGCTATGCCTTTAAACAATGAGGTTGACGGCAATAAATTAATAAACGACACAGTAGAATGCAATACGGTATCTAAAAAAATCCCTAATTGATCATTTATTTTGAGCCCTTGACGACAAGTAATAAAACATATGTTATGTTATAGTTATCACACGGACAGAATAGGAATCATAGATTTTTTGAATCTATGAAAGTAACTGACAGACTCATATCGTATTCTCCAGCTCTACAAAGCCTTAAAATTTATAAATTTATATATGAATATATATATATATATATATATATATATATATGTATATATATATATATATATATATTCTTTGATTCCGTTAATTTTGAGGTACTCACTAAGAAGGAATTTTTAGAAATTCAACTCTTGAATGTGCGAAAATAGTGATGGAAAATAGTATGGGAACTTCGTAATAATTACAATCTTCGACATGCAAATTTATATTTATGCTCTTAGAAACCAATAAAAGCACTTACGAGTACATCGTCCATTTTGGAAAATCGTTAATATGATTTAAAAAGCGAATAAAAGTAAATGCAATCACTGTCTCTCTTTGTCCCGCTAAAACCTTGTGACTTGTAACAAGTGACTTGTAAAATTAGATTAATTGGAACAAAAATGAAGATTTTTGAAACGGTTTAAAAAAATGTGATTTATTTTTTATTTCAACCACTATTTCTTTAAATTTTTTAAAACCATTTAATGACAGTATAGCGGATAAGAGACGATATGCGAGTAAAGATATTCTTGAGAAATAAAGTTTCTTTTTTATTCAATACAAAAATATATGATGAGACTGAAGACAGAAAAAAATGTCTGCTAAAATATTAGTCCTATTTCGGAAATTAGAAAATTATGATAAAATGGCTTAAATTTTCAGTATTTGTTTAAAAAATTTGGAATATCTCCTTGTTGTTTAAAGAAGTTAAAGGTTTTTTGTAATTTATTTAGTAACACTCCATTTTTAAACCCAAATATTTTTTTTATTTGCTTTACATTTACAGGGTTCCTCGAAGTCATCCTATGATCATAATTAATGACTAATTCACATATACATTTTACAAGTAGATTTGTTTTAAGAAGTAATTCACAAACAAATTAATAACAAATAAATGAATAACTTCAAGAAGTGATAACTAGTTCACAAACTGTGTATTTAAACTAATTATTTAAAAAAAAATTATAGGCGCTTATACATCACAAACTACCAAGGTTAAGGAGCCGTTTGAGTAATAGATCCTAACGATTAGTGATCACCTCAATAGATCATCGTCTTCTACATTTTTAAGTTTTCCAATAATGTTTTCATTACGCGTTATTTATTTCTTGGAAAATACTTGGATGAAAATGAGAGTTCAAAATTTTGACTAATGCTTTAAACGTAATAAATGGTTTTATCTTTAGATATAAAATGGATTTTTAGTTTGTCTTAAAACCTTAAAACTTAGGTTTATATATATATATATATATATATATATATATATATATATATATATATATACTTAGAACAATCAGAATAAAAGTATTTAGTGCTGTAATATAAAATTATTTCAGTTAACTTTAATCATTAAATAAAATATATACACCAAGTTATTTGCTTTTATCCGTAAAAGATATGCTAGACGACATATTACAATCTTTATCCCAATGAAAAATATTATCAATACTTATAAATAGACTTATAAAAATTTCGTGCACACAACAATGTACAATATCTTTTATGTGAATCTAAGCGTCTAAGGAATAATCGTAATGCCAGTCCTTTTTGTGGTCGATATATTTATTCCAAACATGTATTGACTGCAACTTAAAAAAATTTATTGTCATAAAGGATTTCTAAATTGATTTCAAAATACCAAAGAAAGTAATTTTTTAATTCAATTTGCAGTTTTCACCCGCAATATTTAAACAAATGGATAAAATTGAATATTTCATTAATTTTAATTACCTTATGCATATGTATGATTATAAATATTTCATTAATTTTAATTAAAACTCTTACGTATTTTCTATACTATATTGCCTAATAATAACGCCAAGTGAAATTGTCGTAAAGCTAGGATAAGGCTTTTTACATTATATTAAATTCGTTCTGTAATCGCTTTTTTATTGACCAAAAAAGTAAATAGACACGAGCATAGAGAAAAACGTGAAGGAAAATTTTCAACATTCAACTGAAGTTTTAGGCGCAGCCTACTCGTAAAGAAAGCGAGGACGGTTTTATGTTACCCATCCTGTCATATACATTATGCCGTCATACCATATTATGTACCTCCTAAAACATGTTTCGTTAGATTTATAAGCAGTTATGAATTATGATTCAAAATAGAGTACTTTGTAATATATTGAACAAGTTATGACTTCTTAAATAAAAGGCGTGTCAGAACGAAATTCAAATTTTAAATAATAATATAAAAACCAATTATTGTGTTTATAATATTTTAAGTACAGTAACGTAAAGTATATTTTATGTACGGAATATTACACCATCAACATGTCTCTCATCACGGCAAGAATGATGGATATACAAAGAGGCAGCATATTTTTTTGTTCTATTGATCGATTGCTCTTCGACTGCAGCGATGACACGGTTAATGTTTTCAATTGAACGGGCAAGCCTATTTCGAGGTCCACTTAAATGATTTAGTGTACATCCGATGCTCTGAACTTCGCTATCCCGAATTTGATTAACTGAACACTGGACCCATCATTAAAATGCCGGATTTCAAAATGATTACAAAAACTTGCGTTGTGCCTCACTAACGGAAAAACCGTTGCAGAAATAAGCTTTCACAAAGAAAGGGCGTTGTGCACCAGACCACTACGTATGGTGATTTAAAAATCCACGCAATGAGCTATCGAACGCCAACTTCTATTCCAACTAGCCCATTGTTTGCCGAAATATTTGAGTTTAAAGTTTTAATTCGTCGTGAGACACCCTTGTTTTAATATTCATATTAACGGAATATAGGAAATGATTGTCACAATTTTTTTGATTTCTCCCCTTATTAGCGTGAAACTCATGTTTCTCATCTTTTAATTCGATTCATCTTGATCCGATATAGAATTTTTTACGACTTTCATACTTATGGGAATTAATTTTCGTTTCCACTTTCACATTTCCGTTTCGACCAATAACAATAACCATGAAAATATAAATAAATCTGCTATGAGAATGAGAACCAAAAAACTTACAATTAGTTAATAAAGCTTTGTAAGCTTTTTTCATTTCCATGATAAATTTTCACAACCATGACAAATATATTCCAAATTCATTGTTTCAAAAAAAACTTAAAACAAATTAGCTGCGTTCTCTTCATTTCCTCCCGCAGTTCGGTACTTGAGCGGAAATTGCACCGCCATTCCCTTTCATTTTCCCCCCGCACGTTTGACGAAATTCTCTCTAAGTATGTGTTTGAACATTTGAATTTGTTTATATATATCTGGGGTAAAGAAAAATAACATCTCTTGCGTATATAAAAAGTAAAATAATGCTCGTAGCGAGAATCACTATCCGAGTTTTGGAAATAGCATGTAAGCTAATGTTATTAGGGAACGAAACCATGGTAGAACAATTCTAATGGTTTTACATAAACAAAAACATATGATACTTCTGAAATATAAGACATTCGCTTTGTTATTTATCTTGCTACATTACAATTTTGCTTTAGTTTCCTATTCTCAAAAAGTCCGTGAAGACTTCTTATTTTACGGTTCATTGTCAGGGTGTTTACGAAGATTCGTGACTTTTCCTAAACTGACAAAAAATTATGAAGAAAATTATTTTACTAATATTTTTACTACAAAGCGATACAATGTGTTTGATTCTGTTATATTTTGTTACTTAAAATATCACTTCAAAAATAAGTGTTCGTTTCATTTATTCCGCCACAATGGTGTTACTAGTTTTTTTTTTCAAATTAAATTTTATCAGTCGTGTTAAGAATATAATGATTATCAAGAAAGTAAAAGAATTTAATGCAATATCAAAAATGATAAGTTTCAAACAAACAAATATAAATCAAGCTCGGGTACTAAGAGATCCGTAGCACCACACAATATTAAACTTACAAGTTTGTGTTTCTCTAGGAAACAGTCAAAAACAAAGTTATTGCTGTGATCGATATCGATCGAATATCCCACATCTCAAAAACGCCACATGTTATTCAAACTAAATTTCTCTTCAGAATTTTACACACGGTAATTTATAAGTTAGAGTGAGGGACTCACTTTATAAGATTTTAAAAGCACACATCTCAACAACTATTGACTTAAATAAAACAGTTGTTCAGGAACTCGTACAATATTTCTTTAAAATTTACTAGAGATACAAAAGGTAGATTTGCTGATGGATGTACAGTTTTAATATAAAGTTGTGTTTTAGTGATAACAATGTATTTGACACTGTTTGCAAATAATAAACTAACCCTGCGACATCAGAGCTACAAAGAGGATATCTCTTGGGGGTGTCTGTGTGCGCGTAATTATATTAACATATTATCTAGTTATATTAAGTAGTTATATTAAGATTATGACTATCGTAAAATTATGAACAAAAAATTAGTTTGCTTAATGAGAAAGTCATAAACACTTATGCGCTCCACTTTGCGCAGCATATGGGCTCTTGGTTTAACGTGACATACGAGAATGCCTGTTCACTCACAGTTTGAGTGACCTAATCAGTATGGGAAGGAGTTAATGACGAGGTGTTATTGTGACCAGCGAGCATTCTGGGTTTACACTCATTTGAGCATGCAAGCCCAAAGTGAAATGAGCTGACAGAGAGATTGGGCAAAATGTTTACAATTAACAATACTTAGTTATGTTTTTTTACAAGGAATGAAACAAAATCCCGTAAAAAAATAAAGAGTTTCATCGAAAATATTAACCTCAATCTCAGCGAGTGTGGCTAAAGAGGATTAAGCCTACGGTCATTAAATAATAAAAAAAAGTGAAAATTGTAGTAATGTTTCTTTTTAATTACTCTATTATATTTACGCTGATCTTAAAAAAATTAAGTTATTTGTCAAGATTCATAAAAAATTTAGATTTAGTTAAATTTGATTGAATTTCTCAAATTTAACTAAATTTAAATTTTTTATGAATCAAAATATTATATATATATATATATATATATATATATATATATATATATATATATATATATATATACCTATATTTATAAATATATATCACATAAATTGATGAAAAAGAGGAAGTATTTAAGTCAAACTTACTTAGCAAATAGCTTTAGTTTAAAGGATCCCAATTATAATCAATCTTGTAATAAATAAGAAAATAATATCATCATGTGTTGGTTTTACTACTTAAAGTAATATTCAAACCATATTACTTTCCACGATTGAGATCTAACGGCAAGAAAATTGGTAAGGGACAAGGTTTAAAACATAAACCATACAAGAAACAGTTCAAGAAGATCCCGAATCTATTTACCGAATTCTCGCGAACTAAATAGTTAAGTTATAACTTGGTAAGATGTAAACGACAGGCTCCATAAATTTCACTCGGTCAATACATTTACTCGAACGGTAATTAATCTCGCTTTAACACTAGCCGATGTTAACTTTCGGGCGAGCTCGTTTGTTAAAATTGATCACTTTGGGCGCGTCGACGGTAAGCGCCGCCTAAAATTGCTTTGGACAACAGCAAGGAATTCGTTTAGAGCTGTAAAAAAATCGATTACGGTTATTTCGCATTTTGAAGCCGGAATGTTTTTATACTCAGAGGGATACTTTGATTAAGCGGTTTTGTTACAATGACAAGTGGATTATCTTTTATCTAATTAATAATGTATAAGTAAGTTTTTAACTAAGCGATTATTCCGTAATCAGGACTAAAAGGAACACTTCGACTGGAACTTCTGCGAGGAAAATCGTATATACTTCAAGGATCCCTGGCCGTTCATATAGAGAATTAACGGGTGAAACGTCTTGTTTCGAAAAGTTTTTTACAAATTAAATTACCCAAAAAAATGTGAAGTGGACGAACGTCGAAATATCTGCGTAAAGACCTATGTAATGATCAGACTCTGACCACAATTGAAAGCGACATGCATATTTTGAAATAAGGGCGTTGGGGGAGGGGGTTGAGTCTTATTTTGAGTGCTGTTCTAAAATATAACCATTTAAACTTTGACGAGTTATATAATTCCAATTATTGTGGATCAAGGTATGTCGCTGCCATGTGCCGCGGAAGATTTGATTTTCTCGTGAGATGTTAACGATTTGGTGACAGGAATTTGCGACTGCCAAGATCCCAGGGCGATCTTTTTACACCCATAAGAATAACTTGGGATCCACTTATTACACAATATTGCAATATTTATGTCTCTGGGATGATTGTTACAATAAGCGGACAATTACTAGGCTTCCGAGGCAGACGCAAATTGTGTACATTCCAAATAAACCCGCAAAATATGGAATCAAAATTGAAACGATATATGGTAGTGAGATCTGTTACATGATTGATGCTATACCTTACTTGAGAAGAAGGACTGGTACTATAGATTTGCCTTTAAGTGAATATTTCGTAAAAGGTTTCCCCCGCCATGAATGGCGTGAATGGTACAAACAGAAATATCATAACCGATAATTGGTTTACGTCAATTCCTTTAGCAAAAAACCTGCAACTCGAGCCATACAATTTAACATAGTTCGTGGGAATAAAAGAGAGATTCCAGAAAAAACCTAAAAAAAAAGCAGAACGAGAGAGGTTGGCAGTTCAATATTTTATTACGATGATCCAGTTACGTTGCTTTCCTTCAAACCTAAGCCATCATAATTTTTTGGTTATCGTCCTGTGATGACGAGGGTGTCATAAGCAAATCCTCGAAGAAACATACATGGTTGAGTTTTAAAACTCTACTTACAGAGGTGTAGAGAGTTTTGACAATGATGTGCCGAGTAGCCGAAAAACCAGTAAATGGCCGATATATGTCTTCTATGATCAACATTCCTTCAATCAATAGCTACATTATACACTGTCACAATTTGTTGACAGTAGGTCGAAGATACACATATAATTCCACGCAGAGACATGCAAGGTTAGTAAAAACAGCAAAAGGCAAGGTTGGTAAGAACAATGATGCCAACGCCAGTGAAATATGAGCTTTCTTTAAATACAAACATCCCCTAGTCAAAATCAGCAGTAATCATGCCAAGCTTCTCTTCAAGGATTAAAAAATTTAGAAGAATCAATAATATTTTAAAGTGATGAAAATTGCAAAATAAACACGTGTGGGAAGTGCCACTACAAGAAAAATGTATAACCGAAAGTATGTGTGCCAACTGTAAGGTGGCGATATACTGTGAAAATTAGATTTATTTCTGTGCCACTTGTGCCAAAGAGAAATAATTTATTTGATATTATAATTACTTTTTATGTTTCTGTGTGCCATATAACGCCTAAAGACTAAAGGCTTTGTAATTTTTTTTATTCTAAATGTCAAAATGGTTATTAACAAAATGTTCCTTTTTTAGAGGTCCAAGTAAAGTTACTGTAGTTTAATAAATAAAAGAATTTGTATTGAATTGAAAACTGCATTAATTAACCATAATAAAAAACAACAGGTCCATTTAGTTTGTATTTTACGAAAAAAAAATACTTTTCTAAATAACCGTCGTTTTGACGGATGGTTAGCTTTGCATGACTGAATGATGGAGTAATTTGGACATCACTGTGTCAGTGTTTATAACAAAAATATCTAAAAAGAAAAGAATTTCACGGAAAAGACTTGGGTGGGCTGAGGATGATTGTAAAATAGATAATTATATGCAATTTAACGACTATTTGATCATTTCATATTGACAATTGCTAGCACATACAATACACAATATCCATATATGTAATGAACATACGAAATCTTTACTAACCTTAACTATCTTTATACAAGGTAGTCTACCTTTTATATATTACCTTAAATTTATCCAATGAATTGCAATTAGAAATTAATTATGTTTTTCTGTATATATTTAATTTGTCAATTTCCTATTAATAATTAACCAATTATTTTAGTAACCTATTATACTCATAATTATCTTTCCTGTGAGAACACCACTTTCACATCAGAAGTAATCAATATATGGTCTTTTATGCGGCTTAGAAAATTCACAGATTGAGCAATTTTGCCTTCATTTTAATGAAACTATAATTGAAAAGTTGTTTTAAACTTACTGATTAATTAATTTAATTAATTATTTGTGTGTTCTCATAGGGATAAATTTTATGAGTATCTCAACTAGCAGTAACCACACATCATCCCTGAAGATACGCAACGAAGGTACTGCGTAAATCAATTTAATCACATTTATTTAAATAATATTTAAAGAATCAGCGATCTTGAATATAAACTGTTATACTAAACTTGTTTACTACATACTGATAATACATTTTCGAATCTAATGCAAATATACATTCATATATACACACACACATATATATATATATATATATATATATATATATATATATATACATATATACATATATATATATATACATATATATATATATATATATATGTATATATATATATATATATATATATATATATATAATTAGGGCATTTAGTGCCCTGATGTAAAATTATTTCAGTTAAAATTTACAATAAATAAATTATGTTCAGATCATCAAGTTATTCGCTTATATCCGTGAAAGATATGCTAGACGACCTATTACAGTAGACAACATATTTTATATCAGTGAAAAATATTATCAATACTCGTACACAAATAAATAAAAATTGCATATACTCAATAATGTATAATGTATAAACTTTTACGTGAACTTAAGTCAGTACGGAGTTTTTTTTGCGGTCGATGTATTTATTTCAAACTAACATTTTAAAAATCATACGGCCATAAAGGCTTTATGAATTGATCGCAACAATTTTCAAAATAACATGAAATGTACTTTTTTATTCAATTTGCAATCTTCACCATTCAAAGAAATGTAAATTTCTCTTACGTATTTTCCACATTCTACTGTTTAATAATAACGTCAAGTAAAATTGTCGTAAAGTTAGGAATAAGGTTTTTATATTATGTCAAATTCATTCAACAACCGCCTTTTTACCAAGCAAGTGAATAGACACAAGCTTAGGGAAAAACGTGGAGAAAGGCTTCCGATTTAGACTAGAATTTTACGCGGAACCTACTCATAAAGAAAGCGAAGACGGTTTTATATTATCCATCCTGTCGCGTACATTATGCGGTCATACGTTATTATGTGCCTTCTAAAACATGTTCCGTTAGCTTTATAAGCAGTAAAAAATTATATTTTATCATAGAGCACTTTATACCATATTAAATAAATTATGAATTATTAAATATATTAATATTCCTGCTAACGGAAAAGAACTTAGCGTTTTAATTTTTTTTTGTTTTTTGTTTGAATTGAGAAAAGCTATGTGCGAAAGCTTTCTGGCATATATTAAATTTTATCATTTTATATTTCTCTGGTTCCAATTTTTTTCTTATTTTCATAATTTTCTCCGTCATAATTATATTTAAACGTTTCATTGTCATGAACAAACCCTCTATAAAAAAATTGAGAAAATCACTCGATATTCACAGCCGATTAAGCCACTTTGTCGCTTTGGTGATATCGCGTAGCGCTCGGTATGTCTTTATCACAGGACGTTTAACCTTTACGTTAACGTTGAAATAGTGTATTAATCAATTTCATTGATTATAATCGTCTTCGATTGTACTCAGGAATCCATAGACACCGACTTGATACATTAATTTAACAATACCGGTATAGAAGATAAAAGAGACGAAAGCATTAATACAAATTTTACGATCTACTTTTTAAAACTTATTGACTAACTCTTAATAAAAGACAATATCTACAAAAGGATAGTCCAAAATCCAAAAAAAAGGACGTAAATCACTGTAACTTAATGTTGTTTTTTTTTGGTTTTTATTCTTGCTGAGATATTAATTTTTTAAACATGCAACTCTATAATTGATATCTTGGGATATAAGTATATTTCCAAAATTAATATCACAATTTTTTTTACTTCTGTCTTATGTGACTTATTAATAAGGATCATGAAAAATATCTTTCAGTTTGTTTCATCTCGATTTGACACAGAATTTTTGCGACTTTCACACTTATGGCCGCTTATTTTCGATTAAATTTGCTTGCCGGCCGAGTACGTTACCATTCTGTAACAGCGCCATATCGACGGATATTTGACATATAAAACATTTGTCGAGAAACCAAAATATTAATTAAATATGTAACCAGCAAACCTTAATGTAAAAAATGTGATGAATGTGAATATTTAAAGTAATAAAGCTTCCTGGAGCGCTCCGACATCTTATAATTTTGTATGATATCGCTATGCACACTGATTGTCACCTTGGATTCTATGATCATACTCTAGATGTCTTCTACATATGGATGTTTCCCATTTATAGAGATGTTTCCTAGTCATAATTTTCTATTCATGTTGCAGATTCTTCAACTTACAAATACTAAAAAACTTGAAAATACAAAACTATGAAATATTTCGATCTTATGTTTGGATTGTACACAAAAAAAGTTTTCCAGTTTTTTCTCGAAAGAAAATGTATCTTTTGTATTTAATTCTGCTTTACAAATACTATGGGGCAGGCTAAAATAAATGTAGGCAGAAATAATTGTAAGTTTCTATTAATTTTATATTGTTGTCTCATGCTACTGTCCTCAATACATCACTCCGTTTGGTATGTTTATTTTTTAATTGGTTTAAGTTTTACAACGAAGATACCTCACATAAATATCTATTCATCTTCCATCATAAAGCAAAATTGTAGCTTTAGTGTTCTATTCTCGAAAGTTCATGAAAACTTCTTATTTTGGGTTTTACCTATCAAATATACTTTACGAACATTCCCGACCTTTCCTGAACTGACAAATAATTATGAGTAAAATTATTTTAGTAATATTTTCACTACAAAGCGGTATAATGTGCTTGATTCTGTTATATTTTGTTACTTAAAATATAACTTCAATGATAAGTGTTTGTTTCATTGGGTCTGCCATAATACTGTTACTAGTTTTTTTCAAATTTAATTTCATCACTTGTATTAAGATGATAATGATTATCAAGAAAGTGCAAAAATTTAACGCAATATCAAAAAGGATAAGTCCCAAACGGGCAAATGCGTGTCCAGCTCGGGCACGAAGAGATCCGTAGCGCCATACAATATTAAACTTACACGTTTGTGTTTCTCAATGAAAAAGTGAAAAACAAAGTTATTGCTGCGATCGATACCGAAAATATCCCACATTTTAAAAACGACATATATTATTCAAACCAACTTTCTCTTCAGCATTTTACACACGTTAATTTATAAGTTAGAGGAATAGACACACTATAAGATTTTAGAAGCTCACAACTCACCAATTATTGACTTAAATAAAAAAAGTATTTTGGAACCTATATATCTTAAAACATTTCTTTAGAAATTTACTACATATACAAAAGATGGATGTACAGTTTAATATGAATTTGTATTTTTATTGATAACAATATATTTGGCACCGTTTTCAGATAATAAAGTTACCCTACCACACACACACACATATATATATATATATATATATATATATATATATATATATATATATATATGTATAAAATAAATTAAGGAAAATGAGTAATTGAAACAAATTTTCTTTAAGAATTTTGGTTTTGTTTTGTGTGCGTCTGTGGTTTAAAATTCCAAAATAATTGTATTTTCAAAATAGTAAACCAAACGTAAATAAACACTTAGCAATGGCTTTAGTTTTAAGGAATCCTAATCATAAGCAAAATTGTAATCAACAAGAAAATTATATCGGCATGTGTTGGTTTTACTACTCAAAGTAGTATATAAACAATATTACTTTCCATGATTGAGATCGATCCGCAAGAAGATTTGTAAGGGACAAGGTTTATAACAAAAATCACACAAGAAACCGCTCAAGAAGCTCCCGAATCTATTTATCGAATCCTCGTAAACCAAATAGTTAAGTTATAACTTGGTAAGATGTAAACGACGGGTTCCATAAATTTCAATCGCCACAACATTCACTCGAACGGCAATTAATCCCTAACTACTAACGGATGTTAACTTTCGAACGAACTCGTTTATTTAAAGTGATCACTTTCGGCGCATTGGCGGTGGGAGCTGCCTAAAATTACTTCGGACAACAGCAGGGAATTCGTTGAAAGCTATAAGAAAATCTATTAAGGTTAGTTCGCATTTTGAAGCAGAAATTTTTTTATACACAGAGAGATACTTTGATTAAGTGATTTTTGGTACAGTGTCAAGTGGGTTATCTTTTATCTAATCACAAAATATATGTAAGTTTTTAACTGTGCGATAGTTCTGTAATTTTTTACAGCGCGTACGGAATGTACACGTGCACGTGTACATTTTGTATCGAAAAGTTTTTTACAAATTAAATTACCGAAAAAATTGTGAAGTGGATGAACGTCGAAATATCTGTGAAAAGTCCGTGTAACAGACTGTGGCCACAATACAAAGCGATACAAATATTTTGGAAATAAAGGTGCTGGTGGGACTTTTTATTTTGAGTGCTACTCTAAAAGATAACCATTTAACCTCTGACGAGTTATTTAAATCGAATTATTGTGGATCCGGGTATGTCGCTGCCGTAAGCCGCGAAAGATTTGATTTTTTTACGATTTAATGACAGAGATCTGAAACTGCAAAAAGCTTAGGGCGATCTTTTTACACCCACTATAATAATTTTGGACCTGATTATAACACAATATCGCAATATTTATATTCCTAAGACTAACATTAAAATAGATGAACAATTACTGAGCTTCCGATGTAGATGCAAATTTTGTATGTATATTCCGGATAAACTCGCAAAATTTACAATCAAATTTGAAACGATATGTGAGAGTGGGATCAATTATATAATTGATAATGTACCTTACTTGAAAAAAGGACTGGTATTGGAGGTTCGCCTTTATATTAATATTTTATAAAAGAGTTGACGTGCACATTTCATTGTGCAGACAGAAATATCACAACCGATAAATGGTTTACGTCAATTCCTTTAACAAACAACCTGCAACTTGAGCCATACAAATTAACAATAGTTGGTACACTTTGTGGGAATAAAAGAAAGACTCCAGAAGAACTGAAAAATAGCAGAACGAGACAGGTTTGTATGTCAATATTTTGTTACGATGGTCCACTTACATTGCTTTCCTTCAAACCTAAGCCATCGAAGGTAGTTTATTTATTGTCATTCTGTGATGAAGGGTGTACCGTTTACCGTTTACCGGAATTACGTACGAAAGAACTTAAAGAAAGTAGAAATAATACTACATCAGGTAGTTTCATTTAATTGTGAATAATGCATTTCTACAAAATTAACGCCATATATATTCAATATTGCTTCAATCAATAGCTAAATTATAAAGTATCACAATTTATTGACAGCAGGTTGAAAAGTAATTTCACGCAGAGCTTTTATGAAATAAATTCATTTTCAACTTATGGAGCCTTGGCAAAAGGCTAGGTTGGTAAAAACAACTAGGCCAACGCATGTAAAAAATAAGATCAGTAGCTTTATTTTAATGCAAACTACCAGTAAAGATTAACAGTCATCAAGCCAAGCTTCTCTTCAAAGCTTAGAAAATAAAGAAGTGTCATCAACATCTTCAAATACAGAAAATCGTATAAGAAAAACAAAACGTATGGAAAGTGCCACTAAAAGAAAAAGCGTTTGACCAAAAGTATGAGGGCCAACTGTAAAATAGTGATATGGGGTGAATATAGAGTTGATTTTTGGGTTACTTGCGCTAAAGAGAAATAATTTTTTCGATATTATAAGTACCTTTTATATTTCTTTGTGCTATGTAGCGCTAAAAGACTAAATGTTATGTTACATTTTTTTGCTGATTTTGCATGTCAAAATGGTTAATAAGAAAATGTTCCTTTTTCTAGAGATCTAAGAAAAGTTACTGTAGTTTAATAAATAAATATATAAAGTCAATTTACAAAACGTATTTTTATTTAAAACTGTATTAATTAACTACTATTTGTGTTTGAAATATGCATGGAAGCGAATATTACTACTGTGGGAAGCCATGATGGAGCAATTCTGACGATTTTACAGAAAACAAAAACATGTGAAAGTTCTGGAATGTAATAAAATAATTTTTGTTATTTTTCTTGTTACGTCACAATTTTACTTTAGTTTTCTACTCTCGAAAAGTCCGTGAAAATATCTTATTTTACAGGTTACTGTCAGGGATACTTTGGGAAAGATCGTGACCTTTCCTTAACCGACAAAGAATTATGACCGAAATTTCTTTACTAATATTTTCACTAAAAAACGATATAATGTACTTGATTTTGTTACATTTTGTTACCTAAATATGACTTCAATGACGAGTGTTTGTGCCATTAGTTCTGTCACAATATTATTTCTAGTTTTTTCAAATTCAATTTTACCAGTAGTATTAAGATTATAATAATTATTAAGAAAGTGCAAAAATTTAATGCAATATCAAACAGGATAAGTTCCAAAAAACGAGCAAGTGCGAGTTGTGCTCGTTCACGAAGACATCCTTAGAAGGGTTATAAAATATTAAACTTACAAGTTTGTGTTTCTCAGTGAAACAGTGAAAAACAGAGTTATTGCTGCCATTGATATAGAAAATATCCCCCATCTCAAAAACTACATACGTTATTCAAACTAACTTTCTCTTCAGAATTTTACACACATTAATTTATAAGTCAAAGGGAAAGACACATTTTATAAGAATTTAGAAGTGCACATCTCACGAACTATTGACTTAAATAAAAATGTTATTTTGGAACCTCTATTTCTTGCAAAATTTACCAGATATACAAAAAAATAATTTACGGATGGCTGTACAGTTTTATCATGAAGTTGTGTTTTTTATCCTGAGCTTAAACTCAATCGAGAACCCTTGCACCAAACAAAATGAGTTGGCAGAGAGACTGAGCAAAATGTTTACAACTGATAATACCTGATTGTGCCTTTGAACAGGGCATGGAAAAAAATACCCGCTGAAAGAATAAAGAAAATAATCGAAAATATGAATCTCAACTTAGCGAGTGTATGGCTAAAAGGGGAATGAGTCTACGATTATTAGTTAATAGAAAAGAAAGTGAAAATCGTAGTGACATTTCTTTTTCATTGCCATATTTTATTTACGCTAATTTTAAAATATTAAGTTAATTGTCCAGATTCATCAAAATTAAAATAAACATGTTCATTTTTTATTATTTAGATATAAAATTAGTTAAATTTTATGTAAATTCTCTTGAAATCTTTGATTTGAAAATTTCAAATAAAATATTATGTATATATATATATATATATATATATGTGTGTGTGTGTGTGTGTGTGTGTGTGTGTGTGTGTATGTGTTTATATATATATATATATATATATATATATATATCTATATATATATGCATATATATGAAATAAATTTCTGTAAAATGGGAAGAACTGTGTTTTAAAATTCCAAAATAATCGTATTTTCAGTGATGGACCAAACGTAAATAAAAACTTACTTAGCAATAGCTTTAGTTGTAAAGAATCCCAATCATAAGTAAAATTATATTCCATAAGAAAATAATATCGGTGAAACCAACACATTTCACTATTTAAAGTAATACATAAACACTATATTACTTTCCATGACTAATAACGAAACGCAAGAAGGTTGATAAGAGACTTGGTTTACAACAAAAACCACATAAAAAACCGTTCAAAAAGCTCCTGAATCTATTTATCGGATTCTCTCGAATGGAAAAGCAGGAAATTTTTATACGCAGAGGGATACTTTGATTAAACGGTTTTTGGTACAATAACAAATCGGTTACCTTTTACGTAATTATATTTTTAATGAGCAAGGAAGTTTCCAACTGTGCGATAGTTCCGTAATCTATAACATGTTTTATAAAATTAAACTGAGATTACGTTTCTACACGGGGATAATTGTAGCCGTTTTTAAGTAAATGAAGAACTGATTGCAGTTTAACATCGAAAGCAACTGACCAAGCGGTATATCGATGGTTTTTATTTAAGGAAAATATGAATATCATTTTTAACATTTAATGTATGCCAAACTTACAGCATAACTGTAAGATAGAGTAATTTGGACACCACAGTACAAGGTATTTATAACAAGAATATTTAAAAAGAAAATAATTTTGTAGAAAAGATGTGGATGGGCCGAGAATGATTCTAAAATGTTGGAAAGATCATTTTATACGATTTAATGAATATCTGATAATTTTTTATGACAATTGCCAGTATTTATTATACACGATATCTATGTATGTAATGAACATACGATATCTTTACTGGCCTTAAACACCTTTATACAGATAATCTACCTTCTATTTGTTACCTTAATCTTTACGTAATGAATTATAATTAGAAATTTGTTATGTTTTCCTTTATTTATTTAATTTGTCAATTTACTAGTTATTTGGTAAGTCACTTATTATACTCATAATCATCTTTTGTTTCCTCATATCAGAAGTAATCAATATATAGTCTTTTATGCTGCATACAAAAATGACAGTCTGTGCAGTTTTGCTTTCATTTTAGTGAAACGATAATCGACAAGTTGCTTTAAAGTTCAAAGGCACGCCATCAGAAAAGTACTGTTTAAATCAATTTAATCAAATCTATTTAAATAATATTTAAAAAATCTAGAGTCTTCGAAATAAACCGTTATAGTAAACTTCTTTACTACATGATAATACATTTTCCATATTACATATATATACATATATATATATATATATATATCTATATATATATATATATATATATATGTATATATATTTATATATATATATATATATATATATATACCTGAAAAAATCAGAATAAGGACATTTAGTGCCCTAATGTAAAATTATTTCAGATAACTTTTATCAATAAATTATGTTCAGATCATCAAGTTATTTGCTTATATCCGTGAAAGATATGCTAGACGCCATATTGCAGTAGATAACCTATTATATATCAGTGAAAAATATTATCAATATTATAAGTATTGATATAGGCTGTAGAGCATCACGCTATGATTCATAGGGACAGAGCAGTGACATAAAATGTAACAGAAGTCAGGAAACCAACTCTTTATTAACTGATTATTTGATGAAGGTTGCATAGGTTATACATCATCACGCTATGATTCATAGGGACTGAGCAGTGTTATAAAATGTAATAGAAATCTGGGAACACTCCTTAAATTATACTACTTATTCCTAAATATACCTCTACCACTTACGAAAAATCCTTCACTGCCAAAGCAGCAAAAATTTAGAATCACCTGGATCCTGACATCAGGAAAATCACGTCCCTATATATTTTCAAAGATCGAGTGAAAAAGTCCTGAAACCTTTTCCTTTGTGCCCTTGTCCTTTCCTGTCTTTCCCATTCTGAACCATGCAAAGGTTTCTAAATCATGCAATAAACTTTTATATGAACCGGAAGTATATACGGAGTTTCTTATGGCCGATATATTTATTTCAAATGTGTGTTGACTACGACTTAAAAAATTATACGGTCATAAAGGCTTTATAAATTGATCTCAACAATTTTCAAAGAAACACAGAACGTATTTTTTTAAATTCAATTTGCAGTTCTCACCCACAACATTTACAGAAAAGCAAAGTATCTCTCACGTATTTTCCATACTGCATTACATAATATTAGCATCAAGTGAAATTGTCCTAAAGTCAGGCACGAAGCTTTTTATATTATATTAAGTTCGTTCAATAACGTGAAAGTGAAGAAAATTCTGTAATATAAAATTATTTAAGTTAACTTTAATCATTTAATAAAATATATACAGATCACCAAGTTATTTGCTTACATCCGTAAAAGATGTACTAGACGATATATTACAATCTTCATCTCAATGAAAAATATTATCAAGGCTAATAAAAAAAATTTCGTGCACACAATAATGTGCACATGTATAATCTTTTTTATGAATCTAAGCGTGTAAGGAATCATCGTAATGCGAGCAATTTTTGTGGTCGACATATTTATTTCAAACATGTATTGACTGAAACTTAAAAAAAATTATTGTCATAAAGGCTTTATAAACTGATTTCAAAATAGCAAAAAACGTACTTTTTTAATTCAATTCGCAGTCTTCACCTACAACATTTAAACAAATGGCAAAGTAACTCTTACGTATTTTCTGTACCGTATTGCCTAATAATAACGCCATGTGAAACTGTCGTAAAGCTAAGAATAATGCTTTTTATAATTTATAAAGTTCGTTCCATAATCGCTTGTTTATTGACTAAAAATAGACACAAGTACAGAGGAAAACGTGAAGGAAATATTTCAGCATTAAACTAGAATTTTACGCGGAGCCTACTCCTGAAGGTTTTTTGTTATTCATCCTGTCGTACAGATTATGGAGTCATACCATATTATATGCCTTCTAAAATATGTTTCATTCAATTTCTAAGCGGTTAAAAATTATTTTTGAACATGGAGTACCTATTAGTATATTGAACAAATGATAAACTATTAAATATATTAGTATTCCTACTAAAGGAATAAAAACGTAGCATTTTAAAATTTTTCAATTTAATGGTTGTATGGGATATAAGTATATTTCCAAAATAATTATAACAATTTTTTTTATTCTTTCTATCCTTTATATATACTTGTGACTTATTATTGAAGACCGTGGAAAGCATTCTTTTAATTTTGTTTCATCTTGATCAGATACAGCACATTTTACAACTTTCATACTTATGGCCGCTTATTTTCGGTTCGACTTGCTTGCCGGCCGAGTACGTTACCATTCAATAACATCTCACTATCGACGGTTATTTGCCATGTAAAATATTTTGTCGAGAAATTAATATAATAAATAAATATGTGACCAGCAAGCATTGAAATATAAAAATATATTGTATGTGAATATTTAAAATAATAAAACTTCCTGGAGCACTTCGAAAATCTTATAATTTCGTGGGCTATATCTATGCACACTGACAGTCACCTTGGATTCTATGGTCATTTTATAGATGTTTCCTAAATTATTCATGTTGCAGATACTTTAATATGTAAGTGCTAAAAAACATGAAAAATCAAAACTATGAAATATTTTGAAGTTCTGTGTTTTTTTTCTGGATTGTAAAAAAAAATAAGATTTCTCTTTTTTCACTAAAGAAAATGTCGCTTTCATATTTGATTCTGCTTTAATATAAATACTAAGGCGCACATAGACAGAAATCCTTGTAAGTTTCCATAAATTTCATATTTGTATCACGTGCTATATTGCTATCTGCGTTTATATTGTTATCTCGTCTATCCTAAATACGTCACTTCAAGTAATTTGTTTATTCTTTTTATTGCTTTAAGTTTTCCAATCTTTTGTTCAAAAAGTATACAAATTTAACTGAATACAAACCAATTTTTAGCTAGTGCTACAAATTTTCTGCACTTTAAACTATAAACTTTCAGCTTGTGGAAAGCTACTGGTATAAAGAAAATATTTTTTTTATAAATTTTAATATTCGGTCATTATCTTTTTTTATTACTGGCGACTAACTATTAGAACTACGAAAATTTAAACAAATCTGCTACTAGAATGGGATAAAAAAAATTTATAATTTGTCAAAAAAGCTTTGTAAGCTTTTTTTATTTCACGAAGGAAAAACCATGACAAAAATTTTCCAAATTATTTGTTGCAAAAAAACGAAAAGGAATTAGAGACACTCTCTTTATTCCCACCCACAGTTTTCACCATATTAATATATTACCCAGTGTATCTTTGACAAGCGAAAAAATATCGTGAGTTTTTCAAAAAAGACCTATGATAGTTGCAATAGTTTATCTGTAATCTTCTAGTCAGATTTTACTAATCCTGTTTTTTCATAATTTTTGGTTTAGAAGTTTCGGAAGTGTTATCACAAAATATGCGAGTTAATATGATCTATTACTATGAAAAATTTTAAGTGTCCACACCAAATGTATTTTGAGAAAATCGACTGCAACCTACAGACACGAGTGAAATTATAAGGGTCGATTTTTAATTACGATAGGAACCCTAAAATTGTATAGGAAAATAAAATCGTACATTTGTTTCTGAGGGTAAATTGCACCGTCATTCCTTTTTATTATTCCATCGCACGTTTGAAGGAATTCTTCCTAAGTCTTTGTTTGAGGATCTGAATTCGTTTATGTAAATCTGGGATAAGGAACGTTAATATCCCTTGCGTAAAACAATGCCCATGGAGAGAATTACTACGCGAGTATTTGAAATAGCACCTATGCAAATATTGTTGCTGTATAAATCCTTAGTGGAACAATTCTAATGGTTTTACATGAACAGAAACACGTGATAATTATGAAATATAGGATATTTATTTTGTTATTATTTTGCTACATTACAATTTTGCTTTAGTTTTCTATTGCTCAACAGTCCGAGAAACTTCTTATTTTACGGGTTACCCGTCATGGATACTTTATGAAAGTTCGTGACCTTTCCTTAATTTTAATAATTATGCGGAAAATTATTTTACTAATATTTTCATTATTAAGCAATATCATGTACTCGATTCTATTATATTTTGTTATTTAAAATATCACATCAATGATGAATGTTTGTTTTATTAGTTCTGTCACAATATTTTTATTAGCTTTTTTCAAATTTAAATTTATCAATTGCGTTATGTGTTACAATGATTAGTAAGACATTTCAAATTTTTAGTGCAATATCAGAAAAGATAAGTTTCAAAAAACAAGAAAGTGCGAGTCGAACTCGTGCATGAAGAGATCCGTAGCACCGCACATTATTAAACTTACAAATTTGTGTTTCTCGATGAAATAGTGAAAGACAAAGTTATTGCTGAGGTCGATACCAAAAATATCCCACATCTCAAAAACTATACGACTGTTTTATTCAAACCAACTTTCACTTCAGAATTTTACACTCGTTTGTCCATAAATTAGAGGGAGCAACACACTTCATAAGATTTTAAAAGCGAACATCTCACCCACTTAAACAAAAAAAAATATTTTGAAACCTCTATATCTAAATCTAATCTAATCTCTCTACATCTAAAAATTTACCAGAAATACAAAAGATGGATTTACATGAAGTTGTTTTTTAATGATAGCAATGTATTTGGCACTGTTTGCAGATAATAAAGTTACCCTATGACATCAGAGCTACAACGAAGATATATCTTTTATGGGTGTTTGTGTGCATGCAGTTACATTAACATATTGTCTATTTATATAAAGATTATGATCGTCGGAAAATTATGAACAAAAAATTATATTGCTGTGTTAACGAGGTATTATTTTAACCAGCGAGTGGACCAAGAAAATGGAGAATTTGATAAAAAATATAAACCTCAGTCTTCAGTGAATATGTGGCTAAGAGAGGATTGAGTCTAGGGTTATCAATTAATAGAAAAAAGTGAAAATTGTACAAATGTTTCTTTGTCATTCCTATGTTTTGTTTACGCTAATCTTAAAAAAATAACTTTTTGTCAAGTTTCATCAAAAGTTAAATAAACATGTTATTTTTTAATATTTAGGCATGCATTTAATTAAATTACATTCAATTTCTCTTCAACTGTTTGGTTTTAAATATGTCAAATAAAATATTAAATATATATATATATATATATATATATATATATATGTAAATATATATATATATATATAAATATATATATATATATATATATATAAATAATAAATTGTTGAAAAAGAGGAAAAATTAAAACAAATACTTTTAGAACTTCGGTTTGGTTTTGTGTGCGTCTATAGTTTAAGATTACAAAATAATGGTATTTTCAAAATAGTGGACGACACGTAATTATAAACTTCTTAGCAAAATCTTTAGTTTTAAAGTTTCCCAATCATAAGCAAAATTGTAATGAATCAAAAAATAATATCGGCATGTGTTGGTTTTACTACTTAAAGTAGCATATATACATTATTACTTTCCACAATTGAGATAGAACCACAAGAAGATTGGTAAGGGACAAGGTTTACAACAAAAAGCACACAAGAAACCGTTCAAGAAGCTCCCGAAACTATTTATCGAATTCTCTCGAACCAAATAGTTAAGTATAACTTGGTAAGATGTAAACGACGGGCTCCATAAATCACTAGATCGGTCACTAGATCCGCTCTAGCGAAAATTAATTTCATTTTAACACTAGCCGATGTTCACTTTCGGGCGAGCTCGTTTGTTTAAATCGACTACTTTGGGCGCTTCGACGATGGGCATAGCCTAAAATTGCTTCGGCCGACAGCAAGGAATTCGTTTAAAGCTGTAAGAAAATCGATTACGGTTAGCTCGCATTTTGAAGCAGGAATTTTTTTATAGGCTATTTTAATATATTAAGCGATTTCTGGTACAATATCAAGTGGGTTATCTTTTATCTAATTACTAATGTACAAATAAGTTTTTAACTATACAATAGTTCCGTAATTTGTAACATATCTTGTAAAATTTTAATTAATAAATTGAGATTATATTTTTGCACAGGGATAATTGTAGCCGTCTTTGAACAAACGAAGTGACTACAGTTTGACGTCGAGACTACTAACTAGTTTGACGTCGAGAGCAATAGATCAAACGGTATGTCGATGGTTTTTATATAAGAAAAATATAAATGTCATGTTTAACCCTAAATAGCTAATCTCCATCCAATCTACGCGTAGCGCAAAGTAATAAAATTTTTTTACGGCCTGTGCGGACACTTATACTCGGCTAGCCAACTCATCACCGGAGAGGACGTTGCAGATACCTAACAGTTAAGTGTCATAATTTTTGCGACAGTTGGCTTTTTCCCGTCGTTTCGACGGATGGTTAGCTTTACCGTTAATTTCATAGTTCGCGTGTATATTTTTGACAAAAATGTTTTCTTTTTTTAAAAATGTTATAGATATTTATCATATCTCCCTTAGAAGAGATAGCTAATCTGCTACACCAAGAGCTAAGCTCCAATGCCTTGGATCATTGGACCTTGGACTAAAGAAACACTTTGACTAGAACCTTGGCGAGAAACATTGTGCATATTTAATGGGACCTAGCCGCTCATATCAGAATTAACGGGTGAAACACCTTGTTTCGAAAAAAATTTAACTCATTAAATTATCGAAGAAATTATCAAATGGACGAACGTCTAAATATCCATGAAAAGATTCGTGTATCAGGCTGTGACCACAATTCAAAGCGATAAAAATATTTTTGAAATAAAGGCGCTGGTGGAGATTCTTATTTATAGTGTTTCTCTAACCATTTAGCCTCTGACGAGTTATTTAATTCGAATTATCGTGGTTAGGGATATGTCACTGCCATAAGCTACGAAAGATTTGATTTTCTCATGAGATACCTACAATTTTATGACAGAAATCTGCGATCGCAAAGAACCCAGGGCGATCTTTTTGCACCCATTAAAATAATTTTGAATCTGCTTATAACACAATGTCGCAATATTTTTATTCCTGGTACTAATTTTGCACTATCCGATGCAGATGCAAATTTCGTATGATTGCTGCTATACCTTAATTGGGACTGGTACTGGAGGTTTACCTTTAGGTGATTATTTCGTGAAAGCGTTGACGCGCACAATTCATTGTACAAACAGAAATTTCACAACCGATAATTGGTTTACGTAAATTTCTTTAGCAAAAAACCTGCAACTCGAGCCATACCAATTAACAATAGTTGACACACTTCGTGGGAATAAAACAATGATTCCAAAAGAATTGAAAAAGCGGAACGAGACAGGTTAGGAATTTGATATTCTGTAACGACGGCCCACTTACTTTGCTTTCCTTCAAACCTAAACCATCGAAGATAATGTCCTGTACATTATCTTCGATCCAGTACATTATCTTGTCCAGTGGCAGATTTCAATGTTTGAAAAATTGTAAAAAAAAAACTACACCTCTAATACAAAGTAGGTTTATTTTAACTTTATAATAACAAATGCGGATTTAATTTTTTAAGAACCACGTTTTCCAAATGGCGGCCAGCGAGTCTGACACACTCTTCGAGTCTAGCACGCATGTTTTCAAAAACGCGTTTGAAGAGCGACGGGGGTATTCTACTGACTTCGGCTCGAATATTTTCTTCAAGTTGTGTCACAGTGCTCGGATTTGTTTTGTCAATAACGGATTTTAAGTATCCCCATAAGAAAAAGTCACATGGGCTTAAATCGGGTGACCTAGGTGGCCACGGTACGGTACCGTTTCGGGATATGTTTTTTTCTGGAAATAACTGCCGCACTGCATTCATGGACACATTAGTAGTTTGAGCTGTGGCCCCGTCCTACTGGAAGCATGTGTTTTGGTTGAAGGATGGACTATTCTGTAGTTCTTTAACATCTGGGCATATCTCTCCGAATTCACAGTTACAGTTTGGCCACGTTGATTTTCAAAGAAATAAGGCCCTATGATTGCAGATGCAGACATGGCACACCAGACTGTTACTTTAGGCTTTTGTAAAGGCTCTTGATGCATTTATCTTAGGTTGTGGACATCCCAGTAACGAAAGTTCTGCTTATTCACATATCCTCCAATGTGAAAGTGAGCTTCGTCACTAAAGAATATGTTGTCCATCCGGGTTGCAGTACAAAATCTCAACAACATCACCTCCGCGTAAGTTTTTCTTAATTCAAAGTCAAAACAATTGAAATCTTGAACAATTTGAATTTTATATGGATAGGACTTGAGCTTTTTTTGCATTATTACCTGTAAAGTTGATTTCGGAATTCCCAATATTGATGAACGTGTACGCAGTGATAAACGGGGATTTTCAACGACAGAAACCATAACACACTCGACATTTTCATCCGTGTCTACCAATGGTGTAGGTCCTGGCCTGGGCCTATTTAATGTTGATCCTGTAGCTCTGAACCTTGCTACCCATGACTGAATGAGGTTGATCGATGGTCCATCACGTAATCGACGAATACTGTAACGATTATTAAATCGACAACGTGCTACAGACAGCAAAAATCCACTCGAAATGTACGCTTCGACGGCAAAAGCGCGGTGCTCTCCACTCCACTGTTCCATGGCTACTAAAACATCCGCACCGCTTGCGCTTCTAACAACGCCCCCCGCGCCCCTCTTATGTGTTGCGTTCAGAAGCTATGTTTATTGACACACTGTATAATTATGTTGTCATCCTGTAATGAAAAGGGTACCGTAAACATGTCCTCAATAAAACCACATATGATTGAATTTTAAAACTCTACTCAGGGACGTGTGGAGAGTTTTGATCAGATATACTCTAATATGTCGAGTGGCCGAAAAACCAGCAGATGGAAAATTTGCGTCTTCTACGGAATGATCAATATTGCTTCAGTCAATAGCTATATTATACAGTGTCACAATTTATGGACAGCAGATCGAAAAGTAGTTCCACGCAGAGATTTTTTGGAGTTTTGGCAAAAGGTAAAATTGGTAAAAGCAACGATGCAAACGCATGCAAAATATAAGTTCAGGAGGATCTTTAAATGCAACCATCTACCAGTCAACACCAGCAGCCACCATACCAAGCTTTTCTTCAAGGATTAGAAAGTGAAGAAGAATCATCGAAATGCTCAAGTACAGAAAATCGCAAAATATAAAGGTGTGGGAAGTGCCACTACAAGAAAAAGTGTAGGACCAAACGTATATGTGCTAACTGTAAGGTCATACATAAATTAAAGTAAAGTCATACATTGTGTCACTTGTGCTACAGTGAAATAATTTATTTGCTATTATAATTACTTTTTATGTTTCTGTGTGCTATATAATGTTGAAAGAAAAATAAAATAT
Organism: Druceiella hillmani; assembly: GCA_039881145.1. NCBI lineage: Eukaryota > Metazoa > Arthropoda > Insecta > Lepidoptera > Hepialidae > Druceiella > Druceiella hillmani. The sequence continues at coordinate 102,776,244 of JAYKKI010000001.1, read as the reverse complement.
TATATCACTTTTTTTTTTATTTTGCATGTCAAATTGGTAAATCAAGAAATGTTCCTTTTTTTAGTGGACGAAGTAAAGTTACTGTAGTTTAATAAATAAATAAATAAAGTCAATTAACAAAACGTATTTTTATTTAAAACTGTATTAATTAGCTATAAAGAAACTACAAAAACAGATCCATTTACTTTGTATTTTACGAAATAAAAATACTTTTCTAAATGCCCGTCGTTTTGACTGGTGGTTAACTTAAATAGGGCAAACTATAAGGTTAGCTATCTAGGGTTAATAGATAAAGATGATTCCAAACTGAAGGATGGAATAATTTTATTACTACAGTATCAGACTTTTAAGGAAAAGATGTAGTAAGTGAGCGGAGGATGATTTTAAAAGGTTTGATCGATCATATTACGCGTTTTAACAACTATTTGATAATTGTATATTATAATGCTGGTGCATATGATACACGATATCCATGAACGTAATGAACATACTATATCTTTACTGACTTTAACCATCTTAATACAAGGTAGTCTACCTTCTATTTATTACCTTAACTTTTACATAACGAATTGCAATTAGAAATTTATTATGTTTTCCTTTATATATTTAATTTCTCAGTATCCTATTATTAATTAACCAAATATTTTGGTAATTTATCTATTAAACTCATGATTATCTTTTATGTGAGATGTATCCTTATATTAGAACTAATGAAAAGATGGTATTTTATGCTGCATATAAAAATAATAGACTGTGTAGTTTTGCCTTCATTCTATTGAAACGATAATTGGCAAGTGGCTTTAACGTCAAAGGGAACACTAATTAATTATTCATGTGGTCTCGTCGGGGCAAACTAAAAAAACTTAAGAAGATCTCGACAAGCAGTAGCCACGTATCATCGCTAAAGATACTATATTTTCGAATCTATATATATATATATATATATATATATATATATATATATATATATGTATATATATATATATATATATATATATATGTATATATATATATATATATATATATATATATATAGAGCGTCAGAATATACAAGAAATCATTACGGTGAACCTCAAAATAGACCTGTGCGTTCAATTGAAAACATTAACCGAGTTGCCACTGCGATCGAAGAGCAACTACGCAGATCAATCAGAAAACATGCTGCCTCTTTGAATACCCAGTGTTCGCCGCGATCGGATACATTTTGATGGTGTAGTATTCATATATATATATATATATATATATATATATATATATATATATATATATATACATAACCAGGAAAAATCAGAATAAAGACATTTAGTTCCCTAATGTAAAATTATTTCAGTTAACTTTTATCATTAAATAAATTATGTTCAGATCATCAAGTTACTTGCTTACATTCGTAAAAGATATGTTAATGGATTTATTGCAGTAGATGACATATTATATCTCAGTGAAAAATATGAATACTTATACACAAATAAATAAAAATTTTACGTACATAATAACGCACAATGCAATAAACGTTTATATGACTCTAATTATGTATGGAGTTTCTTGTGGTCGACATATTTATTTCAAATGTATCTTCACTGCGACTTAAAAAATTATACGGTCATGAAGGCTTTATAAATTGATCTCAACAATTTTTAAAATAACGTGGAATGTACTTTTTTATTCAATTTGCAATAATCATCTACAATATTTACAGAAATCCAAAATAACTCTTACGTATTTTTCATCTTACACTGCTTAATAATAGCGTCAAGTGAAATTATTGTAAAGTTAGGAATAAGGCTTTTTACATTATATTAAGTTCATTCCATGATCGCTTTTTTGTTGACCAAATAAGTAAATAGGCACACATAGAACATAGAATGTACTTTTTTTTTCAATTTGCAATCTTCACCTACAATATTTACAGGAATCCAAAATAACTTATTTATTTTCCATATTAGCTGCTTAATAATAACGTTAAGTTAAATTGTTGTAAAGTTAGGAATAAGACTTTTAATATTATATTAAGTTCGATCCAAGATCGCTTTTTTATTTTTTCCATACTCGTGTCAATAAAGAAATTGACACAAATATGGAAAAAAAAGTGGAGGATAAATTTCAGCTTTAAAATAAAGTTTTACGAGGAGCCTACTCGTAAAGAAAGCGAGGACATGCCTTAATATCTGCCTCCTAAAACAAGTTTTGTTAGATTTATGAGCAGTTAAGAATTAGTTTTGAACATAAAGTACTTTTTAATATATCGAACAAGTTATGAGTTTTTAAATTAAAAGCGTCTCAACAAGGAATTCAAATTTTAAATAATAATACAAAAACTAATTATTGTATTTATAACATTTTAATTACAGTAACTAAAGTACATTTGTGCGAATTTTATATACTGAATACTATATCATCAAAATGTCTCCGATCGCGGCGAACGCTGGATATTCAAAGAGGCAGCATGTTTTCTGATTGATCTGAATAGTTGCTCTTCGATCGCAGCGGCAACTCGGTTAATGTTTTCAGTTGAACGCGTAGGTCTATTTCAAGGTTCACCATAATGATTTCTTGTACATCCTGATGCTCTGAACTTTGCTATCTACAACTTAATTAACTGAATACTGGGTCCATCATTAAGACGCCGGATTTCAAAATGATTACAAAAACTTGCGTCGTGCCTCACTAACAGAAAAACCGTTGCAGAAATACGCTTTTACAGCGTAATCGTGGTGTGCACCAGACCACTATGACTGGTGACTAAGAAATCCGTACCAATGAGCTATCGAATGCCATGCTCTTCTTGAACTAGCTGTATTACCTGCAGAGATATTCGATTTTAAAATTTGAATTCGACGTTTAGACACATTTAAAATTATATTCATATTAACGGAATAAAAAAGCGGCATTTTTTTCAAATAAATGGGGATAGGATATAGATATTTCCAAAATAATTATCGCAGTTTTTTGAACTTTTTTCCTCCTTTGTGTCTGTTTATATGACTTATTAGTGAGGAACTCATGTTCCTCATTTTTTAATCGGTTTTATCTTGATCCGATACAGCACTTTTTATGACTTTCATATTTACGGGAATTTATTTTCGATTCGGTTTGCTTGCCGGCCAGGTAAATTAGCGTTCTGTAACATTTAATTATCGACGGATATTTGACATATAAATTATTTGTCAAGAAATAAATATATTAAATAAAAGTGTGACCAGCATGAATTAAAATGTAAAAATATCATGAATGGGAATATTTAGAATAATAACACATTATGGAGAACTTCGATCGTCTTATAGTTTTGTGTGATATCTCTATACACATTGATAGCGATCTCGAAGTCTATGATCATTTTACAGATGTTTCCTAAATTATTCATATTGCATACACTTCAGCTTAAAAGCACTGAGAAAATTGAAAATTCTAAACTATGGAATATTTCAAAGTTCCATATTATTTTTCTAGATTAAATAAAAAAAAAGTTTCCTAGTTTTTTCACTAAAGAAAATGTCACTACTGTGTTTGATTCTGCTTTAATATAAATAGCATGAGGCAGGCTGAAGCGCACGAAGATAGAAATAATCGTTAGTTTCCATCAATTTTATAATGTTATCTCATGCTTCTGTCCTCAATAAATCGCTCCATTTTCTTCTTCCACTTAACAGTAAACAAAATTAAATAAAATCTATTATTAGAATAGATAACAAAAAAACTTATAATTTGTCAACAAAGCTTTGTAAGTTCTTTTCGTTTCGCAAAGGGAAAACCATGACAAAATTATTCCAAACTCATTGTTTCAAAAATACGAAAAGAAATTATCTGTGCTCTCTTCATTTTTGCCCGCTCTTCGGTACCTGAGCGGAAATTGCACAGTCGTTCCTTTTTATTTCCCATCCGTATGTTTCGCAAAATTCTCTCTAACTATGTGTTTGAGCATTTGAATTCATTTGTATACATTTGCGGTAAGCAGCAATAATATTACTTGCGTATATAAAATATAAAATAATGTTCTTAAAAAGAATTCCTATCCGAGCCTTCGAAATAACATGTAAACGAATGTTACTAGTATACGAAGCCACGGTAAAACCATTCTGTCGGTTTTACATAAATCAAAACAAATGAAAGTTCTGAAGTATAAGATATTTATTTTATTATTTTTCTTACTACATTACAATTTTGCTTTAGTTTCCTATTGTCGATAAGTTCATGAAAACTTCTTATTTTAGGGGTTACCAGTTGTCAGGGATACTTTACGAAGGTTCATGACCTATCCTTAACTGACAACAAATTATGAAGAAAATTATTTTACTAATATTTTCACTACAAAAAGACATGATGTACCTAATTGTGTTATATTGTGTTGCTTAAAATATCACTTCAATAATAAGTGTTTGTTTCATTAGTTCTGTCACAATGTTGTCACCAGTTTTTTTTTCAAATTTAATTTCATCAATTATTCATCAGTTAATATTATAACGATTATTAGGAGAGTTCAAATATATAATGCAATATCAAAAAGGATAAGTTCCAAAAAACGGGCAAATGTGAATCGGGTTCGGGCACGAAGAGATCCGTAGTACCACACAATGTTAAACTTACAAGTTTGTATTTTAAATGTCACAATAAAGTACAAAGTTATTGTGAAAATATTCCTCATGATACATTATTCAAACCAACTTTATCTTCAGAATTTCACACACGTTAATTTATAAGTTAGAGGGAGGAAGACGATTTATAAGATTTTAGAACCCCACATTCACGACTAAAATAAAAAAGTTATTTGGAAACTCTATCTTACAAAATTTCTTCAAAAGTCTACCAGATATACAAAAGATGGATTTACGAATGGATATATAGTTTTAATATGAAGTTTTATTGATAATAATATATTTGGCATCGTTTGCAGATAATAAAGTTACCCTACCACATCAGAGCTATAACCAGGATATCTCTTATGAGTGTCTGTATTCGTGTAATTACATTAACATATTGTCTAGTTATATTAGGATTATGATTATCGTAAAATTATGAATAAAAAATTACATTGCTGTAATAAAAAAATTACAAGCACTTATGCGCTCCACTTTGCACTGCATAGGGACTCTTGGTTTATCGTGGCCTACGACAATGCTTGTTCACTATTTCATAACGAGATGTTGTTTTGACCTGCGAGCTTCCTAGGCTTACTCTCATTTGAGCACTCAGATCCCAAAATAAAATGAGCTGACAGAGAAACTGGACCAAATGTTTACTACTAATAATAATTGGTTTTGTTTTTTAATAGGGCATAGAATACAATTCCCGTAAAAATGGAGAATTTAATCGAAAATATAAACCTCACTCTTAGTGAGTATCAAGAGAGGATTTAGTCTATGGTTATTAATTTATAAAAAAAAAGTGAAAATTGTAGTAATGTTTGTTTACGTTGATCTTAACAAGTTAAATTAGTTGTCAAGGTTCACCATAAGTTGAATAAACCTGTAAATTTGTTATTATTTAGGCATGAAATTAGTTAATATTATATATATATATATATATATATATATATATATATATATGTATATATATATATATACATATATATATATATATATATATATATATATATATATATATATGTGTGTGTAATAAAGTATTGAAAAAAGGAAGTAATTAAAACAAATTGTTTTAGAATTTCGGTTTTGTTTTTTGTGTGTCTGTGGTTGAAAGTTTCAAAATAATCGTATTTTTAAAATAATAGATAACACGTAAATAAAAACTGACTTAACAATAGCTTTAGTTTTAAGGGATCCCAAATATGCAAAATTATAGTCAATAGTAAAACTTGGTTACTTGGTTTTACACTATAGTATATGTATAATATTACCTTCCATGATTGAGATCGAACCGTAAGAAGATTGGTAAGGGACAAGGTTTACAACAAAAACCACACAAGAAACCGTTCAAGAAACTTAAGTTATGACTTGGTGAGATGTAAACGAAGGGCTCCGTAGATTTCACTCGGTTACTACATCTACTCGAGCGGCAATTAATCTCGCTTTAACACTAACCGATGTTAAGTTTCAGGCGAACTCGTTTGTTTAAATTGATCACTTGGGGCACGTCGGCGGTGGGCGTCACCTAAAATTTCTTCGGGCAACAGCAGGGAATTCGTTTAAAGCTGTAAGAAAATCGACTACGGTTAGCTCGCATTTCGAAGCAGGGGTTTTTTATACGCGAAGGGATGCTTTGATTACGCGATTTTTGGTACTGTATAATGGGTTATCTTTTATCTAATTATTAATGTATAAGTAAGTTTTTAACTATACGATAGTTCCGTAATTTCTTACACATTTCATAAAATTTTGCTTAATAAATTGAGATGTTTTTACACGGAGATAATTATAGCCGTCTTGGGACAAACAAAGTACTGACTACAGTTTGACGTCGAGAGCAATAGGTCAATCAGTATGTCGATGGTTTTTATTGAAGAAAAATATAAATTTCATGTTTAACCCTAAGTAGCTAACCTCCATCGAATCTACGGGCAGCGCAAAGTAATATCGCGGTCTCTTTTTTACGGCGCGTACTGACGCTTTGAGTCGGCTAGCCAACTCAGTCACCGGAGAGGGCGTTATAGTGACGCACGCGCCTAACAGTTCAGTGTCATAGTTTTTGCGGTACTTTTGCCCGTCGTTTCCACGGACGGTTAACTTTGCCGTTGGTTTTTTAGATCGCGTGCACGCGTATATTTTTGACAAAAGATGTGTTTCTATTTAGATTTTTATCATGTCCTCGTTAGAAAAAGATGAGATAGCTAATATGCTACACCAAGAGCTAAATTCCGATGCCTTGGATTATTGTGGACCTTGGACTAAAGGAACACTTCGACTAGAAACATTGTGCGATTGAATCCTCAGCGAGAAACATTGTGCACATTTTAAAGGGTCTAGCCGTTCATGTGTCGATGACGGGTGAAATATCTGGTTTAGAAATTTTTTTACACATGAAATTATCGAAGAAATTGTGAAATAGACGAACGTCGAAATATCTATGAAAAGATTCGTGTATCAGACTGTGACCAAAATCAAAGCGATATAAATATTTTGGAAATAAAGGCGCTGGTGAGGATTCATATTTTGAGTGCTACTCTAAAAGATAACCATTTAGCATCTGACAAGTTATTTAATTCGAATAGGGATATGTCGCTTCTATAAGCCGCGAAAGATGCGCGTTTTCTCGTGAGATGCTTACAATTTGATGACTGAGATCTGCGATTGTATATAACCCAAGGAGATATTTTTACAATCATTAAAATAATTTTGAATCTACTTATAACGCAATATCGCAATATTTTTATACCATAGACGTACAATTACAGGACTTCCGAGGCAAACTTCGTATGTACATTCCAAATAAACCCGCAAAATGTGGATTTAAAATTGAAATGATATGTGATAAGGAGGCCTATTACATGATTGATGCTGTACCTTACTTGGGAAAAGGGATTGGTACTGGAGGTTTACCTTTAGGTGAATATTTCGTAAAAGAGTTGACGAGCATAATTCATCGTACAAACAAATTTTACAACCAATAATTGGTTAACTTCAATTTCTTTAGCACTACACTTTGTAGTGATAAAAGAGAGATTTCAGATTAATTGAAAAATAACAGAACGAGACAGGTTGGCAATTCGATATTCTGTTACGGCGATCCAATTACTTTGCTTTCGTTCAAACCTAAACGATCGACGATAATGTATAATTAGGTTATCGTCCTGTAATGCAGAGGGTACTGTAAACACGTCCTTGAGAAAATCACACATGATTTAATTTTAAAACTCTTCTAAAAGAGGTGTGGAGAGTTTTGACCAGATATGCTCTCATAGGTCAAGTGGGCGAAAAAACAGGCGTATGATCAATATTGCTTCAATCTATAGCTACATTATACAGTGCCACAATTTATTGACAGCAGATTGAAAATTAATTCCACGCAGAGGTTTTGTAAAAAAAACTACATTGTCAAGATGTGGAGCTTTGGCAAAAGGCAGACTTGGTAAAAGCAACGATGCCAACACATGAGAAATATAGGATATATATATATATATATATATATATATATATAGAGTATTTCTTTCAATGCAACCATCGACCAGTCAAGACCAAGAGTCATCACACCAGGCTTTTCTTCAAGGATTAGAAAGTAAAGAAGAAATATCAATATGCTTAAGCACAGAAAATCGCAAAAGAAAAACGTCTGGAAAATGCCACTACAAGAAAAAGTGTATGACCAAACGTATGTGTGCTAACTGTAATACATAAGGTAAAATAAGATCATACATAAGTTAAAATAAGGTTATACATTGTGTCACTTGCGCTACAGTGAAATTATTTATTTCATAGTATAATTACTTTTTATGTTTCGACGCGCCATATAATGTGAAAAGACTAAATATTATATTAAATGTTAAAAAGACTAAATATTATATCAAATTTGGTTGATTTTGCATGTCAAAATGGTTAATAAGAAAATGTTCCGTTTTTAGAGATGGAAGTGAAGTTAAGAAATGTAGTTAGTTTGTTGTAGTTAGTTAAGAATGTAGTTTAATAAATAAATAAACAAGCTCAATTAACAAAACGTACTTTTATTTAAAACTGTATTAATTAATTATAAAGAAAAAAAACAGGTCCGTTTACTTTTTATATTACGAAAAAAAATACTTTTCTAAATGCCCGTCGTTTCGACTGGAGGTTAACTTAAATAGGACACACTATAATGTTATTGTCTAGAATTAATATATGGAGATGATGCTAAACTATTTGCATGACTGAAGTATGGAGTAGTTTTGATTCCACAGTATCAGAATTTTAAGGAACAGATGTAGTATAATTTAGAAAATCATCGATTTTTCTTTCTGCGAAAAACGCCCCTGTCGCTCTATATTCACGGCCGAATAAATAACTTTGTCGCTTTGGTGATATCTCGTAAAGCTCGGCGTGTCTTTACTACAGGACGCTTAGGCCTTACATTAACGCTCAAAGAGTGTATCTCGGGAAAGAGATAAGATATGAACTAAGTTCTTTGATTAAAATCGTCTTCTTTTGTATTCAAGAATCCATGGACATCGGCTTGCTACATTAATTTTACAATACCCGTATGTAAAATAAAATAAACCAAAGCATAAATGAAAATTTTACTACCTATTTTTTTAAATTTATAAAATAACTCTTAATGAAAGACAATAGCTACAAAAGGATAGAAAATCCAAAAAAAGAACTTAAAAAACTGTAATTTAATGTTGTTTTTTTGTTTTTATCCTTATGGAGGTATTAATTTTGTAAACATGCTACTCTAAAACAAATTTTGGGATAGAGTATATATCCAAAATAAATATCGCAGTTTTTTAAAATTCTTTCCTTTATGTGACTTATTAGTGAGGATCATAAAAAATACATATTTCAATTTGTTTCATCTCAATTTGACACTGAACTTTTTACGACTTTCGTGCATATGGCCGCTTATTTTCGATTCGACGTTACCACTCAATAACATCCCGTATCGAAGGTTATTTGACATATAAAATATTTATCGAGAAACAAATATATTAATTAAATTTGTGACCGGCAAGCAATAAAATATAAAAATGTGATGAGTGTGAATATTTAAAATAATAAAGCTTGAATATATTTGGTGTTAATTTTGTAGAAATTCATTATTCACAATTAAATGAAACTACGTGATGTAGTATTATTTCTACTTTCTTTAATTTTATTTAATCTTTAATTTAAAATTAAAGAAAGTAGAAATAATACTACATCACGTAGTTTCATTTAATTGTGAATAATAAACCTTCATTAGGCGCTTCGAACACTTATAATTTTGTGTGATATCTCTAATGCACGCTGACAGTCACCTTGAATTTTATAATCTTACTATGGGTGTTTCTTAAATTTTTCATGCTGCAGGTATTTTAACTTACTAGTGCTAAAAATTTGGAAATTCCAAACTATGAGGTATTTCGAACTTCTGCGTTTTTTCTAGATTATATAAAAAAATAAGGTTTCTAGTTTTTTCGCTAAAGAAAATGCGACTTTTTTATTTTATTCTGCTTAAACATAAATATTATGGGGCAGGCTACGGTGAACATAGATAGAAATAATTGTTAGTTTCCATAAATTTTATATCGTTATCTCTTGCTACTGTCCCAAATACATCACTTCTTATGGTTTATTTTTTTAATTGCTTTAAATTTTCTAATCTTTTGTTCAAAAAGTAACCAAACTTAACTGAATACAAAATAATTGTCAGCTAGTGCTACAAATTTTCTGCACTTTAAACTATAAATTTTAGCTTCTGAAGAGCTGCTGGTGCAAAGAAAATATTTTTCTTAAATATTCTTATTCGGTCATTCACTTGCCTTGTTACAGGTGACTAATTATTAGAACCATAAAAATTTAAACAAATCTGTTTCTAGAATGGGAAGAAAAAATATTTAATTTTTCAGTAAGGCTTTGTAAACTTTAAAAAAACTCCATCTTCTTTGTTCCAGAGAAACGAAAAGGAATTAGCTGCGCTTTCACCTTATTAATATATTGCCTGGTATACCTTTCACAAGTCTAAAAATATTGTGATTTTTTCACAGTAGTTTGTCCGTAATCTTCTAGTCAGATTTTACTAACACTCACACTTAATTAAATTTTAGAAACGCAAATCTCACCAACTATTCACTTAAATGAAAAAATATTTTGGAACCTCTATATCTTACAATATTTCTATAAAAAATTACCAGAGATGCAAAAGGTGGATCTCCGGATGGATGTACAGTTTTAATATGAAGTTGTGCTTTTAGTGATAACAATGTATTTGGCACTGTTTGCAGATAATAAAATTAAACTAACACATCAAAGCTACAAAGCGGATATCTCATATAGGTACCTGGATACGTGTAATCACGTTAACACATTATTTAGTTATATTCAATTTATAGTTATCGTAAAATTATAAACAAATTACGTTGCTGTACTGAGAAGTTTATATGAACTTATGCGTATTACTTTGCACAGAACATGGGCTCTTGGTTTATCGTCACGTACAACCATGCTTGTTCACTCATAGCTCGAGCAACCTAAGCAGTGTGGAAAGAAGTTCATAACGAGGAGTTATCGTGACCAGCAAATAACCCGGGCTTAAACTCAATTAAGCACTCATGCGCTAAAAAATGAGATGGCAGAGAGATGAAGCAAAATATGTACAACTGACAATACTTATATAATAATATTATCAATATTTATAAACAGGTAAATAAAAATTTCATGTACCCAATAATGTACAACGTATAAACTTTTATATAAACCTAAATATGTAAGAAGTTTCTTGTGGTCGATATATTTATTTCAATTGTGTGTTGACTACCACTTAAAAAAAATATACGGTCATAAAAGCTTTATAAATTGAACTCAACAGTCCCAAAATAACATAAAATGTACTTTTTTAATTCAATTTCCAATCTTAATCTACAATATTTGCGAAAATGCAAAGTAACTCTTACGTATTTTCCATACTGTATTGCTTAATAATAGCATTAAATTTTTGTAAAGTTAGGAATGAGGTTTTTTATATTACATTAAGTTAATTCAGCTTTTTTATTGACCGAATAAGTGAATAGACACGAGCTTAGGAAAAAAATGTGAAGAAAAAACTTCAGAGTTAAACTAGAATTTTTCGTTGAGCCTACTCGCAAAGAAAGCGAGAACGGTTTTATGTTATCCATCCTGTCGTGCACATTTGGTAGTCATACCTTATTATGTGCCTCCTAAAATAAGTTTCTTTAGATTTATAAGCCATTATGAATTATTTTTAATATGGAGTACTTATATATAGTACTTATATATACTATATACTTATATAATATATTGAACAAGTTATGATTTCTTAAATAAAATTGCTTAGTGCGGAAATAAAATTTTAAATAATAATACCAAAACCGATTACGGTATTTATAATATTTTAATCACAGTAAATTAGAGGATATTTTTGCGAATTTTATGAACGTAATATTACACTATCAAAATATCCATCATGGCGAACTCTGGATATTCAAGGAGGCAGCATGTTTTCTAACTGATCTTTGTGGACGCTCTTCGACCGCAGCGGCGACGAGGTTAATGTTTCCAATTGAACACACAGGTCTATTTAGAGATTTACTTGAATAATTTAACGTACATCCTGACGCTTTAAACTGAACTACCCACAACTTGATTAAATGGTCATTGGGCCCATCATTCAAACGCCGGATTTCAAAATGATTAAAAAACATAAAAATAAAATAATATAAAATTAGTTTCCACTAATTTTATATTATTATCTCATCCTAGATACATCACTCCATATGGTTTTTTTAATTGCTTTAAATTTTCCAATCTTTTTTTCAAAAAGTTTTCAAACTTAACTGAATGCGAACTAATTGTCAGCTAGCGTTATACATTTCATGCACTTTACACTTTAAACAGTTAGCTTTTGAACAACTGCTTTGGAAAAAAAAAATTGTTATAAATATTCGTATTCGGTCATTCTCTTTTCTCGTTACTACCGACTAATTATTATAACAAGGAAAATTTAAGCAAATCTGCTTTCAAAATAGGAACCAAAAAATGTATAATTTTTCATTAAGATTTTGTAAGCTCTTTTTATTTCGCAAAGGGAAAACCAACACAAAAATATTCCAAATTCTATATTGCAAAAAAAAACGAAAAGAAATTAGCTGCGCTCTTTCCATTTCCGCCGGCAGTTCGGTACCTGAGCGGAAATAGCACCATCATTCCGTTTTATTTTTCCGCCGCACGTTTGGCGAAATTCTCTAAACATGTGTTTGAGCATTTGAATTCGTTTATGTAAATTAAGGATAAGGAAAGATAATATCCTTTGCATAAAATAATGCTCGTAGAGGATGTTACTACCCGAGAATTTGAAATAGCATGTAAAAAGAAACAATTCTGACGGTTTTACAAAAACAAAAACACGTGATAGTTATGAGACAAATATTTCGTTATTTTTGTTTTGTTATATTGCTATTTTACTTCAGTTTTTTTATTCTCGAAAAATCTGTGAAAACTTCGTATTTTACAGGTTACCTGTAAACGATTATAAAGGTTCGTGACCTTTTTTATACCTAAAAAAAATTATAAGGAACATTATTTTGGTAAGATTTTTATTGCAAAATAATATAATGTGATTGATTCTGTTGTATTTTGTTATTTTAAAATATCGCTACAATGATTAGTGTCTGTTTCATTGCCCACGTCACAAGGTACTCTCACTCGCTTATTTTCAAATCTAATTTTATTACTTGTATTATGTGTTATAACTAGTAATAAGAAAATTAAAAAAAGGTAAGTTACAAAAAAATGGAGAAGAGCAAGTTGAAGTCTGACACGAAGTGTTTCACGGCATCAAACAATATAAAACTTACAAATTTATATTTCTCAGATACTATGAAAAACAGAGTTATTACTGCGATCGATACCAAAAATTTCCCATATCTCAAAATGTACACAACATATAAACTTTTAAACCAACGACTTTTCCATGAAACTTTATTTTAAGACCCACTTAATTATTTTCAGAATATTGTTGAAAAGTCAAAGGACACAATTTCCAAGATTCTAAGAACGCATATTTAACCAACTCTTAACTTGAATATAAAGTTATTTGAAACCTCTATATCTACCAATATTTATTTACAAATTTACCAAAGATATAAAAGTTGGATGTATGGATGGATTTATAGTTTTAATATGAAGTTGTGTTTTAGTCATGAGTTTTTGCGAGCAATAAAGTTACCCTACTACAGTTACATCAGAGCTACAAAGCGGATATCTTTTATTCGGGTATTTGTTTGCGTGTAATTACATAAACATATTGTTGTGTTAAACCAAGATTATGATTAACATAAAATTATAAACAAATAATTACCTTGCTCTAACTAGAAAGACATAAGGACTTATATGGTTCACGTTGCACAGCATATGAGCTCATGGTTTATCGTGATGCACGACAATGCCTGTTCAGTCACAGCTCCAGTGAACAAAACAGTATGAAAAGAAGTTTAAAATGAGGTGTTATCGTGAACAGCGGACATCCCGGGCTTAAACTCAATTTAGCACTCATTCGCCAAAACAAAATGTGATGGACTGAACAAAATGTTTACAACTAACAATACCTATATAATAATATTATGAATAGTTATACACAGATAAATAACAATTTCATGTACCCAATAATGTGCAATGTATAAACTTTTATATGAACCTAATTATGTACGGAGTTTCTTGTGGTCGATATATTTATTTATAATGTGTATTGACTACCACTTAAAAAAATATACGGTCATAAAAGCTTTATAAATTGATCTCAACAATTTCAAAATAATGTAAAATGTACTTTTCTAAATCAATTTTCAGTCTTCGCCTACAATATTTACAAAAATGCAAAGTAGCGCTTACGTACGTTTTTCATACCGTATTGCTTAATAATAGCATCAAATTGACGTAAAGTTAAGAATAAGGCTCAATTCGCTCAGCTCGAGCAACCTAATCAGTATGGAAAGGAGTTCACGAAGAGGTGTTATCGTAATCAGCGGACATTCCGGGCTGGCACTCGTTCGAACACTCATGCCACAAATGAAATGACTTGACACAGAGATTGAAACAATTTTCACAACTAACAACATCTGATTGTTCCTTTGAAAAGGGCATGATTTGGACCTGGAGAATTTGATTGAAAACATATAACAGAGACTTAGTCAGTGTGTGGTTAAATATGAATGAGTACACGGTTATTAACTAATAAAGGAAATTGAAAAATACAGTGATGTTTCTTTTTCACTGCTATATTTTGTTCACTCTAATCCTTGAAAAATTTAAATTAATAGCCAAGATTCATCAAAACATGAATAAACGTTTTAATTGTCTATTATTTAAGCATGACATTAGTTAAATTTCGTTCAATTTCTCTTCAAATATTTAGTGTTCAATGTTTATCAAATAAATTAGGGAACACTAGAAAGTAATTAAAAGAACCTCATTTGGAATTTAGGTTTCGTTTTATGTGTGTGTCCTATTTTCCAAAGAGTAAATGAAATAAAAACTTATGTAGCAATAGTTTAAGTTTTAAGCGAACCCAATAACAAGTAAAATTGTAAGGGGAAAAAATTAATATCAGCATATGTTGGTTGTACTTCTTAAAGTAGTATATAAACACTATTAGGACTTTTTCCACAGATAGATAAGGAACAAGATTTACAATCACACAAGAAACTGTTCAACAAGCTCCCGAATCTGTTGACCGAAGTATTATCGACGGAATAGTTAAATTATAACTTGGCAAGACATGAACGTCGGGCTCCATAAATTTCACTTGGTCACAACATTCACTCCAACGGTAATTAATCTTGAGTTAATACCAGCCGATGTTAACTTTTGGGCGGCCTCGTTTATTTAAATTGATCACTTTGGGCATGTCGGCGATAGGCGCTGCCCAAAATTGCTCCAGACAATGGCAGAGAATTCGTTTAAAGCTTTAAGAAAATCGATTACGGTTAGTTCGCATATCGAAGAGGATTTTTTTAATGCTCAGAAGGATACTTTGATTAAGCGGTTTTTGGTATATTGAAGGGGGGGTTACTTTTTGCATAATTATTAATGTATGTAATAAATAAGTTCTTAACTGTGCGATAGTTCCTTAGTTTGTACATATTTTGTATAATTCAGCTTAATAAATTGATATTATATTTTACATGAAGATAATCGTAGCCGTCTTTGTGCTATGGTTTGTACATATTTTGTATAATTCAGCTTAATAAATTGATATTATATTTTACACGATGATAATCGCAGCCGTCTTTGTGCTATGGTTTTCATTTAATAAAAATATACGTTTCATGTTTAATATACGAATATTATGCTAAACTAGTTGCATGAGACATTAATTATGTAATTTGTATATTATAGTGATAGACATTTGTTACTAAAATATCTAAATAGAATAGAGTTTTGTTGAAAAGACGTGCGTGGGAGGAGGATGATTCTCAAAATTTTGGAAAGATCGTTTTAGGCAACTTTACCAGTACATAGTCATTTTATATTAATAATTGTTAGTACATAAAATACCAAATATCCTTACATATAATGAACACACGACATCTAAGCTAACCTTAATCTCCTTTACATAAGGTAGCCTTTTTTATTTACTACCTTCATCTTTAAGAAACAGTTTCAAGTTAGAAATTTATTATGTTTTCTTTATGTATTTAATTGGTCAATGTCAAATTTTCAAATTTAGTTTATCTACCTATTATGCTCCTAATTATCTTTTACATGACATGCTTTCTCATATCAGAAGTAATCAATAGATGTTCTCTTATGCTGCATACAAAAATGACAGACTATGCAGTTTTGCATTAACTTTATTGGAGCTATAATTGGTAAGCTACTTTAAAGTCCAACGAAATACGAAATTAATTATTTTTGTGTTATCATCTGGACAAGATTTAAAAAAACTTTAGGATTATCCCGGCGAGCAGTAGTCACGCATAATTTCTAAAAATACGCAACGCACAGTCTAGCGGAAACACTTTTGAAATCTATTTAATCATATAAATATATATATATATACAATCGTTAATTATGGAAACATCACAACTATCAGCCACTTCAATATACTTCACCTTCATAATTTGGCAAACTATTCGACCTCTCCTTGTTCGTCTATCATTCCCCCCAAATATCTAAATTTGTAGCCTAACCTCTTCTAGCGGGCAGAATTCTGTTGTATTACTTAGTCATTTTTATGTCATGAGAAAACTTTCTTTGAAACGAATTTGTAAGAGGAACACATACAAATTTTTAATTTTTAATTAAAAGTCTTTATTGGTTTTGTTAGCATATAACCTTATAAAACTGTTTAAGAAAAAATTGCAACCTTCTTCAATAACCACTGAAGTGTATTGAAGTATTAAAAATAAAAATACGAGTACATGCCCACCAACCCACAAAATATAAGAACTACATTCTGCTTCGCGACATCTCCAAATTCTCTAATAATAACAATATTTTGTCATCGCTATAGTGTGTTGGGTTGATCAGAAGGTATACAGCCTTTGATTACGCGGAACACCGCGTGGACCCTGGTTTAATTCTCGGCCGCTCCTCGAGCGGAGCTGAGAAATAAGAAATCTTTATAACTTTGTTACGTTCATTCCCAAGTCGGTGACTCACAGCCTCAAAGTGCAGTCTAATCAGTTTATACCTTTTTGCAAGGATGTGATTATAGGTGAGTTAGGAATATCATCAAACATGTACCAAAATATTATTTTTATTATTGTGCCTCTTTATATAATATATAAATGGGGTGGAGGTGGGAAGGTTGGGGGGTGGAAGGAATTTTTACGTATTTCTTCGAGCGGATTATCATTGGATAGGTCGTTTAAAAACAAATTAGTGTTTCATTTATTTTTTTTCATTTTTAAGGATCACCAGTGAAATTATAGGTTGTAATTTGATGTAATAACACGTTTCCAACCCTAATTTTTAAGCATGGATTTGAAAAATGTAAAGAAATTAGATACTACTAGCATTTAATGGGACCTTTAAGTGCATATTTCATTAACGTTAAACAAAAAATAGTCACGTTAAAAGACTTATCTAGAACATAGACTAATTTATTAAGATAACTGAGAGCTAAAAATATTATGAAAGACATTATTACATACCAAAATAGATTACTAAAAACTGGGAAAAAATATCTTTTTCCTTCAATTGTTTTCATTTTCTGCACTTGTCTCCTGGATACATTTAATTACAGGATTTATTAAAGATACGTTTTAGAGCTTTTGAGATTTATTGAAGCATTCGAGATATATTAAAACAATCACCATTAAAGTCATTATATGCTGAATATGTTGTCATACAACAAAACTTAGGTCATGGTAAAAAATTTAAATACAGTAGTTGTTTAATTGAATTATTTGATTGACGTTCATTAGTTTTGCCACTTTCATATGTACGTGCAATGTACTTAAGGGAAATATTAATAACGATAGTATATTTCTATTATAATCTTTTGTTGTAATTTGAGTTGAAAAGTAATCCAATCTTACTTTTCCAAAAAATTTAAATTTTTCAAAATATGAATTAAAATTAATAAATTTTAATAGATTGCAATTGAAATTATATTTTTATTACATTTGATTAAATATTTTATTGTATTGAACACGTTTGTGTTTACGTTAAATTAGATTAAAATACATATGATCATATTTCATGGCGAACAGTTACAACTATGAAACTTATATATATTTCCTACACATATTATTTCAAAGAAAATATAAAAAATATTTTAATGCAATAGAAATCATCACACTTTAAATTAAAAATTAACTGTAGTTCATGCTTATTAAAGGCGACGTCCCAGATTCCTCTGTCTCGTTGTCGTCATGAGAATAACTTCAAAAAGTACTGGTGTTGTTTATGAATTGCATTTTCCTACTTATTTATTATTCTACTTTCTTTTCTTTTTATAACATATATTCCTATACGGCTAGATATTTAAACGCAACATTTGCCTTACATTTAAAAGAATCTTACAAAGCACATGCCCAAAACATAAAAAGAAATGAAAGCAATTTCCGTTTTTGCGTCGAACTGCTAACGGAAATAAAGGAGACGTTGTAACTGTTACCTTATTTTTTTGATGATGTTATTTTCATTTTGCAAATAATTATTCGCGCAAAGTTGCCCTTTTGACAAGTAAAAAGTTCTTGAATTGGGTTTATAATTTTCAGTTTATTGTTGCTTTTACTTCCTACAAGGAAACATTTTTCATCATTCATCAATTTTCTTTATTTATTTTCTTCTTTTCTAAGACTATTATAATCTGATTACCGTAAAGTATTAATTACATTTTGAAGTATTTTTAGCTGTCCGTGCTGCCAATATGCCTACATCTAGTTCAGTAGGCACATATTTCAAAGTTTACTAAAAAGAGAAATAAAGTTATTAAGGCTTCAGTACTGTAAAATATATACTAATAAACATTTCATTATGAATAATTCAATAGATACTAAACAGAAAATACGGCACAATAATTTAAAAAATCATTAAAGAAGAAAATGCGTGTCATGAGTTTTTGTTGATATTTAATTTATAATCTAGGTGCAGACCGCATTTTTTCCACTTCGATAAGGTTAAAATATCTCCTAAAAAGAATAAAATACAAAGAGATATAACTATCTTGCCAAATGGAGACGCCTTCATTCATAATTTACAGGGGTATGGCGTCGGTAGCTTTGTGGGGAGATGGAGTTAGTGGGGAGCAGAAATCTATTCTATCTCATCAATTTCGTTCTTCATTGTTCTATTTGTAGATGCGTGAATAAAAGAAAAACTGATGCAAGGATTTCAAATGATGAGATTTCATATAGCGTAGTGATAAAATATAACACTTTCACTGCTCACCGTGAAAGTCGTTTTAGCTTTACCAGGATATGGATTCATGGCGACATAATTTAAAACGTATCTTTCCGTTAATCAAGTCGCTGTTGTCTTCTTTTATTTTACGAAATTCTCTATATTTTCTGGAAAAAGTGCGCCACGTAAATAACGAAATTAATTAATTTGATGAAAGCCTCAATTTTAACCTAATACATATACATTGTAATATGAATAGGCAATGCACTTGTTATATTTGGTTATTCATTATCGTGTGACATCGTGAGCACACGGACTGAAGAGATTTAATCAAATATAGTAATTATATTTTTTGATATTAATATAATATTGGGAGTACAAGCACAAATCTATATTATGATTTTAGACAAATTTCGGAAAAAAATAGTTTTAGAATCTTTACAACTTCATTTTCACAATTGTATTCAATGCTACTCACAATTTTTTAGTGCAGCTTTTAAACTGTAACATATATGGATTAATAAGCTTTACCACGGTATGTAATAATAAGAAAAAATCGAACGAAGCAAAATAGGTACCTGATGCTCTTTTGAAGATATATAGTATATACTGAAAAGTGGTTTTGAATTTCGCAATCTGCATAGGAAACAGAAGTCAAAAAGGCCCATGAATATCCGAATGAAACACAAAATAATAAGGTTATATTGGATACTATAAAGAAAATAATGGGCTACACGATTATTTATTACATTACATTACATACATTACATTACATACATTTAAAAATTTGGAGTAAACATTTTAATAACTAGCTGCATGAAATATTTTAATAATAAACAGGTTCAAGTTGAATTTTCTTTCTAGCAAGAGACTTGGAATTTGCTGCTAAAAATTGGGAAATACCACAAATGCGAAAGATGCTGTTTTAGTAGGGTAGCTGTCTCTAAATTTTATACATTTTCGACGAATATTTACAACTTGTATAAACTGACTCCTGACTTAATATACAGCAAGGAGACAGGTATATCAGTAGTACATAAAAGAAGATCAAATATAATAGCTAGAAGAGGCCAAAAATAAGTAAATATAAACTGAAGTCGAAATTCTGTTCAGTTCTATCTAATATTATATACCATCGATCATGTTCTCACGGAGAAGGATGTGTCCTGAATGGATCCCGAATCCTGCATCGATAACTTAGGATTTATGCACTGATTCTGGTAGAACGACAGCCGAGCGGCTTCTGTAGTGATTCAAGCTGCTTGCTGTATTTATTGCCTTTGTAGATTGAACGGTATTATTAAGAAATAATGGACATACCGTACATACTCAGAACACAGACCTTTCAGAATACAGAGGTTTTAAATTTTACTTGTCCAATCGCACGACACTTCTCGTCTTTAACTCCATAGTTTTCAAGAGAATAATTTAGTTTTCGAGAGACCTTTGAAGAATACTACGATTCGGTTTTATCAAAATAGTTCGATATCAACCCAGAAGTGATCGTTACTATGCAGGAAAATGGTAAACTATTTAGTGAAGCTTTCATTCAAGCAACAAAAATGTCGACAGTAATTAATGTCTTTAAAACTAATTGATCTTGGCCTGATGATCCAAGCGTTTTTCAGGCATAATTTTTGTTACTTCTTTGACTACTGAAATTCCTTTGAATGAAGACCAAAGGTTTTCTGCTACAACAAGTCAAGAGTCTGAAGAAAAGCCGGTGTCTGAGCCACTAAGATAACTCTTGGTATCAACACAACAGTGAAAATATTAATAACTGAGTATATTGCGATGTCTCCTGTAATGACGACTATAAATGAAAATAAAAAAATTAAATTAATAGTATAACTTTAATACAGAAAATAGAAGATATGACAATAACACCGTAATGCAGGAAGATTAAAAAAAGAGGAGAAAATTGGAGAGTAAAAATTAGGAGTTAAGAAATAATGACATATCACTCAAGTTGAAATATAACAAGAAAACTAAAGCAAGAAAATATAGAGGCGGTATTTTATTCTGTACATATCGCTATTTTGTGATTTATTCCTGTACTTAATATTCCTAATTTTATTATGTAATTTTGAAAGAACGATTAATAAAGTTGGCCTTGAAAATAAATATAATTATTAAACGTTAAAAACCTATGATTTATTGAGCATTGACCTTTAACCATCCCATTTAGCCCAACCTTTACGTAAATATTGAAAAGTGAGGCAGAATTATATATTAATATAAATAATGTAGTTGTGTGGTAGTTCAAAATCGACAAGTAAAATTATTTTTATAATCCTTAAGGAGAATATTCAGGAACTAATCCGTAGTTATTTACGTTATCTAAAATTAATTGCAATAATTAAAATTACCGAAATCTATTTACGCAGCCCAGTAAAATCAATTATTATCACCTCTCCATATTTTAGAGCTTCATTTCCACCATTGAATTATATTAAAGAGCAAGTACTTAGCATAAATTACTTCATCCTAATATTCCAACAAGAGGTACTTGATCCTAATATTCCAACAAAAGGTGGGAAAAGCAGAGAAGAAATAACAGAAATTTGAATTTTAAAACTACCAAAATACAATATAATTTCTGAGTATATTTTTACTACAAAAAGTGAAAAATCTACTGTGTTACCGGTTCTATTAGTTTTCAACTGGGCCCAATTTTGTTTATTTATTTATCACTTAATATTTATAGCTTAAATGTATTAATCCTCAGAGCTGGGGATATTACTTGATATACTATGATAGAAGAAAAAATTATTACCTTTAAACTATTTAATGATTAAATGTAAAATTTCATTAACGAAATTCCATCCCATATTATAAAGTTTCTTTAATATTACGGTTTATTATTGATGATGGCACCCTTACATGAATGTTATAAAGAACATTTTTGTCGTAGGAATTCACAAAATGAATCACGATTACTTTTGAAACGTTATCTCACAATAAAAAGGTCTTGATATAAGATTCGTTGAATCGTTGTGATTATAAAATAACTTAGTTTCATAATACTTGCGAATATAATCTAATCTTCGGTCGGTCCGAATAATCAATTTGTTATTAGCCTCAAAGTTTCAAGGGATATTTACAAATATGCGATAGAATTGATTCATACGTGCTACTGGTATTTTAAACCTGTATTGGATTCTGAGGTGTGGTGATATGATATGACAATTTATACCATATTTATAACACTGTTTTTATTTATAATACATATCATTATTTAAAAAAAATAGTTTTCTTATAAAATCTAATATCGTTAGGTTAACCGGGAAACCTAAAAATATTGAAACGTGTCGAAAATATCGAATTTATGCCAAAACAGAATTCAAACTAAACAAAATGATAAAATTTACAATTTTGTTTATGTATTTTTGAAATACATAAACAAAACAATATATGTGTAAATATTACAGGCAGTAAATAATACAATATACAATATATTACAATATATGTGTAAAGATTACAAGCAGTACATAAATAAAAAGATGAGCTATTAAGTGTACTGAAAAGTTTAATAACATTTTAAGAATAAACGTAATTAAAATCGTGAATTTGAATTAGGGCAAAATACAAGACTCAAAAATATTTTTTTATTTCAGAAGATAATAAATTCAAGAAATCTATCTGAACGTATTTGGTTTCCAACTGCATAATTTTTATTTGAAAGTATTTAGACTAATTATGTACTACGTGGTAACGCAAATAAATAAAGTTGGGTGAAACGCTTCTCATTTGAGAATGCTAATTGCAATAACCAAGTTAATCTAGAGCTTTGGTCAAAGAAACAAACGAACTAAAGAGACATGAAAAACAATTAAAGTAGTGCGAATAATCTCAAAAGTTTCAGTCCAATTTAATACTTTAAATAGTCAAGATTGAGATAATATAAAATTGAGTATTAAGAAAATATTTATTTATAAAGGTTAATGTCTTCTGAAATATTTATAACATTTTAATGACGTGATGGCTTCTTATCAACAAAGAATAGGTATTCCAGTAATGCTTTATTTACACAGGTGAAGCGACGTTAAATCAGCCAACAGCTGTCCACTTGTGTTATATACATATATGTGTATATATATATATATATATATATATATATATATATATATATATATATATATATTATATATTGGGTTGGCTAAAAAGTAACAAGTGTTTTTTTCAATTATCTAGAACATACGGGAACGTTCTAGAAGTTACCATGATCCAAGGTATATAAATGGCGTAACACGCTTTCACTGCTTCAGTAGTGACTAAGATTGCACTGTTAACACGCATAAACTATGATCGACATTAAGACGCATGTGAGACAATTGTCTCTACGAGTACCAATCTGGTCACCCTGCTACCGAAGATACGCATAACACATGCCAATGCGTAGCTTCTGAAGTAATATCTGAAGCCACTGCAAAATTATGGGTCCAGCAATTTCACAGCGGCGATTATTCATTGAGTGACCAAACACGCTCTGGTTGGTGGAATTGGATAACGACAGGTTAACATTGTTATTTGAAGAAGACAGCTGGCTAGCAACTGAGCTGCTAGCAATTGAGCTCGGGTGCTCACACGAAACTATGGAGAATACACAGCTTGGGAAAAACCTTGAAATGCGATGCGTGGGTCCTTCATGAACTTAGCCCAGATTAGCCGTAGCCGTAGCCCGGTCCTTATATGACCAAACAGACTCACTTTGAAGTTTTAAGTTTTGGTTAGACACAGATCCCCCGCTCGCCATATTCCCCAGACCTTGCACCGAGTGATAATATTATAAACCCTTAAATCTTTATACCTTTCTGACTCGTATCTGGCAAGCTTTCTTTTATTTATGCAAGAACAATTGCTGCGACATGCTTAATTTCCTACAAAGCCACTGCGGAAGTTTTGTACATAATTAGGCGAATGTAAACATTTGAGGATATATGGTATTTTGTATTCAAAAATTTACAAATATTAGCAGTATTTTTCACAAAGTAAATATATTGTGTGATGTACATTTCACTTATATAAACTTTCTCTTTCAATTAATACCCCATATGGTATATAAAATTATTATTCAGACCCTCATACAGTTTAGATACAAATATTTTTAAATTTTAATATTGAAACATATGCCAGTTTCTATCTGAATTGTTCCTGAGAAAAATGGTTGTTCCAACGAGGAGGTAGAGATATTTTAATAAATTATTAATCTTAGTAACATTTACATTTAATCACCATTTGGGCAACGTATTCAAACTAAAAAAAAATATTATTAAAATTATATTTAAACTAAAAAAACAACAATTTTATTTAACTGTAATAACTCATAAATTATGAGTAAAATCCATCTCCTGCTATCCGCTGCATTATTTATCAAGGCGGACGCTCCTTATCCTAAATTCCATATATCGTTTACAAAAATATGAAAAAAAAAAACTGAAACAGAACTTTTGATAAGTAGTTTTAAATGAACATTATGTCCGCTACATAATGTTATGTAATATGCCAAACTTTCTGTTTTTTATTTACAAACATTTCATAAATTGACGAAATAGTCTCAATCTGAAAAGTTGTCATCGATCCGTACGGGCACGATTTTAAAACTGTCTATTGTTCATGATATTTAATCTAAAAGTAACGAATCTTTTCACGAGCTGACACATTAATGGTCTAAGTAAGGTTAGTTATAAATTATCCTATCATAAAATGCATTAATTGGTGAAAACTAACGTGGTTTACTTATGTAGATAAAGTAATCAAAATTTCACTAATTTGTTTGAGAAAGTAATTTTTAAAATAACAAAACGAGAGATAAGATGCAAAATGAAAACGTAAGACGTGAACTTCGAAATAAAGAAAAGTCTATTGAAGTTATTAATTATAATCAATCGTAACATCATGAAAAACAAAACATGGATGGTAACACACACACTTTCAGAATGAAATAGGCATATGTCAAAAAGTGGGCAACTAAATTAAAGATATGAAAAGATCCAAGAAATCAGTATCTGTGACCTGTAGATTATACTCTAAATGTTAAAACTTTAAACACTGGTTCGCAAATAGTTGATAATAATGAGTTGAGACTCTTTTGTTCTGAAAGTGATCAATCACTCATTTTTTTATTAAAAAGCAAATGGTGCCACAGATGCCACAAAATTTTCTCATATCTGGTTTTCCATTACGTTACATTTAAAATCGTAATAAAAAGAATATCGCATTCCTATTTAGGTTACAAGCAACTTCGTAAAGAAATTCAGCCAACGCGATAGCGCGTATACTTGTGTTTACGCGGTTTGTTCCAAGCAAATTCCCGAATAACCTGTCTATTAGGGCTTCAAACTCGCTATAGCTCGAGGTACATTTATCACATTCACTTTATTTCTCTTTTATTTTTTACCGGTTACGACATGCGCCATATTGTGTTTATCAATTGATATAAGATGTATATTTAGATGTTATTCTCTAGAACTAGAAAGAAAAATCGAATTTCGACCCATGGGATATTGTTAGAATCGTCTTAATCATCCAAATGTTCTTGAATAGTTAACGTTACGGGCTATATAATATGACAGGAGGGGGTTGCAATTTTTTTCCAAAATAAAAAAATGAAAATTCGAAAAGACCATTTAGATAAGTACATATTGTTTTTATGTGTGAATTTCTATATTGTCGTAGACGAGTTTATTCCTCTTAAGAAGGAAAATCTGTTTACGTGCAAATTTCTCTGTCCTTATATCAAGTTAAAACTGCAGTTTTTCTTACAAATTTCATAAAATTTATATCGCCAAATATTTTACTACGATCCTAAGAATTGATCGGTAACAGTGTTACATCTGTAAATTTGGCTATGTTGAACTAGCTAGTAATTAATTTTGTATAAGCTTTATTATTATTTCGCAACGAATAGGTTTAGTAATATTTATCTAACTGCTTCACGAGTATATAATGAATTATCATTTTATCTTCCTATTATTTGTAGAATTGCGTTTGCAAGTTTTTAGTTTAAAAATTGTTCTCTTTATTCATTTACATTAATGGTTAATATTTACAGAATCCAATATTAACAATAAAAAGTTTAACGTTTTCATAGAATTCAAAAATTTGCCTATTCGAGAGTTTAAAACTTAATAATTTCCAGATTCGACAAAGTAACTGTAGGTGAATAGAGAAAATGGTCAAAAGCATATAGAATTAATAGAAAAAAGGGTTTCAAGTGGATAACTCAACCAAGTTGTATGGCATGCACTTTTTCCTTATAAATACTCAGATTAGTCAAGTCTTCCGCTACAAGATTTAATTGTTATTTGTCATAATCTTGCAACAATAATATGTCGATCTCTATTTTCATAAATTAAAGCACTTAGTTGGGTTTCCCTCCAAAATATTTGAAAAATAGGTTTTCGGTGAAGAAAGAACCTAGGAGTAAGAACAATAACATTCAATAGAATGATATGGCGTTTAACGATAGTAAAATATACTTAAAAAGGATGAAACTGATATATCTTCCAAAATTTAAAAAAGGTCGAAGTGAAGCTAATAAATATGTTAAATTAAATTTTGTTCGACCGCGACATCCATCGTTAATAGAGTTCTGTAACCATTCAATAAACTAAAATGTCCGTACTTATAAATTGAAGCTAACTTTATCACATGTGTCACTCGTCAAAAGATGCGATCAATTTTATTAAACCGAAATATTTTCAATCAGTACAGACCGATCACTCAATTTGTCCCTGTGATTACTCAAACAAAATACCAACTGAATAAAATGTGTTGCTAATACCTTTAAACCTTTTCCTGGCATTGCTCGGCACAATTTCGGATATTGACCGATTTAAAAATAACGAGCTTACCCAGTAGTTAACATGAACCGTCGTGAATCCTGATTAATTACTAGCGAAATGACTGTAGTGGAAATAATTTTATGACATCTCACTTAAATGTTCCAACTTAATATTTTCGGATATTACTTTACCATTATGAAGGACTTTATATGTATAGAAATTTCTCGATTATGCTATTCTTCTCCCCGCTATTTACCGCGGAATCGTAAAAAGGCAAGGTAACAGTAATTACAGCAATTGCTTTGAAATATTGGAAATATGTAAATATAAAATGTTTCTAGCAGTTTTAAACTTAACTATCAAATAAAAGAGCATGCAATTTAAAACAAGGAAAGAACATATTCTGTTCCACAACTCAAATAAAAATTAATACCGTAATAAAATCTACGACATATCTAAAAAATACATTACATAGATCACAATGATCTGCTGATATACATAATGATATACATAGGGTAACAAAAACGGATATATTAACCCGTAAGTTTAATATATCCGTTTTTGTTACCCTATGTATATAGACTCTGGCATAAAACATAACGCCAAATATATTCGATATTATTTATTTTATAAATACAGACCATTCACTGCAACCACTGTTTCTTAATATCTACGAATAAATGCCTTGTAAATTCTTGGAATTATTTCAATGCTGTATAGGAAGCGGTTAAATTTTAACGACTAAAATTTCTTTAAAAACTGTCGTTGCACCAATAAAACAATTTAAATATTCCATATACCAATATATAATCCATTTCCCAATATCTTTACGTCAAAGGCCTGTCTTCGAACGGAACAGTGTTAGATAGACGCCTAAATCCCGCAGGACCTAAAATGATCAATTTATAAAAATAAGCTCATCTGAAAGTTAAGTCAGCTAAACTAATTACTGCTGAAGTGTATGTTGCGAGTGAAACAAATTTACGGTGTATAATGTAGATACTTTAGAAAATTAGAACATTATTATTTGGCAGGCGGAAATACGCTAGTTTTACCCCGGAGAGTTCCGTGCAATTTTCTTTGTTAACTTTGCAATGTTAGTTATTAGGAGTTAATAAATTTTACCAAGTTTCGTACAACTTACAGTACTGACGTTTACATTAATACAAATTTTCACCCAGGATGTCTACGAATTTAAGTAAAATGCTGCATTATCCACGAAAATGTTTGTATAGGAAGGTGGCTGATTAGTTTATGATGAAAGTTGTTGTTGGTTAGCACATATATTGAAATAATTGGATATATTCCTTTTATTAATAATTGGGTTTATTCCTTGTAATAATTGGACCTGTCCCTGAGTGTTTATAAAAAATTAAAGCAAAATACTTAGAAAGTAAATAAGGTAACTCTAAAAATATCTGCGTTAGGTTCTCACCCAATTATATATTTTATTTCAAATGAGACAAAATTACAGACGTCATCACTAATAAAGAGTGAAATGTAAAAATATTCCGAGAGATCTTAATTCAATATTATTCGGTTATCTAATATTAGCTGCGATTTTCCTCAACCAATTTTAGCCCACAGCCCAAACAAAACGTTGAATTATGAAATAAATACCGTAACGTATCCAAAGAGACACATCGCGTACGACGGATTGAACGTGGGTTGAGTTAAAATAACATTTTGTAATGTTATTCATGAAAGCTAACAAGTACGTACTGTGATCATGTATATTTTGTTTAAGCGGGAGTTTCATTTTATATGATAATACATTAAACATAGGTATATAAGTGGGATAAACTTGCAAAGTACATAACACATGAAGTAATCAATTGCGGTTTATATATGGAATTATAATTAAAGACCAAATCATTATTAAATTTATAAACTTCCTAAGTATTCAGCTTGTCGAAAATATATAATGAAAAACATAAGAGTTAAATGAATGAAACGAAAGAAAAATTAACTTTATTTCCAGGAGGGATGTTTCCTGGAGAGGTGTCGTATGTAAATGACAATGATGCAATTAATTTTATTACCCATTAATTACGGTCACTTTTTTATCATCTTTTTCGTTATCACTATAAAACGAATGAATGAAATATTAGGAAGGTTTTTCAAGGCAAACTGAATCGGTAGGCAAGGCTTGAAACCAATATTTTCATTTAATACAAGTAATGACGAATTACAAAAAATGATCAATAATACCATATAAGTCAGGGAGGATATTTTGAATTAGATATTCTTAAAGCGACTCTTTATCGAAAGTTCAATATGCAGGAGTGAGCGCCAGTTGTCCGATGTATTCTTTAACAATATTTTGTACTATGCAAAATAAGCTTTATGAATAATTTATCTTCATCGATAAATAGTTATTTATTAGAAAATATCCAGGACTTCTCTAATTTATCAATAAATTATTGCAAATTTTGACACTTTACTGTACGTAGGTCATATTGGCATGATTTACAATTTTACTCTCCCTCTTTTCTGAAGGAACCTCCTTTCGTTCAAAACAATCATAATATCGACAATTAATTTCAATTAAGCAATAACTGTTTTCTTTTTATTTTTCAATTGTCATTAAAATAAGTTTTAAATAATAATTTTAGTTTCGTTGCATTTATTTCATCATAGGTATGAGTGAAGCACAATTGATATGAGCGTTCTTAATTTTGCATTGAAAATATTTAAGGGCTTCTTTTTCAATTTTCAAATTTTCCCAAACAATTTGAAAAAACAGCAAACAGGAAATATTTCTTATCTATGTCTAGTCATAATACATATTTTAATGTTTAACTATTTTTTATGTATCAATATCACGCGGGTCTCAAACAGTATTGACTAAATTTTGAACTACAGACCGTGGTGCGCCAATACTTTAAATCCTAACTTCGTCAGTAACTGTAGCTGGATGAGAATGGACTTATCATTTACCCGAACGGTAGTCGTAACTTTTGGTCAGCCATGGATAAACTGGGGAAAATATGGAGGGACCGAAATATCACTAAAACCACCAAAACTGGACTTGTTAAGGCTATAATATTCCCTATGCTGCTACTGCTGAAACATGGACTCTACGAGAAAGTGAGAAAAAACGGATCGATTCCCTTAAGATGTGGTGCTGGAGAAGAATGCTCAATATACCATGGACGGAATTCCGAACCAATGAGTCCATTCTTCAATAGCTGGGCATCAAACAAAGACTATCAAGGACAGTACAAGCACGTATTCTCACTTTCTTTGGACATATAACACGACACGTATGTGAACCTATAGAGGGCCTAGTAGTGCAGGGCAAAGTCAAAGACATCATACTACGCGGCAGATTACCAATGAGATGGACAGATCAAATAAAGAAGACCTTCAACGGACCACCTCGCGAATGTACAAGGAGAGCGAGAGTTCGCGAAGAGTGACATTGCATTGTGAAACAGGCCACCAATATTGACGTGACGACATGACCTCTCTGCAAAGAGTGTAATGACAAGGAAGAAGAAGATATCTCACGCTTCACTAGCCTGTATGTAACTACGCGTGGATATAAATACTAATATCTTTTTTTCTCACTAACCCATAATTGATAGACTTGTAATTTGGTATATGTGTGACACATATGATAATAAAATTAATTGAAAATTGCAGTTTTTCCATATTCCTCGTCCGCTTTAACTGAAAATTAATATCAAACGTAGATTTAATTATTTCCCATAAATGTTGTATTACTATTTAGAAACTCAATATAGGTGTGTAAAGATGGCGAAACATTTTTTAGATCTGAGGTATTGCAACAGACCTCTCAATGCAAGAAGCGCATCACTAATAAGGAGGGAAACGCGTCGATAAAATAGAAAACCGATAAATAGTTGCTTTTAATGAATGAGCAAGGACTCAAATGTATGTTTAATATTCTTGACGCGACTTACTAATTCCATTTAGTAATAGAATGCAGGTTAAAAAGTTATGAATTATTTAATTGTTTTAGTAAATTTTAGCTCATTTAATGGGTGTAGTTTTGAAATGTTTTCTTTATAAATTCTTTTGTTTTTTTTTAATAGATGTTCAACTTATGAATTTTTATTTTCAAATCTCTTTATAAGATGGCACTGCAGAATATAGATCAACAATAATATATACAATATTATTCAAGCCTTTTTTATATGTAATATACAGTCTTTTAGATTTAATTTTAATTTGAATCAGTTTTGCTTCCTTGCTAAATGAAGAAATTTTATTTTTATATATATTATAGTTACAAAGATACTTTCATTTCAAATATCGTTAAAATTCGTACAGAGGTTTAATTAGTAATTCGAGCCAAAGATCGATATCAATCAGCAAGACTTGTATTGAAGGTTGAATTCGTTGAACTTGATCTTGAAAGTTCGGTAAACATAGGCCTGATATTAAATTGATTATAATTTTTTTTCTTTATCGGACTTTCCCATAATATTGCACAACGGGTCCGGCGTAGCACGGTATGACACGGTACGTCACGGCACGATAATATCGTGGGCGTCAAAAGTATATGGTGCCTTCGATTATTTTTATAATTTGCATGCGGAAGCAAAGGTTTCAAAATATACAAACAATGAACATGTTCCAAGCATCACAGGATCGAAGTTTTTCTATTTCTAATACATTTTTATAGCAATGTTAATAACGTAATAAACTGTTGGTATAAGTCAGATTTAGCAGAAATACAAATTTTTCGTTTTTTTTATGAAAGAATATACATAAAAAAGTATAAGAATATACATAAATGTATTTAAAAAAACGACGACTCGGACACGATTATTTTATTATAAAAAAATTATTTTAAATATGCCCTTCGTATGAAGAAATGTCTGTCAGTTGATTGTCAAACATAAATTTTATAAACTCACTTTACGTGATCTTCTGCATGTTTCAATTTTTAGATTTTTATATCAATTCCTCCTTGTATTTGCGAATTCAATATTTAGGGTTAAGATTGGAATTAAGTTGAAAAATTTATAATTTATTGTTTCTTGGCAAAGTGCACTTTGTGTAGAAACTTTCTTCAAATCACTTTTTGGAATAAAAGAATGGCGACCTAGCACTAATTTTTTAAATACTTGGTTTTTTTCCTATATTCTTTCATTTAAAACAAAAAAAAACATTAAATTTGCATTTCTGCTAAACCAGACCTATTCTAAAAATGTTTTATTATGTAAATAAAAACCGAAACTCGATGCCATCATTTGTTTAATTTAATCGAAGCATTTATCGAAATAACATCTATTAAACTATAATGTATAATAAAATAAGTGTTATTTATCTACATGGAGTCTGTCTATTATTTTCAACACTCAGAACAGTGCATCTTTTATTAAGATGAGAACGAAACATTATTTCAAAAAAATTATATTTATTTGTTCATTTCTTTATTTGTTGATTTTAGTACCTTATTGTATATTTTTATTATATCTAGCGGACTTATTGCTATCAGATCAATCTTTTACAGCCAACCACAACACCAGTCCATCCTCGGGGCCGGCCGGGAATCGAACCCGGATCCTCGCAGTGCGCTGCGCCGTTCAAAGCCAAGAGCCGTAAGCCATGTGATTAATCCAATACAAAACAGCGACAACAATTATGGTAATTACAATAAAAGATAATTTATGATTTCCAATTTTTGCACTTTACAATCGAGTGTCGCAAGTTACTGTGTAAAGTTTGGAAATTTAAATAAAAAAATATATGTACTATTATTTTAAAGCATATTCTTTCCCTTTATGGGATAAGATGTAATATTTGAGTACAATTGACATATCAAAAAATAATCATTATGCCAACTTTACTAAAGGCTTTTTTGAAGTTATACTTCTTTAGGCGCGTTATGAAAAAATGATGAGAGTGAGATTTTAAGATTCGTCACACAAAAGTTACAGTATGAAGTTGCAGCGTTTGCAGTCTCGAAACAAAAGCTATTGGCACCATCGTCGCCTCTGTTCACTGTTTTCATATTCATAGTATTTATCCACATATTTCTAGTGTCTACATTCACACACGTGTTTTAGTTTCATATAAGTGCGATTTATATATGTGCTGATAAATTATATTCAGTAGTGATTTAAATTCAATATTTTGATTAATATATTTACTATTCGTAAATATTAGTGAAAAATTTGTGTTTATAGACTTTTCAAGTGCTCCAATATAATTGAGGTTATCTATCCGTATGTATTATTTAATGATGCCAAAGAAGTATAACTTCTCACGCGCGTACACGCACCCTTTTTTAATTTTATGACAGTTTGGGTTGGTATTTTAAAACCTTAAACCTGATGATTTGGAACCCAGTAAGTTGCATACTTTGTGTGAACATACGTGAAAGCTTTACAAGTATGAGCAAAATACTTGTTGAGGTAATTGTACACTCCTGATAACGATAACAATTTAAATGTACTAAATTACTGAATGCTTTAGAACTCGATTATACATCAGAACACTTTCTATGGAAGCAAAACACTTTCTTATTCAACGATGATTTGTAGAAAATATCTAGAGCGTACTTTTCTCCACTTTTTGTAATTTTGATTTCTTTTTATGATTGTTTGAAACTGAATATTTTTAGTTTTCGAGTAATATATTTAAAGGAAAAGAAAGTTCTGTATTCATGGACATTTTCAGGTTTTCAAGCCATGAAGTAATAACTTTTGAATCATTTAACACGATCATATGAGAAAAATTACATTTAGATCATAAACCAATGGTATTAAAATATATATCCTAGTAAAGGGTAAAGTTTAAATATCAATAATATTCATATCCGCACAAAAAATTGTATTCATGTTATGAATTGTTTTTATTATATATCCGGGACTCCTCTTGGTAAGGGCGGTAACCAGCAGAACTGTCATTTTTCAGGGCTCAGTGTATTAATCCGTCGTGACATTATTATATATACTAATGCAATTTATTACCAAGGAAGTCACTTTAGAGAAGAATAAAAACAAATAACGATTGAGCCAAATGGGCTATTCTATGACACAAACGAACCTAAATAATTACTATATCAAACGAGTTATACTATTGTTTCTGTGAAATGCTTCTAACGAGTGAAGGAAACTTCTGGGTGACATTTATTTTATGGTGGTTCCAGAAATGAAGAAGCTGTTTAGTTTTTCCAGAAAAATAATATGTCAAAACTAAGATAACTTGACCTTTATAACAGTAAAAACAATAATACAAATTTAGAAAGGAATAAGAGAAGAAAAATCTTATTATATTTTATGATTAGTAGTTTTTATGAAACATTGCAATTTTATTATGTTGCTTTTAGGCCATCTCATAACTTTGTATATGAATAAGGGTGATAGATAAGAAACATGAATTTAAAAATTTAGCGTGTAATTTTTTGAAATTTCCTAAAACAAAATGGACATTGATAATAATAATTCAATACCACCAAGTTGACATCAAATCCATCGAGGCCACTAGCGAATGCATCACTGACGCTAATTAGCAAATTGACAGCAGTGTCGTCAATTAACGCCTGTAGAGATACGGCGAATGACCTCAATTACAGAGATTAGAGTCGTCGAACACCTCACGGCATTACGGGCTATAGTGTCCCAATCTTCCTTTTTCTTTATTATCATCGATGTTAGTGCAGTTATGATTATATAAATACCCGAATAAAAGTGAGCGCAAGCAACAATTATAAGCTGTTGATTATGAGTAATATTTCTCTTCTATTTTATATTTAAATTAGCGTCAAAAAAAATATGACAATGTTTAAATTAGCGTCAAAAACAATATGACAACGTTTAAATTAGCGTCAAAAACAATATGACAATGTTTAAATTAGGGTCAAAAACAATATGACAATGTTTAAATTAGCGTCAAAAACAATATGACAATGTTCGAATACGTTATACACATTCGAACATTATCTATTATTTTCAGTCGACTCCTTTGAACACGTTACGTAGCGTATTTACTGCACCCACGCGAATAAATCGGTGCTATGAGTAACATGTGGTAGTTGACTATTTAAAAATAACCCAAATAGAGCGGAATATATCTACACTGATTATTGGAACTAATATTCCACACGGAAAAGTTAACTTTGGAATAATACACATAAAGATCTTCGTAGAATGTAAATGTAAAAGGATCATGTTCATCAAAGGTGATATTTTATTACACGTCAGTTATATGTCACTATTATTCCGAAAGGTGAAAAAGAAGATATTAACACATGAATTTAAATAAATTTTTATTAAATTTCCATAAAGTTATCTCATCGGTAGATATAAAGAAAATCCTCAAATCTCATGTTTTTATGATAATTTATTTTGAAATCAGCGTGAAGAATTTCAATTTACCAGATTTATCTAAAAATGTGTCATGGTACTTTTTTAATTTATCTGTACTGATCAATTTACATCCCTTTCAATAATATTTCATATGATATGCAAAACAGCATTTTTTTTAAATGGAAAATTATTTTAAATTAAATTAATTTCTTCGAGAAGCTATCTATGCCTTTAAAATTTTTAAAAAGTCTGAAAAGTAGTTTGTTTTTTTGTTATTTAATACTAATAATTTCATCTTGGTATTACCATATAATCACTGGCTAAACATATAGAAAGAAAACATTATAGTGACTTTCAAGTTTCAACATGTTTTAACCAAAACTGGATCTTATGCAGATAAATTGGATTGTGCACCGTACTCCGGCACGATAAGATATCACTTAACTCGTTCATGTCACAGATTTAAATTTTTGGATACTTTTTATATATTCCTAAAACCTGACGTATGAATTTGTGGAGATTCTAGTACTATATTTCTAATGTTTTACGTATAAAAAATTATGTTTTCGAATGAAATGAAATTTTAGCAGGTGGAAAGCTTGTACTTCCTACTTATTGCACGTAATGCACGTAAATTAAAAGATATAATCAAATGGCGTACAGTGACAAGTATGAAATTTTGACTTATACCCCAAAAACGATATTTAACTTGGGTTGGGAAGGAAAATCTGAACTTAGAACTCAATGAATCTATCACAAAAACTTAAGTTTTTCCTAGAGTCCGGTTGTAAAGTGAAATTTAAATCGTGAGATTATTTTTTTATTTAAACTGTTATGTATAATGTTTGTCCGGTTATTTTTAATTATATGTATTTATTCTTCAAACATTTCATTCCTACTGGTTTACATGCAATTAAAGAAAAGTATTTTTTTTCCATTACGACTTTAATGATTATAATTGTCTTCATTACTGGAACTAAATCGACTAAGTTAAAAACGTAAATTCTTTAAAGCCATCTATTCAATGTATAGAATAAATCGTATTGTATACCTACGAATTAAATGTGCAGATATTTTGATTTGTCACGAAGATAGCACCCTACTTACGACATCCAAAAATTGTTTAAAATTTAAAAACTTTTCAAAATAATATGTTAAACACGCATCATAAAACAATGTCTTAGGACTGGTAAATTCAATTATCGCAGCAAATGTTATTATTTAAGAAGTTAATAGCGCAATATATCGCATTTTCAAATTTCAATTAAAAACTGATTTCAAAACATATTTTTATTATGTTTTATGTAAATATACATCATGTTAATTAAATTAATTCCTCCTAATTAATATTCATAAATTTCAGGGTTTGTACACTACTTTTATATTAGGCTAGCGATGTGGCATATATTATTAAAGCTAAGTGTATTAAGGCCATGTGTAACATTCTTATGCGTAACAAATTGGAAAAAAGTTCAGTAATTTAGACCTTGCGTTCGAAAAAATATAAAAAAGATGCACTTGATTCCTTTATTTTAAAATTTCTGACTATAATCATTACAAGGACCTCTTACTTTTCATTTTGGACAAGGTTGCATAGAACTGCCTGCAAAATTAAAAGAGATGCATCTAGCCTTGCACTTATCGAAAGTTTTAAAAAGTTACATTGTTACTGTCCGATACAAAAAATTATGCCAATCCCCTTCAGTGTTGGGATTCATATCGTTTTTTGTGCTGGGTTGTTTTGCGTGAGTATGAAGTCGCTCACTATTTGAAACTTCACATGCACGCAACGACGTCCCCTTGCGATCTTTGTATATCCGAGTGTTTAATTTACTTTAGTTCTTGTTAGAAGTCTTGTCAAATCTCAATTTATTCAGCTGTTCAAATCCTGACTTCAGAATTAAGACAGTAGAGTATTTTGGTGGTCAAAGGTCGACACATAATTTTTAACAACTTTAAATTATATATATATATATATATATATATATATATATATATATACTTATATATTTAAAAAAATAATAATCTTATAATTCGAATGATCGCCGAATAAGAAGCACACTGAGAAGTATTAAAGAATGAAAATAATTGCACCTTTTGCGGTATAATATAATTTCCAAACATAAATAGATTTGCAAAATATTGCTAGTCCCAAAGTTTTTGGAATCGGTACCAAGTCGATGTTTCACTTTCTCTCACATACATGCAGATGCACACACATACACACAAATGAGTACTACGTTTCTCTTGATACCGACTTCAAAAATTTCTGGCAATAGCAGTATTTTGCAAATTTATTTATATACGGAAACGATACTGTACCGCCAATGTTTCTACTAAGTGCTCGTATTTTCATTACGTGAATAAAAGCTAGATTTTATCATAGATATTTGAGGGAATTGATGTCAAATGTGAACATTATTGAAGATAAATTACATTTTAATATTTTCTCTCCTTTTGTTTATTTCTAGTCATTTTCGGTTAAATGAAAGAAGTTGAAAATATTTTTATTAGTAAATTTTAAAACGAGTATCTTCTTTTTTATTACAGGCTTAAAAATGTAACACATATAATTTTAAATATGAAATTTAATTTATTTATTCCTCTGTTATATAACCGTGTTGTAATCTTAATTTGGATTCTAGTCAAAAAATGGACAAGAAAAACAAGTAAGCAATTATATATGTAGAACCTAGAAGTTTAGAAAATCGGAAGCAAATTTTTTAATATGTCATAATTCTTTAAATTTTTCCGCGTGTATTATATAGGTATTGATTGAATTTTCTTTTTGAGACTACTTTTATATTCCTTATGATGGATTCTAATAAAGTATTTCATTTCAATTTTTGCTTTGATTCACAATTTTGAAACTAAAAACTTAAATTTTAAAAGAAATGTTTTGAAGAACTGTCCTTTTTGTTGTAATAATAATTTTATTCTCGATTTTTTTAAGATTTATTACAGAATACGAACTAATAATTGAAAATTAACAATTATAATTTGACAACTTAAAATATTTAATTGAAACCTTACCGAATAGCCCAAAGTCGACTAGACAAGAATACTTAGTAACTTTTTAAACCAGTTTTTGTTAAAGATCCGATTTATTTTTACAACATATCGCATATTTTTGTTCATCACAAATCTACTCATCATATTGACAGCCTTTTCGTATTTTTATCTTTTTACGTTGGATAAAATGGCGACTCACAGCCATCATATTGGATCGTGATATCACTTACCAAAATACGTCTGGAAATTAAGACCATTCTAACAGTATTTCATTTAGCAACATTAAATTATAAATTTCATTTCTAGATTGTAATATCTAGACGCACCCACATACATACAAACGTACATAGAAAAGATTTTTAATTAAATCACATATTAGTAGCTAACAAGAGATAATATCCTTTATTATAATGTGTTTGAATTTTTAACTGTAAGTAGACTTTGTATGTGGTAATATATACCACAGACTATGCTCCCATTTTGGTCAATTTAAATTTACTTAAAATTTTCAAAGCCAACAAAATTTTAAAAATTACTTATATTAGTATTTTTATCGTTTACAGTACCATAGTCACCAATACACATACAATAGTTACCTATCAACTTAAGTGTAACTATATTTATATTCTTCGGCCTTAACACAAAATAACACCCTACCCACTGGAGGGTGTAATAACATTTTAATCGCTACTATCTCGATAACTCTTTAAGGTGCCAACGAAACTATCTACCGAACAACCATTGTTTAAATAGTTAAGGTATAAGTTCATGAGATGTTCATCTTGGGTGATAAATTTCATTCCTCTGTAACAGGCACTTACTAGAATTAGTCTTGTTTTAATATTGTTAAGTTTGAATAACCCTATTATTTACATTGATAACTTCGAGTGAGAGAATATTTCAATTGAAGGAAACTCGAAAAAGAACGAGAGAAAGAGCGATTACAAAGTCATTTACATATAATTTTTTTTAGATTAAATAAAATTTTATTGCACAATACAATAGAAATGAAAATAATTTTTTTAGGGAAACAAACATTTTTTTGCGTACTAAAGGATAATTATTTTTTTCATCTTTGTTAATTTTGAAACACAAGCAGTTTAAACGTAATTGGATTTTGAATTTATTGTATTATATTATGTTTCGATTTTATGTTTTCTTTTTTATTTGTATATATCTCATTTACGCATTTTAAAATTTGATTTAACAGCTTATTTTTAAAGCACATTTTATTTTTATTATACAATTTTGAAACATAGTACATAAAAATAAGAAACGTAATACTTTTCTTTTTTTCTTTCGCTTTGGTCATTGAATTAACGCTATTTCTCCTACCTACTTCTTTTTTTTTAATTTAAAAAGGGATATTTTTAGAACCATGGTCTCAAAATAAGTATCTTATTTCCATTATCATTAATTTTCTGACGCGCACATTCGAAAAATATCCTTTTTCGAACTCATATTTTTTGTTACTGCATTAAATTTTTGAACTGTCTTACGTATCACTATAACAAAAAATAAAGCTGAGAAAGGTAGATTTGCAAATAAGCTAGTGAGAGTATATTATTGGAACCAATGAAACAAAAACTTAGTCATTATAGCGATATTTTAGAGGAACAAAATATAACGGAATTACACAAATTACATCATTTTGTAATAAAATCTTAGTAAAATAATTTTCCTCATATATTTTTAAGTCAGTTAAAGAAATATCTCCAACCTTCCTACGACGTAAAGTACTTTTGACAGGTAATCAGTAAAATACGAAGCTTATACGGACTTGTAGTAAATAGAAAACTAAAGCAAAATTATAAGGCAGAGAGGATTAGGATATAATATTCCTATATTTCATGGCTATCATATATTTTTGTTTAAATGAAACCGTCTGATTATTCCATCACCACTTCGTACAGATGCAACATTCGCTTACATACTGTTTCAAATTCTCGGGTAGTAATTTCCTCTACGAGCATAATTTTACGCAAAGGATATTATCGTTCCTTATCCTTAATTTACATAAACGAATTCAAATGCTCAAACACATATTTAGACAATTTTGCCAAACGTGCGGCGGAAAAATAAAACCGAATGATGGTGCAATTTCCGCTCAGGTACCGAACTACCGGCGGAAATGAAAAGAACGCAACTAATTTCTTTTCATTTTTTTTGCAACTTTTTTTTTCAATTTCTTTGCATTTTTATTCCAAATTCTATAATTTGGAATATTTTTGTGATGGTTTTCTCTTTGCGAAATAAAAAGAGCTTACAAAGCCTTATCGATAATTATAATATTTTTGGTTCTCATTTTGATAGCACATTTTATTAAATTGTTTGCTACAATTGTCACTAATAATAATGTTATCAATAATAAATATAATGTTGTTAATAATAACGATTAATTCATTATTGTAAATAAAACTAATAAGTTTATATTTATATCAAAGCAAATATTGCAAATCGCTTATACTATAATTTTGTTTCATAATTTTAACTCACTCAAATATGTATTATTGAAAGGGCGGGGGGAATTCAAGGAAGACATAGCTTTACCATTGATCAATGCTAAGGCAACCTTCGCGCAACTCCATCCCTCATGGCAATTGCAAAAAGTTACACGGAGGTTAAAACTATTCTAACGTCAAAATCATTGTATGAGACAAAGATTGCAACAAAAGGCCCCACAAGGTGACTTCAAGGATTCTTCCACCGCTGTTTTAGATATATTTTCCAAATTGCTTAGCCCGAGAAAATATTTAAAGAAGGCTTGCTAAGAAGATATAAGGATATTCCCATTAAGTACCAAATAATGCACCGCAAATGAAACTGTATTGTTCATACGCTTTGAAGCAAATAAATCCATATTCAAAAAGAGGCTTCGGTTTGAAACTCTCAAAGGAAGAAGAAACATGGCTGTCTAAAGGAGATATAAATACTCTGGCTGAACGGATCCTGAAGTGAAGCAATTCCCAATATACAGTCTCGCTGCATGGACATAGGACATTAAAAGACATAAATTTTGTTCACGTGCCTAGAATGCGCATAAATATCATATAGCATTCACCTCACTTTCGTTCACTCAAATTATTTAACACAATATTACGAGATACACAAATTTTTTCTGCTCCATTATCCTAATCAAAAATGGAGTCGTGGAGTTGCTTTGTAGTTCATGACTGATCGCTAGTTGGAGTGATCTGTATTTGACTTGTTGTGTGCTGCGTTTATGTCTTATTCTTTATCATTAGAACATTTTGTGACCCTTTGCTTTTGCGTTTACTTTTATATGCCCAACGCTCTTGCAGAAATGCGAACGTCTGATTATATTTCTGAATATTTAAATTATTTATCGATTTAAATTCTTCATACAATACCCATTAAGTCGAAATTCCTCCACTCACAGAAAATCCTAATTTTTGCTGTCATTTAACGATTCAAATTTTTTAACTAGATTTTTTCTTTTAGTTATTAAACTAAATATATCTAACTGACAAGTTTTTAGAGCTAACCTAAATGATTTATAAGTTATGTTTACCTCTATATTATATATATATATATATATATATATATATATATATATATATATCATATATACGCTAAGGTTAAGATGTTACTCTCCTTTTTTAGAAAAAACCTCACAACTAATCCACATAAATTATATATCATTTTATAGATAATTGCTTGCTCTACCGGCATCCACAACTAAAAAATTTATTATTGCTATGGTTTTTGCAAATTAATTAATTATTAAAATTATATACATAAAACAGCAATGCTGCCATCTAACGGCTCAACATCAATATGATTGACGGTCGGTAAAATTTTTGTTTAATTTCAAATCCACTCACGTATAAATAAAGTGGCGCTTTAGCTCAATGCTTTTGATACTTGCGCCTCTATATGTCAATTTTAGTAAAATATTTGTTTAATCTGTCATCTGAGCTTCATAATGGAATAAATAATGCGAAGACTTCGCACGGGTCACGCTAGTTTATATATATATATATATATATATATATATATATATATATATATATATATATATGTATATATATATTTTTTAATAAAAATTGATTACGTTCTTCATAAAATAATATCAATCACAAACTAAATTCAGTCCCATGTTTCTCAAAAAAAATAATTTTCACTGAAATTTATTTCTTTCCACTTTCATTTACGAGACATATAGTAACAAACGTTTTTTCCTCCTCTATGGATATATAGATACGACAGAATTTACACTAACAGATCAGGTCATCCTATTATGTATTTTTAACAGATATTTTTTTAATTTTAAGGTGAATAGCACAACAAAAGCTCAATGTACACTCCTTTTTACAACTATCCATTGTCCAGGCTAGCGTACTTCGCGCATGTAGTTCGCACTCTGTGCACGTTCAAATTTACACGTTAAAATTAAGGCGTAATTGTTTTTGTTTGTTGGTTATGATTAATTTATTTAGCGTCCCACAAATTTAGAAAATTTTGTAAGTTTCTGTTAAACGTAAACTCGTCTTCCCGTTCTATTCCATTATTACAAAAAATGCGTCCTTCCTCTACTACTGATAATAGCAAACTGGGGAAGAAGGGCGAAGAGCACGTGAACAGAGTAAGTGTTTCACGTGCACAAAAAATATGCAGAAATGCGAGCGAGCATCGAAAAAACATGCGCGTTAATTACGCACTTCGTCAATGTGTAAAAACTAATTTTTAAATGTAAAATAGGTAAAAACTAATTTTTAAATGTAACGATTTTCTTTACATAAAACCACCAAACGGTAAAGAATATAATTTTCTAACCATTTTATGCTATGTATCAATATACTACAAGTCGTAAAAGCCAAATTCATAATTATATATTATATCAACCTATCTAAAAATATGGTAAAAATAAACAAAATTAAAAAGTGACACAGTATGAATTCATTTTTATATCATAATTATGATAACTTATCATAACACATAATACCAGTTACTAAATTTGTAATTGGTGCAAAGTATTTATTCATCTTCATCGAATACTCTACACCATTACAAAACATGTAATTGGTGCAGAGTATTTATTTATTTTCATCGAATTCTCTACACCATTACGAAACACGTGATTGATGCAGAGTATTTATTCATTTTCATCGAATACTCTACACCATTACAAAACATGTAATTGGTGCAGAGTTTCATTTATCTTCATCGAATACTCCACACTATTACAAAACATGTAATTGGTGCAGAGTTTCATTTATCTTCATCGAGTACTCCACACTATTACAAAACATGTAATCGGTGCAAAGTATTTATTCATCTTCATCGAATACTCTACACCTTTACAAAACATGTAATTGATGCAGAGTATTTATTTATATCTAAAAAAAGATAAAGAGCTTCAAATTTTATCGTGAAATGGAAAAATTAGAAGCTCTTCTCTCAACTATTATTCTTTCTCCTCCTTTCCCCGCGCTCTCTATCCCTCTCTCAATCTTTCTTTTGGCCTCTTACCTTTCTCCTCCTCCCTCCCTTCACCTCCCTACTCCTCTCTTTCTCCCCTCTCCCCCCACTATCTTTCCCTTTCTCCCCCTCTCCTTCTCTGTCTCTCTCTCTTTTTCTCTCTTAATGTAATTAGGATAAAAAATAGTATGGTTCTATATTTATTTTCACTCTCCGTTTAGTGGCTAGGTATAAATTTCCCAGATACTGATTGAAATTTTTCTTGGTACACCTTATCAACTGCATTTAAGCATAATGTATTTTTAAATTGTTTTAAATAATGAGTAAAATGAAGAGCAAAAATATTACTTAGAAATCCAATAATTTTTTTTACACAAATTATGGCAAAAATCACAATAACCATTTTAAATCAAATAAGGGAGGAAGGCGAACTTTATGTGGTTGCTATTTTAATACTTTCCTAATAAACACAAAAAAGGAAAAATATTTCCCTAGTTATTTTCTAAAGCGGAAAAATAACACATTATTATTTATTTATTTTCAGGTTTATGTGTTATGTGGTTCCAAGGATACAAATAATCGATGGCACGGTGTACCGTGAACGTTTACAATATGATCGTATTCTGACGT
Source organism: Druceiella hillmani (assembly GCA_039881145.1). Lineage (NCBI taxonomy): Eukaryota > Metazoa > Arthropoda > Insecta > Lepidoptera > Hepialidae > Druceiella > Druceiella hillmani. Next base: position 102,731,661 of record JAYKKI010000001.1, on the reverse strand, counting down.
GCCAGTCTACGTGCAAAATTATAAAAATCCGATGAATTTAATTTACGAGGCCCAGTTCACCGAAGTTTCAAGGTCAAGTTCACAGAATTTAATTAATGTTGTGATCTTTAGTCCTTCTTTCTTTCGAAATACTAATCGATCTTTTGTTCGAAATACTAATTGAATCCATATTTAAAATTTTATAACATTCGAGATAAATTTGTGAAATGGACAGTATCTTCATAAATAAAATAACTATAAACACAAAATTTTCTAAATAAGCAAACCAATTCGTATACAAATTAGTTCTAACAAACTTGTCTTTTACATATAAAAATGCTTCAATAACAAAACCGTAGATATCATTGATTTTCTACACTCCAAACTGTCATCTAATAAGGCAACCTTGAAAATAAATAAAATAACTGCATTTAGAAAAAAAGATTATAAAAAAATATTTACTCTTCACGTTTGAAACAACTGAAATCTCACTAAAATAATCAGAAACTAATATTTTGTAACACATACACTATTATTAAATGGAAGTAGTAACTCATATAATGAATATCGAACATACATTTGAGTCCTTTGTTATTACTTAGTAGCATCTATTTACGAGTTTTCCATTTTTTTCCGCGCACTTCGCTGCTTTTTTATTCTCCCGTCTTATAAAAAAGACTTCTTGAAATATCTCACTCACAGAAAACAATATTTTCTCCACAGTAAAATTTTTGAATGTTTTCCTCCGTGTTTTCAATTACGATGAAAAATTATATCGCCCTCTCGGTGTAGCCACTTCGAGTTTCTATACAATAATAAGAAATTCGTAATAACTAATTTAACTTGTATTTGATATTTATATTAGTGCAATCGGACGACGAATGCCAAGAAACCTCCGTTATTACCAATTATTTTTGTTAAATTCTATTGTCATAGATATCATGTACATATGACAATTTACAAGTCGATGAATTATGAGAAAATGAGAAAAAAATAGTGAAGCGGAGACGTAAGTGCGATAAAAAAATAATATTTCTGTAGGAAATAAAAAAAAATCATTCAATAGGAGAAGGAAAAATGTTAACGAAATAATATTTTAACGTAATACCTAAACTGTAAAGAAATTGCCAAATCAGTTTTAGCTTAATATTATAATCACTTGAATTTAAACCAAGAGAGAATAGGTTTAAATTAATTCTGTGAAAGCGAATACCATCTGTATTGCCCATTGGCTGTTTCCAATTATCACAAAAAATTAATACGCACTCAAAATTATATTGCGTAGCGAAGTTGGAGTGAATTAAGGCAATCGTTCGAATTGATACCGCCAATGAACGTATACAACAAAGTAAATGATAATTCCATTCCCGTTTTGTAACAGTTATTGACATATTAGGGTATAAAACAAAGTAAATGATAAGTCGTATACAACAAAGTAAATGATAAGTCCATTCCCGTTTTGTAACAGTTATTGACATATTAGTAAATTAAGACAATCGTTCGAATTGATACCGCCAATGAACGTATACAACAAAGTAAATGATAAGTCCATTCCCGTTTTGTAACAGTTATTGACATATTAGGATTTAAAATATCAGCATACCAAAGTTTACAGTTCAAAAAGTAATCAATAATATTTGAAAATCACGTGATATTGGTACGTAAAAATTAAAAGCTAGAAATAAAATCAAATGTGTTACAAATAGAAAAAAAAACTTTTTCCTATTTGCTTTGTTTTAAATTATTAGTGAAAATTTCAAAAGTGAAAAAGAAGCTTTTAAATGCTTTCATTATAAAATTGAGAAATTTAATAAGTAATAATGCATTTAGATAAATGTATTTTTTACCTAGGCAAGTCTAAGAATTTAAGGAAAATGCTGCATTACTGACGAAAATTTTTGTATTAAAAGTTTGGCTGACTAGTTTCCGAAGAACGTTGATGTTAGTTAATACATAATATATTCTAACCTATCTATCTTTTCAAAAATGAAGAAAAATTCTTGCAAAGTAAATTTGTTAACTCTAAAGATATTTGCGGAATAGATAATTTATTAGGGTCTTATAATTATATTTTACTTTAAAAAAGACAAGTTTACAGACGTCATCACAAAATAAAGCAGAGTTAAACATAAAGACATTTCCAATGATTTAAATGCGATATCATTCTGTTATCTTATATTAGCTACGACTTTCCTCAACTAATTTTAGCCCACAACACAAACAAAATGTCGAGTTATGAAATGAAAACCGTAACGTATTCCAAAATACATATCGCGTAGGACGGATTGAACGTGGGTAGAGTTAAAACAACATTTGATAACGATATTCATGAAAGCTATCACCTACCTACCATGATTATATGTGTGTTCAATTTTAACGAGAGTTTTAATATATAATACATGAAGCGTATATAAGTGGCAAGCTTTTACAGAGCACAAGCAAACCACTTCATTCAGGTTTTTATACGGAATAGTTACTGATATATTTTGCGGCAACGAAACGTCGTTGTCTTTGGTACATAGGTTTTAAACATATTTTTTTAATTATAAAAGGTAAGAAAATAACTTTCATGTTATTATTTAATTTATAAGCTTCTTAAATATTTAGTTTGTAGAAAATATATAACGAAAAAGATAAATGTAAAAGAAATAAACGACTAAATCGTGGAACGTTATTTACTTTATTATTAAGTAGAAAGTTGAATGATGATAGTCTAATTAATTTTATTATTCATGAAATATGATCCATTTTTTTAATTTTGCCCCTATTACTGTAAAACGAATGAATGAAAAATTAGAAACGTTTTTGTAGTCGTTTTTATAGTTGAATCGACCGGCAAAACTTAAAACAAATATCTTCATTTAATGTCTAGTATTTAAGATATATTGTGTACCGAATATAAGATAATATGGGCTTAAAAAATTCAATAATACTAAATATGTCAGGGAAGGAATTTTCTTAAAGCGACTCTTTATGCCAGATTGAGCTCTAGTTTTCCGATATACTCCTTGTGATATTTGATAATATGCAAAATATGTTTTACGAAGAATTTATCTTCGTTAGAAATAAATTATTCATAAAGCCTTTTCAGAAATTTACAATATAACAGGAAAGCTTATTTAATTCTATATTCGAAGGATGTGAGTCTCTAATACATCAATAAATAGTTGAGAATTTCGGTACATTTAGATTACGTAAATTCAGTGTTGTCATTTTTGTAAACCTTGGTAAAGTGTATTAATTTTTTATTATTATCATTGTAAAGTAACGAGAAGGAAATTGCACGGAACCCTCTGGGATCAACCAGCGTATTTCCATCTTTATATAAATAATATAGATATACTATAGCCGCAAATTTATTTTGGTCGCAGCATCCTCTTCAGCAGTAATTAGTTTAGTTAACTCAACTTTTAGATGAACTCATTTGTATAAATTGATAATTTTGGGCGCTATGGACTTTAGGCGCCCGCCTGAAACTACTCCGTACAAAGATAAACCTTTGATTCTGGAAAAACACTTTTTTCTGGAAAAACATTTAAATTGTGTTATTAGTGCAACGACCCATTTCTTAAAGAAATTCTAGTCATTTCAAATTGCCAACTTCCTATGCAGAGATTGAAATAATTCCGAACATAGATGGGGTATTTGTTTGTAGATATAAACAAATATATTGTAAATGGTCTATATTTATGAATATTATTAATTATCAAAAATTTAAAGTAGAGGCTACCGTTTAAGATTTTATTACAAATTCTTTCCATAATTATTTATTATCAGATTTTATTAGTCCATTAAAGTCTTGAAAAATATTAAATTTCCCTTTAATTCTATATTGATTTTTACTAAACAGTTTTAAATAATTATGAGAGACTTTTCCAGTTTGGTGACAAGTTCCAGCGTGAACGTTTTCCTTCATCATTATTTTTAGCAATTACATCATTAAAAACATTAGGTTAGCCTTATGAAACGTTATTTATAAATATTTGAAGGGAATATATGGAATTCAATTATTTATATATTTTTTCCAATAGAGTTTTATTAAATATTTTTAAAAATTGTTAATATTTCTGTAGCCAAATTCTGGAATAATTCCTTTTACTCAAAATGAAATAACACATTTCAATAATCTAACACTGTTTTATGTTCACAATGTAACTCGTTTGAGAAAGTTTTTTCCGCACCATTACATTGGTGTCCAAAAGTAAGACGTTAACGTTATATTATCAGAATATTTTTATATATATTTAATTTGACATTTTTATAATAAATAAGCCACATCATAACAGAATTCTTTTGGTAAATTAGTTATTATTAAAAAACTTGCGTTAAGATTGTAGAATACACTAATATCAATTTTTTTCCTTTAAACGATAGTGTGTTGAAAATTTATTATTTATCAATATATGATAGTAGTAATAGAAAATTTGTGATTTATTGAAAATTAATATTATTAAAAAATTTATTAACGCAGTCCGAAGTCGGACTAAGCAGCATAACGCTCATTGGCAATCGTTCGTAATTCGTCGCTGACTCATCTTATAAGAAAAAAAAATGTTTCTAATTTTTTGTTTAAACATTTGTTGATATAAATGTATTCAGTAATATAAACGCATTTTTTAAACTTCCTCACCCTCATGCTTTTTCTCCAAAAAACGTCCTCCTTTCTCTTCTTAAAATATTTATTCAATTTAAAACTCAAGCAAAGTTTGCTTCTTTTTACTGCGAGCACGGTCATAACTAATTGCGATACGGATACAGTATTCACAAAACTTAGAAGTAATAATGCAAACATTATCCGTGTACTTCTGATAATTCTAAAAAATATTTCAATATTTAATTCTAGTCAGTTGAAACAGTATACCAAAATACAATTATGTAACGCAACTATAACATGTGAAAATAACATTTATTGGTATAGGTTTAACAAATAACGTCTAATATTCACACAAGTGAGTAGAAAATGTCATGTGAAAATTGTTACTCCTTCTAAAAAAATACCTGTCGAAATTTCAATTAACAAAAAATGTTACTAATAATATATAATTAATAAAACATACGTATATTATACAATAATTATATAATTAATAAAAAAATTACATTTTTTAAAGACACACGCTCCATATATGAATAACATACATGTACTTTGTCACAACCTGTATACAGAAGATAACAAAAACGGATTTATTATACCTACGGGTGATTCCACAATCATCCGTATGCATAATAAATCAGCATCAAACTGAGTAGTACATATTGAACAGCTCGATACCAATTGTGAATCAAGTCTAAATAATCACTATCAAAGAAGCGATTCCAACGAAAAAAAATTACGTTTGTTTACGAAAACATTTCAAATATATTCAATTCGATATAAAGAATCACCTATTTGAATAATTGATACGTACTTTTTAATGCCAAATAGAAATACTCCTTTCGAAGAATATGTATATAATTATTAGATAAAACAAAAATGTTCAATTAAAAAAAATCTATGTTGTTGTGCAGCTGACAATTTTCATGAACGTGATCACGCAATCAATGACATAACAGATACGCTATAAAATGAACAAAAAATATCACCATAAGTAACCCTCACATATTAATTATAATTTTGAAGAAAGTGCAACTGAGTTCATATTTCAAAGAATTTTACTTTACCCAGCCTTTTGGGAAATACGCGTAGACCGCTAATGTTATGTTTCCTTAATTTGAACATGATTGTGATACAGTTTTCAGCTCTACCCACATTTGAACCGGTCCACATAATGCGTTACTTTGAAATCGTCGGAGATAACTTTACGATATTCATCCCACAACTTGACATTTTATTTGAGGTGCGCGATAAAATTAATCTACCAAAAGCTTGTCTGTTATTATATGACATATATTTTTAGAACGATGCCCGATTTAAATTCCTCTGTACCATGGAGGTAACAACCATGGAGGTACCATGGCTCTGTACCATGGAGGTATTTGGTACCGTATTATAATCATTTTTCATATTTATCTGACATTACTTTTTGCTAAAACTTGTGGCTTTGAATATCACCAAATAAAATAACTCATATGAGTGCTCTTACTATTGTTTCAAAATTGTATTCATAATGATACATTCGTTTCGTTAATACCTTTCAACATCGTTTACTTTATTTTGACAGTGACTAGGTGATAGTGATATACTTTTATATATAAGTATATATATATATATATATATATATATATATATATATATATATATATATATACTTATATATATATATATATATATATATATACTTATATATATATATATATATATATATATATATATATATGTGTGTGTGTTTATGTACACATCGAAAAATACAACAGCAGTTTTCGAACCTTAAATATCGATACCCAATATTAATGAGACACGTCTAAAAAAAATTCAAAGAGAATTTTGTGATCTAACGCGATATTATACATAGTGGAGATTCAGGTAATAGATGGTTTTATAGATTTTACATAAGTCCAAAACTTTCTTATATCATTCGCAGCAACCGGCTCAAACGGCTAGATTATCTACGAAGAAGTTCATAAATGCATCCAATCAAAACCATAAATTACAAAAAACGAGACGGCATCCAGGTAGATGGCCAACTTGATATTTGGACGGCGCTGAGAAATATTTAGTCATCCTAACAGTGAAAGAATGAAGAAATACACCACTGTATAGAGAAATCTGGAGGAAGCATGTTATCGATGCAGCCAATACCCATAGCAAGGCTGCTGTGCTCGTGATGAAGGGGAAAAAGAGGAGCACTAACAGGTATAATGTCTTACTTATGGATATCAAACGAAATCTTTTTGCAAAAGAATTCCCCTTCAGGAAGTGCAAATGTGTTTACTATAAATTATAATTAAATGGTCATAATATTTTTGATTTGAATCTACCTCGAACTTATCTAACAATTTATTGCAGGTTTATATATATATATATATTATATATATATATATATATATATATATATATATTTATATATATATATATATATATATATATATTTATATATATATATATATATATATATATATATATATGCGTGTGTGTGTGTATATGTATATATGTTAGCTATATATAGTTCAACACTCCTCTCAGCTATATTATTATCAACTCTCATATATTGTACAATTTCTTTAGCCGATTTGAAGCTTTCCTCCTCTTCCCATAGCTCAGGATCTTTCTGAATGAACTCGCAAGAAATTTCAGTGATTTTGAGAAAAATCATAGTGTTTGTTGATATGAAATCTTCGATGTTTCTGTTTACAATTGCATCATATTCCAAGGATGCTTTTTTCGGATTGTTTTTCGTTCCTTCAGTTTTCAGAGCCACAATCATATTACATTTTGTTTCTATAGAACTCGTTTGGAAAAAAAAGCTAAAGCAATTAGCTCTTCGGAAAGATACCAAAGATGACACAACATTTTTTTGATGATGACTTTGGCTACAACTGTGTTATATTTTTAGAAATCTACCAAATCTTTTAATATCTCTAAGTCATTCACTGACGCCATATGAACTACTGGCGCTGTAAACCAGTATTTTGCGTAAACAACTACAACAAATATACAAATATCTGTAACGCCCTTAGCTTGCTTAATTGTGATTTTAAGCTGATGGTTAAACAAACACTTTTTCAGTGCATATATAGATTTTGCACCCATCACGCGCGGTGCATTTTAGCAGGGTCTATGAATGAGATACCGCTTTCAGGAATCCCTCCTAAAAAGATAATTATCAAATGAAGGAACTCTTTATAATCGTCACAAGGCTGAAATTATTCCAGTTGATTCTCAGCAAAAGCGATGATATATTTCGCGACAGTTTGAACGCAATTCCATGTAGATGGTTCGGACATTGCGGTTTTGAAGTCTTTTTGGTTTATTTTTGGCCAGTAGCTTTTAAATCTTTTAAAAATTATAATTTCAGGATACTGGAAAGCCCTACAGCTGTTACAACAACACTTTCGAGTAAAATTTCTAGTATGTGATGCCGTCATGCAAACCAAATCAGTTCCTTTTGCATTTTCTGTTCTAGACACATGGCTGAGAAGATATAGGATGACTTTGACTTATCTCGCTATCACTTTCATTCCCTGTAGAAGAAGTTGAAGGAGATAGTAAATCATATTTTTCAGTTAATTTCTTCATTACTTCTTTTTCCTTTTCTATCATATTTTGCAACTTAGCTTCTTTTTGTAATTGTTTTTTAAGTTTTTTCGCATGGATTCTATCGATATTACCATTTTTCCTGGACGACTCATTTCTCTTTGTTGTAAAAGAAATTCCTTATCTTCTTCAAGAGTCATCATATTAAGGACATTTGAGAGAGCAATATCAAATAAAACATTTAAATTTGATTGCGATTTGTTTTCTTTTTCTTTTATTGCTGCTGAGCGTTTTGATTTATTTTTTTTTAATTCTGCCATTCTTTGAAATATTTAAGTATTTTTGTGATAACATGTTTTTCTTTGGTAGAAACAGTTGCGTTTTCCCATAGTATCACCACAGCGCTTGCTGTTAACGATGCCGATTTTCTATTTGTGTTGTTCATTACGTTTTTATAATGAAAAAATAAACACTTTTTTCAATAAACAAATTTTTTTTTCACAATTTGGATCGAGGTTGTTCAATTTTGCGTTTTATAATATTTATAATAATCCTTTTTCACGTTTTTATAATATTCGATGTCATTGTAGAAATACAAATACGAGGATAAAGCTAAAGTAATCACATTTACAATCAAACACAATTACTTTGACTCGCAACGATGGCGTCACTGGATAATTGTATAAACGAGCAATGGAATGTTTATATTAACTAAACTGTAGATATACAGAGAGCATTGAGGTGCCGGCGAAGAGAGCAAACAAAGAACTGTTTACGTTAGCAACTATCAAAGTTTTATAAGTAAACCATAGCCAACATCGCAATAAGTGCAAATTTTAAGATAATCCTTAAATATCTTATGAGGCGGTAGCGACCGTTAAATATTAATTAAAAAATCAGAAATTTAAAACAAATTATTATTTTGGTAGATAGAATGGTATTATGGGTTGAGAGTTAAAACAATTAAAACTTGAATTTTATGAATCACCCTAATATATGTATATATAAATATATATATATATGTATATGTGTATATATATATATATATATATATATATGTATATGTATATATATATAAATATATACATATATAATAAATAATCCTGGAATGATTTTGATTTATTCATGGTTAGGTACAGAAGTTCAATATAAAAAAAAATAGTAGAAAATAAAGAAGAATATTTGCAAAAAGAAATGTCCACTTTAAGAATAATGCAGATACTAAAATTTATAGATAGTATGTTGAATTAAAACGGGAGAAACAAGTTTTTATAAAATGAAACAGACAAACACAATAATTGAAAGTTCTGAAAAACTTTTAATTATTGTGTTAAATTGTATATGCTGTTTAATTTTATATGCAAATAAATATTAACATCAAATATTGTTATTTTTAATTTATTCAAAGCCATTGTTGGAGACTAAAATGTTGTCAAACTTCTAAACAATTTCGTAATAAATTATAACCCATATTTTTAAATTATAATCAGTCTCAACTTTGTATAAAATGTAAAATTTTTACAAATTATTATTTGACTTTACTACAAAGCTCCTGAAAGTAAAAAGAACTACAGACGTCAAAGATTCGTGAAACTATTTAATACCATTTTTAATGGCATAACTTCCAAATCGTGATTACACTATTCTACAAAAAAGGAGGCAACACACTACTCGATAAAAACCCGTGTCCAGCTTTTGTTAACTGCAAGAAAACCTTCGGCAATGCTGTTCTGGACTCTCTGCAGCAGTGCCAAGTCAAGTGACGATATACCGAAGTGATGAGAAGTCTATATAATAGTTCTATCTATAATAACCCTCCAAATAGAAAACTCGGGGACAACATCCATCCAACCGCATCGAGAAGAGAGACAGGGAGATATTATATCTCCAAAGCTATACACAGGGACATTGAAACGTGTCTTCAAGACCTTGAATTGGAAAAGATGAGGCATCAATACAAATGGAGAGTTCATGTCACACCTGAAGATTATACACGACGTTGTAATCCTAGCAAACACGTCCCAGGCGTTCGTGGAAATATCACTTGGCTTAGACAATTCTTCCAGAAGAAAGGGCCTTGGTACTTGAACAAGACCAAAATCATGTTTAGTTGACAGACTGTACCAATACCAGTAAACGTCAGCAATAGTAACATCGTCGTTGTTTAAGAGTATACCTACTAGGATAAATTCAACTGGGTAGAAGTAATTTCGACAAAGAAGCTGACGGAAAAAATTTACCGAGCTTAGCAGCATACAGGAAATTTTTTCAGATCTTCACGTCACTAACTCAACCGTCACTAAAAACTTATGTCTATAACTAGTGGGTTTTGCCTGTAATGACTTTATGATTTAAATGGTATGTACTTTCTTTTGACCTGATCTATAAATTTCAAATCCATTAGCGAGCCATGGAAAGAACTATACTTGGAGTGCCTTTAGGGGATAAAATTAGAAACGAGGAAGCCCGTCGGTGAATCAAAGTAGTGGACGTAACTAATAATATTATCAATTTGAAGTATTTACAAATTCAGTAGATCATATTTGCCGAAGAACCAATTTTCTTTGAGATAGACCAGACCACAGAGCTCAAAAAGTAGTGAGGGATGATGCCAAGCAAGTTGGAATGAAAACCTAAAAAAGTCAACCAAAAATGTTTGGATACAAAAGGCCGCATTTAATAGAGCACCTCAAGAAAAGCCTATACTCATCAGTGAATTGATATGGCTTGATGATGGTCAACGTTATGTAAATTATTTTATTTTATAAAATTTGAAGACAAAGCTGAGCAATATCGTATATTGTACATACTCGTACGTCATGGAATGCTACTAGTGAAATCTTCAATTATGTAAATACTATTAGAAAATATGGTCTCTCTCAAAATTTAACAAAAGTCTCAATATAACCAAGAAGTTTCCAAAAATTAATTAGTAACATTATTTTAAATTAAAGGATATCTAATATGTATGCAATAAAATAACTACGGCAGTGCAACTTGAAGATAAAAATATTAAACCCTATTATATTTTTAACTCCATTAACATAGTAGACTAGAGTATTCCTAATTACTTATAAATATCGCACACGTCAATATCCGTTCCTTGGAAAACGCAAGTTGAACAAAGCATCATTTCATTATATCAGGTCCACCTAATAATCGTCTCTACGGGTTGAATAAGCGATTAATCTGGTTCCTATGGGAGAAGGTTAAAGGTAAAAAGAAATCGTAGGGACTAATTTTCAAACGCAAAAAGGTTTTATTCGATTCCAAAAGACAATATTCTATTTTCTCAATTATAATCATGAATTTAGATGAAGAATTTAAACAAATACTGCTTTCAAGTATTGGACATTTTATACAGGAGCTATTTACATACCTGTCGGAATTAAATTCTTGTAAAAATGGAAACGTCACAAGTTTTTATAATACGAAAATTTCTTGGAAACGTTACAAGAAATTTTTCTATTTCTTTAAGTTTGCTTTAGACTTCTCTTTATTTTCGTATCCAAAAAAGAGTCCAATCTCAAATTTCCACTATTTTCTCTGCAGAATTTGGAATACAGCATATAAAAAATGTGTGTAATTAATTAGAAATAATTCAACTGTTAAATTTGAAATTTCCTTATTTTAGCATCTTTTGTTTCAAATGGACTTAATTTTTAGGGTAATACTGTAATAAAAATTGAGAGATTCGATCATTAGGTTAAATTAAGCAAAAAATGGGAGAGTCTCTAACGGGAATACGTGCGAAAAAGGTGACAAAAAATATTTGTAATGCGTTATTGAAATAAGCCTCTTTTAGTTGAGTTCAATTTTTTCCAATTTTTAATTTTATTTTAAAATTCTATCAATAGTTTTTCTTATGCTTAGGAAATATATGCTCTACAATATTTTATATATGTTGAAAAATAATATAAATTTTCCTAAATGGACTACTGAGCAAAATTAATTGATCACCAAACATTTTGATAAATTTTAGATCATTTGTAACCGGCAGAATAATGGTCAAATTAAAATGGATAATGACATTTTAAGCCAAGGTTTAATACGTGTGTATGTGATATACAAATACATAACGAATATGTCCAACCGCGCAATCTTTTCATGGTATGTTTTTGATAGTGCTAATGCCTCATGAAACTTAAACCTATTTGTGTAAATTCAAAGTTATCACTATCATATTGAAATTAGGAATTATTGTGATAGATAAAATTTTTTTTCATCCGGGTAACATGTGTTAAGATTCCAGTATTTAAACTATAAGATAACAACACCTGTGAATCGTTTTGTGTTAAGTGGATGTTCAGTATTCATTCTGATGACTTCTCAGTAAAATAAATTGTAGAGAACAAGGTCTATGTTTGTATATATGTTTTTGGTAATCGTTTAATCAATACAATTTTAGAGTTCAATACCAAAAAATTAAAATCAAAAAGCACTCACGTGTGCGTCTGTCTCTTTTTAAATTCATTTTTATCCGAAATGGATTGACAGAGACACTTGAAATTTGGCACAATAATAAAACATATTAACCCACATATATCTCAATAGCTAAAACTCAAATATATTTTTTTCTTCAGAGATGTACTAAAAAATAAGCAAAATAATATATCCCCTTCCCTTATTTTCAAAATTACTGTACTTAAATCATAAACAAACAGTATTTTTGAGGCATAATCAAAGGTTTTAGTAAAAACTATAACAATGTTTCTAGTCACAGAAATATTCACGAGATATAGTCGGGGGATATACATCCCCCGACTATATTAAATATTATTAATGTTTATTTTACTAATGAGTTAATATTAATGATGAATTATGATAAACAAAATAATTTCACTTAAAGCATGGCAAGGAAACATCGACGCGCGAACCAGTCTCTCATATGACCGGTTTGTTCAAATATAATTATACATTCAAATGTAATAAATTAAATTATAATTTCTATTTCATCAAAGAAAAAGAGTGTTGAGTGCGATATTAACGCTTTAGCATCAGTTGCTCTCAAACTATCGTGCGAAACTAGTTAATAGGCGCGAAGACAATTGATTTTTGCAAATGACGTCTACATTGGAAAGAAAATTTTACTTCTATTTTAAGCATTTATCTTAAAACATTGTTCATAAATACCTATTACAAAACAGTAAATTCAATATTTAATATGTTTTGGTGAAAAGTATTTGGAGCTTTGACGGTTACACACGTAATGATTTATCAGAGCGATTAAACTGTACATTCCATTTGCGCAGTTTTCTCGAACGCCCCTCGTGCCTCCACACGTCTACGATATCTGCGTCGATCGTCAGTTCTCATGAGAAACTTCGATGAGAAAAATGTCATCCGCCATGGAAGATTATGACGCACTTGCGAACTTGGGCTTGACTTTGCGCAAAAAGAAAAGGAAATCACATAATGTGTGGTATAAGGACTGGCTTTTAAAAAGAAAATCATTCTCTCATATAAATTTATTAAACCAATTGAAATTCACTCCCAAAAATTGGATATTGAAGAGATGTATTTTAATCTCCTGACTTTAGTCTTTCCGCTTATACAAAAAAATAATACAATGATGAAAGAAACAATAAGTCCTCATGAGAGATTGTCTGCAACACTGAGGTTTTTAGCTACATGTTGCTCCTACGAATGCGAGAAGTTTTCTACGATAATATCACCGCAGTCTCTCAGTCGAATAGTTCCTGAAACCTGTAATGCTTTGTGCTAAGTTCTACAGAAAGATTACTTAAGGGTAAGTTTTTCTGTAATCTAATTTTTCAAGTTAACTTGGCAATTACTTAATATGTAGTATTGCTTAATTTTTGTAACTTTGAATTTGTCATTGTCAACACTTCATACCTCTATCCTATTCTCTCATTATAAGTAGTGACAGACGCAAAATTAAAAAAAAACTGAGCAATCAGTGCTATGTACAAAAATTAACTTTACAAATGCATGTAAACATAAAACGATGAAGCTTTAAAAATACAGTTTTAATCTTAAAGTTTTTATTTATAAAGTCTTTAGCAAAAAATCAAGTAGGTAACAATGGACATCAACATTCAATAATTATCCCTAAAACTACTTATAAAAGAAGCAGCCGTCACGTCCAGAAATTGTGGATTTGATGGAGGGTGGAGTGGAGAATAGTGAGGTATTTAATATTGAGATTGGACATTTAAGAACATTTAAGTTTGAACGTGTGGCTGACTAGACAAATTTTGAGAATGTGACTGATTTGATGAAGTTTGAATTTGTGGCTGAATGGAAAAGTTTCAGCATGTGGCTGATTAGATGGAATTTGAGTGTGTGGCTGAGTGGAAAAGGTTTGAGAATGTGGATGATTTGATGAAGTTTGAATGTGTGACTGAGTGGAAAAGATTTGAGCATGTGACTGATTGGATGAAGTTTGAATGTGTGGCGGAGTGTAAAAAGTAGTCTTAATAAAGTCGCAGTTTTTCCCAGTATGTGATATAGTTAGGCTACCTATTTCAGCTAAGAATAATTAATAATTTTTTCCGAAATAATTCTTTCCTGTTGTAGCAACTCTTACAATTTCATCCCTATATTTATTCCAAATAGATCTAAACAATTTTCTGAAATCCTGGAATATTTAAAATGTTCATTCACACTTTGAAGTACCTTTTTCATGTATTCTTCATAGATTTTGAACAACCAAGTCGTCTTTTTGTGTTTCTTTCAATATCATAACGGCTCAGTTTTGGTGTATCTCTTTCGATATCAGAACAGTTTGGTGTTGGTGCGTCTCTTTTGATATCAGAATGACTTAATGTTTCTTGATCTGACTCGTCATATTGCGATGATGACTGTTCCTGTGAAAAAGAAAGAGTTGAATATTCTTTGAAATATTAATGATAAACCTACATATTTTTGTTTCAGTTACCACAAATATAAGATGAATGGAAAACAATAGCAATAGAATTCCAGGAGCTATGCAACTTTCTTCACTGCTTAGGTGCCATTGAAGGCAAGCACGTTGAAATCGTGCCTCCGTATTGTAGTGGTTCATTTTATTACAGCTTTAAAAATAGGCACAGTATGGTTCTCTTGGGAATTGTCAATGCAAAATACAGATTCTTATTATTTGATTTTGGTACAAATGATCGAGTATCTGATGAAGAAGTGTTACTGAATACAAAAATTTATGAATAGCTGGAAAACAACATATTCCTAAAGAAGAAAAATTGAGTAATAGTTCACGAACACTTCTGCATATTTTTTAGTTGACGAGCTGTTTCCTCTGAGAAAAAAACGACGAACATCACAAGCACGCCCCATAGTTGAAAACGCATTTGGCATACTGGCAGCGAAGTTTAGAATTTACGGAACACAAATTAATATGTCACCTGAAAACATCGAATCAATCGTAACAGCAACTTGTGTTTTGCATAATTATTTCATGATAAGGTTGTTTGCTCCAAATGCTCCGTCAGATTTATTTGTCTTCTATAGAAAAAACTTTGAAGAGAATATGATGTCGTCAGAACTTACAACAACAAGATCAACGCTTACACAGAAAGGCAAAACAAATAAGAAGTGAATTTATGAGTTATTTTGTGAACGAGGGAAAAGTCCCCTGGCAAGATAATTTCATTCATTGATTAATATTGAATATATTTGGCGTTAATTTTGTAGAAATTCATTATTCACAATTAAATGAAACTACGTGATGTAGTATTATTTCTACTTTCTTTAATTTCTTAAAAGAAAAACTGCGTTGTATCACTTTCTTTAATTTCTTTTAAGACATTAAAGAAAGTAGAAATAATACTACATCACGTAGTTTCATTTAATTGTGAATAATTTTATTCATTAATACATATAATATGTAGGTATAAATATATGCACTTCACATATAAATTAGGTATGTACATAAGTAAATAAGATTACTTAAATACCTAAAACACAACTATAATATTTTAATATAATTTGAATAATAACAAAGGCTTATATTCCTAGTTTTCGTCCTCATTTATATTTGATATAGACTATCTTGGTACTTCTTGATCATATTATAAATTCATCAAATCAAAATATTACACACGAGGAACATAAATTTCCTCGGTATATTTCGGTACATTTTCGGATATATGAACTCAAAAATATAAAAAAATAGGTGTTTTTCTTCTTTATTTTCAAAACTTCAGAATTTTTAAATTTAATATCTCGTAGTTTTTGAGATATTCACGGCAATGTATATACCCTCGTACCATATTAGATATTACTGAATGTTTATTGCTCTGGGGAGTATATATTAGTGATAATTTATAATAAAGTAATTTCACTTCAAACGAGGAAATAGAAAACCCAACTTCCGAATCACAATCGGACGTGTCCGATTTCTAATTCACTAGATTATTTCATTTCAGTCTTCAGTTCAGTTGCTCTATATGCCTAATTGTAAAATGTGAATATAAATATAAACCAGCAATATTTAGTTGTTTTCTTCACATTTTTATTAATATACTGAACTGATTATTATATGCACTTGGAAAAATTTTTCAAAATTAGTTTTCACTTAACGATTGGCGATACCTAAATGATTATGACATTACTATTTGGCATGAAAGAAAATTATAGTGTATTAAATAAATATTTTTAGTTCACGTTCTTAGATACTATAGTATAAACACTGCAGAATTTAAATGAAATACTAAAACTAATAAAATATTTACTTTGATTTTCTAGTAATTATTGCGCAACTCACTTTATTCTACAGTTTCTTTGTATTATTTAGTCGCAATAGTTTGTGAATAAAAAAGCGAGGATGTATATTTTTTAAAGTAACTTTCGATTTTTGTTTCAAATTTAATAAACTATATACCTGGATAGGAACTTTGAGGATCAGCATACCACGTATTAACTTAATATCCATATCATATAAACATAAAAAAAATTATTTTCTCCTTAAACCTAAACATATTGTGCCTTTCCTTTGGCATATTGTTTTTGTGTTTGTATTTGCAATAAGCAATCAGATAGGTGAATAAATAACACTATCAAGTTTTGGTTTCTATTTTTGAGATACACAATAATAATAAATAAATAAATACGGTAAAAATGGATTTTTTGATTGAGAATAATGATGCATATCTTCATTCTCATAAAATCTTTCTTTTCTCCCGTGCGCCTATTACTCATCCTAACAATTACTTTCACTTATTTTGAAGCGTAACTCAGTTAAAACAAAATACGACATAAAAAAATTACTGAAATGTCAAATTTGACATATCCGGTGCGAAGTGTCACGGCCGCATTCCATAAACATCGACACACACAAATGCATCGTCAATTGGGGGCGTTGCGCGCTCCCCGTATCGGATAATTAACATTTTTGTGGGATGAACACAAACACAGTTATTGTAGCACTTCTTTCTCCATATATTTTATTATACGTTTAAATCTACCTCAAGTTGTAGACTGTAAGTGTAGTGAGTAATAATGTATTTACGTGTTGATATGGTACCACCATTTTGCGAGGAACCTACGTGAGTGGTGGGACTTATGTTTCAATTTCACCTAAAACTCAGCAGTGAAGCGATGTTAAATGCTGGTTGGATTATAAAATTATAATAAAACGATTTTCATATACAAATATTAAAATTTCAACCTCGTCAATATAAAAACCTCATCTGATTTGCCCTAGAAAATACTAATATTTATTAGTATTTTCCAGGGCAAATCAGATATTTATTAGAAAAAACTGCGACTGGCAAATTAAGGCGTCTACATCTGCGACTGATATCTACGTCTACGAGCATCTACGTCTGTAAATTATGTCTATATTGATGGCATATAATATAAGTGTAATAATTTAAATGCTTCTATGTTATAGCAGCCAGTTGCTATACATATGCCATGCATAGGAAATAGATCTACACATATAATAAATTAGTAAAAGTAAGAAAGTATATAAAATAAGTTAATTTGAAAAAAATGGACCGGGAGAATATAAAAAAAACTTTGGAAGAAGGATTATGAAATTTTTGTTTATCTTTTTTCTATGTATACCTCGCAAAACTACTTTTTTTTTATTTTGATAAAATTTTCAATATTTTACAGCTCAGAGTGGAAATATTAACGTATCATCTTGGAAAAAATATTGGTCCACACATAAAACTAAACTGACTCAAATTACTCCCACAAAAATTAAATTTTAATATGTTTATTGCCTTTTTGTTAATGGATTGGCCGAGGAAATGCCTCACGCTACACGTAAGCTACCTGGAAATAGACATAAGTTATCTTCTATGTTAAAATTACACGCAAACCTATTCGCTTAACTTTTTTCTAGCTTTTGTTTTTCATAGATCAAAGTAACTGTTTTATTATTTGTCAAATTATCTTAATTTTCCGATATTTTTCACTTACGTCCTCTATCACTATTTTGTCAATGTTTCACTGCCATAGCGATGTGAATAAATTACCTCAACGTATTTTTCTTCACCTTATTTATATATCGACACGAAACCATTCAAAATGTCGACAGGAAACCAAAAATGTAGCTCAGTACTTTTTAGACTTAATTTATCGTTAATTGTTCTAATAACCTTTATGCCACCATACATATGTGAACTTTAACTTTGTCACGTGGACTTTAACTTTATTTATTTAGTCAGTCATAAACCACATGTGACATTCGAATATTATCTTGATACAGCTGTTGATATACAGAGCTTTGAGTGATGTTTTATGATGTATTGTTATCAATATGTGAAAGTTTTCGCATACAATTTAATGTGATTAAATATTGGAAAGAAGTAATTAATGTCATAGAAAAAACATGGAATCTTTACCTTAATTGTTCTTTCTTATACCTTTCTCTATTAATCGACCTATAGAGAAAAACTATTTTAAATATCTTCATTTTCAATACTATCACGTATAGTTTTTCCGTATGTATTATATTTCGTAATAATCTTTTTTTAAAGAGATTTTTTTCTTTTTTGCATTTTCTTAAATATAAAATTATTTCTATAAATAGCCACTATCTTTTTTTCATATGTAATTTATTACTTGAGTAATTGATGTCAATAGACTTGGTAAGTGTATACTATTTATAAGCAATTTGATAACATTTGCATTTAATCGATACATAACTGTTGTATTTCTAAGTCGAATACCAGGTTCATATAGTTGACCTCTATTTGGCATCCATAGTTATATTAAACCAAATTATAACTCACCTATGAACGCATGTATTAATTTATGAACATGATCTCAAACTAAAATGATACCGTTATTAAAAATAGCTGTCACACTTCTATAAAGGAAAACCAAAACAAGTAACTTCAAGTTTCTTTTTTCAAAGCGTTTCACAAATTCATAAAAAAAAGTAAAACGTTCGCGTAATACACTTATAATCTGTGAACATTTTACAAGTTTTTTTCATTCTGTTTGGAATGAAAAGCATCACAAGGCTAAGCCCTAAATAAGTTGTTTTCAGTTTTACTACCTTTGACCTATACTTTTAGAAATACAATTTCATTGCACTTTAAACTACAATGTAAACATTTAACTGTAATATGGAAAAGGTAATGTAACTGTGAAAAGTATAACGTACCTCTAATAGAATGATCCTAATTTCTAATATGCATCCGAACAATGGATTCAATATATATCTTCTTCTAAATAGCGTATATTAATTCAAATAATTCGTATATTTAATGCATAACTTTTAGTGCTGGCTGTGCTTTTATCGACTGTAAAACCGCACCAATGCTGTATTACATCGCATGTGCGCAGAGTTGACTTACGATAGAACCAAATGAAATATTTGAAAAACGTTTAACAACAAAAGTTATTCTTTATATTGCGGAAAATATTTTTAATCGAAATATTGCTTAACCGTAGAAGCAACTATAAGGAAAAAACAAATTGTTTATAAAATTAATCTGCGCTAAAATTTTTCACTATGATAATTTTGGTTCAATCCTAATCCTATAATCCTAACATTTAATTCTTATTGTCCGTGACTTTTTTCAGATTTTTCTGGGCGATCCTTTTGGTAATAGGAGTCGGGAATGGGAATTTTCCCTTCTTCAAGAAGTATTCATTTACACCAAACACGAAAACCTTGAAAGATTTTTTTTGTTTCCCAATTTACCGCTATAATTAAACCCCAAAGTGAAAAGAGGACTTTTTATACATGACGCCCATAATTGGGCGATTATACTCTATCTCTGTGATAAATTTCAATTTTTTACATCTAATAGTTACAGAGAAAATTATCTTTAAAATACAGAAGGACACAGAAGTGATTCCATTAGCTGTTATACATTACTGGTAAATATAATTAAAGTGTTATCATTTAAGTTTTTATATATAAAGCATGGTGTTAGTTCCACCCCAGTTATCTAAGTAAATTTATAATGAAAATTTGGGGTTAAACTGAAGATATATGTTAATAAAATAATATCCTAAAATATTAAGTTAGAACATTTAAATGAGATGTCATAAATTCCCTCGTCTACGATCGCCTCAATACCGATTAATCAAACCTTACGCTAGTCCATGTAAACTCATTGTTTTAAATTGATCACTTTGCAAAATTATTCCGAATAATGTAAGTAAAAGGTTTAAAGTTTTAACCAAACACATTACGTTCAGCTGGTATTTTGTTTGAATAATTATACGGACCAATAGAGCGATCGGGTAGTGATTGAAAGGTTATCAATTTAACAAAATTGATCATATATTTTATCATGTGACACGTGTGATTAAGTTAGCATCAATTTATAAGTAATTATATCCAGTACGAACATTTTAGTATATTAAATTGTTGCAGACTGCTGTCAAGGGTAGATACATAAACTTCGTTTCAATAATTTTTAAACGTTGAGACATACTATTTCCATAGTTTTTACGTATATTTTATTATCGTCAACTGTTGATTGTGACAAATTTTTAAAAATTCCATTCAAGTCTCATTTTCACCAAATGCCTAATTTTCAAATATTTTCTAAGCTCCCGAAGAAAACCTAAATAATTTCTGTAGCTTACAAAAATACAGATCGATATATTTTTGCAAGATTATGACAAATAATAATTAACCTTTTTAGTGAGAGCCTTGACAAATTTGAGTATCCACCAGGGTAAAGTGCCACCATACAAGTTTCCCACAGATCTTAGCCATTTTTTTCACTTACCTCCTGTTGTATTTTCAAATCCGGTAATAGTCAAATTTTAATTCCCAGGTAGTTAAATTTTAAATTCTATCAAAATTTTAAACTCTTCATTTATAATTTCATAATTTGCCACTCTTAAACATTAATATAAATGAATAAATAAAACAGTTTTTCAAATTAAAAACTTTGTAAATACGATCCAAAAATTAATATGAATTTCACTTAAGTTTTATTAGGAAATAAATGAAACTACGTGACGCAGTATCATATCTACTTTAATTACTTACTTAATTATTTACTAGATATAATACTACATCACGTAGTTTCACTTACCTATCAACAAATATTAGTGATAATGGGTTTCTAATGAATTTCTACATACTTAACGCCAAATATATTCAAAAATTATTATGAACATAAATTGACATTTCATTATATATTGGTAAAAAAGAATAATATACATATATATATATATATATATATATATATTATATATATATATATATATATATATGCATATATATATATATATATATATATATATATATATATATATATATATATATATTATTCAACTTTTTTTAATTTGGTAACATTGTTAATGATCAGTTGTCTAGAATAGATATTCCGCGTCATTGATTGAATGACACGATGATTCTTGTCATTCAATCTCAAATCTCAAATATTTGGCGCTAAAAATATTAAGAAGATTATAAAGAAAATCATAGTTTCAATTTGATGCAAGGACAGAGAAATCTATATACATTAATAAATTTTGCCCCTTATCCGGAATAAACATGACTACGATAACATAGAAATTTAATTAAGTGAAAGAAAATTGGAAACAAATTTTTTAGCATATTTTATGTATTATTGAATATATTTTTTTAAACTATATCTCTGATAAACTTCGTGATGCATCCACATTAATCCGTTTATATTGTTGCCTTTAATCAATATTTTTGAATAAAGCATAAACATATTTTTATATGGTCTTTTAAAGCTCCCTCATTTTATTATGGTGGCTCTAGCGGGACAAAAGCCCAAAATTTTAGGTTGAAAACAAAATGTTTAATTTAAACAATAGTTGGTAAATAACCAAACACAAATTCTAGGTAATAAATTTTTTTAATCACAAATTCTAAGTAATATACAAAATTTTCTGACACCTTTTTATTAAATATCGTATTTATTTATAAATCATATTACTCATTTTATCATAAAAACCTTTGATTAGATAAAAACCACAATGGCCTTTGTAGATTTTTATATTTTCACTTTGAACAAAACTGCAACTATCAACCACCATATTGAATAAACTGGGACATTAAGTACCCAAAAACATCTAGAAAGTTAAGATGATTCTAACAATGTCTCATGGGTTGAAATCAGATTATACGTTCCGCTTCTAGAAAATAAAATCTGAAAACAGTTACATACATTATACATTGATTGACAAAAACAATACTTCGTATGTAGTAGACGAGTAAAAGCATAAGCGAGAAAGGAAGTGAATATGACAAATGTACCCTGAGCTATAGCGAGTTTAAGGGGAACATGTGTGACGTGCATTCCGTCCTAATAGAGAGGGTATTCAAGAATTTGCTCGGAGCAAAAGGCATTAATACAAGTGTATGGATGTTGGCTAAATTCTCACAATAAGTTCCATGTAACTTAAATACGGTCTTCACTTTAATACGATTTTATATTATTTCCCTCTCATTGACATGGCGATTCGATTCGAAGAAACACATTTTCATGTTTACGTTTCATTTAAGTCTATGCATTGATTAGGTTGTTTATTCAAAAAGCTTTAAAGTTCTAGTGCAATGATATTGAGATGGAAAAACCGAGGAAAATAGTTTCGTTGCACATGTACACTACCTGGATTTTGATAAAGAAGAGAGTGATTGAACATTATTAATAAATAACTCCTTCTTATAATAAGTGGCGTTTACTCATAATATATTTGTGGTAAATTACATAGAAAAATAGCGAGTATAACTTGGAAATATTATTTAATATATTACAGAAAATTTATAAGAAAATAACTTTACGGGAATAACCTAAACTCTTCCCACATGTCTTTTTCAAAACTTTTTCCGACAATAAGTTGTTACGTGGGGAAAAATGAAAAGACTTGTGTAATTCAAACGCAATGGTGTATAACTTTACATGAAAGTTACAGTTTCCTTCAATTCGTCGCTCATTTTTTCCTTCGTGACAGAATAAAAATAGGGAAATGTTAATTCTCTCTTCAATCTTCAATACGCTCACATTTAGATTTTTCTTTCATTCTTCTTTTAAAATAATACATTTATTAATAATCAACCAAGTAATTGGGCAAATTGAACTTAAAAATTACAAGTTTCACCTACGGATGCTTAAGTGTAACTGATGAAACTTTGTAAACCACGAACTTTACTGAAATAACTTAAGGGTTGCTGCATAGTGTACGCGTAATAAACAGAAGTTGGATCGTCTTTTAAATAAGTGCACAATTAATACTGTATCAATCACGTTTTGTTTTCCAGGGTGTTAAGACTAATCGTAATAAATCACTTCGGTATACATTTCTTCTTTTCTATGTTTGCATTTCCGTCTTCATTTGCCAGTCAATTTCGCTGCATTAAAATCATTATGTTTAAAACAATTCCATTTACTTAATTACGTATAGAATTTTTTTTCTAATGTTATATATTACATATAAATGTTTACATTTATATGAATTTTTATCATCACGTGTCACTTAAATGTTATTTAACACGTCTGAAAATTTATTCTCTAAAAGCAAACGGTGTTCACGCATGCTATTTTCTATGAAATTACTGCTATATTCTTATAAGAATTTGTATCTTTTTACCTATATTCCTGTTAATAAACATTGCTTATTTTTACTAACAAAATTAAGTAATAAAAGTTCCCCATTCTAAATAAACAACTACAAAACTTTCTCCATTTTTTAATCTTAACAGCGCTATATGTATGATGGTCAAAAGAACTATGAAACCAATTTCGCCTACTAACCAATTTCACCAATCAACCAATCTCAAAACATCTACTAAATTACGGAATAATTTATCGTTATTTCAATAGTTTTATCATACATTTCCAACAGCCATTCGAAAAGCTTCCATTGTCAAAGATGAAGTACAATGCGAAGAGTCCAAGTAGAATTTGATATAATGAAACATCTAATTCGCCTTTAGTTCGAACATCTACTCCCACTTCATAAGTTCAAAAACTTACTAAACAATTTTATATTACAAAAGATGCTAATTATGTTAATATGTTCCTAATAAAAAGTTACACGATAAGAAAACACGCAAATTTTAGTTTTAAACCTTTGGTATTTGTGAAGAGTATATAAAGGAACCGGCGTATATCCCTTATAAAAAATTCAGCTACAGATTGAAAGTTTAATGTAAAAATGTGAGCTTATTTATTAACAAGTCAAAAACCAAACTCCAAGGCATGAATATCATCAAATGTCAATGCAATTCATAGGTACTTGGATAACCAATAATGAAAACAGAAAAACCTATTAAAACAGAAAAGAGTATCATCTCCAAAATGTTTTTATTAGTTTGAAATAAAAAATTTAAACATTAATAATTTAAGCTAGAAACAAACAGTGAAACAGTGCATATAAAATGCGCTATTTAAGGCAACTGTGTCGGATAAGGATCACGAAATATCATGTGTCGATTCTAATTGAACCTGAAGTCAGTAACTACCTTTCATCTAAAAACTGTTTTCAACAATATGGTGACATGTCAGCCACTTTGCGAAATGTGTCAATGATGACCTAGAAAAGTTGATCGTAATTTAAAATAGAGAGATTATTAGGGTAAGAGGCCGACACATGAAACAATGTACTGACTAACCTATACTTATATCTGATATAACAACTGAAGTTTTAATTGCTTTATGTCCAGTAACATTTCTATAAATATTGACTATTACTAAATAAAAATTTACCTTTTATCATTCATCTGGCGTATATTTTGTGATAACATAAATCATATTTTTTCTTGGTTAATATAAGCAAGGTAAAATTTCACACGAAGTTTTATTAATTTATATTTATTATTTTATTTTTTATCAATAAAAACCAATGTTATGAATATGGTGCAAAATAATATGTCAAATCACTACAACCCAGAATATAACACGGGTTCAAAATATCAATCTAATCTACGTACGAGCCATTTTTATCGTACATTCGCAAATATCCCTTGAAACTCCAAGATTAATAACAAATGGATTATTCGAACCGAAAGGTCAAAGGCAACCTCTAAACCGTTTGAGTTATGAGGTCGTGACCGGCGAACTACTCAGACTGCTACTGCGCTTCGACCTTCTTTTAATCTCACTTGAGCTTCTTATTATACCCATCCCGGGATATCTATTGATACTCAAGAACATGTGTGTGCTTACCTAACCGCAAGTGTTTACCTAACTAAAATATCGAGGACTTAGCTTTCGCAGACTTAGAATTTAAATTAAGGAGTGTGTACTTAACACAAAGTGCATATTCTTGTTAATCCTACGCTAAGTAATAGCAACATACATGTAAAATTAAGGAAATTAAGTAGCATAGTACATTGAGAACCTATAAGTTAATTATTAGTTTACTCGTGTAAAAAAAATTACCGAAAATGATTAAAATATAAAATTTCTTGTAACTCGTCCTGTAAACGAACGATCCATAAGCTTGCAATGTCATTTTCCATTTATATTGTCAAAAGACAGTCATCCTCTCATCCTCTACAACATAGATATCTTTTTACTCATTTTAATAATATAATTTTTCATTACTCTGCATCTCTAAAAAGTAGTAAAACAGATAAATAATGAAACAAGACACTCCGATAAGAAAATCACTTTTATAGTAAAACAAAAATAATTTTTGTTAAATGTATCAAAAAACCATCAAGTTTAGTTGGATGCATTATTATTATCATGAAATGGTGTAAGTATGCATGTAAAATTAAAGCGAATTCGAGTTTTACCTCATACAAAAAAATAGTTTGTAACTTATTTCATTTCTATTTCATTCTAAATAATTAACTTCCAATTCAAAAGTTATTCGAACCAATCATTTAAATATGAAATGAGAAAAAAACATGCCATTTTTTTCGACACCTTTTTGCTGTGAAGCCATATAAAAAATAATTTGATTTATTCGATAAATTCCTACAACATAAATGTTTTGGTGATATTCACGTAAAACTTACGACACTAATAATAAATTGTAATATTAAAGAAACCGTAAAATACGGGATGAAATTTGGTTAATAAAATTTTATATTTAATCATCATATAGTTTAAATCTATTTATTTTTACATCAGTAATAGTACATAAAAGCACATGTCAAAAAATATCTCCAGTTATGACAATAAATACTTCTAAATTATAATCATTATGTCACAAATGTATAAAAAATAAGCCCAGCTGAAAAATAATAGAGCGTGTAGCAAAGTAGATTTTTCACTTTTCGTTTTTCTCTTTTGGGATAATATTATAGTTGGAACTTATTTAGCGTTTTGGTAGTTTTCAAATTAAAGTTTTTGTTAATTGATCACTTTTGAATGTTTTCCACCTTTTGCTTAATTGCTCTCTACTTTATTATAACTTAATGGTCGAAATAAAGCTCCAAACTATGCCAGAGGTGTCTATAATAACTGATTATACCGTGCTGTCTAAATAAATTTGGGTAATTTTAATTATCAGAAATTATTTTAGATAACGGAAATAAATAAGGAGTCGATTCAGAATATTCCTTTAGGGATTATTAAAATAATTTTACGTGTTGATTCTCAGCTACTAAACATTATTTATATTTACATACAATTCTACCTTATTTATTAGTATTAAAGTAAAGGCCGGATAAGATGGAGTGGTTAAGGATAAATGCTCGAGAAATTATAAGTTTTCATAATTTTATGAACATTTTTGTTTGCAAAGCCAATTTCATTAACTGTTCTTTCAAAATTATATAAAATTAGGAATATTAAATACTAGAATTAGTCGCAAAATAACAATATATACAGAATAAGATACCACCCCATATTAGCTAACAGGTCGGGTAGATTGGGATACTGACAACGGGCAAGATATATTAGAAAATTTCTTGATAACTCAGGCTGCAAGAACATGCAAATATAAAAGGATTCAACGTCTTCGTCTGTCCAACCACAATGCGCCCACTTGAGTCACGTTGGATAAGCTATCCTAGTTTCATTAAAGTCAAAATTATATCCTATCCAGGATAAACATGGGTGTCTTCAATTTCAGCATCACTAGTTTCAAAAGACCGTTTTCTCACGTATTTCTTCGCTTTACTTTTTTTTATTAGATTTCAATTAGAGTGCTTTATTATTATCTTTTATCTCCTGATTTTTCATTCTCCGATTTTATTCTTTTCTTTCGTTTTCGATCCTCCTGCGTTATTCTACTTTTACTGTACCTTCTAAATCCCATTTATAAATTATACTTTTAATTTTATGTGTTTATAGCCATCATTACAGGAGAATCACAGTGAGAAAAACGCGTTTTTAATAATGTAACTACGAATCCATCTCCTGGATAAATCAAAACGGTGATAACGGTCAGCGAAAGTAACACTCCATCATTGTACTCTACGAAATATATTTGTAATTATACACCTGTGCAAATAGAATGATCAAGAACAAAATGGACTATTATTTTTGCCCTCCCCTAACTTCTCTTCCCTGCGTATGTCAACCCCATTCTCATATAAATAATTATTATCGATGAAGTCTCCGGTAAGTTTGGTGAAACGGTTATATCTCTACATGTTTTGGTTCTTTCAAAGGATACACCCTTTAACAAAATGGAGAAAATACAACCTGCGCCAAGGTTATAAATAAAATGTTTTCTTTTTCTAAAAAAAAAAGTTTTTTAAAACTTTTTCTTTGGTATTTTTTAATTTCATACTGTCTTTTCTGTTCGGTATTTATTGAATTATTCATTATGAAATATTTAGCAGTGTATCTTTTATAGTACTAAAGTTTGAATAACTTTATTTCTCTTCTTAATACACTTTGAAATAGATAGACATCGCTCCATTACCTTTTTCCTTATAGATGTGGGCGGCACAGACAGCTAAAAATATTTCGAAGTATAATTAAAAATTTACGGCAACCAGATTATAATAGCCTCAAAAAAAAGATAATAAGTAAAGAAAGTTGACATAAGCCATATCCTGCCAAGTGAAAAGAACAATAAACCCAAAAATTATAGAGTGATTAACAAAGCCAATTCAAGAACTTTTTACTTGTCAAAAGCGAAACTTTGCGCAAATAATTATTTCCGAAATAGAAATAACATTAAAAAATAAGGTAAAAGTAACAGCGTCTCCTTTATTTCCGTTGGCAGTTCGACGCCAAAATGGAAACAACTTTTCATTTCTTTTTATATTTTGGACGTGTACTTTGTGAGATTCTTTTAACTCTAGGATAAATTTTGTATTTGAATATTTAGCCATATAGGAATTGATATAACTTTCATCAAATATCTGTTACGAAAAGGAAATTAACCATTATAATAAATTTGGATAAATGAAATGCTATTTATAAACCACAATAGAACTTTTTGAAGTTATTTTCTTAACGACAATGAAGCAGTGAACTCGGGGACATTACTTTTGTTTTAATAAACATGTACTTTAATTAGTTGTTTAACAACAAGTGATTACTTCTATTACACGAAAATTTATTTCACATTTTCAGTGACATATGTGTAGGAAACATATCAATGCTTCAATAGTCATAACTAGTATAGTTTAGCGCATTAGATTTTGCTTCTGGCTGTTCATAGATTCGACTTTTTACCATGAAATACCATCATATATATGTTAAACTTAACGTAAAAAAAGTGTTCAAATGTAATTTAATGAAATGTCTCCTTAAAAGCAATAAATATATAATTTTAGCTATAATATATTAAATTCTGTTAATTTAAATCTACATCTTAAGAAATTGGAACTATTTTGAAAAGTAAGAACGAATTACTTTTCTACTCAAATTCCATCAAAAAATTATGATATAAATATGTAAATATACTATCATTATTAATATTTTCCGTAAGAACGTTGCACGTAACGTACATAAAGTTGCACAACTAATGAAATACAATCAAATAATTCTCTAATTAAACGTATCTAATAATAATGTCTTTATTTGTCAAAACGGATATACGACAGGAGACAAATGCAGCAAATGAAAACAATTCAAGAAAAAAGATATTTTTTCCAAGTTTATCTTATCCCATTTTAGTACATAAAAATGTCTCTCATTAAATTTTTAACTATCAGTTTTTGCTAAAGTAATTGTAATTATTGGAAATATGAGTTTTAACGTAGCCATCTCTGCTTGACGTTAGCTTTCATCGTTTAGTAAATAAAACCAACCGGTCAGTACTTGATTTTACTTATATCCATTGATACTGTTGATGCAAGTTAACCAATGTAATTCACATTTAAAAGTCTAATTAAATGGTAGTAGCATTTAATTTTTGCAGATCTATTAAATCTATACTTAAAAATTTCGATAGGAAACATATTAATATATTAAATTACAACCTTAAATTTCTCTGGTGGAGAAAAAAATTTAAATGAAACATCAGTTTGTTTTTAAATGATCTATCCAATGACAACCCGCTTGAAAGAGTATGTGAAAAAATTCATATTCCGCCTCCCAACCTTCTCGCCCCCACCCCCTTTGTACATTATATAGAGAAGCACATATATTACATTTTGCACAAAAATAATATTTTGGTACATATTCGATACTATTCCTATATTACCTATAATCATCTCCTTACAAAGAGGTATAAACTGACTAAACTACATTTTGAGGCGAACTTACGACTGAACGTAACAAAGTTATAAATACTTCTTATTTCATGGTTCGTTATATAAAGGAACCGTAAATAAAACAGACTTTTAGAGACTTGATAGCGATTGAAAAAAAAAATATAAAAGTATTCATATTATGTTCCTTTGTAATAATTATGTGTACTTTGCATTTTACGTAATAAAAAAAAGCTTTATTACCTATCTAGGTATATAAATAATAAAGGTAGATAAATAAACACTGTCCATATTATTTATTTGAAACTTCAATAAAAGTTTGAAATAAATACTCATTCAAATGTATTTCTGGCAGACTTATTGTTAAATAAATCATATTTTTCACTCAAACATAATAGTTAAATATAAAAAAAATTTAAATCTAATCTGCAAGAGACTTTTATGATCCAACTCTATAATAAAATTTAGAAAAATATAATATCTGTAAATAGAAGAAAACTCTATAACAACAAAATGAAATAAGACGATGTGTGCATAAAAAAGTTAATTACAAATCTCTTCATGGCATTGTTGACAAAAGACGAGCAGGATTGGAAACATTTATATGTAAGGATCCAGTTGATTGCAACTTTCTCCAAATTTCTCTCTTCAAGTATTATAGATTGGACAGAAAAAGACTTTTCATAAAAACAAGATTTTGAAAACTGAAGAAAAAGACACTGAGCAGGTTTTTTTTCTAAACCACGAGTAGAAAAATAATTGAATCTGCTCGTATAATGTGCTGGATAATTGAATTATTCAAAATATTAGGAAGAAGTATAAAAATCTGTAGATTGCGTCGATCACGAATGAGAGATAGGCGCTGTTCTCATGTAACATCCATCATATTGATATTTCTGTTCCTGGCGCTCCTTCAAAAATTTCCTGCAAAAACCAAACCTTTCACATCCTACATCAAGGAGGCTTAAAAATGAGGGATTTTATAGGCTGCTCAACCTATCCTTGCATCACAATCAAAGAATGATATGGAAGGTCATTTACACCTAAATAAGGAAAACAAATCTCAGAATAAAATATTATGATTTTTGATATAATAAAAACTTATTCATTTACTTTTGTAATAATGAAAATAATAGGAACCGTTGCTATTTTTTTGTTATAAGTTTAAAAATTGTAAATGTACTGTTCTCATTGTTAAAATTGAACTTTTAAGTCAAATTATGATTTAACTATTGTAATATTTATGCTTGTACACGTGCACAAAAAGCGAATTTACATTTAAAAAAATTGTCTTTTTTATTTCCGCCGTGCAATATCCAAATCTTGGAAAAAAATACATTTAAAACGTTGTGATGTCCTGCATTAAAGATAAAAAAAATTGTTTTCAAACAATATATATGATAAAATAAACACTTTTGGTAATATTTGACTAATGCAATGCCTTTAAACACGTCACCGTTTTATTTTTTGTTAAAAACAGCTAGACTCCATACCCATTGAATTATTATAGTTTTATTTTTTTAATTAAAATATTATTAATGACATAGCTGTGAATAATTGTATTTAAAAATAAACTTAAGTTTCGTATAATAATATTTCTGCACCAACCAATGCATAGTATATACAGTATAACTTAAAATTAAGTTACCATTCAGCTCTCATTTTGTATACACCTAATAAGACCAATATAACGAAAAATTGGGGCAAATGTACAAAATATTTGGAAAAAATAATCATAATAAATTTCTACTTCTAACTGGTATTTAAAAAAAAACTCTAGAAGTATCGGTAAATTTACTGATGGCATAATTTCTCATATCGACTTTTCCATCCTTAAACTAGCTTCTTCCGTGACTTCGTTTCCGTAGACTACAGTAATATATATATATATTCTACACGATAGAGAATTACGCGGGTAACGCACGACTCAAACGGTGGTAACGCTTCTGAAGTAACCGCGTTTCAAATGATTGCGATCCTCTCTGCGTCGGCTAAATTATTTATTCGATCTAGTGTTTACATCGCTATATCTATTTTAACTATAAAAGTCAGATACGTGAAGAGCAATACAAATTTAGTATTAGACGCTACGTGCTTACAAATCTAGCGTGTTACGTCGACTATATCTCCTATCAGGTTGATCTAGATTTTGAATGTCGAATTTGGATGTTTGAATAAAGTCAATTTTTAATGTTTCGACTAACAGAAAGCATTTAATCACATTGATAATAACATCATATTAACTCGCCTAACCAAAACTTGTTCTCTTCGTATATTTTAGACAGGGAGCAATATGTACGAGTAGGTAATTTTATATTTGATTCTTATTTCACGAAACCAAGAGTCAGCCTATGTTCGAAATTCGGGTCTTTACTGTTAATTTTTCTAGTAAATAATATCGATAATGTCCGAATAATATCTATAATGTTCGGCCCTAACAAATCTACACTGTCTTATATTTGCGAATTTCGTAAAGATTTTCTAAGTTATCAGAAGTAGAGCAGTTTGCAAATTGCTGCAGCGTTGCACGTTGCCAGCTGTATATAGCTCAATTCCTGCAAATGCTCTTTGATGAGCTACGGTCGAGCGCGTGCTCCTCTTGAGTATGAATACGTCACTCGCGAAACGCCTGTATGCCAACATATTGAAGTGGTTTACTGTTTGAGTCTTCTTGGTTATTCGGCAGATGAAATGAAAAAGTTATTTCAGAATTCATTAAAAAATATTTTTATTTTCACAAATTTTATTAAAATTATTAAATGACATTAATATTTCAACAGGTATAAGTAAAAAATATAATCGTTTCCAAAATATATATTCAAGACTTCAACAAATTTCAAATGGATTACTCCTCGTGTGGTGAATAGAGCCAACGGTTGCTTTATTAAACCACTTATAATCAGTGATTTTAGTAATCAGCCTTCCTCATCCCATTCCCTAAGTCTACAAAAAAAACAATATCAGGTATATAACAAACCTTAGAGGATGCATTTATTAAGTAACGGGAGATCAATGACTCAAGATTATATAAAATTCACTATGCTATAGCTGAAGTTATAGCATTATATAATTATCCTTTATACATATAAAATATCTTTCAAAAAACCGACTTAAAAAAAGTAGGTAATAAAACTAAAAGAATAATTAACTCAAAATAGCTAACCACTTATTTGCAATCAATATCTACGATGTTTATTTTTGAAAACGGTGGCAGCACTGTCGACCAACTTAAACCAATTTATGATTTCATTTAATTTATATTGTAAATTTAAAACCTTAACTTCTATTGTATTTACAATACGAATTCATTCATAAAGTTAATATTTATAATATAATATTTTAAATTTGTTTAAGTTGATCGGCGGTGCTGGAACCAAATTCAATGATAAGTAACTTAATTATTTATTGCGAATAATTGGTTACCTATTTTAAGGTAATTACTTTTTAGTACCTACTTATTTGAAATCGATTTTTTAATACATATTTTATTTTAGAATTTATAGTAATTAACGATTTTAATCATCACACAATAACTATCGTTCAGTTATTTTCTTTCTCAAAACGTTGTATAATTAATAAAATTTACGAGCATTATCAACAATACAAAGAAACGAAGGAATAGTAGTAGCCGCCGGTGGTTAACTGCCAACAGTTGAGGAGTCCGTTCTCCATATGCGAAATCCAATAACAGATTTTTAAAAGTAACAACACAATTTGAGGAGTTCTGTTTTGTCCGAAATAAAATATCAGATTTTGCAAACTTATAAATAAAGTAACAACTAACCAGTAGCAAATATATTCAATTACAATTGATTTACTACCATCCGTTAAGGAGTTTGAGTTTAAGTTGCATTATTAATCTTCATGACTCATCATCAGACTCTAACTTGATCGATGGTGCAGTTATTTTGCAAATTAAAAACGACCAGTAGCAAATATCTTGAATTACGATTGACATACTACCATCCGATAAGGAGTTCCATTTTTCATTTCCATGATTATGTGTCATCAGACTCTGACATAGTCCGTGGTGTAGTTATTTTGCAGAGTAAACACTACCAGTAGTAAGTACCTTGAATCACGTTTAATTTATTACTATCCGTTAGAGACTTCTATTGGTCATATCCAGAACTCGTCATCAAACTCTGACCTCGTCAACGATGTGGTTTATTCGCAAAGTTGCAACTACAAATGACAAACATCTTGAATTATGGTTGATTTACTATCATCCGTTAAATGGTTCTATCATTCATCTCCGGACTTCATGACTAGATCATCATCATATTTATATCGAATCACCACTAGAGTACCCTCTTTCAAATAAAAAAAAATCACTCTACTCAGGCTCAAATCAGGCGCAAGAAAAATTTATTCAAATTCAGAGTGAGCTCAATTTACTAAAACATAATCTTACGTAAGTTGCAAGTGCTAGATAGAGTACTAGAGTGCTAGAGAATAGTACGTTTTACATGTGCGAACGCCTTCAAGAACAAAAAATAAAAGTGCAATTATATATTTCAGAAAACTGTGGAACAACGAATCTCCATAACTTAAATGAGCGTCTATACGAATTTCCAAAAGTGACAATGAATTTATTACAACTATTTGAAGAAATAAAAAGATAACCAGCTTCACATTTCTTTCAATTTCTGAACTTAAACCGTATGTTACCACTCTTTTAAAGTATTACATACACAGCAGGTTTACCCTAACAAAGCCAAAATGAGACTTGCTTGAGAGACAGAACTGAAGCACAGATTTGAAAGCACAGATACTGGTAAATGCCATACACTGGCAACATTATTAGACCTGATATTTTGATTCAATTTTTTCTTTGCACGCAAATATGATTAATAAAATACAATCTTTGAGATAACAAATCAAAAGAAGCCAGACGTTGAAACGTGATAACGAGGAGGGCAGATCATTATATCTAAAAGTTATGAATTCTCATGAATTTTCTGTAAACATTTTAGGACTGCTAAAAAGAGATTGCTTAAGCAGGCAGCAGTGTCCGAAGAACTACCTAAAAGCCTGATTCCAACGAAATCACAAAGTTATTTAAACGAAAAATCATTTTAACGCAATCTCAGTTTATTCACATGGTCGACAAAAAAGGAAGAAAAAAAGTATGCGCACGTGGCCAGTTTAACTAATTATTCTGTCCTTTTCGGCTTTCCTACGTACAGCGGAAGTCTGTTTCCGGAGGCAGGAAATATTTAGGAAAAAAAAACTGGACAGACTTATCCCAAATAGAACAGAGTCTAATTTTCATTCATCACAATTTATCTCACATCAGTTTTAAGTTCTAATATTATATACCTCGCTATATTAATATTTTATTCGAAAATAATAAGATGTTATTAGAAATTTTCTGTTTCTCTATTTTTCTTCTCTTAACACCCTATGAACATAAAGTTGACTAAAAAGTGAATGTTTT
The DNA here is from genome assembly GCA_039881145.1 of Druceiella hillmani. Lineage (NCBI taxonomy): Eukaryota > Metazoa > Arthropoda > Insecta > Lepidoptera > Hepialidae > Druceiella > Druceiella hillmani. The sequence continues at coordinate 102,696,126 of JAYKKI010000001.1, read as the reverse complement.
TTTTATTTGTTATATACACACATAAAGTATCCTATATGTTGTTCAAGGATATAAACTATTATCATACCACAATTCTTCGAAATCCGTGCATTAGATTTCTAGTGATTGGAAGACCAAATTTCTATAAAAATTTTCCGGCTATATACATATATATATATATATATATATATATATACATATATAGGTTTCTAAGTATGTACAGACAAATCACAGAGCGAGTTCTCAACGTGAAATTGTAGTCAGTACTTCGTTTGCTCAAACATGGCTACAATTATCTCCGTGTGAAGACATACTCTCAATTTATTAAGAAAAATTTTACGAAATATACAAAGATTACTGAACTATCGCACAGTTCTCGCACAGGAACTTACTTATGATGTACATTCATTATGTAAAAAGTAACTTGCCTATCATTATAAGAAAAACCGCTGAATCAAAGTATCCCTCTGCGTATTAAACAATTCGTGCTTCAAAATGCGAACTAACCGTAATCGATTTTCTTACAGCTTTACACAAATTCCCTGCCGTTGTCCGGAGCAATTTTGGGCAGAGCCTACCACCGACGCGCCCAAAGTGATCAATTTAAACAAACGAGCTCGCCCAAAAGTTAACATCGGCTGGTGTTAAAGCGAGATTAATTACCGCTGAAGTGAATGTTGTGACTTAGTGAAATTTATGAAGTCCGACGTTTAGGTCTTGCTAAGTTATAATTCAACTATTTACTCGACAAGGCTTCCGTTAATAGATCCAATAGCTTCTGGTGTGGTTTTTGTTGTAAATATTGTTCCTTACCAATTTTTTACGGGTCAATCTCAATCATGTATAATATCCTAATAGCGTTTATATATTAATGTAAGGAGAAAAAAGAACACACGCCGATATTAGTTTGTTACCTATTACATTTTATTTATAAATAGAATCGTCTAAAACTAGTACTATTATTAAATAAATTTTCATTTATGTTTAGTACACTATTTCGAAGATTTTATTATTTTTAAGTTTTAACATACAAATAACTACGCCAAATTCTAAAAAAGAATTTTTTTTCATCAATTCATTTGATATACATTGAAAATCAAACATTCGAAAAGAACTCGTATAAAGTTTAACTAATTTCATATGTAAATAACAGACACTTAACACGCTTGTGATGAAATTTTATAATCAACTTAGTTTTCTAAAACTTTGCGTAAATATTTATTAATTATGTAATGAAAAAAACATTATATTACTCACTCCGTTTTCAATTAGTTAATGACTGTGTAATCAGCGTTTGTTTATTATAAATATTTTGTTGTCTCTCTGCTGACTTCTTTTATTTGGCACAAAAGTGCTCGAATAAGTTTAAGCCAGAGATGCTTGCTGGTACTGATGACACCTTTTTATGAACTTAACTCACACTATTCGAATTGTTCGAGTTGTGAGTGAACAGGCATTGTCATACTTTAGGAAAAACCAACAGCGAGGATTCCCGCTAGTCCCGATAACACCTCGTTATGAACTTGTTCTCATACTACTTGAATCGTTTGAGCTGTGAATAAACAAACATTGTCGTACATCATAAAAAACCAAGAGCTAGTGATGCCCGCTAGTCCCGATAACATCTTTTTTTAAACTTGTTCTCACACTGTTCGGATTGTTCAATATGTGAGCGAACAAACATTGTCGTACATTATCATGAAAAACTAAAAGTCTATATACTGTGCAAAGTGAATCTCATAAGTCCTTATGACTTTATCGTTATAGAGTCATAACATTTTATAAGTAATTTTAAAATAACCCTTATCTTAATTTAACACAAAAAGTTAATATATTTACGAGCAAACCCATGTGGTACTCTCCTCTCTAGCATTGCTGTAGTCGAGTAATTTTGTTACCTGCAAACAGTGCTAAATACGTTGTCATCGCTCTCTGCCTTTTATATATGTGGTAAATTTGTAAAGAAGTGCCACAAATAATACAAATTATGCGTGTCAGCTCCGACGCGCGACTGGAGTTTACTCCCCAAGTACGAATGTCTTGGAATCTATAGAATTAGTAACACGAATATAAATATAAAAAAAAGAAATTACATTCGTGCAAGCAAATTCATTCTGTGTTTTATTTTCATTATAAACGTATACATTTGACTGTACTCACCCTTTCATTAATAATATCACTGACATTATATTTCTTGACAACAGCGCCCCGAGCGTTTTTTTTCATCTTCACGCTTGCTCCGTCGATGCGTTTATTTTCAATTATATCTTATAAGGGACCAAAATATGCTACAATAGCCTTTTCTCTGTTTCTGTGCAATTTCTTCTTCTTGTATTCATTTTACTACTTTGTTGTTAAACGCAATACTTTCAGACAAAAAGAAACGACGCTTACAACTTTAGTAAATTATCTGTGCTTACAATTGTCAATAAATTATTCGATATGTCAAGATGTGCCTGAAATTAGCTAACGATTGATGTGCGGTATGTACTGCGCAGGCGAAAGTATTGAATGTAAACTTAAATCTCTGATCGGCTAATCTTTGATTTTCCAAACTCGATGAGTTAATACTAGTTTAATGTGCGTCTTTGATGGCGTAGGTGAATTATCATATTATGCCTCCAACGGTTCAACCGTTGGAGACATTAAGATCCAATTCGATTCTTAAGGAATAAACTCCAATAAAATATACAAAAATGTACAGTTTTCAAAGGAGTCATTAAGACAAGTCAAATGAACAGAAACTCAACTTCTACTCTTAGTTGTTGAGAAATTCCCAAGTTCTTCTGCTTGCTACATCGTCAGACTAACCGGTTTAATATAGGTATATAACCGAAAGACTATCAAGATAAATCAAACCAGCCCAAACTTTGCGAGTTTACTGTTAGGCGCTGAGAACTTCCTATGACCTTTCCCACCTCCATAATCTCAGCAGTTTTAGGGTATCTAATAACACATTGTCATGAAAAGCGCATAAGTCTGGAAAGTTTCAAATCGATACCATAATTATATGTGGGTAAAAATCGACTTTTTAATATTTTTTTACATGCAGTGAAACTATAAAAATATTTTGAATGTTGTTTTTCCGTTTTTTTTTCATTTATAATACTTCTAAATGTATATACTGTTTAAACTTTTTTGAAACCAATCAGGATCAATAAATAAAAAATCAAGCTTTTGTTTAAGGATTTTTTGTAGCTACAATGAACACAATCTTATGAGCTACTAATAAGACTATAAAATAAAATCAGGCTTAATCATAAACAAAACTTTTAAGGCAAGCATGGAAAATTGAGAAAATTCAGCCTAATTTTTAATATTATCTGGATTTATACTCGAGCATATAAAAATTTACAACATTCCTTTGAACGTAAAATATTTGAAGAAATATTTTCTTGATGTTATATTAAATATGGTAGAAGAAGAAAATATTTCCAAAAGCTTTTGACAGATTTGGAGACTTTAAGTAATTCAGAAATAGCCATGGATATTGTATATTTATATAGCCTATAAACATTTCAACGTTTAGAAGAATCCTAAAATTGCAATGCCCAATTATTCACAATTTTACAGTAGTTTGCCTTCAACGTTATAAAAACCTGTAACCATAGCATAAACTTTCCACAATAACGATTTTAATCATAAGTGTAAATGAATAAATCTTTGTTGTTCAACACAATGGCGTTATATTATAGAAACATGTCATCAGCGCACTAAAAGTAGTGCTCAAGACATAGTATAATCCATTCTAAATTTATTTACCTATCATCGGTATGAATTTTGACTCTTAGCGGAAAGTTGTATGCTGTCGCTCTCTTATTTTACTAAAATTTAAATCCACAATTAAATGAAACTACGTGTTGTAGTATTATTTCTACTTCCTTTAAGGTCGTGGAATAATACTACATCACGTATTTTCATTTAATTTTGAATAATGAATTTCGACAAACTTAACGTCAAATATATTCAATATTTTAAAATTTACATCAAAATGGTTTCACGCGAACATAGTATTTTAATTACAAGGCTACAGCCAAAAAATGTCTGGGAAAATCTATTCATTTACAACTACATAAAAATGATGTTTAATTGTATTTTTTTCCTAATTTCTTTCGGTTTATTCAGTGTGAAGCCAAGTAAGATAACAATAGTGAAATGGCAATATTAATTTGTCCTTTTGACATTTACACTGTGTAAGAAAGTGCCACTAAACCGAACTAAATTCTATCCTTTTAGGATAATTCTGCCATTATTAACGGATAACAGGCTAATTCAGTAGGCTTTACAGTAAAGCTACTTTATATGAAAATAAGTCATACAAAATTTGTTTTCTGACTGGACGTCCCGCTCTTCGGCACGTGTTATTAAATATTTTAATATGTGTGAAGTAGTTCATAGTATTTGTGTACTCACCAGCTGGAACCACATTTTTCGTTTGTTTTATAAGAGCACAATGTGACTATTTAATATAACGTCATTAGTTTAATACTAGCAATATGGAGAGAAAAAAACGTGGAGGGAATATACATTAACAAAAGAGCATTTTTCATCGTTTTTCTTTATCCATTAGAATGAAAATGGATACTTAAAAAGTCCGCTCAAATGTAGTTTATTTAAAAAGATTTTACGTGTTAAAATATGTGACGCATATGTTATGTTATTGCAATAAATCTTTTAACATAGTTTGTGGTAATATTATAAATAATTATTGAGAACAATATGAACTCAGAGCAGTTAACTATGATGATGTACAATGCCAAAAACTTCACTGTGATACAGCGATTCCACAACAAAGTACTACAGGACATTAAAGATGTACCAAGGTACGTGGAAATTATGTTAAATGATTTATTGAAATAACATGACTTATGCGAAAAAATATAAATATAACAATACAATATGTTTTATAAAATGTATTATGTATATATAGCACCTAGTTCCCCTCTTCTATTTTCTTGACATTTTGGAATCTAATGTATCTGTCTGTAGTATTTGAATGTTGTAAATTTTAACTTGAATACTTTGTAGACTTTTATGGTTAAATTTTATATGGGTGGATTTAGTTACATTCAGCTTGATTTTCCATTTACTATTTAAAGTTTGTTAATAGTCTCTTCACTAGTGTTTCCTATTATAATGACAATGTCATTCGTCATAGTGTCATTTTCTGCACTAGAGTCATTTTCTAGTATCACTCGTGTGCAACGGATATAGGGCCCGACCCAATATACTTCCTTGTGGGACACATACACTAATATCTTTTAAATCCCAATAGCTACTTTCTTAATTAATTTTAAAATATCTTTCTGGTATGTAATATTCCAATATTTCAGAAAACTCTTTTATTAAGGTTTTTATTTTATGTAGTAGACTTTCATGCCATATTTTTTCTGAACAAACTCTCTTTTCTTCTAGTAATTCCCTTATCACGTTAATGATTTCTCTATTATGTCAGTTGTTATCTCTATTTGATCCATAGTAAGTCTTTGTTCTTAAATCCCATCGATGTATTAGTATGAAAATAAATTATGACAGTAACGAAAACGAATATACTTATTAAAATTTTCCTTAAACGAAACTTTGAGCAGTTCAACAAAAATTAAGTTAATTTCTTTAAATATTCATAGATATTTCTTATGCAGTTATAGATATTGCTTACGGTCATGTCTCAGTTTAACTTTATAATAGATACAACACCAACCAACAAATTTAAACATTAATTGTTGCCGCATACATGTCACAAAGCAGCCAATATTTAATGTTAAGCTGGTTGAACAGTAACTAAAAATTATGAAAAAAAATTAAAACTAATGCACTCCCTATCTTTAGAAATAAAATATATGTGTGTATATATATGTATATATATATATATATATATATATATATATATATATATATATATATATATATATATATATATATATAATATATATATATATATATATCACCTACTCTCCGATGGCAAAAGCCTTTTTCCATTTGATTACGCCGGTTTTATACAAATCAAAAACAAACAATTCATCTTTATAACATTCATATCTACCAGGGAATTGTAATTAATATCGCCATATTGTTAGCAAGAAAACTTTTAAATCCGTAAACCGATTTCTTCAAAATTGAGTAAATTTTACTTTCAATCCTTTATTTTGGCACTATCAATAATAATCTAGCTGCTATTAATCCAATTAACTTATTATTCAACTCACCTGTGGTCACAACTCTTCTAACCTGCTAAATCCGATCAATTCTTGATACTTAAAGACAAAAGCCCGATATTTATTAGACGTGTGTTGGTTTCCTTTTCATTTCACTAAGTATGTGATCTGAAATGTGCACGTAAGTGCTTTCTAAATTAAATTCAATCGTATAGGCTCAAAAGCTGACGTCATAGAGGAAGCGGATGTGAAAATCCATTTAATATTGACGCTCTTCCTTGCACTCTCCATTGTTAGCCTCTCGAATAAAAGATTCCCTTTGAGTAGCTTTAATTAATAGCGTAACACCTTTTAATTTATTGAATCTTTCAATTATTTTATCGTTAGTTAACGTAAAGCATCACTCTTTTAAGGGCAGAAAATTTTTTAAACATTCTTAATTTGGGCATTTATTTAATTATTAATTAACGTCTTAAAAATCAGATCGCTGATAATTTTGATACGTCAAATCAACTTGATTTATGTAAATAAATAATAAATATGTAAACGTAACAATAAATACAACCATAAAAACAGAATTAGATTCTACACTATAGTTAAATGATAAGCCGACATCTAACAGTTTAAATGCTTCAAAATGATCAGACTAGTTTAGAGTAATCATACTCGCGATTTAAATACGTTGGCATAATCTCTTCGCTGATACGGCATAACTTATCATTTATGTTATTAGATGGAAAATATAATTATCTAAATCGCTTTCTGCGATAGAAATTAAAATTTTATATTACAATGCGTAGATGCAATTCTCTATAATTTTTCAAAATTTATTGAAAACTTATTCCAAAAATAGTATGTTAACATAATAATAACTTTTGTATGTTACATAGAAATAACGTGTATGTTTAATTACATACACACAACGCGAAATTAATTATAGAAAGCTTACAAATAATATATGTAATGAAATCTGGCATTACGTCAGTTTTGTCAACTGAATAAACAGATTTAGATATTAATGTTAATGGATTTTAACTGAACAATATATTTTAGAGCCATCGTTTACTTTATAAACTCTTATAAGAATGTAAAAAATAGAAAATAAAGATATTTTTGTTAAAATTATAGAATATAAAAAGTATGCCATATAAAAGCAAGTCTAGGAGCTGTTTCCCATAAATTTTTATTTCGAACAAAGTTTATCCAAAATTACAAGTTAATTGACCCAGTAGCTTTATTTTCTAAATAACAAACCAATTGCCTCATTCACATTTTAGCATGATTAAGGACTATTACAAACCATGCGACTGACAGTCAAAACTCTAAAATGAATATATTGTTGTTAAAACTCTAAGGGCTTGTATAAAATAAATTCAATTAAATTTAAGTGAGCACAGAAGATCTAAGAATAACAGGAGTCAGGCATGAAGCTGAGATATAATAAATTAATAACGTAGAAAAAAATTAATAAAATCGAAACTAACTGCAGTTTAAACTTAGGCTACATTCTGTAAAACTTTTTGTTTTCTTTAATTGACAAATAACCGCTCGCTTGTCACTTTGAAAAATTTTAAACCAAGTTAAGAAAATGTATCGTGATTCCCACTGCTAAAGTTAAGGAAATTATAATTGCGATATAAATTTTACTAATATTTAAAATTTCCATCTAACAAATGAATAAACGCACAGGTTGGTCTTCAAAATTTATTGATTATTGATAAAACACCCACACAATGATTTATGATTATACACTAATTTTCAAAAAATAAGACCAGACCGGATCAATATCTAAGTCCTCATTTATTACTACCTAGCGTAGAATATTGATATCAAAAATTCAATTTATATATAGACAGAATTATTCAATTCAGAATATCTACCGAAATAGACCTAAAAGAGTCAGATAGCAATCTTATTCCAGTCAAATTGTAACTAAACCATACATTTATTAAATGTATATATAAGAAAGATTTTGCAGCGACCTATTTATTTTATTTGTACCGATTTAGAAATCTGATCTTTAAAATTAAAATATATATATATCTACTCTTACTGATGGAAATCTATGTAACTAACTGCACTCTCAAAATTTTATTACTTTAAACCCAAAACTTATATAAACTCTAGTATATCTAAATATATTTAACACCGTTATAAACCTTCCCTACGGATAAAAAAACAGTTATTCCCATAAAAAATAATTGTAAAAAAAAAGGTCTCTTCTTTGTGCTCAATACTTTTTTACTTAAAAACTTTCTTTTGATTTCATTTATAACACAATGGTGCTCAATTTCACTATCTGACTCGTAAAATCACCGCGCCTGTAAGTGATAAATGGTTTACATACTTATTATTAAACTTAATATTCGCTGAAAGTGTTAGAGTTATTCAATTCAGAATGTCATTCAATCATTGATTTATCTGAATAATAGCGATATCGGAAGTGAATTACTAAAACTCATGTTTTAGAGTATAAGGAAACGTCATAATTTCATTATATCTGTCCGTTCGTCTGTCACAAATTCACATGTTAACGGTCTTAAATCTAAGTACCTATATACAATTTTAAAAATAGGTACTTCATATAGAAATTTCAATCTGTATATTATTTCTCAAACGTGTTTTTTTTGTCGGTACGCTCCGTCTTCCTTAATACTTTATCAAAACCAATGAATAAGGTATCATTTTGAAGATTACCTTCACTGCTAATGACAAGAAGTTAATAAATAATTGAAAATTATTTTTTTTTTATAATTCTCTACATTGGTTGCATTTTCATGAGAGACAAAATTTCAAGAAGCGATTAGAAAACAGTAACTAAATTACATACTAAAAAAAATTGTGTTTTTTTCACTATATGATTTCGTTAACGATTCTTAATTGCTCGTTTAAATTCCTTCACTGGCCAAATGGCAACCTGGTATATTCTTTCTCAATGTATTTCAGCGTCATCCATGGACAATCTGCTAACATGCACGACAGTCATTCAAAAAGCGCCATCCATTGTTAACCTCTTCAATTAACATACATACTTTTCAGAATAAAATACTTTTCAATTTATTTTATCACTCGGTTACTTGCAAATTATTTACACGGGCCAACTAATTATAACATACTGCGAAATAAAAAGAGTGTGAGTCAGCTCGTGCGTCGAAGGTTTCATATCTTGTTTGATGTGAAATTAATTTATTTGTCATAATTCATCTGTAATATTAACTGCCTCGTGCAATAAATATTTAATAACACTTAACTAGCGTGACCCGTGCGAAGTCTTCGCATTATTATTTATTCCATTATGAAGCTCAGATTACAGATCAAACAAATATTTTACTACAATTGACTTATAGAGGCGCAAGTATCAAAAGCATTGAGCTAAAGCGCCACTTTATTTATACGTGAGTGGATTTGAAATTAAACAAAAATTTTACCGACCGTCAATCATATTGACGTTGAGCCGTTAGATGGCAGCATTGCTGTTTTGTGTATATAATTTTAATAATTAATTAATTTGCAAAAACAATAGCAATAATAATTTTTTTAGTTGTGGATGCCGGTAGAGCAAGCAATTATCTATAAAATGATATATAATTTATGTGGATTAGTTGTGAGGTTTTTTCTAAAAAGGGAGAGTAACATATTAAAACCTTAGCGTATTAATATATATGATGATGATGATGATATACTATAGTAGAAGGGACACCTGTTTTATGGCGAATAGAATCATCTTTATAATTTTTCTATAACCTGTAAATACACTGTTTTGTATAATTTGATGTTTGATGTGTATTAAGAAAGGTGATCAAATTACCTAAATAAATTTTAAAGTCGTTCTAATTTATTTAAGCGGTTCTCAGTAAGATTCAGATAGAATACATCTCCATAGTCAAGCAAAGGCAGGAAGAATGTTTGACAAAAGTGAGTTTTAGACACATTACCAAGTTTTTTCTTGATGAAATGTGCATAAATTAAAATATTTTATTTTAGAAATAATCATCCACCCATTCAGAAAAGGCTTCCAAAAGAACACATAACAAACACCAAATAATATACATACGTGTCATACGTATGTATGTTATTTGGTCATGTGAATGAACTTATGAAGAAAGCACGAATTTAATGTTTTAGTCATGTTGAGTTCTTGACATATATAGTTAATTCTAAAAAGTTTAACAGCTGAGATATTTTTGGGATTTGATATTATTTTCAGATTTTAAATTTAAGAATAATTTAAAGACAAATTTATCTACTGTATTTTTTTTGTATTTTCATAATAACAATAATGCAACTCATTACCCAAACATATTGAAAATCTTTCAATTTTTTTTATGTTCTTTTAAATACATCTATAAGATAGCGAAGCTAGGTTAGGGTATATGTATATAAATTATCCATAACACATTGCATAATTAATATGCAAGAAAATTTCTATGAAGATTATTTTAAAACTATATATATATACACACACACACACACATATATATATATATATATATATATATATATATATATATATATATATATATAAAAGTGACTTTTTCTAAAAACACCGACGTTTATAAATAAGTAATGATTTTCGGAAAATTATAACTTAGATGATAATAAGAATGATAAGGACATAAGGCAGACTTGTGAAAATAATTTTCATTACGTTGGTTCCATAAACTACGTGGCTTATTATGAAAATGAAAAGGCTCTGTAAAAATTTACTCTGAGTTGCTTCAGAAGAGAGAGGGTCGCGATTTATGCTGAAAAGTTTTATACTGCTTACGTTAAACAAAAAATACTATGAACTTTACAACAATGTAAAAATCATTTGAAACGCAGTTGATGCAAATATAAACCATACCTCCTTATTCGTAATTTAAATTTGCAGTTAAATTATTGTAAAACTATAAGTATGTCCTGTAGAATGTTGCTTTTCGGCAAAAAATAATAGTAAAGAAATAACAATTATGTTAAATATAAAAACAGATATTACATAATTCCAAAATAATTTCGACGTAAAAAAGTAAGTAATTTTTTGAAATTATAAAAATCAGGCTTAATAAGTTTTTAAAAGCCATATTCATGTACTCAAATGCGAAACAATTTAAGTTGTTTTGTGGATATTACTCTCAGTATTAGACTGCAGTAAAAATGGCTTTTAGAACAAAAAGGAAAAATCTACATTCCACCATCTCAGGAGGATTGGAGATTGCGACCCACATAGCCTGTGGGGCGATGCACAACCTTAACGAGGCAATGGAATTTATAAAAGACCCTTAAAATATTTTGTATAAGAATCCGAAAACACGTAAAAAGTTTTGTGAAACTAATACTTAAATATGAATTTTATTTCGAAGCAATAAACCCATAATAACCAGCTGCGAGAAACTTTGCGACAAAATTTTTGGTTACTAACAATAATAACTCGTAATTTTATAGAAATTATCAGAAATTCCTACTATTCTACCTTTTGATTTATACACTTGTTTTGAAGAGATTGTGCTTCTCTCTTCCCTCTTCCTTCCTTCTTCTTGCTTAGCTTCGCTCTTCCCTTTGCGTATATATTTTTACCATTGGAGTCTATCGATATTTGATGTATTCACTTTCTATTAACTTCATACTCTCAAGAAAGCTATTGTTTAATTTTTACAAGGTTTATGATAAATAAATTCTTAAAAAATTAATACCTTGAAATAACCTCTCGTAAATGATCAAAATTTGAATTTGGTTTAAGGCAAGGTTCTAATAAATAAAAATGAAGTTAAAATTCGAAAATGTTTTGTTTCAAAAATACATTCGTCACTTCATTTTTTCCTCGCCACATAGAGATGCTGTTTGATAAAAATTTTGAGAAGTACTCGAACACTGCCATATACAGAACAGAAGACTTAATATGAAATGATAAAAACACTTTTTTATCATTTTTTGCCATATACAGAACAGATGACTTAATATGAAATGATAAAAACACTTTTATGGTATTAAGAAATACTTAAATAATTTTTACAAAAATTCCAAGAGCTCAAAAGAGAGCTAAGGTAAACCGTAATTCAAACCGAGAAATATTTCTCTCTCCACCGTATCGAAGTGAAATTTCACAATCTCGCAATTTCCTCGATATAACTTCAGTATAACACACCGTCGGAACATTAAATACTGTACGTAATCTCCCGCAGTAACGAGAGCGCCCGATGTCGTGGCGCTCCTTATCAACCCAGGGCGGGAGGCTTAATTACACTGTCGGTGGTCGCTGGACTAACCCAGCTTCTCTGCTTGACGCGCAAGGCTGTGTTTGTACAGATTTTCTACGTTAAATTTAGTAACTAGCAGAACAAATTTCATTTGTCATTTTTCATAAGAAGTTAGATTTGATTCTATAATATTTTTTCTCAACAATAATATGCATTTGTCTAAGACAAAGGTATATCAAACTTAAGTCGACGATTTCCTGTTAGTTTGAAAACATTTAACAGATCATTAAAGTTGTTCCTATAAGTTTAGATAATAAATAGATCGCTTAATTTTTTAAGTATGAAATTTTTTTAAAGATTTTTTTTAAGTTTACATTCTTAGGAAGCTAATTACATAGATGATGGATTTCGTGCTCGAAAGAGTATCTCTGGAATTCATCCTAAACAAAAATTTTAGAATACAGTTTGAGAAATTCTTTCTAAAAACTAGTTTATAGAAAAAAACTATTTCTCTTTTTATGAATATGTACAATATGCCAGTATCTTTCTAGTTCAACAAAGAGTACAATCTTGATGTCTTTAATATATAAGAAAGTAAAACTTCTAAGCTGCTAATGACTAGTTATGGTAATTATATCATGAATAGTTGTATAAGAAAATGTTTAATGCCAATCTTTCCTTGTAATTTAATAGGATTAATAGAAAACTTTATTGTCTAGTCGCTATGTGAAAATAATTACATCTTCATTTAAAGTCTCATTACAAGGAGGGGTCGAACAATTAATTTCGAATTTTGATTTATTCCCCTTTCAATAAGTTTAATAAGAATTTGAAAGAACACTTTCAAAGAATAAACTTGGAAGAATTTTACGTTTCTGAATCCAAGTCGTGGTTCAATTGTGCGACAATTCATTCTTTTTTTCTCCTCTTAATTCAGTTACTTGTCCCTAATTCTGTTTGCTTTTCAGTTTCAATTCAATTATATAGGTTTCTATGTATCTTTAATATGTTCATTATATAATACAAATGGTAGAAATATGAAGGCAAATATAAGAGGTTTGAAATGTTAACTGAAAGAAGAACCATTTAGCACCAATTTCATCTAAGAGATATGGTAAAAAAATCAAACAACGAATATAAAATATCAGTTTAAAGACCTGAAATGCCACTTTTTATTTATATATGTGAAAAAAATAAGAATAAAAATTTTCCATTTCCATTGTTCCTACAGATATACCTTTGTGACAAAACATTTAAATACGTCATGTATGGATCAAATTTTGATAACATCATTAAGAATTTGCCCTATAAGTGTAACAAACTCATCTTCATCCAGCTCTGCTATTGCAGCAAACGGTACTGGTGTTTTATTATCTAAACTGTAAATCGTAAAGTCTTCTAAATTCCAAAAAAAGAAATAGCAACAAAACAATAAATATTTATAAAATATGTCTACTATATTCATCACAAGATTAACTAAAACAAAAATTAAAGAAACTCGAAATTCAATTACTCCATGTAGGTAGAAATAATGTACATCAGTCACAAAGGGAATAAATTCACTTAATATGGCGTCATGTTTGCTTTTGTAAAACTCTCGAACAAAAGATGATCTTTGATCAACCTTTCATTGAGAGCTTGATTCGGTATTCAACTCGAGAGATCACGTTTTTAATAAAAGTTAGTAATGATTTAAAGTTTGTAATATACCCTAATTCTTTCTGAAAAAATAACGTCGACGTATATAAATCAACTCGATATCGGCACCATATTTTGCATTCACCTTGGTAAAATTCGCAAACAAGAGATGCTCTTTGAACAGCTTTAATTGATAGCGTGACACCACTTAGTTACGTTATTCAACTCGAGAGATATTTTTAATAGGAGTTAATAATGCTTTAAGGTTTGTGTAATACCCTAATTCTTTCTGAAAAATTAACATCGACATATATATACCGCCTAATAACTCTCAAACAAATTATACCCTTTGAGCAGCTTCAATTAATAGCATGACACTCTATGATTTCGATATTCAACTCGGTAGATTACTTATTATTAAAAGTTAATACTGATTTAAAATTTTGAAATAAAACCTAATTGTTTATAAAAAAATAAGCTCGACAAATATGTAAGTTGTAATAAACCCATAAGGAGTGAATAGAGTGATATCCTACTGTCAAAAATGTTCAATAAACTTTTTTAAACTTATTTGGATGAATATCAAATAGAATACGATGACGAAACAAATTCAAAAACATATTTTTTAAGTTCTTCAATTCATTCGTAAAACTTAAACATCTCAATGGATTTTGGATGATCATCATAATCTATAAAATATCACAGGATATGTATTGTGTAACCAAGTACTAAATATGATGCATGAAAGCTATTTTTAAACTTATCTGGAGATGAAACAATTTAGAATTACAATAAAAAACTAACTTAGAGCTCTAAAGAAATATGCTTCATAAAAAATTTAAAAAACTGCGAAAAGAGACATCTATTTAAATTGGAAATGAAGAAAACAGGTCTAATTTTCTAATAGTCTGATGGTAACAAAAGTAAGTAGGAGCCATTTGCTTGCTTTTTAAGTTAAGTAAGAGCTATGTGCCAACTTTTATAAGTTCATAATTATTAAATACAAAAATAATTGCATTTCTAACAAAGAGATAAGAATGAAAATCTTCGACGCAGTCGGATGCCACTTAAAATTATACGTGCAATGTGATGACTCGAACGTAAAATAAAACTTTCCTAGAGTCATCCACTATTGAATTCATTGTATCTAGTAGCATCCAAATTCGTTAATTTTTTGAAGTTCTATAGGCGCGTTACAAAAAAATGATGAGAGTGAAATTTTACGACGCGCGTGCACGATGCAGCAAAAATCGACAGGAATGTCGATTTTTGTTGCATCATTCATGAAGTGTGTCATTTTGCTCAAAAAATGTATAAATGAATTTGCTCACTAAATATATATTTACATGCATGTAATGATTGATACTATATTCATAATAGTATTGAGGTATGTGTAAATACACAACAGGTATTTTATATTCATACAAATGTAAGTTATATATGTGATTTTAAATAATATTTTTAGTAATTAAAATTTAATAGTGGTCCATATAATAAAGAAAATTTATTTATTGTGAATATTCGTGATAGAAAATACACTCATAAGCTTTTTACAATTTATTTTAAGTGTATTTTTCTAAGCGAGGTTAAGGATTTGGTATATATTTACCTGCATTATAACTTATTACTTTAACATTTATTATATATTTAAAATTAGTAAATTCCAAGAAATTTTCAACATATTCATTTTGTTTTCATTATTATTTCAAATGTATTTAGGTTATTTTAGTAAATTTAACAATATATTACGTATTTATATTAAATTGAATGCTGAGTATTCATTGAAATTTTTAAAACAATTTAATTTAATTTCTAAGTTAATTTTAAATCTAATTTAATAAACTTTATAAAAAAATTAAGGAACAAAAGTTAAAAAAAACTAATGAAAATAATATTAATATTATTATTATTTTCATTTTATTCTTGTATTATGACAAATTATGACTGCTAACGCGGTTATATAAGTATACGCACATTTTTTTTTATTCTCAGTTATAAACTAATCGTAAGTTACTTATTAATATCACGACAAAAGGTAAAAGTGAAATGTGGTCTATTTGTTTATTTGTGATACTTTTACTCTGAAACGGATTAAGCAATTTTATTTAAATTTTCAATATAAATGATATAGATCCCAAATTAAAAGATAAGCTATGTGTACACTATTATTTACAAAATCAGAGCAAGACACAAAAATACAGAATAGTAGAAGTTAATAATTGAATTGATAAAGAGGTTAATAACTATATTGATGAAGACGTTAGTAATTATATTGAAAATAAGATATTACAAAGTCAAATTTAGAGAAATATTATGAAAGGGTAATTCTAATGGCATTTATTACAAAATAAATTTGCATTGAATATCATATTCAATAATTTTTAAAACTAAACCCTACGGCAGTCTAATACACTATGAACTAGTATGAACTTAATAATGTATCATTAAAGACATTTCTTTTCCTAATGACATTTCGTCTTTGTACTATGCGAGGGCGAACGGAATTTCCAGGATACTTATCTTCGTGCAGTAGAAAAGAAAACGTCATCATTATTGTCGTTGCTATGGTTGTTATGTCGTTTGACTGTTCGACTGTTGTTTTGTTCGTTTGACTGTTGTTTACATTTTTGTGTTATTTTAATTCCGTATTGCAATTTATTATTATTCCATATAATTAAACGTTTCTGTTTCCTTGCTTCGAAATATATATTTCCAAGGATTGATATTTATATATCATACGAAACCATGAGCAAAATTGAAATAGCATAATATGGTCTACATTGAAATAATAATAAATATATTACTTCGTTGTATATTTTTTAAAGAAATTCCATATTTTATTATTTCAATAAATTTTTATTTTTTTCAAATGCTAACTTATAAAGTGATTTCTTTTTTAAACGTTAAGTTTTAATAAGATTTCAAATTATTCTGAAGATTCAAAATTATTCTGAAGATTCAAAAAATTATTCTGAAGATTCACCAGCTGTTTTTAAAAATTTTAAAAAATATTGAAACTTGTATAAATAATGAAAGAGATAAGTTTAGCCATTAATTGTAAATTTTACATTAACTATATTTTAAATTGATTTATCATACATAACCGCTTATAATGAAAGTGTTAGTTGGCTAAATGGAAATTTGCAGTTTACGATATGTTGCATAAAAGCTATGGCCATTTCAGGTTTAATACTTTTTTGTTTTTCTTATTTATAAATGAAGATCTTGACAAAATATAGACGAAAAAATGGAACGTTATAAGTAAACAATATTGCGTTCTTATAACTCACTTTCTGGTAATAATATATTTTCAAAACTCTGCTACATAAATATCCTACTTAAAAATATACTTGTATTTCAGTAACTATTATACTAAATTTCACAGTTTAGAAAAAGAAGAAAAAAGATAATAAAATTTATGGGCTAGTACTCAGCCATCAATCAAACTTTCCAAGCTCCATTCTGCGCCATTAAAAACAAGCACTTGACTGGCGAGGATTATTTACTTTATGAACGAATATTAAAATTCATCTGCCACAAGTACATCAAGGTAACTTCCAGCAGAGAGAATAGTGAAAGCTGATTCAGGCTCGGTGGTTTAACGCTTTATCATCGCCTATGACGTAATTGAGCCTGGTGCAGGGATGATAATAATGGTCGTGCATTCTAGTTATCGTACAACGTTCCTTTTTGGGCTATTATTACATGATAACATTGACTGCGTTATGAAAGTAAAGCTTGTGATGTCGTTAAGCGCTCGGTAACTGACTTCCGTATATGATACCTGATGGCGTTTGTTTCGACGTGTTTCTGTCTTAAGACGATAGAACTTAAATTATAAAAATTTTTGAACTTAAATTTTTCATATGACTTATACTAGAAGGTGACAATTCCAATTAATCTATTCTGCTTCGGTATATCATCAGCAAGTTTCTATAATTTAACAAATATACCTGTTAAAGAAGTTTAGAAGAATATATTATGCAAAGTTTTTATTAAAATTGTTCTTACAGCAAATAAAATATAAGTCAGATAAGTTAAAAATAAAAAGAGCAAAAGTATAATATTCCTTGTAAGTTTGCCTATAAGGCACATTAATTAGCTACTACAATAATCAATGATAACGTTGATCAACGATAACGGGAAGCTAATAGAAACTGTATTTTAAAGGATCAACTTTGTCAATTTGGTTCTCCGTCATTTCTTGGCTTAATTCATAATAGCGTTTAATATTTGTTTCCAAATTATTTTCAATAAAGGATTAACGATTGAAATATTTTTATTCTAAGTAATCTAGATAATTTACAATTAAATGCAACTACGTGATGTAGTATTATTTCTACTTTCTTTAAGTTCTTTACCACGACCTAGGTTTCGTTGTATTACTACATCTTCCGGTGGGCTATTAGTAAAGATTGACCGGAAGATGTTTTAATACAACCCACGAAACCTACAAACCACGAAGGTTTCGTGGGTTGTGGTAAAGAACGTGGTAAAGGTCGTGGTAAAGAACTTAGAGAAAGTAGAAATAATACTACATCACGTAGTTTCATTTAATTGTAAATAATGAGATAGTATAATAAATTAACGTCAAATATATTCAAAATCTAGATATTGTTTCATAATACACGTATCATTGTACGTTTGGAGATACTAAAACACGAACTAATGTATTTTTCATATTCACTATTCTGCTCTAAACTCTGTAGATACTTTTAGCAGCATTACAGTTAAATAAATTCATAACCCAATTCAATAAGCATAATATAGAGCTCAGCTATTGAATAAATATAAAAATGAACTGCAAAAATTTGGAATTTCTAAAAATTCCACAAACATTGATTACGTAATTTGCTAAAATGTATGAGAAATAAGTTGAATGGTCAAAGAAACTTTTCTTTTCGTATACACATCCAAATAATGTGAAGATTTGCCTTTTCTTGGTACTGGATACGGTATTCTCGTATTCACGATAGAATCATTTTCCACGTCGGGAAATTTGTTAGTAATTTATTTGAAATTGTATTGTCATTTAAAAGAAAACAGATGGCAGTCGAAAAAGTCAACATGTATGTTTAAAGCAATTTTAACATAATTCAATTAAGGTTCTTCAAAAATCGCCAACAAAATAATGAAGTGTAAGTGTGTACTGATATAGATGGTGCAGATGGTGCTAGGTGTAGATGGTGCGCTAGTGTGCTAACACGGTATCTTCAGCTTCGTAAAAACATTTCGTAAAAAAATACTAAAACTTCTGGAAATAATCTAAAAGACACGACATACGAATCAACTGGATATAACTCGTATCAACAAGTGTGGATAGTAAAAGATTGCAACGAAATCATGCAAAAAATCTAGAACAAAAATTGTAAACTTCCGTGATAAAAAAAGTGATTGTGACAATTTGTTACCATACCGACAATTAACAATTCGGACAGTGCATGCCTATTGGCAATAAAAACTTCAAGTAACTAAGTGAAAGTGTAGAAACAAATTTGTGTGAAATATTTTATAACCTTAAAAATTGTTCGTAAATAGACATATTATTTCTGCATCGTAATGGGCAACTACAATATCGGTTTTTACAGCGCCATCTAGCGTCAAATAAACCAAATCATTTAGAGATTGCATTCACTCAAGCACTCAATCGACGTATAGCTGAAAGCACATCCACTCGCTACTAGAGGGCGCTAAGAGGCAAAAATATAAAAAAGTGGAGTATTGTCACTTAAGTTAGAAATACAATTTAAAAATGGAAGAGGTATTGGCAGCACTTCGAAAAATTCAAAATGATCTAGACGAACAAAAAACCACAATCACAAAGAGCGCAGAAGAAGTGACAGAGAAAGTAACGGAAAATATAGACAAAATATTGCATCAAAAACTGAAAACTTTGGAAGAAAAGCAGGAAAAGCTTGAGGAAAAAATAGACTATCAAGAAAAAAGGTTAAATCAACTGGAGGAGAATACAAGACAGAGAAATGTTGTTTTCTTTGGAATAGAGGAAAATAAACGGTCTTACTCCCATCTAGAAAACCATATCATTGATTTTGTGAATAATCATTTTACATTGAATATAAACTACCGTGACATAGAGGCGGTTAGAAGAATAGGGAAAAAACCCGACAAGCCAGGTCCGATCGTAGTCACATTCACCACTTTGGGTTGTAAAATAAAGATAATGCAACAAAAGAAAGCTCTAGATGATACTGATGGTTACTATTTAATGGAGGATTACCCTAAGATGTACTAGAAAAAAGGAAAATGCTTCAGGAGGAAGTAAAATTAGAGAAAGAAAAAGAGAACAAAGTCATCATTAAGTACGACAAGTTAGTAATACTTAAAAATAATAAAGCAGACGCCGACTCTACTGACAACAGAAAAAGGTACCTTTCTATTTCCCCACAACAGAAGAAAAAGTCTGAGAAAAATACCTCAAATTCTAGTACCCAAGCAGCTAAAAAAAATAAAACCATACAAACCAGCACAACGCATCAACGATCCTATAGCATCTCGGAAGGAGTGATTAAACCAGGAATACTTAACTTTTTAAAAAACAAAAAAGACACACAGGGCAATGAAGAAAAAAAAGAAGAAAGAAACAGCAACAATATATAACAACTAGCAGCACCTCTCTCAGGAAATAAACACAACAAACAAAAACTTATTAATAATGACTTGCTACATCTTCCAGGCTGGCCGGACCACAACCTTCCAACAGCGCCATTAGAAAAATAGCAAAGTTTAGCTCAAAATAGAGATAATTGGCAAAAATTGGAAGAGGCCTTCACCTGAGAGAGGTTCCTATAAAAAGTGATATAGTTAATTCATAGTAGTTTATATACTTACTTATGATACGATTGAATGATAGTAATATAGTTAATTCATAGTAGTTTATATACTTACTTACTATGTAATAGATTCAATATCAAGCTTTTGTAAACTACCTACAGCAATGTACCTATCTCATTAACGTTATTAGGAAATAAAAGGCTTTATTATTATTATTATTAAGTGTCTACTATATCAAATTCAGAATGTTTTCATTTCTTTTTCAATAAGTAATAAATAAACTTTCAAGCGAAAATTAAAGAAGTTTAGAATTTGTAAACTTTTGTAGAACGACAAATTTTTCCGAATTTTGGATCGCCGCCAAATCCAAATTTGACCGATTTAGTCCATACACTGATTTAGACCTAAGCTATTATTATACGAAATATGGTCACCAAACTACTTACGATTTTTTTTTTCCGAGCTATATGCATATATATATATATATATATATATTTATATTGATATATATATATATATATATATATATATATATATATAGCTGGATATAATAACATTATTTTTAAACAGTAATCCCCCAAGGAGATGAAAAGTTTACAGAAGTAGACTTGAGGGAAGACTGTCATATGATTAGTGTTATGTAACGTATTCAAGATTGAGTTCATCTAGCATCCTAATAATTTATTTCCGGAAAAAGCAACCACAAAACTTGTCTATAACACATCAACCTTTTGAATTTAACTTGGTGGCGAAACTATATTGTTTTATTTTATAATAACCCCATACAAACTCTCGAAACTGAAGTTGGTTTCAGCTTTGCGCAAATTTAAATTCATATGTCATAACATTTAGTAGTGACCTAACCTTAATTGCAATTAATGAAATAAACATTATTTGGTTGATCTTTTTCTTTTTCCGTGTAAAATCTGAAATGCTGAAATCTATTTATGTCAAAATTATGACAGAATCTGCATATAACAACCTTAATCGAGACCAAATAACAAAGGCAAATCATAAAAAAGACCTTTTGTAATCCATATTTCAATTAATCATAATATTTAATTACCCAAACATGGGCGGCAAATGTGATTCCACAATGATCTATTACTATGATTAAACTAATTGACATTAGGGCTTACGGCATAAAACATAATTATACCGCGGATGCGAAATAGGCTAGTTGAGTTTTGTTATATATTGGGGGCGGGCGGCACCGAGGACGACGAACGACCGTACAAAATTTTGCAAATTGGCTGCTGACTACGGCTATACCCCGCAATAAATTTCGATGCTCGGGGACACATATTAGAATTTATGACCATTGTGGCAACTAAAATTTATACTCCCA
Source organism: Druceiella hillmani (assembly GCA_039881145.1). Classification (NCBI taxonomy): domain Eukaryota; kingdom Metazoa; phylum Arthropoda; class Insecta; order Lepidoptera; family Hepialidae; genus Druceiella; species Druceiella hillmani. Next base: position 102,674,038 of record JAYKKI010000001.1, on the reverse strand, counting down.
TCCACTTGCTAACTGCAACGTTGTCATATGAATTGAGCTGGATATGGTTAAGATTTATTTGGATATGGATGCGGAACTGAACATATAAGGGGATGGAGGAATAATAATACATTTGTAATTAATGTGATATTATAATTTGAGCTTTTACTTCACATTGTGGTTTACATAATTGAATCTGATTGATGCAAAATTATTCCAGAAAACTTACTCATTTAACTACAAGAAAACAAATGCATTTATATTGCTTTGAAATATAACCAGATAACAAAAGTGTCGTACATTATATGCTTATTCCGGCACCTGAGTATATCAATGTAAAAAAATAATAAAATTAATATGATAATGGGAAAGAACAAAAAGGATAACAATTGGAAATTAAAAACACCAAGGACGCTGGCACGAGGCCTGGTGCTCCTAATTTTATTCATATTCCACTATAGCAGGGTTTCCCAAACTTTTTTTTGTTGAGGCTCCCCGGACTATAAATTATATTTTCATCCCCCCTTTTCTTTTTCATGCAAATGGTAACTGAAGTTTGTAAATACACAAACTTACCTTTTAACAGTGAGACATAATAATTTTACACACTAAAACTGATTTCTCAACAAAAAATGTACACCAAAACGTCAAATTTTTCGCAAGTTTGTGGTAATAATAGTGAATATGATATTTAATTTCATTAATTTTATGCATGTAAATTAAACATTAAATTGTAATGTTGTTTGTATATTTTTTTGTTTTTTCTTTCTAAAATGCAAACGCTTTCTGCCTCCCTTGACATTTCTCTATACCCCCCTTGGGAAGCGCGCCCCCCTGGTTGGGAACTCCTGCAATATAGTGAAAGATAGTGCCACATGCGTTACAGAAAAATAGAGGATATGTAACTGCATACAAATATCTCTGTAATATGTAAACTATGGGAGAAAATGTACAATAAGTAAATAGCAGAATGCTAATGTTAATGACATTAACAACTTTTTTCTCTGTAATATCTTCAGCTGGATAAAGGGTCAAGACACGCAAATTAATTTATTAACTGAAGTAAAAGAATATTGGAGAACTAAATCATACAAAGCTCACGGTAAATCTACCATCATGTGTTTTTGGAATCAATATTGTATTCTGCCTTGTTTTTTAAATTAACGTGGCTGAGATATAAGTTGTAATAATTCTTTTTATCGGAAACAATTCTTATATTTGACACATATTGACTTAAGAGATATATTTTATGTAGTTTCTTGAATTTTAGCTACCCTTACCTACCCTTCCGTAATTTTCCATTACGTTATAGCAAGCTTACACAAGCTTAGATATACGCTAAATGTGGAATAATCTATTCTAAACGATTTAAGAGTTTTTCTTTAAATGAACTGTAAAAAAAGTACTTTTATGTTAATATAGAGTGTGAAGTATTAAACCTTAAAATCAAGAGATGTTATGAAAAAAAATAAGTAAGAGATATTAAGAGGAAATATAATCCACTTTTATGTTAGGTAATCTATATATTTACTTTTTATGTTAGGTAATCTACTAGTATATTTCAATAACAAAAAAAAAGGATTAAAAAAACTAAACTAATTTTTTTTGTCGCTGTATTTATTTTATATTATGATAGAATATAGTAAGACTTTTCACAAAACAATATTCTGCTTATATTCTATCTAATCGTTAAAGTTAAGAGTGATTCAGTAACAGAAACCGAAGTCGCTTAGCTTATTATGATAAAGATATTTAAAGTGTAATACTGGCCATCTCGAACTTAAATCACGATGAAATACAGAGTTTAACTGGCAGCTATAGTGTTACTTTAAATAAATACTCCTAATACGGTTTTAGTTTAAATTATAAAAAGCTTCAGCAAATATAGAACAATGTGACAAAGTAAATTTATTATTCACGTCGTTCCTAATCATCCTTCAAGGAGACTAGATAATTTGCAAGTTATTCAGAAAAAAAATAAAAGGTTGCAGGAGTACTTTTTCCATTTTTAATACACATTGAGGATAACTATACACAAAATCGGGTCAAATATTATACTTAATGCTTTCAAGTAAGTCTTAAAAACAAGTTTACTAATATGGAAATTCACGAATTTAGAAGCGAAACTAAATAGTAAAAATATTACCTTCAAGTATATGTTTTCGCTTAGGAACCTTGAAAGTTTTGATGGACAGATGACTTAGAGCAGAGAAGGATCCAATGCAATAAAACTACTGTTCAACAGAGAAGTGGTTTCATGGCACCTCTTGCTTTAGGTACAGTTCTCCAAGTCTTATTTTATATTTTCGAAATGGTTGTTTTAATTTAATTTTTCCGGTAACGAAATTTCGAAACAGAATAAAAACAATTGTTTTTAAAAAAATTCCATCTTAAAAATTATTATTTTTATTGAATTTTCTTTATTTTTAAATATACTTTCAGTGAACGTTAAACTATCAGTGGATCGCATCCGTATTTTGAAATATGAAAAAAAAAATAATTAGTTTTTTTAATGTAATATAATCCCAAAGGAAAGGAAATTAAAATCGGACATTTCAACGGATTTATATATTTCATCTGACCAGACTTCTTCAATGTTTCATCTAGCCAGATGGCTTTGCAACGAGCATCGAATAGAGTGAAGACTAGCGGCCTCGTAGCGCTCAATTATCCACACTATATTTAAGGCTTTTGCAAGGTGGATAAGAATAGCCAGACTTTGCTAAAAAAGTCTCAAAAAGCAACAATATTTGATTCGGAACTAAATTTTAATGCTTCTATTTCAAGATATTTCCTTTCAAATTTGTCGTAAAGCTAAATAACTTTTTACACCAGAATGGTCGAAATTAATAAGTGCAGCAAAAAATAATAAATAATTTTTTTTATCGTATTGATAAAAAAAATTATTTATGATGTCTCAAATCTATGTGATTCTAAAAATATTTACTAAAATCATTTCCTAAAGAGGTGTAATTTCAAACAATACCTTCTTTGTAAATGCATCAAAAACATTTCATCCTGCAAAAATATTTATTATACGCCAAATATTTCTGTATGGCAGATAATACTTATGCTTATTTCGTTTTTAATTGATTAAAAATATTTAGTTCTTTATAACACCTATTACATGAAATAACAAAACCATTCATTTACTAAATGACAGTTACTCGTATATCTAAACTGCAACTGTTGCCAAAGCTTTTATAATTATTTACTTTTATATAAAACGTAAATACTTATTTAACACTCAAATATTTATCTTTACCGGCAGTAAAATATCTTACTGGGTAAATCTGTATCACCTCAATATGCCCCAACATGACTAATATAAAATACTACACTTCATATATATGCCCCAGCATGACTAATATAAAATACTACACTTCATGGTTATAGTTAAAATAAAACTTTTTTTTTTCTAAGTGACCCCTTATATCTAAACTGCAACGGCTGCTGGGACATTCATAAAAATTTAATTTTAATTACCACACAAATGTTTATTTTATACCCTAATATACATATTATATACACAAATATTTTTATCGACATTACAAAAGCTTACATAACAAAACTGTTTTACTTTAGCATGCTGAAACATAACTATTGTAAATTATCACACTAAAACTTTCAATTACTAAATGATCAGTTATATCTAAACTGCAAACTACTGCCAAAGCCTTTATGATTACTTCATCTTAAATAATACATAGTTACTGGGACTGTAATATATTATAGAGCAAATAAATATAACCCTTATATGTCTCGGTATGTCCATTATAAAACATTTTCCTCGTAAGTATAATATGAAAATTGATAAATGAAAAGGGGTAAATACACTTAGTGTTCGCGATCAACTCTTTTTTATGTAATACTTTTTTTATGATAGTTAATAACTTAATGACGCCTAATTTCAATATCAAACTCATAAAATCGTCATCGCCGTGATGTGTTGGATTACTCATAAGGCATACGGCTTTTGACTTCACGGCGGATTGCATTGACCTGGGTTCGATTCCCGGTCGCTCGTCGAGCGGGGCTAGGCTGGTGTTCTGAGGTTCGATTCCCGGGGTTAGGCTGGTGTTCTGATTGGCTGAAAGAAATTGCTTTCATAGCAATATGTCAGCCATATACATCAATTATATAGATTAAAATACATAAATAAATAAAATCTATTTGATCCAAGTTTTCCTAAAAGATGTTTCATTCGAGATTTGAGTAGGCAAAAGGAGTCGTTCTTAAAATAAATATAACAATTTATTTTATTTATTTTTAACTAGCAATGGAGATATCTCCCATTTCATCCGAGAAATTACTGTCCATTACATATTTACATTATATAGTGAACGAAAAAATAAAGGTCATTTTAATACTAGGATCAGAGCCATTAACAATCCCCGTCCACAACTGAACAAAGCGGAAATCGTTGGAAATAATTTGCCCATAATCGTCACGGTAGATAGGCAGGTTAGCAATTGTAATGCGTGAGACTTCTCGCGTCAATAGCGCTTTTGCACGAAATATTCTGAGCCACTTTTGATACTCTCCTACTTCGAGACATATTTGTCGTACCAACCAGGTTTTTAACCTGGTATATCAAATATCAAGGAAGTAAGGAGATGATAAGCACCACACTGAATTTGGAATTCAACACACAGTTTTTATTGCTCCTGCGATGTATACAGAGAACAATTGCCAAATTTACCACTAACTGATTCACTCATCATCATAACCTCTGGCCTACTTTCAGTTTAGTGTATTGTATATACATGAAAAAAATCCAAAATATGGTCAAGGGTAAATTTTTATTTTGGACAAAGTTAATAAAGAAATTAAATGTGAAATTAGAAGGCATGGATTATGCTTATGCCAGATTACGTTTACCTTTATTTTGCAAGTAGCATAATTTTAATTAATATATGCTGATTTTTCGTTCACTACAAAATTGTAAATTGATGTACTTTTCGGTACATCTACAAAAATTTCATCATTCTTTGCGAATAAATTTATTGTACACTACGGCAATAATTTATTTTCTTAAAACTTATATAAAGCTTAATTAAAGCAACGAGCGTTATTCTCTTTAAAACACTTTGAAATTGAGGACACGTATTTAACGTGATGGAAAAATTCAATGACTTCACGTTATTTTAGATATTACAAATATTATTACAACGAAAAATGCTTAATGTTTTTGATTTTTAAAGATGTTTCCGTATACTGGATTTTATTATCCTTTGGTATTAATGCGAATAAATCTGTGATTTATCAATTCTCCCCAGAGTCGTGAAATTACTACTAAACTATCAAAATCATAAGCGTTAAAAATTAGAAAAAATTTCTTTAGATATCATTTCTCGAAAAGAAATTAGTTGAATCTTAATACTTCTTATAATTTCAACTCTTTTTCAGATAATGTAATGATCTGAAGAGAACATGCCCCATTTTTTACATTTGTTTTTGACTGCATTAACGATTTCTTTTAAGAGTTCGTAGAATATTTTCCTACTTGTGTGAAATTGTTATCTCAGCCCGATACTTTAACTTAGTTATCGGTAACTCAAACATAGTAATGATTACAATAAAATTAATCAAAATAAATAATGTCAATCTTTCCTTATGTACTAATTAGAAATCCGTAAACTAGTTATATTAGTTTTTCTTTTTTATTTATCTATCCGTAAGTTTATATAATAATTAGTTATTTATTAATAAACTTGGAGTTATAAAAACTACACAGTTACTTATCTCTTGTTTCAGTAACGATGAGAGAACTAAATGCATGATATCCGTGAAATATAAAATATACATTATAGTGCAAATTAGCGAAAACATTTAAGATATTTATTTTCACTCGCAGTTATCAAATTCGAGTAACACGAGCATACAATTTCTGCACAATCGGCTGCTTTCGTGAATTATCTCAAGCAGTAAAATATTGTTTTAAAATAATTAGATCGCCTTTAGAATTTGTGCATCCGCTACGTTTTACTGCTCAATTGAGAATAAAATTTTCAACTCTAAGTGCAACTTAAACGGACGAAAGTCCATTATTGGCGCAATCTACATGTTCCTATAATTCTTTACAATTTTTGAACAACTCCATTCATTCAACTTATCTTTAAAGCAGATTGAGTTACTTGTCTGTATACTGTATAGAGCTGCACTCTGATAACCAACTCAGACTTCTTTTTCAAAACATATGGCCACCTTTTATGAAAAATCCTTCTCTGTCTAATCTGGAAAATTTTGGAATCGACTGGATCACTATACCAGGAACTCACCCTCTATAAATGTTTTCAAACCTGGTCTGAAAAAATGCAACCTTTCATAATCCCTTAACGCTTCCTTAATTCCATTATATTTCCTTTCTTTCTTCATAATTTTGCGTATTCAAATTTAATATTTACGTTATAAATTTTTAATTCAAGGAACAAATTTATTTATTAAAATTATTGCATTAAGATAGATATTAACCGATAATTTACACCACAAATTTGTAGCCATTTATGGTCAATGGTCAACTCTTTATGGTCAATGTTCAACTATTTTGTGTAACTTATAGAACAATGTTAATTAAATGATTGAATTAAAAGTTTTGATTAATTGAATGACTAGAAGTAACTATTGACCTCTTTAACCATTATACAATAAGATAGTAATCACGTCTAAAGCAAACGTTGAAGAATTAGTAAAATTCAATTATTAACAGATTATCATTTTTATATCTCAAATTTATTATTTCAAAAACTTATCCCATTTGTACTTTTACCATTTAATATTACAAATTATTTCAGTTTATATTTCATATAAAGAATAATTTTTTAAGCAAATTATGCTCTAGTTGAACCGCAACCAGGTATTGTTGTGACCAGTTTTGTTTTATAACCTCATACCTTTTATACAATGCATTTCTATCACTATGATACAATATTTCAAAAAAACAACTAAGGAGCTTGGTATGTTACTTCCTTTCTTTATATCAATAATGATGGTTGAGGTAGTTAGTTGCACACAAACATAAAAACCGGATTTTCTGTAAACAGTACCCTTGTTTATATATTATAAGATATAAAATTTTCCATATCGAATCACTATTTATATAATATACCATTCTCCATATCGAATAAAATAATTTCAATTTGAGTTCACTGTGAGAAAATGTAGAATTCAAATATTATCCGGGTTTAAACAGGTATTGTTAAAAATTATGACTGCACGTTGGTAGAAAGTCATGAAAAAAAACGAAAGCTTTCTCAGCAGTATGGTATAAAATATTTCCACTTAATAATTGAAAAAACATTTTTTTTAAATAAAATATATATTTTATACTGCAAAAAAAGGAATTACTATGCAGGACTCTACTGCAGTTATTTTCATGAGAACATATATGGGAATCAATTTTTTTTTAATTATTTAAGTCATTTGCAACTTATATTTATTGAATAGCAGGTAGTGGCACGAAAAGTAGAATAACTAAAGCTTTTAAATTATTTGAACAGCTTTTGCACAGGTCAAATCGAAAATCGTGGGTTAATTTGGCATGTGTACAATTTGCGACATCTGGCCACCAAAAATGTTAGAGCTGACTTTCACCTTTCTCTTTAAAACGGAACGACAAAATGACGGCGCTATATATAATTTTACCCGAGTTAATTAAGTTTCAAATTACTTCGAAAAAAAACTACTACTCATATGAGCGTGATTACCTCTCCGTAGCCGGTCGATTTTAAAAATTTTTTTACTTAAAAATAAACCTAACCTATGCGGAGAAAACCTATATGATATAATTTTTAAAAAAATAAATGGATGTATTATCTTTTGCATTGCCCCGTACCACAAACTACGCTTAGCGCTTGAATGAATCATGAAGCTATAGAGCTTCATTTTGCCTTGTAATCCGGCTGGCATATGGGCTTAATCGAAAATGAAAAGGAACATTACAGGAATGAGTGATCTTTCCCATAACCCATTAAGATTACGCAAGCTGAAACTTAATGCCAGAAATCTCCATTAAAAAACTTCCAAAAGGCTAAATTTCAAATTTTAAGAACATCATCCCGGAAAAGAAATTAAGTTTTCAAATTTTGAATTGAGGAAATGAATAACCAAATAAGAATTACATTTTCATTATTTTGTTTACGTATTAAAGAAAAACATAAAATTTACCCACAACGAATAAGGTAAAAATAAAAATTATATAAGTATGTTTATATTTAATTAAAATAGGTGTTAGAACTACCTTAAAAATTAATGATAATAAAAGGTACTTATGTAAAAAAAAATTTAAACTTCGCAGCAATAGAAATGACAAATAATTTATTTAATGAAACGTCATTATTAAAACTATCTATCGTTAATTTCCGGCTGGATTCTATAAATCGTTTTTCTTCGCTATGTTAACCACATTTCCATATACTTACACAATAATCCCGAGGTGCATATAATGAATTTTACATACCAGGGTAGAAACTTCTCGTATTTACATAAAACACCTATAACCAAAGAATGTAAGGAGAATAAACCGATCATAAAACTGGTATTAAGACTATACCGGAAAATTTATTACGTCCTTATTTCTGCATATAGCTTAGATAAAATATACGTCATAAGGAAATATGAAATTGATATCAAATGAAAATATATATTGCGCATTAATAACAGCTGATATTTGTAGCTGCCAGCTAATTTTGCTTTGATGATTATTGATTTTGTAAAAATGCGACTCACACATATATAAAGGTACAGAATTTACCTTTATTTTGGGAATTGAGTCATTAACGCGTCCAATGGAAATGTGGATATGGAAATAGAAAGATATATTTGCGTATTAATGACAGCTTCTATTAGTAGGTGCCAGCTAATTTCGATAGTTATTGATTTTGTAAAAATATGACTTATTCGTATATAAAGGTACGGAATTTACAATTATTTTGGAAATTGAGTCATTAACACGTTCAATGTAACTTTGGATACGTTGGCGATATAAGTAGTTTCCTTCATGTGACCAATATTTTATTTTTGCAACGAATATCTTATTTTTACCCCTAAAATAAGAAAATTAAAAAAATGGCAGTTAATTAAAAATAGTGTTCTTTAGTTAATCAACTTCAATCAATGGTTTCCTTCGATTAGTATTGGTGTAACGTAATGCATATACAATCACGTTCTACACTGAACGGCGTTACACAAAACGAGTTTCCAGTCACCAAACCGAACTTGACATATCAGGAGGAAACAAATACTATGTTTTGTACCTTTAAATTTTTGTGTAATCTGCGTATAATATGTTTGAAAGAGTTTACAATTTTATTCAAAGATTGAACAGTTTTTGATATTTTATTTCTTCACTTTGCCTACGGCTTCTCATGCGGGCGTATTCAGTTGTGGTACAAATCTTTCTTTTTCTAAGACATAAATGTAATTTACACTTACAATCAGGCTAATTATATAATTGCGAGATAACTTTCATTTAAAAATAATTTGTCAGACCCTGACTTATAACATTTATTACAACGCAGTGTGGCGAGCCACATGAACTAAACCTATATTCTCTAAAATTATATTCAAGTTATCATTTAACTCTTTCTATCGTAGAGGCGTGAGCTACTAGGACAGCAGGGATATTGGTTTCCATTGTGCAAAAGATCAGCTTTTTAGACTTAGTTTCGAAAAGTCTTTGGCTAGTCGCCGATCTGTATTGGCATAGTTAAGATTCCCTAATACGATCATGAAATTAATGTCATCATAGTAAACGAGACCACCTTTCTGAGAGAAATAGTTTTTTAATTCATCGTCACGAAAATAGCATATTCTGATTTCGGAATGAAGTAAATTACATCGTTTCAGGTTAATTACCTTCTACAATTTCTACTTCACCAATATTAATTTTATTTTTGCAAATTTTTTAGGTTTATAAATACGCAATATTTATTTTATAATTTTATTATATATACATAAATTACTCAACGTTGTGTGAATTGAATCTTTTTATTATAATTTTTAATAAACACACTAAAAATAAACGGTCTTCCTCAGCACATACAGTCTCGATAATTAATAATGTGCCATCCGTACGAACTGAAGGATCAATGGTAATCTCATAACTTAACGCTGCTTGGGTTATGGAGATTACAACTGGGGGCCTTCTAGCGCTGTTTTTTGACCTTCCTTTAATCCCATTTAAGCTTCTCACTAGACCCTCCGGGCAAACTTTTATGTTGGATAATCTAAGCGGTTGTGTATTTAAGTGATGTACTAGCTCAACTTTGTTGGGTATAGATTCAAAATTTAATGTTGCTTGCTTAGAATAAAACTAATTCCTGTAAAAAAATCCATAAGGTGAAAGGTTTATAGTAGTTTTTTTGGATTATTTTATGCATTTAAATGGTGACACCCTGTTATAAGTAAAGGACGCAAAATTAATAATTATACTCGTCTTGTGTAAATATACCCCTTGTATTATGGGCAACGCAAAATGATGCATCGATTGTTGCATAAATTAGATTTTATTGTTGACGTAGATTAAATATATCGTTTCGTTCCGTTGCTGAACTCTTGATAAAAATCCGCGTGTCCCACATAGAATATACAATATTTTCTCTAATAATTAAAAAAAACTGAAATAAATATAATCTCTAAGTTGAAGACACGTAGGTTAAATGAACACTCCTTAGTATTATAATATGAGTCATCACTTATATCACGCAGCAATGAGTGGTACTGGCGTCCGTCGTTTTGTGATATAATCGATGTTCAGCGTGCATCAAAATTAGTATCACTATGAACTGCGATGAGTTATCTAATAAAATTTATCAGAAAACTTGATACGACTATCGGCTTATCGTCAACAATACTTCGTTTAGCTCACGCTGCGTGAGCCATTTTCTCGGTACATTATTATTTACACAAACTTTCTGTAAACAACCAAACAATAAATGAACAAAGCTCAGAACCTACACTGTTACTCTGACGCGGTATTTGTCCTTCTTTACTTCTTTTCACTTTTTAACCACCTCTCTTAATAGAAGAAACGTAGATAATTAATTTCTAAGCTACAGCCAAAGGCTGTTACATAACATAGATAAAACTGAGGTATTTTATTAGTTTTCGATATTCAATAAACCCTATTACTTTATATTTATATATATACTATAACCTTAAATTTACTTCGAAATAAATATTAATTAAATATGAGTTTGTTAAGTAATGTGTGTAAACATGATTGCTATTTAGTTTGCTTTTAACCTCTATGTCGAAAATTACTTCGAACTTTCTCACATCCAAGGTTTTTTTTATTCTGGGTAGTATATAATATCAAGCCGCCCATTAACTTAAGTTTTGTATTTTCATCAAAGTAATGAAAGTATTTCTTAAGCATCCAAAAGGGGGTCGATGAAAGTAAGGAAAGAAGGTTGATTTCAAAAGAAATATTAGTGGATAAGCAATAGTAAAATCGACATCTACGTATGTATATGTATGTACGTACATATGTGTACTTCAAAACTTTATAAAATCCGAAGGAAGTGTTCGTTGACTACGGACTTTTTTATTTTAAGTACTCAGAGGAGGAAAGAAAGTGATATGTTTCCGAGTTCAGATATTTGTTTCAACGTAGGGTTAAGCCAGGTAAACTTTTAAAGCTATTTGAAGTTAAAATTAATCATTTGAAGTTAGAATGAAAGTGCTAATATATATACAAGATTGGCCAATTTAGTATCAAATTGTGACTGTGTCATGTTTTTATTAGTGGGCCTCATTTGATAAAATTACCTTTTGCGGGATATTTGCCAGATCGTTCATTATTTCGAATGACGTATATGCATACAAGAACATTAAGTAAAGTACTTTTATCAATATCTATTTATCGTGTGATGTATTGAATTTAGGTAAAATATATAGCTATTAGAGAATGCTATATCCCTTATACATCACAACGCACCTATACTATACTACTGTACCCTAATACTCTTCCGTTGTTTTATATTCTTACACAGTAATACACTTTTGTACGGTATACACTTTGATACGGTAACACACCTAATATCTTCATAGCGCCCTATTCTCCTACCGTAACTTATCTTCATAGTGCTATATATCTCAACTCTAACATACCTTCAAAATACTGCACTCCAATACCGTAATCTACCTTCATAGCGCTATGTCCTTATGCCGTAACTTACCTTCATAGTTATATATTTCTAAACTGTAACATACTTCCAAAGCGTTGCGCTCCAATACCGTAACATATCTCCTTAGTGATACTCCTATATCGTAACATACTTCCAAATTTTCGTACTCCTGTTCCGTAACATACCTCCGTAGAGTGATACTCCTATACTATAATATACCTTCGTAGTGCGATACTCATTTAGCATAACATACCTCCGTAGTAACACTCCATAACGTTACACCTTAGTGCTATACTCCTAAACCGTAACTTAACACCTTAGTGCTATATTCTTATACCGTATACTCCTACTTATTAGTATATCCATGTAGCGTAACACACTTCTGTAATCCAATACTAAAAAGTACCGTAACATATCTCCGTAGTGCTATATTCCTGTATCGTAACATACCTGTGAATTGCTATACTTTTATACGATAATATAAGTCCATAGTGCTATGTTTTTATACTATAATACACCTCCGTAGTGTTATACTCTTATATTATAACATGTCACGGTAGTACTGTTATCCAATACGGTTATATATCCATAACGGAGGTACCGTTGTGCTGTACTCCTTTACCGCAACATACCTATATAATATGGTACTCCTATACCTTTACATACCTACGCAGTGCTATATTATTATACCAAAACATGCCTCAACAGTGCTATGTCTCTATACTGTAATATATCCGCAGTGCAATATCCCAGAAAACATTTTTTTAGTGATATTCTGCAATACAGTGTTATATTTCTGTACATCTATCGTTTCATTCCTTTTCAAATATGTTTTCATAGATCACTTCCTATTTTGAAACGACAAAAAAGGAGAAGATTCTCAATTGGAATGTATTGGATGATTCTTTTTTTTATTTAGAAGGCTTATACTCCCAGTACGGTCAGTGAAAATTCGGTAAGAATCTGAGAACGAAAGTTGAAGATATGCCATAGAATTCTCCAACGCCAACAACGTTTAACTGCATAAGCGAGGCGACCTATTTTATTTGATAAAGGTACAACTAATGTGGCTGATTCTTTTTTTTTATCTGGAAAGGTATACTCCCAATATGGTTCCATGTAAATTAAGTTGGAATCTATCCATTCAAATTGAAGATATACTATAGAATTCCTTAACATTGAACTGCGCAAGTATCGCGATCGTTTTTCGATGATTTAGATCTGATGATAATCTAATAATACATGACTAAAGGCCACATAAATTTGCATTTTTAAAAAATGATAAAGCCGAAAAATGGTGAAAGGAACTCTTCCCAAAAAGGACGTAGTAAGAAAGTAATGAGATAAATAGGTAGGAAAGTATGTGCGAGACAGCATTTTAATTATGTATATATACATGTATAATTTCAACCTCCGATTCATAAATCCTATTGTGGGTCTCAGGCAGAAATTCTGTCATTGAACTCCGACGACCAACTCCCAAATCTTAATAATACAGAGGTACTGTTTTGCCTAAAGTATGAGACTTCAAGATCCATTGTTTTTAAAATAGTATTGGGACTTTCAAGCGGCGACCCTGTCACAGAACTCCGGATTCTAACTCCTCCGTCCTGATGCTGCAAGAGTACTGCGTGCCTAAACCGTGAGATTTGTGGACCTGCTGTTTTTAAAATAGTATTTTAGTCTCTATGTAGAGACTCTACCACTAAACTTTGGATTCCAACTCCTCAGTTTTGATGCTGTTGGGTAATGCTTGCTTAAAAATACTTGAGCATCTGCTGTTTTTTAGTTAGTATTGTGAGTTTTGAACAGAGACTCTGTCATTAAATTCCAGGTTCCAACTCCTCAGTTCTGATATTTCATGCATGCTGCCTGCCTTAAGACTTGAGTATCTACTGTTTTGAAATTTGTATTATGTTTCTATGCAGAGATCGTAGTTTCGATATCGATTAGAGGAATTACACTCTCAGACTCCAAATTATATAATTTATCAAGTTTAAAAGAAATTGCTATCCTGTCCGAAGCCCGATTATCATAAAATGACGAATTTGCGATTCATGAAAAGAGGATATTGAATTGAGAAAAAAGTTTGCTGTCTTATTTCGTTTGGCTTCATTATGTAACATGTCGCCAAAATTATGAAAAGGTATTCAAAATGTTATGCCAAATGGAAATACGCATTAATAATATGCATTTAGATGACGTAACGTTATTTTATAAATGCTGAAATAATATTTAGGGTTCTTTGATTCTGGATTATTTTAATAAGAATATTTATGGATGAATCGTGAATGGGCATACGGCTGAAGGAAGAGAAGTAATTGATTACCGTAGAGTATGCTAAGAGAATAATAATGATTTAATAATTTAATTAATTTACACAGTATGCAGTTCAAATGAAAATTATGTATCTAAAATTAGTTTACCCATTAAAAGCTAATAAACTAAAACACATTTAAGTTAGTAAATAAAGATGACAATGCAATTAAAAAGCTATTTTAAAAGAATCACCATTCATTAAGTTTTAAAAATAGAGGAATTGGGCATGAAATATAGTCTTTCGATTTAGACATCGACTGTTAGCGGATTTAAAAAAATAGTATATATTGATAAAAAAAATGGCATCAACACCATGATAAAAATTAAACTGCATTAAATTTGGGACAGTTTCATGCACCAAATGAATTATTATTTACTACGATTTATAACTAGTTCAATGGCCCCCATAGTTTATTATAACTTTATCTGTATGATTTTATTCCAAAGCCATTTGAAAAATAAATAATGACGATCTCAACTTCACACATTGGTGCAACAAAGATAATCCCATTATTTGTAACTTTTTAAATTATGGAACTAACATCCAGCGGACTGAAGAGGCTATTACTGCTCCCCAACTTACTTTAATCTCACTTGAGTTCCTAGTTCCCGGCAAGCTTTGATGCTGGGGAACGTACATGTGTATGTATTTTACTTATATGTATAGTCTTAATGACTTTAGATTCAAACTGATTTGGAATATTCATGAATAGTTTTGAAGCGTGGATCGAATACAGTAAATAGACTATTGTAAATTTCATTGCTCGGCAAGGTGTTGGGGAGAAGGTGGTTGTCCACTAACCCTATTATCGTAGCAAAGGGAAATGACGATACAAAATTAACAAGCGATACGACCACGACAGTTCAAGTTTCACATTTTGTTATGTTTTGATACTCTCTGTTCTTATCTTGTTATAGAAGACATTACACAAGATTATTATATTTTTTAGCATTTTAATTTATATAAAATTAATATTCTGAAAATATAATAAAAAATAAACAAAATGTTTATTTTTCTCATCATATTTATCGACGTGTAATCGCGTTAAGCTAGTCTGTTGGAACTTTTGCTGTACAATATTTTATCCTTGATCGTAGATTTGCTAACCGCAATCAAATCTGCACCGAAAGTGCATGACTGCATCACCGGGATAGCTAAGCGATCGGCGCGAATAAGCATATTTCGAATAGTGTGGTATAATAAACTTAAGCTGATTTTACATAGATAAATGTAGCAAAATACTAAGGTGCTTTATTTATAATAGAAATAGTTCAAGAAATCAATGTAAAAACAAGGAACAAGCTGCTAGAAAATTTTGACGTGAATACATCTTTAAATTTGCTACTATACGGGGGTAATCCAAAAAACCTAATGATAACATAATCGAAGGACACAGTGTGGCGTTGCAGTTTCGAATCTATCCTCTACATCAAAAATCAAATTGTACCACTGGATAGCTAAAGGATCAAAGAATTCAATACAATAAGCCAGAACAGTGATGCATCGCGCGCGGTGAAGGAGAAGCGCTGCCATTTTGAAGTTATTTTGCTGCGTATTGAGAGTTGCAATTAGTATAACTTTTAATTCGGAAAAACTACGATGTTCGTTTAAGTTTTAATCGTCAGCTGTCGGCAATATATATCGATTGTATATAAAACATTAGTTTAAAGTAGTGACAATGAATATAATAAGGTGTTACAATAAAAAAATATTATCAAAAATATATTATATCGGCCTCTATATACGGCTGGAAAGGGCTTCTTAAGAACAATTGAATGGTAATAATAAAACACCATACGACCGAGTCAAGCAGTGCCGGGAACGTAAAAGAATGAATGCGACCGAGCGGATCAACGACGGTGCCAGTACATCTGCAGCTGGGGCGGTTAAAATTATGCGTTAGGTAGACGTATTCACGTCCAACACACGGCCGTGTCCATAATACAGCCACACCCCATTTTTTTTTAAGTTTTTCGAAAGTTTAAATAATTACATTTTTACTTACTAAAATTTACACGAGTTAATTAATTTACATGGTGTTAGACTGATAGTTTTCCTGTTACAGTCTTGTAATGTCAGTTACAGTCTTGTAAATGTAGCATTTTAAGTAGAAAACTAAAAATTTGGTATAATTATAGCTAATAAGATAAAAAATTCTTTAAAAAAGAGACTAAAACAATTCTTTTATTTTTAGATATTGCTGTACATATTAAGTTTAAAATTATCATCGAATTGGACATTAAATAAAAAATAAATAAGTATTTAGGTAAGTTAAAATAATGTAAGATGCATTAAATTGTTTCAATCTCTGTGCTTGTTATGTTTTTCTTTAATTATCAAAACTATTAAGACAGAAATAAGAAAGAATATGTATGAACGTGCTTGTTGATTTTAGATTTACATTAAAGTTATAGGCAGTTCCTTATTTTTAAAAAAATATTTATAATTTAAACCTATTACTCTCACCCTTTAGCTTTTTTTTAAGTGTAGTTCAAATTATATACAATTAAAAAATTAAAAGGTTATTTTATTATTAATTTTTTTTTTATTGTACATGAATATTAATATCATAATTTTTACATTTCGATTCGGACATATATATATATATAATTTTTTGCGACGACACCAAAATAGTGCACCCAGCGCGATTGATTAGGTGTTACCGGTATTATATAATATTGTACCAAATAAAATATATTTCTAACCCTTAATAATCAATAAAAAATAATAAAAGTTAATAAAATGAGTTAAATTGAATTATTATAATTATGAATATTAAAATTTAAATTTGTACTAGATTAAGAAAGTCTTGTCAAAGTGTGCAGATATTTTTTAATGGATATTTTTTTTAGTTTTGTTTTTGATTAATTAAAAATATCGTATAAAAACGGAAATCTACTTTCAAGATATCTAATTATTTCAAGGTATTTTAATGACATTTTTAAAAGGTATTTTAAATAGTAACTAATATTGTGTTGCACATGAATCACTTAAACAAGAAAGTTAAATTGCTAAGTGAATAATGTGAAATTTTAAATTGAAAAAAAAATATCTTGCGATATCTGAAATCGGTAAAAAGTGTTAACAATTAGGTTATGCTTTTAAATGTACTTTTACTATCCCATAAATAAGAAACCATAACGTAATTATAAAAAATTAAAATAAAATGTAATAATCAGAAGTAATATGCTAAACAAAATAATGATAGTCACAGTGGATCTCAGCTGATTTATGACTATTTACCAGTACTATTGATATTTTTATGTCGCTTACATACTCATGAATATTTTCATTCATCAAGATGGAAACTTTATACTCGTAATACATCAGCAAAAAAGGGAAACATGATAACAGTTTTACTTCTCCTCCTGTAAGTAAAAATATGCAAAGTTAACGACACCTCTTGATTCCGCCCGCAGTCAGAAGTTGAACGGAAATTGCACATTCATGCTTCCGGCGCTCGTTTCTGAAACCATTTTCATTTTGGTATATGTTTCAGATGTGGATTTTAATCTTTTAACGTTTATAGTGTAATATTCCTTATATATTACCAAATGAATATCAGAAGAAAAATAACTCGTGTCTTGTAACTTAAAGCTCCTTTTATATTACCTTCATAATTGAAAGTATTAGTTATTTTTTTAGATAGGAAGAAACCTTTCTTTAACTACTTCATAACGATAGTAGAAAAAATAAATAGAAAGACTCGGACAATTATGCGCTAGGATTCGCATGCGCTAAGATTGGATGAATGTATAAAATTAGGCAGTCTTGCTGGCGACTGCATTTGTCCATGTTAAATAAAAAAATCCAAAAAAATTTGGAAATTTTTAAATAAAAAAGTAAATGAATTCACAAACTAATACTACACCGTTGCCTGATGTCACATCATAATGACATCTTAAATTTTCGAGAACAGTAAACCATTCTTCACAGAACTCCTGATTCATCTCCATTCAGCAGTTTTTTATGTGCTAATTCAGTTATTATCGGTCTATACCCCGAAAACGGAAAAGTAACTATTAGCATTTCAATATAATATAAATTACAAGCCTTACTAGTGTTATCCTTACATTGCATTAAAATAAAAATTTTGCGATGTACGTTGTCTATCTCTCGTTGGCTCACTCTCTGCTCTCTCTGCAGAGAGTGAGCCAACGAGAGATAGACAACGTACGTAGTTGTATATAAATCTAATTAAAATCATTGTTAATCCACCGAAGTGCCCGACTTTTCACTTTAAATTTATCAATAACATTATTCACAAACCAGGACTTCTCTGTTGCCTAATGTCATAGTTCAATGATATCCTAAATTTTTCGGAAACTGAAAGCCTCCTACACGAAAAACTTTATTTATTTCCATTCAGCAGAATTTGTCTGCAGTTAATTCAGCAATTAACGTTCTGTAACAAAAAATAAATTAAGTGGTTTTTAAATGAAAAATAATATTATCCTCAAACTATAACTACGCTGTTCCCTGATGTCACAGCATGACTCATATTTTAAAGGACATTAAGCCGTTCCAAATAAAAGAATTAATTTACATACAGCAACCTAATTACTGAATTAACTTTATATGATGCAGCAGTTTTCAGATATGGTTAATTTAGTAATTAGCGTTCGTGCCTCAATAATAAACTTGATGGCTTTTAGTTGAAAAACTACGTTTTTTTACAAACTATGATTACTCTATTTCCTGATATTAAAATATAACAATATCTTAATTTTTTTCCGACAGTACATCGTCTTGTACAAAAGTTTTGAATTAATTCCATTTTGTGTTGTTAATTCTAGCACCAACGTTAATGTTGGTTCTTCAAAAAATAAAATGAAAATTTCTGCCATCGTTTATCTGAGCGTTATATTATTACAGTCGAATTTCTCTGAATTAAATAGTAGTACCAACCTGCAGTTTAAAATATTTAAGTTAAATTAAACTGTAAATTTATTGCCTGATTTAAACATGGACATTTGTCCAGCAAACGATAGAAACTGTTACTCACGTAGTAATTTTGAAGCACGAAATTCGAAATGATGAAGTTCAAAAGAGGACTAAATCAGATGATATGGCGTTAAATAATAACAAACTAAAGTGGCAATAAGCAGATAACATTTGCTGAAGGGATACATGAATTTCCGAATGGAGACCACAAACCATGAATAGTAGTTTGGGAAGTTCCACAACCAGTAATTGACTTAAGGCCTAAAATCCAGCGAGTAGCGGCCGGACGCAAATGGCAGAGGACCGTATGTAACGATGCATCTTGAGAAAAGCCTAAATCCAGCATTGAATAGATACTGCTTAGAAATTAATGAAGATATATATGTAAATTTAACAACACCAAATTTATTGGACTATGCCAAAAATGTTTGTCTACGTTGTACATAGCATAATAGGCGGCAATTTTTTTATCTCCTAAAGTGTCATCTATCCATCTTATTGTAAAGAAATCGGTTTAACAATTTCTAATAATCTTTTACTTCGAAATTTAAAATCTATTTAGTGTTAGCTAATTGCTATTTAGCCTCGTATTTATGAAACATGATACAATTTATATAATCCTTTATATAATTCATTTGCATGTAAGTATTTATATATACATTAAATCAACATTATGAAAATATTGACTAAAGTAGCGTTAGGTTTACTGAAAATTTACTAATTAGAAAATTGCTTTCTTATAAATTACATATGCAGTTCTATTCTTTTCCATAAAGATAATAAATTATGTCCAAAATCACTGGAGAACATGCCATATAAAGTTAACTCTGAAAGAAATCCCTAGTTCTTGGGTGTACGACTGTTTTGACAATATTGTGATTTATTTGTTTTAATTGTGATGCCACGACTAACTGGCTTAAAATATTTTCAGGGAAAAATGGTGATATAAGAGGAAAGGTTCAAAAGTCCACGAAACAGGATTGCAAGTTAAATAAAATAATAATCTTATTTTTTTTTAATATAATATGCCTTAAGTATTAGATCATGATATAAATTTTTCTAAACAATCAAAAAAATATTTTTTTTGTCCGCCCTAAACATGTGTTGAAACTTTCTTAGTTTATAAGCTTTCTTTAACATCACATGTTTTTCAATTTCATTTTTTGAATGAACTTAGTCTGATTATTTGAATGAGTCGAAAAATTTCCCAAACATATGTATCGTTCCGATAACAGTAAAAGACAAGATGTGATAATAGTGCTGAAATTTAGTTACGCTAATTTCACAATGGGGGCAGCACACTCGTTACATTATTTTTTTCCGTTTTGCTACAAATTACAAGTATATAGTTTTCCCGTATTTAGACAATCTCTTGGTTGAATCAATATATTTTTCGTTGAATATAATTAAACATCAAAACTATTTACATAATTAATCTCCTGTTCTGGTCACAACATACATATCGTGCTTTCAGAACGAAAGTTACTTAACTCAGACATTACAATTTTTGGGAAGCAGCTCTAAAATTTGAACAACTTGTTTTTTAAATAATTGACGTAAAAGATAGTTAGTGTGAGAGACCAAGGTATAAACTATCATATTAAATACTATTTAAAATCTACACGCTATAAAAAATAATTTTCCAGAGTTTTCTACTGCTATTAACTCAGTTTCCTCTTTTTCGGGTTATGTTTTTTCTATTCTGAAGGTCCATAATCCATACTATATATCGCATATTGATTATGGAAATACAATGACTATAATTCAAGGTGTTAATTGCACTAATTTCTATTCAGGAATTTTGGAACGAAAAAGTAATTATAATTATATGTAGTGAAAAACAATTTTTTTGTATTTCAGAGACAATCACTTTAAAAAATATATTAAAAATGTCAATTACTATTTATAATGTTTTTTAACTAAAAACATATAAAATATTCTCTCCAAACAGAATTATTTGTAGTTGAAGAGTCTAATTTAGATAGTTTATAAGAAAATTTGCTTTCTGAATATCTCCATTACTATATTAAAGACCTTCCATAGCTATGTCAAGGTTCTTATAGCATGTCCTAAAAACTACAAGCAACATTTTAAAAATATCTCTTGGAATTATTTTACTATAGCTATACGATACCACGCTAGACGATTTTTTAAATGTTTGTTCCAAAAACTTTAGGGATGCGATGAAACGTTATTTTTTTACATTATTTTCCTTCTATCTCCAAAACAAAGAAGATAAAATGTTTTAAAATATTTGGTAAGCATACAAAAGATTTTTGATTACGCATTGGCCCTTTCTAAGGGTTGGTTTCAGGGCGCAGATAAATAAAATTTATGATATACTTATTTTCATATCGATAATTGAAAATTGAAGGAAACGTAAGGTCGGACCAAAAAATCTCAGCATAAGGATTCATTTTATATTTTTAGTAAGGAATCCAAATATGTAAAATTGCATGGAGAATATTTGATTCTGTTTACGAGGTAAATAACTATATACAATCAGGTAAACTTCTTTAATCCGTTCGCTTCCTTTATTAAATCTACTCATACTTTTCCATGCATCTTATTGGTTGAAGTGGTTTTGCAACAAACACTTAGTGTTTGAATAATGTTTTTGTTGTTTTTCTTCGTCCTTTCCATTACAGTTACCTTCATAAAATTTATTTGACCTCATTCTATTGCAAGTTTTTCTAGTCAATCAAACTAAAGTGACTTGAACCTTTAGTAACATGGTCGACTATAAACAATAGTAAAATCGAAACATGCTCTATAGAATAATAAGTATAAGTTTTCTAATAAAGAACTCGAGTAAAACTTTGGGCAGTGTAATTTTGTTCTTTCGTAGTAAATATTTCTAAATAATCTAATTACATTCATCATTTGCAAAATAGAAAATTTGCTTCCATCTTAATTATAAGTATTTTGTAATTGTGTGTATAAAGTGTTCGCAACAAAATGCGGAATACGAAATATATTTTAATAATTCCAAACGCAGACATTCGTTTATAGCTTCATAATATTTAATACATTAATGGATAAGAAATTTTTAGAATTTCTCATTTCACATACTTTTCATTCTAATAACATAAGATTATGAGATCGATGTTTTTCCCAGATTAGTTAAATAATTACGTAGCTTATATAATAACATTTGCAAAACTAAATAAACAAGAAAAGGATGGTAATCTTTTTCTTATTTATTTAGTTTATACCATATTATACATACATATTTAAGGCGGTGATTTTGCATTCCTTTCTCAAAATAAAAGGAAATATGAACAATATTTACAGGCAAATGTTCTTCAGTTGAATAAAATATATAAAATATCCAAGTCATTTGAATTTTATTTAACTCAAAGCTTAAGAACAAATAAAACACTAACTTCGTGATTTTTTTATAATGTTTACATAGCTATGTACGTCTGAAACGTATCATTTTAAAAATATTGTGATCCATACTTTTGTATTCTTTCGTAACTTTATGGCAAAATATAATAGAAATATTGAGCACAATTTGATGATCGTGACCCCCCTAATAGATAAATAAATACATTTTCAACTTTAATATTTTCCAGTATTTTTAATTTTCATAAATATTACACTGATGCTTTCTGTATATGTGACACAACATACAGACAGAAGGACGGATAACGAAGTCTCCCCACAAATATTTCTCCGTTACCGATTTGGCACAAAACTTGTTTAACAACATCTTTTAAGTACAAAACGTAACAACACTATTGATCTTAATTATCCACGAAATAATCGTCGTATGTTCTCAATACGGTATGCCTAATTTATTTAAGATAAATTATCTTTCAAATCATATTGGTTCAATTTACGTATTTGAATTAAAGTAAAAAATACATCCTTCGAAGTAAGTGCTCTAGAGCCAAAGGCACACTGAATAGGTTTAAAAAGAACATAAAATTTGAGAAACGTCAAGATATAGTAAAAGCTCGAGAGTCCACCGGACGTAATCATAACAAATTAAGCTTCGGTTCTAATTATGTCAACTGTTTAGATTGCTTTTCATTGCGATCTGGCGTATATGGTACCTGAGATAAAGTTCCCGACTCACACATTAAAATCAACATACGTGATGTTATTAATAGTGTTCAAAACATTATTTTAACGTATAAATATTCGATCATTTATTGCTATTCAATCATAAATTTAACATTTTAATTTGATTTTCCTTGCGGTGCGGCATATATGGTACCTGAGATATGGTTCCCAACTCACATATGAAAATCATCATACCTGATATTATTACTAGTGTTCAAAATATTATATTAACGCATAAAGACTCGATCATTTATGTCTATTCAATCATATATTTAATATTCATAGCAAATAATTTTCAAGAGATTAAAAAACCAAATAATTTTATAACTTTACATAATAAAGAATAATTAAAAAGATGTAGAAATTCTTATATATATCATTTATTTTTGTTTTATTTTCGGTTGATATACGTAAAGATTTCTATACAATAAGACAAACGATTTTCATTGAAAATTTTTACGTTTTCAATACGACTTAGCGGTAAGATACGAATAAATCCAGTAACACATTTTTATTTCACAATTAAAATGGCTCTATCTTTGCCCGGATGTAAGTGGGAAAGCTTCTCTTCATTCACCTTAAAGAAAAGTGGACCTAACGAGAGTTTGGGATATTATATCAGACCGAATATTAATTATAGTACTCTGCAATATTCAATTTTTGTAGTAAATATATTTTTATTTATAACACAGTTAAATGATAATATGACTTCCATAATAATATGTAATAATTCTTAATATTGATATTTTCCGAATATACTTTGTACACGCGATTCATTAGTCAAATATTATAGCTATGTCGATCGAATGCTTGTTTGAAAGGAAATTTTAAAGGAAAATACTTTAAGTAGAATAATTATTATATGAGCCTACTTGCCATTACTAATGTTCATTTTCTTTAACAAAATTTCAAATTCATTCGGATTCTGTCATAGAAATGGAAAATATAATTTTTTTTAATCATCACTTAAGATGTAAAGTCTTACAATTTATCTTATTGACATTTGTTGACTCTTGAAAATGATTTGCTGTGAAATCCCGTCAAAAATTAAATGTACTCTATGTTAACTAGAGAATAGCTATCGGGCCACATTCATATAAAGCTTTGGACCTTATTAATAACATCAAGTATGTTGATTTTAATATGCGAGTTGAGGACCTTATCTCACGTACCATGTACGCTGGACCACAATGAAAAGCAATATCAGCAGTTGGCGTAATTAAAACCGAATGCTTAATTTGCGAGGATTACATTCCGTGGTTACGTGGAATCGTCGAGCTTTTATTATGCTTTGTCCTTTCTCAAATTTATATTCTTGTTAAACCTATTCAGTGTGCATTTGGTTCTAGCGAACTTACTGTTAAAGATGTATTTTCTACTTTAATTAAAATACGTAAATATATAATACGTGCTTTGAAAGGTAACTTATCTTAAGTAAATTGGGCATCCGATATTGGGAACGTATACATTATTACGCAGACAGCCAAGATCAATAGTTTTGTTAATTTATGTACTTCAAAACTATGGTTAAACAAACAACAATAGGGAATATTACATCAGTTAATGATTGATCGTTTACACATAAACACAGGCATGACAAATGTAAAATGGTGTACAGAGACCGTTTAAGTAAAATATCGTTCCGCATTTATGACATTAATGTTATTATTATTTGTTATTAGTAATGATATTAATTTTTAAAATTATTTTTAACTTTAGTCATGTCAATAATTAATGAACTAACGTGAAAGCCGCGTGTAATATAATTTTATACGACTACCGTGATTTTAAAACTGGACATATCCAAACTCGTCCAATAGAAGATGATCAAGGATATAATTCGGCTTTACTATAAAAAGTACTCATAACTAATATCCAGAGTACTAATAACAGTAGATTTTTATATTTAGATCTTTATAATCAATTTAATTCATATTTGGGAATTATTATCACAAGGTCACCGATACTTGGAATATAATGTTAATGAAGTTTGCTTTTCTGTTCAAGGAAACATAAACTTAGTATCGTAGAATTGCATATGAAAATATTTGATTGAATCAAAAATGCACAGGCCGTACTTCACGCACTTTTTTTTATTATTTTCAAGTCAATCAAAAATCAATGAAAACCATAATTGTAAACCGCCCCTTTCGTACGACTGACTTAATAACAAATTCTGTGTCAAATTTATAAAAATTGTTTTATGGGTGAACTTTGTTATTCGTCCTTCTGTCTTTTACTTAAAAACTATATTGTATATATCAAATTAAAACAGCATTACAAGTTATTTACCAAAGTCTAGTAGGGCTTTGTATAAAAGGTTTTTCTTAGTACTTTTCCAAACTACTTTAATTTTAATTCATCTGCTTGCGTAGTGGTGTATATGTTAGCAAAATATACACAAACAAGTGGGTAATGGATTATCTCTGAAATTAGAGAACTAAACTATTTTAAATTATTTCCTTAATGTATATTCCATGAAACAATGTGCCTGAAATTTATAGTTTTTGAGAAAATACGAAGTGGAAAAATCGAAAAACCTTTTTAGTGACAATTGACAACTATTGAGCAGATTCAATTATTGTCAGCGGGTTGTAAAATCAAGCCAATTAATTAATTTATCTTTAGTATGGAACCATGGATAGACAAGTTCAGCCCAGACTTGGCCCTTTTTATTGAGTAGTACAATTGTTATGACCATCTTTTCTTTGAATATTATGGCTAATATAACTATTCTATATTCCTTACAATATTGAATGAAACCTTTTTTGGTATTGTGCATATTTTATTTATAGACTTTATCTTACCGTAATGTACAATTTACTACCTAACTTAATATTTGAGCAATAAGTATAAATCATGAAAATTATTTAGGTATTCTTATTAATGATAGTCATATAAAATATAGTGAGATTTAGAACCTAAAGTGTACGTGAGGAGTACGCAATTAAACATCATTGATACAAAAGTATTTAGTTGTAATTTTATGACCCACTTGGTTATATAAATTTACAAGTTATTCTTATATCATAAATAGATAATATATAACGAAATATGCCAAAAAATTTGAAGCTTAAAATGGACGTGTATGTGGCAAAAATAGATGGCTGTAAATACATGAGTCAAGTAGTCGAGTAGATTAAAAACTTGTTTCTCAAACGTTGAAAATTAATAATATTTGATAAAACATTAAAAAAATATTAATGTGTGAAATTTGAAATATTAAAATATTCATTTTTATTTAATTTTTCTTTCCGTGAGATTTTAGTAATTCGTAAAACTTGACAGAAACTATGCAATCAATTTTGTATACAATAATACTGCAGTACATACACATTCTTACATGTGAATACTTGTTAATAATATATTTATAACATAAATTCTCTTGACGCCGAATTCTTTTGGGATGGATTCTCTATCTATTCATGGTAATAAAGTATTTGATTTTCCCTAGTACAAGGTAGCTATAGTATCTCTGTTGCGTTTCATGCGTACATATTTCATTAGCTTAGTTATTTAAGGAAATTCAATTGGAATCCTTTATAAGATATTGTTTTTCACCATAGTCATAGTCTTATATCCATGAAAGTATTTGACTTGTATTAAAATTAAAATTAATCTGACTTTTCTACAGAAGGCATCAGTGTAAGATATATAAAAATGAAAAATACTAAAAAATATACAAATTGAAAGTGTGTTTGTTTCTACAAGAAAGTTTCTAAAATTAAACTATTACATATTTGTTGGGTCACCTTATATTTAAAATGATTAATTTTAGGTGTACATCGCTTTGTAAAAATTACGAAAATTCACAAAGACAGAGTGTCATTTATCCTTAAGCTTTGAAAGTTTTTTAAGTACAATTAAAATACTTTAGGTATTATTCATAATTTATTTAAATAAAATTTATGATATACTTATTTTCATATCGATAACTGGAAATTGAAGGAAACGTAAGGAAGGACCAAAAAATCTAAGCATAAGGATTCATTTTATATTTTTAGTAAGGAATCCAAATATGTAAAATTGCATGGAGAATATTTGATTATGTTTACGAGGTAAATAACTATATACAATCAGGTAAACTTCTTTAATCCGTTCGCTTCCTTTATTAAATCTACTCGTACTTTTCCATGCATCTTATTGGTTGAAGTGGTTTTGCAACAAACACTTAGTGTTTGAATAATGTCTTTGTTGTTTTTCTTCGTCCTTTCCATTACAGTTACCTTCATAAAATTTATTTGACCTCATTCTATTGCAAGTTTTTCTAGTCAATCAAACTAAAGTGACTTGAACCTTTAGTAACATGGTCGACTATAAACAATAGTAAAATCGATACATACTCGTACTCTATAGAATATTCAGTATACATTTTCTAATAAGGAACTCGAGTAAAATTTAGAGCAATGTAGCTTTGCTCTTTCGTAGTAAATGTTTCTAAATAATCTTATTTCATTCATCATTTGCGAAATAGAAAATTTGCTTCCATCTTAATTATAAGTATTTTGTAATTGTGTGTATGAAGTGTTCGCAACAAAATGCTGAATACGAAATATATTTTAATAATTCCAAACGCAGACATTCGTTTATAGCTTCATAATATTTAATACATTAATGGATAAGAAATTTTTAGAATTTCTCATTTCACATACTTTTCATTCTAATAACATAAGATTATGAGATCGATGTTTTTCCCAGATTAGTTAAATAGTTACGTAGCTTATATAATAACATTTGCTAAACTAAATAAACAAGAAAAGGATGGTGATCCTTTTCTTATTTATTTAGTTTATACCATATTATACATACATTTAAGGCGGTGATTTTGCATTCCTCTTTCAAAATAAAAGGAAATATGAACAATATTTACAGGCAAATGTTCTGCAGTTGAATAAAATATATAAAATATCCAAGTCGTTTGAATTTTATTCAAACTTTTAACTCAAAGCTTAAGAACAAATAAAACACTGACTTCGTGATTTTTTTATAATGTTTACATAGCTGTGTACGTCTGAAATGTATCATTTTAAAAATATTGCGATCCATACTTTTCTATTCTTTCGCAACTTTATGGCAAAAAATTATAATAAAAATATTGAGCACAATTTGATGATCGTCCCCTAATAGAAAATAAATACATTTTCAACTTTAATACTTTCCAGTATTTTTAATTTTCATATATCTTACACTGATGCTTTCTGTATATGTGACACAACATACAGACAGAAGGACGGACAACGAAGTCTTCCCACAAATAT
Organism: Druceiella hillmani; assembly: GCA_039881145.1. NCBI lineage: Eukaryota > Metazoa > Arthropoda > Insecta > Lepidoptera > Hepialidae > Druceiella > Druceiella hillmani. The sequence goes on along the minus strand of JAYKKI010000001.1, from coordinate 102,645,338 downwards.
TTCTCCGTTACCGATTTCGCACAAAACTTGTTTAACCACATCTTTTAAGTACAAAACGTACCAACACTATTGATCTTAATTATCCACGAAATAATCATGGTATGTTCTCAATACGGGATGCCTAATTTATTTAAGATAAATTCTCTTTCAAATCATGTTGGTTCAATTTACGTATTTAAATTAAAGTAAAAAATACATCCTTCGAAGTAAGTGCTCTAGAGCCAAAGGCACACTGAATGGTTTGAAAAGAACATAAAATTTGAGGCACGTCAAGATATAGTAAAAGCTCAAGAGTTCACCGGACGTAATCATAACAAATTAAGCTTCGATTCTAATTATGTCAACTGCTTAGATTGCTTTTCATTGCGATCTGGCGTATATGGTACCTGAGATAAAGTTCCCGACTCACACATTAAAATCAACATACCTGATGTTATTAATAGTGTTCAAAACATTATTTTAACGTATAAATATTCAATCATTTATGGCTATTCAATCATAAATTTAACATTTTAATTTGATTTTCCTTGCGGTGCGGCATATATGGTACCTGAGATTAGGTTCCCAACTCCCATATGAATATCATCATACCTGATATTATTACTAGTGTTCAAAATATTATATTAACGCATACAGACTCGATCATTTATGGCTATTCAAATATATATTTAATATTTTAGATTGCTTTTCTTTGCGGTCCGGAGTATATGGTACCTGAGATAAGGTTCCCAACTTACACATTAAAATCGTCATACCTTATATTATTAACAGCATCCAAAATACTATTTTAACGTATAAAGACTTGATCATTTATGGCTACTCAATCATATATTTAATATTCATAGCAAATAATTTTATAACTTTACATAATAAAGAATAATTTAAAAGGTGTAGAAATTCTTATATTTATCATTTACTTTTGTTTTATTTTCGGTCGAGATACGTAAAGATTTCTACACAAAAAGACAAACGATTTTCATTGAAAATTTTCACGTTTTCAGTACGACTTAACGGTAAGATCGAATAAATCCCGTAACACATTTTTATTTCACAATTAAAATGGCCCTATCTTTGCCCGGATATAAGTGGCAAAGCTACTTTTCATTCACCTTAAAGAAAAGTGGACCTGACGAGAGTTTGGGATATTATATCAGACCGAATATTAATTATAGTACTCTGCAATCTTCAATTTTTGTAGTAAATATATTTTTATTTATAACACAGTTGAATGATAATATGACTTCCATAATAATATTTAATAATTCTTAATATTGATGTTTTCCGAATATACTTTGTACACGCGATTCATTAATCAAATATTATAGCTATGTCGATCGAATACTTGTTTGAAAGGAAAATACTTTAAGTAGAATAATTATTATATGAGCCTACTTGCCATTACTAATGTTCATTTTCTTTAACAAAATTTCAAATTCATTCGGATTTTGTCATAAAAATGGAAAATATAATTTTTTTTAATCATCACTTAAGATGTAAAGTCTTAAAATTGATCTTATTGACATTTATTGACTCTTTAAAATGATTTGCTGTGAAATCCCGTCAACAATTAAATGTACTCTATGTTAACTAGAGAATAGCTATCGGGCCACATTCATATAAAGCTTTGAACCTTGTTAATAACATCAAGTATGTTGATTTTAGTATGCGAGTTGAGGACCTTATCTCACGTACCATGTACGCCGGACCACAATGAAAAGCAATATCAGCAGTTGGCGTAATTAGAACCGAATGCTTAATTTGCGAGGATTACATTCCGTGGTTACGTGGAATCGCCGAGCTTTTCTTATGCTTTGTCCTTTCTCAAATTTATATTCTTGTTAAACCTATTCAGTGTGCATTTGGTTCTAGCGAACTTACTGTTAAAGATGTATTTTCTACTTTAATTAAAATACGTAAATATATAATACGTGGCTTGAAAGGTAACTTATCTTAAGTAAATTGGGCATCCGATATTGGAAACGTATACATTATTACGCAGACAGCCAAGATCAACAGTTTTGTTAATTTATGTACTTCAAAACTATGGTTAAACAAACAACAATAGGGAATATTACATCAGTTAATGATTGATCGTTTACACATAAACACAGGCATAACAAATGTAAAATGGTGTACGGAGACCGTTTAAGTAAAATATCGTTATTATCGTTCCGCATTTATAACATTAATGTTATTATTATTTGTTATTAATAATGATATTAATTTTTAAAATTATTTTTAACTTTAGTCATGTCAATAATTAATGAACTAACTTGAAAGCCGCGTTTGATATAACTTCATACGACTACCGTGATTATAAAACTGGACATATCCAAATTCGTCCAATAGAAGATGATCAAGGATATAATTCGGCATAATATAAAAAGTACTCATAAATAATATCCAGAGTACTAATAATAGTAGATTTTTTTATTTAGATCTTAATAATCAATTTAATTCATTTTTGGAATTATCATCACAAGGTCACCGATACTTGGAGTATAATATTAATGAAGTTTGCTTTTCTGTTTAAGGAAACATAAACTTAGTATCGTAGAATTGCATATGAAAATATTTGATTGAATCAAAAATGCACAGGTCATACTTCACGCACTTTCTTCTTTTATTATTATTATTTTCTAGTAGAAGTTGGTTTTTTCATATTTTTTTATATCTTAGATATAAAAATATGACAAAAGAAACTATGGTAAATTTACCTTAGTTATTTATATGTAATAACCAGGTAAAAATCTATGAAAACCATAATTGTAAACCGCCCCTTTGGTGCGACTGATTTAGTAATAAATTCTGTGTCAAATTTATAAAGATTGTTTTATGGGTGAACTTTGTTATTCGTCCTTCTGTCTGCGTGTTATGGGTATTTTACTTAAAAACTATATTTTATCTAGTAAATTAAAACAGCATTACAAGTTATTTACCAAAGTCTAGTAGGGCTTTGTATAAAAGGTTTTTCTTAGTACTTTTCCAAACTACTTTTATTTTAATTCATCAGCTTGCGTAGTGGTGTATATGTTAGCAAAATATGCACAAACAAGTGGGTAACGGATTATCTCTGAAATTAGAGAACCAAACAATTCTAAATTATTTCCCTAATATATATTCCATGAAACAATGTGCCTGGAATTTATAGTTTTTGAGAAAATACCAAGTGGAAAAATCTTAAAATCTTTTTAGTGACAATTGACAACTATTGAGCAGATTCATTTATTGTCAACGGGTTGTAAAATCAAGCCAATTAATTAATTACCTTTGGTATGGAACCATGACTGGCCTTGGCCTTGACCAGACGTGGCCCTTTTTATTGAGTAGTACAATTTCTTTATTCCTTACAATATTGAATGAAACCTTTTTTGGTAAGTATTGTGCATATTTTATTTATAGACTTTATCTTACGGTAATGTACAATTTACTTCCTAACTTAATATTTGAGCAATAAGTTATAAATCATGAAAATTATTTAGGGAATGATAGTCATATAAAATATAATGAGATTTAGAACCTGAAGTGTACGTGAGGAGTACGCAATTAAACATCATTAATACAAAAGTATATAGCTGTAATTTTATGACCCACATGGTTCTATAAATTTAAAAGTTATTCCTAATATCATAAATAGATAATTTATCACGAAATATGCCAAAAAATTTGAAGCTTAAAGTGGACGTGTATGTGGCAAAAATAGATGGCTGTAAATACATGAGTCAAGTAGTCGTGTAGATTAAAAACTTGTTTCTCAAACGTTGAAAATTAATAATATTTGATAAAACATTAAAAAAATATTAATGTGTGAAATTTGAAATATTAAAATATTCATTTTTATTTAATTTTTCTTTCCGTGAGATTTTAGTACCTCGTAAAACTTGACAGAAACTATGCAATCAATTTTGTATACAATAATACTGCAGTACATACACATTCTTACATGTGAATACTTGTAAATAATATATTTCTAACACAAATTATCTTGACGCCGAATTCTTTTGGGATGGATTCTCTATCTATTCATGGTAATAAAGTATTTGATTTTCCCTAGTACAAGGTAGCTATAGTATCTCTGTTACGTTTCATGCGTACATATTTCGTTAGCTTAGTTATTTAAGGAAATTCAATTGGAAACCTTTATAAGATATTGTTTTTCACCATGGTCAGAGTCTTATATCCATGAAAGTACTTGACTTGTATTAAAATTCAAATTAAAATTAATCTGACTTTTCTACAGAAGGCATCAGTGTAAGATATATAAAAATGAAAAATACTAGAAAATATACAAATTGAAAGTATGTTTGTTTCTACAAGAAAGTTTCTAAAATTAAACTATTACATATTTGTTGGGTCACCTTATATTTAAAATGATTAATTTTAGGTGTACATCGCTTTGTAAAAATTACGAAAATTCACAAAGACAGAGTTTCATTTATCCTTAAGCTTTGAGTCGAAAGTTTTTTAATTGCAATTAAAATAATTTAGGTTTTATTCATAATTTATCAACTGTAGAAGACTTGCCTCTAAGACTCACCATGCACTATAGAAATAATACTATCTGAATACAGTCTTATTTATAGAAATAAGAATGTGTGAATACAATCTTATTTCTATAGTGTAGGTGATTCTTTTCTTATTTATTTAGACTGAGAAACATGGTATGAAATAATCTACATAAGTATTTATCTAATTTAGAAGAAACTGGTCTCATAATCTTATGGGGAATGAAAAGCGTGTGGAATGAAAAATTCTGAAAACATCTCATCCAACAATATATTAAATATATTAAAACAGTAAATGGACGTCGGTATTTGGTAATTCCAATTGTACTGGGTGTCGAATTCAGCTTTTTAGTTGGGAGCTCTTTGTATAATTATATAATACTTTGAAATAAGGTAGTAGCAAATTCTCTATTCACGAAATCATGTATGAAATTAGATTACCTCTTTAGAAATATTTACTACGCATGAATAACTTTACGGTGCTCTAAGTTTTACTCGAGTTTTTATTACAAGAGTTATACTGATTGTTCTTCAGGTTTTATTTCGGTCTTACTATTGTTTGCAGTACACCAGTTAGTCGAGACTAAAGACTCAAAACACTTTCGTTTGATTGAATAAGAACTTGCACTAGTTTTTGTACTGCACTTGTTGCACTAGAAAGAGATCAAGTAAGTTATGAGAAGATAACTATAATGGAAATGACTAGAGAAAATAATAAAGACCTTTTTTCCAGAACTAACTGTTTTTTTTTTCAAAACTATTCAGCCCTGCGAAGATAAGTAGAAAAATAAAAGCGGAATTAATAAAGGAAGTAAATGGGTTAAAAAAAGTATGTTTGGTCGAATGATAGCATACCATTTTTTTTATTTTGTTATAGTAATATATCCTGCCAATGAAAATAAACGAATATTCCTTGTGTACTTTTGTTTCTTCAGGTTCTTTATTAAAAAGTATAAAACGAACCCTTGTGCCAATATTTTTTGGTCCATCCTTATGTTGTTTTCTTCTGATTTCTCTAGAAACTACTACTACTACTAACTAGATTTATTGATGTGAAAGTCAGTAGCTATAAATTTTATTGGTCTTTAAAAAGAATCAAAGCTTAATAAAAGGTATTTTTGTTCTATCCACCGAATAGAAGATAGGTTGGAAGGGGTTTGTAAATGTATTAAATATTTTAAAATATTTTATCTTATGTCTTTTTGGAGATATGAGCAAATTGATGTGAATAAAATAACATTTCCCCTATATCTAAAGTTTTTGGTGGAAACGTTTAGAAAATAGTTTAGTTACTTCTATAAGTGAAAAATTTTGAAATAGTTAAGCATAGTAAAATATTTTCCATAGATATTTTCAAAATATTGTTTGTGGATACTAGAGCTTAATATAAGAACCTCGATATAGTTATATATATATATATATATATATATATATATATATATATATATATTTATATATATAGATATTTATTATAAATATTTATATACAAATTGTCTTTTAAACTATCTAGGTTAGACTCCTGAACTATAGATTTTCTGTTGGAATATTTACATTTATAGTATAAATTTTTTAAAATCATATTTTCCAAATACACTTTGCTGTTACTGCTAATACGGTCATAAAATCCTTGAATGGAAATTGGTGCGCTTAACACGAATTATAGTCTTTGTATTTCCATAATCAATATAACGCACCTTTAGAATAGAAAAAACATGACTCCAAAAATAGGAAAATGATACATACATAATGTATAGAATACAAAATAATATTCAAGTTTATAACTTGATCTCTCAAGCTAACTACCTTCCACGCCAAATATTTACGGAACACTTGTACATAAGAGCAAAGTTTTGCAGTCACACAGACCCTGGGAGCTCCGAAAATCCTGCAAATTAAAAAAATGTTTTTATTAAGCTACTTATTTATTTCTTACTCGTTTAGATGTATTTATTCTTTGAGGTAAGGCAACTGAATTGTTTTTCCCAACTTCTTTTCTTAACTTGATCTGCAAAAACAAATAACTCTTGTTTTACAATCTAAGCTTATAATGCGCAAAATTATCAATTTTAAAGGTGCATGGATCGCTACTTTAATAATTGGTCAACGCGCTATAATTAAATTTAATTTTGGAAAGGGACTTGAGAGGATAAAATAATACATGACTCGAGTTCACAAAAAATAACAAAAAGCTCAATTCGTTTAGTTAAAAAGATAATAGAAGTAATAACTCGATATTAATTTCACTCTTATATCCTCAAGATTCCTTTTAATTATGATCAGTGTCGTTCTACATCAAATATTTTTAAGGTATATTTATTTATTTATTTCTGAACGCAACTACATACCTCAGAGATAGAATGCTTATGGATAATTACGTGACATTGGAATAAATCTATGTTTGCACCATAGTGCGTATAATGTAATTAAAAATATTTTATTATCTTTCGTAGGTAACAGATCAAAATGTATTCTATTAAAATCATCACTTAGTAGAAACAATTATTGATTTTATCCCTGAAATAACAGTCCCTGACCCTGTCCACGCTACAGAATTTAATATTTCGTTGTTCATATTTCCAATTATATTACATTGGACGCGTTTAATTTGTTTTGACATGATAATATTAAATTGTCATCTCAAAACAAATTAAACGTATCCAAACGCGATGGTTCTGTCAATCTGTTATAAAGTGATCATAGTGAGCCATTATCATATCATACAAAACCCGAAGTTTTGCCAAGACGAGCCAAACATGCTCAATACTTAAATGACGGATCTGCTCCTCGCCGTTATGAAGTTACTACGATTGCCTTTCGGCCCCATCAGCGAACCACAGGCATCATGAGAGACCAAAAGTATTGCCAAGGCGAATCGTATTAATAGGTTCTGTTTCTCACTAAGAAAATATTATGATTTTATTTTACTTCTATTATCAGTTTATTGGAATTACACATACACTTGGGCAATTTTTCAACTCATTCCCATAATAAGAACTGAGTTAACATTTATTTGTAACAAGTGAAGATTAAATAAAACTTATAAAATAAGCTGAAAATAATCGAAGACGTATAAAGTTATCACACCACTAACTGTATGTCGAGGCACTCAGCCGTGTCGCTTTCTCCATATTATTCCCATAGATTTTCTTCTTGCTGAAGCACATCATAAAAATACTTTAAGACATGTGCATATTAAGACATAAAACGATTTGACTTGAAAACAGTTTAATGACCACTGATTTGATCTTCGGAACGATAATAGGAGACAATGCTAACAGAATTTACCTACTTTTCAAGTTTGCTACCCTAAATCGGTTATTTCATGGACCACTCCATTACGTAGCTACATTAATAACTGTCAAATATTAAGTTGGTCGCGGTCAACTTCGTGTAACTTAGGTTTGCCAATGCCTTTCTTACCTAGATGGATATTTCGAGTCTCGAGTCCACTTTACAAATGTCAGGATATAGGTGACAAAGGTATGACGTATGCTTTTAGACTGGAGTAGTTACGTCGCTGGTGACGTTACCAGAGAGCATGATTAATATCAAAACTCCTTTGGACCTTGTGATATTTAAACGTCGATAAGGCATTGATAGACAGTTTTTTTTAAATATTCTTATAATATATTCTTTACGATAGATCGTTAGGGTTAAAAAATGTTTTTGCTTAATATTTTAAAAATACGATCATCGTAGAACATATGATCAACTCCCGATAAATAGTAATTTGAGTCATTTAAAAAATACATACATTTTATTATTTAAAGAAAAATGAAAACGTTAAAATACTATAAAAATAAATAAAAATAAAATCTTAACGTCCGTGTGATGGTAAGAAATTTAATTCTGATGGAATTATCAGTAAGTGAAGTTAATATAGTTGACACTGTGAGGGTTCCGTACTTCATACACATTTAGGTATATATATATGTCGATTGAAGAGCGAATATATTAGTATTTATATGAAACTGTTTACAAATGTTAATAAGCTGTTTACCATCTAAATGTATTATATTCTTCACAGCCGTAAAAACGTAGTATATTTCTTAGAATCTATAATAATTAAAATGCATAAGGTTTAAACGCTTCTTAAACATTAACTTATTTGCAGATTATTTTTTTCATCATTAAAATGGAAACGTCAATTCTATTACAATACTTATTTGAGGCTGGCAATTAAAATTTTTATCAGTAAGCCTATGTCTTAGTTAAATAACTTATTCATAGTTAAAGAAAAAAATATCGTACTATTTGTGAGGTTCTGTTGCTTCTAGGCTGTGTTTTGGACTCATAGATCATGATATATTTCTAAGACTTCTTTCTCGAAGCCACGTGTGAATAACATATCGCTTGTTTCTTCTCTTGGATGTTGATATTATTTGACGAATTTGCGGTTGCAATACAAAATCCAATAGACTCCGATAGTATTCTAATCATGAGCGCTACAACAGTCTAAAACACGTCTAAAATAAGAAATCTTAAGTCAGCAACAACTGTGCCCCAATTTTGCTATATAATTATGTTGACCAAATATCAAGTTTCTACGTCTCCAGGTATCTTAGAAAAATGGCTGCTTTTGCATGCATAATGCACAAATGAATACGTGAGTAGTCTAATAAAGATCCCGCTTCTAGAGTTCTGTACTTAAAGGAATCGGAGAAAACCCTATTGTTATGAAAAGTCGGTTTGCCTGTTCGTCTTTCTATTACAGGCTTCTAAACGCCACACAAAATGAGTTAAAAACCTATTATATACTTTTATATTATATTTTTATATTATAATACTTTTTTTGGAACCAAAATATGAAAATTTCCTTCTTGTTTACTTTTACTTGTTTACTATTAAAGTATATAAAATTAATTAACTCTTTCAATCCTTAATTATTTCTGCCAAGGTTCTTTTGCGTATTCTAGTATATTGATATTGATACAATACCCATGCTAAATTTTACATAAAATACTAGTTGTATTTCGTAGCCACTAGCATCAATGATTAGAAATCCATTTACATCCTAACTCAAAGAAGCAATAAATATCTGAAAACTTTTTTTTAATATACTGTACACATCAGGGGTTAATATTAATTAAAATGTATTTTGAGATCGTTCTGGAACCAGTAAAAACCTTTTTTTATCTAGGAATATATGATATCGTTGAAAACAGCTCTTTTACTGGAACATAAATCTGTTTTATATTTTTTTTCACTGAAAAATAATGACTAAATGAAATGATAATCCAATTACCATTTCTAGACTCGGTTTTATGAAGTATCTCACGAATACACTAATACATGGGAAGCCATTTTATTCAGTTTTAATATTTCTCACGGCCCCTATTTATACATTAAATATTAAAAAGACTTAAACATAAAATAGTACAAAATTTTGAACCACAAAACCAAAGTATTTTGAGGATATTACGTTATATTTACTCTTAATTTTATAAACGTTTATAATTAAAAATTTAATAGGAACATTACGTAATCATAAATGTTAAAGTAATATTTATAAGAAATAAATTGTTCGAGTTCTATACGAATTTACCAGATTTAATTTTGAATATTGAATATATTTGGCGTTAATTTATGTCAGTTTACTCTATACTCTAATGATAATTGATGATGATAAAAGACAGTTTTCAGAAGTTTCATAAAAATTGTAAAGAATATTGATTCTCACATTCTTTTCCATGTGGATAAAACTCTACATAATTTTAAATATTGCCAGAAGCATCTTTTGACTAGTTTTTATTGCAAAAAAAAACGATTTGTTGTAACTCTTAACATATGAAAATCTTTGTACGTATATAACTAAACAGCAACTATTGTCACGTGTACCCGCTGGGTAACTGGGTCGAAATAGTAATATTTATTATGTATATCAATTTAGATAATATTTATTACGTATATCAATTTAATATAGAAATGGATATTGGAACATTTCTTATTTCAAATTTAATCAAAATTGTTTGATGCAAAGAAAATAAATTTTCCTCGTCCAGGTGAGATCTGAAGCACTCTCTTTTTGTCAAAGTCTAAGTTAACATACAACTGGACTATAATTGGGCAGCTAGCATATTTGTAAAATAATATTTATTTATAGAATTCCTAATATGGACGCTGAAAATATAAGTAAATTGAATTTTATTTCAAAAGGTTAATATATAAATTCTTTATATAAAGACGAAAATAGCAGGCAAATTTAATTTTGTTTTTAACAAAGGATTTTTTATCAACAGCGCGACGAAATTTTTTTATCGTTTAACCCGTATTCTGATATGGGTTTCAGCTAACGCGTCGAATCGGATGAATTGTATGCCAATGAATTTAAAACAATGTTGTGTAATGATATTCATGGGAAGTCGCTTTATCATCGCAATGAATTTCAATTGGACCGGAAACTCTATTATCCGCGGAAATAACGCGGACAATTGGAGTAGTATTGTACTACCGGTTTATATTGAATTGTTTATTCTAACTTATTGAGGATATGCTGGAAATAAAAGTGGCATCTAATATAATTATTTTTTAATAATTAAGGACTTTATGACAGTCAATTTAACTATATTTAAATTGAGAATTATTTTCATTGGAAACGTAGTGTGTGTTATCTTTATTTGTATGTTCAAAATTGCAAGAACCAAAAGATTTTCCTGTATTAACTCAAAATTATATACTTGTGATCATAAATCAGAGAAAATGTGAAAAGATTATACATCTTAAGCAATAGTGTCGTAAAGCAGATATATTTACGTAAAATATGTTTAAATCTGTCTTATCAAATATGTCGCACCATTTTATCGTGTGGTGTGGAAGCTAAAATATTTAGTTATATATTAACAACGTTTTGCTAAAAACTTGGGAAGTCAAGAGACGGAAACATAGCATTATCTTTAAAGCCCGATATCAATGTTCCCCAGCTGCAGGCAAGGGTCAGTTAATTATAAAACGGATTTTTATATAATCATTTATAAAAATCCATCTAATAACCAGAGTCTTTTCATGTTATTTCCAGAAATTTATAATCGTTTTGAGACTGAAATATTGCCCCCATAATATGAGGATATCGTTTAAAACTATATCTGTAAAAAGTACGAAATGTAACGTATAATGTTAGATAACTATACTTCTTTATTATAAAACAGGATTAGAATAACTGCGTCCTAATGATTGTAATACAATTAATTATATTTGTGTTTTATTCATTACATAAATATTTTAAAATTTTTAGTTTTCTCGTTCATTTCTCTCCTATTTTTTCTTACGAAATTCCATTCTACTGTTGAACTTTATCGTATCTATGTAATTGGATTTTGTATTCGCGACTGTTTTGTTGGATTTAAAATTCTATAATAAATATCCTGTAGTATACGACCGTAGGGTAATACGTTGCTAAGCTGTGTTATTGCATAATGATGTTCACACCCTAAGTTGTGTTCCACCCAGAATATTTTTTTTTATTCCCAAAAAATTATTTTATTTTATAATAAATTTACTATTCTCTAATAATTTCCATAATACAGGACATAGATACAGAAAATTTAGTTGAGTTCGGTTAAGTACTTGATATATGAAAGCAGAACAAACAAACAAAATATTTATCAAGATATGCTATTGAACATCGTGCTTTGATATGGAACATTTATGACGTAAATTTTTCCTAAATTTAAAATAAAATAATATATAATGAACACAATATTGTTCTTACGGTATACTATTATATTGGCCCAGACCCCTCGCAATCCCGTAAAAGTGGTATATGTATATATATATATATATATATATATATATATATATATATATATATATATATATATATATATATTTCACAGCAAGGAAAATCGGTCCTTCTATGTTTATTTTTTTTGTTTCCGATGATGCTGATTGTGCTTATAATTAAGAAAAATATAAATATAATTATGTTTACTGTAAATTGTTTCCAAAGACCAAATAAGGTGCAAATATCTTATCGATTATTTTTGTCTTATATTTTCAGGACGAATCCAAAAAAAATGTTTCTATACCGGTAAACCAAAGGATTATGTAACATACGAACTACAGACCATGAGATATGGTATGCATTTAATTATGGATTAAATAAAAGCTTTGTTTTTTCTTTCGATTGCAAGACAAAATAACTGCGATAACGTATAGACATAGCAGGACACTATCCGTTTTTCTCAGAAACGGTTCAACGAGGAAACTTGAAATTTGATTAGAAACAGGCTTTATTCACATTAATGAAGATGTATTTCGATAATAGAAATATCTTTATGCAAATTATATATAAATGCAAATTAGAAAATATAACCTACGGAAGGTTTTCGAGTATTTATTTTTAACTCTTCGAGATCTTTTAAAATTAAGTCGTAAATGTCAATTTTAACAGAATCATAAATGTCTTCTTGTCATTGAAGTGATTTTTTATGATTAAATCCTAAGTGTCGATTAATAATTTTGTTACAAAGTGCTTTTCGCAAGATATGAATCTTTTAAACGTTTTGCACAGTGCCAAAAATTTTAAAAAATTTGTCACTTATATCAAAAACAAATATGATTAAATATATAGATGATCAAATTATTTTTATTGCATCTATGAATGCTGTAATAGACCATATTTTTGTAGACTGTGTAATGGAAATTCCACGCATCCATAAATATTAAGTCTTTTATATAAATATACTTTAACTTGTGCAAAAATTTAACTTAACGGATTTCATAGATGCTTACTCAAAATTTATGGGAAACTTATAGCAATTATTCAAAACTATAAGAACTGGAACAAGCATCAGAGATATATCAGTTCCATGCTAATTGGGTTTTTCAAGAAATTAACGATATTTTAAAACTGCCTGTAAAGTATGAACTGCACTTAACTTTTCACTTTAAACTTGTACATATACTTAAGTTTATATGGAACCATCACTTGTATTTGACATTTGTATTTAATACATGTATAGACACCAAAACTTAGAATACAGCATTGTTAGAAACGATCTAAAGATTGATTTCACAATTTTCAAAATGACAGAACTTATTTTTTTAAATCCACTTACAATACAAGGGTAGTTAATGACAACATTCAAACAAATGACAAAACAACCCTTATGTATTTTTATCTCACATTGCCTAAAGAAAGCGCCAATTGAAAACGCCGTAAAGTTGGGAATAAAGCTTTTATATTGTACGAGTCCGTATAAAAACTTGTTTTGCTGACCAAATAAGCGACTAGGCGCAAGCTTGAATAAAAACATGAAGAAACAGCTCTACCATAAAATTGGAATTTTACGCCTATCTACTCGTAAAAAAACAAGAATGGTTTCCTGCTATCCATCCTGCCGTGCAGATTACACGATCACACCTTATTGTCTTCCTCCTTAAACGTAATTCATTATATTTATCAGCGGTTAAAAATAATTTTGGAAAATAACGTATTTTTAATATATAGTATAAACTGAAATAGGGATATATTTTAGTAACAATCACACTAACATAGTGAAAGAAAAAAATTAATATTTTTTTGACATTTTCGGAAGACTGTTTCACAATTTTTATAATTATTGCTTTCTTTTATATCTGCTCGTACGAGTAATTAGGGATGACTATGCGAAGTATATTTCAATTTATTTCATCTGGTTCCGTTGACATTTTTTTATTACTTTCATACTTATGGACGCTTATTTTTATTTCGGCCTACTTGCCGGTTGATTACTTTAGTATCAATGACGATATAATACTATCGACGGATATTTAGATCAACATATATAATATAAATGTCTCTATCCTGATAGCCAACTTTAATTATATTATCATGTTTTAGATATTTCCTAAAGATCATATAAAATGGTCATCATGTAATTCAGAATTTTGCAGAATTTATCTATACACTACCAAGACATTCTCTAATGCCTTCTTAAACTTGAAATGAACTTACAAAATTTTATATTTTCATTTTCTCCGATTTAAATAAATTCGTTGACTTTTTATCTGAAGATAATTGTTAGTTGATAACCATTAATTCCATTATTGAATGAAACTACGTGGTGTAATATTATTTCTACATTCTTTAAGTTTTTTACCACGACCTAGGTTTCGTTGTATTACATCTTCAGATGGCCAATTAGCAAAGATCCTTGCTAATTGCCTACCTGAAGATGGTGCAATACAACGAAACCTAGGTCGTGGTAAAGAACTTAAAGAAAGTCGAAATAATATTGTTTCACGTAGTTTCATTTAATTGTGAATAATGAATCTCTATCAAATTAACCCCCAAATATATTCAACATTAATTTCATATTAGAGGCGGTAAGTAATGAGCTATTATGCGTGAACTTTCCGTACATGTATAAACTGATTAATTCTAATAATACAATAAAGAAAAAATTCTGTTTATTTTTTTAGGGATTTTCACAAACTATTAATCTAATTGAAACACAACTTTTTCAATATGATATGTCAAATGTTCCAAATTACCGAAGGCTACATAATAAGTATATATTTGTATAGTTTTAGAGTTAATAATATAAAAGTGGTCAGAGAAAAAGTTAACGCAAAGTTTAAGTCTATTTACTACCTTTCAAATATAAAATAAGACATTTTAAGTGTTTAATTAAAAATTGCCTTATGTACTTTTTAATTCGGTTCCGTAGTTTATGAAAGATATTTCAAGGTAACTAAAAATAGAAATGCACATTTCGATAGCATTCAGTGCGAAGTATTCGCGATGCATTCCGATGAGGGACTATTATAAGCGCATCATTTCGCAGCGGCATAGCCATGCAAAGTGGCACGGAGCGTGATCGATTATTCAGCAACCCGCTCTTGATAAATGATTTCACTCTATTCCAGAATAATTACTTATGCTTGTGTGGCTTACGTCGGTGCTTTAATTTCATTGTGTGTAAGCCTCTAAGTGCTTTATTTATAGAGATTTCTTAAGATGTACCTATTCATTTTATTTTGTTAAAATTTTTTAAATACCAGATTAGATTGTCAATCAAATAATAGATTGTCAATAATTTTTTTATTTAGGTATTTGTCAATATATTTCCTTTACTCATAAATTGATTTTCTTTGGCTTTTTCCTGTACTCTTAGTTATTTCAACGCTTGATTTTTGAGTTAGAATTGAGGACTACGTACAAAATACTAGGGACTCATCCTGATTTAACACATGTAAGCCAAGATTCCCATTTTCAAACTAAGGAGTATAATTATGCTCACTTAAAAAAAAACTTAAAACCGTCTTAACACTAAAAAACTTAAAACTTACTTAAAACGTCTTAACACTAGTTAAACTATTCGTCAGAAAACTATGGCATAAAACGGAAAAATTTGATCTGTTTTAGTTGAAGAAGATAATTATCAAATTTAATTTAATAAAAATGAAGATAATTTAGCAGAATTAGATTTAGACAATTGATTCTCTTTAACGGTAAAACATTTATTACAGATTTTACGTAATACATGCACTTATGTTTTAGCGGAATTGGTCATAAAACTTTTTGAGAAAAAAGATGTCATATGTTGACACTGTGTGCCATATATCTCTAAATAAATAAGCAGAGCAAGACAGGTCGGATAATTTTCACAAAATATTCATCAATTTTACATTCTAAATTATAGATTTTCCTTGTGAACCTATACATTATTCATTAATGATAACCTATCCATTGTGAATATATATATTATCCATTAACAATATCCATTAATGATAACCGAAACTAAATTCGTCTATTAGTTACTGAAAAAATCGCTGCGTGCACATAGACACACGCGGCGATACATTTTGTTTTATAATATATGTTGATATAATATTACCACGTATTAAGATAGCACCGCGTCAATATTTTCCTTTAATATAATTGTTAAGAAGAAAATAACATTTAATGAAATGGTTTATTTACCCGAACAAATATTATAGTAATTTATTTTACCAGTATTGGCGAGTGTATGAGTAAATGATTCATGTACTTATTTTCTTACGAACCCATCGTCCAACCTATACATAGATTTACCGAAAGAATTGTGTCGATACAAGTTACCTTAAAAATAATATGTTATTCATAGATAACACGACACAAGTAAACAGTTTACGATAATTTAATTTTATTTTAATAAACATATTTAATTGAATAACATGTAATAAAATACGTTGCATACATGGAGGTATAAGTCACACTGTTATAAGGGCACCATCGTTAGAGCCGTAACTTTGAGTTTTACATTTGAAATAATTATACTGTAATAAATAATCTATACTAATGTCATATTATTTCATTTCTTTCTTTGTTTGTTTGAAATTCGAGAGCTCAATAAGTTGTAAACTGAACCTTGCGCGCATGTTACGCTTAATGCCGTCTACGTTCTTCCGACAATAGTCCGACCGACAGCAGCCCAGCGATATTTGATAAAATATCGCTGGGCTGCTGTCGGTCGGACTATTCTCTGAAAATGACTATTGGCTGAAAGAATAAAGATAATCCGAACGATAAAGATAATCCTGGCAAACTCTTTCTTATATCGAATAAAGATAATCGTATAGAATAAAGATAATCCGAATAAAAATTAGGATTATCTTTATTTTCTCGCTTTTAAAATCGTAGCACACTGGAATGTGATGAATGGTCCCTTAATTCCATTAACCTCGATATTCGGGGATCCACCAATTCTGGAAGCGTACAGTTTTGATAAAATTTCACTAAATATGATTCCATGTTATCTTTCCAGAATCAGCCATCTTTGGCAATAAATTTATTAGTACCAGTACTGAATGCAAACAAGCAGACGTTATGGCTATTGATATGAAGGTGACCTTGTATTTAATAAAACCACGGATGCTTTTTATTGACATTAATTTTAGCACAATCGTTTTTCCAAAATTGAAATTTTTTTTTTGTTTTATGGCTTCATCTGGGTGCAAATTGAAGCTAGATAATGGTCACTTAATGTCTACAATGCCGTCTACGTGCTGACCGTTTGGTGTGGCTCCTAGAAAAGAAAAATTCATCATAAATGAATAAATCGAACTCCTTAATGTTGATATGAAATTGTTGCTAATTCTCTGAGTGCAGTGTATTCATTGTTCTTTCCATGTTTTATTGATGATATATGGTTTAAATCATTCCCGTATAAATCCTATTTAACTAATGAAGCGCAATTCGTATTTACATGTCTCTTGCTTCCTTTGGCAAACCAAGAAGCTGTTAATAATTTCCGCCTAGGCTCTAACTAAAGTTGTCTAGCACTTTGTCGGATTGTATTGCGCTCCAGATAACACCACTGTTCGGGAGTCAATACCAACTATTCTGGAAACTATTTTTTGCTTTTTTGGTATACTTCGTCAATCATATCCGGCTTCTGATAGCTCTCACCATAGTAAGAGTATTTTGATAAGGGGTTGTTTTTTTTAATTCCTTTAAAGTTTCTATATATCATTGAGACTTATATGAAATGCTTCTAATTTATTTATTTCAGAATAAGCATCTGTTTTGAAAATAAATTTATGCACATAAAAATGCAAATAGCCTTTATTAAAAGACACTACAGCAGCTGCACATCGCCCACTGTAAGAACCTTGGGAGAAAACCTCCTACATATTTGGCAATGCGTGAATTAAAGCTATCTGCACAATTATACTTTTTGTTGTAAACTAAACTCTAAGAATCTAAAGATAATCTACGACCAATATCAGTTATTTTTGAAAAAATACAATAAATTTTCAATTCGGTAACTAAATTCTCACTATAACATATTCACGGTACAAAAATAGGACAGACAGAATGATTGCCAAGTATGTTATAGGGCCCATTAATAATATTTTTTTATATTATCATGTTTTTCAAAAAACAGTATTATTTGACTATTCCTATGTTTCACGAACGAATCTACACCTCAGCGTAATCGTAAGTAATTATACTTGATAAGCTTCCATACTCTCAATAAATTAATTGTGTTTGATGCAATTACCAACAAGTATTTACAATAATTACGCAAGAGATGGATTTTACATTCCATCTTACCTAGAATGAAATTTTTATAAGACCGGGAATTTCTTACAGTAGAATAAGTGCTTGAGTTTCCATATACAATCAATTGTGAATAAATGGTATCATTTTCTGCAAGAGATTTTTAAAATCCACTCGCAATGATGGCTCTATTTTAGTTAAAGGACTGGCGTAATTTTTAAAATAGGTATATGATGAAGACTCAATGCCTTTGTTGGACGACCAAGAACAAGTGTGATAGTAATCTTTTTTTACTCATAAATAAAGGACTTTTTTACTTTGGAAATCTATGATTGCTGCAGCACCCACAGAAGCGTTATATTTGGTTGCATAGGACCGTTTAGAGAAACAAATATCCATTATTACAGTGGTAATTGGGACAGCGTTTTCATCTACACTGCGAATTTTAGATTTTACATACTCTGCATCTTCTCGTGTCGCCTCAAATATGCAATTCTCTGCTGCTTGTTCCACATGGGTGGAATATCGACATGGCATAAAACTATTTAAATATATAAAACCTCTACTGATATATATTATACCAGCATCAGTTTCTTAGTTTATATCAATTTTCATCCAACATTTCTGTTTTTCCTCGGCATATATCGCAAATAAGTGTAATATTTTAAAATAAGCCTTTTCTCTTTTCTTTTGCAATTCGTGTATAAGATATATCGCAATCGAAAGGATAATTTTTTCTGCTAATAATTAAATACTGATCTAATAAATAATTAATATCTACTATTCTTTTGACATTCATATTGAGCAATATTTCATTAGGTTCTTCATGTAAATTGAAAACACGACCTATAAATATATGACAACTAAAATAGGAGTAAGAATTGAATAGATCTAAAAAAGTGACTTCTCTAACACTCTCTACGGCTTCTGAGGCGCTCGTTTCTTCTACCCCTTCCCCTAATTCGTGTACTCTGAAAATAAAAAATTTAAGATGTATTTAATAGTAATAATTGAATTGAATATCAATAATAAATATAAAAATTGAGGGCTTTTTTATTAAGAAGCTAGACTGCTCTAAACTAATATACCAATATTTCCTAGAGTAATGAATATTATCATCTTAGACACCGCGACAATATATGCTATTCCTTGTCCAAACGTGCGATCGCAAGAGCCGCGCCTTTTTAAACTTAAGGACCTGCAAACAAAACAAGGTGGATAATCATTTATTCCCCAATAAAATAGTTTCTTCAGGAAAAACAGGACTCATCATAACGTTTTATTCGTTTGCATTTATTCCAAATTAATTATATACTTATAATAATATTGAGAAGTGATTAATTTAAGTATCAATATAACACTATAATAACTACCATAAAGATACTTTAAAACTGTAACACGTAAACGCATTTGCAGCTAAACCTATCAGGCAGAAGTAAAAGTTGCACTACGAAGATTCCGTACATAAAGTTTCCGTACATAGACAGTTATAAATACATAAGAGATAGGCAGATATGATATTTAATAGCATATACTGTTTCTATTAAACTATTTAAAAATATCTATTTTTCATAGCATAAGTATATGGCCTAATGGTTTAAGAATATCGTATATATTTAAAAAAATATAAGATCTGGAATAATCGCCATAATTTTTCTGTAGTCTGTTATTGAACATATTTGGCGTTAATTTTGTAGAAATTCATTATTCACAAATAAATGAAATAAAAGAAAAATTCATTTATTTCTGAGTAATCACTTAGTCAGACTTTATTGATACTATTTTTTTTCATTATTTTTGATTCAGTCATTTTGGAAATAAGAGGCGGAATACTCGTTTCCATCGCACATCGTATATTTTTTGAGATGTCTTATTAAATGTAGAATTTAAAATTGTAAAAAAATTAATGCATTCCTCATAATCAAATGGTAACTATATGATACATAAAATTTAAAATTAATGTGGCTTTCAATTACCCCCTCTTTCATTTTTACATGAATATTTAAAAAAATACCTATTAAAATATTGGGATAATGGGATGTATTACTATGCCAATTTTAAGTTTCTCCGTCGCATGATTTTTGAGAAAATCGGCTGAAAACATGAAAGAACGTAAATATCTTACTATATCTTTCATAGGCGTAAAAACAGGGTGCATATTAAAAAAAATATGATACCTAGAATCATCGCTATAGTTTTCCCATGTCACGTGGATTTCGAAAAACCATATTTGAAACATTTTTGGTTCAGTAGTCTTGGAATTAGCAGGGACATATTTTGCATTTTTTTAGTATATCTACGAAGATATGATACCTAAAATTATGAAAAAATCTTGTAACTCAGGATGACTTAAACGATATCTTAGACAAAACATATACTTTAAATATAGTTTCAAGTAATTTGACATTCCCCGCAGAAATTTTCACGTAAATATTTTTGAGTGTAAACTATTGACATATGCGCGTGATAATATGTTTTACTACTATGCCAAATTCCAAGTTTCTGTATCAAGTGGTTTCTGAGAATAACGGACAGACTGGTAGATGCGTGAATAATTTTATAAAGGTTCTGTATTTCCTTTTAAGTTACGGAACCCTAAAAAAGTAATAAAGAATAAATAACTTACAATCTTGCCAATTGTGCATTTTCTTTGATCCTTTTTTTCTTTGTTTTTCATTACTATCAACCTGTTACAGTAACCATTGAAGAACGGCATATATACTATCAATTAGTCACTAACAAAGTTCATTCAAACATTTTATATGAACTCATATAAACCCATTATCGATATAGTAAAATAAAATTGAAACTAGAATTGGTTTTAAAAGGACATTGAATGGATATTTTAGAAATAAATATAATATCAATATCGCCAGAATTTAAAAATGAACCAATTTCTAATAAGGAAAATAGGAGGTTATTTCAACGAAAACTTTTTGAGATATCTCAAATGTAGATATAATTAAGAATAATGACAAGTAAAAATAATATGATTATTTAATAATCTTCAGATTTAAATGTCACAAAATAAGAAAATCTTATTTTTTCTACTTTTTCTTACTTTATGAACTGAATAAAACCGAAATCTTATTTTACTTAATTATAAAATCAAGCGTCCCACGCTTTTGTAGCATTTTTATTTTATGTAGCATTTTTATTTTATATTTAAAACTACTATTTTATCGTTTTATTTTCGAATAATATTTTTAATAACGTATTACATAAAATATGAGCCAGTAAATATCATACAAAAATTTTAACAAAATGTAGCATCAAGAAAGTTCATTACCGAAAAAGTTCATTCATTACATTCATTCAGTACATTCATTACCGAAAAATAAGGCAAATCAGAATAAAAACACTTTTTTTAATAATGTTTAAAGTTATTTTTTTTCCATAATTTCTAATAAATAAAAAACATTTCTATTGCACTAAATAAAATTATTTTTATTATATATATGACCATTTAATATTTAATTGCATCTTCATATTATTGATTTAATTGTACTATTAATCGATATAAAAATAAAAATGCAATTAAACTGCGATGATTAGTAACTAAATCTTTATTCTATACATTCATGACGTACAGAATTTTTGTAATATTCTCGTAACATTATTGTAATAATCTCAGCACGAATAACTTTATTTACGATCAGAGGGAAACGTTATTACTCCGAGAGTCCTTTAATTGAAATTGTGATAAAAATAATTTATTACTTTCTCTTTATACACTTTATTTTCAAGGGCCACGGATTACCTGGAAAAACTTGAGAAGTGAAGTAAAAAATACAGCAAAGACCAATATTAAAAAGCATATGTCGGAAAATGCGTGATGCTCATCACAAGTCTCAGATATCAATAATGATTATATATCCCCGTACGGACCAAGGGATCAAAGACAATCTCGTCACTTAGTGTTGTTTGACTTACGGCCATTACAGCCAAAGGTCTGCCTAAGCTCTTACTGTGACCTTCCTTTAATCTCACCTTCCTTTCATCTCAATCTGGCCTTCCTTTAATCTCACTCGATATCATCATTGTCATTGAACAAATATTGATCCACTCGATTTTAGTACATGTTTCGTTATGCGAGTAAAGCAAGCATATTGTAGTTCCACATTTATTCAGTATTTATTATGTGCGTTGTTTCCAACCAATTGATTTAAAAACGGAACTGTATTAACATTTATCTATAAATATTTCTTTTGCTCCATTTAGTTCAAATAAATAACTATTAATTTGGTTTAAATAACTATATAATCATTTAATGTTACCATACCTCTAAATTACATAAACAAGTAGTATTATAATATAGATCATTGTAGAGAGCAAATGCTGTATATTATTAATAGTAAAGTTTTATATATCCATTTTATAAGCCTTACATAATTATCAAAAATCATGTCCAGGAAATATATTTTTCTCAAAGTTTGGTTTTTTCCCTTGAAATATGACTGTATTCATATCATAAATCATGTCTCCTACGCATACACGTGATTGTAAAATATGCTCTAAATCTTCTACTAGACATGGTAGGGTAACCTATGAACTAACTTACTTAACTAACTGAACTGACTTACCTAAATTGTTTCCATGAAATCTTCTAACAAGGAGACGGTAACCCCTGCAAGGTTATTCGCTTTGTAATAACCTAACAAGAACAATAACGAACACATCGATGGCGCTAATTAGAGAATCGGTAAAAATCTTGTCACTTAGCGTCTCAGAAATGCAACGAATACCTTCGGTTATAGGGATTAGGATCGGCGAAACCCTCCACTATATTGCGGTCCAACATTCTATGAAAATCATGAGAATTGCTTGCTTAATCGTCCAGGTTATCTCTAATGATAGTTCACACATGATAGTTAATATACATGTTGAGTGCATACATATAATACAGACTGTTAATTACAAGAAGTCTTTTTTCCTCTGTATCTCCAATTTTATACTTGAATTAGGTTCAACATTAATTCCATAATATGCTCATACGTTATGCATAATGGTCTATTATTTTCAGCCAACCCTTCTGAAAATGTTACATGGGACATTTACTGCGCCCATGCAAATCAATTGGCTCTGTGAATGACATGTGACAGTTGACATTTTATGCATAAGTAAAAGGTCAAATATAGACCATGTGAAGTACGTATGTTACATACTGCTCATTTATTAATTGTAGAATGAGAGGACTGATGATGTTCATAGAACACAAATATAAAAAAGTTCCGAGGAAGACATGTGCACGAAAAGTGAAGCTTCCGCATATTGTTAAGAAAATGTAAAAAACGATTGGCCAAAGAAATAGGTGTGGATTATAATCAGATCAGATGTATACATATGTTGTGGTGCAGTACGGCGCACCGCATGACTTATACGACCTTAATGTGAAATAAAATACCGTAGAATAATTAATCTATTGTTTAACCTGGGATGTAACAATTATTTTCAACACGTTGAATATACACCACACATACTTGATCGTACACCAAGCATGTTGGATAATGCACAGTACTCTCATACTACTTATTTGGCCCAGTCTTTTCACAAATTCAACAGTTTTTGAATATATTTTCTGTTATTAGATGTAAACACGTATACATATCTGAACTTAAATTTTGGAGATATATGCTCTATGATTGAATTAGCCATTCCTGTATTTTTCTGCCTTTAGCAACGTTTATAAAAAGAATATTTAAATGCTGCATTTGAAACACCCTATGCAAATAACATCCAGATGATAC
This sequence comes from Druceiella hillmani, assembly GCA_039881145.1. Classification (NCBI taxonomy): domain Eukaryota; kingdom Metazoa; phylum Arthropoda; class Insecta; order Lepidoptera; family Hepialidae; genus Druceiella; species Druceiella hillmani. Next base: position 102,621,120 of record JAYKKI010000001.1, on the reverse strand, counting down.
TATTGATATAGATTTTATTTTACTCAAATATTAGGAAATTTAACTAGTCACTTTAGGGTAAAATTTCAAATTCAATATATTTGTAACAATTACCTATTTAACTTGCAACACGGTGATAAAATAGTTTAACTGAAAAAAAATATCGAATTAAATCATCTGGCATCGAGTAAATGCTTCTGTACTCTAAATACTTACAATACTATATGCGTGTGTGTGCGTGCGTGTGTGGCGTGAGTGTGTGTGTCCGCGCGCGCGCGTGTGTGTATGTGTGTATGAATGCTCGCGTTTGTGTGTATGAATGCTCGCGTTTGTGTGGATGTGTGTGTGTGATATAATCTCGTTCATATTAAAATGCATATTTATTATGTAATGATGGAATAAAAGATTTGTGGTTTTTGGAGAAGGGTATTAATTCACTTGGGGCGAGAAGTAAAGAAGCGACGACGTCATAAAAAATAAATGTAAATAAATCGCATTGCCAATGCACGATGGCGAATCGAAATATAAATGCATAAGGCCATGTGCGCTTTTTAGGAAATATTTATGATTTTTTTTCTATTAAATTGTCAATTGAAATAATTTATAAAAAATATATATCTTAATTCGCTAATAAATCGTATAATTTTGGTAAATTTTAAAGCATCATGTTTTATGTTAGTGATAAGTGACGATCGCATATTAAAATTTACAAAGTGCTGAATTAATTCATAAATTTGATTTAAGGCGTCATTATGTCATAATGAGATCCTTTAAGGGCATGATAAATCATTTAGAGACAAAAAGGTAATATTTTCTAGGATAAATTTCATTGTTATACCATATAACGCCCATAAATTTTTTATGGGCGTTAAGATTATCTTCATTGATTAATTACACTCTGCTCGGTAACGATGCCTACGGCAAGTACCGTCATTAAATTGAAGCGCCCCGTCCGTTAAGTATGGTAATAAAGCCACTTTAAACTTTTTTAAAGACACTTAATATTTATTTTCTTTATTTACCGAATATGCGATTAGACATAACCTTGATGGAAAACGTTAAGGAAAACGAGAGTATCAAGAAACGAGGGTTTTAAACGAGAATATGGAGTAATTTAACGATAAGAAAAATTCTATTCACCACGGCACCGGGTCGAATAATTTCGTTTTAGTGTGATATGGAGGAATAAAAAGGATCGGGAAAGAAGAAACCAACCATTTTTTTTATATATTTGAAATTAATAATAAAGGTTAGTTTCTTTGAATTGCAATTGTGTTAAAATTGTCTTGTAATATTGTTAAAATTTTACTTTAAATCCTTTTACGAAAGAAATGTACGAGTGTGTTTCGACATTAACATATTTATATGAAATTAGTTAAAGTACGCCGGCTTGATATAATCCAGTACTATTGATTAATGCAGTATAGATTTTTTGCATCATAAGTCCTCTTTTAAAATTTACATAGATACATTCAATTTCACGTGCTGCCTCTCGCCTTTCCCTTAGCATTTCATTTTTAATTCCATCTCGAAACTTACCTGGCTTCTAAAAAAGAGATTTTATAACTAAATATTTAAACGGAACGGGCTTTCGATTAAAATAAACTTTTTGCACGCGGAAAGCTCCTACATCCTGCCCATTTAGATTATTATATATAAATGAAACCATATAATCAAGCGACATGCGCTGAATCACGGGATATTGGTTTTGTCCTACAGAAGCACGTTCACCTTGGGGTAGGTAGGAAAGCTCGCGCTTCGACCTCGATAAAATATAACTAATTGCATATTTATAAATAATATTACGTTTTGTTAACTATTAATTTCTTAATAATTAACAATACGTAATATTCTTTATAAATATTTTTTAATTTTTTTTGCATTTGGTTTTTGGGGTCAATTTATAAACGTACAATCATGTCAGTAATTAGGGCAAATAGAATTAAGAATGTTAATTTTTTAAATATTCGCACTGCAAAAATGTTGTTTGCAATAAACTATTGAATGCAATAATTGAATATATTAATGTTAAGTTGTACAAAGTCGGAACGATAATTTTATTGAAATAAGTTTTCTTAAGGCGAATTACGCATTAAGTTTGGATCGCTTCATATAATAAACTAGCTGTGCCCGCGACTTCAATCGCGTGGAATTCGAAGTATGAAAAGTTATTAAGCTTTTTTTTGTTTTTTTATTTTTTCTCTCGGAACTCTATGAGCATAAAGTTTACTAGAAACATTGAATATTGAATATATTTGGCGTTAATTTTGTAGAAATTCATTATTCACAATTAAATGAAACTACGTGATGTAGTATTATTTCTACTTTCTTTGATTTCTTTACCACGACCTAGGTTTCGTTGTATTACAACATCTTCAGGTGGGATATTAGCAAAGATTAACTCTTAGGAACATCCAACAGCATTTATATGTTTCAAACACCAGGGTTTTTCCACTGCTTATGTTAGTGAGTTTATTGCAGGGGCGCGGTGTAGGTTTTATTATATTTCCGAGATTTTTACGATATACCAGTATTTTTAGTGAGGGTAATAAATTCAATTGTTGTTATTATGTGAGGTTATACAATGCAAATGTTTCGGTGTATGTAATTAAATTACATGGAAGTTATTATGGGTAATATATTTATACAAAAGCAAGGGTATTTGAAAGTAAGGACAAGGTTTGTTTATACATATATTTATTTATTTATTTCTTTTCATTTTTTTTTATGTGTACTTATATTTATATTTATGTGTATTTGGGCTGAAACAATTTCAAGAGTACTGTAGTATCAATGTTGTCTAATTATATTATATCTAGAAGATATTAAGTATGGGTGATGATATTATAATTAGTTGTTCATTTAATATATTAACCTTGGTGTCTTTTTTATGTCTGTTTATTTCTAATGTTTGTAGGATATTAAGTTTATTACTTTTGTATTTGTTTGTAATATATAGGGAGCATTATCAGTATGGGGATGATGGTTATTTTCAATGAGATGTTTAGCAAAGTGAGATATGTCTGGTTTATTATTTCGCCAGCTGGCGATGTGTCCTTTATATATTGTATTAAAATATCTTCCTGTTTGACCTATGTATACATTATTACAGTCGTTACATTTCAGTTTATAGATACCACTCTTTTCGTGTTTATCTATTTTTTCTATATTATTCATAAGGGTTTTACCCAAGTTATTTAAAGTACTATAAGTACATGTTGTATTATTTATATTTTTATTATTATTTAAGAGTTTTCCTAATTTGAGTGAAACATTACCTATATATGGGATAGATTTATAGTAAACATTATTATTATTTGGTACGATCGGGTATATTTCTTGTATTAGTATTTTTCTTAATTTATTATGGTACAGTTTTGTGACAATTGATGGGTCATAATTATTATTTACTGCGATTTGTTTTGTAGTTTTTATTTCTTTACGTAAATTAGGTTGTTCTAGAGGGATGGTTAAAGCTCTGCGAATCATGGAATGGAAGGCTGCTAACTTATGGGACCAAGGGTGTTGTGACTGACTATTAATTATGGAGTCGGCAAGTGTGTCTTTTCTAAATATACTAAATTTATCTTTATTGTTTTTACGTTCTATTGTTATATCTAAAAAGTTTAGTTTATTATCGGATTCTACTTCTAAAGTGAATTTGATAGACCAGTGAATTTGATAGACCACTATTAAATATAGGGCTTTCTGAAAGTAATTACTTAATATGACTTCATAAATAAATTTAAAAAATATATTTTAATAAAAATAAGTTTCATATTAAAGAATTAAAGAATTCCGATTTCTTTTTGCTTTTTGTTTATTTTGTGTTGCAATCATTCCGCTACTTTGTATTAAATGTAAAAGCTAGGTATGTATTGTCATATATATTATATTAATTTATATGAAACCGTTTGGGCAGCGCAGGTTATCAGCTCGTTTCTCGTCGACTTTACTTAGAAATTTAGTTATATATATATATATATATATATATATATATATATATATATATATATATATATATATCCACTGTATATATACATATATATATATATATATATATATATATATCCACTGTATATATACATATATATATATATATATATATATATATATATATATATATACAAAACCGATATCCACTGTCCAAGTACCAATTAATACACATAAATATACCAAAAAGTGCATTTTTAGCAGCCTGCGAATTACTTTATTTGCAATTTCTTTTAGTATTACGAGAAATATTATTTTTTTAATTATATAAATATAACAGTTGGTAGGGATATAGTACTCAAATATATGGATAAAGTAAATAATCTCATGTTTATGTAAATATCCAATTGATTTTTTTTAAGTCTAATCTACAGAGTTTCAATAACAGGTCAAATGACTTGCCATTTCGTTATTCTTAATATCTAAAAATAAAAACCTGGAAATAAGAACAATGTAACAATAAAAACCTGAAAAGTAAATCAACGTTTGCATCGCCCTAGCCCTGCTTGTAGTAACGTCAACGTAACGTGAGCACGCAGCTCAGCAAAGGATGAATTTATTTGGTTTATTTTAGATAATACTGTGACATCTCAAGAAATATACAACAAGACTATATAGCGTTGGAATTTCTTTTGATACACGTAATTATTAATATACTTATTTGCACAAAGACTAAGTTATTCAACTTTGAAGTTGGTCGTTAAATTTCGTGTTTAATTTTTGTTGAGATTAGTGTCAAAACGAACATTACGGGCTGCCCTTAAAACAAAACTTAATAATAGTCAATACTCCCTTGCAAATTTCTTTTGAGGTATGGTATACCCCCGTACATGTTTAAAGGTTCAGTTTAAGCCTAATTTCAGTGAAAGCCTAAAGGAATTCCATAAAATATGTCCGCTTGACGGAACTCTTTGTAAATAAACCATTTAATTTATATGTACGTTAAATTATTTTTCTGACAATGAAAAAGTTCTGAAATCGGAAACGAATTATATGTTCTGGCTCTGAAGACAAACATATATGCATACATAAATACAAACATACATACACACATACGTATATAATACATACATACACAGATAGATAAACACAATATTTTCAAACTGTTTTATTAAATTGCACAATTAATTATGCAATATATTACATATTTTTGAAATATTCTCATCAAAACTTTTAACTTGATATTAATATTCATAATCAGTTCGATATTTTATGCACACACACACACAGACACACACGCATATAGGTATGAATATATATATATATATATATATATATATATATATATATATATATATATATAGACAAGTAAACACAATAAGATCCTTGGCTTGCCCCAATCGGTTAAAAACGAGTTCAAAGAATTTAAAAAAAATGTACAGTTTGCGTACATAATCGGAATGAACATGATAAGCTTTGAGGAATTAGTTTAACTCAAATTTTGGCCTCAATTGGCACAGAAACAGGAACGCATAGAAGTATCGAGTTGAAATTGACACTATAAAAAATCAAGCTTCGAAGTCAGTATAATCAAGAAGAATCCTAAAAATATGGCCGTTTACGCCGCATATTTTAACATTCGCAAATAAATGAAACCAATAAATCAAATAAAAAATAATCAAACAAAACCTGTTGAGCACTTCCCGTTGTCCTAGAATCATCAAATTTGCAAGAAGCGAGGTATCACGGCACAAATAAAGAACAAAATTCGAAAATTGTTATTTTGTAGATTACAAAATAAAAATATTTTTTTTAAGAATCGCCCTTGAAAAATATGTGTAGTAGACAACATATTTTCATCCTAAAAAATTAAAATTTTTTAAATAATTTAGTAGAAATATTACTTACCATTAAATGTTTATAAATAACTAATGCGAAGTACCAGACCTAAATGCGCCCTCGTAATGCGACTTCCGCTTATGCGTGATAGGTTTTTTTAAGTTTTAGTTCGCCCGTAAGACGTTATTCGCCGGTCTTGGTATGTTTTTCATATTCCCAGCCCGAGGGTACGAATTTGAAAAATGTTTGTCATGTTTTTTCCTTATCAGATTAAATTTGATCATTTATTTGTTAACAGGTTAGTTTTTGAAAGCTTAGGAAAAGGTATATCAAAATTAAGTATTACATATGTTTACATTTAGATAATTTTTTTTTAAAGTTTTAATTTCATTTATAAATATCTAAATGTACCCAGATCGCTCGTAGTGCAACTTCCACTTGTGCTTGACAGATTTTTTAAGTTTCAGTTCGTCCGTAAGACGTTATTCGCCGGTCTTGGTAATTTTTTCATATTCCCTGCCTTTTGGGTACGAATTTGAAAAAAAAAATGTATGTTTTTTCCTCATCCGATTATATTTGAACAACTCTTTGTTAACTTTTTTAATCTTTTGTTAGTATTACATATGTTCACATTTGGATAATTTTTTATTCACATTTTTAATTCCATTTTCTTTTATTTTTTATAGTTATACTATGTAAGATATTATAATATATAAAATTAAGAACACCTAATATCTAATTAATGTGAAAAAGTATGTGTCATTAATCAACAAGAGCCGTCAAATATTCGCACTTTTACGTGAAAAAGAAGTAGATTTTTTTTCATTTTATAAATTAAAATTAACTTGATATTTTGAAGTAAAAGCAAATTTAAAAAGCTACTTTTAATTGTTACATTTTAATATAAACGATTTTAAGTTTTTAAAAATAGTTACCTGCCAACTTATAGCTAAAGTTATATTCTTCTTTGTTAAGGCAAACTTATCGCCCATCCATTGTTGAGTGTCATATCCTTTTAATCATTGATTTACAAGTAACTCATTTATAGGCCAACGGAACTGATCACAGAATATCCGTCGTTTAATGGTTAATTTATAGGTTTATGAGATGTACATCTTGGGTAATAAATTCAGTTCCTTCTAAATAGGCACTTGAGGAGCAATTAATTCCTATAAATACTGGTTGATGTTAAGTTTGAATAACACTTTTGTTTACATTAATAACTTCAAGTGCAAGGATATTATAATTGAAGAAAATTTTCCCAAAAGTTGTTAAGATATAGTTTATGAATTGAGAGTGAGGTAACTGACGATTGTAAAATTATTTATATACAGATAGATGGTATTATTTATATTATCCGAATTTGGTAAAATACAATTTTATTATGCATTCGAAATGAGAATATATTTTGTTATGCATTCGAATAGAATTATTAAAGGACGTAAGAAAATTACATCACGTTTTTTAAAATTTATTTTTCCATTTTATTGATTTTTTTAGATACAAGCGTATTTACAAAAAGTTCTTCTGAATTTATATTGTTATTTTTGTTTGATTTTATATTTTTCAAGATTATTTAAGTATTACAAACTCGCCTCTGTTTCTCCAGCAATTTTTAGGAACGCCTTTATTTATATTCTAAATTTTAACAGCATGTAGAAATAAGGAAAGAAGCAGAGGTCACATTTTTCTAATACTTTGTATATTATAATTTATGCTATTTCCTCTAAGAATAACAAGTTAATTAAGAATAGTTTGAAAACTGATATTAAAATTTAAGTTGTGTTATTTTAAAAACAGGTTGTCGCTTTTTAAGTAAAAATTAAGAACCGGATTTCCGTTTCTGCTATTTTTCTAATGTTTTAAGCATCAAAAAAGGAAATTATATTATTTTCTTATATCTTTTGTTACCAAGTTATCTTTTTGTCTTTCTGAAATATCATTATACCATGTAATAACACATTTTTTAAATAAACTAGTGAGATTATTGTGAAGTGACAAATAACGAAATTATTTTTATATATTTCAAAATTATCATATTTTTTTTTATAAAAAACTGTCAAAATTATTCCAGCACAGCTGCGTACCGTGGCGATTTTCTCTTCGAACTGAGCTTTTGAATTAGGAGATCCTAATTCAAATACTCGGTTACGAATTCTGTCTAGAAGTATTATTTTACACAATGAATATTTTTGTTCCCTATCCCAAATTTACATAAAAGGATTCAAGTTCTCAAACCCACACTTACGAAGAGTTTGCAAAACGCGCGGCGAAATAATAAAAAGGAATGACGGTGCAATTTCCGCCCAGGTACCAACTGTGGGCGGAAATGAAGAGAGCGTAGCTAATTCGTTGTCATTTTCTTGCAACAACGAATTTGGAACATTTTTGTAGTGTATTTCCTTTTGCGAATTAAAACAGCTTACGAAGCATAGGAGACAAATTATAAATTTTACGGCTTTCTTTCTGGTAGTACATTCGTTTAAATTTTTCACATTAACTATTTCTAAAAGTAATAGGTCCCTGTGGTTTGTTTAAGATTTCATATGTTTAGTTAAAACAAGCCTTCCGTCTTTCAAATGCCTTGTTTACGATAGATTGGTGAAAAAAAAGGAAATGTGGGACAGAACTGTCAATCAGCTGACAATCTCCTAACTAATTCAAAGAGGGGTGACTATATAAATTTAGTCACGTATTTGTCAAATCAAACCGGATCATTTGACAAATAAGATTTTCTGGGGGAAAGATCATCCGCCTCGAAAGTGCAGTGCACATTACCAAAAAAGTATGGACTAGTAATATTAATAAATATCTTTGGTACCAACGTTTGACCCTCGAAGAAACTAAAACCCTTGCCAAAGTTTGCCATTTATGGAAAAAGACTATCAGGAATATCTTAACTTAGTAACCACCTTTCTCCGCCTGTAATTAACTAGCAAAAAAAAATGGAAAACAATAAGTCTAAATGGTATGGTATTTTAATGGTAGTAAGTATAACCAATCACGTATACTACAACTATGTACTATATTGTTTATGCACCCGCATATACATATTAACTTCTACTTAAGTTAGAACGTATGTAATCTAGCAATAGCATAATTTGGAATATGTTGCCAAAGCTGCGTGGATTGAACCTGTGATTCATTTAAATGTATTTTGAAATCCTAGAATTAATTTTCATCAGACATTGTTTTTCTAAGTTATAATCTGGATCTTTTATTAACTAATTCAAAAATAACTTTATTTAACACATGGCTTTTCGTGGATACTTATTGTAAAAATTTAACAAAAAAATGTGTTCTCACTAAGCTAAAATTTTAAATGTTAGGGAGAAAAATTAATTTAAAGAAATGAATTCTTAAAATTTTAAAAATTTTTAGAATTTTTTCCAAGCAACGCTTTTTAAAATGAGGCTTATGAAAACATAAATGTTGTCGATGAAAAAAAAAATTAATTATTTTTGTTACTTATAACCACTATTTCTAAGTAAATGAGTTTTAAATAATATTTAACTCATGAAAATTAAGAAAACATTAAAACAGATGTAGTATGTAAGACAATTTTTATATATGTTAACGCACTCATATTTCAATACAGTAAAAAAATTATTAAATGGCAATTTAAGATACGTGTAAAAACTGGAAGAAAATCCGGTTCCGATTATCTTTATATATTTATCCTAATGTCAAATATAGTTTCTTGTTAAATAGTAAATCTACTTTCTTTTGATCCAGAGCTTAAAATTTTCTTGAATATTTTCTAATACAATATTATCTTTAACTCCACCTTGCTTTACGGAAATACCGACGTAATTATTCTTCTGGTTATTGACTATGATTTAAATTATTTGCTGCTCCCGCGGCTTCAGTCGCTCGTGGGTCTTCTTGAAATATTATTAAGTCACCTTTAATATTATTACACCTAATGTCACCTATTATAAAAACAGTTAAATAGACTTTTTTAAATAAGTATACTTTGCATTGATTCATCTTATGTTATACCTACTTTTTTAATGGTCGATTGCCCCAAACCTAATAGGATCCACCAATAAAAATTTCATAAAAATTCTTTGAACTGCTCTTACGTGATGGTCGAATAAACAGGCTTACAGACAGACAGACGATAATCCCACAAACAATCTTTTAATGTTCTCTTAATTTTGTTATATTCCCTAATATAATTTTATTATATGTATATAATTAAATCCTCGAAAAAATATTCATAACGTCGGAATTATATAAATTTCGTACCTAGATATTTGTTCTAAATTACCAAATTAAATAAATACATGTACTCGATGTATATTTAAAGGTAAACTAAACGACTTGTTGATTTATGCTAACCTCTCTATGATATTCATAGTTCACTTTACTTAGATCAAGATTGAGATTTAATAGAGATTAGAAGCAAATGTCCGTATAACAATTTACGATCTTCTTTGTAAAATAATCCTAAGTAATATTATCTTCCTTTCAGTATCCCCATTTCCTAAGAATTTAATATTTTCAATTTATATTTAAGAATTTATATATTTAAACTAGTTTTATTTCTGCCTGTTCTATTGATATAGTATGTATTTTACAAGAAGAGTTTACAAATTTCCCTTCAGTTTCATTTCAAATGCAATAATGTTTAACATATCAAGGAAGTACAATATCAGTCTATGGAATCAAAATGTTACGTGAATTTTAGTTTCAATGTATTTAAAGTTTAAATTGAAAAGTAACGTTACTCTTAGAAAAAATGTCACAAAATTTATAATTAATAAAGAGCAATGGTTTGGGTACATATTTTTCAAAAACATAAAAATATATTATTAAAAATTTCGAATTCCAATTTATTATTGTAACATTACTAGAAAAAAAACTAACAGTATTTCCACGTCTTTATTTTTCCCGAACAAATCAATACATTGCAAAGTCACTTCCTTATAATTTTTCATCGTTTACTTTACCAGCCGTCCTTAACACGCTGTATTTTCAGATTTAAATCGCTTTGGGAAAACATAAGACAAATAGTGATAGTGTTCCTTAGAAACCCGCTGAATTTTCTTAGGATACTTATACAAATATGAGAGGAAAAGGATAATTTGATGGATTTCCTATTTGATTAGTTTTCTTCTTTTTAGAACAGATAAAATTATTTCCGTAAGTTTAAAACTTTCTTCTAAAGTGAAAGATTTAAATATTTATTATTTTAGGTATGTCTCTATGTAGATCAGGTGAGATAATTTTCTTACTATCAGGTAAGAGTTAAGGTAAATATAATTGTAATTTGTATTTTAACACAATTGTTATGGCGAATCGTGTGTCAATAGCAGAACGCCATAAGAAAATAAAAATTTTAAAAAAAATTTAAATCTGACAAAATATCTTAATGGAATGGTGAATTATATTATCAAGTTAAATGAATTATGAAGTAAAAATATTTTAACAGATTAATCTTTGTAAATAATCATTAAATTTTAAATTCAAATTAATATTTTAAACATGAAATTGAGTTTAATGAAATAATGAATCTCAATTCTTTACTGTTTTACGACAAACGAAAATTCGCCATCTTTATGAAAAATTTGCATTCACTGACCTTAAGGGAACAAAATGATTCTCAAAATACTTTGATGCTCCACCAGATGGGCTCCTGAAGATGATAATGTAGAATCTCGACTCAAAGCTGATCGTCGATTAGTTCCGATATGAAGATCGATCGTCATTGGTCCGCAGAATAATTCACGATGTGATTTGAATTGGAGAAAAACTTTTAAATGTGTCTTGCGAATAAAAAAATCAGGACCAGTTTCATTCTTTATTTTTATAATACACAACTTATTAATTTTCTTATATTAGGATATAGAACCTTAAATTAGGATATAGAACTTTCTCGAATTAATTTTCCATAGCACAGTCCGGTTTAAAATTAAACTTTTGCCAGGGCCATGCGGATAAGATGTGTAGATTGTTCATGCTCTCTAAGAGTTCAAACAAACTGATATTTTGCAACTACGGTATACAATAATTACCCTAACCTTTTACGAGTTTAAAGTAACTGCTCACAGAACTTACTGCTAGGATATATATAATTAAAAATCCTCGCACTTCAATAGCTTAAAAATAACTTTGCGCCTAGGATGTATAGTTATTATCCATGCCCGTTCAGAACTCAAAAGTAACAGAAAAAAGTAAATAACGATGTGTACTTCTAGAAGGTTTCGAAAAGACTGAATGGAAAATTTTGCTAAAAGAGCTCGTAAAAACAAAGGACAATTTTATTATTTAAAAAAGGAATGCAACAGAAATTCCTTCGAGAATGTTCTATACCTCACAAAAATAATTCAATATTTCAATAAAATTCAATACAATGTTGTTGGCACTTAAACATTAGAAAGTCATACAGGAGAAAAAAAACATTGGAACTATTAATAATTTGACAAAACGTTATGTCGCAAATGTCATTCCTCATACAGGTGGCGATAAAATTAAGTTTAACAAATTTAATTGATATCTAAAATAAATTATTCTCATACAATAATTATTAAAATATTATAATTTTGAATTATTACAATTTTCAACCTACAATCGAGAAAAAAATAACTATTACAGAAACTAAAAAATAACTAGTAGAGTAACAAATATTTTTCCCTTTGTCCGTTTAGTAAATAAAACTGGTGTTCTAACACGAATACAATTGGATTTTTCGTTGCTTATTATGCTACCTTTGATGCAAGGTAGCATAGAATTTTAATTTAAAGGTCTGAAAAAGGTGAGCATCGTTTTGTTTATATATATATATATCTTAAATAATATATAACTATAAATCTAAAAGCATCTATTTTTCATGCAAATAGGAATAAAACTGCATATAAATCGAGACTGTGAAAGACGGACATAGAAACGGTCGTGATAAAATTGTTTAGTTGATAAAAATCATTTGGTTTATTATAGCGTTAATTTTTTCTATTCACACACTTAACTTTTCAATACTGTTTAAAAAATTGCAAGATATGCTTTCAACTTCTGTAAAACATTTTCTCAACTATTCCTTAAAAATTCTGAAAAGAACCGCCCACGAAATTCAAATTTCAAGTATCAAAGCCACTTTTTTTTAATTAATTCCTTTTTAATTGCTTAAATTCATATATATATATAAAATTGCAAATTATGCGAGGGAAATTCAAATTTTCGAAACGTAACACCATCGGTTAGAACGAAACGTGACGTTAGAGTCTATGTTTATTTAGAACCCGGCTAAACTTATACCTCTCATAGAATTTGTTATAACGGTACCAAACTAAAATTTATTTTTGTTCTTTCTAGATATTTGGTTTCATAAATACCGATCACCCTAGATTCCAAATTACTTTAACATTCTCTTACGCTACTAGCTTCGAGTCATCCCTATATATTAAACATGAAATTTAAATTCTTCTTAAATTTAAATCACCGATACACCGGTTTGTTTAATGCTCTCAATGTTAAACTATAATTAATACTCCGTTCGTCTGAGCAGAGCTCGTACTATCCCACCTACAAAAATAAACTCAATTTCTTAAGCAAAATTTTAGATAATATCTTTTAAATTGAACTATGAGTTAGGACTTACTCATGATTCACTTTGATTGTATAAAAAGTAACCCGCCTGACATCGTACTAAAAACCACTTAATCAAAGTATCCCTTTGAGTATTAGGCAATTCCTGCTTCAAAATGCGAACTAATCGTAATCGATTCTCTTACAGCTTTAAACGAATTCTCTGCCGTTGTCCGGAGCAATTTTGAACGGCGCCCACGGCTGACACGCCCAAAGTGATCAATTTAAACAAACGAGCTTGCCCGAAAGTTAACACCGGCTAGTGTTAAAGCGAGATTAATTACCACTGGAGTGGAAGTTGTGGCCGATTAAAATTTATAGAGCCTGACGATTACGTCTTGCCAGGTTATAACTTTACTATTTAGTCGACGGAACTTCGGTTAATAGATCCAATCGCTCTTGAGTGGTTGTTATTCTAAATCTTGTTCCTTTTCTGTTTTATTTTTTGCGATCCAACTTCATTCACGGAAAATCTTCCAATATTATATTAATATAAGTAAAAAAACAAACATTACATGTCAATTTTATTTGAAGTTTATAACAATTCCATATATGATTGCGGATACTTAAAACTAAAGCTGTTGACATGACATTTTGTTTGGATTTCAGACTAGATAAATTAATGAAATTATTTTCATTTGAAATTTCTTCATACCTTGTAGATGAATCGACTGAGTTATACAATGGAGTCTGAAAAACAAATTTTAATTTCATGTAGGTGCGTAATGATGACCTATTCTTGTGCCCGAGTCTTGATTCCGTATGTGAATGGATTATCGGGATCTTGCCTAGCTCATATTTCCAATGCTCGGAAAGTCTATTTAGTCATGGACAGCCACTTTTCATTTCATGATTACATTATTGATATATGTGAGTCAACATTTAGGATATTTTGATTTGTCAAGGAAAATCCATATCACCACCTGTATTAAGGTTTTATATGATATCATTGTTCGTATAAAATTGAAAACGAATTCACCTATTTGGTCTCTGAATGACTTAACTTACATCCCTGTGTTGAAAAATATACAGAAATCATTCATTCGGTATCCTCATTTCGAAACATCTGGCTAGCATCCTTAGATGTACCACTCGCTTTTCATTTTGGACATGGTTGGAGTTACTATTTCTAAATAAAAAGTGAATTACACCTAGCCCTGCATTTAATTAGACAGTGAAATTTTTGTATACGTTGCAGCCAAATTACTGTTTGTATTATGTCTATTATATGCTTGCATTCGTTGTATATTAATAATTGTATTGCGAATTGTCTCATATGTCATTGTTTTTTGTTACGGAATAACTCGCTTAATGGACTGTAACTTAATGAATGATTTTACTAATTTATAAAAAATAGATAACTAAATATTCCCTAATATAATTACTTTAGTTTGATATATTGTTGTGGTGTATTTGCAAACTTAAAACAAGCAGTAATATTTTGACATAGATGGGTAATAGCGAATTCCTGATAAACATTCCCACTTAAATAAATATTACAATAAATTAATTTTAAAGACATGAGAAATAGACATCAAAAACAAATGTTTGATGTAGCCCTAAAAAGGTAAAAATAACCATTATTTACTCCAAGCAATTAAATAGTAATTGACACAGATATATTTTTAAAATACGTCTTAATAACTGTTAATTTTTTGGAAGTCGGCTGCAAGTTTCACGAATCTTACATTGAATATCATTATTTTACTCTATGAGGACACCTTCCAAATAAATAAAGAAGCAGAACGTAAATAAAGAACAGTACTATATTTAAAAGGTTAATCAACTGATGTTGGTTGTGATCATTTTGCTCGGTCTCCCTGATAACTCATTTTATTTGGTACCATATGAATGTATGTCCAGAATATTTGCTAGTTACTATAGAACCTAGTTATCAGCTTTATCTTGTTGTGTTTTAATTTCTTGGACTGTGAGTGAACAAGCATTGATGGGGATCAGGACGAAAAAAGAGACCACGAACTATACAAAGTGAATCTTTTAAAACATTAAGATTTCCTTGACGTAACCCTGCGCTGTTGCGATACCATAATTTTTTATATATATAATTTAGATACCATAAAATTTAACATATAAGGAGTTTGTGTTGTTGTAAATATTTTGTATAAATACTTGAATATGCAAATTTATAGCTACAATAAAATATTCTCATCCCTCATTACAGTGTGAACATAGTAGGATCTCACAATTGAACGGAGCGTCTTGATATGAATACAAAGTAATGAATAAACATTTTTAAGGACCTGAAAATAATTACATAGACCAAGAAAGCAAAATTTTAATTGATATACATGTTTAACATTCGTAC
The DNA here is from genome assembly GCA_039881145.1 of Druceiella hillmani. Lineage (NCBI taxonomy): Eukaryota > Metazoa > Arthropoda > Insecta > Lepidoptera > Hepialidae > Druceiella > Druceiella hillmani. Next base: position 102,605,456 of record JAYKKI010000001.1, on the reverse strand, counting down.
ATTTCATTCCAACGATTACGAATATATCTGAAGCCTATTTTCGTCAAAAAAAAAGTAAAAACTCCATTAAATATACGAAAGTCCCAACTTTCGAGTTAAGATTGAAAATGACGTATACTCTAATTTTAATTATTTCAATAAGTTTCCCAAAATATCACAAGAACTGAAGAACGTTTCTTGGGAAGATTTGATGCATCACAATTTATATAGAAAGTCTGCCTCCCTTCCTGTCACAAAAATGAGATTATCTTTCGAAATTTCGTAGACCGCTCGTTGTAACGTCAGTATACGCAGGACATATAAACATGGTTCGTAATCTCTCGCAGTTGCGAGAACTCCTGATGCCGCGGCGCTCCTTATCAAATCAGAGGCAGATTTAGTTATGCGATCGACAATTATGAGCCACCTCAGTAGCATCCTGCCTTCATTATGAAGGCAGAATATTAGTAAGTCGGTATAAAAATAAAGTATATTTCTAAAAAAAGATAAAATTTACGATCCCCGCCAAAGGTTTTCCATAAACTATGGTTAAATTTCAAGAGTTTTTCTCGTAACTTTGACCGTAAAAAATTCTGAAATTAAGAGGAACGTACTTTTGTGGAAATTTCGACAGTTTCTAGAACAAACTGACGTAAAATACTGAAAAAATAGATTTGGAGTTGTTTTTTGTTTCGTTAGTTTAAATGCAAAATATGGACCTAAAAATATCCATAACTTTTTGATTTAATTTATACCCCATGCGATATATGAAATAAAAAGTAGGGTCTAACAAAACTAAATATCTCTGAAATATGACATACAAATACGAATTAATATACAACATCAAAGTGCCAAATTTCAAGTTTTTACTTTAAAAAATTGTAAGAAACATGGAGCAGACATTTTAAAAAAAATTTCTTGGATTATCCTACCTAAAATTATGAAAAAATCAATATTTTCTGAAATTTATCTTCCAATTGATATTCCATAGAATATATAGAAAAACCAAAAAACACTCTGATACAAAAAATATTAAAATTTTCCAACTTTTTTTGAAATACGAATTTCTAAAGAGATGTTTGTCAACCTTAATGCTTCTGTAAGTTCCTAAACATCTCATATTAACCTTACTACACAGTTCTGTTACTAGAGATTTGTCATAAAAAGTCTCACTTTTTCATGACAAATCTCTATTCTTATGCGCCTGATGGCCTAACCGCCACCGTCCAACAAGATTTTCAAAAATTTCAGCACCTTTTGAGAAGTTTCCATGATGTCATTATAAAATATGAAATAACCGTCCATTTTTTCTTGAAAACCATAGATAGGTTATACCTCTTTAAGTTCAAAACTATGCCCAAATCGATGCGTATGTGAAAGAACATCATCATTGCACTACATTGAAAAGAAGCTTGTTACTCAGACTCCATAGAAACACATACACTCCATTTAATTTCAAAAGAGAATCTATGTAAGCAAATGAATTTAAGAGTAAAACATGGTTGGCGCAAGTATATATTCGATCAGCTGACTACTATTTATAAATCTAACTGTATTATAACCAGAGGATTATTAAATTATATACATAATCAAAAGTTTAACTTGAGAAAATTTCAATGGTATAAATACAAGTATTAAAATATTATTTTACTGACAAAAATTGCCCAATTTTCTAGATTTGATTGCATAAATATACTTACGTTATATTTGGCGTGCGGATAATGAAAAAAATACATTTTATTGTATTATCAAATAAGTGTTGGTACTATAACTTTTTCCAGTGTAACCTATATATTGTGCATATACTTTAAGATAATGTTTTTAAAATAATTGAGCTTTTACTCTCATTTCAATGTATATTTTCGATGATTATTCTTAATGTTGAAAATTTATTTCAAAAACATTAGAAAAAGCTTTAATTTTAATATCCAACATTATTTATACGCCTTTAGCATTATATATATATATATATATATATATATATATATATATATGTACAATGACCTGCAAAATTACTTAGGTCTGCCTAGTCAAGAACTGACATTTAATTTTAATTATTTTTTATTGAACAAAAAAACACACTTTTGGTTGCAGTAGATAACAATGAATAAGTTGATATAAACATTTAGTTAAATATAACGTAATTAATTACGTGACATACCCTTATTATTGGAAAAAAGGTGGATTTTTAGGTCATTCGCTAAAGAAATCATTTAACCGTAATTAACTTAAATCGTTAGAAGAGGGTTAAGGAGGGTAGATTAAATTTCTTTGTATAAATAGCAACATCATTGTTTTTACAAAGTCAATACTTTCGTCTCGCCCAAGATCTTTGGATGTCGGTGTCGAAGCACAGTTTCATTATGAAATAATTGTATAAATATGCCGTGTAATTTGCCTGTGAAATATTACTGTATTACGTGTATTTTTATACATTAGCACGTTTTTTGAAAAATATTTTAATGATTACCTAAAATAAAGTATTTGTGATTACTTCGTAATAATTTTCCGTGTGACTAACATTTCTTTCTACTACTGTTTCTATGGAAATGTTTATATGTATCTGCCATACGAGTGTTGAATGTGTAAAAATGTATAATGCCATCTAACATTCATAATTTGTTCAACTTACAAATTCTTTCTTTCACTTTTATATTTGTTTTACCTCAATAATACTCATTAAATATTCGAATTAACGAAGGAAAAATTACATCGTACATCTTACTTTCGTATATTTTTAATACCCTAAATAAGGCTACAATTTAAATAACCCATAAATGCCAGGATTATGAATGAGGATAAAAAAAAGAAAAGTTTTCTTTAAATATACTCATCACATTACTGAAACTGTGATTTCAAAATATGTAATGGTTTGAGAACAAAGGTAGAATTTAAAAAAAACATGTAATACAATTATATCCAGAAGCAATGATCACAAAACCAAATGGTGCGTCCGATTACAAGTTACATATCTCTTACTTAAATATTTGCCTATTCCATTTAAATCAGAATATGAACCCATGGTCTGGATCTATATTTCACAGAACGCAAAATACTTAATCACAAACATTATCACTCATATTATAAATGTATTTCCCCATCTGGGCCGCCGACCTATAAAATTATTTAAATTTCAGTTTTATTAATTTACTGCCTTCAAAACACATAAAGAAAAATATCTTTTGAAATAAATTTGATGATATACGAAACGAAAGAACAAAAAAGCAAAGCAATTTATACATTAAATATTTTTTTAATTATTTTACTGTAGCAACAAGTCTGTCTTACGTACGATTATATTACAACAAATTTACCGAAACATGCAATAAATAAGATTTTTGCATAATGTTGGCGCTTTATTAAAAAAAATCACCGAAATAATTAATTAGGGCACACCAAATCAAATGAGCCTAAATTCGAACCTAATTTAAACTGATACCCACTTTCAGTATTCACAATTTAAACAAGCAATATCACCCTTATAAAAATATGTCAGACCTGAATTCGAGTGGTTAACTATAAAAATCACCGAGTACAATCTGACAATAATAATTTCTCCGTAACAAATTATAAAATCGAATCAATAAATACAACAGAAATTACAATGGAACAATGATGTGCAACACTTTACTCGAAGCAAACTGTAGCAAACTAATAAAACCTCAAGTTGGAATTCAAAATTCAGTCAAGCCTTAAATGCTACTTCTACACAACACGTCTAAACACCTAAGTGCCACATCAGTCATTATAGTAATTTAAGATTATGTGAATATTACATCTAACTTTCACAAAATAAGAAAGAATAGGATTAGTACCTAAGTCAGTGCAATAAAATAATGAGATTAAAAATTAAATTTAAATATATACAGAATTATTGAATTTGAAGTGCATAACAAAAGAGACGTACCTCTGTCATGTGCTAATCAGAAATAATAACTTTAATTTAATTTTCATTTAGCCATGTAACTGATGCGAAATCATAATTTGAATGTTAAACTTTTAAACTATATTAGATGTAAATATATAAAATGTTATCTTAACAATTGTACATACTCTTCTAAGACAAAAGTTATATCACAATTAGTAAATATTTACTCTAAAACTTTTCACAAATTATTTCGAAAGTTTCTGTAAATTTGAAGTAATAAACATCGTTTAGTTATTTCTTCAAGCATTTTAAGGGTTTTTGTTGGTTGTCCCTAGTTAAATGTTGCTCTTCGGCAAAAAAATAAATAATCAAAAATTGATTTATTTAAGATTATTTATATTTGCGATGCAAAAACAATGCTTTCGTCACCATCCAGCTCTACCGTTGCATCAAACTCTTGGTACTAGTGATTTATTATCATAACTAGAAGTCTTAAAATCTATTAAATTATTTAGGCAAGGAATAGAAAGTTTAGTGATAAAATCTTCGAACCTATAAAATCATGGAGTGTCAAATTTAAAGCTATAAAACAACATTCCATTCATAATTGAAATATGTGTTGTAATAATATTCACCTCAAGTAATAAACTGGAAAACCACACAGCTATAACAGCAACAAAAATACGACAGCTTCTACTAGAATACATGTAGTAGACATGTGCGTGGTTTGTACATGCTTTGGTGTTGAACCTGTCAGAAATTTCCAGTTCTTTTTGCCTTTTTGTCACTGAGTAGAAATATCCGTAAATCAAGGAATATCAACATTTCCAAAAACGCTTGAAACCTTATTTGTAACCAGAATATCTCAAAATATAAAATAGTGAAAAATATTTATAAAAATTAATTAATGTTCAAAAAAATTTACACCACATTTACAGTAATATGACTATTAACACCTAGGTAAGGAAACGAACACGAAATTAAATTACTCTAAGTAGGTAGAAACGTCACACATCACAAAATAAAGAAAACTTTCATAAAACCCTTGAATAAAAGGTGCTCTATAAACAATCTTAATCGATAGATTGACATCCCTCAATTCCCGTAATTCAACTCGACAGATCACTTCTCGAAAGAAATTAATAATGTCTTAAGACTCGTAATTGAATCAAATTTCTTCTGAAAAAATAACATCAACATAAATACAATTTATTATGAATCCGCAAAGAGCACGTAAAACTTAGCAACAAAAATGTCCAGTAAAATAAGATACTCGAAGAAGACATGAAGCGGACTCGGAATAAATTAAATTTTTTCCTATTAATAACTTAATTCAAGAATTTAATTATATACGCTTTAGGATGAGGTTGGAATGAATTTACAGCCTTCAGCTCGTTTCACTTAATTTTACTTTTACGGACAGCTTTAAAGCCAATTGATCCTTTTAAAGACGTTTTAATTTTTGGATTTTACCTGACTTTTCTAAGTTTATTAATTCCCTAGTAATATATAAATATCTCAATGTATTTTAGATGATAGAATTTGTTCATGGGTTCTCAGGTAATGATTAGACTTTTTAGGCCCATTCTACACTTGTAAAAAATACAAATATCTAACTTGCAACGAATGTTTATGAACGGATATTAAAATTCAGGTCTTACAGATACATCGAGCAGCTTCCGGCGGTTATAAGAACGGTTTAGGAATGGAGCGGTTATATATCCGGGTTAATAAAAACGGTAGTAGATTCCAGGTATCGTACAAAAATGTATATTTATGTATATTATTCTAGACTGCCATTATATAGATATGGTTAATGTGTTACGTAAATAAAGCTTTACGTTGTTTAGTTATTCTATTACTACCTTCCATAGGGTTTGTCTTAACGCTTTACTCTGGTAAAAAGATAGGACTAACGATATTAGTTTTTAGAACTTATAATAAAGTAATATTAGCTACAATATTGCTGAGCAAATTCTGCCTCTTGCGCCTGATCTTATGTATATACAAGTGTATATGTGTGTGCGAGTTTGTGTGTGTGTGTGTGTACGTGTGTGTGCGTGTGCGTGTGTGAATGCGTGTGTGTGAGTGTGTGCGTACGTGCGTGTATGTGTGCGTATGTTTTTGTGTATGTGCGTGCGGGTGTGTGTGTGTATGTGTGTGAGTGAATGTGTGTGCTAATAGATTTTCCGTAATACCCGCTCAAATTAACAGACAGAAAAAATCTAAAAAATTGTTTTCTGACTTCTATTATCATTCTAAAATTAATCACTTTTTAAAATTTTTTCAATGTTCAAAATTCACTCTGTAACAATTTTATTAATAGTATAGATTATTATTTATTAATGTTTTTCGTCCAACTTCACTAAGACTAATAAACTCTACAGTTGAAATGTGAAACTAATAACTTAACAACAGCTATTTTTAACAATAGCATTTTCCCCGAAAAATAATTTAAAAAATTCATAAAGAATATATCACATGTATGGTTGAATTTGTGATTCAATAAGCTTTCATTTGATACGCTTAACTATAACCTTAAAATAATTGTTTTATTTCCCAATCAACTTTTTTATAATTGACATCAGGAATCGAAATTGATCATTTAATATTTAAAAATGAGTTTGATTACACCTATAATTTTATCACTATATTTCACACTCTAACGTCGATTATTTTTCAAAAACTGTGATTGACAAACGGACAACTGGACGGACGGACAACGAAGTAATTATATTAGTGTTTCGTTTTAGCAGCTTTCTTACGGAATATTAAAAATGTAATTTTATTTTTGTCCTGACTAGACAATTATTGTACTCGACCATTATTTTTTTAAAATTTTATTTTATAATGATAGAAATTTTTTTATTCAGCTAAAACTAATGTATATTTTTAAATAACATAAAAGTAAGTCGTCAAAACTTTTATGGCTACTTACTTTGAATTTAAACACAAATATATATCGTAACACATAAATATTTATTTTCAATAGTACTACAAATTCGAACGTTACAAATCCGTATAACCGTCAAATATCTTAGTACGAATATTATATAAATTTTCCACCAGACACAAAGACAATCGTTTATAAAAAAATGTAAAATAAATACTTTGCATTTGCGCTCAAGTTCTTTTTATATAGGACTCTTGGACATAATTAATAACTGAATGCTGCCTAATTTCGTTAACAAGCTAATAAAATTTCAGTATCTGTCGGGAATAATTGCTGTCATTTTGTATATTTAGCTTGGGTTTGTCTAAAAGTAATAAGTTGTTTTATTCGACATTTCAGTAGGCACTAGGGATGGAAAAGTATTTTATTTTAATTTATTTCCTATTTCGACTAGCAACAAAGATATATATATATATATATATATATATATATATATATATATATATATATATATGTATATTCAATTACACGGGAAAGAAAATAAATTACCCTTAATACTAATTTAATAGATACCTTTTTACGTCCAAGTGCAGTTTGATTGCTTACTTTATATTATTCACTTCTATCGTTTTTGTAAAATAACTGCCATAAATATTTATCTTCTACAATAATCAAAATAACAAAGACAATATAAATAATAAGAGTCATGGTACAGAGTTCTTTCATTTCAAAGACCATTTCAAATTCTAAGAATAAAATCAGGACACATATTTTCAAACCAAAGTCGCCAGTTTTTTGTCAATCTGGATTATTAAAATTACAATTTCTTTAATCGTTTTATTTAAGCTATCGTGAGATTAGCCTGCTAAGTCCCTAATCCATTACCAGACATTTTATAGTCCATGGACTGGCTCAGTATTATTTCGCTTTCCGTTCCTTATGAGTAGATTCTATTTTAAGGGACAGTAAATTCGCCCTTCACTCTTCATAAATTGATGATAAGGGATGTAGATGATGTGGCCTGATTGAAATTCTGATTTTATTCATGTTTAACGTCTAACACGTAATTAACACTATAGTCATCATGTTTAATGGTCCAGCAGAAATCAAACCTATCCTCACCCTCATCCCCCTTTTTCTTTTATTAGAAGCTGTAATTTTACTCTTTTAGATACATGCCCACCTTATGTACACATACATTTAAGTTATAATAGAATAATAAATTAACTATAAGTTACTTGCACGTAAACCTAAATATACAATAAATAAAATATTTGCCACAACGTTTGCATTGTTAATTACATTTTTAATTTTTCTTATTAAACTCACATCCGAACTCACATTCGCCGAAATAATCACATACCCCACCGAAAAAGTTCAGGTTTAAATCCCATCTAAACTGAAACAACACTTCCCGCATTCATAATTCCAAGAAGTAACATTGTACTATACATAACTCGTACATTGCAGGGTAGAAATTTGTTTGACACAAATCCTAATGGGCAAACAACTGAAATAAGCGAATATAATTTGGTATCCAGTAACTTTCTTCTGACAAGCCATCACAACAGAATAAGAGGCACCACAACAGAATATGATGACATCCTTTATTTTTATTAAGTTCTTACTATCCAACTATGTTGCAAAATAGTAAAATAGAACTTTGCAAGTTTATGTAAAACTATCGTTTAACCGAACTGTTTCCAGAACTTCAAAGATTTAATTAATTCTCTTTTAGTGGTGAGCTATATACTAAAACAATCCTAAACATCGCAAACGCAATTTTAACGCCTCATGGCTCAATCCAATTTTCGAATAGAGACGACATCGATAAAATAACCTTTTCAATTACAAGTCGATTTGTTGTTATCGCTTATTAGTAATAAAACAGCCAATAGTTACTCACAAGTTGGCTATCTCAAGCAGATTTGGTTATATTTGACAATTAAGAAAAAAAAATTGTAGCAACCTTTCGTTTCTAAAAATAAAATTTAAGTCTTTATTAGGAGGTCTATTGGATTCCTATTCATTTCATTAAATACACGTGACCTAAAAAGCGTACGTAAGTGCTCTCTAAATTCAATTCATACGCACAGGTACAAAGGCTGTACATAACAAAGGGAGCAGATGTGATAAATCCACTTAACATTGACGCTCTTCCTCGCGTTCTCCATTGTAGGGCTCTCGAATAAAAGACTTCCTTTGAGCAGCATTAATTAATAGCTTAAATGCCTTTTAATTTATTGAATCTTTTAATTACTTTATCGTTATTGAACCTATAGAATCCCTCTCTTGAAGGGAAGTAATTTCTTAAGTATTCCTAATTAAAGGATTTAATTTGACCAAAAATGAACATCGTGAAAATAAAATCTCCGATAATTTCTATATGTCAAATTGACTAGTTTATTCAGATATATAAATATATATATATATATATAAGTAATAAATATTTAAATATAAGTATAAATACAAAACATAAAAAATAGGAATAAGATACTGAACAGCAATTAAATAATTAGACACGATAAACAGTTAATCATGTATTTGTTGACGAGATGTACCTTATCATTTATTTTTGTGTAATTATAATTTATAAGTTATCTGTAATGAAAATTAAAACTCATGTTACAGAGGGTTAATTAATTTTGCTTGCAAATTACATTGTTAGGACCTTTATTTACGTTATAAGGGACCTTCATTTACGTTATAAGGTGTATTCCTGTAAAAACGTAAATAAGAGTAAAAAAAGATTAAAATATTTTGTTAAACAAATTATGTATAACAGAATGTCTTATAAAGTAGCTGTTTTACAAAGTCTATATTTAGAACAATCGTAATCGCACATTAAAGTGTGATTAGTTAAATAATCTTGCTTATTGAATAGCAAACTAATTTCAGCATTCATATTTTATCATAATTATTAACAATTACGAGCCATACCACTGATAAACAAAATGTTAATATGAATCTCATACTTCGACCGCAATCGAATTATAAAGGTATATTCATTGAATTTGAGTCAATAACAACATTTTATTGATTGAATTCAATTCAAGTTGGGTGAGCCCATTAAATATTTTGAACAAAAGGCGTTTGGAACAAATCTGAGATAATAAAAATGAATATCTGTACTAAGCAATTTCAAACCTAACTACAGTTTAAACAGTGATCTTTTAAAAACGGAGCTAGTTTATCTGTGAAATAAATGCTTATTTGTCAGTTTAAACATTTTGAACTCCATATACAACAAAACCGAAATAAAAAGTCTTTCTTCCTTACCACTTACCTACGGTATGTAATTAAGCCATGCCTTTATATTTACCTGAATATATACTATATATATACAAACAAATTGTTTTTTATTGATTAAATTACATTTCAAGATTGAGGAGTACAACCATAGCATATATAATCAGACCCAGATCACTACTTGTGAACAAAAAACTTGTCAAAAAAGTCAAATGACAAAAAAAGAAAAATCTTCAAAGCACATTATCAAGTCTGACTCTATTTACATGAAACCACGATAAAATAATTTCCCTTGAAACAAAAAAATAATAATAATAATCAAATAAGGCGTCCCCAAGTCAAATCTATACATGCACGTCGAAATGAGAACCTCATTTTTTACAATCGGTTAAAAAATAATCACTGACAACCAATCAAACATAGAGCATAATAGTTTGATATATTGTTTTTGAAAACGAAAAAAAAATATTGCTATCCTTTTAAATGTGTGCAATGAAACAGAGGTTCTAGAAATTAAATAGTTTGATTTCGACGTTTTTTACACTATAAGAAAGCAAGGTTACTAAATCGTTAAAGACTAGATATAATGACTAGACCATAAATACATTTATTAGAAGTTTTCGATTATCCATCTTTACTTGTTATTTAATAGGATTACCAGAAGGCTCTATTGTATAGCCTACTTGGTGATAATATTTACATCTCATTCGAAGTTTCAACCCAAGGAGAAGTCAAACAATAATCTCTCCTTTTTTTATTTATTCCATTTTGGGTAAGTTTATAACTGAATAAAACTACAAAAAAAACAAATATGATTTATGGATCAGTTCTAAGGTATCGATCAGACATTCTAAATCCCATTTCACTCTTGTAAAAAATAGACATAGCTGAAATGTGCGAACGAATGTTAAAATTCAGCTCTCATAAGTACATAATCTACAGCATTTGAAATAGAAGAGGTTGTGGGCGACCTCTATAATCACCGATGGCGTAATTCAACCCTGTGCAGGGTTGATAAGAACTGTAGCATACTTCAGTTATCGTACAACTTTCCCTATTTGCGTAAATTGTTTTGAACCATCATTATATAATAACAGTTAGTTCGTTATGAAAGTAAAGCTTGAGGTCGTTAAGTGCTTCATACTTACTTACAATATATGCATGGTGTTTATCTCAATGATTTATTCTCTGTAAAAGGTTAGAGCTTCAATTATTAAAATTTTTGTTATTTCTAATAAAATAACATTTTTAACGTGACATATTAGTTAAATAATCTTGCTTATTGAATAGCAAACTAATTTCAGCATTCATATTTTATCATAATTATTAACATCGTAAGTAGAAATACCATCAAGCAATGCTGCTAAGATGTGCTGCCTCGTTATATCTTTAACTAGTTCCTACAGTTTTGAAAATTCTTGGTGAGGAAGCTTAGAAGAGGAGTATATTGGTCTAGTGTTTTATCAACATTTTTGTTGAGCTGGATAAAATAATAACCAGGTAGTAAGCAGAAAATAAAAAAAAACAATACAATATAATCTTTCGTTAAAAGTATGGCTTATGGAAAGTAAGAAAAGCATTTCTATAAATTCTACCGCGCGTTAATCTATTGTAACCTGAAGCTTACAGACGGAGCTAAAAAAACTGTGTTAAAATATATGACTTTTTTTACCTGTTAAACCCTCCACGGCTTTACTTCAGAATCGTAGAAACAAATTGTTTTCAATGAAATATAATATAGTGCTGTAGTTTTAAATTTAAGGAAGATAATATTTTATGACTGATGCATTCTTCACGTTAAATGTAACTTCTCAGACCACTATAGATGTTGTTGACAGAATTACAATTGAATAAATTAGTAATATTATTCAATAAGTAGATTCTAGTGTTGAGTCAACAACAGTAAGATTTCACATAACGATATAGTGAAGTAGACTCGCATCTCGCATTATTTCTATACGTAATATTTTTGACATAACTACGCGCACAAAATTTTTAAAAATTTTAAAGGGAAAATAACAGGTTAAATTTAGTATTTAGTCATAATTATTTTCAAATATTATAAAAATAAATAAATTTAAGTTAAACAAACTTTTCAAGCAAATTTGCAAAGATAACAAATGAAACCGACAAGCATACAGATCACACCAAACAATGAAACAACTACAAATATAAAGAACAATGGAGATAATGGAGCAAGTTCTGCACTAGAGAGGACTGATTTTATTTTAACACAAAAGTGCTCATATAATTGATTTTTCATCCTCTGATAGTTTTATATTATTCCTGTCCGTTATTCGATAGTTTGCATGTTACGTGATTATAGAGATCAATTAAATGAACCATTTAATTTATTTTATTAGGCGTATATTAAATTTATCTTTCATCTTCGCTATTAATAATCTTTCAACTATTAACGAATATAATAACTTTGATAACAAATGCAAATATTCATTCGATATTTAAGCAGTAGGTACGAGGAATAATTCTTTAAGTAATTGCTATAATTGATTCCTTTTTTGACTAGCTGTAGAGAAATGTATGTTTGATTCAATTCCTTACAAAGTTCATTATTCTGGGCACGAATTTAATAAAAAAATATATTTTTTCACCTTATTCCATATCAGCTACTTATGTTGCATTATTTTCTACTACTATTTTGTAAACTAACTGCCAACCACATTTACTATCTGAAGTGAACTAAATAACATATGAATAATAAATGGACTTTTTTAAAACGTAGCTTATTTTTAACAAATCTTTATCTCCTGGTTTATTTTTTAAATTTTCTGTTCAATTATCTTAAGTTGTCATATTTCATTTTCTTTAATACTTCTTTACATCCATATCCTTTTAATGAAAAACTGCCATTTTTATTTTTATGGCTTTCCTCCATAAAACCTACATCCGTGAAGATACATCCACTTGCAACAACATGTGCTCTCACTCGCATGCTTGTTCGGGTCACTATGTACACTCCCTCTTATATACTCACAGTCTTTTGTACCCTCAACGCCCACGCAGCACATTGCATTTCCACTTTCCGGTTGACTTATACGCTTACTATTTATGATTATTATTACAATCATTTTTAAACCTAATTTTTTGTCTAGATTATGTGGAGATCCGCAATATCATTTTCTTTTGTTATTCATATATTCATTATTTATAATTTTTATCTTCTATACTACAATAAACACATATATTATTACGTGTTTTGGGATGTTATGAACGACCCCTAGACGAGACTCCATACTCAACACAGTGGATAAAATCTATTTCTAACAGATTTATTGGAGCATATTCTCTATGCAAATCACTTTACATATTAATATGTACATTCGAAGATAACGCTAAACATACTTAGTTTATGAGAAAAGAAGTGAGATATTTTGTTCTTAGTAACTTTGTTCGTAACTTTTACATCCTTTTCTCCACGAGTTTCTTCCATGACCGTTTGGAAAGCAACTGCACCCTCATTAACGCTCTTCAATTGAATATTTATTTACCCCTAATTCACGAGAATAATAAAAATATCAGAAGAGAAAGCTAGGACTAAACTATAATGAACGTGTATTCGTCGATTAGGAACGTGTATTCGTCTATCAAGCTATATTAAATGTATTGTTATGTTCCAAAAAACATATATATATGACTTTATGAGTTATATCCTTTTTTCTACTTTTGTCGATAAATTTTATGCCTTTTTAATTTTATTGTGAAATATAGATAGTTGTTGAGGATTTCCTCTGTTATTCTGGCTTATAAGAGTGTTCCCAAATTTGTGTAACCTTCTTTATGTAAAATACGACCTTTTCAACGTGAAATACTTTTAGAACCCAAGTGAGCCCACATGCTTGCACGAACGCTAGCACTCACGTACCTGCACATTAGGTATGTGCACGTTATTATGCATATACATATATTGATATTATGCAATTGTATATGTAAACAGAAAAATTATTCGTACTCATACGTAGACGAACACGTACACAAAAAATGCATGTGCGTGTGTCCAAACATTCAAATATGGGAAATGAATAGAATTACAACGTTATCATTTACCTTTAAATACCGGAATATTCTACATTAAATCTAGTATATAACAAATACCAAATCGAAGTGATAGAGAAATGGAAACATAGTTCAGTAAGAGTTTTATACAACAAATATACGTTTATGTGAAAGCTTTAGTCAAATTTCCTAAAATTGCAAAAATTAAAGAGCTACTCATATATAGTAATTGTAGTTCATTTAATATTCATTGGAAAATGCCAAGATTGATCTCGCTACCCCTTGATGTGCAGTCAGTCTGATACAACGTTCTGATCGTAAAATATAAATACTATGGGTAATATCCCGCGGTAAGGAAAGTACCCGATGGCATGGCACTCCTTGCCAATGCAGCGATGAGCTTAATTATGTCGTCGGCGATGATCAGGCGTTCGCACTAATGAAGCACTTTTATTCACCTCAGAGCACAAAGCTGATTTCATAGAATTTTCACTTGGCTTCATACAGATCCTTTGCCGCACAACTGGGGCCAAAATTATTATTTGGACGTAATGATATGTAAAATTTGCTTAGATGTTACTACGGTTTTGTTTTAAAAAGTTTAATTCAACATGATTCGCATTCACTGTATATTAGAAGATTCAAAATATTAATGATAATTAGGAATTCTAAAAGTGGTTACATTTTCCGTCTTAGAAAATTTGACGAAATTTTTGGTTGCACTTCAAACATGTGGTTGCAATTCAAAATAATTAAAAAGCACTAAATACATACATACATATATAACCTATGAATTTCATAACGTTATATACTCTTTGACACTCTATGAATCAAAACGTATGTAAAGACACCCTATTTGATGTAATCACTTCAGTCTGTATGAGGAAACAAACTAACTCACACACATACATTCATATATACATACATAGCTCTGAAATTCATAACACTTTATATGTCGAAGTCGAGTAATACACAAAAAGGTAAGGAAAAAGGTACAAAATCACTTAATATACGTACCTCCTTTCATTCTCCATTATAAACCTGCGAAAAAGTACAATTTCCGGAAGGGTTTTAAATCGATAATTTGATGTCTATTAATTCTTCGCAGGTGGATTCAATCTTTGTTTATGACACATAATTATATCTAGCGCAGCATTCAATTGATAGTCAAAACCTTTTCCATGTTAAAAATCATAAAAGGTGCCTAGGATGATCGATACGGCGAAAAATGTAGATGTCTTTACATTCCATAAATTCACTCGATAAAGCTAACTTTTATATTAAAAAATCTTCAAAAATTATTTTTGAGAAATGGTTTAATGTAAATGGAAATATATACAAACAAAACCTACATACAAATGTGTTAGATCCACCTCCATTCAACGAAGCCACAATTTACTTCCACAAAGTAATAACAATCTTAAAATACTCTCAGCTCCTACGCAGCGCGCGGCGTTGAAAATATATAAACATGATACACAATTTGACTTACGGTAAAGATAATGCTTGATGGCTCTTATCAGCCAGACACAAGGCTTAATTATATTACAGGCTACTAATTTAATTATATTACGGTACTTTATTTCTAAGTTTGCCTTGTAGAAAAGAAAAATAAATTTTGACACAAAAGAAATAGACACTGTTTTACAAGTAATTGAATACTTTATACAGGAATTGGTACAGAGTATCGGTACAAAATACAGTTGTGGTTTGACCTACTTTACTTATATAGTAACATATCATCATACTAATGAGAGATCCCCAACCAGCGACAAATAAATGAATTTAGCTGCGTAATTTTCTGAAAAGTGTACTGCGTAATGTATCTTCGAAAATATACATCAACTGAAAGTATCAAATATTTGACTATAATAAACAAAAAAAAAGTATTACTACTAAGTACTAGTAATACTTTTTTTTTACTAAAAAAAGTATTACTAAAAATAAAGTATTACTAAGTATTACTAAGTAGTATTAGTACTATCAAATCAAAAGTTCCTAGGTAACCTATGACGTAAAAAATTTAGATTATTTTTAAAATATTTTTTTTGTTGACAATGAAGATATGTTCAAATTTATGTCTTTTATTCTCTGCTATAATCAAATAAATAAATATATTTTTCATGATATGGAAATTCGATTGTCCATGATACTCTATTTATTCCCTGACTGCTAGATAAGAGAAATGCGTTAATGAAGCTATTCTTTTTGCCTTTCTGTAATTTCTTTTTGTATTGTTTCACTTTTTTTTTGTTCACTTACATATTTTTGTTGCAATTGTTTCATGATTTTTTTATATTTTGAGGCCTTCTCTATATGTAATATAATATATCATATATTATTTTAAAGGAGTAAAATGTATTGATTAGTGTATGAAAAAATTCTCTGACTATAAATTGATTCAAATAATTCTAAAAGTTTGTCCCTCGAATTTCTTATCATGAAAGCAAATGATACTTTCAGTTCAAATGCTACCACTTGAAAGCTGGTATGGGCGGAGTATGTACTTTTATGACACCCGTCAGCTTGCTGCCGACACACTTAACAGTCTATGACGACGGCCAAAGACGCACAACGCATTGGATCCAAATGGATCGATGTACAGATGAAGAAACAAAGGGGGCAAGTAAGCGAAGGCTAATTTTTAGCAAATATAATCGAAGAATTATTACAGTTTCCAGCGCAGTGAACTATTTTAGAGGTAAACCGCACATAAAATTACACGACAAAAGTAGTCGATTTTAATTCTTAAAACTTTTCCTAAACTTAACGTTTTATATTTTCATTTAAGTTGCCTCTAAAAATAACAGCGCAAAAGTCAATTACTATGCTGCACAGTCCAGAAATAATTTTCTGAATTACAGGTGTCTTTCTTCGATTTTAATCATTTCAGTCCCTTTTGGATCGATTCCATTATTTGAAAAGAAATAAAACGAATTAGAATGCTTTAGACACTTTAGAATGCTTTATTACATTAGTATAGTATATTCCTTCCCCAACATTCTTAACTCACTCTCATCGATATTTAATTTCTGAAAAAATTAATTGGAACATGGCTCAAAATTTTTGAAGATAAAACACCACAAATTATTCAACTATTTCTTATTCATAATGGTATGTTCAGCTTCATCGCCAATTTTGATATTAAATATAATATTTTACTGCCCTCCGTCAAACTGTTGCACCTTTGCAATAACAAACCACAAATTAATGTATCTGGCCTTATCTTGAGTTACGAAGAACATATAGAACAAGACTACCTGAGATATGCGTGTAGCATTTACAGCTCCCACTAATACCCTCCAAAATTGGTCTCCTACCAAATTGGCCCTCAAATTTTCAGAGATGGTAAGTTTTTCCTAAAATGTTTTCAACCATGTTCGATTCATTAAGCCTCTTATGAAGAGCAACTGGATATGGGACTTCATAAAATACTTTTTGAAGTCGATCTATAGCCAAAACCAGTGAAATAACAAAAGTAGCCATAATATCCGAGGTGTAACGGATATTTGCATCCGCAAGTAAGCTTCTTAGGTGTACTCATTCACATTACTATCCACGATTTTAATTTTTTCAAATTCTGTATCCTCATGTACATAAGAATATTATAAGAAAAATGTTGTTACTTATGCCCGAATTTTGTTCAAACTTCCACTCATGGGAATATTCTATTATGAAAGCATGATTTATTTTAAAAAACCAAACTCTCAGTAAACAGTAAATCAATCAAACAGTCAAAAGTGACACTCAAGTGTTTCACTTCGTTATATTTTGTTTTAATCTTCATACATAAGTCTAAATGTAAATTATGTAGTGCGTAATGTGATTCGTGGAAACATATATTCATTAAAACCATTAATGAACGAAATACAATTAAGGGACGTTTGCAAAAAATATTTTCTGTATACTTGTATGAAGTGTTAATGAAGCATAACAAAGAGGTAAATGTTATGAAAAATCAGGAACAATCCAAGAAAAATGTTAAAATCTACGTAACAAGCTAAGAAACAATTTACTTACAAAACGGTAAAGTAATTGGTTTAACTGAAATTATTGTATGACATTTAGTTTTTTTAATGTAAGAAGATTCAAAAATATTAACGGCTCGATGTCATTTAAGAAACCATGGACTTTTCCTAGAAATATGAGCCATGAAATTTGTTAAAAATGCGTGGCAGTTAAAAAGGTAAAGTTTATTTAAAAAGTGGTCTTTCCTTGCTAATATGCAAGCTTAATATATCGCAGTACTATTCATAATATTATAGTAATCAGCATTATCTTAAATTATACAATTTTTATAAATTTAGCATCCTTCACTTTACTGGCGAAAATAAAGTCAAACAATTCTATATTCACTTTAAGACGTTCCGTCGGAAAATTTACAACACAAATCGTAATGACTATATAAGAATGGAGATTTTAATTGACTGGAATTGAAAAAGCAAAATTAAAAATTTTGAAAATACAATTATTAAATGTTTTTTTTGTAAACCGTCGGGAGGTTTAAAAGAAAGTAAGAACTTTTAAAAAAAAATATTTAATCGTTTTTCAAATACAACAACTACATTGGGCGTAGGTTTTTCAAAATTTTAAATTTTGCTTTCTATTTTACACTTTTTTGATTAAAACGTTTACATCTGTTGTGATCTTAATCAATATCTTAACTTTGCGTTTTATGATTAGTCTTAATAACTAAGATTTTGAAAAAACATTCGCCAAAGGGCAAGCTTATGTGTCTTTTAATTAGAGTACTATCTTTAGACAGCGTAGTAATAACAAATCTAAATGAAAGAAAACCCTTCCGTTGTGTGCCTTATACACAATAGCATAGCATTGGTAGAATTAGAGCACGTGAGAAACATGTTATGTGGACCTCACATCGACGAAGCCGAAGAAAGTTCACAAAGCAGTTAATCTAGGTCAACCAAAAGTGTTTATTTGATTGGTTGGGGCTCCCAGACGAATTACCAACATAACAGCTGACTAATAACCATCGCCGTTAAATCACAAACTTTCTACCGAAAAGAGTATCTAAATCGGTCATACGATTTCGGAGAAAAATGGGAGCATTCTTTTGCAACAAAATGTTGCAGCGCCCCCTGGTAAGCTAACACCATAACACTAATTTGATCAGTGCCGATTAGTCTCAAATATTTTGGAGACAACCGTATTTAAATCGGTCAAACCATTTGGGAGATAAATGGGTACCTTCGTTTGCAACAAAATGTTCATTGCGGTGCCCTTTTGTAAGTAACCACCATGACAACAATCTAAGAACCATCACCCATGAATCACAAACATTTTAAAGGAAACCCTATCTAAATTTGTCAAACCGTTTAGATGATAACACACACAAATAAATAGGCAACCTCTCGCCCTAAATGCTACTCCATAGTTCCATCTTGGGTAAAAATCAATTAAAATGAAATATGAAGTTTATTTTTACTTTTTTTCGTACATAATCGTTCAGCTAAACATGTAAATAAAATTAGGCATATTAGTACTTATTAAAATAATTCAAAGGTATTTTAAAAAAATTATATATTTTAAAGAAAAAGAGAAAATAACTAATACCATTCCGAATTTCAAGAAAGGCACTAAGGTTCAAGATTAAGTTTTGTAACTAAATTTAAAAGGATCAAACTTAGAATATAGAGTAATCCAGAAGGTGTATACGCACAAATCTCTTCGCGGCCTCCTGAAGTCCTCCACCGCGCTCCTTCTACTAGCGCTCCGCCCTAAGCACAGTGTTACCAGCAGAATAATTTTACCCACGAACCCCGGGACATCGACGCATATAAATATATCTACTTGCGACAGTACGATACACATTTGCATCATTTACCTTATATGAAGTATTATGGCTGCCATGTTAAATTTCTTAAATGTTTATTCCGACCACAACCAATACCTGAAAAATTTAGGGGTAAAATTACTGAACACTTTGCGTCATATTTTACCATTTTATTAATTAAAATGAGTATTAAAATATATTATCGTTAAATATGTGCGAGTGAGTGTGCGCATGTGAGTCTTAAAGTAAAAAGAGAGTTTAAAAAATTATTTATATTAATTAGCGTTCAATGTATAAGTAAAAACTTTATAACGAAGTTTTTACTTATTTTAAAAATATTGCTTCGCATTTTCAGGAATTTAAAAAATTAATAAATGTAAAATTTGTTTCTTTCGTGCGTCTCCGTAATCCTACATACAATGATTGTATATTCAATAGGTAAAATATTCTAAAATTAAATATGACAGCGGAAATTTCAAATGTTACACCAAAATCTCCAGCGACATTTCCCAAATCCCGATTTTTAACAAATTAAATTTTACATTTTTCAATATCAAGCAATTAAGATATTTTAATTTTTTTAAACAATTTTTTAAGAAGTTACAATACTAACAAAAAAGGCTCATTTTTATTAATACTAATCTACTTTGATATTTTAAAATTGCATAGTTAATTGAAAATGAAATTGATTAATAGTATTTACGTATAAAAAGTAATGCCCATTTGTTTGTTTTGCAGTCAAGTGATATTTTTACAGGTGCGAATAGCATAGGCCGGCATTTTAAGTGATGTTGTCACATACAAACCACACGTTCGTTCAGAGCTGTATCTTAGGTTGCACTGACCGCCGAGTTTTAATACCACGTATTTTATGCGTAGGTTTTGTGGTTACACCGTTGCGCGTATTCTCGCCTTCTGGAGTTACTAATTATTCTAAGGGATCAAATTTAAGCCAAAATTTAAGTTTAAATTATAGTTCATTTAAAAAAAAGTTTAAACTATTATAATTCGATGATAATCTATGTCCACGGTGGCTAAAAATTCATATAAAAATATTCACTATAAACTATTTAATTATCGAGGTTCCTCTCCAAGTGATGAAGAATGTAATTCCAATGTCAATATATGTCTGAACATATTTAAAATAAACAAAAACATACTAGGTATCCGTAATAAATGTCTAGTGATTCACGTTGCCGTGATAGAAAGGAAATTTGAAGCGTCAAAAGTTAAGAATTATCGTACGTACTTTCACTGTCCCCCTCCCTTTATTATAATTTATAATAAATCGAAGTCATTTTAAATTGGCTTTTCAACTGTTTTATATAGCTTAATGACAAAGCACCAAATGTCCGCAGATAAATTTAAAATTGAAAAAAATCATAAAAAAACAAATTACTGCATAATCAAAGCCATTTATATTTTTACCCAAAGGCGAATTGTACAGATTTCAGGCGTAAAAAATAAAGCTACTAAAATACCTTCCGTTAAATTGTGTGATTTTTCTAACATAGACTTCATCTCAACTAATACTCACTTACAAATGGCTGAACTTCTTATAACGATATATCGACCAATATCTTCATATAACTCTTATTATTAATAATGTGTTACCATATACATAAGATTTCAGATTACCCCATAAGAAAAATTCACAAAGGGTGAGATCGAGTGATCTAGGAGCCAGTTAATGTCATCAAAATCGACTTATCACTTTTTCGAGGAAAATACTCTGCATTTTAGTAATTGATACCCTTGCAGTGTGAGTAGTGACTCCAACTTTTTGAAACTATATCCTCATATTACAACCATGAAATTGGCGTAGCTTCGATAAAAAGAAATTGTCTGAAATTTTACAATAACAATTTAATAATTGTCCATAAAAAAATAACCAATAATGCATTTATGAGAAATGGCATATCGAAACCTTATCTTTAGATTATGGAGAGGTTTGTGGTGATTATTTTCGTCTTATTACAATTTTTGTAGTGCTTATTCGTCTTATGATCATAGCCTGCAATGCAAAAATGAAATTGCCATTAAAAATACATATATTATAGAAACGCATTGGAATGGAAAACGATTCCAAAATGACAACCACGTATCTTCCTCTGCACATAACTACCTTTCAATTGGTGAATGATTGCAACTCGTAATAACAGAATATTAGTTTTTTACTATTATAAGTTTTCGATGTCTGTCTTTCTATCCATCTGTGTGACACAACCGTTTTACTCGCTGAATATTAATGCCTCAGTGCTGAAATTTTTCATGGTTATTTATATATTTAAGGTTTATAAACTTATAGAACCTTTTAAAGAAATATTTTCTTATCTCCCCTACTTGTAAATTGAGGGGCATTGTTGAATAGGTATTTCCGAAGTATTGGAGCTACATCATTAACATTTCTTTGATAGAGGGATCTATTTGCGAAATATAAAGGTTTAAAGTAATGTTTGTATTAGATTTACATATCCACACCCCTACCAATTAAACTGCCATTTTTATCAATATCTGTTAAGTATTCACAAAAGTAGTATTATATGAAAATTATAAGGAAAATTGTAACAGCACCGTGGGCTCTACCAATTTACAAGT
Source organism: Druceiella hillmani (assembly GCA_039881145.1). Lineage (NCBI taxonomy): Eukaryota > Metazoa > Arthropoda > Insecta > Lepidoptera > Hepialidae > Druceiella > Druceiella hillmani. The sequence goes on along the minus strand of JAYKKI010000001.1, from coordinate 102,583,061 downwards.
AATAGTCGACCAACTTATAATCAAAATAATTTTGTATCTTAAAATGATTTAATTTGCATTTAAAATTAATCATGTCCATGAACGATACATTAAGCAATATATTTACAAAGTATAAAATTATATTATTCAACTATGCATCATGTTTTTACGTCTTTGAAAAATATGATATGCCACATATGTGAATTATGAGAAATTAATAATTGTAAATAGTTTAATGAAAATATTATTAAATTCTCAATTTTTATAGATGCCTAAAAGTTTTCGAAGGTAGTGTAGTAGTACGAGTAGTAGGTACGAGTAGTCAAAGTACGATAAGAATCAAAATTTTTCTGTTTTTCTCGTACTTAAAAGGTTTTTAAAATATTCTCTGCAGACTTTGTTTTTATGCCGATCGATGTCGCATTCGTACAGATCGATTTATGGGGTTTTCGTAAATTTCATCTCTCACGATATTTACGTTTTTCGGAGTAGAAATAGAAAGTAAAGACCTATGTTGAGATCAGTTTCCGGCAAATATTTTTCTCTAACCTTTCATATTCATGCCCATATCACTAATTTTAATAGGCCGTCACTTAAGTTTCAAATAATGGATAAGAGAAGAAAATAACATATGTACACTATATATTGAATTTTTATTTTATTTTTTTTTTTCAATATATGTACACTATATATTGAATTTTTATACCTAAATTCACTTCAACAGTGAAAGGACCTCATTCTTCTGCCCACTACTGAAAAATCAATAATACTCCCGCTCTGAATAATCCTTCAATCACTACATTTCTGCGATTCCATGTTGTCCACCAACCATTACATTTAAAACAAATAGCATTAAATATTTAAATGTATTTTTTTCTAAAATTGCAAAGATTAAAGAACTACTTGCGCGAAGCTAAGATATATCAAATTTATCTTAGCTTTACGCAACACCAAAATTAATCTTTACATTCTTGCAGCGTATTCAATGTGGGACAGTCTAACATACCGACACTGCACGTGATATTCAGCAGTGACGAGAATACCCAATATCGCTGCTATTCTCATCAACTCAGCAGCAGGCTTAATTACGTCGCGTCGTCGGCGATAATGAGTCGCACACATTAACGTACCGCCTACACTCGGGTCGAAAAATTAAGCTTTATACAATTTTCAACAATATGTTTAGAAAGTTATAGAACAAGAGTTTACCAGTACGTTACAATAGTTATGTTAGTGCAATGAGAGATGTTATTTGCTTTGATATCAATATTAATAAACCAATTCTTAACCAATTTGATTTGACTTTACTGTAAGTGAATTAACGTAAACTATGGAATTTTAGAATTTTTTACATTACAATGTATTAAATATTTAACAAATTGTTTATTAACGTGTTTTCGAATTCACCATTTGGTTAACATTCGACCTGAATCTATGTTCCGAGAGTTGTAGTATTCCCTTCAAGTTGCAAATAATTATAAATTATATTAAAATAATATAAAAAATAAGTTTTGATGAACCAAAAAACGGTTTTAAATTTTTTTTTATATAGGAAGAAAAAATGAGCTCTAATATCTGTCATATCCTGGAATAACACAAACATCAAAGAGAGTTAAATGTATTAGTATTAATATTTGCAAATACTTGATAGAAATATTTTATGGGATATAAAAAATATAGATGAATGTGTAAGTTTTGAATGTATTTATGTTGAACCTCCGTAATGCGAATTCTTATCATACTTGACAAGTTTAATATGTTTAGTAACTACATAATACCTTGCAAGATTATTTGAGTCAAGTTGATTTAGTAAGACAGATTGTTTTGTAACGCTCTATTGAAATTGTTTTCCTCTATTAAATACAAATAAAATACTTTCTTATATATCATAAAATCTGTCTGATTGTCAGTTTCCTTAGAATTAGAGGACGGCTTGATGAATTTTGGTACTGTTTATCATCGTATAGGCAGGCAAGCACAAAGCGCTATAAAGGGACGAGGAAGGCTGCGGGAACCAAGATTGCAAACGTTATTATAATAAATATATTATTTATGTTTATAAATACTCGAATGCATTTCGATTGCAAAAAAAATATGTAAGAAAATATTTTAACATAATATCTTCCAAAATTTCAGTCAGATAAATTTACTAAGACAGATTGTATTGTGACACTTTATTGGAATAATTTTCCTCCATTCAATATAAAGAAAATATAAATAACTGGGATAGATCTGTCCAAATTTTCGGCCGAGAGCTTAACCAATTATCTAAATTGTCGAATTGATTAAATTGTCCTGATAATATGGCTGTTAAATTTCAGAACAGGGTGATCATCGGTGCCGAGGGAGGACTGGGCACGGCTCGGCCGAGCCCACCGAAAAGGAACCCGTGGTGAAACAGCACCCGTGTGCCTACTAGCGTGCTAAGAACCACGGAACTGATTGGGAACTTGTTGAGGCACACTGGGTGGCCTTAGTCGACGCCCGATGTAAATATAATAGAGTGGTTAAGCGGGTTAGGCGCTCCCATTTTCAAAACTTTGTATCTCGAGTAGGGATCCCTGGGGAACCGTATACAGAATTGTACGGAGCCCCTTAAAACCTGTTGTTTTAGCGCCCTAAAGAGGACCGATATAACTTATTCCGGGACCATTCGCGAGACCCTCGAATATCTCTTGACATCTCTCTTCCCTGACGAAAACCCTGACCTCAACTCAGTCGAACAGCGGAGCATCAGGTATGCAGCAGGCATATTCCTAGACAACAGCTCTGATCCGGACCTGCGGCACTCGGAGTTGGACGTATTCGTGGAGAATATTAATTGCCTTCCACGCCATGGCTCGGCTTGCCGGTGCCGTCTGGGGGTTGAATAACTCTACTCTCAAGCTGATGTATATGGCAATATACCTCGGTATATTGGCCTATGCGCAATCGGTTTGGGCTCCGTGATGCGTCGGGGTCCAGCAAGTTAGACGAGTGTTGCGATGGCAGGGTTCGCTGCTGATGGCGCTGACCAAGGCTGACAGGACCTGCTCAACCGATGAGTTTCCGGTTTCGGCGGGTCTCCTGCTTGCCGATCCTACCGATACCGACTTTATCTAAATTTATAAATTATGAAAGGTCAAATTTTGTTGTTCCAACCATTCGTTCGGAGTAACAATCTTCTTAAATCTGTCTGAGAATTTAATGATAAACTTACCATCCATTACCCAGCGGCACACACATTTATAAATATAATTTGCCTTAGCCTGATAAAGGATTCACTTTTAAGTGCATTTGTGCCTTTCAATAGTCTTTTTACTTAAACATACTACATTATAGCCGGCACTGCAAGCAAATTTCACAGCTAAAGGACTTGGCTTTATATGCTGAAATTGCCGGATCTAAGACAGTAACAAGCCTCAAGATTTTCTTCTGCTATATAAACATAATCTTCTTAACAATAAGTTCTTAATCTTGACAATAATACTTAATATAATTCAAAACATTACAATTACTGTTAATAAAAAATTTTTAAAAAAAAACAAAAATTAATACGGTTTACTTAAAATTAAATTGAAATACCGCTGAAAAAAAAATAGTACACGACTGGCTCAACGCACCTTTGAAATTTGAATCCAAAAAAAATATTTATATTATTGCTACTTCCTGCATTTTTTCCTATTTGTCATAACCGAATTCTATCTAAATTAATTCTGGTTCTATAAGTCAAAGTTTCTGGTGTAGAAAATTATTTATTCAACACTGTCTAACTACTATCCGCCCGCATTAAAACTTGTGTGTTTGATGATCTAGACTTGGCGGAGGTGCAAGGTGCAAAAGTTTGGAGGTGAGAAAATGGTCTAAACGGAAAAATTACAGGCCAAAACTCCACATACCATCTCACTAATTCAACTCACTATAGTCAAGATAACTAAATTATTTCATTGCAATACGCTCGTAAACGCTCTCGAAATTCAATTTATCCCCGCATGTACAAAGGTGGTACATATCAAAGGGAAAAGATGTGATAAAACCACTTAACCTCAACGCACTTTCGGATAAAATATGTTCTTAGCATATATAATTTAGGGCAGCTATAATTTATCAAATCTTCCCGAAGAACATCTTTACCCTAAATAGATTGATATTTTCGTTCAATAGGGACCCGGTGCAGAATTGTTTTGTTAGAGTGGATCTTACTTTTGACTTTAAATCTTTTGCGTAACAGTTACGAATTTTTAAACTGTGTCTACACTTTGCACAGTGAAAATGAATTCATCGCATATCATGGCCAGAGCTAGTTTACACTTAAAAGTCCTTAATTATTATTTTCGGAAAATATTTTAATACTAACTAAAACATACTCCGACTAACGGCTTTCGCAAGAAATTTTTTCATATACATCTCTACTGAATAATGCCACATTTATTTACATGACCTAGAAATAATTTCAAAATGCTGTCAGGTACCATGCGAAGAGCGTAATCTCCATATTCGGGTGTATAAACAGAAAATACAAGTATAAAAGGACCACAATAACGTGAATGGTTTATGGTTCTTATCAGCCCGGCGCCAGGCTTAATTAGTACGTTGGCGGTCAAAAGACCCTACTCGAATCATTTGCCTCGCGCCGCAATATATAAGGCTGCGTTGTTTAAATATTGCAGATTGAATTTTAATACTAGGAAAATAACCATTATGTGACATATTTGGGATCGATATAAGTACATAAGGATTATTATTTGTTTTTTTTACTTCCATAGACTTGTATCTCATATTCATAGACGTGTATCTAAAAGACAAAAGAATATTGGTCTCGTAATTGTCATCCAAAACATCATCTAAAGCATTTTCAAATATTAATTTACAGCTATTTTACAATTGTGAACTCACGTGCTATTTGCATTTTAGGCAAAAGCCATCTATTCAGACTTAAGTGCCTTTATGTGAATTCGCAATATTTTTTTCAGAAAATCTATACCGTAGGGGTGTAGAAAGCCAATCACTTGGTAAATATATAGAAGAGTAGAAATACAAGTACTTGAGAAATATGTGGCGCAAGAGTGTAGAAATTCAAGCACTTAGGGAATCTGCACAAAAGTTTAGAAAGTCGAGCATAAAGAAATGTGTACCACGAAAGCGTGAAAATTCAAGTGCTGAAATATTTGTGTTACGAAAGTATGGAAGTTTAAGCAAGAGAAAATCTATACGACAAACATATAGAAACTCTAGTAGTAGTGATCGGTACCACACAAGAATAGAAATTCAAGAACTAAGGAAAATCTGTACCGCAAAGGAAATAATAAAGAAAATGATGTGATTTCACATTTAATTTTTTTTTTCAAGTTGAAAGTTACTAACTTACAATATCGCACTACAAGAGACTCAGATGTTGTCATTTGAAAAAAAAATCACAAATACAGATCAAATAAAACTAGTGCTGCAGCAGTAGTGCTCCATTGCATTTCTGCCACTTAAGCTACTGTTGATAAAAATATATACAACTTAAGCTATTGTTGACAAAAATACATTAAATCGCAGAGAATATTTCCTTACTCTTCTTACATTAGTCTTCTTTTCCCACACAAATATATTTCTTGGCTTTATGTGTGTACTTAAATTACGTTATTTCGAACCTGTTATCAATACAAGGATTCAAACGCCGTCTGAAAAAGATTTGTATTCATAGTCACTTTTGCTTGATTTTCTTTCAACATAAAGAACAGCATGTTTTATGAATTATTTACCTCTGCGTTATATTTTTATTTCTTATTTAAAACAATAGCTAATTGATCATTTTCTTATTATTTTCATTAACGTTTCATTTCTTCCATATGAAGAAGGATACCAATAAACAAATTATATATAAATAGAAATTTATTGGCAGGAGAAGCTAAATGCCGTCCTGGAGATTCTTACGCGTATAGTACTAGGAAAATATTTGTCGATTCGGTCTCCGTGTACCCGCTCTACCCTTTTTAATATCTACTATTTAATTATCAATAAAGACAGTCTGTGTGCCAAATTTAATTAAGTAATTTAAAGACTGGAAAGCGATTAATAGCATTAAGTTATTCAGCAATAATTTAACATTTGGAAACTTTGAATAGCTGAAGCGAACAGGCGAAGAGTTATTAAGTGTACTTATTACATTTCTTCCTTCTACGTTGTTCTGCTCCCTGTATGTGGGAAATTGAGGTAGTTGAAGTTTTTATCCTCAAATTCCAATTTAAATGCGAACAACTTTTAAGACGGTTTCTGTCAAAACTGATTTATTTTAAATTACATAAGCGTGTTAAAAATACAACATTGTAGCTTTTAACAGATTGTTTAAGCTCTGTTAGCAAATTACTGGCACTTCCTTATTAATTGATGTAATTTTTTTTTAATTTATCGAGTACTTATTAAAAAAATTTTTGGTTACTTTCTAAAATGGTTACTTTCTGGTAAATTTTTTTTAGTTGCTTACTTTATTGACTAATAACAATAAAACTAATAAAAAGTCTTTAAATACAGATAGTTACTTTACACTTTCATCACTTAAATAATTCAAATTTTAATGTTTAAAATTATCCATACTATCATACGGAACTGTATTAGTTTATTCCTTCGTAACATATAATGCAAATGACATATTCTCTATAGATTTGTTTATGCAGATACCATGATTTTAAAAATACGCTTTTAATTATATCGTTTTTATATGAATCGATAACAAACAAAAATATCAAGGTAGTTAAACTACACGTAATTATTATATCATAATAAATTTTCAAAATCGATTTAAAGTTTCAAATTAAAACTACGATTCCAAAGATCGGATAAATATGGAAAAAATAAAGTTTAACGCTGTATAAGCTCCGGCCATCTGTGGAAGTAAAGGAAAAGAATAAAGACCGCTTGCCAGTAAGTTATCATAATAGTTGCCAGGGTTTAAAGGGATAAGAACCATCTCAAAAGTTGTTCGCATTTGAATTGAAAGTGGAGGATAAAAACTTTAACTACCTCAATTTCTCAAATACAACAGAACAACGTATAAGAAAGATATATGATAAGTCCACTCAATAACTCTTCGCCTGCTCACTTCAGCTATACAAAGTCTTCAAATGTTAAATTGTCGCTGAATAACTTAATGCCATTTATCGCTTTGCAGTCTTTTAATTACTCAATTTAAAGGGATAAGAACCTCGTAAAATTAAAAGTGCACCAGCAAGTTATCCCCAACTTGACTATAAAATCAAATAGCCTAATAAAGTGTTGTAGATACAGGAATACGTTTCTGGATTGTTATTTTATCATATCTACTAATGAGCATACGATCAAATACAGATTATTAGTATATTGTTATTTAGACAAAACATGTACGTTGGTATTTAATAGACTTTGCGATTTACTTGCACAAAATGTGATTATATGGCGAAGAAAAAAACGATTATTGAGTAAGTTTTATGAATAAAACGGATGAATGAAGTGCGACAATCGACCGCGCAATACAATTTGTGGACTGATCTGTAATTGTCCTCATGTACTGCAGTCAATTCTGAGGTTTAGGAACGTATGGTGGATTTTATTTTATTGTCGACATCGATATCTGTATTCATATGCTTTAACCGTTTTCCATCTTTTGATCCCTAAACTGTTTGTAATTTCACCTATGTAATTTCAACTATACGGGTGATCCTCATTTAAAGTGTTCATCTTTTGAAACTTTTAATAGGAAAATTTGGTATAATTTACGTTTCATTTTAGATTGAATCTTTGATATATTGTACTAAGTCACAGTAAAACAAAATGATGTGTATGTGTGTACATATATATATATATATATATATATATATATATATTATACATATGTATGTGTGTGTGTTTGTGTCCAATCGATATGGTTGCTTCTAGTGTCTTAAAACTTAACTAAAGTTTTCTTAAAGGAACATTGTGAATTGAATTTTAAAAAAGCAAGATAAACTATGCCCTTAAAAAACAAAAAATCGGTACCAAAATACTGTCACTAAAAAAAGAACAGTTTGTGAATCTGAAGGTTAAAGATCGAGGGGTGAAATAACTTCATCATACAAGCCACCTTAGCATAAGTACCACAATATGTATAAGAAGCTCAGTCATTAATAAAATTATATAGGTGATATGACAAGAAAATTAAATCTCGGTGGCACATTTATGACTAATGTGGATAATATTACAGACGTGGAGGTTAGACATTTCTTACCATGAAGATTACTTTTCAAGTTATTTGATATCACTCTGACCAGTAAATAAATAAAAACCCTAGGGCAATCAATGATTCTTCTTCTACCCATTTATGGTTATAATTTGCACTTTTAAATATAAGTATAGAATGTAAAAATTATCAAAATTATCTTTATAACGGTTGTTATAATAAAAAAAGTATGAACCTGAGACATTGTTTCCTTTGGCGCATGGTTCGAGGATGATCAAAATGTCCACCATTGCCATAGCTTTTGAAATGCAATGTTGTCAAATTGGCATGCTATACATTTTAATATTTTTCTTTACTTTTGTTTATTAAACACAACACTTTAAAACAGAATATAACACCCAATCCAAAATAACCCTTTATTTACAAGTAAGATTCTTGACCTTTAAATGAAAATCAAGCATATTTCCACCTTCCTTACGGTCTGTCACCTAAATATTGTACTATGAAATGATTTGTGCTTCCAGTTAGTGTACAGTCCTCATATTCGCCGACAAGCAGTAGCGACTCCTCGCTCCTGTAGTTATTTAATCACGTTCGTCACTCATAGCTACTCATATATCAGCAATATCTGCAAACTTACGACATCAATTGGATCCGGTAGCATATATCCTTAAAGCCTGTAGTAACATTTTGAAACGAACTTTTAAATTAAAAGTAATGTCCATGATGTCAAAGTAGATGCAAATAGCACGTGGATTGTCCTCGTCTTGCTGGAACCTACTATATGCAATAAAAAACTACTCGTGTAACTCCTATACCCAAAGCATAAGCGGACTTAATGCCCTCTGCGTCAGCCCATCATTCAGTTTCATTTCGCAGATGTTGCAAAGAGGAGACAATGCAAGTAAGTGTAAAGATTTTTTTAATACTTATTTTAGACTACTGAAATAAGTCAATATTTGAATCTTATGTTTTTAGTTTTCACGATTGTAATTAGTAACAACAGTAGCTCTATAAAAGTTGTAAGCACTTTTTTATGTCAGGTAATATGCGACAGATGACGTAGAACTAAAAATCAACATCAGTTACTGCTAATTAGAGTGTGACGAGTTGCTTATAGGTCAACATGAGAAAAAGTTCACTTGAAAGCAACACCCGTACCCAAACGTTTCTATAACCTTCATTCATATCGAGTTTTAGATTGACATTGCTCCTGTCAATTTACTGTGTTGACTTACTGCAATGTCATTATTGCATGAAAAGAACAAAGTCATAAAAAACAATCCCAATTTTTATCTGGTTCGTTCATCCCACTTTAAAGAGTTCGCGAATAATATTAGGTGATTTTTTTTTCTTATCGGCCGTTCTTCCTTACCTGCTATCATTATAGAATTTTCCCATAATCCTATTTAATCAATAAATTTTAAAAGTAAATACACCAAACACGCTCTCTTATTTTACTCGACGACATCAAAATTGTATATCTCAACATCAAATTGCCCTTCATATGACATCAGTCAGATACACTGCTAGGATATTTAAACCGCCCTTATCAGCCTGGCGCCAGGCTTAATTACGTCGTCGCTAACAATATTTCACCGCGCTAATATCCTAACTTTAATCCACATGAAGTTGACTCGTGTAAATTTGAATGTTAATTTTAAAACTTGTAGAATGAATATTCATTGTCGTATAACTGAGATAACGAGATGATAGCTCTGGCTCTCGAGGCTGTAATATAAACTATATAAACACTAATACATTGTTCACTATACTTTGCAATACTGATAGAGAGTGTTAACATTGATTGCAAGTCATCAAGATTGTAAGTTGCCCATATTTTATTTTCTATTTATCCTTACTTTACTAAATTTCCCTATAAATAATTTCCCTATAAAACAAAGATAAAAAACGACGTTCATGTTTTCTGACATATTTTTTACTTCACTAATAGGCTTACATGTATTTGATTCACCCGTGTATTTCTATATCATCCTCCTTTCAATTGTACATTTCTCGTTCACATTTTGTTTACTCTGTAATAAAACTAAAGCTCCGTTCACTTTTATCAGAAACTCCTTTCATTGGAAATCTATATGGTTTTTATGATATATAAAGTCCCTTTATTATGATTTCTTTCTCTCTTTCTATCAAAATAAAAATATACTGTTTAAATTTGATTGACTAATTGTTAGTAAGTAGGATCGTGTCGGAAAGTTTCTTAGTTTCATGAGTAAAATTTAAATACAGGTTGATAATTTTTTTATTTAGAGTATTAGCGTATTCATTTCAAATTTCGTCGTCGTTGATTGTGTTTGATAATTATTTTAATGTTGCTAATGGTTAGTATTCGGGATAAACATGATATAAAGCAATGAAAAAAATCATATCATACATTATCTTATAAAATTGTTTTAACACTGCGAATGGATACTATTCATGATAGACATCAATTTTAGTTTTAGGTGTAAAACGAATAAAAAGTCACCGCGTATAATATCGCATGCAAAGTTTTCGTGAGCAAAAGAATATTTTTTATTTACCGATAAGAGCAAATAAAAGTAAACAGCTTATATTTCTAATCTTTAATTCTATAAAGATAAAATAAATAAATGAAAATATTTAATGAAAAATAACGGGGTGTAAATGATCATAGTAAATGAAATAAGCGTAAATCATTTTGAACAATTAATAATTTTGCACTAAACTTCTCTGTATCAACAAAAATATTATCGAACAACTAGAAATATGTTTTACCAGGCTATAAGATAACTCCTAAGCCACTACGAAATACTCATTGCATGATGTATTTCCGAGTTCAAATATTAATAAAATAAAATATAAATAATATAAAATTTTAAGTGCAAATATTGATACAGTTGTTGGACATATATTAAAATAATTGCTCGGTTTTTTTAATCATTTTTCTATATAAAAATTATAACATATTTAATACTCACTGTTGATACCACAGTGATCCTGCAATTAAACAATTAAAATAATAATCAAACCGAAACACAATTTAAGAAATGCACAGTATATACACTTTGAATATTCCACGTAGTAAATTTAACTTTACTTGTATATCACTAATGTTACACAAGTCATCCTTATAGCTATAGATAAACTGTTATTACAGCATGTCGGTAAGGCGAACTCACAAGATTTTACGCATCCAAAAGCGTTCAAGGTGCACATCATATATACAATGTGTCGATGTGTATATGTGTATACGTGTACACAGGCCGCTGCGCGAGACTGGTGCCAGAGCAATAGATTTTATAGATATATATTGAAAGATTTTAAATAAAAAGTTAGGCACTTCGATGGATTAATACGGATTTAATTAAATTTACGTACCACTACATACAGTACAAGAAATGTTACTAAGTAGAGAGAAATAAGAGATTGAGCCAGAGACAATGTATAATGCTTATTTCGTTATTTTAACACAATATAATGATGACGCTAGTGTGCAACAATCAAGGCTCGTAATTTAAATTAAAATAATCGCTCGGTTTTTTTAATCATTTTTCTATATAAAAATTTTAACATATTTAATACTCACTGTTGATACCACAGTGATCCTACAACACATATATATATATATATATATATACATATATATATATATATATATATATATATAATATATATATATATATATATATATATATATATATATATATATATAATATATAATGTTTCTACTAGTCAAACGCTATACGTCATACTCATAGCTACAGATATACTGTTAACATTAGCATGTCGGTGACGCGAACAACGCACCAAAAAAAGTTTCCACTTTAAAAAGAATTTAGTAAGTTAACTTAATATCAGCTCATATTTTGTTTGAAACGATTATTTGATGCCTATCAATTTTTTTCGCGTGAATCCGGTCTTTGTTTACAATTCGTAATTATATCAAGCGGAACTTTAGTTAAGCTTCATATCCTTTTACAAATAAAAGTTTTCCTAAGATAATGTAGAAAAATGACGTATATACGTAAAGCGTCTTTGAAACTATATATCTATTAGAAGTGTTGAACACTTCACTGTTATTACACCATTTTAAATAGACCGCCAGCACACCTGTAATTTCGTCCACAGATATTAATTTAAATTACGCTGCCCCTACCTGCAGTCACTAAAGGCCTCCGCCCCATTCGTCAAACGACATTAAACATAGGTGTCGAAGGTATATCGGTAAGGTAGGGATACTTGGATTGGCCAGTCAGTAAATGTGCCAGTTTCTCTAGATTGTACCAATTAAGCAGTGTTCCCCAACTAGTGTTACCTTTTTGTGAGTAGTTTTGCTTATAGTCTTCGGAATATGCTATCAAAATCAACATTCAAAAATTATCGTAAAATTGTTTGGATTGTAATTCATTTCCCTTAGTTTTCTTTTAACTTAAAGAACAATATGTCGTACGGGTTATTTCCGAAGGTAATCACTTTAATGTTTTATTTGAAGCGAAAATAAAGTTAAATATGACAAAATATAATTAATCAATATTTACACAAGCGTTTCAATATTAATTTTCTAGCGTAGTTAAAGTAAAGAAAATATATATGACCAATAAGCTCATGTGAAAAGATTAAAATAAAAAATAAAAAGACGAGGCAAGCATTTATCAAAAATTGTCATATAGCTTTTCAATATAGGTCCAGCAAATCGATATTATACTCAGATAAGTAACCACACAAATCACTTGATCGAGAAATATTTGTCTGACAATTAATTCCCAAAGAATTTTATTTAAAATTATTTTTTTTATTTTAAAAATAGTCACATCCCAATAAATAATACCGTTTTTCAAAATTCAACGATTATAAATAGATATAACAGACTAGTTGACAAATGAATACCAAAGTGAGATAATTTCTTCGCAGTTCAGAATACTAGTATAAATTACACAACACCTGAGTCGCGAACTTATTGGCAGAGAAAGATAAATTTCGTCACAAAATCTAACAAGTGTAATTATACGAAAATATTAATAGATAGAGGCAACATGCACCTGAGTCCCACTTCTGTCGGTCCACGGTCCAATTATTAATAAAGGCAATCTTCGCGCTAAATATATTTAAAGACCGGAGAGGGGATTAACAGCATTGAGTTATCAATTACATTTAGCGACAATTTTACATTAAGGGTACTTAGAAAAACTGGAGCGTGAAGGCGAGCAAGTTATTTGGGAAAATTTTTATACCTCTTCCTTTTGCGTTTTAATATTAAAATAAATGCATAATAAAATTAAAAATGCTAAAACAAAACATTTCGAAATTATCTATACAATCTAATAGCTTAACGATTTTCTGCAAATATGACTTCATGGTTATGTATTTTATTGGCAAGTTAATTACGTGTAAGAGCTAGGGCTAGCGTCTATAAAGGTTTGTTCTGTGATGGAAAAGGAAGTGGATAATATGTTAAATTTCATGAGGAAGACGGGCAAATGAAAGGCAACAATCGTCTACGTGACACATTTTATACACTTGTCTATAATTGCAGTCATACCCTACAGTAAATTCTAATGTTTAATGGCGTCTGGAAGAATGTGTTATAAACACATTGCCGACAATTAATATTTTGAATTTAAATTTCATAGCCGTCTTCATTTTGACTTCCGTGCTAATTGGGAATTCGCCCAGGGAGACTGCATGTATCTCTTCTATTTGTAACTGACTATACCGCTCTCAGTAGTGTCTGATAAGATGATATAATTTATCACTATATGTAGCCAAAGCTTTTGCATCTTTAGTTAGTGTACCGTTTGCACGCTTTCTAATAGGGCTTTATCAGTGGACTGTATTAACACAGTTATTTTTTTCAACCCAAAAACCTGTGAAAATGTTGTCAGAAGCTGAGTTTTTAACTAAATTAAAAGGTCAATCGGATCCGATGGCGCTTATACTTAATGATTTTAATAACATTTCTGTTCAAACTTCAAAATATACTTATAACTATCAACCTGCTTTTATCCTGCGTAATAAAAAATTATTCTTGAAATTCCTATACACGAAGGTACTTACGCACTGAATGAAAAACAAATGATAATGCAAACTGTTTTCATTCAACGATAGTAACTTCTTAAATGTTGTGGAAAATGAGAAAAATTGTCAACTTCGTTTACTATTTGTCAAGTAGATTTCGATCTGAACTAGATATATACGTACGTATCTCAAGTTCCATTATATCGTGTTAACCAAAAGACTTATCGTGATAACCGTATCGAGAATGACGAAAATCTTTTAGTTAGCACGATATATTGGAACTTGAGACGAGAATATGTGTACTTTTATGTCATTGCATCGTGTAATAAGTTCGTATCGCGAATCGTATCTTATCATATCGATACGATTTGATAGTATCGTTTCAAATAAAATGGTAAATGTGAAAAAAATTGCTTTCGTTGTGCATAATGTTAGAGATTATAATATGTATTTTGTTTTTCTTTTCCATACTTCATTAGTCCAAAACATGTCATCGTCATGTTTACACGAAACCGATTACAACTACATTTGTTTGGAAAAAGTTAGACATATTTACTACTTTTCCCTTCGTATGATTTCCTCCTAAGCTTATTAGAATAACTATATTTTCAACTCAGGAAATATATTTCACTTATAAAAATTATATTTCATAGGTCCAAAAGAAGAATTTTATTTCCCATATTACAAAAAAATATGGAAGATATTTATCATACTCTTGCAGCCCTCACCCTTTAACCACTATGTTAATCTTTATATTCTACTTCCTATATGGTGCACAATCAATTGATCCTGCAATCGTATTTCATTTCAAATCTTGTGGATGCCTTCATTTCCGCTGGCCAGATCTGCTTCGAACTACCACGCTCTTCTTGGACGCTTGTAATGCACCTAATAACAAACATGTTTTGTAATACTAGCAAATTTTATTCTGAGCATTTGGTTTGAACAATTCCACTTGCTTCGATTTATCTGATACTTGGTCAGAAATATGTCTTTTTATTCAAATGTTTCTTACGATGGCAATTAGCTTACCCTCCTCATTCCAAAATACTGTACAGCCTTCGATTAAATTTTTTTCGCAATATGTATTTCCAATATATGGAATAAATTACACCCAAACAAATTAAGGGCTTCCTCTATATTTATTTTTAAAAATCGTCTCAAAAAGGTATGGTAATTTCTTATAAAATACATCTCGTAATTTCTTCTAATAGCAAACATAGTTTTTCCTCCCATATCTTGATGCCTTTCTCCATTGCAGCGCATATGTGTCTGTGTATTTTTGGGTCTATGCGTTTTTGCGTACGTACTCATATGTGAATGTAAATATGTACGAGTAAGTTCATATAAGCACTCTTGCATATGCTTATTCAATCTGCTACAGTAGTATTTATCGTTTTACTAGTATTTTAGTTAACTATGAGAGATGGCTCTAATATGATTAAATCGGTCATATATATATATATATATATATATATATATATGTGTGTGTGTGTATATGTGTATATATATATATATATATATATATATTATATATATATATATATATATATATATATATATATATATATATATATATATATATATATGTACATATATATATATACCGGAAGATGGTGACAGGAATTCTCAATGGCAAGGAGTAGATTCATCATGTTTGCGCTCGTTAGTCTTTTTTGATGAGTGTTTTGATCACAAGTAGTGGCCAGAGTCTGATGATGAAACCTATAAGTGAACATAGTGATCCTCAATTGTGAGGATTATTTTCATCGGATTTCAATTCTCTTGATTTATGTCGGCGAGTTCTTTGACGCAAATAGTAGCCAAAGTTTAATGGTAGAATAGTAAATTTATTAAGTTCGGGTTTATTTGATTTGTCTTAATAACTTCTTTCGTCGCAATTTCGTCAAGTTCGGAATTATTTGACTTACGAATATCTTGACAAGACCCATGATCACGGGAACTCCTCAATGATGACGGTTATCGACTTTGGGTTCTTTTTATTTATCTGACAAATCATTTGTTCAAAGTTGTTAACCAGGGTCTAACGGCAGATCCGACGGGTGATGACAGAAACTTATTAATGATAAAGGGTAAGTTCATCGACCATAGGCCCTTTTAACTTCTTTAACGAGTTATTTAGTCACAAGTGGTCACTAGACTCTGATGATGAAATCGAAAATGGGGGGCAGGAACTCCTCAGTGGTGAGGAGTAAACTAATGGACTTTGAACTCGTTTGATTTATCTTGACGTAAGCGAGAAAGTAACGTAGTGAATAGGTAGATGCAAAGGTAGATGCAAGGTGTAGTATAGAAAGGCATGGGAAATATATGCAAAAATTTCGGCGAAAAGTAAAGAAAAGTAAAAACTAAACAAGACAATTCATTTAAAAACGAAAAAAATGGTAATTTTTTATAATACCTTAAATAAATAAACAATGCTAGGAACATATTAAATCAAATAAAATATTTACAATCGCTTGTTGATTTCAGTTTCTCTAATGCTAATATATAACTTGAAGGTCAATAAAAGTAATTAAACTTGAAACAAATCTAAATCTCCATGAAACATTTCGTTTTGGATCGCTACTTATCTAGCAGTTAATTAAAGCAATCATAGCACTTTTTAGGAATTGATAAGCTCTGCTAATAACCGAGTAGAAATAATTAGCATGATTAGTACATTTAATGGAAAGTATGAAAATTAATACAGAACACAATAATTCAGTCATAGTTTATAGAAAAACAACGGCAATCAATCCGAATTCAACATAATAACATATTTATTTATAAAAAGAAAAGAAATAATTTTTTAAATAACGAATAAGTGCGACAAGCTATATAAGAAGGCATTTACCGTTATTGATACCTCCCCATTGAGTCTCATGTGAGGATATACTCATTTTACATCTAATTTTAGCAATAGTAAGACATAGTAAATAATATCTAAATTTAGATTAATAATTTAAAAACATTACACCATAAAGCAATAAATTTAACTTCTTTTGTAACTGAGATATCCTTACCTCCCCATTTCGATCCTTACCTGGAAAGGGAAAAAGGGAATCATGAGATCAATCACGTGTGTCCGTTAAGACCATTCCTGTGTCCATCCATTACAGCTATTTTTTTTAAAAACCGCTCGACGTAGAAAATTTAAATTCGGCATATTGATAAAATGCAGGTGGCAGATTTCAATGTTTGAAAAATTGTAAAAAAAAAACTACACCTCTAATACAAAGTAGGTTTATTTTAACTTTATAAAAACAAATGCGGATTTCATTTTTTAAAAACCACGTTTTTCAAATGGTGGCCATCGAGTCTAGCACGCATGTTTTCAAAAACGCGTTTGCAGAGCGACTGGGGTATCCTACTGACTTCGGATCGAATATTTTCTTTAAGTTGTGTCACAGTGCTCGAATTTGTTTTGTAAACAACAGATTTTATGTATCCCCATAAGAAAAAGTCACATGGGCTTAAATCGGGTGACCTAGGTGGCCACGGTACGGTACCGTTTCGGGATATATTTTTTTCTCCAAATAACTGCCGCACTTCGTTCATGGACACATTAGCAGTGTGAGCTGTAGCCCCGTCCTGCTGGAACCATGTGTTTTGGTTGAAGGATGGACTATTCTGTAGTTCTACTCTAAAAAAGTCATTTAACATCTGGGCATATCTCTCCGAATTCACAGTTATACTTTGGCCACGTTGATTTTCAAAGAAATAAGGCCCTATGATTGCAGATGCAGACATGGTACACCAGACTGTTACTTTAGGCTTATATAAAGGCTCTTGATGCATTTGTCTTGGGTTGTGGACATCCCAGTAACGAAAGTTCTGCTTATTCACAATGTGAAAGTGAGCTTCGTCACTAAATGCCCATCCGGGTAGCAGTACGAAATGTCAACAACATCACCTCCGCATAAGTTTTTCTTAATTCAAAGTCAGAATCGTGTAAATCTTGAACAATTTGAATTTTATATGGATGAAACTTGAGCTTTTTTTGCATTATTACCTGTAAAGTTGATTTCGGAATTCCCAATATCGATGAACGTGTACACAGTGATAAACGGGGATTTTCAACGACAGAAACAATAACAAGCTCGACATTTTCATCCGTGGCTACCAATGGTGTAGGTCCTGGCCTGGGCCTATTTAATGTTAATCCTCTAGCTCTGAACCTTGCTACCTATGACTGAATGAGGTTGATCGATGGTCCATCACATAATCGACGAATACTGTAACGATTATTAAATCGACGGCGTGCTACAGACAGCGAAAATCCACTCGAAATGTACGCCTCGACGGCAAAAGCGCGGTGCTCTCCACTCCACTGTTCCATGGCTACTAAAATATCCGCTCCGCTTGCGCTTCTAACGACGCCACCCGCGCCCCTCTTACGTGTTGCGTTCAGAAACTATATTTGTTCAAACTTTGAAATCTGCCACTGGACACTCTGATTTCAACAGCTATATCTTAAAAACTTTAATTTTAATAGCGTTCAAATTAAGTAATAGATTTTTTTAAATTCCGTATATAGTCTGGGAAAGCCTCAAGACTATTTTTTTCAAAATAATTGGTATCGCATCGTTAAAAATATACTGAATATGTGTCCAAAAACTATGCCCGTCCCTCCCATTTTCAAATCTACTCAATCTGAATTAAAAAAGTGTGTTGTTGATGATGTAAAATTGTAGGAAAACTATAGCAAAGAGACAAGATATCATAAGTTTTCAAATTTGCAATTTCTTTTTACGCCTGTGAAAGATATAGTAGGCAATTTATTTAGGTTTTTCCATGTCAACAGCCAATTTTCTGAAAAACTACGCGACGTAGAAAGTTACCATTTAGCCTAGTAATTATATCTTATTAACCCACATATGTTTCACTGACTTACTTTTTAAAATATGCGTATATAAATGAAAGAGAAGATAAATAAAATTTTCATTTTTTTTTATTCTGTGTATTTTGTGGAATCATTTGAAAGGGTTTATGATAATGTATTCATAGACATTTTTGAAATAATTTTAAATTGTATATTTGAAAAGACATAATAGAAAAAATTGTAAGAATATGAAGCATTCCGTATGTCGATTCCGTATGGCATTCCGTATGTCGATTTATTTCCGTATGTCCCTTATTTTCAAAACTACTGAGCCAAATAGCATGAAAAAAGATATTTAAAACATTACAGAAAGACCACACCGGTTATCATAAATCTTCTATTTTTATAGTTCTTTATCTCAAAGGGAAAAAAGAAACCCTTACAGGATCACTTCGTTGTCCATTTGTAGATCGATCAAGACCCTTTTTCTCGGAAACTCGTAGAGTTATCAAATTGAAATTAATATCAAATACTTAAGTCTATTATGCCTTGAAATTGTTGTAAAAAGATCAAACTTCATGCGTTTTACAAGTTTTATGAAATATGCACATATCATGCTAATGCACATATCATGCAATATATATATATATATATATATATATATATATATATATATATATATATACATAGGTTATTTACAAAATAGATATATGCATTTTCATTAGCATGGCTAAATCCATCGTTCGGCAAAATCATACCGTCGTCGGGAGACACCCATATCAATTTGTTTATTATAAACCTTTGCTTAAACGGTATTAAAAAGCGGTGCTTTATAAAAATACACTAACTGCTGACGCCTTTTTGGTAAGTATCATTTATACAAAAGATATTTTTAAAGTAATTTATTCTCGCCTAATTTTGCAATAATTATCATATAATCTCGTAGCTGCCACGGATAAACGGTTTAAATATTTTTGATTAAGCCCTGGATTCATTGAAAGGATCTAGGGTGTTTTATTCGAGATTCGCGTAGGCATAAGGGATCAGTAATTTATTTAAATAACGTATATTACAATAATTTATTTATTTATTTAAACGACGTTTGTTTAAATGACGATATAATATAAAAATGAAATAAAAATATGTCTGCGATAAACCTTTTTGACTGATTACAAATTTGTTCAATTACATCTGATAAAAAAATGCTAATTTACTTTCTACGGTAAACTTACTATCTAAAAACACTATTTTCAGCCATTCGAGAAAATTTCGATAAAAACATACTGATGGGTCACAAACTGCGTAATTACTTAATTATTTCTCGAGCAACGAATACAGTCATAAAAATTCAAAAAACTAGATAAATTACTTCATTTGCCGTTTACCCTTACAACACGATGCAAATTTTTTTTTACCTCGATATTAATTAAGAAGTCAATGAATATTTACGAAAAATATGACTGATTAAGTTTATTAAAAAGTCGTAGCAATTAAAAAACAGAAAATTTACTAAAAAGTGACCTTTCTTTACTAACATATAGTGAGAGCACTTTAGCAGTTGACACTTTATCAATGTGAGTAGCGACACTATCTCGTCGTCCTGGTGTTTATCCACGATATCGGAGTTTGTTTTGTACAAACAAGTTGCATGATACCTTGAAATATTATTCTGCAGTAAGAGTTTTGCAATTAGTCTAATCTTTTGTTTTTAGTTAAATCACAATTAAGGTCGTAAGCTGTTCTCTCTTCTCACTCTACGACACCGATTTTAACTTGTATAGTCTTGCAGGTTCATCAAAGTCTAACTTACCGACACTGTACGTAATATCCAGCAGTAACGAGATTTTCTGAAGTCTAAGTCTCAAAAACTCCGTTACATGTAATTCGACTCTAGTAAGATAAATATTGTATTTAAACAACATATGTCGTTTAAATACATTTTATATAAAAAGGGAGCCCATTGTAAAATATTTGACAGGATATGATCAGTAAACCCAGGATTTTTTCAAGTAATTACCCGACATTTTTACATCTACAAATAACAGGTCAGATAATATATTGTCATAATAGTAAAACATTGACATTTGCAAATACTTCAAAGAAAACACTTTGTACTGTTAAATGTTTTTGTTTATATATATATATATATATATATATATATATATATATATGCGTAAGTGTGTACTATACCCACACTATGCAAATTCTACTTACACTTGCGAGGCTTATTATATTCAATAACTGCGGAATAACTTGGATGAATGTTTTAGTCAAGCAGGTTCATTAAGTGAACATTGTATTTAAATTGCTTTCCTGCAGTTAACGGAACGAATATACTCTTCCTTACATGTTATAAAATACAACGTATGTATATCAATTAGCTTACAGATTGGGTTCTACTAGATGAATCAGATGTGATTCTCGTCTTTGTCCAGGATGTTGATTCTGAAAGATTTTTGTAAATGAAACATTACCGAATTATGTTAATATATGTAAAACCAGTGCTATAAACGCGAACAAGCACGAAGTGGATTTGAAGCGCCAAGACAACGGCGGAAGTTGAAAAGCGTGATTTGTAAATATAAGTTTAAATTGCCAAAAACACGTAAAAGTTGACGAAGTAATATTATACAGCATCCATTTATTTAATAATGCAACACTAATAAGATTTTTAGAAATATGTGAACATCATTACGTTAAACATTAACATTATTACTATGTTAAAAAATGATATATTAACAGAGGTGAATTAGTGTGGTGACGTAATATATCTGTAGTGGTAACTTTTCAGTTGAAAAGTTTTTGCCATTACTGACCTAGACCAAAAAATTGTTAAACCACAAAGCTTACTGATAATAGCTGGGCAGTGACATACACATGTAACTAACGTAACAGAAACTTTGATTTATGGTATCAGAATGAACTTTGGAAACGATTCGGAAACGATGAACAAGGAACAGTAGGAATAATATCAACATCACCAAAAACCTTCCTAATGCTGTGTTCATAACAAGTGCACACACTACAGCATTCATTTATTTTCTTATATATATATATATATATATATATATATATATATATATTTGCAATTCAAATGTTTACAAACAAGAAATTTCGGTTCCTGCGGTTGTCTTCGTGCCTCTTAAGTGCTTCGTGCTTCTCCGCCTTATAGAACGCGTTTACATATATTAACATAATTCAGTGATGTGATCACCTATACCAATGATTCATTTACAAAAATTTTCCGGGATACACGTCCTTCACGATGATAAAAGTTGTATCAAATTCTTCTAATAGAACCCAATTATTGGGCAAATAGACATAAAGACATGCGTTGCATTTTATAATATATGACGAAAGAGTATTTTTTCCAGTCAATTACCAGAAAGCCATTTCAATAAACGTTGCGCTGTGAACTATGTTACTAAACCTGCCTGACTAAATTATTCATGCAATTTTTTTATAATTATTAAATATAATATACTTGGATGAACCTAAACGCTCTGTAAACTCAATTTATCCCCACAGGTACGAAGATTATACATGACAAAGAGAATAAATGTGATAAATCCACTTAAAATTGACGCAGCACCTTTGTAAAACTTCCGAATAAAATATGCACTGTGGATAATTAATTCTAGATGGACTGATGTTTCCATCCCATGCAGACCTAGTTTACATTTACGATACTAATTTGTTTCGTTAGGTAGAAGCTTCCTTTTGACTGAGAAATCCTTTTGCATAGCAGTTATGAATCTTTAAACTGTCATAGACCAAAGAAAAAAATATGAATCACATGCAATGTAATTTTACTGGAACCTATTTGTTATATAACAATCCTTAATATTTGTCTTTAGAAAGCATTTTATTACAACTCATGTGCCCTTCAGACTAACAGCATTTACGTACAAATTTTTCAGGTCAACCTCCACTGAACTTTTCCAGAATTTATTGACATAACTTAACAACAATTTTAAGACACGCCGTCATGTCCTACGCGGTGCGTGTGGTCTTTAAGGATAGATGTATAAATATAATATATAATGTGACTTACAGTAACAGAAATGTCTGATGTCTTTTATCAGCCTGGCATCTTGTTTAATTAGATCGTCTCGCGCTGCTCGACATCTAAGACTGCGTTGTTAAAATTTTGTGTATTAAAATTTTACACAAAATAAGTATGCGCCACTTCAAATTAAATGAGATCGATGCAAATATATAAAGGTTATAGGTCATACTTACTTCTATAAATCTGTATCTTAATACTGATGGAAAATTTATAGCTATATTTCTATTTATAGCCTCAAATGATGTTAGTCCCGTAATTTTCAGCAAAATACATTGTCTTAAGCGTCTTCGCTTCAACTAAAGACATCAAATATCTTATTGTTATTTCACGATTATGAGCACGTATTATGTTTGGATTTTACCATATATTATGTATTCAGTCTTGCGTACTTTCACATTCATTTATTATATACTTCTCAGAGAATCTGTGCCAGAAGGGTGCATAAATTCAAGTATGGGCAAATTGGTGCACGCGTAAATTCAAGCGCTTAAGAAATTTATACCGGAGAGATCAAAACATGAAGAAATTAGAAAATCTGTACCAAAGGAATGTAGAATTAATAACCTTCTAATGACTCTCGCGTGTCTGTTCATCCATCTGTCACAACCGATTTTCTTAAAAACCACACGACGTACAAACTTGTAATTCAGCAAAATAACGTATCTTATTAATCCACAGATTTTGCACTAGCTAACTTTTTTAACTACAGTAAACCCCGTTTAAGAAGATCTCAAAGGACCCGGCCATCTGAAGCGAGACAACGTATTATGCCGGATAGGGAAAATAAAACGTATTATGAACTAATTTCCTATATGTAATGAATGATATATTTATAAAGTTATTATCATGTTATGTATGTATTTTTAAACTATATTATATCATAGTGTATTATTATTTATAATTACGTTACTTAAAGTAATCACTCATTTTGATTTAACAAAAAGATTTTGATGTATTATTAATTATAAGTTTTTTAATATATTACAATCACATCTTGGCTTCACCCAAAGACGCTACATAGTGCCTTAAATCGTTAACTGCCGACAATGCCCGGGCGTTTGACAAAATCGGACTTGACTCCTCTTCATCTTCATCATCATCACTTAGGACCTCTTCTTGTGTACTATTCACATCTCCAATAAGATCTTCAATTGATCTAATTTCGTAAGGCGCAACATATTCAGCAATCGAAGAATATACAGGATTACCTTGCAGTATCATGGGTTCTTTTTCTTCTTCCAATACGACATCAACTTCGTTATTTCTGAAACCTGCTTTCTTGAAACAATTTTGTATGGTTTTAGGCTTAATTGTTTCCCATGCCGCTGCAATGTTTGCATCGTCGCATCTTGCTAAAAATGTAATAAAATAATTGTAAAATTCAATCTCGTATCGTTTGATTAATTCTAATGTCAAGTTTCAAGGTCAAGATAATAATATCCAAAACTCTGTTAGTTAAGTGTTCGTTTTTTTATTGTATTTACGTAAGTTATTAACAAACAAATGTAACAATATACATTATACATAAATATTATGACATCACAAGTCATGATTGATGATTAAAAAAAACACTTTAACGCTTTTAAATATGAAGTCATCAGAAATAATCACCCATATTGTATTAAAAATTTCATAAAAAAATAATGCACCATCGTGCCATCACCAAATTGACAATAAAATCTAATAACCCAATGACGATGTGTTGCAAATATATAAACCTACAAAGATGTATTATTATTAGTTATGTGTACGTATATATTTTGAGTGATTTAGTTATGTGTAGGATTAGTTATGTGTATGTGTAAATTTTGCGTACAAAATATAATTACATGGCTGGGAAAGAAACGTATAGTTGGGTTAGTTTAACGAGAGAGTCAATCAAATGGAGGGTGACAATCAGCCACTAGGCACAGTTTGTAAACTTCTAATTGCAATCACACACTGCAGTAAATTCGGACGTTTGGTGGATTTAGTTGAATTATCGACAATCGACATTTATATTTATATTTCTTAATCGTTTTCAAATTTTGACTCCTATTTCCTAATTTGGCGTTGAAGTTAAAATCTTTATATTGTCAGTGTGCAGTCACAATAATCTTCGAATCGATACTACAATTGCGGTCCCTTGCTACTACAATATAATTGTCATGTTAGTCATTCATAGCTATCTGCAGTTCGTTATCTTTAAACTGAAGAGGTGATTCGGATTGAATATCACATATGCTTGAAACTTGCAATGAAATTTTTACAAAACCTTCAAAGTTTATTTTTAAAGTCTGAATCATTGTAATCCGACCTTACCTGCCACAAGTAATATAAAAAATACCCGTGTAAATCCGGGATCCAAGGTATAAGTATAAGAAGATTTACCGCTCTCCGTATCGACCACGTATTCACTTTCATTGCGTTTATCTTACAGGTCAAACCCAGTAAAAGATGATCAGGTATTTTTGCGACTTCCTTCTTTTTACGGCAAGTCAATAAGTCAACACGGTGGAAACCAGTAACTTCAGGGAAGCAGTCTCGATTTAAAACTCAACATATTGAAAGTTGGCTTACGGTTATTGCTTTCAAGTAAACTTCGACCAGTCCGGTTAAGCTATAAGTAGCTTGTCGCACTCTAATTAACAATTGCGATGTCACTTTACAACTGTACACCATCCTTTGTATACTCTTAGTCAACAACAGCTTTCTTTTGTTAGAAAAATGGACAATTTTCATCATGTCGCCAATATGACCACCATAACATCCTGGCACTGGCTTACTTAGTAAGTTAAAATGTTAAATAAAAATTTTCACACTTATTTCTATTGTTTTCAAATCATTGAAAACAATAGAAATAAGTGTGAACATTTCTTTTACTTCACCAATTCTCAAAAATGCTTACTTTACTTACTTTCTCAAAATTGTGTATTTCTTTCATTCTTTTGGTCATCCATTATTTTTCGTCCATATTTTTTTAATCCTTTATGAAACTGAAGCTTAGATCACTGTTATCAGAAACTCCGTGCATATAAAATCAATAAGAGATTAATTATATTTATAATATATAATGACTTTGTTTTCTGCTTTATATTAAAGTATAAATGCATGAAAATTTTCTATAACAGGAATCGTACTTTATTATTATAGAATTTTTTTAACAGCGAAAGTACTGTTATTTTTAATATTTTATACATTTCATTTTTTTTCTTAATCAATGGTTAATCAAAGCTGGTTCAATTATGTTATTAAAAGATACTCTTTTCGTTTTTAATACATATTATTTCCTATGTTATCGAGAATAATGAGACCCTGCCAAGAATTAAGAAATACTTCGTTATTGGAACCGAAAGAGGCATTTTTGATATTTAATAAACAATCACAAATATCTGTACACACATATAATTCATAATGATGTATCATATTTAAAATATCATATTTACATACTTACTTAACTGCTAAGTTAATATCAAAATCGTTTTATGTATTCCTGTACATAATTATCCACACAACTACAAACATACTTACCTAGTTGCCATCTAATATCTAAGTCGCTTCATGCTAATGTATGTACATAGGTACATACATTAGCATACGCATAGGCGTAATTCCCTATCTATCTACTAATTTCTTAGTTACTTTATACCTTTGCATATACCTATACATACTTATCTACCTATCTAGTAATATCTTAATTGGTTCAACACTTCTAATCTTACTAATATCTTAGTTGCTGAACGTGTACATACGTATTATCTATCTATTCACCAATATCTTGTTTATTTCATACCTTTGTGTGCGTATACTCTTATCTACTTATTTATATTGTTACTTTCTTACTTAAGTCAAAACAAGTCAAACAAGTTTAAACTTGGTGAGCTTATTCCTCAGCAATTAGAAGTTCCTGTCATTATCAAAGCTTAGGCAGAACTAGTGACGAAAGAACTAGTCAAACAAGTCATAACCTCAAACTCAATATGCTTACTCCTCCCCATTATGGAGTTCTATTCATCATCTTCCAATTCCATTATGGCTTCAAATTAGGGTCTAAGAATTCATCAAAACGATGTCAGATGAGCCTAAAATATGATGAATCTACTTTCCACCATTAAGGCCTTCTTATTATCACTTCCCGGCTCCGTGATCAGACTCTGGCCACCATTTGTGACAAATGGATCCTTGTAAAGAAGTCTAGGAATATTAAAAAAATGTGATACATTCACAATTTAACGATAAATCAACCAATATTTGTGCGATATAATGTGCGTCACAAACATGCTTGGATGATTTTGCATCAACAATAACAAGCATCGCACACAAAGGTATGAAAAAAATAAATATTAGTAAGTAGGTAGATAATACGTATGGGCACGTTCAGCAACTATATCTTAGTAAGATTAGAAAGGTTCAACTAATTAAGATATTACTAGATAGTATATATAGGTATATGCAAAGATAGATAGGTAGATAAAAGTAACTAAGAAATTAGTAGATAAAATTAGGAGTTTTTATTAAATTAGTAAATGTAAGATTAGTGTTGTAATTAATTTTGTAATTGAATTTAATCACTTTATTTTAAACTTCAATTTAA
This sequence comes from Druceiella hillmani, assembly GCA_039881145.1. Classification (NCBI taxonomy): domain Eukaryota; kingdom Metazoa; phylum Arthropoda; class Insecta; order Lepidoptera; family Hepialidae; genus Druceiella; species Druceiella hillmani. The sequence continues at coordinate 102,555,460 of JAYKKI010000001.1, read as the reverse complement.
TTATTTTAAAAATTTAAATGGCTATAATGAATTATTAAATTTACTAAAACAATCTAAATATAATTTATTAAACAATAAAAATAAATAAATTTACGGAAAATTTATTGTATCAATTTGAAATATTTAATAAATTTTAAAATAATAATTTATGATGCAAATAAATAGATACCTAAGTGGAAATGGTCTGGTAGGTAATAGAAAGCCAGCAGAAAAATAATTTGACATATCCATGTAACACACAAACGCTTATACTGTAAAAAATGTCAGTCGAAGTCTTGCACTTTTATACTGTAGCAAAAAAGCGGTCGAAATCTTATATTTTTTGGGCTAGTTCTCATTCGCTAACCGTATAATGTCCCATAAGAAACTTAGTTCACTTCATTCCAAAAACTAATTGGATTAGAACCGGATACATTGTAAGTTTCATAGATTTCTTTTGTTGTATATACCTATTGCTTTTTGTAATAAATAAATATATATTTCTGACGGTGAAGGCGAAAATATGAATTATTTCTGTACCATAAAACATTCCTGGTAGTCCGTGCGCGTGCGATAAAGAACGATGGGTGGCATATTAATTTCGTTGCTATGATTACTTTATTTCATATGGATTATTATTTTCTATTACAACTTCCAAACATCTGCTACTCTTAATGCAGAATCATTCAAGTATGTTTGTGACGCACATTACATCGTACAAAGGTGGTCGATTTAGCAGTAAATTGTTGGATTTCTTTGCAAGAATACTTTTGTCACAAATGTTCCCGGCTCCGTGATCAGAGTCTGATCATGGAGTAGGGAAATTATGACAAAAATTTATTAATGGCGGAAGGTGGATTAATCTTGTTTTGGGCTCGTTTGATTTATCATTTCAATCTAAATTGAAGCCGGAATGGAGGTGGAAAATGACGACTGAAAGAATTTAGTGAAGGGGAATAAGCCCATCGAGTTTGATATTAGGAATTCTTTGACTGGTTTAACTAGTTCTTTGGTCACTAGTGGTGGCAAAGGTTTAATAATGGAAAAATAAAATGATAACAGGAACTTCTAATTGGTGAGGAAATAGCTCACCAAGTTTAGGCTTGTTTAACTTGTATGAAACAAAAAATATATTAGTAAATAGGTAAATAGTACGTACGTGAATGTACGGCGACTAAGATATTACTAAGATTGGAAGGGATAAAACAAATAAGATATTATGAAGTAAGTGGATAAGTATACACAGTTATATACAAATGCGTAAAGTAACTAAAATAATTAGCAGGTAGGAAATACGTACAGGTACATACAATTGCATGAAGCTATTGATATATTGGAACGCAGGGAGGTAAGTATGTGAAGGTATATAAAAAGCATTAAGTAACTAGGATGTTAGTAGTTGAGTGTTTAATTATCTACGGAAATACATAAAACAATTAGGATGTTAACTTGATAGTTAAGTAAGTATGTACATGTAAACACAAAGGTATGAAGCACTTAATAAAGCGAAGCGAAAACGGGAAAATGTTACTAATATTGCATTACTTATTATTTTTAAATATGACATAGTATTGTATATATATATATATATATATATATATATATATATAAATAAATTAATTATGTACAATTTAATGAAGAATGGTAAATATATACATACATATTTATCATTCTTCATTAAATTGTATCTATAATTTGGATACAGGCGGTACGCGGGTAGTTTTTTTTATTATATGTAGCAATTGTAGGAAGGATGTTAATAGTTTAGATATTAAAAATAAATTTTGAAGATTTTTGTAAATATGCCATTACAGGTTTCAAGTATATGTGCTATTGAATTTGATTGATTCCTTCAGTTTGAAAATGTCAAGTTTCAGATAGCTACGAGTGAATGACTTGATGATAATACCATTGTAGCAAAAATCAGCTACTTCAGTATTGTTTCCGAAAGTGCAATAATTGTCCATTGACAGGAAGTGTATATGATTCAGTTTCAGGGGAAAAAACTTGAAGACAGTTAAGAAATAAGAACATAGATATCGATTGTCGACAATGCAATAATATCCTTCAAACATCTGTACCTACTGTGGAGTATCACTGCAATCAGAGATCGGTTTAGAAATCGTGGTGCTTGGTCGATTCGCTCTTCATTTCCTTGCCTCCCTCATAAAATTTGTCCAACTAACTTTCCCTTCCCAGCCATATAAGTACATTTTGTGTGACATAAGCCGCAAAGCCATATTCCCAGCATATCATCATTAAGCTAATAGATGTTATAATCAATTCGAAGAAGATTCGATGTTGCATTCTTCATTTCATAATGTCTTTATTCCTTTATTGATAAAACTTGTCGGTTTAAGTTGGTCAAAGATTGGACAAAGATTAAATTTTTATTTAAAATTTTCATTTGGTCGTCGCAATCATCATTTTAAAATTAAATATTAAGCAAACTGTGATAACCTTGTGACGCCATAATAGTGTGCGTTCATGGCTGTATTTGTTAGTAATTTATATAAAGACTGTCCAATTTAAAGTTTCTATTTAAAATCATTATGCTACTTCATTCAAAATATAATCTATGTATAAAATTTGATTTGTAATGTAGTTTCCGATGTTATTGTGCATAATGGTGCAAATTGAAATTAGAATTTATTAAATGATAGGTGCACAAAGCGGTTTTATAAATATTCAACCGTATCTCCATTGATTCTCATTTTAATTAAGAAAAGTTAAAACAGCAAGCAATCAAAAATTTTATTTTTTTTAAATGTTCATTTATTCGAGAAAGAATAAAAATATCGCACAATTCAATAATGGAAAAAAGGGAATTCACTTACATGGTTTAAGAGGAAAAACTACAAAATTATAACATACAAATATTAGTTTGGATAAATAATTTATTTGTGTCTTAAAAATTGCTTGCATTTGACTGAAAAATTCCAGCTAAAATATTTCATATACTTAAATTTTTATAATGTAAAGGGCAGAATAACTCAAAAGAAAGAGATTTACTATAATATTTCCACTTAGTAACCTGTTCGTCTACTCACTTCATTTATTCAAAGTACCAAATATAAAACGATCACTGAATGTAAATAATAAATTGAAGCATCAATCCCATCTTCTTGTCTTAAAATTACTTAAATGAATTTTGTGCGAATATATAGACTGTATTTAAATGAAATGTGGACCCTCAGAAATGTGGAGCAAACGTGTGAATCCGCACCGAATAAGATTTTGGTATAACAATATTTAAGAATCTTCACTACGAAATTTAGCTTTTCCTGTCTTTAGATATGATATGTATATTTGTGTCCTCCTTAACATAAAAAGAAACCTTTGTAGAAAGAATGAAAGAAAATAATAAAAATTAAGTGCCAATTAAATTCGCACATGAATTTTCTATAATTTACCATAGGTATGCATAAAAGATACGGCAAATTTAAAGAACACAAATTAAGTTCCCGAAGATTTTTTTTTAGTTTCAAATATTGTGTGAGATATTATTAGAAAGTGATAAGTATACGGAACTAGAAAATATACTTTCTAGAATTTTTAGTTGCAAAACCACAGTGATGAAAAGAACGTTTTCAAACGATCTCTGACCCCTTGTTTTAATGACGGCTTTTCAATGGCGCGAGTTTCTTTGTTTTGTAGTTTAGTAGGCACATACAGGAAGAGTATTATTGTTTGGGAGAAGAAAACAAGGTAAGTAAGAAGAGGAAAAGAATATACAATACAAAGTCAAATATTATATGTAAATATTGTCGATTGTTTATAGAAACCTTAAAATAAACTGAACCACGAGTGTATGTTAGCAAAGTATTAAAGGGTCTTCCCTTTGCTCTGATTACGTATTTGCAACCAGTTGCGTGTGATTTACAATAAAATTCGTCATAATATTTTTATGATGAACCTTATTATAAATATATATATATATATATATATATATATATATATATATATATATATATATATATATACATATATATATATATATATATATACATATATATATATATATATATATATATATATATATATATGTAAGAACAACATTACTTTTCTCTAATATGAATATTTTTCGAAAAGTTTTCAGCTGAGGCATTGACTTGAAACTTTTAACAAAAAATTAAATATTTAATGTGACATGATATCATTTCCCTTATTCTTTTGTATTGGCTACATGAAATTTTAAAACTTGAATTTCTTCGCCTTTATGATAGAGGTTTTGAAAGTACTTTTATTTCTACAGCTCTGTGCTATCGCGTTAGAATTTTCACATCACCATGCTACAGATTTCTTAGTACTTAAATTTCAACACGTTTGTAGTACAGATTTCTAAGCACTTGCATTACCACACCTTTATGGTATAGATTTCCGAAGTGTTTGAATTGGTATCCCTCTGTGGTCCTGTGGTCTAAAAATCTTATGTGCTTGAATTTTGAAATTCAAGCACATAAGATTTGTAATAATACATATATTTAGTGCTTAAATTTCTACATCGCGATTCGGATTTCCCGTGAAGAATATAACAAATATACGCAAAAAACGTGTGTTTTTGTAGATAACCTTTGATAACATAAAAGTAGTATCTATGTTCATAGTAGCGAAATAGTAGTTAGATATTGGATTTTTTTTTGTTAATAGATATTTTTGAAGATGCTTTTGATAATGTATTTTGCGGAAAATTAAGGGAGCAACATCATTTATTTGATTTTGCAAATTGAACATTTTACATCCGTGTTAAGATACTGGTTTATAGAAATGAGTAGGTCAAATTACTACCCATATACCAATTAATATAAAGTAGTTCCTACTTCCCTAGTTTTAAAATTAAATCCGTAAAACTTGAATAACACAAATTACGATACAAAAACCACGAGAAAGGTGGTTCGAGTAGTGTCTTTTCATCGCTAACTATGCAATTAAATCTGGTTCCGTGCTGGTAAGAGCCGTATGATATTTTCTTTACTGCGTGCATCTATACTAAATATTTATAATAAACTAACTCCATGCAGCATCTAATAGCGCATCTTCAAATTATTATTATGTTGTGTAAGTTAATCCTTGTTTGTTTGTTAGCCAATGCTCGTCTGTGGTCCTTCGACCAGTAGCTTCCGACAATGTTACCTATTGGGCATTTCAAATCTTTGCAAGTAAGAAGATAGTTACCGTCACCATCGGCCAAGTTGATCCTATAAAAATGAACTTGTAGGTATCGTAACCAGTAAATAATAAATGTTAATCCAAAATAAATGTTAATCCAAAACAAGCCTCCGCCTTCTCTAGGTGTCTCGAAATTGGCCTCGTCACGGAGAAGTACTCCCACTTTTTGCCATTGATTTGATCTTTTAGTGTACTGTTGATGGATGAGCTAATTAGGTTTTTTGCCCTGTGGCAACCAACCTGATATACCCATCCCACTGGATGGGTATATCAGGTTGGGTAGACTCAGCACCCGCCTAGCCCTGCTGTCGGCCCTTTCATTTCTAGAGATTCCTATGTGGTTTGAAACTCACTCTAGCTTCGCACCACACATTATAGTTTGCAAATAGTCATTAGGGGCATTATTGCTGAGCGCAGAGATCGTAGCCTGGGAGTCAATTAGAAAGACCACTTTCACAGGTGCCAGGTCTATGGCCAGTAGCTGGCTTGAAACCCCGTGAACTTCACAAACCTCACCATTGAATTTGCTAGCATTTTCCCACTGCCAGTGAGTCTTAAAAAGGCAGCAGAACCATTCTGCTCCAGCTCCTTTTGTTTCAGGCAGGTAAGAACCATCTATGTAGATGCGGAGCCACTCAAAGGATATCTGAGGTAGATGGTCTCCAGATGTCTGGAAGGCAGAGCTGGTAATACTGTGATGTAATATTGTATAGGGGCCCGGAGATAATTCAACACCTAGATCTGATATTTATCAATTAGGGAGTCAGCATGTGTTAAAGGTGACTCCAGTAATTTCTATCCACTTGCTTCGCCCTTTCCCAGAACTTCAGATTGAATTTGTACGGCATTATTCTCTAACGACATTATTCTGTACGACATCATATTTGGACGCGAGAGGCGACATCTTACTTGCCAGCGAGAAGACTTCACTGCCGTAGTCCAGGACTGGACCCACATATGTCTTATACCCTGTGGATAGTACGTCCTGAGCACCTACCAACTTGGTAGCCGCAAGCCTTTTCAAAAGATTCATATGCTTTTGAGCCTTCTCAGCTATGATTATAATGTGAAAGCTCCAGGATAGCTTGATGTCAAGGTTAATTCCGAGGTATTTCGAGAGAGGAACTTGCCGAAGAGGCAAGCCTCTATAGCTCAGGTTGACCGGGTGTTTTTTTTTTGTCGACATGGTAAAAAGCTGAGCAACAGTTTTCTCAACACTTTCTTTCATTTTGTTCAAGTCTGCCTATGTTTCGAGGTTTTAAAGTGCATTATTTAGGACCTTATCAAGGACATTGGTATCACTGCAAGTATACCAAAGTAGAAGATCATCTGCAAAGTATAGGCATGATACCCCAGGAACTCTTTCTATGGCCGAACTTAGGTTGTTCTATCATAATGTTGAAGGGAAGACAGCTCAACACGGCTCTCTGCGGCAGCCCCCGGCTCAGTAATTTGTAAAGAGAGGTGGCATTGAAGAACCTGCACCGGATTATGCACTGTGAGAGGAAACTCTCAATCCACTTCAAATTTTTCCGTTTATTTCTTGCTTTTTAAGCATGTGAATAAGCATGCGATGCTAAATTTTGTCATATGCGGCCTTAATGTCCACTAGTATAGCAAGTGTTGATTGGCTTCTATGGAAGCCATATTTTACGGCCTAAGTGAGTTTCACCACCTGGTCTATAGTGGATTTGTGTTTACGGAATCCTGTTTGATAATCACCAATTGCGTCTTTTGATGTCAGAAATTCTCAAAGTCTTCGCCCGACCATTTTTTCAGAAAACTTGCAGCATACACTAGTGAGCGAAAGTGGTCGGTAGCTGTTTAGATTATTAGCCGGCTTATCTTTTTCAGCAGCGAGATAACTTCAGCCCTTCTCCATTGCTGAAGTACGCTAGTATACCATGTTAGATTGATGATCCTCAAAATGGTTCTTAGAGTCAACGGGCCAAGTTTCGTAATATACTCAGGAAAAACCCCGTCAGGACCGGCAGATTTCCCCTTTTTTAGTGAATTGACTGTCAGGAGTAGCTCATCATAGGAGAAATCCTAGCAAAACAGCAAATAATATTATTCAGTTTGACATGAGGCGATATTTCTATTTGTGTTAAATATCGATTTCCACTCTTCTGCACTGATATGACTTCTGGTGATGGCGGTGTAGTTTTTCCACATAGCAGTGGCATCTTTTTTAGGGCTAGTAAGTAGTTTGCCATTTACTGTTGTTGATTCCAAGCGACGAGAGAAATATTCTTTATTTAGACGCGAGATGAACTTATGCGCCTTGGAACCGTCTTTTCTAAAGTTCAAGTCTGCAGCGAAAGATATATATGCAGATCTCTTAGACTGTGTGATGGATTGTTTTAATTCAGCTCGGACTTTTCTTAGAGATATGCGGTCTGAGATATTATGATATGGCTTGATGTTCAGCCATATTCCTCTTTCTCTTAAGAGTGTCTTGAGATTAATTCCAGAAACGGAGATATTTCTTCACTTGTCCCCTGAGTATGCTTTCATCAGCTGCTCGTAACAATCTCTTGACAAGGAGTTTCGCAGATGCGTTAGGAGAATCGTTTATCAGATCTTCTGTGACATAAATATCGGATAACTAAGAGCACCAATTCCAATTAGCCTTCTTGAAGTTACAGCAAGTAAATTTCTTTGGTACAGCTTTTATAACGGACCCGTTAGTACATCAGACGGTGTCCGCAATCGTCCCCGGGGTCCTCCAGAGTAAGCACTGCTCTAGAAAATAAGTTTGTGTGAACCAGTGCGAGATCAAGTGTACAAGTATATTATCCAAAAGATAGACAAGTAGGTCCGGAGGAGATTCTGATATGAGCAATGTCGTCCAGAAGATCCTCAATAGCCTTGCCGGTTGCGCTTGCAGTGGAGTAGCTCCATCGAGTTGAATGGGCGTTAAAATCTCCCGCGATGATGGAGTTGTGATGATGGCTCAAATCCATGAATCAGTCAAAACTTGGCACAAAAGCAGATAATCTTAATTACGAATGTTGAGAAATCGGGTATTTGATAGAAAATAGTAGTTTCCTTAGAAGGACCAGCTTCAACAATCATGACAATCTCAGGGGCAGGTTTTGCAATATTAGTTTTAAGCTCAGAGAATTTCGTGCTGCTGAAACCACCCGCTTTCCAAAACAATATGCGGAGGTGATTGTCCACGCCCTTGTAAGGGAGGTTTCTTGCATTAATTGCTTGAATATTCATCATAGAAAGCTCGTAAAAACGGCGGTCACTATAACAGATTTAGCGTTACCCAGAGTGCACCACGAGGAGGCCTGCCACTTTACACCCCTGTAAGTAATTCCTGGAATTATTCAGGGGATTTTGATGGAAAAAAATGTGTATGGATACTGTTAGTCAGTGGATACATAACGTTATATAAAAAGGTTTCTTTCATAAAATAACCATAGCATAGCAGGTAAAATTACATGGTGTGTAACGCATATTTTTTTTGCTGCGCTGTGGTCTGTTGAAGTTTACATTTTCGTAATTACTACATCAAAATATTTGAATGCCAAAAGTAAATCCACTTTGCAAAACAATTTTATGTAGTAAACGTATAATGGATCGGTATGGAACGGAAACATTAATCTAATTATAATTAAAAGAAACCGGGCTATCAAGTTTTAACTGCCCACAGAGCAATTTTTTTTGGGAGACATATGAAGGAGGTGCGTCTATCTTAAGTGGATTTATCACATTTCTTCCATGGAAAATTCAATTTCGCGAGCATCTTCGGGCGTGATGTACGTTGTTTACTTGCTGAAATGAAGTGGTAAATTGATATAAGATATATTGTGGTGTTTATTTACACTACAATATTTTATCGTCATAGGCCTAGACCATAAAATACAAAAAGATAGTTGGTAGCAGTCGGAGAGTAATAAACGTGCAGTTTTCTATACCAGTAACTTTGACTTGTAGTATAAGAATGAACTTAGAAAGATACATTGAACGAGGAATAATGTTATAAAGTAGTAATAAAGTTCATATAACTGAATGTTATGCTACTATTGCACGCAGCATAGTATTTGTAAGCATTTTTTTTTATTTTTTTGCAATTAAAATGCATTTTTTTATAAATAAGCGATGTATTTTTTACATCACATTATGAAATCTTCGATTTCGCCCCCCATCTTGAATAGCGCTTTGCGATTTTTAGTTAATACAATGGTGTAAACATCATCAAAATATATTTATTGGAAGTCAAATTATAAGAAAAGAAAAAGGAAGATGATAAACTTTATCACATATAATAAAGAGTATTTTGATTATGTTCAGAGTAGAAAAATAATTGCATTAAATCGTTAAAACATGAAGTCTCTGACTAAACCATTTTTGTAAGATCTTTTGTATCTACTAAATATAATAAACCTGTATAGTACGAGAAGAACTCGCATAACAAAGTTACATATTCGCATACATATTAAGACTTACATATTTACCAAGACTTTGTAATCAACAAAGTGTTTCTGTTAAAGTATTATCAACAAAGTGTTTCTGTTATAGTAAATGCAAACAATTTTTTTTCTATTTATCTCATTTTGTTGTTTTAATACGAGTTATGTAAATATTGGAGCCGAATTATAGTTTCCTTCGTAAAACATTTCTTAAGAAAGACCCGGAGACAAAATGTTTTTAGAAAGAACGACCAAATAATAAATGAAAAGAAAATATTAGATTTATATTCTACTCTTTGCAAATACGAATATGAGTGCTCTCTTAAAATAAAATTATTCATTATTTAAATTATCTGTTACGATTTTCATCTTTGAGCCTAATGAGAGGTTATGTGTAAATTTCCAATGTCGTTTATAAATTAGAAGCCTTTTACAGACGAACAGACAGACAGAGATGCAAATAGCGTTGCCACAATAATAGGTTTCCCTTTGGACTTTCTGGCTGCGTGTTCCTAAAAAAGGACGGAATATAAAGTAATTTGTCTATATGTTAAATTTTGAATGATATTAAGGTTGAATGGTTCCCATGGCTCGAATCCAAATTCTTGAAAGAACTTTTGACACAGAACGAATAATCATGAAAGAAGAAACTAAGTCCAAATCTAAACACAGATTTATGTCGATTATTATTGAAACGGTGTATCTGGAAACACATCCACAAACAATTTTTTAACTGTATAAAAATTGTAAATAAAAAATATATACAAAAACTGCACGATTTTCGTTAATTAAATTATAAAAAATTCCAATTCGGTCTAATCAAATTTACTCAGATGATAGCAGCTTATTAGTATTGACCTAAAAAGTATATAAAAGCGAATGAAATGTCACATTGTACTACAATAAGCATTGTGATTACCTTAGTCATGGAGTGGTAAATTCTTGTTTCATAATTTTCTAACGTTCCTGTTGGAAATTGTATGAAGCTTCATTCCAGCCCTGAGTGTAGGGGGTACGTTAGTGCAAACGACTCATTATTGCTGATGACGCGTAATTAAGTCTGCCGCCGGGTTGATACGGAGTGCCGCTACTTTATGTATAGCATCAGTATATTAGACTGATGTCAAATCGAAATAGCTGCAATATTTTAAAGGTTAATCTCGGCGTTGTGATGCGAGACCCTAAATAGTAATTTATCTAATCTGTGTGTGTGTGGCTATTTCGTCATTGCAATTTTTGTAAAATTTATTTAAATATTTCTAAAATAGATTTCCTGTGAATGTAAAAGATGTCAGCTGGCGGATTTTTCATTTTGAACTAAGCTTCCATGGATATATTCAAATAGTTGTGGATGCAAATATCCGTATTATGGCTTTGAGTTTGTATGGTATAATAATATTAAAATTGGCCACAAATCTGAAAATACTATTCTAAACAAGAAAAAAAATATATTGTAGATGACGTATTTCATTGTAGGAATATTGTCCTAGGTTTTAAAATAGTTCGTTTTAAGTATACCTTAGATCGTAAATATGAGTGGCAGTTAGTTAAAATACGGTATGAGATAATAAAAACTAAAATATTGAAGAAATTAATTTTTTTCGTTAGTTCGAGGTAATTTTTCATTACTTCGAGAATATAAATTAAACCATTTTTGTTACCTCGCTAAACTAAAGTAATGAAGGTATTAAAACTGTCATATATTGTAAAATATATTTATTCATTAAACTATTGACAGGGATACTGGCTTTTCTATAAAATGTAATTGAAAATGTCTCTATTGATAAATATAAAAAATCATTTCAGAAATATCTTGCTTCCGGTTTTTACATAGTATTACGTCATTTAAATAAATCAATTGTCCCATATGCCTACGCACATTTCGAATATAAAATTCTTATCGCTTTCTGCGAGTCTTAGACTTAAAAAAAATGTAAACCATTTATCCCTGGCTGTTGCGGATATTTACACAAATTTAAAGAAAATCTTTTATATAAATGATCATTAAGCAATTAATAGTTTCATCGTTGCCTTTTTATACGATACTACTTTATTTTATACAATATATTTCCATTCTTTGACAGGAAGGAAAGTTTTTAATGCAAGTATTGAAACAGGTTTCCCATTTGCGGTTTTGCATCGCCCATAAATATATATACTTATGTATTATAAAATTTGCTGTTAAAAAGTTCGTGTATTCGTTGGAATAATTTAGCGAAATGAAAGGTTTGTTGTGATATTAAGTTCATATTTATGTATTGGTGAAAGTATTTTCTATTTTTAGTAAGTTTATAGTTATAAAAATTTTAATTTCCGATTAATGAATTTAGATTTGTTTTACCATTTTTTTAGATTTTATTTTATATAATTGCTAACATTAGATGAAAAATTAGGGTATCCTTACATTTACAACCTGATACGCTCACCTAGTGGAGGAAATTCGATAGTTGTGAATAAGTTCTTGTATCGCGCGTCGAAGTTATGCATCGAAATATAATTGTTTATATATATGGTATATCAAAATTGTTTTTAGATTTTTTGCCATTGCTTATTTGTAACTCCTTTCGCTTTAAATGTATAATTAGATATTATACACTTAGAAGCTTATGAAGAGAAATATTAATGACTTGCAGCAACGTTTCGGACTGTAGTGCCAGTGACTGTAGTCAGTGTCTCTTATTTTTTGCCGTTACTTATTTGTAACTCCTTTCACTTTAAATGTATAATTAGATATTATACACTTAGAAGCTTATTAAGAGAAATATTAATGACTTGCAGCAACGTTTCGGACTGTAGTGCCGGTGACTGTAGTCAGTGTCTCTTATTTGTTGCCGTTACTTATTTGTAACTCCTTTCACTTTAAATGTATAATTAGATATTATACACTTAGAAGCTTATTAAGAGAAATATTAATGACTTGCAGCAACGTTTCGGACTGTAGTGCCAGTGACTGTAGTCAGTGTCTCTTATTTGTTGCCGTTACTTATTTGTAACTCCTTTCACTTTAAATGTATAATTAGATATTATACACATAGAAGCTTATGAAGAGAAATATTAATGACTTGCAGCAACGTTTCGGACTGTAATGCCAGTGACTGTAGTCAGTGTCTCTTATTTGTTGCCGTTACTTATTTGTAACTCCTTTCACTTTAACTGTATAATTAGATATTATACACTTAGAAGCTTATTAAGAGAAATATTAATGACTTGCAGCAACGTTTCGGACTGTAGTGCCAGTGACTGTAGTCAGTGTCTCTTATTTGTTGCCGTTACTTATTTGTAACTCCTTTCACTTTAAATGTATAATTAGATATTATACACTTAGAAGCTTATTAAGAGAAATATTAATGACTTGCAGCAACGTTTCGGACTGTAGTGCCAGTGACTGTAGTCAGTGTCTCTTATTTGTTGCCGTTACTTATTTGTAACTCCTTTCACTTTAAATGTATAATTAGATATTATACACATAGAAGCTTATGAAGAGAAATATTAATGACTTGCAGCAACGTTTCGGACTGTAATGCCAGTGACTGTAGTCAGTGTCTCTTATTTGTTGCCGTTACTTATTTGTAACTCCTTTCACTTTAAATGTATAATTAGATATTATACACTTAGAAGCTTATTAAGAGAAATATTAATGACTTGCAGCAACGTTTCGGACTGTAGTGCCAGTGACTGTAGTCAGTGTCTCTTATTTGTTGCCGTTACTTATTTGTAACTCCTTTCACTTTAAATGTATAATTAGATATTATACACATAGAAGCTTATGAAGAGAAATATTAATGACTTGCAGCAACGTTTCGGACTGTAATGCCAGTGACTGTAGTCAGTGTCTCTTATTTGTTGCCGTTACTTATTTGTAACTCCTTTCACTTTAACTGTATAATTAGATATTATACACTTAGAAGCTTATTAAGAGAAATATTAATGACTTGCAGCAACGTTTCGGACTGTAGTGCCAGTGACTGTAGTCAGTGTCTCTTATTTTTTGCCGTTGCTTATTTGTAACTCTTTTCACTTTAAATGTATAATTAGATATTATACACTTAGAAGCTTATGAAGAGAAATATTAATGACTTGCAGCAACGTTTCGGACTGTAGTGCCAGTGACTGTAGTCAGTGTCCCTTATTCCATTTCATCTTGGTTTACAGATCTGTCTATTCGCGACCTGGATTTACGGTTTGAAAAATTTCTCGTTTATCTTTATTTCAAAATATTTATACGAAAGTGCTTATGAAAATTTGTTCTCAGTTTATGCTATACGAAAAATGTATGAAAGGTTTTTATATTGAAGAATTTAGAAAATTAATTTGTATTGTTTTCAAACATTTTTGCGAAAAGATTTTGTGACAGAATAAATAAGGATCAAAATTTCAAAGGCCTACGTAAAAGAAATGTAATCAATAAAAATCAAAAGTTAAACGCATGTAGTCGAACAGTTAAACGAAATATTGTATATTTTATACATTTATCGTAAATATGAATGACATAGAAATCAATAATAAATATTTATCAATCATAATCAATAAATAAATTAAATTATATTATAATAACAAAATAATATTAATCAATAATAAATATTTAAAAATAGACAAATAAAATGAATATTTTTTCTGTTACATGTTTAACACAATTCGATTAGTCAGATGGTCTATTAGTGAACAATCAGGCGATATCGCTGTTTAAAAATTCATTAAATTATGGGCAATAACATAAACGACACAAAACTAAAACATCACTAAATAAACTATTCTTCAATTAAACATAAACGATTACGCTCCATGGTATATTTATATATCGTCACCGTAGTGGTCGTTAGCGTGGCATAGGTTGGTTACGCGCAGTACGGACGTTGCGGCGCAGCGCGGAGACCTGTGTTCGATTCCCGGCCGCTCGTCACGTGGGGCTGTAGATTGATCTCGTGGCAATAACTCTGCCATATGTGTCGATTAGATCCATTGGTATACATAAATAAATTAACAATAAATATATTAGAACATTCAATCACACATGTTTCGATTTGTCACGTTACCGGTGTAGAAATTTACATTCACAGTTCCTTTGCTTGGCTTGATGAGGACGCTTTTAAATTTTGATTTATTATGTTTAAAACTTTGGAAATATTTTTTTTCTTCTAAATGCATTTAACTTTGTAAGGTCTGAAAAGAAAAAAAATTACCTACTCTGCAAATTTTGTCTAAGTCTTCATATTTTTTCTTCATAACGAACCATTCTTTCTAGATTTACATCAAAATGTCTTTCTCTTTGTTCTGTTTTATTGCATCCAACTTGTGTGAATAAAATTTAAGTATGAAGTGAAATCAAATTGTACTGGACAGGTTATTAGGTCTAATGGATTTCCATGCCATACGCAAAAACTCATTCGATAGAGTAGAACAGGTCAATTACAATGTCAAATACAAACATGGGAAAAGCATTTCAATTTGATTCCTATTGGAATGTTTCTAATTATGTCCTATTTTGAACTATCAAAAAGTCACCTGCGTTAGAAAGTAATTTATGGATTTTCCTTTGACTCTTTCCAATCATGATATTTCCGTCAGTTCTAATTTTTCATACGTTTTCATTTGATTGCATTTAAACCTCATTCAGTGGAACCTACCAATACTCTTTCCTGCAAATATGCAGATATTTATTAAACAATGAAAGCGTTCGTCAAATCTGAGGCGCTTGAAGTAAGTCTCTTTACTCTGTCTGTGGTGTTAACTTATTTCTCTTTAATATATTCCCATTCCTGAGGTCGTTGGTTAGACACGTCACTAATCATTCGCTATACTCTCTCCGTATTTTGTGCTATTGTATTTTGAAATAGTTTATTATTTTGGATACAGAGTATATCATTAGGAGTACATATTTCTATTGCTATTATTGTTACAAGAATATTTATTTACATGGCTCATAATGGATGATTTAGTTACATCATTGTAACGAAGTATTAATGTCGACAAGCGTATATCTAGCTCATGCATGGTGAAGTACCCTTGCTTTAGTTATTAAGTTTATTAAAAAAAAAACGTAACACAACTAAGTTTAGCAAATTCACCTTGCAAGTATGTGATACGAAATCGTTGATTGTTTCAAGTTTTCAACATTGATTTGAATAGCTGCCACCGCTCCAATTGTGTAACTTTCGTTTCATATTTGCACGAATAAAATGTATAATATCTAATACGTGTATGTGAAAATATAGGTTATAAATTTTGTTGACAGAAAAATAAAAAGTTAAATATTATATGCCCTTATACACCCCTTGACCTTAAAAGAGAATTCGCATATTTCGCCTCTAAGAAATCTTCAAGATATTCTCACATTTGACATAATAAAAGAAAGCCACACGTTCCTGGGAAAATCTAACTATTTTTATCGATATTTTTAATAATTAAAAATTGTTTATTTTAGCGTTAACTATAACAAAATCGCATTTGATACTGAATGTAAAGCCTCGTGGCAGTGAAGATTAAAGCCATAAATCTAAATTAGGTGGAATTATTCCTTTTAGGATTATTGTATCGCCTTAGCATGATGTTCTTTAATTATATTATAAAATTGTACACAAAATATGCACTCATATACACAGTATCCGGAAATAAATGTCGGGCAAAGAAAGATGTTATTCTTTGACTGAAAAATAGTTGATTATCTTTAAAATAAAATTCGAAAAATTACTTTTTTTTCAGCGAATTGAAAATACGATTCATAATTATTTGTCATTTTCCTCGTACACACGACACTTGCGCACATTTTTCAGCGCCGCTCGGGGGAATAACCCGCGAACAGCTGGGAAGATTTCGCCACGGCGTGTAAACACTGCACTCTGGGCAAGTATTGGGTGTGTTCAAAAGAGTTATGTGTTATATTTTTATTTTACACGCAATTATAAAAGTAGCGTATTTTACATTTTATTTCAACGACAATTTATTCCTTTATAGCCAACGAATAGTGTCTTTCTTTGTCCGACATCTGTTCCGGACGCCGTGTATTTGAAATATATTTCTGAAAAATACATTTCAATACTTGCACTTAAAAACTAATTATTCACCTTATCCTTGCAAGTATAAAAATGAACACCGGGAAGGGAAAATATGCGATAAGTCAGTTTAATAACTTGAATCTATTCGCCGAGCCTTATAAAGGTTTTGAATCAAAGTTCCTCACCAAATGTAATCGATGATTTTAATGACACTTAATTTCTCTTCCAAACTCGTGGAACTCGGGTCTAGATCGAAAATTACACCAATCATTGATATTATTGAATTTATTATTTGACATAGCGATGGAGATTGTCACTTTCAACTTAAAAGGAAATGTTGAAATGTTAGTCATTATCATTTTAGAAAATTCGTTAAGTTAATTGCTTTTTCTTGTCAATCATATAAGAGATTATATTCTTTTATTATATTGTAAGAAAAAACTACATAATAAGATCGTTGAATTATATATTCTTAAGGCAAATTATAAGCAACAAAAATGTAAGAACGAAAAACATTATAATGGAAATAAACGATATATTGTAGTCGAAATGGATGTTGTAAATTTATTAAACTAAACCAACTTTATTTATATTTGCACATGGAAACTATATCGATTCGTCGGCTTGATGGAAACAATAACATTAGGAATATTGAGCAAATGATATATAATGTGGTTGAGAAATATAGATATGGATATTAATTGTCAATAATATACGATAATGAATTTCACACAAGCCCGAAACTTTAGTTTTACTTTACTATTTGAACGAAATCGCAGGTCAGCCTAAAAATTCGATTGTCGTGCAGTAGATAGATTTTTGCCCTTCATTCGTCCTCCTGCAAATTTTTCCTACTATCGGCTTCGAAGGAACGGTTCTTTTATATAACGGCATAGCCTTTGTACATAACTAATATACTATTAACAATACATCATAAGAGCATATACTCAATTTGTTAGATTGTGCTGAGAATTGGGATGACTTTACATGACTGATGGATTTTTTTTATTTTATAATAAAAAAATGATAATATAATCTTTAATGTCGTAACTTATTAAAGATTATAACATTATTTTTGGATGTTTCAATAAATTTCTTGGATCATCATTTTAATTCCATTTTAAGAAAGCTCTAAAGACGTATGATTATGAGAGTAATGTATAATTTATGTTACTACGTTTGTATATTCACGTAAAGATTACGGAAGCAATAAAATTCGAAATTTGCACACGACGTAACTACAAATAATAGAAGTAAAATACTAATTTTATGCTATGGATAAATAAGTCGGTAGAGTTTTTGTTGTTACAGTTAATTTTTGAAACTGAAATTAGAATTATTTGAATGACAAAAAGTGATCATACAATTATTCAACAGTTTCTTTTTATCGTAATTGGGAAAAGACTCAAAATTAAGCTATCCACAAATAAAATTATAAATAAATGGTCATGTAAATTAATAAGAAATGATTAAAAAGAATTAATTCTCTTTTATATTAATATTCTCCGCAAAAATTGTAATACTGTTTTTCTAACATGTTACCTAAAGCAAATTATTTTATTCCAACTCGTAACTGATTCGCAGATAAACTGAAAAAAAGAAGATAAACTGGTACAATTACCTCAATTATCACAGATATAAAGGACAGGAGAACGATAAAGGAAGAAATCCGATAAACCCCTTTAATAACTTGCTCGCTTTCTCGCTCCAGTTTTCAAAATTTCCAAATACAAATTTATCCCCGAATGTAATTGAAAATTCAGTGCCATCAATCCTTTCTCTGGTCTTTAAATTACTGTATCATATTTGGCGGGGGAGTGTTTATTAATAAATAAACTGTGGACGCACGAATGTCGGGCTCAGGTGCGCGACGCCTGCATCAATTAACATTTTCATGTAACTCTTTTGTGACTTTGATAAATATTTTTTATTAGAAAACCAAAATTTTGAGGCTGATTATAAGCTGTATCCTCATCTTATCAGTTTTAATTACGTTAACATTTAAAAAACTATAAGAAATGTAACCTAAGTCCTGAAGCATTGCCAACATGAAGCTAGGTAGAGAAAGACCGGCTTATTTATTAACCAACCATCCCAAATATATACGCCGATAAACACTCAAGTATATGCTGATGGCCGACAGGAGAGCGGGAGGGGAGAGGAGGGGTGAATCGAGGCAACCACATTAATTAAATGTGGGTAATAAAATATTTGGCACTTTTGTTTGGTATCCATTTTTGAAACAGTTTACATTATTTATTTTAAGGAAAATTACGCGTCCAACTCTTCAAATTGAAGCTGCTAATTATGGATTCCTAATCAGTGTTGAGATACAGATTAAATTAATTAAGCGTAAATTTACAGGTTAAATTGATTAAGCGTTTTATTTATTTGCCGATTTCAGTTAATATTAAAATGCTCTTATTTATTTAATGTCAAAATTTAACAAACAAAATTTTCACGAGTTGACTAGGGTAGCAAGTAACATGAAAAGCGCGGTTTTGAGCGGTGCCGTTTCATCGCCGACAATGTAATTAAGTCTGGTGTAGGACCGATAAGGAACGCCAAGTAGTATTGTTACCACGAGTCAAATTATGTACGATGTTTACATAGTAAGAGGCCGCACGCCATATAGAATCCGACAGCAGGTTGAGATTGTCATTATGTTATGTAAGTAAATTCTGGCATTCGTTGTATGTAGGTGGATGTGAAATATTTTTCTGTTAATTTTGTTTCTTTGTTAATATTTGCGTTTATGTTAAACCGTTTTTAAAATGAATATCAAATGATTTCTTAAATAAAAAAGTTTTAGTAATTTGGATGCTTTCTTTCCTCTACATGCATGATCTTATGCAATTTTAATGACTTTGGAAATGGACAAAAGGCTTAAAAGAAAGCGCCGCTCGATATAATGACGAATATTTGCATGAACGTCTACATTCCAACACGTGTATACACAAGAACCCAGACGCACGAATATATAAACAAAGACAGGGGCGCGCGTACGCCTGACACGTAAGCATGAACGCATGCAGACCTATAAATATACAAACATACAGAAATCAGGAGCTAGCGGAAATAGACAGGACTACTAATATAAAATAGTAAATACTCTTAAATATGAGTAAATAACTAAAAACTCTTAGTCAATCCTAATTAATACCAGCTTAAAACGATAGAATATAGGAAATTTTGTTCAGTATTAACCAGAACAATTGTTTAATAAAATTTCCAAAAAATACAAAAATCAGCTATCCGTGCCAAGTAAACTCTACCAACTCAAAAATACTAAGATTAACTTTAACGGTCTTTCCGCCCCCGTGATGTGACTTCAGTTTGATACACCGTCCGTGTCATAACATTTAAACTACATAATCTTCCGCAGTAACGAAAGCGCCTGATACCACGACTCTCCTTATCAACGTAACGGCAGGCTTAATTATGCACTAACGTTATTTTGTTAGCCAACGCTACGGACATTCGTCCTTCGACCATTCGATGTCGAGTCTCCCAGTAGCGTCGGACAATATGACTAGTTGAGCATTTCAAAGTTTTGCAAGTTCGAAGATGATCACCGTCCATTGGCACACAATCGCGTAGCGGACAAATATCATCATCTGCCAAGCCATTCCTATGAATATGAACCTGTAGGTAGTCGTGACCGGTAGTCAATCTAAAACGGGCAATGGCCTCTGCCCTTTCTCGGTGTCTTGAAATTGGTCCCTTTCTCTCCCAGGGTCTCCCACTTTTTGCCAATGCTTTGATCTTTTAGGGTCTTGACAGTGGTGCCGTTGATGGATGAGTTAATTAGGTTTTTAGCCCTGTGGAGTATAATGGGTATGTCAGGTTGGGTTGACTCAGCTTCCTACCTAACCCTGCCGTCCGCCCTTTCATTTTCGGGGTTTCGTACGTGGCTTGGAACCCACTACAAAGCCACCACCCATCCATGCGTGATAAGCTCCGTTAACTTCATACGACACATGATGGTTTGCAAACAGTCGGTAAGAGCATTATTACTGAGCGCAAAGACTTGGGAGTAAATTGGAAAGACCACTTCCGCAGGTGCCAGGTCCATGGCTAGTAGCCGGATTGAAGTCCCGTGAACTGCGCAAACCTGACCATCGTAATTTCTGGCATTTTTTCCCACTGCCAGTGAGTCTTCGAACAAGAGTAGAAACCCTGCTGCAGCACCTTTTGTTTCTGGCAGGTACGAACCATCTGTGTAGATATGGAGCCACTCACTCGAAGGATATCTGAGGTAGATGGTCCCCAGAGCACATGATTTGGATGTTCCTCAGGGATGGCAGCTCCTTTGTCTAGTGTAATGTTATAATATTACACCACAACTGTGGTGTAATATTGCATAGGGGCACGGCGATCATTCAAAACCTACAGCTGGCACTTATCAATTAAAGAGTCAACATGTGTTAAAGATGAGGTCTGGGTTTTTCGTCATTGGGTTGCTTTTTTATACCGACTCCAGTAATATCTATGCACTCACTTTGCCCTTTCCAACAACTTCAGAGTGAATTTGTACCTGCAAGTATTCAGAGGTTTGTTACCAGTTTGAAGTTGCATTGCTATTATATGGTTTGAAACTGCCCCATCAGTTATTAGTCTAAGGCCATTTTTCTGAACAACATCATATTTGGCAAAACTGGGCTTACTCGCCAATGAGACGACTTCACTACCGTAGTCAATGACTGGACGCACATATGTTTTATATACTGTGAATAGAACTTCCTGAGTAGCTCCCCAATTGATAGCCGCAAGCCTTTTCAAGGGTTTCATACGCCTTTAAGCCTTCTAAGCTGTGTTTTTAACGTTATAGATCCAAGGTAGCTTGATTTCAAGGTTAATTTCAAGATATTTCGACAAAGGAGCTTGCCGAAGGGAAGCCTCTATAGCTCAGATTGATTGAGTATTTTTTGTCGACCTATTAAAGAGCTAGGAAACAGCCTTTTTAACACTTACTTCCATTTTGTTCAGGTCTACTTATGTTTCGAGGTTTAGAATTGTTTTTTAGGGCCTCGATTGATATAATTTTCAACGATAAGTAAAAATTTTAAAAATTAATTTTATGTATGGGTTCTTAGTGGTTATAACTTTGACCTTATAAAATAGGATCATATTTGGATAAACAATTAAAATGCGAATCGTAAGCGACGCAATCTTCTTATACCATTTCTAGTTTACAATGTTTTAAATAAACTAAATATTTTTTTTGTTTCCAGTTGACGTACACGAGGTTCAGAGAGTTCAGGGAGTTCACACATTCTAGTTAAATACTACTAGATGAAGTTTCATTAAACATTCCTTCTCTTTCCACAGTTATTCACCAATCTAGATTATAAATCCAGAAAAAAAATTAATGTCAATGAACCTTGTAAAGGTACTTAAAATCTTCTTAACTAACAATGCTTTCTCTGATCTTACCTTCTCGATGGCCTCTTCTTTTATATAAGTCTCTTTCAGTCCATCATTTTTTTGTACTTATTAAGTAGACCCCTTTTTTGATCTTTTTTTTTGAATTCATATATTTTTCATCTTTTACAATCCGCGTGAGGCTTGGTTTAAATTTTCTTTACTTTCCTACTAATAACTAGACAAGGACACTCTCAATATGACATTTCCCCTATGTTTATATACTTTCATTTGAATCGGTATAAAATGATAAACAAACTCAAAGCTATCTCACACGATATAGACCTGAGAACCTTTTTGATTAATATTCATAGCATTATGGTCTTAAATTTGTTCATTGTTTAGAAATTGGTAACATAAATCAAGTTTGCAACATAGAACTACACGTTTATAATATTACACGTTTAGAAGTATTCATCTACTAACAAGCAACGAATTTATAATTTAGGTGTTTGATGATCGAGAAATAAGGTGGTAAAACCTTGCAAGCTGTAAATATATAGATGTTGTATTACATTTCACTCTCATAAACAGTCCGAAAAACGCATATCAATACTCTCAAAATTCAATTTATTTAGGCTTTAAAACACAAAAAGGCAAAATGTTATAAATTCACTTAATACCAATGCACCAACTCACATTATTCTCTGCAAAATTTGCTGAATATTTTCAGGAGTTTAATCTATAGTTTTGTGCCTATTAATTTTGAATATATGAACTATGTCTTCGTTTGTCATTCGTCAATATATCGAGCGACACTTTCTATTAAGCCCTATGTTCGTTTCCAAAAAAAGACATTAAAATTGCATAAGATC
Organism: Druceiella hillmani; assembly: GCA_039881145.1. NCBI lineage: Eukaryota > Metazoa > Arthropoda > Insecta > Lepidoptera > Hepialidae > Druceiella > Druceiella hillmani. Next base: position 102,532,657 of record JAYKKI010000001.1, on the reverse strand, counting down.
ACGCATATAGCGGAAAAATTTTTCACATCCACCTGCATTCAATAGTTTCAAGATTTACTTACGCAACATAATGAAAATCTTAACCTGCTGTCGGGTCTTACACGGCGTGCGGCATCTTACTATGTAAACATAGTACATAATTCGATTCGTGGTAACAATAATATTTGGCGGTCCTTATCGGTTCCACACCAGACTTAATTACATCATCGACGATGAAAAGGCACCGCTCAAAATCATCCTTTTGAATTACTTAATAATATCTTAGTCTACCTCGTGAAAATTCTGATTATTAAACATTATCTGATTATTTGACATTATGGAAATGAGAGCATTTTAATATTAATTGAAATCGGTAAATAAATGAATTATATTATATAGCGGTAAATAAATAAATATTGTGGTTTAATCACCTTTACGCTTAATTAACTTAATCTGTATTTAAACTTAAACCAAGAAAACTTAAAACAAAAGTTTCTTGGTAAGAATTCTAATTTAAATTTTCAAGATTGTGTGTAATGACATCTGAAACTCTACTGACATATTTGTCCATAGTATAATCCATAAAGTTAATATTTTATACCTATTACTTATGGGTATTACGCAAACTTAAAATTTTATCTCCTCCATAATCTTCAAATGGAAAAATAAATGTTGTTATATAAATTACACATCACTCTTATGATTTTTCTTAAAAATGGAATTTAAATTATGATCCAAAAAATGTAATGAAACATCCAAAAATTATGTGATAAGCTTTAATAGGTTAAGACATTAAAGCTTTTCCAGTAATAAAATTGTATCATTATAAAATAAAAAAGCAAGTCATCCCAATTCGCAGCACAACCTAATAAATTAAGTATATGCTGTTTTTAGGTATTGTTAATGGGATGTTAGTATGTATAAAGGCAATGCCATTATATAAAAGAATCATTCCTTCGAAGACGATGGCATGGAAAATATGCAGGAGGACGAATGAAGAACAAAAAACTACTTACTGCACGACAATTTAATTTTTGAACTGACCTGCGATTTCGGTCCAATAACACAGTAAACTCTGAAGTTTTGAACTGGCTGTGAAATTTGTTGTCATAAATTATGGACAATTAGTGTCTATACCTATATTTCTCAAACATCTGTTGCTATATATCATATGCTCAATATTCCTAATATTATCGTTCCCATCCAGCACAGGAACTGATATAGTGTTTTTGTGCAAATATAAATAAAATTGGTTTATTTTAATAAATTTACTACATCCATGTCAACGAAAATATATATAATTTATTTCCATCATAATGTATTTCGCTTCCCATATTTGTTTCTTGTCCTATATCTTGAAAATATATAATTTAACGATCTTATTTCCGGTAACAAAAATACTTCTGTCTTATAATATTATAAAAGAAAATAGTACTCAAATATGATGGACAGGAATAAAATTAACTCAACGAATTTTCCAAAATGATAATAACTAAGCCTTTCAAAACCTTCTTTTAAGATTAGAGTGATAAACTCCGACGATCAGGAAATATTATAAGCGAAAAGATCAATTATTGGAATAATTTACGAACTAGACTCCGAGTTTGGCAGTGAAATTAAGTAGCATTAAAATCATCCATCACATTCGGTGAGAAACGTTCATCTAAAAGCATTGTAAGGTTTGGCGAACGAGCTCATAAATGATTAAGTGGACTTATTTGCCCTTATTCTTGCGGGGATAAAGTGAATATCCAGGGTTTTGATGTGGAAAGCATTTTTCACAAATGTATTATGATATACGCAAGAATGTGGATATTTTATGGGAGTTAAATATAAAATTTTAATTTAATAATACAATTAGAGAAGGTCAAGCAAAGGCGATAGATCCACACACACCTACCTATATATATATATATATATATATATATATATATATATATATATATATATATATATATATATATATATATACATGCACATATATACATGTATATATATATGTGTGTGTGTGTGTATCGACATGAAATTTTTTATTGGCGTGATGTAATTAAATCGTCTTTTACGAGCCATGTACATAAATTGTTTTGAAAGCTGTGGAAATGTTTACTTCTAATAGTATATTCTGCATAGCAAAAAATAAAGTGTTTCAAAAACCAAAAGCGCAAAATACGTGTTACATGAGTTAAATTACATACCTACGTAGTGATGTCAGTAAAGGGAATATGTTAAAAAGAAATCAGTTAACCGCAAACAGTACAAAGAGTCTTACTTCCAGCGCTTCGGCTTTGATATACGCTTCCGTTGTTTAATAAATATCTGCAGGAAATAATTCCGGTAGATTCCACTGGACAAGATTTACATGCAATTGCTCTTTTGTTAATTTAAAACTAACGGAGGAAATATGACGATTGGAAAGCCTCAAAGGAAAATTAATAAATTACATTCTAATACTTACGTGCTTTGATAGGTCAAAACAAAATCGAAATAATTTTCCAATATTTATACTTAATATACGGCTTTTAACCCAGTACTATCCCGCTGACTTATTTCACTCTATCAAATGAGTTTTTAAATTACTTCAGTTAAATTAGTGCAGAACATGGTATGAAAATTCATTATATTTTCCAAAAAATTGCTAAAGCCTGCCTCGGCATAATCTAATTTAACTTCATACTTAAAGTTTGTCCACGTAAGTTAGATACAATAAAAGAGGAAAAAAAGAAAGAAATTTCGATATAATTCTAAAAATATTTTTTTGTGAGAGAAAATATGTAGAGTTAATAGACGAAATTTTCAGTTTAGTTAAGTGTGTAAGATAAACGTATTTAAAGGAATAAATATCTTTTATGAAAAATTAATTTTAAGAAAAATTTTATAAACCAAAATAAACTTATTTAAATAAAGAAATATTTTAAAAGTTCTAAACCTAATTAAACAAAATTTTTAAGTGTCCTCATCATGCCAGGCAAAACGAAATATGTGTATAAAATTCAACCAGAGCAATGTGACAAATCATAACATGTCTCATCGAACATTTTAATATACCCTGCACCAGCGTGATCATAATCATCGTCCAATCGTAGATTTTGACATTCGTCCATTTGTCTCTGTTAAACCGCCCACCCATGTGACCGATCCCGCCCCCGCGATGTAATTCAGTTTTGTAAAAGTAGGCCATAGCGTCAATTTGCATAATAATCAAACCATAACCGCCTCATATTCATTGCATATAGCTATGGTATTGGATTTTAATTTTTTTTTAGTTATAGCCTAGAATGTAATAAATGTTTGTACAACGATGTCGCCTGATTGCAAATAATCATGAATAGACCATTTGACTAATTAACCATTTAATTTGTATTAAGCATGGTTTAGAATAATTAATCATTTTTACGCGCATATGGTAAAATTTCTTCTCTCACGCATCTGTCAGGTGAAGAAACAAAATGAAAGTACAAGTCGACGTTCATTTCCAACGGATCCTTTTTCTCTAAATTTGAACTAACACTGATTGTAAATTGACGTTGGTATGGATAGGGTAGCTTCATCAATGTTAATTAATTTAATAGGTATTTTTTAATTTAACTTCATATATTAGAATAGGGACAAAAACAAAGTGTCAACACATTCATTAGATTTTTAAACAGGCCTTACCAGCGAAAGCACCTTAGATCCTGTCTGTTTATTTATATTTACACACTCCCACTAAATAAGTTCCCTCTTGCCATACCTGTCGGCTGACACCCTTTATATTTACAGCAAAATTATATTAAATATATTTAAATAAATTTTACGAAAATTGCAATAATTAAAAAGCTACTAATACACAGCTTAAATAAGGCTTAGATTTAGATCGAGACTCTCCTTACACCATGGCGCTGAGATTAATGTTTACAATCTTGCAGCCCCTTCGGTGTGACATCAGTCTAACATACCGACGATATACGTAATCTCTAGCAGTACGAGAGCGCTCGATGTAGCGGCACTCCTTATCAACCCAGCAGCAGGCTTAATTACGTCGTGTCGTCGGCGATGATGAGTCGTTCGCACTAACGTACCCCCCGACACTGAGACTGGGGGATGAAGCTTCATACAATTTCCAACAGCAAGTTTAGAAAGTCGTGGAACAAGAATTTACCTCTCCATGACTAAGGTAGTCACTATGTTTATTGTAGTTCAATCTGATATTTTATTCGCTTTTAATTACTTTTTTTTTCATTAACAATAAGATGCTATCATCTATATCATCAATTATCTGTAAGTGAATAAACGAGAGTGGTGCAATTTTTGTATGTATTATTTACGTCACAAAATTTTATATAATTAATAATTCGTTTATTGACGCATTTCCGGATTCACCATTTCATTAATAGTCAACATTACTCTAGGTTTAAAAACTCTACGTATCATCTTCACCACTAGACTTAGTTTCTCCTTTCATGAACATTCGTTCTGTGTCAATAGTTCTTTCCAGAATTTGGATTCGAGCTATGGGGATAATTCAATCTTAATGGAATCTAAAATTAGAATTATACTAAAGGAATTATACTTTCATTGATTCTATCCTCATTATAACCCTTTGTTATACGTTACTTTATAATCCGTCATTGTTTTTAGGAACACGCTCCCAGAAAGTCCTATTATTGTACAACGCTATCTGAATCTTTGTCTATCTATTCGTCTGCCAGAGGCTTCAAATTTATAAGCGATACGCACCGAAATTTTACACATAACCTGTCATTAGGTGCAGAGATGAAAATCATAAAGAATATTTTATATTATGAATATTTAAACTTAGCTTTATTTCAAGGATGTCATCATTCTCATATTTGCGAAAAGAACATAATTATTTTCCTTCGAAGAAAAAAAAAGTGAAAAGTGCTTTGTAAACACAATACAAAACTGGTATTTCATTTATTGTGCTATATATTATTGTGCCTCCGGGAATTTCTTGAAAAATGCTTTACATAGAAATCTACATTTCGGCTCTAATATTTGCATAGGCCACAATACCGAAATTTCAATAGCTAATGTACTAATACAACAAATACATCCCTATATTTAAAACATGCATTCTAAGTTCAATCTGGTACTATAAATTATAATTCCTGATATAGAAAATTGCATGCTTATGACTGTCCAACTGCTACCAGCCAGCTTTTATTATTTGATGGTCTTATGTATTAAACTGTAAATCATAAATATAAATAATCGTATATCAATTTAGTACTTCATTTCCGCAAATATACAACCTACAACGCGCATAGATGCTCTCGAAATCAATTGATCTCTGCAAGTACAAAGGCAGTATATAAAAAAGAAAAAAAATGTGATAAATTCACTTAAATTCGACACACCTCCTTCATCAGTTTCCCAATAAAAGATGCTCTGTGAAAATTTTAGTTGATAGCCGGGCTCCTGTTAATTATGTATGGATTGATGTTTCCGTCCCATACGGACTCGTTATACGTTTATGACTAATAATAAAATTGTTTCACCAAAGTGGATTTACTTTTGGCCTTCAAATCCCTTTACATAGCAATTACGAAACTGTCAACTTCAATAGTACAGAATACAGAGAAGAAAATATGCATCACACAGCATGTGATTTTACCCACTGGAGTTATTTTTTTTCATAAAATCCCTTAGTAATAATTTTAGAAAGCCTTTTTCCATGACCTAATGTTCAGTGGAGGTTGACTGAAAAAAATACATTGTTAAAAGCGTCTTCGAAAATGTCTATTAACTAAAAATGTCAAATATCTTGCCGTGACTACGAACATAGATGCTACTTTTATGTTACACAATCACGTTCCTTCACGTATATTTTTATATTCTTCACCAGAAATCCAAACCGCAGAGGTGTAGAGATTCAAGCACTTAGTAAATATGTACATCAGAAGAGTATAAATTCAAACAGAAATCCAAACCGCAGAGGTGTAGAGATTCAAGCATTTAGTAAATATGTACATCAGAAGAGTATAAATTCAAACAGAAATCCAACCCGCAGAGGTATAGAGATTCAAGCACTTAGTAAATATGTACATCAGAAGAGTATAAATTCAAACAGAAATCCAACCCGCAGAGGTGTAGAGATTCAAGCACTTAGTAAATATATACATCATAAGAGTATAAATTCAAACAGAAATCTTTATCGCAAAGGTGTGGAAATTCAAACGCTTAGAAATCCGTGCCACAGAAGTGTAGAAATGTAAGTACAAAAAAATCAGTGTGATACGAAACTTCTAGAGCAGAAGAAATCTGTACCACAGAACTTTGAAAATTAAAACACTTGTATAATCCGCACTACAAAGGTAAACAAATTCAAGTCCAAACATTACGTGAAGTGAATACAAAAGAATAAGGGCGCGATGACATTTAGTATTACATATTTCATATTTTTTTTCTTACAAGTTGGAAGTTAATACCTTAAAATATCACAATATATTTTAAATAAAAGTAATACTATAGCAGTATTGCTTCATTATGTTCCGGCCACTGAAGTTATTGTCAACAATAATATATATGTATAAAAATATATTTTCCTCTTTTTAAATACATTTTTAATTTTTTCCCTTAAAAATAATTTAGTACGCACTTTATTAAATTCGAAAGATTGAAAAACCTCGACTACGTGTTTATTTTTTGAATACTTGATTACCTGTTCACAACCATTTGAGTGAGATTTACAATAAGATTCGTCTTAAAAATATTACGACATATCTGGTTGTAAATATTTCATTAAAGTAGCTTTTTCTTTTATACTCTGACATACACTCATGATTCAGCTCACTTTAAAGCTTCATGTAAACCTCGACTTTATATACATGTAAACTTGGTCTTTGCACTGACCATTAACCTTCTCTTCTTATTTACCTTTTCCTTCTTCAGTTTTCAATATGCGTTGCACAAAAACATTCGAAACTATACTAATTTAATTATTAGCAATACACATTACAAATTAAATATTCTGTATAAATAATATTTTGAATGAAGTAAAATGATGTTAAATAGAGACTTTCGATTTAATGATGCTTATATAAATTAGTGAGAAACAAATACAGCCATTTCCACAAATTACACATAACTCTTATGGCGTCACAAATTATCACAGTTCGCCTAATATTTATACTTAAAATGATGATTGCGAAGTCCGATTAAAAATTTGAAACTAAAATTTTAAAGCTTTGCCGACAAGTTTTGTTTGTATATAAATAAATGCATAAATATATTCAATAAATGCATAAAATTAATAATGCAACAGCGAGCCTTCTCTAAATTGACTATAAAATCTAATAGCTCAATGATGATGTGCTGCGAATATGACCCGACTACTTTGCGACTTATGTCGCCAAAAACGTAATTACATGGCAAGGGAGGTAAAGTTAGTTGGACAAAATTTTATGAGGGAGGCAAGGGAATGAATAATTAGCCACGTGGCGAAATTTTTAAACCTATCTCTGATTGTGGTCATACCCCGCAAAGAGTTAGTTCAGATGTTTAGTGGAATTTATGCATTGTCGACAGTCGGTATCTAGGTTCATATTTCTTAACCGTCTTCAAGTTTTGACGCCTGAAACTGAAACTGTCCTACTTTCTATCAGTAGGCAGTCGTCACATTTCCCAAAACAATACTGCAATAGCCGCTATTTGCTACGACAGTGTCATGGTAAGATGTCTGTGTCACGCGCAATTTGCTACGACAGTGTTATTCACTCGTAGCTATCTGAAATCGAATCCAATAGCACTTATACTTTTAAAAAAACTAATAAAGGTAGTATTGTTTTTTTTATAAAAATCTTCATTTATTTTTAATATCTGAACCATTATCTTCCTACCTACCCTACCCCACCCAATAAAGATACCTGCGTGAGTCTTGCACCCAAAACATAAGTACGAATAGAGTTGACGCTCCCTACTTCGGCCAGTTATTCACTATCATTTTGTAGATACTGCGTGTATAACAATTACGTGTAAAACCTTTCGTTCAACATTTATTTTACTCTACTAAATTAGCCCAGAATTAGAAAGTTATGCCTTTACATTTCATAATTCCGATCTGGATACAATATAATAATAGATAGTGGATACAATATGAAGATTGCTCACAGTTCATCATTCTTCAATGAAAGAAAAGTTTGGTTTTGAAATGTACAAACTTAAAGAATGTATGTTCATTGTCATGTAATTATGATAAAAGAGTTAGATTCATGAAGTATTAACTTTACCTCCACGGGCTGCGGCACTGACTCTAGAACTAATTTTTATTCTACTATTCTACTATTCACCATTGGAGTGAAAAATTATTTTTTTTTTCTTCTTCTTGTCATTATCAGTCAGAAGATGTCTACCATTCCTCCCTCATAGATTCCCACAAAGGTCAATCCTATGCTTCTTATATCTAAAGCCTCCATGCGACCTTTACAGGTCATCTGTTCACCTAGCGGAAAGCCGTTACACTGCTTCTACGTGGTTGTAATACGAGGACTTTTCTTCTCCAACAGTCACCGTTTCTGCAAACTGCATAGCCTACTTATTGCCACTTCAGGTTATTACTTTCCGTGACAATTTGAATTAAAATGAAATCACAATTTTAATGATTTTTTAAACTTGCAATTTAACGTGATAATAATATATTACCGGCATGACCCCTGATGCATTTTTATCCTTAGTTAATGTATTATGTAACGATATAGCAATAAACCCATACAAATTTTAAATGTGGTAATTTTAAAGGAATGAAACTTTGTAATTTATTTGAAATGTTTGTAAACTTTTCGATACGAAATACAGAATTTAACTACTTTTCGCATGAACAGATACGCCCGAAGACGCACTCACAAACCCAGATTCACGCATACAAAAACAAACAGGAGTGCGAGAGAGAACAGGAAATATCGTTTTTTATTAACCAAACCAAATGTTTAATAAAATTCACAAAAAATACAAAAATCACATTGCCACTCAAGTCACGTAAAGTCAGCCCCTCTAGCAACTTTAAAATATCAAGATTAACTTAAACGATTTCGCGGCGTTCTTGATTTAACATCAGTTTAACACATCGTCCGCGTCATGACATTTAAATACTATTTAATCTCCCGCAGTAACGAAAGCACCCGATGCCGCGGCTCTCCTTATCAACGTAGCGACAGGCATAATTACGCCGTCGTTGGTAATCAGGCGTTTGCCATAATCTGCTCGTAACTGGATTGACATAATTTTCAACGGTGACTAAAAATTTAAAACAGTAAGTATTTATGTGTAGATTCATAAAGAGGTTATAATTTTAACCTTAGAAAACACAAATATTATCCATATTTGTGTAAATCATTCAAATGAGACTCATAACTGACGCAATCTACTAATACCATAGTTAATTTAGAATAGTTTACACAAACCAAATCATTCTTTTTAACTTGTTGCCACTAGACGCACACGAGGCTTGATTCAGAGAGTTCAGTGAGTCTACACATTCTATTTATTACCACATTATCTCTCATTAAATATTCATTCTCTGTCCACGGTTGTTCACCAATCTAGATCACAGCTCCATAAATAATAGACTATCAATGGATTTTGTAAACGTACTTAAAGTTTTCTTAATATACAATGCCTCGGCTAATTTTACCTTCCCCGTGGCCTCTCTTTTTATATACCGCTCTTTCAGTTCGCAATCTTTTTGTACTTACTAAGAGCACACATTTTTTAAAATATTTCTTCAATTCACATATTTTCCATTTTTTACGATCAGTATAAGCATTCGTTTAAATTACTTTCCCAATATTAACTAGAGGACGCTCTTAATATGACAATTCCTCTATGTTTATATACTTTCGTTTGAATTGGGATAAACTAATAAATAAATTCAAAACTTTCTCACACGTCCATAAATGCAAACCTGATAGCCTTTTTGATTAATATTTATAGTATTATGATTTTAAATTTGTTCGTTGTTTTCAAATTGTTAAAATTATACGTTTGTTATATTAGACATTCATAACTGTTCAACTACTACCAACCAGCGAATTTATGATTTAGGCATTTCTCGATCAAGAACTAAGGTGGTAAAACCTTACAAACTGTAAATATATAGATATAGTATTACAATTCACTCCAATAAACATATAATCCGAAAAAGCACATAAACGCTATTAAAAGTCAATCCATTTATGCAGTGATGAAGGTTACATAACAAAAAAGGAAAAGATGTGATAAATTCACTTAATAACAATGCACCAACTCGCATTCGTCTTTGTAAATTTTCCGAATCTTTGGAGGAGTTTAACCGATAGTTTCATGCGTATTAAATTTAAATTTTCATTCATCATTATATCCAGCAGCGCTTTTTATTAGGCCTTATATATATTTCCAAGTAAAACTCATTAAAATAGTATAAGATTACGTATGTAGCACAAATTTTGTTAAGTCCACCTGCATTCAACGGTGCCAGAATTTACGTACACAATGTAATCACAATTTCAACGCACTCTCGAGTCCTGGAAGGCGTGCGGGGTCTTACTATGTAAACATCATACATGATTTGACTCGCGGTAACGGTAATACTTGGCGGTCCTTATGGGTGCGACACCAGAATTAATTACATCGTCGGCGATGAAAAGGCGCCGCTCAAAATCACCCTTTTCAGGCTATTTTTTATCTAAGTCTACCTTGTAGAAATTTTTATTATTGAATTTTGACGTTAAATAGACAACATTCTAAAAGTAATTGAAATCGATGAATATATGAAAAGTTGTAATTTAATCTGCGTTATGTATATTATTTCTGTTTATATTTCATGATGCTGTATCTTAATTCTGATTATGAATGCACAATTGGCAGCCCCATTAGATGAGTTGATCGCGTAATTTTCATCAAAATACATTGTATAAACCGGTTCGAATATGTATTACATACAAAATTGTCAAATGTTTTGTTACAAATACTTAATTAATGGTTTGGTCCACATCCAATTAATGAGAGAGTGTATATCGATTGATATATTTGGAACGATCGGTTAATAAATAAAACGGTCGGTCTTTCTCTACCTAACTCCGTGTTAGCAATATTTTAGGGCTTTGATTAAATTTTTTAATAATTTTTAAATGTAACTTAATATAACTAAAAATGATAACATGATGATATTGCTTATACACTGCCTCAGAGTATTGATTTTCTAGCACAAAAGTGTTCTCGAATTCGGACATACGGTTCCAGAGGATAGCGAAAACAGACAAATAAACCAACAAACTTTTTCGCTTTTTATTAGTATAGACGTACTATTTTGGATCTTAAAAAATATCATTTATATGCACCCTAATCTATGGTATATATTTGCCATATTCTTATCGATAAGGAATATGACCATGTATATCGTTTTGCCTTTGACTTCGTATTGAAAATTTTCTTGATATTCTTATTTAACTTAATCTGCTCATTCCCAAATATAATAATACTGCTTCCCGATATATGTTACTGAACTATAGAGCAATTTATTTTTAATATTAGTGATAGATATTCGAATGCTTATGCTGCCCGGAATACGCCATCAACGAAAATCATCTACGAATATTTCCCAACCACTTAATTTCTTTAATCCAATTACTTTTTCTTATTTTTCTTTTAAAATACAAGAAAGTATGTCTTGCGGTCATTAACCGATATAAATTATTTTGATTTTTACGCGAAAATTTTTTATTTGACAATATATAATGAAGTTTGATTTCATTACAAATAAAAATTTTCACAGACGTAAAACGACAAAAATGAATATGACCAAATAATTTGACTTGAAAGGATTGAGAGATTAAAATTCAAAGTGACAATTGTCCTGAGATAAAAAAAATGAAATGAAACGTAAAAACATAGTACAAACATTTATTACAGTTTTTAATCCATCTTTTCAAAAAAAGTTCATTAAATTAATACTGCGCTCAAAGAGATAATTTATTTTTCTTACGCAATTCCCTTGACTTGGGAATATTGCATTCGATTAGGTAACTAATTTTCAAAAATTTACGTTAGAATAAATTATTTTTTATTTGGAAAATAGTCAAAATCCAAGAAACATTATAGCCTTGCTTAATTTCTGAATACAATTCTGAAAAGATATAACAGACAATCTAACAAGTGAATACCGGATTGAGCCAATTTCACCTGGATCAAAGGTACTAAGTACATACTATATCACATCTAAACCGAAAGATTTTGGCAGGAAAAGATAAATTTCAGCAAAATGGGTCTTAAAAGTGAAGTCAATAATGACTTCACTTCGAAAATGTTAATTGATGCGGGCGTCGTGCACCTGAACCCGCATTCAAGCTCCCAGAGTTTACTTATTAATAAACACTTCACGCCAAATATTATTCAGTAATTTAAAGACCAGAGACTATATTGATGGCATTGAGTTATCAATTATATTGGGGGAAATTTTGTATTTGGAAATTTCGGAAACTATGGCGAGAAAGTTAGCAAGTTATTAAAGGGATTTATCGTATCCCTTCCTTTAGCATTCTCCTCTCCTTTATATCTATGACAACTGAGATAATTGTCTTCTTAGGATAGTTAAATATTGCAGATGAAGGTAAGCTTCTTAGTTTCAAGTTAAACTAATTATTCTATTTTTTACTTATCAATATTTTCAAAACAAGGTCAAGATTATCAGACGGCACTGGTACTTCCATTCCTGGGCATTTTAATATATTCCAAAGGCTACTACTGTCCAGGAACATTTGTCCCATTTACTTGCAGTCTTCCTTCCTTGTCCTTCTCTTCCACCAAGCACGGTTTTGTGCTATGTTAGTGCCAAGTTGGGTGTCTTTCATTTCTTCTTCAACTTTCGTCAACCAAGTGGAGGGTGGACTGCTACATCCTCAATTAGTTGTTGGTAAGTTTATCGCTGATTGATACAGTGATGGTATAATGGTGATGATACAAGATGATTTTTTTCAATATTTGGTTGATGAATCAAACATATTGCTATCAAAATATTAAACGATTCCAAACATCCTGCAAAACTATCAAATGAAGAAATTTTTGAGTCTAAAAATTTAAGGAAAATAATTCAGTGTACATTTTATAGTAAATCACAAACAAATTCATTAAAAAAAATATGTAAAACTAAGGTTATCGTAATTCACAACAAATTTTCAAAAATGGCCTGCGCCACCTGCCCCTTCCTTCTGCTAATTTTTTCTATCTTCTTTTTTTCAATTTAACTGCGAACGAGTTACGAGTTGAAATTAAATAATTTACTTCAAATATCATTTTGTAAATGCAGTATCAGAGTTATTATGGAGAATATTAATATTAACGAGAATTACTTCTAGTCTCTAATTATTTCTTATTAATTTATATTACCACTTATTTATAATTTTAATTGTAGATTGCTTAGTTTTGAATATTTGTGCGTATCATATATAGTAGTGCGATCAGAGTTCGTGAAGCATCAGTTGTCATGTCATTCGAATAATTTTAATTTCAGTTTTCAAGATTAAATGTAATACCAACTGCTATACTATTGACTTATTTGTCCAAAGTGTAATGAATAAATTAATATTATATGTATATGTATATATATATATATATATATATATATATATATATATATATATATATATATATATATATATATATATATTATTTATCGATATTTCGTGTGTAGATTGCAAATTTTATTTGTTTTTATGCAGTGAAATTAATTATTGGATATTGTCGACAATTAATGTTTCCACCTATATTTCGCAACCATTTAATGCTATATAACATCTACTTAATATTACTAATGTCACCGTTTCCATCAAACCCAGGAACTGATATACTTTTTGTGTGCAAATATAAATACAGTCGGTTTATTTTAAGAAATTTATTAAGTGCATGTCAATTACAATATATTGTTTATTTCCATCATAATGTCTTTCGCTTCTCATATTTGTCTTACATTCTTGTTTCTTACAATATTATAAAAGAATATAGTACTCGAAACTGAATGAAACGAAAAAGCAATTAACTCAAAGAATTTTCCAGAATGATAATGACTAAGCTTATCAATATCTCCTTTTAAGATAAGAGTGTCAATCCCCTGCAGTGAGCTAAATACTGAATATAAAATATAATTGTAATTTACGATCTGCACCCCGAGTTTCACAAGTTTGGAGAAAATTAAGTGGCATTAAAATCATCGATTACATTCGGTGAGAAACGTTCATTCAAAAACTTAATAAAACTCGGCGAACAGACTCATAAGTTATTAACTAAGCTTATCGCAAATGTTCTCTTTGCCATGTTTATCCTTATGCTCATAGGCGAATAAATAGGGTCTTCAAGTGCCAGTCTTGGAAGGTATTTTTCACAAAGATACAATGGTATATGAAAGTGTGTGCATATTTTATGCGAAATTTAATAATAAAATTTGTGAATTTCAAGCAAAGGCGACACACTCACGCACGCGCATCCGCACATATGCGAGTGCGTATACACACAATCTATACAAAAAATAAAAATAAGATTAACTAATATCATGGCGGTATTCCCAAAGATAACCATTTCAACTAAGTTATGTATATGTCTTATTATATCTTCGACAGCACAAGGCTTCATATCCAGCTTTGCATTAAATTTTGTCACTGTGGACGGCACAATTAAAAATTTATAATTATTGCAAATACCAATAACAATAGGTGGATATTTCCAGTAACGCGTGACTTTTTTATTGCATCAAATGTGAGAATATCTTGAAAAGTTCTTAGGGTCGAAATAACCAGCATCGTATACGAATGCTGGTTTAAAATCAGTGCAAGAAGTAAATAAGGGCATATTATATTTAATTGTCTACATTTTTATCAATATAATTACAACCTCTACTTTTATATACATAAAATTATATAAACGATTTCACATGTCATACATGTGCAGAGAGCAGGCTAAATTTATCTATGTTACCCTTTATATTAAACATACTTTATAAGCCAAGGAAGTGTACTTCACTATACGTGGGCTATTCGATGTGAACATTTCGTTGGCGTGATGTAATTAAATCATTTGTTTCCAGCCAGGTATAGAAATTGTTTCGGTAGTTGTGAAAACGTGTACTTCTTGTAGTATAAACTGCATGAGAAAAATAAAGTATTTCAAAAACCAAAAGCACAAAATACAGAGGAATAAAACGGAAGATTAGTGACGTGTCTACGTAGTGAGGCCAGTGATGGAAATATATGAAAGATAAATGAGTTAACCGCAAACAGAATAAAGTGTTTTACTTCAAGCACTTCGATTTTGACGTAGGCTTCCGTCGTTTAATAAATCTCTGCAGGAAATAATTCCGGTAGGTTTCACTTGATGAGATTTACATACAGTGGCTCTTTTATTAATATAAAACTGACGTAGGAAATAGCATGATTGGCAAGACCAAAAGGAAAATTAATAAATTACTTTCTATTCTCTCCTTTGGTAGGCCAAAACAGAGAATATATAGAATTATTCCCATAGATATCGAAATACTTTTCCGATTTTGGAATTTATATAAAATTTATAACCCAGAATGATCCAACTGACCTATTCTCCTCTGTCAAACGAGCTTTTGAATAATTTCAGTTATGCTAGTGCAACATGTGATATGGACTCAAATTTGCTAAAAACCTGTCACAGCATAATCAAATTTCACTTCATACTAAAAGTTTATCCAACACAAGTTGACTGCAATGAAAAAGAAAAAAGAGAAGGAAATTTCGATGTAATTGTAGAAAGAATTGTTTCTTATGAAAGAAAAATATGAAGATATAATAGACGAAATTTGCAGTTTAGGTAAGTGTAAAAGATAAACGTATTCAAAGAAATAAATATCTTCAATGAAAATCTAATTTTAAGAAAAGTTCTATATACAAAGATAAACGTATTTAAAGAAAGAAATATTGAATATATTTGGCGTTAATTTTGTAGAAATGCATTATTCACAATTAAATGAAACTACGTGATGTAGTATTATTTCTACTATCCTTAATTTCTTTACCACGACCTAGGTTTCGTTGTATTACAACTTCTTTAGGTGGGATATTAGCAAAGATTAACTATTAGGAACATCCAACAGCATTATATTTCCGAGAATTATACGATATACCAGTATTTTAGTGAGGGTAATAAATTCAATTGTTGTTATTATGTGAAGTTATACAATGCAAATGTTTGGTTTATATAATACACTTAAATGTAACGACTGTAATAGTGTATACATAGGTCAAACAGGAAGAGATTTTAATACAAGATATAAAGAACACTTTGCCAGCTGGCGAAATAATAAACCAGACACATCTCACTTTGCTAAATATCTCATTGAAAATAACCATCACCCCCATACTGATAATGCCCCCTATATATTACAAATAAATACAAAAGGTAATAAACTTAATATCCTAGAAACATTAGAAATAAACAGACATAAAAAAGACACCAAGGTTAATATATTAAATGAACAACTAAATATAATATCATCACCCATACTTAATATCTTCTAGACATAATATAATTAGACAACATTGATACTACAATACTCTTCAAATTATATACACATATAAATATAAGTACATATAAATAAAAAATTTAAAAATTTTAAAAAAAATTAAAAAAAAAAATTATAATAAATATATGAATAAATAAAACCGGAGATATGTAGAATTAGTGGTATAACCTTGTTCTAACTTTCAGATACCCTTGCTTTTGTATAAATATACCGATACCGATAATAACTTCCATTTAATTTTATTACATACACTAAACATTTGCATTGTACAACCTCACATAATAACAACAATTGAATTTATTACCCTCACTAAAATACTGGTATATTGTATATATCTTGGAAATGTAATAAAACTTACACCGCGCCGCTGCAATAAACTCACTAACATAAGCAGTGGAAAAAACCCGCACAAACCCGCTATTGTGTTTGAAACATAAATGCTGTTGGATGTTCCTAAGAGTTAATCTTTGCTAATATACCTATAACCTGAAGATGTTGTAATACAACGAAACCTAGGTCGTGGTAAAGAAATTAAAGAAAGTAGAAATAATACTACATCACGTAGTTTCATTTAATTGTGAAAGAAATATTTTCAATATTTTTAACCTAATAACACAAAAAATTTAAAAGCGTTCTGATCACGCCAACCAAAGGAAATATGAATGTAAAATTTAACAAGAGTATTGTGATAAATCATAACACGTGTCATGGAAAATCCTAATATATCCTGAACCGTGATCGTAATCAGTATCCAATGCGTAGATTTTGACATTCGTCCATTTGTCTCCATTAAACTGCCCACCCAACCAGCCAGCTCCGCCCCCGCGGTATAATTACGTTTTGTGAAGGTAGACCGTAACGTCAATTTTGATAACCATCATATAATAACCACCTCATATTCACTGTATATAGTTTTGGTATTGGATTTTAAGATTATTTTCGGGATAGTTTATTGAGTGGTTTTTTTCAATTTTGTAATCGTTTGGGTTATTGTCCACAATTTAATAAATATTTGTACAGGGATATCTCCTGATTGTTAAGAGATTATTAATAGACAGTCTGACTAATTGACTATTTACTTTGTGTTTAGCATGTAGTACAACAATTAGTCATTTCATTTCCCTATTTTTAAATATATATTATTGAGATTTCTATGTCATTCTTTTTTACCAAAAATGTATAATGCTTTGTTTGTCTGTTTGATTTTTACACAACTTTTTAAGCTTGGATTTTTATTTATTTCGTCACAAAACTATTTCGTACAAACCGCTTCAAAACAATAAAACTGATTCTTTTTCTAAATTCTTTAATGTACCTTTTTATATATCTTTCGTACAGCGTTAACTAAGAAACAGTTTTCATAAATACGTGTATGTATTTCGAAAAAGGAGAAAGAGAAGTTTGTCAAACCATAAAACAAGATTGCGGGTTGACAGATCTCTAAACCAACAAAAAATGGAACAAGAGAGAAACTATGAGGACTGTACGAGATGTTACAGAATAACAAAGAATAAAACGCTACATTAGTATATTCTCAAGACTATAATTTTTAACTCCATTTCTCAATAGTTTTCCAGGTTTAGTACTTAATGTCTACAAAATTAAAATAAACTTTGTTACAAGATTTTATTAGAGCTAAAAGAACCCTTTAAGTCGAATGCAACTAACCGAAAAACTGTTTACGAACTTTCTTCAAAATATTATCACTTAATATTTTTTTATAAAAATGTTATCGATGAAGTCTTCAAGCACTACTTTCACAAATGGTCTACGGTTAAGAGTTGTTACGATGATGTTTATGTGTTTTAAAATATCTGGAGCTTAATACAACATAAAATATATATATATATATATATATATATAAAGTGAAATGCATATTTTTTGCTTAACTGTACTTGTTCTTCCATAATTAATGATTAAGCCAACTCCAAAAATGATTTAGAATGCCGAAATTTATTTTACAGTTAAACTAATAATAAAAATCAATCTGGAATAAAGCCAGACAAAACTTCCATCAAAATGAGGCACCATTAGAATTACACTAATAAAATGTTAATATAGTCACAATTTAATAAATACAGCAGCAACCTGCGCAGTCTGCGTTGTCAAACAACATAAGCATAACGCGACAGTCAATTTCAGTCAACAACCATACAACAGTCATATTATCTACTGCATGCACGATAATCGGATAACTTTTCATTGTATGTAAACAAAAGTTTGCTTTTACTTCCGGAAATAGTTTTCCAGTTCCCTCCAAAGCAATTAGACAATACGATAGTCTGCAATTTTTCCGATTCCAATCAAGTTACTTTTTCTTCAGTTTTTGTAAGAAGTAGGTTTAAACTTTTCGATGGGGTAATTCAAGGATGAAACGGATTTCCGAGCTCGAAAACTTATGGAAACTATTCGTTCCAGTTAGCGCTCTCAAATAAAAAGTCTGTAGTTAGTCGGATGCACCTTTTAGATTTTATCAGCTTGTAAAAGTGCATATAAGTACATACATATATAAATACTCACAAACTCCAATGCGTCCCTTATTTTTCGAACCCTTTATTTATATTCATTAAGCCCTTCATAAATGATGCACAATTACTTTTATGCTTAACTCGATCACAATTAAACAGCATTCCTTAATGCAATAAAAATGCAGAAAAACATCAATAAGCCGTGTTTTCATAAAGTGACAAATCTAACTTTCGTCTCGGATAAAAATATTTTAAAATTAATAAAAATCATATATCAGTCATATTTTCAATCATAGTCACAAATAAGCAATGGCAGCAAATCCAAAAACAATTTTGATATATTTTCAAAAACGCATATTTTTTTAAGTAAGGAATAACTGATAAAATGATGCACAATTACCTTTATGCTTAACTCGATCACAATTAAACAGCATTCCTTAATGCAATAAAAAGGCAGAAAAACATCAATAAGCCGTGTTTTCATAAAGTGACAAATCTAACTTTCATCCCGGTTAAAAATATTTTTAAATTAATAAAAATCATGTATCAGTCATATTTTCAATCGTAGTCACAAATAAGCAACGGCAACAAATCCAAAAACAATTTTGATATATTTTCAAAAACAGATATTTTTTTAGGTAAGGAATAACTTCGACACGCGATACAAAAACTCATTCACAGCTATTGACTTTCCTCTACTAGATGAGAGTCTCACGTTGTAAATGTGAAAATACTGTAATTTTACGTTTAATTTTAGCAATGATGTAAAATTAAATCTAAAAAAATTAGTAAATAAAATTTAAATTCATAAATTATAAACTAAAATTTTTATAACTAGGAAATTACTGAAAATAGAAAGCGCTCTCAACAATAAATAAATATCCACCTGATAAAGTTACAACAAAACCTTTCATTTCGCTAAACGATTTCAACTAATGCATGATCTTTTTAGCGGCTAATTTTATAATACGTAAATATTTACATTTCTGGGCAATGCAAAACTTAAATGGGAAAATTGTTTCAATATATCTATTAAAAAACTTTTCATACTAGGAAAAAAGGAAATTTATTATATAAAATAGACTCGTGGCTTATAAAAAAACACATTTAAAGTAAGCGTTTACGCTTTTGTGCTTAAGAATCTTTTACACAGAAGATTTTTTAAATGAGATTAATAACCTAATACCGCTTTATTTCGCTATCAAACTCGTCGAATCTCCGCAGCAGCCAGGGGCACATGGTAGTGATAATTTTTTTTAGTAAGCCCAGGGCTCACTGAAACCGACAAAGATGTTTCATTTGAGATTCGCGTAGGCACATGGGTCCACTAATTTGTTTAAACTAGCTGACCCGTGCGAAGTCTTCGCACTATATCGCCATCTAGCGTGTTCCAAGTATACAATTTGGCTAATATATTTGATGTGTCGCCCACAGATGGCCCTCATGCCAATTGTTATAAAAATTAATTTTTTTATTAACAAAAAGATTTTTTTCGAATTTTTTTATATTTTTCGCCCAAAGTAGAATACATAAGCTTTAAGTGGGTATTTTTTTTTATTTTTTTTGGTGCAGTAGTTAAAAAGATCGAGCCGCTCGACCAAAAAACACCTTTTAGAAATAATATATTTAGATGACATAATGCTATGTAAAAAATGAAAAAATATATTTCTGCAACGACGTTTTCCTATCAACAGAGATATGTCCAATATACATTATGAGATAAATTCATAATAAGTACATACTACAGAAACTGCAGTATATTTGGCAATATATTTTGATAAACAAATATTTTTGCCACATTCGATAGTCCTATTCTCTAAATTATACCTGCTTTACTAAGTAAAGAAAAGGGGTTAATTTATGTTTTATGGTTCTTTTTTCAGTTACCTCGAACTAACGAAGTCAAAAACCTAATTTCTTTATTATTTTAGTATATGTACTTTCATAGTGGGAACTTACTGCTACTCATATTTACTGTCTAAGGTAAACTTAAAAAATATATTTTAAAACATAGGCCAATGTTTCGAGAATAAAATTGAGATACGTCACAAATTACATAATTTTCTTTGTTCACAATAGTATATTTAGCTTGGTGGCCAAATTTAATATTGTGTATAACATCTTATTACCTTATTAAAATATAACGTCAAATAGCCATACGAAGGTATATTTTAACTTTCCCTTAAATTACGAAGAGCATCTAGAACAAGGCCACCTAACGCAATCGTGTAGAATTTTTAACTTCTACTAAAGTTTAAAATAACTGTCATAAATCCATAAAGAGTTCTTTTGTTCATTAAGTAAACATAATCATACTTGAATTCATTAAGCCAACAGTTATTGGATGTTGGGCAATCAAATCGAACTCGAAGCAAAATCGTAACTGTTATGCTCAAAAGAACCAGGGAAAAACATACTAATGGAATATAGGAAAAAGCCATAATAATGGAAATTTAATAGATATTGGTATCCACAACTATCCGAATATATAATCTTTACAAACATATCTAAATTTGTGAGAATAATCCTTGCTCACGCCCACAATCTTAATTAGCTAAGAATGCCTTCGGCAAAAATGGCTTTTAAAATGATATTCCATTGATTTTGGTGAGGATTTTGATATGAAATCATTAAAAAAGTATCTAAATTCGCTGGGGTGGAAAATCATTTCAACATCACCGGTATGTTTGTTCCTCCCCATAGTACCATCTTTTAATCGAAATGCATTTAATAAAAACGGAATTTAAATTTTTTCTTTATAAATTTGTGTACCGCCGTCATTTAACTTTTGAATATTGGAAACAAAAACAAAGTGTTGATACATTCATTGGATTTTTGTTCGCAAAGTACGCTTACCCGTGGAAGCGCGTTCACTTCTGTCAATTTATTATGCCTATGCACACCCATTAAATAAAGTCCCTCATGCGTACTCCCAAAATTCTATATTGGCGGGAGCTTGGTTCAAAATAAAAAAATCTGCTAGCTAATACCCCTTAAGTTTACAACAAAACTATGTTAAAAAGTTTAAATAAATTTTACAAAAATGTATAAATGCAACAGAATGAGTAGCACACACCGCTTAAGTAAGTAACGATTAAGGTAAATAATTATTCCCTCTCCTGAGAGCATAATACCAACATTAACCGTCACAATCTTGCAGCTCCTTCGATGTGACCTCAGTCTAACAAACCGACACTATACGTAATCTTGAGCAGTAACAGAGCGCTCGATGTAGCGGCACTCCTTATCAACCCAACGGCAGGCTTAATTACGTCGCGTCGTAGGCGATAATGAGTCGTTCGCACTAACGTACCCCCGACCCCCAGATTGGGGGATGCGACTTCATACAATTATCAACAGTAAGTTTAGAAAGTTATAGAACAGGAGTTAACCACTTGATGGCTAAAAAAATCACAATGGTTATTGTAGTGTAATGCAATATTTGATTAGCTTTTATATAAATTTAATATCAACACTTATAAGACAATAATAATTGTCTTAATAAATTTGTCAATCAACACTTATAAGGCAATAATAATTGTCTTAATAAATTTGTCAATCAACACTTATAAGACAATAATAATTGTCTTAATAAATTTATCAATCAACACTTATAAGACAATAATAATTGTCTTAAAAAATTTGTCAATCAACACTTATAAAACAATAATAATTGTCTTAATAAATTTGTCAATCAACACTTATAAGACAATAATAATTGTCTTAATAAATTTGAATAGACAGAATTAGAATGGTGTGTAAGTGAATAAACGAAAATAATGCAGTTTTGTATACATTCTTTACGTTACAGTATTTGAAATAATTAACAAATTGCTTATCGATGCATGTGTAGACTCATCATTTAATTAACAGTCAGTATAAATCTAAATTTGGCGAGAATTGGGCGAGCCATAGGAACAATTAAGTCTTACTGGTATTTAAAATTAGCATTAAGAAATCATACTTTCTCTCATTTTATCCACCTCATAACTCCCTTTTTGTACTTTACTTTATAATTAGCCGTTGTTTTCAGCAATATGCACCCAGAAAGTTGGAACGGAAACCTATTATTGTGGCAAAGCTCTTTGAATCTCTGTCCATCTATTTATCCGTCAAAAGGCTTCTAATTTATGAACGTAATAAAGTAGAGACTCGCAATTTACACACAACCTGTCATTAGGCTCTGAGAAGAAAATTGGAACTAAATATTTCAAAGTATGTATAACTCCATTTAAAGAGAGTGCTCATACTCATATCCACAAAGACTTCGTTAATTATTTCCTTTAAAATAACAAAAATTAAAAGAGCTTTCTGAACAGAATACAAATTTGGTATTTAATTTTTATTCACTATTTACACACTTTGTAGATTACAAAATGTTGTTGTTTGTGCAATTCGTATTTTAACGCTTTTTTTAAATTAGTTTCCTTCACTAAACAGAAAAAAATACTATTTGTTATTTGTTATAAAGTTTAGCATTGCATTTCCTTAACTTTCAATAGATTTTGATACTGTTTACACCAATGTATTAACTAGAAAGCAAAAAGCGGTATTCAAGAAGGACTGCGGCAGAGATGATTTCAAAAGCTAATATAACAAATACGTCCCTTATGTTTATAAAAATGTTTTTAAATTACAAATGAAAAAATTACAATGATTTAACGATACTACACTGCATGCAATTATATCGCAACGGAAAATCATTAATATTTTCAGTTTTATTTACATTATTATTACTTTATAAACGTTTTCTTCGTTCATTGTACTTGAATTCTTTCTAAGTTCATTCTGTTACTATAAATAAAAGTTTCTGGTATAGAAAACCATATGTTTATCAGTGTCCAACTGCTACCAGCCAGCTTTTGTTTTTGATGATCTTATGTATTTCATTGTCTAGACTTGTGATGATAAAATCTTCTAAACTGTAAACCTACAATGCAAAATTCTGTATATAAATTTACCAATTTATCTCAACAAAGATATGACCTACAACACGCACGCAAACTCTCTCGAAATTCAATTTATTCCTGCAGGTAAAAAGGCGGTACATGAAAAAGGTAAGAGACGTGATAAATCCACTTAAAATCGACCTTTGTAAAGCTCCTAACAAAAGATGGTCTTTAGGAAGGTTTAATTGATAGCGCGATTCCTCTTATTCTGCTTGGATTGATCCATATAGACCCAGTATACGTTTACTACATAAAATTATTTTAGTAAACCAGGATTAATTTGACCTTCAAAACCTTTACGAAGCATTCGCAGTTACCTGTAAATTATGACTACACTTAATGCAGCAAAAAAATATGTATTTAATGTTGGCTAGGGCTTTTGTCTCACAAATGTCCCTAGTAAATATTGTTAGAAAATATTTTAATTAAACCTCAAATATTCACAGACTAAGAACATCCGCATACACGTTTACTACATAAAATTATTTTGGTAAACTAGTCTTAATTTGACCTTCAAAGCATTTATAAAGCAGTCATAGTTACTCTAAATTACAACAACACTTAACACAGCGAAAAAATGTACATTACATACCATTTAATCTTGTTGGCTGGAGCTTTTGCGTCACAAAAGTCATTAGTAAATATTTTTAGAAAATATTTTAATTAAACCTAAAATATCCACAGACTAAGAACATCTGCAGATACGTTTACTACATAAAATTATTTTGGTAAACTAGGCTTAATTTTAACATCAAAGCTAGACAAAGCAGTCGCAGTTATCTGTAAATTACAACAACACTTAACGCAGCGAAGGAATATGTATTACATAACATTCAATGTTATTGGCTAGAGCTTTTATCTCACAAATGTCCGTAATAAATAGTTTTATTAAACCTTAAATATCCACAGACTAAGAACATCCGCATACAATTTCCCATCAATCTCCGCTAAATGATTCCAGGATATATTTACACAACGTAACAATTTCAAAATAAGCTGTCAGGTCTTCCGCGAAGCGCGCTTTTAATATAAGTGTATAAACCTAATATATATAGAAGCTCACAGTAACAGCAATGCCTTATGGATCTTATCAGTCCGACGCCAGGCTTAATTACGTCGTTGGCGATGAAAGACGCTACTCGAACAATCTGTCCCATGCTGTTTTATATGTAAGACAGAATTGTTGAAATTTTCCACATTAACTTTTAAAACTACCGAAGTGGACACTACTTGATTCTAATTGGGATCGATGTAAGTACATATAGGTTATAATTTGACCTACATACTTCTACAAACCTGTATCTTAGTATAGATTGAAAATTCTTAATTGAAACTCTAAATAAATGATGCTGGTGACGTTATTTTTTGCAAAATATATTATCAAAAGCACCTTCGAATATGTATAGCAACTCAAAATGTCAAACACCTTACTGCTATTCCACGGCTATAAATATAGATGCTACATGGATCTTACCAAAGATCATCTATATAAACTTACGTGCGGTCACATATATTTACTATAGTCTTTACTGGAAATCCATACAGCAGAAGCGTAGAAGTTCAAGCCTGTAGAAAATATGTACAGCAGCGGTGTAGAAATTCAAACACAGAAAATTTGAACCATGGACGTGTACAAATATAAGTATTTAGGAAACCTATACTATAGAGATGTGAAGATTTTAGCGAATAGGAAATCTGTACACGGTAGAAATTAAAACACTTACAATATCTATACCACAAAGTTATAGAAATTCAATTACAAAAAATTTTCTTACGGAAAATTAATGTGCTAGTTGAATTGGCACTTTACTTTTATTATTTTTTCCGTTATTTCCATAACGTTTATTTGTTCTTTGTGAAGAATGATACAAATATACATCATGCGAAGAAATATAAAGTCATTGACTGGAAAAGCTGAATTTTGTCACGGAGATATTAAATGGTCAAAATATTAGTTAGATTCGGACACTTTCATAATTTTTTTTTCATTTAAACCCTATAAGTTATCAAGTTATTAATTACTGAATATTTTGGCGTTAATTTTGTAGAAATTCATCTTTCACAGTTAAATGAAACTACGTGATGTAGTATTATTTCCACTTCCTTTAAGTTCTTTACAACGACCTAGGTTTCGTTGTATTACAACATCTTCAGCTAGACTGTTAGCAAGGGTTAACTCGTAGGAACATCCAACAGCTTTTATATGTTTCAAAACAATAGCGGGAGCCGGGTTTGTATGGGTTTTCCCATTCCTTATATTAGTGAGTTAATTTTAGGGGAGGGGTGTAGGTTTTATTATACTTCCGAGAGTTATACGATATACAAGTATTTAAGTGAGGATAATAAATTAAATTGATGATAGGTGTATATAATAAAATTGAATGGAGGTTATTCTCAGTAATATGTTTATACGATAGCAAGGGTATCTAAAAGTTAGAACAAGGTTATACCACTAATTCTACATATCTCCCGTTTTATTTATTCATTTATTAATTTTTCCTTTTGTTTTTTTTTTATTATCATTTTTTTATTTATTTTTTTTCCTTTACATATATTTATATTTAGATGTGTAGTTGGGCTGAAACAATTTGAAGACCACTTAAGTGTCAATGTATTACACTATATTATGTCTAGAAAACATTAGGCATGGGTGATGATATTAGATTTAGTTGTTCATTTAATATATTAACCTTTGGATCTTTTTTATGTTTATTTGTTTCTAATGTTTCTAAGCTATTAAGTTTATTGCCTTTTGTATTTATTTGTAATATATAGGGGGCATTATATACTCTATGGACAACCTAAAATTCATAAACCAAGTAAACCCATACGACCTGTAGTCTCGTACATGAACGCACCCCCAAAAAAAATTAGCTTTTCGCCATAATAAGATATTTTAATTAGTATTATATGAAAGAAAATAAGTGAAAAATTAATTTCCATAAATTACCGCACAAAACTGTTTTTTTCAACCGTGAGTTAGCTAAGTGTTTTTCAAGTTAATTGCAACTCTTACCAACATAAACATTTAAGATGCATATACAAACGGAAATTTATATTAAAAAAAACCCAAAATTTATATCAGCGAAAAGAATCGTGTAGAGTGATTATAAATTTTAGGTTTCCCTGCCAATTCAAGGCCATTTCTTCATATTAATAGCATTTTTAAAATCAGTTTTAATAAAATAGTCGCTTGTGAGCCCTATTTCTTAACTAGATCGTTTATTAATGTGTATTCATTCATTTAAAAAAAGCAGTGGAATTCGCATTTGTATTAAACTAAACCAATTCCATCACCTGACTTATTGTAACCTATTGTAACATATTACTTGCTTTGTTTACAATCAATCCATTCTAATTTGGAGATACAGGACGATTGCACGAAATTGCATGGTTTCAATCAGCAAAGAATATTCCAAATTAGAAAACGCTTTGCAAAATCATTGACCCTTCAAGTCAATCAACTATCTCGCAACATCAAAAAACTTGAATCTCGTTGACGAAGAGACTGTAATGGAAAATTTGGCGGCAATTCGCGGATTGCCACCAAAATTGTCATTGAAGGAAGTGATTGTTGCCATTGATTTTGCCTACATTAAAATAAGGAAAATTGGAAGCAATATTGACAAATTTGATATCAACAGCACAGGTTTTTACTTTCCTGTTGATATCGATACGATAGTTTAGATTTTACTGATTTGCGTTACATAAAATACTCTGCCCTCTCAAAACTGTAACAATGTTTCAACTCATTAAAACTATTTTAGTTTCAAGAAAGTAAGAGCTGCAAACCTGAGAATGAAAGACATTGTAGTTACAATGTCTCTTGTATGGTGGTAGATTGGTGTGGAAGTACACATGATGCTCGAATCCTTAGAAAGAATAAAGTAAAACAAAGATTTGAATCTGGGACGTTCGAAGGTCATTTCTTGGGGGACTCTGAATATTTTTATAGTAATTACTTATAGACCCCATTTTTAAATCCCAGGAACACTCATGTAAAAGCATAAAATACTGTATACATCGCAGCACCATACTCTATCGAGAAACTGTTTGAATTTGATAAAAACAAAAATAGTGAGTCTAGCAATCTTTCACAATTTGGCAATTGACTTCAATGAAGAAATATTAAGTATTTGTTTTAAGCTTTGGCATTTGAATCTGATTCCTAAATATTTATCTACAATAATCAACTAAATCTTCAGAAGATACTGCTCAAACATATTGGTCAGTGTATACCGCGACAAGTAATGAGAGCCAACGAAAGCAGAAATGAGATCTGTCGAGAAATATGCTTAAAAAACTAAGAGGTAGAATAAAAAATTAAGATATAAGCAAAACTGTGAAGGCTGAAAAGATGTATATGATTATAAAAATTATGTGTGTAATAATATAATAAAATAAGTTAACTTATTACTAATTTTTTTTAATAATGTTTTTTACTCTAATTCTAATTAAAAACAGGTTTTTTTTAAATAAACCTTCTTTTCTTTCTTTTTTTTAAACTTTCGGAGACGAATTAATTCCTTGTGTTTGGCTGGACGTTGTTCAAAATTTGCCCAAATAATTTTTCTTGAAAAGCATTCTCGTTTACTTTTTGAATTTTCATGTCGCCCAATTAATTTTTTTTTTAATACTTGTCCGAATTCATCCGTAAATTATAAATTATAAATTGTTGTTGTTGCTTTGTATTAATGATACGACATTCAACATTATGAAGATATATTAACGATTCATGAGACTTTTGGTAAGTAAATAATTCATAATCCTATCGAAAGCATACTATTTTACAAGAATATGTTATTTTATCTCAAGTATAAACCCATGAAAAATGATAACAGAGTTTGTATCTTAAAAGTTGTACATTTTATACCTAAAATCCAATTATATTTTTATAATTGGCTTTTAGGTAAAAAAAACATTTATACATTTAGATAAAAAAACCGTTTATACATTTCATATTTAAAAATGTGAAAACTTCACTGACAAGACAATAAATTCGAATTGCTAACCTTAACTTTATGGACTGCCTTTTTCATTTTTAATATAAGTGTATCAACCAGCTTCGATGTGGACGTTTCTAATAAAATAAATCCTGATAATTTATGCATCATAGGTGACCAAGCTATATATAATACGAATTAATTGTACGGTTTTCACGAACAGAACTCTTATAGAAGAGAACGTTAATACTCATAATTTTTCTAGGGAACTAAATAATTTCCCACGGTTCTTGTATACAAATGTTTACAATATAGGTGGTCCATTTACCAATTATTCTTTAGCTATTTGGCCAACCATTCAGATTGAATATCTCTTAAATTATATGCTTTTATTATATTATATGCATTTGTAGGCTAGATTGGAAACAGAATTTATATAAAGGTGCGTACAATGTATACTCATTAATATACCGCATACGTACAGTATGTACAGTGCATACTTATTATGGTACGAATAGTGATGCGTACAGAATATAGTTCATACTCATTAATAAGCCGAAATTTCCCTTGAGTAACGCACGTTAAACTTACTTAGTGACTTACTAAAAATATGAAATTAGGAATTCACATATTTTACTTTAAGATCATGATAATGAGTGGCTAATTGTCATTTCATCAGCAACCTTATCAGCATCATATATGAAATTTATGTACGTTTTTCCAGTTTCATCCTTTTTGAAAAAAGATAATCATAATATTATAATCACATTTATTGATTTATCAATATATTATGTAATAAATTCGCTGTTATAATTATTTAAAAACTCGTAACACCAATAAACAAGTAGAGTTATATGCTGTCTTTATAGTACACTATTGTTCTGTACCTTTTTGTCTACCAACAACATAGATTCATTTCGGTTAACAAAAAGACAGTATTTTATTTCGTAAAATAAGTAAGTCGTTTTATTAGGTTTTGAGCTCGATTAATTTATATAGAGAAACAAATATGATCACAATCTGCTAAAATGTATGCATTTCTGTAGCCATGAATATGTCAATATTGTTTATTTATTTATTTATTCAAAAGCTCATGAAACAAGTTGTTTAAATTACTTAAACTAATTGAAGAATTCTCCTTTTTTGATATTCACTAACACGAATAATCCTTAAATGAACATAACCATTTTGTGCCCACATAATTAGAATTATAATTTAGTTATAATATAGTTACTCTGAACCTTTTTTACACACTTACATGAATTTAACTTGTTTTGTGGAACTTTGAATAAATAAATAAAAACATAAACAATACTAACCTATTCATAGCTACAGAAATACATTTTAGTTGATTGTGATAAAATTTGTTTCCTCATGTAAATTTGTTTTGTAAAAATTAACGAAGATGCGATTACAACCATTGCTATCAAATTCATTCTCGTGTGCTGAAACTATGTGGGCCACTAATTCCAAGGCTACCAAGAAAGAACTTGGGGACTTGGGTCCACCACCTATATATCTAAAACTAAAAAATATATATTGTAATTAGAATAATTAAAATTTATGATAGTGATACAATGAAATATTTAATTTGCAATTAAATTGCTAACTTCTTTAAGAAATTTAGCCCAAGTTTGTTTTTTCAGCACATTTGCATTGGTATTGATACATTTGTTTTAAATTTTTGCTAAATATTCCTCTACTTATTTTCTCAGAAAAAGCTTTAAAAATATATATCTTTAATACTTTAAAGCAAAACGACACCACCCATTATCTTTAAATAATAAAAATTATGTAAAATATATTTTGGTCCCAGAAAAAAAAAAAAAAAAAAACGAAAAAAAGAAAAACAAAGCATTTTTATAAATTAAAATGATATCTAGAAAAACTGTTTATTGTAATTACGCTTCCACTTTATTGATCTTTTTTCTTTTTTTAGTTCAAGTCCTACATTTTAGTTTAAAACATAATTAAAAAAGCTTGTTATCTGTAAAATTTTACAGATAACAAGCGGCGATATGCGATGTTACCAGAGGTAAAATTGTCTACAGTGACGTTGTGTAATCTAGTGACCGTCCAGCAAAACCATCCATAGGCGGTATGTATTAGTAAATAAATTTAGACAATGACTTAACATCTTATGTAATGCCTAACTAAGACGGAGGTGGAAAGTGACTTAAGTAATTCTAATAAGTAAGAACATAATAATCCAACAATGTGCTGTAGACAAGAACTTAAAATAATTTATTATTATCAGTGTATTAATTATGTTAATAGATTTATCTACAAAACGTAATAATATGGAGGAGAAGGGCACGGTTAAATTTTGCGAGAGAGACGGTCAAATGAAGAGCGAAAATTGACAGCACGGCCCACCTCTGACAGCGGCTATACACCACACTAAATTCGAAAGTTTGGGAGCATATAGAGGTTTCTATTATATTGTCGATTATAGATATCTATTTTATATTTCTTAACCATCATCCAGTTTTAAACCCTGCACAATGCGTAATTTCTCCAAAGGTTTTTATTAAGGATTGTACGGATGATTCTCAGCGGGGGATTAAAGGGTGAATTTTCATCACCCAAAACACCACACTTTTCAAAATTTTTACTTCTTCAGAAAATTTCTAATAAATAACGGTGCGTTTTAGATTCAATACTTCTTATATTCCATTAGATAGGACAGCTCGAAATTAATTTATCAAAAAAAAACGCGAAATTAAATTCATTCTAAATGTCGAACGTAAATAGTCGATTACGGTGGTTATATTATTTGCCACTGTAGCTGATTAACTTATTACGCTCACTTATCTACGTATCCAAAAATCTTTAGCAGTAGTAGCATTTTGGAAATTTGTTTATGTTCGGAAACGATATTGTACCGCAAAATTTCCAACTAGGTACCCTTATATTAATTATTTTCTTCTTTTAAGTGTGCCTTTTAGTCGGTAGTTGTTTTCTCATTGGGCTTCACCGCACTCAGAACTTCAAGCCTATAAATACCTGGACTTTCCACCTACCTGACCACTACTTCCTGTATTTATATTTCTCTGTAAATACGTATTTATATACGCACTTACCTAGCAACTAATGCTCTAGTTGATTCTTGTTCTGTATACATACTTACCTACCTATCTACTTACTTTGTATTTTCTTGCTTACATCGAAACAAGTGAAACGATTTCAAACTCGATAAGTTTCCTGCTCATCAAGGAAGCGACCGATTTTGATTAAGGACAGATTGTTGTTGCGTCATAATTTTAAAGACTTTATTATTTATATTATCATTAGACTTATATCACAATCACTCGATCGCGAAATTTGTGTTGAATTTTGTTGAGAAATTCTATGATGTACCTTAAATTTCCATTGTTAAATTTGTACCAAATTTTCTTTAGAATACACTGGATGTATAATCTTCATAGATATGATAGGGAAATTTAATCTTCGCTGCACATTTTAACTTACGTGGAAAATGTTGCAGACGTGGAGATTAAATATGTTCTGACTTGAAGTTTCACGTTTGGACAATTCAAGTTGTTGACAATCACTCTAATCATTAAATAAATTAAAACACTAGATCAATCACAGATTAATTTTCTACTCTTTTGAAACTAAAAAATATAGAATGAAAAAATATTACGAAGAGAAACCAAATTATGTATACGCGCGGTTGTTACAGTGAAAAAAATTTTAATAAGTAATTGGATTTGAAAAGAAAGATTGCAGGTTATTCTTAGATGGCACGCATTATTTTAGTCAACGACAAAATCCTGTTTTTTGTTTGTTCTCTTTGCCTTTGGAAAAAACAAAGGGTTATATATTTTGGTGCCTAGCTCGAGACAGATTGAATCGGCATGTCCACCGTGGCCTTGCTCTTGAAATGCGATGTTGTCAGATTACCTAATCTCCGCTACTTGCCCATACCTCCAACCATACTTTGGTAGTTATGTGAATATTTCATAGGCATTCTGATTAACCATGCAATGTCCTTTTTTAACAATTTAATACGTTTTATGTTATATCAGAATTATAATTTTTAAATATATTACCCCAAGGCAAGTAGAAATACAGTGAGCATCTAGAACCTAAAAGAGGGACTTCCTTCTGGTCAAATTGACATCAATTATTCTTAAAGTCCAAAAAAAAGACAGATTATATACTCTAAAGTTTAGAAATCAATGGGATTGAGAAATGATCGAGTTATGAGCTAGAAACATGATCCTCATACTTTTAAGATGAATCACCAATACATCGATTTTCCACGTGAAAATAAATACGGCGCTCGTGATATGATCTCGTAAAATGAAGTGATTTTTACTTTCTATTAGTATATAGTCCTTACGGTCCTCGATGGTAGTTACGGTAGCGGCTTCTTACTGCTGCAGTGCTATCCTCACAATAACCATTCGCAGGTGTCACAAACTCAGCATATTCAAACTGAAGTGATCAGTTGGACCAAATAGCATATATAATTAAAACCTGTACTGACTTTTTACATTACATCTGAAATTTATTTTTAATAACTACTTGAACAATACGTCCAAAATATGAGTATAAGCTAACTGAATGCTATCTGTGTTGGACAATAATCTGATTTCATTTAAAAGATATATCGAATAGAAATCAATACCAATAAGCGTAAATCTTTTTATCCAACACTTAATTTACCCCTCTGGAATCTTATGCCTATATTTCCCAAAAGTCTGATTAGTAATAATAGTGACACTATAAAGATTGCGCGCAGGCTTTCATTCATTAACGACATAAAGTTCTTGATGTCTGATAATATATAACGGACAGCATAAAGCTACCAAGGGACATCTGCACTGTTAAAAAAATACTGTAATCTGCTTATATATAACCCCATGCGAAAAAGTTTACTTGAAAGCTACAATCGTAGACACACGGTTATATTCACTATCAATACATTGAGTTTTAAATCCAGATTGCTCCTATCTGTTTCCTACTGCGTTACCTTAATAACTTGCTACGAAAAGGACAAAATCGCAAAAAAACCATCTCACTGAAATTTATTTTCTTTTCGGCCAATATTCTTCACTTTTACCGTCTGTAGTTTTACTCGGCGATATTGAACATTTTATTTCTCTATATAGTTCCCTTCATATACGTCGGTCTAATAAACTAGGATATTTAAACAGACCCTATCTGCCCCGCTTCAGGCTTAATTACGTCTTCGCTAATAATATTTCACCGCGCTAATATCCTAGCTTTAGCCTACCCAAGGCTGGCTCGTATAAATTTAAATGTTTATTGTAACATTTTACAGAATGGATGTTCGTTGTCGCGTAACTGGCATTAGAGGGAAAAGAAATCAAATGAGTCCAAACTTTATTAATCTGCTTGTCATCATTGAGGATTTCTGTAACTGAAGTACACGGGTGACATTATACACAGTCACAATTTAATACTAAATTAACCAACTTCATATTATATCCCAAACTCGGTTAACGATTCCAAGCCGAGAGTAGCAGTAGACTTCCTCAAGTTACAACAAGAGAGAATAACCTCTTGAATCTGTGCTGACAAACAATGTGACCATAGCAACGACATTAAAGTGGTAATCTTCTTTCTCTACGGGTTGCGCGCGGCCTTTGTTTTTCGGAAAATGATTTACGAAGGCAAAGAGAACAAACCAAAAACAGAATTTATCCATTAACTAAGAAAATGCGTGCCATCTAAGTATAGCCCGCAATTTTTCTTTTTAAATCCAATTATTTTTCCTTTAGTATTCATGGGACATAACTTTGAGTTTTTACTGGCATAAATCAAGATTGGAACGAATATCTAAGAATAGAAATTTCTCATTTTGTTCATTCCACTCCGAGTACCATTAAATAAAAAAATGCATTAGATCAGATGCTCCCTCCACATTTTATAAGCCTTTAAACGTGTGTTTATTTACGTACATATATACATAACCACACACTACAATGTGATTCATGCTTATCCACTAACATTTTGTTTGAAAGCACCTTTCTCTCATGACTTTCATTTATTATGATTTATTCTAGATGCTAGCATAACATTTTCATAATTTTGATGAAAGTAAAAAATAAAAAGAAACAGCGTACATATCACACCAAGCAAATAATACCAACGAATATATATACATATATAAATTTTAACAGTCAGCCATGCAATAAATCGTAACCTATGTCGCCGAATAGTTTCACATGCTGTGAAATGGTTGCCAATGCATAGATTTTGTGTGCAGCTGACGTCATCCACCAACTGCCCGCCCTCCTCATAAAATTCACCCTGACTGGTCAACTCCGTTTTTACAATATAATTACGTTTTTCAAACGTAGGCCGAAATTTCTATTTATGTAATTAACATGCTAAAACTAACATCGTTACAGGCGCATATTTGCTGCACGTAGTTTTATTATTAATTAGAAAATATTTTAATTTGTGTTTTCTTTTTATTTTTCTCTTGATTTTGCTACAGTTTGTTACCATATTAATACCGTTGCATACAGAGAGGCTAATTAATTGAGAGATAAATTTACAATTTTATTTCTTGAATTAGACTCGCAATAAAATAATTTTATATAAGAGTCTTCAGTATTTTATACCAAATATTGGAAATTAAAAAATACATCATCTATGTACATGCATATTTACGTTATTTACAATTAAGTATTCTATCCGGTTTTTTTTGGAACATAGTTTTTTTATATTAATTGAGAGTTTCATGTTATTCTTTACTAAAAATTAAGACACACTGACACAGAGTTGTAATTTCTAATTTTAATAACTTTTTATACAAATAAAATAAAAATATTGCACAAACGATATTCTTAAATTCAAATCAAACACATTTTTGTTTCAAGATGGCTATTATCCTCCCGTGGCATTTTCGTATTTAGTAATCAAATATTTAAAGTCTACCCAAAAAAAATAACACTACGATATATTATATAAATAAATAAACAAAATTTACTAAATAGAACACTATTGTCATAGAATATTCAGAAATATCATAAAGTACTTTTATACAAAAATGTTAATCGATTGAGGGTTCAAACACCTGCTTCTCATAACCCCTCTTAATTTCAAATTTTAAAAGCCACTGTCGCTTGCTTAAAGTCCGACCTTAAATGACTATTATTCGTCTTGAGGAGCCTTGGGTGGAGTGCAAAAAAATATTGAAGCAATTTATGGATCCGATGAAAGAATGTTGAAGCTCGGCAGCGAAATTAAATGGCATTAAGTTATCAATTACGTTCAAAGGGAATATTTCATTTAGGTACTTTGAAAAGGTGGAGGCGAGAATGCGCGTAACTTATTAAGTGGTCTTATTACATTTCTTCCCTTCCGTTGGTTCCTCTTTGTACCTGCAGATGAAAATATCAATAAACTTGTTCACAAGTCGTATAATATACATTTCTTACTTCAAGAATAGATTTTTTGGATCAAATTAAAGCATAATCCAATCTTGAATGAAAAATATGTCCTGTTTAAAGTATAATAAATTGTATCATTCTTTTATACTTTTTATAAAAAATGACGTTTTTATAGTTTTTGCTTCAGGTTTCTTTTTATTCCTAATATTTACATACATACGGTTTTCCCTTTTTTCAACGAAGTTGTGAAACTGTTCTTATAAAAGTTAAAAATGTTCAAGGTTTTAAGTATTATAAAAAATTCGTCTTATAAAACTCAAAAATATTAAAGGATATAAATGTTATCAAAAATTCGCAATAAGGTATTTATTTTTAATAAATACAAGTAAATCTTTACGCTAAATAATTTATTTCTGTTGTTGAATATATGTAATAACTTTAGTTTTTAAATGAACTTTAATATGTACATTATCAGCCCTGATGAAAGCACTTGTTTGGTTAATCGAGTATTTGCCTACTTGGTTGTTTACATTCAAATAGACATGGAGATAGATTGTTATATTCGAACTATCACTGCAAATTAATAAAAGTAGCCAATTGGATACATAAGTATGCTGATAATGAAGAATATGTCAATTTTGCGTTATATGATAAAGTTCTTACCTTACTTAAATTAGTTACTTAGTATAAACAATTATTAAAAGTATTTAAAATGAAAAACAATAATAAGTATCAAAAACAAATATGAATACTACATGTGAATAAATTAAATGCCCAGCGTTTTTAATATCAAGTTCGGCAAATTAATATACACATATATACATACCTATACGTATTTACCTACGCACATTTTTGTCTATTTATTATTTTTTGTTACTTTCACACTTAAATTAAAACAAGTCAAACAAGTCTAAA
Organism: Druceiella hillmani; assembly: GCA_039881145.1. Lineage (NCBI taxonomy): Eukaryota > Metazoa > Arthropoda > Insecta > Lepidoptera > Hepialidae > Druceiella > Druceiella hillmani. Next base: position 102,495,520 of record JAYKKI010000001.1, on the reverse strand, counting down.
CTCGATGAGCTTACTCCTCACTAATTAGGAGTTACTGTCGTTATCTTCCGGTAATAAGCTTCCTTAGTTGTAAAAAATAAAAAATTAGAAGACTACATAAGACATTTTTCTTGCAGCAAGATACCGAAAATAAATAAAAATAAAAAAGACGGATAGAGAAAGTGGGACACATCAACTTCAGCAATAAAGCGAGCAACAGCCATTTGTAAAACAATATGCTATTAATTTTATGATATTTTAACGTGAACAGATTTTTAAAAAGTTTTCGATACTAAGGTCTCGCCAGGATTAGCGATGAAATGCTTTTATTGTCCGTTTTTTATATCTTTATATCCCATGACTCAAGGGTTGTAGTGCAAAGTAGTGTATATATTCTAAAAATAGACGACTGTACCTTTGCTTGTTAGTGAGCTTACGCCATCGTTCGCTTACGTCATCGAGCGGGAAGGAGACATCGAAAAACAGCCACGAAATTCACTCTGCCGGACCAAATAATTAGTGATAACTCCGCCACAGAACGGGTTACACGAGTTACTTATACGTCATCGTGTAGATATTAAGGTACTGTAAAAAGTACGCTCTGCAGAAAAAAATAAGGTGTTGAATGAAAAGTCGAGCCAGGTAACAATTTACAAAACCTTCTTAAATTTCTCGTTTCACGTAATGCCTCGCAATTACGAAAATATTAGCGCTAGAAATGACGTGGTAACCCACGAAAAACTTTTCATGCAAAAAAATACGGAAGTCCAGCAATATTACATGCCCAAAAAATTTAAAGTCTACTAACATTATAAACGTGAAAGTTTGCACATTTGTTTGCTAGCTAGGATGTTTGACCATCAATCACACAAAAATACTGTTCAAATTCATATTACGTTTTGCATAAAAATTGACACTGACTTAAAATAGAATATAAACTTGAAAAGAAATCAACTCGTAAAATATAGGATGCAAGTTTGTATGGGAATTAATATAATTTAAAATAAAATCAACCCCTAAAAAAATAAGTCCCAAAATGAGAGATAAAAGTTTTATATGGAAGTTCGTATGATCTATTTATTTATTATTAATTATTTAATATATATTTAACTACAATACTCTAAGTATTTTGTTAGTAAAAGTAGGGGCATATTAAACCTCTTCAGTATGAATTAATGATCCTTCTCCCACATTCTCTTTCAGGAAAAATCTTTTAAGAAAACAAAATTCATCAATTACTTAATTAGGAGGTCAGCGCCTCCTATGGGTGTTTTTTGATAAACGTGTAAATAAGTTTCCTTAATCCACATTTATAGATCAACTATTTAATCGATTTTCATAAAATTTGTCTTCAAATTTCGTGTTTCATGGACATATTTATAAAATAACTTTTATTTTAGTAATGCTAAATCCACGCGAACGAATCCGGTCGATGTACCTATTTTGTATTACTAAATTAATGGTAAGCAAATTTATCGAGTTATTAGGCAATAATTTATCTTCGTAGTCACCTATTGTGTAATTTCTGCAGAAACTATACGTAATAACTTGGTAGCTTATATCGTTTTCATTCAATGCAATTTGACCGAAATAATTTTTCCTTTTATTCATATTGGACACATATGCTTAAACAGATAGACACGCACTGTATAATGTGTCAACGGCTCCTACCTCGCGAAGATGATGCCTATGAGAAAATATTACTAAACAATTTTGATCGAAATTGAAATGACCTCTAACATCCTGATCTTTTCAACAGAAGTTTTAGAAAATATTATGTGATATTTTCTAAGGTATTTTAAAGAATCTTATCAATGAAGTCCACCTCTAAGATTTTCAAGGAAAAAAGAAAAATTCGTCTCCTAAATATTAAAACATATTCTTTCTTATATTTATTTTATTTAATTACGTCTTCCTATAAAATTTTACCAAAATAATTACGTATATAAGAAGATAAACGACAGATATACGTGACAAATTGATAAGAGCTCCGTTTTGGCCATTCCGTTACAAAATTCTAACTAGAAAAACAATAAACATATCGAGTAAATAGACTCATCAAAGTTCGAAACGAAGATAATCAACATAAATAATCTGGCATACCATTGATAACATTTTGCAAGAAAAAGTTATAAGAATTTCAAATTATAAAAAAATGTATAATAATTATCAACACATAATTTCAAAGAAGCTATATTAAAATTTACCCAATTTCTAGTGACTTCTATTGTCAAAACTTGACGCTGGTTCAATAGTCAATAATAGCGTGTACAATAAATGAAAATCAAAAAACTTATATAATGAAAAGAATTGCAACAATTATGTTTGTCAAATGTACATTAGATAAGGCTTTATCATCTTAATGGATGTATATAATTATATCTATCTCACTGTAGGTAAAACTAAAATAGCGGCTAGTCATGTGCAACACTACATTTACTAACTACGTATACAATTATTACATAGGCCATCGAATGGCTGAACATTACAAGGCAAGTCTGCAAATTCTGTCTGTCGATTTTATCACCGCTCTCGCACCGCCCGCCCACGACATGAATGAAGCTCTTCAAAACCAGATGGGTCGCCGCGCGATATATCTACAATTTCTGCACGTATATGGAAATGTCCATTTCATTAAGTAACCATTATTTAACCCATTAATAGTATTTCGTTTTCCTAACTCGGCATGAATAGTAGCAGCAATTTAATTGGATGTATCAACCCTTGATGATTGCTTAGTATTGAATTACCAAATGATATTTTTCGAATCATGACTTTAATTAAATAGTATTTATTGAATCTTTATGGTTTACAAAACTATTTAATTGTATCATATCCCATCCATCCCTTTATCGCTGAGTCTCAATTTTCTAATCTTTTACGTAGATTTGTATAATTTAACGTACAGGTAGATTTTTTCGAAATGACGTAAAATTTGAAAAAAGCTGAAATTGGTGGGAATAAAAATAACAGGAAAAATTAGACACGTCCCACTCAAGTTCAATAGGAAAATCAAAAACGGAGAAGAGAAAGATCTGTCTTCTGGAGCAAACACCAACGCGTGAAGGTATATTCTTTACAGGGAAAATTATTTTTTTATATTCCCCTACTACTAGCCTAAACTAACCCAACCTGCCGTAACTTAATTTATTCGAAATTAACATAACCCAACCGAACCCAACCTTATTTTACCAAACATAACCCACCAAACCTAACCCAAAATAACCTATCTCAGCATAATTCAACCTAATCCTACCTAACCAAACCTAACTTTGGCTTAACCTACTGGCTTAATTTTTAACCTCAACTTACCTGATGCTTAGCCTCAGCGTACCTCTGGACCATCCTCACCTTATTGCTTTTACTTCTAATCAGATCCCCAAAGTGCTTTGAGAGTTATTAGCCAGGACAGCAAGGAAAATATTTTGAAACTATTTTTATTTTAAATTATTACATATTTCTGCGGGGGCAGAGTGGTACCATCGGTGTGGTGGAATAACTGTTATTTTCTTGGTAGAATATTCTTTTACTTCATGCAAGCTCATGGTTACGTAAGAGCTTCTTTCTTTTGTGTCATAACGAGTACTGCCTTATTGTCTTTCGAACTCCTATCAAATAGAACTTTGAATCAGTTCCTTATCTCAGTATCTTGTTATGTTCTTTATAGGATTTTAATTTATTTATAGTTTGAAAAAAAATTAAAAGGCTAAGTATCAACTTTGCAATAATTTTTTTTTTTTTCGGTGAATTTACTTAAAAAAAACAATAAATAAAATAATATCGTCAAGAAAAAACAAGAAATTAAAGTTTATTTGGAGGATATTTGTAAATAATGCATACCCATAGAATGTAATGATTTTAGATACAAGCAAATTTAAGTGACAAATATTCAGCCTTTCATTTCAAAAATACCTTTCAGTTTAACAAACATTAATCTAATGAGATGAGGCAATATTAAAAAGATTTGCCCTTTTGTGATGTGTGGCCTTTTTCCCTGCATGAATGTACTGAATTTAGAGAGCCCTTATATAAATTCAGGTTATGTATTTATTACTAATTAGTATACGATATATTCGTCTTCAGCAAAGTATTCGGTTTACTTAAGAAAACCAATGAAATATTATGAACGGAAATATTATTTGGTAATAACTGTAGAGAAATAGGTGTACTTTAAGGACTGTTGTATTTCACTGCATCAAAAAATAATTAAAGATATTCTTTATCGATCTGGGTAAGATACGGACTATAATTTCCTTGATTACCTGCCCACCCACATTTGAATGATTAATGCCACTGTTGTGTAGTGAAAACTAAGATGGTCTTAAAATTTACTATATTTTTTAACTACTAAATAAGTAAACAATATTTGATATTGTTTTAAAAAAAAATTATTTTACTTTTGCTGTAAAAGGTTGCATTAGGTAAAAGTTCAATTGAATAAATTCAATACCATATTTAAAGGTAAAATGTTCACGCTTGTGTATGTATGAATGTGCATACATATACACACGCATGCATATACGTACGCATACATGCAAAAGACGCGCACAAAGTAGACATGAGTTAGATGCGCAGGTGTATATTATATTTGATAATGCAAATATTATGTTTTCTTTGAGCTCATTAATTAACTTACACCTAATCTAAAGCTTAATCTGGTCTTTAGCTTCCAGCTAAATTGATCTATTACTATGCTTTTATTGAAAACTATATATTAATATTTATATACATATATATATATATATATATATATATATATATATATATATATATATATATATGTATCTGTGTGTGTGTATGTATACCTTTAAGAGATAATGTCCGAATAAACATGAAAATCCGAGTATTTTTTAAACTACGTGATGTAGTATTATTTCTACTTTCTTTAATTTCTTTACCAAAGATCTTTGCTAATATCCAACCTGAAGATGTTGTAATACAACGAAACCTAGGTCGTGGTAAAGAAATTAAAGAAAATAGAAATAATACTACATCACGTAGTTTCATTTAATTGTGTACAATTGTTTTATTCATATTGAGACACATATAACATTTTAAACTTTCAAGAGTACAAAGTGTTTCTAGTAGAAACACTGTACAATTTCAAAGTCTTTCTAATAGAAACTATTCACAAATGTTGATATTATGTCTCATCATTATCTAAAACATCTCTCATAGGTCTTAAAAATAGTAAATTTCTCAAAAAATATAAATCTAGGTTAATCGCTTTAATTTTCTCGTAATCTTCTAGATAGATTTTACTAACTCTTATAATTTTTTATTATTTTTGATTCAATAGTTTCAGAAAAAAAGAAGTTCAGTAGACTTTCGAGTTGGTTGATGTGTGATGATCAACGCTTACTTAATTTTATCGACAGAATCCATATTAAGAATCAAAATGTAGACGATTCAAAATAATGCAGATGGATTAAATTGATTATTCGCCTCAAATTTAACAATATATAGGAGAATTCTGCAATACCAATATTTTAAAGGCATATGAAATCAAAACAAAAATATCACAACCAAATCAAACGCGTTGCCTTAAATGTGTAATAGAACTACTTAGTTTTAATCAAAATTAATAAAATTAGAGTTTAAGAGAAAATAATTGTTTCATAAAAATTTATACCACAAAAAATCAACAAATTAAAAAAGGTTCCACCGGAAGTTTCGACGATTAAACGATACAAGTATCGCAGATATAATCTTTCAAAACTGTGAAACATTATCGGAAGCTTATGAATGTAATTTCCTCAGTTACCGGCGTTAATTCTTTCATTTTATGTACTTATTGTTACCAGAAGACATTTTGCTATTCTCGTCACTCTCATTTCTAAAGTATATTTACATGGTACTTTCTGCACAGCGTTGGAGATATTTTCTGGTTCCCGAGTCCTTCTTATCATATCTTCCTCATCATGAGACATTTTACAGCATTCGAAGCAAACTATATAATTAAAATTTAAATTAATAAGGCATCGTTATTATCGGACATAGCTATACATGTATTGTAAGAATAATAAACAAGACGAAATCTGAACAGAGCTGAAAAAACATTTATTGAATACTAACCTAAATCTATGTAATAATACGAGTACATCATTAGAGTCCAGTAACAACTCACCCAATTTTAATTTTGCAGTAATATAACTTTGACAATAATACAAATTACCGCACAGAGCAAAAACGCACAAAAGTTTCGCAACAATTCGAATGGTTGATTGGTTGGTGTCGTATCCATGTAGTGAACCAAGAAAGTCAGATGGGACGAAAAGTGTTCAGTACAACCTTGCCTATGTCCCTCACTAGTGGAGAGTAGAGGAGGTGGTCCGGGAGATCCGGAGCAATAGCAAAAGGTTTAGCCAATATTGCAGGACAATTGAAGATTTGGGGAGAGTCGGGTGTCCGGACAGTGAGGGCAGTTATTGTAGAAACGCTACCCGTCGGGGGATATTGTCATTCCTTTGAAATATTTTGTTCGGAGTCCGGTGAATATTGTGGAGATGGTTCTGATGAAGTTAAGCTCTGGAATAATGTCTTTCTTGGTTTGTGGATGAGTAAGCCTGCACCAGCCAAGTTCTTAACACCCACAGATCCTGGCAACTGCACCAGCATCGATGGGTGTTAAGAATTTGGATATTTGAGGCTGATTACGGGCTTTTTCACAAGGTTGTTCGTTACCGAATATGTCGAAGCTATAAGGACTGTAAGGTACATGTTTTTCCAGTCGCAATTATTTTCTGCATAAGTATAATAATGTCCTCTGCAAGTTGAAAGGTGCCTTTCTTAGTTGCCTGTAGTGCAGATCTTGAGTCGGAAAATTCACCAATGTGCTATGATGTTGAGCTGCTTTAGCATGGAAAATATCCAGGGCTCCTTTTATCGCAACTAATTTGTATATCAAGTTGGAGGCAATTTTCCCAACAAGAACCTTATGAGACTCTTGTTCTTCTCCCTCCCATTCAAAGAAGATACTAGCACCTCCCCTATCCAGGTCATAGTTGGGTGACCCATATGTGTAGGCAATCACCAGGTCTCAAGTTGAGTTTTTCAACTCCGCGGTGGAGTGGATTCGTTTTCTCTTTGATGAGCGAGGCAGGTTCTTTCTTCGTACATCGCAGCATAAGGTTTATATTATTTTTTAGCTTCCTAAAACAGATTATCTTTTGGATTACTTATTTTTTATAAAGTTATTCACAAACAGTTCTACTTAGTTTCAATTTGTGGTTCCTATAGTCACGATGACTTAAAAATACTGCACTGGAATGCAATCTGCTAAAGGCAAATTTGAGTGTGCAATTGCCACACAACTTTAAATACAGAAGACTTGTGTTCATCGCATAATTATTCGACACAAGAAAACGGGCAGTGATCAAGTTTGCCCACGTTTAGGAAGACCAAGAGTGGCCCCTACTAGGGAGAACAATTTCATAATCGTTACTAGCAAGCGGAATACACGACTAACAGCACCATAAATTTGCGTCGAACTTAACAAATCTCGATCAAGGGCCGATATAATTGACTACAGTAAAAAGACGATTGCAGGACGGTAACTTGTTTAGTTGTGTTTCTGTCCTAAAACCTCTCTTAAGGTCACAAAATAAAAAAGCAAATGTAGTGGGCTCTTGCCCATCAAGATTGGACAAAAGAAGATTTTAAAAAGTCCTTTGGATCGAAGAATCAAATTTTAAAACGTTTGATTCAAAAAGACGATTTATGTTCAACGCAGCGCCTGAAAAAATATTGTATCGGTCACGCACGGTGGTGATTCTGTTATGGTCTGAGGTTGTTTCTTGGGCCATGGAACCGGCGATTTGGTCCGATTAGAAAGAATAATAAAAAAGGCAATATAAAGTAATTCTACAGCAAAATACTGTTCCTTCCGGGACAATATTAATTGGAAAGGGGTTCATTTTCCAACAAGACAATGACCGAAAACACAGATCATAATTTTGCAGAGGTTATTAAGAATGAAAACAGATGAAAGGGATGTTAAAAAATATGGTATGGCCACCTGAGAGCCCTGATCTCAACCTGATCGGACATTTATGAGAAGAGCTTGAGAAAAATGTTCGAAATTGATGTCTCTCCTTACAAAAAGACATGTGGAATGCTCTACACGAAAACTGGAATAATATGTCCCAAGAAACAATCGTCAAATTAATTGCTCGTATGCAGACTCGTGTAAAAGGTGATTAAATACAAGGAAGTATTTTTTTGATAAAAAGACTGTTTAGATTATCATAGCCATTTTTTATTTCAGTGATTGATACTTTACGAATATTTCTAAGTATTTCATTCGTCAATGAATAATAAACGTCACAATTAAACCTCTTTCTTCATGTACTCCTATTTTTTTCAATTTTATCTAATTTTCCAACTTTACTTAGGGACGGTCTCAAACATTTGGCTGGCAGTACGTATATATATATATATATATATATATATATATATATATATAATATTATATATATAATATTAAAAAGGGTATCAATTTTAATGTTACAACGCTATGGAAACAACCACTATAATAAAAAACGTCATTTATTAACGACCAGTCTGTATGTTCTAAAACTTAAAGCTCAAAATTACATAAATCGGGACTCGTATTATATATAATTAAACTTTAATGTTAGTGCGGTAGATTACTATTAGCGAAAACATAAAGAAGCTTGCCGGATAAGGGGCGGTTTAAATATCCTAACGCTCTGTTAAACCTACGTCATGTGCTTATGTTCGGCGTGGATATATTTCGCGTATAGGAGTCGTACAAATAATTTTGCCTTGCATGGGGTTCAAGATTTTTGGTCAGAAATTAAAAACTCACTCAGTTTTTCAAATAAATCTGAGTGAAAATATCAATTCAAAGAAATACTTACATAAAATCCAATTCGCCTCTTCATTTGAAAGAAACTGAGTGTTAGAACGCTACAAATTACGAGCGTAGTATTGCCACCGAATTACCAACGAACTACTGCCTCGGTATCCGGCTCGTAAAATTTAACACTGGCCGAAATTGCAAAAGTTTCAACGTCTACTTGCCTGTGAAAATCTCTTTATTTTACAAGCAATTTTTGCGGGCACCACAGCCATTTCTAACCAGCACAGCTACATATATCCTCTCTTGGTGAAATTCCAACCAGTACAAACAAATGGTACATATAAATTACAACTAGTACATGTAAAGTTATATAGTTTTTGACAGTATGGGCATTTATAAAGATTAAGAAAAATTAATATAAATTTCGATTGTCAAAATACAATGAATTCCCCCACATTTCCCCAAATCTCCAAACATACTGCCGTTTATGACCTGTTACAGGTCAGTCCACAAATTGTATAGCGCTGTCGTGTGTCGCCTTCATTCTCGACTTTCCCCTAAAATTTTTCCCATTAACCAAAACCTCATCTACCACATGTTGTGAGTATATACCGAAAAGTCTTATCGCATGATTAATATGCTAATAATAATACACCATCTGAAGCATATCGTTAAGCTGTAAAATGATTAGTTAATTTAAAAAAAAAACTTGCTGTTGGTCTCTTAATTGTGTGGTAATATAAATACGTTATTTTTAAAATTTTTGATGGTTTTGCCAGTAACATAAAGCTTTATTTTTATATCTCAATTAGATATATGGGATCATAATTTAAATCTTAAAATAAAAAAAAACTGTGATTTCATAATGTTTATGTGTAAATTAGAGAACGAACCTCATTGAAGGTTTGCACTTAAAATAATTATACTTTATTGACAACGTAACCAACGTAAAATATTTGTCATATGTTATTTTGTCATGTGACAATAATTTTTAAAAAATAATTCTTTTACTACGAAAACGTGGAAATAGACAATTGAAGACAGAAAAAAAACCTCTTCGCGTATTTACATACGAATTGAAGAGTAACAACAATCTATTTTAATTGACCTTATTTTCATTTGGTGACCTGTTCAATCTCTCTTCATTTCTCGACAGCTATCATACAGGTGACTACTCACTCAAGGTGATCAAAGAATAATCTATAATCTATATCAGTGAACTTCATGTTCATCGTTTGGTGACTTGCTCAATCTCTTTTCATATCTCGGCAGTTATCATGCCGTCTCACTCAAAGTTTGAACCTGTCCTCACTTCTTATCTAACATTTTGGTCTTTCGAGTCAGATACTCGGAACTATGATCGTATATCATCGCCATGAGTAGATCAATCCACGCCCTCCTAGAAGAACAAACAGATATCTTCAGGAGGATATCTCATACAGTAGTTGCATGAGATAATCTCAAGATATTGACTTTCATTTTTTGGCGCGAGTTCTGGGAAGTGATTTAGCTGAGCGCGTCAACTCAGAGCGTTTCATCGCTAAACATTGAGACCTACTCGCGTACCGGGCTATCACATCAGCTTAAATCGAAATTAGGTTCTAAGATTTATTTTAAAATAATTGTCCACGAAACGTTGCTTGAGACGTTTCTGGATTTTCACAAAAAAATGGTACACTTACTAGAGTCCCTTGAGTCAGCGAAGGACGTACGTCAGTTATTTATAATAATTTAGTACTCAAATGAACTAAAAATCCTGCTCCGCATATCGTAATTCAATACTTAAACCCATTGACCCGCCAACTTTTTTGGAAACCACTGAAATTGGGCTAACTTTCCAAGTTTCATTACGTCAGTAGTCGTTATCTGGATGTCTTTGTCGCTATCTGAGAAACTCCAATATATAAAACATATTTAACTGGTACAGCAGCGGATCATATCTTGTCTATCCTAAAAATTTCCAAAATACACGGGATAGCTGGGACGACACTTCGCAAAATTTTTCTCAAATCTAATGGTCATCATAATTTAACTCGATCCCTTGCAATGCCACTCGAATCAAGCTATTTCTTCTCACAAAACCTTGGGATATCCCATCGACTAACGAGACAATCTCCTTATCTATGTCATTCAACGCAAACTCTACCTTAAATCGAACCGAGAATGGGAAAACTAAATAAAAGGAAGCGTTCACCCTATATTTTGGAAAGATTTCGAGGTTTTCCTTACTAAAAGAATCCGCTCATAATATTAAGAGCACGACGCTAGCTATGTTACCATAGTATTACCAGACCCCTAGCAGGTATAGCACAATTGTAGTACAAACTCATCACCTAAAGATTCATCGAAATATTCATACTATAATGAAAATCACAAGTCTGTCGAACAGCGTAGAAACTCTGCTATATCTGCATAGAACCTCATCCGTTTAAAATTTGTTAATGGGTGAAAAAAAAGGTGAAAAAAAAGATAAAGCAAAAGGCAAAGATACCATACCTTACTTTATCCTGTGAGTCCAAGTACTCAATACGCCACCACCACATAAGTCTCGCTTCTCAACTAACGTCATCAACCATCCACGCACAAATTTAGATCTATTATCAATCAATCTTATTATAATCAACCGCCTAACCTATCGAGGACCGTACACTCCTGGATCAAAGCGTAGAAGTTTTACTTGGTAATGAGTCACTCGTGCAGCATCGACGCTTGCCTTGCTGTAAAAGCCAGGGTCACATACTAGAAATCAGGGCCATATACTAGGTAGGTCGACGCAATCACAATATTTTTATGGTTTTTTGACTTATTATTAAAGTCAAAAATCCATAAACCAATAACATTAATTCTTACATATATAATGGCCTTCGTTCTTCATATACTCTCTCAAAACAGACTCCAACATTACCAGTTAATCTACAGCTGGCGTATCCTTACTATTATCATCCAGCCATGTGGGTTTATTACTGTGAACGGATGTCTACGGTCAATATCAAAAGATGATCTCATAAAAGGAACCATAAATAATCCTACCGTCCAATTCAATACCTTAAGTTATCTGGATCCGTCATCTAGGTATCTGTACTCTAAATCTCGAAACAATGTAATGCTCTATAGATAACTAAACAGAATTTTACAACGAAACTAAAAAATATATTACAAAAAGAAACATTCGCATCGACTGGTGACTTTACAATAACTGTAATACCTTCACTTCTGTCAACTCATTAATTCAGGAACATCTCACAGACTGGTTAATATTCCAATACGTTTATTCAACAAACACAACCAAGATATTTTACCAGATTTTAGTTATCAAGATGATATGATCTATCAATGATTACTCTGAAAAAATACCAGCAGCAACCCTCTCCAAAAATACCAACTTACACCAGTACCCATGACACTTGGCCGATCCCATTTCTAACATATACTAAAGTAATTCTCGTCTAATAGTGGAAAAGACGTAATTCCACGTCAATATTAATCTTACGTGTGCGCAAGTCTTGTATCATTATTATTACTTTGTATAATCGCTAAAAGACTCAGTCAAATTAAACACAGTGTTCTCACCCGCATCGTTCGACTTTGATCCCTTGGATTTTTTCCAGTCCAGGGTTTACCATGCAGGCATAAACATTTTTGCAAACTTTTGAGGTTTTTGAAAAATTAATGAAACATGCAACTAATAAAAACGAAATTAATTTATAAAAAATTACAACACAAAAAATCTGCTGAATAATCATACTACTAAATCTAATAAAAATTATACCACTAAATTAAATTAAATTAAATTAAGTAAAAAAAATTGTATGTTGAAGAGATACGCCATTCATTTATAGACATATTTACGTCATTATTAAGAAACGTGTATTATTACATGGTTATTAAGACTTCTCGATAAATATTTATCAATGACGAAAGGATATTGACATAGACCTTTAATTTTAATGATCATTTATCGAAATGAGTTAAAAATGCAACAAAAACAATGTTCTTAAATTGAAGACCAAACACATTTTTGGTTTAAGATTGCTGTCATTTCTCACACATCCTCGAAGCATTTTTGTATTTAAAAAGGAAAACTTGAATGTCTACCATATCAAAAAAAAACTTTACGATTTATCAAGTGATATTAGCAATAAAAAACAAAATTTTTAATAAACATTGAGTAATTTTATATAAAAATGATAATTGATCGAATATTCTAACACCTGTATCCCACATTCCGTATGCGTTTCAATTTATTAATAGCACCTATTCACAGCATAAAGTCCGATCATAAATGGAATAATGTCAGTACATCAAAGGAATCTTGGACGGAATATAAAAATTATTTAAATAATTTATAAACCGGAAGCGTGAATTTCCAAGTTTGGCAGTGAAATTAAATGGCATTAATTGATCAATTATATTCAAAGGGAATATTTCATTTAGAACTTGCGAAAACGTGAAAGCGACGAGGCACGTAAGGTATTAACTGGAATTTTCATATTTTTTTCTTTTGATATCGTTCGCCTTTGTACCTGCGATTAAAAACATAACAGCCAAGATACTTATCAACAAGTCATGAAATATATATTTCCAAGGATCAATTTCTCGTTTTAAATTGAAGCGTGATTCAATCTCAAAATAACAATTATTAACTGTTTAAAATAGAAATAAAAAATTATATAAACTTACGTTACACATTTTACTAAGATTTCCACTTTTTTAGTACTAATATATAAAGGTCTTGCATGTTACTATAAAATGAGCATTAAACAAATGTTTGCACTGTTACTAATAAACAAAATTATTAAATTACAATTACAATACTTTTATTCTCAAAATACTTATGCCATTCATAACGAAGATATTAACGTGACAACGCTGCGTTTCATAGAAAAACACGTTATATATGAGTCTAGGTCTATGACTGTGAATACAAATTACCACTGCCACATCAGATGGCGTCTTTACTGCGTCGTTAAAGTTTGTATTATTTTTTAGTTGTGTGCGTTCTTGATGAATTTTTCTCTTCTTTTCCAATTTTGAAAGAGCATAAGGTGCTGGAAAAATGTTATAGTTACGTATGAAAGCGTCATTAGAACAGCAGGAACAAGTAATGGTTGTTTTAAAATTTTGCAATAAATATTAGAGAGACGTCACAATTTCCATGAAAATATTCTAATAATAAATTATAATATTATTCGCCATTTATTTATTTTAAAAATTTTCTTCAGTAAATGTTGCTATTGGTACATAATAAATTATGTAATACTTCTCTGTGGTGTGGATTGTGCGGATTCAATTATCTAAAACCATTTTAATAATTAAACATTGAATAAAGTCTAAGTGCAAAAACTGACATTCTGGTAGGCTTTTTAGATTATATCAAAGATAAACTTAAATCAAGGTCGGAATATAGCCTTTGGCAGATGGTATTATGATGAGCTTTCCGTATACTGAGTTTAATAAAAGCATTTTTATCTATCCTCTATTTAGGCAAGATATAACTTACTATTCCGAGTTCATTAGTAACAGTGCTAAAATAAAACCCTATAATACTACAGTACATATCTTTTAAGTTAAAATGGGCAACAATTTTCAATATCGGGTTAGCAAACAGACAAATTATCGATGATCGCAACCGAATAGAAATAAAGGTGTCCTTGTTCTCTCGTGTAAGATATGAAACTAAACAAGGCGAAAGAAAAATATCAATATTATCTATATTCGTGGACAGAAATATTAATTATACATAAATGAAGAAGTACAAACGGTTAAGTAAATGACATTGGAGTTTAAATGAACATCTCCGCAATACTATCACTATGATATTATATACGTGTATATATATATATATATATATATATATATATATATATATAACTATATACTTATACATATGTATATGTATATATATGTGTGTGCGTGTGTGTGTGTGTATGTGTTTATGTACGTATGCCTAAAAGTGATTTCTTCGTGCTAATCTCTAGAACCATATGTTTGATTTCCTAAATATTTTTTTGTGATTGTAAGCTCATTCTTTACTTAGACGGAAATTTATGGCTAAATATTTTAATACGCTGCGATTTATAGGAGAAGAGCAATTATAAACTTGTGACAGAAGTAAGTCTGAAGATACTACATAAACGGTACAAGGTATAGAGAAACCGACTTAATATTGATTGATCATCCCAATGATCCCCCGATTCCGATGTCCAACGACGACGACATTTGACAAACGGAGTGGAGAAGCTTAATACAGTATTTGATAACATTTGATACAGTATTTGATTTGTATATATATATCTTTGGTCTCTTAATATTAAATTCTTTTCTTATATTTTTTCGAATTATCTCATATCTATCATTACTAAATATTCTATGAAAAATTGCTAACGACGCACAGTTAAAACACGTATTTCTCATTTTAAATCTCAAATAGAATAACGTTAATATTTTCATGGAATTTACAGTCTAATCCAGAAATACATTATTAATTTTATGGACTATACGAAGGAGTTTGATACCGGAATCCAATAGCATCAATTTATCATTTACATTAAAACAATATTTTCTCTTCAAGGACGAAATATCCAGCATTAAGGTATACTAATACTTAATCTAAGTATTAGTTGGACTTTTCAAAACCCTTGTGATGTTTTGAGTTGGCATCGGCGAAATACTACGAAGCATATTGGATGACAATATTTTCAATATTTGTATGAAAGTTATATATTATATGTTATCAGAGATAAAATATTCCCATAATAGAGTTCCTATATTTAACCTCTGATATCACATCTGACTTTGCATTCGATGCGAATCGCAATTGAATAAATCTCAAAAAAATCATTGGGTATATGTTAAATATACCCAATTATTTTTTTGAGATCATTGATACATATACCCAAACTTTGTATTTCGCATCTGATTTCTCCAATTGCGATTCGCATTTGACTATTTTCTCGTTTTAACTGACAGAGGTACGTTGAATATCATATTTTACAGTCAACAAGTATTTGTATGTTACGTGTGGATATATCTATAATTAAAGAAAAAAAAATGCTAAACACGAATAGCATACTCACTACAACGATTCCGTTCGCATTTACGTACATTTAAAAATAATTAAAATTATTCAGTGTGACGGTTAAACTATTATGAAAATATTAATATTTTACTACATAAATTATTGCCGAGCACATCTTTCACCGGTTTAAAAAAAATAACTCATTGACTTTTAATTCATTAATATAATTTAAATAACATGCACGTATTCCCATAAAATTTAATCGCAATCACTTTAAACCTATTGGGTAATTTTTTATATAAAATGCAAACAAACAGATAGACTTGACGAAACTATAAGAATTCAATTTTGCTAATTAGCTACGGAGTGAGGATAAGAAAAATAATAGCAAATAAATAAATATACCGGTCAAATTTATAAAGGGATATTAAATCTACAACATAAATTATGTGAGGATATTAAATCTACAACTTAAATTATGTGAGGATATTAAATCTACAACATAAATTATGTGAGGATATTAAATCTACAACTTAAATTATGTGAGGATATTAAATCTACAACATAAATTATGTGAGGATATTAAATCTACAACATAAATTATGTGGGGATATTAAATCTACAACATAAATTATGTGAGGATATTAAATCTACAACATAAATTATGTGAGGATATTAAATCTACAACATAAATTATGTGACGAACTATTATATAACATTTTCAAGAAAGTCAATTGAAAAAAAAATCTAAATCATGAGAAAAATTATAACAATAAAAATATATACTTATATAAATATCTACTTTACAAGAAGCTATATTAAAATTTGTCAGAATTATAATCACTTCTATGGTCAAAACTAGAGGCTGGCGTGCTAGCCTATAATAAAGTACACAAAGGCGGAGTATGCCATAAATAAACATCAATAGATTTACATAATAAAAATATCTCTACAGTAATAAAAAATATAATATATATGCTTTATCGATTTAATGGGCGTTTTATCAACTTAATGGGTATATATAATCGTATCCGCTTCGCTTTACATAAAGATAAAATAGCGGTCAGGTCGTTTACAAATTTCGTTTATTTTTTTTTTTTTTTTTCTTTTCAATCATCATGCGATCGGCTTCATAAGCCCTTAACAGATCTGTTGTAGGAGTTTATTGGCAGGAGAGATCTATTCCTCCTGTAAGGAAATTGTCTCTTATTCTATTATGATGCTGATTATCTAATCAAGTCCCAAGTGTGTTGCCTTTTGAGCCTTCTGTCATTTAATGGTTCACATAATGCTGTAGCTAGGGTGTTTGTATGAGCTTTTAAGCGGTTCTGGTAAGCTTTTGCTTTATGTTCCACTTCTTCCATAATGGTGTTCATCTCTGTGTACTCATGCAATTCACTCGTTTTGATAAACAGAGGTGCATTAGTTATTGTTCTGAGTGCTTTGTTCTGCATTCGTTGCAAAATTTCCACGTTAGATTTTTGTGCTGAACCCCACAGCTCACTTCCGGACATACGGAACATACGGACACCGGCTTGATTACAGTTTTATAAATGAGTATTTTATTTTTCAAGATGACATGTGATCTTCTGCCTATTAGCCAGTTAAGGTTTCTGAGTCGTATGTTCAATTCATCGCGTTTCTTCTGGATATGAGTTTTCCATGTTTGCTTCCTGTCAAGATGCATGCCCAAATACTTTGCTGATTCTTGATGTGGTAGAATGTCGTTTCCAAGTTTAATTGGGGGACAATTGCCCTTTTTCAAAGTATAAGTGACATGCACTGATTTGGTGGAAAATTTCGTTTATAAACATTTTAAATTATTAAATATGCTATAAATAATTAAAGACACGCAATCCAAGGTAATTCTATAAATTCTGTCACTTCTATGTCTAAATTGTCCGCTCCGTTGTTTGTTTCACGAACCGGCCGGACCAGCTTTATATAATAAAAATAAAATTTTAAATAAATATTTGATAAGGTATCTACGTATATATGGCTTTGGTCTCATAATATTATTCCAAATTATTTTATATCCGTAATTAGCCAAATTATCTTATTTTTGAAAATTATATTTTTCCGAATTATCTTATATCTGTAACATTTTATAAAAAGTACTGCCCAGCCAGAAAAGTTTCATGCTAACTAGCCGGATCTACCTTAAAATATAGTTACGATTTATGCATTTAGATGGGTAAATTCATTTGCATTAAGTGAACAGCAAGTTTTGCGGTCAATTTTTATATGGCTTGCTCTTATTTATATTGAATCCAATTGACGGTACATATTATATGTGCACTCCAAAGAGATTAAAAATGAGTTAAAAGCCTTTGGTTCAGTCGCATTGTTTAATCCATTTTCCGTTTTTACAATACGGCATAAATAGGTTAATTAAATGAATGTTTCTATACATAATGATAGCACAGCATTAAGTATCGGTTATAACAAAATGGTGTCTTTCATGATTCAGAAAACGACTTCATTATTTCATATAGCATGTAAATATTGTTTGCTTTTTTGACACTTTGTCGCTATTTTGCTAATTACTTCGATATCCATCTGTTTATCGCCGGGTCTTAATTTATGAAAGTTTTCACTCGGATTTAAGTAATTTATGATATAGTTAGGTTTCATTTTTGGAGATAACACAAAAAATTGTAGGTAATCTTGATCTAGATTTAGACATATGATTTATTTATCATCGAAAAAATGTATAAAAACTTTATCTTCACAGTCACCGTGATAATTATTTTTTTAAATGCGTTATGTTCTTTCATTTGTATGCGGCTTCGCTCACGTAGATAATTTTAAATTTTGTTCGGTAATAACACGTTCGTCTCAAATTGTTACTGGAACAGAATGAAAATTATGGTAAATTTTAAATACAAGCCCTTCGAGTCCATTGTAAAAATGGAAAAGAAAGAAAGGGAAGATTTAGCTATTCCTCTTGGTTCAAATGTTCTGGTTCAAAAGGTTCAAAGCATTTTGTTGTAATTTTGTTCAGATTTTTATGCTGTACTCGATAGAGTATGGATAATATTGATGTGCTCAATGCAATACTGTGTTTGATAATGACATAAACTTAACCCAATCCCATGTAACCTAACTTGAGATAATAAATCCATCTTACGGTATCCTATCTTATTAACCTAACAGGACCCAACCTAATCTAACTTAATGTATCCAAACCAACCCAATCCCAAGATAAACCAACCTCTACCTAATCTTACCCAACATGGACTATTTTGTGTAAAATTACACAAAAACTATCCTAATTATCTAACATAATTTGAACTAACCAAATATAGACAAAAACTATCCTAATACACAAAAACTATCCTAATTATCTAACATAATTTGAACTAACCAAATATAGACAAAAACTATCCTAATACACAAAAACTATCCTAATTATCTAACATAATTTGAACTAACCAAATATAGACAAAAACTATCCTAATACACAAAAACTATCCTAATTATCTAACATAATTTGAACTAACCAAATATAGCTCAAATATAAATTATATCCAAAATATAGCTCAACTAAAACCGGCCTAAACTAACCTAACACAACAAAAACTAATCTAACCTAACCCAACTTAATCCAACCTAAACCTACTTAATATAATTTAATATTTGACTTGATCCGCTGGCTTAAATTTCAATCTCGCCCCGACTTCTTTAATTAAAAAAACTTCTAACATGAGGAATGAAAAAGATAGATTTCTGTATAGACTACACCCACTATATAATTTCCACTTGTTATTAGATCCCAAAAGTGTTTGCGATGTTAATAGCGTACACAGTATGGAATTGTTTAAAATTTATCTTTTTAAAGATTATTTTATTTCGTGAAAGGACGGTGGTACCATTACGATGGTGGAGCTACCAGTCTCACCCAAATTCAGACAGCACGTATCTAAATCAAATAAAAAGCACCTTCTATTTTAGTTTGAATAACGAATTTTTTGATCTCCCGAAGCATTTCTTCTTTAAAAATCAAATACTTAAGGCCTATCGAATAAAAAAATAAAATTAAAAATATATCAAATAACATAAGAAATAAAAAAAATATTAAATAGAAAGCTATTGACATCTAAACTTTAATAACTTCATTAAATAATTTTATACGAAAATCTCAATCGATCGAGGGTTCGAAAGCATTCCGCCTGGGTTTCAATACATAATTAATAGCAACCGTTCCCGGCTTAAAGTTCGACCTTAAATAGAATAATGTTAATACTCTTAAGGAACTTTGGGCAGAATACAAAAAAAATATTTAAGTAATTTATTGACCAAACGAGAGAATTCGAAGCTTGGTAACGAAATTAAATGGCATTAAGTTATCAATTACGTTCAAAGGGAATATTTCATTTAGGAGCTTTGAAAAGGTGGAGGCGAGAAGGCGCGTAAGTAATTAAGTGGACTTATTATATTTCTTTTCCTTCCGATGGTTCGCCCTTGTACCTGCGGATGAAAAGAGAATCGTAAGATATACTTGCCTATAAATTATATATGTTTTTAAGAATCGGAGTCTTTCTTAAAATTGAAGCATAAGTTAATATTCCATAACAAATACTGTATATTTAAAGTAGAACTAAATATATTATTACTTATACATTTTGTGAAAACTATTGTTTGTTAGTTTTGGTTTCTGTTTCCATTTGTTTATAATGTTCGTTTTAAATAAACGTGCCTTTAATTCTTATGAAATTTATTAATATTCCAACGGTTCAAAATGATAAAAAATAATTAAATTCACAAGAATAAAAGTCTTTTATTAAGTTACGTTTTAGACAAAATAATTGATCTCTGTCGTTAAATATAAGTGATAATCTTTATTTTCAGAAGAAAATTGAATATGCATAATCATCCTTAATAAAAGCACTCGCTTGGTTAATTTAATATGTATTATACGTTCAATTACAACAATTAAGATGATTTTTTTCAAAAGATCGCTCTAATATAATGATAATAAATGGTATATTACTTATATACCATTTATTATCATAAGTATCCTGATAATTATTAAATAAAGTTCTCACGCAAGAACAAACAATTATCAAAAACCAAAACTACATGTACGAAACAGAATTTTAAAAATTCCAAACGCTTTCACTATCAAGTTAAGCAAATTCGCTAACTATAAATTCTCGCAATAGGATGTTGGTGACAAAATAGCATGTGGAAGATAAAATAACCGGTGTACTCTCATGTAATAAGTGAAAGCAAACTACGTTACAAAAAAAAGATATTATTCACGTCCATGAACAAAAATATTCATCACTGACAAAAGAAATACAAAGTGTTTAAGAAGCGATGGTATTATCTACTATTAGTAATCATAGACTTTTAAATTCATGAGTGATTGTACAATATTTACAACATTGAATATATTTGGCGTTAATTTTGTAGAAATTCATTATTCACAATTAAATAAAACTACGTTATGTACTATTATTTCCAATTTCTTTAAGTTCTTTACAACGACCTAGGTTTCGTTGTATTACAACATCTTCAGGTGGGCTAGTATCTTTGCTAATAGATATCTTTGCTAATAGAAATAATACTACATCACGTAGTTTCATTTAATTGTGAATGTTTACAATCTAAAAGTATGCGGTGTGCAAAGATTCTTTCTCAATTATACGGTGTCGTATTGGCGTTGTTATTGTTATTATTATAACGCCAAAACATACTATTACTACGTAAATAAGCAACACTCACTTCCCCCCGCCAGTTTAAAGTCACCCACAGATAAGGGCGTACCCCTTATCTGGATAGACTGTCTTATTCTTATATATTCCATCAAGGATAGGACTTTCTTAGGTTGCCGCTTATGCGTGTGTGTGTGTGTGATTTGTTCAATTTTGTGATGTTTGATTGAGTTTAATGTGTGTAATTTAGTCTTAATTGATAACTATTTAACCTAATTGTTATTACAACTAAATTAAACAATGTGATGTTGTATTATTTCTACTTTATTTAATTTTTTAACCACGAACTAGGTTTCGTTGTATGAAAACATCTTCATGTGGGCAAATCGTAAAGATTATTAAATCTTTTCAAATTTCCCACCTGAAGATGTTGTAATACAATGATACCTAAGTCGTGGTTAAGAATTTAAATAAAGTAAAAATAATATTACATCAAGTAGTTTCATTTAATAGTGAATAAAAATAGTGATAGTGAATTTCTACAAAATTAACGCCAAATGCATTCAATATTTTATAACTATTTATAATAATTTAATATAATGGTCGGCTATTTCGCTGTGTACGAGTGCTGAGAAAGTAATAAAATAAATAAGGATGTAAGATTATTTTGTCTCCCTTTTTTGTTTGCTGCAAGTAATTTTGTTTTATATCACCAACTTATTTAGTTAGTACCTATAATTTTGTACCTATAATGTTTACAAACATGTCACTGGGCAGTTTTAAATTTCAAACTGAAATTTTATGAATTATTTTTTTATTTAAACGCGAATTACGTGGATAAAAATTAAGTGATAATGAATTTCTGCAAAATTAACGCTAAATATATTCAATATTTGATAACCATTTATAATAATTTAATATAACAGTTTGTTATTTCGCTGTATATGGATGCTTAGAAAGCAATAAAATAAATAAGGATGTGAGATTATTTTATCTCCCTTTTTTGTTTGCTGTAAATAATTTTGTTTTGTATCACCAACTTATTTAGTTAGTACCTATAATTTTATATTTACAAACATGTCACTGAGCAATTTTAAATTAATTCAAACTGTTTGAAATTTTATGAATGATGTTTTGTTTGAACGCGAATTACTTCGCGTGACCAAGTGGTATTATTTTTAATAACAAACTATTGGACGTAATTCTATATGCGTAGAATATCTTCACAAGCCAAACAAAATCAATTATAATCTCTAAATTATAATTTGAATTATTTATTTATTTATAGTTAAGTTATATTACTATATTTATTTATTGAAGTATTCAATTCGTGTAATAATTTACTGGACAGCTGTTCAGGATAATTTGTGTCTAACAAAAATTAACTCTAAAACGAATGCAGAACAAATATGTTTGGTCCAAAAGGAGGAGCCTTTTTATATAATGCAAAATTGAGTTCAGAGAAAATAACACTTTCAAATTATACTAATGTTTTGATAATTATCCCATTTGTATTCGGATTTCCTGCAGGGCTGGGTCTAGTGGCGAAAGTAGGGCTCCAATACGCGATGTGATTAGAAAACGTATCCTTGTAGTGTCGGCCATGGGTTTATTATATTATTTATCAAGTCAAAAGTATAACAAAGGCAATATTTTAATGTATCACATTTATAAATTAAAGATTTTATTTCGTTTCTAAAATCCATACTAATTACCTATTTTTTCAAATTCTGTCTTAATATTATTATCATAGAATACATTAACACAATTACGTGAATAGTTTAAAATATTTATATATAATTACGATTTTAAAATTAGAAAATACTGAAGACGTACGCACCAGTACAGTTACTGCGCCAGCGTGCTGTTGCGACAGTCATTCGATCGGCGCTATCGGTTAGGAAGAGAGACAGAGACCGATTTGTAGTAATAATAAATATTCTTTGCCTGCATGTTGCAGACAGCCCCCTACTTTAATTTACGTACAAACACGAACAGATACGGATAAACGAGCATGTACGAAATAGTGTAGGCAATTAAATTTGTTCGCTAGTATGGAGTGTCATTGGTGTGATAATGCTATCGAACTGAGTTCGACACACCGCTCGCTTTATAGCCACGACCCTTGTGAAAGTTCACACTTAGAATCTTAATTACTTTTAAACTTTCCATAGAAAACTATGACCCACAGAAAAAATTGAATATGTCATATAAATTAAGGAAGGTCGCTAAAAATGTAATTTGATAAGGTCTAAGATTTCTAAGATAAGTTTTGTGCAGTTAAAAATTAGGTTTTTTAAACAGTAAAAGTTTACTATGAATTTTATGTACGATGAATGCTTTTCTGCTTCCAAAGTCATCAATATTCATTGTCATAGATGGGATAATTTTTACAAAATAGTCTTAATTTAAATAAGTATAAATCTTTGTCGTAAAAAAGCTAAAATTAAAATTGGAGTAAATTGTATTCAGTAATTACTGACAAAATTTCATCAAACGCCGATCTCCGTGCCGCCCGCCCTCCCCGTAAATCGAATCTTCAACTCGCCTATTCCACCTTCGGGTAATAGTTATATTTTGTGAACGTAAACTCTATCACTCGTTCTGTAATTAGCATATTACTGGCAATACGTCATTAAGTGATCGTGTTTGCCTCATCTAGTTCTTGTATTATCATTAAACTTTCTTACATTTGAACTTGGTTACACGGTTTGAATGAATGGTTTTCTATACAAAACCCACAATATTCTTTTCATCAGTTTTCTTCAGTATTAGATGTATAATTTTAAACAGGAAAAATTAACTATTTTAATTAAATATTTAATTAAATATTTTATATTCTCATATATGTTTTTTTTTATATTTTGGTGTTGATTTTTTGTCTTTGAAATAAAAACATTTACAATTTTTATCAACAAAAGTACTCTTTATGGGAATAAAAATTATCGAAATATTTAGACGCGTACTGTTCGGGTCCAGTGGAAAAGTAAAAAGGAAGACGGAGGATGAAAACTCTCCTCTCTGGTACAAAAAATCATCCTGAGAGAATGCGTGCTACAATTCAAAAAATATTTTTTTTAGATTTCTAAAACTTTTCGTTACAATACTATACTCGATAAGAACATAAACTTAACCTGACTCACGATAACCAACTGAAATAACGTGATATAACCTTATTAACATAATCTATCCCAAGCTAACCTAACCTAATCCACGTAACTCAATCCGAACCCCATCTAAAGAAAGTTTCAAACTCAACCTTACCCAACATAACATAACTTAACCTTACCAAAATAACCCATCCTGACTAGACCCGACATACTCCGACCTAACAGAAAAACCTGATATAATCCAAACTAATCTAACCTTACTTTATACAACCCAACGTAGCAAAACCTGACCCAATCTAAGGCAAGATAATTTAATATCGAATATATTCGGCGTTAATTTTGTAAAAATTCATTATTCACAATTAAATGAAACTAAGCAAAGATTCCTTCCAAGAGATCTTTGCTAATATAACGAAACCCACCTGAAGATGTAATACAACGAAACCTAGGTCGTGGTAAAGAACTTAAAGAAAGTAGAAATAATACTACATCACGTAGTTTGATATCATTGTCGAGATAATTTAATTTAACCTAACCCTCCCACCTCACCCAAACTTATACATCGTAACCAAACATAACCCGACCTAACCCCACCTAACCAAATCCAACCTAATCTAATCTACCCTTTTGGCTGAACCTACTGGCTTATGTAATTAATTTTTTACCTTAATAGTTATTTAGTTAAAACAGAAGGATGAAAATGAACCTGAGGGATGAAAATGAGTCATCTCAGCCTATTACTTCCACTCTGAATAGTTGGCGAAAGTTTGAGTATTAACAGCGAGCAAAATATACAATTTTTTAGAATCTTTTTTTTTTCAAAAATTAGTTGTAAATTATTTCCACAAAGGAAAAGTGATACCATTTTTAAAGTGGAATGAACCCCTTATTTCTTTTTCATCTTTCCTTATTCGAACTCAGGCAGCACATTTTGTTATTCGCTTTAAGATATACATTAAAATAATGTATATTTTAAAGTGAATAACAAAATTTTACATCTCAAAATTATTTTAGTTTAAGCTTTAAGCGGAATCGCGATAGTAGTCTCACCAATTCCTATTTACCATCTGTTAGGCCACGTACTTGGTGTTACTATTTAAGGTATAATAATTTACATACAAAATTAATCCAGAATAACTG
Organism: Druceiella hillmani; assembly: GCA_039881145.1. Classification (NCBI taxonomy): domain Eukaryota; kingdom Metazoa; phylum Arthropoda; class Insecta; order Lepidoptera; family Hepialidae; genus Druceiella; species Druceiella hillmani. The sequence goes on along the minus strand of JAYKKI010000001.1, from coordinate 102,469,789 downwards.
AACAAATTAAAGTTAATTTTAATCTGTACCTTAGTAATCGTAACGTTAAGTCCTATTAATATTATTAAAAACTTACTGAATTCAAGAGAAAAAAATATTACTCACAACTTAACTTCAAACAAAAATTTTCACGCATGTGTCATTTATTTCCAATTTTAATAAAAACAAATGAAACTAGTAAAGTTAAACGTTAGGTGATATTCAAATAATTTTTGAACAATATTGTTAATTTGATGTATGCTTTAATTCACTTTAATAGAAACTGGCTTAAATTTAGATGTAATTTCTTTTATCGGTGCAACTAAAAAACTCACTTGTTTTTTTTAAGTGCATCTGAGCCTTTTTGCATGTTAATATATCCGGTGGGATATTTCACTTCTTACAATAGTACATTTACACAGATGCTTCATTTTTTAACCGACTTCAAAAAACGATCAGGTTACCAATTCACTGTATTTTTGTGCGTATTACCTTATATCCTTCTTCTATTTAACCACGTCGCATGATTCCCTTTTTATTTAGAAGGATATACTCCCAGTATAATCACATATAATTTTGGTTAGAATCTGTTATTAGAAATTGAAGATACCCTGATTAAAGGATTTCTTGACATTGAACGGCACAAGTGTCATGTTCGATGTTTGGATGTTATAGGTCCAACCAAAATGAATGAGTCTAAAAATTTTGAAGAGATTACGTCCAATATATCCCATAAACATTTTATTAGAATCAGACCATGCAAATTGAAAATATACTGTAGAATTCCTCAACATTGTACAGCATAGATGCGTGATAGAGTTAAGAGGTAAGCAAGAAATTATTATTAGTATGTCCGTTAAATATAATTTCAACCTTTGATCCATAAATTCTAATTCTACAGAGGCACTGCCTGCCTAAACCGTGAGACTTCAAGATATATTATTTTTGAATTAGTGTTGTGAATTTCAAGCATAGACCCTGCACATGAACTTCAGTTTCCAACTCCTAAGGCCTGATTCTGCAGGCGTGCTGTTTGCTTAAACTGTGAAACTTGAGGATTTGCTGTTTTAAAAATAGTATTATGACAAGATTTAACAATCTGCTCTTATGATATTAATATTGTAGGCTTTAAGCAGAGACTCTATCATTAAACGTCATTTTCCAACACTTCAGTCCTGATGCTGTATGGATACTACCTGCCTAAATTGCGAGACTTGAGGATCAGATCTGTTGTTTTAAATTAGAATTACGTGTCTCAAGCAGAGACTGTCATCAAATTTTGGGGTCCAATTCCTCAATGCTGTTGCTGCATAAATACTGGCTGCCTAAATCGTAATACTTGAGGGTCTGCTTTTTTTTAAATAGTATTTTGGATATTAAGCATGGACTCTGCTATTAAACTTCGAGCTCCAACTCCTTAGTCCTGATGCTGCAGGAGTACTGCCTACATAAACTGTGAGACATGACAAATAACTGTTTTTAAAATGGTGTTTTAGTCGCAAGCAGAAACTCTGTCATAGAACTCCAGTACCAACTTATCAGCCTTGATACTGCAGGAGTAATGCCTACCTAAACCGTAAGACTTGAAGATCTGCTGTTTATAAATTAGTGTTATGGGTCTCAAAAAGGACCTGTCATTAAGAGACTCTGTTATTCAACTCTCTGGATTTCAACTTGTCAGTCTTGACGCCGTGGGATACTGTCTGATTGTGATTTATTTAACAGCCAATCGATAACTTGCCGCCATAAATATGACCATTTAATGGATGTTTCTACTTCATATAGTTACCATATTTTATTCCAAACTTTGCTGGCTTTGATGATAATGCTCATCCACTTTCATATACTCCGCTGGTTTATGAAGAGCTGATAAGTCAGCATTCATCATTGCTCTTATATTGCGGATAGGCTTTGCTTTATCTTCTTTAATACGAACTTTAGGAGTATTCGCATGATCAAACCGAATAAATCTTATTATACTACAAAACCGAATGATGCCCATCCCAACCTGATATAATGGATAAAAACAACTTCTTATATCAACCCCCACATATCCGATGAATGGCCTGTATTAGAATTATATATACCTGATATTATGAGAATTCCTAAGAGTACATAGAATTCTTGGAGATTTTTCTACGCCAACTGCTTTTCCGTAGGATTTCCTTATTGTATGCTTTATAGACAGTATTCGCCTTCTTGTTGGTATCATTGATTGACTATTTCAGCAGTAAAAACTCTTTTGAATGTTCCACTATATATTTTGAGTAGAATTTTGACATTAAATTAGTGGTGTTTTAGACCAAATAGTTTTCTCTTCGGCTTTAAACATTGTCATCGACTGTGATGGTTCATTTTCATTCATTCAAGCTTTGCAGCTGGTGCAAGGCTTTCAGTCGGTTCACCGATATCCTCGTCTAACTCAGATTTACTATCACGATCTTCCAATAAATACAGAAATATTTTAAATTCAATCATTTTTGAATATTGAAATCGTAATAATGGGAAACTAATAATTATATTTACCAGATTCATGAAATATCACAAGCATTGCATAACTGCCAATATATATATATATATATATATATATATATATATACATATATATACATATATATATATATATATATACAAATTTGAATACAGCTTCTGATCAATTTTCCATTCCATTAATGACTATTTTTTCGCTGTAACAAAGAAATTTCAAACACCAAATACACACACCATTCACAAAATATCCAAGTGTCCACTACGAGTCGTCTTGACTTGTTTGAAACTGACATAATGAATGACGCATACAGACAGCGGCATGTGAGACTTTGCTATTTCCCTTCTCGCTTCCCGTTTATAATACTGTAATATAATTGTTTCTTAGGTAGTGGGTACGTTTTCCACAGTAACCCCCGCGAAAAAAGAATTTGAATGTATAGGTTCAGCGGTATAAGTTCTGTATGGAAATAGCATCATTAGTTTGCACTGAATCTACTCAAAATATAAATAAATAAAATGATATCATTATGAAATAACAAACAGTTTAAAGCTTATATAGAAAATATTTGAGAGTAATTTATCTTCAAGGGATGCAGTAATTTTACAAGTGAGCAAACTCAACTGACGTATAGCATTAATTTCAAATGACACCGTAACTATTGTCTTACGCTACTAAAATAAACAAAAAAACGACACCTCCTTAATATTGATTCACCATTGAGTTATTGAGTCAACTCAGATTATCGTTTTAAAATATAAAGAATGTTTGCTTGCACGAATGAACTGAATTTACAGAATATTTACATGCATTATATATTTATTGCGAATAAGAATACTGTGTATTTTTATTCTGTAGACCATTCGGTTAACCTGAGAATAGGCATATTTTATGAACTGTTAGTTTTATCAAATCCAGAAGTCAATAGAAAATCTTTATCGACCTACCTACTTATGGTTCGACTTATCATTATCTTGGTTACCAGCCGCCCAGACTGAAAGTAACTAAAACCAATGTGATGTATTGAGAACTTTTAAAATATACTCTAATATATTAACTAAAGGTTAATTTATATGGAAGTATTTGCAAATATTACTATTGTTTTTCACCACATAAATTCATTGTCTAGTAAATTAAAAACATTCCGCGAAAACGTTTGCCGCCGCCTCACTCGAGTAGGTAATCCCATGTGCATTATATCCAGAGGAAGGAATATGTCTGAACGCTTGAATCACACGTACGTTCAAAACACTATCGAATCGGACTTAATGTTGGTTTCCATATTTTGTACTGTTATTATGGATTTGTTGATACCCTTTTTAAAAACTATTTTATGATTAGGATTTTAATCAATTATGATTTATTTTTAGGAAGAAAAAACACTTTTCTTAAATATGACTATTGTAAATATTTTCTTATGTATTAAGTATAATAATTAAGACTGAACTGAAACGACGACCAAGGTGAACTTGAATTTCAGACTCTTAAGTTACGTGGGGCTTTTATCTAGGGTTTATAAAGATTAGGAATGCTGATACATCCGGCAATATAATTTGCTGAGGTTTCTGGGAACTAAGCTTTATCTTAAGAAGTTGAGACGTTAGGAACCGGACTGTCTCCAATGGCGGTCCTATCTAAAAGGATATGCACCGTCCGACTTGAATGCCAAAAAAAAAACGACCGTTTTAATTTTTTTTATCCAGCCATACTTCATTCACGTAAAAGCAAGAACCAATTTTAATTATTTTGTAATTCAAGGATTAAAGTCAATATGATAAAATAAAACTGTGAAAAATAAAAAATTAATACAAATTTTATAGATATCATATTTCGTAACAAACACCGTATAATATATGTAGATAGATATATTATGTACATAAACATATCATGTAGTTACGGACTGTATAACAGAGTCTCCATATAAGATATTAAAAAAACAGTATCATTAATGAACAGCTAAATCCGCGATTTGTATGCAGCATTGTGGCACTGCCCAAGATACTTCCAATACAAAATGAAATGAAAGAGGCGTTCGTAAAAGGAGAGATTTTTTTCGAGGGTATTTTTTCTACGATAAAAAAATATTGTTTTGACATCACCATTTATTTAAATTGCCTTAAATATTTAAGTTAATTGAAGCAAATAAAATTTAAACTACATTTTCTACAAAACAATTGAAACTACTATTTAAACATAACGAACCCATTTTCCGAACAGGCAAAAGAACACACCCATTCTGTCTCGCTTTCCCTAGCACGACTAGCAATTCGCAAGAATATCGTTTTATCAAAAATATCTAAAATGTTATTACAGTATGCTAGCAATATGTTTATGTTTTAGGCATTTATCGTAATATTAAACAGTGAATTCGGAGCAAAGTATTAAAAGCAATGTGAATGAATGTCGTATGATAGAAAAGTAGTTTAAAAGAATTTGCTATTAAATTTAGTAAGAAATTGTTCGGTTAAAAATCAAAATGCAGGTGTTGTTTTAATATAAACAAATATACCAAAATCATGGATTTATGGTTGTTACAAAGTTTTTTGTTTTTTTTGTTTTTTCTTGCTTAATTTATAATAGTTCTGATATATGGCGTCAGCGATCTCAAATATTTAAGTTAAAAAATGTTTAAGTAAAACGTTATTAATTTAGCATGCCCGATAAAAACAAAATTCGTTTATAATTAGATAATGTTTTCAGACATATATACTACGACATCATTTTCTGTTAACCAAAAATACCCATAATTTTCTACGACATAATTTTCTGTTGACTAAAACCAAAAACAGACATTTTGTGTTGAATTATTGACTGTATTAAATTTGATGGTATGTCAGGTTGTTTTTTTTCTTTATTTGACATTACAAGCAATGTATTTACCCAAACCCATAATTTGTTTTAAATTTGGATAGTAAATTCATTTAAAATGTAAGTTGTATTTGTACCTGTCAAAAAACGGCGTGATTTGTTTAACATCCATTTCCGAACACGAACCAACTTGCAGTAAAACAAACAGTTTTATTATTTTCTTTATTTTTACGCCGCCCAATCTTTATTTTTTATTCTAAAATTCAAAACTTTTTTATATTTCTTTATGCTTGTAATGGTGCTGAGCAATGCGAAAACCTGGCGGTGAAAAGGTTACAAAAAATTATGTTCTATAAATTTTCGACTTTTTTTTTCGAATTTTGATATAAATATTTACCGCAAATTAAAACACAGTGATGTTCGTTTTTAGTTTATAATTTCAATGACCATTCTTCACAAAAAAGTAAAAATATTATAGAAATATTTTTCTCAAATTCAACATCAAGCACATTTTTGGTTCATGGTTACTATCATCGCATATCTTCTGAATTCTCTAAAATAAGTATTGAATAACCAAAGATTTAAAAACTACTAAATAACAAAATGCATTACGATATGTCAAATAATATCAGGAATAAAGAACTTATTAAACCAAATGCTATTTATAGATTAAACCAAATGCTATTATAAGATTTAATAATATCATCAAAAATTTACTTATTAAACCAAATGCTATTATAAGATTTAATAATATCATCTTAACTTAACTTATTGAAGATTTAATAATGCTATTATAAGATTTAATAATATCATCTTAACTTAACTTCTTAAACTTATTAAACCAAATGCTATTATAAGATTTAATAATATCATCAAAAATTTTTTTACAAAAATGTTAATCGATCGTGGTTGAAGTACCTACCTACTTCTCGTATTCCTTCTACATTTCAATTATTAATAGCGACTGTTCCCGGCATAAAGTCCGACCTTTAATAAAATATTTTTAATACTCTTAAGGAATATTGGGCAAAATACAAAAAAATATTTAAGAAATTCATGGGCCAAAAGAGGAAATTTCGAAGTTTGCAGAGAAATTAAATAGCATTAAGTCATCAATTACGTTCAAAGGGAATGCTTCGCTTGAAAAGGTGAAAGCGAGAAGGCGCGTAAGTTACTAAGTGGACTTATTACATTTCTTTTCTTGTGATTGTTCGCCTTTGTACTTACCAATGAAAATAGAATTTCCGGTATACTCGTTCACAAAGCGTTTAAAATATATTTGCAAGGATCAATTCCTTGCTTCAAGTTGAAGTTTAAGTCAATCTTGAATAACAAATATTATCTGTTCAGATCACAATGAAATATATTACTAAGTTATATATTTTATAAAAACTGTTGTGTGACAATTTTCACTTCAGTTTTTATTCTTTTTTTTCCAATATTAAAATGGTAAGGATTTTTCTATTTTTTGAAATAATGTGCGTTCAATTCAAAAGTAATTCAACAACAATCGGTAATCACAATCGGATATTAATATGTTTATGCAATAAATAGAAGAAAGAGTGCAACAAAAAAAAACTGTGGTACAGAAATACTCGTGTTACAATGAAAACAAACTACTTTTCAAAAAAAAACATTCATGGACCAAGCATAGAGTGTTACATAAACGATATTTTGTTTTTAGACGCAATAAACATTTTGCGGAAAGTCTCGTTTTTCTTTAATTTCTGGGTGATTTTATTTTATTTTCAACTGAAATGTATGGTACTGAACAATTTTACTTAAAATTGATAAGACTTCTTAAATGACGTTCTATCGACGGAGTCAGCGAAGAAAAGAGTAATTTATGTGCATACGTTAAATGTTCTAATTAACTATTTAAACTCGAATGCTAAGTAAAGTCCCCAATTTTATTACCAGAATTATTCTTATTCAATTATATTAATATTTTCTCATCTTCATACACTGACATGAATAAAATTCAAACACATCCAATTTATCTCAAACCGGCGACTCGCCCAGGTTTCACACGGAAAGACCAAGATTTCTCAAGTATTACGTTCCGTGTCATGCTTAAAAGCCCGGGAATGAAGTTTTAATTACTTAAAAACATTATAATAATTATTAACTACTCATTAGAAAACTAGGGTATATGAGGAAAACTTGATCTTTGGATATAAGTTTAGGAAAACAATGTTAAGTTTATTTTGATAAATTTTAAGGCAGTACCAAAAAACCTCTAGAAAATTATGTAGGTGAGCTTTTTAAATATTGAAACATTTATTACGAATTTAGTGTAATATATGTATATATATATATATATATATATATATATATATATATATATATATATATATGCATAACGTAGGCGGCCGTGAACTTTATTGTAAAACTTTTTGAGAAGCAAAATGCTTTAATATATTATTTTCATATATCTCTCACAATACAAGCAGGTCACCCCGAGACCCCTCTTTGATGAATACTCGTTTTTCGATGGACTTTAGCGGCATTCATCGTCACAAATCAGTCTGAAAAATATTCATATATTACACACTTAAATGGTTTTTCTGTATTTATTTACATACTATGGAAAAAAGAAGAAAAACCGCTTAGCAATTACTAAGAAATTCGCGTGCATGCAGAAACACGGACGCAGTGCATATTTATATAAATATAATAGATAGAAAGCGGGAATGAATACAAATTTTAAGTGTCATTACGGTAATAAATTCTAACTCAAACTACTAAATTCTATAATGAAGGAATATATTGCGAAGTATGACCGTAATCAGAGGCCAGTCCGCTAATTGTGCTGTGCGGTTGCCGTCCTCATTGCCACCCGCCCTCCGCATGAAACGAATCTCAACTAGCCTATTCCGCCTTCGCGATATAATTATATTTTATGAACGTAAGCTCTATATAATTAGTACACTAATATCAATACTTCTTTAAGTGATCATATTTATCACATGTACATGAAACACCAGATTTAATTTTGAAAATGACCGGCTGCGTGATTATGTAAATTTCTTACAGTTTTAGTTCTGTTACTCGGTCTATATTACTGGTTTATGGAGAATCTTCTATAACTTTGTCATAAATTTATTTTTATATTCAATGTCTAATGTCAAACAGAAACAATTATCTGTACATTTTTGTTTACATTTCGCTTCATTTCTCTATGGTTTCTAATGGTCTCTTCCTCGCTTAAAAACAGTACATAAGAAGGGAATGTATTTGACAACACCCACACACACACACACACACACACACATGTATGTGTATATATTTATACATATATATATATATATATATATATATATATATATATATAAATATAATTTAAAAATGATTCTCAAGGGGGTCAAGAAAAAAATGTTCTTCCATATTTCTGTATCTAAATAATAATGCGATAAGTTTATATTTATTAATTGTAACTAATAATCAGGCAAAGATCAATTTGGTCGTATACTCAATCAGAAGTTTTAAAAGTTTAAATGTTTCAAACGACGAGGCAGAAAGTAAGCGCAAGAACATCCTCACAAAATGAAGGCCAAAAGAAAATAGCCGATCAAACTATCACAAATTAATGTAAAAATCAGTACGAAACTATTATAAGAAAATAAACAAATTTAAATGTTTATTTTTTTATAGTTACCCAATAGTTAAAAAAACGAGTAGCAAAATTCGGTCAAGAGTTGCGACCGCAATGTGTTCTCATGAGTATATATATATATATATATATATATATATATATATATATATATATTCGATATTATTCATGATTATCTACTAACATTTCGTTTGAAAACACCGTTTCTCCCTTACTTTATCGACTACTCCTGAATATTTCCAGCATTTTGACAAAAGTACAAAACTTAATGAGGCAATATGCGAACAGCACGAAAAAAAATGTGGCCCAATCACAATTTAATACTAAGCGAATCAACCTCGTATAATGTCACAAATAAGGTTAAATGATTTCGCAACAAGATTAGCAAAACTATTTGAGTTGTAACAAAAAAAAATAAATAACCTTTAGAACCTAGACAAATAGCATAGTTAACAACATAAGCATGGCGTTAACACGCCAGTCATCTTTCTCTACGGCACGCGTGAGGCCGCCAGTAACTTTCTAATGTATCAAAAAAATGCATTTTTTGCAACTTTCTCCGTAAATATTTCTCCTATTATAATCGAACATTCCAAAGCGCAAATACTTACGTGCGTACATACATACAAAGAGATTTACAAGTGATTCGTGCTTATTCACTAACATTTCATTCAAAAACATCTCCTTCCCTTACTGTCATTGCCGCACATAGTTAGGGTTCTTAGTTTTTATAATTGACTCGAGAATGATTTGGTGATATTGGTTTTTTTTTAATTTTTTCCTCAATTGTGATTATCACCAACTTGTACTAATTTGCTGCATTAATAGATGTTCGCTAATTTTAAGATAAATGAACAATAATTGTGACTTTAAATAATAGTCTTCACTATTTTAGACAATCGTATTTTACATACATCTTATTTTCGAAGCACGTAGTTCCCGACGATTGTTTTTCCAATATAAATATTTACCAATATTGAATTCCAATATAAATAGTTACTAGAAATGAAAACACCATGACGTGTGTTTTTAGTTTATAATTGCAATGACCATTTTTCGGTCAAACTTAAAAATATTGCAAAGACGTTTTTCTCAAATTCAACATCAAGCACATTTTTGGTTCACGATTACTATATTCGTATATTTTCTGAATTCTCTTAAATCTTTATTAAATAACCAAAGATTTAAAAAGTACTAAATAAAAAAACACATTACGACTTATCAAATAATACCAGAAATCAAAAACCGAACGTTATTAATATCAAAGGTTGAATAATGTCATCAAAAAATTTTATTCAAAAACGGTGGTTGGAGGACCTGCTTCTCGTATTTCTTCTACATTTCAATTATTAATAGCGACTGTTCCCGGCGTAAAGTCGAACCTTAAATGAAATATTTTTAATACTCTTAAGGGATCTTGAGCAAAATACAAAAAAAAATTCAAGAAATTCATGGACCAAACGAGGAAATTTCGAAGTTTGCAGAGAAATTAAATAGCATTAAGTCATCAATTACGTTCAAAGGGAATGTTTCGCTTGAAAACGTGAAAGCGAGAAGGCGCGTAAGTTACTAAGTGGACTTATTACATTACTTTTCTTGTGATTGTTCGCCTTTGTCATTATGCCATGACCAATGAAAATAGAATTTCCGGTATACTCGTTCACAAAGCGTTTAAAATATATTTGCAAGGATCAATTCCTTGCTTCAAGTTGAAGTGTAAGTCAATCTTGAATAACAAATATTATATGTTCAGAGCAGAATAAAATATATTACTACGTTATATATTTTATAAAAACTGTTATGTAGCAATTTTCACTTTGGTTTTTATTCTTTTTTTTCTAATATCAAAATGTTGAGGATTTTTCCCTTTTTCGAAATAATGTGCGTTCAATTCAAAAGTTAAACAAATTCACAAACAATCGATAATCACCATCGGATATTAATATGTTTATGCAATAAATGAAAGAAAAAGTGTAACAAAAAAACAAACTTCGATACAGAAACACTCGTGTTACAATGAAAACAAACTACGTTACAAAAAAAGACAATGTTATCCACATTCATGGACCAAGCATAGAGTGTTAAATAAACGATATTTGGTTTTTAGACGCAATAAACATTTTGCGGAAAATCTCGTTTTTTTTTAAATTTCTGGGTGATTTTATTTTATTTTCAATTGAAATGTATAGTACTGAACAATTTTACCTAAAACTGATAAGATTTCTTAAACGACGTTCTACTCGACGGAGTTAGCTGAAAAAAAAATGTATATACATACATTAAAAGTTCTAATTAACTATTTAAACTCGAATGTTTAGTAAAGTCCTAAATTTTATTACCAAAATTATTCTTATTCAAATATATTAATATTTTCTCATCTTCATACACTCACAATAATAAAACTCAAACATATCTCAAACTGGCGACTCGCCCAGGTTTCGCACGGAGAGACAAAGATTTCTCAAGTAATACGTTTTGATGTCATGCTTGAAAGCCCGTCCGTCAAATTTTGCTTACTTAAAAACAATATAATAATTATTAACTACTTATTGGAAAACTACTATACACGTGGAAACTTTGATCTTTGGGTGTAAGTTGAGGAAAAACAATGTTAATTTATTTTGATAAATATTAAAACAGTGGCAAAAAACCTCATGAAAATTATATAGGTGAGCATTTTAAATATTGAAACATTTATTATGAATTTTGTGTAATATATATGTATATATATATATATATATATATATATATATATATATATATATATATATATATATATATATACAAAGGCGGGCATGATCTTTATTGTAAAACTTTTTGAGAAGCAAAATATTATATTATATTTTTTTCATATATCTCTCACAATACAAGCAGGTCACCCCCAAACCTCTCTTTGATGAATACTCATTTTTCGATGGACTTTAGCGGCATTCATCAGTTTCACAAATCAGTTTCACAAATATTCACATATTACATACTTAAATGTTTTTCCTGTATTCATTTACATACTAAGGAAAAAAACAAGAAAAACAGCTTAGTAATTACTAAGAAAATGGCGAACATCCAAAAACACGGGCGTGGTGTATATTTATATAAATATAATAGATAGAAAACGGGAATGAATACAAATTTTAATTGCTATCGCGGTAATAAATTCTTACATAAGCTACTAAATTCTATAGTGAAGGAATATATCGCGAAGTATGACCGTAATCAGAGGCCAGTCAGAGGCCAGCTAATTGTGCTGTGCGGTTGACGGCCGTCCTCAATACCGCCCGCCCTCCACATGAAACGAACCTCAACTAGCCTATTTCTATATAATTATATTTTATGAACTTAATATAATTATATTTTATGAACATAAGCTCTATGTAATTAGTACACTAATATCAATACTCTTTAAGTGTACATATTTGTCACATATACATGAAACACCAGATTTACTTTTGGAAAATGACCAGCTGCGTGATCATGTAAATTTCTTACAGTTTTAGTTTTGTTACTCGCTCTATATTATTGGTTTTTTTATGGAGAATCTTCTATAACTTTGTCATAAATTTATTTCAATATTCAATGTCGAATGTCAAACAGAAAGGATTATCAGTATATTTTCTTAAATCTCGTTTCATTTTTCTGTGTAATGATTTTCTTCCTCGCATAAAAAGAGTTGATAAGAAGGGAATGTATTTGACAATACACACTCATATATATATATATATATATATATATATATATATATATATATATATATGATTAAAACATTGCTGTAACAAAAAAAATCACTGTTTGATAACAAGAATTAGAATAATTATAATAAAATGAAGGCATAAACACAATCTTTCTTTCACTGTCGGTAAACAAAAAAATCAAAATACATTTTATTAAATCTACAAACAGGAGCTCAAGAAAAAATTGTTTTTTTTTCATATTTATGTATCTAAACATTAATGCGATAAGTTTATATTTATTAATTGTAACTAATGACCAGGCAAAGATCAAAATGGTCGTATACTCAATAAAAAGTTTTAAAAGTTTAAATGTTTCAAACGACTGGGAGCAAAAAGTAAGTACAACAAAATCCTCATAAAATTAAGGGCACAAGACTATCATAAATTATTTTGAAAATCAGTACGAAACTTTTATAAGAAAATAAACAAATTTAAATATTTATTTTTTATAGTTAACCAATCGTTAAAAAAAAGGAGTCATAAAATTCAAGAAAGTCAAGGTCAAAAGGTCAAGAGTTGCGACTGCAATGTGTTCTCATGAGTATATATATATATATATATATATATATATATATATATATATATATGTATGTATGTATGTGTATATATATATATATATATATATATATATTTACATATATATATATATACAGATGAAAAGACAAAAACGTAACATACTTCCAACTAACCTAACCTCAATTTACCCAAGCCAACGTAACCTCATTTAACACAACCTGATCCAATCTATCCCAGACTAAATTAACACAGCCTAATCTAACCTTATGCAGCCTGATCCATCATAACCAAACCTAATCCAATATAAATTAAAATAACCCAACCTAACCCAATCTAACCCAACTAATCCAATCTTACCCAACCTAACCTTTTTTAACCTCACTTAACCTTGTAGTATTTAATCAAAGAAAAACAGTTTTCTAACATATTGGGGATGGAATGGATCTGGCAATCTGCACTCCATAACTTCCACTTTATATAAAGTCCTAAAAGAGTTCTGAGAAAAAATTAAAATCACTGTAAAATCTTTACAATTTCTACTTATCGGTTTTCACCCCATGCATTGAATCTTCTACTTGAATACTGTCCGATTAATTTCATAACTCTTAAAGAATTCATCAAAATCAATTATTTCCATTTCCGATTTAATCTATACCTTGGACACCGATGGATGTTAAATTCTATTAAAATTTCTTGATCTTATTAAACATAGGGTAAAAGTGTTACTAGCTAAGTTTTCACATATTGTCCATTTATTTCTAATTTATACTATAAACAAATAAAACTCACAAAGTTATACGTTAAGTAAGAAGCAAGTGATTTATTTTTAATCAATATGATTACTGTAAGTTTTAAGGTTCTTTATTAGAACTTGGCATCCATTTAAATGCCAAGTTCTACTTAATCCATTTATTGGCGGAGCCAGTCAACCCATTTTCTTTATTACCTAATTTGGTTTTTGTTTTTGATTGGATGTCATTACGTTGTTAAATCATAAAGGATTTTGGTTGAATGTTTTTTACTTCTAACAGACTTGGTTAACAATGAATTCTTTTGTTTTCATAATAAGGAGTTTTATAATAACGACAACTTCCTTGTTGTCAAAACATTATGAAATACAACTTTGGTTAAATATATAATTCAATACTTTCATTATGTTTTCTGTGTAATTTTCATTTATTCTTAGAGTTCCGTACCTCATGAGGAAAAACAATTATTAGATCATTTACATATCTGTCCGTCTGTCTGTTAGAGTTTTTTTCTCAGAAACTTTTTCCAGAAACGTAGAAACTTAGAAATTTGGCAATAATACACAAATGGAAATTTTAGGGCGGTAGGCGGCAATTAGCTTGAAAGAGCGAGTTATAAGGGCATTAAAAATATTTTTTATTACCTTAATTGATATGACTTCAGATGTATACTGAAAAACATGCATATAAATATACCCCCTCCATATTTTATTAAATCACTTAACCTGACTTTATGACAAAATAGAGTTTTAGAAGCTTATGCAAAGGTTGGAAAACTATAGAGATGAATCAAGTGGTCATGCTTTTACGCTTGTGAATAAACACTTAAGTTGTGAAAAAATAGTATTTTTGTAGTATAAAGAATAGTTTAATGGAAATATTATGTATCTTTAACTGTTTATTAGGGCCTAATTTTTACGAAATTTCTTAGTGCAAGATATACTCATACTTTACTTATTTATTTATTTTTGAAAAAAAATTGAAAACCATGAGATACAGTGAATTTACTTAAAATATAAAAAAATTAAATTAAATATTTGTGGATCAATAAATAAACAAAGCTTATTTAAAGAATATTTTGTAAGTCATTTATCTCCAGCGAGTGCAATAATTTTACAAGTGAGCAAGATCAAGTGACATATAGTTAGTAGTTATTTTGAATACACACCTTTAAGCTTAACAAAGCATTTTTCATGTAATATTAAGTGTACAATTTTTGAGAGCAATATTTTTTCTTTTTTTTTCCCAAAATTTTAATATGACATCATTTTACATTGACATAGTTTTTTAGACAAGTCGCTCGATGCGTTTTAAAAAAAATTAAATATGGCAAAATTCCTACTTTTCCTGTGATGTTAATTGTTCAACTTGAGCAATGTTTACCAAAACTAAACGGAAAATCATTTTTATATTATAAAATAAGTTAGACATTTATAGTTTGAATAATTTATAGATAAATTGATAGACTGAATTTAGAGAACACTTATTTACGTGTTTTAGGTTATATATTTGTTAAATCGATTAATATGACATGTTCTGTTTAATTAAGAATACTAATTACATATTACGAACCATGTCAATCAATGATACGAGAATGGTACGTAATGCTTTGTCGCCATGTAATTTTCTTTATCTTTTACCGAGCGATATAGAAATAGGTGTGCCAGTTTAAGAACCAAAAAGAGTTTTTATCGATATGGGTAATATTCGAAATATAATTTGCTCAACTATTCTAATACCATTAATAGTAACTAATAACACTGTTATAAATATTAATTTTATATGTACGTTACCTAGTAGATATTTTAGCCTCTTTCATGTGGAATGAAGCACAGATATTAGTGCAATCACAATTATTACGTACAACGTAATCACGCCTGGAAATGGGCTAATAACGAATCGTTTTAATTACCCGGCTCTGCATTAGGCCATCATTACGTGCTTACATTCGGCGCGGAAGTATTTTGGGTACAGGAAATGAACAAATAGTTTTTAAATTAAGCGGGGCAGATTTTGGATGGTGCGATATTTAAATGTATTTCAAAGGCTGAGTAAACATTTTATTTCTGAGTAAACATTTTATTTCTGTGTAAACATTTTATTTCTGAGTAAACATTTTATTTCGACTGATCTTTTTATTTTAATGAGACTGAATGTCAGGACTTTACAAGGGAGTGATCTTGTGATTACATTGAAGTTTCGAGAAGCTAAAAAATGTAAAAGTTTCAGTCGCTATTTGGTAGCAGAAAATCTTTCATCGAATAAGCTGATATCGCGAAGGTATCATTTCGAAACGACAAAACTACGTATAGCCTCCATTGGTGACATTTATACGTATACACCTGTCGATGTTCGTTGAGGGTTGAATATAAATTTCAATTTTAAGTAGTATGAAATCAGGCATATTATATACCTGATTTCATACTACGGAAAAATATGAAAATAAATATGTCCACAATTCTGAAATTACTCAACCTGATATTGTGAAAAAATAGACTTTTTAAAAGCTTACGCAAAGGTTAGAAAACTATAGCGAAAACTCTGGAAGTCACAAATTTTAAATACGTACGATAATTTTACGTCTATGAATAAATAATTACGCTGCGGAAAAATAATATTTCTATAGTATATAGAAAAGTTCAATAAACATACTACATATCTTTACATGCAATAAATTCTATCACACACCCCCCTAAGCCACCAAATTTACTGCGGTGTGTGACCGCAATCAGAGGTCAGTCCACAAATGTGCCGCGCAATGAATTGTCGCCCTTCGTTCGCCCGCCATCCCCATAAAACATACCCAACTAACCTGCTTCTCTTTCATGGCATAATTTTTATGAGTATATACCGTAAAATCTTAGCGCATAATTAACAGGCTAATAAGAATACATCATCTCAGGCTCACATCTGGAGTAAATCGTTAGGCCATAAGTTTTTATGGTTAATTTGAGGAGAACTTGCTGGTGGTCTTTTAATTTTATGGTGGTATAAATACGTTACCAGCAAAACCTTTGATGGCTTTACCAGTAACGTGCAGCTTTACTTTTAAGCCTTTATAGGGTCTAGGGATGCATAATTTTAATTTTAAATATTAAGTAGATTGTGAAGACTTGTGACGCCGTAAGTTACATATAACTTAAGCAGCTACATTTTTTTGTTACTGATTTACGTAAAAATTTCTGAACTGTGATTTGTTCAGAAAGTTGGCTTATTATATAATTGTATTTTTATTAAAAATACAGTCGATTATTTATTTTATATATTTTATTTGATAGGACAATTAGAAATACATAAAATTTAATTTTGCAAGTCGACCTGATAAAAGCGCATTAAAAATAGTTTTTTTTAACCCTAAAACGTAATAGACAATTTTGGCAACGTAACAATATCTTAAACAAAGGCCTTTTTTTTGGCTTAATAATGTCTTAAACAAATTATTTTTACGTAGTCTGACGGTGACTGGCAACTACAGACATATGTCAGACAAGGTCAGTGGCGGACTTACCATTGACACAATGCATCGATTAAGGGACGAACGCCTCCAACTAAATATCTTCGGCCTCCGTCAGCGCCTGACAAACTTTTAACATTCGAATTACAGAGAGTCTACCAGTGTCGCTCCGCTTTTTTTATGAAACCGATTTTTGTAGGATGTATGATATAGTATCAAATATCATATGTTCTCCTATTATTGTCAGTCAGCTGAGTTGCCTGTTAAAACAATAAAATTCAGATCAACAATGAAATTCAATAATAAAATACAAATTTAGTTAAAACAATATATTGGAACGGAAAGTACATTGCGTGTCAAGCCTCATTCAATGTACGTTCCACTGCAATAAATATCATGTCAGCTTAACACAGCCCCATGACTAATTCAAATATAAAATAACTGGCTTGTACATTGTTTATATGCATTGGATTTTTTTTTCCGAATCTTATATCTTTTAAATTAATACCACTGCATTGAAATATATATTATAATTAATCCTTATTGGGTATCCCGATTAACCTAATACTTTTACATTTTTTGACAGAGTTAAATCCCAGAAATCGGCTTTATAAACCACAATTAAAGATCTTTTTATTTCAAATATCGTCACAGACCAATACATATTACCATCATGAAAAATGTTAGGATAATTATTTCAGAAATGCGTGACGTACGTCACGAATCAGAAAGAATTGTATCAGGATGAACACACTTGTGCTCCATTCAATTTCAAAAGTTGTTTATAAGCAAACCCATTCGTTAGCTCGGGATTTACAAAGTAAATCTTTATTTTATATTTTAGTCCCATTTTATTTAAATTTACTATATATTTTAATCCCATATTCAGTTTCGTAATATAAAATGAACTTAAATACTAAATTTGTAATCAAAAATATAATTTTATTGATATACCCATTTAGGATGTATAAATACATAATTTTAGTTCAATAATGACGAGCAAATTTCAAATAATGACGAGACTTTTTAAAAACTTATAGATATAAATGCTACCTAAAAAAATATATCATATTAACAAATTTAGTCTAATACTTTCTTCCAGGCTTGAGACTGATAGTCTTATTAGTAAACAAATCCCTACCAATAAATCACACTCGGCCAACCTTGTTCAACTATCATCGATCTGCTTAACATAACAACCCTAAGATATTTACATATAATATTTTACTTGTTAAGTATATTAGTAATAATAAGAATTAAATGAAAATAGCGATATAGAGGAATAAATTAACGAAGAAATAAAATTAATTTTTGAGTAACAATTAAAATCACTTACAAAAACAAAATACAAAAAAATATGGTAATATTTCACACAAATAATATTTTACGTTTTTTTCGTTGGCGATGCGACCACATTTTATTTGATCCGGATAGGTCAAAAATAAACTATGAAAAGAAACTTAAAATAATTAACTCATAATAGGCAATAACGAAATTAATTATTTTTCAAGTCAGTACCATCATTGTCGACCAACAATTTAAATCCAACATTGAAACTAAACTAAGCTTCTTCAAAGTTGATTCCCGAAACCCAAATATCGTGTAAGAATCTATTTTTTTTAATGTTGAGTAGTGAATAAAAAGAAGTGTGTACGTACAGAGAAGAAAATCACTATACAAAATAATTTATGTTGTAGTGTATGGGCAACAAAGGGAAGATGAAAAAGTAGAAACGTTTTACATGATCTCTGTGATAAACGAACATTTACTAATAGTAAAATTTTCCATAATTTGAATAAATATGGAAAATTTTGTCATTGTCATTAGCTATTCAAAGATATTTAAATAAAATTTATTTAGAAGCAAAATCTTTATACATAAGTAATTAAATTAAACTGTCTCGTCACAAAACTAAAATCATATGGAAAATGATCCATTCTACAACTAGCAAGATAATAAATATCAAGACAACATTGACATTGAAAATAAATGACGATATAGTTTCAGGTCAAAAATTGGTAGCCCCTGAATTTGAAAATTTGTTTTCGAATATCTCCATTCAAACTACAAGAGGTCTCGCTTCTGATCCCCTTGTCGCTGATAAACTCTTCAAGCAAAATGACAAACTAAATGTGTCTAAATTTCATTTTAATCATGTGCCATGTAGAAACATTATAAAAATATTTAAATTGCTAAATGTAAAAAAGTATGAAGACTTATGGGAGCTATCAATTAAAGTCATTAGGCCTGTTATCCTAAAAATTGCGCCAAACCTAGAACTTTTATTTAAAAACACAGTAAAATTGTTCCTTTTTTTAAGGCGAGTTGTACGAACGACTCTATGAAATATCGTCCAATCTCAGTGTTGCTTGCTCTCGGTAATTTTTTTGAAAAACTCGTCTTGAAGCAATTTCTCTGGCATTTTAATAAACATAAGATTTACATAATTTACAGTTTGGATTTATCAGAAGAAAATCTACGCAAGATGCTGGATTGCATTTCATTAAAACTATTTGCAATAACAATACACAGCTTGGGGGAATTCCCAAAATATACCCTATAGGGGTATAGTGTGACCTTTCCAAGGCTTTTGATTGCGTGGATCGTAATACACTTAGCAATAAGCTAAGCTATCATTAAGTCCTATTGGTCAAATCGGCAACGACGAGTCGAAATTAATAGTACTGATTCGGCAGGATCTATTATAAACTTAGGAGTACCTCAGGGGCATACTGGGTCCGTTTTTGTTCCTTGTTTATATTAATGACTTACCATTCATGGTAAGATATATGTGCGATATTGACATTTTTGTCTGTCATCGGCAAAAAAAACAATATCGCAAACTCCTTCATTTTCAAAGTAGTTAGAAAAGAAACAGACCTAACAAATATTAATGAAACTCTCTATAAAGTAAATAAATGGTTTTCAGTCCATAATTTGTTTTTAAATGCCGACAACACAAAATATATTAAATGTTTGCCGCCTGATGTATGGCAGTGTAATTTGGCCAGATTAATGGCAGTGTAATTTTGAGTAACAAATTACTATAAAAGTAATTAGTAATTAGTAACCACTGCTTCTTTCTTGGGTATAACTTTAGATCATTAGTTACAATGATCTGCTCGTATACATTCACTAACTGGTAGGTTAAGCTCAGTTGCATTTACAGTTAGAAAAATTGGGCAGCTGACTGATGCAGCGACGGCGAGGTTAGTTTATTTTTCATATTTCCACAGTAACATGTATTATGCTATGGGGCAGTGCTGCAGATATTAAAAGTCGTGTTATTCTGTAAAAGAAAGCAGTCCTAGCCATATACAATTTGAATCTTTACAATATCTATTTGAAGAGACAAATATTCAGAGTTTGCCGTCGTTATATATCTATGAAAATCTATTGTATGCTAAAAAGAATTTAAATTTCTTTGTTGAAGAGTCTGATATCCATATTCTTAATACAAGAAATAAAAATAAAATTCAAAATGGGTGATGGTGTTTCTTTTTAACAAGATAACTGAGGATAGAATAAAGCGAAATACGCATATTAAATACGTATTATCTAAAAGGCTTATTATAGAACCAGGGACTATGTTGAAGATAAAAATGTGTGAAGGTCATTATAGTATACAACTGGCTTCACGTATCTCTTTCGTGCTTTTGAGGGGCCGCAGTTCAATTATTCATTTAGACAGTCTGTGTACCAAATATAATTAAGTACAACAACGAGGATTGATCTCATAAGGTATAAATTGTATTCAACAATAATTTCATATTTGAAAACTTGGGATAGCTGTAGCGAGCAGGCGATTAGTTATTAAGCGAACTTATAGTTGAAGGAGTCTTTCATCTACCATATTTTATTCAAATGCAGTAAGTTTCGTGACAGAAATATATGATTTTTCGAAATAGTATTTTTAGTTAAAAACATATCGTTTTCACATTCACACAGTGTTTAAATTATGGAAGTAAATTACTTCTACGTCCTTATTAAATTAAGTAGGATCTTTACTATTTCCGTAAGTAAACAAACGCCCATCAAGAATTTTTTGATTGTTTACTTTTCGAAGATTTCTTAATAACGATGAGGGTTAGTAAAAATAAATTTGGATAATGGTAAAATTATGTTATATCATTCAAATAATTTTAATTTCAATTTCCAAGATTAAAATAATAATATCCAAAAATGTGCTAATTTATTTCTTCATAATTCAAATTAAGTATTATACGTAGATTTTGTTTTAATTAAAGGAACTATGCTTTTATGTGGTAACTTTCAATTGTACATGAATTAATAACAAACAAATGTAACCATGTACATAAATAACACAAAACAATTAGGGCGTCATAAGGTTTAATAGTATACTTCATATTTAAAATTATGATAATGATTTTGTATATTTAATAAAGGTTTAAATAATTAAGTCAGATATTTTGTCAAGCTTAAGATCTTTTACATTTATCCGTAAAAAATAAGCTCTTGTACTGGTTGTAATTTCACTAAGGCCGATTATAGGTAATTCTTCTACTTAGTACTAAGTACAGTGCTCATCATATTGCACGACGACTTGATTTTTCTGGCCTAATAACGACTGAAATTTTGCACTTTTAATCAGCATAATCCTTATCATTCCCAAAGAGCAACCAATACAATCCTTGTACTCCCAATTATTAATTTCATTTCGCAAATTAAAAAGTTTTTATTTAATACTGATTATACTCTACTGAAGTAAGGCACTATATGAATTTTATGCCTTTATTTTTCACATTTAAAGCTAATATCGGTTTCTTTACTATTTCTTATCCTGTTCCATACTATTTCTTATTTGTCATTGTCAGATAATATGTAACGGATGCCGCACGTTTACAAACTATCATCGCCATTGTCAAATAGAATATAACGAGCTGCTTATAACTTAACTAAAGGTAAAATTCTACTAAAAAGCAATAATCGCGAGCCCACTCTTCTATCAGCTTCCAATTTTTAAATTATTAAATCTGTGGAAACTAAAAAGACTGCTCCTATCAAGTTTCCTATTGCCTCTCTGTTGACTTAATGACTTGCACTAAAAATAATCAAGCCACAAAAAAATATTTATTCATACCGCATGAGTACCTCAAATATTTTTTGAATAATTTTAGGGGAAATTTTACTTTTTTTAAACGTTTTTCTTTACTTAAAACACCAAAGGAAGTTTATTGGTGTTTTTCTGTCAAAGACGATAATGTGTTTAACAATGATCATAATATTTTAAAATAAATTTACCACACAGTCTCTAGTTTTATGCGGTAATGCCAAAATTGAATTTTCCAACATGAATGCTCCTTTAACGTAACATCGGTCTAACACACTGCAAAGGTATTTACACGGCTTCCTATCAGCTTAGCGCCAGACTTATTTAGGTCGTCGCTAATAATCTTTCACCGCAATAATATTCTAGCTTTAGTCCACTCAAGGCTGGTTCTTATAAAGTTGAACCTTAATTTGAAAACTCACAGAATGAACATTCGTCGCATTGTCTAACTGGAATTTAGAGATTATGTTCATATGATGATGCACTAATTCCCTTTCTATAGAGCTGCGACATTAACACTAATACAATGTTCACCATATTTTGAAATACAGACTCACAGTGTTAGTATTTATTGCAAGTCAGAAAATTGACAGTTTAGCCCTGGTCAATTTATTTGTAAGTCAATACGTCTCCCGGCAAAGCTCGCTAAAAACAAAGATAAAAGGCCATGCTTGAAGATATGTCAGATGATTTTATTTATTTGTTTTTATGTATTATATTCCGCGTTATTTTATGTGTATACATGTTCGTATATATCACATATATGGATATTTTTAATACACACGCACACACACACACACATATATATATATATATATATATATATTTATTCACTTTAATAAAAAACGGTGGCGATACATTCCGTTAGTTCTCTAGAGTCAGTCGGTGACATTAACCAAAAAACCTTTTAACATATGCGGTCGAACTTTTTAATCTGTTTTTATTCTTCGTACACAAAGCACAGATTTAAGAAAATTACACTGTCAAATTTAATATATTAGGCAGAAAGTATGGTGATTCACTCACAAAATAGTTTCATATTTAGTATTCAAAGATTTAAAGTATAGCAAAAGAAACACTAGTTAAAAAACATTATCATATAGCGAATAACATTATAAATAAAAAACTTAGTAAACCGAATACTACTGACGTCGAAGATACGACAAAGGTTATTAAATAATATCCTACAAATATGTTAATCAATCGGGGGTTCAAACACCTGCCTCTCAAATTCCATCTGCGTTTCAGTTATTAATAGCGACCATTCTCGGCGTAAAGTCCGACCCGAAATTAAATAATCTTAATACTCTTAAGGGCTTTTGAGCAGAACATAAAAAATATTTAAGTAATTTATGGAATAGACGGAGGAATTTCGAAGTTTGACAGCGAAAATAAGTGGATTTTTTTATCAATTAAGTTCAAAGGGAATATTTCATTTAGGAGCTTTGAAAAGATGAAGGCTAGAAGTTGGATTAAGTGGACTTATTCTTATATACTTTTATTTCCTCGCGATAATAAAATAGTAAATTTATGCCGCATCACCACTCATGTAATATATATTTCTTCAAATTGCCGCGTTATTAAGTCTTGAATGACAAAACTTACATATTTTAAATTAAAATTAATATATTTTTTCGTTACATATTTTAAATTAAAATTAATATATTTTTTCGTTACATATTTTAAATTAAAATTAATATATTTTTTCGTTACATATTTCATAAAAACTGTTGTTTGGTAATTTTTGCCTCCTGATTGTATGTAGTGTCGCTGCAAATACATGACGAACTAATTCACACTGTGAGCATCAATGAACTGAGTCGCGCTCAAAGACATGTCATGCGTTTTTCCCTTACACGTCTCTATAACGTAATTCTGACGGATGATGAAACTATATTTTAAATTTTAAACCGTTCTATCGAATGAATTGTTTAACTTGAAATAGTCGCATTTTCTTACTAGTACATGACCCTCGCTCTTCTCTCATATCGTGTTATAAAATGTCGGCACAGCGGAATAGTCAATGCAAATTAATTAAGGAACTTAAAAGTTAATAAAGGAACTTAAGTTTCTGTCTGGCGGTAAAGCGAACGACAACTACCTGTTATATTAAATAGCTGCACTCGCGACTTCGTTTACATGAATCATTAAAAATTGTTAATTTATTATTAATTTGGCTTAGATTTATCTGTTTGTAAATTGACCAAGTTTTACGCGACAAGTTTTACAGTTGCCCGAGTTTAAAGTTGACCAAGTTTTACATGAAAAAATGAAACTAAAAAATAACCAAAACAGTTAATGTTTTGGTTATTTTTTAGTTTGATTTTTTAATATTTATTAAGTCTTCTTATTATACTTTACCAAAAATGAAGAAATGTAAATAAATGAAGACCTATAGTTTCAAAATATTATTTATTTCGTTATTATTCTTTTAATTTAATTAATTACATAAATAAATTATCGTTGGAAAACCTTTCTTTCTAATTCTTAAATTCTGTGCAAGTTATGTCAATTTATCATTGATATTTAAAGAAGAAAATACTGCGGGAAGGTATATTAGCATTAATTGGACTATCTTGCTCACTTCTACCACACAAGATGAAGTATATTAAATGCTGAATACTTGGAATACTTTTGCGGAAGTTACATATATTTTTAGACTCAATATTTTAATCGAAGATGTACATACAATTCTTATATTTGACATAACTATTGAGTTTAGTGAGATTTCGTCAGTTGGGATTTTTACAACTATGCTTTATACGACTTTAACCGACAGCGGTACGTAGTTATATTTTGCAATCTAAAATATCTGTATATACATGTGTATGTCTTTAATTATAAGTAAAAACTCTACTATACGGAAATACTTAAGTGCATCTAAATATATAAAAATATTTAATAATTCACAGTGTTTCTATTAAATTATTTATAAATATTAATATAATTTTCTACGTAATTGATTACCAAACATATTCTTCACAGATGTGAGACAAATAACTTGCTCGACTCTAACTCTTTAATTCATTAATACAAATTGACTGAAATTATTTCACATTCATGAGCACTGCCCTTTAACTACGTCTTTTCTATAAAAATTCGTCGCGATCACCTTCAACTTAAATAATTATGATTCAAAGAGTTATATTGCACACAAACGAATAGACGAGACAAAAATGGAACTTTTGTCATTCAGCCATGAACACAAAAGTTAATAATAAATTAAATAAAATACTTAACAAAATTCATAACAACATTAATAACAAGGTAATCAAGATAACATTTATCCATCCCCAAGTTGAAAAACTCACTAATTGTGTCCCAGATTATTAATATGCAGTTTTTCAAAAATAAGTAAGAAAAAATTAAAAATAATAAAAATATACTAAGTGGGAGTCTGGATCGCAAATTGACGGATCCGTACTTCGTTTGAAAAAAATTACTTTATTTACCTCAAGTCATGAGTTAATGGCCTTCTTATATAAACACATAATAAACACACTGTGACACTCGAGATTATCGCCTTAACTTTCTGAAGAAGTGTTTAAGAAACTCAATTATCTGTACATTTTAGGTTTAGTAGTTTCGGAAATAAGAGTAAAAGAAATTTCGATATTTTTTAATTAATCTATGAAAATTATCAAAAGTTTTTTGAGACCCTTATAAATGTATTTCAAAATACATTTTCGGGAAAAATAACCCTTCTAAATTTTAAATATTTTTTTCGCTTATTTAATTTACACCCCTTGCGTCACCTCTTAATATATCCATATAATTTTTTTTTTCTTTCTAGGTCTTTAAAAAGTCAAGCTGTTTCTAAAAAAGCGACATAGACAGATTAGCAAACGGATATGACTGTGATTTATAAGTATTCCATTTTTTCTTTAGACGTACCGAAACTTAACTATTATTATTCAATAAGAAAAATTATAAAAACTAGCGTTCGCCCAGAGGTCGAAATTCTGCCATAATTCATGAAATTTTTAAGTTTGAAAGTTATTCGTTTACGTGAAACTCATTCAGACCACTGGGCTGTTTGACCACATATTATTACATGTTTGACATTGAGAGTATGAACGTGAATTATGAATCTTTTTTTGTTAAACATAAACAACGAACCTTTTAATGTATTTGTAATACATAATTAAACTTATTTATAACACATATTATGTATAAATTGTAGCTTTCTGCACTTCTCACACTTCGCTGTGCGCGTAACTTGCTTAAAGACGGGTACAAAGTTTTCTCTTTACATATTAATATACAAATTAAAAAAAATTTAATAAAATAAACGTCAAAATAATAAAAATAATAACGAAATCTTTCTGTCACTAGTCTCAAGTCATCCGTTTCAAAATATTCCATTTTATTAAATCCACAAAAATGATGCTAAAATTAAACTCTGGTTCTTAATTTTCTAACGTTTTCACGGAAATTTATTCAATTTATATTTAGCCTTTTTCCAAGATAAAATAAGGTTTAAAAATATTTCATAAATAAAAAGTTTCAAAGTAGAAATGGTGGACGATAAGACAATTATCCAACAATAAATAATTAGATAGCAAACAAATGTTCGTAACTGTTGGTCTTGCACTAGATTTTAAAAATATGTTTTTTTCTCAGGAGAAAAATTCAATTGGCTTACCTTACATTTTTTTGTCACAGTCATTGTTATAATGATTTTTTAAGTATTTTATATTCCATCTTTTGCTCACACTTTCGCTCATTCATGTTTTTTTTCTTCTTATGATTTAACAATTAAATGAAACTACGTGATGCAGTATTATTTCCACTTTCTTTAAGTTCTTTATCACGACCTAGGTTTCGTTATATTACAATATCTTCAGGTGGACTATTAGCAAAGATAGATCTTTGCTCATTAGTTTATCATTTAGTTGTGAATAATGAATTTCTACAAAATAACGCCAAATATATTAAATTTTTTTGATTTAATTTTTTTAGAAATAATTATATTTTCATCTCAAAGGTAAATTCAATTAACCAAAATAAAAATAATGGTAAAATTTAGATACGTGCTGCTAAAAATGGAGAATTTTATATTTAATTAATTACTTCGTTTATGATTGAATTTTTCTTCATTAATAATGCTTTCAACTCAAATGTACACTTTATCGAAAAAAAAATAACGCTACAATTTAGAAACATGCCGCTTATTGCACTTGATTTATTCTGGATGCTGGCGCCATACTTTCATAATTTTGATAAAACTACAAAACAAAATTGAACACCGTACGTATCGCACCAAGTAAAGGTAACAAATATTAATGTATGTAAATTTCAATAGCCGGCCATGCAATAAATTGTAACATGTGTCGCCGAGTGGTCTCATATACTGTGGAATGGTGGCCAACGCATAGATTTTGTCGTGCGATTAATGCAGTTCCCCGACCCTCCTCATGGAATAACCCCAACTGACTAATTCCGCTTCCACGATATAATTATGTATTGCCAACGTAGACCAAAACTGCTTTTAATGTACTTAACGCACCACGAAACTATTTCTAGTTATTATATACAGTTTAGTTCTTTCTAATTATAATTTCATTATTAATTTAAGAATGGTTTAGTTTGAGTTTTTTTTATTTATTTCCTTTTCTTAATTTTTTTTTACCGATACCTTTAAATTAATGTACTTGCACATAGAGATATTATTAAATTGCAAAAGACCTAATTATAAAACAACAGACAATTTCATTTATTACATTAGACGTGTAATATAGTAAATCCATTCAATATTTTAGGCCAAATATTAAAAATACTCCATCTGTTTGTATATATTTATTTACTTCATTTGCAATTATGAAGCGGGCATCTCTCTTCTTTTTTTATCAAAGTTTTTATATTTATTAAAACTTTCATATACTCTTTACCAAAAATAAAATCGCACATACATATATATCTTATATTAAATTATTAATGCTTTTATCGAAATATAATAAAAATATGTCAATTGAAAAAATTACATTAAAATAAAATAAAAATATTATCTTTGCTAATAGCCCACCTGAAAATGTAATACAACGAAACCCAGGTCGTGGTAAAGAACTTAAAGAAAGTAGAAATAATACTGCATCACGTAGTTACATTTAATTGAGAACATTGAATTTCTACAAAATTAACGCCAAATATATTCTATATTTAAAAATAACGTTCTCAAATTCAATACCAAATACATTTTTTTTTCAATATTGCTATCATTCATTACTCCTTCCCGAAGCATTTTCGTGTTTAATAACCAAAGATTTAAAGTCTAGCGGAAATTAAAAAAATGTATTGCAATATTCCGATTATCATTAGAAAAAAAAATTATTAAAACAACTGTTACTGATATAGAAAATTCAATAATGTCATTAAATAACTTTATAAAAAAATCGGGGGGGTACGAGATCTGCTTTTCACATTCTGTCTGCGTTCCAATATTCATAGCAACCGTTCTCGGCCTAGAGCTCCACTTTAAGGTATGTAATACTGTCAATATCTTTAAGAAAACTTAAGCCGATTACAAAAAAAATTATTAAGTAACTTATGAACTAGACGAATGGTTTTCAAAGGTTGGCAGCGAAATTAAGTAGCATTAAGTTATCAATTATATTGGAAGTGAATATTTCATTTAGGGGCTTTGAAAAGGTGGAGACGGGAAGCCGCATAAGTTATTAAGTGAACTTATTAAATTTCTTCCCCTTGCGATGGTTCGCCTTTGTGCCTGCGGATGAAACTAGAATCACCAATTTACTTGGTTACAAGTCATGTAATAAACATTTCCAAAGAACAATCTTGAATGAAAAATATTACCAGTTTAAAGTAGAATTCGATATATTATTACGTTATATATTTTATAAAAACTTTTGCTTGGTAGTTTTTGCTTCGGTTTTATTTTTTTCTAATATTAACTAAAAAAAATGATTTGTATCTTTTTGAAAGCTCAATTATTATTAAACACAAAAATATTCCAGCAATTCAGAATAATCAGAAATTGTCTGTACTATAAGGTTCCTTTTTTCGTTTCCAATTAAAGTTTCCAAATAAAGCTTTAGGCGGAATGTTTTGTTTCTATTGTTAAATATAAGTGTTTGTTAAATATTTTTTTATTGTTAAATATGACCTTAGTTTTTAAATGAATTTAAATATTCATAATCATTCCTAATGAAAACGCTTTCTTGATTAATTGAATACCAACTTGTTTTGGGGTTTACATTTAAGTGAAAGCCTGAAAAATACATTTTAGATAAATTGCTGCGATGTAGCAAAGTAATATATATATATATATATATGTATATATATATATATGTATATATGTATATATATATATATATATATATATATATATATATATATTAAATACGTATGCTGATAATAACAACAAATTATTTTTTACGTCATTTCAATAAATAAATTCTTTGTTCAATCCTTGCAATAAATCCTTTCGCATTTTACTGCAAAAAGCGTTAAAACGTTTAAATAAATTAAAGTGGCAAACAATGATCAAAACAAATACTACGAGTACAAAACATTGTTTAAAATACGGCTTTCAATAACGAGTTAAACAAATTCATAACCTATCGATGATTGGAGTCGGATGTTGATACGATTGTGCGGTAGATGAAATAGCGGGTGTATTTATACTCTTGTGTGACATATAAAAACAAACAATGTTACTAAAAAAACAATATTATCCATGTTCATAGAAAGAAATATTTGCGGTAAGCAGTACATAGTTTTAAATAAACGATGTCGGATTTTAAGTGAATTCTCTAAAAACTCAGTATTGAGAACTCTCTCCAATAACATTACTGTACTATTAAGATATTATCCTTTGAATTTCAGGTCATAATTTTACTATTTATTTAACCTGAAAGTTGTATTGTCGTCGTTAAGTGCGTGCAAATTGTTAATTTTATGAAGATATAATCATTTTAACAATACCATGTAATAAGTGGACTATCTTTGGCAATTTTTAAATGTCACAACCTAGGTGATCAGATGAGAGAAAATATGTAAAATAAAAGTTCTGTCAACATTTTTTGCCAGATACTACTTAATGCTAGTCAGGAAATTAAAAAAAGGGTATCATGTGTCGGACACTTTAATTTACGTTTCGTATCTCGCGTCAAATCGAGGGACATCCATATGTAATATAATACATATTATTAACATAGTGACTTTTTAATGGTAAATTGTATATGTTATATGTTTTGAATTTAATAGTATCTTAATTCAAGGAGTTATTTACAACAAATTTATTTTCTTAATTACCGACTATGAAGTTTCTGCAGAGCCTACTTTACGCAAAGACCTGATTACTTATATCATTTTCATTTATTAACGCAATTGGACCTAAATAATTTTACATTGATCTATCTACTAAATCCCTTTATCCTGATTTTCTTTTTCCACTGTTTGACACTTTGGTTTAAATAGTTACGAGATGGGTATTTTTACGAGATGGGTAATTTTTCAAAAACTTCACTCGGTAATTTTTCAAAAACTTCTCGCGAAATGCGCCACATGAGAAAATATTACTAAACAATTTTGATTGAAATTTAAAGGATTTCTTTAATAACATATTCAATTTTTAAATTAACTGTTCAAATTCTGATGGAAATTGCCCAATTTATTTTTATCTATTGCAAATAAATAACAACACATACGATATGTAACTTACAAAAAAAATTCAAGTGCACTACAAATTTCACTATTATGAAATTTTACCACTTATCATTAACATCTTTTTATAATGAAACATTTTGTTATAATATTGTTTAAACGATTGAATACATTATATATGTGAATGTGTCCATATATATTCACAGTATCAATTGTGAACATATTTTCTTGGATATCTTTTTCATAATCGGCACCATTTTCTTTAACGAGTTTAAAAACTTGAGCTAGTTTTAAATTAAATACATCCAGGTTATTGAAAATATTACTATTAAGTTCATGTGCTTCGCAATAATGGTGAGTTAGAAACATATGATAGATGCGTATTCTGGATGTGAAAAAGTCTTGGATAGTCCTCGATTGGGCAATGCAAAGATTTGGCAGAATCAAGCAGTTCAGCAACATTATTAATATAAATGTACTGTCGAAAAACCAAGTGTGGTAAGAAACTGGTTTGAATTCCTTTTATCCTTCCTTTATAAATGTTACAATGCGGAAACCAAACCTGTAATCCAAATTCGAGGATACCACAAACTATTGAGCAATATAAAGTGTTCAAAGTGTCGACAGATGAGAAAAATTTGCAAATACGAGTTACAAATCCAGCAAAAATGCTGTAAGATGTGTTCACGATATTTTTGATTTGTTAGTGAAAAAGTAGTTTACTATCCAGAATAACATTAGAATCGCATATTTAAGTTACGTCTTTGAGTAGTTCCATCCATATAATGATGATAATTATTTAAAAATTATCACTGTTTGTTTTTTGGATTCAATTCTTGTAGAATTCCTTGATTAGAGTTCTGTATGTCTTTTAAGGTCATTAAAATATAAAATATATTGACAATGTTGAAAACAAGTAATGACATCGTATAAATATTTAAAGAGTAGAGGACCAAGATGAGAAATTTGAGTTCCTCCTGATGCAGCAAAAATGTGGAAGTGGAAGGGATATCCACCAATTACTAAGGCTTGCTGTCGCTTATTTATATTAGTGTTTGAAATTTTTTTATAAACTATCATGGTTTACATTATCAATTTTTTTTAAAATGATAAGGAGAGAATTAACTCAATGATTTTCCGTATTTCAGAATATGGACTGAGTGAATTACATGAGATTAGTGACAACCGGATGGTCACAGAT
The DNA here is from genome assembly GCA_039881145.1 of Druceiella hillmani. NCBI lineage: Eukaryota > Metazoa > Arthropoda > Insecta > Lepidoptera > Hepialidae > Druceiella > Druceiella hillmani. Next base: position 102,437,557 of record JAYKKI010000001.1, on the reverse strand, counting down.
AAAGCTATGTCAATTCTCGGATATCTACTATATTGTGAGATGGTAAACCTGAGTATATACCATGCATTCAACGGCCTTACTAAATCAAGGTAAGACTGAAACCACCTGCCATTTTCCACTTCTTTTTTGTGCTACGCTTTTGAATATTAGGATAATATGTTCCAATTTCCGTCAAGAAGGATATATATCATGAGAAGTATAGCTCAAGGAAACAAGATGTAAAGCGGAAATAACGATGGATCACTAACCAATATTTTTACCTATACTTTTAGGATACTCATAGCTCAAATCTTCCAATAAATTTTACAATTAAAATGTTGTGACCATAATCCCACGCACTCTCAAAAAGAATATCAATTGCATCCATTTTATTTCACACTAGCGATCTATCACTATTTCTTTACTCTTACACCACTATTATCTACAATGACTGCGTTTTAAAGTCATAACTATTGAACTATTTGTTAGAAAACTACATTGTACAAGAGAAGTTACATTAATTTGAATTGAGGAAATCATTATAAAATTTAATTTTGTAAGGATTAAGGCAGTTTTTTCCAATTAAAGCATTATTCATTTTATTTCAAACTAGCGACCCACCACTATTTCTCTATTATCTACTATGACTGCATTTTACTGTCATAACTATTGAACTATTTGTTAGAAAACTAGAGTGTACAAGAGAAGTTACATTAATTTGAATTGAGAAAATCATTACAAAATTTAATTTGGTAAGGATTAAGGCAGTTTTTTTACAATTAGCTCTAAAATTAATTATTCTAATCATTATTCTGCCATAAGCTCTAGATTCAATCTGAGTTGAAAATTATGTTACTTTTAAATATTAAAATATTTTGCACATATTCTGTTGCGAATTTTACTGTAGCCGTTTTTGAAAATATAATACTTTTGAAAATATTTTTATGTATTTCTAACGTAAGTCGTTACGCAGGCCAACCTATCTCCCTGGCGAACAATTTTTCCAACGTATTCGTCACAGATCGGGTAATTTTTACAAAATATAAATATTTTTTATTTGAATCTGCTCTAGGTAACCATCTATCTATTAATGAAAACCAAAGCAAAATAATTCCAGAAATTGCCGAGAAAATTGCCTACATACGGGCAGATACACATGACGGGGAGTTTGTGTTATGGATGTATTAACAAAGATTTGACGACAAACATAGGAGAATGAATAAAAATTTGAATTGCCATGTCCGTAATAATTTCTAAAATATGCTACTAAATGACAGAATATATTACACAGTAGGACCGTAGTAAGAGGGCAATCCACAAATTGTGTTATGAGGTAGACCGCCGCCCACAGTGCCTCCCGCCCTCCGAATGAAACAAACCTCAATTAGCCTGTTCCGCTTCCGCGTTATGATTATGTTTTGTGAACATAAGCTTTGACATCCATTCATGCAGTTGGTATACTAATAGAAATACGTCATAATATTTGTATTGCGAGTTATATAAGAATAACTTACTATATGATTTTTCTTTTGATTTTAATTTTGATAATCGGGCTGAATTTTGTGGTCTTACATAAAGAATATCTTGCAATTTTGACATATTTTTTGTACCATTTCTTATGTGATTTACTTCATTGCATACAAAAAAAAGTATGAATAACGACAGAATATATTCGACAACGTACATATGTACGTAACATATGGATTTGGCCTCTTAATTTTATATTTCCACGAATAATAATATATGTCTAGTTACCGGATATCGTTGCACAATAATTTCTTTTAGACAGGATACCACTTTCTTTTAATCTTAAATGCAATATGCAATATGCATTTCATACAAAAATACATTATTAATTTCGTAAAGTAGATAAGGACATTTGGTACTGAAATATTGGATTTCATTGATCAATTTATCATTTACGTTTAAGGGACAGTTCATCTTTAAAGCTTCGAAAAGTCCCGCGGGAAAATAAATTAGCCATTATTTGGAATCTTTGATGGCTTTGCGATGTTTCAATTCTGCGTCTGCGAGACATCACAGTGTATTTTACTTAATAATTCGAACCTTAATATGAAAATTATTTATTACATATTTTTGAAGACAAAAATTGTTGCGTATCACAATACAATTACTATATTTTATATGTACATAATAGATTTTGTGAGATCTCTCCAATCGCAGTTTGCATCTGTCTTTTTTAACGGAAGGCTTTTCGTCCAACTGAATGTTATTTTTTGCTATATAACAAGTCTAATGGACATATCTGAAATTAAAAATAAAACTCTGCTGATCACGAATAGTATTTGCGCTACAAAAATTCCATACATACTTAAGTACGTAAGTATTTAAATATTAAAGGATTTACAGATTTTCTATTACGTTATTAACATATATTGATATTTTTTGTACAATTTAAATACATTTTCTAGTGTACATCTGACAGTTTTAAAACAAATAACTTGATTGACTCTAAATCTTTATTTTATTAATCCAATTTCATTGAAATAATTTCGTATTTAAGTACTTAGTAATAGCCTTTATGCAGATTTTCAGATGTTATATATATATATATATATATATATATATATATATATGGGTAAAATAACAGGAGATGACACTGCACAACATTTTGCAGACTCACATCTAGTTGTAAGACTTGATGTGTTCTATTTTACTAGGTAAAAATTATGAGACTTCTATCTAGCTTATTTAAATTCATATCTCTTAAAGAATACCAGTGTATTCTGTTAGGAAAAATTACGAATGCATTTTAAAAAACCGCTTCAATGACATCTACTTTAACAAAATTTTAGAAAAAAAAAGAAAAATCGATCTCTGAACATTGAGAAATATTCCTATCTATGTTCACTTAATCTAATCAGGTCTTTCTATAAAAAGTCATTACAATTATCTTAAACTAAAGAACCACTAAAAATTCCTCAATCTTAATCATATAAATTCCGTTTTCGCCATTCGGTTAAATAACTTACACGAAAAATAACAAATTTAATAAATATGATCATGAAAGTTCATAACGACAACATAATAAACTGGCGTACAAATGTATGAGATTTTCAAATTAAAAGTCAGAAAAATTTCAAATTATGAGAAAACTTATAATAGATTAGATTATAATAGATAGAATACACAACTTCCGAAAAACTGTATTAAAATTTACCCACATTATAATTACTTCTGGGGTTAAAACTCGAGGCTGACACGCCAGTCGATAATAGAGTACAAATGCGAGGTATTCAATAAATAAACGTTAAGAGATTTATGTAATTAAAATAAATGTACAATAAAAAAATTATGAAATATTTATTAGCCAAAACTTTATCAACTTAATGGGTGAATATAATCGTATCCGTCTCACTGTAAAGGTAAAGTTCATGTATAATTTTTTTTACCCACAAAGTAATAAATTACAACATACGCCATTTAATACACGCAGTCCAAGGCAAGTCGACAAAATCTGTCATTTGATCGATCACCGCCCTCGCACTGGCCGCCCTCCGCATGAAGCTCTTCGTAACTAGCTCCGCCCTACGATATATTTACAATTTATGCACGTAGACTATAATGTCCATTTACATTGACACTTAAGTTTAACTTTCAATTTGGGAGTGATGAGTGTGACAGTAGATATTATATGTGTAATCACTTAACCCATTATTGCTTAACCAATTTATAGCCAATATTGTATTTTCGCAAGATGGCATAAATATAATAAATAATTGGACATTTTACATAGATTTATATAATTTATGATATATATATATATATATATATATATATATATATGTATAAATACCCACACATGTATATGTATGTAGTATATACCTGAATATTCCGAGTAGAACTCGCCCCATACAAGTCCCATACACCGTTAATCATGTACAAATATTTAAAGATTATAGTATTTTAATTAAGTTATTTAAAAATATCCATACCATGTTACGTTCCCACGTTCTGCCAATAGCTAACTCAATTCTGATAGCCAATAATCGGATTCATTGTTTTGAATCCGATTATTGACTGTCAGCGGCAAGACAGCCGCTGATTTTCTGCGGTCAGATCCTTTACCGGGCGCTTCTCATTCTTCACTATTCCTACTGCGCCCAGCTACACTGGCACCAATTCTCACGCTACTACCGCGCCAGCCGAACATCCACGTCTACTCGCTGTAAACGACAATGAGAATGGTAAGACCACTATACGGTACCGCAGTAATCGCAGTCTTATTACGATGCTACGGGGAACCTCCCACCAATACCAAATGAAACTACTACATGTATGGGGTTTCCATCCCCATACTGCACTGGACTTATATATATATATATATATATATATATATATATTTATATGCATATATTTTTTTTTCGAGAATATAAAAGCTGTATGCCCTGATTGAACTTGCACAGCAAGCATATTAAAAACGAAATGTAGTTAAGCCTTTAAGATCAAAGCATCCTTCAAGGTTATCCAGCAGACGTAATTATGGCGCTAAACTTGACTTTCTACCAAAATGTTAGAAGATTATTAACGAAAATGAAGTTGTTTACTGAAACAAGTACGTGCATCGAGTATTGAGTACACTCTTTGCCTTATAACTGTTCGCTAGTGGTAGCCGCCAGGGAGGAGGCGTTGCTGACTAAACGCAGTCAATTACAACTGACGCCAGCGTGACTAACGTCGACGAATATATCTTTGTGTCTGTGTCTCACCGTTCGTTTTGTGCTATCGTCTTTGTTTTGTACATATGCTTGTAATTTGCAGTATATGTCTATTCTTAATTTAATGAATTTTTTTTATTCTCAGTTCTATTGCAAAAACATTGTAATTCTTAGACATTTTAATAAGGTTAGTGAGTCTCAATTAGTTTAGAACTATTTCACTTATTTCTTGTCCTAATGTCACTTACGAAAGTGGAATGAGGTGATTAAATCTAGCGAAAGGAACTTTAATTTGCTAGTACTCTCATTTATCACAGAGGAGCGTACGTGAGCGTACTGCTAGCACCAACTGGATCTTATCCGCAACATGCAAAATAAATCATTTTACTATAAACCTGTAAAAAATACGGATTTAGATTACGGTTATAATATATTCAGTTTTTGGCGCAAATAAGTGTAATATGACATGAGAGCTTTGCATGACACGTATATTCGAAATGTCAAATCTAGAATTAAGTCTAACTCGAAAGCATTTTCGTCGAACGTGGGATGGTAACGCTTAGATAGGCAACTTTCGGTAAATAGGACGCATAATGAAATTCCGTGCATAGGCTGGGCTGCTACGCCTTTCATTATGTTTTTTTAATAACGAACCAAGACTCAACTTTGTAATGGCTACACGGGTCGCTGTTAATGAGGGCGTATTTTTAATGCGATATGCATTAGGTATGATGAATAGTCCTGAAGTCGGACTCCTATTGAAACAACTTCATTCAAAATCCTGATCCTGATCCCTCAACTCTGTACGTAATTAAGACACGTTTCGATGTATTTGTCCAACCCCTTATATTTATTGTAGATATTCTTTTAGTTTCGAAATGTATCCCTCTATTAGGGAGATTTATTTTTCCAACCACTTATATTTATTGTAAATATTCTCTTAATTCTAAAGTTTGTCCCTCTGTTGCTTGACTTCTGTTTTCAAATCAGATCCAATGTAGAAATTCTCGATACAATGTAAAAATTACAGACTTATAGCAGTGTTATATGCATCGCCGTAACTATTTGCAAATCTAATCCTGCCTGACGGACTGCTCGCACGCTTTCCTTTCAAAGCATTCCTAGGCAACTTATCTCACTAATTTTGTAGATTATATGACTAAAAAATTGGATTGATGTTGTCAAATAAAGGTATCTTACTTTAATTTTAAAAAGTAATTTCATCGTGTCGACTATGATATTCAAATTGTTGGAAGCAATTGGAGGAGGTTAGAGTCTTCCAGTCTAGTAAAATTGTTTGCCAATTACTTCTGGCCTTGCCAACAATATGTCCGGTTTGGGAGTTTTGAAACTCGGCCCTACTTCACCTGATAACATAAAACGTAGTAATTTAAATTTACTCCTGTTTCTTATCATGATAAATGACTTGCCTTCAGTTATCGGCAATGTTCATGGTCTTCTCTTTGCCAATGATTCAAAACTCTTCTTAAGTATATATAACCAATCTGATATCAAGCTGTACTAACGTAATATTGATACAGTATTCCAATGGAGTCTGAGCAATAAGCTACATTTTAACGTAAGCAAATTTGCAGTGATGAAACTTAGATGTATCCCTTTTGAATAGTTAGGAACTAATCAGAATTCCTCTCGAAAAAGTTTAATTTGTCCGGTACCTTGGTGTAACTATGGATAATCATCTCTGAAACCTGTCAGAAAACCTACCATATACTTAGATTTATCACACAGAATTCTCACGATTTTCCTAATATCGAGCGTATCATAAATTTATAGTAATATGATATCGGGTGTATCGCACAGTAAAAAATTAAAACCCGCTATATTTTTGAAGCGAATACATTCATCCGATCTCTATGTAAAACTAATTCTATCCTTATGCTGCAGAAAGTATTAAAAAGGTTTAATCGGTTTTTATATTACAAAATGTACAGAAATTGTCGTTATTTATTCGCTTCCAAATTTTAATGAGCCCGTGCTCATTCGGATATAATGTCTTCCATCTCTGATGGAAATTGCTGTTATTCACGCGTTTCTTTTAAATTCTTAAATCATAACCGTGAAAATGATTTTGAGTTTAGTAGTACCTAATGCTCCTGACTGCAATACAAGAAGATAATATCATAATTTATTTCACATGCCTAGTGCGTACTCCAATATCCTATAGCATTAGTCTGTTTTTCGTGCACTTACACTGTTTAATGCAGTATTGTGTGATTCACATAATGTATATTTTTTCTCCACCATTGCCTATTTCGGGAATGAGACTACGGAATTCCTTAGTGGTTCATGACTAATCACTAGTATGCTAAATTAATGTGCGTTCCTGTCATACTTGTTATTGTTATTTCTTTTGTGTCCTATCAGTTATTTTTCTTTTGTGCTTGTATTGAACTATCTGTTATTATATTATTTTACTTGCCTAAATATTTTGGGTAAATCTGTTAGATGGACATGGCCTTTTCAAGAAATAAATAAATAAACAAATCGATAGTATTTTTCATTAGTAAATATATTGTCTCTTATATTCGGATGCGTATAATATCGTAACTTTTAAATATAGAACCATCCTGTAGCTTACAAGTAAACTTTAGCTAAACTTCTAATAACGCTGTTTTTTCCATAATGTTTATTTTACCAAATTTGGAGAACTGGACATATGTTTTATGAGTATTTCCGATATTATTTTTAGAACTATCTTAAATGAAATTCACAATTAAATGAAACTACGTGATGTAGTATTATTTCTACTTCCCTTAAGTTCTTTACCACGACCTAGGTTTCGTTGTATTACAACATCTTCAGGTGGGCTATTCGCAAAGATTTTTACTAATGACCCACCTGAAGATGTTGTAATACAACGAAACCTAGGTCGTGGTAAAGAACTTAAAGAAAGTAGAAATAATACTACATCACGTAGTTTCATTTAATTGCGAATAATGAATGTTTACAAAATTAACGCCAAATATATTCAATATTAAATAAAATTATACAAAACTAGCCTTAATATCTCACAATATGCGTAAAAATAAAAAAAAATTATTTTCTCCAAAAAAAATTTTAACCTGAATCTTTGAACATTATTTTTAAGGGTATTAACTTGTTAATATACTGAGATATATGCAGATTAATATCTTTTATCATTGTGCCAAATTTCAAATTTTTACGTCAAACAATTTATGACTGAAATGAATGTGGCGGACTGTAAATCAGTGACCTCAAATGAATTCGAATTTTCCTCTTTAATCTGTTAAATTTGTATTAAATCCATATTCAAATATTAATAAACGTTGTTTCACTCATGAAAGCTGCAATAAACAAAAGTCTCGTCAAGAATGAAAACATAGATGATTAAAAGTATGAGATTTTCATTTTCTTTTCTTTTTAAGGTACAGAACCCCAAAAAATATAAAAGGTTGAAATTATGCACGACATTCGTTGTAAACAATGCTAAAACTTTAATTTCTTCAGTGTAGATGTTCTGATGTAGATAACACGCCTTGAATCGACAGTTTCTTCAGATAAATTGTGATGATATTAAATAATAAATAAAATATGCGCAATATAATCACTAGTTATTCAGTTAAAATAAGGAAAATTCTCCAGAATAGAAAAGGCCACATCGAATTAAAACAATAATGAAACCTACCTAACTCGCTCGCTCTACGAGAGTTACCTTCATATCTGGCATCTAAATATATACTTAGTATATACAATATATATTTAAATGTATACAAAGGACGTACTTTCGCCTTCATATCTAAATCTAAGTACATACTTAGCATATACGATATATATTTATATGTATACTAAGTACGTACATAGGATATTTTTAAACATTTAAAGCAACAAAATGTTTCTGTTAAATTACTTATTGTGGAATATTTTTGGTTATGGTAATGTCGACCCTTTCTTATATAGCCTATGATAGAGCATATACATACCGAAACTCCGTATGTAGTGGTGATATTAATAATAACGATTGCTATTTCTCCGGACTCCTCATACAGGAATATATATATTAATACGTGAAAAGAAAACTTTGTATCCCTTTTTAAGCATATTGCGCACATGGAGGAGTGTGAGGTTTGACTTAGTTAATATTAAAGAAATGCAGGAAGCTAAAATTTATATTTTAAATTATATATTAAAATAGATTAAATCATTCATTGTCTATGGCCATATGTGAATATCAAACACATAATAGTCTGTGGTCAAACAGTCGCACAGAGTAGAGATTGTCGCCGAAGAATTTGAAAATGTCAGATTGGATGAGTTTCAAGCTTTTGTGTAATTTCAATTGTTCCTTTTTCAATAGTCTGTGAAGCGTACGTTAAGGCAGAAAAGCGTTTATTTTATATTTTGTACAATAGATATCTGTCTTACGTATATTAGTAATATACATTTTTTGTAACCGGAAAATTTTGTCACCGCTCTTAATATACACCTGTCGCAAAAGGAAAATTGTGTAGCTTCAATTAGAATTACTTACTCTCACCTACCTATTAGTGTTTTCAAGAAAGTGAGTAGGGAAGTATATCACGGTCGAATTTCGACCACTGGGCAACCACTAGCATCTAATTAATTAGCCACACGATTTCACTGTGTCCACGGTTCCACACGCCACATAGTTCCACGGTTCCGCGGTTCCACATAAAACACTTATAAATGTTAACATTATTTTTTATTATATCAATATATTGCGTAACACAGGTATAAACCTGTACTGAATTTTTTTTCATGAATTTTGGATTAGCCTCTTATTTTACAAATACGGGGTTTAAGTGTATTTTATTTACCTTTTTTTGCATGCTCCTAGTGTACGCTATTTAATTTAATATTTTAATATTCTTAAAATTAACCGTTTCAAATAATATTCTTATGATGTAAAAAACGGAAAATTCAATATGGATAATTAATTTATTCTCTCGAATATTAACGCATAAAAAATTGTAAACTTTGATGACTGCAAAACCTGTGAGTTAATGATATATTAATATGCTAATTTTCAAGTTTTTACGTCACACGGTTTCCGAAAAAATTAGTGACCTGAAGAATGAAAATACAGATGATGAAAAAAAAATATAGATGGATGAAAATTAAGGACAGCCCCAAATCTAATAATCTAGAGGAGAGTTCTACAGTACCGTCATCTTAAAGATATGAAAACCAAACGAAAATGTCATAATGAATCTTAAATGTTTTTCCTGAAATTTGTATTAGAAATTCTTAATTATAATCATGATTAATAAAAATAGAATTTAAGAAGAAGTAATTTCATTATCAAAATTATTAACACAAAAAAACAGCAAGTGAAAAAACAAACTAAAAACGGTCCCTAGAGATTTTGATGTTTAAGTAATATAATAATCTACAGAAAACTCTGAAACATTGTCAATGGTTTTATAAACCTACATTTTATAGTTTCCTCAATTCATAGAATTGATTTTATGATTTATTGTACTTCTTGATACCTGATGACATTCAGCTGCTTTTCCCAAAATCATTTCCTCGCTTAGTACTGTCTGCACAGCATTAGATATTTCTTATTCATAAATCCCTTTAATACTTTTCTTTTTCTTATTATCACATTTTCATTACATTTTTCTGCATTAATATGTAAAATATATGATAAAAAATAATGTCAGAAAGATATCATTACTTTCAGGCAATGTTATGGTATACCCTGAAAAGGTATACTGAACCAAATCTGAACACAGGCGAAACACATATATTAAACTGACATGTGTTGCAATAGGTAAATAATTAAGAACTAAATACCGATATTAACTACGTAATAATATACCGGTATAAACAGTAATAATCCAGTAATAACTCATTCAATTTTAATTATGCAGTGACGATACTTTGCCAACCATACTAATTACAGCACTGAACACGCAAAAGTTTGCGCCAATTGAAATATTCAAGTGAGTAAAATGCATACCAAGGAATTATTCTAAAAAAGTGATTGTTATTGCAATCACGTACTGAAAAAAGGCTGACACTATCGGTGTACTTATAAAAAAGGACCATTCTGTAAAGAGTTAGAAAAATAAAAGAGGGGTACGATAATTAACGAGATTGCAGAAGCAAGTAAATACAGAAGAATTTACGTAATTAAGGTACTAATAACTAACATCATTGCAGACTCATAATTGCCGCACTTAGTTATTATTCTTAGTTTTTACTATTAATACGATATTGGTTTAATCGGGGTTTTTTTATTCTTTTCTTGATTAAATTTGTCATTGGCCTCAAATTAATATCTTTGTAAAATATAAAACATCTAATTCCCAAAAGAAATTGGCAATTCCATTTAATTCATTAGGCGTGTAATAAAGTGACTTTATATAATATTCTTCAGTATTTTGGGGCAAATATTGGACTCTTCAAAATACACCATATGTTTTTAAATATATTTAAGTCAATTATCGTTAAAATGCATGCTTTACCCGCCAGGTTTGATTTTTCATGTTTATTATGACTTCCATAATTTTTTTTAACCAAACAACAAGGCACACTTACATACACTTCTAATGTTTAATTTTACTGAGCATCATTTTTGGTATGAAGTAAATATACTTCAAAAATTATGTTCCCAAATTCAACATCACATTTTTCTTTCGGGATTTCTATTATTTCTTATTCCCTTCCGTAAGATTTTCGTATTTAATAATAAAAAAATTAAAGTACACCAGATTAAAAAACAACCATATATCAAACAACATCAGAAACAAAAACTGTACTAAACTGGACCCTATTGACGTTTGTGGTTCAATAATGTTATTAAATAATTTTATACACGATTATTAAGGGATGGGAGATTCAAAGACCTGCACCTCCCATTCCGTCTGCTTTTCGATTATTAATAGCGACTGTCCTCGGCACAAAGTCCAATCTTAAATGGAATAATGTTGCACTCTTATCATACCTTGGACGGAATATAAAAAAAAATTTAAGTAATTTAGATCAGGCGGAGGAATTTCAAAGTTTGGCAGCGAAATTAAATGGCATTAAGTTATCAATTCCGTTCAAGGGAAATATTTCATTTAGGAGATTTGAAAAGGTGGAGGCGGGAAGGCGCGTAAGTTATTAAGTGGACTTATTTCATTTCATCCGCATGGACGCCTCGCCTTTGTACCTACGGAAGATAATAAAATCGCCAATAAACTTATTCACTAGTCATATAATATATATTGCCAAGGATCAACTTCTTATTTAAAATTAAAATGTAAATAAATTTTGAATGACAAATATCATAAGTTTAAATTAAAATTGGATATTTTATTACATTATACAAGTTATAAAAACTGTTGTTTGGTACTTTTTGCTTCGGTTTCCATTTTTTTTTTTTTGTGAAACTTAACAATGAACGGTATTCCCTTTTTTAAAGTACGTATAAACAAATATTAAAAACCTGAAAAAATCCAAGCATTTCAGAATTGTCAAAAATTCGTAACAATTGAAGTGATCTCTTTTTACTTTCGATAAATACAAAGTTTTAATATTATATTCCTGTTTTAAATAAAAATCATAACCTTAATTTTTTAACGAATTTGATTGTACATGATTATTCCTAATGAAAACGATTGCTTGGTTAATTAAATATATGTTTCTTTTACTATTTAGATTTAATCAGACAGCTGAAAAGAATTTTTATTTTCAAAATAACACTTCGATTGAATTATAAAAATAGCATATTTTATACATAAACTGATTATCAAAAAGTGGTTATTTTGTCACATTATTTTATTAAATAAAATCCTAGCTGATTACAGTTTAGTACCAATTTGTTGCACAAGTTACTATAAAAAAACCCTTAAAACATTTAAAATAAAAACAAATATACGAATACAGAAATTAATTTTAAAAAACGTGCAGTCGCTTTCGGTATGCAAAATCAGTGATCTTTGCCCTAACCTGGTCTTCAATATATTAATCCTTAAAGACCTTCCTCTGTACCTGATGCTGTAAAGGATATGAAAGGTATATATATATATATATATATATATATATATATATATATATATATATGTATACGTGACAAGAGCTACTATTGTAAAGATTGTCGGAGTTAAGTACGTGCGTCCCTACACCGCAATCTCCTCATCATATCACGACCTAAATTGTTGTTATCTGAAAATAGTTCATTCTCGATCTTTTGTAAATACTATTCAGCTAACTTTAAAATTAACACACGTAACGACATCTGTTTTAATAATTATGAAAGTAAATCCTATTTTCAATAAGGACATTATGCGCATCTTCTGATTGAGTTAACCTAATGTAATCAAATAGAAATTAAACGTGGAAATCGAATTGACTCCGACATTTAATAAAAACTTCATCCGAATCGAATTATTAGTTTGAAAGTGATACGTACACAGATAAATATTCAAAGAGAGAAACATCTTATAAATGGGTTTAGTGTTTGGGGCAAAAAGTGCAGTTGTTACACATACTCACACACATCCGCGCACGCACACTTACACGCACACGCACACGCATGCGCGCACGTGCACGTGCGCGTGCGTCTTGTGTCCCAGGCGTTGCAGCACCCCAAACTATCTTATCTACTCTATTATTCACCTTATCATGACACAGTTCAGAATGACATAGTTCCGGATCACGACTACATCGTGGAATTTTGCTAATGGCGTTTCTGATGCGCTTCTTCTCGACAGTGTAGAAATCAGGATAATCATCAGTAAAGAGTGACGTCAAAGGGTATTTTAAATTTTCTCGGAAATACCCGGTGTAATTTCTGTCGATTTTCTTCAAGGGAACTAAGAACAAAGGGGTACATTTCTGCATACAGCTTCCCAAGGATCCAAATACCTACTTTAGAGACGAAATTGCGAAAAGGGGAGCGCTTAACCCTCTTTAGGTCTATTATATTTACATTGAGCGTCAACTGAGGCCATCCGGTGAACCTCCGCTACTTCCCAAGACATTCCGATTCGGGCAAGCCATCCCTAGAAAATTGCGGGCCCGAGAAAATTGTGGGCATGTCGGGGAAGATGCCGTTCCGATAGGTGAAATATACCTCATGATTTCCATTTGCAGATTCACACGCCTCGGGAAGTACAAGAAGATAGCGCGTTCGCATCTGCACAGATAATCACCAGACTCCATCCAACAGAGCGGAGAATGGTGTTAAAGGGCTTACAAAAATAATTATTGGTTATGGAATATTAAAAATATGCACTAATGAAAATGAGTTGTAGTTGGCCGATAAAAATCTGAGCCACTACGTGATGATCGTTTAATAACTATTCCAAGAACAGAACTGGATCCCCTTAGAGTCCACGAAAGTCACAGTTAACGAGCGCAATCGACTTTCGCTGGATATATTATTATTTTGTTATTTCTCAAGCCTCTTTCTTCTGTAACTGACTCGATTCGAATGCAATCCTTTTACGACGTTGCTTCCGATCGAGATCACTTTCTCTCCTCTTTATCGCTCGCGTGTAGTATGTTCTGTGTTTCTGTGTACGAAAAAGCTGTATGAATTGCAATTCAACTTGCAGGCGTGTAATAATGTGACTTTATATAATATCAATATTTTGGCCTGGAAGAGTTCAACTTGCAGGCGTGCGAGCTCTCCTCTAGCCAAAGTAAGAAGGTGAGCTTTCAGAGACTTTGCAGTTTTAGTCCTGCTGTCTTTCGATGATACTTTGCCTCGGCCAACGTTTTCTGTTATAGGTGGCCCAATGGTCTTTACAGGCAACATGGTACATGGTACATGGTGTTGACGTTTGTGCCTGTGCCTGCTTCTGACGAGTCAGCACGTGCAGGCGAATTGGTAATCGACACGAACGACGGCGTCGTCTCCTCTGTTGCAGCACTCTCACTAGTAGATTTCATAGTGAGAAAGCTGCAACAGAGGACAGAGACACCATGCTGCTGTTTTCTCTAAATCTCACTAAAAATACCACGATGTGAGAGACGGCAGGCAGTAATCAGAACCTCGCACCTGACTGCTGCCAGACGGAAGAATTTGACGTTCATCAGACTTACGCCACTGTTGACTATGTAGTCAGAAGAGAGCTAGCTGGGTTCATTACCTAGTCCAATAAATACTCTTCGTCGTCGTAAGACAATTTCTTTATTTTTTCACAAATTACAAATTTTACTATTTCTTGTAGCGAACTAGAAGTCGAACTATTCGATGATTATTCAATTACTATTTGATCGATGACTGTGGTTTTTCAGCGTGATGATCCTTTTTATATGCTGCTAAGTGATACCTTAACGCGGCCGCTGGTTGTAACGCCAGAGATTACGAACCCGGCCCCCGGAATTCGGAGTAGAGCTGATGGAGAAGAAAAATTCTATGACTGAGATGAGAGCAAACAAAAGTTGGTAAACTTTATTTAGATTTTAAAATGTGTACATATATTACTTCACGGAAAACATCAAAAACTTCCTTCACTTAAATCCATTTTCAAAGTCATTGTGATGTTGATTTTGGTATAAATTTTATATTCTATCTTTTGCCAGCTATTTTGCTCACCTACTTTCATTTTTGAGGTTTACCTTTCCCTCAATAATAATATTTTTATATCAAAAGTACCCTTTATTGGAATAAAAATAAAAATAAAATTTTAATACGTTCTACTTAAGTTCAATGGAAAAGGAAGAAGGGGGTAGAGAACCTTTTTTTAGAATACATTTTAAAAATGCAATACAAAATTATGAAAATATATTTTGGGTTCCTCCTTTCAAGCCAATACGCTACAAACAATGGAAACAAATTAGATTAGACTTTATTTAACCTTCTTTGATCTTCATGTGAATATTTTATAAAATTCAACTAGTGTAAAATATGTGGATTGTGTACTATTGGTTAATGTGCTATTATAAAAGCTTCAAATTTCAACGTCGCAACTTAAAAACCTGTCCTAACCTAACCTAACACAATTTAAAGTTATCCAGCCCAATTGAACTTAATCCAACTCCAACCAATCCAGTCTAACCTAATTTAACTCAACTTTAACCCAACTTAACTAAGCTAATCTAATATAAACCAACCCAACCTAACCTAATGCAACCTGACCCAATCTAAACTTTTTTCTTGACCTACTGACTTAATTAAAAAATATACAATTTTCTGGGGGAAATATGGAATGGACATATACATTTTCACTCTGTTATTTCCACTTCCCACCAGGTCCCTAAAGGATTTTGAATGTTACGAGCGAGCACAGACAAACATTTTAAAAATTTATTTTTTTAATGGCGTATTTCTGCTCAAAAAATGTGGTTACAATTCATACAGCACCTTTCTAAATCTAATTCAAAATAACTTCCATCCTAACTTTAACACCTACTCAAATTTTAATCAGTACCTTAAGAATTAATGAATATTTAATTAACAAATTCTATTAAAATACCTTAAAACTTGCAGAAAACCAGAGAAAAAAAATATTACTCCCTTTCTATGATACTCAATCTCTAACTTGGTAAGTTTCACGCAAATACTGTTTATTTATAATTTATAATGGAAATTTTCAATACTTGCGAATTTGAAAATTAAGTGATAAACTTTTGAAACAATATTTAATTTCTGCAAATGCTAAATAATTCTAATTATTCGGTACCCGGTTAGATCATAATTTTTTATCGGGCAGCTAACAAACTACTTCTACAAACTTGGTCTTTCTAAATGTTTTTATTTTTATATGATGTTTTTTTTTATTTCTTACAGAACTGCTATTATATAAACGTTTCTTTGTTTCTTTACAATAATTTCATTATTGTCTTAAAGGGTCATAATGTAAAATGCAACTTTCGATCTATTTACTATTTCAGTACCTTCATTAGAATTTTTATGCAATTTTTATTTGTTTTGTTGATTTATTTTTTGACAAAAAAATTAGGAATCTAATTACATTACACTTAATTCTTTTAGTTTTCACTGAATTTACTTAAGAGACAAATAAATTAAATTAAATTAATATAAGTTAACTAAAGGATTTAAATTCGTATATAACAAATGGATTAAAGTTTATGAATCGTTTATCTTCACTAGATACGATCATTTTACAACTGAACAAGCCCAATTGACCTATAGTTTTTCAATTCAGCTTGACAAAAGGGTAAATAAATGGTAACCAGTTGTGTCAATATTAAGAAGATTTACCCTTTTACGACGTGCAGCCTCTTTATATGCTCAAATAAACTAAGTTTGGAGAACGTTTATGTTCTTGTTTTGTGTTAAATATTTATTGCGAGTGAAAATATTATCCTCATCTTTTGGTAAAGGTTACGTAGAAATAAGTATATCTTAAACATATTGTATTTTATTACACCAGCACTAATTTGTGACGTTGTACCTGAAGTAATTAAACAGAGTCATTAAAGAAAGTAGGTAAAGTTCGAGTATAATTACTTAAAAACTGAAATGCTCTTAAATATACTCTAATTTCTTAATTACTAACAAAGTGAACGCTGTTTAACATTATTTAAAAAAGGAAGGTTAAAAAAAATTTTAATGAATGAATTCCACCTCGCTACAAACAGATAAATTAGCTAATAAAAATAGAATTGCCAATTAACGTGTTCACAAGATACAAAACGTACATTTCGTAGGACCAGCTTATTGTTTTATATTGAAGAGTAAATTAATCGAGAATGAAAAATAATATATGTATAAATTAGAATTTTAGAGAATATATATACATATATATATATATATATATATATATATATATATATATATATGTATACACACACATATATATATATATATATATATATATATATATATATATATAACACACACACATATATAAAGATTATTGCTAAAAGATCATCTCACAAGAAAGGTAGGCAAATTGCGCAGTTGAAGTGCATACGGAGGACGTTCGGGCGTTACAGATAACGTGCACCACTTTATATACTATATTTACGTACATTGTTTTGGGAACAGTCATTAGATAGTAAAAGTAAAGCTTATCGTCGTTAAATGCGAGCCGGCTTCGGGCACTGTATGTGTCATCGCTTTATGCCCCATAATTTTAATATTCGTGAAAAAGTATTAATTTTAATGTAAGGGTACTTAAAATAACTACCAGAGGGTAATATCGCATGTTAAGCGATGCGTCAGGATCAATAAGCTTGGGCAGTGTTGCAAAATTAAAAACTTAGAAGCACATGTAAGACCAAAATTGTAATCATATTTTTCTGCGAGTTTGAAAACGAATAAAACTAAAAAAAATACCGGACGTGACTGTCTGTTATTGACATGGCTAATATTTGTGTGAGACTATTTCTGCTTGAACCTATTTCTAATAAAACGAAACATTTTTCAAGCGCAACTCAGGTCACTGTTGCTCGTTGTGTGGCTTAGTGAACCGTGTGATTAGGCATCCAAAGTCGAGACTCTGCCATGAAATACCAAATTTTAAATTTTACGAGTAGAAATTTGCGCTCGGAAACGTACTTTGCGCCGTCCCCTCACCGCCCCCAGTGGCCTAATTTTGACGAACCACATTTGAAATCTTAAATCGTACTATCAAATTACTCTACGATAGTTTGTCTTGCTCTCGCTGCGTCGATCGTACAATGTGATATTTGACTTATCGTATCCATACATTACTCTCCTTGCAAGTCGGACACATATCAACCTAAAGTTGATATCTCATGGCGACATGAGCGACAACCGCCTATTATATATAATTAACTTGCTATGTCCGCGACTTCGTTTACGTGGAGCTTCCTAAAATATTATTAACTGTAAGATTAACATAATAGATAGGGCGACTATCTATTATAATAATTCAGAAAGTGATTTTTCTTTAAATAAATACGCTTCTTCTGGTTGAGTAAACCAATCGCGTTGAAATATAAAACAATTTTGTTATTTCAAGTTGATTTCGGAATTTTTGCAAAAATTTCAAATTGGGTTAGTAGTTTTTAAGCAACGTTTATAAGAAACACATAAACTGAAAAAATTCATAAAATGGTATTTATGCACTATGTTACTAACCCTTCATCCCCTCATTTACTTTTTTGTATATATTTTTATTATACAGACAGGCAAAGGTCACAAATGTATTATGAATACAAATTTAATTATATGCAAATTGACCAAGTTGTTTATTACAAAATTATCATTGTAATCGCCCATTATGAATTGATTGCGCAACCTACTAAGCATAATAACATGATTTCCTATACCTCTTTAATTTCTTAAGACGGTTACGGGGAGCACAAACTGTTTGAGATCGTCACCTCACATAATATCAAAAAATAATTGTGGCTGAATTTAAAATCTCTTAAATGACACTATTCACTATAAGTCTTATAAGAAAAAAAATAATTCATCTAAATATATAAAATGTTTAAAACTCTAATACGAAATGAAGTCCTCAATTTTATTAGCATGGTTATTCTATCCTCCTGCACTCACAGAAATAAAAGTTAATCACACTGAATTTATTTCACACTAATGTCTCACCTTATTTTGCACGGGTAAGCAAAAATTTATCGCGCTTTGACTTATCCTGTGTAATCTTTAAAATACTGAGCGCAAAATTTTGCTCATTTCAAAAAACTATCATAAGTTTAAAGTATTGGTTAGAAAGCTACGGTGCATTGATATGTGTAAAAAATTATTTATACAACTTAAATTTCATCAATTTAAGAGAAGTGAAAAGTTGTGGAACTTTTTGAAAACGACCATGTTGTCGTATGTTATCTCCATGCATATCTAACATTTAAGCGGCTCTCGCCAAAATATTTCGTCATCGAATGTTTATTCCTATTTTGTCAACATTAATCATTACAAATTAGGTAATTTCCAAAAATGTTTATAAATTATGCATGTAACCTTCACTCGAATATAAATATGTCTATTAAAAACATTTCGATAATTATTGGAAAATAAACGAGTACGTCAAGGCAAATAAACAAAGCGCGGTCTTTGTTTTGCATGTGTATTGATAAAGACATAATGACGAGCAAGAGAGAATATACACAATTTCAATTGCCCTCATTGTAATAAATTCTAACATGTACTACTAAACGACGGAATATATTAAGGGGTTTGGTTGTAGTCAGAGGCTAATCCGCAAATTGTGCTATGCGGTCGACCACCGTCCTTGGTTCCGCCCGCCCTCCATACAAACCAAGCCTCGACTATTCTGTTCCGCATCCGCAATATGATTATGTTTAGTGAATGTAAGCTCGAACATCCCTTCATTTAATCAGCATACTAATCACAATATATGATTTGATAATTACTTACTGTATGGTCATATTACTTTCTTGCAATGTGAATTCAGTTTCAGTTTATGATTTTATGCACAGAATCTTTATTGTCTGTGACATAAGTTTCTTTTCGTATTAGATAATATTAGTTTAAAACGGTAAGAATGCTTAATATACTTTTACAAGTCATACTATATTCCTAAAAGATTTGCTCCTCGCATACAAAGAGTTCAATTGCAATAAAATGTAACTGGTAACCGTAATATATATATATATATATATATATATATATATATATATATATATATATCTTTGACCTCTTATTATTCAATCATTGTGTTATATTCCATTCTAAAATATCTCACATGTGTATTATACGCAAAATAAACAGCTGTATATTACTTTTGCTCTTAAATAGAATAATGTTACTTTTTTGAAGAAATCTACCGTTTAATACAAAAATACGTTGGTAATTTTATAAAGTAGGCGAAGGAATTTGTTGACGAAATTCCATGGCATTAATTGATCATTTATATTTAAAGAAAATTTTCTCTCGAAAAGCTTTGAGAAGTTTAGCAGGAAGTTAATGTTTCCAAGTTCAGGTCTACGAGACATTAGGAAGCATGTTGGAATACTGTATAATTTAAATATATTTATACAAGTTACATATTATATATATTCAAGGATGATATATCATTTTGCAAAACGATTCCTATATTTTATATATATATCTACTGAATTTTATGAGAATTTTTGGTTGAGGTTTACACCTATCCTTTTCTAATTTCTTACTTTAAGCGACACCAAGTTGAATGTTATGTTTTGCAATCTACTAAATATTTGTACATCCGTATGGGTTTATCTTGAATAGTAAGTTTAAAATATACTAAACACGAGTATTATATGCACCACCATGATTTCGTATATACCTAGTACATTCAAAATATTTAAATATGGAAGTGCACAGAGTAACTCTTTTAAAGTATTAATCAATATTTATACTAAATTTTACCATGTAAATGTATTGCCTAGTATGTATGATAAATAATTTGGATGACGATAATTCTTTGATTATCAATAAAATTTAAGTGACATAATTTCGAGTTAAAATATTTACTAAATGCTGTCATGCAGATTTATAATATTCTTATCTAGATTATTGAGCCTACTAGACCTTACGTTGTAAGATTCTACGAATTATGTTATTTTCATAATTTTTGAATTAGAATTATGGAAATAAATTGCACCTTTTAATTTTTATCTCTGAGGGTATTTCACTTAAAACAAAAAAATTCATAATATTCATGAGTTTCTCATTAGCTTTTCAAAAGATACCCAATATGATTCACAGAAACAAAAAAGTAAAATATTAATTTGCCTCCTCTTTTGTATGTATGTACTCTAAATTATTATTTACCGCAAAATTATGTCTATCACTATTCCATATTTCAAGTTTCTACATCAAGCAGTTTTGGAGAAAATGTATTTAGACATAAATACAGATTTGGGAGGATTCCTTTTTTTCCTTTAAGTTGTGATCAAAACACAAGTAAATGTTGCTACAGAAAAAGAAAATTGTGGGCGAGGAGTGGTGATTTAAGATTTGGAACTTCTATTAATGGAAACCTCCTTGAAAATGGAAACGTGGACGATCCATAAAGATATGGGTAGATGAAATTGAGGATTAACTTAACTATAATTATGTACAGAGTTACGCAAATAGCAAAGTGTATATGAAAGTATATGCGAAAATTAGTGAAGTCGAGAAAGTATATCGGAATAAGGAGTATGGTTTTGCTTCATCGTTGCTATTTGGTCGAGGATGGTATGAAGCTATAATTACTTGCTGACTTACAATAAAATCTAACACTACAAATCCGCACTATAAAATATTGAACAGCCTGATAATAGCAGATTTACAGAAACAACCTCTACAGAAATTCGCTAAACGTCATTTGTGAAATAATGAATGACCAGTCTGTAAGTTCTAACACTAACCGTTCAAAATTATAACAAGCAAGGCTAGTGCGGAATGAAGACGGGATTTTAGTTGGGATAAACTGTTATTAGCAATGACGTAATTACGCCTGGAGCTGGACTGATAAGGAGCCGTTTAAATATCCTAGCGTTGTATTAGACCGACGTCACTGTTTGTGTTCAGGGATGATGTATTTTGGGTAGTGGAGTTACGTAAATAATTTTTTAATAGTTGCATGGTGTAGATCAGGGTTTCTCAACCTTTTTTTTGTTGAAGCTCCCCGGACTATAAATTATATTTTCATGCCCACCCCCCTTTACTTTTTCATGATCCCCTTTGATTTAGTAAATTAAATAAATATGATAACTGAAGTTTGTAAATACACAAACTTACCTTTTAACAGTGAGACACAACAATTTTACACACTCAAACTGATTTCTCAACAAAAAATGTACACCAAAACGTCAAATTTTTCGCAAGTTTGTGGTAATAATAATGAATATGATATTTAATTTCACTAATTTTTTTTATAATTAAACATTATATTGTAATGTTATTTGTTAATGTTGTTTGTATATTTTTTGTTTTTTCTTTCTAAAATGCAAACGCTTTCCGCCCCCCTTGACATCTCTCTATGCCGCCCTTGGGAGGCGCGCCCCCCCTGGTTGGGAACTCCTGGTGTAGATAAAGGTATATGATTAAACATTAAAAATATACTTCAAAACTTGAATAAACCGGTCAATTTAAAATTGACTTACATATATCATGAGATCCGATTGATCTCTTCATTTGGAAGAAACTGAGTGTCAGAACATGGCAAAGAACTAGCATGGAGATGCCACTGAAATAACAAAGATCTACTATCACAGTGGCTTATTGGTGAACATAAGGACACTACGTTGACAGAAAATACAAAAGTTTCAAACGTTGCTTGTCTACGAAACATTACTTCATCATCAAAGTGCATGTGCAGTCGGTTCTATGCAGTAAAGCGGCGTATAACCTCACTTGGCAAAACTCATGGACTGATACTTGAGTCCAAATCGATTGACGGTTAAGAAATATTAAGAATATTAAGATTTATTAAGAAGATAATATAATTAATAAATGTAATATATAGGTCTTGGTTTGTTGGCAGTAAATGTTGATTGTTGACAATACAATAAATTCCCTTCGCCTTTTTCTTCATACTCCTATCTTCTTCACAAAATTTTTCCACTAACCGGCGTCTCCTCCACCGCATAATTACATTTTGTTAGCATACACCGCAAAGTCTTACAACATGATTAACATGCTGATAACAATACATCATTGTCAGCTCATATATGGAAACCATAAATAGCTATGTAAACTTTATGTACATACCTATATTTGTTTACCAATAATTCATGTAAAAATTACTGAACAAATCAAATTGAATGTTTGCACATGAATTAATTGTACTTTTATCCAAAACATAACAGACGTAGAAAATCTACTTTATATATTGCAACACTGAATAAAAAGGATTATTAAAAAATAGTTCTTTTGGAACAAAAATCTTATAGAAGATTAGTGTTTGGCAATTTTATGTCAACGTAACAATGTCTTTATAAATTATTGAATAACACTGGACAACTGTCAACAAACAACAGTGGACAACCAACAACTGTCAACTTTTTTCATTTTTTCGAGTCGGCAGCTTCTGTTGCAAAGTTGGATTTTAGAGAGTTGGTACTTTCATCGCGCTTTTACGCTTTGCCAACTAAATTTCTCTTCCATTTCGGATAGTGCGTGCTAATCGTATCATCATCATCATATTTGGCACGACAGCCCAGGGTGGGCCAAGGCCTTCTGTTGGAGATTCTTCCAGGAGGTTCTACTCTTCGCCTGGGTTTTTCAGTTCTTTATCCTGAGAATGTTAAAATCGTCTTCCACTGAATTGATCCATCGTAATTTTGGTCTACCTCTTCTACGAGTTGTTAGAGGTTTTGCGATGAAAACTTTCTTTACTGGATTTTCATCTTTCATTCTAGATACGTGGGCAGCCCAGCTAATCAACAATAAAATAAAATTAAAATAATTTGATTACAGATTGTTAAAAAATAATATAATACATACATTATTTTTTGGAAATCTTACCACCTTTGAATTAATTCTGCACTTACGTTATAATTCTTCAAACTATAAACTTTTACATGCTCCTATTTGTAAAACCTTTTGTTACATTTAGTGACATGGTTAACTTCCCGAAATTGGCTTCAAAAATAATAATTTTTATTTTTAAAGATAGTCATGGACCGGACGAATGAATATGTGACGGACAATAGGAGAAAATGACATCAGAGTGAGATTAGTGTTTTGAGGAAAGTAGCATTTTATAAGGGTACATAGTACAATTACTACTATTGAATAATTATTCACCTGTATATATATTTCCTAATATATCTTTGGCAGGCGTAAGCATATCGTGAAAACAGTACAATATGTAAATATCGCTATAGTTTTCCGGTGTACTTTATATGAAATTCCACTATATTCTATAAACTTACTTCTTTCATAATATTGATTTAAACAATTTCGAATATAGGGGAAGGTAAACTTATTTTTTCTTTGGTCAATTACGATGATATTTCTTTAGCTGGCTTATATAAAATTCTGAAATGAAATAATTTTGAAATCCTTATTACTTGTCTTTCCAATTGATATACGACAAGATATATGAAATGGAAAAAAATCGAGTTCTTAATTTGCCCCCTCAAAAATTGCCATATAAGTATTTGTGTTTTAATTGTTAAGATATATTCAGGTTAATATAAAGCATATTAATGCGCCAAACAAGATTCTACGCCAAATTATTTCTGAAAATATGTTTTTGAACATTTTTAGCAATATCTCCAGAATTATTATACAAGAAATTCTAAAATAAGTAGTTTTGAATTCTTTCTTAATAATAAGTCGTTATTTTTATTGATATCACAAGAAATTTTAAAAAATCCATATTAGTTATAATTTATAGTATTAACTTAATATACACGGGTTATCATATACCAAATTTCCACTATCTACGTCAAACAGTTTTTGGTTAAAACTGTCATGTTAAAAAGACAGCATGACGGACATGTGAGTTTTCTTATCCGTTCCTTCCGCTTTTCCGTTTCGAAGAACGAAACCTTAAATAATAAGTGATTTAAAAGAGTTTATAAATATCTTACGGTTATATACTTCCTCTTTTTTACCTGCTATTATTGCAGATACTTTCCTTCTATTACAAAATTTTCACAAAGCCTCACATGTATAAAATTATACGAAATTATTAATCAATGCGTACTTCACGCAACTGTTTTATGCTTCCTGGATTCACAATTCAATTATCAACAAAAACAGCCTTCGCCCAAAATATATTAACTAATAAAGACTGGAGCGGGGATTAATGACACTGAGTGTTTAATTACATTCAGCGATAATTCTATATTAGGAAACTATGAGTAGCTAAAGCGAGCAGGAGCATAGTTATTAACAGGACTTATCGCATCACTTCTTTCTTCGTTTTCATGCCTTTTGTATCTGCAGCAATTGATATAGTTCAATTATTTTATCTTTCATAATTTTTTCAAGTGTGAGCGAGTTTCAAGACAGAAATAAACAGTTTAATTGAAAAATACATTAATATGTTAAGCATAAGATTTAATAGTCTTGAGGCGTGTTAAAACTTTGTAGGTGAATTTCTTCTTTTTCTTTATTAAATATATCTGACATTTTTATTATTTCTCGAATAAACGAATACTTACTTAGCATTTTAATTGTTAGTTACTTTTTATAACCTTTAAATGTTTATTAATTACGGTAATAGTTAATGAAGAAGCAGTTGTATGAATGTAAACTCGCTTTGTACCATTTCAATAATTATATTTTCAGTTTTCGATATTAAGTACAAAAACGGTTGAAACTGTGTTAGGTTATTTCTTGGCAACACATGATATAAATGAAATTTGATCGTAAGTTATAGTTTGAATAAAGATATTATGATTTTACCTGTAAACTTTCAGCTTGATCGACTTAATATGAATAAGTAACAAAAAATACAGCTGTATACTTAAATATATTAAATATAACTATTAAGGTGTCAAAAATCTTGACTTTACACGGCGGGGTGTTAACAGTCAGTTAGGCAAATTTTATGAAGAAGTTGGACGAGTGAAGTCTTTTGTGAACTGACCTCTGATTGCAATCATAGACCGCAGTAAATTAGGATGTTTAAGAGCATCTGCTGGATTTATTGTATTTTCGACAATTAGTATCTGCATTTATATTTTTAACCGGCTTCCGCTTTGACCCTTGTACTTATGGTAATTATATCAACGTATATTTTGTATCGGTCTTCTAATTATAACTAGCTACCTAAAGCACTCGCGGCATAATCTTACACTATGAAGTTATTTGTACTTCCAGTCAGTAAACAATTCTTATATTCAACCAATAAGATGCTGAAATAAAGGTTCCTTATTACTGCAGTAATGTCGACACACTAGTCTCGCATCTATTCGTAATTTCATAAAGAGATATTTTACATCAGTCTTCCAGTTATAACTAGCTTGCAGTATCTGCTTATACAATAAAATTATTTACACTACCAGCCAGTTTACAATCTTCGAATTCCCCGATATTATATTAAAATAACAGCTTCGCGCTATTACAATCATGTCGTCACGTTAGTAGCTAGTAGCTATCTAAAACCCAACATCTTCTAACTGAAGAGATCAATCGGATTTAAAAGCACATATACTTAAAGTATGTAACACTATTTCCATGTAACCTTTAATACCTTTTCTTAATGACTGAACAATACTCTTCCTGCACGAACTTACTAAACTTACTACTTACTACTTACTTACTTAAAACTTACTTTCCTAAGCTGCTCAGTTATTTAGTCTCATTTCATAGATCTTGCAGACGGAAGACAATAAATAAAAAATGTTTGTTTAACTCTTATTTTCCATAAAAGTAAGCCAGTAAAGAAATTGTATGCCTTCATTTCTCACAATTCTGGTTAGAAGTATTACATACGTTATTCGTTAATGACGAAAACTCTTATCAGTTAATATGTAAGGATAATATTCAGCTAAAAAGTGAGATTACCGTTACTAAATAGTATAACTCATAGCCTAACACGTGTAAAATTTCCAATATATCGAGTTTTGGAACCAGATGTCTCCCATCGAAATGCCACTTGTCTCTTTATTGACTTAATGATTTGCCATAAAATAAACAAAGTGACAAAAAAAGTAATCGTGACTCTCATCTGATTAATTTATACCTCCAGATCATTTTAAAACATTTTTGAAAATACTAAGCGACTTTTTATTAGTTTTTGGTCAT
Organism: Druceiella hillmani; assembly: GCA_039881145.1. Lineage (NCBI taxonomy): Eukaryota > Metazoa > Arthropoda > Insecta > Lepidoptera > Hepialidae > Druceiella > Druceiella hillmani. Next base: position 102,410,326 of record JAYKKI010000001.1, on the reverse strand, counting down.
CATACCTTAATACTACTGTTATTTAATTATTCCCGTAAATTCACAAAACACTATATGTGAATTTACTTGATAATACGAAAACTTTATTTCCCAGTATCAAAATTCCCTTGATGTGACATCGGTCTAATACGCTGGTAGGATATTTTAACAACCCCTTATCAGCCCAGCGCCAGGCTTAATTACGTCGTCGCTAATAATATTCCATCTCGCTTATATCCTAGGTTTACTCTACTTGAGGCCAACTTGTATAAATTTCGAACGTTAATTTTAAAACGTACCAAACAGATGTCCATTATCGCATAACTGGGGTTTAAGGATTACCTCCATATGATAATGAGTGAACCATAACTTCGACTGCGATGAGATTGCGACAGTAACACTAGATAAAATGTCCACTTTATTTTTGTAATTAATAATGCCAGAATTTGCAAGTCCTCAAAATTTAAATTAACTGATCAATTGTGGTTTATCATTAAATATCCGACTAGAGTAGTGTAAACAATTAAGATCAAATACAAAAATTCCTTTTTTCTGACATATTTCTTTTGGCCCACCTAATCTCAAACACCCTTAAATATATTTGAGTCTCCACCTTTTTATTCCCAGATCATTGTCCTTCCAATTTAGGTATTAATTCACCATTTCACAATTTAGTCTATTTACCAATTTTTTGTGCGTTCAGTTTACCAGAAACTGAGTTCATACGGAGTTAATAAGACATTTACTGTATTTCCTTCGGTTGCATTTATATATATAATAGAACACAAAAATATTATTTTAAAATTTATATATGTTTGTTTAACGTAAAAACTACTGACTGAAAATAACATTTAGTTTTATTTATTATACATTAGTTGAACAGTAACGGAAAAGTTATAGATACTCTGTACAGAGCATAAATATATCGTATATATATATAGTGGTAGGTGTAATTTAAATTGAATAAAGAAATCTTCAACCCTGGGTATACATTAGTAAAATGGGCGTGGCTAGAAATTAAAACATAAATCGTGCAGGGACCCTTCCTTGATGGGATGTAGTGGCTTAAAAATGCAAATTAACGCATGAGGGCGGACATCGTTATTGGTCGTCTTCCGCATATTAAAATTTTCGATATTTCCACGTTTCGTTTGAAATTCAAAAATTTTATCAATATTTGTAACATAATTACGTTTCTAAATTTAGGTTTCGCTTTTATAAATTTTATTTTTCTGTACTTTAATTTCTATACATAAATTAAAACTGTAGAATTAGGCTATCTGCATATTAAAGGTGCTTACGAAAAAATATTTACGAAAATGTAACGAAAGTGATAAAACAAAAATATAATTTTTGGAAGTTTTGTTTGTTTGCCTTTTTTCTTTATCCACGCAATTCGTAATAACTATTTCACCAATTCAAACAGTGTATTTAACAATTTGTAAGTGCCAACTAGAAATAAAATATTGTTTTTATTTTCTAGCAATTGCTTTACTCCGTCAGAAGAATGCAAATTTAATAATTTTAAAAATTCATTCATATAGCATTAGTACAAAAGCAACATAGAACGCCTAGCTATCCGACGCTTAATAATTACGTAAATATATAGTGCGTCTTTGTTTATCAATAAATAGAGCTAAAATTTTATCGGGTTTTTTAAAGTAACCTACTTTAAAACACCCGATAAAATTTTCTATCTGGATATACATTGGTGAATTGGTGGCTAAATATATTTTATAAAATTACAATTTTTTGATTGGGGTTCCTTAATTACATATATAAAAATACTAAGAACAATGATTTAAAATAAAAGAAATACTTTCGTCCCTTTAGTTGTGAACCTGTTTATTTGATGGGGCGTCACGCAATAGTAGCTAACAGGATTTTGATAATTTTTTATTGGTGGATTCTGTTGTGATATAGTTTCTCACAATCGATTATTAAAAAAGAAGATATTACAGTTGAAGTTTTAGTTCATATTGTAAGGTACCTCAGCCTTCACGTTAAATTAATAAACTTTTCTAAAGGTCCACACGCGAACAAAGTCGCGAATGAAAGATACATAGTGGCTGTTTTATGTCACGGAAGATCATTTAGTGTGACTGTGGTGGAAGTCTTACTGTGACGGAAGATTACTGTGAAGAAAGATGACCGTGACGGAAGTCAGAATACTCTTTTTTAATATTTTATGCTTTGTAGTGCGTTTCTTGGGATTTATGGAAGTGAATGCAGGACATTAAACAGAGCAGAAGACGACCTTCTACTAATGGCTAAAAGAAAAATTGTGAGAAAAATCTATGGTGCAATAAAACAAAGTAATATATGGAAAATTGCATATGACCATGAAATCTAAAAGAAATATGTTGAACCCGACGTCGTCAAAATCGCCAAGGCATCTCGTACTAGATCGTCCGCTCATATATTTAGATATGAGGATACATCACCAACAAGGAAAATTACTTTTTCAAAAATAGAAGGAAAACGACGAAACTGGATATGATCAAATGAAGAAGGCTTGGAGAGACAGCCTTGGCCTACAACAGGTTGTAGTGGTTAAGAAGGAGTTTCTTTCTATGCAGGTGTTTTGAAGTTCATTTGAATTGTTTTGCTAAAGTGTTCTTTCCGTTTTTGAGTACTTATGTTATCCTATGTTGCCTAGTATATTACAAACTCGAGAAGAATTAAATAACAAAACAATTATTGAAATTAATCAGACATTCGTTGCATTTATGAACATTAATACATTCGTATATACCTACGTACGTACGTACATAAGAGCATGTCAATGAAATTTTCCTGTTTTGGCTTCACTATGATCACTGTTTCATACCTTCATACAAGCCTACTTATTACAAATTTACTAGTATTTATAAACTTATCTCTCTATCTACTAATATTCTAATTGTTTCATACTTTTGTATTGACTTATATGTGTTTATCCACTAATATTTTGCTAGCTTCATGATTTATGTAAGCACGTATATACTTGGCTATCTACCTGCTAATACCCTAGTTACTTTATGATTTTGCGTATATATTTACAAATTGACCTAGCTGCCTACTAATAACCTAGTTGATCATGCCTTTTTACATATCTATGCGTAATTAAATGAAACTACGTGATGTAGTATTACTTCTACTTTCTTTAATTTCTAACAAGATAAGATCTTTGCTAATATCCCACCTGAAGATGTAATACGACGAAACCTAGGTCGTGGTAAAGATTATTAAAGAAAGTATAAATAATAAATTTCTACAATATTAACGCCAAATATATTCAATATCTATGCGTATTTATCTACCTATATGTTAAAATCTTAATTGCTTCATATTTCTTATATACAACCATATACCTATTTATCAGTCTACTAATATATTAGTTACATTATTCTTTGTGTATACCTTTACATACTTACCCACCGAACTACTTATATCTTGGGTATATCATACCTTTATAAGTACCTGTATTTAATTATTGACCTATTTTGTTACTTCCTTACTTACGTCAAAATTAGTCAGTCGATGACCTTACTCAGCAGCGAGGAGTCCCTATTGTTACATTCCAATTCCATCATTAGATCCTGGCTATCACTTGCGACCAAAGAACTCGTCAGATAAGTCAAATGAATCCAATTCTATGAAAGTATTCCATACCATCAAGAAATTCTCCTTTTTGGCTTCCAGTTATGTTATTTGATTCTATCCAATATTTGTGACCAAAGACAAGTCAGCACAAGTCTTTAAGTCATCAATGACATCAAGACAAATCTAATGAGTCTAAATTCTATTAATCTGCTCATAATCTTTAATGAGGTATGTCACCACTTTTTGACTCCAACATCAGACCCTGATCATCATCTGTAACTAAAGAACTTACAAAGAAATTTCAAATGAGTTCAATTTCAGTTTCAAATTTATGCTCTTACCTGGTTAGTAGATCCTTTGGATACCTCTTGGCTCCAACGTCAAACTATGACCCAAATTTCTGATAAAAAAATCATTAAGACAAGACAAACAAGCCCAAATACAATAAATATATTCATTGCCATTACAGAGTTCTTGTAATAATCTTGTGGCTCCATGATCAAGCATTTATTTACAAAATACTTATCAAGATAAATCAAATAAGTGCGAAGTTAATTAATCTACTCCTCGCTATTGAGAAGTTTTGTCATCATCGTTCAGCTCCACTATCAAACCCCGATTCAATCCATAATCAGATTCGTATTTACACGAGACCTACCCAAAACCATTTTCTTTCAAACAAAACGAGCAGCCTAACGAAAATTCCGCCAAACATATCCTTCGTTAAAATGAAGCAATATGTGAATCGCACTATTAAAAATATAACAAATTCACAAGTTAATACTAAGTCAATCAACCTCGTATTATGTCATAAACATAGAGGATTTCGCACCAATAGTAGCAAACTTTTTCTTCTTTCGAGTATCACTAACTAATCTATGTTATAAAAAACGTAATAACCTCTGTAATCTGAGCCAACTACCTACTCATAGCACTGACATTAACGTACTAATAATTTTTCTCTACTTCACGCACGCAGCCTACCAGTACCTTTTTAGTGTATTGAAAAAAATACAGTACTTTGCCAGTGCCTCCGGAAATACTTTTCCTGACTATATCTAAAAACAAATGACTACGAATATCCCACAATTTGTTCTATTCCAATTCAATAAGTTTTTCTTTAGTTTCTTTAAGTTTAAATTTTTGTTGACATAAATCAAGACAAAGTGGATATCTGAACTCGGAAACTTATCGTTTTAATTTTTACACTAAGAATTATCAAATAAAAAAGTCCGTAATCAATCGGATGATCTCTTCAAATTTTATTACTCTTTGAAAGTAGCCATATAAATCTAATTACATACCCACATACAGACTCCTATATGGTTAGTATTTTTTTCACTAACCTTTCGTTTGAAAACACATTTCTTTCCTTACTTTTATTAATCCAATTCTGGACGCTAGCGTAATACTTTCATCGTTTTAATGAAAATACAAAACAAAACGTAACAGCGTATGTATCAAACCAAGTAAAGAAACAACTACGAATGTATGTAAATTTCAGCAGCCGGCCATGCAGTAAATCGTAACATGTGTCGCAAATGGTCTCATATACTGTTGAGCAGTGACCAATGCATAGATTTTCTCGTCAAGTTGACATTATCCAACGACTGCCGCCCTCCTCTCTATAATTAAGTTTTGCGGACATAGGCGGAAACTTCTATTTACATAAATAAAATACTAATTAATAACGTCGTTATAGGATCATATTCATTGCTCATAGACGGAACTCTTATGTTTATGATTCATTCTAGAATAATCCAGTGTAAGTTCCCTTTATTGAGTTTGTTACTGACCCCAAATTAATATCACACCTGTAGATATGTTACTTAATTTTAAGAGAAATGGACCCTCATTTATTACATGAGGCGTGTAATAGAAAAAATTTATATAATAATCTTCAGTATTTAAATCAAATATTGCATATTAAAAAAATATAATCTGTTTATACATATATTTTCGCCATTTACCTTTGAGAAGTCTGTATTCGTCGCCTGGTTTGTTTGTTTTTTACTTTTGCCTATTTTTCATATTTATTTAAACTTCCATATTATTCCTTACCAAATAAATACCCAGACAAAGACATCTAGCTCTTAATTTTAATGAATATTTATCGAAATAAAATAAAATTATTGCAAATGAAGTGTTCTTAAATTCAACACTAACACGCTTTTGGTTTAAGATTGTTATTATTTCTAACTCCCTCTCGAAGTATTTTCATATTTAATAATCAAAGGTCTAAGATCTACCAAATTAAAAAAAAACAAAGATTACAATATATTAAATAATATTGACAATACAAAACTGGTTAAACCGAACGCTATCGACAACTGAGATTCAAATATTAAATACATTTGGCGTTAATTTTGTAGAAATTCATTATTCACAATTAAATGAAACTACGTGATGTAGTATTATTTCTACTTTATTTAAATTTTTTACCACGACCTAGGTTTCGTTGTATTACAACATCCTCAGGTGGGCAATTAACTGAGATTCAATAATGTCATTAAATAATTTTGTTTAAACATGGTGATCGATCGCGTTTCTAACACCTGCTTCCCACATTCTGTCCGCGTTTTCATTTGTTAATAGCAACTGTTCCCGGGGTGAAGTCCGACCACGAATAAAATAATGGTGATACTCTTAAGAAACCTTGTGCATAATATAAAAATATATTTAAGTAATTTATGAACCAATCGAGGGAATTTCGAAGCTTGGCAGCAAAATTAAATGGCATTAAGTTGTCAATTACGTTCAAAGTAAATATTTCATTGGGAAGCTTTAGGAAAGGTAGAGGCGAGAAGGTGCTTAATTTAATATATTTTAATAATTTTTGCAATCGTTCGCCTTTATATCTGCAGGTAAAAATATAATCGCCAATTATCTAAAAGTTCTTTAATATACATATATATTTCCAGGGATCAATATCTTGTCTTAAATTGAAACGTAAGTCGATCATGAAAGACAAATATTGCATTTTTAAAGATAAATCATATATATATACATATATATTTATATATATATATATATATATATATATATATATATATATATGTGTGTGTGTGTGTGTGTGTGTGTATATATATATATTTATATATATATATATATATTACATTTATTGTACGTTTTATACAGAGCGATTTGTTGTTTTTGCTTCAGTTCCTATTTTAAATATTGACAAATAAACTCTTTTCTCTTTTTTCTGAAACAATGTGGGTTTCAGTCTTATGAAATTTGAAAATATTCTAGTATTTTAGAATTTTTTAAAAATTCGCAAAGTTCGTATGTTAGTGCATGCATGCAATAGATGAAATAGTAAATGTTTGTGCTCTCGCGTAACATAAAAATAAACTATCTCTCTCATAGGCTATATATCATCATGCTATCATTTATGTATAGTAGTAGAGTGGTGATAAAAAATGTAAGATTAGTAGAGCAACACTACTTAAATGGTATAAGGTATTATTAAAAGGCCAGGAGACCTCCTTATTTGTTGACTTGTCGTCCCGAATATTCCCGCCACCATATCTTCATACCTACGACTGAAGTTGTTTAGCGAACGGAGTGGATGCGATTAGCGACCACAAGGTGGAGAGCAACTCGGTAAGATAGCATGCCGCACAGCTCACTCGTACCATCTTGTGATTAGTATTATTGTTGGGTTATGTCTTAGTGATTATTTTGAGTGTAATTAATTTCTGACTACTGATTTAGTATAATATTTTACAACTGATGTAGTATTATAACAAGAATATAGTACATTCCTTAGCAACTGATTATAAGTAAATGGTTTTGTGCTGAATTTTCGAATATCTGATTAAAAAGTAATTGGACTCATGTTCAATTAGTTATTGGACTTAGGCGGGTGAAACAATGACGCACCGCTAGTGTATAAGTAAATTGCAAAAAAATCGTATAACAAAGGCAAATAAATGGCAAAGAAAAAAGTTTTATAAGGACGAAGGATGTTCCGGTTAATATGCATCATATTACGTACCGTATTTACGTACATTGATCTGGAAACCTTTATTACGTAATGAGAATTGCCACATTGTGAAAGTAAAGCTTGTTGTCGTTAAGTATAAATGAACCAACTTTAAACGCTTTCAGGCGTTTTCAGGCGGAGGCATTATAACATGAAAGCCCGCGCGAATAATTTTGCATAACTAAAACATCGTCATAACTTTTAAATTTATTGTTTAGAAAAATACGGTATTTATAATGTACAAAATTTAAGAAAGATTACAATGAAATTTAATTTCACAAGAAGTAAGACAGACAACACAAAAAGGTCAAAAAAAATTAATTCAACATGATTTTTAATTAGCAAATCATTCCTTATGGGTTTTATGAATTTCTGTGCACATTTTTTGAACTTTATTGTAGAACTTTTTGAAAAGAACTATTTTACCGATTATGGTTTATCCGTATGTCTAAAAATGTAAACCGCGTGCGAAGATATTTCACCGATGAATTCTTTTTCCGACTTAATCGACGTTCATCGGCACATGTTCGGTAATTTTTACAAAATATTTATAAATTATACATTTTAACTTTCTTCGTCCTCTAATGGAAACTAAAGCAATCTTTCGTTCAGTAATTACTAAAAAAATTGCATGCACACAGGCAGACAAACACGACTGGGGACTTTGTTTTACTTTAATAAATATATAACGGAAAGTAAAGAGGTAATATGTATAAATTTCAACTAACATACTAAAAGATAGAACATATTGTGAAGTATAACGGTATAAGAGATTAATCCACAAATTATGTTGATCCGTCGACCACCGAAATGATTCTGAAATAAACCTCAAATATCCTGTGCCACTTCTGCGATATAAATATTTGTTTTTGTGAATGTAATAGCTTCGAATATTCATTCGTGTAATTTATATGCTAATAGCAATACGTCTTTAAGTGATCATATTTGTCATATTAAACGCCCATATTGGGTTATTAGGTTTTATGACTTTTTAAAAATATTTAACTTGGATTTGATTTGAATTTTGATACTCGGTTTGAATATATGGTTTTAGATAATGAAGCTCGAATAAATTTGTCATCGATTTCTTTCAGTGTTCCTAATGTTGAACGGAGAGTATCAGCTTTATATTATTATGTTAAAGGTGATTCATTTCCTGTGAGATTTGCTTTCTTCACAGAGTCCAACCGTTTCACCGCCAAACATCTCGCAAAAATAATAAAATTCAGCGACCTAAAAATAAAAATGTTTCAGTCTATGACAATCCACAATGCGCATACGCCGCTAGTCACTACGTAACCATTGTCTCACTGCGCCGATATGAAAACTTATATTTAAATAATTTTTTTTAATTTTACTTTTCGCCATTAATCTGTTTTCGAACTTCATATATATATATATATATATATATATATATATATATATATATATATATATATATATATATAAATATATATATATATATATATATATATGAAGTTCGAAAACCGTAATGATCATTATTAAGTTTTGAACATCATTCTTACGTAAATAGGCATAGGTGTATTTATATGTAAGTACCAACATTTGGATCTAACGTCGGAAAACCAGTTATGTAATATGAATATAAAAAAATAAAATATGCATATCAAGATTAAGGAAAAAATCAACAAAAACCTTTGTTTTCTTAATTTTATATGATACATAAAATTTAGTAGCGAGTAATTTTATATTGTATATTTAAAAAGATTTTCCAGAATGTATGCAAAAAAAGGGCATTCCCCCAACTACTACTTTCCGAAATTCTTGAGGAAAAGTCATGAAAAAAACATAGTTGGTCAAATGTAACTTGAAAATTACAAATAACTGGCAATTATTTGAAATCTTATAATTTTTTTAAATATGCACCATGTTTTCCTAAAGTGCCTAAATGTAGAGCTACTTCTACTAGTGTTTGAGAGCTCGTCTTTTAATTTTAGGTTCAATAATATCGGAATTAAAGGGAAAAATATTTTTTAGATATTTTCAATAATTATGATAAAAAAATATTGAGACTCATAAGTAGCCGCACAAGTGATATTTCATAATATATGTACCTACATATGGAATTAAAATATACTTTAATGTTTTTTTAACTATTAACTCGAGACATGTAACTATTAACTAGTTTTTATGCCTTATGATAATACTAAATTTGAATTGTCAAGAAATTTATATTATTTATAAAATGGATGTATAAGATTGTACCCATCTCGACTTATCTTATTTTTTAAATATTTTTACATAGATTTACATAATTTTTAATATAGGTTTTATTTTATTCCAGGAAAACGAAAAATTTAATAAAAATTGGAAATTTTTGAGATATAATAAAATGATAATAAAAAAATTGGTGATTTACAGTTTGTACTAATATCTATTTGTTTCTGTATCAATGTCTTTTTCTTCAAGGAACAGTTCAAAAACTTGTTTGGCTTAAGTCAATATTTACAATTACTATGGTATTATTTTATAAAATATTTCTATTCTGAATTTTTCTCGAGTAATAATGTATTCGACTCAAAGGTACCCATGATTGGAATAATGATAACGGTAAAATAAAAGAATGTGCCCCCCAAGTCTAGTCGGGAGAATACTTTTTTACTTTCTTTACCACATTCAGTGAAAATACCGATAGCAATAATGTACTCAATAATTACGTAAACTAATTCAATCCAAATTAACCAAAACTAAAATAACCCCTTCTGAAGCCAAGACCAACCCAACTTGATGAATTCTAAGCTAACCTAATCCAATTTAATTAAACTTAATCCAACCTACCTCAACCTAACTCAACCTAACCCAACCTAAATCAACCTAAATGAACTCAACCTAACCCCACCGAACTCAACATAACCCAACCTAATCCAACTTAACCTTACCCAACATAATAAAATCTCACCAAAAATAAATTATATCTTAGTTCAAATAATGATTTCATCTTAAACGGTCGGTGTAAAAGTATCTTAAAACTCGGCTTGAACATTAAACCGAATCGATGTAATAGTCCAAATAATTTGTTACTTTAGTGCTAATAATTTAAATTCGAAATTTGTGGAGAATATTTGGTCGAATAAAGAATATTTAAAATTTTAGTACATTAAGAGATCAGTGTAAATTATCTTATATCTCGGCTTGAAATTTAAGCCGAATCGATGTAACAGTCTCAACAAATTGCTACCTGAGTTCTAATAATTTAATTTCGAAAGTGATAAAGAATATTTGATCGAATAAAGAATATATGAAAATACAGGTATAAAAATATCTTATATCTCAGCTTGAACATTAAGCCGAATTGACACTACATGAAATTAACTCGTGTAAATTTGAATGTTAGTTTTAAAACTTGCCGAATGGATGTAAATTGGCTTCATTAGCTCATTGTTTCAGTGATTTATACCTTTATATATACTAACACATACTTACCTACCTGCCAACTAATATTCTAATTATTTAATGCCTTCATATATACCTTTGCATACTTACCAATCGAATTACTAATGTCTTCGTTACGTCTTGCTTTTTTATATATCTACTTATACTCACCTAACTATCTAATAATATCTTAGTTGCTTTATGCTTTTACATATACCTTTACATATATACCTACCTGCCTACTAATACTTTAATCACTTCATGCGTTTGTATATGCCTGCATTTATATATTTGTCTTCGAACTAATATTTTAATTGTTTCGTGCTTTATATACCTGCATATATTTATCTACCTACTTACCAATACCTTAGTTGCCTCATGCCTTTCCGTACCAATAATTAACGTCGTAAATTTCTTTAGCGTACCAATAATTAACGTCGTTACAGGCTTCGTTATGTATGACTAATACCTCAATTAGTTGCCTCAACGTCGTTACAGACTTTGTCCTGCACATATTTACTTATTATATGCATACTTACGTCTTGGATATTTTATATTTTGTAAATACTTGTATATACCTATTTAATTATTAACCTTGTTACTTTCTTCCTTAGATCAAGGCAAGTCAAACGGTGAGCTTAACCGTCAATACTTTATGAATTTACTACTCATCGGTGAAGAATTCTTATATTCACCTTCCAACTTCATCATCATAATCTAGCTACCACTTGTAACCAAAAGCCTTATTAATTCAAATCAAACGAATACTAACTTGATGAACGAATTCTTCGCTATTGACAATTACCTATTACCACCTCTATTATCAGACCCTGACCACATAACTTCATTAAAAGATACATAATTTTAAGATAAAGGAGCCCATATACGACAAATTTACTCCTCGCCATTAAGGAGTTCTTCAGATCAGACTCTGGTCATCATTTGGAATCAAAATACCTGTCAAGACAAGACTCATGAATTTAAACTTTGTAATCTACTTCTCATCCTTGAGGAATTCTGTCACCACCTTTCGGCTCCACCATCAGACCTGGCCTAAAGCGTTTCATCATTAGCAACTAAAATTCTTACATGGACATGCCAAACGAGTTCCAGCTCAGTCTAAATTTATTCAAAGAGACTTACACCCACATACGTTGCCGAGTTCTTCTGGATATCATCAAAGTCCTTTCGGTTCCATCATCTGATTAAAAATTAATCAACCCAAGACAATGTAGCCTAAACACGATGAACCTACTTCTCACCATTACGGAGTTCTTGCCATAAACTTTGAGCTCCATGTTCAAACTTAAGCGAACTTTTATGACCAAAGTAGCCACCAAGATAAGTCCAATGAGTCTAAAGTCAAACGAGTCCAAATACGTACTATCTACCAAAAGACTACGAATTTGTACTTTCCCAATTCAATTAGTTTTTTATTAATATCTGAGGTACACAGGTTTTAATTTTTGTTAGCATAAATCAAGGGCGAAGCAGGTTTTTAATTTAGGAAACTTATCGTTATATTCATTTCGCTAAGCACAATCAAACAAAAAATTCCTTAGCTCCTGTTGGAATTTTTTGTTTGATTGTGCTTAGCGAAATGAATGTTTGAATGTTTGAATGCTCCATTCAAATTTCAAAAGCCTTTAAAAACCCACTTTCGCACGTATTTACATATATACATACGTGAACACAAAATAGGATATGATTTGTGCTTATTTACTAATAATGCATTTGAAAAAGGCCTTTATCCCCTTTAGTATGCTAGCCCAGCACTTTCATAATTTTGATGAAAATGCAAAACAAAACCGACCAAAGTACATATCATACCAAGCAAATGAGCAACTACGAATATAAGTAAATTTCACCGATCGTTGAAATCAATGTCTTGCAATAAATCATAACATGTGCCGGGAATAGTCTCATATATTATTGAGCAGTAGCCAATGCATGCTTTTGTCGACGTTGTCCGCCGACTGCTCGCCCTCCTCATGAAATCCACCCTGGATTGACCAAACATGCTCCCGCGGTATAATTAAGTTTTACGAACGTAGGCGGAAACTTCTATAATTATCGTACCAATAATTAAAGTCATTACAGGCTCATATTTGTCACTCATAGTTAGGGCTCTTAAGTTTTATGATTAATTGGAGAATGATTCAGTGTTTGTTTTTTGTTTCTTTCTTATTTATCCCTTGATTGAGTTTGTTACTGGCCTCAAATTAATTAGTCGCATGTGGGGATATTACCTAATTATAAAATAACGAATTGTAAGAGAAATAAACCATTTCATTTATCGCACTAGGCGTGAAAAAAAATAAGTTTATGCAATAGTCTTCAGTATTACAATCCAAATATTGCAAACACAACAATGCATCATACTTTTGTATACGTATTTACATAACTTACCATTTATATATCATTTTTAACCGACTTCAAAAAAAAGGTAGTTCTCAATTCGTCGGATATTTCTTTTTATGTAAATAATTGTTTTTATAGCAATTAATTTTTTATAGCAATAATTATTTACCGACTGGACCGATTCGGATGAATCCTTTTTTTATTTGAAAGAAGATACTTTAGGGGTGGTTCCATATAAATATGATGATGATCTGATGATGAAGTCCGGAAATGAACAATGGAACTCTTTAACGAGTGGCACTAAATCAACTATGATTCAAGATATTTGCTATGGGCAGTTGTTACTTTGCAAAATAACTACACCACATTACAGATCATGATCTGCTGGTAAGTTCTGAAGATGAACAATGGAACTCCTTAACGGATGTTAGTACAGCAACCCTGATTGAAGGCATTTGCTACTAGTAGTTGTTAATTTCCAAAATAACTACATCACCGACCATGTCAGACTCTGGTGATGCATTCTGGAGGCGAACAATGGAACTCCTTAACAGTTGGTAATAAATTAAAATTGATTCAAGATATTTGCTACTGGTCGTAGTTACTTTACAAAATAACTAAACCATCGACCATATTAGTGTCTGACGATGTGTTCTGGAGATAAACAATGGAACTCCTTAGCTGATGGTAGTAAACCAACTGTGATTCAAGGTATTTTCTAATGGTAGTTATTATTTCACAAAATCACTACATTATCAACTATGTCAGAGTCTGATGGTACGTTCAGAAGATGAACCATTGTTCGTCTCCTTAATAGATAGTAATAAATTAAACGTGATTCAAGATATTTCCTTCGAGCATATGGAAGTCTGGTGATGCATTCTGGAAGTGAACAATGAAACTACTTATCAGATGGTAGTAAATCAACCGTGATATAAGATATTTGCTACTGGTAGTTTTTACTTTTGCAAAATAACTGTACCATCGACCAGGTCAAAGTCTGATAATGAGTTCTGGAGATGAATAATGCAACACCTTAACGGATGGTAAATCAACCGTTATTCAAGATATTTGCTGCTGGCTAATTGTTAATTTCATTATTTCTTTTCAAAACCTGCTATTGGGCTTCGAATATGGAGAACGAAACTCTTCAAGTGGTAGTTGTTACTTTGCAAAATCTTATTTTGAACTTCGGATACATAGAATGTAACTCCTCAAAGGCTGACAGCTATCCATTGACGGATACTACTTACGCTTCGCTTCTGTGTTGTTTACAGCCTAGTATATACAAAGAGGAAATTATCTATATGCTAGATTTGTTCGTGACTTTTAATAATAATACGATATTCTAAGAAAGAAAGTAATTGAGTATCAGTTATAGTATGAGGATTAATATTATTAATCACTAAACATTCTAAAGTAATATATCTTTTAAAAAACCGACTTTAAAAAAGTAGGTACTAAAAAGTAAAAAATAATTAACTCTAAATGAGTACCTACTTATTAGTAATAAATAGCAAAATTAATTATTTTTTAAATCGATTCCAGTACCGCCGATCAACTTAAACAACTTAAAATGTTACATTATAAATACGCCTTTTATGAATCTATTTCCCATTTTAAATGCATTAGAAGTTAAGATATTTAATTTACATTATAAATTAAATTATATTATAAATTTGTTCAACTTGGTCAACGGTGCTGGCACCAACTTCAAAGCTAATAAGTTCTTTTCTTTTAAGTCGGTTTTCTTAAAGATATTTTGTTCCTATTTATTAAGAAGGCTTTACCAAAAATAAAGGCACACTGACATAAACTTCTAGTTTGTAATTTTAATGAACATTTATCGAAACAGAACAAAAATTTTGGAAAAATAATTTTCTTAAATTCAATACTTAACACACTTTTAGTTCAAGATTGCTTCCATTTTTTATTCCCTCACGAAATATTTCGTATTCAATAATAAAAGATTTAAGGTCTACCAAATTAAAAAAAAAACTAAACATCACGGTGTTCGAAATAATATTAGAAATAAAGTTTTTAAACCGATTGTTATCGACGTGCAAGATTCAATAATATCGTTAAATAATTTTACCAAACACCTGCTACTCACATTCCGTCTGCGTTTCAATTAATAATAGAGACTGTTCCTGAAGTAAAGTCTGACCTTAAATGGAATAATGTTAATACTCTCAAGAAACTTTAAGCAAAATACAATAAAAATAAGTAATTTATAGACCAATAGAGTGAATTTTGAAGCTTAGCAACGAAATTAAATGGCATTAAGTTGTCAATTACGTTAAAAATGAATATTTCATTTAGGAGCTTTGAAAAGGAGGAGTCGAGAAGGCGCGTAAGTTATTAAATGGACTTATTATATATCTTCCTTTGCAATCGTTTGCCCTTGTACTTACGGATGAAAATAAAATTAACAGTATATTTGTTTGGAATATATACGTATATTTTCAAGCATAAATTTCTTCCTTTAAATTGAAATGTAATACAGTCTTGAATTACAAATATTACCTGTATAAAGTGGAATTAAATGTATTATTACTTTATACATTTTTTGAAAACAGTTGTTTGGTAGTTTTTGCTTCAGTTTCCATTTTTCTTTTCTTCTAGTATTAACATGTTAACGATTTTCCTCTTCTTTTTTAAAAAAACATGTGAACAATTCTTATGAAACTTTAAAATTTTCCAAAAGTTCGGAATTACAAAAAATTCACAATAACTGAACTTTTCTTTCTTCGTAAAAACAAGTAAACCTTTAAGCAAAATAGCTTATTTATGGTGTAAATTAAATGTGATAACTACCAGAGTTGGAACCTCAGTCCTCAGAGATCTAGACTAATTTAAAAACAACAAATCCTTAAGTCCCACGTTTTAGGCACATAGCACACCCGTAACATCAAACTGAGAATTTCGAAGCTGAGTTCCATTACCGAATTTCTGCTTGAGATTCACAATACTAATTTAAAAAGAACCAATCCTTAAGTATCGCGGTTCATACATACAGTACTCTTGCAACATAAGCTCTAAGGAGTTGGAACCAAAATGTTAACGAAAAGTTCTGCTTGAAACCCATAATACGAATTTAAAAATAGCAGGTATTTAAGTGTCACGGTTTGGCAGGCTACACAACTTTACTGCCATAATTTGTAGATCAACGGTTAAAATTATCATAATGTTGTATTGTCACGAAGACATTCAATACATAAACATAATAGACTATTACAACTTGGCAATTTTTTTGTCTACATAACAATATCTTCAGAAACTATTGAATAACGCGCGATTCAACCGAACATTTTCTATAGGTGATCAGTTAGCAGCCGACAACTGCTGACTTTTGTTGGACAGGATCTGTGGCCGGCCATTGGCTCAACGAATCAATCGAAAGATGCGCCATTTACTAAACGTCTTCCGTCTCCATCAGCGCGTGTTCAATGGTATGTTCTATTATTTTCTCCATTAGTACATTTTAATTCCTAACATTCGAATCGGTGAGAGTCTACCGGAGTTTCTCAAATTTAGTTGTAGGACCAATTCTTGTAAAATATGCTTGTTAAAGTATTAAATATAATTTATTTATTTTCTACAATATCTATAGTACCAATTATTGCTGGTCCTTTATCTGTATTGCTGGTCCTTTATCTGTATTATAAAATAAGAATGCGGGTCAAGTTTGCTTCAGTAAAAAAATAAACTTGTCAAGTATAGTAGATTTCACACTAAAAGGGCTCCTCATACACTTAGGCACATACAAACTTTCATTAAATAGCATTTCATTCAAAGATACGCAGTATAATTAGTATATTGCCTAATAAATATTTTTATAGACATAAAATTATCATGAATAGCTCAAAAATCATAAGATTTCAAAATATTGCTCTAGTTTTCCAATATACTTAAATAAAATTCTAGTAACGCTATTTTTTCATAATTTTTAAGTTAAGAGAGAGAAAACATTTTTGGGCATTTTCAGTAATATCCCTAGAACTGTGTTACATAAATTTCGGAAAAGAATAAATTGATTTTTCAATTGATATCACAGCATATAAGAAATTTAAAAAGAAATGTAATATCCTTTATTCGCCTACTCTAAAATTTCCATACAACATTAACCAAACATTTATTAGCAGACTAGTATGTTTTATCACTAAACAAAATTTAGAATGCGTACGTCAAATGGTTAATAAGAAGACTAGTTATTTCAGGCAGATAACCTGACAGATAAACAAGTTGTCGTATTAGGGTTTTATATTTACCTCTTTTTAAAAACAGAACCGTAAAAAATAATGGCAGTTTCGGTCACTGCAGCAATTATTTTGGTAAAAATGTCAATGGAATCATGTAATTTATTTTTGACTTGCTTATTTCATTTATATAAATCTAAAATACTAAAAGTACTAAAAGTTCAATAAAGGTAATATAAGTTACTAAAAGGTCAATAAATTTAAGTGACATTTGCTAAATACAGTATAGTGATATAATAAATGGAATATATCTATGGCTTTGAGATTGCTAAAATACCTCTCGTAAATCTCAAATCATCGGCCGAAAGCGTGAAATCATTTTGCGATTACATTGTTCACATCGTCCGGCCAAATATAATGATGTCACAAACTTTCATCCTTGCTCTTTAAAAGAAAACACAACGCCTAATTATTGAAATTTAAAATTATATTAATCAAGACTGTTCCTCATTCTGGCGCGTTTGCCTACCCACTACTGACATAGATTTTAAAGACGTTTTTACTTCAAAAGAAGTAACGTGAATCCACAAATAGCTAAGTCATTTCCTTTTTTCTTTACGAAATTATTAAAACACTTTATCGGTACCGAAATGGAAGCAGAAAATTTAATACTCAGGTTTGACACTTTTATCGCGTTTTCGAAATTTATTCCATCCTCTTTCATTCGATAAACGTTTAATTTATACTTGGTTAAGAATGATATTAGTGTATACCATATTACATGCAAATGAAAATTTATTGGAAGATTAAGATAAATTTCATGACAAATTGTCTTACAAATGTGGTGCGTAAATATTAATCGATGCGGGGCTCATGCGTCGACAGCCACTTCTGCGAGTACACAGTTTAATTATTAATGAAGACAGTTAATTAAGTTAAAGACCAAAGTGAAGGCATTAAGGTATCAATTATATTTAGCGAAAGTTTTATATTTGAGAAAATTTAATAACTGAACCGAGCACACGAGAATTTATTAGACAGACTTATTATTTTCTTCTGCCCTGTTCTACCCTTTATATTTGCTACAATTGAGGTAATCAAAGTATTTTATCTTCCATTTTCAATTTAAACGCGTCCAAGTTTAGAAATGAAATTAAGTGATTTGTTTGAAATAACGTATTTACATTAGAAATACAGTCATATTTTTTCACAAAATGTTAAAATTCTCTAAATGCATTACTTTATAAATTATTTAACATTTTTTCTGTATTTAGGGTTCAATATCTTACAATGAAAAAACGGCGACCTTATAGAATCACTTTATTCTCCGTCTATAGAGACATTTTTTTCAGGAATAGCCAAATATTAAGCTAAAATACATGTGAAATATTGTGGTCTGTGACGCCATAATTCGCTCTCATCAAACTACTAAAGGTACTTCCGGTTGACCTAGAATCTTGAAATTGGGTATTAACAAATTTTTAATAGCACAAGAAAAAGATGATGTCGAAATTGTTAATTTATAAACCGATATGGAAATATTTGGTTACAAATTAAGTTTTTCAATTTTTTAATTTTTCAATTTTAATTTTTCTTTTACATTTTTCGAAAATACCTGCTTCGAGCATTCGTGTAAACCATCTATTTTATACTGCGTTTTATTTGGGTTTTATAACTGAGTGAATTATCATCTCATTTTTAATTATCCACTTAAATTGAAAAAAATATATATATCTTAAGAACGTCACAATAATGAATTTTGTAATTTGGAAATTTTTCCAAAAAAAATGATTTGTTTGCAAAATTGATTGCCTATTAAATTAATTTATTATAATTTAGTGCTTTTACTTGACTGTCTTAATATTACAAACTTGATGTCCATTTTTCTATCTAGATTCGTGATTATTTTCAGGTACGAGTAGAAAATAAAATTGAATAGTTTAGAAGAACTTATTTGTTAAAACCATATTTTAACACTTTTAGTTTATGGCTGAAAACAAAAAAGTTATATTATATTATTGCAAAGCTTACTAAGCTTTGCGATAATGTAATATAACAGTAAGGAACCCTCAGGGCGCCAGTTCGCACCAAAGGTTAAACGGAGCGATCCCACCACATTGTATTCGCCCGAATGACTCATATAGTCTTCGAAAATTGAAACCGTTTAACAGAGAAAACTGAAATACTTCTTAACTATAATATTCTATTTAAACAAAGTTGAAGAGGCGGGCGAAAATTTTGGGAATTAAGAAAAAAAAAGCAAACTCTTCATTCAGTTTTAACCTATTATGTGTCAAATCAAAGCTAATATTATTATATTAAAACAATTTAGATATGAAAAAAAAATAAAAACGATCGCATTACAAAAACTTTGAACAACTTTGCAAAACCGTGATGGATAACTTCTTAAAATTCAACGCCCATGTTTTCTTTAAAAAATCGAATTACTAATATTAAGGTCATCAAGGATACAATTCAAGTATTTAAATAATGAAACAATTATAATTTATACCAATTTTTCATATTTAAATTCATGAAAACCTGAAAAGTACAGGTAGAGTTTCTGTATACATTTAGGCATTTATAAATATTAAAGTGTACAAAGTATTTTCAGTAAACTACTCAAAATATATTATTATATATTGTATGCCATATCCTTCATAGGCTAAAAATATTTGGATCTACAAAAATAATATTATTTCTCAACATGTAAATATATAAATATATTGCTTAATGTCTCTTACATACGCCATAAATATAAATTTTAAAATACAAAGCTATTTTTGCAGTTGACCTTTTTACGAACTCAACTACCAATCATAAGTTGATGAACTATTACTCTTAAACTAGTACTATTTAGCTCCGATAATTTTCCTTTTAATTTCGTCATGTATAATATTATTGCGAATACTTTTCAGTTATTCAAAAATAACAATTTATTTGGTAATGACGAATCTAAAGTTTAATATATTTCATAAATAAAGATCAGATAAATAAGATTTCATAATAATTATATATTACACGTAAATAAAAAAAAATCATGTAGGGGAGGTACCCTAAAAAATTTACACTAAAAAACTTTGTAGGGGTTGTAAACATACCAAGCTTTAAAGCACTAATAGTTTACGAATAAAAGGGGTGTGCAATGCAGATGGACAGACGGGAAGACGAACATTACAAAACATGTAATCTCACAACGGAGCTTTAAAATATTTCAATCGTTTTTCTTGTGCTGAGTTATTACAATGTTAACCTAAGATAGTATATTCGAATTCTGCACGTGCATCACACGTGTTACATATTAGAAATAATAATATCACAAATTAATTGAAAAAAAACAATTGAAAAAAATTGGCCCATCAAGGATTCAGAGCCTCGTTTAAAATGAAATTACTTTATTATAAAATATCACTAATATTTACTTCCTAACGCAATAAATCTACATATGATAAAACTGCAGAATTGGCCTGTCTGTAAATTGAAGATATTTACAAAAAATGATTTAGATAAACAACAAAAGTAATAAAACACAAAAATATTGTTTCTACAATTTTTATCTTTCTTTCAGCCTGTTTATTTATTCGCTGATCTCATAAGAATAACTAGAAGGATTTCGATGAAGTTTTAACTCGTGAATTCTGTTGAATCCGGGACGACAAATAGGCTATGTGATGATATTTACTAATGCCTAATAAAATTAAATAGAGAAACGTATGTATTATTGAGAATATCTAAAAAATTATGATATTTAAAATCATTGTTATACATACAACCTATGAATGAAGCGGAAAATCGTATACTTTTTTCAGAATTTTAGGTTCAGTATTTTCGGAAAGAGGGGCATGAGATGGGACATGTTTTTCGTACATTACATTTCTGAAAACATACTACCTAAAACCTAAAAGGAAATATTTGGAAACCCTCATAATTAGCGCAAACGACACCCCATACTAAATTACGAATTTTAAACACTTACCTCATCTAAAATTTCCATATAAATATTTTTAAGGATTAGATGTTGAGATACGATTTCATGCAACTTTCTATGTCAAGTAGTTTTTAAGAAATATGATTGTGTCAATGGACAAATAGAGACGTGAGTGATCTATAAGCATTCGGTTTGTCCTTTTAACATACGGAACAAAAATAGAATAACGCACAGTTTCAGTAGTGCTGAAAAAATCAGTAACTGCCTGCTTTGTTGTGGAACTCCCAATACGCGAGACCCAACTCGATATATAAACGAACACTTATTAAGTAGTAGAGTTATTTGCTAATATTCCGACTGTAAATAACTAGGTCATTTTAATTCTGGTAACATAAGCGCCAAATATTGACTTTACGGTTTCGTCCCAACAGGGTTGTCTTAGGTATTAATTAATGCGAGCCGAATGGTTCGAACAGCGCCTCGTCTTCGCCGGCGATGTAACTAAACTTTACACAGGGCTCATAGATACTACAGGTATTTTCGTTACCGCGAACCATATTATACATACACTTAGATACAAGCCTTACAGAATCTGCCAGCATATTAGGTTTATTATTACAAGCTGAAGGTGAATATTATGTTCGTGAGAATATTTACATGTAAAAGGTATATTACATTAATCATCGATAAAGTTTTCAAAGATAATTTCAAAAATAAATTTTAAATTTTCAAAGATAATTTTCAAGAATTGTTGAAATATCAAGTAACTCTAATGAGTAACATTAGTTGGTATGTGATGTCATTGAATTTTTCCGCTTCACTCAGTATAATTGGAATTAAATTCAGTTGCACTTTTAGCCCAAAAATATGATTCACCCTCTTTACGTAATTACGTACTGTGATGTATACTAGATATGTATCGAACGGAAGCAACAATCAGTGTAGAATTAAGTGGCATCGATATATCAATTAAACCCGTCCAAGGAGAATCATTTATATGGAAGTTTTGCGAAGGAGAATGCGAGGAAGTTCATCTATATTTAGTGGATTTACCACATCTCTTCTTGTGTTAAATGGGCTTTGTATCATATAAATCAATTAAACTTCGAAACCAATTACGTGCGTGCTTTTGGTTTCATGAGCTAAATGGGAATACGATATACATATGTAGATGCATAGCTTAGAATATTTAACCACTTTGGCCACCATGCACCCAAATCCAAGTTGACTACTGGCTGATAACAGACAGCTAGATAATAATAAGTTTATTATTTACTGTTATAGTGGATGTAGCCGTACTTCTACAAAGCCAGTAGGAAATTATATAATATATACTATGTTATGGAGAGGGTTAGTTCATTTTTTAACAATATAATTGAAGAAAACCGCGTGATTATGACGTTTTTTTATAAAATTAATTAATTCGAATAAAAATTGTCCCCTTGAAAAGTATAACAAAACAAACTTCGGGGTAATACAACATACTGTTGAATTCGTTTTGTTATATTTTTCAAAGGGGTAAGCTTCATTATAAGCAGTAATAAAAAGCAAATATCAATAAGCATGACTAATTTCTTTAGATACATTTGAAAGTTTGGTATGAAAAAAAAAACACTAAATACTTGTTTCAATAAGATTCTTTAAAATCGAATTGGTAAAAGGTGTTAATAAAAATTAAATATAAGTACATAATATGCACTAATATATAATATATTAATAATAAAAATTAAATATAAGTACATAATATGTAATAAATAATATGTACTACAACTCAATAACTGCTGCTTTAATATATTTTAACGAGCTTGTTTTTCTCTAATTTCACTAAAAATAAAATTAACATCGTAAATATTCATAGAACAAGCAATAGATAATTTTTTCGTTGGGCAAACTGAATGAGATGTGACATATTCCTTTTTGCAAATAAAGTGTTTATATAAAATTAGTCAAACGTGAAAAACAATAGCCAACTTCTGAAACTCTCAATTGACGAAAACTTGTATTCAACGATTCCAATGTTAAGATCTATTCACTAAGTATTGTTCCTATGTTTTTGTGAATTAAAAACGATGCCATATCGTTTTTTTTGCATCGTTTTTTTTATATTGATATTTTAAACGATGTGTTTATTGTTTTTTTGATGTGAAACATCTATAGGCGTAGGTATAAACCGGATCGTTGGCGTGGCGACGGGTCGCCACGCTATACTAAGGTATATATATAGTCTATATGTAGTAGAGTGTACGTTATGTTGACGTGTCGCCATGCGCAACCGACTACGCGACCCCCTCCTCACGCTGTTGTTTACTACGGTACACATAACCTGTGCTTTATTATTTTTGTATTAATTGTAAATAAATGTTTATTAAATAAAGTCACCATTTTCTGTAAGAAATTTGTAATATTTTATTTTTTCATTATGCTATATTTAGTTCCTACAATATTTTTCTGTTATGCATATTACTTATACGAACACGATGTTTCACATCTGCCAGGCGTCCCGTGACGGTTCACTGTTTTATTTTGTTTTTCGTCATTTTAGGTTGCTATAAAAGCATAATATGTGGTGTCAATCAGCAGAGTAAATAGTGAATATAGCTTAATTAATTTACATCAGTATTTAATGCTTTAGCTTTTTTATAGAATATGCGTATAACATAATAAATTACCATTAACTCCTCACTGGTAATTCTTAATTACACCTTAAAGAAACAAGTTGTTTAAAATAATGTTTCATTTAGCTTTCACCTCGAAGTTGATTTAATACCAAAATATACCAACAAAACATAAAATCATTTAAATAGAATAAATTGACATTGATTGTTTACGTTCTAATTAAACAATTAAACTGATTAGTTAGTTTGAAACGCATATTATTAATTTCAGTTATAAGTCCCAAGTACCAGTTCACAAAGCTAAAGATTTTAAAAACTTAAAAAAATTTCCAATTTATGATTTTCTCCCAATTTAGTCCAAGTACATAAGAGTTAATCTCGATAAAATTTGTCTGTCTCTCTCTCTCTCTCACACACACACACACACTCTCTCTCTCTCTCTCTCTCACATACACACACACACTCTCTCTCTCTCTCACATACACACACACACACTCTCTCTCTCTCACATACACACACACACTCTCTCTCTCTCTCTCTCTCTCTCTCACATACACACACACACACTCTCTCTCTCTCTCTCTAGATATACGCAAAACTATATAACCTTAAATGCTTCCGTTAAATTTAATATTTGTATGTATACTGTAGAATAAAAAATATCTACCTATATAAAAGTAATTAACTGAAAACACACACTTTTATCCGCTCTTTCTAAAAACCCAAAGCGATATCCATTTTTAACCGTAGATCACATACCCGACATAATAACTCTCTCACCATACTCTCAAATATGACACAGTATATAAATACCCGCGTTACTAGAAAGACCTCGCTGTTCATATCAGTCCTGCATCCACCTTAATTAGGTTGTCAACGAGGATAAGGTTCTATACGAACAACCCACCCTCAGTTTGTTAAAAGCTCGATATAAATGCGTAGATCTGGACAAAATGTTGAGAAATAAAAAATTATTAAGCGACACAATGGCCCGCGTCCTCATTTGCTTAGACTTTTAGGTTTATTAACTGTTTTTAAAAAAATGAAGTAAAATATGAACATACACGAATAACCAAAAAACTTTATTATTTTAGATTTCAAATTCATCGAAACAGCTTTTGATAGTTAACGATTTTACTACTCTATCATAGATGGCACCATATCGAGTACAATAAAAAATATAAATATCGTATATAAAAAATATCATCCACTGATAAACAGTAAAGTAATTATATTTTCACACACAGGATTTCTAAATGTCGCTGTATTTGAATACACATATAACCTACACAATACCTATAGTACGGACTCTGTAACTCATGTGCAGATCTACTGTCTTTAAAAGTAAGAGTATTTAGACATGATTTCCGTAATGCAATATACACATCGTTGTAAATTCGTAACTGTTTAAGAAATCATGATGAAATAAAAATCAATCGAGTTGTGAACCCACGATCATTTATTGTTATTAATGTATCAATTTGAAAAATGAAATTTCCGTTCTATGTTTACAAAATATAATAATATTGAAAGGGCATAGAGAGCTTGTTAAAACAGGTTTTATGAAGTGAGCGATGACTCCAAGTCATGAATGACATGAGAATGTGGTATAAGTTACAAAATTTACTATATGACTTCTAAATGTTATCATACCTTGCAATATATTTTGCCGTTTGATGAAGTTTAGATTTATACTTGTTTGCGATATGACTTCTGAATGTTATCATACCTTGCAATATATTTTGCCGTTTGATGAAATTTTAGATTTATACTCGTTTACAAATTGTTTAAATACACCAAAGTAGAAATCTGTAAAAACGACTAAAATGTTTGGCATATACATTGATAAAAATCTCTGATAAACTCCCCCCTGGGAATTCCCGTAATACACCGGTTTTCCGCCTATCTAGTCAGCTATTCTGAGATTTATGTATTCATGAAAATTACTCTCTCACTATTCTTTCACTTCCCAACATATGAGTTTAAATATCTTTTTAAAGTAGCATGCGCTAACGGGAATGCCTGGTATAAGTTATCATAATCAGGTCAACTTAATTACATCATCCACGGTGATATGGCACCGCACTGGCCGGTCTTCTCCGTACTCTCTGAAACAGGCCACCGCCATGATTTTAAAAGGTTAGGTTTCAAAGTTATCGGAATTAACTCGGAATCAACACTTGTATTAAAGTGATAAAATATTTAACATTTTATTATATTTAATCTAATTATCAGCCATGTAACTAATACCCTCATAACAATACTGTAGTGTTTTGATAAATTAAGATCTGTCCTTAAATTATTATCTTCATAAAAACATTATTAGAACTTCATCAATTATAAAATTTATAAAACGTTATATAAAAATTAATAGCTAATCAGCTTCATTTTGGACTTAGATCCGACTTCTCATTAATAAATACGTAAATCTACAGATTAAATATACAAAAACTAAATACTAACTTAAGATATTATGTTATTACTATAAAATTTATTACTTTAAAAGGAATTGAGTAAAAAGTGAAGTATAGATAGGTGTGGTGGATATTATCTATATAAAGAAATATTTTCGATAAAACTATTTGGGAGACTGCAAATAACCTAACGACAAGAAGTCGATCGTTTCTAAAAGCTTCATTTTACTGTTTGCATGTTCTTTAGTAAAATTTACTAGAAGTGTTTAATTTTAGTCCATACAATAGTCTGATTTGAATTTTAACGAAATATTCAATATGACATAGCTTATGGTCACAGAAATAAATTGAGGTACGTACCAACCCCAAGAAAAGTTTAATTCAGTTAGTGCATTAAGTTTCAGGTCATAAACTTGGTTTTTAGTGCGCGTGTGTGTGTATGCATATGCATGTACGTGCGTGCGTGCGTGCGCGTGTGCTTGCATGCGTGAGAGCGTGCATGCGTGAATCCCCTCATGTTCCACATTTACGTACTCACCCTGCTGCATTTTACACTCCATCGTAGTGATTGCATCATTTTTTTTGGAAAAAATATATATAACTAATAAAATAAAATAACTCAAAGGTATGTTTGTTTTGCTACAAAAACGACGTTTGTTTTGGTATAACTATGCAATTAATAGTAATCATGAATGCAATCAATTAATATCTTGGCTTGACTCAGCGTCAGCCAAATCTTATAACCTGTAATTCTTAAATAGTGCTTTTGTTTTAATTGTCTTCGTGCGATATTGAATTTGATGAACAGAATAAAATACGATAGTTATTCGAGCTGTGGATGGTGCGATATAAATGAAAATGTGTTTAGGTAATCAGATATGTCACTCTTGAATATCTGATAAAGAAAAATATAAGTAACGAAAATTTTATTAATTCTTTCATTTTTATAAAATTAACTTCAAGCTTTAAATTAACATACGTTTTATTCAAGTGCAAGCTGCTTGATTTCCATTTGGTCTGAAACAAACTTAACGTGATGGGTTCAACAATTTATTAAAAATTAAAATCGTTTTAATCCATATATATTTATAAAAGAGGCTTCCTTGATTATTTTTAAATTAGAATATAAGAGCTTTTGTTCCTTCCTTCTGGTATTATTTAAAAATATGAGCATAGAAAAACTCAGTTAAATACTTTCGATCAAGGAGTTATGAAAAGCTTTCTACATAATTTGGATACCGTGTAGAAGGTGGTTACTTCGGCCGAAAGTTTTTTCTAATAATATAAACTGGATATTTCACTATGTTTAACTCTCCGTGGACATAAATTCCACTAAAAAATATGCAAGACAAAAGAAAACTGTCAATTAAGAAACATCAATTATTGCGTAAAAAAAAATTAATGCTAGGTGAGACCAACACAAAAATCAATCCGCCATTTATTCTGATGAGATTTCTGTTAATAGCACTAACGCCACAGTGATGGACTGATTTTTCAAATTACCGTCTCTTAAATTCCCCCTTTCTAGAGATCTCGATTAAAATACCAGCTGAAGTTGACTGCGGTCTATTATATATTCCAATCCTCTCAAACTAAATACGATTATCAGCACGATATGAATGCCAGTTACTGTTCGAAATACTCGAAAGAAATATTAATTCCAAATCAAGTAAACGCGATTTTCACAATCTTTAATACATGTTACTTTTGCACACACGACTAAACTCAATTCGCCTTACGAAAAGCTGAGATTCAATATATAAATTACGGTATTTATAAACCATAACGAAAATAATTTATCAATTTGATAAATGATAAATTTTCGTTAATAATTTTACATCATATATTATAATGTTGTTTTCGATAGTGTATGACTAGAATATTTTTCTAATACTTTTGTGAAATTACTTTATAAACACCTGTTGCAGGCAGAGTGTTTTATTAATTAAAGGAAAATATTGTCCGTTATATTTTCGTGTTTAATCTGCTTTACGCGGCCGACGGATAATGTCACATGTTTGGTTTTGTATGTACTGACTTGCGCGACAATTATTATTTTAAAAATAATTTCTCCTATCTTTAGTTTAATTCTTGTATCCCCTATATTTGTTTTCTATTTGTGTGTGTTTACTTAAATCTGTTGGTTTACTTTGTTTTTGTGTTAAAATTTCTGGAAGGCATCATAGAAACCCTGAATTTGGTATGCTCCTGGTGTATGGGGAATCTGGCTGCAACGTGCAAGCTATATTACAATTATGCCGCCAACATTTTCCTAATTGACTAGTTACAAGGTCATCGTAAGAGCAGCGCAGTCTTGAGGGACAATGGTAGTTTCTGCTTTTTTCCGCCTCTTTTAAATTCCGAAGGTTGTATACATTTTATCCAGAACGAGTTTGATTACCTACTCAGTATCATTACCCTTAATAGATTGAGTGGCATATAGTACCAGCGTAAAGCAGCACCTGCATATTCCTCGGCTACATACGTGGAACGTTATGTACCTAATGTAATCTATTTGACTTGAATGTGGATTCGTAAATTTCCAAAAAAATTATTTGAGAACTTGTAATCTGTTAGACCGCTCCCTGTGTGATATGTTATTTAATTAGGTTAATAACATTTATCAAAGTGACAATAGTAAAATTTATTAGGAAGATTTTGATGTATAACTTCTTTGACGGGAGACAAAATATTCTAAATCTCAGGCATCAGGATTAATCGTTACTTTTTGCTGTTAGCACATAATTCAAATGTCCAGTTTCTCAAAAAGAGGCGTGAGCGAAATATTCCTTTCTCCGAAGAACAAATCCGAATTAAACATTTATTACCCTACTCATTTTTTTGCGGTTAGATGAAGATATTATTTTTATAGTAAAAAATCTAAAAAAGTACCACCCTCCTTGAAGTTACGGAACAAATTTTATATATTAAAATTGAAGTTTTGTTTTATATTCAATTTCACAATTTTAAATTTCCTCCTCTTTTCCTTCAGTGACAGTGTTTCCGACTGTGACAGTGCTACTGTCACGATTTTGTGTTACCCATGTGATAAACCAACATTCATTCAAAATCATTCCTTTTATTCGTCATATCATGATAAGATCTACTTTTCAAAATCGGAAAACATCATGACACCAAAACATATCTTTGACCCTAAAAACTATTGAAGCAACTAAAGCACTGTCAAACAAAAACAATTCTAACTTTGGAGGCTTATTCGCGGTTTATTGATTTTATCTATTGGAAATAAAATGTTTAATATTTAATCTTTTGAAAAAAAAGTAAGGGAGATATGCTTTACCATTAAGTTACCATTGAATAAGATAAAAGAGAGGACTGAACGGGAAGAAGATAGGGGGAAATGCTTTTACAGAAAATAATTCTACGCATATCGTTTATAGCCTAGTAATACATACGCAGTAAATTGTCACGCTAGTTGTTATAATAAAATTGATAGTGTAGTTGACTTTGACTTAGGCACTTACCAAAGAAAAAGATAATCAAATAATAAAACTCGAGACAATTCCAAATAGTAATAAACCGTAAAACTTATGTCCAAAAAAACAAATAATAGAGTAAGCACGTTTAACCTATGGCTGCACCCCGCTCTACGTAACTCATGAGCGGGCCGTAGTATACGAGCAGCAGGGGCATGTTACGTCATCATTAAGTGATGCGGCACGCGCATAGTTCTTCGTCTTGCGACATTCGATGTACAAAAGGAAAAAGCGCACTCAGCGAACGACAAAAC
The DNA here is from genome assembly GCA_039881145.1 of Druceiella hillmani. Taxonomy (NCBI): domain Eukaryota; kingdom Metazoa; phylum Arthropoda; class Insecta; order Lepidoptera; family Hepialidae; genus Druceiella; species Druceiella hillmani. Next base: position 102,380,113 of record JAYKKI010000001.1, on the reverse strand, counting down.
GCTGCGACAGAGACAAATCATCAATGAGCGACATAAAACACACCGCGGTGTGTTCTTTCACTCTCCTATATATATTAATAGTCATATAATTATTAAGAAACAATAACGCATCAAAGAAAATAATGTTTCAATAATTAGTTATAAAAAGGAATAGAAAAATCTGTAGTCTACCCTATAAACATGTTACTCATTTCCTTCATGGGCTCTAATTATACATACTTTGATGCTGAATTTGCTAATGTTTTTCAACAAATTCTGTATATTTTCACCATTTGGAAATATAGAGGAAATTCATAAAGATTTGAGACTGTATATTTATCACCCAGATATCGTAAAGAACTACTTTTCGCATTAGAACTTTAAAATATATTAAAACGACGATATTTTCAAAAACAACTAAATCAGGGACAATTATTAACATAAATAAGGAATATTTGTAAAATATACTATTTGTTTAAGTTATTGAAGCAAGCCTTTGTATTCTAAATTTAGCTGTTTATTTAAGAATCCGATAAAATTTAAATATTACTTCAAATTGACTCCTATGCTTTTTTCGAAACTTCATACGAATTGAGTCGGTAAGTTTTATGTGATGCAAACAGACAAAATTGCCGAAAATGATTTTAACTCTTATTATGCATTTTAACAAGCTAAGAATATTTTTTTGTAAATATTTTCTACATGTAGACAAGAAAATTTTTCACTCGCATTTTATGCAGGTAATATGATAATCTTTAAATACGATAATTCCACTATCGAACTGTTTTGCTGATTTACAAATTTTTTAAAATAATATCTTATTAATTGGATAAAAATTATTCTTAACAATTATGTGTCTCCGAAAGTCTACCAGTAGAATCGTGCCAAGTACGCTTTTCCCATTACTTTTCTCCTTTTACTACCAAAGAACGAAGAGTTACATGCAAGGCACTGGATAATGACGTGTCATGCCTCTGCACTGCTGCAATTTTTGCTATGTAAATGTAAACGAAAAAATATGTATATTTTTTTCGATATTGGTGAACAAACTAAGTAAAACTTTAACGAGTATATATGACTTACATTACCCTTATTTCGATGTTAAAAAATATTACTCAATATAAAGTTAAAGTACAAAAACTTGCCCTTTCTTCACTTTAATTATGCCTATCCCCAGAATCATGATACACTGTTATTTTTCTACCTATTTTCCTATCTTGGGCTATGAAAGTATGTAAGTACCATGCAGTTATTTATTAATTAAAAATTATGGTAGTGCCTGTGCATGTTTCCGTTGATGATATCTGATTCAATTAAGTTCATTAATGATACATACTGGGACGATGTTGAATTAGTAAAGGGTCAGCTGCGATGAATAGCCATCCGGCAGTACCCATTCGCATTATCTGCAAGAGGTATTTATTAAACAAATCTTTATGTAAATCAACGCGTTTGATGAAAGTATTCTTTATTCTAAATGCAATATTAACTACATTATTTACATAAAATTCACGTTATTGATACCATGACGTAGATGCAATTTATTTTATTAAATCATATTGTCCTCGTAACGTGTGCTCTTGGCTTGTTGGATATTTTGTTCTTTAATATGAATTATATAACACAAACGTAAATATTTTAATAGATGTCAAGGCAATTTACTTAGGTTCTTCAATATGGATGGCACAACAAAATTATATTGTTAAAAAAAAACAAAATTATTTTGAAATGTTAATTTTAACAAACATATATGTAGACAGCCTAAATTTTGTTAATCACACTCGCTTTGGCTATTATATATACTAAACAACTAATACAAAGCGACCCGTTATATTATCACGCTATCTGAACCAATTTACTCCTAACTACATATGTTTAAAAATCTTTATGAAACTGAATATAAACTCTTAGATTTTATTTAACTTTTTTAAGTTTACACAATTGAAATTTTGTTTATAGGTGTTGAATATTTTCGATTATTTTTATTTTATGATCCATTTAGTCTATGATGGAAGGTACATAAACAACAACTCCGTCACACCACTTCCTCTCTTTCCTCTATACGATGACATTAAAAGTAGCGGCGGCTTCAGATGGAACCCGGATTTCTTAAGAAGGATTTCCTCGTCAATCACTCACGCAATAAAATTCAATAGGTTATAAGCCCAATACCCTTGACGTCCAAATAGTGCAACATCTAAAAAGGCATATAAGCTATCAGAAAGTATGAGCACAGTAGTCTTAACATCGAATTAGTGCAACATTTGAAGAGAAAAGTAAGCTATCAGAACACTACAACCAAAGAACGTACAATTTGTCAAACTATCAATATCAAAAGCAAAGTAAATTTTTTTCAAGTAATTAATTGACATTTATTGAAAAATTAACTGGTTGCGGTAATTATTCTACAGGGATCTATACTTATATACCTTCAACACGAAGACTTGTGGAACTGTGTTGAATGTAATGAATGAGTCGATTTGAAGCATGATTTAAGGCGAGCACAAAAATTAATTGGTTTATTGACACATCGCTTCATGTTCGTATTCAAGAGTCTCAGATTTCAAAGGTCTGGAATAATCAAGCACGTGTTACTTGTGTGATGATGATAATTTGGTTGACCACACGTCTGGTCCAGTCAGCGAAAGCAAAGGGAGACTCTGTCTAACATAGAAGCAACGTTCATAGCAGCCTGTGCAGTAACCAAAGAGGCAATATGATTGAAGAAGTTACTATGTGAACTTAGTGATTATGAATAAAAGATTGTGTGTCCAAATATATATAATAAAAATGCTGTAACAAAAACGGTGACTTTTTCCAAAGTATGTAAACAAATAGACATTAAATACATATTTGTAACTGAAAAACTTTATGAAATCAATATGAAGTGAAATTATATGTGTGCAGACAATCAATATGCAGATATGCTAACGTAAGCTTTACCTGGAACAAAATTAATATCAATGAAAGAAGGAATTGGAATGCAAGAGAAAATATTAATTATAACACGGTGGTTTATTTATAAATAATCTTTTCAAATAGTCCGCTAACTGTTTTTTTAATCAAAAATGTGCTATATATATCTCCTTATTTAAACTTTGTTGTGAAATTAAATCTACTGTGAATAAGTGCTTATTAATTTATTATAGAGATTGATATAAGTAACAAAGTTCTGAATAATAGATGAATTCACATATTGATGGCCACTATTAGTACAGCATTCATATAGATATAAAATAAGGAATACTATACATTTCTATTCTGGTGTAAATCAATTCTTGATATATGAAAAATAAAGTCAGGTAAAGTCATGTAGGCATAAAGTAAGGACTGTTGTGTGATACCGATGCAAATTGTAAAATGTAAATTGTAAGAAAAAAAATTAAAGCAGAAAATGTAAAGTATAAAATGTAAAATTAAAAAATATATAATGAAAAATGTAAAGAGTAAAATTTCTATGTAAAGCTAAAGCTTAGCCCAAACTGATTCCAATTGTAAAAGTAATGCGTAAAAAGTATGTGCAAAGCCTAAAATTAGGTAAAATTAGTTGCATATCCCCTTCCAATGTTTTAAATGTAAAGTCCAAACCTCATTTGTAAATATCAAACTTAAGTAAAATTGGATGCATACCCTTATGTGCAATTGTAAATGCGAAAACTAAGCTTAAACCCAGGTAAAGTTAATTGCATATCCTTGTACACAGTTGTAAATATGAAATGTGAAGTCTTTTTGTAAAGCTTAAACTAAGAAAAAACTTGTTGCATATCCTTGGGTTAAAAGATATTCATTTAAATCTAAAACACAGAAGTGTGGAATATTAGTTAAGGAAAATTATAATTTATTTATATATAAATATATATATATATATATATATATATATATATATACATATATATATATATATATATATATATATATATATATATAAACCACACCTCCACCACCGCACTTCCCCTGTTGTCTGTATTCAGTGACATTAACAGTAGTGGTAACTATTTGTACAGATTCCTCATCAAGGATCCACGCGGTTCAGTTCAGTACAGATTCCCCATCAATCACCCACGCGGTTCAACCAACGCAAGAATAGTTCAATAATATCAATGTACATTAAAAAACTTAGCGATGTAAATCTAGGAATACTGAAACTGAAGTTTCACTTTTGTTCATTCTTTGCCATTTTATACTAATCGGCATCCGCATACAAAACCCGCTTTTCCACCCCAGTTCACATACCCGACGCCATAACTTTCTCACTTTACTCTCAGAGTCAACACAATATATAAACACCGCGCGCTACTGAGAAAATTTCATTGTTATTGTCAGATAGCATCCGTCTTAATTACATGTGATGAGGTATATGCGAACCACGGGCCCTCAAAACGTTCGAAGCTTGTTGCGGATTCATAAATATTAAGGATTAAAATTATGTAGCGATAGATATAACTACATCAAAACATTAAAATGTCACAAAACAAAAACGAACACGACAAAAGAAAAATACAATAAGTTCACTTAATAACTAGTGCACTTGTCAGCGGTGATTTTGAAAACTTTTAAGTAAAAGTTGACAAACTTTCACCTAAAGAATGTTTCGAATGTAATTTTTAATATTAATGCTATTCAATGTCGATACTAAACTCGTAAAATACTAAGTCAAGTCCGTAAATTAAAGCTTTCATATTATTGCTTTTATTATTTAATTCGGCTTTAAAGGAGGACGATTAGCATTCTGAATCAATAAGTGAACTAAGAAAGTTCGGTTGAAGATAACTAAATTATTATCCCATTTAAACTCATGTAATTCAACAAAAAAGATTAATAAACTCATGTAATTCAACAAAAAAGATTAATAAACTCATGTAATTCAACAAAAAAGATTAATAAACTCATGTAATTCAACAAAAAAGATTAATAAACTCATGTAATTCAACAAAAAAGATTAATAAACTCATGTAATTCAACAAAAAAGATTAATTAGTTTGTACTTTAAACAAAAAATGTCAAATTAGAAAATATCTCAAAAATTATAGGAATATTGATAACAAATGAACTATATGTTTTCTATACTTGTATCGAAAAAAAAATAAACGAAGCAAACAGAGGTAAATTTACACATTCAATGCTATATATCTTATGCTGCAAAACAGAGCAATAAAAAGAGAACTCGACTTAGTTCATTATTGTATTAATACGTAAAACGTTACCGCATAATAATTAAATTGCAAAGACTAACTGACTCAAACCGTCAGAAATAAAAAAAATTACCCAGCAATCCATTCTCGAATTAATCTAATAGTCCAACCTCGTGCTGCAAATAGCACCCCGCGATGATATTCATATGTTAATTATCGAAACGGTGATTCCAGCCAATATGTAATTTTACTGAGAAGGCCGAGAGAGCTAGACCATAGAATATATTGCTTGATATAGCAACAGCATATAATATATTCTACCGTTTGTTCTTACCATGTGTTTACCGCTCACACTGACTTGTGTAAGATCCACGATATTCAGTTTTGATATGTAAGCGTGCAATGTCCCAAATTTTTCGTAAAATTTACTTTCGCTTAACTAAAATAAACTTATTTCTACTTGATATTGAAGAAATGAAATAGGTACACTCCCCAATGTGGAATTTAGTCCATTGCCTTATCCTAAAAACACGTTTTCAAATAAAGTTGGCCTGTATACTTTTTTCGATTCCAGTAATATTTGTAAAGATAGCTTATTATTAAGGGTAACAGAAGGTAGCCTATTGTTATTATTGAGGAATACAGGGGAGATTTCTTATAAATTATATTCTTCTTAATAGCGATGTAAAGTGAAAACATTTGTTTATTCTTGCAAGAGACCATTGCTCATAAGGAGTAACAAATCACCGAAGACCGATGCCAAAATAATCCAACCGTTATAGAATTTTAGATAAATAAATTTTAGTACGCCTGAATTTTTGAGAACTTTATTTTGTTGTCTTAATGACACCCTGAAAATTCGCTAAAGTTTAACGTGAAGCTTTTTTCGAAAAGATAGAGGAGGATTAATTTTTCGTTTTTTTCATTATCTCTATAACTATTGAATAAAATACGTGTTATGAAAATTAAAGATCAGGAAATTCTTTACAAAAAGGTTGCTTTTCTATTTTTTTCCTTTCAGCCATTCCTTCTATATTAGAATATGTGGTAAACATTCTTCGAAAGATATTCAATACTGTATTTTATTATAAATCAGATCTCCTCAAGAACTATTAATCAAACTGACTCTATTATTTTATTCTGTTCTTTATCGTTATTATTTTTTTGTTCAAGCTATGCTTTTAATTGGCTTCATAAATTGTATCAATAAAGAATCAATAGTCAAAGATCTCTTTTTACTTGATATATAAATTAGTGTTCCTATTTTTCTATCAATTTTGTTTTAATTCAGATCGAATATGTTCCGTGGAGCCTGATAATTCTGTCAATATAAATTAGCAGTCGTCAATGTTTTTGATGTATGAATATATTTTTTCCATGAGAAATTCAATCGATCGACCCATGTAACTACTATCTGTTTTAAAACATGAAAAAGATTCTTATGACTTTGGGGTTTTTTGACAAAAGTTACCTGATTTCCCTAACGGCCAAACCTTCTAAAATAAGTGGATTTTTTACGGTTAGTACCAACTCACTACCATTTTCTTTTGTAACTACAATCACAGAATATCTACAAGCATCTTTTAAAACCTAGAAATTTACCGTGTCGAGATATAAGTTTTTTTTTTCATTATCTTCTTCCTCACTGCAAAGAAAACACCATTATGCAAAATTAAATCATAGTTCACTTAAAGATAATCTATTACGCGAAGGAATTGAAGCCAAAGACGTACTGTGAACGGAAACTCCAATTTTCTTTTTCGAAATGAAAACAGAAACGCTACTTTTAACATAGTGTCGGCGGCAGTCGAAGTGAAGTTAAATGAAAGTAGAATCCTACATATATTCTATTTGTCCATCATTTACTCTTCAATGATGTCTCACAAAGTCTGCCATCCTCGCTGAACCACAACAGTTTTGTAATCCGGTAAATATTTACAATAAATAAAACACTTCCCATCCGCTTCAGAACTCCACAAACCTTGTAAATTTTAATAAAATATGTTGATATTAAAATATTTTTAATACCTCTGATGTGACAACCATAATAACTAGTAAAACTACTTAAACTGTCATTATAAAAATTTAGTAAGAGCTATAAAATAATGCATTCACGTAAAACACCAAAAAAAAAACAATACAGAACATTCTTTCCCTATTTGCCGACCATCTGTTCTGCAACGTCCAAAGGGGTTCAAAAACAAAAGTTAAAAAATAAATAAATAAAAAAATAAATAATATAAATTTATTTTTACATAACTTCAATTATACACATATAGCCATTAGTTTTAATTACTTTAATATTTTGGAATTGAAGTCATCTTTAAATTTGATGTATGTGAGAAGTTTGGAGATACAATCGCGCCCAAATGGAGGATATTTCCTGTCTAAATAATTTCAAAGTTCAGTAACTTGGTATAAAGTGTAAGTGGCGCATGAATTAAGCGATTCCAAATTTAAAATTTTATTCAATTTCAATGTATTATACATGAGTTTGTTTTGAAAAGAACTGTGATAGTTTTTTTTAATTAATTACCCACAAAACTAAATACAGAATACCAATATTAATACTCTGAATAATGTAACAACAGAATAGTCTAGACAATGATATAACAACAAACAGAGGGCCATCCCCAATTTCAGACTAGAAATGGATCCTTGAACATGATTCTTACAAACAATTCAAGTTAATTCAAAATGATTCAAATCTGTTCAATACTGAGAGGTACATATTTAAACAATTTTATTCATCACAAGTACCATACTTTCAAACTGAGAAGGTGAGCTCAGTCAATTGGAGCTCAGTCAGAGGAGTGAGTACAAATAGGATTTTACTGAGAATTATTCAAATATTACTAGTCATCAAAACAATAAATATATCTAAAGCTCATAAATGTAGAATTAATGTCGACTTTGTTTTACATATAGATATTGTGGGCTAACTAACCGAATATACAAAATTACCATTTGTAGCGTCGGTTTTTACGATAAGAATTAGTTTTTTTTAATTCTACTTGCTATATACATATTCAACACAATAACTCTTTCGCTATTCTTTCAGTTCCGACTCAACTTATGAGCGTAAATACCACGTTCAATGTGGCATGCAGTAACAAGAACGCCTGGCAGCCCTTATCAGCTTTAAATTAGGCTCATAATTACATCGTCTACTTTGATGTGGCACTAAACGAGCCCACCTTCACCATACTTACTAAACAAGACTACCCCTGTGATATTTTGAAGACTATATTTTAAAATTTTGGAAATGAAGACAAATCGGTGAAAAACTTACGGTAACAATAGTAAAATATATTACAATTAGTCGTGTCTAATCTAACAATGTCTACATAACTAATAGTCTGACCACAATAAAAAAAACCTTCACAAAACACTTACCAAATTCGAGCTTGTTTCACTCGTCTTAATTACTCCTTTGTTTTTTTAGAGTAATCAGGTACTGGTGGTGAGTCAGTACCTTTTGATGGAGATGGAAGATGATAAAATGATAGTTTTAAAGGTGAATAAAAGCTTCACCGAGTTTGGGCTCGTTTTATTTACCTTGACAAAATTGTATTTTTTAATTTTTCACCCCTATAAAATAATTTTTTTTTAGAAAAAAGCCCCTACAGAATATTTATTACGCTTTTTATTGGTTTGATTTAGAAAATTCCTAACTTGTGGTTAAAACCTAAAAATTGTGACTTTTATAAAAGGTTATCAATAGTTCCATATCATTTTACTATTCCATCAAAAACATTGATGTAAAAATATCCAAGTTATTCTTTTGCACAGGTTATAAAAAATTATTATATTTGGCAAATGAAAGCTCTTATTACCAATATCGACATTAGTTCTAAGAAGTTCCAATTAATACATTAAGCCATGGTTGATTTATTTATTTATTTTTTTATCTACTTTAATGTATCTAATTGACACATATGGAGGACATATTGCCACGAGAGCAATTTCTTACGGCCAACCATAACACCTGTCCAGCCCCGCTCGACGAGCAGCCGGAAATCGAACCCGGGTCCCCGCGGTGCGCCGCGCCGTCAAAGGCCGTATCCCTTGTGATCAACCCAACACACCACGCGATGACATAGATTTAATTATTATTTTTCAAATATTTTATAATCACGAGGATTCCATTTAACAATCTCCCATAAATTAACTTGCGCCAGCTCACAATACCATATTGCCCACTAGCTATATGAAAATCAGCACAAATCTTCGTTTCCGTCAAACTATCTCCCAAAAATAAACTCCAAAAATGCAGAAAACCTCCAGAACTACCTGTATTACAATGAAATCGGCTACCTTGTACACAATTATCATACACTTGAAACGTTCATCATAAATTCACATACTGATCCAATAAATAAACATCTGGAGCATAAAGTGAGTATAAACTTCTGCACAAAATAATTTCGACTACTTTCGTTAGAGGCAAACTTGAAGGTCTTTTTGATCTACTACAATCTGTACAATATTTGATCTGACTCTAGGAGTTTATTGGGTACTTTCAGACACATGTAAGAAATAGAATTAAATGAACTTGAATGATTGCCTAACATGGCTAAGGGCAAATAGATGGCCATCGCTAAGGTATGAAAACTCAATTTCATCATAAATTAAACGCTCCATCTTTATCCTAGGTATTTAACTTTCTAAGTAAAAAATGGATCAATTGCTTTCTTAAAAAAAAGATTCCATTCAATGAAATCAAAGATGTTTCAAATTGATCCGTACAACAAAAATTCAACATTAAATTACTTAAAAAACCAATATCCGTTTATCAAAATTAAAGAGCCAATTTTGAGATGGAAGTTATAAAACATTTACCATGTTTTAAGAAGATATTGTATAAATCGCTGATATTAAATATTACACCTTAGTTGAATTCTCGGTTGATTCACTTAATTTTATTATATTCGCCGTTCACTTTACGCAATCTTTTTTTTATTTTTATCAGTTGTTACCACTTTTTTCTTTAAATCGTTAATTATTTGCGCAACATATTGGCTCCAAACTATAAATTTTGCAAGCAATCTTACAGAAAAGTAATCTATACACTCGTAAGTCAGCCAATTAGCATTGAGGCTCTTTATTAATCATTTCGTGTTATGGTGATAAGTAGTTTAATCATTCCTATGATATGTTTTTGTAGCATAATTAGAGAAGACAAACAAATTGAATGAGATAAACTATATATCCTTCTCTATATATTACATTGACAGCTAGTAGTAAACCCCTTGTTTTTTTCCCCTTGAATATTATCGAAATGTGATTGTTTCAAAATGAACTTCTAAACAATCTCTGCTTGGGTATGTAAAGAACGCGGCATTAAATCTAGTACTGAGCAACTGAATTTTGGCCAGTAAAGAACAAAGTATATACTCAGAAAACTCATACTGATCTTGCTTCATCATTTCCATTTAGAGTAAAAATTATGCAAACCAACGCATAATATAAGCACAACGACGTGTGAAGAAGTACTCGTCTATAACAAGGCAATGAATTTGTCCATCTAAAGATTTAAACAATGAAATATTAATGTTTCCGCTAATTCTTCTCCAAACCGATGTCTTACATTATAATTAAAAAAAATTAATGTGTTTATTGAGAAACTGATCTCAAGCTAGGTTCCCATTAACTAGCAAAGCTTCTCGTATGATCTCATACTACAATAGAAAGATAACTTGATGATTTGCATAAGTGGAAATATTATATTTTGACTGCCACAGGACGTAATACTGATTGACTGAAATGGCGTGTATATTTATTACGAGCCTAACATATTAGAAACAAATACATATTTCTGTAAATAAATTGTCATATACAGCTCATTTCAACGAATCACGTCTGTGCTAAAATTCCGCAATCTCAACTGACATAGAAGTAATCCTTCTAAGATTTTTCGATAAATGGAAAAAAAATTATATATTTCAGTTTGATATCATTAAAACTAAGATTCAATATCTGTTAAATGGCAACTTCGGTTATGCCAATTGCGTTTCCTCACTCCAACCAAACAAAAATGCGCATTGCCTAAAACCACCCAATCATTTAACGTGCACCTAAAATACTCAATTAAGATTCAAGTTTAGATAAGCGCGAAGATACCTGCTGAAGCTAATGACTCGGAATATCGAGCGGCCGTTGCCGGTAGTCGCGTAATTATCGCAGTGCGAAAAGATAACGACCGACTGGAAGGATGCTGCGAGGTGGCGCTTCACATTGCGCCTCAGTAAGCCTCCGCCTAAATTAATATTGGATAAATGTCAGAAATAATCGTTGATCGAATTCAAAATCAAACTTAAGGGATAGGCTCGCTCCATTCCGTAGCTCACCATTTCATCAGCGATCCACGGAAATCATGGAATCGCTGATGAAATGGCGAGCGCGGTTTTATTTTCGATGTAAGCTGTATTTTAGCTATTGCTAACCTATGATACGATATCAGACACCATCAAATTTGTAATATTGTGGGAGAAAATACCTTCATTTCAATTTGTTTTTTTTTTCTTTTAATACCTTTTCGATGCACAAATAATTTTGATGAACTTTTTAATAGAAGTATACTGAAGACAAAAGTATCACTTTATTAAAGAAATAAATGGGAATATTGTATCACAATATATATGTAAATCCAACCAATGAGTTAAAAAAAATGTTTCAAATAACCATTTAATTTTTAAAGTATTAATATTTTTCTAGAAATAGCAGCTCCTTAAAAAAATCTCTAACAACGGCAAAATTTTACAAATTTATTCATATCTGATATTTTACCTCATAAGATCCAACTAAATATTATTTTTATTAATAAAAAATCTGTATAAATAAAATTATTCTGAAGATTTATTTATGTTGATAAACGATATTTTACGTCAAAAGTTCCAATTGATACCGGTTATATTATATTTTCCAGGCATCTCCTATTCAATTGTCATCTGCAGTCGGTTTAATTTTTTTTTGTTTGAATGTTTTATTTTCCAATTTTTAATACTTGTAATATCTTATGTTACCACCAACATAAACTAAATGAATCTAAATTTGATAAATCCACTTACTACCTAAGGAATTTTGTCACCTACTTCCTTCTTCATCCTTAAACACTGGACACCATCTGTGACTAATGTGCTTATAAAGACATTTCAAATGAGTACAAACTCGATATTAATTTTTCAAAACAGCCTTGTACTCTCATGTATTGACGAACTCTTAAGGATATCTTCGGTATTCATTATCAGGTCCTGACAATATTTACGTGAAATCTCCATAAAACAATTGCCATTAAAAGAAAAAATAATGATGGAAATTGGTCAACGTGTCCCCAGTTAGAACTAAAACTAAACCCATAAAAAACGTACCCTTTGAATTGAGAAACTCTTATTTTTTTAAAGTAAGATAAAAAGAAGATATAGCACTTTGTTATTTCTATACAACGTGTACTTATTTAAAAAAAATAACTTTCTAACTATTTAAATATATGACGTTACGTGTATTAATTTTATCCAGTTAAAAATAACTTAATAGCCTCAAATATTTGCAACAAATATTAATTATGTAAATACATTTCGTTCCGCAAAAGGTAATTATATTGCGAGGGCGGAGGAGGTTAGTTGGGCGGGCAGTTTCAGGGCAGTGGTCGGCCGCGCGATAAAATTTACAAACTGGACACTGATTAAAATTGTGATAGACTGTATATTAAACCATTCGGCGGCATAAGTTAAGATTTATTACGTTACCCAACGCGGCGGTTTAAGTTTATGTTCGTAGTTGCTCCTTTCGTTGGTGTGCTGCATACGCTGTTCAGTTTTATTTTGTACATTTAGAAGTATATTAATTTATTCTTTTTAATAAATTAACTTCATATTTTGCTACACTTAATTAATTTTATCATCGCTCTATTTTAAAAGAATACAATATAAATTTTTCCATATTTCACCAAAAGTTGGTATTTTATTTCTTTTTCATCACAGAAACATAATTATTTTGGTAAGCCAATACATTAGCGGTAGTAAGCATGATAGTATTATTGTAATTTATATATTGTATATTACGCAAAAAAGCGTTATTAACAATTTTATTAAAAAAAAGTTCGGAGCATTAACAATCGTGTTTAAAAAAATACTTTGTTGAATTATAAATTTACAAAAGAAAAGGTTATAATTAAGATGCAATGAAAAGTGCAACGAAATGTGGAACATGTTTCTAGTAAATTTCGTATTTTGAGCACTAATTATAAAAAAATGAGACTGAATGAGACTATAGAAAAAATTTTATTTTTCAGTATGATGGAGTCAACCCTGAGTAGGCGCAGCTCAAGAGGATGCGGAACAGCGACCAATTCGAAAAACGCGTTTTTTTTATTTATCTCATAAATTTGTCGGAGGGAATAAGACCCGTTTTGTAGATAATTAAATGAAAGTGACGTCAAATAATGCCGTATGACTCTTGATTTGAACTTGCAAATATTTCAATATAGAAGCATTAACGCGTTGAACTCCATCTAGTAAAAACTACCAACTATATCCGCAGAAAATATTTATTCAACAAGACGCGTTTGAAGTAAGACATCTTCGTTCCAGTCATGATATCAATAAGATTGTTTATGTCAGATTCATGCTAATAGTATTACCATGTAGGTGCAATTAATTTTAATAAATATTTGTTCACTATATTATTTCTGTTCCTTATGTTTTGATTTTGAAATATTTTTCTCTTTCACATACAATATAACATACAATATAATGCAAAACTTAAATATTTTAATGGTATAGGGAAAATTTACTTACGTGCCTCAAAATAGAAGGCACTATAATATTGTTTTGCTCCATCGAAATTATTACATCAACTTACATATACATAATCAAAGTATCATTAATCATTCACACCTCGGCTATATTGTGCACTAAACTTTATATAACACGAAGCAACCGTGTTACTTTACAATACTACCCAAACCAATCTTCTTCTGACTACACATTTTTTAAAACTTAATGTTTACGTGATAATGTCTTTAAAATCTATTCCGTGCACGGAGGGATATTTACGTCCAAACGTTAAACCCAAATGTTTATGTAGAACATTTATGTCGAAGTAACTTCATATTTAAATAACTTGCCTAAAAATAGACATAGCGCCACTGCATTGGTCTAATCTCGCCTTGGTCTCGTCCAAAAAAGAATATTGGTAGCAAGAGGTATTTAAATAATTTGAAAACTATAAATGTCCAATTTCTCGCACCACAATAAACGTAAGTTAATTAAACGATTCAAGATAAAAAAAAGATATTTAATTTCAACACATTTAAACATAATTGACATTTTCGAAAAATATGTGCATCACTGTCCTATACTATAATTCTTTTTTACATAAATTAACTTTACTTATAGACTTTATAAAGTGTAACCTTTGTATATAGCATCGTAAATTAAAAACACTTATGAAATAAAAAGCTGATTACGCCACACTTCTACACACCATTTGTACTTTCAGATTTAACGCAACATATAAACACTTCGCTTTACTAGGAACACCTCGCTTTTCTGTCAGCCCAGCATCCACCTTAATTACGTCGTCGGCTATGATGAGGCACTGTGCAACCCGCCCGCCCACTGGGCAAAGCTCTTCGTGTATGCATACAGCTATACGAAATATTAAGGAATAAAACTGTTTTGTGACAGATGTAACTATTCTGCTATAATAGAACGTCTAGTTTAATTGAAAAACAAACCCACGACTTCGTTCGCACGGATTTTTCAATTTCTTTACAAATATGAACAAGTACAATTAAGCAAGAGTTTTTATACTGCACGATAGATTATACGCTATAAAATATATTTAAAAATATAAATATGGTCTAAAAATATATTACGCCCTTATCAAATCATCAACTTACTATACTGAACAATATACACAAGGCATTTTTAGAATCCACTGTATTTAAAAAGACATTTTACCTGCATTAAATATAGGGTATAGGTAACGACTCCTACATGTATATACCTCAGCCTCAAAAAGAAGACATTGGGTGACCATGCTTCCATCCAATATCAATATCAGCATAGCTTTGGAGTCCTTTAAGATATCACGATGCAATTAAAACTAAGTTAGTTCCAGGTCCACTTTACGTAACCTATTAACATTCATATCAATAGCTTTAGTCATTTTTGAGTTAAATTTGTTCTTACAGACAGATAGGCAGACATTTTTTTTTACGTTAGATTCATTTTAGCAATCCAATATGCTTACGGACAAATCATTTAAAAGCTGAAACTTCAAAAATCACCGACAAACATTTCAATTTTATTTATTCGTTTTGAAACAACGGATGCTGCAATGAAACTAATAAATTTAAGAATAATAATAAATCTCATCTTAAATCTACCTCTCCGTACCAAATATTCATCAATCGTGGATAAAACTACAATTTAAATTCATAAAAATGCATACGTTATTCGAGAAATACTAGAATTCAACCTTATTGATAAATTTGTTCTAGTACTTGCAATTAAGATCTAAGCGATTTGTTTTATAGCTGCAAGTACAAAGGCAAACACTGTAAAAGAAAATGATACGATAAGCCCACTTAATAACATCTGCGTGTATCCGCAGAGCATTTGAAAGCTTTTAAGTAAAATTTTCTCTTCGAATATAACTGATAAACTTAATACTCTATAATTTCGCTGCCAACTTGTGAAACACTAAATTTAGTCTGGAAATGACTTAAATCTATTTTAAAATACCTTGAAGGTATTTATATTATCGCTTTTAATATTTGTCTCGATTTTGGAAAATAGATACTCTTATTAGATGTTAAATAAGGAAGATAAAAATTCAGAATTAATATGTGGAATAATAAAAGTACGATTATAGGAGAATAATAAAAGTACGATTATAGGATATAAAATCAAACTTAAACTCATAAAATTATACAATAATGAGTAATTTATTTATACTTCAATTAAAATATCGTTAAATAAGAAATTACATAAAAAATACAATAGATTTGAAAACTTACACACAAAATAAAATAAATGAAACGTATAAAGATACACTCATCTAATGTTAGGCATCTAATTCTAAATACAAGGTGATAGAAGAAGAATTCGACTTAGTTCATATATTGTACTAATACATGAAACACTACCACGTATGTGAAACATATCTACTACACTACGACCAGTAACTAAATCAAACCGTCAGAAAATTAAAAGACATTGATCCATACTCGAATTAACCGTAACATCTAATAAGCCAACGATGCAAATATCACCCCGCTATGATGCATTTTATTAGCATGTTAATTATTAAAATGGCCATTCCGGTCTTCATCCATAAAAGCTGTCTTACTTTTCAATGTCGTCATACCTCACAGTGTAATTCTACCATTCGATGAAATTTACAGTTAGTCACTTAAAAGTTAGGTATTAGGTTGGCAACTTATAATCCCGCCACTTCTTTCGACTGATTTCTGGAATGTTATAGAAATTTCTAGAATATTTCTTGTAGAGTATATAAAGAGTTCAGTATCCGAACTTCAACCACAAAACTCAGTATAGAAATCGAAATAGAGTAACATGGAATGGTCTACGTAATAATATCATAATAAATTAATTGAAGCCAATTCCGAACTTCAGACTCGAGAAGGATCCTTTGGCTCGATTCTAACAATTTTTTAAATCCAAAACGACGAAATGTGGTTAATTCTAAAAGTTACACATTTAATCAGTTTTATTGATCACAAAAACAATACAATCAAATTGAGGAAATAAGTTCAACCATTCAGAATTTCTTTTCAAAAAGTGTTTATTGAGTGATATTTCAATCGTATCGATCAACAAAACAATACATCTGTTCAAATCGCATAAACTCATACCCAATAGAAACATTAATTTAAATATAGATAATATGGAGTAACTAACCGAACGTGTAAATTAATATTTTTTAATACATCTTTTAGTGTGTTTTTTCACTAATAATTCATTTTTTTCTCACTTCCTCTTACGTTTTTTAGGTCCGTATCCAAAAAAAAAGTAAAACCCTTATTAAATGACACATTTCCGTCCGTATGTTCATTTTTCAAAAACGTTTTCCACAACATTTGTTTGATGTAGAGTCTTGAATTTGTACAGTACTAAAGTACATAAATCTACATACGCTTCAAGAGATAACATTCTCTTGAATTATTACATATTAATCTTGAATTATTACATAATAATTATTATATTATAATATTTCGTATGTATTATCGTAAGCGTATGTATTATCTGCTGAAGCGTATTATATGTACTTTTAATTATTTGTATTGAAATTTTGGAGGCAGCAAACGAAGTAATCGAATTTTTTTATGATTTCATCTATCATGTTAAAAGAGCCTAGTTACCAGAAATTTTTTGAAAATTTTATGTAGAAATACAAATCTGATATAAATTTGTAAATGTTTACAAGAAATTTTTCGTCACAGAAATTTTAAAATTAAAAAATTTGTTTTACACAATGCATTTTTGCTCATAAATTTCTCCAACAAGAACATATATAAGGGGGAAATACCAGAAACGCTGTCACCACCCTCTCAAATGTAACTCATTAAATTCTAAAAATGAACATTTTGCGCAATAATAATAATTACAATTACTGAAATATATAAAATTACGTATTAATTTATAAAGATAGTTTGTTTATTCGCGTATTAGTTCCTAAATTTCATAATAATATGTAAACCTCAGTTGCGACCCAGCATATAAATATAAAAACCATGTTCAACGTGGCAACGGTGACGAGAACATCTAGCAGCCCCTGTAAATGCATTAGGTTTATATTACATCGTCTTTGTGAATATACCACGGCTTCCACTGTGCCCGCTAGACGAGGGTGCTGCGATGATATTTGAAAGATTATATTTTACAGTTTTGAAAGTAAATAGCGATCAGAGATAAATTTATTTACCAATGACAAAATATTCAATATTTTATTGTATTTTATCTGACAATAACTATGTAACTGATGGCATAAATTAAGACCTCTTCATAAATTGTTATCTTGATAACAGTATTATTAGAAGTTTAGTTAAAGTTGTCAATTATTAAAGAGTTTATGTAATGTTATGTAAGTAATAATAATTTATAAATATTATTTTGGACGCAGATAATACACCAGCTCGTCGTGAATAGGTATACAAATTCTTGCAAAACATTATTTTATTATACACCAAAACGCTATTCAGAACGTGGCCAAATATTTAATTTTCCTATTATTATCTAACTGTAAAATCAATGTATTTAACACAACAGTAAAGTGTAGAAGTCCATATGTTACAAATATTGTCGAGAAAATGTGTTTGGATGACTACAAATAGACTAGACAAAAAATCTACTGACTTTACTTTTATTTATTGCGTTGTTAGAAAACTACTTGTGAAATAGACGCTAATTAACCATCTGACATATTATTATTATTATTATCCGTAACTTCATTAGTTTATATTATACTGTTAAAAACATTGTAGTTTCTTTTAATTTTTATCTGCTTTTCTTCGAAGAACTAACAGATAATGTTGTCATTACTTGTTCCGTGTTGGTAATTAATTTAATGATTCTTTAAAACCTAATATAATTTATTCTCGAAGCAATAACCGCGAATATAAGGGACATGAAGGCAAACCACTTCTACTCAAGGATTATATGTTATCTGATAATATAAAGTTAATCGACCTAATTTAAAAGATTATTAAAAACTTGCACATAACGTGCATCCGTTGATTTGACTTTCACTCGACTATAAAAACGAAATATCACGAGAGATAGAAATAAGTACACTTAATAATGTGTATCCCTTCTCACTTCAACTTATCGAAACTCCTAATGGAATCCTTCAAATATAATTGATAACCTAACCATACTCAATTTCACTCAGAAACTCGTAAAATTCTCTTGCCTGCCCATAATTTAATATATTTTTATCAAACCCAAGATTCCTTAAAACCTGAAGGAATCTTGGACTGTGTTGACTTATTTTCACCAAAAGTGGTCCACAAGTGGTCTTGGTTATATTCTTGTATTGAGTTACGCAACAGAAATATTGACCATATTATCTAAAAAATCATTGCATTAATACTGATATTTAAAATATAACATTACAACGATTTATAAATTTACAAAATTAAAACATTATAATTAAGCTGCAATCAAAAGTAGAAGGAACAAGTTTGTAGTAAATTTTTCATTTCCGCTGTAATAATTAAAAGATTATATGATACTGTAGACAGTTTCTTTTTCGAATAAGTCTACAGTAGCAATTTTATTTTTCAGTATGTCATAGGAGGGGAGGGTCAGTCCCGAGTGTAACTCGGACTAGGCGCAACACAGAAGGATGTGGAAGGGCAGCTATCGTGCAAAACGCGTTTATTTCTATATCTTCTAAACGGTTTGTCAGAGGGTAAAAATACAAGAGAACCGTTTTCTATGTGGTTAAATGAAAAATAAGGTAAATAGATTCTAATATCGCTCTTGATTTAGAACCTACTAAGTGCAATTAAAAAAATGGAACCTACACTTATCATATATATTAATACGCTAAGGTTAAGATGTTACACTCCCTTTTTAGAAAAAACCTCACAACTAATCCACATAAATTATATATCATTTTATAGATAATTGCTTGCTCTACCGGCATCCATAAATAAAAAATTTATTATTGCTATTGTTTTTGCAAATTAATTAATTATTAAAATTATATACACAAAACAGCAATGCTGCCATCTAACGGCACAACGTCAATATGATTGACGGTCGGTAAAATTTTTGTTTAATTTCAAATCCACTCACGTATAAATAAAGTGGCGCTTTAGCTCAATGCTTTTGATACTTGCGCCTCTATATGTCAATTTTAGTAAAATATTTGTTTGATCTGTCATCTGAGCTTCATAATGGAATAAATAATGCGAAGACTTCGCACGGGTCACGCTAGTATATATATTATATCTTATAGTATATTGAAATGTATCCATCCCTAATTGTATTATAGAAAAATAGAAATTACAATTTTCGTTACTGCAGCAGTAATTGTAATAAAAACTTCTTTTGCTTATGAGCAAAGAAATTCATATTCATATATAGGATAATGAAATGCCGCCTGACGGCAGTACTACGCGTTGGTTTTAGGTCCGGGACTGGCATTTTCAATCTCATTTCCTTTGAAATGTTGAATTTGCGATAATAATATATATAATAATAATTTTTTTGTAATTCTAACCGTACTTTATTACAAACATTTTTAAAAACCGTGAAATTTGTTTTTACTCAATTTTGACGTAAAAATATCTTTAAAATCGATGCTTTGAATGGGGGGAAAATCACGCCCAAATGTTGTACTCGAATGAGCTATGTTTCTGTCAAAGTAATTTTAAACTTAAATAACTTAACTAAAAATAAACGTAGCACGCACCATCTTGGTCTCATCTCGTCTTAGTCTTGTGTAAGGAAGGAAGATTTCAAGAGCTATTCAAATTAATCAATTTCAAAGCCTTATATATCCTACTTCCCATACCACTATCCTGCATTCAATAAACGTAATTTAAGTATATCATTCAATAAAAAAAAGGTATTATTCCGATACATAATTGACATAATTATAAATAATTGAAAAACTGCATCAGTGTCCGACACTCCAATTCCTTTTTTGTATAAACTTAACTTTAGTTTCAAAATTGCATAAAATTTAACCTCTATATATGACATTGAAGATTCAAAAATACCTACCGATATGATAGTAAAAAGTTGGAGACGCCTTTCTTTTATTTGCCTTTTACACTACCAAAACGGCATCCACTTACAAAACAGCTTTCCACTTCACAGCGCATTTCCAATGCAATAATTCTCTCACTATAATCTCGGACTCTATACAACATATAAACACTACGCTTTACTGGGAGAGCCTCGCTGTTTTTACCAAACCATACATCCGCCTTAACGCCCACCCGCCGTGCAAAGCTATGTGTAATTGCATACAGCTATATGAAATATTGACGAATAAATTTGTTATGTAACTGATGAAACTATCCCATAACGATAGAACGTATTTTTCTTTAAAAACAAACTGTGGCCACAACTTTGTTCTGGTGAACTTTTAGATTTGTTTAGACAGGTTATTTAAATATATTTGAAATAAAATATGAACGTATATAATTAATCAAAATTTTGCTGCTACACCATACATTGCGCCCTATGAAATTTTATTGAACGTTTTTATGACCGAGAGTTTTGCTAATGCACCATAAATGTCGTCTAAAAATATGTTATGCCCTGATCAAAGACCATATTGATCCGTACAGCATTTTCAGATTCCACTGTATTTGAAGACATATTTTAATAGTATGTTAAATATATTTATAATATTATATTATTTGATACTTAACAATATACGATATAGGTATCGTCACTCCGACATGTAAGTACGACAGCTTCAAGAACCAAAAGTGGGTAGACATTTCATAACATAGCTTTGGATTGTTTAAGTTATCACTAAGAGTGTAATTAGTCAGTTCCAGTACTACTTTACATAAAGTGTTAACATTCATATTAATAGCTTTAGTAATTTTCGAGGTAAATCGTTTCTTACAGATAGGCAGACAATCCTTTTTTTTAACATTAGAATATTTTTAGTAATGAAATATGCATACGGACAAAATATTTAAAATTTAATTTTTAAAAGTCACAGACAAACACTTCATTTTTATTTATCCATGTTGATACAATGGATGCTGCAACTGTCGTTTCAAAACTATCGGACTTTACCACCAATCGCATATATAACAAGAATTAAAATTTATAAAAATACATATATTATTCGAGAAATATGCGAGTTCGACCTTCTTGATAAGTTTACTCCAGTACTTGCACTTGAGAGCCAAGCGATTCGCATTATTCCGACAAGTACAAAGGCGAACACCGTAAAAGGAAATGATGCGATAAGCCCACTTAATAACTTACGTGCCTATCCGCGGAGCTTTTGAAAGCTTTTAGCTAAACGTTTCTCTTCGAATGTAATTGATGAGCTTAATGCTACATATCGCTGCCAAACTTGTGAAATACTAAATGTAGTCTGGAAATTATTTAAATGTATTTTAAGATCCCTTGGGGATATTTATATAATAGCTTTTAATATTTGACCCCGCTTTGGAAACTGCACTCTTTTTAAAGGCTGAATGAAGAAGATAAATATTCAGAATAAAATGTGGCGTAATAAAAGTGGAATTAAAAGTAAATAAATTCTTAATGACTTAAACTCATAAAATTCTACAAAAATGAGTATTATATTTACACTTTAAAAATCGTTAAGTTAGAAAATACCTCGAAAACTGAGTGAGAATATTAAGGACAAATGAAAGGTAGATATGAAAATTTGTATAGAAAAAAGGAAATGAAGAAATCAAGACTAGTAGTCAAGGTACATTAATTATAGAACCACGGTGAATTTTATTGAATGGGTGGAATTTTACGAAGACAGCGGACAATCAGATGACGCCTGGCGATCTCATGAAAAGCCGATGAATAATTGTTGTTTACTATTGCTATACATTGCAGTGTAATTCTACCGTTTGAAGTGAAATTTACAGTTCTCCTCACTTATAGATATGTCCGTTTGAATTGTGTAAGTAACGTATTACTCAATTTTGATTTCCATGTGTACAATTGTGCCAACTTTTCTCACAAATAACGTTTCATTAAGTTAAATAAAACAGTTTTTGACCGACCGAATTAAAAAAGGAAACATATATTTCTCAAAACAGTATAGAAGTCGAAATAATGCGACAATAAATAAATTGAGGCTAATTCCGAACTTTAGCCTCGAGGTGGATCCTTCGGTTCCAATTCTTACAATATTTTTGAGCTTATTCAAAACTACGTAAATGTGATTAACACAGAAAATTATACATTTAATTAGTTTTATTCATGACAAAAACAATACATTTAAATTAAGAAAATAAGTTCAGCCAATCATAATTTTTATTCAAAAAGACTTTACCGAGAAATATTGCAACCGTACTCATCAACAAAACAATACGTGTCACAAAGTTCATAAACTCATACCCCACATAGGCATTAACTGACATATCGATAATGTAACTAACCGATGGAATAACTAACCAGGCGTATAAATTAAGGTATTTTAATATGTCCATTAGTATGTTTTTATATTAGGAATTCATCTGTTTCTTCTCATTTCTTCATATGCTTTTTAAGTTTCCGTATCCAAAGAAAAAAAAATAGAATCCTTATTAAATGACTCGCGTGTCCGTCTGTCTATTCATTTTTCAAAAACTTTAACAGAATATTCGTTTGATGTAGAATCTTGAATTTGCATAGTGGTAAAGCATTTTAATCTATACATGCTTCAAAATGTAGCCCTCAAAATTATTTATATTGAAATTTTCGAAGGAGGAAACGAAGTAATCGAATTTTTTCCCTAATTTCTCCAATGAACAAGTGAAAAGTACGTATGTATGTAAAAGGGGAAATACCAAGATGCTATCACGCTGTCTCAAATTTACCTCAATAAACTCTAAAAATAATTTTTTTTCGCAATAACAACAATTGTAAAATCTTTCTGAAACTATATAGCTGATACTATATAGTATGCCAACACATAAGTAAAATTACTTATTAATTTGTAGAGATGGTTTCTTTATTCTCATATTATTTCCCGAGTTTTATAATGGTATATAAATCTTAGTTTCTACCCAACATATGAATATAAAAACCATGTTCAACGTAGCACACGGTGATGAGAACGTCTGGCAGCCCCTATCAATTCATTAGACTTATAATTACATCGTCTACGAGAATATGCCGCAGAACTAGCTCCCAACGTGGCCGCTAGATAATATTTGAAAGATTATATTTTACAGTTTTGAAAATCAACAGCCATCAGAGACAAATTTGTATTAGCAGTGAAAAAATATTTCTATGATATTTCGCAATTAAATGAAACTACGTATCTATGATATTTGATAAATTTCACAATTCTATGAAATTTGATAAATTAAGATCTCTTCATACGTTTATCTTGATAACAGCGTTATTAGGAGTTTAATTAAAATTGTCAATTATTAAATATTTTATGTAATGTTATATAAACAATAATAATTTATTAATATTATTCTGAGTTTATAATATGTCCAAATAATTAAATTTCATGTTATGTTCTAACCGTAAAATACAACTGTATAGTGTAAAAATTAATATGTTACAAATATTTTCGAGAAAATATGGCCCGGTGATCCTACCGACCCGACAAATAGACTAGACAAGAAATCTGCTAATTTTATAGTGTTGTTGGCAAACTATATCGCCGACTTGTGAAATAAATATCATTCAACACATTGTCATTATTATTAATCTGTAATTTTATTAAGTTGTATTATACTAAGTTAAAAGATTTATAGTGGTTTTTTTTTAATTTTTCTCTGCTTTTCTTCAAG
Organism: Druceiella hillmani; assembly: GCA_039881145.1. NCBI lineage: Eukaryota > Metazoa > Arthropoda > Insecta > Lepidoptera > Hepialidae > Druceiella > Druceiella hillmani. The sequence goes on along the minus strand of JAYKKI010000001.1, from coordinate 102,355,516 downwards.
GAACTATCAGATAATATTTTCATTGCTAGTTCTGTATTAATAATTCATTTTATTATCCTTCAATATGAAATATAACTTACTCACGAAGCAATAAACATGATTATGAGGGACATAATTACAAATTATGAAACCTTTTAAAAAATAAATTACGCCACAAACTATTTTAATAAAAATTGTTACAAAAGAAGAAAATATTTCATTTCACCTCAAGGATTATGTGTTAACTGAAAATAGAAAGTAAATCACCCTATTTAAATATATGACGATTTAATTTTCAGTCGACGTATCATAAAAGCGAAATATCATGAAAGACAGAGATAAGTACACTTAAAAATTTGTGTCCCTTCTCGCTTCAGCTTATCGAGAATTTTTATTATTCGAGAATTTATTTATAAAGAAGATTTTCCCTTCTCGCTTCAGCTATCCGAAAAGGAAAATCTTCTTTATATATGATTTATAACTCAACTATACTTGGTATCTTAAAAACTAGGTAGTTTAAAAACTCGTGAAATACCCATGCCTCCCCATAAATTATTTTAATATTTTTTTATCAAGGCGAGGATTCCTTACGACCTTAAGGAATTTTTTGTTGTGTTGAGTTATTTTCTGTTGTCGAAAGTCATTTATGTTGTCGAAAATAAAAATACAGGAGACCTATTTTGTGTAATTAAATATATATATATATATATATATATATATATATATATATATATATGTATGTATGTATATATATATATATATATATATATATATATATATATATATATATACATATATACTTATATTAAATATAATTAAATGAAAATGAAAGGAAATATATTGCAGTATCGCTCTTGATTTAGAATCTACCCAGCGCAATAAAAAAATTAAGCCTACTAATATTTCAATATAATATCTTCTGGAATATTGAAATGTATCTTTTCTAACTGTATCATAGAAAAAGAAAAATTGCAGTTTTGGTTAATGCCGCCGTAATTTTCATGAAAATTCTATAATCAGCAAAGAAATTCATATTCATACATCGGATCAGCAGATGCCACCTAGTGACAGAATACTACGCTTTGGTTTTGTATCCAGATCGGGCATTTTCAATGTTATTTCCTTTGAAACGTTGAATTTGTTCCTTTTTGTAATTCGACCGTACTTTATTACACTTTTAAGGAACCAAGCATTTTTTTTAACTCAATTTTGACGTAGAAATGTATTTAAAATCAATGCCATGAATGGTGGGGATTAACATTCGTATTAATAGCGTTAGTAGTTTTCGAGATAAATACGTTCTTACAGACAGGCAGGCAGATTAGGTTTTTGTAAGATTAGATTCGTTTTAGTAATCAAATATACGTACGGACAAAATATGTAAAAATGAATATTTCAAAAATCACAGACAAAACTTCTATTTTATTTATTTATGTTAATAAAATGGATGGTATAATGATAATAAATCACATTTTAAATCTATCGGACTTTTGAAAAATCCACTAATCGTATATATAACTATAATTAAAATTCATAAAAATACATATATTTTTCGAGAAAAACCAAGGTCAACCTTCTTGACAAGTTTGCTCCAGTACTTGCACTTGAGAACCGGAGTGAGTCGCTTTATTTCTCCAAATACAAAGGCGAACACCACAAAATGAAATGATGCGATAAGGCCACTTAATAACTTACGCGCCTGTCCACGGAGCTTTTGAAAGCTTTTAGCTAAAAGTTTCTCTTGGAATGTAATTGATGAGCTTAATGTTACATAATTTCGCTGCCAAACTTGTGAAATGCTGAACGTAGTCCGAAAATTATTAAATATATTTATAAAATCGCTTTTAATATCTTACTCGACTTTGGAAATAGCCACTCTTGTTAAACTTTAAATAAGGAAGATAAGTATTCAGAATAAAAATGTACAATAACGCAAGTGTAATTAAAAGTTAATAAATTCTTATCCGACTTAAACTCATAAAATTCAACAAAAATGAGTAATTTATTTACACGTTAAACAAAAGGGTTAAGTTGGGAAATATCTCAAGAACCACTCAAAAATATTATTAATTCAATAACCTACGACCAGTAACTAACTCAAACTGTCACAAAATTAAAAAACTACAATAATCCATAATGGAATTGACCCCGAGATTCTGCATTTTAACAGAACGGTCGTTTCCATAACTATACTTTAGTTATGGAAACGACCGTTCTGGCATACGTCCACAAAATGGAATTTTATTGAGGATGCGAAACACATTATTTTCACGTATCGTGTATGAAATTAATTGGAAGTTATAAGGTTTTTCTAGAATGTTATGCTGACAAGAGCGTTCTAAGATATTGTTAAAAAATATTATGCCATTTTACTCTGAAACTGACGCAGAAACTTGACTCGGAAGTTTTTTGTTGCACTCTATTGCATATAAATTTGCTCGACATGCACGACCGCATTTTTCCATATGTATTAGGAGAAAAGACCAAAAACGCCATCGCGCTCCTTTCAAATTTACCTCAATATAATTTAAAAACAAAGTTTGCTTTACGAAAATGTATCGAAATATGTGTATACAGTATACCAATACGTATGTAATGAACGTATTCACTTGTAAGAATAATTTGTATATTTGCATTATTTTCAGAATTTCATTCATAATATGTACAGTTTAAAAATAATATGTGAATTTCAGTTTCGACACATGAGTGTAAAAATCATATTTAATGTGGCACGCAGTAACAAGAACGCCTGGCAGCCCTTATCAACTCATTAAGCTTATTATTATGTCATCTAGGAGGATATCCAGCCTCTACTGTGCTCGCTTGGCGAGGCAAAGTAAATATGTTAAAAATAGTGTTTTACTATTTTGAAAATAAACTCCAATCAGAGATAAATTTGAATTTATAGTGAAAAAATATGTAATATTCTATCTTATTTAATATGACAATAAGTATATAACTAATAGCCCAAAAATAATTCTGTATTATTTTATAAGTTAAGATCTCTTCATACGCGTTCATATTAATAGTATCGTTTGATATTTAATTACATTTTATCACTTAATTAAATCTTATATACAATATTATGTTAGATAATTAATTCACCGTCTTGACATCAACACGTATAAAAATTCTTATCTGCCGATACCATAGTGATGTCCGCTAACGACGTTCTTGGCGAAAACTAGTTCAATTGTGAAATAGATATTAATATCTATAACTTTACGTATATATATATATATATATTTATATATATATATATATATATATATATACATATATATATATATATATATATATATATATATGTATTTATATTATTATCTATAACGTTAATAATTTATATTATCATAAGTATTTATAGGTGTATAAATTTTTCTACACTTTTTTTCAAAAAAGTAACAGATAACGCCACTGTTGCTCATCCAGGAATGTAATCCATTTAATTATCCTTGAAAATAAAATAAAATTGATTCGTGAAATAATAAGCATGAATGTAATGGATATAATGATAAACCACAAAACATGAAACATTTAAAACAAACAACGCTACAAAACATTTGTGAAATAAAAGTTCTTAGTAAAAAAAACATTTCAATTCAAATATTACGTCAAAATTTAAAGTGAAAGCTAAAATCGAGCATTATAAATATTACTTGGAACTTAGAAATAACGTGAACCTATTGCTAGAACTTCCACTTGACTACAAAAGCAAAATATCACGAAAGACAGATATTTTTAATAATTTGAACTCCTTGTCGCTCCAGCTTGTCAAGGCTCTGAAATGAAAAATCCCCTTTAAATATAATTTATAACTTAATTACTTTCACTCAAAAACTAGTGAAATCTCCGTGCTTAAATGACTTAAATATTTTTGTATTAAGCCCATAATTTCTTCTAACCATTAACATTATATTCCGTCATCTTGATAATGGAAATCACATAGTCGAACCCCGCACTGATATATATTTTCATATAAAAATGTCCAGGCAAGTCATTTGTTCCAGGTGCCAAAATGACGGATAAACCTTAAGATAGGTACAACTAAGTTATTTGATTAAGAGTTTTGGATATGTATTTTTTTCACCAATGTAGACTTAAGCTTAATTAACAAAAATATTATAATGTATGGCAACATGATCCTTTTGTGTTCCTTTTGGCCCTTCCTTTCTTTCTCTTCGTGTGCATTTTTGGTTTATCTTCTTTCAAAAATCTTTTCTTTTAAGTTTTTAATCTAAATAATAAAGTACGAAGGGCCAATTTCTATTTATCAAATGCTCTTAAAATTACTGTGATATATATTGTTATTGTAGCTTATGAATAAAAGATAAATAAAATTAAATTTCATATTTTTTGTTCGTGCTAATGTAACTCAGTTCCATATTAGTCTGAAATTAGCGAAAATTAGAACGTAATTACTTATGTGATTATAAATATTGAAACCCTATATATATATATATATATATATATATATATATGTATATATATATATATATATATATGTGTGTGTGTGTGTGTGTGTGTGTGTGTGTATGTGTACATATATGTACACACACCAAGGTGGTACTTTTCTTTTGCAGAAAACAAAGTGGACTGTCTTTTCACATTGAAAACGCCCCGTTTTCTAAGGCCTTCTTTCACCTGTTAAGTTAATCTGTCTTTGCATCTTGGGCATCTCAGGATTCTTTCAAGTAAACTCTTAAGTAACTTATTCTCGTCGACATAAGACGACACCAAAAAAGAAGGAAGTCTCCAATTCGACTGTATTCCTTTTTTCTATTAACGTTACCTTATATATCCAATTTGGACGATCCTTTTCTTTTATTTGGTTAGGTGTCGTTGTAATATGAACAAATTTTAATAATAAATCAACAATGAAAATTGAAGATATAAATACTTTAATATTCCTCAACCGTATCAAGTTTGGATGATTTAGGTCCAATCAATTTAGATAATACTTTTTTTTATTTCACGGAATATACTACCAATACGGTCCCATAAAAATTTGGTTAGAATCTGACCATGGTAATTGAATTATGTACCATAGAATTCCATAACATTGGTATCATAACACAGGCAATCGAGTTTGGATAATATAGGTCTAATAATAATCTAACAAACATAACTAAGGGTAAAATAAATTTGCTCTTTAACAAAATCAGGACGCAATAATGGCACCGAAATGTGGTGATAGAAACTCTTCACCTAGACGTAGCAAGAAAATAATATGATAAATACGTAGATAAGTATAAACGAATACAAACAATACAATTTCAAACTTTGATGCATAAATCCTGATGTTACAGGTGCAGTGTCTGCCTTAATTGTGAGACTTGAAGATTCGCTATGTATAAACTAGTATTGTGAGTCTCAAACACAGACTCTGTCATTGAACTCCGAGTTTCAACTCCTCCTCCTTTCAATTCCTGATGCTGCAAGAGTACTGCCTGCTTGATCCCAAATTAGTATTGTGGGTCTCAAGTAAAAACTCTGCCACTAAACTTCGGATTCTAACTCCTCAAAAGATGACGCAGCGTGGGTACTGCCTGCTCAAATGGCGAGACCTGAGAATCACTTGTTTTAAATTATTATTTTGGATTTCAAGCAGCAACTTTGATATTTAACTTCAGTCCAGTTCAGTTTCAGTCAACTCTTCAGTCCTGATGCTGCAGGATACTGCGTCCTTTATCTGTAAGACTTGAGAATATGCTGCTTTTTAAATTAGCATTATAAGCCTCAAGCAAACCCACCGCCGTAAACTTCAGGTTCTAACTCCTCAGTCTTGATGCTGTACGGTTGCTGTTTGCATGAGTAGTTAAACTCGAGGGCCTGCTGTCTTTAAATTAGTATTGTGGATCTGAAGCAGAGGTTCTTTCATCAAATTCTGGATTTCTTCTCCACAGTTCTCACACTTCAAAGGTATTTCCTTCTTAATTCGTGTGGCTTAAGGACTAGCCATTTATAAATTCATATTGTGGGCTTCTAACATAAACTCTGTCATTGAATTCACGATTCATATTCTTCAGCCTGATGCTGCTGTGGTACGGTCTGTTTCGTGTATGTTATCTGATATTTCAGGCATTAATCAACCAACTAGCATAATTATTTTCTTATTTGAATGGCCACCGTTTAGTATCATAAAAAAATGGTTAGAATTTCACCTATGTTCATATATCATAATTATTTTACTGGAACAAAAGAGACTAATCAAGGCACATTTTATGTGCAGGGCGGGCAGACCGACGGCAGCGGTCGACCGCATATCTGAATTATACTCTGCTATATATTCAAACATTCCGTGGTACATATTGAATTACTTTACCTAACCGAAAATTTCAATCCACATTCCTCACCATAAACGTGATCTGTTTTTTGATAAGTAAGAAAAGTTTGCCGTTCCAATATGGTGTGTGCCCTTCAAGATGAGTATAGAATTTACCTTAATAGTTACTATATTTTTCCTTTAATAATTGTTTTAAAATTTGTTTATAAAACCTAATTATTTTTATTGACTTATGTTATTGATCTTTTTAACAGTTTTAACAAAATGTAAATTCATAAATTGTCGATGCATTTATTTAAAAACTTATAATTATTTTAGACCCATTCAATCTGAACATGAACCAGGTAATAATTTTAATTAAAGTAACAATAGTAAAATTGTTTCGGAAGATTTCAAGTACGCGCTTCAAGATGAATATGGAATTTACCTTAATAGTTATTATATTTTGCCTTTAATGATTTTTTAAAAACTTGTTTGTACAACCTAATTATTTTTATTGACTTATGTTATTGATCTTTTAAACAGTTTTAACAAAATATAGATTCATAAATTATCGATGCATTTATTTAAAAACATATGATCATTTTAGACCTATTAAATCTGAATATTAACCAGGCAATAATTTTATTTAAAGTGACAATAGTAAGATTTGTTCGGAAGATTTCAAGTATAACTTCTTTAGAAAGAACAAAACTTTTGGCGAATAAGTGTTGGGCGTTCATTCTATTTCTCACTCGTCACGATTAAATGTTACCAGTAATAGTAGAAACGAGAAGGTAAGTAGAGAAGAAAAAGAGAGAGAGATTAAAAAGGGGAGGCTCACTGTGAAGAAATGATTATATAGTTAACAATTGAATCTTTATAACGCTTATGCGTAGTTGCAACATACTTTGTTTCAATACATAACAAAAATGCATAGAATGACGTGCAAATAAATATTTAAGTAAAAAAAATTATAATATTGCCTTTGCTAATATGTAGCAATATACTCATTAATAAATAAAAAAAAGAAGAAATGGAAAATAATTTTAGACGAAAACTGTTATTTTTTAAATATAAAAAAACAAATAATTCAGCAGTTGATAATCTGGAAAAGTCAACAGTAATACGGAATCTGTATCCATAATACAATACAAAAAGCTTTATTTATAAACGGCTATAACATTTTTAACATATCAGGAATTTTGAACAAGAAATAGAAATAACTAAAAAAGTCTAACGAAGTACAGATTACTGAATTTTTTAAACAAAAAAACAATTTTTTATTGTTATGTGTAATTATATTATATTGCCTAAATAAATTATATTGTCTTGCCTAAATGAATTAAAAATAAACTGTTAACAATTTATTTTAAATACAGATATTCGTTCTTTGTTTTCAAAATTAATGTCTTTTCGCTCTTTTCAAGTTTTGCTTATTTTTTTCGGTGACCCTTTCGGACGTGGAGTTTCATAAATTAGTTTGTTACTTCTGTGCATGGAGGATACTGGGTGACACAACCTGCACTTGTTTCATTTTGCTGGTTCAAAGACTATAATATAAATGACAGGCATAAACTATTATGGAAAACAGTCTGACTTTACATAACATAATAAAAAAAATCTCATTGTCTGACAATTTGAATTGTTTTTTTTATATTTTCATATATTTTCAAGACATCATTCCTCCAGGGCCAACGGACGGTCCTCATCACCAATATCGACGCTAACTCATCTGCGACAAACATAGAGTTTAAAAAATATACGCAATATACTAGATCAATTCAAAGAAATCCAAACAACAATAGACGATCTGACTAACGAGAGTTCGACCGATTTCGATGAATTTGAAAAATTGTATTGTGCACAAGCCAGTTATGCCTAGGACATAATAGATAAAATGAATTCAATGCTGTCCACATCAGTACAACACATCGCAATCTCATATGAAATACATAATTGAAATACGACGCAACCACACCGTATAAAACTGCCAAAGGTTGAACTTGTAATCTTTGATGGCTGATGTAAAAAATGGGTAGATTTCTATACAAACGATTCATTCAGGATCAACCATGGCTCTCTGAATTTAAAAAATGTCAATATTGAAGGTCTAGTTTGAGAGGCGAGACGGTAGATATAATTGAAGCATCAGAAGTATCCGAGAAAAATTATTTAGTTGCCTGGAAATCGCTGAAATCCTTTTTCGATAATAAATGCGTAATCATACAAAATCACATTTTCAAATTACCAACGATGACTAAAGAATCTGCTGTGGAATTAAAAAACTTTCTAAATACAATTTTAACTCACATACAATTTTTAAAATCATTAGGCGAACTCGTTGAACAATGGGACTCATTATTAATTTGCATTCTCACGTCAAAAATCGATCAAAATATCCATACAAAATGGGGAACACCTATTATAAAAGCCCAGAAACGCTGTTAAATATTAAGAATAACGACCACAAGCGCAAATTTCAACCAAACGAATAAAGATGGTCATTCGCATAAAGAAACTAGCACTGACAACCACACAAAAAATGAGTCACTGTATTATTTGTAGAGAAAATCGTAAAGTTTATGCATGTGAAAAATTACTAAAGGTCGATGTAAATGAACACATTGAGAAAATCGAGGCAACTTAAGCATATTTAAATTGTTTAAATATTGGATACCGTAGTAGGGAATGAAAATGGTATGGACGTAAGAAATACGAAAAAAAAACATAATACATTAATACACGATCGATAATCAGGCAAAATACAAAAATTCGGAAATAGATGAATCTCCGAGAAGATGAAACATTATGGTACACAATGCCACAGTGGCTACGCAGGTTACATTATCGACGGCATTAATTAATATAAAAGGAAGAAATGGTAAAACTATTCAAGCTTGAGTGTTACTGGTCAATGGATCGCATTCGCATTTAATCATGAGAAAAAACAAGCGATCCAAATAAAATTACCATTTAAAAATACATATTTCCTGGTGGAATGTATAATTCAGCTAGAAACTTGTGTCAAACCTACAGTCAAAATAGAAATCCAACCAAAACTCAACAATTACAGTGAAATAATAGAATTTTTAGTACTTCCGTGAATTTGTTATATGACCAGTTCGGGGTGAATGAGCGAACAGTATCGTAGAAGCGAACGGAGTTAAAGCCGATAATTATTACTACCATTACAGTCTCAGATTCATTTTTAATTGAATGCTCATCAGTCAATACACTCAAAAACGTTTTAGCTTATATATTTCAATTCAAAAACAATACCGTGAAACATCAGCCTAAATCTAATCAATATCTCACAACGAAAGAATTGACTCGGCGTTAAATTTGATAGAAAAATGATACAAAAGAATGTTTTAAGAACGAAATTAAACATTTATCCACTAAAGGGCTGCTTAGCTCTAATAGTAAAAAAACGGGCATTAAATCCATTTTTGATAAAGATGGACTTATTCGTGTAGGCAGCAGACTTACTTATACGCGAACAACACCTTATAAATTTACACAGGCAAGTGCAAGCAACTGTGAATGCAGTGAGATTAAAGTACTGCTCCGTGAACTATAAATATGCAAAAAATCTATTATTAGAAAATGTATAATTTGTTTTAAAGAAAAACCTTGTTGAAAAGAAAAAAAATTGTTTTAAAGATCGCCCACACAGTATGGGTAGTCGGTCGACTACCCATACTGTGTGGGCGATCTTCCAAGCAGTAGAGTCACACAAACTAGACCATTTTTAAAGCTAGAATTGACTATTGTGGACCATTTCATATTAAAAAATAAAACATAGAAACCGTGGTAAACTAAAAGTTTATGGCAGAATATTTACATGTTTTGCAACTAAGGCGGTTCACATTGAATTAGTATTCGATTTAAACACTAATGCAATTTTTTTTATTTATATTCTGATAACGCAACTAATTTTGTTGGTGCAAAAAATGAATAGACAACTTAAAAAACTTAATACAATCAGACATTCATGATGACAGCATTACATAATTTTTTAAATAACAATAGGGCAAATCGGCACTTCATACCTCCAAGATCACCGCATTTCGATGAACTGCGGGAGACTATCATAAAATCATTCATGGCTTATTTTCTTCGAACAATAGACGACAAACTGTTCACCTATGAAGAGTTAGATACATACGTGGCAGAAATCAAGATCTTTATCCGAAGACTCCAATGACCTTCAAGCCCCTACTGCCACACAATTCCTTATAGGAGATACGTTCACAAGCACTCCCAATCCAAATTTGACAGTTCATGCAATTAATCGATCTATCAAGCTGGCATATTCAGTACAGCAAACAACACTTTTGGAAAAGATGGTACAAGGAGTACATGAATTAACTGGTCCGGAACAAATGGCAGGGTAAAACACATAATCAAATATATTATCCATTTGCGATACCTCTTACTCTTGCGATACCCAATAATTTGCACGCCGATACTGTTTAATTTAGCACTCAGAGCGGTGGTAAAATTCAAAGTATTTCACTACCCGATTTGCGATCTTGGAGTCACAAGAATGGAGTTTACTTATTTTATTACCTTTTTTCTTTAACACTCTAATTATTTTATGCACTTTACTCAACACAATCAGGTAATATTTAAAAAATTAGCAAGCGATCTTCCAAGAAAATAAATATGTAAAATCGTGAGTCATTATTTTCAAAGGTGGTATTAACCATTTCGTATCATGGTGGTAAAGAATTTGATTACTCCTGATATATTTTAAAATTCCGTACTACAAAAGGCAAATAGGACCTATTATTGGATCACTTCGTTGTCCATTTGTACGTATGTCTGTCTGTGAAGACCCTTTTTCTCAGGAACGCGTGAAAGAATCACGTTGAAATTAATATCAAAAACAAGTTCTACGCCATTTGTAAAGAAAATCCACCTCTAAAAATTGTTAATTTGTAACTATAAAACATGAAAAATGTTTTTTTTAGATATTTACCTGTAAAATATATGGTAGGCAATATATATTCGCGTTAACAAATGAAATTATTAATTTTCCCAAGAACATGTTAAGGTATCAAGTTAAAATTGATTTCAAATACTTAGATCTATGATTCCTTGAAACTGTAAAAAATGAAGCTTCCAAGTCAACGTAATCAGGAGATACAGCCATTTATGCCACATATTTCGACACTTGCAAAGGAATCAAATCCTATAGGGTATATTCCATTGACCTAAGATCATGAAATTTGATAAAAAGTAAAATCTCGGAGAATAAATTGTTAATTTGTAATCACATCGCGTAAATTTTTTTTTAATATATACCTATAAAAGATAAAGTAGATAATATATTCTTGATCCAAAAAAAAAACAAAATTTTGTAAATAGTTTATTAGGAATACTACGTACCATTAAATTTTTATAAATGCCTAAATGTGTGCAAATGCCTCGTGGTGCGAGTTTCACTCGTTCTTAAGAAGTTTTATTTCATAATAAAATAAGTAAATATAGAGTAGCAAGATAAAAAAGTATTCCGCTCTATATATTAAGTTAGCAACTAATAAACCTGTCACTTTTTTCCAGCGATTACTGAAAATTTCTCGACTTTCTCTGGCAAGATGCACAAGAATTTATTTATTGTTCGTTTTGCAGATGAGTTTCAGTGACTAAGGTGTCAAACAAAATATAGATATGTCATTAAAAAAAACTAACAATGCTCTTTCTTCATGAATTCCACTTAGGGCAAAAAGCGTTTTCCAAAGAGAAGTTTATTGAATTCCAAATGAAGATTAGTGGACCAGTGAAAGCGGAAGTCGTGGGACGGCTGATGTAGGACGGATGCTGTTTCATTTATTATCACAGCGCTATATTAGCTATTGTCAACACATATACTGATATAAGATAGCTTAATGGAAAACCTTTGTGAGAAAAAATCTTACAATATTGTGGGAAAAATCTGTTCAATTTCGATAATTTTGTTTTAATTAATTTATGTACATTTTTAACACATAAATTAATTAGGTGAATTGTTTCCTAAATGGCATTGTCTTGAAAATAACCACAGTACATACACTGAAATAATTGTATAAAAGAGTATTATACCCGTTTGCAAATCTAACAAACGAAACAAATTATAATTAGCAAAATAATATTTTACATGAACTGCCAAAAAAATTTACAAATTTAATGAATGAATACACTGATAAAAGATTCAAAAATAAAAACATAGACATATCCTGGAAGAAGAGTGGAAGTTAGATAGTAAAAATCCTTTAGGATATTTATTTGTGTATCTACCTTTTGTCATCTCCAACGTTATCCATTTAAGTACATTTGGAAAAAAAATAAAAAATATATTAAATGAAATACAAAGGTTATATAATATTTCTAATAACAAGTACATAATATGAAAAATAAACAAAGAAAGTAACTAAAGCTTCCTTAATAGAAGGTGACACAAATATTTCGAAAGACAGTAACAAACTCATAATTACCATTTTAACTTACCTATTTGCCTGTCATATTATTTTTTATTAAAAGTGCAATAAGTGGTTGAAAAAAAAGTATTTTAAGACACAATAGTTTACCGTTTTTTTTCCGTCCTAATTTCTTGTAGGCTTAGCAAGTACTAATTTTTCAATAAAATAAACATAACGTACTGAATCCAAAGAAAATATTAATTTACCGTACAACAAGGTGTTTTTTTATTAACCATAAAATATAATAGCCCCAACTATTTGCAACAAGTGAGAGCTTATAACTACGTTAGCCACCAGTAAATTATCTATCCAAGTAGATATTTCGATATAGGTTGACAAAACGTAATTATATCGCAGGGGCGGGATCACCAGTTGGTCGGGAGGGCAGTTTGAAGATGCCAGTCGACTGTACTGCAAAGTTTACACACAGGAGTCTGAATACAATCATGCTCTACAATATATGTTTTTTCTTCCGCCTCGCTTAGCTATAAATGAATACGTAACATTGCATACGTGTTGGTTTATGTACACAGATATTTGCGATACACTTTCGATTATATGACTGTTTAAGTACATGTAATTATTATAATTGTGAAAAAAGTATATTTTTAAATTACATCGAGATAAATTTTAAAGAACGCGATGGCATTTTCACATTTTCTCCTTATATATTCGCAATCGTGTACATCGAACAAGTTTATATACAAAAAAGATACAACAACAAAACGTAGTATAAACTTTAAAGTTTCTACGTCAGTTTCTGAGAAAAAAGGCATAGAAATTTGCAACTTGGCTTTTCCAATTGGTTCCCACGTATCATACGTGAAATTTTAAAAAAATCCTTTACTTTGTAAATCCATTTAAAGTATTGGTGTAAATAATTGAGTACTAACTGTTGAAATATATGTAGACTAACATGCTTTGTCATTGTGCCAAATTTCAAGTTTCTATGTCAAACAGATGTTGTGGAAAACGTCTTTCACCGACGAATAGACGGTTAGAAAATATATTTAATAAGGATTAAATTGTCTATTTGGAAAGGGAAATCTAAGAAAATACAAGAAGACATTTAAAAAAAAACATTAATTTTATATATAACAATACATTCAAATAATATGGATTTCAGTGTGTTTCATTAGAACAAATGATTAACAAATATCAACTTACACACTCAATTACTCTGTATTATCTATATATTGGGTATGAGTTTATTATTTATATTTATATATATATATATATTTATATTCATATTGTTGTTGACCAGTACGCTTGAAATATTACTCAATAAGGATTTCTTAACATAAATTCTAATTGGCTAACCTTATTTCCTCAATTTAAATGTGTTATTTTTAAGATAAATAAAACTGATTAAATGTGTTCCAAATGGGTACTTTCAATATTAAACATATGTATACAATTTTAAATAGCCTCAAATATTTCGTCAAAATTAGACTGGAGAATCCGCCTCGAGACTGGAATTCCGATTTAGCCTCAATCTATTTATTATCGTATTATTACCTATATCTTTCTATCGTTACTCTATTTCGACTTCTATACTGAATTTTAACTAAAAAATGTTAAATAAATCAAACAAGAATGTTACATGACACTTTGGCATTTGACATCTTATCTGTATGTCGTATATACCATTATTGTTGTCTTAATATATTATTATTCTACTGATAAGCTATCTTAATAATAATCTTAATATAACAAATATTAATAAAATGAAAAAGAAATGTGGAAACAAGCTTTGAAGTCATTTGAGTTTTGAGAAAGATATGTTTCCTTATTTTTTATTTAGGTCGGTTAAAAACAGGTTTAATCGAAAATCGAATCGAGGTTAATCGAAAGTTAATTATGAGAGAAGTTGGTACATTTGTACGCATGCAAATCAAAGTTGAATATTATGGTACTTACACAATTCAATAGCACAAATCTCTTAAGCTAACTGTAAATTTCATCAAACAATAGAATTACACTGTGAGGTAAGGCAACATTCAAAAGTGATACAGCTTTTCATATAGTCGCCAGTCGTTCTCTGAATATTCGATTTTCTCATAAAATCCACGCGAACTAGCCCGTTCCACCCCCTCAATAAAATTATATTTTGTGGACGTAAACCCAAATACCGTTTCCATAATTAACGTACTGAAAAAAATGCATCATCACGGGGCACCATTTAAACCGCATCCTTGGCCTATTGTATGTCACGGTCAATTCCAGAATCGATTACTGTATAGTCTTATTACTTTTGAGTACTGGTCGCACTTTAGTAATTTTATTACATACACGTGGTATTGTTTCAGGTATTAGGAAAACATATGAACTAAATCGAATTCTTTTATCGCTTTATCTTCAGTATTAGGTCCATAACTTGTGTAATTGTTCGCTTCATTTCCTCTTTTCATACCTATGTTTCATTTGTTCTGAATATTATTGCGTGGTTTTGGAGATATTTTCTAGCTTAACGCTTTTTGGCTGAAGTATGAATTACTAATTTTTGTTGAATTTTTTGAGTTTAAGTTGGATAACAATTTATTTACCTTGAAGCGTACTTTTATTATTCCACATATTTGTTCTGATTCCTTACCTTCCTCACTTAAGGTTTAATAAGAATCGCAATTTCCAAAGACGAGTTAAATATTAAAAGCAATAATATAACTCTCAATGGATTTTAAAACACACTTAAGTAATTTTAGGAATACATTTAGCATTTCAAGAGTTTGACATCGAAATTATGTAGCATTCAGCTCATCAATTACATTTGAACAGAAACTTTTACTTTAAAGCTTTCAAAAGCTCTACGAACAGGCAAAAGTTATTAAGTGGACTTATCGCATCTTTTCCTTCTGCTGTGTTCGCTTTTGTACTTGTACGAATAAAACGAATCGTTGGGCTCTCAAATGCAAGTAGGAAAGTCTCAAGTGAAAGGAGCAAATTTGTCAAGAAGGTTGAACAGGCGTATGTTTCGAATAAAGTATTTATTTTTATGAATTTATTTATAGTTGCATGTACGATTAAATGATGTTTGATAAGAGGAGAAAGATTTAAGATGATATTTATTATTATAATTGCATCATTCGCTGTGCCAACACGGATAAATAAAATTGAATCGTTTATCTCTGATGGTGAAAATTTCAGCTTTTAAATACTTTTTTCCGTAAACATATTTGATTACTAAAGTGGATCCTTAATACTGAGGCTGCCTGTCATTTTTCTTAGTGATTTGGTACATCCTTGTTTTAAGAGGCTTTTTTATGGGACTAGAACAAATGTTCATAGTTTATTTTTTTTGTGAGAAGGTATAAAATGTATAAGAAATCTCTTCTGTATTCCGCTACAGTAACAAGTACTTTTTATTAAAACTTACTTTTATTACAACTACTTTATCTAGGATTTCTTTATAAATAATAATAGAATAAAACAGAAATATAGAAACCAACTGTGTAATCCTTTGAAGATATGTTTTAGTATAAGGGCAAAGCACTAAATTCCATTTCAGGAAATATACCTGTTTCAATCCTATTCAATCTGGTAAAAGTGGGTTTATTTTAGTTCAGCTAAAGTCAAATTTAAAAAAAAATTAAGAGGACACGTGCAAACCGTACGGATGAAAATTTAATGTCGCGTACCTCACACAAGTCAAACGCATAACTTTCGTGAGTATAAATGTAAATTTCAACAAACGGTAGAATATATTGCAAGGTACGGCAACATTTGGAAGTTAAACCGCAAATTTTGTCACGTGGTCGCCATTTGTACTCTGACAGTTCGCTACCATCGTAAAACCCACCCCAACTAGCCCGGTCCGCTCTCTTAATATAATTTCATTTTATGAGCCTAGACCAGAATGTCCGTTGCCGTAATTAATATTCTAATAACAATGCATCAATCATCGTGGAATCATATTTGTAGCACGTCATTGGCCAATTAGATTTAACGGTAAATTTAAGAACTGATTACAGTGCAGTCCTTTAATTTTATGACTCTGACTTAATTAGTTGCAATTTAATGATTATGTTTTAAGCGATTGGAAATATTTTAGGTATTATTAGTTAATATAAGTGGAGTTCTCCTTTTATTACTTTGCCTTCAGTATTAGAAGAATACCAATATATTTATCTATGTTCCCTATATGTACTTTAGGTACAATTTCATCATATGTATATTTCATTAAATTGTACCTGAAGTACATAAAATAAACAGGGATAAATATATATTTGTATTAAATATACAAGTGAAAAATATATATCATGTGTATATTTTCATATATATATTTAATACAAGTATATTTATCTCTGTTCCTTTTATGTACTTTAGGTACAATTTCATCATATGTATATTTCATTAAACCTGAAGTACATAAAATAAACAGGGATAAATATATATGTGTATTAAATATACAAGTGAAAAATATATATCATGTGTATATTTTCATATGTATATTTAGTACAAGTATATTTATCTCTGTTCCTTTTATATAATTTAGGTACAGTTTCCATATTTTTAATTCATATGTTGTTAATATACTTGGAAGAATTTTGAGATACTTTCCAATTTGAAGTTTTTTGGTCACAAGTATTATTTGGTTATTTGCTTTTTTTGTTCGATTTTACGAGTTTAAATCGTATCAAATATTTATCCTTATTCCTCATTTCACTTTCCATTCTTCTTAACTAAGAATTGCTATTTTTAAAGCCAAATCAAATATTAAATGAAATAATATCAATAGACTTATTGGTTCACAAGTTTGGTATATATAGTAGCATAACATCATCAATTATATTTGAAGGGAAACTTTTACATAGAAGCTTTCGAAAGCTCCGCAGTTAGGCTCATAAGTTATTAAGTGGATATTGAATATATTTGGCGTTAATTTTGTAGAAATTCATTATTCACAATTAAATTATTTAATTGTTATTAAGTGGACCTATCGCATTTTTTTCTAGAATGTTCACCTTTGTACTTGCATGAATAAAGCTGATAGTTTGGGCTCTTAAGTGCAAATATTGGGAGCACATTTTGAAGATGCTTAAAGTTGCATGTTTTTAATTTTGCTTATAGTAATAGATTCTATTAATTCGTGTTAGGTAGGGGGATACAGAATAAAAATAAGATTTATTATTATCATTATACCATCTATAGTGTCCATGAAGACAAACAGACATTTTATGATTTCAATATAGTTACGTTTATAGCTAAATAAATATAACAATCAATACTTCATCTAGCCCTATGAATATCTAACTTTGGCCAGATTGAGGACGGGTGATTGACCTAGTACGTCATCATCTTCAACTACGTAATTATAGTGGATACAGGACGGATAAAAATTGTGAGGCTTTTTCAGTAACACAAGGTGTTAATATATTATATCGAATATGGCAGTATAATGAGACAATTATTGCGTCGACATGTGGTTTGGAACTGAAAAACGGGTAAAGAAATTTTACATCAAATTTACAGCATAAAAAAATTCATAGTTAACTTCAACTGAACTTTTATCATTAGTTAAATAATACTGGTGGGTTCTACCTGGTCCTCAAACAGAACCCAATGCGGTTTCTCCTACAGTAATTCACTATTGTTTCGGTTGACCGAACTAGAAAAAATGAATAAAATGTAACGAAAGCATCGCTTTGGTTTTAAACTAATAATAATTTTTCACTCCTAAATTTTTTTCAGAGCCTCCAATGGAAAATAAATGGAACAATAACTTTGTGACTTAATTCGAGTCACTCGCACTGTTGAAACGTAACTTCTTTGGTTTTGTATTGTGTACTTTTTTAAATGAAAATGAGGTCAAAGTATGCTATAAATATTTATATATGCATGTATATTTGTATATATATGTATATATGTATATATATATATATATATATATAGTATCAGTATATATTTACTCATGTCGAACGAAAATTTCATAATAAAATAAGGAGATTTTTCATTCCGGAATTTTAAATTTATTATATAGGAGCAAAATTTAATAACATAAATGTGTATGTACATATACGTGACTTTCGTATTGTAAATAATGATAAGACTATTTATTTTCAAAAACCATAAAATGGCCAAAATACACCACATTTATTATAATGCTATTAAAGAAGTTACATTTCGAAATTTTCGTAGTTACCATATTGAAATATTTCTTTGTTTAATTTTGCGCTGTTTATTAGTTTCTAAAGAACTACGAAACCATTCCATTCTTTTAAATGGTTTTAGTTTAATTATCACAGCATCTGGTATAGAGAATGACCAGATTCTCTCTTTTTTTAGTGCTGAAATGCAAAGTTTATTAGAAATATATTCCATATTTCGTTTCAAATTCTAAGTACAACCTAATGGTTTTTCCATAATTTTAATAAGTTATAATTAAATATAATGTTCTTTTTTAAACACAAAAAATTTTATTCACAGAGCGGTTAATAATGCATTGTTGCATAACTATCTATGCAAAGGAATACTATCATTTCATGCTGATGTCCATCACATTTGCCATGCTGATGTATTACCTCACCCACCCATTTTTGTTTTATTAAAAAGAAATGAGTAATGTTTATGATGTAGGGCAATATGTAGAGGTTTATTAGATCAAATCTCGCATTTGTATATGTTTACTTTTTAAGGGTAGAGCGAAAATAAAATTACTTTCGTTTAGCAACATTTGTAAATGAAATTATTAAGAAAAGTTCAATGTACTTTCAAACGTACACAATAAAAATGAAATAATTTTCGTAGCAGAGCAAGCAATGGGGCCAATACAAATACAAATTTCAACCCTCGACAGCGTGATAAATCGTAACATGTGCCGCGGAATTATCTCAATTACAATGGAGCACAATTGTAATCAGTGTCTATTGCGTAGATTTAAGCGTGCGGTCGACCGCCGTCCTCACACTGCCCGCCCAACTGACCGATCCATCCGCCCGATATAATTACCTTCTACAAATATAGGCCGAAACGTCTATGTGCATAATTAACTAACATCATCACAAGCTCACATTTGCTGCAAATAGTTGGGGCTATTAAGTTTTATGATTAATTCTAGAACTGCTGGGTGATATTTTTAATTTTTCTGGTAGTTTGTCCTCTCTCTTTGCTTCATAGTTTATAATAACTGTTATTAGATGTCCTCCTTCATTTTTTTATTTTTCACAAATTTGCTTATATATTGTATCATTGGAAACGAAAAAGGTATATTTACGTCTTTCTACTTATCTAACTTTCTTGTTATTGAGTACTAAATATAAAAGTCTAAAAATAATACAAAATATTGAAACCATGTTTACTTTTTTATTTTAACTATATTTTTATTGGGTATTTGTTTATAAAATCAAAATAAAGATAATATCCTTAAAACGTTTTTGTAAAAACTTAGTTGTAAAAATTCTACCTCGCCCTTTCTTACGCGATTTTTCTTATATCCTTTTAATTAGCGATGCATTTCTTTAATAATTAAAAATGCATTTCTTTAATAAAAATTTGATTATAATATTAAAGTGTTTACCTTAGCCAGAATATTCTTTTATTCCCATAATAATTTATTTCGTTTTACTTATTTATGTTAACCCATTTTTTTCAACTTAACGTTGTTATACATATGACCAATTTAGTGCTACAAAGCCAATTTTTTCAAGTCGATCAAAATATAATTAAGAAAAATATCAATTACGTAGTACATTGAAAAGAATTGTTAAATATACATGGCTGTGATAAAATTATTGGAAAAAAAGAAATTTGTAATTTATTCGAATACCACGATTTATGACCTGCATGTTTAACACCACAGCATCACACGGCCTACGGAGCCTCAGCGATAAACTTTGAATATAAGCGTCGATAGATGGTCGTAGATGAGGGACGGATTTCCTTGGAATTGGACGATGGTCACCATGTAATCAGTAAAAAAGTCTTCTTAGAGACGAGTTAAAAGAGGCTTACGAGAATTCAGCCACAATTTATTCAAGACTTACCTTTACCACTTCTTTACCTTCATGATCAGATCAAACTCATGTCACGTAATATAATATTGTCATCGGAATTATACATGTACTAAATTTTAAACGGTTTTACAACTGTGAAACTAAATAAAATCGTTTAAAAGAAGAATAAAAAACTGTACTACCTTTACAAGTAATGACTACACTTACGTTCCCTATCTTTCATAAATATTATGAGTGTAGATAATAAATAGATAGCCGAAACATTTTCTAACGCATTCATGAAAAACTTAAATATAAATATCGTACCTCTTCTTCAATGTAATTTTTATTATTTCTACTGAATTTCTGAATAGCACGCTCCTTATTCTCGAAGGAAAGTATATTTAGTGTATAACTTTAAGAGTCTGCTAAAAAAGTTTATCTATCTAAATTTATTTCCAACTTTCATTTTCACACACAATTTTAACATTCCTTTTATTTTTGAAACCCGTGTTTGTCAACATGATTGCAACTTTTTTTTCTGGCAATTCGTGTAAAGTATAATTTTAAAATGTTATAATTTTTTTATATGTTGAATTCGTAATTCGTTATATTATTTCGCCACACAAATATTTCAAAGTATGTGTTTTGGTATAATAAAAGAGATTGTTTTTTAACAATAACTTAACATAATAAGAGTTATTCCTATTTGTGCATTGAAAACATTTATAAATGAAGTGAAAGAAATTGCGCTGAAGGATCTATATTGCTATATACATCGGTAATTGCTAAAATACCGCTGCAGTCGGAAATTAAATCACGCCACCCCTACATCAGTCATCCCTTGATTTCCGCCGCTGGTCCGTAAACTTCATTTAGAATTCGATCAAGGATTATTTCCAACATTTGTCTAATAGGAAATTATATTGTGGCTTACTGAGACGCAATGTGACGCGACCTCTTGCGGCATCCTTCCGGTCGGCCGTCACCTTTTTGCGTTGCGTTAATTGCGCGGCTATCCGCAATGACCTCTGGATTTTCCGAATCATTACCTTCAGCAGGGTATTTCAGTCATTACCTTCTTATCTTCGCATTTATCTAAACTTGAATAGTAATTGCATATTTTAAGGGCACGTGAAATAATTCATCGGTTTTAGTAAATGCGCTTTTCTGTTTAGTTTTAATGAGTCGAGGAAAAGTAATTAGCATCACCAAAGTTATCAATTAACAAACTTACAATTTCTATCGAGGTTAGTAGTATGTATATAGAACTGAAAAAGTAAACAAGATCTTTCAAGTATAAAAATGCCACCAATGAATTACTCCTTTATAAATGTTGTCTTCACATAGTTGTAACCCGGGCGTTATTCGATTAATCTGAACTAAATACGGTAATTGATTTACTAAAACGTGTATTGTTTCTGAATAAGGTAAAAAGGTTCGCACCTAATAAATCCGCTATTTTTGTTTTTCTGTGTTAGCTTATGTGTTAACTAAAACAAAATATTTACACTATTCCGAAAAAAATAAGTTTTTTCATTGTTGCATGAGATAATTAAGCGCTCTGCCAGATAAAGCTAATCTAATGTGGACTCTGTCTCATTTAGGTTTTTAGTTTTCTATTTTTAATAATATATATATATATAGGATATTGACCTGGACGAGGGTTACAAAATAAATAAAAAAATTTCCTTTTTTGAATCTTTGGCGAGTAAACATCAACCATTAATCGCCTGTTAGCTCGCACGCTTTTTACCTTAAGCTGACAAACGAAGCAAGTGCACTGTAAGTTTTCTTCGCAAAATTTCCACATTTTGTTAACACTTTAAGCACCGTAACTCAGTTTTGCATTAAACAGAAGTTCAGATGTTGCGCTCTGTACATACTATACGAAAGATGATTGAGAAGTTTATTTAATATTTCAGAAATCGCTGGGAAAAAAAAGATTTATAAATTGCTATAATTACTAAGATTTATAAAGTGATACATAGAGCGGAATAACTTTATATTTATACCATTTCTGAAAATTTGTCTTATCTAATTCCAAAGAATAGTTATTGAATACTCTGCTACAAATACATCTCAATGAATTGTTAAACTGATCACAACAATGAGGTAAATATCACACCTGAATATTGCATGCTAATCATGGGCTTACTATATTATCTATTCGAAAGATCGACTCACTTCGACGTCTAATTTAATTATCGATTAACGACTAACTCAATTAACAATTAGTCATAAACTTATGTGGGGTCAACTGGAATAAAATAATTAAATAATAATGAAAAAGGTGATAACAAATAATAAAAATGAAAAAGATGATTGTATACAATTGATGGTGAACATAGTAAAATTAGTATTTACTTGCGTGCCGAAAATCACCCGAAAACTCTACTAGCGTGATTCTAACACCACAAATCGAACAGGAAAATACTGCTGGCGCGGATCGCCAGTGGATATTAATTTCAGTCCCATATTTTAGGACGACTTTTTCTTTTTGACATTTTTTTAGTTGCTCAAAAAGCTTTTATTGCAACCAAAGTTGTCATTTAGGAGTGTGATGTTTCTTACTTTTAAACATTAGATCTTACTTTGAAGTAATAAAGATTAGATACAACATGGCACGAATGATAGTTAAGTTAGGTTAAGTTAACCTGTACAAATAATAAAAAGTGTTAGAATGTAGTGAATAAGAAAAGAGGGGAAATTTGGGATTAACAAATTACATATAAACTAAAACTCCCATACATATATTTTTTCCAGATTTTGAAAAATATTTAATTTCCTTATCAAATTTTTGCGATGTTTTAAAGCTAACATAGCATTAAATTTCCAAAACTGACATTTGAACTGAAAATTGTTGTTATGTATTTTGCTTTCAAACCTCTAAAAAACTTAGGATTCGTTAAAATAAATATTGTCTTTAAGAAAACAATTAGTAAAAACATAATAAAATATTTGTATATTATAAAAAACATCTATCTAATATTGAGGAATACATCGAGAAAGAAACTTAGTTTTTAGGCCTTGATGACAATAACTGTGAACCCATAGCCACGTTAGGCTATCGGTCATGTATATTTCATGTCATTTTTTTGTTATATCTGGAAGTATTTAATATACTTCTATAGTCAGTTCCAACATTGTATAAGATATGGTAAATTATTAGGAAGAACTTCACTTTTACGCTTGGATGCGCTGCATGTACAGGTCAGCATGTGAATTGATCATATCTGTTTGAAGTACGTGAGATTCGCATACAAGGAGGCATATTTTACGGTTTTACTTTTGATTGTATAGAACTCCTGTGTTTCTCGTGAATTAACGTTAGCAAGGTAATAATATTCGAGGCGAGGGTGATAATGTAAGGTATACAGTTAGCGAGCATCATTGCGTTTTGAACAGAATGCAAATCAATTTACAGGAGATTGTTAAATGGCATGTTATTGACAATAAAGAAGTTGGAAGACTGATTATTAAATTCAACCATAGATCAGTGGACGAATTGGAACCTGTTAAGACTAATTTTGAGATTATCAGTGGAACCTAGTTCCATTTAATATAATACCCCATATGTGTAGCAAACGCTAAAGGAGAATTTTGCTCCTTTACAGCTGAATTTTTGATGAAAAAATAAAATATCCTGGAATTATTGATAATCTTCGAGAATGTCCCTAAATCGCGCTTAGAAACATATTAACTAACCCAATAATAAACGGAATAAATATTGAATAGGAAATGTTCTTTTCTTCAAAAAAACTTTTATTGATAAAAAATAAGAAATACAAAAAAAATTGATCGAGATGAGTAATACGAGTTCAAACTC
This sequence comes from Druceiella hillmani, assembly GCA_039881145.1. Taxonomy (NCBI): domain Eukaryota; kingdom Metazoa; phylum Arthropoda; class Insecta; order Lepidoptera; family Hepialidae; genus Druceiella; species Druceiella hillmani. The sequence continues at coordinate 102,331,051 of JAYKKI010000001.1, read as the reverse complement.
GACGAGTCTTCTTTTTAACATCTAGATAATTCCCCCCCCCCCCCCCTCCCCCTTCCCCATATGATGTGTTGTCAGCAGAAACAAGTGCGTGTGTTAAGTTTCGAACCCAACGGAAAGTGAATGAAATATATTTTGTAAAATTTGTAAAAAAAAAAATAACGTTGTGGTAGAATTATAAGTTGTTATTAATGAAGATGAATTATTATAGGCAAGTAAAGAAAATATGTAACACAAAATAATAAAGAGAGTAATCTTGTATTCAAGTAATTCGAACAAAAAGGTAAGTATGGTAGCGATCTTCTTTACCAAATAATGTAACATAAGTAAAATTTTAATATTGTTGCTTTGAAAAGAATTGTGGCCTGACATAAATTCAGATTAAAGGGGTCTAAGTGATTACATATTCTTAAATAATTTTATAGATAATTTACAAATCTGCCTTCGTAAATAATCTGCAAGCTAAAATCAATTAAGGAATACCTATAAAAATTCATAACAATTTATTAAATTTAAATATAACACTAAGATAAATTCAACATAAATAGCGTGTGCCATAACTGAACCACTACTTATTTTTTAATCTTATCAAAAAGACAACCAGAAGCAAGTGTTCAGGAAAGTCAATTTAAATTTTCGGCAAGGTAGAAAAATTCAATATGGGCTAGGGAATGTTTGACCACATCACGTAGTATGAGCGCAATCAGATGCTATTCCATATATTTTGGTGCGCGGTCCTTCGCTGTTATTTTTCCGCCCCCTCCCTTCACATAAAACCTGCTCTAAATAGTCACTTCCGCTCCATCGATATAATGATTTTTATGAACGCAGGGCGGAATGAAAATTCTGATAATTAAAATAATACATCATCACAGATTCACGTCCCACTCTTCGTTGCACTTCGTGGAAAAATTAGATACTTTATAATTTTTCTCCCGAGTATCTTCACAAAACATTATTATACAAAAATCTTAATCAATGCAGAGTTCCGCCACCTGCTTCCTATAATAAAGATAACCCGTAGTGTCAAGTAAATTTTGAGGGAACAATAATAATGGTTCCAGGGAATCTTGGGCTCAACACAAAAACATTTAAGTAATTCATGGGCAGGCATGGGGACTTAACCAATTTCTGAACAAAATAAAGTAGCATTAAGTTATCAATTACATTTGAGAACAATTTTTTGATTCAGGACCCAAGAAAAGTTGAAGCAAGAAGACCCATAATTTATTAAGTGGACCTATCTTCGCCTCTTGTTTTATTTCGCTTTTTTAGTCGAATATTTCGCTTTTTTAGTTAATGTTGAATCGTGGATTCTTTTTAAGCCAGTTTTAAATCGTACGGTCATCAATTTCTGTTTAATGAGTGCATCAGCTTCCGATTGGAATAAAATATCTTCTGTTTTGATAACTACTTTTACATTAGGAATGGATTATTTAATTATTTAGGAATGGATTATATTAAATATTTCATGTTTTATGGTTATCATCTACATTTACATTTTGTTGTAGTCATTAACGTAATTATATTCACTTCCGTTGTTTTGTAAGTAAGTCATCTTTTATTGAATATATTTGGCGTTAATTTTGCAGAAATCCATTATCACTTAATTTTTATTCACAACTAAATTAAACTACGTGACAGTATTATTTCTACTTTAATTAAATTATTGACCACTACCTAGGTTTCGTCGTATGACAACATCTTCATGTTATTCTATGAGTTTATGCAATGCAAAGTATTTAACATATACACATGTAATAACCGTCATTATATTCACTTCAGTTGTTTTGTGAGTAAATCATCTTTTATGGAATATATTTGGCGTTAATTTTACATAAATCCATTGTCACTTAATTTTTATTCATTACTAAATTAAACTACGTGGTATAGTATTATTTGTACTTTATTTAATTTATTTAACCACGACATTATTTTTGTTACTATTATTATGATTATTATTATAAAATTTGAAATAGCGACTCATTAATTTTTTACATTTTATATTTAAAATGTCATTCTTATTATTATTATCATCATTTGTCTTGTTTGACTCGCAATAATAATTTGTATTTGACGACCCTTTTGTGGATATCTTATAAGACAATTTACACTTACTTTGTACTGATGTTTATTTTTATGTATTGAATTATTATTAGTATCTTATTTTTATTTTAATTCATCTGGCTTGCTCTCGTTTCATACGTGGGTGGTGTAATTAATTATTTATGATTTTATATTTGATTTTTTTACCTCGCTTTTTACCTTGAATATATGTTCAGATTTATTATGGACAAATTGATATGAATGAGTATACTTTATGTAACAATATGGAAAAAGAAATATATATACACATACACACACACACACACACATATATATATATATATATTTATATATATATATATATAGTTATATAGTATAATAGTTATTTCTTTGAAACTTTATTCTTCTCGTTCTCTTTGAACGAGTTATGTTTATGAAACCAATTAATATAACTGGAAAATGTATTTAAATGAAGAATTTTATAACAAAGACACGCATTAGTCATCTAAAGATATCTAATTATAAAAATATGTTTCCCGCATTATATTTACATCAATCTTCGTGAATGACAACATCTTCATGTCATTCCATGAGTTTATGCAATATAAAATATTTAAGTGTGTGTAATAAATTAAATGGAAGTTGTTCTTAGTAATATATTTCTCAAGCACACGAGTATCTAATGGTTGGAACAAGATTATATAACTAATTATACATATCTCCCATTAATATCACACATTTAAGGAGACACATCACAAACAAATTCATTTTATTTATTACATACAGACGCACACACACATATATATATATATATATATATATATATATATATATACATATATATATATATATATATATATATATATATATATATATATGTACAGTTATTTCTTTGAAAATTTATTTTTCTCGTTCTCTTTGCTCGAGTTATATTTATGAAACCAAATAATATAACTGGACAATTTATTTAAATGAGGAATTTCATAATAAAGACACGCATTAGTCATCTAAAGATATCTAATTATAAAAATATGTTTCGCGCATTATATTTATTTCAATCTGTGTGAATGACAACATATTCATGTCATTCCATGAGTTTATGCAATATAAATTAAATGGAGGTTGTTTTTAGTAATATATTTCTACAATGGCACGAGCATCTAACGGTTGGAACAAGATTATATAACTAATTATACATATCTCCCATTAATATCACACATTTAAGGAGACACATCACAAAAAAATTCATTTAATTTATTACATACACCTGAACTGTATAAAATTATAGAATAACATCAATTTAATTTATTACCCCACTAAAATACTGTATTGTATATGTACATATTATAAGTTTTGAAAATATAATAAAAACGATTAAAGTAAAAATTGGGAAAACTCCACTTCCGCTATTATTTTGTATAATATCTAAATGCTGTTGGAAATGTCTACGAGTTATTATCTTCAAATTGCCCAAGTAAAGTTGTTGTCATACAAGGAAACCTAGGTAGTGCTTAATAATTTAAATAAAGTAGGTATAATACTACATCACGTAGTTTCATTTCTTTATGAGTAAAAATTAATTCATCTTTTGTTCTTAACAATCATTAAGCGGATTACCTGTTGGTACAGCAACAACAGTTTCTGTTATTTCTTGAGATGAATATATTTGAAAACATGTAAATATTTATAATTTACTATGACATAACCTAGTGAAGTCAGAAATGATGGCAACTATTATATAATATGATAGGCCGTTAATTATTTTCAATTTTATAACTGAATGTTTAACCCTAATATGATTTGCATCATTTTGTTTCTTTATATGAGGATTGATATTAATATTTTGATATTATTAAGATAGCAATGGAGCCAACATGTGATGTATGCACAACTAAGGGTTAATGTATACCCTCTTACAAAAGCCAAGAATTGACTTAAAACTGAATTTCGGCGAGTAAAGAAAGAAAAAAATATGGATATTTTATGAAGAAACTTACAGTGCACTTGGTTCGCTCTTCCGTTTAGGGCTAAAAGCAAGAAAACCAACATGCGATGTATGCACAACTAAGAGTTAATGTATACCTTCTTATGAAAGCCACTAATTGATTCCAAAGATTCAAAGGACATGTTTTATACCTTCTGTTGTTCACGTCCATATAAATGACCTACATTAAATTTAGAAAACTGAAAAACCTATTTGAAACAGATTCCACATTATATTTTATTTATCCAATAGAGCTCTCTAATTCTCCCATGCTGATAAATATATTGTTTTAGTTAACGCACAAGATAATACTGAGAAACTGAAATAGCAGGTTTATCAGTTGCCGACCTCATATGTCACAAACAAACTTTTATTAAATAAATTACCTTATTTAGCTCAGAGTAATCGAATCCCGTTCGGGCTACAATTCTTATTGTATACTTTTACAATTGTATACTTTTTTCAGTTTCATATTCTTACAACTAGCGTCGAATAAAAATTAAATATTTGTTAACTGACGACTTCGTTTATGCTAATTACGTTTCCGCGACTAGTTAAAACTAAACATAAAGGCCCATTTACTAAAACCGACGAATCATTTCATGTGCTTCTAAAATACGCAATTAGGATTCGAGTTTACATAAATGCAAAGCTACCTGCTGAAGTTAACGACTTGGAATATCAAGCGGTCATTGCCGACAGCCGCACAATTAACACAGCGCGAAAGGGTAACGATAAACCGGAAGAATGCTGCGAAATACCGCGTCAGATTGCGCCTCAATAAGCTGAAATATAATCTGCTATTAGAAAAATGTCGGAAACAATCCTTGATCGAATTCCAAATGAAGTTAGGGGATAAGCAACGGCGGAAACGTGAGATCATTGATATAGAGAGGGCGCGGTTTCATTTCCGACTGCTGCGATATTTTAGCGATTGCCGATATATACAGCAAGATCAGATATCATAATTTTTGCAATTTTGTGGAGAAAAATTCCTTCAGAGAAATTTATTTCATTTATAGACATATATATATATATATATAAATGTGAAGAAGTTTTGTTAAATTAGCTTTTTGTAAAAAAAATCTCTTCCAATCTACCAAAACACAGACTTTGAAATATTTGAATGGCGGCATAATATAAAGAACAAAAAATTGAACATAAAAAAATTATAACATTAAATATAATACTTTACATGAACTGTAAAACAAATTGCAAATATGTTGACAAACACGGGTCTCAAAAACAAAGGTATATCTTGAAAATTATAATAAATTTCGACAGGAAAACTTTTTTAACCGACACTTAAATTTGTGTACTAAAGAAGCTTTCCTTCAAGAATAACACACCCCGTGTGTAAGTTTTTAGAAAGAAATCCAGTAAAGTGAATGATTATGTTGGTCAAGAGGTACGATATTCACTTTAACAAATGCAGTAGAAAGTGTTTCGACTATCTAATGATTAATTATATTTTCAATATTTAATTATGATACAGAGCTTGACCTATTGAACAGGACGTACGGTATTTACATATAAGTATATAATCAATGCGTTTGAAAGTGTTGCGACTATCTAATTATTTGTATTTTCAATACTTATGTAAAATACAAATCTTAACCTATTGAATAGGAAATGTGATATTTACATATGTCGCTAACCAATGTGTTAGACAATGCTTTGACAATCTAATTATTAATATACTTTCAATATTTATGTAATGTACGGAACGTGACCCATTGAATAGGAGATAGGATATTTACATATGTCTCTGACCAATTCGTTCCAAAGTGTTTTGACTATCTAATTATTATTCATATTTGTAATATCTATGTAAGATACGGAGCTTGAACTTATTGTCATCACATGCAAAGACTAACCTGTGAACCGCTAATTAAAAGGATACAAGAAAAATCGCGTAAGATAAGATTGAGTTAGACTGTTTACAACTAAGCAAATCATAAATTACGCAAAACCAGATGAAAAAAGCATCGAGAAAATTTTCTTTATTTTGTTTTTATCAACGTACATCCAATTAAAATGTAGTATAGGTAATAGGTTTTACTTAGCAAAATTATAAACACCAAAACGATGTAAATTATGACTTCGGCATGTATACAATATCTTGTTTCATTCTTAAACTTTTTTATTAGTACTCAACGCGAAAGAAAATCAGATAACAAGAAACAAGTAAAAATACCCTTTATCGTTTCCAAAAATACGTCGTTTAAGCAATTTTTTTATAAAACATGATGAAAGTAGAGAAAACAATTCATAAATAAGAGATAATGCGAATGAATAAACATGCAATAATAGATATTTAAACTTAAAATATTGATATAATTACAAATTATTTCATTTAACGACATAGTCGCCTTACCAAATCTTTCATAATAAAAATAACATCTAATCATACAAACAATTAAATAGGATCCAGTAGCAAACCAAAACCATCAGAAAAATTAGAATTATCACCTAATAGTTCTTGAAATAATCATAAAACTTAATAGCCTCAACTATTTGCAGCAAATATAGGCTTGTGACGATCTTAGTTAATTACACAAATAGACGTTTCGGCCTACATTTGCAAAAGGTAATTATATCGTACTGGCGGAATCGGCCAGTTGAGCGGGCACTGTGAGGACGGCGGTCGACCACACGACTGAATCAACGCGCTGGACACTGATTACAATTGTACTCCACTGTAATTTAGGTAATTCGGTGGCACATGTTACGATTTATTACGCTGTCGGGGGTTGAAATTTGTATTCGTAGTTGCTCCTTTGCTTGGTGTGCTACGAACACTGTTTCAGTTTTGTTGTGTACGTTTTCTAGCATGTAAATTGAACTTTTCTAATATAGCTCAAGCTATATTTGTTTGACGTAAATTATTTTATTTTCGCTCTGTCCTAAATAAAGTAAACATACCTAATGCGGAATTTGATCTAATAAACCTCAACATATTTACCTATATCATAAACATTTCTTTCACCCCCAGAAGTTACTCTCTCATTTTTTTTTCTATCACAAATGGGTGGCTAAGCTGATATACTACTTCAGTCGCGGCAAATGTCCCAGAATACTTGTGCATAGATAATTACGCGACAATTAGGTTGCACTTATTATTGAAAGGAAATGTGGAACAGATTTTTAATAAATTTTACATTTCAGCAATAATTTTAAATGAGAGTCTGGACGTACTCTATGTTACATGCTGCGATAGTTAAACTAAAATCATTCAAAAATGGCTTGCTTCTTCGCTCTTGACTTAGATACTGATTAACAATGCAAAATAAAATATTTCAATATAGTTTCTACGGAAATATTGAAAAATTCTGGCTTAATGGCCATTTTTATAATGTTTTAAAATAAATAGTCTTATCATTATAATAACAATGGGGAATTTACCTATATGTACATACAAATTTATTAAATTTTTAAAATAATTCTTAAAATTTAAAATTTTGGAAATGAAAAACATTTCTGTTGTATTAGGAAAAGTTTCGTTCTACATGCGTGTGCGAGTGCGTACGCATGTGTGTGTGTTAAAAAAATTACACAGCACAAAATCAAAGAAATCACGTTTCAACTATGCGAATGCCTGGAATTAATTAAGGCAACAAATTATTTTTCTGTTTATTTTGCTATCTCGGGCTAGTTGGTGTGGATTTTACGAAGGAAGCGAACTGTCAGAGTACGACTGTCAACCACGTTACAAAATTTGCGGTCTAACTTCCGAATATCGCATTACCGCAATTAAAGGACTGCACTGAAATCAGTTCTTGCATTAACTGTTAAATCTAATTGGCCAATGAGGTGCTACAAATATGACTCCACGATGATTGACGTATTGTTGTTAGTATATTAATTTAGATAATGGACATTCTGGTTTAGGCTCAGAAAATGTAATTTTATTGAGAGGGCGGAGCGGACTAGTTGGGGTGGATTTTACGAAGGAAGCGAACTGTCAGAGTACGACTGTCACGTGACAAAATTTGCGGTCTAACTTCCGAATATTGCATTACCTCACAATACGTTCTACCGTTTGTAGAAATTTACATTTATATTCACTTATGAAACTTCTGCGTTTGACTTGATTGAGGTAAGCGATGTTTAATTTTATTTTGCACGCTTAGAACTTGCATGTGTTCTAAATTCTTCTTAAAATTGGCTCTTTCTGAACTAAAATTAACCTATTTTTACGATCGAACGAAACAGGTATATTTCTCAAAGATTCGGTCATTTACTCTTATCCTAAAAAGACTTCGTCAAATAACTGCATAATTGCTTTCTCTACTTCTGTTTCATTATTTTATTATTTGTGAAGAAAACCTGTTAATAGTTGCAATAAACGGTAACTTATTGTTATTGTAGCGGAATACAGAAAAAATGCCTCTTAACGACAGTATAAGGTATGAACATTTTTATGTTCCCAACAAAAATACGTTAATAAAATTTGTATTTTGATGAGAAAATGCCAAAATACCAAGACCACATAACTCTGATCGCTTTAATATTTTTGACGTGAAAATATTTTTAAAATCGATAATGGGTGTGGTGAGGTAATCACGTCCAAGTGTAATCCAAGGTAATCACGTCAAACTTCAACAACTCGGCTTAACATATCAATTTAAAATTATTCAAAAATGAAAATTTCATTTCATCAGGACATATAATATGCGATTGACAATTTCAGGGAAATAACAGTGGCAGTGTCGAGAATGGTATTCTTTTTTCCTGTTATTTACACACAAAACTATATACAGAAGCGTAACAATCGAATAGTCTAGGTAATAATAAAACAATAATTAAATTGAGGGTCATTTCGAACTTCAACTTCAAAAATAATCCATCAGCACGATTTTCACAAACTGTGCGAGTTTCCTCAAAACTAAGTAAATCTGATTAATACTGATATAATTAGGGTCATCATATGATTATATTATTTGGAAAAGGTTGATAAAAGTAAAGAATTAAGTAAAATAAATTATAAGAGCCATATCTGCCTGACATTTATTTCTACAATACTTAATGAGAGCGTTGAAATTTGTTACAAAAACAAGTGCCCTTAACAATAACGTCGCGTCTACGTATTTTTTTATCAGTCTTCAAAAGTTCCAAGATAAGGTAAATGTAAGGAGCAGAAGTTTATCCTGCTGCATTTAGGAATCATTAATTTGTTTTCTAATTATTATGATATATAAAAAATAAAGACTACATCGTAGGGCAGATTGTATTAAATATCAAAATTACCTCATAAGAAGCAAACAAATTGCTTCTGCCACTTATATAGTGCTGCATTAAAAACTGTAATTTTATAAATAAATAAAAAAAAACTTGGTATGACATCATTTCGCCATATCTGCATTTAAGCCTAGTGGTAATGATAGCAAAAATGGAAGTACAAAAAGCAGATGTACAAAAGGCAGTTTTTTTCATAGACAGATGTTTTTTTCAGCATTTGATCGGATATCTATACATAGTGTTTTATGAAACAAATGAAAGACAGATGCAATAATGTAATATATTAGAGCAATTTTTTCAAAATTTATATAAAAAATTCAGCTCTACCTATATCATTTATAAAAAAATTAGCTCTACATACTACATTACATATGACTCTCGATGACGTTGAAGTCGTATACCTTTACTGCGACCAGCTTCCTAACTAAAAGTTTACATATAATTAATTTCATTCATCATAAATACACTTTCAAACGAAGATGAGCTCGAGCAATTAAAATTTGAGTTCGAAGAGGCTTTCAGTGAGTCGTATTTCTATCTTATTGGTCATAAAAAAAAAATATTTTGTGAACCTCGTAAATTTATAATTCACATCTAGATGAAATGGAATAACTAACCGCGTGTAAAATTAATATCTGAAATGTGTATTTATGAGTTTAGAATTGACTTTGCAAACTGCAAATCACTAAATGGTATATCAATGCAAATTTGAAAAGATTGTTTGGTTATTTGTGTTGGCTTCCAAGTTTTATACTACGTAAAATTTCCCAAAGTAATATTTCAAAAATTGATTTTCATGGAAAACTTTTCGCAATAAAAACAGCAGATTTTTTTTGCATATGCACGGAAAAAATATATGGTACTCAAATAAGTTAAAATACCATCCCCATACAAGGCGGTTTTTCGCCCACTTTTCGTGATTTACATATTCAGCGCAATAACTCTCTCACTATTCTCTTATTCCCAACCCAACATGCGAGTGTAAATACCATTTTCATTGTGATATACGGTAACAAGAACTCAACATTAGGCTTAATTATATTATCCGCGATGATATAGTACCGCACTGGCCTACCGTCTACTGTGATCGCTAAACGAGACTACTACAATATTTTAGAGACAATTTTTTAAGGTTTAATAAATAAATGTAAAAGAAAAACTAGAATTAACAGTGTTAAAACATTTATCATTTTATCGTATTTAATCTAAAAAATAACTGCGTAACTAAACAACCATGTTCGGTAAATTAAGGCTTGTTCTTAAATTGTTATATTAATATTGACATTATTATACATTTATCAATTAGTTATATATTTTAAAATATATTATACAAATAATAATAATTTATTTTCAAAATAGATAATACACGGATTCGTTCTGTAGAAATATACAAATTCATAGAATCAAAATGAAATGCTGAGTTCAGATTTCGATGCACATTTTTAATCTATCTAATTGATTTTTATTCTCGTTTTATTTTATTATTACTATATATTTTTAGCTATAATTATTATGATTAATATTATTGTTATTTTTTTTACTCTAAGAAGGCAATATGGTAATATAATCGTTTTAATTTTAATTATTTTTCAGTCAAGAGGATACCAACGCAGAACATTTAAGAACATACTCCAGGACTAGTAAGATGATTGTATCCTAGAAGCCTGTACAAATACTATAATAAATTTATGCATATCTCACTCGATCTTGAAATGAAACGAAAAAATAATTAAATGAAATATTACTTTATTACAGAAAAATCTATTTATTTAATAAGGCAGAAAGATAAAAAAATCTATATGTTGCAATTATTTTCGGGAAAATAATTTAGGAGTCTATAAATATCTAATTTGTTTATAGATTATAAACTAAACGTTTTTTAAAGTTTTGCCTAACTGTACTCGTTTCACTTGAAAAGCACTAAATGTATTGAATTTTCAATTGATCCTTTAGTTTTCCTTAAGATTTCAGGGAATATCCATATCCTAAATCAATATCGTACATACATAACGACGATAAAATCAAACTTTCTGATACTGGTTTTCAAACTTGATCAAGAAATAGTTCTGGTTTACTTGCACGCTACGACTTAAGTGTTTCAATTTCCACTACAGAATTGCAAAACCATCATTATCTCCATTGTTTCTCAGATGTAAAAAATAATTAAATCAAACTTAAGAGACTTTCAAATACAAAATTGATTGCCGCTGATTTCAATAAGCATGACTAATGGCTGTCAAGAAATCGTCACGGAATTAGTATGCCGATTTCGAAATAACGCGCACAAACGTTGCGAAATGATAACATTGAACGAGAAAAGGAAATTTGCTACCGTCCCGCGGTTCTGCCTGTCGCCCTTTCGGTAGTCTCTATTACCTTTTCTATGTTCCTCTTTTGTTATTAAGCTAACTGAAGAGACATTGAAGCAATATCGAAATATGCATACTTATGTTACATTATATCACACCTTAAATTTTATGTATTTAAAAGTTTTCCATCTTTTTTTCTAATCATTAATAGATAATACTGCTATTTCCTGTTTCCGGCCGGTTATAGAATGGCTAATGCATAAGAATAAAAATGTGACTTGCTCACGAAGCAATGAACATGAATATAATGGCGAGTCTTAAATATACAGCTGCAAAAAATATTTTTAAAAGTTTTTTCAAATCAGAAAATATTTCGCTTCAATTTAAGACTCGAATTGGAAAGGTAAAGCAAACTCAGCTCTTGTAGCTTAATTTGAAACTTGCACATAACGAATCCGTTATTTCAACTTCATATCGACTAAAAAAGTGAAATATCAGAAAAGGCAGACAAGTCCCCTTAATAAATTATGATAATTCTCGCTTTAGCTTTTCAAGTCTTCTGAATAAAAAGTTCTCTTCCAATCTAATTTATAACTCAATACTACTTAATTTCACTCAAATACTAGTGCCCACAAATTACTTAAATATTTTTATGTTAACCCAATATTCCTTAAAACCATTAACATTATTCCATTAAAATTTACCAGACACTATGGACTATCTTGATAATAATGTTCAGCGAAGATACTTTCTGGGTTTTTTCTGAATTTTCTTCGCGTAATCTCTTAACTATCCTATTCTTGTTTATTCTTTAAATATGATCGCCGCGGAGTTCTTTTCCTTCTAGTATCTTTATTTATTCTTTTTCTACGTATTCTAGCATATTACTGTACAAATTATAACTATTAGCGTATATAAACTATTGTATAACCTTATTTACAAAGTTACTAATTATTCTATTACCAATAATCCTTTCACAAACCGACATGAACCAGTCATGATGTGATTATTAGCGTTTTAATTATAAGAGTGACCTTTCATTCATGAAAGCCATTTCTGGAGCGGAAGTGAGCATTTGTGGTAAGTTTTATGTGAAAGCTGGTCGAGCTAACAGCGCAGTATAACCCTAAAGAGTGGTATCTGATATTTTTAGGTCATCAGCATATAACAGGAACTTTCTTAATTTAAAGCAATTACTGACGTCATTTATAAACATGATAAACAAAAAGTCACCCAATATGGAATCTTGAGGTATCCCAGAAGTCACGAGAACTTGCAGTAATTTAAAACCGTTAATTTTCACTGCTTGTTGCCTGTTGCCGAGATAGCAGACGAACTAACGATGTAAATTACTCTTTATACCGTTAAAAGAGAGTTTTTTCACCAAGATGAGATGATCAACCTTGTCGAAACCTTTTTTAAGATCTGTGTAGATGGATCCTAAAATCCATATATTTGAAGAGACATTGCGCATACAATAACAGGTTGGTTAATGTTGATTAGTTGTGTACGAATCCATGTTATAAATAATCCATATGATAAATCCTATTGTGAACCACTTTTTCAAATACCTTATATATTACTGATAAAATGGATATTGGTCGATAATTTTCAATATATTATTTGCTACCAGATATCGATATATTGTTTGCTATCAGCTATTCGAGTCTGTTAATTGTATACGCGATCTTGGCGTGTTGTTTGATCAAAACTTACATTTTAATATTCTCGTTAAGTAGATCACCTAGCAAGCTTAAGCTTTGCTTGGGCTTTGTCTTACGAACTACTGAATCCTTTAAGCAAATGAGAACGTATCCAATCCTCTGCACAACTCTTGTGCTATCTCAACTTGAATATACTGTTGCAGTCTCGAATCCATACTATCTTACATACTCTGATGTGACTGAAAGAATGCAAAAACGATTTAAACGTACATTGCAATATCGCTTCAATACGGCCAAAATGGACTTTCGTAATGCATTGTACATATTTAAATACCGTACTCTCCGCGAAAGGTGCGTCGAACTTGGAGCAGATATACTTTATAATCCTGCCATAGTCGTTACGACTGCGCCGATATAGTAAATCAGTTGCAGTTCCGTGTGGCAAGGAGAGCGAACCGTAGCTCTGCACTATGTACCTACCGCTTGCACTAATGCTGGTGCTCGCGTATCAATCCGCAGGCTTTTTTGATGATCGCGACAGAATATTTCATTCTCTGGACATATTCGCTAGCTCATTACATCAATACAAGCAGTCAATTAAACGGATACTATTACAACCTTTGAAAAAATTAATAGTACATTTTCTTTTTTTTCTCAAATCCATATTATTATAAACAGGATGCTTATTACTATTAATTCTATTACTGATAACTACCATAGTGAATTTTGAATGAAAGGCTCATTTCAATAATATCAACATTTATTGTCTATTTACCAATATTAAATGTTTTATAGATTTCTAAATATAATATATTATATTATTTATTAATATCTATTATATTTATTAATATGTATTATACACAAATTTATATAAGTCTGAGGATGTATGTACGTAGAAAATTATTTTGATGTGGGAATATTAGGATACAAGTCAGTCTAATACTTGAAAAACTCGCTTTTTGTATCTCACTATGACTTGTATCTGTTTTCCCCATAAATAAATAAATAAATAAAAAATACCAGAATGTGTAAGGAGGATGAGGTTCAATTTACAGTTAAGTCAGCAACAGAATTTCAGTAAGTGTAAACAAAATATAGAAATATTATGTAGATCATTTAAAATAATCTTACTTAAATTTGGGGCTGAAACCACTCTAATTTCATGAGTTCCGCTTGTGGCAAATAGCCGGAAAACCAATATATAATGTATGCTAGACACGCATAACGTTGGTTGAAGGAATACTCTTCTTTGACAGAGTTAATACCTGTCGTGAATGCCTTTGACGACGTGGCGCACCGCGATGACCCGGATTCTATTCCCGGTCGTTTGTCGAACGGAGTTGGACTGGTATTATGGTTGGTTGTAAGAGATTGCTCTCATATCAGTAAGTTCGTCATATGTATCAATTAGGTAAATGACAGTAGTTAAATAAATAAATATTTTTTCCGATTGTTTGATTAACTTAAGCAATAAAAATTCAAGTGATAAAAATAACGAACAGACTCCATATATCTGTATATTAATTGTTTTTCTTGTGATCCTTAATAAAGAAAGATAGACTTTTTAAGTGTATGCTTATGATACTCACTTTGATTCATCCAATTATAAAGGATTTTTTTTTAAAAATGCACTGAAAATATAATTATTATATTTATTGCTTTTCTTAAAATATTTTTTCCTGCACTTGTAGATCTTAACTTGAAAATTAATAATTCTATTACGGTTCTTATGTATGCTATAGATACCTACCAGATTAATTAACAGGTTTTGTTAATGATGACATTAAAAGTATGGAAAACATGTAATACGTCACCAATTAAAGTTCTGTGCTCATGTCTGTAAATTATGTTTCAAATGGCGAACGGTTTACAAATTTATAGAAAATCTTAAACTGATACTAGAAAATGTTTAAATAAAATAACTCAAAAATACTTCTATCAAAACAAGGGTCATCTGTAAGCTGCTCTCTGGGGTCTGTACTAGCCAGCTTCATGCGACGGTCTTCGAAGTCTTCCAATATCATACAACCAACTTTTCCACCACAAACTTTTTGAACCTGCACTGTGACACGTAGATTTTTTTTTTTCAATTCTGATTAGTTAGTCAGATTTGTGAGAATTATAATATGGTACGTACACGAGTATGGGTTTCAGTGTATATTGGATGACAAAAAATTTTACTTTCTCACAAGGACTGTGGGAGAAAAATAAAAATAAGAATTCCCGTACTGGAAACCGAACCCGAGCCTCCTGGATGAAAGCCAAATATCCTAGCCACTAGAACATACGGGATATTATACGAAACGTGAGAATTTATCTACTGTTTAATAAAGGTTATTTATTTATTATGCTTAATATTGAATACAAGACCATGTTTAGTTATTTATAATTGTGTCTATTTGTGACAACTGTGTTGTTATACTATTACACCTTTTTAGGGTTGGGTACCTTAAAATAAAAAACGAAACTTTTATAAGACTACCCTATTCTCCGTATGTCAGTCACAGTTGTTTTTCTTAGAAACCGCTTTACATGGAAACTTGGAATGAAGCACAGTAATGAAACAAGTTAAAATGATAGCAACTGTTTTTTATTCCACAAATAGTGCGGGGTACCGTGTGAAAAATACCGCGTTTTATTCCACATATAAAAAAAGGATACCGTGTGAAAAATATTGCGTTTTTAATTCCACAAATGGTACGGGGTACCATGTGAAAAATATCGCGGTTTCAATTCCACATATAGTAATAAGAGTTTCAAAAATATTTTTTTCCTTAATTTTAGGTATTACGTCTTAAGACCTATACTGAGAAATGTGTGATAAAAATATACCCCACCACTCCTTATTTCCTAAACTACTCAACCTAAAATTACGAAAAAGCACGAATATTTAAAAATCCACGCAAGGGTTGTAGGAAATCTATAGCGATGGTTTTAGGTGTCATAATTTTTTAAATGGAGACTATTTTTATTTTATTTCTACGCCTATGAAAGATATAGTAAGCTATACATTTACATTTTTCTATTTTCATAATCGATTTTCTCAGAAACTTGAAAGTTGGCATAGTTAATAATCTTATTGACCCATATATTTTACAAAACCAACTTTTTTTTAAATATTCTTGTAACAATTACAGAGTAAATAAATAAAGGTCTTAAATTGAAAAGATGTATTATGAGGAATGTAAAAATACTTCTTTCATAATGTTAAATTGCATATTTAAAGACATTAAAAAATATACCCAAAAATATAAAATTTCACCTCTTATTTCCGAAACTACATAGCCAGAAATTCTGAAAAGAACAGGGTTGGTAGTGTCACTGGAAGTTTACAAGAAAACTATAGCGATTATCCCAGAGGTTATCATTTTTGAAATACACGCCATTTTTTTTTGTAAAAAATTAATAATTGTAAATAGTTTAGTAGAAACACCATGTGCCCTTATTTGTCTACTGTAATGTACTGACGTGTTGAGGTACAGGCACTGGATAGATAGAAATATTTCCTGCAGGATGATATTAACATAGAAATATAAATGCACTTATTTTTCAAATGACGTGAATATTCCCACAACTACTCCATTACTTTTATAACAAACACTTCACTCTATTTATCACTATGTAAAATTAAAACTGGAACGAACGCCACTCATACTCCCAATCAAGATATGTTAGTGTAATCTACACAGGAAACCAATAACCTTCCTTTATTGAACCGGTTCGAGCATTTTATTTAATGTTAAATTAAACTAACGTAGTTACCGGTTAGCCACGGCAAACTTCCGTTTTCCACAGAACCATAATATCTTATATATTACAGGATAAACTTTTTATATTTTTCTTAACTACTGTAAACTTCACGTGTGTTACATCTAAATTTTTGCCTAAATTTTTTTATTAACATAATAAATTAAAAATAATAAAATTGTGCAAACTTATTATTTCTTTCCGCCACCATGGAAAGAGCTCACATTTGGAAGACATAATTTTATTGTGCAGTCACATAATTTTCATACATAATTTTCGTAAAAGTAAATAAACAATCACAAAAATTTTATATCAAAAAGTTTTAACGCAAATGTTATTTATATTGATGCCAATGAATTGTTTATACAAATTTTATCAATTCTGACATTCACTGATATAGGCATAGTAACATAATTAAATGAATTCGTAAATATTTCGAATTAATTTATTTTAATGGCAGAGCATAAAAATTCTATTTGGCTTTTTATACCGAATTTTCATTTCAAATCACTAAACTTTCCAAATTACGATACCCAAATTCTCTTACCTGTTCAAAGGAAATTTCTACCAGTTTTGATATTATGCACTTTAAGACTTCAAGTATAGAAATTATAGACTTCAAGTACTTACGCAGGTGGTTCGCGGAATGGAGAGGATTGTGAGGTATGGGATCGCTTACTCCATGAGAGACTCATTACGAACGTACATACCAAGATTCAGCTTAATTGTGTCATTAACTTCTGAGCCATCATCGATCAAGAAAAACGCCACAAGTCTTATTGAATTAGATAGATATATATATATATATATATATATATATATATATATATATATATATATATATATATATATATAATATATATATATATATATATATATATATATATATATATGTATATATTATATACATATATATTTTTTATCAATAATTTTTTCTGTTCTTCATTAAATAGGGAATTTTAAAATGAGAAATACCTTTTCACCCAAAAGCAGTTTTTCTTTTCTTTATTTCATAAATCTTAAAAAGAGTATTCATATATCCCGTATACTTAACTGCGCATAGATCTGATCTCGTCCTATCAGAGAAACAAAACACGACATTGATTAAACCCGTTTTCGAAAATTTGCGCTTTCCAAACTTTCAGGTTTTTACCATTGTATTAAATTTTTAATGTTAAACGGGTAGGTAACTGTACTTATTGCTGTTTTTATTTTTATTTTATAAATGTAAGTAGAAGTACTAACGAATGCAATAATCAGTTCAGCAACAGTGGTTGTGACTTAAAAAAAATTAAGGGGACATTAGTCACGTCAGTTGATAATTTACAATAAACGTTTTGAAAATCTCGATCATACGGTCAGATCCGTTATGATAACAAAGCATTCGGTCGGATGAGTTCGACATTTGTTTTCTCAAACGTTATACAATTTTAATGTGACGTAAAAAAATATTTTCATTAAATTTGATAAAGTTAATTTTCTATTGGTTAAGCACTACAAAAACATGGACTATTCAAGTTTTACCCATAACGTTAAAAATGTACTCGTATCATTGAGATCATAAAATGGTATGATACATTTAGGTTCTACTTTTCGAAAAGATGATATTGCAATTATCAAAAATATTACCAGAATGTTATATAAAATATTCTGCTTTTTTATTGAAGACAATGGTAACTATAAATACAATGGTATTTTAAAAAAATAAAATAAGTACAAAATAAAATGATAAGTAGTTTTGCACTTCGCGAAATTGATTTACGTTGGTTACTTTTATCGGCTGGTAGGTTTTCCATAAACTTCGTAATGTTATACGATTTCTTTATAACGGTTGGCTTATAAAAAATATAATTAACAAATTAATATATAACATGGGAAACATGAAAGTGAATTTGTGAAAAGTATTTTTAAGCCGTAGTAGCTTGGTTATGCGGCGCGTACATGTTGCGCTGATATTATAAGTACGACGTCGGTTTGCACGAGTTCGCAATCTGACTCAATCCCACTCTCTTACTTAACAATAGTTAAAGTAGCACACAAAAGTAAGATTTATTCTTGCAAAACAGGAAATATGAATATTGCCGCAGTTAGTCCGTAACTTTGACAAAGTTACGGTCTAACGGCGCAATCCTTTTTTCTTTAGAAAAGATTCAGCATGATTTAGAATAAAATAAAATATTCTAAACACTTTTATAAAGCAACATGACTCGTTTCTTTTATATATTGCCTGCGTCTATAACTTTTTGCAATTATGTCGGCAATTGTTTCATAGAAGTGATGTTTATTCTAATTATAGATTAATTTAAAGTTTAGGAAAGTGATATATAAATAGTTAAGGGACTTGCAGAATCATCTGTTTTAATCGAGGTTTGAACCAATTTCTGTTAGAAATGTTTGTTATCAATACTATAACCAATTTTTCAATATAGGGCTTGTCGCCAGATGATTTTGTATAGAGGAACAGGAGGGCTTCTATGTATATGTGCCACCAGACCATACAGTTTATTGCAGGAAACAGTTAAAAATGTATTTCCTGTAATAACTTCTATCCGCTCCGAAGAACTTGACGTCTTTCGTTATAGATTTCTATGAAGTGTACAAGCACAATTAGAATAACAATACCAAAGTTAATCTTTCATAATTAATATCGCTCATGAATGAAACATGCAAAGTTTGACTTTTAAGATTATATTTCAGGTGTAAAATAATAACTAATAATATATCTACAAGAATACCTGCAAACTAAAAGAAAGGATAAATGAGAAAAAAACAAATCAAAAATGTTAAATTAAATTCAAAATATTTAAATTCTAAAATTTTGAATATTTTTCATACGAATAGCATTTTTGCAAATATTGCAAAATTATTAAAACAAGGTTAGTTTACAGTCTAATATTCGCTGTCATCTCGACAGGCTATATGAGGGCTAGCATGAAACAAAAGTACATCCTAGCCTAACCTAGCGCTAGGATCTATCCGTCATTTACTATGGTTAAAATTTATTTTAAACATTGGTAACTTCATTTTTCAGTTTATTATATTCTACAACTCTGTTGTAGTTGCTTATAATGTTCTGTATATTTCAAAGTATAACTAGCACGTTACTGCTATAAAAAATAGATGAGCAAATTTAAGCCGATCTACGAGAAGAGAACGATGAACTTTTAATCCGAAGTATTCTTTTGAAATTGTCAGTATATAAAGTAGGATGGTAATATTTAATTTAAAAACCATATAAAATATCTTAATTGATAAAACAATTCGATTTAAAAAAAGAAAAAAGAAACAACTTTCGTTGAGAAGATGAGTGTTGTGATAAAATTCAGTAGGGCTTTCAAGAAAATCATGGAAGGAGGGTGTTTTAAGGCAAAATGATAACGAATAAGCACAAATTGCATCGCAGTCTGTGAGTATGTATGTATGTGTGTGTGAATTTTCGTCAGCTTTCGTTTATAGAATTTTCATCAGCCTTCGTTTGTATTGTGCTGTCAAATAACTAATTTTATTTATTAAAATCTCAAGTAACAAAAACAACAATTTGGCTTCATCTCGTTAATTACTTTTCTTGTGATTCCTAACTCAAAATTAATTTAAAAGACTTACTTCGCTTAATTCATTTATAATGAAAGTTAATAAATTAATGGTTTCAAAAACACTCTTCAAAATACTGCACTAGAACGCAAAAAATAATTATCGAACCAAATCTATAAGCCAAACCTTTTATTGAGTAGAATATTTAAGTATAAAAGCGTGGGGCGCTTTGTTTTAATATCTAATTAAAATGTTAAGCATTTTCATTCACTTAACATTAATTTGAGAAGCAAATCATTTATTTAAAAAAAACCGCCCAACTTTTTTACACCCAAATATTATATTCAATAACAAACATGGCCTACACTACACTTCTTACTGAAGACAGAAAAAACAGGTTCGATAATCATTTTTTGCTTTTAGTGCAATATTTTGTAAAAGCGTGTCTTTTTTTACTTTTTCAACTGCTAATATATTTTTATTTTTTTTAGTCTTTTATTGTTGTTTTAAGATGAGTTTTTTTGTTTCAATTTAAACTTAATATGTTTTATTACATGCTAACCATTTGATAAATTTGAGGAAGAACAATAATTCACTTTTTATAGAACTCCATTTATAAAAAGAAAGTCATCACGTATTAATGGATTTGGCGTTCTTATGTTATAGAAAAAAAAATTTTTACGAATGCATTTCAAAGTTTGTACGAAGCACATCGAGGCTAATACGTTACATATATTTAGAGTTCATTTCAAATAAATTTGTTAATTAAAATCTTAACCCAAACATGCCGCATAGGTAATAAAACTAATAAGACGCTCAAGATGAAGAATATTTGGGGAGAAAAATTTTCCTCCCAAATCCTTGACGGTTTGGTCAGTTTTGCGAACTTAATAATAATAGTTCTTTGTGTATGTGAATTGGTGCATATTTGATGATAAAAATGTTTTACTACGCACTGTGGAAGAAAAATAAAAATATAAATTCCCGTACCGGGAATCGAACCCGAGCCTCCTGGGTGAAAGCCAGGTATCCTAGCCACTAGACCATACGGGATGTTGTACGAAACGAGTAAACGTGTCTGCAGTTAAATAAACAGTATTCATTTGTTTTATTTAATATTAAAAACGACCATGATTTATAAAAAATGTACGAGTTGCGTATTATTGTGTCTGTTATAATCTAACACAACAGCTACCTCCATTTCAATAGGTGATTATTATTTTCACAAATTTACTTTCATATATCAAACGTGATGGACAACTTATGCAAGCCGTATAAATAAATATTAATAAATAATATTATCGCGTAAACAACACTTAAAACCAGTACCAATAAATCACATCAATTAACTAAATTTAATTAAAGACTAACTTAACTCTAACTTAACTTAGCTTTTAAAAATGTATTTTATCATTAAATCTGAATAATACAAAAACTTGTGCAAAGTTGAGATTAGTTTTTACGGGAGTTTAGGGTTCAAATAAATAAAAACAATAAATCGTCGTATTACAGTCGAGGGCAAAAATGAGGTTTCGGATATTTTTGCTAAATATAATTTCATAAAAAGTATTTAATTTGAGGTTTTTACCTAAATTTCGCAGATTGAAATCGTGAATCCTTACTACTTGCATTTCATAAAATTAATACAATCTCAGTTTATTTACAAAGCAGATCATTAAAAAGACAAGTGGTTTCCTAAAGCTCTAAAATTTCATTTATAAAATTTAATTATTCAGTATTTTTATATATGTATAATTTTGGTTCTTTATAAGGAAGGACAGAAAAATGTTTATTTAGTCATAATTTTGACAGTTTTCTCGTACCGAGAAAACATCCATAAATGCTTGATTCCAAGTATAAGTTGTTTTATTATATGTTATAACCTGAGGAATACCTAACTTTTTCTTAAGAAATATTCATTGTCCACAATTAAATGAAACTACGTGATGTAGTATTATTTCTACTTTCTTTAATTTCTTTACCACGACCTAGGTTTCGTTGTATTACATCTTCAGGTGGGATATTAGCAAAGATCTTTGCTATCTTCTTTGCTTAGATCTTTGCTAATATCCCACCTGAAAATGTTGTAATACAACGAAACCTAGGTCGTGGTAAAGAAATTAAAGAAAGTAGAAATAATGCTACATCAAGTAGTTTCATTTAATTGTTAATAATGAATTTCCACAAAATTAACGCCAAATATATTCAAAATATTCAGTGCTCAAAGTCGATTACCTTTTTCACTTAATTACTGTTTTCAATTTCTATTAAACACCTATCATCCGTACCACCTATTCCAAATATTTTTAAAAATAGCTGTCGCACTTATGTTGTAGCAAGTGTTTAAAGATGCTAAATATGCATTGATGTAAAATGCTCACTCTGATCTCAGTATGTAAATACCTATTATTTCTTTTCGCCTACTATGAGAAGAGCTAACATCATCTACTTGTTCAAGAAATATATTTCAATTTTAACATTACGCACTGTTTTATTTTCATTATTTTGCACACACACTTGAAATACGTACAACGTCTATAAATTAAAAAAAAAAATAAAACATGCGCAAAAAGTTCACAACGGTTTTCTTTCCCTCTCTTCTTCCTAATAACAAACGTAGGTTCATTTATGATTGAAACTCCCGTGTCCAAAAAAAGTGCTTTTCCTTTGCTATTATTCTAAAATTGTTTTCTGACTTACTTCAGCGTTGTATCAACCACATACTTAAACAAAGTTTGGGTAAGAAGTTAAATTCTATCATCAGTAAGTGAACTGCATATAACATTTTTCTCACGTTCTTCTAATGTTAGTGCGCATTCATACAATATAGTATACATTTAATATGAATAGATGAATATAACTTGTATTAAGCAGCATACCTGCGTGGTTATGAACGCTGGAATCATGTTTTATACAGTTGTGTTATTGACAACGAAACAGCAAGCGCAAGATAACAAAGGACTGCATATACATCGATTTGAAGTTTTAGTGTATATTTATCAAAACTCCAGTTTCCCTTAAAATTTCATGATTTTTTGTAGAATTTTTATTAGAAATGAAAGAATTTTGACAAAAAATGTCCTTTTTAAAATTTTACTCAAGCAAAAATTCTTTCCCTAATTTCGCAACGCTATATTTAAATATAAAAATGTTTTAGAAGTATTCCTAGAAACTTTTCTATCTTACTAGCAATTAACCATAAAAATTCCTTCCGGCTAGGCCTGTTACTTCATATAGAAAAAAACGTATGATAATGAGAAAAAAAGCAAAAAATGACACTTTAATATTAATATAAAATTATTTGAGTGGTTTACATAGGCTTTGTATTTCTTAAAGTCGATTACACTTTGCGTTGTCTATTTACTCACATCGGTATTAACAGAAATGTTTTCTCATAACTGCTATTCATGGTGAGAATAGGTGTATACTTTCTTCTATACATTGTTTTTATGTATCGTTATGTGTAAAGTGGATAAGACCAAAATCAAACCTATGGTCTATGTCGCATCTATACTGGTATATATTGGAAATACTACTCTCGAAGCTGCTGATCGGTTTGTATACCTAGGAAAAATAATTTAATCCAATCAGATTAATATAATTTTGAGAAAGAAATCAGTCGTAAAATCCTATTCGGTTGGTCAGTTTTAGGAAAACTTTATATCTTCTTGTCCTCAATACCCGAGTATTTCACGACGAAAGTCTTCAATCAGGTTGTGTTGCCAGTAATAATATACACAAGTGAGTGTTTCTTTACAAATTATGATCCATAATAGTGAAATTAAAGTTACCGTGACTAAGAGAACTTAGGTTGCCAACGTAGCTCGTAGGATTATTAGGTTGAATAAACAATGGGCAAGCCATATAACCTACAGAACTGCCTCCAGTTCATTGGAGAAAAACGATTCTCGAATAGCGTACCGGAAGACGCAGAGAGAGACGGCTCCCTACTAGGTGGACAGATGAGGCGGGAAATTATTGAATATGAGCCGCAGTGTGAATTTATGGGGAAGGCCTATATTCAATAGGGGACGGCTTTCAACTAATGATGATGGTGATACATTAATGATGCCCAATTAAAATAGCATTAATTCTGTTAAATGCTGTTTTGGACTTGCCTCATACTAAATTACTTTTGAATATAAATTTCTGTGATCGCTCTTGTATTATTTCGTAAGTTTAAAAACGAGACCGTACCTCGAAAGGATGAAAAACTGAATATTTGATAGGGGTTTCTCTAAAATCGTTTGACGTAGAAACCTGAAACACTGAAATAATTATATCACCCTTCCTCATTTTTGAAACTGATTAAGACAAAATTATGAAAAACATCTTTTTAAGGAGTTTTCTTTAAGTTTGTCAAAAAGCTATTGCGATGATTTGAAATTTTATAATTTTTGAGGTTTTTGTTTACCTATATGTTTAAGCTTGTGAAAGTTATTCTAGGAAATATATTTACATGGTGATATTTAATATTTGTAAATGCATAGTTTAGTGGAAATACTATATACTCTTAAATATATGTTTCGCCTATGTAGAAGTAGAACTCGCACTAATGGTGCACAAAATACCAGTAGTGAAAGTTCTATTGGTACTACACAAGTTTTTCTTAGTCAAAATAATATGGAAGAAGTTTTACTTAAAATGCACATGGCTGCCCACTTCTTTTTTCACTGCATCAAGTGCAGAAAAGTTTCTGTCGGCGCGATTTTGATAATATCCATTTTGTCAAAGTTTTCGGTATCTTTTTGATGATTTATGTATATTAACATCATAAATGATAAGAGTTTGTATTTTATTTGTTTATGTGTAAAAAGTATGGATATAATATTTGTCGTATTTTTAAACTTAATACTTCCGTAAGATTTAGCAATATTTATAATTTAATCCAAAGAAAAACGAGCAAATTGGTTGCTTTCTTGACTTACGCTGGGTAAACCGTGAAAACTCTTTATAGATATAATAAAGAAATATAAGAAATAATAGTGTTTAATAGAACATTGTAGATAAAAATACACTATAATGATCTTAAAGTATTATAGTATACCTGATATTTGTGAACTAGTATTCGCAACTTTCGTGCATCTTTATAAAGCTGTATATTAGTGTAGGTATAAAGAGTAACAACCTTCAGAATTAAGAAAAGGTAAACGGGAATTATTGTTAGAGGCTTGCAAAGACGCAATAGACTTGGCTCGAACTGGTAAAATCTCGTTACGAAATTTTAACATGGAAAATTTATTTTCATCGAAAAGAAGTTTTTCTTTTTTGCCAATGTAAATCTTAAACGAAACGACTCTTCTATAAAACTTTACCAAGTCGTTAACTGCGAATAGATTAGCCCACGAGCTATCAGAAAACCAAAACTTTAATTCAGGGAAATTCCCCTGTTTTCGAGGACAAATTTTTGGCATGATTTTTTTATTTTTAATATACGAAGTCTAGATGAGTATATTTATTGCTAGCTTTATTTTTTTTCTACCTCTAAAGTAGTAGTGCTAACAAATGTAATAATAAAAAAAATGAAACGTTACGAAATGTGATCCTGTATAAACTCACGGGTGAGTGAAATTTGTTTGATGGGTCATTAATAATATGTAAATTATAATAAATTTTTGAAATTTTCGACCGCCATATTGTTAACGCTAGGTCGGTTCAAAATTTTAAAGTGATAGGATGGTGCAGAGGTTTGTAAAGAAGTTTCACTTTAAAAACTTTTTTCTAAAATTTTAATTAACTTAATTTTTTGTCATCCAAATTTGGCATTAAGCACATTAAAAAAAATATACTACTCAAGTTCTATCCAAATATACTACTCAAGTTAAAAATTTTACGTGCCTTCGAGATTATAAAATAATAGGATACAAGTAGGTTCTACTGCACAAAGAGGTAATATTGGTTTTAAGACGGGAGCAGCTGCAAGATTTAAGTTATGGCCAATTATTAAAGATGTTACTAGATTGTTGAGTGGAATAATGAATTTTTTAAATGTTTTCTTTAATTTGATACTATTGCGTAATAGAGGACGGTTACAGAAATAAAACGAAAAGGAAGTAAAATTATAGGTTATAGTTTCCTTTTTCTAATCAGCTTTTTTAATTTCAAAAAATGATAAGTTGATAACTATTAATGCAATTAAATTTGGTACGGATCTGCTGTCTCAAGCCGTAGTAAATTAAATAAGAAATTCAGTGCCAAAATAAAATTTTTATGAAATTCTACTCAAGAAACTTATGAGAAACTTTATTTTTCTGATCAATCACATTGCAATGATTTATTGTTTTTTTATTATATCGCCCGCAAACTTTTGCAAAACCTGTTAAAACTTTATAGAAAAACTAGTTTTTCGATATTATAAGTTGCAATTTGATAGAGTTGTTAATTTAAAATTTTAAATGTGAGGTATATAGGCTAAATTTATGAATTCTTTGTGATTTGGTCGACGTTGATTTTTGGTAGGTTTTCCATAAAATTCGTAACGATTTACGATTTTTTTTTATTGAGACTTACTCATAAAGATTGTTTATTAGGTGGGAAAATTTAAAATTAATTTGTTTGAAGCATTTTTACGCGATAGCGGAAGGCTTTTTATGCAGCGCGCACATGTTCCGCGGGTCGTTATGGAGGGCGGCGGTTTGCATAAGTCCGTATCCCAGCCCATCCTCGCTCTTTTGCCTAAAACGACGATAAATTAAATTAATCCATATTGTTAAGAGCGCTTGTATTACCCTATTTCGTTATCTTAAATATAAAGTTAACTAATGTCGACGGAGTGCTTGAAAAGTTCATAATAGTTGTTAATTCGTAACGTCGCTAATTTAATTTAGAATTAAATAAACTAATGAAAATATTTTTCAAAATCAAGATTGCTAGTTCCTTCTATACACTTTTATTCTATCAGCATTTTTTCTTATGAGTGACATTACTTTTAATAACAGTTTAACCTGAAGATAAGGTAAGTATTATGAAATTGAAATTACGAAGTTGTTATATCAAATATTTCAATTGAATTTTAAACTAAGTTTTGTTGTTATATAGTTTTGTAGAGAACCTTTCTGTTTAGTGCCTGTAGTTAGGAGTTTCAAAACGACGAAAAATTGAAAAGGTAAAGAGGTACCAATTTGTCATATTGGAAAGTAGATATCACCATGTCCGGCCATATTTAGTATTAATTTTAGAACTAAAGGTATTTTTATTGATGTTACACTAATTTATAACTTTATACAGTGCTGTCATGCGACAATCACGCGCATGCACGTATACTAGTCCGATGACGTAACAGGCTAAAAAATACTGCACGACAAATACTGACATTTTCTGTCTATTATGGGCTCAACCATTATTAACCCATTATTAGTATCGTAGTTATTAGAGATTAAAATCTGACAATATTTTGTAACTAAATGAAGTTCGACGGGCGTTCTATCACTATATTTAACCATCAAATAGACGTTTTTACGTCAAAATATGAGAGAACAAGGTTTACTGTACTGCCGTGGTATAAGAAAAACAGGCCGGTGTTAATCGGCAACTTTATTAGCATGATTTGTAACACGATTATCTTGCTTTCTAAGAATGCTTTTACAAAGCGAGGTTATTCGTCTTTTGCGTAGACTGCTTGTGCTTATAACTTTTTACGGTTGTGTAGATAATATTTTTATGAGTTGTATTAGTTTCAGTTGCACATTTAAGTGAAGGTAAAAAAAAGAATGTCACAGGTCACTACTGGTCAAGACGTTTCGGGTCACCGGTTCCTTTAAGTGCATTTGTATTTTCATTATATCGTTAATATGTAAATCATGTACATACCTAGTGTCGGCATCTCGATGTATACGAGGCCGCATGAAATAGTGGGATATTGACGTCAATAGACACGCTCATGTTTGATTAATCACAGCCATGTTGAGTATTAATTTTCCTTCTGAAGCTTTAAACGAACAAACACATAAACAGTTGCAAATATCTTCAGTCATCATTTACAATATCCCGTATTGTCTGGTGTCTAGGATATCTGGCTTTCATCCAGAAGGTTCGGGTTCGATTCCCGGTAAGGGAATTTGTATTATTTCAAAAACTCTGAAGTTTAATATCCTACACACTAAAAACTATAGACCCACCATACTCCTAAGCCATGTTTATAAACTGTTTTGTGTGGACCATCACAAACCAACTGGCGTGCAAGTTTGACGACTTCCAGCCTCACAATTACGTCGGTTTCCGAAAAGGCTGTAGTATCGCAGACCAAATTAATAGGTAACGCTATAAACATCACTTATCTCTGATTTGCCGACGTTATAGTAGTTCCGGTAGGATCTCTGGACGATTCTCTTGGACCTAAGTAGAATATATTTTCTAATATATATATATATATATATATATATATATATATATATATATATATATATATATATATATATATATATGTGTGTGTGTGTGTGTGTGTGTGTATGTGTATGTGTGTGTATACATAAACAAAATATACTTTCCAGCCGTAACATGGAATTGCTAATAGGAAGCAATTCTAATTCCGACACGGATGTATTATAAGCATAACATATGGCCAGTACTCATTTTATGTCTATAAAATGTTTATGTAACTATAGATAAAACGAAAGTCATCCACTATGAACTGTGAAAGTTTAACTGTCTCTCAAACACAGTGCTTAAAAATAAAAATATAAATTCCAATGCCAGGAATCGAACCAGGAACTCCTGTGTGAAAACTAAGTATCCTAGCCACTGGATATACGGGGTATTATATGAAATGACCAGATGTGTGCGCTGGTTAATAAACAGTATTTATTTATTATGTTTAATATTGAACACGACCTTGATTGGGCAATTCTACATCTTCTTATACTACTACATAATTTTAAAACCTTTTTGTTTTTATGTCTTTCCTTATGTAATGCACTGACGTGCCAGGATACAGGCCCTATATAGATAGAAACGTTAACTGATATTATATACTTATAAAATGATATTAATATAACAATATAAATGAACTTAAACTTATATAACATGAAGAAGTCCACAACAATTCCGTCAATATTATAACACTACTCATTTTACCATCAAGTCAAATTATATCTGGAACGAACGCTACTCGTAACAAATACCTATAATTGGCATAATCATAAAACTTATACAACTGCCTTGCATATAAAGGAAACGATTATTCTTAATTTATTAAAGCAATTCGGGTACTTTATTCTCTTGTAAATCAAACTCATTAAGTTACAGCCAAACTACGGCAATATACATAATTCCTGTTCTCCGACAATACCATATACCTTTATTCTTTTAAATCGTTTTTTAACTATTATGAATTTCCCAAGCGCTACGTCTAAATGGGTTAACTTTCTCCGTATAATAACGAAATAATGTAATAAAAAAAGCTGTCGTGAATATGATTTAATTTAATTCATCAGCGTCCTAGATAAGGATGGGGCAGGTCGTATTGCTGTATCATGTAAACCGCCGTCGTTCATAATAACCTAAGAAGCATATATAAGTTCTGAAACCCTCCCACCAGCTGACCATTATTTTCATATATGACATGTGATGAACAAGTTATACAGGCCAGTGTAAATCAATATCAACTTGTTATTTGATATAAAAAACGAACACGAATTATCGCAAACCAAGGGCGTTTGCGATAATCGACTTGCCGTGTAAAAACTGATTTAAAATGAAATTGGAATAATGCAAAAACTTAAAAAATAGTGTCTATATTTTAGGAGAGGTTACGGATGAAATAAATGAAAACAATAGCACAGTTGATGAAAAAAATGAGATTTCGAATACGTTTGCTAAATACAATTTCATTTTTTTTTTGGAACGAAGTTCCTTGTCGCATATTACAAACTTGGCGAATGAGAGCTAGCCCGAAAAAGTATAAGATTTCGATAGACAGTGTGAGTGTTTGCGTGTTTATAAGCGTATTTCAATGTATATAAGATAACATAAGGTTTATTCGTTTAAGCGTGTGTGTTTAGCAATCCGTATGCGCCATAATACTTACAATAAGAGAGGTTATGAATATTTCGAACTCGTATTATTGTTATCGATAAATAATGAATTGTGAAAGTGATTCATTAGAAGTTGAGGATAGTGATGATGAAGTCAGGTTGTTTTATTAATGTCATTTTTATATTAATCCCATTCTACAGATCGGTATTAAAGTGACAATAAGTTGATAATTTATATTAAACTTAAATTTTGTTTTCATATTTTATTACGCATATTTACAAATTCATTGGTTTGAGTTGGGTTTGCTTTTATTTGGGTTGAGTTAGATTGAGTTGGGTTGGGCTGGGCTTGGTTGAGTTGTATTAGGTTAGCATTGGTTGGTTGTTTTCCTTCGGTTTGTATTGGATTGGGATGGGTTGAATTGATTTTTTCTTGTGTTGGGTTGGGTTGGGGTGTTCACATTAAGTCGGATTGGATTGGTTTGCTTTAGATTGATTTGGGATTTATTTTGTCTAGAGTTAGGTTGGGTTCTCTTTAAATTGGATTGCGTTGGGTGTGGTTGAATTAGTTTGGGTGGGTTTGCTTTGGTTTGGTTGTATTTGTTTTGATCTGGTTTGTTTTTGTTTGGATTTTCTTTAAGTAGCTTTGTGTTGGATTGAGTTTTAATTCGGATCGGTTGGATTTGCTTTAGGTTAGAATAGTTTGTGTTTGTTTTGGGTCGGGTTGTCACGCATTTGATTGGATTGGGCTGGGTTAGGTTGGTATCATCAGTTTTTACATGTTACGTGTTGAAAAAAAAGACAAAAATTACATAAGCTATTTTTGTGTTCTGTTATTTTTATTATAAATCACTTTTTCATAAATAACTTCAATGCCACTTCTACGTTTTCATTATATTTACATTATATTGGTTTTAATCTTGGTTTTGACATAATTTTTGTTATCGTCCTTGGGCATTGTTTGCATTTAGCTGTGATCTGAAAATACATAATGATACAAGGATTTCGCATGTATCACGTATAGTTTCCGAAAAAACATCCTGTTATAGACAAAGTTCTTTTCATAACACAAACTTTCTGAACATGCTAGCTTAACTTGCCGAGTATAACGTCACGACAAAACTTTTTTAGAAGTTTAAGTGTAACGCAAAACTATATCAATGGTTATAAATTTCATAGTTATAAGGTTTTCAATAAATTTTTACGTCCGTGTAAGTTATTTTAGGCAATATATTTACATGGGTAAATATGATTTTGATATATTTAAATACAGTAATATCGTGATTTACTTTAACCTGGCTTCCGTAAATTCAAATTTACGTAATTTTTCGCTCTCTCAATCCACAGTACAATAACTTCATCTATCAACGTAAGAGCCTGATTTTTTTTATAAAGATTTTCCAACAAAACTTATTACATGCATATTTCTAATTTTTCCTTGGTAACAAAAATGCACAACTAAAAATGTATGTAAGCGCATACCAGTACTTCGACATACGATATGCTTCGGGGCCCTAACTAACGCGTAAGTCAGGCGTGTTGTTTTAAGTTGTTACATAAAAATACTATGGAAAAAATGTGTACCTTTAAAAACCTATGTATGTACGGATTCCTATTAGTGCGAGTTCTACTCGTACTCGACAGATTTTTCCTTTTCGAAATAATAAAAATGAAGATTCACTTCTAATGAGCCTGCCTAACATCTTCCCGTTTTGTTCCTTTTACGTTATAATTTTCATTGGTTGCTCCATTTGATAAGTTATATATATTTATGTTATGAAAAGAGTTTGAGTTTTTTTTTATATTTGCTTATATGTAAGAACTAAAGTAAAAAATTCTAGACCTACTCAATTTTTTTCATTGTTATCAAGCACGTTCTCACCAAAGAATATAAAACATATTTTATTTTCAAAATTGATTGTTTCGTAAGGTAACTATATTTATAACTTAAACCGAAAAAAGGTGAATGGGCAAATTAATTGCTTTACAAGTAATGTAAGTACAAAATAATGTAAGTACAAAGTAATGTAAGTACGTATTGTGTTTATGTGAACATTGGAGATAAAATAACGTTTTAATAATCTTATAGCATTATAGTTAACGCTATTATTAGTATATTAAACTCAAGTCCATATTTAACTCGCTGAATATAATTTTAGGTATAATTCCTCACAATATTCAGAATCATGGAATTAATTTTACACATAATCCATTTAGCTGGAACTGGTGACCTCTCGGTATGAAATTTTCAAATGATAAATTCATTTTTATCCGAAAGCACTGTTTCTTCACTTCTTAAACGAACTTGTAAATCTTAAACAAAACGTCTGTGTAACTTTTACCAGGCTGTGAACTGTAAATAGATTAGTCCATATGCTATTAGAAAATAAACACATTACTTTAGTAAAAACATTACAATTTTTTAAGTATTTGGACTTTTTAAAAATTTCGGATTTATGTCATTTTAATGTGCAATGTCTAGATGATTGTATTTATTACTGGTTTTATATTTATTTTATATATTCATCTAATAGTGCTACTGAAGGTAATAAACAGTTCTGATAAAAAAAATGGTGCAACCCACATAAGCTTGGGGATGATGTGAAACTTCTGTAATGGTTCATGTCAGTTAA
Source organism: Druceiella hillmani (assembly GCA_039881145.1). NCBI lineage: Eukaryota > Metazoa > Arthropoda > Insecta > Lepidoptera > Hepialidae > Druceiella > Druceiella hillmani. The sequence goes on along the minus strand of JAYKKI010000001.1, from coordinate 102,297,928 downwards.
TAATGTATAATACACTTCTTCACATTCTCGAACGTCATCTTGAGAGAACTCGGTTGGTTGGACCGCCGGTGCGATGTTACATAATTTTGACGAGGCAGAATAACTCAGAGGTTGCTAAAGAAGTTTCACTCAAAAACGATTTTCTTCAATTTCATTTGTCTACTTTTTCCCTAAATTTAATTATTCTGTTTAATTTTCCATCATATAAATTTGTCTCTTAATAATTTATTTATTTATCATATATGAGGAAAAACCAGATACAAATCATGGCGAGATACAATGCGTGAGATTTTTAGGAGATTTTTATTGGGTTAACTTGTACCCTAACAATCCCATGTCAAGATAAGTACATAGATCCTTAAATTTATATAAACATTTGTATAATACTTTAAATACCAAAAAAGATATCATACAAAAAATTAATTATAAAACAGATAACAGTGATAAACAATTGTCCCAAATAATAAATATGTAAAACGTTCAAAATTCACGATAGTCATCATCAGTAACAGAAGAAAAACCAACAATATTATGAAAATAATAATAGTTACAAATGCATAACAGCAGACACAAAAAAAATTAAAGAAACTTGCAAAATTTGACTTGTGAAGATGAGAAAAGGATTAAAAATTACAGACAAATATTGACTTCTGATTTCAAGTAGATGTTGCATACTTTGACTACAAGAAAGCTTTCAATCGTGTTGACAACGATATCTTACTGAATTGTCACGGCGAAGCAGGATTCTCCCTTCCACTTATACGATTTTTCTCTTCGTTTCTTGCGGATAGAAAACAATACCTACGAATGGGTAACTTTATATCAAAGTTTACATTTTACTTTTTTATCTCGTGTCTCTTCATTTCACTGTACTGGTAAACAATATTAGCTGCGCGTTGTTATACTCGTACATACATATATGTATATATATATATATATATATATATATATATATATATATATATATATATATATATATATATATATATATATCATATAGGATTCAAACAATTTAAAAAATGAACTACTTATGTTTTGCACACGAAATTAAAAAATTACTCGATTCAAAATGATCATGGAACCGTATGATAGAAATGAGTTTTACTGCTTAAAAGATAATATTACTTTTAAAACGTGAGCATTATTAAAAATTTATTATAATGGTAATTAGAATATTCTACTTTGTTCATTTTTTCTCTAATTTTTTTAAGGACTATAGTCACTCTTCATAATTTAGGAAAATAACAGAGATGAAAGAAATACAAAATAAAATTATAAGTTAGAGTTTTTTCCTTCTTCAAAGCCAATTATTTTTATTTTCAATACGTGATAACTTAATGTAACATCCGTAAATTTAATTAAATATGGTAAAGATTCATGGTCCCAAACTGTAACAAATTAATTAACAAAATTTAGTCCCGAAATTAACATTTTATTAAATCTCACTCAACAAATTTATTTAAAATCTTATTTTTCTCATCAATTACATTTCCATGATTTATTGCTTTCTCTTATTTCCCCCGTAAACTTTCGCAAAACCTTGTTAAAAAGTTAATTTTTAAAATTATTTAAACTTAACGGGAAAATTAGTTTTTCCATTGTCACCATAAGTTATGAATCGATTTATTTGCTAATTGTGAAATTTTTATGCGCACTTCCTGATTTGATTAACATTGGTCATTTATAACAGCTGGCTGGTTTTCTATAAACTTTGTAACGATTTACGATTCTTTTACGAGATTCGCTTGAAACATTGTTCCTTTTTCTGGAATATGAAGTTGTTCTTGTTTCCGAAATAGCCGCAGAGTTTTTTACGCAGCACTCACATGTTCCGCTGATCGTTATGGTTGGCGGCGGTTGGCACGAGTCCGCAGCCCGGCCCGCCCGACTCTCTTACCCGTAACTATGATAAATTGGTCTTACATTGGATTACACCGTATTCTCGAAGGTGCTCTTTATTACATTATTTCCATATCATAAGAAGAAAGTCAACCAGTATAGATGGAGCGCTTGGGAAGTTTATAATATTTAAAAACAGTTTGAAAGAAAGAAAGCAGGTTTATTGCCACAAATTGGTAGCAGGAAAATTTGCTGCAGTTGCTCTACAGCTTTATTACTTTCATTTAGACTAGCACAAAGTAACGGTAAGCTTTAAAAGCAAGATTGCTCGTTTCTTTTATAGACTGCAATTATATCAGTAATTCTTTCATAAGAGTGATCTTTTTCCAATTAACATTTAGCATAAAATTTAAAAAAGTATTATCTGACTAGTTAATAACTTGTATATTGTCTAATTTAATCGAGGTCTAAACATATTTTTTATCAATATTATTCAGAAGACGACCTTTCTATCTAATACTTCTACTCAGGCGATCTGAAAAAGAAATCGCAAAAAATAAGAAAGCTAAAAGTACCAAATTTGTTGCATTCGCAAGTAGGTACCGTGAAATCGTGAGCACGTTTGATGTTAATTTTAACATCTAGGCTTAAAAAAACAAATAAATAAACAGCTGTATATATAACCCATCGTGTATAATATTTCATATGATCTAGTAGCTGGGATACCTGGCTTTCACCCAAAAGTCTCGTTTTCGAGTTCGGGTACCGGAATGACTACTGTAGTTTGTCTTCTTAAGTACTTCAAATATATCCATCATGCAAGCATATATAAACGCACGTGAAACCACATGTATTTTTTGTAATAGAAATGAAAGTCCATAAGTTTTAACAAAAATATTGATTCTCTTGGTGTCAACAAAATATTGCTATGAATTTTGTTCTATATCAAATAATTTTGGAATCGTTAACCACTGAGTATTGATGAATTTATTGAAGTAGGTTATTAGATGGAACGTGAAAATGATGTCTCGATTTTCATTATAAATTTTTCATTTCATGAAAATAAACATTTTACGCGTCGATATACAAATTAACCTATTATTTCAAGAACAATATTTTAGTTTTAATGTTAGACACTGTTCTACATTCTTTATTTTGCATCGCACTTTGAGTGCTCAGATAGTCTGTAATTTCTTAATAAAATAGAAGAGGTACGTATATAGGCTTTAATGTTTAATTAATATAATACAAACACACACACACACACACATATATATATATATATATATATATATATATATATATATATATATATATGTATATATATATATATGTATATATATATAAACGCTTTGGCAGATTATTGACTTAGAAATTAAAACAAGCACAAAAATATAATAGTGGACTACTCATTACACAAATAAATTTTAAATATTAATTTTAAAATTTAAATATTTCATTGAATTTAGATTTTATCAACCGTATTTATAATAACCCTCCAGTCCCTTTTATTATTTTATTTCCATTAATTATTTACGTGCTAAATAAAATTAATATTGCGTTATACCTAAGGAGTATAACTTCTAACGCACGTACATAAGTACACTTACAATTTTGTATGCGGCATACCAGTAATTATCCCGGATTGTGCAATATTAAAATTTTGCCAAACAACTTTTTTAAAGCAAACTCGGCAATAGGTAAATGTGAGAAAAACTGCAAATATGCCTCATATAAGAGAAGACATGAAATAAATTTAATAATTTTTTCAGTTTATATTATAAAAATGCTATCCTTATTTATATCGTATATAGTTTTATATCATATACAGGGATTAAAAAATGGAAAAAAATAATTGTCCAGAAAATAATATTTGTTGGGTAATTACGAGTAGTAATTGTAAACTAATTATAATAAATAAAATGGCACCCACCATTTATTTGAACGTGATTTCTCCTTGATTATTAATTTCTGAATAATACCTAATTACATTTCCAGTAATTCGCTACTAAATCAGTTTATTAATATTATTTTATATTAATACAAGCCAAATAGCATTGATCAGTACTGAAAATGAGAACGAATGCGGCAATTAGTTTCCCTAACCAAAAATTAGTAGACACATATATTTTGAATACACGATTTATTTCAATTATATAACTGGCAATATTTTAGGTAGGGGAAAGAGCTCTTCAAGTTAAGTAATTAAGAAATACTCATATAAATATATTCAAGCAATCGCAAACTTACGATTAGTAAAAACATTAGATAAATATTATTTTTTATATTTCGCTCCCTACAAAAAAAAATTTTCTTCCAACGGTCAGAAGAAATTCAACCGTATGAAAGGAGGTTATAGCCATCATTTACGCCAATGTGACTCCTGCAAACTCAGACATGTGGCATGACATAATTTCCATTTCATACACGATGCTTGGATATTTTAATAAATAAGAGAGGAATAAAAAGTGACAAAGTTTTTAGCACGGGAGGAGGTTGCGTCACCCGGTGCGATGGATGTAAGTTAGTTTGTGAGACCCCACCTATAGTTTCCTATACAAAAATCATGCGATACCCCTTGTCTCTACTTCGTACATAAAAAGTTTTCACTTATTGTTTTTTATTTTTGGTTTTTGTGAGCAAAATGTCAAATAACATTACATCTCGTAGTTCTGGTCAAAAGAGGTTATGTCAAAGTTCAAGTCAACAACCCAGTTCAAAAATATTTCGGGTAGATGATCTACTTTTTAAACAACAAGTGTATAACCTCCTTAGGAATTTGGATCAATCAGATATTGATAATTATGTCGAAGATATTATTATTTATCAGTCAAAATTGGTTGAAAATCACATGAGTGATTAAAATGAAGTTGCTGAAAATGAAGAAATGGCGGAAACTGTCCTTGGGGGCGACAGTTCAGAAATCACCTTATTCAGAATTGCGAAAAACAAAGCATAATTACGGGAAAAATTGTCGTAAGTGGGTAAAGACCACCAAATAGAAGAAAATGTTTGATCCAGAAATGTTGCAACAAATTCTTACTTCGACTAACTCTAAAATTCCGACATACAGAACAAAATTTGCTCTTTTATAGAAACCTGAGCTAAAAGATATTGACATGGTTGAATTGAATGTTTTATTGGCCTTTCATTTTATTCTGCTGTCTTAAAATCTAACCAAGAAAACTCCAGCTCTTTGTTTGCCGTGGATGGTACGGAGGGGAACATAATTAGGTGCTGCATGTCAGAATATAGGTTCCTTGTTCTGCTTTTATGTTTGTGATTTGATAATCCAATTGATCATATAGAGAGGCAGAAAGATGACAAATTGGCTGCAATATCGCCAATTTTCAAACAGTTCGTCAGAACCTGTCAACAATTGTACAAGTTGAGCGATGCGTCACTATAGACAAAATGTTGAAAAAAATTGTGAGGCGCAGACACATGATTTCCTATATGCCCAAAAATTAAGCAAATATGGCTGGTAGTGAGAGCCTTATGTGATGCTAAAAGTTTTTATTTTTACAATGGCTATAAATATATTCAGAACAAGGTTATCTCAAGTAGAAAAAAAAATTACTTGTTTCTACTCAATGCGTCCTAATTTAACGCAGACTCTCCAAGGAAGTAACCGTAATATTACTGCTGACAATCGGTTTTCATTTATAGAGTTATTGGATTTGGTATGATGAAGATCATAACACTACCATAGTCATAATCTTCATCTTTGGAAACGCTACCTTACATGAGCCTTTGAATTTTAGACCCGCTAAATATCTAACTGCGCGTTTCTGAAGAATATATATTTTATTCGAATCTGTCGCGGTTCCCCAAAAAAGCAACCCCATAAGTCATTATGCTGTCAAAATAACCAAAATAAACCGCCTTAGCAGCATCCACCTCACACAATTCCATCACCTACTTTACGCCGAATATGGCGACACTTAATTTTCGAGCTGTCTCTGAGATATGAAAGTCCGCATTTAAATGTTTATGTAGAGTTACACCTAAAAATTTTACTTTATTAATTTTATTTAGTCATACATTTTGTCAGTAATTCTTCGTTCAAGTCGTTTCCACATTTTTTACTCAATCCCAAAGCAAAATGAACAACATTGATCTTAACCATATTTAGTAATAAATAATTGCCTCTGTACCACCTTTGAAATTATTTATGTAAACTAGGAAGAGTAAGGGACGTAACACCGATCCTTGAGGTACATCTACTTGATTGGGTGTAATCCAGATTTGAAATGTTTAAAATCTACCACTTAGGATCTTTCTGACAAATATAATTGGAAAAGTTCAAGTTCCCTTCCTCTTATGCCATAATATTCTAGCTTATTACACAGTATACTGTATACTGTGGTTCATGCAATCAAACGCTTTTGATAATCAAGAAACACCATATAACTAAAAAAACCTTTTTCAACTACTTAAATTTTGCCCTCTAAAATTATCATAAAAATATTTAAAGTGTTAACTACTCGAAAATCTGTGGGCGAATGTAATATATCATATACCTATTTTCAACTATTTACGTCAAATATCCAAAAGACGTGAGCAGATGAAGGGGATATATAACAAGATCATTATTTCGAGAAAATTTAATTGAAGATTTTTGGAACGAAGTTCCTTATCGCGCGTTGCGAAAGGGGGCTAGATGGAAAAAATTAAGACCAAAAATTGTAACGACACTTTTGCTATAGTTGCTAGCGGGCGCGCTGCAAGCCGTGCGGCGTGCGCGTGTTTCTCTGTTTGTCTCTCTCTCTCTCTCTCATAGAAAGCAAGCCAGTTATTTTCGTTTCGTCTTTCTATTTCGCATTGGACAGTGTGGTGTCGCAACGATTATTTTTGTTGAGTGTATACAGGTTTTTTGTACATAATAAATGATAAAAATGATAACAATAATTATTATTATAACTTAAAAGAAATAAAATTTTATTACAATTCCTTCACTAATTAATCGAAAGGAACTTCGTTCCATCCAGGTGTCCCTTGACACCTCTCAAGTTTTTTTTTTATTTCTAAGAACGACTATAAATATGGGTTAGTGTATATGCACTTTAATATTAAAAAAGAAAACATATTTTTTATATGCCAAATAGTTATTCAATACAATAATCTTTTAAAAATTAAAAAATTCGACTTGTCTCCCTTTTCATATCTTCATTATTCGTGTCTTCATTACAAACCGATTAGAAATGGCATCAATAAAAGTTATGTGTCTTATTGTGCATTATCGGATTAAAATTCTTTAAGAGGTGTATTACCAGGTGATATTACCATCGGCCCTTTGCATCTATGCTGTAAATATGGACAATTAAACACATTTCTTTTTTTTTCGTCAGAAGCTTCCCGTATTGAAACATAATTGTAATCAGATATCATTTTCTTAAAGTATTGTAAACTTCTACCAACCATTCATTATATAAAATTATTTGAGTTTATTTAATAAAATTCATGTCCAAAAACATTTCTTACAAACTCATTTTTTTAAAAATAATGTGTAAAATTCGGTCTCAAAACAAAATGTTTACGGTATTCAACTTTACGCTTTTTCAAAACTATATTTTACTCATCATTTACTCTGTGAAGATCTGTTGTTTTCGTTTATTTCAGTGGTAAATTCATGCAAGTCTGATTAAAACTTCATTTTAGTTTAGACATTATTCAAACTCAATAGAAAAGTTACTTTTTCCATTGGCACAATTAAATTATGAATATATTTGGTCGTTAATTGAAAAGCGTAATCTTGAAATATTTAGAAAATTTGTTTCTACGCACGCTCGGCATCGTATTTGCATTAGTTAGTAGATTTATTATAAAATTTGTAACGATTTATTTATTTGTTTACACTTACGAATTTATGAAAATAATGACCAGTATACGGTAGCAAAAATTGTATACGGCACTACAGGTTGTTAGGGATCATGGCATTCATACGAACCCGCAACACGATCCACTCAACCTTATTCACGAGAATAAATTAGACTAAATCGCGTTCATCAGGGTGATTTTTATTATATTACTGGCTGTGCCCGCGACTTCGTTCGCGTGAGCTTTAGAACATTGTTCACAAAACTTCTTTATAAACAATGTTTCCTATCGAACCTTCAGGGATATAATCAAATAAATTGTTAGTTTTGCTGACGCGGAAAATATAACCGTCCGTGCGAAAAGCAACTGATGCTAGGTCCACGCCAGCTACGAACAAGGTTTGTCCTGTTTTTGAAAATACAATGACTCAACGATTTACGAAATTTACTTGCGACATCTTTCGTTGAATAACATGCGACGAACAATTTAAAAAAACATATCGCGTTATATAATAAAAAACATTTAGCGTTATATATCGTCGCTAAATATTTTCCATTATATATGAATCGTATTTGTGTTGTTTTTTTTTATTTTAAATCCTTACTTGCGCAGTCTATTGCATAAAAGGAAAATAATAGTACAAACCTTGTAAATTTATTTAAGTCGGAAAATATTTAGAGACCATGAATATTATGTGAATTATATTGCATTGCATTATGTAATTGCGGTGCAAAATAAAAAAGATCCAAGGCCGTTCAGTAATAATTGACTTAATGCGGTAGAGAAAAATTACATATTTTAAAAACCTTGTGGTGACGTCTATTGGGGATTTTTTAAACTGAACTTATGTAAATATTATTAAGCAGTTTTACTTTTTTTTAATTATGATATTATATGTATCGTGTATTACCGATATGTATAGATTAGCAAAAATATCTAGATTCGGAGTGACTTTTTTTGTATTTTTGCTTGGGAATGAGACATTTTCCCAAAATTAAAATATCATATACATTGACCCGGGTAGTCAGTTATCTTCATACAAAATTTCATCAAAATCCATCCAGTGGTTTATGCGTGATGCGATAACAGAAAGACAGACAGGCAGACAATAATTTTAAAAATGGTAAATTAGGTCTTTGTACTGACAATAATTACTATTAGAATAAAATTTTCCTAAAAATATTCCATGTGCGGGCACGGCTCAGTTACAGTTTTATTACATGCACAGATTTCGTTATTATATAAAGAACTTAGTCCATCCAGGCGGAGTACTTTGGTAAGTTCGTAATATTTAAAGACAGTATGAAAGTAAAAGGTTAACAGTATAGCTGCGGGACAGGAAGTATGAAAATTGTCGCGGTTAGTCCGCAAAATCACCAGCTTTATTTACAATGGAATAAGGTATTGGAAATTTTTTTATACGGCAAGGTTAACTATTTAGTCCACAAATCGTCCGTGCGTATAACTTTTCACAGTTATATCGGTAATACTTCTTTTAAATGATGTTTCTTTAAACTACAGGTATACTTGAAGTTGAAGAAATAAAGTGTTACACGCTTGCTTGCTTGACGAGACAGGCTTGTTAATACAAATACTTATCTGTCAAAAGCTAAGGCTCTGCTTAATAATAATTTTCATTTTAAAGCGTTAAGCAAACAAATAAACAGCTACGCATATATTTGAATATTTCGTATAATTTCTTATATTGTCTTATGGTCAGGTATCTTGGCTTTCAACGAAGGGATTCGGGTTTGATTCCCCGTAAGAAAATTCACTTTTCTTCCAGAGCCCTTGAAAGGTATAAAAATGTCCTTATTCAATATGTACGTAAATACGTATGCTCGTGCAAGTTATATATTCCTTGTAAAACACAAATATAATTCGTCTTGAAGGCTACATATTGTTGCTATAAACTTTTAATTGAATAACCACCAAACATTTACGGACTAGTAGCACTATGTATTGCAGGAGATACAAAAGTCACATTTGGTTTTTTACATGATTTTTTGTTTTTTTTACGTCAAAAAACTAAGGTTAAGTGCCTATTATTTGCTAATAACTTAAAACTGTTTATTTGGATACACGATTAAAGGGTAAAACAATACTATAATGGAATATTATTTCTGTTCTCAAAAAAAACGTTGGCTAATGAATTAAATTTCAAGTAAAAAAGTTTGCTCTCACCTTTTTGACTGAACATCGATCTGACGCAGATCATCCTAGACGTTTACATTCATACTTGATACGTAGTTAATACTTGTGAAATGTTTTACGACTTCCTTGGATTTGTTACGCAAAATACCTGGGAAACTTCAGAAAACGAAGGATAAAATCGTACGTTTTGTAGAAGTTGATATGTTAGCATTGACTCCCAAAAGTTTAATAGACAAATAGATAATATAAAGTGTAAATAACGATTTTATTTCCTGTGTCAAAAACATTCGCTGCTATTATTTTAACCAGTTAGAATGTAAGTATAGTTCATGATGTTAAATAATTATTTTAAAATCGATAATATTAAAAGGATGTGTAAAAAAATATATAAATCATATTACTTTGATTATCTAATTTTACTTTGATTTTCTAATTTTTATTTTTAAATTTACTTCGAGTTAAAAACAATTTGTATTACTCGGAATTTATATATTGTTTTTGCACTTTTTTTATTTTATTTCATTCTCTTTTATGTACCAATATAAGTCAGTGATCCCTAATTATACGTACATTATTCTGAAGAAATTCTGTTAGTTTCGTACTAATCACCCATTTCATGAGTTTAAGATCAAATCGTAGTAATTATTGGTCGCCTAATTGATGTGGAGGTTTTTTTATAAATTTATTTTTTATTAGTAACGCTAAAACTTTACTGTTTGAAATACTAACTGTTCATACAGTATTAAAAAAAACTTATTTTAAGTAATATTTTTAAAAAATATTTTTCTTTTCTTTTTAGGGTTTGTACCTCAAAAATAAATTAAAATGGAACTGTTATAAAATCACTAGCATGCCCTTCTGTCATAGCCGTTTTTCTAAAAGACCGTTCGACCTAGAAACTTGAACTTTTGTCACAATTATAAAGCATATTTACTTGTATATATTAACACTAAATAATGTCCACATCGAGATTTTAAACAAGAAAAACGAAACACTCAAAAATGTTTCAGGTGTTTTACGTACCGCGTGGAATATCAATTGAAAAAGCGACTCATATGTAAGAATTTCAAAGCCATTTTAGATTTTTGATATGCTAAAGGTTTTTCGTATTTTATCATTTTGTAGTCGAAGAATTTTTTTAATATAAATTTAAAAGTTTAATTTCAAAAGCGTTTCTCTCGAGTTCCAACTCCTCGGTTCAGATTGGAAATTGAGAAATTTATTTTTACCCAATTACAGTGGAAACTAGTAGACCCTCGCGTGTCCTGCACGAATAAGGTTTTCCATAAATACAGAGTACATTCACGTTTTCAAAAATAATTTAAAAAGAAAGTGAACAAATGTTTTTTTACAGTACAAAATAATAAATTGTTTATACGAAATGAAGCAGCATAAACGTGGAATAAAAAGGTCAAATGTGCCTTTATAAATAAATAAAATGGACTTTTCTGTCAACCTTTAAATTTTTTATTGTCATTAATAAACTATCCTACATGCAATCACTCTTAGATATAAAATATAAAATTCTTCTTCAGTCGCTTTTAGTCATTGATTGGAATTCAATAATGTTTTTTCAAAGAAATATTAAACTTCTGTCAACCATTAAATATAAGACCGGTTTTAATTGTAATAAATAAGACACCAATTTTGAACTCGACATAAGCTTTTTACGAAATTATACTTCAGAGATTTTTTCCATATACCGTTATTCTCGCCAATTATTTTGTAAAAATTTATAATTTTCGCCTATTTAAACGGTAAACTATTACAAAATATATGCAATTTTTTTCATTACTAAAATTTTATCAGAAAATCAGTTTTATTCTTTATTTGTTTATTCGTGTATTTAATTATTCCAGACTTCGAAGTACAATAATATATATATATATATATATATATATATATATATATATATATATATATTTATATATATATATATATATATATATATATATATTTGGCGGACTTACTGCTAAATTTAATTATTATGTAATGAGAGAACTATAAAAGATTTATTAAAAAATATAACTAATTACGATGTTACAGAGCTTAATTTATTACTTTTATAATAAAAAAAAGTCTTTAGTATTACTATTCTTACGAAAATATGACAGTTTTTTTATTGTTTAAAAGGAGGAGGGAGCAAAATTTTCCGTCTGTCTGTTAAAATCTACTCACGTAATTTTTTTCCATTGACTGCAAGTTATCAATTGATTTGGTCGTTAATTCAAATTTTTAAATGTGAAATATTAAGAAAAAAATTATACGCTTTTCGCGCATTAGTTATCGGCACGTGTTATTAGACTCTTGATAAATTTTATTTGTAAAAAGTTCGTATAGATCAATCATTTTGTGTAAAAAATGAAAATGAATTTATGAAAATTATGTCCAATCGCCAGGTGCACGTGTTCAGCGGGTCGTTACGGGCGGCTGCGGTCCGCACCAGTTCGCAATCTGGCCCGCCCTAACCTTATCTACAACGATCATAAATTATTTTTATATATATATATATTATATATAGGTTGCCTCCTATTCTCGAGGACGCATTTTATTAGATTCATTCCTCATCATAAGAAGAAACTTAATCCGTTTAGGTTGAATGCTTAGTAAGTTTATAATATATAAAACCACTATAAAAAAATAAGGTTTATATTATTGCAGCGGAACGGGAAGTAAGAAAATTGCCGCAGTTTGATCGCAACTTCATTAGCTTGATTTACAACTAAATAAATTATTGCAACAAGCTGAACAAATTTTATACAACAAGCTGAACATTTATTATATGGATTGTCTGTGCGTATAAATTTGCAAGATTTTTCCTGTAAGTAATATGTCTCAGGAGTGGTGTCCTTTTTAGTTACAGTTTTATCTGAAATTAAAGATGTAGAGTGTTACATACTGTGTCAAAAAATTGACATACTATCTGACTCATTCACACCATAAACACTATCTGACTCATTCACACCATAAACGCATTCAAGTTTATATAAAGGCCATTCTGTAGAATATTCTGTAAAATAATTTCTGTAAAATACTAGAAGTATTTTACGGAAATTATTTTAAAGAATATCTAGCGCATGTGTTCAACTTTGTCAGCAGGATGCACTATAATGAAGAAGGAAGTTAACTAAGCGAGTGGAGATCAATATTTAGAGTTAACTATATATAACCGTGATCATGTGCAATGTTAATTTTTATCCTAAAGTTTTGGGGAAATAAGTATTTCGTACAATCTTTAGATATTTTGCACTTTAGATATTTGCTTTTATTATTTTTTGGTTGGGTACTTAACTTTCACCCAAGTGGTTCGAGTTAGATATCCGAGAGTGGAACTTAAATTTTCATTTTTCCTCAATAGTGTTTAAGATGTTGAAAATTGTTTTAACTGATCTTTTTAAACAAAATTTAATAAATTGAACATAGTCTTAACTGATGGTCCAAGTTAATAGCTACATTATATATTACATAAAAGGAAATGAAACGAATTAGAAATGATGTACCCGTTAGTCTAACCTTGCTCTTCTCAAATGTTTGCAAAAGTTATCCTAAATAGATTAATTAAAATCCTGAGCTGGAATTAATCATAAGAATTACTACATTACTGTAAACAATTCTAAATAATTGACTACCATAACTAGCAACACAAATTTAGGAAATTAGTAAGTCACTGAAAATTTCACTATATGTGTGTTTCATGTACTCATAAAGTGTTTAGAAATAATTGCAATAATGAGGTTAAGAGAGTACAGAAATAAAACGTGCATAGTATTACACAAAGCATGTATCTAATATTTATGGCTCGTATTATACTTCAAAGGAAAGAATCAGAATTCCCCAGGAAAAAAGGTGTTAAAAAAGACACCCATAAATATTTTTTCCCACACTGAAAGTCATCTTAAGAAAATTTGATTGTTTTCGTGTTTTCGCAAGAAAGTAAGGATCTTTTAAGGTAAAAAATTTTATTTTAAAGGCGATATTGCTTTCATAGAGGAACAGCTAGTAGTAGAAAAATATAAAAATTTCAACGGAAAAAAACGGTCTAGTTAAGATAACATTTATGCAAATAATTTGTGGATTCTGGAGAAAATAGCTCTATAATATGGAAAAAACTTTGTCTTACACATTAGGGAAGAACACCAGAAATATGAATTTCAATACCGGGAACGAGTCAAACTAAGTTCTCCTTGGTAAAAGTCAGATATTTTAACACTAATACCCAAAACCAATATTCTATCTATCTATGCTATCTATATATATATATATATTAATAACATACCAATAGATGGAAATTACTATATCCACGCGCTATCTACCAATGAGAGGGCAAATCACTCACTGGCTATCTGACGCATAAAAATGACAGATGTTGTTTCCTAATAACTTTTTGATAGTTACCTTTGATACGTTAGGTTATCAAAGGTAAGCGGCTTTTCTATCTATCATTTTCGAGCGATAAACGTCTACCAACGATCTTTTTTATGTAAAATTATCCAATTTTTATTTGAAAAGTTATTGAAAATATGTAACAGGCATATTTTCTTCTGGCTAGATCAATTTACAAATTTTGCGATCGTTTTCATACTGGGATGATGATTTTGATAATGAAAATAACAGGTTCCGGCGTGCACATAAAAATCGGGAAAATTGTATATGTGAGCTCAATGAGCATAATATTCAAACTAGACTTAGGATTAATATGAGTTCTGTTGAATTATTAAAATACAATAATAATTATTATAATTTATTACATATAAAATAACGGTATTTTTATGTATATAATAAGTTATAAATGCTATTATTAATTTATTACTATAATTCATCACTTCCTTCAGTTTTACCTAATTGTTATATCAATACTGGCTTTTGTCCTATTTAACACTTACATGACATTAAGAAAATACTAAATACTTTAATTGCTTTTCCTTATCATATATTATTCTCTATTTTAAAATATATAAAATACATCCGCCACTTAAAAATTCACGAAACGTTTAAATACATAAAAATGTTTCTGTTTAGTTATCATTTATTTGTTTGGTGCGTTTACATGTTTAACTTCGAATTTGTCATATGTATTAATGGAACGTATCGCTTGTACGGGAAGGCACGGATGGAAAGCCATCTACGACTGTCGATAGGCAGTTAAATAATCAAAATACTTGTGGGAAGCAAACTAAGGATAGATAGAAAGGTATCAACTATCTTGACGTATGGATAGAATACAGGTTTTGGGCATAAATCACATTAGATTACTTTTTATTGTATACAATAGCTAAAGATATATACAGCTCTTTATTAATTTGCATGTCAAAACACCAAAATTATTTATTACTTAAATAAATGATATATATTTGATATGATATTTCTATATCGTATCATCACGGAAATATATCATTTTAACAAGGGGAAAATTAAAAGACTCCCTTCTCCCAAGAACTCCATCCAAACTGGCTGAATTTCATCTTTTAATAACTAGATAAGTTAATAAAAAAATAAAATGTAACCTAAAGTAGGTTACATTTTATTTTTTTATATCATCTTTATTTTTTTATTTATTTATTTTATTTTTTTATTCATTTATTATCATCGTTAGAGATAAAAACGAGGAGAGACCATTTCAGTCTTGTATGAACCAGTGCTGTCCGTAATGACATGCACATCGTATAGAAACCTTAATCTGGGTAATATTTTTCATAAACTTACTTTCGTATTTTTCACAAGATGAATAATCTAAATACACCCTAGGAACAAGTAGTAAATGGTTACAAAATTTATTGAAAACCGGCAACCAATATCAATAATCGACATCGACTAAATCACGAAATACACCTCAGTATTTCCTAAATAATTAAAACTAAAGTTTTTTAAGTAATGATCAAATGAAATCGTAACTTGCCGCGCCACGGAAAAACTAATTTTACCATTAAGTTTGAATTATGCCTAAACTTCAATTTTTGAACGGGAAGTTATGGGTGAAATAAATGGAAATAATGAATTATTGCAGCGTAATTGATAGGAAAAACGGGGTTTCGGAATAGCCTGTTAAGTAATATTTCCTTAAAATTTATTTTGAAACTGTATTCCAAGTCGTATTTGTTACAATTTGAATTCACAAGATTTTAGACATAAATTTCTTTAAATGATCAACATTAATATCGTAAATCTAATGGCCGACATAAACTTTGTAATACTTATAGAAAATCTCATCGAATTGCAGTTATAATTATATTTCAATATTGCACATAATTTTCTTAATGAATACAAGTAAGTTGTATTTATATTATTATAGACATTCCACCACCTCATAATTAACCTTAAAACTGTAATAAAAATTAAATCAAAATTAGATATTTTTATAAAAGTATTTAAATTAAGACAAATACAGAAGTACAAAATTTCTTTTCAATTTTTTTTTTTTAATTTGAAGTTTTTTTCTCGAACTGTAATTGAATAGTATACTTGGTATGAATTCTCACGATATGATTATACCATTCTATGTCTATGAAATTAGTATCATAGTGTTTGTTAACTTTCTTATATATTAGCTTGATTTTTGTTCATCTTTTTAGTACGTTTATCATCGGTATATTTACTGTGTGATATATTAAGCGTCTCTGATATGGTACGCAACTGCTAAGATAATTTGTGAAGGTATATCTCTATTTAATTCCAACAGACATTCAGATATCCGGACGGATATCGAATATCTAAATCAAATGACAGCAGTGTTACGTCTAATTGTAAACTGACGTAATTGTAATTGTAATCTGTGACAATAAAGTTTCGCAATATTTGCGAAACTTTATTGTCACAGAAATTGTACGTGTGTTTAAATCGCCGTAAGTATCGGATGATATCATCGGAAATCGGTAATTGAAAAGTAAATGAAAGATTGTAGTGTCAGTCACAATATAAAAACGGGAATTTACGAAGGAAAAATAGTGAAAATGGATGGACATATAATGTAAATTATTTTATATTTATAAATGGAGCATAATGAACATACTGCATGAGTTCCTTTTATTTTGCAATAGGATAAAATAATGACGTCCGGTATAGAACCAATCTATTAAAATTGATAGCAGAAAGGAGTAGTTTCAAATTTAATTGAAGGATATAAAAAAATACTCGCCATGCATCGCCATTTATACTCTCCGTAATGCCGAAATAATCCAAAAGCATCTCCGTTAAAACCTTCCTCGACGGCAGAAACCATTCCAACTGTACGCATGCAAATATGTAAAGGTACACATTCTTTAATAAAACATGTCGTATCACATCCCTGAAAGTCGTTTTGCCCGCAGGAGCTACGCCACATAAAACAAGTAAGGACAAGAAAACACAAAGTGCGTGCGTTTCAACACAAAACTGCTACTTTCGTATTCCTTTATGAAAATTTACGCGCGGCCATGTTTTACAGCCCTCTCGAAATACGAGCGAAATGAATTTTAAACAGAAGTTGAATGTACATTATATTTTGAAAACCGGCCAACCTCTCTCGAGTGCCTTCTCATTAATGGTATTTACTCGGCTGGATGGTGGTATCCGTGTACATCCTGCTTCCGAGTGATATATAATTTCGAATACCACCGGATATCCGTATTCAGTGGGTTAATATTTGAAATGGCACATAAACATTACTTGTTATAAGCATACAAATACAAAGAATTAGTGCACGCTTTTCCTTATATTTATGTTTTACTTTTAAGAAGATTTATGCTCCCAATAAGGCAATTATAATTATTTTATAGATTCACTCTGAAAGACATGATCCAATAAAATATAGATTAAACAAAATATTTATCTTTAGTCATATCTTCACACATCGTTCAGTAAATCCTGAAACTGATACAAATATACTATGTGATCTTCATAATAACAGTTTTGTCCCAGCCACTCATTTTTGCCGATTTCGTACATTCAGTTCTTCTTAATATTCTTTTTCTGGGGTTTTGAAATAAAACATTCGAAATCCTATGAAGATATTCACTTGTCTTTCTATACTTATATGGTTAGAAAGATAAGCTTTAATTTTACGGATTTTTAGACATGAGTGTATATTTGAATAAAGTCTTTTATTATTAATATACTTATTAAATAAAAACCTTTTTCGACGTCTCCTATGCCTGTGATGATGACAATAGGCAATATGTTAGCCTAAGGACCAAGTGAACACGCTAGGTTTTACTATGTAACATTAAAATTTTTTAATTGAGCAACCGTTTCAAAAGGCCAAATCCAACATCTACTGTACTCTGCCGTTATACGTTTGAACTTTTACGTGTAATTGAATACGAAACCCACGTGGCTTGAGTTCCATTTGTAATTGATAACTTTTTTATTTTTTTTTAAATTTTTTTTTTATTTTCTTGGTTATAATATCCTATCTCCAAATCTTTTTTAATAAAAATTCTTAGGAACGTCTTTTATCTAAGATGCTTTCAAACATCAATGATGTAATATCAAATTTCATTCGAATTAATTTCATATTAAAATTCCAAATTTTAATCTTAACATGAATCATTCTCAATTACGCTGATTTTTTAAAAAAATTTTTGATCTAATTTCGTGCTTCCACATTCAACCACATGCAAGCACAAGTGTATTTATATATTTCTCTGAATTCTTTTTTCAAATTTAACATATAAATTTGGCCTTCGAATATAATATTAATGTACAATGGATTTTATCAATTATGTCCATATTCAACTGCCGAAAACCATAGCTTTGCATTATTCACTATACACGTGGATCAATTTTAATCACACACTATACACGGGCTGGTTTTTGGATTCTAATAGAATTACTCACTGGGCGCTATCCGTGTTACTTTATTTTACATAAATATTCCAAATATAAATTATTTTACACAAATTATAACCAACTTACATAAATTAATTTGATATTAACATTCCAAATTAAGTTTTTTTTTACTGTATCCGTTTAAATCAATTAGTTATTAGTTTTCAAAAAGTCTTAAACAACTCACGTTTATTTCTTACGTTTCACAGTGGAAAATGAGAAGCGAAATAAATTTAAATACAATAAGGTGCAAGTCTTTTCTAATTACATCTTGTTTGAAATTACCAAAATGAAATGTCTGTGGCAAATAACAGATTGATTTGAAGTCGTCCTATAGTAGCATTCTGATAGCTTAAGTTTGATTCTAGCGCAATCAGTGCTTGATTTGCTCTTTATTTGTTTAAACAAGTGGAGTCGGAACTAGTATATACATATCTATATGTCTATACATCACACAAATTTTCTTATTACATAAATCTAATGATGGAAAATATATTTATCGACAAGGCAGGTCTCGACGAGATTCTGGTGAGCAGTCGCTTTATATCAACACGAAGAACACATTTATAAGGTTTATGTTGTCTAAAAATAAAATATTCAGGTTTATCTCTAGTGTAAATAGGTCGCATCCTGAAATACCCTTAACGAATATTTATGAGGTAGGATATACGATTTATCAGAGAGTATATATCACGTATCCATTATTCACGATAATGGAAATAAATGAATATTCTGAAAGTTTATTCATTTTAAGTATTTGATAAAGGATAAAGTGACAATTTCCAATCTATAATGTAAATAAATACATACCAAAACCTAACCTCACTAATGGCTGGTTTCTGAGTTACATTTAAAAGCGATTTATCTATTCAACATCTTTATTGACAAAGTTTTATCAGTGGCATAACGAGCAAGGTGGTAGAAAATTTTAATCCTCAGTTTACATAGTTTGTTGAAAGAACAGCCGCTGTTGTTAAAAAAATTAACCATAATTAAATGTTCTTTTTAATTTAAAATTAATATTAATACACCTGAAGTAATACTTTATTTCGAATTTATTGTTTTGATGTTCTATTTCATTAAAAAATTCATGTAAAATATTACCAAGAAAGTGGTGAGCAGGAGAAATGCTTATCAAACCGATAGTTATCAACGCAACAAAACAGTGCTAAGAAACGCATTTATGGTTATTCGTGGTTTATCAAACCAAAAACTTTAAATAACCAATACGTATGGAAAGTTTATTTAGAATCATCAGAAACTCGCCATTAAAGAAATACGATTAAAATATATTTTAAAAAGCTTATGAGCACGATTTCTGTCACGAATATTCGCAATAAATAAACGTATGTATTATGTTGACCACTATTAAATTTAAAACGCTAACAATTATTGTTTAAAAATGCATCTGTAATTTAGGTTTGTGTGAATATAAAACTCGTATATTTACAAATACCCCAATAATTATGAAGAATATAGTATTAAACAGTACACGCATGTAAATATATGTTTATTGAGCAACTTCATCCTGTCAATTTTTGTCGCATCTTATACGCATATTGTAAAATTTCGCTCTTATCATTTTTTCTTGACGCGCCTATATAGAGTATAATTTCAATAATTTTTGTTAAGGTGTCAACGTTCCACGAAAAATCGACTTAGCCTAAACATGCAAAATGTTTAATTTTATTGGACTTCGTTATTTTTCAAGTACTTTTTTATATACTTCAAAACAGTATGCTTCCCAGAAACATGCGATAAATTATCTTACCGAAATTTTTGATAGAGAATATTTTTGCAGTACTGTAAGAATGATTCATGTGAGAGTACAAATATAAACCTTTTGTTAGTGCAACGTCATTGATAATTTTGTTTCGATAGCGCGGGTACAAATATAAATATAATACCTTTTGTTTAAAAATTAATCCATCTATTGTTTAAAAATTATTGACAATATACAAACTAAAGATGAGAGATGGTGCTGTTAAGAAATTGTCTTGTAAATTATTGTTCTAAGACATTATAAACTTTTAAATTTCAAAAAGATCATATTTACAGAATCAAATATCTCATAATTTTGATTTAATTTGTAGCTGTTAGAGTATGGATTCATTCATTGTTTTAGTTCTCCATGACATACTCAGTATTTTCCTTCAAAACCGTGTGTCGAAGCGTCTATTTTTTTGCCTGTCCACTTCGCAAATTATCTAGTATTCGGACTCATATCGTTCGCACTACCATATTCTCTTCTGCCATAATCTGTTAAACTTGCTCGCTGCAGAATTGACCTTCTTAATGCATTGCTCTATACCTCAAAGCGATACTCCCTACAATCAATACATGTGTAGGTAATTAAATTAGTTATAAATATATAAATACATTATTTACATGTGGAAGTTAAATTCCAAGCACAGCGGTTTCAGGGAACATTGTTTTTATCTCAATTTCACGTACTAATCCAGGTAACTTACAAAAGCTCTAGGATCCGAACTCGAACTATCAAACAACCACTATTCTGTTGTGTGTGCACTGTTTATATACATTTGTTGTGTACGGCTTGCTCTTTTTTATTTGCCAATGTGCTATTAAATATGTATATAAATTATTACTTAGTTATTTACATACGGAGCTTTATAAGGCTTTACGTGTATTTTAACTTTCCATTTTTATACGTAAATTTACAACCTTAACTCAAATGTAATTTTGATCATATATAGCGTGATTCTCAAAATTATTTCGATTATTGACCCTTTACCATAACAACAACTTAATCACAACCCAACTGAATTTGTTCTTTTGGGTTTCGAAATGCATCTTTTTATTCTTGACCTGTACTTTCTACGGGATTCAAAACCGCATCTTTCAGTTTTGGACGTGTACTTTCTACAGGGATTACTGATAATTATTTATTCCAGTACGTGATCTATAATTATACACTGGTTTAAATAACTGTTTTAGAGAATTATTTCAAAAATATTCACCTGCGTTATAACTGAATATCCTTCATTCATAAAAAAATGAGGGTAAGTAAAAATCGAGGGGTATATTAGATTTAGAAACAACGGGGAATATACACAATATTTATTTTTATGTTTATTCCACAGAATTATATCAACTAAATTATTGTTAGTTAAAGAAAGAAAAGACTTTTAGTTATTACCAAGAAAATGCGATTTAAAAACTGGTGTTTTTGTGCCAAGCCGACTACTAAAGTGTAAAATCTTCCATGCTACTGTCATTCATCATGTTCTTGATAAAAACCCTTGTGCTGTCAAAGTCAAATATACTTATTCACTTCAACTTCAGTCCATATGTGAATACATATTAGTAAAAGATTATGCCTACATATGAATGCATACCAAGGTAGGCGTAGACGCAAACTTAAGGCGGCCGGAATAAGTGTTTAATCGTATCTGCTAGAAAAAATTAAGACAGAAATTATTAAAAATTAACCATCCAATGTCGGGAAAATCACTTCGACGTATGTTAATTTTCCCTTTACATTTTTAAATGAATGTATTATTATAACATATAACAATATTTACAAGTATCACTTGCAATTTTATGTAATAAAACATTTACTTTGCAAAACGCTTTCACTACCCGACGGATCAGTCGGACAAATGGTGCTGCCAAATTTCAAATGTAATAGCACGTTGTTTCTTCGGAGAAACTTCGTAATTTATATGGTAAAATCTCATGAGCAATACTCACAATTAACCTAAATATGGTTTAAGTTAAATTTACTTTCAAATAAAACAAGGTCAGTAAAAACACAATTTGACTCCAGTGCACTTATAACAAAGAACTTTTATACTTTTTATTATAATTTACATTTTGTGTAATTATATTTTATTACCACAAATTACATATATGTATGATTACAATAATTTGCATACTATTTACATATAACAGAGTTGTTTCCCAATGTCATTTCTAGACTCAAAAATTCGCACTGTTCATGAAAAACACTCATCATCGTATCAATATTAACTCTTGATAACTTTCTATAGTAGGTTTTAACAAAACCTTCATTTTTTTATTTTATTTTTCCTGAGATAACCATTTTAAATATCAATGCAAGCATAGACATAATAACCTGTTTCTGCCGAAATGACAGGTAATGACACCCGTATAACAGCGTTAACGTCGTTTGATTCTAGTGGGCGTTAAGAAACGGCATCCATTTTAAATAATTTATAACTGAAATATTTGTTAAAAATGAGCACTTTTTTAATGAAAAGTTTACTAATACTCTTTTAACATACTTTTCTACTTTATTAATAACATAATATCAAATTATAGGTTTTATGAATGTTCCCCATTGCCGGAATTCTAATGTTTTCCGTAAATCGTTTTCCAGACGAAAAGCTATAAAGCCAATAAATAAATCGTAGCACAAAATTCTGTATCAATAAATAACTCGGAGAATATCCATTATTTATATTGAATTTGATAATTTAGATTTCCTCAAAAAAGACAAATACTTTCCGCGATGAAATAAATCATAATTCGATAGGCGAGAACGGTCGGCTCGTCGTATCGAATGTCCCTAATTAAATAGGTCATCCGTGCAGCCGAACGGAAATTACCTGAATAATTCATCGCTTCAACATTACAGGCAAATTGCCAAATAGCGTGGCGGCAATGCGAGTGTCCTCAATGTGACCCCACTGTCCACGAACGATGTCACGTTCGATGCTGTTTTTTTGTGGTATACATTTTTATTTATGCCACAAAATGTCATAAATAAACGATTACTCAGAGAGGTTGGTGTCATAACAAATTTGTCTATGGGTTAGACGTCAAAAATTGTTGACTAAATGAAAAATATTTTGTAGATTTTTGAAGTTTAGATACTAAATCTAAATTTAATTGAGCTCTAATATTTTAGATACAACATTTCCAAAATTAGTTTACGCTATTGGAGTTTCGCTAGTGTATATGCTGTATTTCACGTTATGCTAACAGCAAAGATGAGACATTGGGAACACCGATCATAGAATATTTTTCTTTACCGCGTTTAGTAACTTCGTATCAACGTAACAAAGTTAATCTTCAATATGTAGTGCAGTTTCAAAAAGAAATAAAAATATTTTAAATAAAAATGTTAAAAATATTTTTACATAATTGGAAAACGATATATTATTTTTAACTAACTTCCTTGTCGTTTAATACTAGTTTATGGTCCACACATTGAGATAATTTCCATTTTTTTCTGCACATTTTAACCTTATGAATTGTTTCAAATAAAAGGAAATAATGAATTATTGCAGCGTAATTGATGGGGAAAACGGGGTTCTGAAATAGTCCGTTTTAATTTATTTTAAAACAGTATTCCAAGTCGTATTTGTTACAATTTGAATTCACAAGATTTTAGACATAAATTTATTTAAATGATCGACATTAATATCGTAAATCTAATGGCCGACATAAACTTTGTAATACAGAAAATTTCATCGAATTGCAGTTATAATTATATTTCAAAATTGCATATAATTATCTTAATGAATACAAGTAAGTTGTACTTATATTATTATAGACATTCCACCACCTCATAATTAAATTAACCTTAAAACTGTAATAAAAATTAAATCAAAATTAGATATTTTTATAAAAGTATTTAAATTAAGACAAATACAGAAGTACAAAATATCTTTTCAATTTTGTTTTTATTAATTTGAAGTTTTTTTCTCGAACTGTAATTGAATAGTATACTTGGTATGAATTCTCACGATATGATTATACCATTCTATGTCTATGAAATTAGTATCATAGTATTTGTTATCTTTCTTATATATTAGCTTGATTTTTGTTCATCTTTTTAGTACGTTTATCATCGGTATATTTACTGTGTGATATATTAAGCGTCTCTGATATGGTACGCAACTGCTAAGATAATTTGTGAAGGTATATCTTTATTTAATTCCAACAGACATTCAGATATCCGGACAGATATCGGATATCTGAATCAAATGACAGCATTGTTACATCTAATTGTAAACTGGCGTAATTGTAATGCTTTCATAATATTTGCGAAACATTATTGTCATAGAAATTGTACGTGTGTTTAAATCCCCGTAAGTATCGGATGATATCATCGGAAATCGGTAATTGAAAGGTAAATGAAAGATTGTAGTATCAGTAATAATATAAAAACGGGAGTTTACGAAGGAAAAATAGTGAAAATGGATGGACATATATTGTAAATTATTTTCTATTTATAAATGGAGCATAATAAACATACTGCATGAGTTCCTTTTATTTTGCAATAGGATAAAATAATGACGTCCGGTATAGAACTAATCTATTAAAATTGATAGCAGAAAGGAGTAGTTTAAAATTAAATTGAAGGATATAAAAAAATACTCGCCATGCTTCGCCATTTATACTCTCCTTAATGCCGAAATAATCCAAAAGCATCTCCGTTAAAACCTTCCTCGACGGCAGAAACCATTTCAACTGTACGCATGTAAATATGTAAAGGTACACATTCTTTAATAAAACATGACGTATCATATCCCTGAAAGTCCTTTTGCCCGCAGGAGCTACGCCACATAAAACAAGTAAGGACAAGAAAATACAAAGTGCGTGCGCTTCAACACAAAACTCCTACTTTCATATTCCTTTATGAAAATTTACGCGCGGCCATGTTTTACAGCCCTCTCGAAATACGAGCGAAATGAATTTTAAACAGAAGTTGAATGTACATTATATTTTGAAAACCGGCCAACCTCTCTCGAGTGCCTTCTCATTAATGGTATTTACTCGGCTGGATGGTGGTATCCGTGTACATCCTGCTTCCGGGTGATATATAATTTCGAATACCACCGGATATCCGTATTCAGTGGGTTAATATTTGAAATGGTACATAAACATTTCTTGTTATAAGTATAAAAATATAAGGAATTAGTGCACTCTTTTCCTTATATTTATGTTTTATTTTTAAGAAGATTTATGCTCCCAATAAGACAATTTTAATTATTTTATAGATTCACTATGAAAGACATGATTCAATAAAGTATAGCTTAAACAAAATATTTATCTTTATTCATATCTTCACACATCGTTTGATAGATCCTGAAACTGATACGAACATACTATGAGTCCTTTATAGTAACGGTTTTGTCCCATCAGCTCATTTTTTTTCGATTTCGTATTTTCATTTCTTTTTAATATTCTTTTCCTGGGGTTTTGAACTAAAACATTCAAAATCCCATGAAGATATTCACTTGCCTTTCTATACTTCTATGGTTAGAAAGATATGTTTTAATTTCACGATTTTGGGTCATGAGTGTATATTTGAATAACGTCTTTTATTATTAATATACTTATTAAATAAAAACCTTTTTTTACGTCTCCTTTGCCTGTGATGATGACAATAGGCAATATGTTAGCCTAAGGACCAAGTGAACACGCTAGGTTTTACTATGTAACGTTAAATTTTTTTAATTGAGCAACCGTTTCAAAAGGCCAAATCCAACATCTACTGTACTCTGCCGTTATACGTTTGAACTTTTACGTGTAATTGAATACGAAACCCGCGTGGCTTGAGTTCCATTTGTAATTGATAACTTTTTTATTTTTTTTAAATTTTTTTTTTTATTTTTTAGTTATAATATCCTATCTCCAAATCTTTTTTTATAAAAATTCTTAGGAACTCCTTCTATCTAAGATTCTTTCAAACATCAATGATGTAATATCAAATTTCATTCGAATTAATTTTATATTAAAATTCCAAATTTTAATCTTAACATTAATCATTCTCAATTACGCTGGTTTTTAAAAAAAAAATTTGAGCTAATTTCGTGCTACCACATTCAACCACATGCAAGCACAAGTGTATTTACATATTTCTCTGAATTCATTTTTCATATTTAACATATAAATTTGGCCTTCGAATATAATATTAATGTACAATGGATTTTATCAATTATGTCCATATTAAACTGCTGAAAACCATAGCTTTGCATTATTCACTATTCATGTTGATCAATTTTAATCACATATTATACACGGGCTGGTTCTTGGATTCTGGTAGAATTACTCACTGGGCGCTATCCGTATTACTTTATTTACATACACATTGTGTTACTTTATTTTACATAAATATTCGAAATATAAATTATTTTACACGAATTAATTTCATATTATCCTTCCAAATTATATATATCTTTTTCTTACGTTTCATAGTGGAAAACGAGAAGCGAAATAAATCTAAATACAATAAGGTGCAAGTCTTTTCTAAATACATCTTGTTTGAAATTACCAAAATTAAATGTCTGTGGCAAATAACAGATTGATTTGAAGTCGTCCTATAGTAGCATTCTAATAGCTTAAATTTGATTCTAGCACGATCAGTGCTTGATTTGCTCTTTATTTGTTTAAACAAGTTTAGTCGGAACTATTATATACATATGTATATGTCTATACATCACACAAATTTTCTTATTACATAAATCTAATGATGGAAAATATATTTATCGACAAGGCAGGACTCAACGAGACTCTGGTGAGCAGTCGCTTTATATCAACACGAAGAACATATTTATAAGGTTTATGTTGTCTAAAAATAAAATATTCAGGTTTATCTCTAGTGGAAATAGGTCGCATCCTAAAATACCCTTAACGAATATTTATGAGGTAGGATATACGGTTTATCAGAGAGTATATACGTGAATAATGGAAATAAATGAATATTCTGAAAGTTTATTCATTTTAAGTATTTGATAAAGGATAAAGTGACAATTTCTAATCTATAATGTAAATAAATACATATCAAAACCTAACCTCACTAATGGCTGGTTTCTGAGTTACATTTAAAAGCGATTTATCTATTCAACATCTTTATTGACAAAGTTTAATCAGTGGCATAACGAGCAAGGTGGTAGAAAATTTTAATCCTCAGTTTACATAGTTTGTTGAAAGAACAGCCACTGTTATTAAAAAAAACATTTAAAATTAACCACTATTAAATGTTTTTTTAATTTAAAATTAATATTGATACACCTAAAGTAATACTTTATTTCGAATTTATTGTTTTAATGTTTTATTTCATAAAAAAAATCATGTAAAATATTACCAATGAAGTGGTGAGCAGGAGAAATGCTTATCAAACCGATAGTTATCAACGCAACAAAACAGTGCTCAGAAACGCATTTATGGTTATTCGTGGTTTATCAAACCAAAAACTTTAAATAACCAATACGTATGGAAAGTTTATTTAGAATCATCAGAAACTCGCCATTAGAGAAATACGATTAAAATATATTTTAAAAAGCTTATGAGCACTGTTCCTGTCACGAATATTCGCAATAAGTAAACATATTTATTATGTGGACCACTATTAAATTTAAAATACTAACAAATATTATTTAAACACGCATCTATAATTTAGGTTTTTGTGAATATAAAACTCGTATATTTACAAATACCCCAATAATTATGATGAATATAGTATTAAACACTACACGCATGTAAATATATGATTAGTGAGCAACTTCATCCTGTCAATTTTTGTCGCATCGTATACGCATATTGTAAGATTTTGCTTTTTTCTTGACGCGCCTATAGAGAGTATAATTTCAACAATTTTTGTAAAGGTGTCAAAGTTCCACAAAAAATCGACTTAGCCTAAACATGCAAAATGTTTAATTTTATTTGACTTCGTTATTTTTGAAGTACTTTCTTATATACTTCAAAACAGGATGCTTCACAAAAACATGCGACAAAGTATCTTACCAAAATTTTTGATAGAGAATAGTTTTGCAGTTCTGTAAGAATTATTCATGTGAGAGTACAAATATAAACCTTTTGTTAGTGCAACGTCATTGATAATTTTGTTTCGATAGCGCCGTCTATTGTTTAAAAATTAATGACAAAATACAAACTAAAGATCAGAGATGGTGCTGTTAAGAAATTGTCTTGAAAATTAATGTTCTAAGACATTATAAACTTTTAAATTTCAAAAACATCATATTTACAGAATTTGATTCTCTCTTATCTCATAATTTTGATTTCATTTGTAGCTGGTGGAGTATGGATTCATTCATTGTTTTAGTTCTCCATGACATACTCAGTATTTTCCATCAAAACCGTGTGTCGAAGCGTCTATTTTTTTCCTGTCCACTTCGCAAATTATCTAGTATTCGGACTCATATCATTCGCACTACCATATTCTATTCTGCCATAATCTATTAAACTTGCTCGCTGCAGAGTTGACCTTCTTAATGCATTGCTCAATATCTCAAAGCGAAACTCCCCACAATCAATACATGTGTAGATAATTAAATTAGTTATAAATATATAAATACATTATTTACACTGCGGAAGTTAAATTCCAAGCACAGCGGTTTCAGGGAACACAGTTAAATTGTTTTTTATCTCAATTTCAAGTATAACTAATCCAGGTAACTTACAAAAGTTCTAGGATCCGAACTCGAACTGTCAAACAACCACTTTTCTGTTGTGTGTGCACTGTTTATATACATTTGTTGTGTACAGCTTGCTCTTTTTTATTTACCAACCGAAATGTGCTCATAAATATGTATATAAATTATTATTTAGTTATTTGCATACGGAGCTTTATAAGGCTTTACGTGTATTTTAACTTTCCATTTTTATACATAAATTTACAACCTTAACTCAAATGTAATTTTGATCACATATAGCAGTGATTCTCAAAATTATTTCGATTATTGACCCTTTACCATAACAACAACTTAATCACAACCCAACTGAATTCGTTCTTTTGGGATTCGAAACGCATCTTTTTATTCTTGACCTGTACTTTCTACGGGATTCGAAACCGCATCTTTCAATTTTGGACGTGTACTTTCTACAGGGATTACTGATAATGATTTATTCCAGTACGTGATCTATAATTATACACTGGTTTAAATAACTGTTTTAGAGAATTATTTCAAAAGTATTCACCTGCGTTATAACTGAATATCCTTCATTCATATATGCGCAATATTTATTTTTATGTTTAGTTGACAGATTAAGACTTATATCTACTTAATTATTGTTAGTTAAAGAAAGAAAAGACTTTTAGTTATTACCGAGAAAATGCGATTTAAAAACTGGTGTTTTGAATTTCGTGCCAAGCCCACTACTAAAGTAAAACCTTCCATGCTACTGTCATTCATCATGTTCTTGATAATAACCCTTGTGATGTCAAAGTCAAATATACTTATTCACTTCAACTTCAGTCCATATGTGAATACATATTAGTAAAAGATTTATGCCTACATATGAATGCATACCAAGGTAGGCTTAGACGCGAACTTAAGGCGGCCGGAATAAGTGTTCAATCGTATCTGCTAAAAAAAATTAAAACAGAAATTATTAAAAATTATAGTGATATTTTTATGCTAATTATTCTCAAAAATTAACCATCCAATGTCGGGAAAATCATGTCGACGTATGTTAATTTTCCCTTTACATTTTGAAATGAATGTATAATTACAACATATGACAATTTTTTATATTTACAAGTATCGCTTGCAATTTTATGTAATAAAACATTTACTTTGCAAAACACTTTCACTACCCGACGGATCAGTCGGACAAATGGTGCTGCCAAATTTCAAATGTAATAGCACGTTGTTTCTTCGGAGAAACTTCGTAATTTATTTGGTAAAATCTCATGAGCAATACTCACAA
Organism: Druceiella hillmani; assembly: GCA_039881145.1. Lineage (NCBI taxonomy): Eukaryota > Metazoa > Arthropoda > Insecta > Lepidoptera > Hepialidae > Druceiella > Druceiella hillmani. Next base: position 102,267,646 of record JAYKKI010000001.1, on the reverse strand, counting down.
TTAACCTAAATATGGTTTAAGTTAAATTTTATTTCAAATAAAACAAGGTCAGTAAAAACACAATTTGACTCATGTGCACTTATAACGAAGAACTTTTATACTTTTTATTATAATTTACATTTTGTTTAATTATATTTTATTACCACAAATTACATATATGTATGATTCCAATAATTTGCATACTATTTACATATACCGGAGTTGTTTCCCAATGCCATTTCTAGACTCAAAAAATTCGCACTGTTCATGAAAAACACTCATCATCGGATCAATATTAACTATTGATAACTTTCTATAGTAGGTTTTAACAAAACCTTTATTTTTTTATTTTATTTTTCCTGAGATAACCATTTTAAATATCAATGCAAGAGTAAACATAATAACCTGTTACTGCTGAAATGACAGGTAATGACACCCGTATAACAGCGTTAACGTCATTTGATTCTAATGGGCGTTAAGAGACGACATCCATTTTAAATAATTTATAACTGAAGTTTTTGGTAAAAATGAGCACTTTTTTAATGAAAAGTTTACTATTACTCTTAACATACTTTTCTACTTTATTAATAACATAATATCAAATTATAGGTTTTATGAATGTTCCCCATTGCTGGAATTCTAATGTTTTCCGTAAATCGTTTTCCAGACGAAAAGCTATAAAGCCAATAAATAAATCGTAGCATGAAATTCTGTATCAATAAATAACTCGGAGAATATCCATTATTTATATTGAATTTGATAATTTAGATTTCCTCAAAAAAGACAAATACTTTCCGCGATGAAATAAATCATAATTCGATAGGCGAGAACGGTCGGCTCGTCGTATCGAATGTCCCTAATTAAATAGGTCATCCGTGCAGCCGAACGGAAATTACCTGAATAATTCATCGCTCCAACATTACAGGCAAATTGCCAAATAGCGTGGCGGCGGTGCGAGTGTCCTCAATGTGACCCCACTGTCCGATGTCCACGAACGATGTCACGTTCGATGCTGTTTTTTTGTGATATACATTTTTATTTATGCCACAAAATGTCATAAATAAACGTTGACTGAGAGAGGTTGGTGTCATAACAAATTTGTCTATGGGTTAGACGTCAAAAATTGTTGACTAAATGAAAAATATTTTGTAGATTTTTGAAGTTTAGATACTAAATCTAAATTTAATTGAGCTCTAATATTTTAGATAAAACATTTCCAAAATTAGTTTACGCTCTTGGAGTTTCGCTAGTATATATGGTGTATTTCACATTATGGTAACAGCAAAGATGAGACATTGGGTACACCGATCATAGAATATTTTTCTTTACCGCGTTTAGTAACTTCGTATCAACGTAACAAAGTTAATCTTCAATATGTAGCGCAGTTTCAAAAAGACCGGCATTAAAAATATTTTTAAATAATTGGAAAACGATATATTATTTTTAACTAACTTCCTTTTCGTTTAATACTAGTCTATGGTCCACACGTTGAGAGAATTTCCATTGTTTTCTGCACATTTTGCCCTTATGAATTGTTTCCTTCCATCAGTATGAAAAAACAAAACGTTTATAGAATCAGTTGATTATCGGTCGGTCGGTCCGTCCGTCTGTCTGTGAAAGCTTTTTTTTCTGAGAAACAGGTTAAGGTATCTAGTTGTATAATTTGTTACCAGAAATACCCAGGAAACTCAAAAAAATGAAGGATAAAATCATAGGTTTTGTAAAAGACGATATGTTGGCACCGACTCCCAAAAGTTTAAGAAACAAATAAGGTAACATAAATAAAAAGTAAGTAACGATTTTATTTCCTTTGTAAAAAAATAATCAGTTAGAATGTATATATAGTTCGGAATGTTAAATAATTAATTTAAATTCGACAATATTAAAAGGATGTATAAAAAAGATATATAAATCAATAAAGCACTTTGATTATCTTCTAATTTTTACTTTTAAATTTACTTTGAGTTAAAAACAATTTGTATGACTCCGAATTTTTATTTTTTTTGTGCTTTTTTTATTTCAATCTCTTTTATGCCAAAGGCGACCTATGTGCGAAAGGCGTATAATTTTTTTCTTAATACTTCACATTTAAAATTTTGAATTAACAACCAAATTAATTCATAATTTGCAATCAATGGATAAAAATTACGTGAGTAGATTGTAACAGATAGACGGAGACTTTTGTTCCCTCCTCCTTTTAAAAAATAAAATAATTCAAACTTTCTTTTTATATTTTCGTAAGTTTAGTAATCCTAAAGACTGTTTTATTATAAAAGTGATAAATTAAGCTCTGTAACATCGTAATTAGTTATAATTTTTAATAAATCTTCAAATATTTATTAAAAAGTTTCCATATTACAAAATAATCCAATCTAGCAGTAAGTCCGCCAAGTGTATATATTATTGTACTTCGAAGTTTGGAATAATTAAATACACGAATAAACAAATAAAGAATAAAACTGATTTTCTGATTAAATTTTATTAATTAAAAAAATTGCATATAATTTTATAATAGTTTACCGTCTAAATAGGCGAAAACTATAAATATTTACAAAATAATTGGCGAGAATAACGGGATATTGAAAAAATCTCTGAAGTATAATTTCGTAAAAAGCCTATGTCGAGTTTGAATTTGGTGTCTTATTTATTACAATTTAAACCGGTTAAATATAAGATATTTGTAAAGTATTTTAAAATTTTACAAAAATTTTTTATTAATAAAATTTAATTATTTATTCATGTATTTATTTATATATGTATATTTATTTATTCATGTATTTATTTATTATTATTATTTATTTATTCCTTATTGGTGGATTTATTGCTAAATTTGAATATTTTATAATGTGGAAACTATAAAAAACTTATTGGAAAACATAACTAATTACGGTGTCACAGAGCTTAATTTTTTATTACTGTTATAATTAAAAAGTCTTTAGGATTACTGCTCGTATGAAAATAATCTAAAAAGAAAGTTTTAATTATTTTATTGTTAAAAAAAGAGCAAGCGAAATTTTCTGACTGCAATTTTTTTCCATTGACTGATCAAGTTCTGAATTAATAATTCAACATTTTAAATGTGAAATAATAAGAAAAAAATTATACGCCTTTCGCGCATTAGTTTTCGGTATAGGTTGTTAGACTTTTAATAAATTTTGTTTGTAAAAAGTTCATATAGGTAATTCATTTTGAGGAAAATATGAAATTTAATTTATGAAAATGATGCCCAACCTTAGGGTTTTCGCAGTATGCATGTGTTCGGCGAGTAGTTACGGACGGCTGCAGTCCGCACCATTTCGCAATCCGACTCGCTCTAACCTTATCTGCAACGATCATAAATTAGATTGCCTCCTATTCTCGAGGGCGCATTTTATTACATTCTTTCCTTATCATAAGAAGAAACTTAGTCCGTTTAGGCGGAATGCTCAGTAAGTTTATAATATATAAAACCACTATGAAAAAATAAGGTTTATATTATTGCAGCGGAACGGGAAGTAAGAAAATTGCCGCGGTTTGATCGCAAGTTCATTACCTTTATTTAAAACTAAATAAATTGTTGAAAATTATTTTATACAATAAGGTTGAATATTTATTATATGGATTGCCTGTGCGTAAAATTCTGCACGATTGTTCATATAAGTAATATGTCTCAGGAGTGGTGTTCTTTTTAGTTACAGTTTTATCTGAAGTTAAAGATGTGGAGTGTTACATACTATGTCAAAAAATTGACATACTATCTGACTCATGCGCACCATAAACGCATTCAAGTTTATATAAAGGCCATTCTGTAGAATATTCTGTAAAATACTTCTATCCAGCGCCTGTGTTCAGCTTTGTCAGCACGATGCACTATGAAGAAGGAAGTTGACTAAACAAGTGGAGATCAATATTTACATTTAACTATATCTAACCGTGATCATGTGCAATGTTAATTTTTATCCTGAAGTTTTGAGGAAATAAATATTTCGTACAAACTAGATATTTTCCACAAACTCTCCGTGTGATCTATTGGTAAGATACTTAGCTTTCACCCAAGTGATTCGGGTTAGATATCCGAGAGAGGAACTTTAATTTTCATTTTCCCTCAATAGTGTTTAGGACATTGAAAATTACTTAAACTAATCACTTTAAACAGAATTTAACAAATAGAACATAACCTTAACCGACATATCTAACTTTATAACTATATTTATTATTACACAAAAGAGAATGAAAAGAATTAGGAACTACTTACCCGTTAGTCTAACCTTGCCCTTCTCAAAACATTTGCATAAGTGAACCTGAAAAGATTAAATGAAATCCTGGGCGGAATTAACCACAATAATTACTATATTGCGATAAAAATTTGTAAATAATTAACTATTGTTACTTAAATAAATATAAAATATTTCCACATCTTATCACCATGGAAATATTTTTTTGACAATGGAGAAAATTAAAAGAAACCCGCCTCCAAAGAATTCCATCCAAACTGGCTGAATTTCAGCTTTCAATAACTAAATAACTTAATAAAAAAACATAGAATGTAACCTAATTTATCATCGATATAGATAAGAAGGAAAAGAGACAGTTTCGATTTTGTGTGAACCAGTGCTGTCCGTAATGATTCAGTGGATGTGCATAGATAGCACTTTTCATAAACTTATTTTTATGTTTTTCACAAGATGGATATTCTAAATAAGCTTTTAGAAACAAGTAGTAAATGACCACAACATTTATTAAAAATCTGCCAAACAATATTAATAATCGACATCGCCTAAATCGCGAAGTACACATCGATATTTCCTGAATAATTCAAACTAAAGTTTTTAAGGAATGACCAACTGAAATCGTAACTTGCCGCGTTACGGAAAAACTAATTTTCCCATTAAGTTTGAATTATGTCTAAACTTAAATTTGTGGTCAGGTTTTATGGGTGAAATAAATGGAAATAATAAATTACTGCAGCGTAATTGATGGGGAAAACGGGGTTTCGGAAAAACCTGTTAAGTAAAATTTCCTTATACTTTATTTTGAAAACGAATTCCAAGTCGTATTTGTTACAATTTGAATTCAAAAGGTTTTGTACATAAATATCTTTAAATGATCGACATTAATATCTTAAATCTAATGGCCGATATAAGCTTTTTAATTCTTCCAGAAAATTTCATCAAATTGCAGTTATAATTATTATTCAATACTGGTCATGTATAAATCTAAAATTTTATGTCACAGAGTATTTAATATGCCCAGCAAGCTACCACCGAGAATACAAAGACCGAACGCAAAGAAAAATACAAATGCTTATGTTTAACACATTACCAGGTTCGTTAGAGCGATTTTACTACTTCAGGTACCGTCTGTTAGTTAAAACATAAAAGTAATTTTCTTAATGACTACAAGTTATATTATTATAGATATTCCACAATTTCATGATTAAATTAACGTTAAAATTGTAATAAAAATTAAATCAAAATTAGATATTTTTATAAAAGTATATAAATGAAAACAATTACCGAAGTAAAAAATTTCCTTTCAATTTTTTTTGATTAATTAGAAGTTTTTTCTCGGACTGTAATTGAGTAGTCTACTTGATATGATTTCTTATGGTATGATTATACCATTCTATGTCTAAGACATTAGTATCAGAGTGTTTGTTTTTTTTTATATACTAGCTTGATTTTTGTTCATCTTTTTAGTACGTTCTTCATCGGTATTTACTGTAGATATATTACGCGTCTCTGATATGGTGTGCAACTACTAAGATTATCGGTATGACATGAGCTGAAAGATTCAAAATTTAATGATCAATGATTTGAAATAAGCTCGAAAGAAACGAAACTTTGTACAGATTGTTTTATTATTATTTGTGAAGGTAGGTCTCCATTTAATTCCATCAGTTATTGAGATATTCAGGTGGATATCGGATGTCTGAACGAAATGACAGCAGTATTAAATCTAACTGTAAACTGACGTGGTTATAACGCTTTCATAATATTTGTTAAACATTATTCACATGGAAACTGTGCGTATCTTTAAACTTTGTAAGGAACGGGTGATATTGTTGGAAATCCGTATTTTATGTAGGAAAAATAGTAAAAATTCAATTTAAAAAAAATAGTATTTTCGGTTAATCATTGGAGCATAATAAACATACTGATTTTTTAAAAAATAAAATTTATTATATGAAATAAGCAAATTTCATCTGTAACTTTTGGTTCAGGTTAAAAAAGAACTATTTTATATTAACCAATTAATTGAAATTTGGTAAAACTTTTATTAACACTTGTTGTATGTTTCGTAGGGTGTGTGTATTTATTTACATCATTATACAATTAAAAACGTAAACAAAAAGGTTAATTTTGCAGTGATGTTAATTATAGCTTTCATTTATTTAGATCCCGAATATCAAAAGTAAAAAATTCATGTCTTGTAAGATTATTTATGTGTCCCTTTATGTGGTTGTTTGTCACAGCCGTTTTTGTTAGAAACCGTTTGAGTTGGAAACCTAAAATTTGGCATCGTAATAAAATATGTTATTAATCTACATACAAAACAAATGTAATCACGGTCGCTTTTTGCCCAGACACGGTCACTTTTTTGCTAGTTGATACCTAGTTTTTCACAATGTTAGATTAGTTTGATTTTTGTTCATCTTTTTAGTACTAAAATTGTAATAAAGGAAAGAAAACTAGTTGAATTGTCCTAATAAAATGACTACGTAGATTCATTTAGAGTTGTTACGTAGACAATTTATCAAACGGTAATCATGCACATTTGGGATTTAAACAAACTTGTTTTCAAACTAAAGACGGGTTGTATTACAATAACTGAATGGACATTTCAATAGAACGCAAACATTATAAAACGGTTTTAATATAGAAGAGACCCATTAAAATCGTAAGTTAAAAAGTAAGAAATTAAAGTCACGATATTAGTGTGTTATTCTAAAATTGAGACAGTTTTTTTTTCAAATTTGAAGGAAATTTTTTAGGTGGCATTTATATATGTAAATGATTATGTTTATTTCAATCATATTCAGACAATATTTACAGCGGATTCCCTTAGCTCCCTTTTAAATAACCCTAACGCTCACCCGGCACTTGATACAAAGTTTCACTTTTTTGAAAATATGAAAAAACGATTATTATACACAGGTGATTCTCTATAGTTCGACACTTCAGTAGTCCGATACTGTACGAACCGCTGTTTAACAAATTGGCATATTACTAATTATGGATGTGTGAGAACGAGAGGCAGAGAGCGATAATATCTGCGTGTGTAATATATATATATATATATATATATATATATATATATATATATATGTGTATATATATATATATATATATATATATATATATATACGTATACTTTACACAACAAACGACAACGTAAAATAAGATCTTGTAAGTTATTTTAATAATCATTTCAGAGTATGTATAATTTGTATAATTTCATTATTTTCATTGGACATCCAATATTCCAATAAATTTTTGAAGCCCCACATACATAGATCTCTTATGAGTGAGAATTTGAGAGACTCGTTTGAAATAATATTATATATATTATAAAACGTATCACGGAGAAATATTTTGTGTCCCACATTGAAACATAGTATAATTCTGCTTTTCTTCTTGACTTAAATAAGTCAGTATAAAAGTAAAACTGTAATTTTTGGAATTATAGATAATATACTATTTTGTTTTTGTTACCAATTACGTTAAAAAAAATAAAATTATCAGCAGAACATTTTTCCTGTAATTTCAAGTGACAGTTTCCCCACGCGGGTAAGTTAATATCGTTTCAACGATACTCGTGTTATATGCTAGAAGTATTAAGCTCATTCACGAAGAGTTCGAAAACGCGAACAAATCTTTAGCATATAGGTTTCGTAGTATACCTGCTCCTGTAAGTGTCTTGAGACTCATATAAGTCATATATTTGTGCGACATTTATCCAATAAATATTAATCACATTCAGCTCCGTTCTTCAAAAAAAATTGTGCGTTTCAGCTTCAACGTGCGACTGAAGTTTGCTCCTAAAATGCGATTGTTTTGGAATGTGTAAAATAAGTAAACCTATATACAAATATAAATATCAATATTATTAAATACAAATGGAAAATTCTTTAAAAAATGCTGACGGTATAATTATTTTCATGTAAAATACAAATGAACAAGATCAAATTTATACAACAAAATTAAAAACGTTTAGTAACGTCAGACTAAGAAGTTAAAGTTAAAAGAGACATCTTAATTTTGTAGAATAGAAGACACCAAATATTCACACTTAATGACATTTAATATTACACCTTGTAAGCGAACGAGAGTAAACTATGTGTATCACACTCCGTCATTGCGGTTATGCCGTAAGAAAATGCCAAATAAATATATTGATATCTCAGTCTAAAGATGCGCAGAAATAATGCGCGGAGCGACTATCTAACGGTTACGCTTTTTTAACACTCTGAACTTCTGATTTTACTCCTCATAAAACTTATATCATACCGGCCGCTATATATGAAAATCTATTCTTAAGAATTAAACTCCAAACAAAATTAGTTTTGTAATGTCTTGTTCGTATGATGGAGCCATTTCCCTTAGAAACCACTTGACGTAAAAACTTAAAAAATTGAAAAGCGTATCTCTGCAGTTAATACTCAAAAATATTCATATGGCAATTTTAAAATAGACAACAAAGTGCCCGATTTTTTTTGGAATTTTATGTATCGTGTATAATATTAATTGAAAGTATAAGTTAGAACAATTAAACATTTTTTTTCAAATACTCTGTAAAATAGTTATAAAAACATTACTGAGAGTGTTGACAAAACTATATTAACCCTTTTCTATATCCAAAACTGCTAAAATCAAAATTACGAGCAAACAATGTTACTGAAAGTTTTTTCTTAAAATTTACCGGAAAACTGTAATAATGATTCTAAATTTCATGTTTTTCGTAAAATTCATAATATTTTAGGCTTGTAACATTTATAATGGGAATGTATTTCCAAGATGAAGAATAATATAAATAATTAAGAATAGTTCAATAGAAATACTACATGCCCTTAAGTGTTCAGATAAACCTAGATTAGTAAAAATTCCTCACAGTGTGAGTTCCTTTTATTTTGCAATACGATAAAAATAATGGCATCCGGTATAGAACCATTCTATTAAAGTTTATAGCACAAAAACGTAATTTAAAATTAAATTGAGGAATATAAAAAAAGTTCGCCATGCATCGCCATTTATACTCGCCATAACCCGAAATATTCCAAAAGCATCTCCGTCCGTCGAACCCTTCCTCGACTGCAGAAACCATTCCAACTGTACGCATGCAAATATGTAAAGGTACACATTCTTTAATAAAACATTACGTATCATATCCCTGAAAGTCCTTTTGCCCGCAGGAGTAAAACAAGTAAGGACAAGAAAATACAAAGTGCGTGCGCTTCAACACAAAACTCCTACTTTCATATTCCTTTATGAAAATTTACGCGCGGCCCTGTTTCCTTTTACAGCCCTCTTGAAATACGAGCGAAATGAATTTTAAACAGAAGTTGAATGTATATTATATTTTGAAAACTGGCCAATCCCTCCCGAGTACCTTCTCATTAATGGCATTTACACGGCTGGATGGTGGTGTCCGTGTATATTCTGCTTCCGGGTGATACATAATTTGGAACGCCACCGGATATCCGTATTCAGTGGGTTAATATTTTAAATGGTACATAAACATTTCTTGTTATAAGTGTAAAAATATAACGAATTATTGCACGCTTTTCCTTATATTTATGTTTTATTTTTAAGAAGATTTATGCTCCCAATAAGACTATTTTAATTACTTATAGATTCACTGTGAAGGACATGATCCAGTAAAATATAGCTTAAACAAAATATTTATCTTTAGTCATATTTTCATGCACCGTTCAATAAATACTGAAACTGATACGAACATACTATGAGTCCTTTATAGTAACGGTTTTGTCCCATCCGCTCATTTTTTTTCGATTTCGTATATTCATTTCTTTTTAGTATTCTTTTCCTGGGGATTTGAACTAAAACATTCAAAATCCTATGAAGATATTCACTTGCCTTTCTATACTCCTATGGTTAGAATGATAAGCTTTAATTTCACGAATTTTGAGTTATGAGTGTATATTTGAATAACGTCTTTTATTATTAATATACTTATTAAATAAACACCTTTTTTGATGTTTTCTACGTAAAAAAGGTTTTATTTCTCTCTGTGATGATGACAATAGTTAATATGTTAGCATGAGGACCAGGTAAACATGCGACGTTTTACTTTGTAACATTAAAATTGTTTAATTGAACAACTGTTTCAAAAACGAAACCCAACATCTACTGTACTCTCCTATTATACAATTGAACTTTAACATGTAATCTTTTCTATTTCTGTTTCTATCTATCCTATCTTAAAATCTTTTTTTATTAAAGTTCTTAAGGAGTTCCTCCTTTTATCTAAGATGCCTTCAAACATCAATGATGTAATACCAAATTTCGTTCGAATTAATTTCATATTTAAGTTCCAAATTTTAATCTTAACATGAATCTTTCTCAATTACGCTAATTTTTTAAAAACTTCTTTAGAGCTAATACCCATATTCAACCATATGCCAGTACAAGAGTATTTGTATATTTGTCTGAATACTGTTTTTATATTTAACATATAAATTTGACCTTGGAATGCAATATTAATGTACAATTGATTTTATCAATTATACCCATATTAAACTGCCAAAAACCATAGCTTTGCATTTTCCACTATTCACGTCGATCAATTTTAATCACATATTATACACGGGCTGGTTCTTAGATTCTGACAGAATTACTCACTGGGCGCTACCCGTGAACAATGTAAAATATATTAATAAATTAAAAAATAAGTCATTTTAATTATAAGTTTAAGTTACGATACGAATACATAATCCTTGTTCAAACGTATCCTTCAAATCATATTGCCACTCCAAATTTGAATCTACGCATTGCGTTGATTCATTTTACATAAATTTTCCGGATTTAAATTATTTTACACGAATTAATTTCATATTAACATTCCAAATATAAACCGACTTATGTAAATTTATTTGATATTAACATTCTATATTAAGTTTTGTTTGTTGTATCCATATACAACGATTAGTTATTAGTTTTCAAGAGTCATACATAACTCATATCATTTTCTTACATTTCATAATGGAAAGCGAACTAAATATAAGTAAAATAAGATGCAAGTCTTTTCTAATTGCATCGTGTTTAAATCAACCAAAATGAAATTTCTGTGGCAAACAAGAGATTAATTTGAAGTTGTCTTATTGTAGTCATTCTAATAGTTTAAGTTTGATTCTAGGACTATCAGTGCTAGATTTGCTTTTTATTTATTTAAACAAGTGTAGTTAGAACTAATATATATATATATATACGTATATGTGTATATACCACACAAATTTTCTTATTACATAAATATAATGATGGAGAATATATTTATCGACAAGGCAGGGCTCGACGAGACTCGTCTCTCTGGCGAGCAGTCGCTGTAAATCAACACGAAGAACACATTTATAAGGTTTATGTTGCCTAAAAATAAAATATTTCAGGTTTATCTCGAGTGTAAATAGCTCGCATCCTCAAATATCTTGAAAGAATATTTATCAGGGAAGATATGCGATTTATAAGAGAGGATATACGAAAAGATATTCTGGCTAACAACGAGCGGAAAGCTGCGGAAGATTACGGAAAATTTAATCATTAGCAAATTTTTCGTGCAACTTGTTTATTTTTATTTTAAACTAATCTTTTTGATATTAGGTGCAATTTTATAGTTATTTGAATAACTAAATTAGCTTTCATGGCGGAGCTGCACACCGCGGGGTCCCGGGTCGCTCGTCATAAAGAGCTGGACTTATGTGCTAAGTGACTGTAAAAGATTGCTTTTGTAGCAATAAATCTGCCATATAAAATAATTTTGTATAAAAGTCTTTAAAGAAACAAATTCATATTAGTCCCTTAGACCACAACAAAAATTCGAAGTCGCAAGGTGTAGTTAGGCTAAGTAATTATTTTCGTTATATTGTAAAGGTAAGGTCCAGAGTAATTTATCGATTTGGTGCTGTCTGAGAGGTTATTGTAAATTCATCAGCGTGATTTAAATTATCACCCTAATATCTCGTTACGAGCATTAAATTTTCTTAAAGGAAATTCCACACGGAGTTTACCTACCCTCGACTCTATATATTTACAACCTACCCTTTATGAATTACAGCCCGTAAAAGTTTGTATAAACGAAACTTTTTAGTTGTTTCACAAATTGCTGATCATAGATTTAAGTTTCAGTCATTTTGTCATGGGTATAAAATAATTTTTGTCAACGGCCCATTAAAATCGACTTAGCCTAATCGTGCATAATGTTTCATTTATCCGACATCGTTATTTTTGAAGTAGACGCATCCTATAACAATACAGAATACGTCACGAAAATATTTGACAAAATTACCATAGCGAAATTTTGATATATAATATTTCTTTAAAAATGTTAAATACATGGGTACAAATATATACCTTTCGTTAGTGCGATACAATTAAAAATTTTGTTTTTAAAACGACATCTGTTGTTTAAAAATTAAGATCAATATACAAGCGAAAGATGCTTTAAACAAGGTCCTCTTAAGAAATTAACTTACAATTTATTTTTTAAAACATAACTAACTTTTAAATTCCAAAAACTGATATTTGTGGAATCAAATGATTGATAATTTGGATTTTATTTGGAGTCGAATGTGAATTTATTAGTTGTTTTGGCTGTCCATGGTATACTTAGTATTCCTCTTCAACATTATATCTCAAAAGCATCGAGTTTCTTTTGTCCCCTTCGCGAATTGTCCAATGTTCGCATTCATATCGTTCGCACTGCCATATTCTGTTCTGCCATATTCTATCAAGCTTGCTCGCTGCAGCATTAGCCGTCACAAAATGGTTTGCTTGATTGATCTCTTGAAGCGGGGCTTCCTACAACGAAAATATATATGTATAATTAAATTAGTTATAAATAAATAATTTAATTATTTACACTACAGAAATTTAATTTCGAGCACATCGTTTTCAATGGACATATATAAATTGTTTTTACATCTCAATTTCAGGTACAACTAATCCAAGTAACTTACAAGCTTTTTCTTGCCAATTTCTTGCGTGGACAACTAATTTGATAGAAACAACGAAATGCGGAGAAAAATCCCTTAAAGGTCGCTCTAGAATCCGACCTCAAACTGTCAAACAACCAAAATGTCAAAAGATGTCAAAAGGATAACTTTTTTCTCCCTCAATTGTATGTGCACTGTTTACGTAGATTTTTTGTGCGCGGCTTGCTAACGTTTTTGTCTTGAGAACCGTGCTATTAAATATATGTGTAAATTATTATTTAGTTATTTACTTACGGAGCTTTATAAGGCTGTACATGTATTTTAATTTTCCATTTTTATCCAAAATTTATCACCCTGATCAATTGATCAAATTCAATTTTGATCATCTATAGGAATGTGCTCATCATTGTATTAGTCGCTCACGGCTACTAGTTTACTTAATAATTGAAACATTTTTTAAAATTTCTATTTTCAAAATGTGTTACTATATGAGAAACACAGGAAAATTTTGTTGTTTTCAAATTCAAAACGAATCTTTATTTTATGACGTGTACTTTCCATGGGATTAGAAACCGCAACTTTTGGTTTTGGATCTGTACTTTCCACGGGGATTGCTGATAATGGTTTATTCCAATACATAATCATGGTTTAAATAACTGATAGAGAAAACCGAAAAAATTGCAATTTAAAAACTGATGTTTTGAATTTTGCGCCAAATCCACCATCAACTATGAAGTCTTCCGTGCTGTTATCATTCATCATGTTTTTGATAATAACCCTTGTAATGTCAATGTTTTCATTATTTCTAAAATCAAATATGCTTTCTCCATACTGAAAATGGATAAAATGAAGTGTCCTTCAACTTTAACATAAACTACCAATGTGTGAATCCATATCAGTAAGGCGTCCGGAATAAGTGTTTTAGTCGTATCTGCTAATAAAAAAATTCAGTCGGAAATTGTTTAAAGTTATAGTAATGTTTCTATGATAATGATTCCGAAAATCCAACTACCCAATGTCGGGAAAGTCACTTCGACGTAATTAATTTTCCCTTTACATTTTTTAATTGAATGTATAATTATAACATACAGCGGTTTTTGATATTTACAAGTGCCACTCGCAATTTTATGTAATAAAATATTTAATTTGAAAAACAGCTTTACTAACGAGCGTATCAATCGAACGAATGGTGCACTCAAATTTGAAATGTATAGCACGTTGTTTCTTTGGAGAAACTTCGTAATTTATATGGTAAATTCCTTTTAAAATCCATTTTTTAACTAATTAACTCGTGAGCGATACTTGCAATTAACCTAAATATAGTTTGGTTAAATTATCTTTCAATTAAAACAAAGTCATTAAAAACTCAGCATGACTCAAGTGCATTTGAAACGAAGAACTTTTATTTCATAGTTTTTATTATAATTTACATTTTGTTTAATTACATGTTATTACAACACATATAATATTTATATATTATTACAACAAATTACGTATTATTACAAAAATTTACACGCTATTTACATATACAAGAATTATTTCCCCAATATCATTTCTAGACTCGAAAAATTCGCGCTGTACGTGGAAACACATATTATCATGTCGACATTTAACTCTTGATGAGTTTCTGGAGTAATTTTTAACAGAACTCTGATCCAAGCGTAAACATAATAAACTGTTACCACCAAAATTACAGGTAATGATAGGCGAATAACAAGTTAATGTCTCTTCACTCTAGTTGGCGTTAAAAAATGGCATTAAATAATTTATAACAGACTTTTGTTGAAAATGAGCATTTTTTTTAAATTTTGTATTACTCTTTTAACATACTTTTCTACTTTATTAATAACATAATATCGATTTACAAGTTTTATGCATGTTCTCCATTACCGGAATTCTAATGTGTTCCGTAAATCGTTTTCCAGAGGGAAAGCTATAAAGAAAATTAATAAATCGTGGCATAAAATTCTACATCAATAAATAACTTAGAAATTATCAAATATTTATTTTGGATCCGATCATTTATATTTCCTCAAAAAAGACAAATGTTTTCTGCAACGAAATAAATCGTAATTCGATAGGCGAGAAGGGTCGGCTCATCGTCGGCGCTCTCTAATAGAATAAATAGGTCGCCCGTGCAGCCGAACGGAAATTACCTGAATAATTCATCGCTCCAACATTACAGGCAAATAGCCAAATAGCGTGGCGGCAATGCGAGTATCCTCAATGTGACCCCATTATCCACGAACGATGTCACGTTCGATGCTATATGTTTGTGGTATATATTTTTATTTATGACACAAAATGTCATAAATAAACATTGACTGAGAGAGATCGGTATCATAACCAATTTGTCTATGTGTTGGACGTCAAAAATATTTGACCAAATGAAAAAAAGTTTTGTAGATTTTTGAAGCTTAGATACTAAACCTAAATTTAATTACGGTCTAATATTTTAGACAGAACATTTTCAAAATTAGTTTACGCTTGTGTGACTTCGCTAGTATTCATGTCGTATTTCATATTATGGTAACTGCAAAGATAAGACATTGGGAGCACCGGTCATAGAATATTATTCTTTGACGCCTTTAGTGTCTCTGTATCAACTTAACAAAGTTAAAAAACGATATATTATTTTCCATTTAAGTTCCTTTTCATTTAAGACTATTTTATGGTCACACATTGCAAAAATTTCCATTATTTTCTGCACATTTTGGACCTTGCGGATTGTTCTTAGGGTTTCGTCGGTCAAAATTTAAAAAAAAAACAATAAGCTTATAGGGTCTTTTGTCCGTCCGTCCGCCTGTCTGTCAAAGCGTTTTTTCTCAGAAACAACTTAAGATATCTACTCGCATATAATTAATATCTTGCATTGAGACCTGTGGCCTTGTATTTGGGGAAAAATTTTAAGTTTTTTATTTCATGCAAAATATGGCCCTTTAAAACGTACTTTTTTGATTCATATTAGTGGTCTTACTCACTGATCATCAAAACTTAAAGAAACTTCCGGTCGACCTACAATTTTGAAAGGCGATATAATCTAAAGGAGGTCTCATAGAATAAGTAAAGAGAAAAATCCAAAAATCTGTTATTTCTAATTTTATGTGGAATTATACATTTTTATAATCAGTTTGTTAGACAACAGGCAATATTGTGAAAAATTCAAGTTACGTTGTGAAAAATTCATAAATTTACCTATTTTCAGTATAACCTATTTACAATATTTATAAATAAGTTAATTAGAAATACTAGACACCCTTAAATGTTTTATGTACCTAAATGTGAACGGAACCCTTGTATTGCAAGTTCTATTCGTACTTGACAGATTTTTGAAGTCAAACTTCTGCAGGCGCGTTATGAAAAAATTATTAGAGTCAAATTTTACAAACGCGACAAAAATTGAACAGAATGAAGTTGCTCACTACTATAAGAAATCAACACCATGAAGTTGCTCACTAAATATGTATTTACATAGTTTATTTGAATGGTCCATAATTTCATTTTTCTGCTGCTGTCATTGTTCTATTGTAAGCCAATCATCTGCCAGACTCTTACGAATTCGGTACGTATTTACTTGCATTATAAATTATTACCTTATCATTTAATAAATACTTAGTAAATTTTCAGCATATTCGTTTATTTTCCTTATTAAATAGACTTCATTTAGATTGTTTTATTCAATTTAACAATTATTTATTTACACGTGTTTACATTAAATTGAATGCTGAGTATTCATTTAAATTTTAAAAATAATTGAATTTAGTTTGATTAATTTAATGATGTTTTGTAATTCTAGATAAAAAGAAAAATTTTTACTACTTTGTATGAGAAAATAATAAAATTATGAGTTTACAAGTGTATCAATTTACAAGTGTATGAGAAAATAGTAAGATAGTTTGGAAACGGTCTAGCAGATAATTGGCTTATAACTGAAAGCCAGAAGAAAAAGAAAATGATAGGCCACTCATCTATCACATAAATTTTAAATGTCAATTTTTGAAATTTAATTATTAAAAAGACTTTAATTCTTTCAGCTGCTAATAGCTACTACACTTGTAAACTGCATGTACCGAACCAATTTAATAAGATATTTTTTTCTTAAATTAAACCAGAAACAGCAAATATTCACATTTTCACGATGTTTTGGCTGTCAAAAAATTGATACCTTCGCATTAGGGACAGTACTAATTTATGGAAGAACATGTAGTACTTTTCAAGGCAATATTAAAAATGTATATGAAGCTTCCTGTATCTCAGATACGCTCATGGGGGCTGCAATTTTTTTGTAATTAGCAGCTGGCTAAACTAAGATGTATAAAATCCATTTTCTAACATATTTACCCCGGAGCCTTGGCTACGATATTAGGCCATAGATTTCCTTATTGGAAACTTTTACTTTCCAATATTACAGCTTTTAAGATGCGAGCCGAAATAGAAGGTGATATTGTAATTGTGTAACACGTGATGTTTACATTAAGACGATAACTCCGAAGGAACAATTTAGTATATTTTTTAATGAATTCAGTATTTTTTTTAGTTTTTATGTTCATTTCTGAGTTTTGCTTTACCGGTATTTTCAATAACATCGTCATTATTATTTTATATACTTTGACTAAATTGCTTATAAAAAAAATATTATATTTTAATCTTATGGTATGTATCTGGGTATTACTTACATATCTTCGAATTTAATTTTACATTCAGGCAAACCGACTTGGAGATCAAAGGTTAATAGTAATTAGTTCGTTGTGTATTTTTCATTTATTAAAAAAATATCAATTTGTTTCATTATCTTTGCTTTTTTAATTATTTTTTTTTATTCATTAGAACATTTCATCGTTTTTATTACATTAGAACATGTCATAAAGTTTTCTTTTAACTGTAGTTGTACTGTTTTGCCATCATGTATACCTACACCAATGTCATGTGTCGTAATTTTCTTGTTGAAACCTCTATTGAATAGTTTATTTGTATAAAGTGTCGCCTGTGTTTCATAAAGATGAGTAAATAAATAAATATTGTTATAAAGTAAAAGAACGAAAAAATTTAAGGTGATATCGTATAGCCAATCGTTTAAGTACAATTTGTGTAATACAGAATATTGGATCAAATATAATGTTAACTCTTTCTTATCCTAAGTCCTATGTTCAACTGTGATCCACCCACTGGACGTTCACCCTCGCCAGTTTCGAAATATCGTCAAAAAAACACTCTGTGGCCGTTGACGATCTATGTTATAATTTTATTTCATTTTATTCAATATTGATTGAGAAGATTTTTTTTTGATGAACGTATGTATGCAAAACGTGATTAGTTTACTAATGCGCAGAATATTTTTTGAGATTTAGTTAGATCAGTTCCAGATATTATTAAAGCAAGCCATTTCGTATCTAGATCCATCTCCGTGCATTTCATATCACGAAGCCAATAGTCATATTGATTCCCGTATATTTTTGTAATTTTAGTCGATAAATGAATGATGTCGTAAATAAATATTATTGATAAACATTTATTGAAGTGATAAAATAATATGGTGAAATAAAAAAGTTTCATTACCAGTGGGACTTCTGATGATTAATGTTCCTAATCGCATCATCAATTATATAATGCATAATAATGTAATCTTCCAATAAAGAAACACACCTTTATATAATTAATTATACTTACGGTATAACTATGGTCAGTTATTTTCGATGGAAGCAAATTTGTTTATGACGACCGGAAACAATTTCCGCAACGTCAATCTATGTAATATGGAAAATTATGCAAAGTTGTTATGAAATTACAATAACTTTTGCTATTACTAATATTATTAAACTTTAGTAAAAACCCATTTTATTGAATGGTTAGATCCATTTTACAACGTTGAAAAAGTTTTACTAGGATCAAAACGGGTTGTAAATATTTAAATATTCATCGTTATAACACAGCATTGCTTCTGACAGAACCAACAATTAGTGAGCACAATTTAATTATTTGTGACATTGTAGTTAAAATTTAAAAAAAATTAAATAAGCAGAATTAAATTAACTAAAATAAATTTTAACAGAGTCACCAATTCGGTAATTCAGTTTCGGTTTTAACAGAGTCACCAAATTACATTAAATAAACTATAAAACTAAATTAAAATAAATGAAACGAGACCAAATGTAATAAAGTGAATTATAGTGTAATTATATTAATTTGAAATAAACTAGTTACATTAAATTAAATCAAAGCAAATAAGATAGCATCCGAAGTAGTAACAATTTTCGTTGAATAATTTAATGACTTATTCAAGTTGAAAAAGTTGTAATAAAGCCCAAAAAATTAAATAGTTCATAATTGAATAAATTGTGAGCTGTAAAATGTTATTTAATTGGTAAATGGTATAAGTCAGTGTATATTAAATAAATAAGTTTAAAAGAGAGTATTAACGAATGAAAATATCAACCGAAGAATGTAGCAAATTCACGATTTGACATATTTTATGCATGGAATTGAATAATCCCATGTTAGTGAACTTCATTTACTCCTTATTCCTTATTTACGTACTTTAATGAATACAATCAATACATATAGCAAACTTATTGCTACGAAAGCAATATCTTACAGCTAACCAGAACACCAATCCAGCGTCGCTCTACAATAATATTATTGTTAAGTTTTTTATATATTCAATTTGAATTACGAATTATTATTAAATATATTTGCTGTTTACGAACATCGTCATTAATTTCAAACAAATAGTTGCAAACTGCAAAACAAAATTTGTCGACAAACTTTATTAAGTAGCGAATAAATATTTTAAAGCGCTACTCACAAATTTCTTTCAATACTAACCTCATTGGCGATATTCTTTACTTTCGGTAGAACCGATACTTTACCAGATTGAGAAAAAGAGGGCAGTTTTAATAAAATTTCGCAAAAAATGTTAAGAGGTACCCATAATTTTTTTAATAATTTTAATACTTTTTAATAATTTTTTAATTATACAAAAGTACCTTAAAAAATGTATATAGAATATGATTTATTTGCATTTTTGTATACTCCATTTAACATGAAATGAAAAAAAAAC
Organism: Druceiella hillmani; assembly: GCA_039881145.1. Taxonomy (NCBI): domain Eukaryota; kingdom Metazoa; phylum Arthropoda; class Insecta; order Lepidoptera; family Hepialidae; genus Druceiella; species Druceiella hillmani. Next base: position 102,247,466 of record JAYKKI010000001.1, on the reverse strand, counting down.
AAATATTTTTTGGCTCATGGATATCTTGTAATGAAACCGAAACAAATTGCCTCTGATTTTTTTAATTTTACGTCTATCATTGGTCCACCTTCTATAATTATGTAAAATTTCTATCTTATATATAGAATGGTCTCTGAGAAATCTGGTAACGGACAGACAGACAGGACAGGTGCTAAATATTCCGTTTTCTTTATTTTGGAAATGAACTATAGAAAAACAACCAGTTGTGAATCTGGTTCTCTAGATTCCGTACCTCGTTTGAAGTGAAATACTTTTGTTTATATTGATTTACTTTATATATAACTGTAACAATGGTTCTATATGTTATAGAGATATTCACGATAATGAATTTAAACTACCTCCCCGCTATTTATTGTACTAGATATAATTAAACATTTATTGCGCTAGAAAGCCCATATTATCGATGACTGTGAATTAAAATATTATCGGTTCACTTAAAGTAGAAGTCCAAATTCGTAGCATTTGAAATGGAACTGACAGTACACTGCGGGTGGTTTGTGCCCTAAAAACACGAATATAAAAATATATAATAAAACACAATTTAAATAACACTTTAAAAAGGGTCTAAAAAATTAAAACATTTTTTTAAACAACATGATTATTAAAAAAAAAAGCGTCGAGTTCAAAAAATTGAATTTTCATAGGGAAATTTTTCTCTCTTTTTTATAGGAATTTAGGAGGAAGCTTTAAAAACATGTAACATAGCCAGCACAAACGGGCAATGTTGCTAGTAAGATTAAAAAAGCCTTTGTACCGGTGAAAGAATGCACGACAGAGTCTCTCTCTCTCTCTCCCCTCCCCTTTCTGTCTCTGTCTCTCATTCTCAACGACCGTCTCTCCCTCTCTTTCTCCGTTAAAAACAGGAAACTTCTCCGTTTTAACGGATTCACGATATTTCACGCCTAAACGTGAAATATCGTGAATCCCTTTCATAGCCGCATTCACGATATTTCACTTTTTCTCACTTGTGCCAAACGTCCGTTAATTTTTTTTCAATTTTGCTTGTTTTTATTTTCAAAACCTTAACGTGCCGATATATTTGTCAATTTTGGAATTTCACGAAAATTATTATTCCGTCGCAATCCGTTATAATATTCTGCCAAGCAAATATTTTAATGTACGTGCTTTGGTAGATTTAAAGCGGTCGTTTTTTTAGCAAAAAGTTCATCTGACATATTTGTTTTTAAAAGTATATATAAATAGGGATTTCTTCCCGTAACATTGCAAACTTTATTCTATTTAATATCGTTATATGTAGTGGCTATCGTTAAAGTACTGTTGCAGTCGGAAATTAAACAGCCCCCGCATTACAATAGCGGTCCCACGACTTCCCCCAGCGCCGATCTCGTAAGCTCATTGACCTCTAATTTACTGGTTCGCTGGACTGGCTTACACAAAGTCATACTGAAGCGATTTGATTCTCATCCTGTTGGTGTTAATAGTGAGCGTCCATGTAACTAATGTTAGAGATGAGACAGTGTAACAAAATAAACCGTTAAAAAGATCGATAGATTAAATTTGTATATAGCTTATGAAGTTTCTATCGTACCTAATAACACGCAGATAATAACTATCGGCAACTGAAAGTTGTGTATGAATGCAAGAATGTAATATATATATATATATATATATATATATATATATATATATATATATATATATAACAAATAACGTTGAAAAAGAATTAATTAATTACGATCATGAGCGAGCCCAAAATATCCGTGTAATATGTATACACAATACATATAACACCTGTAATATGTGTTGTGTCAGTTTGTTTCACTAACATACGAAAATAACTATATACGTTAAATCAAAATTATAGTTAAATCACCTCTCTGTTTTAGAAAAACGAATGTCTAAAACGAATTTCTAAGATTCAAAATGAAATTTTATGGTACGGATTCACATCAACCTGAGCAATCGGCACACTTAATTTTTTTTCAACTCCGAATGGTAAATTCAACAAATCGGACCCATTGTTTAGATGTCTCTTTCGCGTTAGAGTCCGGTATCGCCCAAAATAAATATAACAATTCACCTTATTCATCTTACGGCGTTGGTGATACTATTTCTTCTAATTTTTTTTACTTTAGAATAGTGACACCGAGAGGTAATGTGACGTTCTTTTCTTTTAATGGAAATGAAAATCGTAAGCAGATAATTTTTTTAATTTCGTCTGTACCCCTAGTATCAACATTATATAGGAAACATCAAAGTGTCGATACTTAACAATATAATATTATGGCGTGTCAATACAATGAAATGCGATATGATATGTCGATACAAAGGAAAATGTTAAAAAACATCTCTAATGAACTGTCAAATTTAATTCCCGAAACGTTAATAGCACTGCTTCAAATTGGCATAAAAATAGTTATCATTGTATATGGTATAGCCAAGCGTGTTAGTATAAAAGAGGTCAGTCAGTGCCTAAGCTACATTTGGAATTCGATCAACGATTATTTCTGACATTTATCCAATATTAGTTTATGCGGCGGTTTAATGGGGCGCAATGTGAAGTGGCATCTCGCAGCATCCTTCCGGTCGGTTGTTATCTTTCAACGCTGTGCTAATAGCGTGACTGCATTCAATGGACGCTAGATATTCTGAGTCATTAACTTTAGCAAGTATCTTCACACTTGCCTAAATTTTAATCTCAATTGCGTATTTTAGGATCTTGTAAAATTATTTGGCGGTTTTCGGTAATGCGCCTTTTTGTTTCATTATAATGAGGTGCGAAAAAGTAATTAGTTTAACCAAAGTTGTCAAAATGCCTTAAAAGTTTAATTTCTATATCAATTTTAAATTTATAGAGTTTCTAACCCGGACCTGATTCAATTACTGTAAGCTAGATACGAATGTTTATTTACAAAAATATTAAATTTTTAATCGTTTTTGCGTGCGTTACTTCATATTTCCAGCATTTGTCAACCAATTAGTATGATTATTATTTTTGAAGTTTTAGCTGCGTTTTGAAAGTAACTCAAAATGTTTTTTCTGAACGCAAATATCGTTCAATATAGTCTATAGTTTGTTTACACAGTTTCCTTTATTTGAACGCATTGACTTGCTGTGATGTCATTGTGTTTACTTTATACTTTAATAGTATTTTTTTAGTTTTGTTTCAAACTGACAACGCCAAAATTAGGATGTAGAGATTTGAAATTTGTTAAAAGAAGAAAAAAATTTAATCCTAGTGAAAAATACTATTTTCATCACTTTCGTTTCGGATCAAAATGCTGTCCCGCAAAGTGTATTCAGGCTTGCAGTTGGACTAATAACAATCATCAAACTTCGGAAAACGCCAACATGCAATAGAGAATACGGCAAGTTCTCCTGCTGACTTCAGGAATTATCACAAATTTCATTTATTTGTGAAAGATGAAAATTCGAAAATGTCCTTTTTAGTAGACATTGGAGCAGATGTTTGTATTATTCCTACGATGACTAGTAACAAACAATCCAGTAATTAAAAATTACATGCAGCAATTGGCACCGAAACAAAAACATTTGGGATTAAAGTGTTAACACTTGATTTGTGACTTAGGCGTGAATTTCAATTTCCATACATTGTGGCCAATATTTAATAAAGATATTTTAGGCGCTTGTTTCCCTAAACAAATTTAAATTAATAATTAATTTACACAAAACGACACTTTTTGATGAAGTAACTCAACTAACAGTGACTGGCAAAATTACTTCCATAAGAGAACTCAGTGATATCGTTACAGTAAACACTTCAACAAAATTGTATACACAATTAAAACAATATCCGAACTTAATTTGTTCCTATCAGGTTTAAAACATAATATTCAACATAATGTTATAACACATGGTTAACCGGTGCATTCTAAAGCAAGACCGCTGGATCATCAAAAACTTAAAATAGTTAAACAGGAATTCCAATTCTGTCAAACTTGTTGGATAATAACATAATAAGACAATGAAGTTCTCAATGGGTAAGTCCTCTTCGTGTAATACTTAAAAAAGATGGTACTCTTCGTCCATGTGGAATCTCCACAATTAAATGATGGAATATTTCCTGATGAATATCCTATTCCTAGGGTTGAAGATTTTCACCGCATTTTAAAATTTACAAATTTTATTCCAAAATAGATTCATTTAAAGGTACAAATATTTATTCCAAAATATTTATTTAAAGCCTATTTCTGAGGAAGACAGATGTAATTGCAATATTTACTCCTTTTGGATTGTATGTGTTGAACTTAATGAGTTTTGGTTTAAGAAACGCACGAGCAACGTTTCAAAGATCTATAAATATAGTTTTTTGAATCTAAATTGTCTCCTACCTGGATGACATTCTGATTGCATCTAATAGAGAAGAACAACACAGAATCCATTTGAAGTTAATTTTTGTAAGATTAAACGACTGTGGATTTCGCATTAACGTTTCTAAATCCGTCATCGGTACGAAAGAAGTAGAATTATTGGGTTATTTAATTACTCCTCAAATTCACCACCTCTACCAGGCAAAGTTCAAACAATTAGAAATTACAAACTTCCAACAACTGTTCACGACCTCAGAAAATTTTTAGGCCTTATTAATTTTTATCGGCGATATTTAAAGAATGCGTCTAAAAACCAATATCTCTTACACAACTACCTTAAAGGAGCACGGAAAGAAGATAAATGAAAAATACAATGGACATATGAAGCTAAAGAACAATTTCAACGATGCATAATGATTGAGTCAATACAACACTCTTATTTTTTTCCGAATCATGAACTACCACTATCTACTATATATACTATATATACAAATTCTTCAGATTCACCGAATGGAACAGCAATTCAACAATTTGAAGATAATGCCTGGAAACCTATTGCATTTTGTACTTATGATAGGGAATTACTAAGAATTAACCTTTCCATCAAATACTTCAATTTTTTAATGGAAGAAAGAACATTAAAAATATTTATAGACCATAAACCAATAATATTTTATTTTAAACAAAAAGCGGAAAAAGCTTCACCTCATCAACTTTGACATATACAATACATTTCTCAATTTTCGACAGATATACAAGATATAGAAGGTCGAGACAACATCGTTGCAGATACTTCATCTAGAATCGAAGAAATCTTCTTGATTGACTACGATAGAATAGCAGATTGCAGAATTTGAAGACATGAGCAACTTCTCTGAACTTCAAACAGTATCCGCTACCTTCTGGGTGAAGCAGTCTGTGTGATGTGAACCTTCAAGAAAAAAATAATATCTTGAAAATTATGGAACGCAAATATTTCAACAAATGCATAACACCTGGCTGGCCACTTGTAAAGCTCTTATCGTTTAAATTTATTTGGCCAAGTAACCTTAAATAAGTACAACCCTGGATTCAATCTTGCATAGCTTGCCAAGAAAGTAAAATTAATCGACACATAAAATCAATTTTTGGTAAATTTCAACTTCGTTCAGAGAGATTTAATGATGTACATATTGATATCACTGGACACTTACCACGATCTAATGGAAATATTTACTATCTTACTTGCATTGATAGCTACTCAAACTGGATGGACTGGATCCACTTGATAAACTTTCGGCAGAGACAGTTGCCAAAGCATTTTAATCAAACTAAATTTCAAGATTTGTTACGCCATGTCGCCCGATTACAGATCGTGGAGCGCAATTTAGTTCAAAGTTGTTAAACGATACCATTGACCGAATGGTGGGGACAAAATATACGCTTACCTGACGAATGTTTCCAAGAATCCAAAATTCTCACAACTCCTGAGTATTTTCAAATCAATTACAGAAAATGATGGAATGTTTACGACTAAAAACTGTTTCTAAGAAATATACTTAAAAGATATTCGTTCCGAAGGACTTAAAGACGATTACTCATGTTTTTGTAAGAAAAGATAGAATGAAGAAACAACTTGAACCCCCATATGAAGGTCCATTTCCGGTAACTGCCAGAAGTGAAATATATTTACGCTACAAATTAAAGGAAAACAAGTTACAGTCTCAGTAGAGAGATTAAAACCTGCTTAAATTCTGCAAGAAACATTGTTCCAGACACGGATAAAGATTTTTTTTAAATACATCGACTTTACACAAATGTAACGGAACTAAAGAAAACTGTATCTGAGTCATAAATAACTTTTGTTTAACAAACTCGTTCAGGACGAACAAAAAGAATGCCTGTTAGATTCAAAGAATAATATTGTATAATGTGTAAATAATTTCATCATTTTTAATATCTTTTTTTTTATTATAATTGTCATATTCCATTCCGTCTGCTACGTAACTTAGTTATCATCATTGTGTTTACTTTATCCTTCAATAGGTTTTTATAAGTTTTCTTTCCAACTGGCAACGCTTAAATTAAAATGTAGAAGTTTGACATTGTAGAATGTTGTTGTCGTCAAGAGAAAATATGTTAGAAACTGATTAATTAATAGCATTTAATCTTATTTTTCTTTCGATTTAACTCGTAAGCGTATTTTACATAATTAGTGGAAGCTACCACCAACAGGCTGAATACAAAATTTGGAACGCGCTTTACACCCAGGAACATTTCGACAATTTTTTGAAATCAGATGAAAGTATACACATTAAAAACTATATATTAGGAAAGAAATTCTGCAGCTGACGATTATTTATTATAAAAAAAACCATTTACTAAAAAAAAATAATCACCAGAAATATGTCGAAATTTGTACATTACATGGTTATTTATCACTATATTCACAATAAATTTATCATTAGACACTACACATTTGACACAAACATAAACAGTTGAGTGAGCTACAATGCTGTTTGGATCTCTTTGGGCTAATTGCAACCAATTTTTTCGCCTTTTAAGATTTGTTGGCACTGAAACGAACACTTTGTGTCGACTTTTTAGAGACGTACGTGTACACATTGTGCTGACACAATGTACACATTGTGTCACTACACACCATTTATACACCATTTTAATATGAAAATGAATAATAATCCCCTTCAGGGGGCAGGACTATTTGTTCACATTGTGTTGACGTCACATTAGCCGCCATTACCGAAATTGCGTTTTTAGCGCGAGTTCGAAAATTCAAACTTTAAAAGTGATTTATGTAAAAAATACGGTATATATCCTGGAAATATTAATGTGGTGTGCTTATAATACAAAATAGAATAATTTAATACAATTCACAAATTCAAGTCAAATAGCCTATTACGAAGCTCAAATATATATTCAAACACAATAGAATCTAGAAACCCTGTACGCAATGCTCCCCGCACACAAAATCTATTTTAAAGACATTTTCACGTAAAAATTAAGTTTTAAAAAGATTTTCTGCGTGGTTAGAAGAGTACAATACTCGGACTAACATATATGCTAATCAATATAGTCATTTCGTTAGTCCAATATAATTTTGCAGCTTTATCTATTTTGAAGCTCTTCCTTACTTCGAAGCACTAGAAAAAAAGAGAAGAATAAGGCATGAAAAACTCTGGCCAAAGGTTATAAAATTTACGTACATACTTGTGGACAGTCCACAAGTAGAACCACATTTTTGCCCGTAGATACAATTTATAACAAGATAACTTAAATTGTTATAGAAATATTTAAGTACTAATAAAACGACACTTTTTGCCTATAAAAACCAAAACATTATATGTATTTAAAGGTGATATAAATGAAAACACCAATTCATGTCCTGGAATTTAAAAAAAAACCATAGCACAAGACAACTAACTTTTTAGGAAAAAATATATTAGGCCGCCAAATCACATCGACTAACGTCAAATGGCCGTTATTATTAGTACTTGACTTAAGAAATGATTTCTAAATGCATTCCATTTTCCTCTATTGGATGCGTGTATTATGATATTTACTAAGTGTCTTATTGAAAGAGAAACTTCTTTAACAAAATTCAAATAACATATTTAGCCACTAAATATGTATATAAATGAATTAAATAAATTGACATAAACGGGTTTTTTCCACAACACCGCAAAATGTATGGTGCCTATATCGTAATATATTTTGGCAATCACTAAAATATCTGTACATTATCTGTTGGAGATGAAACCAAGCCCGCCCTATATCAGCAGGCCGATCATTTCCGCTGTTGCCAATTCCCCAATCTTTATTTGGAATACGATCAACGATTATTTCCGCATTTTTTCAGTGGCAAAGCGTGCTGCGTTATATTGAAGGGCAATCTCACAGCATCTTTCTCTTGATCTCACGGGATCGTTGATAGTTATCTTTTTGCACTGTACTAATTGTGCAACTGTCTTACCCTGATTGAGAAATTTCTATAACATTCCCGAAATTTTTGGAAAAAAGCGACAAGTTAAAAAGCGATAAGCGGAAGCATTTTTATCTCACTTATGTATATTTGTTCTAACTAGTTATACTTATCTAATTATGCCACTAAAGCAAATCACAGTAATTTAAATCGTTCGCCATTACAATACGGCTCGTCTGAAAATGTCAAGTTAATTTTATGACTCAGGATTGTACATACTTATTTCCAGAGAGATGGTACGCTAGATGAATAATATGGTGCCAGTTTGTTGGACGGACTGAAATAAAAATTAAAAAGTTGAAGAAAATTGGGATGAAAAATAACAAAAATACAACCCGATTGTACACAATGACCGTTGGACACGATAAAATTAGGAATTGCTACATAGTGAATCACAAAAATCAACCGACAAATTACCACGAAATGCAACACCACTCCCAGTAATGAGTTAAGCAACGTCTGCAAAATATCCGGAATCGTGTGTGTGACATTAAGTGAACAATAGTTTCAGCCCCTAATTTCAGAGCAGTTTTGTTCGACAGACCTTTAATTCTCTGAAACGTTTAGTTTACCACTTGGGGATGCACTTTTCAAAATTATTTGAAAAAGTCTGTTTTGAGATAATAAATATGAGGGACAATGTAACAAGTTATATTATCGTCAACAAAAAAGAGAAGGAAATTTAGAACCATCAAACTGAATATAAAATAAGACTTAAATTTTATTTCCGTAGTTCCGGATGTTGAAACATTTTTTTATTTTAGAATTTTTCAGAATTTTAGTGAATAATAGAACTTAGAGATATGATGTAAAAACAATATCTCTAGCTAACCACAAAATATTTGGTTGGCTTATGAAGATTCAATTCCAACATGTTCAATGGTATGCAAGTATAACATTTTGGAATTTTTTCTGATTATGCAAATGCATCTTACCTGTGCCTGTATTTCAATTAAGTTCTTCACTCAATTAAGAACACCGTTGTGTCTTCAAACATGTGTTATAATAGTTATACATCCAATCCAACAAGGCGTTCGAAACGTGGTTCCTCTCCAATATCATACTCTTTGCCTTTGAAACAAAATTTGTTCGTTTTCTTCTGGAAGAACATATTGATTGATCAGCCATATGACGTATATTATTTGTGGTGGCCTTTGAATCACGTCTCAGACGCATTTTAAGAAATAGAAGAGTTCGTACTCAAAGCCGATTTATATTCGTTTTTTATGTATATTACTTAAAGGCTTGTCTTTAACCGCAACTAATTGAACAGTATTTGGCGTATTTATATCTGAATGCACGGTAGTGGACCGTCAAGTTCCGAGTATACTCGGTAGCTCTTTTGATATTTCTATAAATGTTGAGTTATGCCCAGTAAATGTCTGTGGTGAATATTTTTTATTTATCAGGAGAAGAATTACAACCTATTTAGCATATAAAAGTTTTTGGGATATTTCACGTTAAAATCATCGATTTGGGAGTTTCATAGAAATATGGCACATATGTTGAGTTTATACCAAAAAAATAAAGATTAATAATAACCCGTAAAGAGAAATAAACTTTCACAGTTCTAATTAAATTGTTTCGTTGCCACTCACAGATTTGAAATATTAGAAGCAGATGACGCATAACTATATTAAAACCGTAACCAAAAGGCGGAGTACATAATAGGATAAAACCCAGTACAACATGTCATTATTCTATATTGTTAATATACATGAATAATATAATACAATCGTAATTTATATATATATATATATATATATATATATATATATATACATATATATATATATATATACATATATATATATATATATATATATATATATATATATCGAGTCACCAGAAATTGTAGGATCTAAACTAAAGGATACACAAACAATGTGTAATCAATGAAAGTTTCAGCGCAGGATTTTAGAACACATAATCGTTAATATATTCGATTCAGTGAACAGCGACTGTCATCATCACTTTCATCAGGTTTCTTTCCTCGAAAATTTACCAAGTGGACTATGTCACTTTAGTTCCCAATTTTTAGGTGCACCTATTTTAAACAATTTGTTTGTTTCATTCTTTGGAAATCTATAAATAAAGAATATAGTACATTTATTCAGAAAGTAAGTGTCATACAAAAAACGTTTCGGTGTAGTTTTCATATGGTATGGATATATTTATAGAATTTGTTTACCTGAACACGTCAAAAAACTTTAAATTAGATAACATAAAAGGAAACTTGAAAACCGTCTTAAAGTAGGAATTAATTATCTGATAATAATCCATTATAGACTTGCAACGATAACAAACCTGAAAAATGATAATCGGGACAAATTTAAACTATCTTAAAATCCAAATCAGCCTTACATTTTTCGGTTAAACAAACGTAAATTAAAATAATTCATAATGGTGCTCTTATAGTGAGACATTTATGAAATTTACAAATTACTTCACAACGTGTAGTCAATAGATACTTGTTTATTTTTTAAAAAAATTTCCTGAGTTATACAAACATCGTTTCAAGAAAACTAAGGCCTAGTTTCTTACATAATGTCAAACGGCAAGCAAAAGTTTAAAATTAATAAGTTTACTTTTACGGTAAAAATATACATCACGCCCCTATGTTAAACAAAGAGGTTAACAACCTACAAAGATTTATAACTTTATTAGGATAAAAAAGTGAATCTGAAATGTATATGCAGCTAGTGTGTATATTAAAAATTTGATAATGTTTTAAACCTGAAATGCTTACAAAATTGTAACATATATTTCACAATAAATAATGAGAAAATTTCAAATTGAAGCAATCAATGTCATATGTAATGTCAGATAACACGGGTACGTAACCCCTGAAATGCATTATCTGACAAATTCTTATATGAAATGCTATCACGCATACCAATTCGCGAATTATTTTTAAATAATTAATTTGTGAAAATTTAAAAATTACACATAAAAAATAAAATTCTACGAGGTTGAAAACATATGAAACAAATGCGATCTCTCTCGAACTATTACAAATAATGGCGAATATGTCATTTGCTTCTTAATAAATCTGTGTTGCCATCTAAATAAATCGCTTTCTTAATAAATCTGTGTTGCCATCTAAAGAAGTCGCTTTGAAATACGACTTCTATTTTAATTATGTCATTTGCTTCTTAATATTATAAATATGTGTTGCCACCTAAAGAAGTCGCATTGAAATGCGACTTCTATTTTAATTATGTCATGGCTTCTTAATATTATAAATCTGTGTTGCCACCTAAAGAAGTCGCATTGAAATGCGACTTCTATTTTAATTATTTTCACTAAATCCCGGTGTTGTTACTTTCATAAAAATAGTGGCTTCATTAAAATTCGGCGGCATTTAACAAATTATAAGCTCTTAAATAATTTCATTGATAATTTACGAATCTACCTTCTACCAAATCGGCTAAAAGATTAATTACATACGTTAACAGCAACTTATTCAAGCCATATATAATATTAACATAAATTCAAAATATTTAGAGTGCGCACATCGTAACCGAACCGAACAACTTCCATATCTATCACAGTAGAACGACCATGGGTGAGTGGTCACGAATGTCAATTTAAATTTTCAACAAGGTAGACAAATTTAATATGCGCTACGAAAAGTTTGAAAATCGCGCAGAGCATGACCGGAATCAGACATCAGTAAGCATATTTTTACGTGCGGCCAATCGCTGCTGTTGGCTCAACCACCCTTCATATAAAATCTACCTCAACTAGTCGCTTCCGCTCCAGCAATATAATCCCTTTTCATGTTATGAACGTAGGGTGGAATGTCCATTATCATAAATAAAATACTAACATATGATCACAGGTTTCTGTTCGCTGCATTTCGTTTTGCTTTAAGTTCAGCCCCTTCGTGCTATTTCAAAGTTGATTTGGAAAGAATTGTTCATAATAGAATAATTTGTATAAAGATATTGAGATAGGTTAGGTTAGCCTGGATCAGGTCAGTTTAAGTTAGGTTATATCAGATTAAGCTATGCAATGCTATTGTGGGCTAGGCTAGACTAGGTCATTTTAGGTTGAAGAGGTTAGGTTATGCTACGTTAGATTCTACAACGCCTCGGCGATACTAGTTTAGATCAGAGTGCCTCGGCAATACTAGTTTAGATCAGAGTGCATATTGTATTATCAGAAAATAACTGATATTAAATAGGGAAAAAAAAAAGGAAAATTCTGGTAGCTAATACGCGTTTTCTAAGCGCGCACACACACGCATATGAGGGCACATTACAATTGAACATGCAATAAATTTTAAATATCAGATTTTATTGGTTGATTATAGCGAATTTCTTTCTCTCTTACTAAATTTTGTAGGCTGAATTTGGTCACTGTATTAAAATTAATTTAGTTATTTTACATATCTGAGAAATAATGAAGTTATGAATATTCTAAGATTCTGTAGCGCAAAATGAAACAATCGCCTTTACCCCATTGTATATATATATATATATATATATATATATATATATATATATATATATATATATATATATATTTATAGTCAAAGTATTTGCAAATTTAGTTCTGTTCGTATATGACATTTTACCACAAAAATTGCAACTGAGTGCTGGCATTTTCATTATTATATAATTTTCAGTACGCTCGACATTAGGTAATTATCGAAAATCAGATAAATGTTTTGGAAAAATATTTTAATTTTCCACTTTGAATGCCTATGATACCCTATGTTAGCAAGAATATCACAAACTTATGCTGAATTCAGTAAAAATATAATCCTATTTTACACACGGACAAATTTATATACAGATATATACATAAATACATACATAAGCACGAACATAAAAATCAAATTCCTTTTTTTGGTTTCACCGTAATCAATGCTTCAAGCCTTTATACCTAACTATTTACATACTATATTTCCGCTTACTAATCTTCTAATTGATATATGTATTTGGATCTATCTGTAAATACCTACTTATCTACTTACCTAACGTAGTTACGTGTACTCAATTCGTGCATTTGTTTATACCTGTATTTAAAATTGCTTTGCACACATAGTAGTTTTGAGATGTTTCATATTAAAAGTATTGACTTCGTAGTCTCGTAACATGTGCCATAACATGTACCATAACAACCAAAACATGTACCATATTCTTGAGAGACTACGTAGTATGTAGGGAAAATATAGTAAACAGAGCAAAATGTAACATTTAATTCTGACGCGTGAGAAGGAAATTGAATTTCTACAATTTACGTTTATTTTTATTGTTATATAAAGAAGTTAGATTTCAAATTATTTTTTACTGAATATTACTATTGTTACTTTCATAAATATTATGGCCTGATTTAAATTGAGATTGAAGAAGTTTAATAAATTATAAGTCCTTAAATAATTTCGTTGATAATTTGCAAATCTACGTTCTACTAAAATCAGCTAAAATATTTATTACATACATTAATAGCAACTTATTCAGACAAATATAACATTAAAATAAATTCAACATGTTTGGACACATCGTAGCTGAATCGTATAATTTGCATACCTCTCAAAAAGAAAGACCATGGGTCCATGGTCAGAAATGTCAATGAATATTTTTGCAAAGTAGAAAAATTTAATTTGCACTACGGAATATCAGATTACATCACGGATTATTTCCGCGATCAGATGCCACTCCACATATTTTGAGGTGCGGTCAATCGCTCCTGTTGGCACGTAATTATTTTCTTACATCATCACAAGTTCATGTTTACTGCACTTCGTGCCTTTCATCTGTTTCATTATGCTATTTTAGAGTGGAAAAGGTTACTAAATTCGGATCAATAGATTTATATATATTGACATTACCTTATTGAACACACTCACACATGCACGCACTCACGCTCGTACATATGTTTCTATGTGTGCCTGTTTCATTTGTGTGTATATGTGTCATCTATTTTTATGCCAGGGAAAATGTTACTCTCAGGAGTTACCTTTAAATATTTTCTCACAAGTATATTCAATGATACTATATAATATATGATAGTCTTAATCAGTGTGGTGTTCTACTTGAGATCCGTCATACTAATTTGAAAACAGCAAATCCTTAAGTCTCCCAGTTTAGGCAGGCAGTATACCTACGGTACCAGAAGTAAAGTTATAATAAATCTGCAACAATTAATATTAGACAAAACATAATAATATAATTAAAGATTATTTCATTCCGCGCCAAATAAAATAAACCAAATGGTCGATTTACGAAATCTTTCATAATCTGGTAATATCTATTTATACAAAACGATTAAATAATAAATATTGAATATATTTGGCGTTAATTTTGTAGAAATGCATTACTCACAATTAAATGAAACTACTTGATGTAGTATTATTTCTGCTTTCATTAAGTTCTTTACCACGACCTAGGTTTCGTTGTATTACAACATCTTCAGGTAGGCTATTAGTAAATATTTTTGCTAATAGCCCACCTGAAAAGAACTTAAAGAAAGTAGAAATAATACTGCATCACGTAGTTTCATTTAATTCTAAATAATATACTCAAATCATGAGAAAAATTAAGAATATTACACAATAGTTCTTGAATTAATAATAAACCCTAACAACCTCAACTTTCACATAAAAGCCTGTGACGATGTTAGTTATCCAGCAAGTTATTTATGTAAATAGACATTTCGGCCTACGTTCGCAAGAGGTAATTATATCGCGAGGGCGGAGCGGCCAGTTGGGCGGGCAGTGCGAGGACGGCGGTCGACCGCAAGACTAAATATACGCGCTGGACACTGATTACAATTGTGCTCCACTACATATTAGATAATTTGGCGGCCTATGTTACGATTTGTTACGTTGCCGGCAGTCGAAATTTGTATTCGTAGTTGCTACTTTGCTCGGTGTGCTACGAACGCTGTCCAGTTTTATATTTTACTTAAGTATTTTCCAGTTTTATTTAAGTATTTTTCTTTCATGACGAGATTCATTGAAACAGTTAACATAATTTCGTCAACATTATCTAGTGTTATGGACTCTCTTGATAGTATGAAGTAGGTCGTAGAATACCGCACTGATTAATATTTTCATATATTAATATTGTACCTTTGACGATCTTTGTGACAAAATTTTTAAAAGTATCCGTCAATAAAAATAAATAACGCACATACACAGGCAATAAAACACGTACACATATATACATATGCATGTATGTGCAAGCGTACGTGCGTGCGTGCGTGCGTACGTGTGTGTGTGACTGCCTTTTTTTTCATTGCAAACTCCAAGTTTCTAAGGTCTTCTTCCAACTGACTTGTCAGCCTCCATTTTCCTACGTTTTCTTGGAGTAATTTCTTAACTGGCTTATAATTGTTTATTTCTTCGACACGACCGCCACTGGTTTCTTTTCCTTCTAAGGTCTATATCTGTTCTTTTTCTCTAATGCCCATCAATCATTATAAAACTATTGGCCATTACAAATAATTATATTATTCATCTAGTATCGTAACCAACGTATAGAGTTTAGTAACTATATCCCAATACGATAATGTCAATGTACGTAAATCTATTGACCCGAAGTTAGTAATTCTTAACACTATAAAATAGCATAACGAAGCAAATCAAAGGCATGAAGTGCAGCGAACATGAATTTGTAATGACATAAAAAAGTTATTACATCTTTGGAGCGGAAATTCTAGTTGGGGCAAGTTATATGGGAAGGGCGGGCGTGCCAACAGCAACGATTGACAGCACCTCACAATATGTGGAGTGGCATCTGATTGCGGTCATACTCCGTATTATATTTAGATGTTCCGTAGCGCAAATTACATTTTTCTACCCTGCCAAAAATTTTAATTAACATTCCTGACAACTGGCTCGTGGAAAAAAGAAGACCTTTTTGATAGTACGCAATTTATACGGTTCAGTTACGATGTACGTATTCCAAATATATTGAATTTATCTTAATGTTATATTTGGTTTGAATAAGTTACTATTAACGTATGGATGAATCTTTTAGCCGATTTTAGTAGAACGAAGATTTGCAAATTATTCACGAAATTATTTAAGAACTTATAATTTGTTAAACATCTTTAACATTAATTTAAATCAGGTCCCAATATTTATAAAAGTAACAATGGTAAAACTTCGAAAAAATAATTTGAAATACAACTTCCTTAGAAAGCAACAAAAAATAAACGTGAATTATATAAATTTAATTCCCTTCTTACGCGTCAGAATTAAATGTTACTTTTTGCTGTATTCACTACATACTGCTTACTACTCTTAGAGACTACGAAGTCAATGCTTTTAATACGAAACATCTCAGAAACTACTAAATGTCCAAACTTAAAATTTTAAATAAGTCATAATTCTTGTTCTTATAAATCACATATTACATGTAGCATATATTTCAAATACATTTTTAGATATACACAGCACAGATTTTTAGCATTTAGCAGTAAAATTAGGAGAGAATCAAAACAGTTACGAAGCATTTCTCGTAAATGGCTATTTCCAGTAGTGTGGCTTGGAACTTGATGTTGCACTACCGTCTATTCAGGAATAAATATATTGAATTGTGTCCGATTAATAGTAAATAGAGCCCAGCATTCAAGTACCATATATAAAAAAACGGATACAAATCGATATCGAGTATGAACTCTTCTATTTCATGAGCTCCATCTGATCCGTGATATGAAAACCGCCACAAATAATATACGCTATGGGATTAACGAGTCAACGTTATCTACACAAGACGATACAAAAGTTTAATAATTACTGGGATTTATTTTTGGAGCATAATAAAATGAGACAAATATATAGAAGTGATATATGAAGCTTCTGCTCTATACGATTATATTATATTACCAACTAATAAACCTGCTACTCTTCCCCGGGGTTTTCTGGAATATAACAGAAATTCTTAATCATATCTACCAGGATGTGTAAAAAGCACGCGGTTCAATTTACCATTCAGTTAGCAACTCTGAGTTTCAGTGAGTAAAAAACCAACAAAATTTAAAAATATCAAGAAGAAAATTTACGATTCTCTTGTTTAAATTGTAGGCTGAAACTATCTTCTTACTATATGAAATCCACTTAAGGTAAAAGAAGAAACAAATCAGAACTAACACACAATATATTCCATACACATAACGACGGGTGAAGCTGTACTCTCCTATGACACAGCCAAGAATTGATTCCAAGATTCAAAAAAGGAAAGTTTCCAGTAAATCCAGTAATACCTCGAGTATGGAGGAAAAAATCTGTTAAATAGCGTCTTTGGTAATACTAATTGCATTACTGTAGCACTAAATGAAAATTATATAAAATATTTCCTAAAACCACCAGATTATTTCACATGCACTTAAAATACTTATATCGATGTTCATGACTCAGAATATCTAGTGGCCATTTCCGGTAGGCAAATAATTAGTGCAGCGCGAAAAACAACGACCAACCGGAAGGAAACTGCTGATGTAGGATAGGCGTGGTTTTATTTCGACCTGCAGAGGTATTTTAGAAATATTAATATGTGTATAAGACCATATAGGCCGCATACATTTTGCAATGTTGTGAGAATAAATCTCTTCTACGCAATTTTTTTATTTTATTTGCATATTCTTTTAGCGCTCAAATATGTTAGAAGAATTTTGTTAAAAAAAGAGTTTTTTTCAATCTACCAAAGAACCTGCATTCAGATAATCGCATACCGAAATAGTTTAATGGATTGCATGTTTAATATAGAAAACAAATTGTAACTATTAAAATAATGCTTCACATGAGCTACCAAAAATAAAAAAATTAAAATTTACAGAAATATTAATGGACACAGTTCTCATAAAAAAAACAAAGATATGCCTTGAAAGTCGAAAATAAATTTGGAAAGACAAAACTTTTTCAAACTACTATTAAATATAAATTCTGAAGAATTTCGTTCTAGACCAAGAGTAGCATGCAATTTTTCAGAAAGAAGTTTATTAGAAAGAAGAAAAATTACGAAGAAAAAGAAAGCATGATCTTATAGTAATTGCATGTCAATACAGTAAAGTTTTCGATACTTGTTGTTAAACAATTTTATTTAATTTCACAACTATCTGACAAAGTGACGATCAAATCTTGTAATCTAATTTTCACCCACGTCCCATAATCTAATTTTCACCCACAAGCAGAGTTGAAATTTTGCACACAAGTATAATTCTGATTCATAATTAAATGAAACTACGTGATATAGTATTATTTCTACTTTCTTTAATTTCTTTACCACGAAACCTAGGTTCGTTGTATTACAACATCTTCAGGTGGGATATTAGCAAAGATTCATTTAGCAAAGATTAGCAAGATCTTTGCTAATATCCCACCTGAAGATGTAATATAACGAAACCTAGGTCGTGGTAAAGAAATTAAAGAAAGTAGAAATAATACTAAATCACGTAGTTTCATTAATTGTGAATAATGAATTTCTACAAAATTAACGCCAAATATATTCAATATAATTCTGATGTTAATGGAATATTACCATGACATGGAGCAGAAAGAATGTCAAGGGAACTCCTAAATGAATTGTAGCGTAACTCTCGTGGTTAGACTCATTTAACTAATCTCGAGAGGAGTTTAGTTCGGATTGGGCGAGGGACTTGTACATGTACAAGAATATAAAGTTAAAATAATAACCTACAATAAATAAATCGACTATAATAACTTGCTATGGTATTGAAAAAAATATTCCAGATAACGTAAATATCTCAATATCATAATAAACGCTATGAACAACCAAAATTATGTATCGTTATCGTAAGTCGCCAGTCAAAAATATACATGAAAAATTTCGTAAAACCAAAACAGACTCAATTGTTATTGGGTATGATTTGACCTCATACCCATATTTTTCCATAATTATTCTCCATAGATATCCATGAAATTATCCAGTTAAATGGAAAAATATTCAACTAAAAATATTTTGTCTTGCTGACATTCGCAATTTTAAAACTAAGTATGTCTTAGATTACGCAAAAACAAATTTTAGAAATTGTTTTGCATTTCGTTTCAATAAATGTCAAACAAATAAGACACTCTTAAAACGTTATTTCGAATGCAGTTTTGCGTAGCCAATTTGTGAACACCAAACCAATATTTATAATAACTTCCACATGGGCCCTATATTTTGTATACTTTAACATTTTTTGCATTAATATTTAAGGAACCTTGCTTCTTAAGCACTATCAGTACGTACTATGTACTAATAAGTTCGATACGTAAAAATTCAAGAAAACTTTTTTGTGCATCTTTCCTTGTTGTTTCCAATGATAATCTACTAAAGAATTTTAAAGAAATTAATAAAAAACAAAATAAAAAAAGTAAAGTTTAGGCGGCTATATAATATATAAACCAATACAAATAGTATACCGTCCATAAAATTTCGAATAACAAATATGAAATAAAAAAAAACAGAGATCAACTCATGGTTTTTTTCAATAACAGCTGAGTAAATGTATAGATGGATGATAAATTCTTCAGTGATTGATATAAAGCACAAAATAAAGGAAATTAAAAATTATTTCATTACGCGCTGAACAAATAAGTTTTAGATCTTTTACAATTAAGATCTTTTACAATTAAGCAACATCAATTTCAAGAACCGAGCAAGAGCCGATCAAAAGCCAAGCAATAAACACAAACCATAAAAAAACATAAAATACTACGGAGTAATTCGCTTCCAAATGAATCATAAAACTTAGTAGTCCCATATGCTAAAAATATGAGCCTATGGCGATATTAGTTGTAAGTTAATTAATTATACAAATACATTGCGGTTCTCATTCGGTTCGCAAAGGTATATCGCGCGAGCTGAGTCGGTCAGGGCGGACGGTTCGAGGGCGGCGATCAGCCACACGACGAAATCTACGCAATGGACAATCATTACAATTGTGCTCCACCGTATATTGGAACATTCGGCGACACGTAGTACGATTTATTACTTTATAGCGAGACGTTTTAAGTTTACGTTCGTCAATATTCCTTTGCTCGGTGTTCTACGAACACTACTCATTTCTATTTATTACATTTACAAGTATATTGAATTATACTAAAAAATATATCTTTCTTACACTTTCACTACGATTTTATGCCATACGTAAGTGACCTTTCGTTGCGTTTTTCCAACTGTATTTCGCTTATTATGATAAAAAAAATATTATGCGACGCAAAATCAAAGAAGTTACACTTCAACCATGCTGTTTCTCGTGATCCATTTTTTTATTTATTTTTCTATCTTGGGCTATCAATAAAACTTATAATTTTAGTTTAAAATTAAGGCTGGGCCTTCACATTTTTCCATTCGTTCGTTAAGTTCGTTAAAGATCCTTACCAAGGCACTTATGAATTGCTAAAGAAAAGCTGCATTGAATTCTCATTCAATGGAATTTACCAACATTGTCCGCAAAAGATATTTATTAAATAAAAAAAATTACATAGAAATCAACGAAATTGAAATAAAACTTCTTTATTCTAATCTTGACATTAACTAAATCATATATGACAAATCCACGTTATTAATATCATCAGTGTTCTTAAAAGCCATATGTGTCCGACTTCTCGTACGACTACCCTGTATTCAATAAATGTAAGTTACAAATTAATTAAACGATTGAGAAAAAAATCAATTTAAATATTTTCTACATGATTGCCGCTTTTACGAAAATAACTGCGTCAGTATCCGACAATGCAATTTATTTTTTGTGTAAATTTAACATTAAGGAAAACTTCATAAAATTTAACCTTTGTATATGGTATTGTAGATTAAAAATCAGTCAAAAGCAAGCACAATTAGGATTACGGCAACCCCATCCTCCCATCTCCCCACCCACATATAAATATTAGTGGTAATGCACTCCGAAAGCAAAAAGGAATGCACCTACTCTGCTACCAGCCGCCGATCGCACTAATGCTGTATGTATCACATCACGTATCCAAAGATCTGAGTGGGAAGCTTTTCGACCGAGCCAAATATGAAATTTAGAAAAATATTTAAGGATAAAAATGTTCCCTTGCGTGGTGGTAAATATTTTTTGTCGGAAAACTTTTTCTTTTTAGAATATGCAAGGAAATAACCAATTTAACTGTTTATAAAAATTATTCGCTCTGGGATTTCTCAATCCTTCTTGATTAGTTCATCCTTGATGATTAGTTTCAGAATTTTCCGGACAATCCTTTTGACAACAAGGGCGGGATATGCCCGAGTAATTTTTATTAAAATTCATAAAAAAGTGTATCATATATAGTGCTAAATACGTGCTTTAATAAGCTTCCATTTTCTAGACGAATAACCCTAGACGAAGAAAAATCCATTTCCTAGACGAATAACCCTAGAAGTAGAACTAGACGAGAGCACTGAAAGATATAAGATATGATTATCGGGATTGTTTAATAATCCCGATAATCATATTCTAAATTCACGTCTGTAATTGGGCCACCAACTATATTTAGGTACTAAATTTTAAAATTTTCCAAAAATATTTTCCAAAAAAATCGCTTGTAGCAGACGGACAGACGAACACTGAAGTGATTCCTTTAATGTTCCGTTTTGGAAATTTTTCCACAGAACCTCCTGAAAATACCCACCAATGAAAAGAGAAAGCTGAAACTGTAATGCTAAAGGCATTACAGTTTCACCCTTTGCACTACTCCAAAACGTGGTCCACATACAAATCTTGTTTTTCCACCGCAGACCACATACCCCATGTAATAACTCTCTCACTATACTCTTAGATTCAATACAATATATAAACACAGTTCATTAATGGGGACACCTCACAGTTTGTGTAAGCCAACTTAATTACGTCATGGGCGATGATAAGGTATTGTGCGAGTCGTCGTCGAAACTCAATGTGAATGCATACAGCTAAACAAAACATTGAGGATTAAAGTTACTTTCCTATAGACCTATGTTGAAAAGATAGAATGTACTTTTTTATAAAAACAAGCTATGCCTTCGACTTCGTTCGCGAGGGCTCTTGGTTTTATTAAGATTTTTTTTTAAATAACCTATATTAAAAAAAAGTATGAACATACAAAATTTGAAAATAATTGTTCTACTGCACCTTAAATTGCGCTTCCATTGAAAATGTTTTAAATAATGAGACCTTTGTTACCACACCGTATGGAATATAATCAAAAACATAGATATCGTAAAAAAATGTGTTATGCCGTGATCAAATAGTAAAATAACTAAATGAATTCATAAAGGATTTCTACTTTCTACTGCGTAGGTAGAGGGTATGGGCTACGCAACTCCTACATGTAAACTACCACATCCTCAAAAAATCAAGGGTGCATAGACGTGCTTCACAGAATTCAATCATAATATCAACATAACTTTGGAATTGTTTTAGATATCAGATGATATAAAAACTGAATTTTGTTCCGGGATTAATTAACATAAACTGTTGGAATTCGTATCAATGCCTTTAGTAGCTTTCGAATTAAATCCTTTCGTACAGACAGACAGTCCTTTTAACTTTAAATCCACATCAGTAATTAAATATGCAAACGGAATAGTTATTTAAAAGCTAAAACTTCAAAAATCGTAGAAAAACACTTCATTATATTTATCTTTTTTGACACAGTGGATGTAGCATTAATAACTATAAGTATCTTTTGAATCTTTGTCCCTTCACCAAACATGAAAAGAACACAAATAAAAAAACGTATTTATGACTATAATTAAAATCCATAAAAAAGTACGTTTATTACGTTACAAATACGCAAGATCGACCTTTATGAAAAGTTTTTTTCAATACTTACATTTAAGAGCCCAACGATTCGCTTTATTCCTGTAAGTACAAATGAGAACATCGCAAAAGGAAAAGATGCAAAAAGCCCACTTAATAACTAACGCGCATGTCCGAGGAGCTTTTGAAAACTTTTAAGTGAAAGTTCCTGTTGGAATATAATTGATGACCTTAATGCTATTTAATTTCTCTGCCAAACTCGCGAAATACTGATTCTAGTCCGTAAATTAGTTAAATGTATTTTAAGATCCCTTGAAAGCATTGATATTATCGTGTTTAATATTTGACTTGACTTTGGAAATTGCAACTCTTGTTGGATTTTAAATGAAGAAGATGAAGTATCTTAGTAAATATGTGTAAGAGTAAAAGTGTGGTTAAAAGTAAATAAATTCTTATCCGATTTAAAGAATGAATTCAATAACAACCAGTAATTAATTTATACCTTGACCAAAAATCGCCAAATTACAAAATACCTTAAAAATAAAGCAAGAATATTAGAAAAAAATGGAATATAGATATGAAAACTTATACAAATAGAATATAAATGAAACTTAAAGATAAAATTATACTCGTTCAATATTAATACAGAAAACAAAGCAGCAAAAGAAAAAACTCGACATAGTTCATCTATTGTACTGATACCTGAAACAGTCGTATATATAAAACATTATCATTAAACTGCGGACAATAACTAACTCAAACCGTTGGAAAATTAAAACCTCCACAGTAATCCATTTTCAAATTAACCGTAAAATCTAATATGATAACGATGTGCTGTAAATACGATCACACGATAATGTTTTATTATTAGTATGCTAATTGTAGTAACACATATATCCGATTAGGTTCACAAAATTTAATTACATTGAGAAAGTGGAGCAGGTAAGTTGAGGTGGATTTTATGGGGAAAGAGAACAATTAAAGAACGACTGACGACTACAAAATAAAATTTGCAATCTAACTTGGAGATTTTACAATATTTTCTAAGATTTGTTTAAATTTGCATTTATTTACGAAACTTGAACGTATTTTAGTCCCCTTGAATTGCATATAACTTGTGTGAAGTGCGTAAAATTCAATTTGAATTTGCATACGTGCAATGTCCCAACTTTTCGTGACATCAATTTTCACTTTTCTCAATTAAACTATTTTCTACCAAAAAGGACCAAATAGATATATTTCACAAAGGGAAATTCAGTTCTTTACTATAAAACGTTTCTTCAATAAATGCAAAAATTAATTTCCCTACTTCTATTTAATTCCATCAATATTTGTGAAGTCAGCCTATTTATAATGGTTATGTAATATAACCTGCTATTATTGTAGCAAAATACTAAAGATGTATTTCAGTAAATTAAACTCTTCATAACAACAATGGAAATTACGTTCATACTCAAAAAAGAGCCTCTCAAGATAGTTCTAAAGTGTGAAAGACAAATGCTAAAGTGCCGTAGAATTCTGTAGCTTCAACATTTGTAACAGTTTCCGTAGAAGTAATTTCACACTACAATAACTCGGCTAAAAATGTGAGTTGCAAATAAATTAAACGATTCATAATAAAAATATTATTGAATTTCTATATACTATATAAGATTGACGTTTACATGAAAATAACCACGGCAATATCCACAACTGCGATTCCTTTTATTCTTTGTTAATTATTCAAAATGGAAGGCTATCTATGCAATAATATGACAAACTCAATATGGAATTATTCAATGTAGAAGACTGTCTACGTAATAATTTAAACGGTCGTTATCGGTATATCTTTAGAAACAGACAAAAAAATATCCCCATCACCCACCTCTTATTTCAGAAATTACATACACAAAAGTTTTAGAAAAACTATAGATATTATTATCATGCTTTTTTTTAATATGCACAATGTTTTTCCATCTGTAAAAGATTTAGTAGGCAATATATTTACTTTGTGACAAATTAATATTTGTAAATATTTTAATAAAAACACCATTTACCGTAGTAAGAGTTCTACTCCTATATTACAGTTTTTTTCATTTTTTATCTTTTTTTAGAATTCCTGGCCTAGAAAGGAAAATAAAAACAAATAACTGGAATAATTATGGCCACGACTTTGTGAAAAAATTGAGCTGAAAATTAAAAAGAAACGAGAAGTTACAATAGATTTATGATTAAGAATCCTGAATATTGAATATATTTGGCGTTAATTTTGTTTCATTTAATTGTGATTAAGAATCCTAATAGAAGAATGCTCCAATTTTCAACCTTAATACATTTGCATCACAATTTCATACTTTTGATGCAAATCTTATAACAGATTGGTCCGAAGTCCCTCAAGAGTTACGTTTTATTAAATCAAATACATTCATATACCCGTTTTGCCAGAGGCGTTCTTTACATAAACCGTTTAAAGCAGAAGCTGGAAATTTGACATATTAATCCACATGTACTTTAATAGCAAACACTCGAAATAATTTATATAGAAATTTTAGAGGTGTAAATCGTTTTTTTTTTTAATTTCATACACCATGATATAGCAATAGAAAGAGCAAGCTTTTTTCATAATATTATATAAGGTATTTGGCTTCTCTTTTGTTTTTTATTGTACGTCGGCGGAAATAGCTACCGCACTTCTTCCAAACTTAAAAATATATGTTTCTTCAGAATAAAAGTAATTAAAAATAAATATCAACGTCATTTACCTGTATCTAGAAAAATGTACCGTAAATGAGCCGCATATATTTTTTCTTGAATACAGATTTGGTTATTTTATCAGTTTCTAAGTTTTATAAATAACACCTAAAATTTTTCAAAATATTAAAAACAAGTTCTTCAAAATTTATTTTCAAGGAAACCGTATGAAAACAATACAAAAACAACTGAGATTTCTGCAAACGTACGGAAAAACCTTGATACTCAAAAGATTAAATAAGCTTAAATGCCATCCCTCTACAAAACCGGTTCTCCGCCCGCCCGCTTATCTATTTCGGTATTTGCAAATTCAGCACAATAACTCCCTCACTATTCCCTCGATGCGATCCAACATATAAGTGTGAATAACATTTTCAGTGTGACAAAGGAACGCTTGGCAGCTCATACCAGCTAAACTTTAGGTTTAATTACATCATCCATGATGATGTGACACTGCAGAGCTACCTTTGAGCTTATCTGACCCTGAGACATAAGCTAAATTAAAATACGTTCCTAAGATCGACTACACTATAGTCGGATTTTATTCTTATTTTATTTTATTATTACTACTATTATTACATATTTACAGATATTATTATTATTTTTTTATTATTAATGTTATTTCCTTCTCTTAATTTAAAAATTAAATACATTGCTTTAATTTCATTCGTTGGCCAATAAAACACGCTCTGATGCCAACTTAACAAACCCAAGAATACGGCTTTGCTAGAACTTGAAATAAAACGAAAAAGTAGATAGATAAATAAATTTCATATTGTGTTATTGCAATAAAATCTATGCATTACATAAACAATAAAACGTAAAAATCTGTATGTTACAAGTATTCTCGAGAACATTGTTTGAGAGACTACACATAAACTATACAAGGTAAGAAATTGACCATTTTTGAAAGTGATCTTACTGTTTTTTTTTGCATGCGCTTAACGTGAAAGGTATTACAATGATTGAATTTTCCACCCATCAAATAATTGAACGTCAGTACTAATGGATGGCTTCGTTTATACAATTAATTTCCAGTAACACCTCGAGAAGTTTTAATTCAGTCAACAGACCAAGTTTTAATCTACAGACAAAACTTCATGTCACCAAAGAACTACAAAAGGCTTTTTAAAAAATACAAGAAAGAAGAGATTGAGGTTGAGAGAAAAAATTAATTATTTACTTAATTTTTAATTACTTTCCTATTAATTTTGAGGCCCTTCGGATGCAGGAAAAATTTTAAATATTCACTATATCCCCTTTCCAATGAATAGTTTTGAAACTTGGCCAAAAAATAGGACTTACATAATTGTACGCTACTGTTTGAAATGGATCAAATCCATCAAAGTGTTTGATTTTGCACTAAACATTTAAAACAATTCACAACTTTTGCATTCCTTCTCAGATGTTCTAAATATTGATAAACGTAATAGGCTTTTAAATATAAAATTGATTGCCGTTAGTTTCAGACGCCACGGCAACGGTTCTCGAGAAACTGGCACGCGAACAGTATCTTCATATACATTAAATATCAATAAAAGTACTTAAGAACATATTGTAGTTGCTGTACATGATACTGCTAGAGATTTTTCAAATCGGTGTCAAGTCTATATTTTTCTCCTCTCTCAAGTATGAGTACACACACACACACACACACCGATGAGTGCTACATTTGACCTGGCACTGAATCCAAAAATTTCTAGTAATAGCAATATTTCGCAAATTTATTTACGTTCTAAAATGACATTATATCGCAAAACTTCCAACTAAGTTCTCGTATTTTCATTATTTTAAAATGTTCAGTGCTCTTTTTTAATCGGTGGTTATCGGCTATATGCTTACTTAATTACCTACTCTCTAAAAACCCTGTCACTGTTAGATTGTCATGAAACCTATACAGTTGAAGCTGGATCACGGTACCCGTGTTCTTCATTATTGAGACATTCTATAGTGTACCTTCAATTACTACAGTCAAATTCTAACCAATTTTTGATAACGGTACACTGGAACCACTCAAATAAAAAAAATCATCCAAACTAGTTCATTAATGCCGAAAACGTGAGTGAACTTATGCAATACCGCTGCAATATCAGGCAGAGGAATTGGAATTAGAAGTTCGATAACAGAATCTCTACTTGAGATTAAAGATAATAATTTAAAAACAGCAGGCACATCTCACGATTTAAGCAGGCGATACTACCAGAGTATAAGGACTGAGGAGTTGAAACCTGAAATTCTGTGACAGAGTCTCTGCTTGAGATACACGGTACTTTTGTCAAAACCGCAAATCTACAAGTCTCGTAGTTTAAGTAGGCAGTACGCCTCCAGCTCGGACTTTTTGTGTCAAAATATAAAAAAAAATAACATTGAAAAGTTCCTGTTATCACTTTCTTGCTCCATCGTTATACCCTGAACTTTTTAAAGAGCAAATTTATATCATCTTCAGTCGTGTTTTATTGGATTATCATTACAACCGTATCACCTAAACCCGATCACTGCACTGGGGCTGTTCAGTGTTCAGGAATGCTGTGTTATACCTTCAATTTACATACTCAGATTCTAAATAAATCCTCAAGGGATAATACTAGAAGTGTACCGTTCCAAATAAAAAATAATCATCCAAATTAATTGATAAATGCCGGAGATATGAAGTGGCAAATATAAAAAATGCATTTGAATTTAAAATCTTTCCCTTTTTTTAAATCTTTGAAGTCTGTTAAAAATTACACATTTTTATAAATAAATTCCGGTATCTAGCTCGTAATCGAGTCTGTAAACGAAAAATTATAATAAAAATGAAACTTTAATGCCTTAGCACTTCAAAAGTCGAAAAAATTTTACCAATATTTTTCAGTTTTGTAATCATAGAACTAACCTCAAATATGAATGAAAAGTCTGTTAAATGGCAATTTTTGTTAAACTTATTACTTTTCTCCTGTTTTACGACAAAAAACATATTTCCTAAAACCGCTAAATCATTTTACATGCGACTAAAATACGCAATTAAGGTAGACGTTTAGATAAATGCGGGGATACCTGCTGAACTTAATGACTCGGAATATTAATAGTATAAATAATAATCCGGAATATCGAGCGGCCATTGCCGGCAGTCGCGCAATTAGTGGAGTGCGAAAAGATAACAACCAATCGACAGGATGCTACGAGATGCCGCATCACATTGCGCTTCAGAAAACCGCCGCATAAACTGCTATAGGAAAAATCTCGGAAATAATCTTTGATCGAATTTCAAATGAAGTTTAGGGGACCGACATTAGCGGAAGTCGTGAGATCGCGATGTGGGGCTGGCGCGGTTTCATTTCCGACTGCAGCTGTTTAGCGATTAGCTACGTATATAACGATGTCAGATACCTTAAAGTTTACAATATTGTGGGAAAAATCCCTTCAGGGCAATTTATTTTACTTCATTTACACACATTTTTAAAAAACAGATTAGGTGATTTGTTGCTAAAAAAAACATTTTCATTAAAATTACGAAATCACAGATATTGAAATATTTGCATATCAGAATATTACAACCGATTTCAAATCCAGCAAATAAAAAGAAAATTAAACTAACAAATGGATACTTTACGTTAACTGCTAAAAAAAGTTGTAAACAGATGATGTTCAAAAATAAAAGCAAGTGCATCTCGTAGACCAAAAAATATTTTTAATTTCACTCTTAAATATAAATACAAAAAGTCTTTGCATTCAAGAATAATAAAATGTGTGAAAATTTTCAGAAAAAAGTCCACTTAAAAAAAGGAAGACTAAATTGAAAAGTAGGCAAAAACTACATATAGAGTAAAGACTAAATATACGGTATTTTTCTCTAAAAAACCTGTTGGAAAATTTTTCTAATACCCAATTATTTATATTATTAATATTCAAATCTTGATCTTATATACATGTGAAGCAATAATGTTTTCTATTTTTCATAAACAATTTTATTTAGTTTCACAGCTATCTAACAATCAAATTTTGTAATCAAATTTTCGTCCACTTAAGCGGTAGACGATTGAGTTAAAATTTTGCATACATAGTTTGGACAATACATTATTATGAAGATCATGTGATGATGGAGACAAAAGGTGGTCAAGAAAACTTCTAACTGAATTTTAGCAGAACTCTTATGATATTGAGTGCTAAGTTGTATGACACTGGTTGTTAAACATGATACGTCACGATATCCGTAGAAACTTTGTAGAAAGATTCGTTTCGTTTCTTTCACAACGTTTCTTCAAAAATACAAAATTTAAATTACTTTTTTTTAACAATTTAACAGAATTCGTTCTCAATAAACTTTTTCAATTGACACCATAACGAATATACTATATTTTGGTTTACTTGAAAACAATGGTTCTGTATCAGAAATTTTGCCATATGTACACAAACTTAAGTATAAAATAATTAACAATAAACAAGTAAAATAAATAGCTTATTACGAAAGCAAAAATATCCAGTTAACGCAAACATCTCAATATCATAATCAATGTTATGGTTAACAAAAAATATATTTTGAAATCTTAAATCGCTAATTAGAAGTATACTTGAGAAATCGCCAACAACGTTATCATGGTAGTCTTTTTAAAACCAAACAAATCTTATATTAGTTTGTATTATTTTTAGACTTTCTGCGTTAGTACTTAAAGAGCTAGGAAATTATATACGTCAAATTTCAGGAAGATGTTTTTTTAGTACCGTGATAAAGCTGGGAATTAGTGACAGAAATGTTCATAGGAAAAGTTGAAATAGCAAAGTAAGCCGCTCTTGAATTAACTATAAAACCTAATAGACCCACCTTTTTGCAGCAAATATGAGCCTAGGTCGATGTCAGTTATTAGTGAATTAATTATGCAAATAGACGTTGCGGCTTACGTTCGCAAAACGTAATTATAACACAAGGGCGAGGCGGGCAGTTCAAGGACGGCGGTGGACCGTGTGTCAAAACCTACGCAATAAAGATTGATACAATCATGTGTTAAGCTAAGCTAAACAATAAAAGCTGATTACAATTGTGTTCCACCATATATTAGACCATACAGCAACACATGTTATGATTCACTGTGTTGCCGGCGGTGTAAGTTTACATTCGTAATTGCTCCTTTGCTTGGTGTGATGAGAACGATGTTCCAATTTGTTGTATATTGAACTTTTTCCAATTTTTTGTATATCCAATTTTTTGTATATTGAACTTGCAAGTATATTAAACTTTTCTTGATATTAATTTGTTTTTAAAATGTTGCTTGACATAAGTAATTTAATAATAAAAATTGTGCAATTTGTTGTATCCTAAATGTGCAATTTGTTATATCACATGTCAACACATTTTACCAACTGGAAAAGCATTTTATTAAAGTTGCTGTTTTGCTTCTCTTTCATCCCACTAAAATAATTGCATAGGTAAATTACCACGTTTACAGTAGTAAATGTCGCGGTAATCTTGAGTATTATTAACCACATTTTAAAAACAATTCAGCGCATCGATACTCTAACCTAAACAATAATATTATATTGAAATAAATTTGTAAAATTACAAGTACATATTGCAACCTAATTACAAGGTTGCGATACTTTTCCATTTTATTTATCATCCCCAGCTCACCACCGACAGGGAAGATAATTGCATGGTTAAACATTTGTACCTTGCTATCGATAGATATTTTGGTACAAAATAAATAATCAGGCAAAATGTAGAACGGGAATTACTAATATTACTTACACCTTACTGTTACCGTCACCTTTAAATGAAGTAAGAGTGGTGAGAGTACGAGAATGAGGAAAGAGGACAACGCTTCTACTTGAAATAATTATATGAATATTATTTAATACTGAGTAAATATATAATGTCCAATCATTAAACTCATTACACTTTGGTAAGCATATGCAAATATAAAGATTTTTGGCAATAGTAGCTCAACGACTCTAGTGATGTTACGGCAATTACTACTATGTGCAAATAAATACATTATTAAATTTTCCTACTGCAAAATAAATTCCAAATTTTTCCAAAAAAAAAATAGTTTTGTTTTTTATCTCTGTGCTGCTTATTATATTTTCCATATGTGTATATAATAGGTAAACGTTCGTATATACTAAGTAAATTTATGAACATTTGCCTATTATAGAGACAACCCACTTTACCCTTACTTAAAAAAATACATTGTTTCTTTTTACATTATTTTGTTTATATACCAACTAGATTATTTATTCAGATTACCATTATACATTGTACGTGATCTTCCGCTATTTTGTTTCCGTACCATATGCTCTTGATTTTGAAATATTTCACACTTTCATAAAGAATGTAAGTTACAAACATGAAATTTTAATAGCTGTCAAGACAATTTACTTACCTGTTTCAAGTTTTATAGCGTTATAGAATCATATTGCACGAATGAAATGTCCATATCTCCAGCACATATACAGCATAAGTGGCATTACTCATACTCTCTTCTGTTATGTGGACTAAACTGCTGCCTAAATCAATATGGTCCTAAGTTTCCTAAAGTTTATTTTTACATGAAAATGTTTTTAAAACCCATACAGTAAATACTACCATACTCGCATATTTTTAATCATAAAATTGCAGAGCAAGTAACTATCCGTAACATACCAATACGCATGTACATCTTTGCCTAGAAAATTTTAACGTTTCTTTGGGTACTTGCATCAGTTGCTGGTTTAATGTGTAATACTTCAAATTTTCCAAACCGATAATTAAGAATAGATTTTCGTACAATATTCCACCATCGCAAAAAACTAATAAAACCGCTAGTATTTTTTTCGCATACATGTGAGTAAAATATCTGATACTTGAAGGGTTAAATCTATAATGCCTCCCAAACAAGAATAGTTCCCCACCCGCCCTCTTAGCTATGCAGGGATTCACATATTTAGCGCAACAACCCACTCACTATTCTCAGTTACTCAACCCATCATGCGAATTTAAATACCATATTTAATGCGGTACGCGGCTACGGGGACGCATGACTGCTCTTATCAACTCAACATTAGGCTTAATTGCATCATCCACATGGCACTGCACGAGCCGGCTTTCGCCGTTTTCGCTAATCGAGGTTGCCACGATGATATTTTAAAGTTATATGGAAATAAACGACGATCAGAGATAAACTTACATTAACATTAATAAAATATTTAACTATGTAATATTTGTATTTTAAGCTGTTATCTTAATAATAACACAAGTCGATAATTTAATTAAATATTTTATACATAGTTACACTGATTTGGGAGTCGTTTTGATTCGCAATTAAGGTTTCATGAGCATATGGCGGTTGTAGAAAAGAAATAATTTCGGAATTTCTCTTCCTGTTAAATAATTCAAAAACATTTTCAATCCGTGTCATCAATTTACCTGCTGTACACTTCATTGATGCAGATCCGATTTGAATCCGGCTCCATTATTTGGAACCCACATAAACCCGAGTACAGCTGAGGATTGGACATGTGCAAAAGACCTTCCTCCGTTATCTATGTGGTTACTTCCCCTTTGCATTTCCTGCCGATTTCCTCTTGGTATGTTAGGTTTTCATTTCTTGCAACTCAAAAGACACGATGCACTTGTGAAATTTATTTTCCAGCTATTAAAAGGAAAAATTCTATGCTCCGTATCATTGAGTAAACTGTCATTCTTTGCGCCATACAATTTTCTGCTTTCACGCAATCATCACCTTTTTTCTATACCAAATCTTTTTTCTATATCTAGAATCAAATTACGTCGAAACTTTCCAGTTTTCCTCAGTACTCAACCGGTCAATGACTGCGGTCGCACCAGAGTGTGATTTGTTTAGGATAAGTGAAAGTCAATTGGTCAAAATGTGTCGTCGTTATGTTTTATAGTTCTTGTTTATATTGTATTCATGTTTAATATATATCTTCTTTTATTTTCATTTGTTAAACCATTAATTGATTTCGTTTTTATAAGTCACCTGTAATGTATCGAAAAATGTCGGTAAATAAATAACAATTCATCGACATTATTTTGAACGTAAATAATATGCGGACGGCTCATAAGGAAGTTAACAAATGCACGTAATAATCATACAGCAACGAAATACCGAATTTAGATCATATTTAAATAATTAAATTTCTTATTAATATAAGTAAGGTAAAGAAATCTGTATAATACAAATATTTTAGAGAAAGCAATTTCGGACACTATAAATGGAGTGTTATTGAATTGTTTTCTGTCCACGGTATGCACTTCTCCTAAAAAGCACCAGATGTGTTGAATTTTCAATCCATCCAAGAGCTTCACGCAATGTGTAAAGTAATAATTAAATTTTAGCTCGCTACGTTTCCAGAAATCAGCACACCAACGTTTTCCAGAAATCAGCACACAAACAGTGCGCCGATTTTGAAATAGTACACACAAACTATGCGAAATGGCGCACGATACTGCAGCGCGAGAAAAGGAATTTCGCTACAAGCACACGTTTCCACGTGCCTCCCTATTAGTTATACCTTCCTACCTAAAAGAAAATATATTTCTTTTTTTACAATAAGCTTATTAAAGAAAAGTTAAATGTATTATGAAAAATGTATATGTTAGAATACCATTTCCAACTAGCTCCAAAAGATAACTTGCAAAATATAATACATGACTCGTGCTATCAAAATATATCCTTATATAAGTAATTCATAAATAATCAGGTTTTCCATCTTATAATTTTTTTTGACAATAAGCCAATTTAAGAAACGAATAAGTAATGTTGAAAAAATTGTATCAATGTTTTAACACTCTTTCCATAAATATTACGTCATAAAAATAAGTAAACCAAGGACCCGACGAAAAGGGCAGACACAAATTCAGTTATAAAACATGGATCGATTAATAGCCTAACACATTACCTAACACATAACTTAGATATAATGATAATCATTATCTCTAAGTTCAATCAATTATATCACCTTATTCAATCTAAAAGATTAACCGATACTACTGAGAATGACTGTTCCGGGTTGTTAATACACTCGATAATTTTTAAGGATAAAATATCACTCACTCGCAATAAGTATAAATGTTATAACGGTAATAAACATAAAACAAATGTAAATTTCAATTAATACTACAAAACATGAAACTTAAAAAAAAAAACATAAAAATAGCACAACGTACTTGATAAATAGCACAAGATGTCAAATATTATTCAAACAGAAAACATATCATTTCAACTCGAGGCTTACTCATACATTAATTGAAAATAGAATGTAAAATCGGCCTTTGTTCAAATATGATTTGATTTGATTTGATGATGAGCCAAACTAATAAATTTTGTTTTCTCCAAATAATCATGGTCAAATTGGCACGCCAATGTATACAAACCAAACCTATACCGTTTGAAATATCGTCACACGAGCTTAATTTTTCATTATGACAACATGTTCCTTCAATCTCGGAGAAATGATTTTTTTAAACCTGTCAAGCACAAATAGAGCTCAAACAACAAGGGTTCCGTAAACTTATAAACTTTTATGGGTACATTATAAGTTTCACAGGCGTAAAAACACTTTATAAAATTTGAAGTAATAACTATAGTTTTCCTAGAAGCTTTGTTAAGGCTTCTAAAAACCTTATTTTTTATAATTTTCGGGTTTCGGAAATAAGAGGGAAAACACATTTTTTCCATATTTTTCAGCATATATATGAAGACGTGATACATAACATCGTGAAAGGAAGAATTTTTAGGCCCTTATTAACTATTCCTTTCAAATGACACCTCAAAAAATGTTTTTCGATAATTTATTTGCCCCCCCCAAAATATTTTTTTTAATATTAGCACTGAAATACGAGCGGGTATTTACCGGAAATATATATAGAAATTATTATTATTCACCTTTGATTGTGTCAAGATTAAATCAATCACTACGCAAGACCAATTCATCAAAATAAAAAAAATATCACAAAAGACGGAACAGAACAACAAAAGATATCCTTACGACAGTTTTTTTAATACTCATATTTTTTAAAATAATTCATATTTTTTATTTAAGAAACTAATAGAAGTATAAATTATTAACAATTGCGCTTATCTTATCTATAATTACTTATAAAACAACAAAATATAAATATATTATGAACAAACATTCTATAAACCCGTAGGTAATTTTTCATAATTATGTGTAGGTATGCAAATATTGTCAAGCACTCTAAATGTGTTGAGTAGTCAGAGGTATTACTGGAATTTTAGTTTGTCTACTGGTTCAGTAATCCTCACTTTTAACTAGTTATTTCTCATCATACAACAATTTACTAACCTTGTCACTGCTCTCTAGTAAGTACATGTGGATAGATTATTATATTATTTACGGACTTTTATTTTTATTAAACTGTTGTATAAAATAAATAAAAATTAAATGTTGTATAACTACTGGGTTCATTTCTATTTAGACAATTAACAACTCTGTACTATTAGATCGAATTTGAAGATAAGCTTTTTCTTTTAATTAGATTGATGAACTATGTACACGTATATGATTTATTTGACATAACTAATAAAGAATCATTAAAAACTTTAACTAAAATGAATAGCAGGCTTCTTTTTTCTTAAATACCTGGTCAAAAAATAAAGGCATCCGAGAGCTACTAGTAAGTCCGTAGTAAAAGTGAAAGCTGAAATAGAGACCTTTCACATGATTATACATTTGCATTGTATATATAGATAAGCCTACGTCCACACAAATCTGCCCATTATTCTTTCATAGCTATTCATTTCATAATCTCAACGCCGGATCGATTAATCTGCATCAAGGTATGAAAAAATCAAGATATTTTTAAAGCCTATGTTGGAAACCCTATTTTGATGAAGGCCTTAATGTACGTTAATGTAATAAATATGTGGTACTATTTTTTTGACTGATTTTGTTTTCAACCAGATTTTTGATATCTTCTTCCATTTTATTTTTTCTTTTGGTTTTCTTTCGAGCAGTCTCTTAACTTACTTATTCTGATTCAATCCTTTAGCATGTCCCATCCGCTGTATTATTTTTCCACTTAATGTAAATTTCTTTATTTTTATCAAAAATGTCTTTATTACGTCTTTTTCTCCACTAATTCACATCATAATAAAGTTAGGAGCCATTACAAATTATTCTGTAAATTAGCTAAGCCCATAAGATTATGAATCTAGTAATTCTATTAATTCATAATATCAGGACGTGAGTCTATTAAACCGAAGTAAATAAACCATTCCCAAATTGGCCATAAAATAGCAAAATGAAGCAAAACTGAAAGCACAGCGAAGCGAATGTGGTGAATGTGAACATGTGATGATGAATTATAATTAGCATTTTAATTATGAGTATGGGTATTCCGCCCTATGCCCATAAAAAGTAATTTTACCACAGGAGCGGAAGTTAGTAATTGAAGCAGGTTTTACGTGAAGGGCCAACGGACCAACGATAGCGGTCGACCGCATATTAAAATATATGGACTGGTATTTGACTGGAGTTATACTTATATTCAAACTTTTCGTGATGCATATTATTTTTTTACTTTGCCGAAAATCTAACAACACATTTCTCACCATTGTCCATGATTATTTTTCATTAGTATTAAAAAGTATCTAGTTCAGTTATACCTTATTTAACTAATCTTTTGTTAATATTATTAGTATTTAGATTCATTAAATATCAATTAAACTATTATAGAACTTATGATTTGTGATAAGACCTGAATTTATATCAGGCCATAAAATATTAATCAAAGTGAAAATAACAAAATTTAGTAGGACAATTTTGAAAATTTAATTTCTTTACATCATAAAAAAACGAGAATTGTTGTCAGCGTTAAACCTTACCAGCAATAGTTGAGACGAGCGTTCGTTAATTTTACCATAGTTAAATACAATATATTAGAAAATTCTAAAGTTTTCAGAAGTAATTTTAATAATAATAATAATGGTGTAGTTACTAATATATGGTAATAAAAAATGATAAATTAACAACGTCTCTTAATGTGAAACAAATTTAAAATTATGTTAATAATAATTATCTTTTTCATTTTAATATAGCGTGTCACCAACCAAATATTAAATTTATTTATCCTTATATCGTTACAAAAAAAATGTGATTCTCATCCACAGAAAGGTCACAGATGAAGTGAAACTTCTTTATCAATTCATGGTAGTTAATCATTTATGGTAATCAGTTATCTAGATCAACGTTTACTTTTGGAGTTTACTCCTTTAGAATCGATTTTCATGTACAGCACCCGATATGAAGTTTTATTAGAAGTAAAAAGTGTAGCAGTTTGTAAGTTTGGATGTAGGAGGTTATCTCCGAAACCTCTGATCTGATTTCAAAAATTCTTTCATTAATATATAGGAAGGACCTTCAGAATGGAAAAAGTTGTATATAATCCCTTTAAAAAAATTTCATATATTATAAAAAAGTTAAATTTTGTAAGTTTGGATATAGGAAGTAATAACCAAAAGAACTCATCCGATTTCAAAAATACTTTCACCAATATTTAGAAAGGACTTTCAGGATGAACATAGGTTGTATATTATCCCGTTAAAATTTTTTTTCACGCAGGCCAGTTTTGCAACGTAAGTCAACGAAAAAACACTCGAGCATAGTGGCGCGTCGAAACTGACACGTACATTTTTTTTTTAATTTTGAATAAAGATCACTTTTTACTAATTTATATTAAAATACTTTATCAATTTTCACTCGAACGTATTAAATTAATGACAATATCACAAGTACAAGTGGCTAAAAGATTTACTTTAAAACTGTCCACTGCAGCTGACATAATAACTTCATCGGCAGATTATCATTTAAATAAACTTTTTGACATTCTCAATAATCATGTGTTGGTTCCACCCTGGTTGGATATATTTGGCATTTGTTTCCTCGAGCAATACACAATTTCAACGCGACAGACTCAGACCTCGCAAAAAGCCTTAACTCCAAAAGACATTACGCCACACCAAGCTAAAAAAGTTATAACTTTGGACGTGTGGATTCCCCAAATTACCTCACGTTTCAAAATATTAACCTTGCTTCAATCCAAAATATACTATATACTACTTTTATTCATTTCGGATTACGAACAAATATACATACATATATTTATACATATACATATATATATATATATATATATATATATATATATATATATATATATATATATATATATATATATATACACATATATATACATATATTTATTTATTTTATTTTATTTAATTATATTAATTCAACGTTACTAATAACTTACAATCTGCTATTACGGTATTTTCAAATGAAACATGACGCGATTATAAACTTCAACATCTTCCAAATTATATATTACATTCTGCAAATTGTTTCATCTGATTCTAGAAGTATACGCAGTACTTCTATACAAAAAATAAGAAATAACATATAATAAACATGACCCATGGCCTAAAGTGGTTATGGACATACGGCTGACTGTCATCAACTTATAAAAACCCGATTTCTTCGGCAATAAAATGCTCCATACTACGTAAATATCTTCTCAAATACAAATATTTTCCTAGCACAAAAAATTAACCAATTATTTATTAAAAAACAGAATTCCGTTTAAAGAAACCAAAGCTCTTTAATGTACCAAACCCAACAATATAATATACTATCTTTCAACTACTTGTAAAATAATATCGGTTCATTAAAATCCTGTGGACACCATTAAACATCGTAGATAAAAGAAAATTGATAATCATGTAAAAATCCCCTACGTGTACATCAGACATACAAAGCGAACCTATAGTTTTGAATAGATCAATATATATTTTGTTTATTCATTTCACATTTTCATAAATCAAATATGTTATGTGATGGACAAGTTATTTATAAAAATATATGATTTTTTCTAACCTGTTCCAAAATTGGCAACTAATAAACCAACCATTTTAGTTTAAAAGTGCTTGCTAATGCGGTAGCGAAAACATAATATTTCCCTTTTTACCCATATGTGAAGTTGTTTTATTATTGCAGTCTGAAAGCATGAGAGAGTTCTGATAATTAGATCCTAGATTAGGTTCGCGTTATCTTCCAGATAATCTAGGATCTGTTTCAATCACAATCTTTAATTTTTCTAAATTTGATATGGGATCGATCTGATTGAGGATTACCGAAGAGATCAAAATTGTATTTTTGAAACGATTGTCGGCTATGTCATAGAAAACTACTCTTTCGCCCATCATTGTTCGTATGTTGATCTAAAAATGACAGTTTCGATGGATTCATGAAAAAAGGCACTGTAAATTTTCTTCACCAAATTTGGTTATTTATTGCTTTTTGTTGTAACTGTGATCACTGCTGTGAATTCAGAAAAGAGCATTGTAGGTTTTCTTCGCAAAATTTCCATTCTTTATTCTTTTTTCGTCAAATCTCAGTTGATAACTGAACAGAATGGAATCTTTATACGCTTTATCAGTTGGAACGGTCCGAAAATTTTACGTACCATTTCAGAAATCGTTGGAGAAAAGTGATGGTTGCTAATAAGTTTGTATAAAGCTAAATGACTTTTTGTCTATTCTACTTCAATATACTTATTTTACTACTTTAACTAATACTAATTATGCTATAAAATGTAACAGAAATTAATAAATTCTTCACCATCACTATACGAAATAGATAATATTACACCTGAATATTTCAAACTAATCATATGACTTTATATATTTATTTTACACGAAGATTATTTTTTCCGCGCAATTTATAGCCTACTGCTAATACGTTGATGTAACAAGAATACAATAAACAAAGAGTTCAAGGAAAAGGCGCCAAGAATAAAAATATAAAAAATACAAGCGCATACAATGAATGCTTAACGTAATAAAATAAGACACTGTTAGTAGCGATGAATCACCTGAAAAATTTGCTATCGTGATTCAAAAGTCACAAGTCGGATGGAAAAATACTTTGAAATGTCACGCCGCTCTAGTAACACGTCGAGTAACATCAGCGAGCGAACCATCGGAGATCGCGTGTGGACTTTAGTTTCAGCCCTCAATTTTCTTTAGGGGAGTTTTAGTTTGGCAGTACTTTAGTTGACAAGGAAGTTTAAGTATAAGTAGAAGAGTGTTTACATTGTACACATAAAAAGACTATTAACACGTAAAAATAATGTTACATTATTATGAAGAGAAAAATTGAAGAAAATTTAGAATTGTAAAAATGGAATAAAAATATTAAATTTTGTTACGATTATTTATCAGATATCTTCTGTGAATTCAAAGTAAAAAGAACTTAGATCTAATTCTGTAAAGAAATATATTTAGTTAACTTTAAAATATTTGATCTGGCTGATAGATCCTTAATACCGACTTTTCTTTAGTGGTGATAAAGTTCAAATCTGAGAACAAGTTTAACTATACATTACTGTCTGTCTGTATTTGCGTGCGGACATATTTACAATAACACTACAGTTTTCAATTATTAACGAAGTCGTTAATCATAAAGAAAGAGTGCTTAAAAGTTTGTTTTTGGCAGCAATGTACTTTGACTATTATAGGTGATAATTAAATAAAACTTGCTATAAGCACATCACTAGCGAACTGAGAAATTTATGAAAATAGCATTCCACAAAATATTTTCCAAGATATTAATTTATTTAAAATATTGTAATTTTGATCCTGATTACAATATTGTAATTTTACAAATTTATTTTTTAGGTAAAAGTGTCAATGCGCTGATTTTTTTTTACATTTAATTTGAATCACATCCAAGGTAAAACTCCATAAACTCAAAGATTTTATAAAAGTATATTTCAATTTTATATTCTTATAACTGACCTTGATTATGAAGGAAAAGTCTATTAATTGGCAACTTTGCTTATAACAATTGCATTTCCGCAACCCATTCTAACTAAAAAAGAATACATACTTCCTAAAATCGCAGAAAGATTTTATTTGCTTCTAAAACACGCAATTAAGATTCAAGTTTAGATAAGCGTGAAGATATTTGCTGAAGTTAATTGTAAACTTAAAATATCGAGCGGCCACTAGAAATGTACCGCAAGATATCGCGTCACATCGCATCTCAGTATGCCACGGCATAATATATTTTTGGAAGAATATCGATAATAATCATTGATCGATTTCCAAACGTAGCTTAGGGGACCGGCACCAGCGGAAGTCGTGGGCCAGCTGATGTATGGCGGACACGGTTTCATTTCCGATTGCAGCAGTATTTTAGCAATTGCCAAGATATATAACGATATCAAATAACTTAAAGTTTGCAATTTTGTGAGAAAAAATAACTACTTATGCACATTTTTAGAACAGAATGGTTGGACGAACTTTTTTTAAAAAACATTCCCTTCCAATCTACCAAAACATGTACTATGAAATATTTGCATGGCAGAATATTAGAACGGATTGTGACAAAATAATAATTTACATGAATTATCAATAAATATTTATTGAAGATTTATGATTCGAAAATAACAAGGAAATTTCTTGAAAATTTAAAATAAATTTAGATAGGAAAACTTTATCAGGCGGCTTTTAAATTTTACACTACTGAAGTTGCGTGTATTAATATTTTTTTATTCTATTTGGAGTTTTATATATATATATATATATATATATATATATATATATATATATATATATATATACATATATTTAACTATATACATTTGTTATGTTTAATTATATACATACATATAATACAATTAATTATTTATAAATTATATTAATAAGTGCTCTTTTCCTTCAGTGGTTATTTGAAGTGGGTTTATTTTTTGTAAAAATGTCGTAGCTTTCATCGTAATATCATAAGCAGTACCGAATTTATGATGATTTCGGTATTGGATTCTGGGAAGTATGCATATACACTATTACTTTTTGAGATTTTCCCTACATGTGTAAGTTGCGCGGCCCACACTACATCCTTTATGCTGGTCAAATATATATTCAAATACCGTAGAATCTAAAAATATTTCTGCATATAATCACTCATGAAATTACTCTGCAATCAGTGACTAATGTATTTTTAAACGATATCTATGTTTTCTATTGCATTCTATAGGCATCTTGACGTAGTAGATGAATCCAAGATAATTAAAAATTGTTGGATGAAATTTTGTAGGGCCCAGGCTATATCTATGGTGAGTGACAAAACTCTTGGTTAACATATATGTTCATATTTTATTTCCATTTTTGTCTTCAATAACCTGTCCGAATAAATTCTAAAGTCCACGCGAACGAAATCGTGAGCACAGCTTGTTTCTAAATGAAAACAAATAATCTCGCATTTCAGCACAGCTACGTTTACCGTAATAATTCTAATCCGCAATATTTCATCTATCTGTGTGCATTCACATTGAGCTTTGTCAAGCGGGCGGGGGGTTCGCAACAGCACCATACCGTCACCGATGACGTAATTAAAGCGGACGCAGAGCTGATAAGAACTGTGAGGCGTACCCAGTACAGCGCGGTGCTTATATATCGTGTCGAATCTGAGGGTAAACTGAAAAAGTTATTGTGTCGTGGATGCGGTTTGGTGTGGATAAACGGGTTTAGTGTACGGATACCGTTGAATTAGTGCAAAGAGCGTATAAGAGCGTGGAGTCTTCAATTTTTTACCTTTAAATCGGTAGGTATTTTTTAAATCTACAATACTACATAAAAGGGTGAAATTTTAAAAATACTTTGAAGAAGTAAAGTTTAAAAAGAGGGAATAGCAGTGTCGAATACTGACCTGGTTATTTTCGTGAAAAGGTCAGCAGTATATATTATATACAAATTAAATTAAAATGTTTATTCTGAATCATTTGCAACTCACATTTATTGATTACAGAAGAGCGGTATGAGAATTGGGATATACGTTGCCAATTATTTGTATACAAATAACTCTCATCCTTTCTCTTTGAAAGATATCAAGATGGCAGCGCTATATTAGTTCTTAACAAAGTTATTAAAGTTTCAAATTATTTCGAAAGAAACTCTCTCTTATTTGGGCGCGATTATCTCCCAATACACCATATGAGTTTTAAAGACATTTTCAGGTGAAAATAAAATTTAGAAAAGTTAGAAGTATCAATATACAAGTTCAAGCAGCTTCATATATTAATGAAAACTGTATAATTAATGTCACTTATAATGTATATATACTAGGGATATAGGCATTTCGTTAGTGCAATATGAATTTATAATGTACCTTGCAGCAAGTAGATAAATTGTCCTGACAGCTATTACAATTTTATGCTTGTGGCTTATATTCTATATGAAAGAGTAGAATATTTGAAAATCAAGAGGAAGATTTCAAAATCATAAGGTACGGAAACTATACAGTGGAAGATCACGTATTATTTGTAGTAGTAATTTGGATACATAATTTAGTCGATATATAAAGAAAATAATGGAAATAACGTTACTACAAACCTTTTTAAATTCATGCCGTGTAGTATTCTTTACTTTAAACTAAGAGTAGAGTGGGTGGTGTATATAATAGGTAACTGTTCATACATTTACTTATTATATACGCATTTGGTAAATATAATAGGCAGCGCAGAAACAAAAATAAAAATATTCCTTTTTTTGGAAAAATTTGAAATTTATTTTACAGTGGCAAAATTTAATAATGTGTTTATATGCTCATAGTAGTAAGTTCCGTAATATCACTAAAGTCGTTAAGCTATTTATTGCTAAAAAGCCTAATACTTGTTTATGCTTACCAAAGTGTAATGAAAACGTAAATGAAGTACATACGCTTACTAAAGTGAATTTAGTGCGTAAGTATTACCTACTGAGCATAAAACGATATTCATGTTATTATTACAAGCAGAGGGGTTGTCCTCAATCTTCCTTATCCTTTTTCCATCTTCACCCTTGCCTTATTTAAAGGTGAGGGTAATGGTAAGGTGTAAATAATATTAGTAATTCCCCGTTCTACTTTTTGCATTATTATTTATTTAATATAAAAACCGATATCTACCGATAGCAAGGTACAAATGTTTAACTATAGAATTATCTTCCCCTGTTGGTGGTGAGCTGGGGATAACAAACAGAATGGAAAAGTTCTGCAGCCTAATTACAATCTTGTAATTTAGCAAATTTATTTCGACGTAATATTATTTGAATATATTTAGCATTAATTTTGTGGAAATTCATTATCCACAATTAAATGAAACTA
The DNA here is from genome assembly GCA_039881145.1 of Druceiella hillmani. Lineage (NCBI taxonomy): Eukaryota > Metazoa > Arthropoda > Insecta > Lepidoptera > Hepialidae > Druceiella > Druceiella hillmani. The sequence goes on along the minus strand of JAYKKI010000001.1, from coordinate 102,202,601 downwards.
CGTGATGTAGTATTATTTCTACTTTCTTTAAATTCTTTACCACTACCAAGGTTTTGTTGTATTACAACATCTTCAGGTGGGCTATTAACAAAGAATCTTTGCACCTAAAGATGTTGTAATACATCAAAACCTATGTCGCGGTAAAGAACTTAAAGAAAGTAAAAATAATACCGCATCACGTAGTTACATTTAATTGTGAGTAATACTATTTTTTAGGTAAAAGTGTCGATGTGCTGAATTTTTTTACAATGTGGTTAATAATAGTCAAGAATACTGCACCATTTAACCACAAACGTAGCAACTTATCTACAAAATTATTTTTGTGGGATGAAACAGAAACAAAACAGCAACTTTAATAAAATGCTTACCAAGTAGGTAAAATGTGTTGACGCGTTGTTTTGGTATATTTATTTCTTTTAAGATAGGACGACAATGAAATTACTTATGTTAAGCAAAACTTTGAGACTAAATTAATATCAATAAAAGTTCAATACACTTGCAAACGTACAAAAAATTGGAACTTCGTTCATATCACACAGAACAAGGTAATGTAAACTAAAACCGCCGGTAATATAATGAATCATAACGTGTGTTATTGAATAATTTGACCATATACGGTGGAACACAATTGTAATCAGTCCTTATTGCGTAGATATTGACACACGGTCAACCGCCGTCCTCGAACTGCCCGCCCTCGCTCCTGTAATATTATTACGTTTTGCGAACGTAAGCAGAAACGGCTACTTGCATAAATAATTCATTAATAACTGACGTCGTCCTAGGCTCATATTTGCGGCAAATAGGTGGGACTATTAGGTTTTATAGTTAATTCAAGAGCGGTATACTGTACGCTATTTTAACTTTTCTGATGAAAATTTCTGTCCCTATTTTCCAGCTTCATTTTTGGTCTAAAAACATTTTCATAAAATTTTAGATATATAATTTCCTAGCTCTTTAAGTACTAATACACAGGATCTAAAAATAATATACCTGCCTTGATAATGTATTATGCGGTTTTTCAAGTATTCTTCTGATTAGCGACTTACATTTTTAAAATACGTTTTTCGTTATCCATAACTTTGATTATGATATTGAGATGTTTGCGTCACTTGGATATTTTTACTTTGGTAATAAACTATTTATTTCGCTTATTTATTGTTAAGTGTTTTATACATAATTTAACGTTTTTATATGGCGAAATTTCTGTTACAGAACCTTTGTTTTCAAGTGGAACAAAATATAGTAAATAAATGTATCAGCTACCTTGTAGATTGAAAAGATTTGTTGGTGATGAACCTTTAAAATATCTGCGATTAAATTATTAAAAAAAAATTTAAATTTTGTATTTCCGAAAAAAATTTGTAGAAGACACGAAACGAATTTCTCTACAAAATTTCTTCGGATATCGTGACACATCATGTTAAACAACCAATGTCATACAACTTAACACTCAATGTTATCAGAGCTCTGCTAAAATTTAGTTATAAGTTTTCTTGACCACCTCCTGTCTTCGTCAGCATATCATCACCATAATAATGTATTGTCAAAACTACGTGCGCAAAACTTTAACTCAATCGTCTAACGCTTAAGTCAATGAAAATTCGATTACAAAATTTGATTGTTAGACAGCTGTAAAAGTAAAAAAAATTATTTAGCAAAAATAAAAACCTTTACTGTCTTCATTTATGATAGCTATAAGATGAAGGTTTGTATATCACGTGAATATTAATAGTATAAATAATAATTGAGTATTTGAAAAATTTTCTAACAAGTTGTTTAGAGAATAATACCGTACATGCAGTTTTTCCTCTAAATGCAGTTTTTGCCTCCTTTTCAACTTAATCTTCCTGTTTTTTAATGGACTTTTTTCGGAAAATTTCCACACATTTTATTATTCTTGAAAGCAAAGTCTTTTCGTGCTTATAGTTTTTTCCAAGAGATACAGTTGTTTTATTTTTGAATCCTGTTTGTTTCTAATTTTTTTTAGCAGTTAACGTAAAGTATTCTTTTATTAGTTTAATTTTCTTTTTAAATGCAAAATTTGAAATCGGTTGTAATATTCTATTATGCAAATATTTCAATACCTGTGCTTTGGTAAATTGAGTGAGAATGTTCTTTTAGCGAAAAAATCAAATAATATATGTGTTAAAAATGCGTATAAATGAAGTAAAATAAATTCCCCTGAAGGGATTGTTTTCCTTTAATATTGTAAACTTTATGGTAGCCAACAGCCGTAGTCGATAATAAAACCGCCCAAACCCACGACTTCCCCTAGCGTTGGTCCCCTAAACTTCATTTGGAATTCGATCAAAGATTATTTCCGACGTTTTTCAAATAGCAGCTTATGCGAAGGTTTACTGATGCGCAATGTGACACAGCATCTCGGAAGATCCTTCTGATCGGTTGTTTTCTTTTCGCACTGCGTTAATTGGGCAACTGCTGACAATGGCCGCTCGATATTCCGAGTCATTTGTTTCAGCAGGTATTTTTGCGCTTATCTAAACTTGAATTTCAATTGCGCATTTTAGTCGCACGTAGCATGATTCAGCGGTTTCAAGTAATGCCCTTTTTTCATCGTAAAGATTTAAACAAGAGAAAAGTAATTAGTTTAAAAAGAGTTGTCATTTTCATATTTGAGGTTATTTCCGAGATTATCGAACTGAAAAATATAGGTTCAATTTTTTTCTACTGTTATAATACCTTAGAAATTTTAAGTTTTATTTTCATTTTGAGTTTATAAAGTTTCTAGCTCTGACATGATTCGACTGTGAGCTAGATTCGGAAATTCATTTACAAAAATGTGTTATTTTTAACAGACTTCAAAAAGGAAGAGGTTTTCAATTCAACTGCATTTTTTTATGTATATTACTTCATATCTCCGGCATTTATTAATTGATTTGGATGAATATCTTTTTATTTAGAAGGGTACACTTATAGCATTATCCCTTGAGCATTTATTTAGAATCTGAGTATATGAATTGAAGATATAACAGAGTATTCCTTAACACTGAACAGCCCAAGTGCGGTGATCGGGTTTGGGTTACACAGATGTTATTGTAATCTAACGAGGTACGATTAAAGATACATAAATTTGCTCTTTAACAAAATGGGGATAAAGTGATGGAGCAGGAAAGTGACAACGGAGAATCTTCAGTGATGAGGTGTAAACACGTCGAGTTTGGACTGGTTTGATTTTATTTGACACTGGAAGAAAGTATCAAAGTAAATAGCTAGATTATTATGTATGAATTCATGTAATATAATTTCATTATTCGACTCAAAAATTCTGAACTGGAGGATACTACCTACTTAAACTGCGAGACTTGCAGATCTGCTGTTTTGATAAAAGTACTGTGTGTCTCAAGCAGAGTCTACCACAGAATTCCAACTCCACAGTCCTCATGCTGTGGTAGTATTGATATTAATATGAGAGAGGAGAGAAGCGTAAACTCGGCACCGATTTCAAAAACTAGCAGTAACAGTATTTTGTACGAAATATTCGGTTGTCTAATACATTTTTAAAAGAAATTACACTTCCTACTAAATCTTTATATTGTTACTGATAATATTGTGGCCCGATTTAAATTTATATTTAAGGGGGCTGGCAGATTACATACTTAAATAATTTCATTGATAATTAACGATTCTTCATGCTACTAAATTGGCTAAATACTATTTATGTTAGTTGACAAGAATTGATCCAATATAAATATGTAAATAAAGGGGAACTCAACCCATCAAAAAAGGCGATCACGGACAAGTAGTGAGGAATGTTAATTTGAATATTAGGCAGTGTAAAAACATTTGACATGCGCTACGGTCCGTTTGAATATATCGTAGCGTATGACCACAATGGAATGTCTGACGTGCGGTCAACCGTTGTCGTTGGCCCGCCCGCCCTTAACATAAAACTTGCCTTAACTAGTGACTTCCGCCACAGCTAAGTAATTTACTTTTCACGAACGTAATTCTCATAATTAAAATGCTAATAATAATACATAAACGTAGGTTCATATTGAGCGCATTTCATTCTGCTTAGTTCTGCTTTATTATGCTATTTTTGGGAATCGTTTATTTACGTCGATATCACAGATTAACGCATACTATTAAATTATTATAAATTTATTCAACAACTTTTGATATTCGATATGTTATATAATAATTTGTGACAGCTAATAATTTTATTATAAATTGCTGTACAATGAAGAAAAAGAACAAACAAAACATTTTTAATAAATATAAGAAACTGATATTAGAAGGAAAAGAAAATCAATCAAACGCGAAGTACCATTTAATTTTTGTTGTAAAAACATATTAAGACATTCATCTAAATAGGACCTGTAACGTGTAGGCTAACAGATCGAATATTTTTTTCTCAAATATCCATACATATATATATATATATATATATATATATATATATATATATATATATATATATATGTATACATGTTTATATATATATATATGTGTATATATATATATATATATATATATATATAAACGCGCACTCACAGGACAAAGGGACAAAAAAGGACGTTCCCGAATCGGGGGTCATAGCAATGTCTTTTCCAGCGCAATTTTCACGCGAGCCTTTTCATAAACTTTGTGCGTGTTATTTCGAAATCGGCACATTATTCGCGTGCCGGTTTTTTAAACTTTGATCATAGCGGCTATTACCAACGGCAATTTTGTATTTAAAAGTCTATTATCTTTACTATTATTTAAAACATCTGGGAAGGAATGCAAAAGTTATGAATTTATTGCAATTTTTTAGTGCGAAATCCAACATGAATGCAAAAAATAGCAAGACAATTTTCAAAAATAATCCCTCAAGCAACTGTCCCGAAAGTGCTTATAACTTACAGACTTTCACGTTTTACTGTTTATGTAATGCATAGATTTTATTGTAATAACGTAATATGTAATTATTTTTTTCGTTTCATTTCAAGTTCTAGCGAGGGTATATCCTTGGTTTGTTACGTTGGTAACAAACAGAGCGTGTTTTTTATTGGCCAACAAATGAAATTAAAATTATTTTCTTAAATAAAATAAAAATAATAATACTAGTAATAATAAAAATGCTAATAATAATAACTATAAATATGTAATAGCAAATAGTAATATTAAAATAAATAAAAATAAAAACCGATTACATTAATATTAAAATATAATCTCAACTCATAATTTAGAAATAATGACTATGTATAAAACATTGCATAAAATGTTTAATGAATTGATAAAGTTCTGACAACGTTAATTTTAAAGTAACAGCTTAGAACATATTTAAATTTAGCTTATGTCATACAATCACCCTTTTAGATAGTTATTGTTAGATTAAATTCAATATAATATTAAATACTTTGTCACTGTTAATAAAAAATTATTTCCGGTTGGCGTTTATTTCCAAAATTTAAAAAAATAATTTTTCAGATATCATCGCTGCAGCCTCATTTAGAGAGCACGGCGAGGGATGGCTCGTACAGTGTCACATCATCATGGATGATGTAATTCAAATAAAGTTTAGGTAACAGGCGTCCCTTTGTCACACTGAAAATGGTATTTACCCTCATAAGTTGGGTCGGAACTGAGGAAATAGTGTGGAAGTTATTGTGCTGAATTAGCAAATTCTGGAATAAATACCAGTTTTGTATAATGATAGCATTTTAGCTTATTTAACCCTTTGAGTATCAGGATTTTTCGGTACGTATGTAAATGACCCTATTGGTTTTTATTCTATGACAATGAATTCTTAACTATTTGTATTTAATATTTCGGAACATTTTAGGTATTATTTGTCAAACTCAGGGTCTGATGTAGACAACTAACCAATACAATTTATATTCCAGAAAGAACATACGTACAGTTCACTTGCGGTAGCCTTTCATAAACATAAGTATATGATTGTGTTGATATTTAGTTATTTTCATCGTGAAGAGAAATTCATTTTTAAAGGTTAATGAGGCAAATTTAATAAAAATGCGGTGGCTACTTTTCGCCTATGTGTATGGAAAAGAACTATCGCACTCGTCGGTACGAATTTATATGCAACCAAATGCCAATAAAAGTACCTTACATAAAATTCTGAACAAAAAGCTTGCTCTTTCGATTGTTATATAACGATATATGAAATTAAAAAAATATGATTACTTCATTTAGCTCTCTAAAATTGCTATACAAACTATTTTTAGTATTCGTTATTGAAGTATATGTGGTTAATATGGTAAGTTTCTAGCTTCTATGTTAAACGGCTTCTGTGAAAAACGGCTATGGCAAACGGAGAGATGGATGGATATGATTAAATAAAATGTTATGCGTGAAAATTCAGCTCAATCTGTTATCAGATTGATGCAAATATTAATCGAAGAATCAATGAACATCAATTTTGTTGTAATGGGTATAATATGTTTAGATTGGAAATTGACGGCATTCTACTATCAGGATTCTCAATAGCGAGTTTACTGTAACTTATGTTTTTTTTTAAATTTTCCGCTACTTTTTTATGTAGTCGTATTTATAATTCTTTAAGTTATCTGTTCTAGTTTTCTTTTCTAGGCAGTGAACTTTAAAAAAAAAATGAGAAAAAACCTGTCAAGCATGGCTAGAACTTGCACTACGGTAAATAGTAGTTGTATTAAAGTACTTACAAATATTAATATGTCAAAACGTAAATATATTGCCAACTATATCTTGTACAGACGTAAGAACTTTAAAAAAATGTGATATCTGGAATGATCCTTATAGTTTTCCTAAAACTTTTGCGGATTCTAAAAAACATAATTTTTTTATAATTTTACATTTAGTAGTTTCAGAAATAATGGGTGGAGACATAATTTTGCATGTTATATATAACTATATATCTGAAAGTGTACTACCTGAAATTATGAAAAAAAATTAAAACCCAAGACCCCATAGTACAAATGGAAATAAACAAAAGTTTCGAGCTCTTAATTCGCCCTGCTATAAAATGTCCATATGAATATTTTTGATTGTTAGCTAATAATATATACGTAATATGCTTTTTTGCTTTATCAAATTTAAAGTTTCTACGACAACGGTTTCTAAGAAGAACAGCTGTGCTCTACAGAGGCGCACGTGGGTGACTTCGTAAGGGTCCGTTTCTCCTTTTGAATTACGAAACCTTATAAATATTTACTAAAATAAAAACACAGCCAAAAAATGTTAATTTTATACACTGGGTACTTCCTCCATTTTATGTAGATTTATATTAAATCGTATATCTAGTAAACAATCATTAGCTTTGTGATATATTCCTTATTTTGATAACAGATATGATTGAACTATTACCCAAAAAAGATCCATTTTGAACTGTTTGTCTTCTCAGTGCGAATGCATTACATTTGGGATGAAAGAAATCGTTTAAATGTATATCTTTCAGCTATTTGCGTCCTTATGAATAAACTCAAGTAGTTTATCAGAATCGTGCCAAAGGATCCCTTTCGATGATGAACTCCAAAATGGTCCTCAATTTAGTCATTATCATATTATTACATAGATAATTCTATTGTTACCTACTCTGCCCACTATATTGAGTAAATAACTAAAAAAAAGAAATTTTAGTGTTGGACACTGCCGCGATTATTTTTGTGTAAACAGTAATCCTATATAGGACATTGAAATTGAATAATATTTTTATTTTGAGTCGTTTATTTCATTTCCAAGTCACATTTTTAGCAGAATTATTGAAGTTTGAAATTACTTCTACAGAATTTGTTATAAATCTTGAAGCAACAATGTTCTACGGTACTTTAGCATTTGTCTTTGACATTTAGCATCTTCTTATCTTGCAAAAACGGTCATAATTTCTATTGTTGTTACCAGGAATTTAATTTATAAAAATGTATCTTTAATATTTTCCTATAATAATAGGAAGTTTTTTTTAAAATACCATTACCAATCAAGCCTTGATCTTCACAAATATTGATAGAATAAAACAGAAACAAAGAAATTAATGTTGGCGTTTGTTGAAAAAATATTTCTAACTGAATTTCCCTTGAAATTTTTAACTGAATTTCCCTTTCCGAAACATACCTGTTTCCTTCTTTTTAAATCGGGGAAAAACTAGTTCATTTGAATTAATTGAAAATCGATTTTAAGAAAAGTTTGGAAAATTTCACGCAATGAAATCCAAATTGAACATTACACGAGTCAAATGCAATTGAAAATGGTCTAAAATACGTTCAAGCTTCCTGAGCATAAATGTAAATTTCATCAAACTTTAGAAAACATTGCAAAATCACGAAGTTAGATTGCAAATTTTATTATGTAGTCGCCAGCTGATTTGTGATTGGTCACCCTCCTCATAAAGTACATCTTAACTAACCCGTTCCGCTTTCTCAATATAATCAAATTTTGTGGACGTAGTCTCATTCGTCCGTTGCCGATATTAACATACTAATTATAAAACATTATCTTCTGATCGTATTTCCAGCATATCGTTGACATATTAGATTTTACGATTAATTTGAAAATGGATTATTCTGGAGTTTTTTTTAATTTCCCGGCGGTTTGAGTTAATCATTTTTCGTAGTTTAATGATTATGCTTTTTACATACAACAACGTTTCAGGTACTATAGATAAATTATGTCGATTTTTTTTATTTTATTGTTTTGTCTTTACTATTATATATATATATATATATATATAATATTGAATGTTTATAATTTTCTTTGTAAGCTTCATTTATTTTCTGTGTGTATATTCATGCGTGATTTTTGAGTGATGTTAAAGTGGCAATTTCCAATGTTAAGTAAAATATTAAATGGGATAACATAAATGCTTTCAAGGGATCTTAAAATACGTTTAATTAATTTACAGACTAGACTCAGTGTGTCGCAAGCATCGCAAAGAAATTAAATAGCATTAAGGTCATTAATTTTATTTCAATAGGAACTTTCACTTGAAGGCTTTCAAAAGCTCTAAAAGGACATGCGCGTAAGTTATTAAATGGACTTATCGCACCTTTTCTTTACGCTATGTTCACTTGACTCTTAAGTGCAAGTATTGGAACAAATATTTCCTGAAAGTTGATTGCACATATTCGATATATGTAACAAATCTATTTTTTAAGAATTTTAATTATAGTATATTTTGGTTACTTTTTATAAATATTTGGTAAAGAGAGAAAGATTCAAAATGAGATTTATTATTACCATTGGAGTATTCACTATATTAATCAAAATAAATAATATTGAAGTATTTGCCTGTGATTTTCGAAGTTTGAGCCTTTAAATAATTATTCCGTTTCCATATTTAGTTACTGTAGTGAATCTAAAGTTAAAAAAAATGTTTATCTACATGAAGTGATTTTACTCGAAAACTACTATGGTATTGATATAAATCCAAGAGTTTATGTACAGAAATCCCGGAACTAAATTAGTTGTTATTTCATATGATATCTTAAACAATTCCGAAGTTTTAAAGATATTTGTTTTGGATCCTGGAAGCACGTCTACGCACTTGTGAATTTGAAAGGCTGTAGTACGTACACGCAGCAGTTGCGTAGCCTTAACCGTATACCTGCGCATACAGTTGAATCTATAAATCCTGTATAGAATGACATATATATATATATATATATATATATATATATATATATATATATATATCTATATATATATATATATATATATATCTTTGATCCGATCGTAACACATTTTTTGACTATATTTATATTTCTGATTTTACTCCATAGGGTGATATCTATGGCGTGGTAGCGAAAGTCTGATTATTTAAAGCTTTTTAAATGAGGGCGCAATTTATGGTGCAGTAGAAGAATTCTTTTCAAATTTTATATGTTCATTCGATTTTTTTTAATAACCTATCTCAATAAATCCTAAATCCCATACGAATAAAGTCGTGGGTATAGCTTGTTTTCAAATAAAAACATACATTCTATCATTGGAACATAGTTAAATAAGTCGCTAAGTAACACCAATTCTCAATATTTTTTAGATGTCGACTTGCGACGGCGGCTCGCACAGTACCTCATCATTACCGACAACGTAATTAAGGTGGATGCAGCGCTTGCAAGAACTTTGAAGCCTTCCCAGTAACGAGCTGTGTTTATATATTTTGTTGAATCTGAGAGTAATGTGAAAGAGTTATTGCGTCGGGTATGTAGTTTGCGGTGGAAAAACAAGCTTTGTATGCGGACGCCGTTTTGGATTATTGCAAGGGGCGAACAAAAGCATGATAGTTTCAGTTTTCTTTTTTCGTATTGGTGGGCATATTAGCGTTTTATGGCAAAATGTCTAAAATGATATCACTTCCATATTTGTCCGTCTACACGTTGGTCATTCATAAGGGATTTTTTGGGAAAATATTCGAGGTAAAAAAATAAAATTTAGCCTAGAGATAGAGTATAGTAGTCCAATTACAGATCTGAATTTAGAATATACTTACAAAGATTGGAGAATATAAAAAAATTGTCTTACAATGTTATCATCCAGAGTGTGAAATGAAAGATTATTAAGGGACAAATATATATTATGTATGTTTTTGAATGGTTTTAAACAGTTCCGGGAAAAACTTTAAAAATTGATGTACCCCGTCCTTGTTGGCAAAAGTACCGCTCAGAAAAATCTGGAAAAAATCGTCAATATTGAAAACACAGAAGTACAAATTGAAAGAAATTTACAAGGATTGAGATTAATTTTTATGAGCAATTAAATTGTTGCCTTATAAATTCTGACAATGGTTTTGTAAAAAAGTTTCCCGACAAAAATATTTCTCACAATGCCAGGGAAAACCTTATCCTTAAATGTTTTTCACAATTTCATATTTGGCTTAGTCGAAATGATTCTTACTCAGATCTTTGCATACGCGATTTCATACATACAGCATTAGTGCGATCGGAGGCTGGTAGCGCGGCCGATGCATCCCTTTTAAGCATTACTGCATTACTATTAATATTTATATAGAGGTGAGGGGGTAGGAATGGCACTAATTGTGCTTGTGCTTGACTGATTTTTAATCTACTATGTCATATGCAAAGGTTAAATTTTGGAAAGTTTTACTTAAAGTTAAATTTATACAAAAAAAGGAATGCAGTGTCGGACACCGACGTAGTTATTTTCGTGAAAACGTCAATCATGTATAGTATATTAAATTTGAACATTTTTTGTTTGTTTTGAATCGTTTAATTAATTTGCAACTTACATTTATTAAATATAGGGTAGTGAGACGAGAAGTCGGATAAATATGGCTTTGAAATTATTTGAACACTTCTTGTAGCAAACTTTCATCTTTACACGCGACCAAAATCGTGGCGCTTCGTCTATTTTAGTCGAGTTATTGAAGTTTGAAATTACTTAGATCTAAAAGTTGGCGATTTTGATGCGACATTTGTGCGCGATTATCTTCCCATACACGGCACGATTTAAAGACGATTTCTGGTGAAAATTAAGTTTTAAAAAATTTTAAATAGATTTATGTGTGTGATTTGAAGTAAATTGGTTTAGGCAGCATATTATATTCATATCGTTTAAAGTTTAGCACACATAATAGCCAAAGCGAGTATAATTAATGATACTCAAGCTGTTTATTTACTAATCGATATAAACATCGTTAGTCCGATACAATTCTACAGCGCTATCTATTTTGAAACTAGTAAGTATATTGTCTTGATAACTATTAAAATATTTACGTTTGTATTACATATTGTATGCGCAAAGTTAAATATTATAAATAAAGTTACGGAAACAATACAGCAAAAAATTGTTTACTAAAATAAGTCTCATCTACGTAGTGATATTAGTATAAATAATTTAGTTAATATCGTCAAAATAATTTAGTTAATATCGAGATTAGAATAAAGAAGTCCTACTTCAATGGCGTTGACTTCTACGTAAACTTTTTGTATAATCACTTCACGGTTTTGTTTAATCAATCACGAGTTCCACTGGATGAAAATTCAATTTCTGCTGCTTCAGTAAGTATCTTCTTCAAACTCAATGAACAAATAGAAATTATGCTGTGTGATAATTACGTTTTATACGAGCCCAAGATAGGAGAATAAATAGAAAAATAAGGTGTGCCATGATTATGGGAAAGGGCATGGTTGAACTGTAACTTCTTTAACTATGCGCCGCATAATATTTTTCGTATTATTATAAGTGAAAAGTGGGTTGTATATACAGTCGGAAAAAGACGACGAAAGATCACTCACGTATAGCATAAAATCGTATTAAAAACACAGATATGTTTTTTAGTCGATTTTGTTTTTGTTTGTTTTTATTGTATTAGTAGAACACCAAGCAAACAGGCATGGAGGAATGTAAACATAAAACGTCCTGCTGTAACTTATAATGTGTGGCGCCGAATATGCGTAGATTTCGTCGTGCGGCTGATCGCCACCATCGAACCGCCCGCCCTAACCGACTTCACTCGCGCGATGTATTACCTTTTGTGAACAGTTTGACAACCGCAATGTATTTGCATATTAATTCATTTATAACTAACATCGTCATAGGCTCATATTTCTTGCAAACATAAGACTATTACGTTTTATATTTCTTTTGAAATCGGCTTCCTGTGTAGTATTTTTTTTAGGATTTGAGTTTATTTCAGGTAACAACAATTTATCAAAAAATATTGCCTAAATCGATAATATTCTGTTAAGCATATAATGAAATAATTTTTAATTTTCCTTGTTTTGTGCTATCTTATATATATATATTTATATACGTTATAATATCGATCATTGAAAAAATTATAATTTAACTATATATTTGCGTCACATGTCATTAGAGAAACATGAGTCTTTGTTTTTTTCTCATTTTATATTTGCCATTGGAAATTTTACGGAATGATTACTGTTTCTATTGGTTGATATATTATACAGCCGCTGAAACTTTACTTTTTATTTATTTCGTTTTTTATCAATTTCAATTAAATACTTCAGTGGATTATCATCGGAAAAAAACAAAGAAAGGGGCATGAACAAAATTTTCATGGATTTTTACGTATCTATCTTATTAGTACATAGTACGTACTGATAGTGCTTAGGAAGTAAGGCTCCTTAAATACTGACGCAAGAAATGTAAAAAGTAAACAAAATACAGGTTGCATGCGGAAGTTATTATAAACACTGATTTAGTGTTCACAATTCGGCTGCGCAAAACTGTATCCTAAATATCATTTTAGGAACGTCTTATTTGGTTTACATTTACCGAAACGAAATGCAAAACAATTTTTAAATCTGTTTCAAACTTATTTTGCGTATTCTAGGACATAATAATATTTCTCTATTACATTGATATTTAAGGAGAATAAATGCGGAAAATATGTATACGAGTTAAAATCATATTGAGATTGGCTACGCAGTAACACTAGAGTTTGTTCTGATCTTGTTTTACGATATTTTTGACTAGCGACTTACGATAAAGAAACATAATTTTTGTTCTTCATAGCGTTTATTATGATATGATTTTTTTACACTTATTTAATACAAGTTATTGTTTTAACTTTATATTCTTGTACATATATAAGTCCCTCGCCTGATCAGAACTAAACTCCTCTTTGATTAATTAAATGTCTCTAAACACGATAGTTCCGCTGTAATTCATTTAGGAGTTTCCTTACCCACCTTTCTGCTCCATGTCATTGTAATATTCCATTGACATCGGAACTATACTTGTGTGCAAAATTTCAACTCAGTTTGTTAATGGAAAGTTATATTTCAAGGTTTGATCATCACTTTGTCAGATAGTTGTGAAACTAAATAAAATTGTTTGACAACAAGTTTCGAAAACTATACTGTATTGACATGGGATTGCTGTAATGTCAAGCTTTGTATGTTAAATAAATATCGATACTGTAATTATGAAACCGATATTTGGAATACTTTCTAATTCATTGGTCACATAAATGTAAATACCTTAATGTATGCAGCCTGCGTCTTTTTTTTCGTAATTTTTCTTCTTTCTGAAAACTTGCATACACATCTTGGTCTTGAACGAAAGTCTTCATAATTTTTATTTAAGAGTAGTTTGAAAAAGTTTGCCTGTCCAAATTTCTTTTCGACTTTGAAGACATATCCTTGTTTTTATTTATTAGACCTGTGTCCATTAATACATCTGTAAATTTTAATTTTGATTTTGTAATTTTTGGTAGCTCACGTAAAGTATTATTTTGATAGTTGCAATTTGTTTTGTGTATTAAACTTGCAATCCATTATAATATTCCGGCATGCCGTTATCTAAATTCAGGAGCTTTGGCAGATTGAAAAAAAAATCTGTTCTTTGCCAAAATTCATCTAACATATTTATGCGTTAAAAATGTAAACAAATAAAATAAATCAATTGCCTATAAGAGATTTATTCTCACAACATTGCAAAATTTATGGGGCCTTTATGGTCTTATATCTACATTAAAATTGCTAAAATACCTCAGCAGTTCGAAATAAAACCGCGCCTATCCTACATTAACAGTCCGACGATTTTCGCTGGCGTCAGTTCCCTAATCTTCATTTGAAATACGATCAATCATTTCCGACATTCTTCCAATAGCAATATATGTTACGTCTTATTGAGGTGTAATGTGACACTGCATCTCACAGCATCCTTCCGGTTGATCGTTTTTTGCGTTGCACTAATTATTTGCCTGCCGGAAATGGCCGCTAGTTATTCTGAGCCATGAACTTCGATATCCGTATTTTAAGCGCACGTGAAATAATTTGGCGGTTTTAGGAAATACACCTTTTTTTAGTTGTCATGTGTTGCAGAAACGCAATTAGTATAACCAAAGATGCCATTTAACAGAGTTTTCCTTCATATTCAATGTTAATTGTTAGAATATAGAATTAAAAAATATAACTACGATTTTTTCACACTATCAAAACAAATTATTAATGTCACTTCTATATCAATTTTGAGTGCACAGAGTTTCTAGCCAGGACCTGATACAATTCCTATGATATTGCTGCTAATAAAACCGCCATATCAGTTTATCAGTGAGTATAAAAGTAGGTCTACTAGATATGGTGTATCTAATTTGTTTCAATTAGGTTTTCTTTTAATTTTTCTAAGTTTAGTGTAGGAAATCGGTTGGGATGACCTGCATAAGGCCTGGTTTATTGGAAAGATCAAAATTTCCGTTTTTCAATCCTTGGCTGTGTCATACAGCCAAGGATTGGTCAGGAAGTGTCACACGCGCGCACGCACGTACATGCATACGTTGTGTGCGTATTTTATTTGTGTGTGTTAAAATAAATAACACACTATTTATTTTAATTGCAAGGAAAATTATTACTTCCAGGAATTACTTTTAAAAATTTTATCACAAATATCTTCAATGATTATATATTAATAAATGAAAATCTTAATCAGTGAGGTGTTCTACAACCTACTTCATATTATTAAGAGATTCCACAGCTCTAGATAAATGTTAACAAAATAATGTTAACGGTTTCAATGAATCTCGTCCTTGAAAGAAAAATACTTAAGTAACTTATAAGCTGGCATGGAGATTTCGCAAATTTTTTAATGAATTTCAACAGAATTTTTCATTCGGCAGACTCGAACAGCTGAAGCAACAAGGGGTTAAATAGATTTATATCTGGTTTTCGTGACATGTTGGTTTTGCAGTCGAGAGGACGTTAAAACAACATTATTTACGTGGAAGTTTTAAATCAAGTGTTTATAAAGGCCGAATTTGAATGCATGTGACTAAATGTAAATTATTGTAAATATAAGGTTATCAATCCGAAACAGGCAACAGTATTTTATTTGTTAGCATTTTTAAGAATAGTGTAGAAACATGTTAAAACTTTAAAATTCATATAACTTAAGATGTAACATCAATATACCTGCCTATTTCAATATCGCTGTAAGGTCTCTTCAATCGAATTGGTAACAAAAAAAGGAAAACGAAAATGATAATACAGAGCGAATTTCCTTTTTTTTGTTCAACCGTATCGTGCGCTCTTTCTCAACGTTTGTGCGCGTTATTTCGAATTGGGCGCACTGACTTTGTAACGATTTGATGAAAACCGTTGATCGTAATAAGTTTTTTGTATCTGTGATCTGTATCGTCATTTTGTATCTGAAAGTATATTAAGTTTAACTTGGTTAAGGGATAAAAACAAATAAAAAAGTAACTTTCAAGGGAAAAATATTATTTGTAACGTAGGTAAAATATGTTGAGTTTAATAGACCAAACTTTGCATTTAGGTACGTTTAATTTTTTAAGACAGAGTGAAAATGAAAATTATTTAGGATAAGCAAATTTCAACTGTGGGCAACGTAATAAATTGTAACATAAGCCGCCGAATTATCTAATATTCATTGGAGCACAGTTGTAATCAATACCCAGCGCGTATATTTAGTCGTATAGTCGACCGCCGTCCTCGCACTGCCCGCCCAACTGGCCGCTCCGCCCTCGCAATATAATTACCTCTTGCGAACGTAGGCTAAAACGTCTATTTGCATAAATTACTTTTCATAACTAACGTCGTCACCGGCTCTTGTTTGTTAATAGTTGGGGATGTTAGGGCTTATTATTAATTCAAGAACTATTTTAAAATATTCGTAAATTTTCTCGTGATTTGATTTTATTATTTAGCTCTATTTAATCGTTTTGCGTAAATAGATATTACCTAATTATGAAAGATTTTGTAAATCGACCATTTGGATTATTTTACTTGGCGCGTAATGAAGAAAACTATTTTCCCAAAATCGACAATAAATATCATAATTTTCGACAATACTGTCCAATCACGGAAAAATAGTACTCCTATACTTACGCTTGTACGCTGCTGCTTAAATTGAATAAAATGGTGCAAAGCCATGTATTTGGTTTTGCACTACAGAATCGTAAAAAAGTTCATAATTCCATTCTTTCTCAGATATGTAAAATAACTAAATTAATCTTAATAGGATTTCGAATACAAAATTCATCGTCATTGATTTCGGCACACTACGACGAACGGTTTTCGAGAAATTGGCATAAAATCAATGCGCTGATTTCGAAATAAGGTGAAAAATGTTGTGAAACGATACAACCGGGTAAAAGAAAGAAATTCGCTATAGTCCAGTGGTCTTACATGCAGTTTTTTTGGCAGTGTGTATTACTTTTTTTTCCCTTTTTTGATACTAAGCCAATTGAAAAGACGTTAAAGCAATATTGAAATATTTTTATTAATGATACACTTTAAATTATACGTATTCCAAATTTTACTATATCTAACACAAAAGAATGTATATATAAATTAAAAGCAGGAAATAGGAAAGATTTTAAAATCACAGCTGCCAAAAATATTTTAAAAGTTATGAAAACAGAAAGTGTTTCATTTAGATTTAAGATTTATTCACACATTAACTGAAAAAATTAAGTATAATCGGTCTTTGTAAATACTTGATTTAAGAATTGCACGTAACATATCCGTTGTTTCAACTTTATTTCGACTACAAAAAAAAGTGAGCCGTCACGGGACACCTGGCAGATGTCAAACATCGTGTTCGTACAAGTAATATACATAAAAGACAAGATTATTACAGGAACTAAATATAGCATAATGAAAAAATAAAGTATTACGAATTTCTTACAGAAAATGATGACTTTATTTAATAAACATTTATTTACAATTAATACAAAAATAATAAAGCACATGTTATGTGTACCGTAGTAAACAACAGCGTCGAACTGAGTGTGGAGGGGGTCGCATAGTCGGTTGCGCATGGCGACACGTCTCCATACCATACACTCTACTATATATAGACTATATATATATATATATATATATATATATATACCATACTATAGCGTGGCGACTCGTCACCACGGCAAGCGTCGCCACGCCAACGATCCGGTTTATACCTGCGCCTATAGATGTTTCACATCAAAAGCAAAATATCATGAAAGGCGAAATATCATGAATAAGTTCACTGAACAAACTATGAACCTACCCGCTTCAGCTTTTGGAGTTTCTCAAATGAAAAATTATCTTTCAATGCAATAAATAACCTAATACTACTTAATATCACTTAGACATTAGTCAAATACCCACACTCTCGATAAATTACTTAAATATTTCTGCGTTAATCCCAAGATTCCTTGAAATTATTCACATTATTCCGTCTACATTTAGCTGGCGCTGCGGAATATCTTGGTAATAAGGAGCAGATAACAGGAACCCGTATTGATTACGAATTTCATATAATAATGTTCAGTACATAACCTAACCTCATCTTACTTAACATAACCTAGCCTAGGCTGACCCGCAATAGTCTTGCGTAGTCTGGTCTAATATAAACTAACCTGATTTAATCTAACCTAACCAAATTCAATATATTTATACAAATTATTTTATTATTAGTTATCCTTTCCCAAATTGACCCTAAAACAGCACAATGGAGCTGAACGTAAAGCAAAACGAAATACAGCTAACAGAAACCTGTGAGGATGAGTTATCATTAGCATTTTATTTAAGAGAATGGATATCCCACCCAACGTTCATGAAAAGTGATTACATCGCTGGACCGGAAATGATTAGTCGAGGCAAATTTTATGTGAAAGGTGTTGAGCCAACAGCAGCGATTTTCCGCACGTAAAAATATGCGAACTGGCATCTGATTGCGGTCATCCCTTGCGCAATTTACAAACTCTCCGTGGCGCATGTCAAATTTTTCTACCTTGTTGAAAGTTTAAATTGACATTCCTGACCATTTGCTCATGGTCGTTCTATTTGATGAAAATTGTTCGATTCAGTTACAATGTGCGTACTCAAAATATGTTGCATTTATACTTTTAGTCGATTTTTAAGAGTTTTTAATTTGTCAGATTCCGCCAGGCTGAATTTTAATGAAGCCATAATATTTATGAAAGTAACAAGAGCAGGATTTAGTAAAAATAATTTGAAATGCAACTTCTTTGGGTGGCAACGTAAAAATTAAACGAAAATTGTGGATGATTATTTCCCCTTCACACGGGTTATTATTAAATTTTATTTTTTGGTATATGCACTACATACGTGCCGTATTTCTATGAAACTAGGAAGTCGGTGATTTTAACGTGAAACATCCCAAAAACTACTATATGTTAAATACCTTACACTTCCTCCCCTGATAATTAAAAATGTTTATCAGAGATTTTTAGCACTTGCTCGGGTTGAAGTATGGAAGTATCAAAATAGCTACGGAGTAAACTTGGAACTTGACGGTGGACTATGGTGCATTCAGATATAAACAAATCAATTAATTCTGAGATTTGTTTCCCAGCTTATCGCTAATCGCAAGTAACTGGATAATATCTGCATTCAGATATTATCCAGATAATTGCGATTAGCGATAAGCCTTCAAGTAATATACATAAAAAACGGATATAAATCGACATTGAATACGAACTCTTGTACTTCTTGAAATGCGTCTGAGTCGTGATGTAAATAAAATGCGTGATGTGGTCGACCAGTCAACGTTATTCACCAAAAGACGAAAAGACTGTTTCAAAAGCAGGGAATATGATATTGGAGAGAAACCCCGTTTCGAACACCTTCTTGAATTGGATGTACAACTATTATGATATATGCTTGAAAACGCAATGGTCACCTTAACGGACTCAGGAGATTAATTGCAATAAAGGCACAGCTGAGACGCATTTACCTAAATTAGGACTTGGTGCCAAAATGTTATACTTTGGTACCAATGAACAAGTTGGTATTGAAAGTTGTAAGCCAACCAGATTTTTAGTTAGCTTAAGAAATTGTTTTTAAAACATTAAATCTAAGTTCTTCCCTGCAATTTTGAAAAAAATCCAAACCAAAAGAAAACCATATACTGAATATATTTGGCGTTAATTTTGTAGAAATTCATTATTCACAATTAAATGAAACTACGTGATGTAGATACAAAGTAGAAATAATACTACATCACGTAGTTTCATTTAATTGGAAAACCAAATACCTACATTAAAACAATATAACTTGCTACACTGTCCCTCTCTTCATTGTCTCAAAACAACCCTTTTTAAAATCTGAGCAAAGTGCAGCCCCAAGTGATAACCTAAACATTTCGGATAATTAAATTACTATCGAAAAAAACCCCTCTCAAGGGGCTGAAACTAATATTTACTTGCGATTGCCGATATTTCGCATACTGACTTTACTTAACTCATGACTGAGCAAGTAAAGTGGTAGTGTGGCATTGAGTAGTGTGGCATTTCATGGTAACTTTCCGTTCGATCTGCGGTCTAAACTCGCACTGTAGTGAAGCTTTTTGTGATTCACTGAGCAACAATTCCTAATTTTATTGTACCCAACGGTCATTATGTACAAACGGTCAACGGTCATTGTGGAAAACTGGCGGAAATAATCGTTGATCATACCCAATCATTGTTAGGGAACCGGAACTAGCGGAAATCATCGGATTGCGGATATAGGGCAGACCTGGTTTCATCACCGTCTGCAGAGATATTTCAACGATTGTCAACATATATTACGATACAGACACCATACATTTTGCAATGTTGTGGGAAAAATCCCTTTCGGGCAATTTATTTACTTCATTTATATAAATTTTAATGCCCAAATATATTACATGAATTTTGTTAAAAGAAGTTTCTCTTTTAATAAGACAAAGACTAGTCTATCCTAATATATAAGATAAGACCAAGACAGACTTGAGTGTTACTGGCAGTCGATTTGAATATGAGATGAAATACAAAGTACTCTATATTGTTCGCCGTTTATTTTTCTTAAATATTAATGAAATTATTCAGTTTAATAGAGAAGTGTTGGACCAAAAATGTTTTAACTAATATTATTGACTTAAACAAATTTAAAAATTGTTTTCATTTTGTTTCTATAAATGTCAATCAATTAAGACATTGTTAAAATTTTACTTTAAATAAGACTTTAAGTAACCAAATTATCAACACCAAACCAGTTTGTATAGTAACTTTCTTATATATCTTATATTTTTTATTATTTTTAGACTTTATTTATTAGTATTTAAAGAGCCTCAGTCTTTAAGAACTAATACCTACTATGCACTAATAAGATAGAGACGTAGAAACCCTTGAAAGCTTTTTTATGTCTCTTTCTTTTTTATTTCCAATGATACTCCAATTAGGTATATTTATTAAAATAGTAAACAAAGAATTTAATAGTAAAGTTTAAACGTCTGTCGAGACAAATAGAAACAGTATATACCCCGTAAAATGTCTAACAATAAATACGAAATACGAAAAAAAAACAAAGAATTTAAAAGTAAAGGTTAGACGGGTGTCGAGACAAATAGAAACAGTATATACCCCGTAAAATGTCTAACAATAAATACGAAATACGAAAAAAAAAACAAAGAATTTAAAAGTAAAGTTTAGACGGGTGTCGAGACAAATAGAAACAGTATATACTCCGTAAAATGTCTAACAATAAATACGAAATACGAAAAAAAAACAAAGAATTTAAAAGTAAAATTTAGACGGGTGTCGAGACAAATAGAAACAGTATATACCCCGTAAAATGTCTAACAATAAATACGAAATACGAAAAAAAAACAAAGAAAGTAATTCGTGCTTCTTTATTAAGAGGTGATGCAAATAAAATAGGTAGATGATTAATTCTTTGGCGATCATTATTAAGCACAAAATTCTAAAAATTACACACGGAACAATGTATAATTTTTGAATCCGTGTGTAATGAAAATTCATTACACACGGAACAACGTCTTTTACAATCAAGTAACGTCAATTTAAGCATAGCTGTTAAATAACACACAGTAATACACTCCAACCATCGGCCAAATTAAAATTCCACAAAGTCTGGTGCTTTCAAATTAATCATAAATCTTAGCATCTTCAATTATTCAGAAGGAATATGGAACTATGACGATGTTAGTCATAAGTAAATTAATTATACAAATACATTTCGGCTCTCATTCAATTCACAAAAGGGGTAACTGCCCTACCTACGGACAGTTTTTTTTACATAAGGAAGGGAAGAAGTGAAAAATAATACGCCCACAATAATGCTGCTTAAAAGTTTGATGTAATTAAGTCTACCATTCGTAAATACTAAATTCATTGAAAAATATCCTATCAAATAATCTCATGGCAAAGGTTTTAAGAAACGATTTGAACATTTTCAAATGAAGAAGAGGTATCACTTCGCAAATATTTAGATAAATCAGCATATTTACATTTTGAATTAAATACGATACAAGTTAGACAATTAGCGTCTGAGTTTACTGTGTCTAATGTAGGGGTACTGGGCATTTGTATTCATAGACGAAAAAACTATTTTGGACACAACCATATAGCTCAAAAAGGTTCATTACATCTTTCTTATTGTCTACACATATTAGAGTGTAAATATTTGTTCTTCCAGTTGGCAAGAAAGATATTTATAATAAGAGGATACATAACGAAAAAAATACTTTAATATCTGGTATTTGTTTCTATGTCAATAGTTGCCCCTAATTATATCGCGCGGACTGAGTCGGATAGTTAGGCGGGCAATTCGAGGGTAGCAATCGGCCACACGATAAAATCTACGAACTCTGATTGCAATTACACTCCACCGTATATCAGAGTATTCACCAGCACATGATACGATTTATTAGGTTTCCGGTGCGGCGTTTTAGTTTACATTCATTATATCTCCTTTTGCTTGGTGTACTACGAATGCTTTTCATTTTGATTCTCTATGTTACACGTATATTGAATTAATTTTAGTTAAAAAAAATTCGTTTTTACTGCAGTTTTTCGTCCTATTTAAGTGTTCTTTTGTCGTCGTTTTCCAACTATAGAAACAGTTTATTTTACCCTTATTGTCATATAAAAATATTATATGTTACAGAGGCAAAGAAGTTACAATTGAATAAAGTTGCTTTTTAAAATTATAGCACACCTCGTCTTACTATTTATTTTCTTATCTTGGGCTATAAAACAAACTTAATTCCAAACAGTAAAATTTCATTTTAAAATTAAGGCTGTACCTTTGCATTCTACACGTCCAGTGAGGTTCATTAAATATACTTACTAAGAGGCTTGTGAATTACCGAAGGAGTTGAAGGATTGAATTCCCATCCAGTGGAACTCATCAGCATTATCCATAAAATATATTCATTGAACAAAAACGTTTACATGGAAGTCAAAAACTTCTTTATTCTAATCTTGTTGTAAGCCGAGCATCATTAACCATCCAAATTTCCCCTGTATTTTTCCCGTTCCTTGTGGTCTTGATTTTGAAATATTTAACTCTTTCACACGCTAAATAATATAAAAATAAATATTTTAATAGCTACCAAAATAATTTACTTACTAGCTTCAAAATATATGGCACTGCAAATTATATTAGACTAACGAAATGAT
Source organism: Druceiella hillmani (assembly GCA_039881145.1). Taxonomy (NCBI): domain Eukaryota; kingdom Metazoa; phylum Arthropoda; class Insecta; order Lepidoptera; family Hepialidae; genus Druceiella; species Druceiella hillmani. The sequence continues at coordinate 102,179,272 of JAYKKI010000001.1, read as the reverse complement.
TATATTGATTAGCATATATACAGCTCGAGCATCATTAACCATACTCTCTTCAGCAATTATGTGTACTCTTCTAACCACGCAGAAAATTTTTTAAATCTTAATTTTAACGTGAAAACGTCTTTTAAATCGATATTGTGTGTGGGAAGATGATCGCCCCCAAATATCGTACCAAAATGTGGGACCTTTCTGTAGAAGTAATTTCAAACTACAGTAATGCGACTTAAATAGACGTATCGTTTAGACTCGTCTAAAGATGAAAGTTTGTTGCAAGAAGTGTTTAAATAATTTCAAAGCCATACTTTTCTTATCACTGTCCAATATTCAAATGGGAGTTGAAAAATAATTAAACGATTTAAAATCAACAAAAAATATTAATTTTAAAATACATGGTAGACATTTTTAAGAAAATAACTACGTTAGCGTCCAACACTGCAATCGGTCAAGTGCAAGCTATACTTGCACAATTAGTGTTCCTTACCATCAGCGTCCCACTTAAATATTAATAGTAATTCACTCCGACTGTGTGCTTTAAAGGAACACATTTGCCGTGCTCTCCGTCACCGACCACATCAGTGCCACATCACATCAGGAATGCTCAGATATGAGTGGGGTGCGTTTCGACTGGGCCAAATTAAGCGATTTGAAAAACGTTTAAGAACAAAAGTTTTTTTCTTACATAGTGAGAAATATTTTTTTTTCTGAAAACTTTTTCTCTAAAACCAATAGTAGATCAGTTATAACGAAATAGATATTCAAATTGTTTTTAAAACTTATTAGCATTGGAAATGCATTTTCGTTACTCGAAATTTTCACATATGTACTTCAATGCTCATGATTTTTTCAGATGGTGATAAGAATGGAAAACTTCAATTTTTAAAGTTTCCCCCTGAAAAATGTTTAAAAACATTCATATGAACAAGTACGTGATACATATTGTTTAATTCTCTTTTAATGAGCATTCATTTGACACCTTATGCGATAAGGTTGAAAGATGATTTTTTTCATTACCTAATTTACCCCGGGAAATTAAGCACCCGAATCAAAATTAAAATATATATTTTTTTGTCTATAATTGGGCCATTGTGTGCTATTCCTTGCTAAATTTCAATTTACGTTGCACAGTTTACGAGAAAATTGCCTCTGATAGGCGGGCGGCATCGAATTGATTCCATAATTTCCAGTATTTTGCCACAGAACGCTAAATAACTGTTAACAGGAAAGCAAACAACGAAAAACGTCATACTTTTATTACCCTATCCACTAAACCAAAAAGGCTTCCACAAGAAAAACCTGTTTTTCCGCCCCGGACCGCATATCTGGTCGTAATAACTTTCCCATTTTATTCTCAAATTCGACACAATATATAAACACCGTGCGTTACTGGGAACGCCTCACTATTCTTATCAACCCTTCAGTCGCCTTAATTACTTCGTCGACGATGATGAGGTACTCAGCGAACCGCCCGCCCGCTAGTCGAAACTTGATATTAAAGCGTACAGCCACACGAAATATCGAGGACTAAAATTGTTTTGTGATAGACGTAACTATGTTGATATGATAGAACGTCTGTCTTAATTCGAAAACAAGTTGTGCGCACGACTTTTTTCATGTTAATTTTTTTAATTTTTTTAAAATGAAAAGAACTATGAGCATATATTGCTAGTAGAGATTTGCTACTGCGCCATAAATTGCTCTATACGGAATTTCATTGATATCACTTTGGACAATTAAAATTTTTGTTACTCTAAATGACACCCTATAAAATATAACCAAAAACATAAATATAGGCAAACAATTATAATGCCCAGATCAAAGAATAAAATAAATATATCATTGCATACAGGATTTCTAGATTCTACCGTGTTTGAATATATATTTGAGCTTCGTAATTATACGGTGTGGACTACCTACAAGAACCACAGCCTCAGAAAGTCAAGGGCGGTAGATATATTCCCGGAATCTGACATCAATGCCAACATAACTTCGGATTTTTTAAGATATAAGTAACTTTGTGAAATGCACGTCACTGGCTTCAGTAGTTTTCCAGTTAAATATTTTGATAAAAACATTTTATTATTATAACTACAATTTATAAAACTACATACATTATATTAAAAATATGCGAGTTCAACCTTCTTAAAAAATTGTTCCAATTCTTGCAATAAAGAGCCAAGCAATTCGCTTTATTACTGAAAGTATAAATGTGGACACCGTAAAAGGGAAAGTAGCGATAAGCTCACTTAACAACTTATGAGTCTTTCCGCGGAACCTTTGAAAGATTTTAAGTGAAAGTTTCTATTTTATGTAATTGAAGATCTTAATGCTACTTAATTTCGTTGCTAAACTCGCAAAAACTTAATTCTAGTCCGCAAATTGTTTAAATGTTTTTAAGAACCTTTGCATTGATATTATCGCGTTTAATGTTTGACTCGACTTTAGATATTACCACTCTTATTGGGCTTTAAACAAGAAAGCAAAAGATTCGGGATAAATACGTAGATTAATAAAAGTGTGATTAAAATTAAATAAATTCTTTTCCGATTTAAACTCATAAAATTTAACGGCAACAAGCAATTTATACTTTAACCAAATGCGCCACATTAGAAAAAACCTCAAAAACTACGCAGGAATATTAAGAACTAATGAAATATAGAAATGAAAACATGCACAGGAAGAAATTAAATGAAGCATACATGCCAGCTGAGGACAAAGCAATCAAACAAAAACTCAACATAGTTCATCTATTGTACTAATACCTGAAATGTTACCACGTATGCTAAATATAATCATCAAACTGTGATCAGTAACAATTCCAAACAGTTAGGAAATTAAAAGTCTTACGGTAACCACGGTAAATCATTTTCAAATTAGCCGTAAAACTTTAAGTCAACGATATACTGCAAATACAATCGCACGCATGATGTATTCACGTCATGCAACGGACATTTCGACCTCCGTCCACAAAATGCATTATACCGAAAGAGCGGAACGGGTAGTTAAGGTGGATTTTAAAAGGAAAGCGAACAATCAGAGAACGACAACATGGTAAATTTGCAGTCTTACTTCTGAATTTTGCAATATGTTCTAAGGTTTGGTGAAATTTACATTTATACTCACTTAAGATATTTGTATGTATTTTTAGACCATTGAATTGTATTTGACCTGTGCGACGTACACTGTGTTCAATTTGTATTTACGTGCGTGCAATTTTCCAAACTTTTCCAAATAACCCTCTAATTGGTTCCTGTATTTCTGCTTTATTCTGTTAATATTTATGAAGATAGAATATTGGTAACGAAGGTAAAAGAAGGTAGCCTACTATTATCGTAGCAGATTATAATGGATAAATTTTGTAAATCCTCTTAACAATAATGGAAATTATGACTATTTTTCATTTTCAGTATGCTATACACTACTGGCTTTTTCACAAAAATAACTGCGGCAGTGTCCAACATTGTGTTTTCGTTAGTTACTCAATGCAGAAGTCAGAGTAGTGCAACAATAGCAGATGGTACCGCTATTGCCTGTTTTTAATCCACGTTAACGTTCTTAACAACAAAATATGACTTACTTCTAAAGGAATAGATTTAAATTAAAATCAGCCTTTCTAAATATATAATTTAATACATGCTCTGAACATATTTGCTGATTCAACTTTCACTCGATTACAAAATCGAAATACCATTATAGACAGAGATAAATCCTCATAATAAGTTGTGCCTCTTCCCCAGTCAGCTTTTCGAGGCTTTAATAAAAAATTCTCTTTACGTGTAATTGGAAACTTAATGTTATTATATTTAGCTCAGGAACTTATAAAATACCTGCCCATTAAATTACTTAAACGTTTTCGAATTAAACTCAAGATATCTTGAAATCATTTACAATATTCAATCAAAATTTACCTGGTGCTACCGACAGAAGATATCTGTGAGAATATTTGCAGGAGTAAATAAAATTAAGTTTCGCTACAGTGTTATTATTAAATCAGTGGAAAGGGGATCTTAACGAATTTTGTGATAAAATAATGGTAATAATAAAACGATATATGTATATATATATATATATATATATATATATATATATATACATATAGTGTATGTGTGTGTGTTAATGTATTTAAACAAAATTTGCTCAGAACACCAACAAGTTTCAGATCATATCTAAATGAAGGTCTTAAGATAGTGAATATATGTATACTACAAAAAGACAATATTTTACTATTGATTGATTTTCTTTTCCAGTTGGAAACACTCGGTTTTCTAAGGTGAGGATCTTTTTTTGCTCTTTTTTTTGCAGTTCACAATAAATTTGTTTACTGTCATAAATTATTCCAAAATTTGTCAAATATCATAGGGTGGTAACAAAATCCGTACTAGATTCGATAAAATACATGGATCTGTGAAACCGATATAAATAAGTGACTCCCAAAGTGGCACTAAAATAGCATAATAGAACAGAACCATAGTATAACGAAGTGCGATAAACATAAACCTGTGACAATGTATTATTATTAGCGTTTTAATTGTGAGAATGGTCATTCCAATTTACGTTCCTAAAAAGTAATCACATCGCTAGAGCGGAAGTGACTAGGAATGTTTTATTAAGGAATATTTTATGTTAAGGGTGGGCTGTCAGGCGGCTGGCCGCAAGTCAAAATATGTTCACTGGCATCTGACTGCGATCTTATTCCGCGATATATTCAAATGTTCCGCAACGCATATAATTTTTTTTTACCTTGGCGAAAATTCAAATTGACATTCCTCGTCACTTGCACGTGGTCGTCTTTTTTGATAAAAATAAAAATTGCTATAAAATGCATCCGGTATGCTGCTCTCCAAGTAGGTTAACTTTTTCTGTATTTATATATTTGAATTAAATACGTTATTACCAACTTATGTAAATAATATATTAGTCTGTTTCAGTATTATGTAGATTCCTTAATTACATCAATGAAATTAATTAAGGGTTTGTACTGCTGGACCTGTTCTAGGGATTTATATTCAGAGATTTTGAAGCGTAAATTCATTTCATAATTTATTAGGTAACTGAATGTGGTTACTTGTATTTTGAAATGTTGTGGTTACCTAACGATATTGTTTTACCACATTGTATCTAAATGCTTTCTTGTTTGAATTTACGGGAAACATTTGATAAATAATTGAAATAAATAAGTTTTCCAAACTGAGACGAACATACCAACCATATCGTACCTACAATTTGAGTTTTAATTCATTTTCTAATTGATAATTATGCATTTATTCTAATTTTCCTGATCATACCAAAACAATGTTTATTTGTACGTGTTGAAGATAGAGTTAACCATCTGTTATGCCACATTTTCCCTCTTAATCGTCTCAAATTAAGACCGAACATGGAAAATTTGCAAAATGGGGCTACTTTTAGAGGTTTTTGGAATCGGTGAAAAGTCGATGATTCCCTTCTCTCTCAAATAGATGCACACCCACACAGACACAGATGTGTGCTACGTTTTACTTGACATCGAATTAAATAATGTTTAGCTCCAACAATAACAATATTTTGTAAATTTATTTATGTCCGGAAACTATATTTTACTGCAAAAGTTTCAAAAATCTTTAAATTTTATTATTTTATACTTTTCAGCGCGCTTCTTAAACCCAAAATTCGAATTTAAAAACAGCAGATCCTTAAGTTTCACGATTTAGGCAAGCAACACTCATTCAGAATCAGGATTGAGAAGTTGAAACTCCGAGTTTAATTACACTGTTTTTGTTTGAGGCCTTCAATTTTAATTTAAAAACAGCAGATCTTCAAGCATCACGATTTAGGCAAGCAGTTACAGGCCTTACAGCATCAAGAATCGGGAGTTTGAACCCAGAGTTAAATAACGAAGTCTCTGCTTAGGACCCATAAAACTACTCTCACGTCTCATGGTTTAGCAGGCAGTACCTCTGCAATATCAGGAATAAGGAACTGGAATCCGGTTTTCAAGGACAGAGTCTCTGTTTTGAGACTCATGATACTATTTTAAAAATAGTAGTTCTTCAAGTCTCGAGGTTTAGGCAGGCAATATTCCTACGGTGGTGTATATACTTTCCTATTTATTACGACGAGCTCACTTCTCATCACTGAAGAGTTCCTGTCACCATTTTCCGGCTCCGTCATTGCATCCTGATTTTGCCATAGGTCAAATTTATGTCACCCTTAGTTATGTCTTATTGGATTATTAAAGTCAATGTCTAGAATTTGCTCATCAATTTCTATGATGAGATTCTAAACAAATTCATAGGACGATACTGGGAGAATATCCTTCAAAACAAAAAAGAAAATAGTGCGAGTAGCCTTTACGCGCGGTTCGAGTAAAACTTTTTTGGCGATTATGGCAAGTATTAGTAAAAATATTAAACTTAAAATAAAAATGTCATATTAAAATTTAATAGCATTTGTTGATAACATAATTTACAGTGAGCATTAGAATCCATATTTACATCGAGTGTTACAAGTTAATTCAATTATTATCATAATTTAAATATGAAAATAGGTTTATGATAACTAAAATGAAAAACACAAACTCTACTCTGCAAATTTGCTGAATTTCTAAAAAAAATCCAACATACCAAATCTCAAACAACAAGACAAGAATGAACAAGTACTCATTATAAAATTGAATTTCTCTTCTATCATGAGACCGTGAACTGGTCAATAGTGTAGTTATTTTACAAAGTAAAACTACCAGCAGCCCTTATCTTGACTTACGGTTGATTTACATCCATTCGTTAAGGGGGTACATTATTCATCTCTAGAATTCATCATCGAACCCTGATCTGGTGAATGGAGTAGTTATTTTGCGATTTAACATTTACCAGTAGCAAATATCTTGAATCACGGTTGATTTACTCTCATCCGTTAAGGAATTCCATTGTTCATTTCCAGAATTCATCATCAGATCCGGCGCTGGTTAAAGGTGAAATAATTTTGTAAAAGTAACAACTACCAGTGGAATTTATCTTAAATCATAGTTTATTTACTATCGTTTCATTAGTACCGTTTCATTATTAGCAGTTTCATTTTTCATTTCCAAATCTCATCATTAGATCATGAAACTTATTTGTAAGGGACCACCTCACTATATGCAATCACAAAAAAAAACTGAGTTACTCTCAAGTAGTGCCTAAAGAAGTTTTACCTCAAAATTATTACTATTTTATAAAAATAGAATAGAAATAAATTCAAGTAAAAATGAAAACGCAAAAATTGATTATATCTATATATATATATATATATATATATATATATATACCTGCCAATAAATTTGCAAAAGGTACAGTTAAATCATCTTTTGTTTTAGAACAACGAGTGCTATATCATTTCTAAGATTCAAAATTAATTTTATGGTACGATCGGAGCAATCGTCGCACTTAATTTTTTTTTCAACTCGCTCGAATGGTAAATTCAATATATAGGACACATTGTTTAGATATCTCGTTCCCGTTAAAGTCCGGTATCGTCCAAAATAAATATAAAAATTCACCTTGTTCATCTTACAGCGATGGTGATTGTATATCTTCTAATTTTTTTTACTGTAGAGTAGTGACACTAAGAAGTAGTGTGACGTTTTTTTCTTTTAATACAAATGAAAATCGTAAGCAGGTAATGTTTTTTTTTATTTCATTTACGTATTATAAATTAGATCAAGGATATAATAGAAAATATCGGAAGTGTTGTTTAAATATCGAAAGAAGAATGTGATATTATCGTATGTCGATATAATGAATTACGATATAGTATGTCGATACGATGGAAAATGTTGACATCTCTAATTAAATATCAAATTTAGTTCCCAACACGTTAATTGTAACGATTCAAATCGGCATAAAAATGGTTATCATTTTATGTGGTAGCCAAGCATACTAGTATAAAAGAGATCAGTCAGTGCCTAAGCTACATTTAGAATTCGATCAACGATTATTTCTTACATTTATCCAGTATTAGTTCATGCGGCAGCTTAATGAGGCGCAATGTGAAGTGGCATCTAGTGGCATCCTTCCGGTCGGTTGTTATCTTTCAACGCGATTATTATACGCGGGTAATTGCGCGACTGAATTCAATGGCCGCTCGATAAACCGATTAACTTTAGCAATTATCTTCACACATGCCTAAATTTTAATGTTAATTGCGTATTGTTGGCGCATGTAAAATAATTTGGCGGTTTTAGTCAAAGTAGCAGTTTACTCAAAGTAGTCAAAGTACCTTAAAACTTTCATTTCTATATTAATTTTGAATTTTGAAAGCCGGATACGAAAATTTATTTACAAAAATATGTAATTTTTAATCATTTTATGCGTGCGTAATAATTTTTTGCTTGCGTAATTTCATATTTCCAGTATTTATTGACCAATTTGGATGATTATTATTTTTGAAGTTTTAGTTGCGACTTGACAGTAACTCAGATTTTTTCCTGGACAGAAATATCATTCAGTATAGTCTACAGTTAGCTTACGCAGTTTCGTGTATTTGAAAGTATTGACTGACTACAGAATTTAGTGAGTATATTTTTATATGCACATATACCATGTACTAGAGTGGGTCACTTTGGTATGGAGAAAAAGAAAATGTTTCCCTTTTGGCATGTAATAGCAATAAAAATATGTCGTATGGTTGTAAGAACTAACACAGAAAATTTTATGACAATCGGATGACCTTAAAATTTTGAAAAATTTTATTAAATTCATTTTTTTTAAACTTTTTTTTAATGTTTATTGCTTTATTCTAGGATAGATGTAAATAATAAAACTTAATATTAAAACTGTATTTTAATTAATTATTAAAATATAAGGATAAGTTAATAAGTTTTTTTCAGTTATGAAGTATTTTTTACTTTACACAAAAATCATGTTTACTATCAAATTTCGGCATAAATTTACGAGACTCAATCTTGGCTTTGATGAAACCCTCACCAGCTGGTTTTGAGCACAGACTTTCTGAAGCTTCAGTTACAGTTTTTACTGACCTCTCGACAGCTTGAGTGTGGCAAGGTAAACGCAAAAAATCTATTTTGTTGTTCTCTCCTCGAGAAATGAGAGATTCCAGTTCTTCGGTAGAGATTTGCTTCAGGATAGGTGGTTCTGTAATTTCATTTTGCCAGTTAATAAGGTCATAATAAACTTTTGCATCCATGTTTACCTCCGGAACCTGAAACAGTCTCAATTTTTTGCATTTTTCACTACATGCTTTCAAAATACGACACAGTGCTAATTCTCTAATATGTTTTTCACTGTCTGATAATATTGCTAGCAGTTGATTTTTAGGATGGGCGAAATAACTGTTGCGTTGTATTACCGTATCAATAATAGACTTTACTTCTATCGTTAAGTAAAGAGACCTTGCGATTAACTGCCATGAATGTCGTCCTCCATCTTTAGAACTTGAATGGCTTTTAATATCAAACTATATCGGAACAAATACTTTGACGACATAAGTTGCTAAACTAACAAGTTTATCAGATGGGTCTGATGTTACTTAACTTTCCAACACATTATAATTTTTTAAATTCGAAAAATATCATATATACAGAATCTGGACTTAACTACTCCAAGTAGTGAATATTAATTAATAATTGGAGTTGGTCAAGTCCATACTCGACCAGCTCCAATTTATTAGTTATTTTGGCTCTCCCTTACATACTTGATATTCTTCTACAACACCGCCTCTATTTTTTTCCTGTCCACTGCGTGGATTGTCCAATATTCGGACTCATATCGTTCATACTGCCACATTCTGGCCTGCCACATGCAGTTGAGCTTGTTCACTGATCTCTCAAAATGAAACTCCCTGCAACAGATATATGTGTGTATAATTAAATTCGTTATAAAGAGATAAATATATTATTTACACTGCAAAAGTTTAATTCCAACTACATCGGTTTCAATGCACAAAGTCAAATCCAAGTGACTTACAAGATTTTTCTTGTTAATTTCTCGTATGGACAACTAATTTGATAGAAACAACTAAATGCGGAGAAAAATGTCTTAAAGGTCGCTCTAGAATCCGAACTCGACAAATAGAGCTGTCAAATTTCAAATGTAATATCACGTTGTTTTTTTGGAGAAACTTCCTAATTTATATGGTAAACTCCTTTTAAAAAAATCCTTGTAAACTTCTCTTTTAACTAAACATCTCGTGAGCGATACTTGCAATTAACCGAAATATGGTTTAGGTTAAATTATTTTACAAATAAAACAAGGTCATCGAAAACTCTAATTTGGCTCAAATGCGCTTGCATGGAAGTACATTTATTTTATAGTTTTTATAATAATTTACATTTTGTATAATTACATGTTATTACGACAAATTACGTATTATTACAATATTTCTATGCTCTATACAAATACCGGGGTTGTTTTCCCAATGTCATTTCTAGACTCGAAAAATTCGCACTGTTCATGAAAACACTCATTATCGTGTTAAACTTAAATCTTGATAACTTTCTTTAGTAGATTTTAATAAAACCCTGATCCATTTTTATTTTATTTTTCGAAATTACATGCGAATAACAGCGTTACAATCATATAATTCTAGTGAAATGTGAGTGTTAGTGTAAATGTTAGTTGAAAATGAGTATTTTGAATGAAAACTTTACTATTGTTCTTTTAACATGCTTTTCTACATTATTAATAGAATAATATCGTATTGTAGGTTTTATACATGTTTCCCATTAACCAAATTCTAATGTTTTTCGTAAATTATTTTCTAAGCCAATAAATTTGAGCCAATAAATAAATCGTAACATAAAATACTGTATCAATAAATAACTAGGAGAATATCCATTATTTATATTGAATCGGATAATTTATATTTCCACAAAAAAGACAAATACTTTCCGCGGTGAAATAAATCATAATTCGATAGGCGAGAACGTTCAGCTCATCGTATCGAGTATCCCTAATTGAATAGGTCACCCGTGCAGCTGAACGGAAATTACTTGAATAATTCATCGCTCCAACATTACAGACAAATAGCCAAATAGCGTGGCAACAGTGCGAGTGTCCTCAATGTTACCTCACGGTCCACGAACGATGTCACGTTCGATGCCGTTTGTAGTATATATGTTTGTTTATGACACAAAATGTCACGAATAAACGTTGACTAAGAGAGATTGGTGTCATAACAAATTTGTCTACGTGTTGGTCGTTAAAAATATTTGACTAAATGAAAAAAGGTTTTGTAGATTTTTGAAGTTTAGATACTAAATCTAAATTTAATTAAGCTCTAATATTTTAGAAACAACATTTTCAAAATTAGTTTACGCATGTGTCAATTTAATGATTAATTATTTACATGTGTTTAAATTAAATTGAATGCCGAGTATTCATTTACATTTTTTAAGTAATTAAATTTATATTAATTAATTTAATAAATTATTCTTAGTATTATTATATCAAAAGATTTTATAATGAATTGTAATTCTAGATAAAAAGATAATTTTTACTACTCCATATGAGAAAATTATAAAAAATTAAATAAGATAATATGGAAACGGCCTGGCAGATAATTTGTTTACAACTGAAAGCCAGCAGAAAAATAATATGGTGGGCCTCTCATCTATTAAAGAAATTTTAAATTTAAATTTTTAAAATTTAATTATTAAAAAGACTTTAATTCTTTCAGCTGTTAATAGTTACAACACTCGCAAACTGCATATTCGAAACCAAGTTAATAAGATATTTTTTCTTGAATTACACAAGAAACAGAAAAGATTACTTCACATTTTCTCGATGTTTTGGCTATCAAAAAATAGACATCAGTTCGCATTAAGTGCGACACTAATTTAATGGATTAGTATTGTATTCTGCATGTATTAGTATTCTGTAGTATCTGATAGCAGTTAGTCCACCATTGTTTGTTTGCAATCACGTGTGGTTTTTGGATAAGTAATTTCACCCAATAATATAAACATAGTGACGATGAGGATGATATTTTTTAAATGTGATGGTTAAAAGTTCTTCAGTGTTAATTAAAGACTGTTTAGTATCACCCAATTAATACATTAAAATTGTATTGAAAAGAATTTGTAATTTGTCCATTAATTTTGAATTATTATATTTTTTTTGGTTTTAATTTTTAAATTGCTGCACCCATATATACTTATTATGTTCAGATATTTCTATTTTGCAGATATAATATTATAAAATTTATATATCTTGCAAATATTTCTTATTATTGAAATTTGTACCTCTATGCAGAATATTAGGCGAAAACTACTAATTAGCGAAATTTTGGTGACAAACGTAGATATCAAATCTTTGCCGATTTTATTGTTATTTCCATTCGGTGGCAAATGCATGGACTGTGTTAGCGCGCGCATGCAACAGAATAGTTATTGTCGTAGTATGTTTTGAAACTTGGTGTTCGGATTCTTGTGTAGGTGTTGCTAATGTGATATTTGAGGTGTCGCTTCCTGAGTTTAATTATTGTTCTCATGTTAATTATAAAATCCCTGATATAGTATTGTAAAGGAAAACAGATTACGTGCATATTATTCTGTTTGATTCATAGTGTTGCCGAATTTGCTACCGTTTTTAATTATCATTATGCTGTTTAAATAAGTATTTGTGGATTTTATTGAATATTATGGTACTGGGAAATTATGGGAAAGGCATTATAATAATACTTTTTATAAACCATTCATATATAAACTGAAATGTATATAAACTGAAATGTAACCATACATAAACTGAAATGTATAAAATTCATTTTACAACATATTTATCTGGGAGACTTGGCTACGAGATAAGGCCATAAATTTTCTTATTGGAAACTTCTACTTTCCAATATGGCAGCTTTTTAGATGCAACCCGAAATATGAGATGATATTTTGATTACGTAACACGTGATGTTTACATTAAGACGAAAAACCTGGAGGAACAATTTAGCATTTTTTTAAATGAATTCAGTATTTTTTTATTTTTGATGTGAATTTTTGAGTTTTGATTTAACGGTATTTTTAATAATATCATCACTATTTTATATTTTTTGCCTCAATTTTTTGTAAAAAAATATTATATTGTAATCTTATGGTAAATATTAAATACCATAAGGTAAATAATAATTAGTTTTATTACTTCTTCAAATTTTTTTATTACTTCTTCATTAGAACGTATGATAAGGTTTTTTTTAGCTGTAGTTATGTTGTTTTGTCGTCATGTATACCTACATCAATGTCAAGCGTTTGTAACTTTTTCTCTTGCATGTTGAAACCTTCAGTTAATATTTTATTTATAGAAAGTGTCATTGTGTTTACTTTATACTTGAATAGTATTTTCTAAGTTTTGTTTTAAACTGGCAACGCCAAAATTAAAATGAAGAGATTTGACACTTGTTAAAAAATTATTTAACATCTCGTTATAATTGCCATATACAACCAGGAACATTTCGACATTTTTTTTGAAATCATATGAAAGGATACACATTAAAACTATATATATGGAAAGAAATTCTGCAGCTGATGATTATTGATTTATTATAAAAAAACAATTTGAAAATTTTTGTACCTGACAATTTTGTTTGCGGGGTAATGTGTTTTAAACTTTTTAAATACTTGACTTTTTTTCATCACTAAGAACTTATTACGCAATTGAAAGCAAAACTTAATTATAAATTATCATTTATAATAAATATAAGTAAGTAAATTTAGTGACGAGAAATTAACAAGAAAAAGCTTGTAAGTTACTTGGATTTGAGTTTGTGCATTGAAACCGATGTGGTTGGAATTAAACTTTTGCAGTGTAAATAATATATTTATCTATTTATAACGAATTTAATTGTACACACATATATCTGTTGCAGGGAGTTTCATTTTGAGAGATCAGTGAACAAGCTCAACTGCATGTGGCAGGCCAGAATGTGGCAGTATGAACGATATATATATAATAGAGGCGGTGTTGTAGAAGAATATCAAGTATGTAAGGGAGAGCCAAAATAACTAATAAATTGGAGCTGGTCGAGTATGGACTTGACCAACTCCAATTATTAATTAATATTCACTACTTGGAGTAGTTAAGTCCAGATTCTGTATATATGACATTTTTCGAATTTAAAAATTTATAATGTGTTGGAAAGTTAATTTACAAGATAATTTCTTAACAGCACCATCTTTGATCTTTACTTTGTACATCGACATAAATTTTTAAACAATAAATGGCGCGAAACAAAATTATCAGTTGCATTACACTAAAAAAAAGGTTCATGTTTGTGCTCCCACATGAAACATATTGCAGAATTATGCTCTACCAACAATTTTGCTAAGGTACTTTGTCACATGTTTTTGAGTCGCATACCGTTTTGATGTACATAATAAAGTACTTCAAAAATAACGAAGTCCAATAAAATTAAACATTTTGCACGGTTGGGCTAAGTCGATTTTTCGTGGAGCGTTGACACCCTAACAAAAGTTATTGACATTATACTCTCTAAAGGCGCGTTATGAAAAAAATATGAGAGCGAAAATTTACGATGTGCGTGTACGATGCCACAAAAATCGACAGGACGAAGTTGCTCACTAAATATATATTTACATGCGTGTAGTGATTAATACTATATTCTTGATTGAGATATTTGTAAATATACAATACATGTTTTATATTCATACAAATTTAAATTATATCTGTGTGTTTAAATAATATTTTTAGTGGTCCACATAATGAAAATATTTATTTACAGTGAATATTCGTGACAGAAATAGTGCTTATAAGCCTTTTAAAATATATTTCGATCGTATTTCTCTAATCGCCACTTTCTGAAAATACTAAATAACCTTTCAGTACGTATTGGTTAATTAAATTCTTTGGTTCGATAAACAACGAAAAACCATAAATGCGTTTCTGAGCACTGTTTCGTTGCGCTGATAACTAACGATTTCATAACCATTTCTCCTGCGCACCACTTTCCTTGGAAATAATATATTAAAGGAATTGTTTAATGAAACAGAACATTGATACAAAAAATTCGAAATAAAGTATTACTTCAGATGTATATACATTAAATATAAATTAAAAAAATTATTTAATAATCATTTCATTTTTTAATAACAGTGGCTTTTCCTTCAACAGACTTTGTAAATTGAGCATTAAAATTTTCTACTACCTTGCTCGTTACGTCACAGATTAAACTTCGTGAAGGTACTGGAAGTTTTAAATTTAATTCTTCCCATTTACAAATTATAGATAATGCTAATCCAAAAAAAAGGTTGACATTTATCTGACAACAGCAAAACTAACGGTAAAGAACTTGCTCCCTTACGCTACTCGCTAAGGTCACCATCGGGAGTTCAGAAATTATTTTTGACCAAATTATAGGTTCAATAAAGACGTTGAATAGATAAATCGCTTTTAAATATACCTCAGAAACCGGCCAATAGTGAGGTTAAGTTTTGGTATATATTTATTTGTATATTAATAAATTTTCAGAATATTAATTTATTTCCATTATTCACGGTTCTCCTCTCTGTTAAATCGTTTATCCTCCCTGATAAATATTCTTTCAGGTTACTTCAGTATGCCAGCTATTTACACTCGAGATAAACCTGAATTATTTTAATTTTAGGCAACATAAACCTTATAAATGTGTTTTTCGTGTTGATTTACAGCGACTGCTCGCTAGAGAGACGAGTCTCGTCGAGCCCTACCTTATCAGATTTACGTAATAAGAAAATTTGTGTGGTATATGCACATGTACGTATATACATATATATATATATATATATATATATATATGTGTGTGTGTGTGTGTGTGTGTGTGGGTTGTTTCAACAAATAAAGAGCAAATTTAGCAATAAAAGTGCTACAATCAAAGTATTAGATTGATTACGACAGGGAAACTTCAAATTAATGTGTTATTTGCCTCAGAAATTTCATTTTGGTTGATTTAAACACGATGCAATTAGAAAAGACGTGCACCTTATTTTATTTATATTTATTTCGCTTCTCATTTTCCACTATGAAACGTAAGCAAAGGACAGGTAAGACAGGACTTGTTTAAGATTCTTTTGAAAACTGAAAACTAATTGGCCCATACAAATATACTAAACAAAACTTGCTTAGAATATTAATATAAAATTAAGTTACGTGAGCTGATTTAAATTTGGAATATTAATATGAAATTAATTCGTGTAAACTAATTTAAATCTGGAATATTTATGTAGAATGAATTCACACAATACGCAAATTTGACGTGGTAATATGATTCGAAGAGTAGGTTTGAAGACAGATTATCCATTCATACCGTACCTTACACTTACAATTAAAATATTTATTTTTTATTTTATTAATATATTCCACATGGTCTCTTCCAAATGTAGTTTGAAGACGGCGCCACGGGTAGCGCCCAGTGAGTAATTCTATGAGAACCTAAGAACCAGCCCGTGTATAAAATGTGATTGAAATTGATCGACACGAATAGTGGAAAATGCAAAGCTATAGTTTTCGGCAGTTTAACATTGGCATAATTGATCAAATTCATTGTACATTAATATTGCATCCGAAGGTTAAATTTATATGTTAAATATAAAAACAGTATTTAGACAAATATACATTTGTGCTAGCATGTGATTGAATATAGCAGCACGAAATTAAATATAAAGAAGTTAACCCGAACTCTAAAAAATTTTCGTAATTGAGAATGATTCATGTTAAGATTAAAACTTAGAACTTTAATATGAAATTAATTCGATTGAAATTTCATATTACATCGTTGATGTTCGAAAGCATCTGAGATAAAAGGAGTTCCTGAGAATTCTTATTAAAAGAGATTTTAGGATAGAATATTGTAACTAAGAAAATAAAGAAAATAATTTGAAAAGATATTAAAAACTGTCAATTACGAATAGAACTCAAGCCACGTTTCATATTCAATCACATGTAAAAGTTCAAATGTATAATGACAGAGTACACAGTAAGTGTTGTATTTCGTGTTTTGAAACGGTTGCTCAAATAAAAAAAATTAATGTTACAAAGTAAAACGTAACATGTTCACATGGTCATTATGCTAACATATTGCCTATTGTCTTTATCAAAAGCGCAAAAAACTTAAAAAAGGTTTTTATTCAATAAATATATTAATAATAAAAGGCATTATTCAAATACATACGCATGACTCAAATTCCTCAAATTTTAAAGCTTGCCTATCTAACCATAGCAGTATAAAAAGACATTTGAATATCTTCATAGGATTTTGAATGTTTTATTTCAAAACCCCAGAAAAAGAATATTAAGAAGAAATGAATGTACGAAATCGACAAAAAATGAGCGGATGGGACCGCTGCTATAAAGATCTCATGGTATATCTGTATCAGTTTCAGGATCTATCAAACGATGTGTGAAGATATGACTAAAGATAAATATTTTGTTTAACCTTTCTTTTATTGAATCATGTCTTTCATAGTGAATCTATAAAATAATTAAAATTGTCTTATTGGGAGCATAAATCTTCTTAAAAATAAAATATAAACATAAGGAAAAGCGTGCAACAATTCGTTATATTTTTATACTTATAACAAGTAATGTTTATGTACCATTTCAAATATTAACCCACTGAATACGGATATCTGGTGGCGGTCCAAATTATGTACCATCCGGAAGCAGGATGTACACGGATACCACCATCCAGCCAAGTAAACGCCATTAATGAGAAGGTACTCGGGCGGGGTTGGCCGATTTTCAAAATATAATATACATTCAACTTCTGTTTAAAATTCATTTCGCTCGTATTTCAAGAGGGCTATAAAAGGAAACATGGCCGCGCGTAAATTTTCATAAAGGAATACGAAAGTGGGAGTTTTGTGTTGAAGCGCACGCACTTTGTGTTTTCTTGTCCTTACTTGTTTTATGTGGCGTAGCTCCTGCGGGCAAAACGACTTTTAGGGATATGATACGTCATGTTTTATTAAAGAATGTGTACCTTTACATATTTACATGCGTACAGTTGGAATGGTTCCTGCCGTCGAGGAACGGGGATGCTTTTGGGATATTTCGGCGTTACGGTGATGCATGGCGAGCATTTTTTTAATATCCTTCAATTTAATTTTAAATTACGTTTTTCTGCTATTAATTTTAAAAGAATGGTAATAATAATGGTACTGGATGTCACTATTTTTATCGTATTGCAAAATAAAAGTAATTCATGCTGTTAGGAATTTTTACTCGTCTAGGTTTATCTGAACGCTTAAGTGTATATAGTATTTCAATTAACTAATTCTTCATCTTGCAAATATGTTACCCATTAGACTAGTTACAAGCTTAAAATATCGTGAATTTTACTAAAAACATGAAATTTAGAATCTTTATTACAGTTTTCCAGTAAAATATTAAGAAAAACTTTCAGTAACATTGTTTTTTTTTCATAATTTTGGCTTTAGCAGTTTTGGAGAGAGAAAAGGGTTAATATAGTTTTCTTGACACTATCACTAATATTTTTATGACTATTTTACAGAATATTCGTTTTTATTATTCTAACTTACTCTTTTAATTAATATCTTACACGAAACATAAAATTCGAAAAAAAATCCGGAACCTATTTTGTCCATTCCAAAATTATCAAATGAATATTTTTGAGTATTAACTGTTGAGGTATGTGCAAATTAATACACTTTGTCTCTTTTTCAAGTTTTTGCGTCAAGAGGTTTCTAAGAAACACGGCTTCACCATTCGAACAAAGATAGACGGGACATTTGAGTGATATTATAAGTGTAAGGTTTTTTTTGGATTTTACTCCTTTACTCAATTTTCATATATTGCAGCCGGTATTAAGTTTTATGAGGAGTAAAATCAGAAATCCAGAGCGTTAAAAAAGTGTAACCGTTAGGTGGCCCTACGCGCAATATTTCTGCGCATCTTTAGAGTAAGGTATCAATATATTTATTTGGCATTTTCTTACGGCGTAATCGCAATGACGGAATGTGACACACATAGTTTACTATCGTTCGCATACATCAAGATGTAATCATTAAATGTCATTATGTGTGAATGTTTTGTCTCTGCTAGCCTACAAAATTAAGAAGTCTCTTCATTTTGGCTTCTTAATCCGACGTTACTATATGTTTTTAATATTGTTGTTGTATAAATTTGATCTTGTTCATTTACCTAAAAGTAATGGTATTGTCAGCATTTTTTTAAAGAATTTTCCATTTGCATTTAATGACATTGATGTTTATAATTGTACAAAATGTTACTTATTTTATGTACTCGGAGAGAATCGTACTTAAAGAGTAAACTACAGTCGCGCGTCCAAGCTAACACGCACAATTTTTCTTTTGAAGGACGGACCTTAATGGGGTGAATGTCAATTGGATAAATCTCCGCGCACTTACAGGAGCAGGTATACTACGAAAACTGAAAGTAGGAGTTGCGTTTTCGAATTCTATGAATGAGCTTAATACTTCGAGTATTTAACACAACATATCGTTGAAAAGATGTCACCTAACCCGCGTGAGGAAACTGTTACTTGAAATTATAGGAAAAATAATATGTTATCTGTTATTCCAAAAATTGCAGTTTTAATTTGATACTGCCTTATTTAATTCAAGAAAAAAATTAATGTTATATTGTGTTTGAATGTAGGACACAAAACATTTCCCCGTCATACGTTTTGTCAATATTATTTCAAACGAGTCTCTCAAATTCTCACCCATAACAGATCTATGTATGTGGGACTTCAAAAATTTACTGGAACATTAAATGTTCTATGAAAATAATGAAATTATACAAACTGTACATACTTTAAAATTATTATTAAAATGACTTACAAAATCTTATTTAACATTATCATTTGTAAGTGTATATATATATATATATATATATATATATATATATATATATATATATATATATATATTACACACGCTCTGGCTCTCGCTCTCACTCATCGATAATTAGTTATATGACAATTTCGTAGACAGCGGTTCGCATTGTATCGGACTACTGAAGCGTAGAACCATAGAACCATCTGTGTATAATTACCGTCTTTTCGTATTTTTCAAAAACGTAAAACTTTGTATCAAGTTCAAATGCGTGGAAGCTTTAGGGTTATTTAAAAAACAGAAGCCAAGGGTAATCCGCTGTAAATATATTCTGCACATGAAAGGAACAAAATAAACATAATGATTTATATATATACAAATGGCACCTAAAAGTTTTGCTCTAAATTTGAAAAGAAAAACCTGTTTCACTTTTAGATTAATACACTAATATCATAATAATAATGCTTTAAATTCTCACTTCTTTCTAACTTATAATTTAATGGGTCTCTTCGAAATAAAAATTGATTTCAAATATTTGTGTTCTATTGAAATGCAGTTATTATAATATAACCCGGCTTTAGTTTCAAAACACTTTTTTTTAAATCATAAATATACATATGCATGATTACTGTTTGATGAATTGTTTTCTGCCTACGTAACAACTCTAAATGAATCTACGTAGTCATTTTATTAGGACAATTCAAGTAGTTTTCTTTCCTTTATTACTATTTTTAGAATTAAACTAATCTATAATTGTTGTGCCTGGATAAAAAGTGGCCACGATTATATTTATTTTTGTATTAATAACACATTCTATCAAGATGCCAAATTTTAGGTTTCTGCATCATATATAATAGTTTTAAATAAAAATGGCTGTGACAAACAAACATATAAAGGGACATATAAGTGATATTATAAGAAATACATTTTTTACTTTTCATATTTGAAACCTTAATAAATAAAAGCTATATTTAACATTATTTTTTAATTATTCACGTGAACAACACGTTGCAAAATGACCCTTCTTGTTTACGTTTTAATTTCATAATGATATAAATAAATACACAGATCCTACGAAACATCCAAGAAATGTCAATAAAAACTGAATATTAAATATCAATTAATTGGTTAATATAAAATAGTAATGTTTTTAACTTGTAACAAAATTTTAAGATGAAATATGCTTATATGAATCACTAGATTGATTATGAGCCATTCATAAACGGAAAAATATTTCACGTTATATTTTCATCCTTTTTCACTATTTTTCCCTCGTTTTTCCCTCGTGCTCGTTTTTATATTAACACTGAAATTTTTCATTAAATTACCGATTTCCCACGACATCATCCGATCTTTATGGTGTTTTAAAGACACGTACAATTTCCATGAGAATAATGTTTGGCAAATATTATGAAAACATTACAACCAAGTCAGTTTGCAATCAGATTTATTACTGATGTCATTTCGTTCAGATATCCGATATCCATCTGAATATCTCAATGCCTGTTGAAATTAAATAGAGACTCATCTTCGTGAATAATAATATAAGAATATGTTTAATATTTCATTTCCTTTGAGCTGAAGTAATCATTGATCGTTAAATCTTGGATCTTTTGGCTTATATCATATGGATAACCTTAGCAGTTGCGCACCATTTCAGAGACCCTTAATACATCATATAGTAAATTTACCGATGATAAACATGGCCGCGCGTAAATTTTCATAACCGAATAAAAAGATGAACGAAAATCAAGTTAATATATAAAAAGATAACAAACACTGTGATGCTAATTTCTTAGGGATAGAGAGGTATAATTATACTATGAATATGTAATTATACTATTAATTAATAAAAAAAAATTAAAGGAAATTTTATACTTCTATAAATGTCTTAATTTATAAATTTGGATAAAAATATCTAATTTTGATTTTTATTACAATTTTAAGGTTAATTTCATCATGAAATTGAAGAATAAATATAATAAGGACAAATTTCTTACATTCGTTAGAAAAATTACTTTCATGTGTTACCCAATAGATTGTACCTCAAGTAGTTAAATCGTTCTAGCGAAACCTCATCATGAATTAAATATAAGCATTTGTATTTTTCTTTGTGTTTTCGGTGGTAGCTTGCTGGGCATATTAAATACACGGTGACATATTAAATTTACGATTTATGCATGAGCAGTATCGAAACATCATTATAACCGCAATTCGATGTAAGTAATATTCTTTGTGTTTTCTATGGTAGCTTGCTGTGCATATTAAACACATTGTGACATTAAATTTAAGATTTATACATGAGCAGTATCGAAACATCATTATAACCGCAATTCGATGTAAGTATTTTTCTTTGTGTTTTCTATGGTAGCTTGCTGGGCATATTAAATACACTGTGACATATTAAATTTAAGATTTATTCATGAGCAGTATCGAAACATCATTATAACCGCAAATCGATGTAATTTTCTTTAAGTATTACGAAGTTTATGTCGGCCATTAGATTTACGATATTAATGTCGATTATATAATGAAATTCACGTCCAAATTTTGCGAATTCAAATTGTAACAAATACGATTTGGAACTCAGTCTTAAAATAAACTTTTTAAGAAATTTTATTTAACACACTATTTCAAAACCCCGTTTCCCTATCAATTACATTGCATTAATTAATTATTTCCACTTATTTTACCTGTAAAATCTGGTCACAAAATTAAGGGTAAATTAGTTTTTCCGTGACGTTGCTATTTACTATTTCATTTGGATATTAATTAAAAAATTTAAATTTGAATAATTTAGGAAACATTTACGTGTACTTCGCGATTTAGTCGATGTCGATTATTGATATTGGTTGCCAGGTTTTTAATAAATTTTGTAATCACTTACTACTTGTTTCTAAGGGCTTATTTAGATTATTTATCTTGTGAAAAATATGAAAGTAAGTGTATGAAAAATATTACCCAAGTTAAGGTTTATATAAGGTGTGCATATCTTTCGCGTGTCATTACGGACAGCACTGGTTCACACAAGACCGAAAACGAAACTCCTCGTGATAAATTAGGTTCCATTTATACTGAAATTTAGCCAGTTTGGATGGAGTTCTTGGAAGGAGGGAGTATTTTTCAAAAAAAAATATCCATGATGATACAATATGGAAATATTTTATATTTATTTAAATAATTAATAATTTTGGTGCTTTAGCATGCTATTAAATAAACGGTTCTATATGTCTTTAGCTATGGTATACAAGTTAGTGTTTAACATATCTGGCTTTTACCCAAGAGGATTTAGTTTGACTCGTTCCCGGTACTAAAATTCATATTTCTGGTTTTATTCTCCATTGTTTGAGACAAAGTTTTTCCATATTATCCAGCTCCTTTCTGGGTATACACAAATTGTTTGCATGTTCCCGCTATTAAAATTCATATTTCTGGTTTTCTTCCCCATTGTTTAAGACAAAGTTTTTCCATATTATCCAGGTCCTTTCTGAATATACACAAAGTTTTTGCATGTTCCCGCTATTCAAATTCATATTTCTGGTTCTCTTCCCCATCGTTTAAGACAAAGTTTTTCCATATTATCCAGCTCCTTTCTGGGTATACGCAAATTGTTTGAATAAATTTTACTTTCACTCAATCCTTTTTTTTTCGTTGACATTTTTATTTTGGGAGCATTGAGATATAATTCAACTCTTTTTATAATTTTCTCGCAAACTGTTTTAATATTACCAACAGTTCTTCTATGAAAGCAATATCGTGAATATATATTTTTCGTAAGTTCTAGACCCTTACGTTCTTGAAAAGACAATCAAATTTTCTTAAGAAGACTTTCAGTGTGGGAAAATATTTATGGGCAGTGGGTGTCCCTATGTAACACCTTTCTTTCCGGAGAATTCTGATCCTTCCCTTTGAAGTATAATTCGGGCCATAAATATTAGATACATGCTTTGTGTAATACTATGCATGTTTTATTGCTGTATTCTCTTAACCTCATTATTGAAATATTGAATATATTTGGCGTTAATTTTGTAGAAATTCATTATTCACAATTAAATGAAACTACGTGATGTAGTATTATTTCTACTATCTTTAATTTCTTTACCACGACCTAGGTTTCGTTGTATTATAACATCTTCAGGTGGGATATTAGCAAAGATTAGATTTAATCTTTCGATTCATTTAATTGTGTCTCATTATTGAAATTATTTCTAAACGCTCTCTGAGTACATGAAACACACGTAAAGTGTAATTTTTCGTGACTTATATTTTTTCAAAATTTGTGTTGCTAGTTAACTGTAGTTAATTATTTATAAGTTTTTACAATAATGGAGTAATTCTTGGGGTCAATTCTCGCTTAGAAATTTAGTTAATCTATTCAGTATGACTTTTGAAAACTTTTTAAGAAGGGCAAATTAGATTAACGGGTACGTAGTTTCTAATTCGTTTCATTTTCTTTTACGTAATATATAACATAGTTCTAAATTTTGATGATCGATTCAAGCTATGCTCTATTTGTTAAATTATATTTAAAATGGTTAGTTTAAGTAATTTTCAATGCCCTAAACACTACTGAGGGAAAATGAAAATTTAAGTTTCTGCCTAGGTTATCCACCACGTTCTCCCTAGGTTGTTAACAACTTGGGTAAAAGCAAAGTGTCCTACCAATAGATCATATGGAAGTTTGTAAAAAATATCTATAGTTTGTATGAAATATTTGTTTCCTCAAAACTTAGAAAAAAATTAACATTGCGCACGATCATGGTTAGATAATAGTTAAATGTAAATGTTGGTCTCTACTTGCCTAGTCAGCTTCCTTCTTCATCAAAGTGCATCGTGCTGATAAAGCAGACATCAGGCCTTGGATAGTAGTATTGTCTACAGAATGGCCTTTATATAACCTTGAATGCATTCGTGGTGCGGATGAGACATATAGTATATACATTTTTTGACACAGTATATAACACTCGACATTTTTAATTTCAGATAAAACTGTAACTAAAAAGAACACTACTTCTAAGACGTATTACTTACACGAAAAATCGTGTAGAGTTGTACGCACATGGAATCCATATAATAACTTTTTTCCCTTACTGAATAAAATAATTTCCAACAATTTATTTAGTTGTAAATTAAGTTAATTAAATTGGGTTCAAACTGCGGCAATTTTCTTACTTCCTGTTCCGCTGTAATAAAATGAACCTCATTTTTTCATAGTGGTATTAAATATTATGAACTTACTAAACATTCCGCCTAAACGAACTCAGTTTCTTCTTATGATAAGGAAAGAATGTAATAAAATGCGCTCTCGAGAATAGGAGGCAATCTAATTTATGATCGTTGCAGATAAGGTTAGAGCGAGCCAGATTGCGAATTGGTGCGGACCGCAGCCGTCCGTAACGACCCGCCGAACACATGCATACTGCGTAAAAACCCTGCAATTGGGCTTCGTTTTTATAAATTCGATTTCATATTTTCCACAAATCTATATGAAATTTTTACAAACAAAATTGATTAAAAGTATAACAACCCATACCGATAACTAATGCGCGAAAGGCGTATCATTTTTTTCTCAATACTTCACATTTAAATGCTGAATTAATTATCTAATGAATTTGTAACTTGATCAGTCAATGGAAAAAAATTACGTGGGTAGATTGTAACAGATAGAAGGAAAATTTTGCTCTTTCTTTTAAACAATAAAATAATTCAAACTTTCTTTTCAGATTATTTTCATACGAGTAGTAATCCAAAAGGCTTTTTTATTGTAAAAGTAATAAATTAAGCTCTGTAAAATCGTAGTTAGCCATGTTTTTTAATAAGTCTTTTATAACTTTCGTATTACAAAAAATTCAAATTTCGCAATAAGTCCGCCAAATGTATATATTATTGTACTTCGAAGTTTGGAATAATTAAATAAATGAATAAACAAATAAAGAATAAAACTGATTTTCTGATTAAATTTCATTAATGAGTAAAATGTTATAATAGTTTACTGTTTACACTTGGTAAACAAATAAATAAATCGTTGTAAGCTTCGTAATAAATCTACCAACTAATACAAATAAGACGCCAACCAATTCGCACAGAGCGTGCCAATTTTTTTCTAAATACTTCAAGATTACACTATTCAATTAACGACCAAATCAATTCATAATTTGATTGTGCCAATGGAAAAAGTAATTTTCCTATTGAGTTTGTACAATTCCAAAACTAAAACGAAGTTTTAATCAGATTTGACAAGAATTTACGAGTGAAATAAACGAAAACAACAAATCTTCGCAGCGTAAATGACGGGTCAAATGTAATTTTGAAAAAGCGTTAAGTTGAATTTCGTAAACGTTTTATATTGAGACCGATTTTTCATATTATTTATAAAAAAAATTGAGTTTGTAAGAAATATTTTTGGACATGAAATTTATTAAATAAACTCTAATCATTTTATATAATGAATAGTCGGTAGAAGGTTACAATACTTTAAGAAAATGATATCTAATGATATCTAATCATGTTTCGATACTGGAAGCTTCTCATGAAAAAAATTAAAAATGAAATATATTTATTTGTCCATATTTGCAGCATAGATGGAAAGGGCTGATGATAATATCACCTGTTAAAGAATTTTAATTTGAAAATGCACAATGAGACGCATATTTTTTATTGATACGATTTCTAATCGGTTTTTAATGAAGCCATGAGTGAAAAGGGTGACAAGGCGTATTTTTTATTTTTTTATTAAGGGGCATAAATAAATGATTATTGCATTGAATAACATATTTTGCGCATCAAAAATATGTTTTTTAATATTAAAGTGCATGTACACTAACCAACATTCATAGTCGTCCTTAGAATTTAAAAAAACTCCGTGAAATTTTCCCGATATATTGATCTGTTATATATCTCCTTCATCTGCTCACGTCTTTTTGAACATTTGACGTAAGTAGTTGAATCTAGGCATATAATATATTATATTAGACCACAAATTTTTAAGTAGTTAATACTTTAAAATATTTCTATGATAATGTTAGAGGGTGAAATTTAAATAGTAAAATTTTTGTTTATTTATATTGTGTATCATGGTTATCAAAAGCATTTGATTGCACACACCACAGTATACTATTATGTAAGCTGGAATATTATGGTATAAAAGGAAACTTGAACTTTTCAAATTATATTTGTCAGAAAGACCCTAAGTGGTAGTATTTAAACATTCCAAATCTGAGCCACACCCGATCAAGTACGGTGTACCTCAAGAATCTGTGCTAGATCCCTTACTTTTCCTAGTTTACATAAATAATTTCAATGTTTTTTCTAACTTTAATTGTAATAGGTTCCAATTATGAAAATCTTTCCAATAAAAATAAAGAAATCCTCAGCAAGTTATGTATAGGTATTTCGAAGACAATTATTTATTACTAAATATGGATAAGATAAATGTTATTCATTTTGCTTTGGGATTAAGTAAAAAATGTGAAAATGACTTGAACGAAGAGTTACTGATAAATATATGACTAAATGAAATTAATAAAGTAAAATTCTTAGGTGTAAACATAAACATTTAAATGCGGACTTTCATATCTCAGATCTACATAAACATTTAAATGCGGACTTTCATATCTCAGAGACAGCTCGAAAGTTATGAGCATGAATATAGCACTAGGTTCAGGTAAAACATTAGAAGCATTGTGCATAGACTGTTCAGTGTCTGAAAAAGTTTTAAATGCAATTGTTGCAAACAATTTTATAACAAATCGCCTGCAACAATTAAAGTTTTGGGAGGCGTGCATTTCCAGAGTAGAGTGAAGAACATGCTTATAGAAAAAGCTAAGTAAACAAAGCATTAGCTGATAAAAAAAAATAAAGCATTAACTGATAAAAAAATATTTCATAATTACCATTATATTTAATTTTATTATTATCATTGGCGTTTTTACTATTTTTTTTAATTTGACATTTTGTATTATTATTATTTCATAATCATGTATTATTGTTTGTTGTTATTTAATTTTGAAATGTTATTATGATTATTATCATTAGCATTATTTCTTCTGTTTGACTGGCTATGTAGTTTACATTTGACGACACTTTTGTGGATATACAAAACGATAATTGACACTTTGTATTGATGTTTATTTTTATATCCTATTTGTAATTAGTGTTGCTTGTTATTAACTCATGCATCGATGGTATAATTATTTATTTATGATATGGTTTTTATTTGTTATTTTTTCTGTTTGTTTGTTTTACCTTCGAATATTCTTTTACATATACTATAAACGAATTGGCGAAGGTGCTTTATGTACCAGTATCGAATAAAAATATTGTTTGAAAATACTAGTTATAAAGAACTCAAGAATATTTTTATCACAATTTTAAGTTTACCCTCAGATATATATGTGAGCAATGCACCTAAATATACAAAAAAAGTGCATCTTCCCAAGTGATTAAAGGAAAACTGTGGCAACTATCCTACGTCTTATAGTTTTTTTTTAATTCATAATATTTTTAGACCTTTGAAAGATGTACCATGTAAAATATGTATTAATACAGTGAAAAATAAAATTAAAATTTAGAAATTGTTTATTGAAAACACTGTACCTTTAACTGTTTAACGCTTTATGTGTACTTAACTATATACAGAATCAATGCGTTTTCCTGAATATATATGGCCATTTTAAAAATAAAAACTTAGCATCACATAAGGCTCTCACTACCAAGCCATATTTGCTTTATTTTTGGACATATAGGAGATCATGTGACTGCGCCTTCGAAATTTTATCAACATTTCGTCTATAGTAACGCATTCGCTCAACTCGTATAATTACTGACAGGTTCTGACAAACTGTTTGAAAATTAGCAATATTGCAGCCAATTTGTTATCTTTTTGCCTCTATACGATCAGTTAGATTATCAAATCGCAAAGATAAAAGCAGAACATCTGTACTATATGCAGCACCAAAATATATCGCACTCCGTACTATCACAATATAGCAAACAAAAAGCTGGAGTTTTCGTTGTTCGATTTTAAGACAGCAAAATAAAATGAAAGGCCAATAAAAGCATTCAACTGAACCAGGTCGATGTCTTTTAGCTCAGCTTTATCTAAACGAGCAAATTTTGTTCTGTACGCAGAAATTTTAGCGTAAGTCCAAGTAAGAATTTGTTGCAAATATTTCTGGATTAAATAGTTTATTCCGAATACTATTAAGCTTTTCGACATCATAAGCAGTCAATATATCGCGCAGTGTGAGACATACCCTTATGTTGAAGTGTCCTTACTCTTCTATTTGGTGGCGTCTTTCCCCACTTATAACCATTTTTCCTGTAATTATACTAGTTTTTCGAAATTCCATAAGAAGTACATTATAGTCTGAATTGCTTTTTGAACTATCGCCATTTCTTCATTTTCAGTAACTTCATCTTCTTCACTCATGTCAATCATCTTCTACGTACTTATCAATACCTGATTGATCCGAACTCCCTAGGAGGTTATACACTTGTTTTTCAAAAAGTGGATCATCTACCCTTAATATTTTTAAACTGGCTTGTTGACTTGAACTTTGACATAACCTCTTTTCACCAGAACTCCGAGATGTAATGTTTTTTTTTAAATTTTGCGCACAACAACCTAAAGATAAAAAACAATAAGTGAATACTTTAATATCTCAGACACTTTTTGTATAGGAAGCAGTGACATGGGATCTCATAAACTCCATCACGACTTTTAACAGGTATAACTTACTTGTGTCGCACCGGGTGATGCAACCTCCTCCCTTCCCGAAGGTTTTCTGAGTAAAACAAAAGCTACTGTGGCGTTCGGTCGCGGGGAGCTCGGGAAATTATTCAGTTCGCACGAATCAAAACAGGTCAAAAAAAACTCCACGTCACGTATTAATAGTTAAGGTCATCTTCCTCCCCTCAATTATAATATATAAACTATGTTTGACACTTTTTATACCTCTTTTATTTATTAAAATATCCAAGCATCGTAAGAGTGCGAAATGGAAATCATGTCATGCCACATGTCTGAATTTGCCGGAGTCACATTAGCGCAAATTATGACTCTAACCTCCTTTCATGCGGATGATTTCTTCTGACCGCTGGCAAAAATGTTCTTTTTTTGTATGGAACGAAATATGAAAAATCATATTTATCAAACGTTGTGAATAATCGTATTTTGCGATTGCCTGAATATTATGAGTGTTCCTTATCTACTTAACTTGAATAACTCTCTCTTCTACCTGAAGTCTTCCAAGCTATATGGGCTCAACAATTGAAAAAAACTGTGTATTTCAAATAAATATGTGTCCACTAATTTTTAGTGAGGGAAACTATTAAAATAGCAAAATTTGTTCTTATTTTCAATACTGATCAATGCTATTTGACTGGCATTAATATGATATAATATTATTAAATTGATTTAGCAGTGAAATTTCTGGAACTATAATTAAGTATTACTCAGAAATTAAAAATAACAGTGACTTTAGGAAAAATCACGTTTGAATACGTGGGGTGTTTCTTTTTATTTATTATTATTAATTTACGAATTTTAATATTACACAAATTATCATGAAAATTACAGCTATGCCGCATAAAAAAAATTGTGAGTGTACTTATATACGCGTGTTAGAAGTTTTACTTCGTTGGCATAACATAAGATTAACTTCATTTATCACGTATATAATTAGTCCAAATGAAATCATAAAAGGGACTGGAGCATTATTATAAATGAAGTTGGTAAAATCTAAATTCAATCAAATAATTAAATTTTAAAAATTTTAATTTAAAATTTATTTCACAGTGAATGATGGACACCATTTTATGTTTCTGCTGGCTTTCAATTGTAAGTAAATAATCTGCCCCCACCATTTTTATATATATACGTGTTTGTATTAAATTGAATAAACATTAAAGGCTCTCTTCGAACCTTTTCAATTTTATTAAGAAATGACAGATAATCTGGACACTCACGCGATACAAAATAAAGAATATAGAACAGTGTATAACATTAAAACTAAAATATTGTTCTTGAAATAGTTTGTTCGTTTTGTTCGTAAAATGTTTATTTTCATGAAATAAAAAAATTATAATGAAAATCGAGACATCATTTTCACGTTCCATCTAATAACCTACTGTAATAAATTCCTCAATGCTCAGTGGTTAACGATTCCAAAATTATTTGACACAGAACAAAACTCATAGTAATATATCGATATCATATTGACATCAAGAGAATCAATATTGTTGTTAAAACTTATAAACTTTAATTTCTCTTACAAAAAATACATGTGGTTTCATGTGCGTTTATATATGCTTGCATGATGGATATATTTGAAGTACTTAAGAAGACAAATAAAAATAGTCATTCCGGTACTCGGAATCGAAAACGAGACTTTTGGACGAAAGTCAGGTATCCCTAGCCACTAGATCAAATGAAGTATTATACACGATGGGTTATATGCGCAACTGTATATTTATTTGTTTTTTTTTTAAGCCTGGATATTAATATCAGGTCAAACGTGGCCACGATTACACGGTACCTACTTGCCAATACAGCAAATTTGGTACCTTTTTTAGCTTTCTTATTTTTTGTTAGTTCCCTTTTCAGCTCGCTTGAATATAAGTACTAGATATTAAGGTTGTCTGCTGAATGATATTAATAACAAAAATATGTTGAGACCTCAATTAAATTAGATAATACGCAAATTCTTAAATAGTCAGATAATACTTTTTTTCAATTTTATGCTGAAGATTAAAAAAGATCTATCATAAGAAAGAATTACTGACATAATTGCAGTTTATACAGGAAACGAACAATTTTACTTTATTAAAGCACTAGCGTGACCCGTGCGAAGTCTTCGCATTATTTATTCCATTATGAAGCTCAGATGACAGATCAAACAAATATTTTACTAAAATTAACATATAATGGCGCAAGTATCAAAAGCATTGAGCTAAAGCGCCACTTTATTTATACGTGAGTGGATTTGAAATTAAACAAAAATTTTACCGACCGTCAATCATATTGACGTTGAGCCGTTAGATGGCAGCATTGCTGTTTTGTGTATATAATTTTAATAATTAATTAATTTGCAAAAACAATAGCAATAATAAATTTTTTAGTTGTGGATGCCGGTAGAGCAAGCAATTATCTATAAAATGATATATAATTTATGTGGATTAGTTGTGAGGTTTTTTCTAAAAAGGGAGTATAACATCTTAACCTTAGCATATTAATATATATGATGATGATAATATATATGATGATGATGATTACCAATACTTTGTATCATTCTAAACGTAAGGCAATATAACTGCAAAACAACTGCAGCAGACTTTCCTGCTACTAATTTGCGGCAATAATTCTGCTTTCTTTCTTTTAAACTGTTTTTAAATATCATAAACTTCCCAAGCGCTCCGTCTACACTGGTTAACTTTCTTCTTGTGAAAACGGAATAATGTAATAAAGAGCGCCCTCGAGAATACGATGTAATCCAATTTATCATAGTTACGGGTAAGAGAGTCGGGCGGATCGGGTTACGGACTCGTGCCAACCGCCGCCGTCCGTAACGACCCGCGGAACATGTGGGTGCCGCGTAAAAAACTCTGCTGCTATTCCGGAAAATAATGTTCACAAATTCATATTCCACAAAATGAACAATCTTTTAAGCGAATCTCGTAAAAGAATCGTAAATCGTTACAAAGTTTATGGAAAACCAGCCAACTGGCATAAATAACCAACGTCAACCAAATCACGAAGTGCTCATAATTTTTTCACAATTAGCAAACAAATCGTGTCGTAACTTATAGTGTCAATGGAAAACCTAATTTTTCTATTAAGTTTGAATAATGTGAAAGCTAAAACGAACTTTTTAATAAGGTTTTGCGAAAGTTTACGGGTGAAATAAATGAAAGCAATAAATCATTGAAATGTAATTGATGAGAAAAATAAGGTTTTGAATAAATTTGTTGAGAGGAATTTGATAAAAGATTTATTTCGCGACTGAATTTTATTTTATATTTATTTCATTTGTTATTTTTCTAAATTATCCAAGAGTTATCGTAGCCCTTAACAAAATAAAAAGAAATAATGAAAAAAGGTAGAATATCTTATTTAACATTCTAACAATTGTTTAATAATTCTCTCATTTTAACAGCAATATCATCTTTTTAAGTAGTTAAACTTACTTCTGTCATATACCATTTAATAATCTTCATAGTACGAGTAAGTTTTTAATATTGTGATCAAAATGTAAATAGTTCATTTCTTTTAAAATGCTTGAAGCCTATATGAAATTTCTATATATTTTTCTGTTTTCACTTATTTACACACATACATTTGTCGGTCCATTACACTTATTCTCAACGATAAGCAATTGTTTAATGATTTAACAACGTTTAAACTTTTACATTAAACATGAATACAAAATACAAAAGAACTACAAAAGATAACGACGACACATTTTGACCAATTTACTTTCATTCTTCATAAACTAATTACACTCTGCTGCGACCGCTATCAGGCGGTTAAGCAGTTGAATACCACGGAAAATTGAAGGGTTCTGATATAATTCAGTTCTAGAAAGTACATCAAAAAAGGTGATGTTTGCGTGAGCGCAGGAAATTGTGAGGTACCGAGAATGAACGTTTACACAAAAATACAGGCCCATATAATTGTTCTTTTTAATAGTTGGAAAATAAATTTTATAAGGGCAACTTCTCTTCGAGTTGCAAGGAATGGATAACAAGCATACCCAAGAGAATTTTGATTGGAAATAGGAAGGTAAGTAACCATACTGTCTCATATACAGATATCGGAAGAACGTCTTTTGCATATGTTCAATAATTAAGTTATAAAAAATCCCAGTGCTTTTTACTAGTTTTTGTGGTGATGTAGGAAATGCTATGTATGAAAACTAATTTTGAAGAATGATTTAGGTGACATAATAAAAGTAACTGAACACAAAAATTAAAGCTCATGTAATTTTTGACTCTTCGATTTTTTTTAACCCGGCAATTTAAAGCAAACCCAACTCAAATAAAAGCGAACTCAACTGGAACCGAAACAAATCTAATCCAGCCTATCAAAACCCGACCCAACCTAAAGCAAACTGAAAATAAACAAGAAAAACCCCAATCCGACGGAATCCCAATCAAACCTCATTCAAAGTAACCTCAAATAAACTCAACCCAACTCAAAACTATCCAACCTGACCAAATCCAACTAAACAGAACTCAACCCAACCTAAAGAAATCTAATTGAATCCAACCTAACCTAAAGTAAAACCAATAAAAACCAACCCAATCCAATCAAATACAACCTGATACTAACCCAACCCAACCCGACTCAACACAAGCCAAACAAACCCAACCCAACTCAAGCTGAAGTATATCCCAACTCAACTCGAAGCAAATCCTACCCAAGCCAACCCAAAGCCAATTCACCTCGACCCAATCCAATTAATTCCAAATAAAACCCAAAAAATACAACCTAACCTAACGTAACCCAATCAAGCACAATCCTAAACCAATCCAAAGTAAATCTAATATAAACAGACCCAACCCCAACCATACCTAAACCAACCCAAACCAAAGTATATCCAAACCAATACAAAGTAGATCCAACCTAAACCAACCCAACTAAAAGCGAACTCATCCAAAATAAATCCAACCCAAAACTATCCAATCTAACCAAAACTAACCCAACCGAACTTAATGAAACTCAATCCATAACAAATTCAATCCACCTCAAGTTAACCCAAAGTAAATCTTAACCAACCCTATCCAACCCAACTCAATCCCAAGCAAAAGCCAATCCGACTCAAGTCAAACCCAATCCAGTCCAACCCAAAGCAAACCCAATCCAACTCAACCTGAAGCAAACCCAACTCAATCCAACCAGATCCAAAGAAAAACCAAAAATACGGCCCAACCCAACACAATCTAACCAGAGACTACTCAAACCAAAACAAACTCAACCCAACCCAAAGCAAACATTGGGTTTGCTTTGGATTGGGAAGTCAACCCAACAGAAACTGACCCAACTAAAATGTAATCCCAATTCAACGAACCCAACGATCATAAATTAACTATTTTGACATCTCCTTTTATTATAGTATTTCCTTACTATATGTAGACAGTTTAACTGGTTCATACGTAGCTGATTGGAAGTTCATAATAGTTAAAACAAAATATAATAAAAAAATAAGGTTTATGGTGTTGTCGTAAAACAGGAAATATTAAGAATATCACCTGTTGGTCCATAACATTAACTTGATTTAGAATAAAAAAAGTTCTGGAATTAATAATATAATAAACTTAGTCGTTTTCTGCCTGCGTTATGAGTGTTATGAGTATGTCAGCATTATTTCTTAAGGGTTTGTTCCAGTTATAATTTCACCTGAAGGTAAAAAGAGTAAAGTGTTACAAAATTAGAGTTGCGGGATAACTCGTGTCATGTCAGCTTTAGGTGCCTCAATATCTTCATATTAATATCTTTCTCCAAACAATTTTTATGTCTATTTAGTGACTATACCTCATCACGAAGAAAGCGAAGAAAAATGAAGAAAGTTTTAGTAACAAAACAGAAATTAAAATGGACGTAGCTGTTGTGTTAGATTATAACAGACACAATAATACGTAACTCGCGCTTTTTTTATAAATATTAAATAAAACAAATAAATACTGTTTATTTAACTACAGACACGTTTATTCGTTTCTTATAACATCCCGTATAGTCTAGTGGCTAGGATACCTGGCTTTCACCCAGGAGGCTCGGGTTCGATTCCCGGTACGGGAATTTATATATTTGTTTTTCTTCCACAATACGTAGTAAAACATTTTTATCACCCAATATGGACTAACACACGTACTCATGAAAGTATTTTATTAATAAGTTCGCAAAACTGAATAAACCGCCAAACAGTTGGGAGGAAAAATTTCCTCCCCAAATATTCTTTATCTTGAGCGTCTTATTTGTTATTAATGCGGCTTGTTTTAAAATAAACTCTAAATATACGTTATCAATTAGCCTCGATGTGCCTCGTAGAAACTTTGAAATGCATTCGTAAGATTTTTGTTTTTTAAAATATAAGAACGCTAAATCCACTAATACAAGATGACTTTCTTTTTATCAATGGAGTTCTGTAAAAAGTGAATTATTGTTCTTCTTTAAGTTTGTCAAATGGTTAGCATGTAATAAAAAAATAAATTCAAAATTGAAATAAAAAATTTGCTCTCAAAACAAAAATAAAAGACTAAAAAAATTAAAAATATATTGGTAGCTAAAAAACTAAAAAAGACACGCTTTTGTAAAATACCGCACTAAAAAGCAAAAAATAATTATCGAACCTGCTTTCTCTGTACTCAGTAAAGACTTTAGCGTAAGCCATGTTTATTATTGAGTGTAAAAACGTGAGGCGCGTTTTCTTTAGAATAAATGATTTTGCTTCACAAATGAATGACAAGTGAATGGAAACTGCTTAACATGTTAGATATCAAAACAAAGCGCCCCACGGTTTTGCACTCACAACACAGAATCATAAAAAAAATAATTTACGAGATGAAGCCAAATTGTTATTTCTGTTGCTCGGAAGTTTAATAAATAAAATTGGTTATTCGACGACACAACACAAACGAAAACTGACGAAAATTCTACAAACGAACCCTGACGAAAATTCTACTGAATAAAACTTTTACCGAAGTTAACACTTTAATACTTTGTCAATAAATTTCGTACTATTTTTCACCGCAACACGCGCGCGGCCCGCCAGTGACATTCTTATTTATGGAAAATGTCTGCTTTTCCGATTTTAAACAAAAACCATCAACATATCAATATAAAAATCTGAAATTTGTTCGAATCGAATGTAATAAATGTTCGGGAAAGTTTTTTAGTAAATAGGTTTAAATTTTAAGGGCTTATATCTCGATAAAGATACATATTTTGAGTTATAAAATTTATTGTTATTTTCTAGTCGATAAACACTATAAAATAAAAAAGTCCAAGAGCAATGTTTGTACGCTCAATTAAATCTCTACGTGCCTTTGAAACCGGACGAAAATTGCATACATCCATTAACACATACATATATATATCACAGACTGGATACATACTCACATATATCACAGATATATATCACAGACTGCGTACACACTCACATATATCACAGACTACGTACATACACACATACATACATACTCCCAGACTGCACGCTCTGATTGTTTCCGTTTTTTTGATTCGAATTCGTTTATCAATGAATGTATTATAAGTAGTTTTTAAACTAAATATCATCCTACTCTATACAATGACAATTTCAAAAGAAAACTTCGGATCAAAAGTTCATCGTTCTCTCCCGCAGATCGGCTTAAATTTGCTCATCTATTTTTCATAGTAATAACCTATTAATTATAATTTGAAATACTAATAAATAAATAATAGGGACCTACGACAGGATTGTAAGATGTAATAAACTGAAAAATGTATTTACCAATGTTTAAAATAAACTTTAAACGTAGTAAATGCCGGATAGATTATAGCGTTACATTAGGGGGGATGAACTTTTGTTTCATGCCATCCCTCAAATAGTATGTCATGATGACAGCGAATATTAGACTGTAAACTGACCTTGTTTTATTAATTTTGTAATATTTTTTCAAAATGCTGTTCGTATGAAAAATATTAAAATTTTCGTATTTAGGTATTTTGGAGCTAATTTAATATTTTTAATTTGTGATTTTTTCTCATTTATTTTTTCTTTTAGAGCGCAGGTTTTCTTGTAGATATATTTTTAGTTATTATTTTACACCTAAAATATAAATATAAAAATTTAAGTCAAACTATGCATTCTATATTCTTGAAGGATATTAATTATAAAAGATTAACTTAGATATTGTTGTTCTAATTGTGCTTGCACACTTCGAAGAGATCCATAGTGAAAGAAGTCAAGTTCCTCGAAGCGGATAGAGTATATTGCAGGAAATGCATTTTTAACTGTTTCCCGCAATATCCTGTACGCTCTGGTGACTAAGATAGGCTGAAGGCTTGAGTTCGATTCTCGGTAAGCGAATTTTTCGGCATAGTTTTTTATTTTACTTCTATGTTGTTTAAAAGATAGAAAAGCGTTTAATTCGTCCAAAATGAAAGTCTATAAAAGTTAACCTGAAAGAAAATTATATACTTTGAAAATAAATTTAAAATGAATTTATATCACAATATTACACATTTAAACTATATATTACACATTTAACTTACTATTTTATTTTTAGTTACTGAAAGCTAACCAACTTTTCCAACAAAATAAATTTTCGGTCTCCTAAAGATTAAAAGGGTGACTACAAATGATGGTGACTGTACAAAAGGTGAGACAAAAATAAAAATTCAAATTCATTATTAAAAAGTTTTCTTTTTTGAGCTTGAATATTATAAGTAATACCAAACAAGACCAAGATACTTTGGTGCTTTCTTGCCAACATGGCTCTATAGCTTTTTTATTCTTTGTATTCCTCTATACAAAATCACCTGGAGACAAGCCCTAGATAGAAAAATCGGTTTTAGTATTGGTAACAAACATTTTTGACAGAAACTGGTTTAAACCTCGATTAAAATAGATGATTCTGCAACTCCCCAAACTATCTACATAGCACTTTCCTATACTTCGTATTAAACTATAATTGGAATTAGAATGAACCCCACTTCTAAGAAATTATTTACTATGAAAATTATTTTATAATAAACAATTGCCGACATAATTGAAAAAAGTTATAGACGCAGGCAATATATAAAATAAACGAGTCATGTTGCTTTATAAAAGTGTTTAGAATATTTTATTTTATTCTAAATCAAGCGGAATCTTTTCTAAAGAAAAAAGATTTGCGCCGTTAGACCGTAACTTTGTCAAAGTTACGGACTAACGGCGGCAATATTCATAGTTCCTGTTTTGCAAGAATAAATCTTATTTTTGTGTGCTACTTTAACTATTGTTAAGTAAGAGAGTGGGATTGAGTCAGATTGTGGACTCGTGTAAACCGACGCTGTCCTTATAAGACCCGCGGAAAATGTGCGCGCCGTATGCGGCGCTTGGTTATGACCAAGCTACAACGGAGTAAAAATACTTTTCACAAATTCATTTTCATATTTCCCATGTAATATATTAATTTTTTAATTACAATTTTTGAAAGCCGGCTGTTATAAACAAATCGTAAATCATTACAAAGTTTATGGAAAACCTGCCGATGAAAGTAACCAACGTCGATCACTTTCGCAAAGTGCGTATAATTTTATTCTAAACATCATCATTAAAGTTTCAAATTGTATTTAAAATTTTGTATAAATTACCATATCAATTTATAACATACCATATTAATGTGCAAACGAATTTTCCAATTAAGTTTCAATAATGCAAAACTGTAATTTTTATAAGATTTTGTGAAAATAAATGAAAACACTAAATCACTGAAATGAAATTCATAAGAAAAGTGAGATTTTGAATAGGTTGAGTAGTTTCATGAATCGTTTATTTTGAGACGGCTTCACTTATCTAATTTTTATTGGTTGCACAAATTGGTTTTACAAATCTATACCAAATTTATTTAAATTAAGAGGTATCACGCGATATCTCATTTCTTGAAATTAAAAATAATGATTTAGAAGAAAGGCAAAACTAAAACTTGTTTTATTTCTGTTATTCCCGAAGTTACCGTTGTCTTCAAAAAAATTAAAATAAATAATAAAAAATCAGAATGTGTTATATACAATTCTGGTAATATTTTTGATAATTGCAATATCATCTTTTTAAAGAGTAGAACCTAAATGTGTCATACTATTTTATGATCTCAATAATACGAGTACGTTTTTACCGTTGCGGGTAAAACTTGCATAGTCCATTTTTTATAGTGCTTAAAACCAAACTCGGATAACATAAAATTAACTTGATCAAATTGAAAAAAATATTTTTGAGGTGGAACTTCTTAGCGACCTCCGAGTTATTATGTCACATTAAAATTGCGTGACGTTTGACAAAACAAATGCCAACTCATTCGACCGAGTGCTTTGTTAGCAGACGGTCAGATCAGTTATGACGGTCGAGAATGCCGAAACGTTTATTATAAATTATGAACTGACGTGAATGATTTTAAAAGTTTTGGATCAAACGTGAGATTCATATCTCCTTCATCTTTTTTATCTCAAGTGGCAACGACTGTTGCAAAACTGTTTATTATACTCGCAAGTACTATTACTTAGATTTGTATAATAAAATTAAAACCAACAATAAGTACAACCATAAACACGTTTTACATTAGAAATAAAATACAATGGCAAAAACCGGAAATTTCGGGAAAGCTCAAATATATCGAAAACCGTGGGATTTTACTAAAGCCGTGTCTTGTATTTCTGATAGGACGTGATTCGATTTATCCGTAGTTAACGCCTTGATAAATGTTAAGTATGCGGGATATAGGAATCATGTTTTTTAAGATTTACAAAATCAAGAAAAGAAATACTAGTTTTGGGTGGAAAGGAATTTCCCATTTTAAAATTCTATATTTAATCAAGAATAAAAAAATGGACAATATATACATATATATATATATATATATATATATATATATATATATATATATATATGCGGATGCTATGAAGTGCCCGATTAACACATCGACAAAAAAATATATTTTTAGCTAATGGTCTATGTATTCCCAATACTTATGTATTGATAATATGCCATTTACTAGCGGCCTGATTTTCACTGACGCGTTTAGTGATTAAATCCGTTGCTCACACTCTCCACCGATGTATTTAATGTCTCTTTACCGTCTCATTTTCAAGGTACGAAATTACACTACTGCGGTAAAAGAAATTTCAATTCAAGAATAAGTCATTACGAGGCGACAGGTCTAATTTAGAACTACATAGAATTAATACACGCCCAATTAAGCATCGCAAATGCATCTAGCATTTGCGTGCATAAAAATGATA
The DNA here is from genome assembly GCA_039881145.1 of Druceiella hillmani. Classification (NCBI taxonomy): domain Eukaryota; kingdom Metazoa; phylum Arthropoda; class Insecta; order Lepidoptera; family Hepialidae; genus Druceiella; species Druceiella hillmani. Next base: position 102,138,530 of record JAYKKI010000001.1, on the reverse strand, counting down.
TATAGAAGAAAATATATACTCTCATCCTGACAGTAGGTATGAGCAAAAATGTTTATTAATATCGACATGGGGAAATAATTATCTTGTCTGTCTCGTATTCTCGAAATAGTTATAGCGTCGTGTAAACGAGTTCAGGAAATATAAAGTCAAATTTAAATCAAAATCATTTAATCAATTTCAACGTCGAGCATGGCCTCTCCAGAGAAAAATATCTCAAAAATAATTTAAATGAAGTTTAAAGACTGATAAAAAAATTGTTAGATATTGATTTTGATTCGAACGCATGATTAAAATGAATATTTTGTGTGATTTTTTTTAAATTATGTGTTATTAGGAGATAATTAAGAATAAATTCGTCTTTTTTTATATACCGGCTCTTTATAGGTCCTCCCAAGGAAAAGTAGTGACCAGGCCAATATGTAGTGTTAATGTATTAAGTGTTTTTTATTGAATTTCATTCCAAGTCCTTAACGCAATCTCTTTTCTCTTTAATTTTTTCAAAAAATCACAGCATAATGAGTCATTGGCCAGGTGTGTGGTTAGTACGAAAGTTTCGAAATATATGTCATCCACTAATAGATTACATAATATTTCTGTAATTATATCTGTATTTGTATATTTTTTGTTCGATTTTAGATGTACGAGTTGCCTGCACTCGTATATGCAATTACCACCTAGTGATGCCAGAGAGCTACTTGCAGAAACCTGATGCTATTTGTAACTGCATTTCCAAACTTATTTAAATTGTCTTGAATTGTATTTTTATAATAATGTTATTGTATATCTAAAATCGTGTAATAATGTTATGTTAACATTTGTCTTTTGCGAAATACTTTTGTTATAACGGCTTTGATAAATTAATTTATAAATATGAAATAACTTTTATTTTTGATAACGCCATCTGTGACCAATAGAGAGTACAATAATATGCCATCTATGGGCATTAATAATGATTACACAAGACGCTTTGGTCAGGAGGGGGGATGTGAGTCGGGGAGAGAGGGAAATGATTTTGACAGCGTCTTGGTATCGCAAGTTTATGTGAAAATTTGTGACGCATTTTTTACATGAATTGGTATGCGTAGTGTTCATTCTGTTTGTCACTTTTCTATGCTCCCGTCTACGAAAATTATAAATAAAAACGGTGTTACTAGAAGTATATTTAAAGTTTACTGGAAAACTATAACGATGATAATAAATCTCATAGTTTTTGAAGATTTCTCTGCACTTTTACGCCTATAAAACTACACTAGGCAAGATATATTCGCGGTGAGAAATGAAATTATTATTTTAATTAGTTGAATAGAAATGTTATGTACCCTTAAATGTTCATAAGTGTTTATATACGTAGGGAACCCTTGTTTTGTGAGTACCACCTCATATCTCGAAAAGAAAAAGGGAAACCCTTATAAGATCTTTTGCGCGTCTGTCTGTCATAGCCGATTTTCTCAGAAACGGTTTGATGTCGAAACTTAAAATTCTGCATGGTAATAAATTTGATTAACCAGTATATCTAATGCCAAAAGCTTATCGTTTTATATTACACGTAGGTTTGTTTAGGAGGTTTAATTTTAAGAAATATAAAATTTTCTTTTTTAGAACTTTGAGTGGCCTTCATAGATACCCAACAAAATTAAAAAAAAACCGGTCAAGCACAACTAAAACTCCCACTACGAGGGTTTCGTACACAAATAGGCATTTATAAATATTTTAAAGGTACCAGTATTCTCATTACATTATTTACAAATATTAATTTTACATCTGTCACAGGCTTAACAACATCGGGTGTATTTAAATTTACTTGCTTCTTGCCAAATTTCATGATTCTAGGTCAACGCGAAATACTCTGAAGGGATTTATTTACTTGTAAGTTTCAAAATATGCGGTATAAATGACCATATTTTAGGTTTTTTATTTATTGCGTTGACTCAAAAGCTTGATTTTACTTTATTTATGGGCCAAGTATTTGATCTTAATTTCAACTTGATACCTCATGTATTTCTAGAAATAGGACCTTGACGGACAGACAGAAGGGCGACGTTATCCTATAAAGATTCCTTTTTCCTTTTGAGGTACGGAACCCTAAAAAAGGACATTTCGAGATGCTGGAATCTAACTAAATGATTGCAAAACAAGTATATCGATTATCTTAGGCATACATTTTTTTTAAAAAATCGCAGCATCTTCACGCCATTCAAAAATACCGGACATTATTAATACGGTGAAAAATCGTATTAGCATTTATGAATAGTTTCATTTTGTACCCTTAAATGCTCAAACTTATATAAATTCCCGACCAAGTACGAAATCACCGCGCGACTTCGACTCAGCCTTGACAGGTTTTTTAATTGAACAAAATTGAAAATGAATCAATTTATTTATTTTATAGTTTAAATGATCACTGTTAATGAGTTTGTGAACTTTGAATACACTAAATGTCGACTCCCAACAGTTAGATATATGTCAGAGAAACTTGAATTTAAGGTTAGGAGTTGTTTTTGAATTAACCTCTATGGTTCGAACTCCCGGGTTTAGACTTTAAATTGTGCAATTTATTATTATCTAACTGCAGTGAAAACTGGTATATTCTAAAGTATTCTTTATGATTAAGTACAGAAAACAATCACTTTAAAAAAATAAAAGAAAAGTGAATGGAAGCTGTTTCAATAGCACAAAAGTATAAATTGTTTAAACAAAATGAAGTAGCATTGACATGGAATAAAACGGAGAATATGCATTTATAAACAAGAAAATATTATATATATAATTTTTTTGACAATGCTTTTACTTTTTACCGTCATTAATTGGCTATGCTACATGGGATCACTACAGCACATAAAATTTTAAACAATTTCTTCGGTCGCTCTCGGTATTAGATTCGAATCCGATAGTGTTTTTTTAAAAATAATATTAAACTAATTTCAGTTATTAAAGATAAGTTCGAACAATAATAAATAAGATACCTAATTCAGCTTCGATATAAACTGTTTACAAACTTACACTTAATAGCCTTTTTTATACAAAATTATTCTTACCAATATCTTGTTATTCCGGACAACTGCGTAGAAAAGATTTACAGTTTTTATCTGTTTAAACCTAAACTCCCATCAAATGTTATTCAAGTTTTGCATTGTTTAAATCTAAACGAAAAATTCGTTTTTCTATTGAGACGTTAACTCATTCGTGAATGTAACATTTTAATTATTAAGTATTTAGAAAAAAATTGTACGCCTTTCACGAATTGGTTATTGGTTTTTGTCGATAGATTTTTAATATTTTTATACAGATTCATGCAGGTTATTTTTCCTTTGAAAAATATAAAACGAATTTGTAAAAATTGTAGCCGCCGTACAGTTTTTACGCAGTGGGCACGTGTTCTACGGATGCGCTGTGGTCTACACGAGTTCGCAACCCGACTAACTTTAAACTTTTGTAAAGAGAAACTTAGCAGTTTTAGATGGAGTGCTTAATAAGTTCATAATATTTAAATTCACTAGGAAAAAATAAGGTTTACATTATTGCAGCGAAACATGAAGTATGAAAATTCGAGCCGTTTGAACGCAACTTCATTAGCTTGATTAACAATGCAATAAAGCCTTGGAAATTATTTTCTACCGCAAGATTACTCATTTATTCTAATACTTTTTATGAGTGGCTTATTCGTATCACAAACGTATTCATGTTTATATAAAGACTATAAAGTGCCTGCAACCAGCTTTCTCAGCGTGATGTACTTTCATGACGAGGGAAGCTGACAAGGCAAGTAGAGACCATGGCTCTGCGTAATATTCATTTTTATTCTGAAGTCTGCGGAAATAAATAAATTAAATATGCACACACCTTTACATACTTCGTACAATATCTCGTACGGTCTATTTGTAGGATACCTAACTTTCATCCAAGCAGTTATACAAACTTTGTTAAACATAATTTAAGAAATAGCATAGAGCCTTGGTTTATTATCTAAATCTACAACTGTATTGTATATTAAATAAAAGAAACAGAAAGAAATTTTACGCTATTTCGAATTGTTCACAAAAGTTATTCTGAATAGAATAATTAAAACCCTTGGCAAGAATCAACCACGAGTATTGCCACATTACTACAAAAAATTCTAAACAATTAAGCAGGTTTAACTAGTAACATAGATCACAATTAAATGAAACTACGTGATGTAGTATTATTTCTACTATCTTTAATTTCTTTACCAGGTTTCGTTGTATTACAACATATTCAGGTGGGATATTAGCAAAGATGCTTAAAAAGTGCTTTTAAAGGTGGGATATTAGCAAAGATGATCTTTGCTAATATCCCACCTGAAGATGTTGTAATACAACGAAACCTAGGTCGTGGTAAAGAAACTAAAGATAGTAGAAATAATACTATATCACGTAGTTTCATTTAATTGTGAATAATGAATTTCTACAAAATTAACGCCAAATATATTCAATCAATAGTAACATAGATTTAAGAAAAATGTAAAAAGCAAGAAATGACGTTATATACGTATTTTACTCACTTGTCAAGTATTCAGAAATAACTTCAAAAAGAAGGTATAGAGTACATCGATAAGGTGTCTATAATATCAAGTCAAAGCACGGACTTACAATGTATGGCCCGAATTTGAAGGAATCAGAAAAAGAAAAAACAGAGTTTCCCAAAAATAAAAGTGTTAACGTCTTGAGAAACTGATATGTAGAAAGAGTTTAAAAACTGCCTCCGTTTTGTAGGCGATGCCGTTTTTATAGAGGAACCGCTGGTTCTAGAGAAATATTAAATCAGTTTTACCAAAAAAAAATCGGGTTATGGTAAAATTTATAGAAACAATTTAGGATCTCCAGAAAGGAGGTCGTAACAATATGGAACTAACTTTATCTTAAACAATACGAAAGAAAAATAGAAATACGAATTTCAATACCGGAACAGAATCAAACTAAAATCTCCTGCCAACCAATCTTATAAATTACATCCAGCTATGGATTCAGATAGTAGTTTGATTTAAACAAAGATAAAAATCGATAAAAATGAATTTACTTTTAAAAAGATCTTTTACTTTTTGAGGACTTTTACCAAATATGACTACGTTCCTCATACTTTTATAAATATGGTTTCTCACTTTTTTCTTTATTGGCACATATAAATCAGCACCCACTTTATAGATGAACAACTATTGTCGCTGATCATCATATGCACCAAGTCATGTATTTCGTAAAATGGTCTGCGTCGAACGAGTCGTTCATTATCGCAGCTATCTATTAATTATTAACTCGAATAAAGATATCATTACGTAGACAACACACCACTATTGTGTTTAGGGTATAAAAATGAATATAAGTCGCAATACTTTACGCAATACGCAATATTTTTTCTGAATAAATAATTAAATTACATTTTTTTCTGCAAGGCATACGAGCAAGAAGGAATCTTTAATAATTTCACACCACCTTGGAAAGAAAGTTTTGACGTATAATTCAAAATTTCATTTTAAAGGTCTGTACTAAATTTCATCCAAGTTAGAATTTTTGCCATGTAATGGCAAATTAGAAAATTAATCAAATTTTATAAATTTTTATAAATTATAATTTATAAATAACAATAATACAAATATGTTCTTTATATTTTATGTATCTTAGCTCCGTAAATTGTTCTAAATATACTCATAAACAATATAATTTAACTTCGTATTTTTCTTTTTTTGTATACCTTTTTAAGGTATTATTGCGTGTACAACCAATATTTTAACTATTGTATAGAGTTTAGTTCTAATATTAATTGTATTTTAAATTTTTAAGTTTTCGAACTATCGATAAGATAATTAATATTTTTCGACTTCACTATTGCCTAGTGCTGTGTAAAACTTACGAAAGTGTGAACGTACATGCATTGAGATTCAACGCATACGACCATATGTTATTTATTCATGCTGATTGGTTTGGTCTTTGTGTTAGTAACTTAAAAGTGGACGGACTGTTTGTATTGCATAGTGTACGTGCACCCAAGTGACACGCTGGATCTCCTACGAATGGTCTATCTAGTCAGAGAGGGTTGTGCCCGTCTTTCAATGTCTTTGGGTTTCGGTCTCGTGTGAACCATTGCCGTCTATACTGACTCGTGGGACATGTGGGCGCCGCGTAAAAATCCTAACCCTGGTAATATTTTTCATAAATTAACGATCATATTTTCGTCGTAAGTCGCCACAAAGTTTATTAAAAACCCACCAACCTATAAAAGTTTATCACAAACCCACTAACCGACATGGACTAATTCGCTAAGTACGCAAAGTTTTCCTGAATTTTTCAGAACTAAAGTTTTGAATTAACGACCAAATTAACTCTTAAATTAACTTTAAATTATGCGATGACTTAAATTTGTGACCATATTTTACAAGAGTTTTCAGGTGAATCAAATGAAAACAATAAATTATTGCAGCGTAATTCATAGGAAAAACGAGATTTTGGAAAAGAGTTTTAAGTTAAATTTCGTAAAAAGTTAATTTGAGATGGAATTCTAAATCTTTTTGTATAATTTTTTTACATATATTTCTTTAAATAGTCCTCAATGTGCTTCAAAATATTTTTAAAAAAGACATCGAGTTTCCATGCTGGACGTAGACACGAATGTACCAATAGCCAGCCGCACCAGCAGCCAGTATTCGGATATGCGGCTCACTTTCCGCCAACGTCAATTGCTTCAGACGAAAGAATTAAAAATAAATTTCATGAGACAAGAAGTGGAGCAGAGACAACAAAGAGAAGACGAGCTCCATGAAATCCGCAAGGAAATTTCGTCAAGTCAGGCTCGAGAAGCGACGGCTCATGCTGAATTTGCAGAGGGAATTGAAAAATAAATGAAATGAGTTTTTGGATTAGCATTTTTTTTCTTACACATTTTTTTACTTATAAATTTTCATTCTATTTTGCGTTTTTAAATATTGTTTTTTTCTTATTTCATTTTCATTTTTTAAATAACCTATTTATGCACTTTTGGTACTATTTATATTTTCATTACTTTCATTTTTATAAATTTTTCTGCTCATATGTGGTTTATTTTATATTTTTTAAATTTCACAACAGACAGTTAAATTTTCGCACAGACAGTTAATTTTATTTTATATTATTTGACCGCTGTTTAAAATATATAAAAACTAAAAAATGTTAATGTTTATATTTTAAAGTAAAATTTATGTTGTCAAGCTTTGTTAATAAAATTATATTATCAAGCTTTGTTAATAAAAATATATTATCAAGCTTTGTTAATATAAATATATTATCAAGCTTTGTTAATAAAAATATATTATCAAGCTTTGTTAATATAAATATATTATCAAGCTTTGTTAATAAAAATATATTATAAAGCTTTGTTAATATAAATATATTATCAAGCTTTGTTAATAAAAATATATTATCAAGCTTTGTTAATATAAATATATTATCAAGCTTTGTTAATAAAATATATTATCAAGCTTTGTTAATATAAATATATTATCAAGCTTTGTTAATAAAAATATATTATCAAGCTTTGTTAATAAAAATATATTATCAAGCTTTGTTAATAAAAATATAAGAGATTAGTAAAATACATGTTCTATGAAATGGTATTTTAACCAATGAAATAGGATTTTCATACTGAAACCCTATGAAGAATGGTTTGTATTATCTAGTCCAACCTAACTTAACGTACATTTTCATTTTAGTTATGGGTAAATTGAACCATACATTGCATTTCGTATTGAAATGCAATGTATGGTTAAATTCAATTTGTCAGAATACAATATATTTTTGAAAGTGTTTGTTAAATTACCAAATATTAAGATAAATATATACTGATAACTTCTTTATTTAATGCAATCACTGGCTTACATCATCTGTTTCAAACTAATTAAATATACATTTTAACATTCTGGCTATAAGTAAAGTGAATCATCCAGTGCAAACTAAGTTTAATGCACTTTCTGATATTCTACCTATATGTAAAGGGAATCATGTCGCTAGTCAGATTGATTTCAATAGAATTTTTGAATTCTAATTTAGAATACTAATAAATAACTTTTCAAAATACAATGACGTATATTGTATAGGAAAAATAACACAAATAATGCAGTTTTCAAACCTTTTCAATACATATAAATATCAGTTATGGGTGATCTCATTCCAGTCGATAAAAAATTAATCAAATAAATATGAATAATGGTATACATTCCAGTGAAAATTATTTTAATTCACTTTCTGATATTCTACCTATAGGTAAAGGGAATCATGTCGCTAGTCAGATTGATTTCAATAGAATTGTTGAATTCAAATTTAAAATACTAATAAATAACTTTTCAAAATACGATGACGTATATTGTATAGGAAAAATAACACAAATAATGCAGTTTTCAAACCTTTTCAATACATATTAATATCAGTTATGGGTGATGTCAATACATTTGATAAAAAATTAATACAAGTCAAATAAATATGAATAATAGAACACATATGCTTTCACTATCATAAGAAATGCGTTTATTTACTCACTTTGCCTATTTTATACATATCAAGACAATCGTACTTAAGGAGTAAATTCCAGTCGGAGCTCACGCGCACAATTTTTTTCCACTCAATGACAAATACTTAGACTGTGCTAGAAACTACGGTTAGGTTCAGCGGTACAGCATGTATAAGCAATGCGCATGCAGTAGAAACGTTGTTGTTGTTGTTGTCGTGATATCGTTTGACAGTTTGAGTTTTGATTCTCGTGTAGTTTTGACGGTATGAATTTTGAAGTATCGCTTCGTTTGTTTCGTTGTTGTTCTCATGTTAATCATAAAAACTCTAATATAGCGTAATAATAGGAAAACAGATTACTACAAATTATTCTGTTTGATTTATGATGTCGTGATCTTAGTTATTTTAGTTACGACTACGCCGTTTAAATTTATGTTTTTACGTTAGATTGAATGTCATATTACTAGAAAATAATTAGAGTGAAATTATAGCAGTCATTTTCAAGAAAAAATTAATTTTGGTAAAGAATATATTGTAATTTTAAGTATGTAGTGTAGTGTTGAGTTTTAATTGTGTCACTTTTGAGGTATCGTTTCGTGTGTTTCGTTGTTATTCTCATTAATCATAAAAACTGATATGGCGTTATAATAGAAAACAGACTACTACAAATTATCCTGTTTTATTTATAGTGTTTTCATATTTGCTTTTTTAATTCTTAATACGTTGTTTAAATTTATGATTTTACGTTAGATTGAATGTCATATTACTAGAAAATAATGAGAGTGAAGTTATGCCAGTCCTTTTTAAAAACCTCCTAAGTTTAAAGTATTTATTGTACTTTTCATAGCAATACTGATAGACGAAAAGATATACGAAGCTTGCTGTATCTCTGATAAGCTCATAGGGGCTATAATTATTATAACTCACAACTGCCTAAAGTGAAATGTATAAAATACATTTTCTGAGATATTTACTCGAAAACATTTGCTACGAGATCAAGCCATAAATTTCCTTATCAGAACCTTTTATTTTCCAATATTGCAGCGTATGAGATACCGGCTAAAATTTGATTGAAAAGGTGATATTGTGATTATATAACATGTGATGTTTACATTATGGCGAAATACTAGAAAGCATAATTTATTGACTGATTTTCTTAAATTTTTTTAGATTGTTATTAGTATTTTATATTCTTTAACCGTGAAAAAAATTAATTTTTCAATCTCATTGCAATTACCATTGCATTATTTATATATCCTTGAATTTAATTTTATATTCAGGTAAACAACTTGAAGATCTATGGAGAATAATAATTAGTTTGTTGTATATTTTTTATTTATTAAAAAAGAATTATCTTTTTTCTTTCTTTTTGCTATATCCTTGTAATATGAAAATTATGATAAAAATATACGAATATTATAAGATTTGTTTTTAAACGTAGTTGTATCTACTGTTTTTTTTTCGTTATGTGTACCTACACCGAAGTTAAACTGTTATTTTTTCCATGTCTTTTTAGGTCTTTTTTAAAATACTTTACTAATACAAAGTGTTGCTAGTTAATACTTCTATACTATATATATTAGTTCTAAAATAATATTAAAATAGTAATAGAAAGAATAAATTTATATGCTTATTTCTTTTTCTTTCTTATATACCTCTTTCTTATTCTACTTTTTTTTTCAACTGTTTTCCATCCACTGCGAGTTCTGTCCCGTCACTTTCTAAAGGAGATCCGAATATGTCGCTGGCTAACGATCTCCCCTGCTGTTTCGATCCACTGCCTCCACTTCGAAAGTCTTCCTATTCTATCTGCCATCATTTCTATACGACTCACGTAGCCAGTTCAATTTCATTTTCTTTAAGTAATGACAAGACAAATCTAACTCGTTAGACGTTGAATAATTTATATTCAAGTCTGGATTTGCTTCGTAAATTGCCTTAATAAAATTGGTCAACGTTATAACGTAAGTTTATTCAATATTGATTAAGGAGATTGTTTTTAATATACATATATGTACGAAATGAGGTTAGTTAGCTAATGCGCAGAAAGTTATGTGAGTTATAGTTGGATCGGTTCCAGATATTATTAAAGCTAGCCATTACATATCTTAAGCAAATATATGTATTGATTCGGAGCGAATAGTTGTATTGATTTCCTCATATTTTTGTAATATTAGGAGATAAATTAACGATTGCATTAATGGATAAATTAACGATTGATTAACATTTATTGAAGTAATAAAATAATAGGGTAAAGTGCCAGTAACGCTTTTGATAATTAATGTTCCTAATCGTATTATATATTATTTAATATATATTGTAATCTTCAAATAAAGAAATACACCTTTGTATAATTAGTTACACTTACGAATGATTATGGTTATTTTCAATGGAAGTAAATTTTTTCTCTTAAAGTGTAATAGTTTCTGATATTATGTACGTTATTAATCATTAGTATAAACTCAATTTTATTAACTGGTTAGATTTTTTTACATTATTTATATAGCTGGTATCGATACCTCGCGAAACTTGGCTTAACCAGAGTCAAACAGTTACAGTACAAAATACCACATAACTATTGGTAACATCGTAGTTAAAATAAAACTAAATAAATTTAGAAAATAATTTTATTAAATTAACTGAACTAAATTTATATTGAGTTAACCAAATTACATTAAATAAACTTTGAAAGTAAATTAAAATGAATCAAACTAAACTAAAGGTAATAAAATGACATTATATTAATTGGAAATAAACTAATTACATCAAACTAAATCAAATTAAATAAGATGCAGTCCGAAGTAGCGACTAGCAATTCGTTCATATAAATTTTCATCGAATAATTAAATATAATGACTTGTTCAAGTTGAATAAGTAGTAATACAGAAAATTATATAATTGAATTAGTCGTAAGCTGTGAAACATTATTTGATTGGTGAGCAAGCATTTATTAAATAAATTAGTTTCAAAAGAGAGTGTTGACGAATCAAAGGGTCAAGGAAGAATGAAGCAAAGTCACGGTATGATATATTATATTCATAGAATTGAATAATCCCGTGTTAATGGATAATATTTAAATATATATGTTGGAGCAGAGGACTACTACAGTAATATAATTATTAAGATGTGTAAATGTTGAGATTTTTATTACGAATTATTATTAAATATAGGTAGTGTTTGCAATAATCATTATTAACTTCAGACAAGTAGTTGCAAACTGTAAAACAAAATTTGTCGACAAGTTTTTTTAAGTGCCAAATAATTATTTTCTTTGAAACGCTACTCACATTTTTTTTCAATATTGATTTTCTTTATTTTCAGTACAATCGATACTTTACAAAGATTGTGACACCCCCCCCCCACCCCAAATGGTAACGTATCGATTGTAAGTCAAGACGGCAGTTTTAATTACATATTACAAAGAATATTTAAAAAAATACGTATAAAAAATGTACTAAAAATATTATATAAAATGTACAAAAATATTTTAAAAATGTATAAATCCACATAGAATAAAAAAAAATAATTTTTGGATTTTACGCTTTATTTGTGTTATAAGACCTTTCATTATACCGACTTTCAAAACTGTAGGTACAGATTTTGATGATCAGTGAACAAGACTATAGTATGAATAAAAATATGCATTTGACAACCACAGATTTTGGTGTGTAAACCAAAAACATTGAAGGTTTTACAACAGTATAAGGGAATAGGCAAAATCCTCAGAGCCCAAATTATCTTAAGTAAGTATTAGATATTAATTGATACCTCAAGTCGTTTCTGAGAAAAAGAGCTTTGACAGACACAAGACGGACGAACGGACGGACGAACCGACGACCAAATGGTGATGGGTTCCGTTTTTTTCCATTTCGATTGGCTGGGTTCCGTTTTTTCGACGGAACTATGAAAATGATCCGTAAAGTCCAAAACGTGCAGTAAAAAATGGAAATCTCCTCAATGTATGTACCATAAATTAATCTCAAAAAAATTTATTTTTAAATTAAATTTCTTATTACTGAACAATATTTCAACGCCAGTCTTTTCGAAGCCGCGCGACCTCTTAATGCTTAAATTTGTTAAGTTGACACGAAGATACTAAATGTGACAAAGAATAATATTCCATGGCCGATATGCCCAATGTCTCATTGCAGTTTCCACAATGTGAAATAGACACGACTGTAAACTAATTTTGAATATGTTGTTTCTAAAATATTAGAAGATAACTAAATTTAGATTTAGTATCAAAACCTTAAAAATCTGCAAAATCTTTTTTTCTGTTTAGTCAAATATATTTTGCGTCCAACACGTAGACAAATTTATTATGACACCAATCTCTCTCAGTCAACTTTTATTTATGACACTTTATGTCATAAATAAAAATGTATACGATAGACAAACAGCATCGAACGTGACATCGTTCGTGGACAGTGGGGTCACATTGAGGACACTCGCACTGTTGCCACGCTATTTGGCTATTTGCCTGTAATGTTGGAGCGATGAATTATTCAGGTAATTTCCGTCTGGCTGCACGGACGGCCTTTTCTATTAAAGATATTCGAAATGATGAGCCGACCGTTCTCGCCTATCGAATTATGATTTATTTCATCGTGGAAAGTATTTGTCTTTTTTGAGGAAATATAAATTATCCGATTCAATATAAATATTGGATATTCTCCAAGTTATATATTGATAGATAATTTTATGCTATGACTTACTTATTGGTTTTACAGCTTTCCGTCGAGAAAATGATTTAGGGACACAACAAGAATTCGAAATATGAGGAACATTTCTCAACTTTCTTGCATAGTACACATGGCGGACTTATTACTACATGGGAACTCTCTTCCAGTCAACCATAACAATTGGTATCGAAATTTAGTTGATAGACTGTAAGAGATTTTACAATGAAGATTATGTATAGTACATTAGACAAAAAAAATCAAAAAAATACTCAAATATAATTAATACAAACTATTGACATGATTTGAGATGGGAAGGACAGGACAAGGACAAGGACAAGGACACAAAGGAAAAGCATTCAGGAGAGACAGGACTTTTTCACTCTATCTTTGAAAATATTTGGGGACGTGATTTTTCTGGTGTCAGGATGCAGGTGATTACAAATTATTGCTACTTGAACAGTGAAGGATTTTTCGTAAGAGTTAGAAGTATGTTAAGGAATAAGTAGGGTGAGGGAACAGACAAATATTTAAATTTGCCAGTGAGATAATTTGGGCTCTGAGGATTTTTTAATATATTAAAAAGAAGTATAAGTATATAAAGTTGGCGTCGATAACGCATCTTCAACCATTTGAGAAGTGACCTGTATTCAGAAACCTGATCATATTTTCTGAGACCGAAGATGTACCGGATGCATAAATTTTGAAGACGTTCCAACTTGTACAAATATTCTTCATAAAGATCAGGATAGCACACATCTTCATAACCTATTAGTAGTAATAGGAGTATTTAACAAAGGTAGAGTTTCGTTTTAGTTGGTAGAAAATTTTGAAGACGTTTCAAAAAGGGGATACACTCATTATGTTGAAAATACGGCAATTAACATCATTTACTTGAGGGTGCCAACTAAGATTTTGATCGATCAATATAATATATAAATATATAAAGTCGAAAAGTATGTTAATAGAGCAATAGTAGTTTCCTTTAAAAATGTTGATTTCCGACACAAAATCATAGTTATAAATTATTAAAAGTGGATACCGGATTAATGTAATATTTTAAAATGAATCTTTGAGAATTTTGTTGGAAATTCTACCTGATTACATACAGACAGAATGTGCTGGAAACTACCGGTAATTTCATAACCAAAATATACATAACCCGTGCTTATACAATTGAAAAGTTGCTTTCGTATGGTTGTTTAACGATTCAAGTTCGAATACTCATACGATCTTTAAGATATTTTTACCCGCGATTCGTTGTTTCTCTCAAATTAGTTACTTAAAAAATAGTCTTTGTATAAAAACCCGATACAACGAGAATTCTTGAATGAAGTTTTGAAACAATTATATGTAACAACAGAAATGTATTTAAAAATTAAATAGTTATATTAAATACATATATTGATTCTCAATTCTTCCATAATTCCAGAACAGCACGTCTCTCAAAATTTGTCTTTATAGAGTTCATACACTCTTTCAAAGGCTCCATTTCGGGTTAGTTTTAACAATCGAGGTTTTTTTAAAATTAACCCAAAATATATAACACGCATTTTAGTACGAGAAATTTGCAAGATAAAACCCGTAATTTACCTGGTTAAGTAGTTCATAAAATGAGATATAAAAACAATTTATTGGGTTAACTAACAAGTAATAAGCGGCCATTGATGTTATAATTATTTCTTATATTTCCAATTTAAAATTAATTTATGGTCGATATAATAATCACTATCATTTTGTACTACATCTCTCCAACACACTGGCAGGGAGTGAATAGCATCTGCGTAAAATTCAAGTGGCTTAGAATGAAAAAATTGGCCTATGAACTGTCGTAGGTTGTCTCTATCATCAAAGTTTTTTCACGCAAGGCGTTGCTGAGCGATCTAAACAAACAATAAACACTAGGTACAAGCTCTCGGAATATAGCGGGTGGGGGACCTGTGTCCAACCAAAATCAAAAACCGACCGGGCTTAGTTCATGTAGTACCCACGCATCGCATTTCAATTTTTTTCCCAAGCGGCGTAAATAGTTCTTTATAGTTCCGTGGGAGCACCCGAGCTCAGTTGTTAGCAAGCGTGTCGTTAATTGGCTATCTTCTTCAATTAACAATTTTAACCTGTCGCTATCCAATTACACTGGTCGACCAGGCAGTGGTTGATCACTCAGGAAATAATCGTCGCTACGAAACCGCTAGAACCATCGTTTTGCAAGTTTTGAAAATATTTATGTACTCAGCAAATTTGTACAATGTATACAAAAATACGTCCATACACTAATTATTACTATAAATGTTTAAGCAAATTAAGAGCAAAACTAGCATTAATAGTGCCTATAATCAAATGTATGCTATTAAAATGAAAAATATAGGTCAATTTCAAATATTGAATATATTTGGCGTTAATTCTGTAGAAATTCATTATTCACAATTAAATGAAACTACGTGATGTAGTATTATTTCAACTTTCTTTCATTTCTTTACTACGACCTAGGTTTCGTTGTATTACAACTTCTTCAGCTGGGACATTAGCAAAGAGATCTTTGCTAATAGACCACCTGGTCGTATAAGTCGTAGGTCGTGGTTAAGAAATTAAAGGAAGTAGAAATAATACTACATCCCGTAGTTTCATTTAATTGTGGTCAATTTCAAATTAATCTGTTATTTTCCACAGAAATTTCGTATTGTTTGATCTAAACACTATGCATGCTAAGACTTGGACTTTATTTTATTTAAATTTATTTCGCTGTTCATCCTCGACTATGAGTCGTAAGAAAAAGGATGTGAATTTTTTAAGATCCTTTGAAAACGAAACATAATTGGCCTATACAAAACACAACTAACATAACCTATAACAAACAAAACTATATTTAGAATGTTTAGTTAGTATAAAATGAATTTACTGAAGCAAATTTAAATTTGGAATGTTAAATATGAAATTAATTCGCGTGAAATTATTTAAAGTTAGAATATCATTGTAAATTGAATTCTCACAATATGCCACGGACTCAAATTTGGAATGGTAATATGAAAAGAATTCGTGTAAAGTGATTTAAATTTGGAATATTATTTTAAAATTAATTCACACAATACGCAGATTTAAATTTAGAGTAATTATACGAAACGAATTCAGATCAACATGCTTTTTTTTAAATGTTATCATAAAATGAGACGCTCGTTACGAAAAAATTATACTGAAAAAAATTTCATTTAAGCAGCATGGCTGATATTTACTGCAATTATAATATTATAATAGTTTTGGCTGACGCTATGTCGCTTATTTTCACATTGTTTGTTTGAAGAAGATTATCTATTCAAATCGTACTTCAAACTTAAAATGACTTATTTTTTTTAATTTTATTCACGGTGCTGCTTTCAAATGAACTTTGAAGACAACGCCACGGGTAACGCTCATTGAGTAATTATATCAGAATCTAATTACCAGTCCGTGAAAAAATGCAAAGTTATAGTTTCAGCAGTTTTATATGGGAACATTTGATGAAATCTATTGTACATTAATACAACATTTGGATGTTGAATTTTTACGCGTAAACATAAAATAAAACAGACAAGTATACTAATTGTCTCGTATTGTCATACGGCCGAGTATTATAATACGAAATTCAGTTAAAAAAAGTCGTAAAATATAAGTGTATACATTGAGAAAGATTCATGTCACATATGATTAAACTTGGATAAAAGGAGTTCCTAAAAAAATCTTATAAAAGAAACTAAGATTACATTAATTACTATGGAAATGAGAAAAAAAACTTAATTTGAAAAAAAAATTTAGAATCCATCAAGAGTGAATAGAACTTAAGCCGCGTGGGTTTCATATACATGTAAAAGTTCAAATGAGTAACTGTAGAGCACAGTAGAACTTGTATTTCGAATTTGGAAACGATTGAGAAATGAAACATTTTTAACGTAACAAAATAAAACGCAGCGCTGTATACGTGAACTCTCACAATTCATCATCAACTTTGCTTATATATTGCCTATTATTACAATCAAAGGCGTATAAGACAAACACTTTTTTTATAAATGTGTTAATAATAAAAGATTTTATTATAAGCATGACTCAAAAACAGTGAAATTTTAAAACTTACCTTTCTAATCACAGAAGAATGGAGAGACGATTGAATATCTTCATAGAATTTTGAATCTCTTAGTTCAAAACACCAGAAAAAAATATTAAAAAGGATTAAATGTATGAAATCGACAAAAAATAAGCAGCTGGACGAAACCCGTTTACTATAAATATGTCGTAGCATGTTTGTATCAGTTTCAGGATTTATTGAAAGAACCACTGTCAAAATACGAACAAAGACAAACATTTTGTTTAAGCTATCTTTTATCGGATCATATCCTTCATATTGATTATATAAAATAATTAAAATTGTTTTATTAGCAGCGTAAAAAATTTAACAATAAAACGTAAAAAATATGAAGACAAGCCTGCAATATTTTATTGTACATTTATACTTATAAGAAGTAATGTTTATGTACGATTTCAAATATTAACCCACTGAATACGCATATCCGGTGGCGTTCCAAATTATATATCCCACGGAAGTAAGACGTACGCGGATACAACCCCCGAGCCGAGTAAACGCCATTAATGATAAAGTAGTCGGGAGGGGCTGGCGGATTTTCAAAATATAATATACATTCAACTTCTGTTTAAAATTCATTTCGCTCGTATTTCAAGAGGGCTGTAAAAGGAAACATGGCCGCGCGTAAATTTTCATAAAGGAATACGAAAGTAGGAGTTTTGTGTTGAAGCGCACGCACTTTGTGTTTTCTTGTCCTTACTTGTTTTATGTGGCGTAGCTCCTGCGGGCAAAACGACTTTTAGGGATGTGATACGTCATGTTTTATTAAAGAATGTGTACCTTTACATATTTGCATGCGTACAGTTGAAATGGTTACTGCAGTCTTGGAAGGGTTCAACGGATGCAGATCCTTTTGAATATTTCGGCTTTACGGCGAGTATAACATTATGACTTAATTTAATTTTAAACAGCGCTCTCCAACTATTCATTTTATTTAATAATTATATACGGTACTTCTATACCGGACGTCATTATTTTGATCGCATTGCAAAATAGAAAGAACTCACAATGCGAGCGTTCACCTAGATTTATCTGAACACTTAATATTATATAATATTTACATTACATTCATAAATATTTGTATTATTTATCCATCTTCCAAATATAAAACGACATTAACTAGCCCGCGTGAATAAACTATTTATTGAAATTGTGGGATAAATAATCTGCTTATGTTTTTATTCTAATCTAATCATCAATAGTTTGTTTAACATAATTGGTAACAAAAAAATAATTTAATTTATTATATTTAGTTCCAAAAATCACAATTTTAATTTGATACTGGATTATGTAGGACACAAAACATTCCTTCGTGATATGTGTTTTTCAATATTATTTCAAACGCGTTCCGTTAATCCGACACATAAGCATTCTATATTCGTGGGATTTCAAAAATTTATCAGATACTAAAGTCCAAAGTAAAGAAATAAATTATGCAAACTATGCATACTCTGAAGTGATTACTAAAATAACTTACTTAAAACACTATCATTTATTGTTCTAAGTATATATAAAAAAATACTAAATGCATTAGTTATTATTATATACGTATATATTAAAGATAACGGAAATTTCTCTCCCTCTCTCTCTCTCTCTCTCTCTCTCGTTTTCACACATCGGTAAAATATAGATATGACAATTCCGTAGACAGTGGGTCGCATAGTATCGGACTACTAGATGTGAAGTGTCACACTATGGAGAATCACCTGTGTGTGTCTGCCTCTTTTCATATTCCTCTCTCTCTCTCTCTCACGCTCTCTCTCTCGTTTTCACACATCGCTAAATTATAGATATGACAATTCCGTAAACAGTGGGTCGCATAGTATCGGACTACTAGATGTGAAGTGTCACACTATGGAGAATCACCTGTGTGTGTCTGCCTCGTTTCATATTCCCCAAAACAATGTAACTTTGGATCAAGTTCAAACGCCAGATGATCTTTAAGGTTATTGAGAAAATAGTACCAAAGGTAATCAGCTGTAAGTATTTTTCTCTAAATAAAAGGAGCGAAATAAACGTAATGATTCATATCCGCAAAAATTTTGCTCCAAATTTGAAAAAATAAACTATTTCTCTTTTAGATTAATATACTAACATTGTGACTACAATTTCTCGTTTCTTTCTAACTTATTATAATTTTTAAGGATCTCTTTTAAACTAAAATCGATTTAAAATGTTCACGCTCCATTTAAATATCCGGTCGGTACCTATTATAGGTGCCTACTATTTAGGAACCTAATATAACCCGTATTTAGTTTGAAGAAAAATGTGTTTCTATATGCCAAATTTATGCATGTTTACTGACACCTGGTGAATTGCCTTCTGTCCAGATTTCAACTTAGTAATTTTAATAGGACAAGTCAAGCAGTTTTCTTTCCTATATTACAGTTTATGGAATTAAACTATATTAGAATTAAACAATCTAATAACAAAATTTATAGAATTAAAATATTATAAAAAACTAGGTGTCCACCAGGTTGTACCTAGAAAAAAAGGAGCCATGATCTCCTTTTGTTTTGTATGCGGATTGATAATATATTTTATAACAATGACAAATTTCAAGCTTCTTCCTCAAACGGTTTCTAATAAAAAAGGGTGTGGTATACCAATATATAAAGGAATATGTAAGTAATCGTATAAGAACGCATTTTTTTTATTTTTGATGTTCGGACCCTCAATAAATGAAAAATAAAGTTAACATCTTTAATTATTCACGTGAACCACACAGTGCACCAATGAATAATTTTAATGATATAAATAAATATATAGGTCCCACGAAACAGTCAAAAAGTGTAAATAAAAACTGAATAAGAAATTTCAATTAATTACTTATAAAATAGTGAAAGTTCCTTTTTAACTTGGTGCAAAAATTTATGGATGAAATTTACTTGTATCAACTAGTATGTTTATTTTGTTCCATTAATGAATGGAAAATATTTCGTAGTTATATTTTCACTATTTTCGTCTTCTACATTTTCATTATTTTATTTTCAAAATACTGTTTTTTTATTATTGGAATTGACGCTACATCATCTGATCATATAGGACTTACATACAGTTTTGATGCGAATAATGTTTCCCAAATATCATGTATGTATTACAATCACGTCAGTTTAAAGTCAGGTTTAATACTGCTGTCATTTCGTTCAGACATCCGATAGCCACCTATATCTCTCTCGATGTCTGTTGGAATTAAATAGAACTTCATTTTTGCAAGCAGTAGCACTACGATATATACGACATTTCATTTGTTTTGAGCTTTCTTCAAATCGTTGATCCTTAAATCTTGGAACTTTCGGCTTTTATCATACCGATAACGTTAACAGTTGCAAACAATTTCAGAGACGCTTAAAGAAGAAGAACAAAACTCAAGCTAAAATATGAGAAAGATAACCAGCTCTCTGTTGCTAATTTCTTATATATATATAAATATGCTCCTACATGAGAAAGCATACAATGATAAAGGACATACAAATCTAAAGGAAATTGTTTATATGTTTTGTCTTAATTTAAACACTTCCTTAAAAGTGTTCAATTTTGATTTAGTTTTTATTACAATTTTAAGATTAATTCTATTTTAAAGTTATAGAATTTCTAATCACATAATAATAAGTATAACATACTTATATTCATTCAGAAAATTACTTCCGTATTTTAACCAACAGATGGCACCTCAGTTAAATCGTTTCAACGAAATGTTGTGATAAGTTAAATATAAGCAAGTATTTGAAAAGTAAAACTGTTTTGTATGTAGTTAATATGTAAGCAAGATTACCGTATAAATTATTTTCTATATTTGTAGTCGATACGGTTAAAGTCCCGAATAGAAATTGGTTATTATATAAGAAAACATAACAGCCTAACATCTATACTCGTTTACATATTAGCATTATCAACGTAGTTACAGAGGCTGTTTGACATTGTTCTAAACATAGTCAAATCTCACGAATAATAAAATGGATAAAATATTGCACAGACCTGTAAAAAAGGAATATATTTTCAATAAAAATGGGAATAAAAATCAATAAAAGCATTTTCAACTAAATCCGTTAAAACGAAAAAAAAATAAATAACAACAAATATAAATGACTTTAATTTTCAAAAAATCGCACTAATGAGAAATATGTACGTTTTCAGAAAGAATAACATTTTGCTCGGTAATTTTACGATTAATACGATTTATTTTAGATTGATTCATCTGTAGCAACAGAATTTGATTATAAATATAATTCGATGTCCTCTCATCGAAATTAAAAGCTTAATGCCAACTATTTAAATTGAATGAGAACACGTTAATATGCTTTTGGGAAAAGTAACTTTTTGCTAGGTAATCTTACGAATAATACGAAATATTAAGATTTATTCATGTGCGGCACCGGAATTTGATTATAAATGTAACTCGATGTCCATTCATTAAAATATTTTGAAACTGTTTGATGACCATTTAAATTGAATATTAAATTACTATATAAACTGAATGAGAAATATGTACATTAATAAGCTTTTAAAAAAAAATAAATTTGCGCGATCATTTTACGAGCAATATTATAAATTCTAGATTTATTCATGTGCAGCATCGGAATTTGATTATAAATGTGCTTCGATGTCCATTTGTCAAAATAGTTTTAAATTTATTGCCCATGATTTGAATTTAATTTTGAATTGTCCACTATTTAAATTGAATGAGAAAAATTAACGTTAATCTACTTTTGGAAAAAATAACGTTTTGCCCGGTGATTTTACGACCAATATGATAAATTTTAGATTTATTCACGTGCAGCATCGGAATTTGATTATAAATGTGCTTCGATGTCCATTTGTCAAAATAGTTTTAAATTTATTGCCCATGATTTGAATTTAATTTTGAATTGTCGACTATTTAAATTTAATAAGAAAAATGAACATTAATATACTTTTGGAAAAATTAACGTTTTGCCCGGTGATTTTACGATCAATATGCTAAATTTTAGATTTATTCACGTGCAGCATCGGAATTTGATTGTAAATGTAATTCAAATTAACTTGTTACGAAATTTAACTCAACAGAGTTTTCTAAAAACTTCGTTTTTCCTATTAATTACGTTGCAATAATACACAACTTAAGTTGACGGGAAAATTAGTTTTCCATAACGTGGCAATTTAATGAGTTATTTGGTCGTTAATTCAAAACTTTAGTTCTTAATAATGCAGGAAAAACTTTGCATACTTAGCTAATTAGTCAAGGTCGGTTATTGATATAGTTTGGTGGATTTTTATTCAATTTTGTGGCCATTTACGACTTGCTTATAGTTATATAGGTTATTCCTTTTGTGGTAAATATGAATGTTAATTTATGAAAAATATTACTAGGTTTAGAATTTTTACGCGACGCGTACATTTTCCACGAGTTATTTTAGACGGCAATGGTTCACACATGACCGAAACCCTAAGACATTGAAAGACGGGCGCGGCCCGCTCTCACTAGATAGGCCATCCGTAGGAAAACCAGCGTGTCACTTGGGTGCACGTACACTAAACAATACAAACAGCCCATCCACTTTTAATCTACTCACACAAAGACCAAACCAATCGGCATGAATGAATGACGCATGGTCGTATGCGTATAAACCCAATGCATGTACATTCACACTTTCATAACTTTAACACAGCACTAGGCAATCGTGAAGTCGAAAAGTATTAATTATGTTATCCATAGTACGAAAACTTGAAAATTTTAGATACAATTAATATTATAACTAAACTATATATAATAGTTGAATTAGTTGTACACGCAATAGCGCCCTAAATAAAGTACATATACAAAAAAAAAGAAAAATATAAAGTTAAAACATAAATGTACAAAGGTAAATTATCTTGTTTACGAATAAATCTAGAACAATTTAAGGAGCTAAAATATATAAAACATTAAGAACACATTTGTATTATTGTTATTTATAACGTAAATATATCTAAAGATCGATTAATTTTCTAATCAGTCCAGTCAAAATAGGATGACATAGACATGAACTTTGACGTGACCAAAATTCTCACAGAGATGAAATTTAGTACCTATATTTAGTACAGACCTTTAAAATGAAATTTTGAATTATGCATCATACTTCCCTTCAATTAGACTTAAGCTAAAAACTTTATTCGTAATCAAAGGTCATCAAACAATTTTTTTACAACTATCTTTTAAAAAGTAAAGTTTATTGTAAAAATGAACAGGAAGATCTTGCAATAAAGTCTGAAACCGAAATAATTCTTACCATATATTTGTTTGATAAATAATATAATTATGATATATATGCATAACATACTAAAAATGACTAAATGATTCAAAGGGTGCAGTAATATTTAAATACCCTATGGTCGTGTCGACCTTTTTTTTCTTTTCTGCCTTTTTCTAACTTTTTCCTTAACACAACGTTAGAGAAATATTTTGTATTTATTGAATAACAGATGAATTAGAGACCTTATAATTATTATTGCTTAACCGTGCAAATAAATGAAAACCTGTACATCTTTAGCTATAATGTACAATATCTAGTAATCCAGTGTGACCTAATGTTTAGGATACCTGACTTTTACCCAGGATAATTTAGAATGATTCCTTTGCGGTACTGAATTTTTCTTTTATATTGTGTAAGACAAAGTTATGACCTCCTTTCTGGAGATCCAAAATTGTTTGTATAAATCTTACCTTATCGCGATTTTTTTTGGTAATCTTTTTATTTGGTCTGTTTTATTCTCCTCTTATGTTCCTCTATAAACACGAAGCCACCTGCAAAACGAAGGCAGTTTATATACTCTTCCAAAATATCAAACTCTCATTCGAGTTTTCTTAAAACTTATACACCTCTAATATTTTTATTTTTGAGAAACTCTGATTCTTCTTTTTCTGATTCCTTTAAATTCGGACCATAAATTGTAAATGCATACTTTGACTTAATATTATGGACACCTTATCGAAGTACTCTCTACACTTTCTTTTTAAAGTTATTTCTGAATACTTGATAAGTAAGTAAAATACGTATATAACATCATTTCTCGTTTTTTACATTTTTCTTAAATCTATGTTACTAGTCAAAGGTGGTTAATTATTTCGTAATTTTTACAATATCGTGGCAATTCTCGTAGTTGATTCTTCCCGAGCGTTTTAATTACTCTATTCAGAATCACTTTGAAATAAATACTTTGAAATAGCTTAAAATTTGTTTCTGTTTCAATTATCTACAACACAGTTGCAGATTTAGATAATTGGTCAAGGCTGTACGCTATTTCTTACATTACATTTTAAAAAAAATTGTAAAACTGCTTGGATGAAAGTTAGGCATCCTACAAATAAACCGTACGAGATATTGTACGAAGTAAGTAAAGGTGTGTGCATATTTCATTTATTTATTTCCGTAGATTTCAGAATAAAAATTAGCATTACGTACAGCCATGGCCATGAAATGTTGGCCTCTACTTGCCTTGTTATCTTCCCTCTTCATGAAAGTGCATCATGATGAGAAAGCTGGCTATGTGCACCAAATAGTCTTTTTATAAACATGAACGCATTTGTGGTACGAATGAGACAAATGACACCTCAATTTCTTAATCTGTTATGTAACACTTCACTTCGTTAATTTCAGATAAAACTATAACTAAAACAAACACCACTGTAACTAAAACACTAACACTAAAAATGTAAATTTAAGCCACTTATAACAAATATTGGAATGAATGAGTCATCTTGCTGTAGAAAATAATTTCCAAGGTTTTGTTGCATTGTGAATTAAGCTAATGAAGTTGCGTTCAAGCCTCTGGAATTTTCATACTTCATGTTTCACTGCAATAACATAAACCTTGTTCTTTCCTAATGACTTTAAATATTATGAACTTACTAAGCACTCCGTCTAAAAGCGCTAAGTTGCCCTTTACAATAAGTTCAGAGTGAGTCGGGTTGCGAACTCGGGCGGACCACAGCCGCACCCGCAGTGCACGTACACGCTATGTAAAAACTATGTAAAACTGAAACTGTACTGCACGCTGTCTAAAACATTTTCACAAATTATATTTTACATTTTCCAAGACATAAATAACCTGTACGAATCTGTATAAAATAATATTAAATATCCATCAACAAACACCAATAACCAATTCGCGAAAGGCGTACGAATTTGTATAATTGAAATGTTGCATTAACGACTAAATAACTTCATAAATTAATGTCTCAATAGAAAAATTAATTTTTCGAAAAATTAACTTTAATAATATTTGATAAGAGTTTACGTTTAGATAGCTAAAAACTGCAAATATTTACTACGCAGTTGTCGGGACATTGTAAACAGTTTATATCGAAGCCGAATTAGGTATATTATTTATTACTGTTCGAACTTATATTTAATGGCTAAAATTAGTTTAATTTTACTTTAAAAAACACTATCGAATTCGAATCTAGTACATTTTTTTTTAAATATTATATACTGTAGTGATCCCATGTACGATAGCCTATTAATGACGATAGAAAGTTTAAGCATTATTAGAAAAAATGACATATCCAATATTTCCTTGTTTATAAAGGCATATTCTCCTTTTACTATTACATTCACTTTTCTTTTATATTTTTAAAGTAATTGTCTTCTGTACTTAACCATAAAGAATACATTGGAATATACCAGTTTTCACTGCAATTAGATAAAAATAAATTTCACAATTTAAAATCTAAACCCGGGAGTTCGAACCATAGATGTAAGGTCAAAAAACACTCCTAACATTAAATTCAAGTTTCTCTGCCATATATCTAACTGATGTGGGTCGGCATTTAGCGCATTGAAATTTCACAAACTCATTAACAGTGATCACTTGAACTATAAAATAAATAAATTCATTCATTTCCAGTGTTATTTAATTAAAAAACCTGTCAAGTCCGAGTAGAACTCGCACTCGGGTGATTTCGTACTTGCTCAGGTATATACACTCTTTTGCATAAAAAACGGGCGGTGTTGATTTTGTCATATTATTAACAAAATATTATTTATTAAGAGGTTGTATTCATTGTAATTGTATAGTGTATTCTGGCACATAAAAACGAACGTCCTAAATTTGAAATTTATTATTTTTGAATGAAAATTCTCTTTCACTGACAAAAACATACTTTTTGGAGGTAAATGAAATCCAACTCTTATTAAGTTCTTTTTCATTTGTTACATTTTTTATTTTAATGAATAAATTTTAATTAAATTTCTGCTGTTTGCTTCGGTTTGCTGTTCTCAGTGTGGTTAAAAAACGATAAGGGCTAGTAAAATTATTGCGCTGCTTGAAGAAGGCTGTAGCCAATGTTATGTGTCTCAGCAGTATAATGTGAGCCGTTCCACCATCCAAAGGACATGGCAACGATACCAAGAAACGGGCTCCGTCAGTAAAAGGCTCGGTTCTGGAAGAAAACAGTACACTTAGCCACGGGACGACCGCTTCATAGTCAGTCAAGCGCTACGAAATCATCAAGTTACGTACGTAGATATCAAACAGAACCTCGAGTACGTCAGAGGTACTCGAGTAAGCCTATAGACAGTCAGGCGGAGAACCCCAGCTCGGGGTTCTACATTGCTCCGTGAACATAGAGTTGCCAGATTGAGATTCGCTCAAAAATTTTTGTCATGGACTCAACAAGACTGGAATAGTGTTTTATTCTCCGATGAAGCTAGTATATCGATTAGTGGTGAGGATCGACATCGGCAAGTCTTACGAAGACCTGGAGAACGCTTCGCAGAAGTGTGCTTTGAGGAAATCACCCCTTACGGTGGAGGCTCCGTAATGTTTTGGGCTGGTATTAATTCAGACGATCGTACCGAGTTAGTTTTTATTGAAAATGGCACACTTAATGCGCAAAGGTACCTAACAGAGTTTCTTATTCCACACGCTCAACCCGCATTCACAGCAGTTGGAGGCGAGTCCATTTTTATGGACGACAACGCTCGCGCCCACTGCCCTAGAGACGTTGATGCGCATATGCAGGAGGCCGGAATTCGTCGGTTAGACTGGCCAGCTAGAAGTCCCGACCTCAATCCGATAGAACACGTATGGGATAATCTCAAACGACGCGTCAGAACCGTAAAACCAGCTCCAGAAAACATTCAGGCCCTTAAAAATGTGATCGTCGCTGAATGGGAACGTATTCCTCAGGAAATTATAAAAAAACGTCGTCGAAATCATGCCTAGCAGATTAAGCGCATTGATTTTAGCTAGAGGAGGCCATACTCGTTACTAAATTTTCAAATTTTATGTTAAATTAATAAAAAATATTCAAAAATAAACTTTAGCCATTTTTAATATACCAGTATGAAAACGCTCGTCTGTGGATTGTCAGGTATGTATAAGTTATTGCCCAGTATCTTCGAAAGGTGCGAAAGTATTGTAATTTTTTAAAAAACTGTCATACCAAGATAATTGATACAGTGTTTTGCAATCTTTTAGTATGATTCCAGCATCTGCTAATGTCTTTTTTTTAGGGTTCCGCGCCTCAAAAGGAAAAAGGAACCCTTATAAAATCACTTCGCTAACCATCTGTCTGCCTGTCAAGACCCTATTTCTAGAAACACATGAGGTATTAAGTTGAAATTAATATCAAATACTTAGGCCTACGGTTCCTTTGAGCTGTAAACAAATCAGGCTTCTGAGTCAACGAAATAAAAACACGGACATTTATGCCACATATTTGGAAAGTCGCAAGTAAAATAACCCCTACAGAGTATTTGCCGTTGACCGAGAATCATGAAATTTGGCAAGAAGCAAGGAAATTGAAAAACGCCCTATGTTTTTAGGCAAAATAGTAGGCAATATATTATGACGTTTAAAATTATTATTTATAAATAGTGTAACAGAAATACTATGTGCCTTCAAATATTTATAAATGTCTTTATAGGACTTCTTACACACCCTCGTAGTTCAAGTTTTACTCGTGCTTGGCAGGTTTTTTTAATCTCGTTGCGTATCTCAGAAGGCGTAACCACATAAAATTCTAAAAAAGAAAACTTTAAATTTTTTATAATTAACCCTTTCAAACAAACCCATGTGAAATATAAAGCTTTCAGCATTGGGTATACAGGTTAATCAGATTGATTACCATGCAGAATTTTAAGTTTCGATTTTAAATGTTTCTAATAAAATCGGCTATGACGGACAGACGCGTAAAAGGTCTTATAAGGGTTTCACTTTTTCTTTTCGAAGTACGGGGTAGAACTCGCAAAACGAGGGTTCCCGACATACTTAAACACATATGAACATATAAGGGTAGATAGCATATCCATTCAACTATTTAAAATAGTAATTTTATAGGTGTAAAACTATAACGAAATCTACAAAAACTGTGAGATTTACAATCGTAGTTATAGTTTTCCTGTAAACTTTAAATAAATTTCTAGATACACCGTTTTTACTTATAATTTTGTCGTTAACAGTTTCGTAGATTAGAGCACGGAACAGTGACAAACTGAATGGACAATTATTCACACGAACTCGTGATAACCGAGACGCTGTCAAGATCATTTCCCTCTCTCCCCGACTCGCATCCCCCCTCCTGACCAAACCGCCTTGTGTAATCATTATTAATGCCCATAGATGGCATATTATCTTACTCTCTATTGATCATATATGACGTTATAAAAGATAAAAGTTATTTTATTATCATAAATTTATTTATTAAAGCCATTATAACAAACAATATTTCACAAAAGACAAATGTTAAAATAACATTACTCTAAAAATACTATTCGAGAAAATTTAAATAAGTTTGAAAATGCAGTTGTAAATAGCATCAGGGTTCTGTAAATAGCTCTCTGGCATCACTAGGTGGTAATTGTATATACGAGTATAGGCAAGTCACACATCTGGAAGCAAAGAGAAAATATAGAAATTCAGATATAATTACAAGACTATTATGTAATAGATTAAAGAATGAGATATATTTTTAAACTATTGTTGTAACCTCACACCTGGCCAATAACACATGATGCTGTGATTTCTTGAAAAAATTAAAGAAAGGAGAAGAGATGCGTTAAGGACTTAAAGTAAAATTTAATAAAAAAAAACTTAATGCATTAATAATACATATACATATTGGTCTGGGCACTGTTTTTCTTTGGGAGGGCCTATAAGGAGTCGGTACAGCAAAAAAGACGAATTTATTCTTAATTTATTCCTAAAATTGACATAATTTAAAAAAATCACACGAAATATTTGTTTTAATCATGCGTTCGCATCAATATCGATATCTAACAATTTGTTTATCATTCTTTAAACTTCACTTGAAATATTTTTCTCCGGAGAAGACATGCTTGACGTTGCCCCACCCTGGCTACGCCAATGCATACAACGAAATTTTGTTTAAAACTGATAATTATCTGATTTTAACATTCAATACTTTCAAGTATGGTGGATTCAGGAAATATTTTATTCTACTCTACATTTCATTACACGAGGTCTACACCTTTTACAATTTTACTAAAAATTATATTCAAATTGATGACATATTTATATGATAAAAATAATTTAAACTATGGTTGTAACAACCTCACAGAACCAACTATAGTTGACGACTGTATTACTAATTTCTAACGTTAATAGTTTTAATACAAATTTTAAAATATCTACACCTGAGAGTTCTCTTTCCTCTCTATGGCTATGAGGCTAGTTGAATATAGCTCTTCATTCATAAAGCAGAATGAAGAATCAGAAAAATTAAAAATTATATTTCAGTCGATTTAAATTAATAGACTTCGGCAGAATAAATAACAGGGCAAACATTCAAATCTAAAAGAAGTATTTTTAGAAAGATGAGATGAAATAACTGTAAATTACACATGTTTATCCCGAATTTTTTTCCCGAATGGTTTACTTTCTTTAAATCTATTTTAATTCGTAAGGGATCAGTAAATCTTATTTTCATATAATGTTCAGTTAACAAATTTGAATAAACTTCTCTGCGAGATAGACGAAATCCAGAATTACCTTGTTTAGAATAATGGTATAAAATTTCTTTTAAACCTTTTAAATCTTTTTTTTTTCTTTTTAACAAAATTATCGAAAAACCAATTATAATTTGACTTCCTTGTTTTTTATAATGTGAAGTATATAATCTTACCTTTACCCAAAAAAAAACCTCCCTCATCAATTATCACACATTTTAAAAAATTAAATAATTTCTAATCAGCATATTTAATTCTTCCGTTAACCAATTATTAACTTCCTAAGTTACTGTGTCTTTGAAATATCGTACACAAAATTTAAAAAAATACTTTTGGAATCCTTGTTCCTTCTATTACTCTATTCCACACGATAAGTGAAATTAAATGTCTTTGAAATATCGTACACAAAATTGTAAAAAATACAGAGACTTCATTTGTCCCTTAAAATTTGAAATCATATAAATATTTTAAGGGTTAACACTTTAAATGCACCTTAACATGCTTCATCACTATGCCAAATTTCAAGTTTCCACTTCAAATCGTTCCTGAGGAAAACGACTGTAGCAGACAAACAAATAAAATAACATGTAAGAATATCCTTTTTTCCCTCTTTATTTTCGAAAACTTAATAAATGCAGGACGTGATAACAAAAATCATCATCTTTAATGATTTATATGAATTAGACTGTCCAAAATTAAACCTTAGTATTTACGTTTTGAATAACACCAAGAAATAGATAAATACATGCTTCGAAAGATCCAAAAAAACAAAATACATATCTTGCGGAATATCTAAAGAAAGAATAAATAAAAATTAAATTGCAAATTTGAATTAATTCGTCAGTTTAGAATAATAATAAAGAAGATTTTTCTTTTTTTATATAAATATATGTATGTATATATATATATATATATATATATATATATATATATATATATATATATATATATATGTGTGTGTATGTGTGTGTGTGTGTGTGTGTGAGTAAATTATCATACGCTATTTGTATACAACAAATATCTCATCGTCGTATTTTCACCCATCTTCAATAATCTTACTTCGCAAATACTTTTTTTCAAAATCTATATTGCAAAAATCTGGATTTCTGTTGGAATTAAATAGAGAGTCATCTTCAGAAGTCTCAAATCAATCCATCCCACATTTCATTAGTTTTGAGCTTACTTGAAATAATTGATCGTTAAATCTCGGATCGTTCGGCTTTTTCTATCATATAGTTTTGCCATGGATAGATTTAGCAGTTGCCTACCAATTCAGCGATACTTAATATTTTACTTAGCAAACTTATCATAATGATAAATATGCTGAATAGATAAACAAAATGCAGCTAGTATGTAAGAAAATTGGCAAACCCTCTAACGCTAATTTCTTGGAGATAGAGAAATATAGTATATGGAGGTATCATACCAAATAGATCACATAGTCATAAACTGACTTACAAAATTAAAAAAAAATTTCCATTTTTGTATAATTTTCACCACAATTTTATAGTACTTTATTAACAGGTTGTGGAATACATAAACGTAATGATAAATATAACCTTCTTGCGTTTATTTAGAATATTACTTCCATATCTTAGCCAACAGATGGCATGGCAACCAATTAAAACGCTCTAGCGGAATGTGGCCATGAGTTAAATACAAGCAAGTCTTGATATATAGTATTGAATAATACTATATTTAGCTATTATATACAAGAAATGTCTTTATAGATTTAGTCTTTATATTCGAAGTCCATGTGAGTGACGTGTCGTGAAGTAGCTAGGTACCACGTAAAAATATAAAATAGCAGAACATGTATATTGGTATGTATATTGTTATTATATATACACAAAATGATACAAAATTTTTCAACGTTGCACTAAGCAATATTCTAGGAACAAAAACTCGTGTAACAATAATATAATATCTTTTAAAAAACCTTAAAACCTTTTAACTTAAAAAAAGAAGGTATTAAAAAGTAAAAAAATAATTAACTGAAAATAGGTACCTACTTATTCGCAATAAATAACTAAGTTACTTATTTCTTAAGTCAACGCCAGCACTGTCGACAAACTTAAAGTCGGTGCCAGCACTGTCGACAAACTTAAAGTCGGTGCCAGCACTGTCGACAAACTTAAAGTCGGTGCCAGCACTGTCGACAAACTTAAAGTCAGTGCCAGCACTGTCGACAAACTTAAAAAAATTAATAATTTAATTTAATTTGTAATGTAAATTTAAAACATTAACTTCTAATGTACTCACAATACTAAATAGATTCATAAAGGGCGTATTTATAATATAAAATTTTACATTTGTTTAAATTGATCGGCGGTGCTGGCGCCGACTTCAAAAATAAGTAACTTATTTATTGCAAATAAGTAGATACCTATTTTGAGTTAGTTATTTTTTACTTTTAGTTCCTTCTTTTTTTGAAGTCGGTTTTTTAAAAGAATTTTAATTTAGAATTTTTAGTGTTTAATAATATTAACCATCACACTTTTCTTAGAATATTGTTTAATTTAATAATTTCCTCTTTGTTTCAATTTGGTTACCAACAATACACAAAAATGTAGCGACAATTGTATTCGCCAGTGGTCAGCTGTTAGCCGTTGAGGAGTTCCATTCTCCATGTCCGAAATATATCAAATTTTGCAAAATCAGATTTTGTAAAGCAATAACTAAAGTAACAACTAAACAGTAGCAAATATACTGATTCACGATTGATTTACAACTATTCGTTAAGGATTTCCATTGTTCATCTCTCGAATTCATCAACAAACCCTGACAACTCCTTTGCAAAGTAACGATAACGAGTAGCAAATATTTTAAACACGGTTGATTTACTAACATCCGTTAAGGAGTTCTATTGTTCATCTCTATCATCAAACCCTGACCTGGTAAATGGTGTACTTACTTTGCAAAATAACAACTACTCGTGGAAAATATCTTGAATCATAGTTGATTTACTGCCATTCGTCAAGGAGTTTTATAGTTCGTTTATGGATTTCATCATCAGATTATCATCATAGTTATATGAGACTACTTCTACTACCTCTAATCTTTCTACTCCTTATACCTGGCTACTTCTAAAGCATTCTCTTTCAAATAAAAAAAGAATCATCGAAATTAATCTACTAAGTAAATAATTATTGCTGAACATACATACAAAAAAAAATGAGGAATTGAGGACTTCCTCCTTTCTTTGGAGTCTGTTAAAAAGTGCACAACATTACTCCCAGATATGAAAAAAAGAGGATAGTGCAAACATTTTATTTCAATAAAAGGTTAATCACGACATTTCCCATTTCAGTTCAAAGTTTCTGCAATAAGAGAAACAAAACATTAGAAATACCAATAATAATTATTATTAAATAGTTGTAAATAAAATCGAATCATGAAATAACAAATATTTACATTAATATGTTTTATGACTTATTAATATGCGATTTAATGACCAATAGAATCAATTTTAATTTTATTGATGTGCAGCGTTGTAATTCGTTATCATTTTTTCAAAATATTTTGATGTATCTGTCAGGTATTAAATATACCTTTTTATTACCAACTATTAACTTATTAAATAAATATATGCCAACAATTTTTAAAAGTAAGATTTAAGACTGGATCCCAAATTAACTTTTTATAAAATATAACTCAAGAATACTTTCCAAAAAGGAATTTTTTTCTATCAATTTTACAGCAAGAAATTATTATTTTCACTTATTAACTCCCGCAAAAAAAGTTATTGCATAATGCAAACTTAACTGGAAAATTAGTTTTTTTATTGAGAGTTTAGGAAAACCTTCTGTGTACTTCACGAATTAGTCAATGTCGGTTGTTAATATAGCTTGGCGAGTTATTAATAAACTTTGCGGTGAGTTACGACTTGTTTCTAAAGGTTTATGTAGGTTTTTCATCTTGTGGAAAATATGAGAGTAAATTTATGAAAAATATTACCAAGGTTAGGGTTGTTAAGCGGCCCGCACATTATTCGCTAGTCATTATGGACGGCAATAGTTCGCAAGAGAAAGAAAAAAATCTTATCTACAAAGATGATAAATTAGGTTACATTCCATCCTTGAGGAAAGTTTTTATTAAGTTACTTAGTTATTAAAAGGAGGAATTTAACCAGTTCAGCTGGAGTTCTTGACAGGTTAAAAATAGTTAAAACAAACACAAAAGGATAAGGTTTATGATACTACCAAAGTTATTACATAATCTCATTAGCTCGAGTTACAATGAAATAAAACGTACTTCCGGCACCTATAACTTTTGAATTATATCAATAATCTTTTTTATGCATACGTTCCGGTTACGATATTACTTGTTAATAAAAATTACAGTGTTATAAAAATAGTCAAGTAGATGCAAGTTCATCGATTTTTTATATATGATATATGTGTCTCCTATCTGTATATCCGCAAATTGTTTGTATAAATTTTACCCAAACTCGATTCGTTTTTTTATTGCCATTTTGATTTTGGGAACATTGATTGATATACAATACAACTTTTTTCATTCGCTCGTAATCTGTTTTAATATTTCTCTCGAACCAACGATTTCTCTATAAAAACAACATCACCTTCAAAACGAAGGCAGTTTTTATACTCTCTGTTAATATCAGGTTCTCAGTCTTCCCAATCAAATTTTCTTAGGACAGCTTCCAGTAGGGAAGAATTTATTTTGGAAGAACCGATCCCCTTATATAACATCTTTTTTTTCTGCAGTCTCTACAGCATATCGTTGAAGTGATTTCTACACACTTAGTAAATAAATAAAACACATATATAGGGTTAATGTTTACTTCTCACATTTTTCCTAAATATGTGTTACTATATTGAATCTATTTGGCGTTAATTTTGGAGAAATTCATTATTGACAATTAAATGAAACTACGTGATGTAGCGTTATTTCTATTTTCTAATATCTTAATGATGTAGTATTATTTCTACTTTCTAATAGCTTAATAATTGTAATACAACGAAACCTAGAGCATGGTAAAGAAATTAAAGAAAGTAGAAATAATACTATATCACGTAGTTTCATTTAATTGTCTATGTGTTACTAGTTAAAGGCAGTTTTACTAGTTAAATTCTGTGTTCCTTGTTATTTAGAATTTTTTCTAGTAATGGGGCAATTCTCGTGGTTGATTCTTGCCGAGGATTTTAATTTATCTATTTAGGGTCAGTTTTTGAAACACTTGTAAACTTAACAGGTAAAAAGTTTCTAATTCGTTTCTGTTTCTCTCGTGTAATATATAATACAGTTATAGATTTAGAAAAACAGTTATTTTCTCTTTCATAAATTACATTTAACAAAATTTATTTAACTGATTTTCAATATTCTAAACACTATTGTGAGAAATAAAAATATTAATTCCCGTACCGAGAATCAAACCCGAAACACTTAGATAAAAGTTAGATATCCTACCAACAGACATATGTAAGGTGTATACGTATTTCATTTATTTATTTCCGTAGAACTTAACTACAGCCATCGTTATAGACAAATGTATATGTTGGCGTCTACTTTCCTTGTTAGCTCCCCACTTTAACCAATTCACGAAAGACGTATAAATGTTTTCTAAATACTTCAGAATTAAAATATTGAATTAACGACCAAATCAAATCATAACGTAACCGGTCAACCGAAAAACCTGATTTTTCGAGTAAATTTGAATTATTCAAAAACTTGAATTGACCCATGTGTTTACGGAAATCTTTCGCAATGCAACTATATATAGTCTAATATATTTTTGACAGACGTAAAATAAATAACTTGCGTATCCATATATCTTTAATGAATTAATGCATACTTACCAAAATAATATTGCATTAAAATTAGATTTTTAACAAGTTTAGTTTCAAGTTAAGAAGTTAGAGGGGTTTAGCTTTCTGATATATTGTTAAACGCTTTGGAGACTCATAGTTCATGAAGGAGAGGTTGTCAAAAAAAAGTAGTAGACATATGTTACATTTTAAAAGACCTATTCGATAAAACTCTATACGAGAAAGACCGTAAGGGAAAAAATGTCCGATAACTGTCATTCCATGACCTTGAAGTAATTACATTCGAATAACAAGAACACCTTCCTAATCCTTCAGCTTAAAACTACTGAGTATGCTATACCGTATATGCTAGTAGAATATGAAATTAACTGAACACAAATATACAAAGTGTGTCCTCATTTTTACTGTTCAAAAGTCATTTGAAATTATTTTACATATCAAAACCAATAAATAGAAATCCCTTCCATAACACCTCCTTATCCCTAACGTAACGCCGTTTTGGTTTTGTTATATATCGGAGTATATATATCGGAATGATGAGCGTTGTAAGACCTACAACTTGATTATATTCAAGTAACATGTACTCATTAACACAGATCACTTGAACTATAAAATAAATAAAATTATTCATCCCCAACGTTATTCAATTTAAAAACACCTGTTAAGTGTTAGTAGAACGCGTACTACCATTGTTCTGTATCTAATTATAAACAAAAATTTAACCATTTAAGGGCGCAAAGTGTTTCCATGAATTGTATAAATGCCAATACTGTTTTTTACCATTTAATGTATTACCTGACATCTTTCAAAGACGTAAAAATATCATAAATATTTCAAAAGTCAGTGAGATTTAGAATCATTGCTATAGTTTTTCAGAAAAGTTCAGGGAAATTTCTAGTAGTATTGTCATAAGATGGAGCAGATCATATTTTTGACGACACTTTAACAACTCTTATAATCTATCTTGTATTAAATCCTGAAATAAGATTGTGATAAAAAAATTATGCAATAAAAAGTGCCCTCAAAAATGGACGTAATATAATTTATCTTCGTTGTATATAAGGTAGGGGCGGGACAAGAGTCGGACTCATGCGATTACAAAATCCTAAAACAATTTTGAAATCTTTATACATAAGTCGCTCTTCCAATTGAAAACACACTAAACATTTTGAAAGCTTTACTTTTCCTTTCTAAACAATTTTTTTAAAATATCACTTGATACTCACCTTTTTTTAAATATCATGGGAACATTATAGCATCGGAAGTCAAAATGTTGAGCAAACAATAAATATTTTTAAGTCTATTGCATAACGTTTCTAATGAAAGATATAAATGAAATTTGTAAAAAATAAACCTCAAGCAAAATTAGTTGACCAAAAATATTACGATTGTGTTTCTAAACTCATGAAACGGACGAAAAAGTTTAGTTACTACGGACCTTAATTGCACGTACATTTGGGAATCGCTGACCCATATTTGTGTATGAAAGAGACAGAAATAAAATAAAAAAGCAAAAACAAAATAAAAATTCAGGGCAATGCAAATTACTTCTAACTCGATATAATTTTAAAAGTAAAAAGAAGATAATAAAAGTAATATTACTTACATATCTTTCTTAGATATCTTCTTAATATTAAAGAAACCGAAATATTACTTCTCTCTTCTTCTAATATAACATTCTTCTCTTCTATTAATATAAGTCTAAACTATGCATGCATTCTGATACAGTTTTATGTAAGTTTGGTTGTTTCTGTATATAACAGTCAAACAAACCAACATTCGGATTTATAATATCAGTAATAGTAACAGATAAGTGATTGTGTCAACTTTTGACATAATCAGCGATGCGCCCTCTGGTGGTAGAAGATGTCAATCGATATTGTAAAAGTTTAGTAAAACGTATCAATCAATTTCAAAGATTACAGAAATCACTTTATATAATTTATTATTTTGTAATTGTAACAATCCTATGATAGAAGATATTAAAAAAATAATCAGAATTTTTCTTTGTTTTTCTCTTCATTTTGGTATCAAACAATACACGGTAAACTGATTTTGACAACGTTTTCACTATTTGACGTGATAAAGAACGATAGAAATATTTATAATACTTGAATATAAAGTAACTTCGATCTAATCGAATGGTAGAATAACACAAGTAATATAACAGTAACTTCGATCTAATCGAATGGTAGTATAACACAAGTAATATAACAGTAACTTCGATCTAATCGAATGGTAGAATAACACAAGTAATATAACAGTAACTTCGATCTAATCGAATGGTGGAATAACACAAGTAATATAACAGTAACTTCGATCTAATCGAATGGTAGAATAACAAAAGTAATATAACAGTAACTTCGATCGAATCTAATGATAGAATAACAAAAGTAATATAACAGTAACTTTGATCTAATTGAATGGTAGAATAACAAAAGTAATATAACAGTAACTTCAATCTAATCTAATGATAGAATAACAAAAGTAATATAACAGTAACTTCGATCTAATCGAATGGTAGAATAACAAAAGTAATATAACAGTAACTTCGATCTAATTGAATGGTAAAATAACAAAAGTAATATAACAGTAACTTCGATCTAATCGAATGGTAGAATAAGAAAAGTACCTACATTACATCATATTAATAAAAGGCAAAGCAAAATTATTCAAATAAACCCGTAATATTAACTTTGCCTGCTAGTCGCTGGTGGACGGTGTTAGATGTATTTTAGAATTTACGGGTATGTAATAGAATCCCAGCAATTTTTTGACAAAGGAAATAATAAAATCGAAACTTACGTTTTAATTGTATTGTCACATTTTAATAGCTATTAAACTTTTGGAGTCGGTGCCAAACTACTGATTTCTAATAAACATATGATTTTATCCTTACAAATTCAAGAAAATTATAAACATTTCACAAGTACTAACGACATATAAAACATGACCTCACAGCACCAGATTTGTTCGTGTCAGATCATGTTCTATAGTTAAGGACACTTTATAGGAAAAAGAAATGATAGCAGACTTGCTGACTTGAAATTTGATTCACTATTCAAACTTGGCAAAGAAACGAGTTTCATCCTTAATTTAAAGATAGGTTATATGTAGTTGCACTACCGTTTACGGGAGTAGAACAACATGAAGGCTAAAAACTTAATTCTCTGCCAAAACTATAGGAAAAGTTCGTGACGACGTGTACACATTTTCAATAAGTAACACACAATAAGGATTTTCCTGATGAATAAAAGTATCAGTGCTGAACATCCTTTTCATCGATATTTACTTTGAAAAGTTTTGAAAGCTTACCGAAATATATTTCACTGGTGGCAAATACATATATTTAGCTCCAA
This sequence comes from Druceiella hillmani, assembly GCA_039881145.1. Taxonomy (NCBI): domain Eukaryota; kingdom Metazoa; phylum Arthropoda; class Insecta; order Lepidoptera; family Hepialidae; genus Druceiella; species Druceiella hillmani. The sequence continues at coordinate 102,099,177 of JAYKKI010000001.1, read as the reverse complement.
AAATCATTTGACGCCATATGCTTATCAGTTATAATTTGGTGGTTGTGAAGATACTCATTGGTCCTTGCGTATATTTACATAGAACCCATATATTATCATAGAACCCTTATATAATTGCGCGGAAAATTCTGGCGAATGATCTAAACCGAATTCATTAAAGTCTGTAAATGATCTTATACGCACAAATTACGAACCGTATCTGTGGTCTTCCTCCCTTCTTTCTACTCCCAGAAGAGGAATTGTCTTTGCTTCACTTAGCATCACCAGTAATTGAAGCAGATTTCTCAAACATGCGGAATATGTTTTTATTGTAAAAAAACAATATTCCATCGCAAAATTTTCTAATCCCTCAATCGTCTAACTGAGCATTAAGCAAACGATAAGCACTTAACCACAGATCGACCTTTCATTGAAAATTGGGCAACAATTGAAAGAAAAAACCACTTTCAAATTATTTATTTGTATATGCTTTATTTTATTAGAAGAATTACAGTACTGGATGCAATAACCTAAGGCGTATATATACAATTATGAATAAGGGCTATGCATAATTTTAAAATTAAAATATGACCCTTGAACGGCCATGTACATTTAAGTAGCTTTATATCCAGATGTAAAAAGTTTTTTTAATGTTTTGACGTTAGACGTGAAATTAAAAAAACTAAATAAAACCCAGCTATGACTTTCAAGTCTCGTGTAATAACATAGTGCTACCAGTCCGTAAATGTTTGATGGTTGTTTAAGGAAAAGCTTATAGCATCAATGTGTTGGCATCAAAATAAATAATATTTGTGTTTTATATGAAATATAAAACCTGTGTATTCACTTACATCTTGAACAGTGGAAAATGTTTTCTGCCTCTCAAGAGCTCTGGAAGATAAGCGGAAATACTAATTTTCAACCCGTGTTTCCAAACCCGAGTCGCCTTTTTGAAAGCCAGAACATTTGACTAATAGACAATACGTCAAATTAAATGTAACTATTTATCTATGTGATTAAAGCTTTCTAATGAAATTAAATTTTAAACAGAACCATGATTCTTCACAGATAAGTGTGTCTGTTGACAAAAACCTGTCACGTTAGCTCCTCTCTTTTTCATGGCCTACTGTGTAACACTTTTAATTCTTAACTTCAAGTATAACTATAACTTAGAGGAACATCCCTTATAAGAAATATTATCAACATAACCGTAAAAAAATATACACGCAGACATAATTTCCAACACTTTATTTCATTGTACATCAAGCTAATCAAGTTGCGGACTAACGGCGGCCATTTATACACTACCTGTTCCGCAGCAATACTGTTAACCTTTTCTTTCACACCGTCTTTGAATATTAAGAACTTACTAAGGCTCTCCGTCTAAACGGAGCAAATTTCTTCATTTAATAACAAAATAATGTAATAAAAAGCACCCTGATGAACACGCTGTAGTTTAATTTATTGTCGTTATAGACAAGAGCGAGGACGGGTCGGGTTGCGGGTTCGTACGAACCGCCATCATCTCTAACGACCCGCAGTACTGAGTAAAAACTTTTGCTACCCCAAACCGGCCATCATTTTCATAAATTCATTTTCATGTTTCTCACAAGATGAAACTGTATAATCTCGTGTAAACATATCCAAAATCGTTACAGACTCTATGAAAAACCTGCCAACCAATAACTGCCGCTTTTAAAAATTTACTATACTTTACAGAAATTATATCGAATTAAAATCACATTTCGATAGATTTTCTGGAAACTTCTCACGAAAAAGTTTAAAATGGTGTCTATGTTTACAGCATCGAAACAAATAGCTGTTAGTAATACCGCCTGTTAAGAATTTTAATTCGTAAATGCACAATAATACAGGTATTTCCTACTGATTCAATTTTCTAATCGGTAGTTACAAGAAGAGGCAAAATTGAAAAATGGGGATGAGTCTTCTTTAATTTGAGATTTAGGCATAGATAAAACTTTCGTGTTTTGAATAACATATTTAGCACACATATTATATATATATATATATATATATATATATATATATATATATATATATATATATATATTAACCACTATATGTAATAGTGCTTAGAATGAAACACTTTCCTATATGACCCCTTTTAGACCCTCAGAGATATGCACCACAATATACAAAAAGTGCATACACCAAATTATTTCAAAAAACTATAGTGGTTATCCCACATCTTATAGTATTTCGAGAAATGCACAATAGAAGATATGAGCAATTATGCTTTATAAAAGAATTACCAACATTTTGTTCTATTTCAAATGGAGGTAACAAAGATGCAGACCAACTGCAGCAAACATTCCTGCCCCCAATTCACGACAATAAACTTTGTTTTTTTACTTACATCTTGAACAGTGGAATATTTAAAAAAGTTTTACACTGTTTTTAAATATTATTATTTTTCCAAGCACTTCATCTACACTGGTTAACCATCTTCTTATGATAACGAAATAATGTAATAAAGAACACCCCAGAGAATACGAAGTAATCTATTATCTTTACAGACAAGAGAGCGGGACGGGTCGGGTTGCGGCTCAAGCATACATCCGCACTAAGTAATGACCCGCTGAGTATGTGCACGCCGCGTAAAAAACCCTGCTGCTGTCGCAGAAAAACAATTTTCACAATTTCATCTTCATATTTCCCACAAAATACACAAACTTTACAAGCGAATCTTGTAAAAAATACTAAATCATTACAAAGTTTATGGGAAACCTGCGAATCGACACCAATAACCAACATCGAGCAATTCATGAAGTGCGCATAAATTTTTCACAAATAAAGTTTTGAAATAATGAACAAATCGATTCGTAACTTAACATGCCAATGGAAAAACTAATTTTCCCATTAAGTTTGAATAATGCGAAAACTGAAATGAACTTTTTAACAAGTTTTTGAGAAAGTTTACGGGTGAAATAAGTGAAAATAATAAATCATTGCAATGTAATTGATGGGAAAAGCGTGGTTTTGCGTAAGTTTCTTGAGTGGAAATTCGTAAAAGTTTTATTTATGAGACCAAAATTCTTATCTAATTTATTACACTTTGAGACCGTGGATTTATACCAAATTTATTTAAATTTAAAGTTGTCACGTTTCGTTGACATCCCTTGAAAATAAAAATAATTGTTTTGGGCAAAACTCTGATCATTTTATTTTGTATTTGTATCTTTTCTGTTATTTCACTATATTATATAATAGTTATTTTTGTCCTTAACAAAATTAAAGCAATTAATGAAAAATATTAAAAATATTTAACTTTACATTCCAGTAACATTTTTAATAATTTCTCATAACTCAACAATTGAACCTTCCCTCATTTCAAAAGCAATTCCACCCTTTTTAGACAGTAAAACTTATTTATATTCCACCATTTTATAATCTCGATAGTATAAATAAATGTTTAGTTAAGTGAGGAAAACTTGAACAGCTTATTTTCTTTCAAATTCCTCAAAACCAAATTAGGACGATAGAAAATTAAGTTAATTGAATTTAAAGAAAAAGTTTTAGAAATGAAATTTCTGTAGCGACCTATGAGTTATTCTGTCACGTCAAAATTTTATAACTCTTGTGAAAACAAATACAGAACACATCCGACCGATGAATTCTGATAACATGACATTCGAAAATGTCAAAAATTGTTGTGCAATATTAACTAACATGAACCGTTAAAGAAGTTTCGCTTCCTCGCCATTATATTTTCTTTATCTGAAAGTACAATGACTATTGCAAAAATATTTATTACTTTCTGTGGTACTACTATACAGGTATATAAAATAAAAGTAATTCCAAAAATTTTAAAGTTTTAAAAAATCCGAATATATCAAAAACGTCATATATTGCCTATTTCCAAATAGCCAATCTGTCCGCAGCTAATGGCCTGGTAAAGTTTACAAGACAGTCGTTTCGTTTAAAATGAAAAGAAAAAGCAAAAAAAGAAATGATGTCTCTAAGTGAAAACGAATTTTCCATTTTAAATTTATGTATGTTTACATCCTCAAGTTTCTAACATTAAATCGCACCTACACTTCCGTAATTCTGAGTGCTTTGAGGCGTAAACCTACATTATACGCAGTGTGTTTAACGCACCCGTAAGTTTCATACACTTGTCAACAATAATCGCTTTAACTATAATGCTATTAAACTATTGTAACGTTCTCTTTATTCCCAATGTTCAGATGAACACAATTCATTCTAACATTAGTTTGTTATATCTATATTCAGAGTAACCAAAGAGAGCATTGATTTCGATCATTTTCCTCGGATTTCAGTTAAAAATGTTGCTATATGTTATGAAACTATATATACATATATTAGGTTGCTAGTAGAACCGAAGCCTTAAGTTAATTATATTATTTTTTTAGGATTTAAATCGATATCAAATACGGATTCTATTACTTTACGAATTTCGTCTTGGTCACGATGTAAAGACTGCCACAAAAAAAATTGTGCGGTCGGGGGATCCCCGTCAGGAATGAAATTCGTTACATTATTTTTTCAACTCTGAACATGTATTTTAATGAAATAGTAAGAACCAAGTTTTCATTTAATGTCGCATTGTCTCCGCCTCGGTGTATATATCATACCTGGCAAGATTCAATGTTTCATTTTGCTGTATGATTCTCACTGAGTATTTGTTTTTGGTATTATTTAGCGCTCTAAATTTGATTTTGGATTCTTTTTCTCTTTCGATACTTTTTTTGACGCTGAGCATATGATTTCACTATTATTTCTCTGTAATGCATGTAAATAGTAAATAGTAAACACTCGAATCACATGTATATTAAATATATGTTAACAGTAAATACTTGTATTAAGTTATATGATATATTAACTTACTTTTCTAAGTTCGCATTATTTACACTTGCTGCAGTTAGTGTTTCTCGACTTTTCATTATATGATTGCAATAATGACACAATATAAATCCCGTGTGAATTAAAAAAACAATAAGAAAATATTTAAAATTAATAAATTACAACATATTGCCAGCATATTCACTTATTTTCATTGTTAATTAAACTTTATTCAAATTGTAGATGAAATAAAAAAAAATGTTTAGTATAATAAAATTTCATGTTAAAATTAATTTTAAATTTAATTCAATTAAAAATTAAAATTTTGGCATTTTAAATTTAAAATATTTTTGTTTTAATTATTTCAAAATTGAATTAAATTTAAAATTAATGTTAACATTAAATTTTATTATTATATTTGTGTTATGGCGTTTTTTATATATTTGTATTTTCGGCGTCCGTTTTAATTTATAATAATTTTTCCTCTTTGCACACTGTATTTATTTTTGACGTCTATAGTTTTTTTTATTATTTCAAGTCATTTTAAAATTTCTTGGAAGTAATAGACATTTTAATGAATTCTGCCTTGCGTTGACTAATTACCACAGTTGGTCACTATATAAAGAAAGGATAATTTGCTTAAATCAGTGCACCGCTTTTATTGTGTAAATAAATAATCATGGGCCGTAGCAGTATAGGAACATTAGGATACGTTTCTTTAAGTAATTCAAAATAAGCCTTCAAAGACACTTTGGTATTATTTACAAACGCCTCTTGGTTCATCTGTTTATGATTTCTTCAGCAATTCCAGGGATAATGCAAGTAATATGCTGGTCTCAATTTTACGGCCAGCGTCAAGCAAATGGCTCACGAGATCTCCAGTAAAAATTATAATTCCTTTATATTTTTTTTCAGAATCATCTTACCATTGCAATTTCAGATTGTTTTCAAAAACGTCGACAATTTTTCCATTGATGATTGGCAAAAATTTTGATGTAATTAGTTGGCAAGAAGAAAGTATGTTTGTTTTCAAGGTCCGTCGTCGTCTGTCGTCCTGTAAATATGCATTATATAATTCCTCAGGCAACTGTGTGATTTATTCTTCGTACACCTTGTTAGGAAAGATTTTCTTCAATCGGATTTTTCAGTAATATACTGGTCAATTCATAACTTTTCGGAAATGAATTTCATTATATATATAAATAAATAAATATATATATATATATATATATATATATATATATATATGTATATATATATAAACACACATTAAATATTTATTGTGTTGGCAAATAAGTTTTTAACCCCGAGCTGTTGTCAACAATTTTTATTAAACAATTTATATGTCACACTAAATTTAATTTAAGTATACACCATTATTATCTACTACTTGTTGCCATCTAGTTGACAGTGACAATATGTAAAATTCTTGTAAAATTCCGGTGACTTTGATTCAAAAATCCGTGCGAGGTCGTTCTGAAGATCTTCTTTAAAGTCGAATATTTTTCATGTAAATGGTTACTTAGGGCATGTAAATGTAAATGTATAATGTATATAGAATATGTGGTTTTAGCATAATCATATAGAAAATAAACTAGATCCTGTTGACTACTAAATTTATTAGCTAATCGGACCAATTGTTAACAGTAAATGTCAGCATTAATTGTCGATCCCTCTGGAAGCAACTCCCAAAGAATAATGCTCTTGACATTCCACCAGCAGCCGGGGATCACCTTTTTGGTTATATCAGGTTTGGATACTGAAACTCCTGTTTCTCCGACACCCAGTCATTGAAGTTCGCGTGTATGGTTGATATATGTAACCCACTTCTTATCGCTAGTTACTAACTGATTCAGCCAGTCGAAATTACGTTTCATTGTCAATAACTGTTGACAAGCATCAACTCTGAAGGTGATATGATGATAACTTATGGGATATCCACCGTATTTTGAAACTTTTCCATATACGTGCAAGCGTGTTTTGGTGGTGCAGTATAGCTGATCTGCCAATTGACGAGTCATCGGTTGAGGATCCTCATCAATTAGACATCATAATCGTTGAACGTACAATCCAACAAAACGTCCGATACGGGATTTGTCCTTAAGACGGTAGTCCTCATTCCTGAACTTGCTGAACTAAATCTTTGCCATCACGTAAGACACCGTGGGCTCGCCCATCGCATGATATATATTATTGGAATACAGTTCTTTTACGCGGCTTACAGTAGAGCGATTGGCCGAAATCGTCACGTAAGAAAAAAAACGTTATGCCCCCTCCAGGTGACCTTTCTCTCTCTTTCTCTCTTTCTATTATATACGAGTGTGTGTGTGTGTGTGTGTTAAATGTCACAATAAAAATCTAGTAGAATAAAAAAAAATAAGTTTAAATAATATTTACACGTGTTTAGAATTGAGGTTATCCAGCAACGCACAATGCTTGCTGCTCGGATAATAGAAAGAGAAAGAGAGAAAGAGAGAGAAAGTTCACCTGGAGGGGGCATAACGTTTTTTTCCTTACGTGACGATTTCGGCCCGTTCGCTCTACTGCAAGCCGAGTAAAAGAACTGCATTTCAATAATATATATTATACGATGGGCGAGCCCACGTTGTCTTACGTGATGGCAAAGATTTAGTTCAGCAAGTTCAGGAATGAAGACTACGGTCTTAAGGACAAACCCCGTATCGGACGTCCTGTTGGATTGTACGTGCAACGATTATGATGTCTAATTGATGAGGATCCTCAACCGATGACTCGTCAATTGGCAGATGAGCTATAATACACCACCAAAATACGCTTGCACGTATTGGGACAAGTTTCAAAATACGGTGGATACCCCATGAGTGATATATATATACATTAAATATTTATTGTGTTGGCAAATAAGTTTTTAACCCCAAGCTGCTGTCAACAATTTTTATTAAACAATTTATATGTCACACTAAATTTAATTTAAGTATGCACCATTATTATCTACTACTTGTTGCCATCTAGTCGGCAGTGACAATATGCCTTTCTTGTAAAATTCCGGTGACTGATTAAAAAATCCGTGCGAGGTCGTTCTGAAGATCTTCTTTAAAGTCGAATATTTTTCATGTAAATGGTTACTTAGGGCATGTAAATGATTACATAGAATTTGGTTTTAGCATAATCATATAGAAAATAAACTAGATCCTGTTGACTACTAAATTTATTAGCTAATCGGACCAATTGTTAACAGTAAATGTCAGCATTAATTGTTGATCCCTCTGGAAGCAACTCCCAAAGAATAATGCTCTTGACATTCCACCAGCAGCCGGGGATCACCTTTTTGGTTATTTCAGGTTTGGATACTGAAACTCCTGTTTCTCCGACACCCAGTCATTGAAGTTCGCGTGTATGGTTAATGTATGTAACCCACTTCTTATCGCTAGTTACTAACTGATTCAGCCAGTCGAAGTTACGTTTCATTGTCAATAACTGTTGACAAGCATCAACTCTGAAGGTGATATGATGATAACTCATGGGATATCCACTGTATTTTGAAACTTTTCCCAATGCGTGCAAGCGTGTTTTGGTGGTGCATTATAGCTCATCTACCAATTGACGAGTCTTCGGTTGAGGATCCTCATCAATTAGACATCATAATTGTTGAACGTACAATCCAACAGGACGTCCGATACGGGGTTTGTCCTTATGACCGTAGTCCGTAAGACACCGTGGGCTCGCCCATTGCATGATATACTTGTATATTATTGGAATGCAGTTCTTTTATGCGGATTACAGTGGAGCGAACGGACCGAAATCGTCCCGTAAGGAAAAAAACGGGGCATAACGTTTTTTTCCTCCAGGTGACCTTTCTCTCTTTTTCTCTGTTTCTCTTTCTATTATAAACGGTTGTGTGTGTGTGTGTTTGTGCGAATATCGATATCCGAGCAGCAAGCATTGTGCGTTGCTGTATAACCTCAATTCTAAACACGTGTAAATTAAAAATTAAAATTTTAGCATTTTAAAATTAAAATATTTTTATTTTAATTATTTCAAAATTGAATTAAATTTAAAATTAATTTTAACATTAAATTTTATTATTATACCAATTAGTTTTTTCTTATTGAGTATAATTAATTTAAAATTTTAATGTGCATTTTATTGATCAACTCCATTATTGTTCATTTATTGAATTTCTTGAAATTAATTGAAATGTTTCTTATTCGTAATAACATTATATGGTAATGGTAACACCAAATGAATCATGCTGTGCTCACTGATTATGGTGTTGTCACAAGAAAATTATACATTTATACAATTATTTTTCTCGAATGACATTGTTAAAATTGTGACAAAACTCTTTGTGTGCCAATAATAACTCCTTAGTTTATAACTCCTTAGTTAACTCCTATGTTTTTCATAGGAGTTAACTTGAAGTAACAATTAATTTTGATTTTTTAGAGATCTATTTACTCAGTCAGAAGATGTGCAAATTTAATATTTTTAAATTACATCAGCAGTATAACTACTACAACGTAGTACCTTGCTATTCGTCATGTAGTGATTACTCAAATATATAGATTGTCTAGACTACACACTACTTATGTTGATGAAATTTTCCGCCCAGACATACATTGAAGAAATTAACGTAGGTGCTTGGGTAAACGTATGAGGGCAAACATCAATAATACAAGTTTACTTTGTTTCCTAAATTTATTTATAATTTTACTCTATTATCAATAGTTATAATTTAATTACATTGTTTGATTTAGTATTCGACTGTATATATATAAATATATATATATATATATATATATATATATATATATATATATATATATCATCATACATATATATATCATTCTTATATGTTAAATAAAAGTTGTATTAAGAATACAATAAATATTTAGAAAATCATGGATAAAACGCATAAACAAATTCAGAAAGCTATAAGCACTATACAAGTATTTATACTATATATAAAACATGAATCCAGCTTCCATAACCACGCCACCGGGCCGCTCTCCTGTATTAGAGCAATTCATACGAGGTCAATAATATCTTTTATGAGAAAAACGCGATGTGTACTTCACTTGCCGATGACGAAATTTAGCTTCTTACTCAAACTTCGTCGTCGTATACGGTCGATGTAACGTTGAAAAAACCCAAAAAACAATTTTATATTAACGGTAGAAAAAAGGCATTTTGCTGTTTTAACCGCGAACAAGCCTTCCGTTTATAATTAGATGGACCGCTGAAGAAAAAGCATTTGAAAACTTTTTATACATGCTCTGTTTTACTTAACAGTTATATAAACGGTTGTATATGCCTGAAGTGTATGTACAAAATAATTCATATAGAACAGCGCGTGATATTAAAAGTGAAAAAGGTCTATTGAACAAATGGATGAGATTCGTCTACTTCTTCAATTAAGTAGAGGCATCTCATCGTAAAAACATATAGAAAGTTTATCGACATAAAAAGAAAATTTAAAATATAAAATCAGATTGGAACGTACGTACGTTGGGAAGTAGCTCAATCAAAAAATTAGTCAATATTTGGTGGTGATAACTACAAAATTTACAGTTATAATTTTTTATCATCGCGACAAATAATATTTACATTGAAACATTTTAGTGTCTCGTTTTTGGAATTGTTTGATTACTTTTATAAGAATCATAAAAATGTACTATTTAAGCCTCCCAAATATTAGCTTTTCCTTTAGTTGGAGATAAAGAGGAGTAGCTTCCGTATCCATATATTCCAAAGCGATGGAGATCAGAGTCGGTAATTTGCATCTATGTATATTCAGCAACTTTAAATACTTGATATAATAGAAGTGATAGAGTCTATGAAGAGCGCTGAATTTAGATTGCATTCTGTCTAAGTATAATGATTACGGTGTAATCAAAATTGACAATAGGTATAAAGTAAAAAATATAATAGACTGTAAGAGATAAGTACTCATTAAGAAAAAAAGCAGGTACTCCTCAAGATATAACATACAATAAATCAACTTATGCTTGAAATCAAACACTGGGTACTTTGTCAGTGTGAGAAATGTGTAGAAATTATGACTAAATAAGTATTATTTTAAATTAAACTTGAAAAATAAAATTAGAATAAAATTAGAGTCTTGCTACAAGATTTGCTTCTTAATGTTTTTTCAGAAAAATTGTGTAAAAACTACTGGACAAAAAAATTAAAATATAAAAATCGAAAAGTCAAAATACTAAAATAATGAAATTATATTCCGCAGAAGTATTAAAATCCTCATTTTGTAAATCGACAGCGCTACAATAATTTATTGTTTTCATTTATTTCATCATTAAACTCGCCTAAAACCTGCCCACAACTTCACTTAAGTTTTTGCATTATTCAAGTTCAATGAAAAAAATCGATTTTTTTTATTTAGTCGAAGGGGCTCACTAGAATTGGTTCTTGGAATTGTTTATATCATATGACGATTTAATATTTACTTAAACGAGATTGCATAAGTTGTTCATCATATTTGATATGTGAAAGTGAATTTATGAAAATGATGGTCAGCAGGAAGATTTTTGAGCATACACATGCTCCGTAGGTCATTACGAACGCCAAAAGTTTGACGAGAGCGCAATACGACCCCTTCCCCCCCCCCCTCATGCCGCATTTATCTGGAACGATTGATAAATTAAATTACATCCTGTTATTCACAGTTTCATGGTATTGTCGGAGAACGGGAAATATGTAGATTGCCACGGTTTGTCTGCAACTTCATAGGTTTGATTTGCAATAGAATAAAGTACTGGAACTGCTTTAATAAATCAAAATTAATTGTTTCCTTTATAGAAACAGGCATTCTTGTCAGTTTTATGGTCACCACATCAGTAATATTTCTTATGACTAGTGTTCGTTCCAGTTATAATTTTACTTGATGGTAAAAAGAGGAAACTATAATAAAATTGGTCGACAATTATGGGAAAATCCAAGACATTTAAGCTTTAAGTGTATTTACACTTTTATATTAATATCATTCTGTAGACAATGTTTATATCTACTATACATAGTACTGTAACCTGATACAACAGTACAGCATACAATGAATGATATGAAAGTACATGAAGTTTACAAATGGCGTAGTGGTATTAGAAGTTGTAAAACTGCCGTATTGGTTCGTAGTTATCTTGTATTGTAGAAACAGACACCATTATATATAACTAAACAGGGTCGTGCTCAATATTAAGTATTATAAGTAAATAGTGTTTATTAAACTGTAGACACATTTAATATTATGTTATAACATCCCGTATGGTCTAGTGGCTAGGATACCTGGCTTTCACCCAGGAGGCTCGGGTTCGATTCCCGGTACGGGAATTCGTATTTTGATCTTTTTTGCACTATGCATGTAGGATTGGTAAAATTTCTCCTTTTATATCCGTTGAGCCTCGTTTTATCCATGAGCGTCTATAAAATAATTATATTGAATTAAAAAGGAATTACATTTAACTCTGTACTAATAATATGTTACACTTAAGTTAGTTCTCCGCGCCCAATTCTGTGTTACGGCTGGAAAGTAGGCTTTATATGTTTGTGTTTATATATATATATGTGTGTGTGTGTGTGTGTGTTTGTGTGTGTATGTGTATATGTTAATCGATCGATGTATATGTTGATCGGTATCGAATGTACGTACATTAACTTATTTAATTATGTATTTTACATGGACTTTTGTTACAGAACGTGCGTCAACGTAATAAAATGGAATTAGGGAAATCTTTAGGACATGGTTTCTTTGGTAGTTCTTTAGTGGAAAATGGACACATCTTTGAGTTGATCGTCATATTAGCAAGAAGCATTCTAAAAAAATGGAGGTACAATAAAAACTTATAAAACTAAATGGTACACACATTAGACTAAATTTAATTATAATTCCAAGTAATTATATTTGTAACTATAGACGAGATTAAGTTTTCACAGTCTCCTACCTCAGTAGAAGCTGCAAACTCTCAGATTGATGCTGCAAAATCAGTGGCAACCTGATCAGTTATCATGTTCACCGACTAATTGAAGACTTTCTCTAAATATATTATAGAAGTCATTCGTCATTTCAAGAATTACAATTAAAAAATTATAGACGTGTGCGCAGAACCTTAATGGTATTATTGAAATTAGTCTATTTTAACTACAATTATACGTATATAAATTTCATATTTACGTAGGTTTTCATTTCTTAAAATTTAAGTTATATAAAAAATAATTTTTAAAATACTTTCAAAGTTGTTGATTTAGATTTTAATACCCGATGTTCAAAAATCATCCCTATTTTAAAATTATTCTATTTAATTAATTTCTTTATTTACTACGTTTGGACCGTAAATTCGCAGATTTTCCAAGGAAAATTGAAAAAATCGTCAATACGTTTAGAAAAGATGTAACGTTAAAACAATGTAGATAATTTGCTACATAAATATTCATATATACTTATGTTACCCTAGTTCTATTTTGATCTAGTAATATGTTAATAACATTTGCTGTAATATTATAATTAAAGAAAATACTTGACGTAGGTCCAAGAAAAAATTTAAATTAAAAAATAGAAAGAAGAAACATAATTACATTTTTGAGTCAACTTTATTTAACTTTCATTAAAATTGGATTAAGCACAATGAGTATCTTAAACTATAAATTTAAATTTTGAATTTTTTTCTCAAGAATCGCGACGAAAACAATGAAGAGATTAAAATTAAATTTTATACACAGCTAGATTGTCATTTTTGTCATTGGGGATCTTGGTACTAAAATTTATGAAATGGGCGATTTGGCAATGTATAAATCATATCAACAAAAGTGCAACATGGTCACAGTTGAATGCAAAATAAACCAACCACTTAATAGATCACAAACATGAGGAGTAGCAGACTAACAACCATCAAGAGTATCAGATAAACAAGCACATTCCATTTGCCTACATCATCAGCAGCAGACATGTCCAATTTGCCTACAGCGTCGCCATCATCAGCTAGAAAATATTCATTACTGAACAAAAGTCTCTTCCATAGATTCCCACAAAATCTATGGCATGTTATTTTAGAAGTACATTTTAGATGAAAATGACTCAATATATAACATATTTAAATATATTTTGTATCGTTTTTCTTTCTAGCTGGCTTAAACTTTCACAATGGCTTTTCCCACAAAAAATAAAATAATTTCTGTTCCCTAAAGACCAAAAGGTCTACAGTAGCGTGAAACGAAAGTAAAAATAAGAATTCCCTTACCGGGAATCGAACCCGAGCCTCCTGGGTGAAAGCCAGGTATCCTAGCCACTAGACCATACGGGATATTGGAAGCGACGGTCAAAGATGTTTGCAACTGTTTTTTTATTTTACCCTTTGAAGCTTCAGAAGGAAAATTAACTTCGAACACGGCCATGACTAATTACACATGAGCGTGTCTATTTGTGTCAACAGATCCTATTGTTTCACGCGGCGCTCTTTACACCGAGATATAGATTAGAATATAAGGAAATATTATCTATATTATAATAATATAATGAACATATGAATGCGATTAAAGGAATGAACACTCTCTTTTCCAACACCTTAAATTAAAAGTGCAACTTAAGTGAATACTACTTATAAAAAAATATATAACCGTAAAACGTTATAAGCACAAGCAATTTGTACGGAAAACGTCTAACCTCGTTTTATAACAGCATTTTCCTCAAGCTAATGAATTTCTTCATACTTCCTATTCCGCACCAGTGCAGTAAAACTTATTCCAAAAAAATTCATTAAAAATACAAAGTAATCTAATTTATTATCATCATAGGCTAGAGAGCAGGGCCGGATCGAGTTGCGTACTCACGGGAAACGACATAGTTCTTAACGACTCTGTTACCTCGTTATATCGGTTCGTGAATTTACTTTCATGTTTTCCACTGAATTAGCAACCTATGTTGTTCTGCTTCTTTTTCTTTAGCCATTCGACCGCTAATGTGTAGGCCTCCTTCAGTTTATGACGTCTGTCTCGATCTTGAGCAGTTTCTATCTACTTCACTCCTGCTGTTTTCTGGATGTCGTCGTACCAACGTATGAGTTGCTCGAGAATAGCACCATGTTACCTGCAAGCCTAAGGTCACTCAGTCTATTGCCCTCTATATTAATTCCCCGTTTCTTCCAAAGTAACGTCTTAAAAGTGTCGTCAAATACGAGAGTGAACAGCTTTGGAGAATGCGTGTCTTCCAATCTTATCCCTCTTCGGTTCTTAACTCGTTGGATAGAAGCCCAACGTGGTGGTAAGTTTAATTTCAAAGTTATATTTTGATAGATATGTTGTATCAGGTTAGTGAAGCGATGATTAGTACTCACGTTTTGAAGAAACTGAATTACCCGAGAATTAAATACGATCAAAGACCTTCTTATAACTTATAAATCACAATGTTAGATTTCTGTTTTTTTTTCTAATACATCATCCAGTCGAATTTTCCCATCATACGAACGATGATAATTTTCGCAAAGGAATTAGTATAGTTGCGGTGATAGATTAATTACATGATAGTTGTAAAAGTCCATTTTCTAAGCAATTATTAAATATTTTAATGATAAATTTTAAGGTCGCGGCTCCACTGTCTTTAATCATTTCGATTATGGTTCAATTTTCTACGGGGGCTTTGCCATTTGACATTCTGCGCAAGACGGCACATACTTCAAGTTTTATATCTCCGGTATATTTTCTCATCCAACATTTTTTAATTTCCTACTCGCTGTGTAAGATAGTTTAGAATTTCTATAATTCTGCAGTTATAAGTAATATTTCTTTGCGACTTTCAAGAGTTGTTACTGTTTCGTATATAGATTTTCCTCCTTATTATAAAGGTTCATAATTACCTATATAATCTCGTGTAAACAAATTGTAAATTACTTCAAAAATCATACAAAAAAATAATACAAAAATCCTGCCAACCAATAATAAATTAATAGGTGACAAACTTTATAGAACTGTGATATTTAAATACTAGTTTATATTTCAATGTTAGTTGGTAACGAAATAGCCTGGAATTACATATTCAATAGAGTCCGTATATACATACAGCAAGCGAAGGCACAATTATACGGAAGGTAATACCACTTGCTCGTGAATTTGTATTTTTAAAATTCTTGTCGACATATTTTTTATTGATGCACTTTTTTCATTGATAATTTCATTTTATTTAAAACTGCTTATGTTTTTTCATTGTTAAACAATTTTTATTTAATCAGAAAACAAGGTGATTTAATGGTTTTTAAGATTCCGTAGCTCGGAAGGAACCCTTATGAGATTCCCGCTTACGGTGAGACAAATCAAACGAGTACATTTCGATGAGTTTACCAGTAAATAGTTTCTATTGTCACTTTTCGATTCCATCGTCGGTTCATTACCACCACGGACCATCCACCACGTAGGACCCATCAAAAATAGCCAAACAAAACTAAACTCGATAAGTTTATTCATCATTACTGAGAAGTTCCTGGCACCACCTGCCACCACCTGGCTATTACATGTGTCCAAAGGATACGAAAGGAAGAAGTGAAACGATACCTAATTCGGTGAATCCTTACCATTTTTGAATTCATATCACCATCTCTCGGCTCCATCATTAGCGGATCCCTGGCTTTTGACCAAAAGACTCGCCAAGCCAAGTCAAACAAATGCAAACATGTTGAAATTATTCCTCATCGTTGAGGAACACCTGTGACCACTTTCGTTCTTCTGGTCATCAGACCCTGGTAACCACTTGGGACCAAAAGACTCGTCAAGACAAATCAATGTATTCTTTACCATTGAGGAGTTCTGTGACATCATCTGCCACTAAAGTGCTCATAAAAACATGCTAGTGCAGTTCCTTAGGATATCTTCGTAGTCCATTATCAGATCCTAATCATGCTTACGTAGGACGCATCCGAAATAATTTTGTTTGAAACAAAATACTTATTTAAAATAGGCCAACGCATGTCCGAATTAAAGTGGTACATTAATTAAAAAAATACTTACTCGTCAAATTGAGAATCTTCTGCTTTTATAAAGTCGGTTAATTGATACCAAATACAAAATTAACGGTCCCATAACCCTGCAAAAAATTTAACTTAATGCAATAAAATGGGTTACTTCTTAAAGGTTACCTTTCAAATTTTGTACTAATTTTCACAATAACTTACTCATCAAAATTACTAAGAGTATGTCATGTAGATCTAAAAGCTTGAAATTTGATGGTTTGGAATAGTCAAAAATAATTAATTTATAATTCTATGCGGAATTGATAATCTAAATTTTTTGGTATTCCGATTTTCTTTTTTTTTGTACATTTATAAAACTCTTTCTTGCTAAGCTTTATGGCAAATGATATATCGATATGAAAACCTCGGAGATGAGACTTTTCCTCTTATTTTTTGAAGTGAATACTTCTTTAGCCGTACCTGCGTACTTTTTGTGAGCAGTGAACGAAACTCAGCCATCGCACTCGGGTCGGCTAAAGATGATCAATTAAATGTGCACTGGTAAATTATTGTTCCGGTAAACTCGGCTCCCTTCGGCAGAGCGGCCCAGCGAGTTCACTGTCTAAAACGGAGTGCATCCTTTCAAGAATGACATTCTATTTTTGAATAATATTTTACTTAAGTATAATTTAATATAATAAGCGTATTATATTTTCGTTTCTTAATTTTTGCATTGAACATTTCATTGGTTGTCAAAATTTTCACTTCTAGTTTATCTGGTCACCACCAATTTATATATCATTATTCCTATATCCTCATACCCTTTTTACCATTGTACGATTTTTTATTGAGTTAAGTTCTTGTTTACTGAACGACATTTGGTGCTATAACAAAAACCTCTGCCCTCGTTTATATGATCCCAATATATAAATTCATATTCCATGATTAAGCATTTTTACATAGGAACTAATTTTTGCCGGTAACCTCTTCCTCATGAACTTCCATTATAAGATCAACGTATAGAGAAACCTCTCGTACAGAATGATCCAATGTTAAAAAGTCCTATTTTGCGCATATTTAACCCGTGACGGTATTTCGCTAGAGCATATTTAAAATGTTGAGTGATGCTTACAGGTAATATTCTGTAGTTATCTGTATCAATATTAGTCGATTATACGTGTTATGATATACATATGTCTTTATTCCACAATTCAATAATAAATTTTCTGAAAATTATAATAAAAATTGGAAGAAAATTTAACATTTTAAGTATAATCAATTGGGTATATATTATTATAGTAATAATTTATTGGCACCAATAGAAGTAATGTTTGTGCTAAAACTTATATTTTTCCAATTCTGTTATAAAACAGTAGGTGTGCATTTACGCATATTTATGTATGTATACATTGGTATACATATATAAATATGCATGAATGCGCAAATGTATACATTGGGCTATTTACTAATGAAAACAAATGATAATCGTAATTGCTGTCCCAGGAAACAAACTCGACACTTCTGTCATCCGGTTATCCTGGATAATAAGGAATATCGTACGATGGTTATAGATGGATTATTAGTTTATTTCTTTAATTATTTCTATTATTTTAAATATTATAACCTATATCAAATATGACCTGAAACAATATCTACTTGCCGATGAGGCAACTTTGTATCTCTTTAACTTTATACTATCAGCACTAAATAGAAAGATTGTCTACAAAATTATATTGACCATAAAACTTGGTGTAAAACTCTATTAAAATAAACGATAAAACAACTTTGTGATGTAAGTTATTTAACACTTTCTTATCTTAAATTGAACTTTAAGTGGGAAATCATGTTACTCATAAGAAAGACATACCGACATAATTGCAGTCTTTAGAATAAATGAGCAATCTTGCTTTTCAAAAACAATTTCAACACTTTATTTCATTCTAAATCAACCTAATACTAATAACTAACTGTGACAATATTAATACTCCCCGTTTTGCAACATTGAACCTTATTCTTTTATACCATTTTTAATTATTATGTACTTTACAACCTCCCCTCGACACTAGTTAAATTTATCATTGATATAACGAAATA
Organism: Druceiella hillmani; assembly: GCA_039881145.1. Lineage (NCBI taxonomy): Eukaryota > Metazoa > Arthropoda > Insecta > Lepidoptera > Hepialidae > Druceiella > Druceiella hillmani. Next base: position 102,080,359 of record JAYKKI010000001.1, on the reverse strand, counting down.
ATGTAGTAAAAAACCGCCCTCGAGAATACGATATAATCTAATTTATCATCGCTAAAGGCAAAATAATGATGATAGGCAGGGTTACGGACTCGTACAAACCGCCACCCCCAATAACAATCCGCGGAACATGTGCGCGCTGCGTAAAAAACCCTGCGCTATCGGGTTAAAATGATTTTCTTAAATTTATTTTAATATTTTCCTCAAAATAAGCAATATTTATGAGGAGTCTCATTAAAAAGTTATGAATCATTACAAAACCGACCAACAATCGACGTTGACCAATTCATGAAAAAATCATAAATTTTTCCTGATATTTCATATTTAAACTTATAACTTAACGAAAAAATCTATTCGTAATCTACCGTATCACTGGAAAAACTAATTTTCTGATTGAGTGTTAACAACATTTTGGGAAAATTTACGGGTAAAATAAGTGAAAACAATAAATAATTTATATGTAATTGATGGCAAAAACGAAATTTTCAATTAGTACGATGAAATGTATTAAACATTTCATAAACATTTTTTATGATTTATTTCGAAACTGAATTTCTAATCAAATTTCTCACATCTTGAGACAGCTAATTGATACCAGATTTCATTGGATTAATGGTTATAACATTACATTGTTGTTTTCCGAAAATAAAAATAATTGACATGTTAAAAGTGCACGACTGTAACTCATTTAACTGTTATCATTAACTTTGTATTTATGTAATTTCTTATTTATTTTGTATTGTGCTATATTGTCATCGTCAATAAAATTAAAAGAAATATTGAAAAAAGTTTATTATTCTACTCACATTCCAGTAAAATTTTTAACAATTGGTCATAAATTAAAACGGTGCAAGTTTCTCTCCGTTTAAAAGCAATATCATCTTGTTATGCGATAAAAACTTGACGATAAAAACTTGATCAAACCATTTTATAATCTCGACAGTACGAGTAATATTGTGAGCAGAATTTGAGTAGTATATTTTTTACATTGCGTAAAACCAAATTTGAATGACAGAAAATTATGTAATTAAGCGAACTTACCTCAAATCAGTTCTATTTTAATTACATGAAGTGCTTAGTTTAAGATAACCGAGTAGTATTATCTGGCTTTGCCTCAAGAAGAACGCGTAGTTGGAGTAAGAAAAAGCCTAAAGAGATTAAAAACAAAATCCACACTGGACACAAACCTCATTCTGCTATCAGTGGCAAAAGTAATTTATTTCAGAGTTACAAAGAACTACGGGTCACTCAATTGGATGGATTGGTTTGTCGTTTTACTTATCATGGTTGGACGGGAGCCTCTTTTCTCTGGATAAACACTTCATATAATTAAAATATAACTTCACCTAATGGGCGTTTAATTATTAATTATGTTTATACTTATTCCGAGGTAACTGAATAGATGTTCAGAGTCTTAATACAGCAAACTGTCTTTTCGGGGCAGCGTCTTGAGCCGTGAGAAAATATGTTTAGTGAAGATAAGTCAATTTTATACAAGAATAATCCATATCCTATATTGAGGCCCATTTGCAGTGGTCAAAAATTTTTTCACCGTGATAAGTCATTGAAAAAAAAACATAAAATCGATAAAATGAATAATTTAGAAATCCGAAAATCAATAATTCAGAAATTATGGTTTTTTCGAACTTTTTTGATTGATCTTTTTGTCACATAAATCGTTTTCATTCGGAAACCATTGCACTAGATCACCTGAAATATGGTATGGAAGTACAGTAGTCATGTAAGAAGTATATAATGAACGATTTTTATGTTTATTCTTAACTTCGCTATTGTTTGAAAATTTATATTGATTTTTTCTGTCGTCAAAAAAAACGTGCATTTAGAAAAATCGTTTTATTCAAATTTGGAAATTTGCTTATACACTTAAAAACTACCTTAGTATATGTTGATAGTTTAGACAAAAAATCGTAGTGATAAACTATTGCAACATTATATCACTAAGTTAATTCATATCACTAAGTCACTAAGTGTGAAATTTCTGCTATAGTCGCAAACTAAGTATGTTTATTTTAGTAAAGCATTAATTCATCTCAGATTTACATAATTGATTTGCAAATCAATGTTTACACACACAAAATATGTTCAGATAAAATAATTCTTCTAGACAGAGCGCTTTTATGGTTTGTATGTATAAGAAGGAGAGTGATACATACTATTGATATTATTTAGAACCCGGTTGATTAGTTACCGGTTGGCGGTCATTTGTGCTACGCAAAAAGAGCTGCCATGCAAACTGATACTGAGCTGCCTACTAAAGTAGTAAACTTTTAATTGTAGAACGATTTTTCTAAGTAAATTGTTTACTAAATTTGATAGAGATTTAATTTTACTCAGAGTGGATCTTAAAGCCATATTATGGGAATCAATAATGAACCATAGAAATTCCCTTACTCTATATGGAACCGATTTAATCTTTTCAGTATTAACTATAAAACCTTGACATTCAAGTAATATTATTACTAGTTCAATGTCTATATACTCTGAATAAGATTTGGCTATAAGGTTTTGGTTGTTTAGATAACATTTTTTGATCCTTGCCTTCTCAGATATTGTATTGCTGGTTTCAGTAATTTTGTGAAAGTAAAAAGAGCTGTTGAGAGTCGAAATGGCAAATAATTAAACTCAAATAATTTCCCTTTATAAATAAACAAAAAAAATGTCTATATTCACTATGAACTGTTACTAGATAATATGGATTTTTAAATCTAAAATGAACATGGATTTATAAATTGATTTAATGACTTAAGATTCAAAATGAATCTGGCGCAGGAACAAGAAATATACTACTACAAAAACTGATCTTATGTGTATATTGTGAGGTAGTATTGTGAAACTCTAAAATGTAGTAATTTTGTTAGTTACTATATTTTAGCATCAATAACTTTTGTCTCTAAATTTTAAATGTTATCATTTTGTGCAAAAATTATTTCAGGAAGTTTAGGCGAAGTTATTTATTTACCTTAAGTACTCGTATTTCTGGCACGTTGGTCACAGTGTTTGGTCGATGATGATAGAGTGTTGCTTGGCCCTTGGTAGCGTCTCTGTTTGATATCTGTCCCCTCTGAACATTTTAAATGGGTACTTCCTTTGTTGACTTTGAGGATCCGATAGTTTTCTGGGTGGTTTTCAGCATGGAAGAACTTACTTTAAGTGGTAATTTTTTTAAATATTCGCCTCTAATTTTTTTCCTGGCCGTTGTTGCTTTGTTTCTTTATTGGAACTCTCTCCAAAGAGGATTTAAAGACGTATTTGTTGAAATGTTACTACGGAGCTATTAATTTTTCATTACCTCTGTTTTTTATTGGAAATTTGGATAGTAGAACAAGCGTGCAGCTTCTGTTAGGTTTTTAATAATTGTGAGTTTATCATACTCTCTCTTTGATAGATCATCAGTAGTGGGTAAAATCTCCGAACAGCCTTACCAAATAATTTTTTGCCTCCTTCTATTCTGAGATCACATTCATTACTCTTATCTTTTAAAATCTAGCAAGGCTATATTCTCTCCTATTAAGCAATTATTGTATAAGATCATCAGCTAGAATATAATGATAGGAAAAAAATTACAAATGTCAGTTAGATAACCTCATAATTGGTTTTACATATATCGCTCGAGCCTCCTTTCTCATTTCTTTGCATTATGTTCCCACTTTTTCTCTTTCGATTCATGCCTCCCTTTTGGCATTTTTATTTGTTATAATTACCCTAAACACAATTGATTAGATCAACAAATACGCAGTCTGGAGTTCGTCTGAACGCGGTAAAATGAATGACATTTGACATTGAAAACGTGAGTAAGGTTGCCAGTATGGATTTCGTTTTTATTTTTCTTTAGGTGTTTTCTCACTCTAAACTTGCGATATTATTCAGGCAATGTCAGATGAAACAATTCAGTTATTTCGGATTAAACATAAATATATTTAAGTTAATCGAATTTATGAAAAACTTTTTTGAAGTAAAACTTCTTTAGCAACTTCTGAGTAGTTCTGTTACGTTAACATTTTGTAACTCTTGAGAAAATAAATGCCGAATGCATCCGATCGGCGGCAGAACCTACCGAGTGCTAAGAACCTGGCAATCGAGAACCATTAAAGAAGTTTCACTTCATCCGTGAGCTTATGTGTGTGAGGTTACGCCATTTAATTTTTTTATTGTTGCAGAACTGTTTATTACATTCGCTAGCACTATTACTTTTGGGGTATAAATAAAAATAAAGCCAGCAATTAGTACAATTATCTAGACTTTGTACATTCAAAATAAATAAAAAAGCCAAAAATCCGAAATTTTGAAATAATTCAAATGTCTCAAAAACCATGGTATTTTTACTGAATTTATATTTTGATTTTCTAATAGCTCACGTGCCGGTCTATTTGTAGTTAACCGCCTAGTAAAGATTTACAAAACAGTCGTTTTGTTTAACACTTATGAAGTAAGAAAGAAAAATTGCTACAGGGTGAAAATAAATTTCGTACTTCACAATTTCATATCAAGAGTTCAGCTAAGTGTTGAATGTTTACAAGCTTCTAACATTAATTCCCATCTACAGTTCCATAATTCTAAATGATGTTAGTCGTTAGACCTACAATATACATAGCTAATTGAAGATACATGTAAGTTTCATATACTTGGTAACAATAATCGTGTAAACTATAATACATTAAGACATGGTAAGTCACGATTTGATTATGTCATAAAGTTACAGTCAATTTGATCGCTTTTCTCCTGTTTGTGTTATAATTATTGCTAAACCATACAAAACCATAAAGTTTGAAAAAAAAACAAATGTTATATCCATCTGTAATAAGATATCTAACAATGTAGAATTTTTAGGATCGTTCAGGTATTTTTAGAATTTATTTCTAACATATAAATAAACTGACGCTATTTTTTATGATTTAGATAAATCATCAAATAAAAGAAAGATCAAAACTATAACGAAACGGAACTGCAACCCTTTCCTGAATTTATGAAACCAACGAAGAAAGGGAAAATAGCAACCACGTGGATTAGAAGTGAAACTTCTTATATTACTTTGAAGAGGAAAAACCTGTCGAGCACGAGTAGAACTCGCACTACTGGAGTTCCGAACACACTCACACATATATATATATATATATATATATATATATAATATATATATATGTGTGTGTGTGTGTAAGTATATATATGAATAATATATGTATATTTAAGGGTACTTAGTATTTCTAATAAACAATGAATTTACTAATACTAATTTTAAATTTTAACATGTAAATATATTTCCTAATATAATTATCTCAAGGGTAAAAATGTATTGAAAATCTCACAAACTATAAAATTTCGAATCATTAAAATAGTTTTCCTATAAACTTAAAGAAAACTTCTTAAGTTTTTTATAATTTTGACTGAAGCAGTTCGGAGATGAGATAAAGTGAACATATTTTATGGGCATTTGCAACTATATATCTAGAATTCTTTTACATAAAATTGAAAAAAAAAAATTCTGAACTCATAATAGGGCAATACTGATTGAGTTGAACAATTTGAAACTCATACATCACATGAGAAGAAAAAAATTTTCAATTGCTTTATTTGTAACCACAAAAGTCGAACTGTTTTAAGAAAAGCCCTGTGAAAAACCCCTGAAGAAAACCCCAGATGAACAGATGTATGAATATATTTTGAATGTTTTGAGGTACTATCTCATTATTCAATGTACGAAATAATACTGCAGTAGTAACAGAAATTTCTATTCAAAAACAAATTAACACGAAACAAGCATAAAACAGAATTAAAGAGGATTAATACTTGCAAAATTGGACAACACTGATGCATCACCATCATCATCAGCTGAAAGTCATCCGTTGTTGAACATAGACCTCCCCCATCAATCAGTCACTGTTGATATCCCACACAAAGATCGATCCCATGCCACTTACATCCAGGGGATTTCCACGACCTTTACCAAATCATCTGCCCTACCTAGTAGGGAGCCGTTCCACTCCTCGTTTTCCAGTACACCATTCAAGGATATTTTTCCCCAATGATTGTCTTTTCAGCGAGCCCTATAGTCTGTCAACTACCTCTTCAGCTGGCCAAACCTATGAGCTGCAACGGCAAACTTAACTTTCCTAGTTACCCTAACCTTAGTCTCCTCATTACGGATCATACTTCATAGAAAAACCCCGAAAAGGACGTCTCACGTACGTTATTACTAGCAACACACGCTGGTTAAAGACTTTCGCCTTCAAATACTGGGGTATTATGGACGATAAAATACGGTGAAGTTTCCCAGAAGCTGACAAAACAAATTAAATTTTTTTCTCTCTTTAAATTTGTCTGATTGGATTGGTTGTCCTGTTAAGTACTGGTCATCAATTTCCAGGGTAACATTCCCAACCTGTACCGGTATGGATGCGACATGGATGTTAGACATTATTTTTGTCTTATCCATATTATGCATACCAGCAGATAAAAGCGTTATGTAGAAGAAAGTATATATACTTTCACACTGTTATAGAAGTTATGAGAAAACATTTCTGCTAATACCGGTATGAGTAAACAGTCAACGAAACATGTAATCAACTCTAGGAAGTTCAAAACCAAATTTAGCAAAAATTTTAAATGCATTGTTCGTATCTGAATACAGATAAAACAAAAACTCTTTGAGTAAATAGCAATAGAATTATTCCAATTTATTTTAAATACAAAAAATGTAAGGAATTTTTAACGATTTTATGGACAATAATGAAATATGTTTACTTTATGCTTATGTGTTAGATAAGACCTTAACACAATAAAAAGTATCTTGACCAAAAATGTTCTTTTTAAAATTTTATTCAAGTAAACAATTCTTTCTCTGGCTTCACAGCGCTCCAGCGTCTTTGTCTTTCATTTAAGTCTATAAAAAGGCAAAAAGAAATATTTTATTAACAATCTTAAAAATCTCTCTATTTTACTAACAATTAATTATACAAATTTAATTCGGCTAGTCCCATTACTTCGTACCGAAAAACATGAAAAAGAAAAAAAGCGGAAATGCCACTTTTAAATTTAATTTAAAAATTACTCTAAACCTAAAATAAATTCATATCGGTTCTAGTAGTACTTTCAGTGATTTGACAGTAACTTTTGTGCCATTTTATTTACCAGCAAAATTGAATGGTAGGGAATATTAGAAAATGCGCTCTTCAGGGTAATTGAGCCTAGGAATGTTGATTTCAGAATAAAACTGCGAATTATTTTCAAAAATAGTTGAGTATCATACCGTTATACAAAATTTATGAAAATTCACCTAGATTATTATCATTATTCAGACATGTGGACTGAGCACGGAGGGCCAATAGCGTGACTTCCGACATCCCTGGATGAGTCCTGTTTGTTTTTTTTATGAGGCCATCGCAAAGAATTAAGAAGAAAATTAATCGAAGCCAACGAAAATATTCGGGAAAACGCGGACGAATTGTGAAATTAAATTTCTTTTAGAAGATGCCGCATATTTATATGCCGTGAGAGGTCATAATTTTTAAAATGTATTATGATTGGAGAAATAATTTTTCATTTATTTTATGCCTATTTTTTTAAGTGATTTCATTTTAAGTAACTCCGATTACATTACTTCAAATATAAAAAAAGAATCTTCAATAAAACAGAAGTGAATCGATAAACTGAAAGTTTTTTGACACCTAAAGGAACTTATTACACTTTTATAATCCTTTTAAAATTAAAAATAGCGTTTTCGCCTTCCCTCCCATTTTCAAATGTTTTTCAGAATAAGGTAATAGGACTAGCTAAATTAAATTTTTATGGTTAATAACTAGTAAAGTAAAAAAATTTTCAAAATTGTTGGTAACGTATTTTTAAATATATTTATTTTTGGATAAAGCATTGAGTAGCAAAGGAAAAAAATTTTAACTTATTAAAATTTTGAAAAGAACATTTTTTGTCAGATTATTTTATTTCAAATAGGAAACTCTATATTTAGTATAACAGTGATTTTATTAGTCCGTGTTCAAAAAAAACAGTAGTTTAGTCGCTAGAAGGATGAATTTTTACCCAAAAACCAGAGTTTGCCTAAAAAACACCAAAACCGAAATAGATTTTAAACTATAACATTACGGCTAACATATATAGGAATCAAACTCCTCTATGCACCTTACGCCTGCTGGTTATGGAAGCCAACGTTCATAACCACACCGGTATTCTGCGTGGATATTTATATCAGATGAACACTACTGTTGTATGAATACGCACTAAGACTATATATATATATATATATATATATATATGTATATATATATATATATATATATATATATATAGCTAGCTTGCTCGGGATGAAATTTAGCTTCTCCCTCAAACTTCGTTTAAATATATGGTGACATAATATTGAAGTAACTCACAAAATAACTTTACGTTAACAGCAAAGTCAAAGCACTTGGCATATTTAACCGCTAATTAGTCTTCTGTTTATCAATAGGCAGACGAGTGAAAAATAAAACTGCTGCAAACTTTTTACACATATTGTATTTTATTAAAGTAGTGTAGACGGTTGTATGCAAATTTGGAGCGTATGTACAAAATAATGAATGTAGAACAGCGTAATGTTAAAATTGAAAAATTATCTTGAACAAACACATAAATTTTATGCATTTCCTTTATCAAAATGATGCAGCAGTCAAAAAGATGCATATATAACAAATTAAAATTGAACTTAAAAAATTAAATTAAATCACAAAGTTTTGGGGAGTGATTTGTCTTTTTTAATTTATTATATTTTTAACACATTAGTTATATTAATTTAATGAAATATAACCACGAATTCTGTCTGTAAAAATTTAGGTGGAAATTAAAACATTTTACGAAATTATATTCATCAAAAGTATTCGAAACTTCATTTTTGACCACAATTGCGCTACGATGATCTTTATGTTTTTCGATTATTCAGATAAATGAAAAAATATGTTCTTAAATACGAATACGATAGTTATGAATTAATTTGGTCTTTAATTCATTTTAGAAACACAATTAAATGAAACTAAGTGATGTAGTATTATTTCTACTTTCTTTGATTTCTTTACCACGACCTAGGTTTCGTTGTATTACAACATCTTCAGGTGGGATATTAGCAAAGATTGAATCTTTGATTTTCACCTGAAGATGTTGTAATACAACGAAACCTAGGTCGTGGCAAAGAAATCAAAGAAAGTAGAAATAATACTACATCACATAGTTTCATTTAATTGTGAATAATGAATTTCTACAAAAGTAATGCCAAATATATTCAATATTCATTTTAGAAATTAGTACTAATGATTAAAGATGATAGACATCGATTAACGATGTCGTTCATTGGTACTTATTTTTAGGGTTGATAAAATGATTTATTAATAGTTATTTATACTCTTTGTATAAGCTGTCCATCACATTTTATATATGAAAATGAATTTATGAAAATAATGATCAGCGGGAGGATTTTCCGAGCGCGCACATGTTGCGTAGGTCATTATGAACGGCCGCGGTCCGTACGGGACCGCAATCCGACCCGCCCTCACTCTTATCAACAACGATGATAAATTAAATTACATCCTATTTTGACAGCTCTTTTTATTATATTTTTTCGTTATTATATAGAGAAAGTTAGCCCGTTTAGAGGTAGCGCTCAAGAAGTTCATAATAGTTAAAAACAATATAAAGGAATAAAGTTTAGGGTATTGTCGGGGAACAAGAAATACAAAGATTGCCACAGTTAGTCCGTAACTACATAAGCTTTATTTACAGTAGAAAAAAGTACTGGAAGTTAGTTTATAAAACAAGCTTAACCGTGTCGTCTATTTATTCTTATCAATTTTGTGGTTATGTCAGTAATATTTCTTATGAGCACTGTGCGTTCCATTTATAAATTTACATGATGGTAAAACGAGTAAAGTGTTATAAATACGGAGTTGCGGAATCACATATATCATTCTAACTTTAAGTACCTTTACATTTTCATATTAAAATCATTCTGCAGACAACATTTCTTTCAATCTAGTAATTATGCCTAACCACAAAGAATAGAAAAGAAAAATATAGAAAAGTATAGCAGTAAAGTGAGATGCAAGATTGCTGTATCAGTAAATAGTTGTCATGTGTTACATATTAGATACAATTATAAATAAATCACGGTTGTTTTCATTATTAAATGTAACAAATAAATACTATTTCTTTAAATTGTAGACGCATTTAGACGTCTCATATAACATCCCGTATGGTCTAGTGGCTAGGATACCTGGCTTTCACCCAGGAGGCTCGGGTTCGATTCCCGGTACGGGAATATACATTTTTTTCTTCCGGGGTTTGTGAGACAGTAAAATGTTTCTATTGCCAAACACGCTAAAATTATCAAGATACACAAACACGCATATTCATGTACGTACTTAATTCTAATTCTAGCTGAACTGACTAAACTGTCAGAGAATAGAGAGAAAAAAATTTCCCCACAAATATTATTCTCCACAAATACTTAAATATATTTCAAACAACGCACCTTATTTTTTCCAGTATTGTTTGTATCAAGATTTTATTTAACATATTCATTTGGAATAAACTCTAAAAAAAGGCCTCAATTGGCATCTTGTGCCTCACAGAAGTCATAAAATATATTTGCAAGACTATTTTTTAAAGAGAAATGTACCATCAGTCTTTTGTTTTATCAATCGATTTCCATAAAAAGGAAATTATATTAAACTTTGTTTCTCTTCAAATTTATCATACGCTAAACATGTAACCCATTGGTATCAGCATTAATATAATTTTTGTTCCAACTTCCTTTTTTACTCAACTATAATTTTTGTTCCAACTTAATTTTTGTTCAATGTCATTGTGAGATGGTACACTTTGTTTATCTATAGGCGTGCGCCTTTAATCTTCAACTGCGCGTGCTTTAAATTTATTCAGTTCTATTAGAATTGTAGAGTATTTAGGACTTGGGTTTCTTAGTCACCGGGCCCTGGTTAAGATTGGACACTCTTGAGGTTTTTATAGCTTTCACAATAGATGCTGAACGGGAAAATTAGAGTCAATATAGAAGCAGGTTTTAGCCCTCTTGGGTGACTGAAATCCTTCGGAAAACTCTCATTTTCATTAATTGTTACAGGCCATAGCAGAGCCTTTTAGGTGACCAGATGAAAGTTTCTAATAAGTTTAAGTTTCTAATGTATGTTAACGAATTTACTAAAAATTTGACCACATAGGTGTAAATGAAATTGTTATTTCCTGTGAAAAAATAACAAAAAAAATAAACTCGTTTTTAAACAAAGATGATCTCTGAACACAGAGCTTTAAAATTTTGTTAAACAATATTGGATACATTAGAAAAATGAAGTTTTTATACATCTTAATGTTCTGCCAATAAAAATATGTAATTATACGTAATTTACGTCGTTAAAAAACACGTACGCATCAAAATGATAAACTCTTTTATTTTAAATTAATTAATTAATATCAAATACTTAGATCAAGAAATTATCCTAAACATTTTCAATGCGCTAAATTTAATTATAGGTATTCCGTAATTATCAATATTATTGGTCTCATAACATTAGCTATTACGGAAGAATATAAGGGAACTAATATTAGGAGCGTCATTTATCATACTTACCAAGTCGCTGAACTGGCGTAAAACTCACCAAGTCGCTGAAACAGAAGTAAATAGAAGTAGTAAAGTGACCATATATCTTAGCTTACGACTTGTTTTTTTTCTGTAAGTAAGGAAGGCAATGGCCTTTGAACTAAGACTTACAAACGTGAGGGCAAAAATTAGGTAGAGATCATACTACCACCTATCCTATTTCAAATTAGATCGAGTAACATACTCGTATATTTCACATTTGTCGTGATGTCAGTATTAACTTGTCAATGTTGCGTTTACATACCCAAAGCCTATTTAAGTTCCTTAAAGGAAATATTTATTTTTAGGTGATGAGAAATACATGCCAAAATATTTTTATAAGAAAGGCATAATAATTATGTTTTTCACTTTCGTCATAACTAGATTAAACGAAATGAGTATTTAAAAACAAAACTCCAATTTACATTTGAACTAAATTTGTTTGGCAAGAAATACAACGAAAGTAATTGACAGATTGGGATGAAGCCAAAGTGTTATTATTATTGTTAGTGTTATTATTATTACTTAACAAAACTTTTACCAAAATCGAATTATTGTATTGTGAAAATGACACCAAAATAATTCCAAAAGTCATAGGTCATAGGTACATAATGCCAAGTCAATTAACCTTGCGTTATTCCAGAAACTCAGTTAGGGGATTTCGCGTAAAGAATAACAGATTTATCCGGGTTGTAAGAATAATCTTTATAATCTGAACCCTCAAACATACATTGCAGCCATAGCAATGGCTTCACAGTAATTTTTCTCCGCTGTACGCGCACGGATTGCCAGTGACATTCTTGTATATGGAACATTTCTCTGTTTTGGCCAGATCTCCCGATATACTTTCCAAATATTAATTAAAAAATATAAATACCAGTTATGTATCAAAAGAAATTGCCTAAAATTGATTCGACTCAAATCTAAAGAATTATTAATAAAGTTCTATTAAACATAGGTTTAATTTTTAAAAGTTCTTGAGAACATTCACTCCCAGGTTATGTTTTAATACGTAACGATCGTACTTCCAGACGTGACGGTGGTGTTGCTATATATCTTCGGGCTAACCTAGCTTTCAAAATTATCGCAAAATCCTCCATTGGCTGCAAGCCCATAATGGCATACTTATTTGTCGAAGTAACTTTTTTTCAAGCCGCGTTACTACTTGGTGTCGTTTATTCTCCTCCTGATATTTCATATTTCGGTGATTTTGAAAGTATAGTTGATCACTACCTATCTTTATACCCCCATTCATTGATTATGGGTGATTTTAATACCTGCCTATACAAGCATAACACTAGAAGCGAAAAGCTTTGTGACATTGTCAAGGCTGGTATCCTCACCATTCTTCCATCCTTTGCTACATTTCATGCTGATAATTGTCACTCCCTTCTCAATCTCATCCTAGTAATCTGCCCTAAAAGTGTATCCTTCTACGGTCAATTTCCAGCACCCGGTCTTTCCCATCGTGATCTCCTTCATATTTCCTATAAATTAAGTAGCCTTAAAGCCTTTTCAAAAAGCAACTTCCTTCGAGACTTTAATCGTATTCACCTACCATCTTTTATTGAGGATGCCAGACTCATTAACTGGGATACAGTTGCGATCAATTTTTCTGTTGATGAAAAACTCACTATTTTCAATAGTATCACTAAACTGCTCGATAAATATGCTCCCCTAAAACTCGTCAAAATTAAGCGGAGAGCTGCTCCTTGACTAAATTATTCCATTAGAAAAATGATGGCCAAACGTGATCACGCTAAAGCTAAGTATAGGACTGATTCCAGCCCAAATTGCTGAGAGAATTTTAGAGTGCTTAGAAATAAATGTTCGCAAATGTGCCGAAATGCCAAAAAAACACTATATTTCTGCATCATTACGTGATTGCACTCCTAATACTATTAGAAAGTTTTTGGACTCTAGGCATAGGAAAATCTAGTAGTACTTGAATCAGCTATTAAGTCTGCAACTATGAATGGTATCTCGTCTTCATCTGTTTCTAGTGAACATCAGTTTACGCTAAGGGATTCCTGTGAATCCGAAGTTAAAGCTAATCTACTTGCGATGAAATCGAAATCCATGGGAATTGATGGCTTAAATATTAGTGCTCTTAAAACAAAAATAGATATTGTGGCTCCGGTCATCGCTGATATTTTAATACCTCTTTGACAACTCTTCAATGCTCATAAGTCTCTAAATCCACTTCAATCTGGCTTTAAAGTTGGCCACAGTACCTCAACTGCCCTCGTTAAGGTTACTGATGATATACGCTTGGCTATGGATAATAAACAAGTCCTTGTGCTTCTTGATTTCAGCAGTGCGTTCAATTCTGTTGACTTTGATATTCTTCTTGCCCGCTTGAAATATCTTAATATATCCCAACTTGAGTAGTTTAGTTCATATATTCGTGGACGCAGGCAATGTGTTAAGTTGTCAGATACGTATTCTGAGTGGACTGATCTTATAGCTGGTGTACCTCAAGGTGGAGTTCTATCTTCTCTCCTCTTCTCGGTATTTATTGATGATATTGTTAAAAATATTTCTAGCAATTATCATCTCTATGCAGATGACCTACAAATCTATGCACACTCGTACCTCCATTCCTTATCAAAAACCATCGACATCCTTAATCGAGATCTCGTTTCAATTGGTCAGTGGGCTCATGAAATGGGTCTTTTGGTTAACCCAAGTAAATCACAAGCTATCATCATTGATAGTCAAAGACTGACTTCTAAAATAAACCTACCTAGTTTACCGAAATTAGTGCAAAATAGTACAAAACCTGGACCTACTGATCGATCAAAATCTTAGTCAGCGGTCTCAAGTAAATGATGTTAATCGTCGTGTTTTCAACAGAATACACTCTTTGAAACGTCTTCCAAATTTTCTACCAACTAAAACGAAAATCTACCTTTGTCAAACACTTTTATTACCATTCATTGACGATGGAGATGTATTCTATCCTGATCTTAATTAAGAATGTTTGTGCAAGTTGGAACATCTTCAAAATTTACGCATCTGGTATATCTTCGACCTCGGAAAATATAATCATATTTCTGAGGTCAGTTCTCAAATTACTGATCGACGCCAACTTCACATACTTACACTTCTTTTAAATATACTAAAAAATCCTCCTAACCCAAATGATCTTAGTGGAAAATTTAAAGATTTGTCTGCTCACGGCCTTGGGCTACGATCTGAAAGTTCACTCACCCTACTTATTCCTAACCTCTATCACTTACGAAAAATCCTTCACTGTCCAAGCAGCAAAAATTTGGAATCACTTGGATCCTGACATCAGGAAAATCACGTCTCTAAATATTTTCAAAGGTCGAGTGAAAAAGTCCTGCCTCTCCTGAAACCTTTCCCTTTGTGTCCTTGTCCTTTCCTGTCTTTCCCATCTCAAACCATGTCAATAGTTTTTTTTTACCTATACTTTTGTTTATATGTATTATGTTTGAAGTTTTTTTACTTATACTTTTTTATAAATAATTTTCATTGTAAAATCTCTTTGAAGAGATTTTGATAAACATTCTGCCAACTAAATTTTAATACAAATTGTTATGGTTGACAGGAAGAGATTGCTCATGTAGCAATAAGTCCGCCATATGTACTATACATAAAAGTTTATAAATAAATAAATAAATTATAATTGGAAAGAACACTACTCCTGAAGGCTGTGCTATGCCGAAGTGCGATCTATAAAAGAAACAAGCAATCTTGTTTTATAAAAGCATATATAATACTTTATTAAATCTTAAATCAAGCTAACGAAGTTATTGACTAACAACGACAATCTTCGCACTTCCTATTCTGCAACAATGAACCTTATTTCTTTAAGCTATTTTTAACTACTAAATATATATATATATATATATATATATATACACATATATATATATATATATACTTCCCAAGCACACCGTCTACACTGGTGGCCTTTTTTCTTATGATAACGAAATAACGTAACAAAAACTTTCCTCAAGAATACAATTTAATCTCATTTATCGTCGTTATAAGCAAGAGAGCGGGAGCGGGTCAGGTTGCGGGCTCGTGCAAACCGCCACCGTCCGTAACGATCTGCGGAAAAACCCTTCTGATAGAGCGTAAAAAACATTTTCATAAATTCATTTTCATATTTTCCACGAAATGAACAATCTTTATAATCAAATTTATATAAACAAATCGTAAATCGTTGCAAAGTTTATGGAAAAACTGCAAACCGTTACCAATATCCAACGTCGACCAATACAAGAAGTGCACCTAAACTCTCAAAATTCTCCACAAATAAAGTTTTGAATTAACGTGCAAAATCAATTCGTAACTTACCTTGTCAAAGCAGGAAAGTAATTTTCCGGTGAATTTTGAATAATGCCAAAACTGAAATAAAGTTTTAACCGGGTTTTGGCAAAGTTTACGGGTGAAATAAGTGAATACAATAAATCAATGCACTGTAATTGAAGAGAAAAACGAGGTTCTGAACAAGATTCTTAGGTAGAATTTCATGAAATTTTACTTGGAGACTGAATATCTCATCTAATTTATAACCATTTTAGTTCGCGGGTCTATTATCCACATTAATTAATCTAATGGAAGTCACATTGTCGTGTTTAGAAGAAAGGCAAAATCCTAACCCATAGTCTTATTTTATATATCTTTTATTTCTGTAATTTTACTATTTTATGCAATATAACTATCGTTATTGTCAATTAAATTAAAGAAAATATTGAAAAAAGTAGAATTCTGGGAACTTTTTAATATTTAGTCATAGCTCAAAAATTGCACCTTCTCTCATTTTGAATAAAATATCATTTTTTCAAAAAGTAAAACCTACATATATTAAACTTTATCTAATACATGTAGGTTTTACTTTTTGAAAAGATGATATTTTATATTATATATTTTATAATAATGATTAAGTTTTTAGTAGTTTTTTAATAAGTTTTCGTACGATTAAGTTTTTAGTAGTTTTTTAATAGTAGTAACTTGAATAATACATTTTGTTTATACCGCGGGAAACTAAAGTACGAAAGTAAAAAATTAAGTTGATCAAATTTAAGAAAAAGTTTTTTGAAATGAAACTTCTTTAGTGAACCCTGAGTTATCTTGAGAAAACAAATGCCGAATATATCTGACCAGGGCACAGTGGGGCAAAAATCCAAAAATAATGAAATGCTTTAAACTTAGAACAGGCAAGATACAAATGGAACTGAAAACATATCAATTAAGATATACTATGCACTTAACAAATTTTCCTTAAAATTTATCTGTTAAATACACTGCAAAATATACATACATACTACTGTATTTAAATTTTACATTATCATTGACATTAACACGTACACTAATCTTTATTTAGTTTTTTTTACATTATAACTATATTTAGAACGTCAGGTACGTTACGAAATTGAAAACATAAATTTTGAAGGAATAAAATTGAAGAATAAGATATATACCCGAGCTTGACGAGTCCATAACCACTTGCAGGTTACAGGGTACCAGGATACACGAATATTGCCTTCGATTTAAGGGTGTGTAGCGGGGATAGTGTTAAATATATCATTTTTTTCTCATAGCGTAACGGGGTAACTCATGGACTATATGGATACATAAATATTGCATCTTTAATCTCAAATTTGGACTTTGTAGTTATTGTATGTAAATAATGGTTTCCGTTCCACTATGCGAGCGCTCACAACACGGCGTTTGAGAATGTTAAGAAGTTTATTATGAATGATTAATTAACATGGACTGTTATATAAATTTCACTATATTTCTGAGACCTTTTTATTTGTTGTCTTAAAGGGCAATGACCATTAGAGAACTGTTTGTTACATTCGCTAGCACTACTTTTTGGATTTATGAAATAATATTAAAAACAGGCCAGAAACTATAAATTTTGAAAATGTAAAAAAAATATTAGCAAAATTATATATTAACATTCTGAAATTTCTTTATAAAATACTAGCCCTGTCAAATATTTTTTGCCAATTGCCTGAATATTATTAATACATAAAAAAAATTTGCGCTTTACAATTAAGGAAAATTTAAAAAAGGTAGAGTTATATTTCTAATGGCATTATGTTCACTGAGATGCTGCGTGACCCTTTTCATTACTTGCTCTCCCCAATACCGATATGTTTCATTTTTCGTTACTATCTCTTTGTTCAAGGTACAAAATTATGCTACCGCTGTATAAGAAATGTTTCTTTAAAAACAAGTTAGCGTGAAGAGACAGACCTTAAGTTGAACTGAATAGGATTAATACACATACTATTAAGCACCTCAAAAGCTACCAGACCTAAAAGCGACAAACAGAAGAAAGTATATAATTTCATCCTGATATAGCAGTTATGAGTAAAAATTACAACTAATATCGACAGATATAAACAGTCAACGCAGAATGTAATCAACTTTCAAAACCGAATTTAAACCAATTTTAAATTATATTTCTTACATCTGATCACGACTAAAATGAAAGTCCTCCCGAGCTTATGTCGATAGCATCATTCCACTTTAAAATACGAAAGTTTAACAAATGTGTTTAAATAAACACACGGATATCCTGCATCAAAGCAATTCGTATCAAATAAATACTACATTGCATGAATACATACTAAGAATAAAAGCACGTTAAGAAACATCACAGTTTGCTTGCTCATCTCAAATTTCATTTAAGCATATAGTCTATATAACGTTAAAGTAACTCAAAGAACAATTTTAGATTACCAATATATAAAAGGCATTTTGCAGTTTCAATCGCAAACGAGCCTTATATTTACTAACAGAAAGACCACTGAAAAAGGAAACCATTGAAAACTTTCCGTACATGTCAAATTTAACTTAAACGTTATATAGACGTTTGTATGTAGTTAAAAGGTATGTACAAAATCATAAAACTAGAAAATTGCGTTATGTTAAAACTGAAAAAAATCTCTTAAACAAGTACGTAAATTTGTGTAGAAAGTTTCTTGCTGTGGAATGAAAATTCGATATGAAACATCAGATAGAGCCTTTATGTTCCATCATTAACGTAGCTCAATTGATTCATAAATATTTGATTGCCGATAACTATTACATTAACTAATAAAGGATAAAATTTACGGTAATAATTTGTTGAAATCAAGATAAATGACATTTACCCTGAAACTTTTAGTGTCTCGCTTTTGTGATTGCTTATTTACTTTTCAGAGAATTGTAAAAATATAGCTACGCGATCACTCAATACAATTTACGTCTTCCAAATATGAATTCTTTCCATATAAGAATTAATAAGTCGTCACAGGTGAAGATTAGAATTGACAGTTTGAATCGATGGATAACTTCTTTTTTCAATATTTATTTTTTTCGTTGTATACTTTACAAACACATGTGGCTAAAAGCACTAAATATGAGCGGCACCATTTTCTAAAGGATATTTCCTTCAGACAAAAATGTAACTGGACGAACGCAAATTGTAATAAAGGTTAACCTTATTTCATTACCGCATTTCCAACACTTTATTTCATTTTAAATCAAGCTAATAAAATCAGGGACTAACCGCGGCAAATTTCATACCTCCTGCTTCGTAATAGTACTGATTCTAAATGGCATGGATATTCCGAGCACTCCGTTTAAACTAGGTAACTATAACCACGATATCATATCACAAAGAGCGCTCTCAATAAAGTGATGTAATCTATAATTGTTACATATAAGAGCGCAGACAGGTACCTCACGGCTTGTCCGCACGCTATATGTACAGACAGCAAAAAAATCTTCCTGCTGGTCATCATTTTTATATATTCACATTTAAATGTACCATAAAATGAACAGCCTTTATAAAACCCGCATACAACAATTCATGTCTCAATAAAAATGTTATTAAAACGTGCCAACCAATACCAATAATAAAAGTCGCCCAATTCGCTAAATGCGCATAAGTTTTTCCAAGATACTTCATATTTCAAGTTTTGAAATAACGACAACTTACCGTGTCAGCGGTAAAAGTAATTTCCCCGTTAAGCTTGAATAATGCGAAAACTTTAACAGAGTTATAACCAGCTTTTATGGGAATGAGAACGTCTTGTTTTGGAAAAGCCTGTTTTAAGAAAGTTATTTCGTAAAAAGTGTGTTTCGAAACCAAGTTTTTCGTTTAATTTATGATAATTTAAGTTTGTAAGAAAAGTTTTTGGGTGTATATATATATATATATATATATATATATATATGTATATATATATATATATATATATATATATATATATATATATATATGTATATATATATGTCTTAATTTTTTAAACAAATCGTTCGACGCGTTCTTAAAAAAATGAAATGTGATAAAATTACTACTTTGAGACCAATTATTACCAAAACTAAACGGCAATTTTTTTTTTCGAAATGGTAAAATAACATCATTCTACATTAACTTAGTTTTTTTGACAAATCGCTCGACGGGTTTTTTGAATAAAATTAAAAGTGTGATAAAATAAAAATTTTTCCCGTAATATTAATTGTACAATTTTTGCGAGCGATTTTTATCAAAACTAAACGGTGAAAATTTTCTTTAATTTTCAAATAAGGTAGATATTTATAGTTTGAATAATATTTTAAAAATTCAGCGAATTTCGTCGACAATATGTGTTACGCGACTATTACCTTGAAGGGTTGGATATATTTTTAAAAAGCACTAGTTTTCTTTAGGCTTAGATTACCTGGGAATGAAACTTTTTAGTGTTACATTAGCATTTTTTTCTTACAAGTGGCATTTATTCAACTAGTACGTATACCTGAATATTAGAAAATTCATGGTCATTTAAAATTAATTACAAAATTGCGGGATCTTTCTCATTCGTCCTTTAAATGTAGACAAAGTATAAGAACCAGTGTAGTGGTAAAATTCACTAAGAAAATAACAAAAAGACACTCATATTTAACTAAATTAGTACAGTACATTACAAATGTAACAAGATACACTCATAATTAACTAAATTAGTACAATACATCACAAATATAACAAAAAGACACACTCGTATTTAACTAAATTAGTACAGTACATCAGAAATATAACAAAAAGACACACTCATAATTAATTAAATTAGTACAATACATCACAAATATAATAAAAAGACACACTCATATTTAACTAAATTAGTAGTTCACCACAAATATAGCAAAAAGACACACTCATACTTAACTAAATTAGTATAGTATACCACAAATATAACAAAAAAATACACTGTATGCAAAAAAACATCACTAACAATTTTATTTGAGAAATTTAATAAAAAAAAATGTAAAGTTGAACACGTCTTTGGCCATTTCGTGAAATATTCCGTATAGTCTAGTGACTGGAATACCTGGCTTTCACCTGGAGATTCGGGTTCGATTCCCTATACAACAATTTTCCAGTGTATATTTTTGTTTTTCTTCCATAGTCTCTAAGACATAGAAAAACATTAGAAAACATAGAAAACCGCGGCAATTTTCATACTTCCTGTTCCGCAGTAATGTCAGAAATGTTATTATTTAAATTTGTTACAGGATATGTTCAGATTTTTGGATGAAACGATAAAAGAACGATGAAATACCGAAAGGTTCACTATTCAGAAATGAATTCCACCGGAGTAATTTTACTTAGATGGTAGCGAATAAGAGTGATCGCTTCGGTATCTTGAAAGGAATTAACTTAAACCCGCAGAGATGCCGCTAGTTATACTGATCCCAAATCTTCTGAAATCTTCAATAGTTTCTAAGTATGTCTACGTACAATTTAATAATCCCCTATTAAGTAGTAAATAACTTCGAAATTTCATGGCGAGTCAAAGTAAAAATATTAACCGGATTTTTTTAAACTAACAATAAAAATGTACACAATTAAATGAAACTACGTGATGTAGTATTATTTCTACTTTCTTTAATTTCGTTACCACGACCTAGGTTTCGTTGTATTACATCTTCAGGTGGGATATTAGCAAAGATTAATTAAAGATATTAGCAAAGAAGCCGGGTTTGTGTGGGTTTTACCACTGCTTATGTTAATGAGTTTATTGCAGGGGAGCGTTTGTTGAGTTTATTGCAGGGTGGGGCAAACAAACATTTTATCCCAGAACAGTAAACCTTTCAAAATCAACATTTAATAATAAAGAACTAGAACTTTTAAATTAATGATTTAAATATAATATTCCTCCATATAATATTCCTTCCGCACCATCAAGAAAAAACGTAGAATCACTAGTAGTAGATACCACGATTGCATTCAGTAACCAGGACGCACTTACTAAACACAAATCTGCTGAAATAATATGTAAAGAATACTCTAAACCCAAAACACACATTAATGACGAAATTTTGACACAACGTAAATTACAAATTAAAATTAATAAAGATAAACTCATCCTATCTAAAGCCGATAAAGGCAACACTATAGTTATTCTAGACCAAAGTAAATATAAAAATAAAGTGTACGATTTCCTTATACCAGATACTTCAGAGACTTCCAGAGACTTCACAAAACTACCAAGGGACCCCACCACGACATTTGCAGATAACGTGAAACAAATAATTAAAACCTATAATATCATATTTCCTAACGAATTCGCGAAACATAAAGTTACAGAAATGAACCCTAGACCCCCAATACTCTATGGACAACCTAAAATTCATTAACCAAATATACCCACACGACCTGTTGTCTCATACACAAACGCACCCTCAAAAAAATTAGCTTTTCACCTTAAAAGATCTTCCGAAATAAAACCGGATTTGCGCCTAAATATACCATTAAAAACTCTGTTGATCCCTGTAATAAAAATAAAAACATAAATCTAACACCCAGTTGTAAATTAGTATCACTCGACGTAGTAAACTTATTTTCTAATATACCACCAAAAGATTGCCTAAATATAATTTCAGATATCCTAGAAAAGAGAAGGTTAAACCCCATTAAAGCATCGGTAATTAGAGACCTCTTTAAAATATGCATGGACCAAAATTATTTGCTATTCGATATTTATTAAATTATTTCCTCAGTCCCCTTTTAGCCGAGTTATTTATGAACAATCTAGAAACCAGCCCCTTAAACAGTAATTTGGCGACCAATATATTATACTATTATAGATACGTTGATGACATCCTTATCTGCTGGAAAGGTACACAGCGACAGTTAGACCAGTTTGTTAACTTTGCCAACTCCCTACACAATAATATCAAATTCACTTTAGAAGTAGAATCCGATAATAAATTAAACTTTCTAGATATAACAATAGAACGCAAAAATAATAAACATCAATTTAGTATATTTAGAAAAGATACATTTACGAACTCCATAATTAATGGTCAATCTCAACACCCTTGGTCCCATAAGTTAACAGCCTTCCATTCCATGATTCACAAAACTTTAACCATCCCTCTAGAAAAATCTAATTTACGTAAAGAAATAAAAACTATAAAACAAATCGCAGAAAATAATAATTATGACCCATCAATTGTCACAAAACTGTACCATAATAAAAAATAAGAAAAATACTAATACAAGAAATATACCCGGTCGTACCAAATAATAATAATATTTACTATAAATCTATCCCATACATAGGTAATGTATCACTAAAATTAGGAAAACTCTTAACTAATAATAAAAATATAAATAATACAACATGTGCTTATAGTACTTTAAATAACTTGGGCAAAACCCTTATTAATAATAAAGAAAAAATAGATAAACATAAAAAGAGTGGTATCTATAAACTTAAATGTAAGACTATAATAGTGTATACATAGGTCAAACAGGAAGAGATTTTAATACAAGATGTAAAGAACACATTACCAGCTGGCGAAATAATAAACCAGACACATCTCACTTTGCTAAACATCTCATTGAAAATAACCATCACCCCCATACTGATAATGCCCCCTATATATTACAAATAAACACAAAAGGTAATGAACTTAATATCCTGGAAACATTAGAAATAAACAGACATAAAAAAGACACCAAGGTTAATATATTAAATGAAGAACTAAATATAATATCATCACCCATACTTAATATCTTCTAGGTATAATATAATTAGACAACATTGATACTACAGTACTCTTCAAATTGTTTCAGCCCAAATACACATATAAATATAAGTATATATAAATAATAAAAAAAAATGAAGAGAAATAAATAAATAAATATATGAATAAATAAAACCGGAGATAAGTAGAATTAGTGTATTATCTTGTCCTTACTTTTAGATACCCTTGCTATTGTATAAATATATTACCGATAATAACTTCCATTTAATTTTATTACATACACCGGAACATTTACATTGTATAACCTCACATAATAACAACAATTGAATTTATTACCCTCACTAAAATACTGGTATATCGTATAACTCTCGGAAATATAATAAAACCTACAACGCTCCCCTGTAATAAACTCATTAACATAAGCAGTGGTAAAACCCACACAAACCCGGCTTCCGCTATTGTGGTTGAATAATATAAATGCTGTTGGATGTTCCTAAGAGTTAATCTTGCTAATATCCCACCTAAAGATGTTGTAATACAACGAAACTTAGGTCGTGGTAAAGAAATTAGAGAAAGTAGAAATAATACTACATCACGTAGTTTCATTTAATTGTGAATAATGAATTTCTACAAAATTAACGCCAAATATATTCAATAAAAATGTAATTAAGTTAAACGGTTTATTTTGAATTAACAGGATATGTATTCTTAAGTACCTCCGCTTAATCACAAATTAAGTATGAGGTGATGATAAACGGTTGCCGTTTGCCGAATATACAATATGCTGAAATTACAATTTTGTGGTTATTTGCGTTAAAATCGAAATAATTTATCTGGAATACGATATCCCAAATACCAAATAATTTTCAAATCTACAGTCTAATGATAGGAAGAGATCTTTAGGTTAAATGACCAAAATTTCATGTACGTGATGACTACAAGTCCATAATTTTTCATAAAATCCATAATTTTTCATTCACTGTAACCGAGAAATCGATAAATTTCTTTTTGTTTCGAGGAATGGATTCTTGAATTAGCAAGAATTATTTTTTTGAAGGAAATTAGTCTTATTTTGGGAAACCGAACCATCTTTATTTCAAATTTCATCCATTGCTTTCGAATTCATCACTTTCCAAATTATAAATATTTTCCGACCGCAAAATTATGACATGGGTAAAACTATATATAGGTGTTTTATTTTTCCTTTGAGCATATGAAATGGTAAGAAAGATAGGAATACCTTTTTTTAACTATTGTGTCCTTTCTGAGCATTTGATTTCGGTATAAAAAAGAAGCATCGTAAGATTAATCATGAATGAGATGTAATCTAGTATATCATAATGCGATCTGGAATCAACTGAAACAGTCTTTTCCAAAACGAGACTTTTTAATTTCTATAAAACCTGTTGAAGTTTGAACAACTTTGTTGAAGTTTTCATATTATTCAAACTTAATGTAACTTTTTCCATTGATACCGTAATTATGCACTTGATTTCGTCATTATTTCAAAATTTTAATTGTGAAGTATTTGGGAAATAAATATGATGGGATAGGAAAAAATATGTCATGAAACGTGGTTAACCCATCTTTACTCAACGTTGCGCTAGCGCAACATTTCAAATGTGATTTTTTTTTGTTTTAAAATAAGTAATTAATTCTATGAAATGTAAGCCAGTCTCGAGAAGTAAAACTAAAAAATGGATTAAAATTTTTTTCAATGTTTTTTTAAATACAAATACATAGTAGTTTTATTTTTTAAAAACTGCTAATTGAGTCATCTCAAGATCGACAGAGTCATCCAATAATAAAAAATTTAAATTGAAATAAAGCTATACTTTTTACACTGTATAAAGCTTAAGCAATATTAATTAATTTATGATATAAACCCTTTTGTTGGACAAAACTAGTTAAACTTGTTTATCTTAGACTTCCAGGAAATGTTGCGTATGCGCAACTTTGGGAGAAATAATAGTCAGTTGTTATTGTTACACTGCTTGCCATTGAAGTTTGAAATTTATTGTAAATAATGGGTTCTCGGTATTTAAAGAGTACAAGCACTTTTGTTTTATCAGTTAGTCGGTTATAGAACGTGAAGCTAACAGTGTCGCATAGTAATTTTTAGAAAAAAATATTTTTAGTCCCTCAGTTAGATTACTAAAAAATATTGTAGGTATACGTATTTTTCTTTTGACCGGCAAACAAAAAGTGACGTCAAAAAACGATAAGTGAGTGTACACAAATCAGTAAATAATAAGTAAAAACATTATGGCCTGGCAACAAGTACTACCTTCTCAAGAAATTATGAATATATTAGAAGAAGACGAGGCTTTAGAAGATGCCAATCAAATCGATGCCGTGTACATCCCCCCGACGGTTGACAATCTTACAGACGAAGAAAACCTAGATGATGACGCGCTAGGTGATTATGACAATACTGTGCCCACTGATATCGCTGGAACGTATGAAATCCACACTGATTTACCACAGAGCCTGAAAATACGCAAGGTGAGCCCGGTCTTTCAACTTCTAAAAAGCCAAGACTGCCGAAAAAGACACCAAAATGTGTTCCAGACTGGAAAAAAGAACATCTAACTTATACATATTTTCCTACAAGTGACGAAACAGCAATGACAGAATATTGAAGAACGTGTAGATGGAAAAACACCTATTGCAGTATTTTCCCTATTTTTTAGTGATGAAGTTTGGGAACAGATTGTAGATTTTTCAAAAAAATATACTTGTGACCATAGCCGTTTATTTACCCTCACGGTAGCATAACGCAAAAGATTTTTTGGTATATTATTACTGACTGGATATCATTCATTGCCTGCTGCGAAATTGTACTGGTCAAAAGATGAAAACAAAAATGTATTAATGCGTTACCTTCCAATATTCGCTTCGATAATATCGGTCATGTCATAGAAGAGCACGAAAGTAAACGTCGAAGAAGATGTCGACAGTGTAGAAGTACAACAATTTATATGTGTAAAAAATGTCAAGTACATCTTCATGCTGATTGTTTTAAAATATTTCACTCACGCTAATACTCTAGCGTTGATAGACTTGCCTGTCAAATTGAAGTTCAGTAATCCCAACGTTCCTTAGACGCAACATTTTGCGGAATATAAAATAATTAATCAACATTTTTTTTACTATAATTTGCTCTTTTTTATGTATTTATAAACGTAATAAACAATTAAACCAATAAATATGTCTTTATTTTTACCCTTGGGAATTAATGGGTTAAGACCGTAGTACTTGCGACAAAACTTGTGTCTTCCAAATGTGAGTATATTTCATTATTAAACTGCGACAGAAGCTGCTGGCTGCACTAAATACTGTTCATTGAACAAACATTTAACACTATAATAAAAAGGGTAATATATTAAAAGAAATTTAAAAAAGAAACAAGAAAATCTAGTCAGAATTCGCACCCTGACGTAATATATTATTGAAATGCTTAATAAGTGGATATTTTATAAATATACAAAAAAACCTAAAATGGAGAAACCAAGAAAATTAGTATGTCACGTAATAATTCCTCGTAACAATCCACATAAATGATTTTTCTTTCACTTCTACCGTGAGGTTTCCTTCGTATTAAATTTCACGATTACAGGTTAACGTGAAGTTTGTTTATTACTTTGATGAATGAATCAGTATCGAAGTACGTAATATTTGAAAGGCAGTATTTTATTATCGCACTGAATGACGTTCCTCGGAAAATGAGTCTTGACAGACATATATATAAAGAGATGAACACCAAAGTAATCCTAAATGGGTTCTTTTTTCACTATAACGTATGGAAACTTAAAAACAATTAAATCATCACATTTTCTATTTCCTTTAATAGTTTCTTTAACAAGCAAAAGCAACATGGTCCACAAATATAAAAATGAATCTTACCGCGCTTTTTGTACATAGATACATACTGTAATACATAAATTTCAGATTATGTTTATTATCAAATAATGTGAAAATATGATTACAAATTATTATAAAGATATTTTCAGCTGTTTAAAATGTGATGTTATTGCGAATTAATCAAAATCTTTTCTCGTGAGTTCAAATTTGCATAAGTTAGATTGATTCTCGACTTCAAAATAAGGTTTTCTAAATTACAAACTTTATCAAAAGCTCGCTTTTTCCATCAACTAAGCTCCAGTGATTTACAATTTTCACTTATTTCATTCGTGAACACCGGTAAAGCTTACTTAATTTTTATTGTATTCAAATTTAATGGATATATTAGTTTTTACATTGATACGGTAAGTTTAGTTATTATTATAAAAAAAAAGTTAGCTCTTTTAGATTTAGGAGTATTTGCAAAGTTCATACTAGTTAAAAACTATACGAGAAAATAAAGTTCACTGTACTGCCTTGAAACAGGAATTATGACCGTAGTTAGCCCGTAACTTCGTTAGTTAGATTTACAATGGCACGAGGCGTAGGAAGTGCTTTTATAAGGCGAGTTTACTTGATTCTTGTGTAGGTTGCCTGCGTTAACACCTTATTATGGTTATATAGGAAACATTTCTTGTGAGCGATGTTCATTTCAATTACTGTTTTATCCGAAAGTTTGTACAATTGGCCAAGTACATTTGGAATCATCTATTCCTTTAAACGCATTCATAATTTCATTGTATTTTTATTATGTAGACATGTTCCTATCAATTGTTTGTGTCCATATATATATAACTCCGAATGAAGCAGATAGATGTTGACACGCTTACATATAATTAATCATGACCCTGTTTAACATTCATTTTCCTTTTGAATCTTTAGGCGACCAAAGAAATGAACAGCTGCACACCTCTACATTTAGCCCTTTCTTACAATATCCCGTATGGTCTAGTGGCTAGGATACCTGCTTTCACCCAGGAGACTGGGGTTCAATTCCCGGTAGGGGAATTTGTATTTTAATTTTTGTTTCACGGTAACGTAGATCTTTTAATATTAAGAAGATTGTAATTTTACGGGAATTCGTATTTCATTTTTGTGTTTCACAATACCGCGTATAGTCCTATCTTAATGAGACAGTAATTTTACGGGAATTTGTATTTCAATTTTTGTTCCACAGTACTATAGACCTTTTAATATTAAGGAAACAATAATTTTACGAAAATTTGGCATTCGCCCAGGAGGCTCTGGTTCGATTCCCGGTACGGGAATTTGTATTTTCATTTTTGTTTCACGGTATCGTCGTTCTCAGGAGACTGTAATTTTACGGAAATTCTTATTTCATTTTTGTGTTTCACAATACCACAGATCTTCATATCTTAAAGAGATAATAATTTTACGGGAATTTGTATTTCAATTTTTGTTTCACAGTATCATAAACCTTTTAATATTAAGGAGACAGTAATTTTACGGGAATTTGTATTTCAATTTTTGTTGCACAGTATCATAGACCTTTTAATATTAAGGAGACAGTAATTTTACGGAAATATGAATTTTAATTTTTGTTTGACAGTACTGTAGATTTTTCAACTTAAAGAAACAGTAATTTTACGAGAATTCGAATTTAATTTTTGTGTTCACAGTACAGCCTATTTTTTGTTAGGAGATAGTAATGTTAGTGGAAGCTGTATTTTAATTTGTGCGCAGTACCGTAGATATTTTTATGTTAAGGAGAGAGTAGTTTTATGGGGATAGGTAATTTAATTTTTGTTTCACAGTAATATATTTATTTTCATCTTAAGGGAATAGTAAATTTATAGGAATTCATATTTTAATTTTTGTTTCACAGTACTGTAAACCTTTTCATCTTAAGGATACAGAACAGTATATTGTGTTTTCCAACATTTATTTTTCTTGGAAAAATCAGTATAGATAGAACTAAAAAGAAAAATCATTTTAAGTGTGTAATATTATACGATATTTTCATTTCCATTTTGTGATATACTCAGTATTATGCGATCGTTCCATTTCTAAAATAAGCAATTTCCAATCGGGTTCACATTTCTAGGCCATGTTTTGGGTGATCGTGAACATATGTTTTTCTATCCCTTAAACATTATGGAAGAAAAACAGAAACACACACGGGAAAATTACCATAGTGAAAAACGACCTCGAAGCTACAGTTTAGAGTCTCGTACCCCAGTTATCAGACCATGCGGAATATTTTACGAAATGGGCATATATGTGTTCAACTTTTTATTTGTTCTATTAAAGTTTCCGAATGAAAATTATTACTAAGCACAGTTGGGGTTAGTTACACATGAGTGTCTGTTTGTTACATTCCTGGTATACGTATTAACTAATTTAGTTATATATGAGTGTATCTTTTTACATACGTGGTGTACTGTATTAATTAAATTACTTATAAGTATGTATTTTTGATATTTTTTGGTGCATTGTACTGATTTGGCTGAATGCTATACGTTGTTCGCATTTAATGGACGAATAAGACATCTTCTACAACTTCTTGATTAATTTCTCTCACTCTCTCACAACTCAATATTCACGTAAACCTGTGAGTGGAACGACCGCCACTCGTAAGAACAAATGATGACTTTACTCTAAAAAGTTTTACACAGATATTCTAAACATGATGAAAAGGAGCAAGTTACTTTTTAAAAATATATCTGACCTTATAAAATTGTAAGTTAAGTTAGAGAAATCGCCGATTAACCGCAGCAATTTTCATACTTCCTTTTCCGCAGCAATGTCGTAAATGTTATTA
This sequence comes from Druceiella hillmani, assembly GCA_039881145.1. NCBI lineage: Eukaryota > Metazoa > Arthropoda > Insecta > Lepidoptera > Hepialidae > Druceiella > Druceiella hillmani. The sequence goes on along the minus strand of JAYKKI010000001.1, from coordinate 102,050,024 downwards.
TTCAAAATTGTTTTTTTTAATAACTATTATGACCTGAGCACTTCGTCTGCTAATAATAACAAAGCAATGTAATAAAAAATGCTCCCATGAATATGATGTAATCAAATTTATCATTGTTATAGATAATACTGTGATCCGGAAGTAAATGGATATCATTTTTACAAACTACTTTCGAGTATTTACGAGATGGATAATTTTATGAGCATTCGAATCATATAAACTAATTTTTGAAATAATTAAAAATATATATATATATACATATATATATATATATATATATATATATATATATATATATATATATATATATATATATCTATATATGTATATATGTATACATTCATATATTATTTTATTAATACTTGTGAAAGATATCAACTGCTGGAAATTGATATACATTCACTAAATTTAATATTTAAAGTTTTGAATTCACGACAAAATCAACTCTAACATTTGTTTCGGATTAATTCAGGTTTGTGAATAATTCAGGTTTGTGGATTTGTGTTGAATGGGATATAATTAGACAGATTTTTAATATAATAGAAATACAATAAAATCTCACAACATTTACAATACAAGAAAACCTTACAAAATTTACAATACAACAAAACTTTGCAACATTTACAATAATACGAAACTTGTAGCATTTACTCCAATAAAACCTTACGATATTTGAAATAAAATAAAACATTACAGCCCCTATTTTTCTATATATTCAACATTAAAAATATATCAGATTATATAAAAATTGTTTATTAAATTATATTATTGTAAACATACACGTGTATTTAAAGTGCGAAAGAAAGAAATGGTCCCGCAACTATTGATGTGAATTAATGATTAATGTTACAATAAATCCTTACAACATTTAAAATAAATCAGATTCTATAAAAATTGTTAATAGTATTACATTATTGTAAACATACACGTGTATTTAAAGTGGGAAAGATAGATATGGTCCCGCAACTATTGATGTGAATTAATGATTAATGTTACAATAAATCCTTACAACATTTAAAATAAAACTAAACCGTGTTGGAAACAGATGTCTTTCAACATACGTAATTAGACACATTATTGTTTGCTACATTCCTTCCCCTCTTTAATTTTATACCCGAAACATTTAAAAAACGTGAAGAAACGTGAAATGATTGTCTCAAGGTGCTGCCTTGAGGCTATCATTTTACGTTGTTTTGTCTTTCAACGAAACTATTTTCAATACGTCTAATGTTCGGTATTTCATTACGCTTTTTAATAAATGTTGATTGAAAATGTGGTGCAATTAATATTAGATGTAAAATCATGAAATAAAACAAAAAAAAATTTTTATTCCAAGAAAAAAGACAAAATAATTGTGGGTAGGATTCGAACTCTACGATAGATAAGTTAGAATATCAAACATATTTACTTATCACTATCCCATATAAGCACGATTCCATGTATAAATTTACACTGTTGTGGAGCCCTAACTTGATGCGTCGTCAACCGATCAATTTCGTGTCACTTGACACGGAAACTTGTCACTTGATCGGTTTTTATGTAGTTTGCTGATTGTTCGCTGCCGTCTCGGCGGATTATCTGACGATTGGGATTAAACCGACATTTATCCTCGCAAGGCGCAATACTACAATCTCTCCTGCGTTTAATTTGATTTAAGCTTATTTCAAATCATTGGTAGTTAAATTATTTACCATATTATATCCTACGAATTTCCCGTAGATGAAAAAATGATGAAAAATTTACTCAGCAGATAGCAAATTTAAGCCGATCTGTGAGAGGCGATGAAATTGATCCGAATTATTCTGATGAAAATGAAGTTATATAAATGATGCTATAACTATTTTTAATAACTTGATTTCATAAAAGTGGTACGTTTTAAAAAGCAAATGAAGTGTTCATTGTTATTTTCGTCAAAAATATTGCGTTAAAATTCAGATAGAATTTTAAGTAGGTAATGCCTTTAAATACAGTAGGGCTACAAGTAAATCAGGGAAGGAGCATGTTTTGGGCTAAAATGATTGTGAATAAGTACGAATCACATCAGTTTGTGAGTATATATTATATACACATTATGCACGTAGTATATATTATTTTGAGTTTTCAGAGGATTGTTTAAATTAAACGAAGTTCAGTTGCTTTTTGATTTTTATATTTATTCTTTACGGCATACTTGTATATGTAGCAATGTACTTTAGAATTGAGAAAACCATATCTTTCTCGATTCATTAAACTTACATTCTACAAAAGTTGAGAAAAACTTGTTAGATTCGAACTGGATACATTTAGTTTCAGTACATAGATGGCGCTTATTGTTTTTGGTTAAAATCAGAAAAGCTGCTTTGAAGACCCGGCAAAAAATTATTTTTTTGCGTATGTTATTGGTAAGTGTGTGCGTTCAATAAAGAAAGATGTTTGTCACGTTGATGCCGTTGCTATGGTTACATTGTTTGATAGCACAGATTCTAGACGTTATACTTTTCTGTTACAACTAGGATACGTTAGCTACTCTCAATGCTAAATCGTCCAAATATCTTTGCGATATAATAAAAGGTTGGCTGATTTAATATTGAATTGCTACTGTATTATAGTTTTCTTAATGAAATTCAGGTACTGAAAAACTTCATTTTGATAAAAGTTTTCTTTGGTACATTTTTTTTTAAATCGCTTGTTTGATCAATTTTTATTATCAAAATCCGAATGATAAAAATGTAATATACCTGTGCATAATGTCATATTAGTCTGTTAATTGCTTTTCTTGTAATAATATTTAAAGGAATGCATAATTTAACGTTGATGATTATGATATTCACTTCTTTTAATCTAATTACAAAAAAAACTTAAAAAGTTGCGCAAAAAATATAAATATTGTATTTATTACCTTTCTTAATTTAATTTTTACCGCGTCTGCTGACCCTAGTTTGAGAAGTAATATTGCTTTTATGATCCTTAGATATGTTGTAGCTACGTACCGGCATAATTCACATATTAGTTAATGATGACATTGCAAGTGTGAAAAATACATATTCGATCCAAATTGAAAATAGGTTAGGTAATACGACATCGTTTATGGTTCTACTTTTATGCCTGTAAACCCTGTTACCGCTACACTTTTGGTTGCAAATGAGATTTCCAAATTCCTATCTCAGCATGATAGTTCACTGATTCAAGGGAGTTGGAACGTCGGTTTAAACTGTTTTGTCGTTGACCTATAATTAAATTTTGCGTATTTTACCTGTATAAAAATGTACATAATTTCTATATACTCATAATTTTTAATCACTCGAACTTCAAGTTACATGAAATAGGAATTGCTCTAATATCTTCTTTGGCCGTAATAATATTGTTGATTAGATTTTAACGCTCTACGTTCATAAACCTCACCTTCTTGAAAACGACCAAATTTAATTTGTTTATTGACTTGCTGGCGCGCAGTTCTTCTTCCGTGAACTAGGAAAAATATGATGGTGTAATTTTAAAAAAACATACTGAAATATTATAGCAATAATATTTGCACACTTACTACGTAAGTATACACACATACTAATATTAGTACTCTGTTAAATGAAAACAGACGATAAGTTCAAACGTTTCGATGCGACTATATAATAAATATTGATGAACGAAGAAAGATTAGAGATCACTAAATGATAAAGACAAAATCCAGTGAAATAGCGGATTATTTTTCTTTATAGATACTCTGATAAATAGATAGTTTCTTGATAGATAGCTAATTATATTTCGTTCTAGATATTCCAAGTTGTCACCTCGAAGTTTTGAATAAAACTGACAAATTACACCCGCACACCAGCTTATTTATATTGAGTTCGAGACTTCTTATGTCTTTGTCATCGAGAGTAATAATAATTTATTTAATACGTAACAGGTTTACACATGTTAATTATATATGCATAGGTTTAATGTAATATACGATTGGATTTGTTCAATTAAGCGAGCGCGTATACAAGTTCAGGGTTTTTTTTGAACGTGTCTGGAAGATTTTGTCTTTCAATGTACATTTAAGTAATATCTCGATGCGTTGGAGCTTCTTGAAGCTTCTTTATTTGGATATAGATTTAAACAGGTCTTGGCTTGACGATGCGTCGAATATTGTTTTTCGATCATCAGGGACTGATTGCTTGCCAGAACTACTCTCTTATCTCTGACAGAGTGATTTTTTAAATACAAAAAAAATCTATTCCGGGACAAAAATTATCCTATGTACATCTTTATGACATCTACCACCATCTGTCCACTTAGTAATTAGAGGTGTGAAAGCGAGATAAATAAACAAATAAACAAACGCTTTCTCTTATTTATAATATCAGTTAGAGTTAAAGAAATATTAGAATAAGAGATAAATAAATAGACATCTCTTTGGCTAATTCCTTGAGTAAATATTAAATATATTGACATATATTAGGAAATTTTTAAATAAAAGAACACAGAAGTATTTACATCACTCGGGTCATATGTAAGCCCTTGCTTGTGGTATGTACCAACCTGCCTTATGCAGAACGAACCATCTTCAAAGGCTTTCAAAAATCAGCCAATAATGTCCTGCATCTACAAACAATGTTTCCATCCCAACGTGTTTGTACTTGCGCTGTAATTCATATGGTACGTTCATTTTTTTAGAACAAAACAGATAATACTTGCGAACCAATGTTTTTCTCTCCATTCTTTGACTGTTTATTTAGTTTTGTAAGAATTATAATGAAGCACGACAACGAGTACGCGTTTCGTAATTTTTGTACCATAAATAAAAATGTGAATTCCCGTACCGGGAATCGAACCCGAGCCTCCTGGGTGAAAGCCAGGTATCCTAGCCACTAGACCATACGGGATATTGTAAGGGACAGCTAAATACTATTTTGAGTGAATATGCACTTAAAAAAAAAGTGCGTGAGAAAAGATCCATAATCCACTTGCTGACCATGAAATTCAGCTTCTTACTCAAATTTAATTTATGCATTTTAATTTATGTATATTTTAAGTTAAAGTAACTCTAAAAACAATTTCAGATTGCCAATAAACAAAAGGCATGTAAAATACTGCTACTGCTAGAGGTTTTTGGGAGTCGGTGCCAGGTGAAATGTGACACCTATATGTGTGTATAAGTATGCATGTACGTAAAAGAGAAGAAAAGCGTATATTTAAATATACTGTTTCGAAGCTAGAATGTTTTTTTTATTACTATCATCTCTGTTTTTATTTTATCGTCTCCTTCTTGCTAATATCTTGTTATACACATGCCTTGATCTATGATTGTAGTGAACGCTCCATAAAATGTGGCAAAATCTGTTATGTATACCCGATTAGGTCTTTTACTTTTTTCTTTTTTAGTATTTTATTTTTTTATTTTTGCTGCGCGCTTTTTCGTTTTAAAATTTGTCTTTTGAACCGCTTTTAGGTTTCTTTAGACTTCTAGCAGTAACAGTATTTTGGATTACTAATACATAAAAGCCTTTCCTTTATCATCATGAAGACCACTGAAAAGGAAGACCGTTGAAAACATTATATAGCTGTTAAAATTTACTTTAAAGTTATATAGACGTTTGTATGTAGTTGTAATATATGCACAAAATCATGAATGTAAAAAGTGTATAATGCTAAAGGAAAGTTTATTGATATGAAACGAAAATTTGATATGAAAAAATCAGAGGTTTTATGTTTCATCTATTAACGTAGCTAACAGCTCTCAATAACTATTAATTAAGTTGACATGAGATAAAAGTTACAGCAATGATTTGTTGATATCTAAACAAATAATATTTACGTTGAATTTTCACCATTGTTTATTTACTTTTAAAAGAATTGTCAAAATATAAACATGCGAGTATGCAATATAATTTACGTTTTCCAAATATGAGCTCTTCCCATTTTGATGAAAATAATTATTAAGCCCTCGCAGATAAAGATTAGAATCTATAATTTGCATCAATGCATCTTAAGCACCTTTTTTAAAAACTTGGCGCAACATGAGATATATTTTAATAAATATGGAGTTGACGAAGAATATTCAATTCTGAAAAAAATTAAAAAAGAAAAAAAATATAAAAAATATTGGCACTTAATATTTATAAAGAAAAAAGTAGTTAAAAACAATATATAAAATGCAATAAAATACGAAATATTTTGTGTCTCTAAATAAATATTATATTGAATTAAAAGAAAAAATATCCCGGAGAGATTATTTAGTGTTGACAAAAGATTTGTCCTTTAAATTCATTTTTTTTTCAACAAAAGTCATCTTAACTTTAATAATGTTAATTTAATAAAATATGAAATTCAAGATGAACGACTTCAATCACAAATTGGGTAAGAAAACTAGGTCTTAGATGAAAATTTTTAGGAAATGTTTAATTTAAAAGACAAATCTTTCGGCTACACTCTAAATATTTTCTTTGAGATCTTTTTTAGCATAATTTAAAATAATAGTTATTTAGACAAATTTAAAAAATATTTCTCATTTTACTGCATTTTATATACTGCTTTTTCTTTATGAAAACTTAGTACTTATATTTTATTATATTTTTTACATTTATTCTTTTATTCGTAGATAGTATGTAGTTCAAATTGAACACTCTTCCTCAACCATATATTTATTAAAATATGTCTATTGTACTCATGTTGTGCCAAGTATTTAAGGATGCTTAAGATGCATTGATACAAGTTGTAGATTCTAATCTTCATCTGTGAGGACTATTAATTCTTATCAACACCGATGGAAGAGCTTTTATTTGGAAGACGTAAATTGTATTGCATGATCGCCTATTTATATTTTGACAATTCTTTTAAAAGTAAATTAACCATCACGAAAATTCCACGTAAATATTATTTGTTTAGATATCAACACATCATTGCTGTAACTTGTATCTTGTGCCAACTAGTTTAGTAGTTATTGGCAACTGTTAGCTACGTTAATAGATGAAACATAAAGATGCTGATGGAATATAAAAACTTTCTCTGTTTTTTTTTCATATCAAATTTTCATTTCATATCAGTAAGCATTGTACACTTGTTAAATTCATGATTGCGTACATATACTACAACTACATACAAAAGTCTATATATCTTTAAATAAACTTTAACCGCTACAGGATGTTTTCAAAAGTCTTCCTGTTCAGTGGTCTTCCCCATGATAAAGGGAATGCTCTTATTTAATAGTAATTCAAAATACTGTTAGAGCTAGATATCTAAAGAAACCTAAAAACGGTTTAAAACACAAAGTTTAAAACGAAAAATCACGCGCCGACACCGCCCTCATAGAAGCTCGTAAAAACTCGCTTCGTTCATTTTTATAAATACTCTGTTAAAAAAAAAGAAGGTTGATATTTTGCGAAATAATGAATAACCATAATGTTATAAGTAACTGAAGCAAAAATAAAAAAATAAATATTGAAAAAGAAAGAAAATAAATAAAGTAAATAAACAAATCGGACATCCATAACAGATTTTACCACAACCCCATAATTTTATGGAGTGCTCACTACAATCATAGATAAACGCATATGTATAATAAGATATTAACTTGTCGTCTATTACAGAAACAGACGATAAAATAAAAAAGAGATGATAGTATTAATTATTGTAGCTTCGAAAAAAGCATATAGCATGCTGTTCTCCTCTTTTACGTACATGCACATTTACACACACACATATAGGTGTCACATTTCACCTGGCACCGACTCCCAAAAACCTGCAGCGGTAGCAATATTTTGCATGCCTTTTATTTATTGGCGATCTGAAATTGTTTTTAGAGTTACTGCAACGTTATATAGACTGCTAGCGATTACCCGCCCCGGCTTCGCAAGGGTGAAATGTAGATACTAATGCGGTGTAATTGAGGAGCGATTAATTATATTACTGTCATTCACGCGCCGTCGCCAAATTATCGAAATGATAATGAAAACCGCATCAAAATCTGTTGCGAAGTATAAAATATCTAAGCTTACAGAAGGAGATATAGACTTTATTTTATATTGTGTAAGGATATGCTTAAACTAAATTTGAGTAAGAAGCCGAATTTCATGGCCGGCAAGTGGACTATGAATGTTTTACCTGTTTTTTCCTTGGTGCGTATTCACTCAAAATAGTATTTAGCCCTAACTTACAATATCCCGTATGGTCTAGTGGCTAGGATACCTGGCTTTCACCCAGGAGGCTCGGGTTCGATTCCCGGTACGGGAATTCATATTTTTATTTATGGTACAAAAATTACGAACACGTGTACGTACTTCATTATAATTCTCGGAAAACTGAATAAACAGTCAGAGAATTGAGAGAAAAACTCTATCTTGTTTTAAAAAAATGAACGTACCATATGAATTACAGCGCAGGTACAAACACGTTAGGATGGAAACATTGTTTGTAGATGCAGGACATTATTAGCTGACTTTTGAAAGCCTTTGAAGATGATTCGTTCGGCATGAGGCAGGCTGGTACATACCCCAACCAAGAGCTTACGTACAACCGGAGTGGTGGTGAAAATACTACTGTGTTCTTTTATTTAAACATTTTCTTGAGCAAATATTAAATGTGTCAATACATTTAATATTTGCTCAAGGCCTTGGCTAAAGAGATGTCTGTTTATTTATCTCCTATTCTAATATTGTTCTAACCCTAACTAATCTTATAAATAAGAGAGAGCGTTTGTTTATTTATTGATTTATCTCGCTTTCACTAAGCGGACATTCCATAAAATTATTATTACATATAAAGATGAACATAGAATAATTTTCGTCCCGGAATCGATTTTTGTTTGGAATTAAAAAATCACTTCGTCAGTGATAAGGGAGTAGCTCTCTGGCCAATATCTGTTTAAATCTATATCCAAATGAAAAAACTTCAAGAAGCTCTGACGCATCGATACCTTACTTAAATCTACATTAAAAGAAAAAATCTTCCAGACACGACCAAAAAAACCCTAAACTGCTTTACTCTCCCGCTTAATTAAATAAATCCAATCGTATATTACATTAAACCTATGCATATATAAATAATATGTGTAAACCAATTAAGTATTAAATAAATTATTATCACTCTCGAAGACATTTGAAGTCTCGTACTCGATATAAATACACAGTTGCGCGGACTCCGAATATCTAGAAAGAAATATATTTAGCTATGTATCGAGAAACTATTTATTTATCAGAGTATCCATCCAGGAAAATAATCGGCTACTTCACTCGATTTTGTCTTTTTCATTTAGTAATCTGCTCAACCTCTCTTCGTTCATCAATAATTATCATATAGTCTCACCTAAATATTTGAACCTATCGTCTGTTCTCATCTTACTGAAACTAAATGTATCCAATTCGAATCTAACAAGATTTTCTCAATTCTAAAATACATTGCTATATATACATATACATATATATATATATGTACTCACACACTCTGATGTGATTGGTGCTTATTCACAATAATTTTAACCCAAAACATGCTCCTTCCCTGATTTACTTGGAGCAGTACTGTATTTAAAGGCATTACCTACTTGCGTTAAAATGCAGAATAAATGTTAGCGCAATATTATTAATGAAAATAACAAAGAATACTTCATTTGGTGTTTAAAATGTACCACTTTTATCAAATCAAGTTATTACAAATAGTTTTAGCACCATTTACATAACGTCATTTTCATAAGAATAATTCGGATCAATTACATCGTCTCTCTCGCTGTTTGGCTTAAATTTGTTTATCTGTTGAGTACATTTTTCATAGCAGTAAGTTTAGTAATTAAAATATAAAGTCTTCATAAAATGCTAAAGTTATCTACGGGAAATTCGTAGTAAATAATAAAGTAAACAATTTAACTGCCAACGATTTGAAATAACCTTAAACTAAATTAAACGCTGGAGAGGTTGTGGTATTGCGTCTTGTGACGATAAATGTCGGTTTAATCCCAATCATCAGATAATCCGTCGAAACGGCAGCGAATGATAAATCTGACCGTAAATTGATGTTATTTTATTCATTTTATTATATTTGCAAATTTTCATATTGAAAATATATAGAAATAATTTAAAATGTTTATTTTTTACAGTAATTCTTTTTTTAATACGCAGGTATATTTGTAAATTTATTTTTATTCCTTATTTTACGCCTAAGAATATACAGAAAAAAATATAGTCAATGAGTTCTATATTTCCGAAGAATATTAAGTATAAAAGAATAATCGAAGTGTTCGATGAAATATTATTCATGTATTATACCACTTTCATTCTCTGATAATAGTCAACAAACTACATAAACACCGATCAATTTCGTGTCAGCTACGCATCAAGTTAGAGCTCCATAACAGTGTGACTTTACACATAGAATTGTGCTCATATGGGGTAGCGATAATTAAATATGCTTGATATTCTAACGTATTTATCGTAGAGTTCGAATCATATTCACAAGTACTTTGTCTTTTTTCTTGGAATAAAAAAAAATTTCCTATTTTACTCATGATTTTACATCTAATATTAATTGCACCAGATTTTCAATCAACATTTTATAAAAAAGCGTTTTATTACACACTTGAGGCAATCGTTTCACGTTTCTTCACGTTTTTTAAATGTTTCGGGTATAAAATTAAAGACGGGAAGGAATGTATTAAACAATAATGTGTCTAATTACGTATGTTGAAAGACGTGTGTTTCCAACACGGTTTAGTTTTATTTTAAACGTCGTAAAGTTTTGTCGACGTTTAAAATCATTCATTCACACTAATAGTCCATATATCTCTTTCGCACTTTAAATACATACGTATGTTTAAAATATTGTAATTCTATAAACAATTTTTATAGAATCTGATTTATTTTTAAAGTTGAATATACAGAAAAATAAGGTTTGTAATATTTTATTTTATTTCAAACATAGTAAAGTTTTATTGGAGTAAATAAAATTTTGTCTCATCGTAAATGTAAAGTTTTGTTGTATTGTAAATTTTGTAAGGTTGTCTTGTATAGTAAATATTGTAAGATTTGATTGTATTTTTAAAAATCTGTCTAATTGTATCCCACTCAACATAATTTCACGAACTTAAATTATAATTAATTATATAAAAAAATGAGGTCGATACTATTAGAAATCGCATTTTCGGAATCACTTGCTCTACAATAATTTATTATAATCACTTATTTCATCCGTAAATTCTTGAAAAATGTTAACAAAACTTCGCTTAAGTTTTCACATTATTCGAATTCAAATGATAGAGTCGATTTTGTCGTGAATTCAAAACTTTTAGTGTTAATATTTATATATATATATATATATATATATAGATATATATATATATATATATAGATATATATATATATATATATATATATATATATATATATATATACTCTAAAGTAGTTTGTAAAAATGATATCCATTTACTTCCGCATCACATTATTATCTATAGCAATGATAAATTTGATTACATCGCGTTCATGGGAGCATTTTTTATTAGGTCATAATAGTTATTAAAAAAAACAATTTTGAATAATAAAATATACGACATTGCTGCGGAAAAGGAAGTATGAAAATTTCTAGGGTTAATCCGCAAATTTCTTAGCTTAACATACAATTTTATATGGTTAGACATATATTTAAAAAGTAATATACTCTTTTTCGTTATGTTTAGAATCCCCGTGTAAAACTTTTTAGAGTAACGTCAGCATTTTATTCTTACGAGTGGCGATCGTTCCACTCACAGGTTTACGTGAATATTGAGTAAGTACATAGTTACGAAATTAATCAGGAAGTTGCAGAACATGTCTTATTCGTCCATTAAATGTGGACAACGTATAGCATCCAGCTAAATTAACACCAAGATGATATCAAAAAGACATACTCATGTATAATTTAATTAATACAGTACACCACAAATATAAAAAAGACACACTCAAATATAACTAAGTTATTTAATACGTACACCACGAATGTAACAAACGGACACTCATGTATAACTAACCCTAGCTGTGCTTGATAATAATTTCATTCTGAAACTTTAATAGGATAAAGAAAAATTTGAACACATATTTGACTATGCGTAAAATATTCCACATGGTCTGATAACTGGGATACGAGACTCTGAGCTGTAGCTTCGAGTTCGATTCTCACTACGGTAATTTTCCCGTGTGTGTTTCTGTTTTTCTTCCACAATGTTTAAGAGATAGAAAAACATATGTTCACGATCACCCAAAATATGCCCTAGAAATGTGAAACTGACTATAAATTGCTTATTTTATAAATGGAACGATCGCATAATATTGAAAATATCTCAAAATGGTTTTTCTTTTTATTTCTATCTATACTGATTTTTCCAAGATAAATAAGTGATGGAAAACCCAATATACTGTTCTGTATCCTTAAGACGAAAAATCTACAATAATGTTAAACAAAAATTAAAATACATATTTCCGTAAAATTACTGTCTCCTTAATATGAAAAGATCTATGATACTTTGAAACAAAAATTGAAATACAAATTCCCGTAAAATTACTGTCTCATTATGATAAGAAGATCTGTTGTATTGTGAAACACAAAAATGAAATACGAATTTCTGTAAAATTACGATCTCCTTAAGATTAAAAGATCTACGATACCGTGAAACAAAAATTAAAACACATATGTGTTTATGTGTTTCCCGTACCGGGAATTGAACCTGAGCCTCCTGGGTGAAAGCCGGATATCCTAGCCACTGTCTAGTGGCTAGGATATCTGTAAGAAAAGATGGGACATTGTAAGAAAAGACTATGTGTAGATTCAAAAGGAAAATCAATGTTGAATAGGGTCATGAATAATGATACATATTCGTATCAACATCTCCCGATTTTATGCGGAGTTGTATACACCAGAATACAAACACTTGATAGAAACATATATACGTAATAAAATACAATGAAAGTATATATGCGTTTAAAGGAATAGATGATTCTAAATGAACTTGACCAATTCTACAACACTCTGCTTAATTACCTTTGGATAAAACAGCAACTGAAATGAACACCGCTCACAAGAAGTGTTTCCTAAATAATCATAATAAGGTGTGAACACAGGCAACCTATACAAGAACCAAGTAACCTCGCCTTATAAAAGCACTTCCTACGCCTCGTGCCATTGTAAATTTGGCTAATTAAGTTGCGGGCTAACTACGGTCATAATTCCTGTACCGCGCAGTATCATGCACTTTATTTTATCAAATTGTTTTTAACTATTATGAACTTCGCAAGTACTCCGTCTAGATGGGTTAACTTCTTTTCTTATAATAACGAAATAGTGTAATAAAAAGTACTCTTAATCGTTTAGATGAGAGAGTGGAGGCAGGTCAAGTTGTGTACGTAAAGAGAAATATGGCTTCTATGGAAGATTATAAAGCTATATGTAAATAAATCGTAAATATATTCAAAATTAACAAAAAGCCTGCCAACCAATACAAGTACCAAACCAACCTCGACTAATTAGCAAGGTGGTAGTGGTGGTTTTTTTAAATAGTTATATTAAAGTATATATTAAAGTTTTCAATTAACGACAAAACTTACCGTATCAATGTGAAAAGCAATTTTTCTATTAAATACGTATGCTGTGGAAATTAAATAAACTAGGAACAAGCTCTACGGGCGTTTACTGGTGAAAAGATGTTGAGTAATCCACAATATATTTAACAGCTGACATTATCTTTACAACATTTTGTAAATATTAATTGCTAATGAACAAAATCTAAAATTAAATGTGTTATAGCGCCCTTATTTCGAGCTAACTATGAGGGATGATAATTTTACTCGTACCGTAATATCATCTGTTCGAGTTTTTAATAATGTCACATAATAAACTTGACAATCAACATTTTTTGATTTCCTGGTTTTCAGTTTTTCTTATAACTGCAAAATATCCACTTACTAACCTTTACAATAATATAATGTAACTATACATAACTCTCAGGCAATTCCTGGTTTTTTTTTCTTGTTCCTTTTATATTCCATTTAATATTTTAACCTTTTTATTATCGCGTGAAGCTTTTGTTCCCTGAACCGTTTAATACAACAACGGCAGCCTCTGTCGCCATTTGATGAGAAAAAACATATATATATATACAAAAACTTTTCTTCTAAATTCAAATTGTCATAAATTAAACGAAAATCTTGGTTTCGAAATACACTTTTTACGAAATAACTTTCTTAAAAACAAGCTTTCCCAAAACAAGACGTTCTCATTCCCAAAAAGTTGGTTATAATTCTGTTAAAGTTTTCTCGTTATTCAAGCTTAATGGGAAAATTACCTTTTTCATTGACACGGTAAGATATTGTTATTTCAAAACTTTAAATATGAAGTATCTTGGAAAAAGTTAGGCGCATTTAGTGAATTGGGCTACATTGATTATTGATATTGGTTGGCAGATTTTTTATAAAGTTTTTAACGGGACATGACTTGGTTTATACGGGTTTATAAAGGCTGTTTATCTTATGGTACATTTAAATGTGAATATTAAATGTGAATACATAAAAATGATGTGGATTATTGCGGATTGTAGCGGTTCGCACAAGTCCGTGATCTGCCTACCCGCGATTTTATCTGTAACTATTATAAATTAGATCATATTCTTGAGAGCATTCTTTATTATACGATATCATTGTTATAGTTAACCAGTTTAAACGGAGTGCTCAGAAACGTATGAGATTCATGGTACTATTACGAGGTATGAAATTGTCCCTAAATTTATTAGCTTGATTTAAAATGAAATAAAGTATTAGAAATGTGTTAATGAAATAAAGTTAATCTTTTATACAATTTGTGTTCATCCAGTTACACTTTTTCCTGAAAGAAATATCCTTTAGAAAATGGTGCCGCTTATATTTAGTGCTTTTAGCCACATGTGTTTGTAAAGTATACAACGAAAAAAGAGAAGTGAAAAAGGCATGCGACTAGCAATAGACGCACTTATCTATAAACAGCTAGAGCCATGCTCATTAATATACTTTAAGTCTATGGCCGTACCTAATAATTATTCTCATTCTAAAACTTGCAACAAATTAATAAATGAAAAGTCTGGTATATCTTTGGCTGTTTCGTATGACATCCCGTATGGTCTAGTTTCATTCCGTATGGTCTTGGCTTTCACCCAGGAGGCTCGGGTTCGATTCCCGGTACGGGAAAATATATATTTCTTTTTATTTCTGTTAAGAGATACAAGCTTTAAGGCTGACAAAATATTTACTGTAGTAATATTGGTCCATAAAAAATCAACTAAAATATTGCTTCTGTCGTGCTGATTCGCAAAGTTATATGTCGAAAACGAAAATTGGTTACTTTATCATACAATATTTTTAAATGACGCTACATTTGTTTCAAGAACTGATTGGGTTTATGAAATAAAATATTAGAACGATTCCTACATAAAATCATATTATAAACTGTATTGTTTAACGACCCACAATTTTAAGTTAATTCAATGTAAATACGAGTTTTGCTAGGAAGAGTTTCTTTTTAATTGCAACTCTCGAGTAATAGATTGAAATGAGAGTGAATAGTAAACGTGACTGTAAACTGATAAATTGTTTCCATTTCTCATTACTTAAAGGAATGCTTGGCGTAAAATGGCGTAAAACATAAATTTATAGACGACTCTTAAAACGTTTTATGGGAATTTAGGGTTTTTGAAAATACTGTTTTATGTGGAAAAAAGTGCTAAATTATTTTCGTCAACACTACATAATGAAATAAAATCCACACCATTACGCAAACACGTAATCACTGCACTTTACGTTGTAGAATGTGAGAAACCTCAAAAATATGTGAAATATATTATTTAATCAAAATAAACATTGATTCAGCTACGTATTTCTTCACATAAATAGCATCAAAACTGTGTTTGTCAAAACCGCACAAGGAAATTAAATCCACACCCTCAAACATCCTTAATTCCAATAAAATAATTTAAGAGACGTTCATAAATTATATTTTATTTAAAGCATTTCTTATAAGTAGTAAGAAATAGAAACGATTCATTAGTTTGCAGTCATCTCAATACATTAATTGACAGTGGCAATTTATAACAATCAATATTCACTGCCATCTCAATGTGTTACTTGACATTTGCGATTGATAGTTACGATATCAAAAATTGTTCCTCGCAATACTCGTATTTACGTTGAATTAACTTAAAACCGTAGGCCATTAATAATACAGCTTATTATTTTACCTGAAAGAGGAACACTTTTTAATATTTTATTTTATAAACCAAATCAGTTTCTTAAACCAAATTTAGCAAAGTTTAAAAATATTGTGTGGAAAAATAACCAATTTTCCTTTTCGAAATGTAATTCTGCGCACCAACACGTCAGAAATATTATTTTACCTAATTTTGAATTAACAATTATCACTATAATAAACATTGGATGAGTATTAAAGTCCCTACCTCTTAATAAAAATGAAAATAAATATCTAAATTTCCGTAGCGAGAATTGCCTTCTGAATGAAAGCCAGGTATCCTAGCCACTAACACTAACTAGCCAGGTATTCTAGCCAGTAACTACCTCGTGCGCCTCTTTAATTTCTCTCTTTTTCGTGGTACGCTGTACTAACACGTGTGGTTAAAGGTACTAAATATGAGCGGCACCATTGTGTAAAGGATATTTCTTTCAGGCAGAACTGTAACCGGGTCGAACGCCACTTATAACAAAAATTAACCTTATTTTATTAAATCGTTACCAGCACTATGATATTAAATCAAGCTAATAAAATTACGGCCTAACCGCGACCATTTTCACACCTTTTGGTCTCCCATAAATCTCATTCATTCATACTAATTTTAAATGTTATAGATTTCCGAGGTCTATATTTAATTGCTTTACTATAACAACGATATGATAAAGAGCGTTCTTAAGAATGAGATGAAAACTAATTTATCACTATTACAGATAAGAACGTGGGCGGGCGAATCGCGAATTCGAAATGCCGCAATCCGCAATAATCCACGCCACGTGCACAGACCGCGTAAAAATCCTTCTGCTGGTCATCGTCTTCTTAAATTCACATTCAAATGTACCACAAGATAAACATCCTTTGTAAGCTCCTATAAACAAGTCACTTGCTATATTACAAACTTTCTAAAGAACCTGCCAACCAATACCATTAGTGAACGTCACCCAATTCGTTAAATGTGCATAATCTTTTTCCCCAATACTTCACATTTAAAGTTTTGACATAACGACCAAATCAAGTGCATTACTTACGGTGTCAACAGGAAAAGTAATTTTTCCATTAAGTTTGAATAATGCGAAAACTTTAACAAAATTGTGACCATTTTTCATGGGAATGAAGAAATCTTGTTTTGGAAAAACCTGTGTTTTATAAAGTTATTTCATAGAAAGTTTATTTCGCAACCGAGTTTTAAGTTTAATATATAATAACTTGATATCATAATAATAGTATATTTGCGTACATATTTCTTATTGATGCGATATAATTTTGTTTCAAATCATTTTTATTTTTCTTTTCTTTAAAACTCTGACTTTTACTTTGAAAATGCTATAAATCAAATTATATTTAAAAATCTACGAAAAGCTTTAACAATTTTCTATTCTAAATATTTATAACTGAAAATTTTTCATAAAAAAGAACTTGAAAAAAAAATCGGGAAATGCGTTTTAAAAAATTTGGAAAAACTGCGAAACACTCATTTTTGCATATGTTTTTAAGATGTCAAATAGAGCCGTCAAGACGAGAAGACATTATTAATTTAGTTGTAATTAATTATAAATGGAGATAATTATCCCGAAAATTAGACTGTCTGACCCAAATTAAAAAGAAAGCAATAATCAGCAGTTATATGACAATTCAGGCACTGAAGAGGAAATGAGACAGATACACATTTTTTGTATAAAGATATGGATTTAAAGGGTTAATTTTTATTGAAGGAAAGTGGCAAAAGTTAAAACGTGGCTCTTGAGCAAAATATGATTCCAAACATTCTGCATGGCTCCAAAGCCAAGTAGTAAAATAGACTTGTAATATTTAATTCTGCACCTATTTTGCGTTTAGAAATTACACATACCCATTGAAAATAATAAATGCTGCCACTATACTATACTATATGATTATGGAAACATCCACCTAAACATAATTTATTAAAGAATATCCATAATAACCTGAAAATATGACGTAACATTCTACGCTTCAAAATACTTAGCATCATTTTTTCTTTCTCCTTTTTTTTAGAGCATGAACACGTATGAACTTTTCCAATAAAAAAAACTGTTTTCTTCTTCTATATTCTTACAAAAATCACCAATTCCCATTCTCGGTAAAATCCTGTACCCTAGCCTAGCCTCTAGGTCATTGCAACGTTATTAGAAGTAGCTAAAGATTTATGCAACTGTTTATTTATTTGTTTTTTAAGTAAACTATTATAAGAAGAAGTTAAAATAAAAGAAAGTTTAAAAACAGCTGAGAGCAGAGAAGAAGAGCAAGAAGATCCGCACCGAAAACTGAAACCGAGAAAGGTCGCGGAGTGGTTATAAAATTACTCAAGTTATGATAATTTATATCGTGAAAACTTGAGGCTAACGCCTTACCTGACAATAAATCACAAATAAATTGTATCTGCAATAGATATCGAACATGGTCATAACCTCCAGAAATTTTTAATACAATTTTGTTTCTTATTTTTCGTCGTGCCTTGTAATGGAACGATTAATAGAAACGTTTCCTGCATGATCATAACGATACCGTTGATAATGACGGAAGTTTAAAAAACGATAACGACGTAAATATAAATGTGTCTGACATATGAATGATATTGTAAATGATATGGCTGCTTAGATAAAACTGTAATTGAAATAAATGCACACATGAAAAAGAACTACCGATATAACCATACTAGAAGTCACTAGAAGGAGCGAATAACTTCGCTTCAGAAAAGTATATCAAATGTTATACCATTTTAAATCAAGCTAATAAAGTTGCGGTTTAACCGCGGCTAACTTCATATTTCCCTTTACGCGGCAATACGGTTTTACTTTATTTTTTACATTGTTAAAAACAATGTAAAAAATACATACAGAATGCAAGATGCACAATTTCACAGATATATTAGTCAAAAAAACTAGGTCTCCAAAGGAAAAGTTGTTATGAAATTTCATTGAGCAAAATTTGTGGGTCCCTTAAAAAACTTTTGCGTGTTCCCCCGTGAAACCTTATTTTTCCATTAACTATTCTACTATGATTAATTGTTTTTATTTATTTACCCGTCTTTTATACGGACTTATATAAGCTGTTTATCTCATGTTATAAATGCAAGCAAATTTATTAAATAATGATCAGCAGGAAGGTTTTTCGAAGGGCGCACATGTTTCGTGGCTCGTTACGAACGGCAGCAGTTCGTAAGGGACCGCGATCCGACCGTATTACACAAGACTTATGCAAGCCAGTATAATAATTGAATAAATCAATCCAATGAACCATCATAGGCAAGAAAAAGGTTTTGAATCTGTTCAATAAAATTTCATAAAAGTATTCATTTGGAGACCTAGTTTTTTACCTAATTTATGATTGAAGTCGCTCACCTTAAATTCTATATTTTATTAAATTAACATTATTAAAGTTAAGTTGACCTTTGTTGAAACAACGTTTAATTTAAAGACAAATCTTTCGGCAGCACTCTAAATAATGTAGAGGTAGAATGATGCACTGAAACTTACTTAGTTTAATTCTTACTTAGTTAACTACTTAGTTAGTAGAAACTTACTTAGTTAAAGACTTTTTTAGTTTAATTCTAAATAATATTTATTTAAACAAACTTGCAAAATATTTCTCATTTTACATACTGCTTTTTATTCTTTATATAGTACATAAATTTTATTATATTTTTTTAGTTTTTACTTTTCTTCGCAGATAGTATGTAGTTCAAGTTGCACCAAGTGTTTAAAGGTTATTAAGATACATTGATGAAAATTATAGATTCTAATCTTTAATTCTTATTACCACCGTGGGAAGAGCTTTTATTTGGAAGACGTAAATTGTATTGCATGATCGCGTGTTTATATTTTGACAATTCTTTTAAAAGTAAATTAACCATCAGGAAACTTCCACGTAAATATTATTGGTTTAGATACCAACAAATCATTGCTGTAACTTTTATCTTATGCCAACTAATTTAGTAGTTATTGGCATCTGTTAGACACGTTAATAGATGAAACATAAGGATGCTGATGGAACATGAAAACCTTCTCTGTTATTTTTTCATATCAAATTTTCATTTCACGTCAATAAACTTTCTTTTAACATTATACACTTGTTATATTCATGATTGCGTACATATACTACAACTACATACAAACGTCTATTTAACTTTAAAGTAAACTTTAACAATTACAGAATGTTTCCAACGGTCTTCCTTTTCAGTGGTCTTCCTGATGATAAAGCGAATGCTCTTATTTAATAGTAATGCAAAATACTGTTACAGCTAGATATCTAAAGAAACCTAAAAGCGATTCAAAAACAAACTTTACAACGAAAAAGCGCGCGGCAAAAGTAAAAAATAAAATACTGAAAAAAAAGAAATTGAACAAATCGGTCATCCATAACAGAATTTGCCACAACCTCATAATTTTATGGAGCGCTGACCACAACCATAGATAAACGCATAAAACGTATAACAAGATATTAGCAAGAAAGAGATGATAAAATAAAAACAGAAATGACAGTCTTAAAAAAAACAATTCTAGCTTCGAACAGCATATTTAAATACACGCTTTTCTCCTCTTTTACGTACATGCATTCTTGTACACACACACATATAAGTGTTACATTGCACCTGGCACCGACTACCAAAAACCGTATTTAGCCGTTGCTTACAATATCCCGTATGGTCTAGTGGCTAGGATACCTGGCTTTCACCCAGGAGGCTCGGGTTCGATTCCCGGTACGGGAATTCATATTTTTATGTATGGTACGAAAATTACGAACATTCTTACTCGTGTACATACTTCATTATAATTCTCGCAAAACTGAATAAACAGCAAATGCCAATAATGTCCTGCATTATTGGCATACTTTTGAAAGCCTTTGAAGATGGTTCGTTCTGCATGAGGCAGGCTGGTACATACCCCAACAATTGCATTAAGAAATTTAATATGACCCGAGTGGTGATGAAAATACTTCTGTGTTCTTTTATTTCAAAAATTCCTAATATATGTCAATACATTTAATATTTACTCAAGCAATGGCCAAAGAGTTGTCTATTTATTTATCTCTTTTTCTAATATTTCTCCAACCCTAACTGATATTATAAATAAAAGAGAGTGTTTGTTTATTGATTTATGTCGCTTTCACAACCCCAATCACTAAGGGCACTTCCATAAAATTTTTCATACCTATAGTAGATGTCATAAAGAAGAATTTTCGTCTCGGAATAGATTTTTATTTGGAATTAAAAAATCACTCTGTCAGAGATAAAAGAGTAGTTCCGACAACCAATTGGTCACTGATGATCGAAAAACAATATTCGATGCATCATCTAGCCAAGACTTGTTTAAATGGATATCCAAATAAGAAACTTCAAGAAGCTCCGACGCATCGAGACGTTACTTAAATCTACATTGAAAGAAAAAATCTTCCAGACACGTCAAAAAATCCCTAAACTTGTTACGGGTTGCTACTCTTATATATTTTGTTCTCCTGCTTAAATGTATACGTCGAATTGTATACTATATTAAGCCTATACATTTATAAATAATATGTATAAACCTGTTATATATTAAATAAATTATTATTACTCTCGAAAACATTAGAAAGCTTGAACTCAATATATTTAAACAGATGTGGGGGTGTAAGTTGTGAATTTAACTAGAAGTTATCTATTTATAAGAGTATCCATCAAAAAAAAATAATCGGCTACTTCACTGGATTTTGTCTTTATCATTTAGTGATCTGCTCAATCTCTCTTCGTTCATCAATAATTACCATATACCCTCACCCAAACTTCTGAACTTCTATTCTGATCGTCTGTTCCCAATTAACAGAGTATATAAGATAAGATATAAACATTATTGCTATAATATTTTAGTAGATTTTTTAAAATTTACACTATCATTTTCCCTTGTTCACGGAAGAGGAACAGCAAGTCAATAAACGAATCAAATTAGGTATTTTTCAAGAAGATGAGGTTTCTGAAAGTAGAGCATTAAAGTCTAATCAACGATATTATTACCGACAACTAAAATATTAGAGAAATTCCCATTTTATGTAACTTGAAGTTTTAGTGATCAAAAATTATGGGTATATGGAAATAATGTACATTTAATTGCAGGTAAGATTCGCAAAATTTAATTATGAGTCAACAAGAAACAGTTTTAACCGACTCTCCAATTCTCCACTATGAAATTGGAATTTGGAAAACGTGTTTCCAATTAAAAGTGTAGCGCTAACATGATCAGATTACGTATCCTTTTGAAATTATTAGCCATTTGAAAAAGAGTTCACAGTCATAAACGTAAAAACATTAAAGATGCCGTGTTATATATCCTATTTTCAATTTGGATCGAAAATGTATTTTTCACACTTGCAATGTCATCATTAACTAATATGTTAATTATGCCGGTACGTACCTACAACATATCTAAGGATCGTAAAAGAAATATTACTTCTCAAACTAGGGTCAGCAGACGCGGGAAAAATTAAATTAAGAAAGGTAATAAATACAATATTTATATTTTTTGCGCAATTTTTTTAGTTTTTTTGTAATTAGATTAAAAGAAGTGAATATCATAAACATAAACTTTGCATTTTACTTTTCTTTAAATATAATTACAAGAAAAAGAATTAACAGACTAAGATGACATTATGCACAGGTATATTACATTTTTATCATTTGGATATTGATAACTAAAATTGATCAAAAAAGCGATTTCAAAAAAATTGTACGAAATAAAACTTTTATTAAAATTAAGTTTTTCAATGCCTAAATTACATTAAGAAATGTAATACGGTCTGAATTCAATGTTAAATCAGCCAACATTATATTATGTCCCAACATAAAAGTATAATATCTAGAATCTGTGCTATCAAACAATTTAACCATAGCTACGGCATCAACATGACAAACATCTTTCTTTATTGAACGCACAGACCTGCCAATAGCATACTCCAAAAATAATTTTTTTGCCCGATCTTCGAAGCAGCTATTCTGATTTTAACTAAAAATAATAGGTACCATCCATATACTGAAACTAAATATATCCACTTCAAATTTAACAAATTTTTCTCTACTTTTTGTAGAATGTAAGTTTAATGCATCGAGAACGATACGATTTTCTCAAATTAAAATAAATTGCCATATATATGCCGCACAGTACTATAAACATAAAAATCAAAAAGCAATTGAACTACATTCAATTTAAACAATCCTTTGAAAGCCCAAAATAATATATTCGCATATATATTACGTATATTATATACAAAAATATATACTCACAAACTCTGATTTGATTCATGCTTATTTACAATCATTTTAACCCAAAAGATGCTTCTCTGATTTACTTGCAGCCTTGCTGTATTTAAGGGCATTACCTACTTGCGTTAAAATGCAGAATGAATTTTAACGCAATATTTTTGATAAAAATAACAAAGAACACTTCATTTGGTATTTAAAACGTACCTCTTTTATAAAATCAAGATATTAAAAATAGTTTTAGCATCATTTATATGATGCGTCAACGTCATTTCCATAAGAAGAATTCGGATCAAATTTCATCGCCTCTCTCGCTGGTTGGCTTAAATTTGTTTATCTGTTGAATACATTTTACATAGTAGTTTACATAGTCGGCAGCGAATGATAAATCTGACTGTAAATTGATGTTATTTTATTCATTTTATTATATTTGCAAAAATTTCGTGTTGAAAGCTTACACAGATAGTTTAAAATGTTTATTTTTTACAGTAATTCTGTTTTTTAACAGGCAGGTTTAGCTGTAAATTTATTTTTATTCGTTATTTTACACCTAAGAGTATACAGAATAAATTTTAGTCAATGGGTTCTATCTTTCCGAAGAATATTAATTATTCAAGTATTCGCTGAAATTTTATTTATCGTGTATTGTACCACTATCATAATAGTCAATAAACTATATAAAAACCGATCAATTTCGTGTCAGGCACGCATCAAATTAGAGCTCCATAACAGTGTAAATTTACACATAGAATCGTGCTCATATGGGATAGCAATAATTAAATATGCTTGATATTCTAACTTATCTATCGTAGAGTTCGAATTCTACCCACAATTATTTTGTCTTTTTTCTTGGAATAAAAAAAAATCTTCCTGTTTTATTACATGATTATACACGTAATATTAATTGCACCAGATTTTCAACCAACATTTATTAAAAAGAGTAATAAAATACCAAACATTAGACTTACTGAAAGTATTTTCGTTGAAAGATAAAACTTGAAATGATAGCCTCAAGGTAGCACCTTGAGGCAATAATTTCCCGTTTCTTCATGTTTTTTAAATGTTTCGGATAGAAAATTAAAGAGGCGAAGGAATAGATCAAACAATAATGTGTCTAATTTCGAATGTTGAAAGACATGGGCCTTTCCAACACGGTTTAGTTTTATTTTCAATGATGTAATGTTTTACTGTAACATTAATCATTAATTCACATTAATAGTTGCGGGACCATATCTCTCTTTCGTACTTTAAATACAAACGTATGTTTACAATAATATAATTCAATAAACAATTTTTAGAGAATCTGATATATTTTTAAAGTTGAATATATAGAAAAATAGGGGCTGTAATGTTTTATTTTATTTCAAATATCGTAAGGTTTTATTGGAGTAAATGCTACAAGGTTTTGTATTATTGTAAATGTTGTAAAGTTTTGTTGTATTGTAAATTTTGTAAGGTTCTCTTATATTGTGAATGTTGTAACATTTTATTATATTTTTAAAAATCTGTCTAATTATATCCCACTGAGCATAAATCCACAAACTTAAATTTTAACAAATTGCATAAAAAAACCTGGTATCGATGTTAACTTTTTATGAAACCGTTTCAAACAACATTATTCGAAACCTCATTCTTACAACCACTTACAATAAATTCTTGCAAAATATCATTAAAACTTCACTTCAGTTTCCACATTATTCGAATTCAAATGTTAGTTGGTTTTGTCGTGAAATCAAAACTTTAAGTGTTAATATTTAAAGAATGTAAATCAATTGCCAGTAGTTGATATCTTTCACAGTTACTAACACTTATATATATATATATATATATATATATATATATATATATATATATATATATATATATACACATATATATATATGGGTATTTTTGTAATGATTTAAAATTAGTTTATACGATCCTGTATAGATTGTCCATCTCATAAATACTCGAAAATAGTTTGTAATAATGATGTCCATTTACTTCCGGATCACACTATTATTTATAACAAAGATAAATTTGATTACATAGCATTCATCACAGCATTTTTTATTACACTTCTTCGTTATTATTAGCAGAGGAAGTGCTCAGGTCATAACAGTTATTAAAAAAACGCGCGTAAAACTTTTTGGAGTAACGTCTTTTAAATGCATATGTATTTTTATTACGTATATATGTTACGTATATATGTTTCTATCAAGTGTTTGTGTCCTGGTATGTACAGCTCCGCATAAAACCCGGAGATGATGATACATTTTCCTTTTGAATCTTTAGGCAACCAAAGAATAGAACAGCTGCATACATCCACATATAGTTCTTTCTTACAATATCCCGTATGGTCTAGTGACTAGGATACCTGGCTTTCACCCAGGAGGCTCGGGTTCGATTCCCGGTACGGGAATTTGTATTTTAATTTTTGTTTCACGGTATCGTAGATCTTTTAATCTTAAGGAGACCGTAATTTTATGGAAATTCATATTTCATTCTTCATATCTTAATGAGACAGTAATTTTAGGAGCATTTTTATTTCTCTTAATATGAAAAGGTCTATGGTACTGTGAAACAAAAATTGAAATACGAATTTCCGTAATATTACTGTCCCTTTAAGATATTTAGATCTGTGGTATTGTGGAGCACAAAAATAAAATACAAATTTCCGTAAAATTACTATTTCATTAAAATATGAAGATCTACGATGCCGTGAAACAAAAATTAAAATACAAATTCCCGTACCGGGAATCGAACCCGAGCCTCCTGGGTGAAAGCCAGGTATCCTAGCCACTAGACCATACGGGATATTGTAAGAAAGAACTATATGTGGATGTGTGCAGCTGTTCTATTATTTGGTTGCCTAAAGATTCAAAAGGAAAATGGTTATAAATATTAAATAGGGTCATGAGTAATGATACATATTCGTATCATCATCTCCGGGTTTTATGCGGAGCTGTACATACCAGGACACAAACACTTGATAGAAATATATAAACACTTGATGGAAACATATCTATATCTTACAATAAAAATATATATGCGTTTAAAGTAATAGATGGTTCCAAATGAACTTGACCAATTGCCTTCAGATACCTTCAGATTTACCTTCAGATAAAACAGCAACACCGCCCACAAAAAATGTTTCCGATATAACCATAATAAGTTTTAAACACAGGTAATCTATACAAGAATCAAGTAACCTCACCTTATAAAAGCACTTCCTACGCCTCGTGCTATTGCAAATCTAGCTAATAAGGTTGCCGACTAACTGCAGTCATAATTCCTGTTTCAATGCAGTACACTGAACCTTATTCTCTCATATTGTTTTCAACTATTATGAACTTTCCAAGTACTCCATCTAAATGGGCTAACTTTTTTCTTATAATAAGAAAATAATGTAAAAAAAAGTACCCTTATTCGTTTTGACGAAAGAGTGGAGGCAGGTCAGGTTGCGGACTCGTGCGAACCACCATCGTCCGTAACCACTCGTTAAACATGTGTACGCACAGAGAAATATGGCTCCATGCTGGTCATCACTTTCGTAAATATACTCTCATATTTTCATTAGATTATAAACGTATACATTCTCATATAGGAAATCATAAACAACTTCAAAATTTATAAAAATTCCGCCAATCAATACCAGTAACCAACGACTTTTTTCTTAAATAGTTTGCAATTCAAGTTTTGAATGAATAACTAAACTTACCTTATCAATGTAAGCACTAATATTTCCATTACATTTGAATACTGTAAAAAAGCTGTGACCAAGCTTTATTGGAGTTTATGGATGAAATAAGCGAAAATGATAAATCATTGAAGCTTTGTTGATGGGAATAGCGATGTTTCGATGAAGTTTGTAATTTAGAAAAGTCTATTTTGAGGTCAAGGATCAATCTAACTTACAAAAATTTGAGCTCGCGAAAAAATATTTTGATTAATCCGCGATATATCATATATTTAACAGCTGAAAATATCTTTATGTTAGTTTGAAATCGTATTTTCATAACATTTGATAATAAACAAAATCTAAAATATATGTGTTACAGTATTCGTATGTACAACAAGCGAGGTAAGATCATTTTTACATTTGTGGACCATTTTGCTTTTGCTTGTTAAAAAAACAATTTAAATAGGAAATGTGATGATTTAATTGTTTTTAGGTTTCCATATTTTATAATAAAAAAAGGACCCCTTTAGGGTTACTTTGCTGTACCTCTCTGTATATCTATCTGTCAAGACTCCTTTTCCGGGGAACGTCATTCAGTGCGATAAAAAGATACTGCCTTTCAAATATCACATACTTCAATACTGACTCATTCATCATAGTAATAAGCATACTTCACGTTGATCTGTAATCGTGAAATTTAATTCAAAGGAAGACCTCACGGTATAAGCAAAAGAAAAATACCATTCATCCATAATTCTATGTGCAATTTTACTTGACATACTAATTCTTCGTTGGTTTTCCCTTTTTGGTTTTTTTTGTATATTTATGAAATATCCACTTACTAAACATTGCAATAATATAATATGACGGGTACGGAACCGTCAGGGCGCGAATTCTGACTAGATTTTCTTGTTTCTTTTTTATATCCCTTTTTATAATATTTTGCCCTTTTTATTATCGTGCGAATTTTTTGTTCAATGAACAGTATTTAGTGCAACCAGCAGCCTCTGTCACCGTTTAATAAAGAAATATACTCATATTTGGAAGACACAAGTTTCGTTGCAACTACTACGGTTTCATAACACTACCTCCCGCATTTCGTGACACTACCTTGTAGAATGTGAAAAACCTCATAAAGATATGAAACACTTTATTTGGCCATAATGACTTTGAATCAGTTACGTATTTTTCTCTTAGAAACAGCTTATGTAGGCACCAAGTTGTCTTCATCGACACAGCATAATGAAATTAAATACACACTTTTAAACGCTTTAAATTCTGTCCTGTAAAACACAAAGAATCGTCCGTAAATTATATTTTATGCAAAACATTTCTTATACATTTATAAGTAGAAATGGAACCAGTTTATAAGTTTACAGTCACATTTAATATTCAATTTCATCTCAATGAATTTTTCCTCGCAATACTCGTAATTAACTTAAAAGCATCGTTACATAATACAGCTTAACCTAAATTTTAGAACTGTTGCTATTTCAAATTATATAAATCATTTAAAGAAAGAATAGTTCTAAAAGTTAATTTCATAATCCGAATCAGCTTCTTAATCCAAATTTAGCGAAGTTTAAAAATATTATTTGAGAAAATAAACAATTACCTTTTAAAGATATAATTTTGAGAAATAAATGACGAAAATAATATTTTAATTGTTTTTCATAAACAATTATTACTGTAATATACGTTGCGTCAGTCTAAAAGTCTATATCTTAATAGAAAAGTTCTATCTCTTAATAGAAATAAAAATAAATATGTAAATTCCCGTAACGGAAATCGAACCTAAGTCCCCTGGATGAAAGCCAAGTAATTTACCCACTAGAACATGCGGGATTATCATACAAACAGCCAAAGATGTACCACATTTTTCTTTTATTAATTTATTACAAGCTTCAGAATGAAAACAAATATTAGGCACAGCTATCTCCGACTTCTCTCCTTTTTAAGGTACGCTGTACTAACACGTGTGTCTAAAGGCACTAAATACAAGCGGCACATTTTCTAAAGGATATTTCTTTTAGGAAAAACTGTAACTTGGTCGAACACCACTTGTGATAAAAATTAAGCCTACTTCATAAAATAATTTCCTACACTTTATTCCACTTTAAATCAAGCTAATGACATTCGGACTAACGGTATCATAATTATAATTCGTTCATGCTAATTTAATGCTATGGACTTTCTGAGCACTACGTTTAAACTGGTTGACAACGTACTGGTATAACAACTAAATAATATAATAAAGAACGCTCTCAAGAAGAGAGGTTTAATTTAATTCATCATCGTCCGCCGCAATTCTCAATAATTCACGCCACATGAACGGGTTGCGTGAAAAATTTGCGAGACCAGCAGGAAGTGGTCATCATTTTCATAAATTCTCATCCAAATGTTCCACAAGATAAACAGCTTTTATAAGTCCGTATAAACAAAATCATATATCGCATTTTTTTCCTATTCTATCACCTTTTTCCTAAATACTTCACATTTAAAATTTTGAAATATCAACGAAATAAACTGCATAACTTATGTTATCAATGATAAAGTAATTTTACCATTAAGTTTGAATAATGGGAAAACTTAAGCAAAGTTCTAACCAGATTTTATGGAAATAAGGAAGTCTTGTTTTGGATTTCAGTTGATTCCAGATCGCATTATGAGGTTACATCCCATTCATGTATGTATATTCATATATGGAAACCAAGTGTTCAGAATAGTTAAAAAAAAGTTAAAAAAAGATTTTAAATAATAACATTTCTGACGTTACTGCTGAACAGGAAATATAAAAATTCCCGCGGTTAGCCTGCGACTTCCTTAGCTTGACTTATAATATTTTAGGGTAGTTGTCGTGTGACCGTAAGATTCATATAAAATTATTATAAATTTTTTATTGCAATTAATTTTTTTATTTTTTTAGTCATTGTACTCTGCCTTAATTTTTTAAACAAATCGCTCGACGCGTTTCTAACAAAAATTAAGTGTGGTGAAATTATTACTTTTGTTTGTACCTGTAATGTCGATTGCACAATTTTTGACAGCGATTGTTACCAAAACTAAAAGGCAAATATTTTTCTTTCAAAATGGTAATACAACATCCTATTATATTGGCTTAGTTTTTTTCACAAATCGCTCGATGGATTTTTTAAATCAAATTAAAAATGTCTTAAAAGTGGTGTTTATTCCATTCATAGGTTTATCTTCATTTTAGAAAGTTCTTGGACATAAAATTAATCACAAAGTTGCGAGACCTTTGTCATTCGTCCCTTAAGGATAGGAAGGTAGACAACATATACGAACCAGCGTAGTGGAAAATACACTAAGAAAATACCAAAAACACTCACCCATATTTAACTAAATAAGTACAGTACTTCATAAATATGACAAAAAGACAAATACGTATTTAACTAAATTAGTACACTACACTACAAATATAACGAAAAGACACAGACATATTTAACAAAATTAATGCAGTACATCAAAAATATAACAAAAAGATACAGACATATTTAACTAAGTTAGTACAGTACACGACACATATAGCAAAAAACACACCATATGTAAAAAATTACCACTAATCATTTTTATTAGGAACTTTGTATATATTTGGCGGTAATTTTGTAGAAATCCATCATTCACAATTAAATGAAACTACGTTATGTAGTATTATTTCTATTTTCTTTAAGTTTTTTACCACGACTTAAGTTTTGTTGTATTACAATATCTTCAGGTGGGCTATTAGAAACTTTAATAAAAAAAATAGAAAAATATTTGGCCATTTCGTGAAATATTCAGTAAAACTATAATGAAATCACCAATCCAGATGAAAGCCAGGTATTAATCTAGTGACTGGGATACCTGGCTTTCACCTGGAGGTTTAGGTCGATTTTCTGTACGACAATTTCCCAGTGTATATTTTTATTTTTCTTCCATAGTCTTTAAGACATAGATACACATTTCATCTCCCAAAACATGGCCCAGGAATGCGAAGCTGATTAAAAATTACTTATTTTAGAAATGTTGTTAAAATGGAAATACCGCACAATATTACAGATTTAAAATAATTTTCCTTTTTAGTTAGTATGAGTAAACTGGTTCTTCCAAGAAAAAAAATTTTGACTAAACACGAATGTGAAATAAAAATTAAAACATAAGTTCCCGTAAAATCACTATCTGCTTAAAATAAAAAGATCTGCACTAATTTGAAACATAAATTAAAATACAAATTCCAATAAAATTTCTGGCCATCTATTCTATAGCCACTAGACAATACGGGATATTGTAATAAAGAAAATTAAAAAGGAAAATGAATATTAAATAAGGTCATGAATAATTATATATATATATATATATATATATATATATATATATATATATGTGTGTGTGTATATACATATATATATACAAATCAACATCTCCCAGTTTTATGCTAAGTTGTAAACACCAAGACAAAAACATATATACGTAACAATAATACTATAAAAATATGAATGCGTTTAAAAAAATATATTATTACAAATGCACTTGACTAATTGTTCAACCCTTTGCTTTATCACCTTCGGATACAACAGCAATTGAAACGCACACCTCACAAGAAATGATGCTAATATAATCAACTAACCTCGCCTTATAAATGCACTTCATACGCCTCGTGCCATTGTAAATCTAGCTAATAAAGTTGCGGACTAACTACGGTCATAATTCCTGTTCCGCGGCAGTACAGTGAACCTTATTTTTTCATATTATTTTTAACTAGTATGAACTTCGTAAGCAACTTTTTTCTTATAATAACGAAATAATGTAATAAAAAAGTACCCTTCATCATTTAGACGAGAGAGGGGATGCAGGTCGGGTTGTGGACTCGCGAGAACCGCCATCGTCCGTAACGACTCGTTGAACATGTGTACACACAGAGAAATATGGCTCCATGCTGGTCATCACGTTCGTAAAGTCACTTTCATATTTTCCACTAGATTATATAGATTTATAATAAAATATCACATACATACAGAGAAATCGTAAATATTTTCAAAATTTATAAAAATCCTGCCAACCGTATTGGTTGGCAGGATTTTTATAAATTTTCCTATTTCCTAAAATACCTAACCAACGTCGACCAATTCGCAAAGTGCGCATAATTTTTTCTTTAATTAGTTTACAATTCAAGTTATCAATTAACGACAAAATATACCGTATCAATGTGCAAAGTAATTTTAATATTAATATGCATACTGTGGAAATTAAGTAAACAGGGAGCAAGCTCTACGGGCGTTTACTGGTGAAATAGTTGAAAACAATAAATTATTGGAAAAAATGATGTTTTGATACAGTTGATATTAACTTAAAACAGTTTGAGCTCGCTAAAAACGATTTAAGTAATCCACAATATATTTAATAGCTGACGTTATCTTTACAATATTTTGTATTATTATTTGCTAATGAACAAAATCTAAAATTATATGGGTTATAGTGCTCTTATCTGCAGCTAAATATGAGATAAGGAAAGGAAGATACTATACTCCTACCGTAATATCATGTGTATTATTCTTAGAAGCATATTGGCTTATTTTTCAGTGATACTGCGTCATCTTATTTAAAACTATTAATAATATTAGACCATTTTCCTTTTTATTTTTAAAGAAACTTGTGTAAATATGGAATATAATGATTTAATTGTTTTCTAATTCAATGCGATAAAATCTTTTTACTGCCGATCAGATATCACATACTTCGATACTGACTCTCTCATCAAAACTATTAAGGGTAGTTGCTGTTAATCCAGAATCATGAAATTTGGTACAAAGGAGGTGTCGTAATACAAGTAAAATAAGAAATCGAAAATCATACATTTCCAATTTTATGCAGACAAACGTCACGTAATTGTCACCTGAGAAACAACATTTTTTGGTTTCCTGACTTTCAGTTTTTCTTTGTGTAACTGTAAAATATCCACTTACTAACATTTACAATAATATAACATAAGGATACAGAACTCTCAGGCAAGTTCTGGGTTTTTTTCTTGCTCCTTTTGTATTCCTTTTAATATTTTAGCCTTTTTATTACCACGTGAAGCTTTTGTTCCCTGAACCGTGTTTAGTACAACAGCAGCTCTGTCGCCATTTAATGAGAAAACTTATATATATATGCATACACAAAAACTTTTCTTTTAAACTCAATTTGTCATAAATTAAAGGAAAAACTCGGTTTCGAAATACACTTTTTACGAAATAACTTTCTTGAAAACAGGCTTTTCCAAAACAAGACGATCTCATTCCCATAAAGGCTGGTTATAACTCTGATAAAGTTTTCGCATTATTCATGGTTATGGAGAAATTACCTTTCCCGTTGATCCCGTAAATTGTCGTTATTTCAAAACTTTAAATATGAAGTATCTTGGAAAAAGTTAGGCGCATTTAGTGAATTGGGCAACGTTTATTATTGGTATTGGTTGACAGGTTTTTCATAAAGTTTTAAATGGGACATGACTTAGTTTATACAGGATTATAAAGGCTGTTCTTCTCGTGGTACATTTAAATGTGAATATTTACGTAGCCCGTAAATATGGCATGGATTATAGCGGATTATGGTGGTTCGCACAAGTCCGTGATCTGCCTGCCCGCGCTCTTTTCTGTAACAATTGTAGATTACACATCACATTCTTGAGAGCGCTCATTACTATATGATATCGTTATTACAGTTAACTAGTTTAAACGGAGACTAAACGGACTCTAAAATTGCAGGAAAGGAGTGGCTCCGTGCATTTTTGAAACGGCATCCTGATATTTCCTTAAGGCAGCCAACTTCCACAAGCATTGCACGTGCAATGGGGTTCAACAGACCACAGGTGGAACGATTTTATATAAATTTATCAGCTATTATGGATAAATACAACTTTGCACCCCAGTCTATTTATAATATGGATGAAACAGGTATATCCACTGTACCTAACAAACAACCTAAAGTTCTGTCTAGAAAGGGTAAACGAGCAGTCAATAAAATAGCCAGTGCAGAGCGAGGCGCAAATGTGACAGTCATCAATGCGGTGTCCGCGACTGGTCATTTTATTCCGCCTGCATTTATATTTGGAAGGAAGAGGATGAAGGCAGAACTCTTAGATGCTGCACCACCTGGGCCTGTCGGTATGGTATCAGACACCAGTTTTATAAACTCGGATCTTTTTCTCGATTGGCTTACCCATTTCAAAGATCACACGAAACCGTCAAAAGATCAGCCTATTCTGCTGATTTTAGATAACCACGTCTCATACTGCACACTAAGAGCTGTGGAGTTTTACCGCCAGAACAACATAATTACCTTAACGTTACCTCCTCATAGTAGCCACAAGATGCAACCTCTTGATCGCGGTTTCCATGGAGTTCTGAAAAAGTTTTATTCCAATGAGTGTGAAAAATGGCATCGTAATCACCCTGGGAGAGCTATTACCATCTATCAGATGACGTCCATTTTTACACCTGCTTTTCATCAGGCTGCAACCACTGGCCGAGGAATAGAGCTATTGTACCGTGGAACCCTGACATTTTTACTGACGCTGATTTTCTGGCAAGCAACGTTACTGATAGAGAAGATCCAGATATGAATCAAAGTACACAATCTGATTGTCAGGAGCTGTCAGTTTCGGTATCGAATGCATCACGTGAATGTGTGCAATCTTCGATTGTTCCTCCTGCACAAGTCATTCATTCACCACAGCCTGGACCTTCCCATTCAGTAGCAAGTGTGTGTAATGAGACTGTTCAAACTGATACACCACAGCCCGGATCTTCCCATTCCGAAGCAATATTTTTGCAATCTTCAAAAACATCTACTTCTGTACCTCAGAAGCTATCATCAACAGTTGCAGAAGCAAGGTCTAGTCTCCAAATAAGGTCACATCCATTGTCTGACTTAATTCCGTTTCCAAAGTGTACTCAAAACCGGAGTTCTAACCGGAAGCATAAAAAATCAGATGTGATTAATAGTTCACCGTATAAAGCTCAATTAGAGAAAGAAAATGAGCAGAACAATAAACCTAAACAGGAACCAAAGACCAAAAAGATGAAAAAATCATTTAAGAAACCAAAGACTAGTAAAAAAAAGAAAATGTGGACATGTCTAGGATGTAACGAAGTATACAAGGACCCAATAGAAGAAGACTGGATGCCGTGCAGCACCTGTGAAGAGTGGTGGCACGAAAATTGTTCAAACTATAGTGGCTCCGGGGCTTATGTGTGTGATTTGTACAAATAACATAGCTGCGCAATCTTATCGATATCAATACGCAATTTTACACACTGGGATGTATAAAATTGCGCATTTCCCGATTTGTGGTTTTAAGTTAATTACTCAGAAGGTTACATATTTTTTGTTATAATTAGTATGTCGATTTGTTGCTTAGATACTAAGGATTAAAAAATAAATAATTGATCTCAGATAACATTTGTATTTTTCATTTTATGAGCCGTTGATTGCAAATTGCGCAAACTTATACCACTCTACCCTACTGTTTAGAATTAGTGGTGGATCTTTATTACAACTTGAGTTCGCCCAGTTACACTTTTGCCTGAAATAAATATCCTTTTGAAAATGGAGGCGCACATATTCAGTGCTTTTAACCACATGCGTTTGTAACGTATACAATGAAAAAAGAGAACCGAAAAAGCCGCGCAACTAGCAATAGATGCACTTATCTATAAATAACTACAGCCTTGTCCATGGACTTAATACACTTTAAGTCTATGGCCGTACCTAATATTTATTCTCATTCAAAAACTTGCAACAAATAAATAAATGAAAAGTCTGGTATATCTTTGGCTGTTTTGTATGACATCCCTTATGGTCTAGTGGCTAGGATACCTGGCTTTCACCCAGGAGGCTCGGGTTCGATTCCCGGGACGGGAAATTAAATATTTATTTTTATTTCCATTAAGAGATACAATTAGGAGTTACGAATTTAGGGTTTTTTGAAAATTCGAATAAAACAATTTAAGAGACGTTCGTAAATTATATTTTATTTAAAGCTTTTCTTACAAATAATAAGTCATATTCACTGTCATCTTAATACATTAATTGACAGAGGCGATTTATAACAATCATTGTTCACTGCCATTTCAATGTGTTACTTGGCAGTTGCGATTAATAGTTATGATATCAGAAATGGTTCCTCACAATACTTTACGTTAAATTACCTTAAAACCATCGCCATGGCCATCAACAATACAGCTTATTATATGAACACTTTTTAATATTTTATTTTACAAACTAAATCAGTTTCTTAAACCAAAGCTAAGTTTAAAAATATTGTATGAAAAAATAACCAATTTTTCTTTTCGAAATATAATTTAGCGCACCAACATTGTAGAAATACTTTTTTACATGATTTTGAATAAACTACTGTCACTATAATAAATATTGGGTCAGTATTAAAGTCCCTACTTCTTAATAAAAATGAAAATAAATATCTAAATTTATGTAACAAGAATCGAACCCATGCCTTCTGAATGAAAGCCGGTATCTTAGGCACTAACTACCTCGCTCGCCTCTTCAACTTCTCTCTTTTTCGTGGTACACTGTACTAACACGTGTGATTAAAGGCATTAAATATGAGCGACAACATTGTCTAAAGGATATTTCTTTCAAGCAAAGCTGTAACTGGGTCGTACGCCAATTATAATAACGATTAACGTTCTTTTATAAAATCATTATCAACAATATGTTTTAAATGAAACTAATAATTGCAGACTAACCGCGATAATTTTCACACCTTATGCTCCGCCAAAAATCTCATTCATACACACTAATTTTAAATGATACGAATTTTACGAGCACTTCGTTTAAATTGGTTAACTGTAACAATGATATATGCTCTCAAGAATGGGATGTAGTCTAATTGATCACTGTTACAAATAAGGGCGTGGGCGGGCGGATCACTGATTCGAACTGTCGCAATCCGCAATAATACAAGCAACATTCACGAGCCGCATAAAAATCCTCCTGCTGGTCATCATCTTCATAAATTCGCATTCAAATATACCACAAGATGAACAACCTTCATAAGCTCGTATAGATAAAGTACGTGCCATATTACAAGCTTTATAAAGAACCTGCCAACCAATACTATTAGTAAACGTCACCCAATTCGTTAACTGCGCATAGTTTTTTTCCCAAATACTCCACATTTCAAGTTTTGACATAACGACCAAAT
The DNA here is from genome assembly GCA_039881145.1 of Druceiella hillmani. Lineage (NCBI taxonomy): Eukaryota > Metazoa > Arthropoda > Insecta > Lepidoptera > Hepialidae > Druceiella > Druceiella hillmani. The sequence continues at coordinate 102,012,734 of JAYKKI010000001.1, read as the reverse complement.
CAAATGCATAACTTACAGCGTCAACAGGAAAAGTAATTTTCCCACTAAGTTTGAATACTGGGAAAACTTTAACTACCTGGTCAAACCAGGTTTCATGGGAATAAGGAAGTCTTGTTTTGGAAAAACCTGTGTTTTAGAAAGTTATTTCATAGAAAGTTAAATTCGTAACCGAGTTTTACATTTAATATATAACAACTTGTTACCATAAGAAAATTGTTTGGGTGCAGAATTTCTTTGAATAATCCGAAATAAATTTATATATTCAATTGCTGGTAAATGCTTTAAGAAAATTACGTCGAATTACAAGTATATTTCAATACTAGAAGCTGTTATAGTTAATATGTACAGCAATATTTAGCGTAGATCACCTGTGAGTCTTCCTATTCACAATATTTGCGTACATATTTCTTATAGATGCGATTTAATTTTGTTTCAAAATATTTTTATTTTTCTTTTCTTTAAAACTCTGACTTTTACTTTGAAAATGCGATAAATCAAATTATGTTTAAAAATGCACAAAAAGCTTTAACAATTTTCTAGACTAAATATTTACAACTCGAAATCTTCTTTCATAAAAAAGAACTTTTTAAAAAATCGGGAAATACATTTTTAACAATTTTAAAAAACCTACGAAACAGTAATTTTTGCATATGTTATTAAGATAGAGAAAACATTATTAATTCAGTTGCAATAAACTATAAATTGAGATAATTATCCCGAAAACTAGACAATCTGATAGATACAAATTAAAAAGAAGGCTATAATCAGCAGTTACATGAGAATTCAGCCGCTGAAGTGGAAATGTGCCAGACACACATTTTGTCTATAAAGATGTGAATATGAGGGATGCATTTTTATTAAAGAAAAGTGGTGGCTATTCTGCGTTTAGGAATTACACATACACATTGATAATAATAAATGATACCACTACACCTATGAAGAGACATATAGAAACATCCACCTAACTATAACTTATTTAAGAATATCTATATTAACCTGAAAATATGGCGTAGCATTCTACACTTCAAAATAATTTGCGCCATTTCTTTCATTTTGGGAACGTGTATAAACTTATCCAATAAAAAAAAACTGTTTTCTTCTCCTACATTCTTATAAAAATCAAAAATTCCTATTCTCGGTAAAATCCTGTACCCTAGCCTAGGTTCTAGATCATTGCAACGTTATTCGAAATGGCTAAAGATTTATACGATTGTTTATATCTTTATTTTTTTAAATAAACTATTGTATGAAAAACTTAAATTGAAAGAAAATTTAAAAACAGCAGGGAGCAGAGAAAAAGAGCAAGAAGTCTGCAGAAAACTGAGCGGTCTCAGTCAGAAAGGTCGCAGAGCATGAACAAATTGGTTTTAGTTTAAAATTGTTTATGAAAACGAAACTATTTGACGAATCATTACGAAAATGAACTCGTACTCTGAGAGTCAATAGCAAAAATCAGCAGCAAAATCGGTCAAGAATTGCAGCCTATAGCCCCCATACCTACACACTCGTATTTATATATTTGCGAGCCGAAAGACATTGACGAATGTCATTTTCAAAGACAAATTTTTATGATAATAAATAATTCTAAAAAATCCAAACTGGTACAGTATAGAGTAGAATGTCAGCCTCGAGTTTTTACGCTAGAAATAATTATAACTCGGGTAATTTTATAATCATTCAAATTTTAATATGGCCTTTTAATAAAAACTAATGTTTTCAGAACATTAGTTTTTATCAAAAGTTATGATTATTTCTATCGTGAAAACTCAAAGCTGACGCCTTATCCGATAATAAAGGACAAATTCACGTAGTCTGTAATCGATATCGAGCTTTTTGGATGTTATGACCATAACATCCAGCTATTTTGCAAACTATTTGCTTCCTTATTCTTCGTCGTGCCTTGTAATTGAACAACTGGCCACTGACACTAAATAGAAACGTTTCCTGCATAATCATAACGACATCGTTGATATTTCAAGCTTTATAACATTGTAAATCAAGCTAATTAAGTTGTGGTGTAACCGCAGCAAACTTCATGCTTCCCTTTACGCGTCAATACCATTTAACCTTATTTTTTTATTGTTTTTAACTATTATGAACTTTCCATGGTACTTATCATGTGTAAATAAGCTAAATTTCTGCATGTAATGACCGTATAATATAATAAAATATATCGTCAAGAATGGGATGTAACATAATTTATCATCATTATAGGTAAAACCGGGAAGGGATAGGTTCCAAGGTCCGTACCATACGTAACGACCCATGGAACAGGTGTGCGAATCCTAAAAACCTTACTGCCGGCCATCATATCGATAACTTCATTTTGTATTTACATGAAATAGACAACTTATACAACCCTTATAAACAAATATTAAATTGTTACAGAACAAAAAAGGTAAAAATCAATATTAATGAAAGATATCGATAAATTTTTCTAAGCCTCCGCACTTAAAGTTTTGAATTAATTACTATATCAATTCGTAACTTGCCGTGCCAATAAAAAAATTAATTTTCCCATTAATTTTGAATAATATGAAAACTTAACAAAATTTTAATTAAGTTTTAGGTGAGTTTATGGATGAAATTAGCGAAAGCAATAAATAATTCCAGTGCAATCAATAGTAAAAATAAAGCTTTTAATAAGTCTTTGGAATAGAATTTCGTAAAAAGTTTATTAAAAGACAGAGTTTCTCGTTTAATTTGTTATAGATTTAACTCACGAGAAACATTTTCGTGCATTTTCTTTGAATTATCCACAGTAAAACCATAATTTCAATAGCTGCTATGCATCGCTTTTGAATTACAGCCTTGTTTCAATACTGGAGGGTGGTAATTAAAAATCTGAAATTTGATATATTACAGTTATCATATCGTAATTACTATCTCTATAACGTCGACAAGTTTTTCTTTTACGTTTCGCATTAACTTTTGATTTATGTGGAAAATATAAGGATCAAGATAACGTGTATTCTTTTTATATTTTTGTTACAATTTACGTTCCAATTGACACGTGTAATGGTTGTTTAATATTATCCTCCTTTTAATTTTTGTTGACAAGATGCAACATTTTTTCTCTCTATGCCTACGATATTAACATACGTATAAGTGTTCTAAGAATGTTATAGTCATCTGCATCCACATCCGCAAACATAATATATCGGAGTAATTTTATATCTGTATCCTCATTCGCATAAATCTTTGCGTATCAAGTTGTGAGGAAGAATCAAATTGTAGCTATCTCGGGTCTCATACACCTAATAAACAGTTAGAAAGGATGAAACTAATCGGCAGACTAAACCAAGTATTATTGTTTTTCATAATTATATTGGTAAACAGGCACACGCGTGTTTTGTAACATTCATTCGATATCACAAATTTTTGAAGTAAAAAATTTATTAAAAATGTCCTCTAAACTAGGGAAAGATTCATTTCAATTCCTTGTTCCCTCCACCTGCGAGCCATCGGTCAGATGCACGGGTAATTGCTAAACTATGTTTTTGAAGTTCAATTTTCTCCTGCTGAAACTTAATAAATAAATAATAATTATTAAATAATAATTAAATAAAAATTAAACATAAATTAAACAGGAATTTCTAGTTTAGTGAAGTCTGATATTAGATCAGTCAAAAAGATTACTTTGCCTATTAATAATATATCATAAATTTTTTTTTACTTGTTTTTAACTATGAAATATTCGTACCATATGCTATGCCTTTTGTTTAACGTCTAGAGAAAAATTACGTATCGAGAAATTTCAGTTAAATTTAGGACTATATTATTTTCGACACACTTTTATTAACTTCACTTGCAAGTATGTGTATGGATATGTATGAATGTAATGGAATTTTGCAATTAAATTTTTACAAACTTTCAGGCGTCCGAATTATTTAAAATTTTGCGCACGTATCGAGAACCGATGAAACAAAATAGTTTAAAATTTTAAATGCAAAGATTTATAAAAAATTATTTTAAATTTATTATCACACATAAATGAACTTGAGTATCCTCATAACATATAACTTCAATTTTATTTTAAAACTAAAAGAATAAAAAAGATTTAATCTTAAAACAAAAATAATTAGAAAATTTTTAAAGACTAAAGAAAAATTATATTATAATTTTTAAAAAATACGCTTTCGTAGCGATATGAACTAGAAAATAAAAAATAATCTTTAAATATAAAAATTTTGGTCAAGAGCTGAAGTATGTCCTACATCTCGGTATAATTGCTTTTTTTTAAATAAGCTTAAATTAGGAATAAAGTAATTGACCGAAAGATTAACTTTGATGAAAAAATGTGGCGCGCTCCCGACTTACATTTTCATAATAAGACACCTTTACAAATAGCTAACGATAAAAAAATTACGATATATGATATCAAGCACTTCTATATATTATAAATTGAAAAAAATCTACAGCGGACGCAGATACTATCAAAACTTATTTATGTAACAACCGTAATATCTGTCGTCATATATTTTATGCAATAATATTTGTCATATTACTTTTCTATGCGTCACTTCAATATTCAAAGCATTCGAGTAACTAATTTGAATACCCAAATAAAAACAAACAACTAAATAACCAAACATTTCCTTTGCTCGCATCAACTAATTTTAATTTTTTTGCTTTTTTATCAGTAACATTATGATTTGTTGCCTTGATTGAGTAGTTCACTCAGCATAACCACAACGACTGTTATAACTACATGTTTACATCATATTAATCTATTGAATCATTTTAATGCTATGCTATAGAAAATAAAAAAGAATAAGTGTTTTAAAAGAACGTAATTTTCAGCTAAAATTTTAATTTTGATTTTTTTTCGTAATTTTAATTTATAAAATAGTTAAATATATTTTAGTGAAATACTCGTATGTTTATCAAATGTTAAAAATGTTTGACTTCAAATATATGTAACTTTATTTTATTTTAGATTACTTTACGGTTACTAGCGGTTTCTTTCTGAAACCACTCTAATCCGCTCTAATTCAAGTAAAATATATAAACCAAATTTTGAGCGCATGTTATACTTTTTCGGTTATTGAAATATCGCAGTTTTGTGACTACAAGACTCATATTGCGACAAGAGTCTGAAATTGCAAAGAACACATCGTCAAAATCAACGACTCCAATCTTCTTTCATCCAATTATTTTCTTCTCATTACCGACAATAAGAAAAAACAACAGAGAAAGACACCTTTGTAAAACATACATTCCATTGTGCCCTTCGAACCGCATTTCCATATCTACATTCCTTACGGGAAATTTTAATTTAAAGTATCATAAATATTTATGACATTTATTTATCCATCATGACCTTGAACTAGCTACGTATTTTCCCGCATTAAGCGGAGTAAATAATGAAATGGCCTTCATCAAAACGATGTAATAAAATTAAATCGATACTTTCAAACGCCATTAATTCCCACAAAACGACTTAGGAGTCACCCATAAATTATAACACTTTACACGAAGGGTTATCGATAAATAATGGCAGGTTTATTTTTGTCAAAACGTCACTATCGGTAATCGATAATTTATTTAATTGTTTAAGGATCAATATTTACCACACGAAGAATATACAAAACTATTATCAAGTTTGCGATGATGAGTTATGTTTTAGAGTATCCTTCAAGGTCAATAACAATTAAGAACCAGGTCAATTATTGACACCTTCTGGGAATATTATATTCAGCAATAAGGGGATATTCAAGAATATTACGTTTATTTATGAATAAAATGGTAATTGTAGTACTTATTGATAGGTATAGGTCGTTGCCAACATTTCCTATAGTTTTGACAGGGCTTTCAGTTTTTGGTACGCAGGCATAATATTTTTCGCGTCCATTTTCACTGTTCTGGTCCCATAAATGAAAACGTAACTATATATTTTTTAATCTAGGATATTTATTGTCTATATGCAAGATTTCAATGAAATCCATTGAACCGTTAAAGCGTAAAAGAAAGATAAACAAATGAACAGACAACATTTCACTCTTATTATATTAGAGTGGTTTTAAAATTTGTATAATAGAAAATTGTTTCTTTTAAGATTGAGAAGTATTTACATTAAGATTACGACGATATTTTTCAACTAGAAAAGTGGAAAATTAAAAGGACTAGCAGTGTCACTCGATTTCACCTTAATACAGGTAATCAGTTTAAGAATATCATGCTAAATCGATACACGAAATAAAATTTTAGATATTCTATTTTAGACTTCAGAAAATTAGCCACAATCATTACCAATTATCAAAAATCATTATCAATTATCATTAAGATTTCAAAGCAATTTAACAACTTATGGAAAATGGCTTAATAAATCGAAGCCAAATAAACCTTTCGTTGAGAAACGTAACTACACAACTTTAATTTTAGTTTGTTCCACGATTATGGTCAAATATGTGAAATATGAAAATTTGTTTTCATACAACAAAAACGTTTTGAAACCGATTATGGTATACAGTGACGGAATACAAATATCCATTGTACTCTATCCAATAGTATCCAATGGAAAAATATATTATGTCAAAAGCATAATATCTCCGGCAGTTTTTACTACATACTCCAAAAAGTAATTATGTTAAACTTCTTATATTTTAAAATTCATCATATTATAAAATTTTGCCACAGAAAAATTATTTTTAAATAAGGTGTTTAAGCTTTCTTCTATATATACTGAAGCAATAAAAACGGCCAAATGAAAGTTTGCGCACCGAAACTTTCATACATCATTTTAAGTAAAATTAAGTTATTTATAACTAATCATAGCGCAAAAAATTGGACTTCCTAGCGCAAAAAATATTTATTACAGAGAGTGGTTTTATAAGGACGACGAAACCCTAACTAGAACTTAGAATCAAAAATTAAGATCAAACATTTCAGTGAAAATCGGTTTAATAAATCAACCTGGAACAAACACACGACCAAATATTAAAAAGTCTCGGTTTCACTGTAATATTTTTCTTCTGAATCTGTAAATTATCAATCATAAATAAGTTTATTTGTTGACAAAAGATATTTTAGTATCTACCAGGTGTTTCCAATCTTTTCAACTTTATCCAACTCAACCGCTTATAACGAATCTGTATAAAATGCTTAGAAATATTTAAAATTACTAAAGTTTTAAAAAAAACAGAAATTGTGGAAAATATAGGTTTCATTTAATTAAAGAAATTAATTATTCAAACTTTTTATTTTTGTATTTTAAATTTGAATCGTAATTTAAAACACTCCAAATTTTTTACACTTAAGTTTTCACTCAAACAAATATCGAAAATTGCTGGCAAGTAAAACGAACAATTTGAATAATAAAAATATCGATGGTACATTTTATGTTACACTTAATTGTCTATTACAACTAATTAAATCAACGTCCGCTGCCTACTCTGTTGCAGAGAATGTGTTCCTGTTACGCCATGACTAAATCCGACAGCCCGTCTCACCATCTGGAAAAAACGACAATAAAATATATTGACCTTTCGCTTTATAGCATGCCTAGTAAATTGATTTGGAATTAATTAAGTAATAATGTTTGCGAGTTTGAATTGACGACCAGTTAAATTTATGTAAACGTGTTCAAGTTGGTGCCTTACAGGTTCTTCGCAACGACACGCGACGCGCAAACAGGTGGCGACCAGCGACTCGATCGTGGTAGAATGTTGTATTACGTAATGAAATCGTAAACAAAAGTAGGCGATTTTATTACAGAATGCGTGGAGTCATCGTAGGCCTATTGTTGTGATATTGATCATTGATATTGCTATTATACACATTCCATCTATGATCTATATTATTATTACAAAATGTCATATAATGTAACTAAATATACATGATTAAAATTAAATTAAAACAAGTTATATTTATTATGTATGTAATATAATCGCTCCATTTCTCATCCATGTAAGGCAGGCAGCAGCAATAAAGCGTTCTGTTATCCTGTTGTCACTCCTCATTCTCATTATTCACTAATGCATTCATCAAGTATGCGTCGAGGCTTTTCGCCCATTTTTGAAACGCTATGTATTTACGTACACACAGTAAATATATACTTAATATGTATAAACAGTTTATTTCAAAATGTATTTAGATATTTATGTGATAATATGTTATGCGTACACAGGTCTAACAACAAATGTACGAATCGTTCATACAGATGATTCTGTGCAACAAACTGAGTACATTTAAAGCATGTTTCTAGAAAAAAAATTATTTTTATTTCTATCAAATAGCAATCTTGACTAATATTTTCAGAAAAAGTTGTAAATTTTCGTGTAGTTTCTTAACCTTTTCTACTCAAAATTTTAACTCAGATTAAATAAATTTTGAAATAAACTGCATCCTTATATATCTCAAAATTGAAATGTGTGTATTAAAAATTATTTACGTTCTGATCAGGCTTCAGTTGATAGTGAAAAATTGCTTATACACGTACATTCATATGAACGTATACACATATATATAGGTATACAAATTCGTAGGCTAAGCGAGGGGAACAAGATAGAAGTGGATATAGGATAGAAAGTTTAAAAAAGAATTCCAAGAGATGTAGCTTTTTGAGACGACTCTTGAATATGTACTGCTCATTTTAATATGAGACTTATTCTAAAACTAATCAATGTACACTTTAAATAAGCTTTTACAAATACTACGATGATCTTATTCCAAAGCTGAGTAGTGTACACTATAACTAAGCTTTCAAAAATACTGCGGACCTACTGTAAATAAAATTTCACAAGTACACGATGAACTTATTCCAAAGCTCAGCAGTGTACACTATAAATAAACTTACAGAAATATTACGAAGCTACTGTAAATAAGCTTTCGCAAATATTACGATGAACTTATTCCAAAGCTCAGCAGTGTACACTATAAATAAACTTGGTGAACATATTCTAAAGCCCAGACAACACAAATAAGCTTTCACAAATACTACAATATTTGGAAATGAGAAAAGTGAGGAGCTTTTTAAAGCATATTAAAAAGTCATGAGCAACAAGGACAGTAAACCTAGCCTTAATATATATAGAACTGCTTTATTTAGTACATTAAACTGGAGTTAAAAAATGTAATCTTCAGGCCAGTAGAGTATCACTACTCATTTAAACTAAAATTAAGAAAAATGATCATATTTTCTGATCTTACAGCATGTAAACGTTGTCTTACTACATGTTCTATACTTCTTACCTTCTAGTCCATGTTTATATTTATTTTTGTAAGTCATTCATTATTCCTACAATCTATGTACCCAAAACAACCTTTTCCGATATTCAGATGTTACTCTGATATCATTTCTTACTATATAGCTATTATCCAATTATAAACTCAGGGTGTATACCACCGTAAAGAGTAAAGCAAGAGTGAACCTAACCTAACCTGACCTCGTAGACGTTAACGTACTCGTAAATGATTACAGCAGCAGATTAGTAATGATTTCAACATACAAGATAAGAATTCTCAATAAAATTATAAATTTAGACAAATTCTTCAATGAATCTGAATCTCAAGTCTAGTGATCGATATACTCGTATTTATAGTTATAAGAGAAACGTTACATTTTTATTGACATTTTCCACTGAACGTTTCTTTATTACGTCGAGTCGCTCACATATTTGCTAAAAATGACGGAACTCTTATGAAAAGATATTTTAAATATACTTAATATCTGTGAATGTTATAAATTTTGAAAAATAGTATAACAAGCAAATAACACGAAATTAATGTTTGAAGAGAAAATGTGAATCGTCATAAAAATAGAAAACAATATTGGAAGCAGGAAGACGAATGAAAAAAAATGTAGTTACAAATGAAAAAGGAAATCAAAAAATATTTAAGTATTTATGGAGGAAAATGAGCCATATATAAAAAAAATCATTTAATTGTTGTCTTACAAACTCACCCTTGAACGCAATTGTCAACTGGTGGCGACCAGACTTTAGGCGGCTGTTGGAACTGAATGGATTGCGTCTGCTGCTGAAACAGTTGCGGCTGTTCTACGGGCTTGTACACCGGAGGCGGTGGCAGATAGTGATTTTGCGCAACATTGTGGTATTCAGGTTGCTGAACGTGATACTGAGGTTCTTGAACGTGGTGGTGTTGATGATGAACAACTTGCTGCGTCTGGTAATTGGGCTGCTCGACATGACGATGCTCGTGATGGTGATAAACTGGTTGAGGCTGGACTTGAACTTGCGGTGCTGTCTCATGGTAGTGATGGTGGACCACGTTCGACCTTGTAGGGTAGGATGGCGCATACGAATGACTGTATCTACGAGTGAAAAAGTGTCTGTTAATTTAGCAAAAAACTTATGCTTAGTGTTTAAATAAGAGATTGTAACATAAATGTGGAGAGCTAATAATATGAAATGATTAAGTCTGATATATTTCTCCATAGCATAGTCTCAGGTACGTTGCATCTTATAAAGCATCACTTTCCAATATCATCTTTTTCAATAAAACTAAGAACTAATTAAATTATCTCTTATACTTGACTAGCTATATAGGTTATATTTTATGACACCTGTGTGAATATCTTAAATTTACATGACAACGACATTTACGCTGTGTTAACAATTATATAATTTTGTTAATATATTTTTAATTTAGGATTAATAGAAATATTGTTAAAAATGGTTTTATCTGATCTTTGTTTTAAGTTCTTGTCCACTGTACTTTGCATTTATTATATAAAATGTGGCATGACTGTGTATCTAATGTGACATGACTGTGTATCTGTGTATTTAATAAAACTACGATTGTAATTATGGCAATGACCATAAAAATTATTGCACTCTTTTCCGATAGATTGCTATTCGTCCCATAAATCAGCCCATAAATCATTATTCCGCACATAAATCATACACAACTTTCTGTAAATTTGTATCGTTTTAAATATAACAAATTAATTCATGTATAAAGTAGCTAATTCATTCGTGCATACATAATCATTTTATTTTTCTATATATTTTTTAAGGTTCTATACCTCAAAAGTAAAAACGAAGGTCTTATTAGATCACTCACGTGTCTATCCGTCCATCCGTTACTTTTCTCAGAAACTCACTTTTTTCAGAAAGCGCTTAACGTATTAACTTGAATTTGACGTTCTGATAAAACACTCACTTATTAAACCTCAATAGCTAAAACTCAAAAATATTAACTTGAAAATTTGTGATTTTTTTGCTTTCTTGTACAATGTCGCATGTTTCGGGTGCTAGGTATGAGCCTCATAAGCATTTTTTTAAATTTTATGTTGAATATATTCGGCGTTAATTTTGTAGAAATTCATTATTCACAATTAAATGAAACTACGTGATGAGTATTATTTCTACTTTCTTTAATTTCTTTACCACGACTTAGGTTTCGTTGTATTACAACATCTTCAGGTGGGATATTAGCAAAGATCTTCATGACATGAATCTTTGCTAATATCCCACCTAAAGATGTTGTAATACAACGAAACCTAGGTCGTGGTAAAGAAATTAAAGAAAGTAGAAATAATACTCATCACGTAGTTTCATTTAATTGTGATTAATTTTATGTATTATATCTCTGTTGATATACCAAAAATAAAAGAATAGGAACGCAGCCAACAATGTTTTTTATATGAATACATGCTATCCTAAAACATTTGCAAACTGAAAAGCTCATATCGGTGATAATATTTAAACTTATGATACTTTTAATAATGACAAATAACTTCATCAAAGCCCTGATAACTAAAGTATATGACCAGATAACTAAATTAGGAAGCGAAAGTAGCTTTAGGTCAATATCACTTTTATATTCATATTTATCTACTATTCAAATAATAGTAAAAAATAAATTTATTCATTTGACAGGTCTTTCAATTGTTTTGTCATGTCAATTATACTTATTAATGTAACCACTGTCAACGGGAAAGGAATGATAATATTATTTTTTTATATATACCTCTTGTGCTGAGCACATTCTCTATATTATTCCACTCGCAATGTTTGACGACCTTCTGCATAAAAAACTAAACAGTAATATGTATTAATAAACCGAGATGCAATAAAATTGAGAACCATGCATTGTTTAGCTAAAAAAAAAGAAATAACTTAAGCTCGTAACCGTAAAAGCTTTTACATAATTTCCTTCTTTTCCAAGACTTTTGGGATCTCTCCGCATGTGATCTTAATACATCATATGATTCACAAGCATAAGACAGGAATGATCATCCATTAAAACGTTTATGTTAACTGACATAACCATGTCCAAAATTAGTCATGATTTCATTGCCATTATCAATATTGTAGTCAAACTCGTTTATCCGTGGGTTTCTTATCAGCTCATAAATTCTGAAGACTTGTAAAATTTGATAAGTAGACGAGGGCCACGCGCGTTAGAAGCAAAACTTCTTGTTTTTCGTCCTCTGCGTGTCTCTGCTAGGACAGCCACATATCTATCACTCTCTTTTACCCACTCTCTCTCCCTCGCTATCTCTCTTTCTTCCAACTTCCTCCGTCCTCCAACTCTCTTCATCTCCCCTGCCTCACTTCCATCAGTAATATTAGCCGTACTTTCAGCAATGTCAACTCTAATAGTAACCAACAATAGTTTTTGATGAGCCCTGCTCTACAGTAACTGAATTAAATACGCTGTTTCTTGAGAATAGCAGGTGATACCTGCTACTGTAAGTAAATTTGAATTGGAAACTGAAAGTTGCGTTTAAATTCGATTAAATCTAAATGCATGGAAAATACTTTCTCTTATATATAAAAATTATAAGCCTATTTTTATTTACCCTGGTTCTCGTCTACTATCTCACTAATAGATTAAAACTAATAATAATTATTATTAATGGCCTTTGGTCACTAACCCTCCACTGCCCCCATAATAACCGCCGCCCCCATGATAGCCTCCTCCCCATCCACCGGACCTACCGCTCCATCCTCCCGACAAGCCGCCCAGACCCCCGGCGAGGACACCCAGCTTAGCACCCACAATGCCGCCACCTAGAAGACCAAGCCCGAGCAGTCCCACTTTGGCTTTCAGCAGGTGCCGCTTACTGCGATCCTCTGGCGCGGAGATGTCCGTTGCGGATGAGTCCTCAACGGACGGCCCGCTGCTTAGAGACTTGATGAGGGGAGACTTTTCCTCAACCGAGATGGCACCCACGGTCAGAACCGCCAGGCATAAAAAGGCAGCTAACTTCATTTTGTGATCCGTGGTATAATTATCTAATAGACAAGAAAAAAATTTAACTCACACAAAATTAAATGTACTTCTGAATTTATGACAGCAATCAAGAAAAATTCATTTAGATTTTCAGTAAACGATCAACAATCAACGAAATTTTTAAATATCGAAGTTGATACGATTTTCAGAGTTTTTTCAATAAACGAAATGGAAAAAAACAATATTTAATTGCAGAACTTTTTTATTTTTGTAGCATTTTCCCGCAACTATTCTCTAGTGTAAATTTTGATTTTGAACTTCAGTTGGTGATAGTTTATGAATGACTTGTTCAGTTGGTGAGTTGATGAATGACTTTCCCTCAACCTCGAATGACGACCCAGCACCGTCGCTATCTTTGCAGTATATAGCTCTCTCCGCTCGCCAACACTCGCACTCTACGTACGCGACTCGTAAATATTAACATAAATTTGTAACCTCAACGTCTCAGCTAATATTTTACACGTATAAAATATTCAAAATAAATGACCTACACGATGGCTAAAGCAGCATCAATTATATTAAAAAAAACTTATATATTATATTTAAAAAAAAAACACTTAAATACATTGAGAACTATGTACGTATTAAAAAACATGCCTTAAAGAATACAAATAAATACATGGGGATCGAATGATTCATTTAAGTTCCTTTTTAAGTTACCTAATTGCACCCCCGGGGATGTGTGCTTTATTATCAACTAGCGTGTTAGCCTCGAGTTTTAACGATAAAAATATTATAACTCAGACAATTTTACTTTTAATATAAATTTTGGAAATAGGAAATCTTCCTTCATAAAAATGGCTCATTTTTTAATTTTTTAAAATATGTATTATGATCTAAATTTGCCTTTGAAAAATGACATGCATCTCCGTCAGTGGATATGTTCATATATACATATTTTACAGGTCGCAATCCTTGACCGATTTTTATGATTATTTTTTATATCTATTGGTTAAATATCAAAACAGAACCGTATTGATTTTCACAATGATGTGTCAAATAATTTCATTTTTATAAACGATTTTCTACGTAAACTCCCTTTTTCGTGCTCAGCGACTATACGAGGCCTCGGTTTTTTGCAGATTCTGTTATCCCCTGCTGAACTTTTAACGTTTTTTTATTTCCTTAATATTGTTTATTTAATAAACAAAAAAACGCATTTTGGTTTTACCACGTTTTTAAAAAACGTAAGGATTAAAAGACGTCGTAAGGATTTAAAAACGTGCTATTTTGACACTTCAGTATTTTAGTACAACTATCGACTGATGACTTCAAGTTATTACCATTTTTGACTTGAACATTTTAAAATAATAAACTTTAAATGCTAAATAATACGTAAATATGTTACTTAATTCCTTCAAAACAATATTTATTTCTTTTTCAGAAATAATATGACAAACAAAAAACGCCGAGAAAAAACCCCGTCTTAAGGTGACGAATGAGAGGTTCACTTGGAATTATAAGTGCTAACTATCATACCGTTTAACTATTTACCAAATCAGTAATCAAACAAAAAAGTGTAACGTCAATGTTACTCTAATACAAAGTAAAAAGAATAGGTTAGGATTTCAGCATGCTCTATACACTACACCAATTTTAACAAATAAAATACTATACGAATTATTACAATCATATTTTGATTTATTTTAATTCGGAGAAGGGTAAACATATTAAATTAAAAATGTTCAACGAATAACTTAATTTTCGCAACATAGAAATGACGAGTCTAAAAACATACTTCATAAAAATGTTATAACGATCACATTCGGATATTTTCAAATATTTTTTTTATACCTATTCTAAAAGAAAATAAATTTTATTCGAAAATATTTTTATGTGAATATTTGCAAATAATCAATTATTGGGTGCACTATATTTGTATTACCTAAATGAAAAATGTATAAATGCGAAAACAATCTTTCACAATGCTACACTTCACCAAAGTGTCTTCAGCACTCTGAAGATTATCGTAAAAAATGGCTAAATAAAATTAAATAATTTGAACTTAAACTATATAATTCACCGCAATTAAGACAGACGAAAACGCAATTTTCAAGAACAAACATACCTTAAACCTCTCCACTTTGCCGACAATATAAAACTAAACGTTTTTCATTCGTCCTTATCTTATATAGGCTTAAGTGAACCTTGAAACTGGAATCCAAATATTTAAGAAAAAAAGAAAAATGTGGTCGCATTATTAATCTAAACGAAACATATATATAAAATAGTCCTCACTGATTATTTATAACCTGTATACAGATGGGAAAACCAAACGAGAGATGTCAGCTTGACCCGAACCGATGGCCAGCACACACACGACGTAACGTATAAAGTTATTTTAGCAACCCATCCATAATCATAAATAATTAAACCTACCGTGCGATTGGACACCGCACTACGACATCTGCTTGGTACCGCTAATTTTTTCTTAATAACATTTCATCTTAAAACACGAAAGACGTTGAACTTAAGCCTATTTTACATAGATCGGTAATTAACTTGACTTAAATAACAGTGACTAAGAACATACTTAAAGAAATTCATGTAGTTTAATTCGTCATTTTTAATATTGGTAATATTTTTGTTATTATAATGTTTATTGCATAAATACACTTAACAAAAATAATACTGTACCAATAGACTGTTTTTATCTACTTCCTAATTTAAAAGTATTATGCATTGGGAAAAACTATAACGGACTTAATACAAAAAAATAGAACTAATTAAACACAGTAATAAAATATGAAATTGAAAGTAAATAAAACGTATAAATACAAAAAAAGTTTAAACCGATCGAATCTTAACATTTATATATTAACTCAACATATATACATATATATATATATATATATATATATATATATATATATATATATATATATATATGTATATATGTCAAAAGAAGGTAAAAAGGAAAGTAAAGAAGACAATCCTAGAGAGAAATAAAAAAAAACATTTTAAGTCCAGGACTTTGAATAGAACACTAATCATAATCCGATATGATGAATTAATCATCATATAGGACATCTAATCATAGATTATACATAAAAGGCTGAATCGTATCCACAAATACGAAAAGTGAAGTCTTTCAGAACGTCTTGTACCATCAACAGATAAGGTTGAACTTGAAATATAATACATAAAAGGCCACACAGTTTTTATAAAACGTAATTCTATCAAATGCGTGTCAGAACACGCAGAAAGTTCTAGTCATATACTAATGTCTCTTTCTCGGCCATATAGGCTTCTTTATCTGGTAACACCCCATGTCAAATCCCACAAAAAAGGAATCTTCATAAAAAAATAGCCAGTCTACTCCTCCCCTGTAGTTAATGACGTAACAAAATGTGTTCAAGTTCTTCTCAAGTTCAGTTCAGTTTATATAAATTTAGTTTATCCAAAAATTCTACATCATTACGTGCATCTTCTAAATTGATTAAATATTGAACTCGCTTTCTGCGTTTTTTGCGTTATAATACTTTCTAAATAAACCTGCCTACCTCACCATCATTCAACAACTATAGTTAATAAATAAATAAATATTATAATTCATGGTCACGGATGGATTACTAATGCGGACAAAAAATAAATAAACGAAACGTGATGTATTAAACAATGCGTGATAAGTCTGTGATAAATCATTGTCGAAGCAAATTGAGGAAGCGTTGAAAGGTTTTTTCGGTTTATTCCGAATTTATATATTCTTATACACAAATAAATAGAATACTTTATTATATACTTAGTGTACATTATTCGCAAGCAAAATCAATTTATCCGGTTTTTTTAAACGTCATTATATCATTAAGATAAAAAAAGTGACAAAAGCTGCAGAGTAATAGAATTTGCGGAAAACTTTCTTGTTATACAGTAACCTCAAAACGAATCGCGTCTTTTTACATAAAGTATATCATTCTACATAGGCATGTATTAATTACGCGCCTAATTTTAACGATAGCAATGCCAACAAAAGTAACAGCCTAAGATACTCAACACGTGGTGGTCCTATAAAACACTACTTACCTACACACGCGTATACAGAACTACCATTTTAATATGTGAAATCGAAATAACGCTTCGGCAACGTGACCTACACATTCCTTTACGTAATTTGCCTTAGACTTCGCTAGGAGTGGCTATTTGTTTTTCTATTTAATTCAAATATTACGCTATCCACGTACAACCGTTGATACCTAAATTGTAAGACGGTAAAGTTCCCAGTTCCGGTTCCATGTCGCCGGTTAATAGAGCCGCCAACCGGCATCTATGTGTGTGTATCCTTTACGAATGGTTTAATCGGGTTTAGCTTTAAAACCGGACACAGCTTGCTTATGCCATTAAATGAAAGCATAGCGGGCGGTTGGATTTGATAATAGCTGAGCACAAACTGAGTTATCGTGACAACATAATATTTATTTTAAATATCCGTAATAATATATACGTAGCTTTAAAAAAAAGTGTAAAAGTTAGTTGGCCTCTCTGCGTAACATTTTAGTGCATCTTTAGAGTGATATGTCAATATGTTGGCATTTTCCTATGGCATAATCCCAATGACGGAGCGTGACACACATAGTTTACTGTCGTTCGCTTATATCAAGATGTAATCATTAAATATCATTATGCATGAATATTTGATGTCTTCTGTCCGACAAAATTAAAAAGTTTCTTGTAATTATGACTTCTTAGACTGACGTTACTGAATTTTTTTTATTTTGTCATATAAATTTCATCTTGTTCGTTTGTGTTTTACTTGAAAATAATTATATTGTCAGCATTTTATTGATATTGAAATTAATATACAGTGGTACCTCTTTTATACATTCCAAGACAATCATACTTAAGGACTAAACTCCAGTGGCACAATTTTTTTACTCACTTCAAAATATACAGCTAATCCTAACGATTCAAAGAAAAAACGTTTAGAATACATCGCAATGGTTTGGTGTGTGTTTTAGTATTGTGTTTAATATTAAAAACGGTTTAGTATTGTGTTTAATATTAAAAGCCACTTTCTAAATATTTAAAAGCACATATTATTTCTTTGAAACTACATTTATTTGGATATTATTGTTTTTCAATATGCGTCGGTTTAATTATTATTTAATGCCGATTTGTTTTAATAAGAAAATACTTCAAAATTTGGCACAGGTTTCTAGTACCATATATATGTTATTCTGAAGATAAATCGTATATTCGTAGGTATTATCGGTTTTGAGTAAATAAGGAATCTAAAACCGACCATTTTGATAATTTTTCCCACACCATTATTTTGTGTTTCAAAAAATTGAAAATGCTTTTGCATTTTACGGAAAAAGTTCATCTCTGCTATATGCAGCACGCTTGGGTAGATTTTTTTGCTCTTTACTATCTTACTTTCTATACATATGGGGAGAAACTGAATGCGCCACTTTTTCTTTAAAGTTTAAAATAGTAGAACATGTTCCGTTTAACGTGCCAAGTTCACGGGTTAATTATTATAAAGCATTTTATTCCAGTTCATCATCGCATAATTCGCGTGGTCCGTCTCATTGTACTACAAAGATTAAAAGGTAGGTCTGACGAAGGTTAAAAGTGAGGTCTGATGAAAATCTGTGCCTGTGTCTTTGAAAAAAAAAATGTAGACTTCCTGATACATGACAAAAGTTGTACGTAATTTGAAATAAGATATTTATTTGGTTTTAGGCGCAGACGCTACGTTTATGTCATAATTTGAAAATGTAGCTCATTCCGTTTGCAAGCTAGAGACTTCTGCCATAGACGTGTGGATGGATAGAGTCACACTAATAGATTCTTTCGTTAAATATACTACAAAATTAATTTTGAAACTATATTAAACTAAAAACATTTTATAAAAATGAAATCAATAAATTTATTTGTTATGATATTTTGTTTTGAGGTTTAATGGAAGAATGCGCGATTACATTTTTAAAGATATTAGGTACGGTGTAAAAAGCAAGTTTGTTTGCTGAAATGAGATGCAGTCATCCATCATAAGCTGCATCGATGAGAGTTGTGAAAAGTCACAAAACAGGCGCTATCGTTCTCATATGGGCGCTGAAGAAATCTAATAGAAAGCAACTCTAAATCCCTGTAGCGCCCATTGCCAAGCAATAGAGTCCAGTTTAGAAATCTAGATACTTAACCTACTTATTATTTCTATATCTAATATATATTCTTATTAAACAACTTATTTATCCAATTATTTCAGTAGAGGGGTTCATTTATTCACTCGTTCAGGTTATTATAAAAAATTACTTCATCCATTTAAAGGATATCGGTCTGTTCTAGCCAACATTTCTCACACAAGCTGTTGAAAATGTTTGAAAAGTCTTCTTCAGGATCCAATCTTTGCCCGATTATTTGTAAACACCATCTAGGTTAAGAGTAGAGATGTGTAACTCATGAGTGAGAGATATAAAAGATATAGCTCACATGTTACGATCATATCTATCACTCGCTCACTTGAAATCAAAATGTATCAGTATATCACCAGCTCGGGAGTGATCAGCATCTTTTTCGTTTCACCAAATCAATCATTTCACTCACTCGTCGCGTCGTGAAGATATAAAAGTATATGTTTTGACGTTACATGAAAGAGAAAGAAAACTATCGGTCTGTTTGTCGGAACTGTAGCTATGTATACAACGTAGCTACTCGCGATTGAATGTAAAAGCTATGCTATATGGAGTTTTAAAGTATACTTTTATTCGCTCAAAATATTTTACACAGACTTATTCCAATATAATTAATTAACATTAAAGTTATTTTATATATAATTTGAATCTAGGTTTAGAGTTCTAAAACCTAAACTTGCAAAGTATGAAACAAATGTATAATGTCCAGTCATTACTTTTTATCACCGCGTTGTATGACTATTGCCCAACGTATGCGCAATAAATAATTTCGTTTATTACTCGGGTACTGAGTTATTAAGCTACTGAGCTAAAGATATAAATGAGTTATATATTCCTTTCCAATCAAATGATGATGTGTATATATATATATATATATATATATATATATATATATATATATATATATATATATATGTATCACTCTTCTTTTCACTGATACATTTAAGCGCACCTCAAGTTAAGAGTACGTTAAATCAAACTTACTTTCCTCCTCTTTTTATTAGTACCATTAGCGAATAACTTAAATTACAGTTGCACCGAGAATATTAAAGATATGCTCGAGCTCCATACGGGCTACAATATCGCTTGCCGCATCTATTAGAATACTTATTTATAAAAAAAATATATTATTTAACGTCTTTATAATGATTTGATTTATATTATATTCTCTGCATTTTCAATAATGCATATATTTTTCATACCGGAGATTCTAAACTTCGAACATTCGTACATGTCTTCAACTAAATATATAATAAATCTTCACATAAAAAACTAATTTAAATGACTAGTCTGTCGGCAAAAATCCCAAAGTTTTGACAACTGGCTTAAATGTAAATAAGTACGTAGGCAACATGAATTTAAAAATAGTAGTATCGAATTTCATTATTATTTTATTTTGGTAACACTTAGTTTTAAACTCAAAGACATTATTTCAATACATCATGCGCTAATATGTCAATTTAATTTCGCCAAAAGTAAAATTCCATAATAAACGGGTCCAGCAACCATCCTCGCTCTTCATTAGTAAAAATGGTAAATTTTCTCTCCAGTATACAAACTTTTAGGTGGATCCCAAAATTTTAGGTGGATCCCAACTTTTAGGTGCATCCCAAACTTTTAGGTGGATCCCAACTTTTAGGTGGATCCCAAAAATGGTAAATTTTAGGTGGATCCCAAAATTTTAGGTGGATCCCAACTTTTAGGTGGATCCCAAAAATGGTAAATTTTAGGTGGATCCCAAAATTTTAGGTGGATCCCAACTTTTAGGTGGATTTAGGTGGATCCCAAAAATGGTAAATTTTCTCTCCAGTAAACAAACTTTTAGGTGGATCCCAAATTATTACAGAAGTTTAAAATTTATATTGTTTAAAAAAAGGTATTAAAACCATCTAAATTTTTTATCTTGTACTATGGTAGAAATCTTTACATCTAGTGAATTGTCTTACATAATTTTATTAGATAAGATAGATAGTCCTGGTACCGGATTTAATATATAATTGTTTTGTATCTAAAAACAAACCGAAAACCTTGCATTTGAAGTGTATGAAAATATAAAAATCCCTACAGTTCTTATTAAAAATAACTAGGTTAAAAAGTGTGTGGAAATTTATATGACAATGTCCTACTGATATAATACAAAAAACTATGCGAAGTGGATTTGAAATCGGAACTTTTTCAGTATTACATAATTAACAAATGAAAAGAAAATAATATTTATTTCTTGCAAGGAATGAAAATGAGCAAAAGATATCTGACACACTTTTTAAACAATTGATAACATCTTCAATAACAACTGTTCGGCCTCACTACCAAGAATTGTACATATAACAGAAGGAAGATTAATTTAGATAGTCACCAGTGTTTAATATAAATGCTAATTAACATAAACAAATATTAAATAAAGGTTGAAATTCAGAATGTCCGCAAATTTTATAATAATATATCTTAAATCATATTTGTTCTATTCTTCCACAACATTCCTCACCTAGAAAGGATCAGATGCCTGATAACTTTTGGCATATATTTATTTTAACACATTCTCACAATTGCTCCAAAATACATTTTGCTCTTAGGCATTAGACAATGCTTCATAAATATCCCTCATCGTTATCTTCAATGTATTTCATAATCATTATAGGTCATTGGTGTCTTTCTTAGGTCAATGCGGATTTTAACCGTTTTTGACGATCTTTCACTGCCTATCTAGGTATCGTCGAAGGCGCGGCTAACTTCGTTTTGACAGAAGATAGATGTTATAACGCTAGTTCGTTGCGCTCTATGTATTCTACTAGACAAATTGTAATAGACGGATACCTTTACCCACGCAAGAAACATATTTAAAGGTCATTTGCGCTGACTGCTTGGGCTGTCTTCTCGTGACCTTACGGGTGACTCCACAACATCTCCGATTTTTCCAAACTTCATATAAAGGTCTGACTCAACAACGGCTATGATAAGGCATGACCCTTCCGTGCGAGTTTATATTATTTCCGACTTAGAGAAAACCCGGCTTCCTCCTGCGGTTTTAACACACAAGACGTGAAATAAGTATTGTTCGACTGCGGTAACCTTCGAAGATTATTGAAAGAAATAGGTGAATCGTTACGAGCATCTGTAAGAACTACGAGATAACGTGGGCGATAGTTAATAGTATCACTCTGTTAAAATTTTTATCATAACCACGTCTCCGCAGGATATATAAATTTTTATCTTCAAATGACACATTCCAAATCACATTCTCGTGAAAAATCTAAATGCTTAATACTTAAACACTATCCATATCTATGTCATAATGAAATCTCATCAACAACACTCGATACATTTTCATCGTTTTTTACACCTAAACTTTTTAAGCGATTACATTGCGGACGTATGCTTGTTAAATCCAAAATGACGTAGTACATTTGCATTTAGCAAGCATAGAATTAGTGTAGTGCTTTGAATTAGTATATAAAATTAAACGTTTATAAATTTATGTGGAAAATTTGGAAGCAAAATATTTCATAGAGCCGTTATTCATTTGTTCGCGAATTGCGTTATTTGTTATTTTGTACTGTAGATATAAAACGAACTATACATATATCATTACCCTACGATAAGGGGAAAAATTACCAAAATTTTTCAAATTATAGAAAGTGGAAAGATAAATTGACGCCTAAATTATTTGTATTTCTATACTAATATATTAAGCGGAAGAGTTTATTTCTTTACTGGTTTGTTCGCACTAATCTTCGAAACCACACGCGCATACATTAAAAGTTATAGGCTGTATATCATCACGCTATTAGACTGTGAAGCAGAACATTATTCCCGCCATTTCACCCAAGTTGTCTCAAAGTGCTTCATAACACCCGTCACATCCCTCCTGATACAGGAGGTAAGACCTTCAAAAGTCTCCTAGTAGTGTCCCATATCTACCATCAAGCGCTTCTACCCAACTGGGCTAAAGACTGTCCCTTCACAATGAATCATTAAGTGTCTCCATTTTTTCGAGAACGCACTTAGCGAACGCTCTAAATTACTCAAAGATCAGTCCATTCTCAACCAAGTCACGGTGACTAAAGAGACCACGGTCTAAAGCTCCGCGATATTCTACGTTAATGTTAAGACGCATGCTCTCCAACAAAACTCTACACGCATCGTCGTGCTGAACCAAATAGTAGTGAACCAAACCGTGATTCATGTAAGCCATTAAAAGCTGCGGAGTGTAGTAATCGCTAATGAACCAGTTCTTACGTAACCGCTCAGAAACATCGGGGATAAATAACCTAGTTGTTTCCCCCTTAGAATCAGGGAAAAACTACCCAGGGGTAGTAAACACCACTCATACAGTGCAAGGTGAAGAGAAACCGGTCTATTTCTTGACTGATCATCCTCGAGTGTTCCCGCCGATATACCCTCTCAACCCCGAAAACGTGGGCGGGCGAACAATACATGGATGAAACCACGGAACTGAACTAGTTATGTAATAAAGCAGGACTTTCAACATTATTATATTTATGTATAAACCTCTAGCAAATACTATCAAGATACGACATCAAGAAATTGTTAACAAAAACAACTTTTTATACCTACACACCTAGAAAAGGAAACGATCTCATCTGCACGAGCGAAGATCCCGCAAAATCTATGCTAAAGTAATTAATACTATAAAGACTCATTTATATGATATTATTAAAAATAGTACAAGTCTTCTAATAAACTTGGGAAAACAAAACGTGAAACGTTCAAAAATCAGTTAATGTTCTAAATTTACATATTAATTACTTTCATTAACAACTACGAACATAAATTCTCTTATATTTCATTTATAACCAAATATTTCCATGAATATTACAATTCGTAATATTTGTTTTCATCATTTAAAAAATTATTACGTCCAGTTTGAAGTAGTCATGACAAAAAATGCGATTTCGAACGAGATAAAAGACGGATATGAAATATCAATGCGACAATATACTTTTTAATTAAATTTACAAAATTCTGTGATAATATTTTATTAAATCTAGTTACGTGTCTCTTAAGGTTTTTATAAATACATTTTAATTAAGATTTTAAATAATAAGATATTTATATTTAATAAATATTTTAAATAAGAATATTCCAATTACTTTAATTAAGCTATTGACAACTACAAAATTGACGTTCAATTCTATTGACAACATAGATATTTATACTAAATTCCTCAACGGTCCTCCCTAACCCTGTTTCAATGGATTAGAAGCCCTGTTCCTCACTGTCCAGCCGTCTGGTAGTTCCCTCTTTATCTGCTGCTCTATATCCTGGTAAAGACCAACTTTTTGGTTTAAAATGAATAATTACGCAATTCAATGCGACCAACTAATAAATGATAATAATAATACTCAGACGTATTATATTTTAATAATTATAACATTATTTAAATTTGTCATTCATTTCGTAGTCGTAAGGGACTGATTATTTTTATTTCATTATACCAGAAATCTTTTCTCAAAATTATTTTTTTAAAACTATTAATTTATTTAAAAAATGTGAATTCCATTGAGTGGCCAACTTTAACTTCTTTATAAAAATTATAGTCTGTATGAGAGCTATGCGTAACCTTTGTATTTATACCAAGAATTCGCACATTTAATTTATCCAAAATCCAGCTATTCGCCATAATAGTCCTTAGTGACAATTATAATACTAAGGTACCTAATAAGGCTGTAAAATTTAAAAAAAATCATCACTGCATGTAATTTCAGTTTATTTTAGTTTCTTCTTTAATAGTGAGGTTTTTTCTTTGGCTACAGCTGCATGGGTAACACAGGCCTCTTTCGCAACTTGTCTATTTTCCGATAATGTCAATATCATCTGTATTTGTTAGTATTTGTATTGACCTCTGGAAGAAAGTGAGTTTGATTATAATTCCTTAATCCCATACAGCTTCAAACTCCATTAAGATCAAAAAGTATTTGCTAAAGATCCGCAATATCTTATTACTTAATAATATTGAAATAATAAAAAAACACTTGACAATAATTTCAATTGTTATTAGTAATCTAACTAAAATTAAAGCTTTTAAATATATTGACAATAATGACTGTATACCGCTAACATCTTTAAAAGTATATTACAAAAAAATAGTTTACTTGAAACCGTATTAAACGGCAAACTTTATATATGAATATTCGAGTATTTCAGCTCATTAATTATCCGTGAACCAATGCGTGTTATTAGGATTAAACAATCCTTGGCATAATTTTTGCCCAAAAAAATTCAAAATCGCATGCATTTTGTACTCAAATGTATACTGCTTTCAACGATATAGTCCAAAAACCTAATCAGTGCCCTTTAGCGCTTATACCGCTTTGCAAAATAGATTAGAGAAATCAGTCAGCACTGAGTTTAAACTGCGGTAGGAAGAATTGTAGCACTAAATAGTACTTCTAGAAGCACTCTGGAGTATGATATAAATTTGCAAGTACTTTAAAATACGAAGTATTTGCGAAATATCCAAAATTTCTTTAAAAGATATGTATGTTCTTAATCAAAGGTCGTTTGTTACAATACCACTGGACTACAAAAGGATTCTTAGCCAGAAGTCAATTTGTCCCTTATCGGTGACAAAGCGAACCATTAAGTGAAGTATCCTATATATATAAATGTATATTTTCAGTTACTAAATTATAATTTTAATATTATTTAAATTAATTAAATATACGAATTGAGGTTACAAGGTTTATTTCTATTATTTACGGAATCTACCTTTGATAAACTGTAATCTACCTTTGGTAACCATTTTAATTATATTTAAACTCCCTGTTGGCCATCTATAAAATTTGCATTTACTTCTTTCTTTCAATATTTTTACAGTTCAAACAGCAGCTTTCGCCACTCGTTTTATTTTAGTTGTTTAGAAAGTTTTTGACAGAAATCTTCTTTTTTTAACGACAGCCAGCATTGTGATCGTTTCATGTCCCCACACCTTTATTGCGCACCCAGCGAATGTGTGTACATACCTGTGTATAAATGTTTTAAGAAAAGGAAAGGAATACGGAAGAAAATATGGCATAATACGGTAGTTGATTCATTCTAAATTTTGCTATTTTTCGCACAATACAATAAATTTTGCTATTTTTCGTACTCTAAAGGTTAAATTTAAACTTTTATAACTCGGTCAATTTTTAAGATTATTAAAAAAAAATTTCACTCTTCATCAGCTTGAACCTTGAAATTATGATTAATGAAATAAAAAAAGGGTGCGTGTACTTATATACGCGCGTGAGAAGTTATACTTCTTCAGCATCATTAAAAAAAATTTAATTTAAGTTAATTCATTTTCTATATAGAAACATATTTAATATTTTCAAAATAAAGAAATAAATTTTATAAAACATTTAATAAAAAATTTGTGATAAAAATTAAAATTAAACATCAAATTAAAATATTAATTTTTAATATTTATTATTAAATTGAATAAATGAAAATAATAAATATTTATAAAAATAAATGAACAAATTTAATGAAAACTTTTTGATAAAAATGAAAAGTGAATATTAAAGTAAGAAAATGATAACAATATTTAAAAAATGAATAAACTTAAATTCAATGAATTCAAATTGAATTTATTATTAAATTTATTTATTTACTTTTAAAATATTTAATAACCAATAATAAATATTTAACATTAATAATTTAATAATATTTAGTAACCTCAATTATATTGGAGCACTTGAAAAAGTCTATAAACACAATTGTTTCACTAATATTTACGAATAGTAAATATATTAATCAAAATATTGAATTTAAATCACTACTGAATATAATTTATCAGCACTTATATAAATCGCACTTATTAGTTTCATTAAAACACGTGTGTGAATGTAGACACTAGAAACATGTGGAAAATAAATACTATGAATATGAAAACAGTGAACAGAGGCGACGACGGTGCCAACTTGCGCGACTAATAGAGGTTCTATTTCTATTTTGTTGGTAGCTTTTGTTTCGAGACTGCAACCGCTGCAACTTCATACTGTAACTTTTGTGTGACGAATCTTAAAATTTCACTCTCATCATTTTTTCATAACGCGCCTAAAGAAGTATAACTTCAAAAAAGTTTAGTCAAATATCCAATTGTGTGGAGTAGAGGTGCTCAAAACGTATCAGTGAAAAGTAAAGAGTGATATACATCATTTGATTGGAAAGATCACTCATTTATATCTTTAGCTCAGTATCTCAGTACTCGAGTTACTAACGAAATTATTTATTGCACATACGTTGAACAATGGTCATACAACGTGGCGATAAAAAGTAATGACAACATTATGCACTATTGTTTCAAAATAAAAATAAATTCTACAAGAGTATCCACTTAATTTTGCTTAATACTTTGCAGGTTTAGGATTTAGAACTGTCAACCTAAATTCATATTATACATTTAAATGCTAATTAAATAAATTGGCGTATTAAAAAAAAATTAAATTACA
Organism: Druceiella hillmani; assembly: GCA_039881145.1. Taxonomy (NCBI): domain Eukaryota; kingdom Metazoa; phylum Arthropoda; class Insecta; order Lepidoptera; family Hepialidae; genus Druceiella; species Druceiella hillmani. Next base: position 101,984,944 of record JAYKKI010000001.1, on the reverse strand, counting down.
ATTTTAAAATGAAACAAAAAAGTGTTTACGCAAATATTTTGAGCGAACTAAAGTATAATTTATCTCTAACGAACTAAAGTATACTTTATCATAGCGTTCACATGCGATCGCGAGTAGTTACGCCGTCTATATAGATTCATTTGCATATTTAACTAAACTGTTCGATCGTTCTCTTTCTCTTTCATGTAATGTCAAAACATATACTTTTATATCTATCTTCAGAACGCGACCACTAAGTGAAATGATTGATTTGGTGAAACGAAAAAGATACCAATCACTCCCGAGCTAGTGATATAATGATACATTTTGATTTCAAGTGAGCGAATGATAGATATGATCATAACATATGACCTATATCTTTTATATCTCTCACTCATGAGTTACACATCTCTAGGTGTGACGTAGTGGCTCAGTTGGAGACGTAACTATCAATTATTTTTTCAACACAAAAGAAATTTTTCTTTAGGTCGTTACTTCGCTTAATTGATTTTCATTTGTCGCTTTGTCGGGGAATCCCGTCTTCAAGGACTTCAAAACCGGTAGAATCGCATAATCGACTAAGATCCTGGTAGATTTCCAAATTTATTTTAATTAATTATGCGACAAAGACGACAGCATTCTTGTTTCATATTTTAATTTAGTAGATGTCATTCGTACGAATTTTGTTCTACAATTTCTCTACATTGCGTTTGATCACAAGGTATTGTAATTTAGAACGTTTTCCAAATTTTAATATTTGCGGAAGCTTTATATATTACATCACTGTGTATATAATAAGTATTATATTTCATTTAATACTTATTATGTAAAATATATGTAATAAAGATAAAGTCGTAACAAAAGTAGTAACACATTTCATTTTCTTCTCTAATATACAAACTAATATGCGGCATATTTAGAGGTTTTTTTAATAACCGTGTTTTTAAGGTTTTTTATTGCATTGTCTTAGAAGCTAGATTAAGCCCCAATAGACCTTAAACCTAAGTATTTGATATTAATTTCAATTTGATACCTCCACGGGTTCCTGAGAAAAGGGGTCTTGACGGACGGACAGACAAAGAGACGGACCCCCAAAAAGGGAATATTCCTTTTGAGGTATAAAACCCTAAAAAATAAGTGAAATTTAAAAAGAAGCATCTATTTTCGATATAATTAGGTTAGGAAAATTCCACTTTTGTCCTTTAAATGATAGACTGTAAATGAGACACAATGTACAGGACAAAAATCATTACCATTAACAATTCTTTTATTTAAAAAAATGTGTATATTTATATTTATATATATATATATATATATATATATATATATATATACATATATATATATATATATTTAAGAACTGCTTATACTACTAACAAATAACTACCAAATGTCCAATTTCAAATGCCGTTTTACACGATTTTTTAAATTACTATTATACTAATATTTATCCGTTTTATTAGTTTTCTAATGATTAATATTTATGTATTCATATTTGCATACTAAGAGTTTAGTATTAATGGCAATGTAGATGGCCATTAATTTAAAGGAAATGTGACAAGTAGTTTTTTTGTAAAGGCAATTTGTGTAAAAAATATTTCATTATATAATTTTTTATAAAATAAAGAATCATCGGCGTTTGTAACTACCGATAACAATGTCTGAATGTGAAAGTTCATGGTACAATCAATTCAATTAAGTAATCCAGCAAAAAAATAGTTGATATAAACTTCTCATACTGAAAAACACAAATTAATTATAATTATTTTTATTATATTTTCACTATTTATTTATTCATTGATTTTAATATTCAAATATATAAGACGGATTACTGCTACACGAGTACTATCATCCAGTCAACCAAAGCTCCAAGTAATGTGGATACATTATGTGTTGCAGGAGATTGCGGAACAGCTTATAATTACAATTAAAATGAATAATTACGCAATTCAATGCGACCAACTAATAAATGATAATAATAATACTCAGACGTATTATATTTTAATAATTATAACATTATTTAAATTTGTCATTCATTTCGTAGTCGTAAGGGACTGATTATTTTTATTTCATTATACCAGAAATCTTTTCTCAAAATTATTTTTTTAAAACTATTAATTTATTTAAAAAATGTGAATTCCATTGAGTGGCCAACTTTAACTTCTTTATAAAAATTATAGTCTGTATGAGAGCTATGCGTAACCTTTGTATTTATACCAAGAATTCGCACATTTAATTTATCCAAAATCCAGCTATTCGCCATAATAGTCCTTAGTGACAATTATAATACTAAGGTACCTAATAAGGCTGTAAAATTTAAAAAAAATCATCACTGCATGTAATTTCAGTTTATTTTAGTTTCTTCTTTAATAGTGAGGTTTTTTCTTTGGCTACAGCTGCATGGGTAACACAGGCCTCTTTCGCAACTTGTCTATTTTCCGATAATGTCAATATCATCTGTATTTGTTAGTATTTGTATTGACCTCTGGAAGAAAGTGAGTTTGATTATAATTCCTTAATCCCATACAGCTTCAAACTCCATTAAGATCAAAAAGTATTTGCTAAAGATCCGCAATATCTTATTACTTAATAATATTGAAATAATAAAAAAACACTTGACAATAATTTCAATTGTTATTAGTAATCTAACTAAAATTAAAGCTTTTAAATATATTGACAATAATGACTGTATACCGCTAACATCTTTAAAAGTATATTACAAAAAAATAGTTTACTTGAAACCGTATTAAACGGCAAACTTTATATATGAATATTCGAGTATTTCAGCTCATTAATTATCCGTGAACCAATGCGTGTTATTAGGATTAAACAATCCTTGGCATAATTTTTGCCCAAAAAAATTCAAAATCGCATGCATTTTGTACTCAAATGTATACTGCTTTCAACGATATAGTCCAAAAACCTAATCAGTGCCCTTTAGCGCTTATACCGCTTTGCAAAATAGATTAGAGAAATCAGTCAGCACTGAGTTTAAACTGCGGTAGGAAGAATTGTAGCACTAAATAGTACTTCTAGAAGCACTCTGGAGTATGATATAAATTTGCAAGTACTTTAAAATACGAAGTATTTGCGAAATATCCAAAATTTCTTTAAAAGATATGTATGTTCTTAATCAAAGGTCGTTTGTTACAATACCACTGGACTACAAAAGGATTCTTAGCCAGAAGTCAATTTGTCCCTTATCGGTGACAAAGCGAACCATTAAGTGAAGTATCCTATATATATAAATGTATATTTTCAGTTACTAAATTATAATTTTAATATTATTTAAATTAATTAAATATACGAATTGAGGTTACAAGGTTTATTTCTATTATTTACGGAATCTACCTTTGATAAACTGTAATCTACCTTTGGTAACCATTTTAATTATATTTAAACTCCCTGTTGGCCATCTATAAAATTTGCATTTACTTCTTTCTTTCAATATTTTTACAGTTCAAACAGCAGCTTTCGCCACTCGTTTTATTTTAGTTGTTTAGAAAGTTTTTGACAGAAATCTTCTTTTTTTAACGACAGCCAGCATTGTGATCGTTTCATGTCCCCACACCTTTATTGCGCACCCAGCGAATGTGTGTACATACCTGTGTATAAATGTTTTAAGAAAAGGAAAGGAATACGGAAGAAAATATGGCATAATACGGTAGTTGATTCATTCTAAATTTTGCTATTTTTCGCACAATACAATAAATTTTGCTATTTTTCGTACTCTAAAGGTTAAATTTAAACTTTTATAACTCGGTCAATTTTTAAGATTATTAAAAAAAAATTTCACTCTTCATCAGCTTGAACCTTGAAATTATGATTAATGAAATAAAAAAAGGGTGCGTGTACTTATATACGCGCGTGAGAAGTTATACTTCTTCAGCATCATTAAAAAAAATTTAATTTAAGTTAATTCATTTTCTATATAGAAACATATTTAATATTTTCAAAATAAAGAAATAAATTTTATAAAACATTTAATAAAAAATTTGTGATAAAAATTAAAATTAAACATCAAATTAAAATATTAATTTTTAATATTTATTATTAAATTGAATAAATGAAAATAATAAATATTTATAAAAATAAATGAACAAATTTAATGAAAACTTTTTGATAAAAATGAAAAGTGAATATTAAAGTAAGAAAATGATAACAATATTTAAAAAATGAATAAACTTAAATTCAATGAATTCAAATTGAATTTATTATTAAATTTATTTATTTACTTTTAAAATATTTAATAACCAATAATAAATATTTAACATTAATAATTTAATAATATTTAGTAACCTCAATTATATTGGAGCACTTGAAAAAGTCTATAAACACAATTGTTTCACTAATATTTACGAATAGTAAATATATTAATCAAAATATTGAATTTAAATCACTACTGAATATAATTTATCAGCACTTATATAAATCGCACTTATTAGTTTCATTAAAACACGTGTGTGAATGTAGACACTAGAAACATGTGGAAAATAAATACTATGAATATGAAAACAGTGAACAGAGGCGACGACGGTGCCAACTTGCGCGACTAATAGAGGTTCTATTTCTATTTTGTTGGTAGCTTTTGTTTCGAGACTGCAACCGCTGCAACTTCATACTGTAACTTTTGTGTGACGAATCTTAAAATTTCACTCTCATCATTTTTTCATAACGCGCCTAAAGAAGTATAACTTCAAAAAAGTTTAGTCAAATATCCAATTGTGTGGAGTAGAGGTGCTCAAAACGTATCAGTGAAAAGTAAAGAGTGATATACATCATTTGATTGGAAAGATCACTCATTTATATCTTTAGCTCAGTATCTCAGTACTCGAGTTACTAACGAAATTATTTATTGCACATACGTTGAACAATGGTCATACAACGTGGCGATAAAAAGTAATGACAACATTATGCACTATTGTTTCAAAATAAAAATAAATTCTACAAGAGTATCCACTTAATTTTGCTTAATACTTTGCAGGTTTAGGATTTAGAACTGTCAACCTAAATTCATATTATACATTTAAATGCTAATTAAATAAATTGGCGTATTAAAAAAAAATTAAATTACAATTTTAAAATGAAACAAAAAAGTGTTTACGCAAATATTTTGAGCGAACTAAAGTATAATTTATCTCTAACGAACTAAAGTATACTTTATCATAGCGTTCACATGCGATCGCGAGTAGTTACGCCGTCTATATAGATTCATTTGCATATTTAACTAAACTGTTCGATCGTTCTCTTTCTCTTTCATGTAATGTCAAAACATATACTTTTATATCTATCTTCAGAACGCGACCACTAAGTGAAATGATTGATTTGGTGAAACGAAAAAGATACCAATCACTCCCGAGCTAGTGATATAATGATACATTTTGATTTCAAGTGAGCGAATGATAGATATGATCATAACATATGACCTATATCTTTTATATCTCTCACTCATGAGTTACACATCTCTAGGTGTGACGTAGTGGCTCAGTTGGAGACGTAACTATCAATTATTTTTTCAACACAAAAGAAATTTTTCTTTAGGTCGTTACTTCGCTTAATTGATTTTCATTTGTCGCTTTGTCGGGGAATCCCGTCTTCAAGGACTTCAAAACCGGTAGAATCGCATAATCGACTAAGATCCTGGTAGATTTCCAAATTTATTTTAATTAATTATGCGACAAAGACGACAGCATTCTTGTTTCATATTTTAATTTAGTAGATGTCATTCGTACGAATTTTGTTCTACAATTTCTCTACATTGCGTTTGATCACAAGGTATTGTAATTTAGAACGTTTTCCAAATTTTAATATTTGCGGAAGCTTTATATATTACATCACTGTGTATATAATAAGTATTATATTTCATTTAATACTTATTATGTAAAATATATGTAATAAAGATAAAGTCGTAACAAAAGTAGTAACACATTTCATTTTCTTCTCTAATATACAAACTAATATGCGGCATATTTAGAGGTTTTTTTAATAACCGTGTTTTTAAGGTTTTTTATTGCATTGTCTTAGAAGCTAGATTAAGCCCCAATAGACCTTAAACCTAAGTATTTGATATTAATTTCAATTTGATACCTCCACGGGTTCCTGAGAAAAGGGGTCTTGACGGACGGACAGACAAAGAGACGGACCCCCAAAAAGGGAATATTCCTTTTGAGGTATAAAACCCTAAAAAATAAGTGAAATTTAAAAAGAAGCATCTATTTTCGATATAATTAGGTTAGGAAAATTCCACTTTTGTCCTTTAAATGATAGACTGTAAATGAGACACAATGTACAGGACAAAAATCATTACCATTAACAATTCTTTTATTTAAAAAAATGTGTATATTTATATTTATATATATATATATATATATATATATATATATATATACATATATATATATATATATTTAAGAACTGCTTATACTACTAACAAATAACTACCAAATGTCCAATTTCAAATGCCGTTTTACACGATTTTTTAAATTACTATTATACTAATATTTATCCGTTTTATTAGTTTTCTAATGATTAATATTTATGTATTCATATTTGCATACTAAGAGTTTAGTATTAATGGCAATGTAGATGGCCATTAATTTAAAGGAAATGTGACAAGTAGTTTTTTTGTAAAGGCAATTTGTGTAAAAAATATTTCATTATATAATTTTTTATAAAATAAAGAATCATCGGCGTTTGTAACTACCGATAACAATGTCTGAATGTGAAAGTTCATGGTACAAAATATAATTTCACGTTTTCAGTTACTAAATGTAATGTTTGGTGATGAAATCTATATTGCCCGAAAATTATCAACATCACATTACGTAACATAGCTTTTTTGTTATAATCAATTCAATTAAGTAATCCAGCAAAAAAATGGTTGATATAAACTCCTCATACTGAAAAACACAAATTAATTGTAATTATTTTTATTATATTTTCACTATTTATTTATTCATTGATTTTAATGTACAAATATATAAGACGGATTATTGCTACACGAGCACTATCATCCAGTCAACCAAAGCTCCAAGTAATGTAGATACATTATGTGTTGCAGGAGATTGCGGAACAGCTTATAATTACAATTACAAAAGAAAGTTAAAAACATAAAATAGTTATAGTATAAACATAAATAGTAAAAAACAATAACAAACAAATTGACAAGATAAAAAATTGCGAGTAATAAGTAAATAATAAAAAAATATAATAAAGAAAAAATGTATACATGTTTACATACAGACACACAGAACATAAATATACATTATATATTGACAGAAATGAAGGAGGGAAATTAGATTTAAAAGAAAAAGCCTAAGACGAAACTATGGGGCTTACAAATGAAATTACGAAAGGCATTTTTTCAAACAACCTTTGAACAAATGAATTGGCAGCGCATTTCAGATATTAGGGTCCACCTTATTCCATAATTTGGCAACATAAATAGGGAAGGAATCGTGTTTGGGGATCAGGAAACGAGATGTCCAGAGCAACATCCAAAGCTAAGCCCAACTAAAGCTGAAAATCTAGACGCCTATTATTTGGGCTACGAGAATACTTCAACTCATTAAAAAGAAAAAAACACAATTTGCAGATTGTGCCTGCGGCGAATCTCTAACCAATTAAGTTGCGCCCTGTATTCAGACACATGGTCAAATTTCCTGAGATCGAAATATAGCGATTGCATAAATTTTGAATTAATTTTAATTGATGTAAGCGATCCTCAGTAAATCTAAATAAAGTACATGTTCACATTCAAGTAAAAGTTAACAATATAAATGAATTTAAATTTTTATTATGATAAAGTGTGGAAGACGCCTTACAGAATGTACACTGCATAAAAAATATGAAAAAGTAATTTATTTTTCCAATTATTATAATTTTAATATACGTTTTATGCAAAGGCTGCACGGCGCATGGTGCAGAGGTGTAAGGTGTACGCATCCCACGCAACTGGTACGCACTTCATGTATACCTATTTAGGTATTTACAAGTTTTCTTGCAAATGTTGAATAAGGCACAGCTTCATAAACACTAAACTTTGGTACGGAATGTTCTTTGCGCGTAATTCAACTCGCCCTCGACCGAAATTTTTAAGTTTTAACTCAAATGAAGAATTTAACTGTATAGTTACATCCGGTGTGATTCGTGATAAGCATCTGCATTACGATTGTCACTCAAGTAGAAAAACCTATGACAAAGAGGTCGTCAACCGCAACCAAGGAATTAGCGTGTTAAATGTACTGTTGCTGCACGTTGTAAACGAATTCAGCTCTATAGTCATTTCAATATTCGTAGATTTGGTAATTTTTTAAATTTATCGCACAGCACCAATTTTTGTATATCTGACTCAATAAATCTTAAATAAAAACTCCATCTTTTGGTTTTATATCTTAAAACATTTTTTTTTATTTCAAAGATCAACATTCTTTCAAACCGACAAAATGTTCTAGTTGCCAGAATAAGTTTACACAATTCAGTTTCCGCAGTAATAATAATAGAAACAAAAGAGGCAAAAATTAATAATAAATTTTGAGTTGTATATTAAAAAATTATTTAAGTTAATAAATATTTTAAAAATATTGTTACAGAATTAAATTAGTAGTTAACAAATTTTAAATAAAAATGTCTGCTACATTCAAACCAGTAATTAAAAATTTTAATCTTGACACCAATGATCTGTGCTTGAAAGTTATTAGGTGCTGTCATCTAGGGACAAACATCTGAGTAAATTTTTTCCTACAATATCAGTGTGTGTGCATGCGTGCATACGAGTGTGTGTACAAATTAGTCTACAAATTTTTTAGTACATATGCAAATGAATATTTTGTTAATACTGTAAGAAAAAAATTAGTTTAGTGTCTTAAAGTGAAAAGAGAGGAGAAAAAGCCCGCAATAAAAATTAGAAAATAATCGGTCCCGTACTAAAGAAATTCAAAATAAGACGAAAAAATTGTTTATGTTAATTAGCGTTCAGTGTAGTGATAAAATTTCTTCTTATTTTAGACAATATTTTAAAGAAATTAAAGATGGCAAAAATGAATGAATGTAACATTAATTTCTTTCGCGCGTCTCTGTAATCCTACATACGATGATTATATATGCAAATAGCTCTGCCTACGTTCGCGAGTAAATAGAGAAAAATCGTTTTTTTTCCATACCAAATTTCATCAAAATTCGCCCAGTAGATTTTATGTGATACCCGTACAAATTAACATACAGGCAGAGACAGAAATTCTAAAAAAGTTTTTAAATTATTCTAATATTCAGCTAAAATTAATAATTTTTTTTAATTATTTTCAATGTACCTATTTCTTACAATTTTATTATATGTGTAGGTAGGTAAACTATCTAAAATTTAATGACAACGGAAATTTCAAATGTTACAATAAATTCTCCAACGACCTCCCAAATTCCGATTTTTTAACTGATTAAATTTTACATTTTTCAATTATCAAGCAATTAGACGTTTTAATTTAGGTAAACATTTTTAAGAGGTGACAACACCAGCAAAAATGGCGTTTTTTTCTTAATAACAATCTACTTCGATATTTTAAAATTGCATAGTTAATTGAAAATTAAATTAGGTTTGGTTAGGTGAAAATTAAATTAGGTTAGATTACATATGAAATTAATCCCTATTTGTTTCATTTGCAGTCCAGTGATATTTTTGCAGGTGGGAATAGAACAAGCTGGCATTTTAAGCTATATTGTCACGTAGAAAGCACAGGTAGAAAGCACACTATATCTATTCTGTGCACACGACTTTTCAGAGCTGTGTATTAAATTGCACTGACAGCCGCGTTTTGATACTACGCTTTTTATGCGTAGTTTTTTTGGACACACCGGCGCGCGTTCTCGCCTTCTGGAGTACTCATTATTCTAAAGTTAGGTAGTTAGGCTAAGTAATTTTTTTTGACAATAAGACCACGTCAGCGCAATTTCAGAAGTTATACATATAATTTACAGGATCGGTGCGTTTTCAGGATAGGTTGCGGATCACATATCCTGAAAGTTTAAAGCTAAATATACCTTAAAATTGTTCTTGTCGATGCTAAATGACAAAAGTAATACTATCTTTTTTTGTTGAGCATATATTTCTACATACTATTTCCTTCTAAAGATTATTTTCGCATCACTTACTTTTACGAGTCAATAACTTGTTAAAGCTTGAAAAACTTGTTTGTTTCGAATTTGTCCTCAAATTACTTAGGGGAACCCGCTGTAAAATTCACTGTTACGTGACAAATTTTACATATTACACTTGTTTTAAGGATTATCCGAGTACATAACTATAATACTTATATAAAGTTCGAAAATTAGGATCCACAGTACAACACCCTCATTTTACCGTAGACTTACACATGTTGTAGTTTTTCAGTAAAACAACGTTTATGTTGCAAATATTTCTTAAAATTGTTACACTGTAAGTAACTCTTACTAATAAAAAAGTTTTAATGACATTGAGATTTTTGTCTTTTTTATATAAACTTAATACTATAACAACAGTTAATATTTTTAGATTTTCAACCTAGATAGTATTTTTTTAAGACTCTGTTTCTTCTGCCTATCCTGCTTAATTATTTTGAAACTAATACAATTTAACATAGTCAGATGTGTTTCCATCAGTGTTCGTGAAACATTTGCAAGCAAATCGGTTATTCTTTTAACATATTCAAAACTTTTGGTTCCGTCACAATATTTTGTATTAAAATTGACAGAGATGTAGTTTTTAAAATTTCTCCTTGAATTTTACATTTACAAATAATAACTTCAAAACTTTAACATTTAATATTCATAACTGAGAATAAAGGTCATTGGCTGTATCACTATATTAAAATCTCAGCTTTTGCAACACTTAGTTTTTACAGACAGCCTTATTGTATTACCTGGAATTGTTAATTTGACAAAATTAACATTAAGCTCATGGTAAAATTATTCCATTTGAAATTTAAAAAGAAAAAAACTTTGGCAAAACTTAAATATTGAGGTTAAGGAGTTGGAAAAATGTCTAAAGAATCTATGATCTAGTGTAGAAACATAATAAATCAGTATTAGCATACATAAATCTATAATTTAGCATATTGTTCTTTAGATGGTATTTAAGAAACAGTAAGCGCAGAAAATACTTTTACTGTACCTGAAATTTCATCATAAGAACTATCTCTTTCAGCGATGTAAGCTTAGTTAATCTGAATAAAGGAATGACCGATTAAAGGCAAAAAACATCGCTACTAATAATTTTTTTTACTTGAAAGACTGGTAGAAAGTAATATCAAAATAATTTATAAAAACAATATTGTTATGTTATCAGTGAAAATAAAATGAGGACAAATAAACTTGACTATATTATTATGAAGATAACAACATGCCAAGGAGCTTTTTACGATACTGTGTGGGGCTTTACTTTGTTACTCCATTAAAACATTCAAATACGTGTATCTGAAAATTAAAAAACTACACTTTGAAAGGTTGCAATTAAAAACTTGGAACAATATAAAAATTTATCCCCATTTTCACAAGTTTCGTAATAGTTAATTTTGTTTTCCAACTGATTTATTTTCTGTTATTCAGTTGAAATCTGAAATGCCTGTTTATTTTCATTTTAATGTAATGTTTAATAAATTAGTTAGAAAAATCATCTATGCAACATATCCGACAATCAGTAGTAACTCATTTTAAATAGTGAAAGAGACTTTTTTTTAAATTGTCAATAAGTATTATTCATTAGAAATTAAAATGAAACGCGGTTTTCCGCGATTTTGTTATAAAAAATATGCGATTTTTAACAAAATGAAACCTTAATAATCATATAAGTTGTTATACCTTTTGAAAGATGTAAAAAAAAACAAATACTGTTAAAAGTATCTGTTACTGTTTAAAGAATCTTGAATTGATCAATAATCAAATTTTGATTTGAATAATCAAATTCTTACATCTACTGCAATTGTGAATCATGTCTAAGGAAGTCATTGTCACGTCAATTGCAACACAATAAGCAGCATTTTCTGCTATGGTAGTCTGTTCTTCATAATTAAAATCAATAGTATATCCATTCTGTTGGCTATCATCAAGCATACTAATATTGTTGTTGAAGCTACATTTATTCTTGTGTGACCATTGCCTACAAATCCTAATGCCCTGTCATCGGTTAAATCATACTGAATATCACCTTAATGTTGATGTACCCAATTTATTACAAAATTGTTTGCTTAAGGCATCCAATATAAAATAATTTATGCCTGCTTTAACTGGAAAATTACTTTATTTAATTTACGCTTTGATACTTCAATGGTCTTCTCCAGTGTAAATATCGTTTTACAAGCTTGGAACTTTTCAATTTTTATTGGTTACCTCCATTTGAAGTGCTGACTCTGGAAGAAGTTACTTCCGGAAGTATGCTCTCCTATAACTATAATATAAACAATTCACAAATAATAAAAACTAATGTGGCCTTCTACTCTTCCCAGCGACACAATTTCAGCCACTCGATTACTCAGCAAAACAAAACAAAATTGCGTTATAATTTGCGGTTATAAAAGTGTAAATTTCCACGTTAACGGAATTTTAAAATTTATTATTATATTATTCAGCAATAAAAAATAAAACGGCAAACAATACTTATCGATTGCAAGTCAGATAATCGTGATTACCGGCGTTCTTTGCAGAATTAGAGCCGAATACTGTACAGGTTGTTTTATGCAACACAAAATACAAACAATCAAAATGCAACTTATCAAAAACGTAAACAAATTAAAAAATACTTGTAATATAATTGTATTGAAAATACAATTCCCCTGGAGAAAATATATATGAAGTGAAGCACAAGAATTTCCAATGAATCTAGTATAACGGAGGTCGGGCCACTGCACCATTGGTCGACGCGATATTCAGCGACACCGATAATAAATTGAATGCATTTAGTGCTATCTGCTATTTATTAAGTAATCTCTATTCATTGCGTACATTATTTGCAGGATGACCCCGAAATCAGCTGAGCATTTAAATATTTCGGGCTCGGATTTCCTACCTATACTTAATCCTTGTAGATGAAACATGAATCAGTGTTACCAATATGGTGAAATAACTGCAAAATATATTTTTTTTATTTAGAACCACAGTACAACAAAGTTCGTGCTACAATGGGTTCTCCTCTTCTATCATTAAAATTTTAAATAATTTTTTAATTCATGCCTGACCTTTTATAGACATCTGTGGGATATTGTAAACAAATTTCAGAAGACCTGGATTGGTGTTTCTTATTGTAAAGAATTTGCAAATTTGTAACAGAAATAAAATGTTACAAATATGTACTGGCTACTTCCAACGTGGTGCATAAGACAAGAAGAAAACACTGAACATTTTACATCTTGAAATTTGTCATGAAAATAGATGATACACAGAGAGCACATCTATGTGAACCTCACAGCACCATGTTTGTTCCAGGTCGCATAGTGTGAAATATGCTGCTGACCACATTTCTGTGACTCTTTACACACAGCGCGGATAGCGAGCTTATTATATACCTCTTTGCAAAAAGATAAAACTGACCCCATAGAATGTCAGAGCAATGAATTCTTCAAAGGAAAAGAAGAAATTACAGACCAAGAACAAATGCACTAAATTGAGTATCCTAAATTTCACATTGAAGTATATTACCGTTCCAGGTTTAAAAAGTCCAATATCGTAAATCCAGACCCACAACAAAACTTTTTTTCTTATAGAAAATTGGTTTTGTTAATAAAATAAATGTATCATCTTATACAATATTTTATAGCAATAATTATTTTCTTTTACCATCTTTTTAGGAACTTATTTCCAAAAGGTTTTTTTTTCCAAAACTAGGTATTGGTTGACTATTTATTTTATGTAGACCAGGAGTTCCCAACCAAGGGGGCGCGCCTCCCAAGGGGGGCATAGAGAGATGTCAAGGGGGGCGGAAAGCGTTTGCATTTTAGAAAGAAAAATCAAAAAAATATACAAACAACATTAACAAATAACATTACAATGTAATGTTTAATTTACATGCATAAAATTAATGAAATTAAATATCATATTCCCTATTATTACCACAAACTTGCGAAAAATTTGAAGTTTTGGTGTACATTTTTTGTTGAGAAATCAGTTTGAGTGTGTAAAATTATTGTGTCTCACTGTTAAAAAGTAAGTTTGTGTATTTACAAACTTCAGTTACCATTTTTATTTAATTTACTAAATCCAAGGGGGGCATGAAAAAGTAAAAGGGGGGGCATGAAAATATCATTTATAGTCCAGGGAGCCTCAACAAAAAAAGGTTGGGAAACCCTGATGTAGACCAAGTGACTTATATTATCTTAAATTAATTATATGTGATTTGTAAGACTTATACTATTAGACTTACATAATCGTTAACAACAGTGATTGTTTAATTATTTATTTATATATTTATCTACTTTAATGTACCTAATTGATACATATGCCTGACTTATTGCTACGAGAACAATCTCTTACAGCCAACCATAATACCAGTCCAACCGTCGCGATGCACCACATCGTCAAAGGCCATATACCTTGTGATCAACTCAACACACCACGGCGACGACGATGATTATATTATTTACTAAAAAATATGTCATTGCCATATTGGTTATTCGTAATCCTCAAAAAACTGTTGGGGCTGTTGATTTAATATTGAGACTTTTTCTGTTGTTTTCAACCATATTACATAATAACATGAGTTCTCTCGTACCATCAACACTCATCTAGTATTGTCAAACATATAGACATGTTTTTGTTAGTTTTAATAAAAATTTAACTAATCTAATGCGACAATTGTCTTTTATATTTAATTCAAGAATCAGTTCTGGAATTTTAGAATTGAAGACTAATATCCGACTCCAATTGCTGAATTGAGAACCATTCGATATTGCATCCTCTAGCCAGAAACCAAATTGATTACATTGCAATTGCAAATAAATCAACCACCAAGACGTAACGTACCCCAGAATAGACTGTGGATGCGACCATAAACTTTTAACGACACACACAAGAAAAGCGTTTCAATATAATATGTTTATATATAAATGTGTATTTTAATATGTGTTTATATATAAGCTATATCCCTGGAACCTAATGGTTGACGAAAGTTGGAACAGGGTAAAAAAATCTCATACTGTACATGAACACCAAATATATATTTAAAAGGTTCTGAAAAAAGAATATGAAACAAAACATAGATGCAGTTACGAAAAAAAATAAACTACTCAGCAGTAGCATTGATCCTCACCGTGCGCAATAGCAGAGATTCTCCGCTTTTGTCACAAAGATTACAATGAGTTTTTGAACGCAATCTCTCAGGACATTAAAAACCATGCTCAAAATCTGCACACTATTCATAAACTAAAAAATATCACCCACAAGGTGAAACCGAAAACTTGATCAATCGAAGGTGATGATGGTAATCTGCTGATGGAAATTGAACAAATTATAGAAAGATAACGATCATATTGTGAAAGCTTATACAAAGACGACATAGGAATCATTGCTAATACTAATAGACTTATTAAAGATGAGTTAATGGGACTTGATATATTGGTATCTGAAATCAGAGGGATTTTAAACAAACTTAAAACTAACAAATCAAAAGTCAAAATATGTACTGAAGAATTAAAGTCCTCAGAGACGAAGGAGTAAAATTCTTTATAGTTTGTGTAACCATGTGTGGCACCAGGCCGATGGACAAATAAACCAAAAGAATCTGCTTATTCTGCTTCACAAAAAGGGAACAACACAAAGGTGTGGAAACTACCAGACAGTGGCATTATCTACCACGTCAGCAAAATTATGTTGTTAAAAAACTATTCTATTCCAGGAATAAAAGTATTCCATATTCATATCCATGACATGGATTATAAATATGTAAAATTTCATAGGGATTGGTTGAGAAGATGAGGCATGAAAGCAAGACAAATAGACAAGCAAACTCACTTTAGCGTTTATAATATTAAGTTGGGATTGGGCAATTATTCCATTAAATAAAAGAACACATTCATCAAATAAAACAAATTTATTTTACAATTAATTTTAATTAACTCTATATTTTATATTACACTGTTCATTTAAGGAGCTTTATAATAAACTTTATTATTTATAAACATTCTGCTTAATATCAATCGTTACTAACGATTCACTACTAACTACTAGGTCTGATTGACAACCAGCAGCGAAGTGGCCACACAGGACTGCTTCATCGGACTGGAAGTGGAGCCATCGCTGACGTCAATTTGGCACGATATTTGGAACGTGTTGCCGAGCAGGTACGTACCAGGAGATGTACAAATAGCATTCACAGATATGATGGATGACTGGTACGGATCAAGAATTACTTTCACCCCTTCTGAGTGACCACTCACTACTCCCACCCAACCCACATTGTTGCTGGAATGAAAAAAATATATTTTGAATACTGATTATTTATTAAATTATAAGTCATGGGGTGATAAATATCCCATTTCCCTCCCCCTAAAACTATGTCATCTTGAGGATTCTTTAGAATTTATCTGATGTTATCTATACGTCATAGGTATATACATTCACATCTTTATTTTTACTATATTATTTACAAAATTACAAATATTAGCACCAAAATCAGGTTTTTTAAAAAAAATTATCGTCATATTACAATACTTGCAAATAAATATTTAACCACCAAATACACCAATATTTATACACTATACACCAATATTTAATCAACATATAATCTTGGATTATCCTTTGTCCAAGACAGACTATAATCATGAATATCAGTGAAGTTTAGAGTGGAAAAAACGTTGCATCTATAACACAATTTCACGGCTAAATTGTAGGCAGGTAGCCCCAGGAGCTGTTACGACTCCTTATCACACAATCTATGAAGACACAATGAAAAGTGAGACAGCGAACATTTATTCATACACCTATTTCTCATTAATTTCTGTATTCTGCTTCTCT
The DNA here is from genome assembly GCA_039881145.1 of Druceiella hillmani. Taxonomy (NCBI): domain Eukaryota; kingdom Metazoa; phylum Arthropoda; class Insecta; order Lepidoptera; family Hepialidae; genus Druceiella; species Druceiella hillmani. The sequence goes on along the minus strand of JAYKKI010000001.1, from coordinate 101,967,997 downwards.
CTTAATTACAAATATAACTTGTGCTACAAGAGTTCAGTATTCATTTAGGTAAATAGAAAAGTATATAAAATAATACTGCTTAGTTTTTCTATTAACTAATTTTCAAATATCAATTATTACTTTTTACTATGTAATACGGTAGTTGACTCATTCTAAATTTTTATATTTTTCATACAATATTGTGAAATATAAGTTAACTAAAAACCTTGAAAAAAATTCAAAAGTTGATTGAAAAATAAGCCAGTTGTAGGCTTCTAAATTTGAAGATACGGATAGAGTTGGGTATATCCCTCTCTTTTCCTCTCGTAGAATATAATGTGCAATATTAAAAATGACCTCACAGCACAGTATTGCCATCCTTCTCTAAAGGTTAAATTTAAACTTTTATAACTCGGTCAACTTTTAAGATTATTAAAAAAAATTTTCACTCTTCTTCAGCTTGTACCTTGAGATTATGATTAATGAAATAAAAAAAATTTAGTCAAATACCCAATTATAACGTCTAGTAATAAAATTTAAAAAGAAATTATCAAGAGATGATTTGTCATTGTTAAAGTTACAGTGGGCTTAAGTACATGGACTTTTCCAGATAAGTACATGTATCTTCCAGATTTAATTTTCACTTATTTTCAAATGCTTAATCTCAAATTACAATCGAAAAATTATTTTACAACTCTCCATAAATGCTCTTGCCAATGTCATCAATTTCGCATGTACAAAAAGCCTTCAGAAAACTTTTATAAAAAATTTTAATTTGTCTCTGCCTTTGAAATGACTTTTGATTTAAACTAGCTGAAAAAAGTATGTATGGAAATAGAGATTGTTATCTTACCTTAAATGGGACATATCCACATATGCCACGACTGTTTGACCAATACAATTAACCACATGTACTTTGACAGGCACCATACAAATTTTGCGGCAATGAAAATCATGATTAACTTCTTTCGAATGCTCCAACTTGTAAACCACATAGTTCTCGCCTTCCTGTGGACTTGGCTTGTTGACACCCACACTGCTCAGCAAGGCGGAATCATCACATCCAAACAATTTTAAAACAGATATATCAGCGTTCTGACTCAATTTTGTTTCAGGTTGACTGCATATTTTCCGTTGGAAATTATCCAGCCATAAATAGTGTTGACCAATAACAGTTCTCATATTTCCCTTCTCATAAGAAACAAGCGCTTTCCATCTTACAACTAATGTGGAATGTACAGATACATTTTTTCCACTGGAATTTTCTGTATTACTTAATTCGAAATTATTAGTTTTGAAAGGGGAAGAAAATTCCGTCACAAAACTAGCGTACGGCACCTCACCAACTCCCATTTTCGAAATAGGATCATTTTCACTAATTCTCAAATCTGAACTGGTAATATTAATTGGACTGTCAGTTTTCACATTATGGCATCTCTCGCCTCTTAATATTAAGTGCATTTTCTCTCTACTATTCAATAATTTATTGCTTTCTGCTAAGGGAACGAAACTACATAAAGCCCATTGTCTACTGAGGAAAGAAGTATTCAATACTTGTATCTGCATGGATCCACTTTCTTCTGTGTTATTGCCATTTTTTACTTCTACAGATAGACTTATGACTTCCTGACAACTGGTGCGATCTTCATTAAATTTTAAACTATGTCGAGGTATTGCCATTATATTTACAGATTCCTGCAAAAAGAGAAGATAATATAAAATTAAATATTCATAATGTATAAAGAGAATTACAAATTACAGCTCATTCGGACCGGACCCAAAATTCAATTATATCCTATACAAGATAGACAAAGAACTAAAATAATTTTTCCCTTTCTATATATTCTCCATTGACCTTCTAACCAATTAGCAGAGTACTCTCTGTATTCCAAAAAACAATAGCTGTCAGTATTTCTGGCGATTACAATACCTTAAACTTTTTGGGAGGCAGTACGACCTTTTTGTGCCACTATATTGACTCTTAATTTCAACTCAAGCCATAATGATGAAGCTATGTTTCACATTATGAGAATTCTTGGCACCAATCTTGTTTTGATCTTTCTCATCCCAATATGATCATAGAGAATGTTCAGAATGGCTGTAGCTGGAAAAATCAACACAATTTTGGCACAAGTTCTACCCCACCATCTTCAGTTTTAATCAAAGAATTCCCGTATCTTAGCAGTTGGATTTTTTTACTTTTACTCATAAAACCCAATCATTGTAACCTATATTGCAATGTAAAACTATTAATGGTATCTTTAAGAGATTGTTCATGTAGTGTGTTTATTAAAATGTCTTTTTTATAGTTTTGAATAGAAAGAAAAACACAACGGCTAATCTAATTACAAAGAAAACTCCATAAACTCGCTCCAAAAACTTAATTTCAGATATCAACGCAATAAAAAATACATCTACACACTGTTAAATCTGCAACAGAACTGAGCCAAGCAACATAGCACAAGAATACTATGCATGTTCCAACATGTCTGGTACCTGGTACATTTTCAACCATGTTGTGAAAACTATCGTTTTATTCACTTTCACAAACGTCACACATCACTCAAAACTATTAAAACTATTACTAGCAAATGATCCCAGATGAAACTATTAAGATTAATTAAAAATATTATGAACAACTTTACCGATTTTTTCAAAATTTTAAAAACTTAGCTTTTCCCAAAATTGAAATTCAATTTAACAAAAATGTTTATTGCAAATTATGCTGTTTTGTATATCATATGAAAGCCCATAAAAACAAGTTTAAAATGAGACTCACATTTCTTAGCTTAAATAAGTATGCAGCAAATGCAAGTTCAAAAACGCCGATGGCACATTTTTTAGACAAATCTGGCAAATTTAAAATCTTGTAACTTAAAAACCATTTGTCAAATAATGCAAAATTTGAAAATTTACTAACATCTCTTCTAAAGTTATTTAAAGTAATTTTACTTGTTTGGTAAAGCACTTAATGACAACATGGAACTAAATTTTTTCTATTATTGACAACTTCTTGCTGACTAATTTACTTACTCTGCGATATCTCAAACATTTTAACGACTTCTTGCTGACTAACTTACTTACTCTGCGATATCTCAAACATTTTGACGACTTCTTGCTGATGAATTTAGTTACTCTGCAATATCTCAAACATTTTTACGACTTCTTGCTGACTAACTTACTTACTCTGCGATATCTCGAACATTTTGACGACTTCTTGGTGACTAACTTACTTACTCTGCAATATCTCAAACATTTTGACGACTTCTTGCTGACTAACTTACTTACTCTACAATATCTCAAACATTTTGACGACTTCTTGCTGACTAACTTACTTTGCGATATCTAAAACATTTTGAGGACTTCTTGCTGACTAACTTACTTACTCTGCGATATCTCAAACATTTTGATGACTTCTTGGTAACTAACTTACTTACTCTGCAATATCTCAAACATTTTGACGACTTCTTGCTGACTAACTTACTTACTCTGCAATATCTTAAACATTTTGACGACTTCTTGCTGACTAACTTACTTACTCTGCAATACCTCAAACATTTTGACGATTTCTTGCTGACTAACTTACTTACTCTACGATATCTCAAACATTAATAACCACATGGAGCTGAAACTTGTTATATATATTAATAATGAGTCACTAAACTAGCGATATGTGAACAAGAATTTCTTCTTTTGTGCACTCCATTCCTGTATGTTGTTCCTGTACAATTAATGTATTAGGCTGACTAATTTATTCTAAATTCATATTTTCCACGTCGATTAACATTATTAACCAAGACCTAGCATATTATGTCAAAGACAACCACTTAGCTAAACGAAATTATGAGTAACAGACAAAAGTTGTGAATTTATCTTTTGGCCTAAAACCTTTTTTTATTTTTTACAAACTGCATCGAAAATTATATATTGCAATGTAAAACTTTTTATCTTCCTCACCAATCATATTAAATAATTTCAATGGTGGCAGTGACTGTTTTTCTTACATTTTATGTTTCAATTTTATTTATTGAAATAATTAAATATAAAATAAGAATAAATCTCTCTAGAATTCAATCACAAAAATGATTATCAAGCTCCTTATCCAGACCGATAAATATTGAGCCGAGAGGCACATTTTTTATCCATAAAAGAAACCTACAAGCAAGTCGTAATATAAGTCAATAAATGAAGAAGAGCCACAAACTCAACACTAACTATGTCAAAACCTTTAGCTGTACAGGATATTTGGGATACTCGTAAAGGTGGAAGTACCCCAAACACTTAATTCAGAAAACTTTTCAACATATATTATGATTACATAATGCATAAGACCTTGGGTCGATAGAATCAAAATAAGAAAATACGTGATATGCTAATAATACCTCTATCATAATTTAGATTGAAACAGTTGTGACGCTTCAAGAAGCAGGAAATAGCAGAATTGTAAAGCTTCAAGACTAGTTAGAAAATCAATTGACACTATACCGAACAGTCGCTTATGGAGCAGGTTTACCAGATTCCCAAGTAGAGTGAAAAGATAGATGTCATAAACATTGCAATGGAATAGATTAGAACGTAAAGAATGTGAAGTTGAAAACAGCTAATGCAATGCCTATATGCGGCGATTAGGTCATATCTTTATTAGGTTGTATTAGGTTGTCAACGATTATCATGAACATAACTACAACAATTTTCAACACTTACCATGATGCAAATCCGACTGTCTTAAGCTAATCATTTTGAGATATGAGCTTGGAGAACATGACAAATAAAGCAATCATATTAAAGAGACAACCTATTATAATCTATCATGTTTTTTTACATGTTAAACCTACCTATTAGCTCAAAACCATTTGGGATTCTAATGGATAACCAGTCATGCCAATATCTACTGTATCAAGTTTGATCGCCCATATGTTGGGAACTTTACCCAGTCACCTTATGCGTCTTCATTGTCTATGAGTATAAGACAATGAAGAGAATTCTGTCTATACTAAGCCCATCTTTACATAAAATCAAATGGTTGAACAGCCAAGAGTGAGCGTTGGCTTGGAAAGAAAGAAGAAAGGATATAGACAAACCTAAAAACAACATTTCTTAGTACGACTAACATAATACTCTCAATATAGTATACTGATTCCGATTAGACAAGTTGCAATTTTAGCAATAATTCTATATTGAGAAATTAGATAAAGAGAAATTACTAAATCACCTGTACTTTAATAGTCATGGTATGACGCATCAATCTGTATTTTGGAATTGAATCCGAGTTGATGCTCTCATAATAGAACAACAAGTGCAGCATATGAGGATCATGTTGTACACAATGGGGTGCTCGCAGCCACAGTTGCGTAGAGTGCTTCCGGCCGGCCGACAGTTCCGTGAGTACACTCCGTACATGGAGACGGCGCCAATGCTGCTCCCTATAGTTCCGCAGTTGCCGCTCATCTTGTTGAATAATAAAATTATTTAGAATATTAAAAACTTTTAATTTACAAAAACAGGGAAGAATTCAACCTCTACTGACCTACTACTAAGGGTCACAGCTTTATTGTCTATTATATCATTGTCTCGCTCTTGTACTAACTAATATTATTATAACTTATAGCACCGATTTACATATTCGTATGTGTATATATATATATATATATATATATATATATATATATATATATATATATGTATATATACACATACACATACACATACACATACACATACACAGACATACATATACATATACATATACATATACATATACATATACATACATATATATATATATATATATATATATATATATATATATATATATATATATATATATATATTATCCATCTTTCAAATACATGCCTCCATAATGACATCCTTTTGAAAAAAAATTAAATTCGGCACATATCATATGCATAATTATAAAATGAATAAAAAAATTTAACTGTGAAATTATGAAAAAATTTACTTTACATTTACTATGTCTTGCAAATTTATTTATGTGCAAATCGTTATTTTTATATTATGTTTTAGTTAAAAAAGTTTGAAAATAAAAATATTAGATTGAAGTGTCTTTAAATTGTTTAATGATAATAACTTAAAATTCTATTTTGAATCCTTACTTTATTAAGGACTGCAAAAAAGTTGTAAAAGTGCCGTCATTCAAAAACTGAAGGTAAAATATAATTTACATTTCCCTATAATTCAAGAAACAAATTTATAGGCTAAATGTACAATAAAATTTATTAGTATTGCCAAGATTTTTTATTCGTTGTAGTTCAAATATAAGCTCTCAAACTTGAACTCATGTGATGTTAAATCAAACCCAACCCAGACAAGAAAAATATTTTCAATAATCTTTCACTATGTTACTTTAACATCGAAATCTGAAGTTGAAACCTAAATTACAAGAGGCACTGTTTTCAAACTTTATTACAAATTCCTTATACAGTCTATAATTTTCTGTAGTTGGGCTACTTCAATCCGTAATAGTGTGTCATGAATGGATTACAATAAACATATTTTTATCTAAAAATATTAACATTTTTTTTTAGATTTACAAATTCTTAGAACTCATTCACATGGAAATGCATCAACATCATCTTTTATTTCCATAAACATAACAAATGTGGCAATCTTTGTAAACAGCCTCCTAAGCAACACGAGCGTGAACTTCACTTTTCGAATTATCCTTTTCTTTTGCCGAATTATATAAAATAAAGTCATGCAAAAGAAAATATTAAGGGTGTTTTTATAATTTTTCTCGGTGACGGCACGGCACTACATTACTATTTAACAGAACAGATGCTTTTAATTTTCTGTCTACAGTAACAGCATACCATGGATGTAAAAGATATGCGAACATTGGAAATGATGATTAAGACGATTCTACAATAATACAATTTCTTCATCAGAATTACCACTCACATTTCCCATTTTGATTTTTGATAAACAAGTAATGTAAACCTACTTACTAATAACGCAGCTCCATTAATATTATAACCTATTAAGAATTTTCTAAACAATGACTGAAATAATATGACTACTAAATTACAGTTGGGTAGAATGACAGGAACCTAAGCAGTTTATTGCCAAGCGACCATATTACCACAGTTAATATACAAAGAGAACTTTAAAGCACTCATTCCAACCAGTAAAAATACTCTACAGTTTATTCGACAAAGTTAAACCGTCATTAATCTCGAAATTATGACTGTGCCGTCATTTAACCTCTATCGAAGGATTAATCTGTAATTAATCTTAACGGCATAAGAATAAATATAAACAGTTTATTAACTATTTCTCTGTCATGATGACATTTAATAAGACATTACATATTGCCAAACTGATAATCGTGGCACCATTTACACAGGGTACAATTGTGACTCCATACAAAATTTAAACTTTAATTATATTATAAGCTAGACGACTTCCATAAAACAAGAAACATTTTGACGGATTACAAATGATTAATTGTACAAGTGGTTGAAGTGGTGCGCTCACAGCTAATCACATAGTCTATATATAACTAAAATGCTTACCTTGAAGTGTGGTAGGAGTATCATACAATTCCTCCCTCAGTAATGAAAAATTATTATTCTCTGTGTCAAAAGAAATATACTGCGGATGCGACATGGCGACGTACAAAGATTTCATATGTACTGGACCCACATTCCTTAGTTCTACGTCTATCCTCTGAAGTTCCCCACATAATAAGTCAGTTGTGATTTCTGAGAAGGTCACCTTTAATATTTAAAGTATTGTACAGTTAGTTAGTGTTAGTCATATTTAATTATATTTCAAAAAATATATACTAGCTAGAACTTAAATAACTCACAATAATTCTCATATAGTAATCATCATCATCATCATCATCATCATCATATATTAATACGCTAAGGTTAAGATGTTACTCTCCCTTTTTAGAAAAAACCTCACAACTAATCCACATAAATTATATCTCATTTTATAGATAATTGTTTGCTCTACCGGCATCCACAACTAAAAAATTTATTTTTGCTATTGTTTTTGCAAATTAATTAATTATTAAAATTATATACACAAAACAGCAATGCTGCCATCTAACGGCTCAACGTCAATACGATTGACGGTCGGTAAAATTTTTGTTTAATTTCAAATCCACTTACGTATAAATAAAGTGGCGCTTTAGCTCAATGCTTTTGATACTTGCGCCTCTATATGTCAATTTTAGTAAAATATTTGTTTGATCTGTCATCTGAGCTTCATAATGGAATAAAAACGTAATAAGCAGTGTGCAAAATTAGAAATGAATTGAATACCTGCAATCAATTTTGATTTATTAAATTGAGTTGAATAATTTATAATGCGAAGACTTCGCACGGGTCACGCTAGTTTAATAATATTAAGTTAGCTATCAACTTGCGTGTTACAAATAAAATGTGTGTTCAGATAAAGATAGTGGAAGTGTGGAAATGCGATGCGGTCAATTTTTACATAACCAGAAGGTTATTTTAATTTACACAACAGACAGCTCTTTTATGAGACACCTGCCACATAAAATTACATTACGAAGAGCTGTTTTTTGAGACACCTTCCCTCTTAAAACTTTTCTCCCACTTGTATTATCCCTTTCAACCACCTTTACAACACCCCTATTATATAAAACTAGATAAAATATAACCTATGTTTTGCCAGTGAAACAATTTCTAAAATCGATTAGATTTAATATATTTAAATTTTTGTCATATTAGCACTGACTGCTCCGAATAATAGACTTTTTATTGCATTGAATTTGTATGCTAGATATTGGTCCAATGGTGTTTGCAGCAACCCCTTTTGCAACAACCTTATTGAGTAAAACTAGATAAAATGTAACCTATGTTAAAACCAAGGGTATGTGCCAGTGAAACAATTTTTAAAATCGATTAGGTTTAATATATTTAAATCTTTGTCATATTAGCACTGACTGCTCAATAATAGACTTTTTATTGTATTGAATTTGTATGATAGATATTGGTCCAAAGGTGTATGCAGCAACCCCTTTTGCAACAAGTGTATTGTATAAAACTTGATAAAATGTAACCTATGTAAAAACCAAGGGTATTTGCCAGTAAAACAATTTTTAAAATCAATTAGGTTTTACATCTTTATTTTTATCATCTTTATTATATTAGCGCTGATTATTCCGAATAATAGACTTTTCATTGTATTGAATTTGTATAATAGATATTGGCCCAAAAGTGTAGACACTAGTTGCAGTTGAAATCATTTTAATACATTACAATTCCATATTATTTTTATTAAATTCTAAAACCCTCAAATATATACAAAATTATGTATTCAGTTCTGTACTTTAAAGTTTTTGCCTGTACATTGACTTTTTTAAATAGCCATCTAGAATCTACCAATGTATAACTTCATAAACGAGGAAAAAAATAAAACGCATGTTATATCCATCAGGAAGCTAAACAATACTGAAAAGTGATCACCTATTAGTCAGAATCAAATTTAATCATCATCAAGCAACAACTTTTTCTGTACTAATAAAAACACTAAGATCTAATTTAGTACTGTTTCAAGGATATATGACACTACCCTAATGCAGTCTATTAGTAAATTTATTTAACAGTCGACAAAAATATTTTTTGATTTGACAAAATTCGAAAAATCATCATTTCTTAATTCATGTATAAACTAATTTTAAATGATGACAATAATATGTGACATTTTTGAAATATCATCCAGAATAACTATTCATTATTATTAGTTATAGTCTACTGTTACAGCTGTGTAATTATTTAACTTAATAAACTTGATACGGCCGTAGAAATGACACTGCAATAACAGTCACATAAAAATGTAACCCTGTATTTGCAACTTATTACATATAATGTCCTTAACTATTCACTAACTTTTTGTAGGATTTTAACGTTTTTTTAATTAATCTCTATACATTATACAATATTTTTAATTTATCCTTCCCATGCACAAACTTTCACTCTTTGAAACAAAATGAAACTATAATAGAAATTTTAATTATATCTTGTGGTCTATGAAGTGCCCCTATTAATATTATTGTTTCAAACGTTTTCCTGGAGACTGATGTCATCTTAATGTGATGTCACCGTGGTGAACAATAACAAAAAACGATAAATTAAAAACTAAAGATAAAAATGTGACTACATATAGTAAAAAGTACATTAAACCATTTAGCTAATAAATTTTTAAATTTAATTATAATATATAAATTAAAGTGGTTCGTTTACTATAAACCCATATGATAAAGTAGCAATTGAAATAATGAATAAAAGATTACCTGTAAGCAAGGAGCAGGTGGCGTTACAGTAATTTGTAACCTCTTATCTAAACCATACTCTTTGTTAGAATCTTTAGTATTCTTCAACTTGGGCCCTCGTATATTAAACATCTGCTTGCCACAAATCACAAGGCCATTTCCTGACTCAGTACTTCCTTCCACAACGTTGGAAAGTCTGTCAAAGTAAACACATTTGTACAGAAGTTTGGATAAGTAAAACTAGGACAAAAATGGCGCAGGTTATCCAAAAACTTAGTGTTTGTCTTTGAAAATAAAGTTTTTCTAAAAATTGCCTTATATTATTATTTCGACAATCACACTTAAAATAGAATTATCACTATTTGTATTTATATGTATTTACAAAGTCGTCAATAAAGAATTATATGAAAAAAATGGTTACAATAGAAGTTACGTTAATAGGCTAGAGGATTTTAAATGAAAGGCCGAAACACCTTCTTTCACATATTGAATATATTTGGCGTTAATTTTGTAGAAATTCATTATTCACAATTAAATGAAACTACGTGATGTAGTATTATTTCTACTATCTTTAATTTCTTTACCACGACCTAGGTTTCGTTGTATTACAACATCTTCAGGTGGGATATTAGTAAAGATCCTTCTTTCACCTTTTAACTCGGAGGGACATACACAAATAAAGTACTATGCAATATTGTTTTTTTTGACAAATTGTGTTGCATTACAACTCATTAGTAGAAACTCTATTAACAGTAGACAAATATATGTAGTAATGAGGATGATGAATTATACAACTGTTTTTGAATTCTTATTTTCTTTGAATTTGATTTCTTTCAATAAATAAGTAATTTTTTTATGTTTTGATTTAAAATATAGCACTATTATTTTGAACTGATTTTGTTTATATTTTATTTTTGAAATAATTTATCCACGTTTCACAATAAAAAACATATTAGTATTAAAACAATAGAAATAGAAGATTAATTACATAAAATATTCTATGAAAAAGACTGTTTCGAAATAGCTATAAACAGTGATGGCCCTTGAGATAGCGCCTTTCGAAGGTTGTAAAATAGGAAAGATATTTTTGATCTTATGCTTCAAGGAAAAAATTAAAACAACTTCATCTTAAATCAAATACCAAAGTCACTAAATTGTTTTTGGGAAATCAGAATGATATGACCACGATGCCGCACCGTTTTTAATGAACATCTTATTTTCCTGAAATTTTTTTATTTTTCTCTGAGCATTGTAGTTTTTCATATAGTAGGGGGTATAAAGTGAATATATTTTTTTGTGAATACTGGAAAATATATATTTTTTAAGGATTACTGAAGAAATTATTAGTTGTCAAAAGCTACAATTTGTGACACACCTATATGTTCTTGTAAGTTAATAATAATTTATATTCACAGATGCATCCTAAAATTATTCCCAAATATAAATATTTTACATAACAAACTATAGACAACACGTGTGTCACGCGAGTAGCGATAATATTATTTATTTACTAAATAAATATTATAAATTAAAGAATAATTATTATAAAGTACTTACTTAAACGCGACACCCAGCAGAACAAGTTCGCCAGATTTCAGTGGTGTTATAGATAAAGCTAGGCTTGAAGTGGCATTTCCGTGTATCACAGTATTACTAATAGTCTGTGTGGCAACTGCCAGATTAACCATCTCCGTAGTCGATGCCATGTAGTACTCATTGGAGATAACCTGGTCATGACCATCCTCATCGGACTGGAAAGACCACAACAGTTGAAGATCGACTAGCGTCACTGGTATGTTTAATGGGTTCTGTAATTGTACTAAAACTTGGACTGGCTCTGAAATACAAAAGAACAAACATTTTAATTTAATCATAGTTGACCATCTTATAATTGACCATCTTCCATTAAAGTAAATATTTCACAATGGAAAGTTATATTTTCTATCTTGGTACAGCTCAATGCCATCGTTCTCTGTGATATGTTCTTATATATACAAAACTATTTTTCAGATATTCTGCTTTTTTTAGGAAAAATTGGATGTGATGTCCGGTTGGACATGTTTTGTGCTTCTATTAATCAGCCACTTTAATTATGCATTGTATTCACAATGCATTTTTTCTGTGTTTCCTTTATTTTCATTACTTTCTATCTCTCAAAAATATTTTTGCATTTAGCACTACAACAAGATAAATTTAGTTAATAAAAGTGTAATTTTCCATGTGAGAATTGTCCCTTCGACATATCAGTTTCAAGTAAAATGAAAAACTCTCATCACTGGTATAAGATGCCAATAGCTTTAAAGAAACAATATTTTGCTGCTCGCAAAATAAATTGAAACCTCGGTCGTGGTAAAGAACTTAAAGAAAGTAGAAATAATACTTCGTCACATAGTTTCATTTAATTGTGAATAATTAAAACTCTTAATGATTATAAAAATAAATAAATTCTATAAAGGAATCAATAGAAATTTTTCAATATATTATAAGATGTTTTTTATTTGAGTACATAGTATGTGATTCAGCGATGTTGAACAGAGTAAATATATTCTAAAAATTAACTGATGATTTTTTTTAATTTGAGAAATATTTCTTTTCTAATTACTTAAAATATATTTATATTAGCATTTAACGTGAAGTTGCTTCGACACTATATGCCAGAAGCTTTACAATTATAACTCAATGTATTTTAACTCTCACTTATAAGAGTTAATGTCATCAGTTGAATACCCTTATTTTTCTTTTATTCTTCTCATGCACAAAGTTTCACTATTTGAAAATAAATCGACAAATGACCACTAATGAATCCAAAAACGTATATACCACTAACCAAAAAAAAAGAGATGATAAGCTGAGGCCGAAGAAATATTAAATGTTATTAGAAGTCTTAAATAGTATTTTTTGATTAAAGGAAGTATCAAGACAGAAATATCCGACATCACACTACAACTTTCTACTCATCAAGTCCTAGATTTCGTCATTTTCCATCGGTTTTTATCCCCTATTGTCAACAACGGTGATTGTTGTTCAATATACTAGAACTTTATTTTTTATAAGTATCACTTGTTTTTGCTTTGAAAATTTTGAATGATTTTAAAAATTTCAACTTAACTCCTTCATGAATTATTTCAGTAAAAAAAAAACATTTTGACACAGAAATCCAAGAATTGCTTTAAATACTGAATTTGCATAAGAAATAAATAAACCTTATGATTTTGGAAGGTACATTTTAATAATGATACCATTAAAATATTATTGTCATTACACTCAACGACAACGACGTTGACAACTATTGCAAATGGCTTTTTAAAAATAACAACAGTAATTTCTTAATGATAACAATTAATTACAATATGAGTATATATTATTCTTTATGTAAGACAGCAATCATTATTCATGACATGCATTATATGCAAATGTGAATGTGGCTTTAACATTTTTATTATTTGATCCAATTGAAGAGTCCATTGAAAGCAAATATGATTTCAAACGAAAAATTTATTCACATTAAGAGATTCCATCAAAAGCAAATGTGACTTCAAATGAACATTTCAAACGAAAAATTCACTTGTAAATGAAAAATGGCACTCACAACAAGCATTCTAAACATCGTAACATAGTTTATTTGCAATTTTAAATTTAATATTGATTTAAACATTTGCCATCATTATTAAATATACATTCAAATGAAGGAATGGTTACTTTGTGCGGTCACAAAAATGTTCTTTTTTCTTTTATACATATTTTAATTTTACAAAAGAAAATAAATACCTAAAATAAAACTGTTTGTTTTTGAAAATTCTCATCGTATATATCCTCAGTATATTTTGTGATAATATTTATAGGTGGTAGAAACATGAGAATATGGAATATAAAGTTATCTTCATTTTGTAAAACCATAAGCTTGAAAAACATAAAAGTAGTTATAATAATATTTTTTAAAAATTGGCATCATTTTTAATACATAGGAAAAATTATTAATATAATTTTACATCAACATTTTGATAAAAATCAAATATGCTTTGAATACATCACAGGCTGCAAAACAATCTCAATCAAAATAGTGCAGACATGTTGAAAATGTATCTGAATGGAAGATTATCTTAATTTAATAAAAAAAATATTATTTTAAAAATCTTAACTATATTATTTTTACACAGAATCTAACATGAAAAAGGGAATTAAATAAAAAAGAAACTGGGGACAATATTTTTTTGTATAGAATCATAAAAATTCAAATCACGCTAAGAAAGTTCCAAAATAATACAAGAAAAACATCTAGCAATATACAATGGTATTATGGAACACTAAATATAAAAACCATTTTGTAATTTTATTTGTATTTACGATTTATAAATGAAAAAATTAAGCTACCAATTTCAAAACAATTCTACCCTACATATCATTATAAAAATATTGCTTTTTTAAATAACCATTATTTTTGACTTCCTAAAATTATTAACCACATTAACACAATTTAACACAAAAGGAATGTTCAAATTTTGATACTCACCGCCTTGAGGGACAATTGGTTTAGACGTATTGTCTGTTGTATTGTTATACAATGAAGTTGTGGGCCTAAAAATCATAGGTGTGGTGCCTTTTGCCGTTTGCACCAGCATCTCCTCTAATTTGGGCCAATAATTAGTGTCAGAGTTGGCCGTATCATCTGCTTGTTGTAGGGCTGTTCCGCTAGCAGCCACGCGGCCTGGTGCTGATAATGGAGCTATACCACCACAGAGCACTACTGTCTCATTACTTATCAGTAGGGGAAGCGGCAAAAGCGGCAAAGCTGTACGGTATTCAGGCGATGAATCCATCCATTTCTGGAATATCAAAAAAATGTGTCCAAAAATATATTTTTCCACATGTTTTCTGCGGAAAAGTTTTTTCTCATTACATATTTTTGGATTATTTTACGAAAGCGCTGAAAAAATTTTTTTGAGTGATAAATAAGTTTGGTGATCCAAAAAAATTAACAACTAATTTATCTACTGACTTAAGCTATTTTTGTAACACTTCAGAAAGACATAGAAAAAAACGGATAAGTCTGTTTTGAATAATGCATATTTTTAGCCATATTTTAAATATTGAATATATTTGGTGTTAATTTTGTGGAAATTCTTTAAGCTACTTTTTTTAGCAAAGATCTTTGCTACTCTTTCCTAATCGCCCAACTGAAAATGTAATACAACGAAACCTAGGTCGTGGTAAAGAACTTAAAGAAAGTAGAAATAATACTAAATCACGAAGTTTCATTTAATTGTGCATGTTTTAAATGTCCAGCCAGAACATAACTATTCCGTATTTCTGGAATTCATAGCAAACAAGATCGTACACACACAAAACAAGTCGACAACATTCGTTTTTCAATGATGAGTTAAGTAAGGTGGCAAATAAGAGTCACGGCTAACATCGTTCTAGCTCCCCAACTGAACCACACCAAAACAAAAACAATCTTTATTGAAATTGTAAACAATTATAACACATAAGTAATATTACTTACAAATTGCTTTAAACCTTTGAAATATCAAATATGTGAAAATAATTGATAAAGCAACCATAATTGCCATACATATATAAAGTTTTATGAACATTAATGAATTTTAATTTGAGTTTAGCATTGTTTTGTTTATTTTCAATTTATGAATTATACGGGGGAGGTAGCGATACTCGTGTCAAATGTTGTGGTGACACCACTTTCAACCTTGTCGAATGGTCAACTCCACTCTCCTCATTCAGTTCCATAGTTGTTTAGCATGGATCTTCTTCGACAAATGCATGCAAAACATGATATTTGAATCTATGAGGTTTTCCACTTGTTGATTTACCTTCCAGATTGAAAACTCTCTTCATAAACTTGACAAAACATTCTTGTACCATGCTTGACAAAACATTCTTGTACCATGCTCTACATACACTTTGTTGTTTATTCTTTTGGCTTCTGCAGAGAACTTTTCAAAGTTGAAAAGGAATTACATGCAATGTCAAATCAACATCTCGTCAGCCATCATACTATAAAATCGTTTATTGGGAAACTTAATATCAATCTACCCACCCCCTAAATGTATATTTCCAATTTTCTCAAGAAATAGCTTCACCCAAATGTACAAAAGTGGCACTGGAAACTTATGCAAACATTTAATAAAAATTCAATATTTATAAACTTATGCATCACCATGGAAATAAATGCACTCTGTTAAATATGCAACAATCACACAATCGATGAATACTAAATGCCAATAGCTTACCTGATGAGCCAGCATGTACTCCCTAAGTAACTGGGCTTGTTGAGCAGGCGGTTGAGGCGACCCAGGGGTAAGAGGCGCTGCCAATGCTGCCGCGGCCTCTGCCGCCGCACCCAGCTGTCCTGCCAGTCGACCCCTCGCAAATTGTACATGATCCTGCGCCAGCCTCCAGCCCGAATGGCCATAGATCTATCAAGAGTCATTTTCAGAATTATATTAATATATTTATTTTTTATTATGGCAACTCTCAATTTTTTTATTATAATGGTCACAACTTGAGTGAATACAAAAATACAAAAAAAAACATAACAATAGCTAACTAAAGAATCCCAGAAAACTATAAAAAAAAACAAAAACAACCCTCTAAAATTGTAACATTATGGAATTCAACAAATAGTAGATATACACAACATCAATGTTAACTGCAAGATGAACCATTCAACAATGTCAGTTAAAACCATCTTATTTCTTTTTCAAAATACGTCTTTCTTTATTTTGTTTGAATTTCACCACATTTGTGATTATAGACAAGTTGTGAATTACCGTATTTGAATGAAAGTTCTATTGTAGCATTCATGTAATATCAAAACGATATGTAACATCAGCAGAGATCACAGATCAAACGTCACAAAGAAACATAATTGTGTCTTTTATTCAATCTTCTTACTAAAAATTTTGATTTCAAGAAAGAATGCCGTGGGCACCTGGAGACTAAGATTGATAATGATGAACGAAAGGTGATAATGGAAGCTAATTCCTCTCAAACTATAGCTAAACTAGTGATGGGGTTTAACATTAAATCGGCATACTGGGAAAATTTAAAAAATTTATACCACACAATCTGAGCTTTCTCTGAATCGCCTTATTATTACACCTTGGTATTTGGAAAGTCTACTCAAATATACTGTCTAAGATTATTAAAAAACAATAATGGAGAAATTCAAAATCGAGCTTTCGAAACAAGTCATTTGATTTTCCCTGCTTCTACTGCATGACAATACAAGACCACACACATACCTAAGTTACGACAGTTAAGTTACAGGAGGTGAAGATGGAAACCTTAGCCTGCTGTACTCGCTGGAAAAGTATGTTTTTAAATATAAAAGTATGTTTTTAATAATTTAGATATTGTTCACAAAGCAAAAAATTAAATTTCCAAGAGAGGATAAAAACTATCTTTCCATAATTGATTGGTTTCCAATGACCAAATTTTTGCACAAATAACTGCCAAAACTAATGTTAATCATGGCAAAAATGCATCAACCATATATAAATTTTCTTTTAAATCCTGCTATACAATATGGCTTCACTAATTCATTTAATATGGCCATTTTATATTGCAGTCAAAAAGTCCTTTCTAGAAACAATTTGTACAAAGACAATTAATACAGATCTGTCTAATTAGTTAATAGACTCAAAAAATTGGTCTATAACTCTCATTAAATGGTACTGAAATCATTACTCAACCATTCATCGGAGATGAAACACCCATTCATCGGAGTAAAGATAAGGAGTTTTAATGCTTTTCCACTTATAATTGCTAATATTCTATTTCAAATCCCATTCCCGCCCTTACCTTCTCTATATTTTTTTTTTAATTTTCAATTTATACTTTTGTATATTCTTAAAAAAAGTAAGTTTTATCACTTGCAGATTTAGTCATGTTTTTGTGTACACAATCTATTAGTTTTCCACCATGTACATACTAGACTGAACTAGAAGAGATTGATCTTGTAACAATAAGTTTAGCTTCTATGTGAAGGAAAAATAAATGTTAGGTGAAGAAATGTTCCAAAACGCTTCCAAGCTATATGTGATTCCAAATATTAGACAGGTAGTTAAATTAGGAAAGAAAGTCCTAGTTTAGAAAAAGTAGACAGAAATTCTTTCATAAATATAAATATTTATGCATATATATCCATGACAGATAGAGACATATCCATGACAATTATCTAAACACAACAAAGCACACTAAAAATTCAGGCAACCACGCACACACGAGATCTACAATCTAAAGCCCCTGATCCACTAGCAAGTAAGCTTGTGATGGTATTGCTCATTAACCGTATTACTCATTGACTCGCTTGGTGCTTCACTGTGTTCGAGTATCTTGCACTGGCAAAACAGCATACAAATATGGCTTGTCCAGAGGCAAAGTTACTCTACTACGCTCGCAATGCCACTCTCCATTGTTGGTATTACTTGCAATGCATGCAGATATTTTAAACACACATGAAGAGCCGTAAGCTTTACTGGTGAACCAATAAGACAGCGATTTTACTCGCCATTTAAAAAAAAGGCCAATTAAACATTTAAGAATGCTTAATTATATACAATTGACTTTTTCATCTTGACTTTTGCCAAAAAGTTTTAAATTTTTATATATTAACATGTGATCAAACCTGGAAAGCTTGTTTGTAACACCTCAAAGCATGTTTCTTCTGTCCCGCTTTAGTAAACCTATGGCCAGCTAGCACCATGTGGAAACCATACTTCCGGGGCATTGTCCTTCTGGGAGGGCCAGCCAAAAAACAGAGTGCAGCCTGCTCCAATAAAACTGCACTGCGCAGATCGCTATCTTCGGAGGTCATACGTATCAATTGCTTGGCCGCTTCACCATGTAATCCTTTGCTATTAAGGCATATCACTGAGAGAAGGGTAGCTCTTACAGCATATTGAACCATTCTGTGGACATATTGGGAAACATATAGGCGAATGAAATAAGTAATAAAAGGGACATAATTATGTATGTATGTATGTCTCCATTTTCTAAGATAATTTTGTAATTGATGCAAAATAAAACTTGCAATCTTGATTAAAAAAGCATAAACCTAATTTTTAATAAACAAACTCACAAAAATGAAAATATATCAAATCTCTATGATTAATCTATATATAAGCATGGGTAAAGCATATAATAGTGTTCAAATATTTATACAGATTATTTTTCACCAATATGGCAAAGTATTTTTGTATATATTTTTCCATTATGCAAAATATGTCCCCAAAGGCTTTTGATCATTATAAATAATCTAATCTATTAAGCCCTTTTTTGAGGCTTTTGAAATTTATAAATAATCTAATCTATTAAGCCCTATATTTATCTATGAACAACCTGTGTTAAAACATCTCCCTTCAAACATGTGTGTTCTTATGGTTTCCAATATAGAACTAATAATATTCTCTGATCACTAATAAGCGAGTAAACTGGAGATTCTGCTAGGTCTCAAAATTATTAATTAAATTAAAAAATAAAAAATCAGTCAAATAGTTTCCCTTAATTTAGTGAAAATAAAATGATACCACCAGACTTTAGAGGAAATAGAAGATTCTCAAAAATTATTACAAAAGAATTGTCCAAGATCAATAGAGGATCATCTTTTTATGGGAATTTATTGTTAAGGGATTAAAAAACAGAGGGCGAATGGAAAGATAAGTATATGCAGAATACAGAATGAACAATACTTCAAGAATGTAAAAATAGCTATTAATAACGACCAACAATAAGACTTACACAGAATGATTTTGAGGGAAATTAATTTCCACTAAATTAATTTGGTGAAAGTTTTGTGTCTTAAATTTAAAAAGTTTACTATTAGATATACAAATTTTGTAAAATATAGGCGAATGAAATAAGTAAGAAATTGATAAAATGAAA
The DNA here is from genome assembly GCA_039881145.1 of Druceiella hillmani. Lineage (NCBI taxonomy): Eukaryota > Metazoa > Arthropoda > Insecta > Lepidoptera > Hepialidae > Druceiella > Druceiella hillmani. Next base: position 101,947,848 of record JAYKKI010000001.1, on the reverse strand, counting down.
CCTTGTATTTTATTAAAATGGACTAAAGCATAATTGCTATTAAGAAACTGCTTGTAAAGAAGTTTACTTACAATTTAAAAAGATTTACACAGAATCTATTTAATCACATTGTAACCCACAGACAAAATGCATATTTCATTAATTTTTCTGTTATTTTAAACTGGGATGATTTTGCTTTTAAATCCCTCATATGAAAAAATGTATAGGAATGAGCAAAATGACAGATCAGCTCTGCTCAGCAGAATAGTTCTATAGAAATAAATAAGGTAATAAATTACTAACCTGCATGTGGTAAAATATGTCATAATACTTTCCTCCATATAATCATATGTTTTACGCGTTGATTCATTAGACATAAAGGCACTGAGAGCAGCCATTTCTAGAGCACCCGCATAGCACAGCCACGCACTGTCCGCGTTAAACTCCCTCTTGGCCGTATGATATGCTTGAAATGCGTTGTTCCACTGGCCCAGCATGAACCACATGTCACCCATTTTGCGCAATTGTAATTCTGAGCAGTCTGCAGTATATCTGAAAATTTTTTGGTAGTAAATGTAAGTATTATGGTCTTTCATGATGTATATATTATAGCACCATATCAATATATTGTTTAAAAATACACTCACATTACAGTGTTTACATTAGTAGTTGTTCCGGGTTTATTAGTTCCAAACCACCTCTTCGTAGCGCTCAAAAGAGACCTACTGACACCTTTCTTGTTTGCAACCTGGAAGATATTTCAAAAATTGTTTCTATCATTCATTTTCTCATATATTTAATTCTCAATCTACTTAACTCGATCTAATTTACTCAATCAACTGTCTACAAAATATCTTTATAAAAAAAGTTGTACTACTTTAAACATTTCTAATTTTGAGATATCAGTTTCTGTCTAAAAGTAAAAGGATGTTCTTATATACTGTGTTGCCGCTATTAAAAAATGAATCCCTTGTTTTTGTAACAGGCCTTCAAGAAGTAATATTACAAATATTACATCAGAAGTAAAATATTTAGACCAATAAATTCTCATGAAGTTCTTGCACATAAATAATGTTAAGAAACATAAGGAGGTTCTAAGGTTCCGCCTCTGCAACCTAAATTGCACCTTATTTACATCATAAGTAATCTTCATACCAATTTTCATCTAAATCTGTCTCCGTTAAGAAGGAGGCAGTGAACATACATAGACAGAGGGAAAGACAGTGAATTTTTAGCAAGTAGATTAACACTAAAAAGATAATAAAAGTAATAGTTAGAAGATAATATTATTTTTTCAATCAACACGCCTAAAAGTAATTATTATTTATTTTGTATTACTAAAATTTCTTTACGATTATTATTTGAATCATTACTTATGTTATTCAACTATTGTTACCATTTCATGTTATTTAATTATTGTTATGTTTATTTCTAATCTTCTTCTATTCTAAATTATCACTATTATTTTGTATATCACTCTAGTGTTTTAAAAAATTTCTAGAGTGATATACAAAATAATTTTTAAAAAATTTGCATCTAAATCAAAAAAAAGTAGATTACTATCTGAACGTGGGAATATTAGGAGACAAGTTCACCTAGTATAAAACTTACAATCATGACTTGTATCTATTTATCCCCGTGTCAAATATATAAATAAAAGACTTGAAAGTAATAATATTAAGAGAAACTCGGTAACAAGTCTGTACTGGATTTAGAAAAGTTTACCAATCAATATATAAATTTAATCAAAACAAAAAACTAAGTACCGGACCCCATAAAGAAAGGGATTCAAGATTTGAAAATAACAATTTGACGCTTGTTTATGAAATCGTATCTGGTAACAAGTTTTTTTTAATATTAATTTGTTAAACTTCGAGTAAAGAAGCGTCTTAAATTGAAAAAGCCAAAATATGATCCAGACACACCAGGAGTAACTAGAATTCATAAAGAAAAGTCTGGATATGCAATAAATTGCTATATTAAAAAATGTTTGTGATCTCAAAGTTAAATAAGTAGGTTTTCTTAAATAGATATTCTAAACACTAACAATCATAGTCAGCATAGTGAAACATTAAAATATATTACAGAGTTTACACATATAGATATGTGACTCACCGCATCATGCAGCTGAGAAATCTGACGCTCGAAATATGGCAAGAGAGCTTTGAACGCAAAATCGTTCATAAACGTCTTAACATTCTCTATATCCTGCAATGTCATGACAGCGCCATGCACAACGCCCATTGGACTGTTGGCCAAAGTTGCGGTGTCCCACACATTGGCATTAATAAAACCTGTAACACTCTCGGTACTTCCTGACAAATCATTCTGAAACATGACAAATGTAATTAAGCATTAGAAAAATATGTACTATATTTGCACTGATTTATACCATGAATTAGTTTTAAGTATAATTTACAACTTTGTCTCACTTATAGAAATGTTTTGTTCCAATGCATTGAAACATACACCGTTATAACAGATTTTATGAGTAAGAGATTTAAATTCATATAGATTATTTATATGATGATATACATAACCTTAACACATTGAGAGCTACCAACACCACAAGCTCTAAATGTAAGTGTCCAACATCAAAAAGCCTGTTTTACGGAAAATCATATTAAATAAGAACGCCTCAAAAAGATTCTGCGGTGTATTGTTAGCTATTATATGCTTAAATTAATTTTACATACTTTGTTGTAAAACCATTCACAAAATAAACTTGACATACTCTAATAGAAAAATTGATCCAAATTATTAAAGTCGAAAGGAACACAAGTACCAAATTATGATATACCAAAGCTAGGTATTTTTCTGATAAACGTTCATACATAAATTCCAACTGGATAGAATATACTTCAGCATGAATAATGTTTTAAATCAGGTGAAAGTAAATTAATCACCTGTAATCCCACCAACTACATATTTTAGGTTGCAAATGGAAATTTTCTGATTGGTTTTCAAAAGATTTCGACTTATCAAATATTTAATTTACGGGGCAACAAACAAAAAATAAAACTTCCTGAAAATTATTTTTTTTTATTATAAGCATCACATCTTAATATTCAAACACTACTCAAAGATTACTATATATATGTACGTGAATATATTCATCAGAGTTAATTCATTATGGGCTTTTAAAAATAATTCTGCAAATTACAATAAAAATTTGATAAAACCTTTAGGTTAGTAGCACCATCGAATGTGCCAACGTTTTGATCTCCTGCAGGGCTTAACGGATGTGGACTGCCTTCTGGTGGAGTGATTACACTTGGCGACGTTGTCGGATCATCTGCAGAGCCTATTATTTTACGTAGCTTCCATTACAAAAATTATAATAAAAGCAATTATTAATTTTTTTTTAAAATATAGATTATTTCTCAATTTTTTACATTTTCACTGAAAAATGTCATGTAAATAACATAAAACTTTCATCATTGTGAAGTAAGTATTGTCCCAATAACTTGGAGCATATACGAGGGGAGGCTGAAAAGTTTTGAGCCTAAGTACCTTTAAGTATTACTAATGACTCGCATAGCACATCACTAATTGGGGGTATCCTAAGACATATAAATGTCAAGTCTCATGTCATTAGCATCATTTCATGTCCAAAGAGGAAAAATCGGCGAAATTTTGTTCATCGACTACCTTCCTAAAAATACTACAATGAACGAAGAATATTACGCCGCATTGTTGACAAAAGTGCGTCAAGTGGTTGTTGAGAAAAGGAGAGGCAAACTGGCGAAAGAAGTCCTGTTTTTGCAAGACAATGGGCACGTGCACACTGCGCGAATTACAAGGCGTGCCCTCGCTGAGACAGGGCTTGAAGAAATCAACCACCCACCCTGCAGTCTAGACCTGGCCCCTAGCAATTATTTCCTCTTTTAAAAAAAATTTTTAAAAAAATCTCCGACTACGGAGATTTTCCAGTGACGAAGAAATGAAGACGGCCGTAAACGAACATTTTGAAGACAAAAATGGCGAATATTTTTTGACTTGGTTAAAAGCCCTTTTTAATAAATGTAAGAAGTCTATTGAAATAGAGGGAGATGACATTGAAAAATAATTTTTTTATACATTTTTATCAGCATTTTATATCAGTTTTCAGCCACCCCTCATAAAACTTTTTATGTTGCATAAAAAAATTATAATGGTAAAAAGCATTAATGATTTAAGTGAAGTTTATATATATATATATGTACACGTATACATATACATATATATATATGTATATATATATATATATATATATATATATATATATATACATATATATATATATATATATATGTATTCCTTTGGGAAACTGTTTAAAAACAAGAAAATTCAGACATGGTCAAAATTAACGCAGGTACAGTCAGAACAATTACCCAATAAATTAATCAAAAGCAGACAAGCATGTTACCAAAATTTCATATTATGGAGAATATTTTGGAAATATTGGCTCAATAAAAATAGGACATGTTGGGCCCAGTTTCCCTCTCGCACTTTCTACAGCAATTTGGCCTGGCCTAACCACGAGCAGAAACAAAACTTGTCAAAAGTATTTAAATTATAAAATGAAAAAAGTGACAAAAATGCAATTCCACTTAATAAATTTTTATGAAACAAACTATGCGTTACTTCTCAGGTATTTAGATATCTACCAATATTTGTTCAAAACATTGCATCCATCTTTGAAACAATAAGAATACAATAAAATATACATTACAATAATTACATTCTTTCATAATTGATTATAAATTTTCAATAATTGAATTATAACACAAACCTTTATTTTTAGCTATATATTTCAAAAGCTATAATATGATTCAAATTAATAAAAAAAGTTTTGTGACATACCTGTACTGAGAGTGGACGGTAACGAAGATATAGCTCTCGCATCGACTGGTGTACGAGGTAAGCTATTTCGACTAGATCCAAGTTCAGGCTGTAAGTAAAAAAATATATTATGGAAAACGCTAGTTTCAACTGCCAGTTATATAAAAGTGCATTTTTATTATTGCACCTATGGTCTGTTGTTAATAATCTTACAAAGTAGTTCAAACACAAAAGATACATAATTAGATTTGGCAAATTGCCTTGTCATATATATGGCGGTAATATTAATAAACTTCATGCCAAACGTGATTTTTAAGGATTGCTTTTGGCAGAGTTCTCGAAACCCCTCTTGTAATTACGGAGGCTACTCAAAATGGTAATGTAGCAATACCCCAAGCATATTTATAAGCTGATTTTTTTAACACCTATCAATTTTCTCCATTCTTAACAATTTCCTGTAGAGTGACTTGTTTACTCTGCAATATATCTGGCATCAACAATGCGATCAGACTGAAACTTGGTATAGAGGACATTCTCAAACAGCGCATACTATGGAGTCAAGACTGATTAACATCCCTCAAAGTTGAAATAGGCTTACAATTTTTTTTTGGTTATATATATAATGGAATATTACAAACAATAAAACCTGTCACGTATGGGTAAAACTCACACTATGAGGGTTCCTTACACATTAAGGCCCTTATAAATATTAAACATATGTAGTATTTCCATTATCAGGGAAAATATATTGTCCAGTATATCTTTCACAGGTGTAAAATCATGGTGTATATTTAAAAAACTATTAGATCTAGGATAACCGCTACAATTTCCCTGTAATATTTTAATCTAATTTTATAGACCCTGTTTTTACATCATTTTTGGTTCATTAGTTATTTTTATATAATTTTTGGAATATCTTTTTAAAGATGGAATTTAAAATTACGATATGATATATAAAATTAAAAACATTTTGTTTATGCACTTTATTAACCAAAGTCAGCTATTACAAAATATGTCCAAGAAAAATTGGCTGACATACGGACTGATGATCTGATATTCCATTTTTCAGTCTAAGATACGGAAACCTAAAAACAACGAGTCAAATATATAATCAAGTTTCAATAAGTATTTTTATTCCCATTTTAGTAATATTAAAATTGCATTTTGTAATTACCGTGGCTATCCTGAAATGAAAATGCCTAAAGAATCTTGTTTATAACTTATTTTTTGCCATTTTTTTCTAGAACTATTTTTTTAGGATCCACATATTATACAAAAATCACATTCAGACATCGAACTTTTATTGTACGGTAATTAAAAGTAAAGTACGTATCGAGTCCTTCATTTTTAATAAATAACATTATAGAGATATTTTTTAGAAAACAAACTTTTCAAACTTGACCATGAAATGATTGTATTATCATAGTTCATATTTGTTGTTGGAGTAGTTCAGGCATCTCAAATGGATCCCTTTTTAAGTATGGTAACGTGATAGCAAAAAATATGATGTTTTGCTAGTTTACCAATATTATTTTTTTGTGTTTAGTGTTTACCAGTAGTGGAAAATGTCAAGGTTATGGCATTCGGGATTAATTTTTTGTAGAAGTTTATAACTTGAATTTTGAAATACAATTAGCATACTATTACGAAATCACCATGGTAAAAATTAACCTCAATAAATACCATAGTAATATCATATTAAACAATTAAAAATTAAACTTGATTACTGTAAGAACCTTAAAAAAACTTTGATTCAATATTTATTGGCATAAAATTTTTTGTAAAAACCAAAGAAATTTCTAATGGTCTGTTTGACATTGATCCTCTTATAATAATAACAAATCACTCTACTAATAACATGTAAATGAGCACTCTTACTTTCCTGCCAACCCTGCTCTTCTGCAAGCTTTTTGTCCGCTTATCTGCTTAGTCAATATAACATTAAAATGTTATATAGTAACGGGAAAAAAAGCTGCATAAACAATATTATTACGGTGACAAGGATTATGAAGAAGTACATTATAAGAAACTAAGAATTAACAATTTTTAAACAACAGTTGAAAATCTATTTTAGAAGCAACTAATTTCTTTGTATGCCTTGGTTTCACACCTCAACTACTCAACTCATCTCCATGAAATTTTACATACATGTACATAAATATGAATGGTATGTATTATGAATATGAACATAAAGATAGGACTTTTTATCCCCAAATAGATTTTTTTTTAAATCACCCCATTAGATACAAAAGGTTGAACATATGTAAGTATATGTGTATCAAGCTAGTTGGTCATTTCCAATGTTAAGATTATACATTTTCATAAGAACATTATTTTTTAAAATTGCACCCTCATTTGCTTCCTTTTCCATGGACCACGGACCAAAGCTAACCTTACATAAATGAACTCAGGTTAACAAAACCTTATACCTTACACATACAACCTTACATTCAATATCTTTTAATTATATACCTTATAATCCTTTTAGTATTTACCATTCTTTATAATAATTATACCATCAAGTACATCAAATATTATGCACAACAGGGGCTAACTAAATAAGCACTGTGATTATCGTAGAGGCATAACGTCAATAAAAATCATTAAAAATGAATAAAACTTAAACTAAAGTTCTTGAAAGAATAACAAAATCATGGTCCTTCTCTCTACAAATCATAAATTTTCCACCAATAAAAAATAGTATTCTTTTTTTTAAATTTATACCCTGTCTTAAAAACTACAATTAATTTTACAAAATCACTTTTTTAAAGAAGACTTACGTTTGATTCTGATCTGCTTAAAATATATTGACTCCAAAGATCTGGTAGTGGTGGATCATTTACATTAGAAGTACCAGTTTTTGAATTAATAGATAAAAAGAAACAATTGCCAGCACCATAAGCTTGTTTTAAAGATTCAAATAGTCGCTCGCCTCTGCAAAAGAAACAATGTGTAAAATTAGTAATGATCTCATACAAAATTACAAAAACGGATGACTCTGTTTTTAAAATTTACAAATAAGTTGGGATAGAATATTATTTAAAAAATAAACTTGTTAAATGTGAGGGTTCTGTACACACACACACGTGTATTGCGGAAGACCGACTTTCGTATGTGGTTAGTCGGCAACAGACAATTGCCAACTTTTGTGAAAGAAAATTCGTGACTGACTTTCCATCCACTCAAGACGTACGTCAATAGACATGTGCCTCCGAATAAATGTCAAATGATCGGTGAGAGTTGCTCTAATTTTTTCTAAAACTAATTTTTTATGACATACGCATTAAGCTATTAAATATCATTGTTGTTGTGTGTATTTCCTTTAATTATTATCAGACCGATTGTTATCGGGTGACTGCATTGTGCGTTAATGGTAAATAGTATTTCTATTAAACAAGTATTAATATTATTTTGCCCATATAAATATACGGCCTAATAAACTTTTACAATCATAAAAATACCAATCTCTCAATTACCATGAGATAATCGGTATAGTTTTCTGATAAACTTTAGGAAAACTTAATGCCACTTTTCTCATAATTTTGACTAACGATTTCGGAGTCGAGAGAAAAATGTTTTTGTGAACATTTTCGTCAATATCTCTAGATCTATCTAACATAAAACTCTGAAAAAAAATAGTTCTGTTTCCTTGTAACTCACCACTTGATCTGATAACCCAAACGATACTTATAGCTTAAAAAAATTCCAAAACTTAACTTGCCATCTAAAAATTATCTGAATAAATGCTTTGTCACTATGCCAAATTTTAAATGCCTATACAAATAGTTTCTAAGGAAAACAGCTGTAACAGTCAGACATATACGTGATCTTTAAGAATTCCGTTTTTCATTTTAAACATACTCTAAAAAAATAAATTCATCATAGGTAAAAAACTATTATATTCCAAGAGTACCAGACAAAAATGTATTACTCAACCAATACAATATTTTAAAATTATGAGAATAACCTTCACAAAATAAATTTTTCAAACTGAAATGTTATTATCTACAAAAACTCACCTTCATTGATATTTCTTTACTCTGCATCACTGTCAGTATTCATTCTACCAGCTACAAATACTTTGACACATACTATCCATATTAGCTAAGTCATTTAATTTTTCTTGAATAACTTTAATTTAATTCTTGCTAAGTTAATATTTTAACAAACAACAATAAAATCAGGTACATATAAGTTTAAATCTTCGATAGATAACAAATTTTTTAACTACTACAGAATGTAGTCTACAGTAATCAATTTCTAAAGTGCTACATATCGCTATTTACTCAACTATTCACTATGTAAAGTAACTTGACTGATACACCTATTAAATAAATTTCTAAGATATTAATTTTCATCTATTTGTTTGAAAGCCATAATTTAAATTTCAACGAAACAAAAGTTATGATATTATATTAATTTTATTACTACAAATGTAACCTCGGACTAAAATAAAGTTACGATAACAACACCAGTAAGCTATCATTTACTTTCAATACTTTAATCACTCCTTATTCTTAAATATTCAGATTTGCGTATATTATAATAAAAGCAAATAAACTCACTTTTCTGTGGTAACGCTACCACTAACATCATGTACTAGAACATAACATCTCAATATATTACTGTTAAACCACTTTGGAAGCTTTGGCGGTGCCACATTCTGTAACTGGGTCAACTGCTGTATAAGTGAACTGAAACTCTCTGCTAAGTTGCTATCACTTGTGCTGCCCACCAACATACAAGATACATAGTGCTTTGTAAATTCGTGGTCAGACGGGAATTGAACATTAAAATATGTTTCTCTCCATTTATCAAACCATGGTGTAGCTGAAGGGATATCAATTTTATAATTTCCTAAAAATAAAGTAAGTATATAATTTATAACTTATACAGCTTACATATGGCAAAAAATAAATACATTAACTTTTAATGATCAAAATAATTCAATATATTGAAAGGTCAACATCCAAGTAATTAAAATACTCTTAATATATATGAGAGCAGGAATTAAAAACTATTAGTATTAACTGTAATAACCAGTTCAAAATTAAACAGAAAATTCACTCTGAAAATTATTTTTATAGCAAAACATACAAGTAATTAGTTACATAAAAACAATATATGCATCAAAATTAAAGACAATTAAAATTGTCATAGATATTATAGATTTAATTGAGTTAAAAATGTAATAAAATCATTGAATTTAGCAGCTAGCAAGTTAGAATAATAGTAATTAGACTATCGAAAGTAAAAAGAACTAAAATGCATGCAATTGAAAACAAAGTTTTAATATAATTATAATAGCCTTAATTAGCACATACCTGATTGAATGTTAATAGTTTGATAAGAAGTTTGTAGGCTAACGGCATCATTCAAAAGTTTCCTGGCTACAGTAGGCTGTGGAGGTTTCGTATGTACATCAGATACAATTAAACGCCAATTCCTAACAATGCATTGTGTTCCGGAAGGATCCCTTACATGACCTGTGCCAATTACAATAAAATTGATAAGAACTTGTATACATAGCCATCATAAAAAGCTGTATGTGTATATATGAATTTACCTTCCGATTGTAATTGACAAAACGGTTGCAGGAGCTCGACAAAGGAAAGATTATTTTTAGAAACAATACTGTCCACAGTAGGAGTACTTAAAACTGCAACCATGGGCGAAAATGAATACTGAATAAATTCTTGTGGAGTTTTCCCTGATTGTACCATTTTAGAAGTGCTAAATAGTGAATATATTAGCGACGGGTGAGAAACACTTAAATAAAGTATTAGTTTATTAATTCATATTATATTTTTTTCTGGTAAACATGATGAAGCTTTTTAATGTAAAATAAATTTTATACAATCAATGACATGACAGCAGCGTTCGACATTTCCCTGTCAGCTGTAATAAATGTCTATGGAACTATTCTTTATTATCCTCACTTTTTATTTTTTATTTTAGTCAGTTATACCATTCTTTTAGAAAAATTAAGGGTAATGTGGCTTTATGTTTTTGGAAGCCATGTTAACACTTAAAATAAATATCTTGGTAGTTGAGATCTGTCGTAACTATACCAATAATTGTTTCTAAATCATAAATTAAACAGTAAAACGCTTTCTTCGGCCCTCTTACCGGATATATCCAGATAAGATAGCTATTGAACTAAAAATACCTAACTAATATTTTTTTTAGTAAACATGCCTATTCTTTGGCTCTCTTTCCAAGCTTACTAACTAAATTGTTTCGACGCTAAACACATATTAGTTAAGGAGCTAGGACCTAATATTCCTTTGGAGTCCCTGTCTAGTTTATAGGTTTTTTGATAAACATGAGACAGGCGCGATCAAAGCCCACATTTTCATGTCATAGAGTGGAATTAAATTAATTTATGTTTTTATTTAAAAAATACGTACAGAACATTTGAATGCGTATGACTACATAACCTTAACAAAAAATTGATCATCTTTTCCAACTGTCTTAATAAGAGACCATCAATTAAAATCTGGCATCGCTTACTAATTTGCGACTCATTTTGAGGTTACATTATAAATATACGATTATATTTGACAAAAAAGAAAGCAAAAATATCATAATTCTCAAAACTAAAAACATTACAACATAATCATTAAGAACATTTAAAAAGTCTGAGATCGGATGAAACTTTGAGATAAAAAAATACTTATTTTTTTAAAATAAAAACGTATGTAGGAGCTGTTATATACTAGCAGACGTCGGTTACTGAAATTAATTAGAGGCGTGTAGTTAGTAAACACTGAAATATTTCGTACGACACTTTCATAGAGGTGGCCATATTATCCTGAAATATCTAATGAATTCCACTATCTATCGATATTTAACCTGAATATATTTTATAGGTAATTATTTCACTTATTATAAGTATTACTATATTATTATTTACTTCTATTTTAAATTGTTTTATTTAGTTGTAATGGAAATATTGAAATGTTCTTAAAATAAAAAAAAATTATTTTTACTGATCGTTATTCTATAAATCTTTTTTAGAAATGGAAAAAAATTCTTCATAGCTATAAAGTAATCTATGCTATAATTTATAATCGAAATAGATAGGTGCTCATGGTATGAATTTATTATATTCACATAGTGATAGTGTTCTCTAAGGGGAAAATATCGCAATCAGTATCAATTTTTATAACATCACCTCCATCCTCGTACACTACAATACCAAATTCCTAATACTTTGCTTAAAATCAAAATTAACATAAAAAAATCACATTATGATCCACAATTTAGACACCGAGTGAAGTGTGTTCAAGGTATTTTAGCCCGGCTAATGACCTCTTTCATTAGCCGATGCTAAAATAACTTAAACAAAACAGTAAGTGCTGTCTTGGTATAAATTATTTGTCGCCGGTTCTTGCGATCTCGCACTGATCTCACTGTCTCTCAGAAGATCATTTATATGGTGGAATCGACCGACTCCGAGGAGCCGACTTTCGAGCACAAGGTCTTATAGCCTCGACCCTTCATAGTATAATAATTCGCTTTATGGTGTGAAGGTTTTTATAATAATATGATCGATGTATCTAAGACCCCAACAGGTAACTGTATATGACAGCTTATCGTGGATACCGATTAATGATGGCCCCATTAGTGCGATGGATACCCCAAGTCACCAATAGCAGTGGCGGCCTCACATCATTTTCTGGGTGGTGCAAGATCACCTAGTCGCGCCCCCACTCCATAAATTAGAATAATTTTTCAGTCGTTTACCCTTAAATAAGCAATTTTCAGATAGACAAACAACGTTACATTTTTAAAAATGAATAGTAGAAGGTACTACAAACATTTTAAGCTGGAAAAATGTTTTTGCTTGATAAGAAAATTAATTTAAAACATGTTGTACGGCAAAGAGTACTCACACCTACACTGGCAATTTTTTTATTAATCGGAATAATTAAAATAATACTGTTAAAATTAATTTTATATGGATACAACAGGGAAACTTACTGCCACTGTGGGGTTACCTGTACTAGAACATATACATCATAGATAAATATAATATGACGTTTTGTAATTTATTTCCGTCTGTCTTATGAAGTAATGAGTTTCATTTGTTTTTCGAAGATTAAATCTCGATTTATAATCAATATACATCAATGTTATGCAGTTGGATGCTGATATATTTGGAGCAATTGAAAACATAGTTGTCTATATTTATTTCCTAAGGAAAACACCGTCGAAAGCTGCGGAAAATAACTCTACATCGCAAAAACTTTAATATAACAAAACAAAGCCTAGGCTTTGTTGAGAGCATTCCTTTTATTCTGATTTTGAATAATAATATTGTTAGATATCCGTAATTTTTCGTCATATTTTCTCATTACACAAAATTTTGCACACCACAAAAATCTATCTTTTTTTTTTTAAAGCTAGCCTGTTTAAGTCATAATTCGGTGGCACCATCTATGCTTAGCTTTGCGTAACATTTACTGAAACTTCGTTCTCCTTTAACAACATTTATAGGTATGGCTAACTAGATTCGGAGCGCTGTCCACGCATTCGGGACGATATCCTTTCAACTATTTTGTTTAATAGGTTGAAATGACTTTTAATAACTCTGTTGATTCAATATCTTTAAATAATGAGTTCAAGCTCAGTAGTTTCTCAACTAATTCACAACCAGGTACGCCACATCACCATAAGTTAAAGTGACCTCAAAAGGGCATCACAAACAGAAGAGTTCGCGAACTGCAGCAAGCCTAAAAACTCTGTTCTCCCAATGGGTTTCTCAAACTTGTTTTTAGCTGTAAACCTTCTACGTGCTTCGAGATTACTTTCCATCACTTTCTTGATACAGAGATTAAAACAAAGAATCTTTGGAGAAATTCAAATGAAGAAACCGATTTAAATGATATTTTAACACCATACGCTATTACCAAATTCAAGCTATGACTGCCACACAGAATAAAAAATTATCGGGTATATTGGTTCAAAATTTTATTTTGAACGTCTCTTTTATTCCCATCATGTCGGCACCATTACCCTTGCCAATCGTTCATATCAAATCAAACTTCTGCACAATTTCATCAAGAAAGAGGCCAGTAATTCCCGCTCCCGATTAGTTATATACCAGTTTATGAGCAATGAAATTCTCCCGTACTTTTGACTTCGTTAGTTCATAAAAAGCAATGTGAATGATAATTGCTCGATATGGTTCACATCAGGTGCAGTCGAATATGACAGTCAACATTTTCTTTCGTAAAATAAACCTTATACTTACAATGATGATACTCCATCATTAGAGGATCAAATTTTCTTAGCAGCTGTATTGAATCTAGAAAATTGCCATTGTTAGAAATCTATAAAATTTCAGATCCGGAGCTTCCTCTGAATGACAAATAATTGTCTGGTAACAAGAATACTATAGACATCATCCGTTTAAAAATAGCAACCCACCGTGATTCCCCATTTTCAATTAGTTCTCGTACATTCTTTTTTATTCCACAGAAATGCTTTAATCTTATCGACACTTCTATCCCACTTTTCATAATAAACCGGTGATCTGAGGATGTTTCGTGGCTTTTGATTTGTATCTTCAGTCGTGTTGATTAGTGTCTTCAATCTTCAAATCCTTCTTAGCCCAAATTAGGGTTGAAATTTCTGTCAAATAAATAGCAGCAAAAAAATTTACTTTATCTGTAGATTTAGAATAAACAAGCTACCTTTTTTTTAAAGTTAGTTACTTTAAAAATATGTCTTTGTTAAGTGACATCTATCATTATATCTTGAATACTTTTTGTTATTCATTTCATTACTCACAGGTCCCAATTATTATATTTTATTTATCTGAAAATGACCAGGATAATGACACTTGGATCTATAATATATTATAATATCTTAGACATTTTTACAGTTAGAAACTTCGAGTTTGAGTTCAAATATACAGTTTTAATGAGTAGTTATCACACGTACAAATTTGAGACTCCGATGATGACCAGGTTAATAACATGGGATCTAAGTGATTATTACAGTTAGAAGCTTCGAGTTCGGGCTCCTATATTCAGTTTTGTTGGACAGTTCTTAAACGTGCGAACTCGAGGGTCTCACGATGACTAGGATAATAATATCTGGATCTTAGCCACCCCGGCAGCTAGAAACTCTGAGTTTGAGCTCAAATGTTCGGTTTAAAAGGACAGTTCTCTGTATAAGGACAGTCAGTATTAGCCAATATTACAGCTAGAACCTTTGACTTTGGGCTCCAATAGTATTTTGTTGGGCAGTTATCACACTTATAAAGTCGAGGATCTAATGAAGACCGAGATAATAATACCTGGATCTTAGAGAAGAAACTTCGACCTAGAAATTTCAAGTTTGACTTCAAATGTTCGATTTTAACGGTAACTTCTCACACCCGCAAATTCAAAAGTTGATGATGACCAGGATGACAACATTTAAATCTAATCTACTGTTAGAGTTAGAAGTTTCAAGTTTGGGCTCCAATACTGAATGTTGTAGGACAATTCTTACAAGTCGAGGGTTTGATAATGACTAAGTACTTCTCCTGTTCTGAAGCATCGTTTTTATCCAGGATCTTATGAGCTTTCTAGTTTTCTGAATTTATATTTTGTGAGTCACACACACATGATTAGAGTATGCATATGCACGAAAATTGAAATAACAGGACAATCTCTTCCATAGACAGAAAGATGTCCGAATAACACCAGCCGAGCGGAGCCAATTGTGTGCAAAGATCGACTCGTGGTTCCTTGTCTTGAAAATATTTCGACAAGACACTTGAGAGTTCTTGATGAGAATTCCAAGTATGGTAAGAAATAACTACTTATTTAAAAAATATTCGATATCCACTCATGACTTCCTGACTATTTTCTTGTACGTATAGATCCACATATATGTTTTTATTAACAACACCAATTAGTGCCATTTTATTCCACATATGATTGTAAATAAATTATTCAAATAAGTAAAGAAGTAACTTACTAAATATACACATACCTCTTCAAGGATGGCTTTTAAATTTGTTTACACTATGATGCTTTTTTAAATGTACTACATTTTAAATGTACTATAATCTTTGTACTATACAAGCTTGGAAATTGCGCAATTATACTTCTATATACCTCTTTAAAACATACTGTAACTACACACACTGTAATGAAATAGTTTCGCACGCGACGAGCGCCAGGCATGTTGCTTCCCCGCTACTCTAGCCACGCCTACTCTCATATATTTCTGGCGTCTATTTGCCTCTTAATAGCAAACTTCAAAAAAAGGAGAACCATACGTCCTATTACGTTTTTATCAAAAATCTTTGCTAATAGCCCACCCGAAGATGTTGTAATACAACGAAACCAAGGTCGTTAAAGAACTTAAAGAAAGTAGAAATAATACTACATCACGTAGTTTCATTTAATTGTGAATAATGAATTTCTACAAAGTTAACGTCAAATATATTAAATAAGGAAAAATGTGTTAAGCGGTGTAAAAATTATGAGCTGTATACACTATTTTTTAGGAATTTCTAAATTTTAACTGTCACTACAGATCGGTAGGTGATTAAAAAATGTATAAAAGTCATGTGTAAAATCTAATTTTCGCCAAAATGGTGAATTCTCCCTTTGATCAATTATTTCAAAATATTATGTAACTCAATCCAATTAATAAAACCTAGTTCAATTTGATAAAACGTTTAACTAGGTTGTATTATCTAAGCAAAAACATAACAACTCACAGTATATTCTCGTGAACTCTACAGTAGTACGTTTTACAAATTCAATCGAAAAAAGTTTTACTGGGGACCGCGCACCTCACAAATCTATCTACATTTGTGTATGATACCGTCAGGGCTATTATTCCGTAATTTCGCAATTAGATAATTACGGAAGTACGTGTCTTGACTTAAACAACAAAAATAACATAGGTATCGAATACCGACTTACATAACATGCTAAAAACTCATAACATTACATTCTAATGTAAGTTGTAATATAACATCTTTGAAAATAACGGGCAGCACTGTCTGTCTGTAGTTACTAGTTGCATCTGTACTAACTAGTTGATAATCCATTGCTCGATTGTCAGTCATCCAATTCACTCAACCTTCTCTAATCTAGTTAAAGATTTTCTTATAGTGTGTGTTGTGATCTGTGATTGTGAAGTTATTGACAATTATCGCGAAATTATGAATAAATTATAAATCTATGAATTATAAGTTCGACTCTTTATCTTTCATTATATGGCATTCGTCCTCTCCATTGAGAACCTTTGTCAATGTCAAGTGTGGAAAAAACCACGTGCAACACTGATTAAACCAAATTTCATATATCTGTAATTGTTGCTTGTTAACAAAAAAAAATAAATTGTATAGTAAAACAAAAATTAAGTAAAACGTTCACAAGAGTTAAATAAAATGAAAAAAAAAACTAAATTACAATATAAAGAAGAGTATAAAATATAAAAACAAAAATAAACACGAATATAAATATAAAAGATTCTACATTTTGATGTCGTTCTTTCTTATGCACTTAATGATTAATCCTAGAATGGGTTTGTTGACAATAGATAAAAGTGATCTTTTGTTGAAGGACAATTCAATTTTATATTTTAATAATTTGTAAATAAAGAAGGAAATCTATTATTCAATGGATATGCAAAATTGAAATGATTTAGATCAACTTCTCCAAACCCGCATTCGCAAATTGGAAAATAGAACAATGATCCAGACGCATGCAAGATACCACAGAGGTTTCCTTTCGTGAAAAAGTGAATTTTGAGAACCAAGGTTTTGAGAATAAAAAAGATTTGATCTGGAAATATCTCGCACTCCTAATCTGGGATAATCTTTCCCGCGCCCTCTGCCAGTCAGACGTCATCCAGATGTCAACGAGTTATGGGAAGGAGATATTCAAAAAAATTAATAGTGAAACATGGATCTCTGTATACGGCGGCGAACCGAGCTTTTTCGTCGACTATTTCATTTCCTAATATGCCACAGTAACTAGGGATCCATGCAATCACAACATCGAATCCCGATCTCTACATATCAAACGTAAGTTGCTTGATCTAGAAAATCAGGAAGCTACAGTTCAAAAAAAATTAGCGAGAAGGGACTGTAAACAACTTAAGGAATCAGAGAAGATAAAGAGCCTGCGAATCTTTTTAAGCAGAGCATAATCCAACTCCACAATAGCACGGCATTCTCCAAGAACACCGAACATTCCTTAAGAAGGCGGAAGGATGCCGAATGAGCGGTGGTTGGGCAGTTAAATAACGCTCCTACATAGCCACCTCTCAGAGTTTTTGATGCATTTGTTTATATTCGCGTCCAATCGATTAAAAAAGAATTCAAGATAGAATTGAACAGCAAATTAGCATTTTTGAACTTCTTATCAAATCCAAAACACAAATTTATATTTGGAATTTGAAATACTGAGTCAAATGGAAAACTATAGAAAGGGAGATAATAATTTTGATAAATCTTTGGAAGCTAACTATAAGAAAATGTCGGGGCTTAGAACGTAAAAAAGGAGTATACCAAATAAGCCTAGAACGGAGGTTGTGTTTTGGAAAAAATGGAAAGAGCAAGAAACCTAGCTGCCTTAAGTAGATAACGTTCAGCAAGGTATTGTCGCCGAAGATGTAAAGGAGGATCAACATATTCTACTTGTAAGGCATTTATGGGACTGGATTTCATTACACCCGCTATGATCCTCAGTGTTTGAGACTGAATGCGGGTCAATTTAGAGGCATTGGTTTGGAAATGGAATGGCAAGCTGAAAAATAGACCGTAAGCGTTTTATATTAGACCAGACGACATTAGAGGGAGTAGAAGGAGAGAGGGGGTAACAGAATTTCTTCCAGTTTTGCCTCTTTTTTTACGGAGAATTCGTTTAGTCTGTGCTTAGGTTTTTCGAAACAAGAGGAAGTTTGCTTCTGACATTTATATATCGCTTCAGCCTCTTTGAGGGCTTTAACCGCCGCAGAACATATCAATTTCACCAGCTGGGAGAGAATCTGTAGTGGAGGTTAAATCTCTTAAGTGGGTTAAAATTCCGAGCGGACTGGTCTATAGCAGTTACAAATTGCTCATAGCAAGAGTCAATGCTATCCAGGTCCAATGGAGGGAACCCACTTCGACATTGGGGAAAGTGCGGAATCCCACCCAATCTGCCTATGCAGGTTGTATTTTTGAAGAAGGAGAATTTTTTCAATGTTTAAATTTAAACGAGGGAAAGAAATCGGAGTGGAGAAATGGTCGTTTCCAAAAGATTCAGACAGAATATTCCAGGAAGTTAAGGATGTCAAGGAAGATAGATATCTATAGAGCCCGAGTTCTGAAATGGGACAGGAATTCGTTTTGGAGAACCATCATTCAGAAAACACAGGCCAAAGTCGTCATGGAGTTCCACCATGGAGATCCCTAGGGGGTTGGTTCGGGTGGAATCCCAAGACGGGTGATGAGCATTAAAATCTCCCAAAAGAATATATGGGCCAGAAATTGAAGTTAAAATATCCCGTAGTTCTAATGCTACGATACATGTTGGACGGGGAAAATATATAGAGGGGACAATGGTATCTTTAGTCTGCGGGAATCAAGAGAAATCTGGAAGAAGGGAAGAGATTTGTCAAATAATAAGGCGGATCCGTCTTTGCCATCCACTCTATCAATCCATAGACAGGCATAACCTCAGATCTTAAAATGGAATCCTGGCTACAGCCAAGTCTCCGAGATGGCAGCCACGGATGGAGAATACTTGACAAGGAAATAACATTACGATTATTGCAAGACCCTCATCACTGTTGATGGAGCCATTAGAAATAAGAGGTTGAAGAGAGATAAGAATAGAGGAGGCAACGTTGGACGGTATTTGATTGGAGAAACTCAGCATTTTGACCAACGTGGTCAATATAAATTAAATAATACTCGTAGAAGGAGGAGTATTAACTGATGGTTGCTGACTAAGGCCGCATCCATTTTTAGGCTGAGGAATTCCGTTGTCTGCCCAGGCTTGTTCTAGAGCCGAGCGGTCATAGCCCTGGTTGGGTCTTGTCGAAGAATGAGATCGAGGTTTCGGGGACAATTCTTTTGTGAGAAAAGTTCGTAGGACGAGACGGAGTGAATACATTTTGGGAAGGGAAGGAAGAATTTGTGGAAGTTGAACTACAATTAGACATACGATTTTCTTGCAGAAGAAATGGTTCCTTTTTTAGACTCTTCCCTATAGAATATGTCTCTTTCAGATAATTTGATCTTTTTTGTCTTTCGAATTCCGGACAAACTCTATCAGTAGAATTATGATAGAGTTTTAGATATTTTCTACTGCAAAGTATACGTTTTGCCTTGTCAATAGGTAGAGGGCAGTTTCTTTCCGCGTGACTTTCACCGCATAGGAAACAATACTCGGAAGATCGGCATTTTTGAGCAACATATCCAAACCTACAACATTTGAAGCATTGAATCCTAGGGCATTCACATTTCGAAACTGGAAGCGAGGAATATGCCATAAATATACGTTGGGGACAGATTTGGCCATCAAAGGTGATGACCATTGTCTCCAATGGGAAATATTTGGGTTGGCCATCGATCATATTTTAAAGTTTAACCGGCGGACGTACTACTACCAAAAATGATTAGGATCAAGTCAGAAACTCTAGGAATGAACCTCCAATAAAGAAAATAAACGTATGGCTCGAGTAACCAGAATGGCAGCACTAGATGGAATTCCATTTAATCAATTTTGTACCTCTGAAGACCTAAGATATATTTTTGAACATTCTGGCTATGATTTACAAAAATCATTAAATTAATTAAACAATTTAAAGAAATGAAATTCTAAACTCTCGCATGAAATGAAATTCTCACTGCTGCTTTTAACGAATGGACTTCCACCCGAAAAACAAGATATTTAAATATAAACATTCCCAATTAGACCAAAGCAAGCAACAAAAATTAAACATTCAGATGGAGTAGCTTGTCAGATTAAATACAAAACATGCGTTATGAGGCATTCAAGAGGAAGAAAGAAAGTCCACGATGGCATCTGCAACAACCTCAAACGGAAGTTTTAACCACAAGTATTGATGATGAGGACGAGAAGAAAAATAGGTACACAAAGCTACGACAGAAAACGAAATGGAAAAGGAATCTCCTTAGAGATAACACAGATCTAGAATTTATTATTAGTATCAAAATGTGCATTTGGGATAGTGTGCTGGAGGTTCACCCAAAGTCTACCTAACACTACGTTCAGACAGTTATTTATTGTCTATGCCGCCTGAATGTATTAAAACTGCGCGAGCATCTTCTTCCGTCGACTGTTTTTATATTTATTTATATATTTATAAATAAAACCGGAGATATGTAGAATTAGTGGTATAACCTTGTTCTAACTTTCAGATACCCTTGCTTTTGTATAAATATATTACCGAGAATAACTTCCATTTAATTTTATTACATACACCGGAACATTTGCATTGTACAACCTCATAGAATAACAACAATTGAACTTATTATCCTCACTAAAATACTGGCATATCGTATTACTCTCGGAAATATAATAAAACTTACACCGCTCCCCTACAATAAAACTCATTAACACAAGCAGTGAGAAAACCCACACAGACTCGGCTTCCGCTATTGTGTTTGAAACCTATAAATGCTGTTGGATGTTCCTAAGAGTTATTCTTTGCTAATATCGCACCTGAAGATGTTGTAATACAACGAAATTTCAAAATTTCATAAATATTACTTGTTTCTTTAATAAAAATACAAATTAAAAAAATACATTTTTTTTAATAATACAAAGTCATTTTCATAATTACGTAATTTAAACCCATGAATTCGTTACTATTATAGTTACGTAATTGAAATATCCGTAATTTTAGAAACCGTAGACATCGTCAAATTCAGAAGCCAGATATTTTAAAAGGCGTTTGTTGATTGGGATTTTCTTAATTCGTAGATTTTATAAATTTTTTTCCAATGAATAATAAAATAACATAAATATTATATATAGAATATACATTTTATTTTTAAACTATATTCTCTTGATACTTTCTCAATATCTTTTAAGAAATTTCAAAATAAATATTTAAAAACTGTTAATTTTATGTTCAAAAAAGATATTATTTTCGCGGAAAAATATTTGTTCCACAACCAAATTTAAAAAAAATTTATCAAAATGGATGAATTAACAAAATCACCTAACAAATGCCTTTTGAAATCCTTAACTGCTGGACGACTTGTCCATGCGCGGTGGAACTTTAACCAGCTCTTCGCGGATCATTACCAACCACGTAACTTGCAGACGATTGATAATCGCGTGCGATTAAATCGATCTGTGCTCGTTTTTTTTTTAATTTCGGTGTTCTCCCAATGACGGTGCCTGGTGTGAACGCACCGTTCGGGCAACTCTAGGGCCGCCCAAAGAACATATAGTAGCCATTCAAGTCTGAGAGCATAGGCGTTATGGAGTGTACCAATGTTTGTAAAAAATTAATTTTGATCTTCCATCATATATTTCTGTTTCTCCATATCTTTGCTAGAAGGGGCATAACATTCTTCACAGTCACAATGCGGCTACAAATTTTATTTTCGCGATGCCTGTTTGCAGTTATCAGGGAATCCAGAAAATTATGTCCTCGACTATTTCGGGGTCCATAAGTATAACCTCTTGTTCCAGTGTTCTTGCTCTATCCACAAACATGACGTTCGTCTTGATTAGGTTTATGGTCCAAATTCTTCACTGCCGATCTCAATTCACTTCAATAACTCCATTATACTGCTTGGTTTTCTTGCCAAAAGTGTTCTATCATCAGCATACCAAAGATTATATGTACGGTTTTTTCCCATTCTGATCCCGCACTCCCCAATTTTCTAAGGTATTCCTAAATTTATACTCATCGTACAAAACAAACAGAATAAGAAATAAAATACGCCCTTTTTTAACATGAATATCTGCCATGAATACCTGCTAACGCTTGATCTACTTTTACTACATACTTGCTATTATAGTACAAGTTTTTTATAAGGTGTATCAAATGTTGTGGCATTCCAATTTTGATTTGACACTTGCCAGTGTTTGGTACAAACTACGCAGTCAAAGGCCTTCTTGCAGTCCACAAAACATATGATTAGGGCTAAGTTGGTCTCAATGATTTGACATACATTGAGTATTTGCTGTTTAGTTTGTTTCCCTCTTCGAAGTACTTATTTATACCCAGAGGAACAATTATCCTCATGCTATTACTGCTTCCATCTTCTTTCCCAGCAAAATACACTACTGATTGAAGTTGCTCACTTACTTTTTGAATCTATATACCTTTATTATTGTCATTACTAAGGATTTCGGTTTTTCTTAGAGTACTTTAGTCTACTTTTGTCTCCTTTGGTCTGATTCTCATCGCAACTTATGTCACCTAACGCAGCAAGAACTTGATTGCAAAATGTGTGTAATACTATACTGGCATCACTCCAAGCGCTATATCTTGCCTTCAAAACATTTTTAAAAGAGAAGAATCTTTGTCAAATTTTGATAGTAGTATGAGGAATACAGGTTGCAAGAGAATTTATTTCGTTAAGCCTTGAGGGAAGCTCTCCTGATCACTCTGGTATATTTTTTGCATTATCATAACTTTGACCATGACAGTAAAATCAAGTTGCAAAATTTTGTTAAATGTCGCCAAAACAAGTTTCTCCACATATTCATGCAATTGTCCACAATTAGGTAAAAATATAATAAAATCCATTCTGCAAATGATGAACTGTAAAGATATGATTTAACCAGCTCTTCGCGGATCATTACCAACCACTCGTTCTGTGCTCGTTTTTTTTTAATATATATATATGGGAATATATTTTATATATGGGAAATATCCAGAGTAGAATCTAAGCTAATGGAATAATATTTCGCTTGTCTGAATTCTGTGATTATTGAATTCGTACCTAAATTACTGAGCAACAAAATAAATTTGTTAATTATAATAAATACAATGGAGTACCATTGTTGTTTGTAAATATGGCACACTTGACGCACTCGGCGATTGTATGTTCAATAGTTTTTAACACATAAAAGCACACACAACACGCAATAAATCCTACTGATTGTAACAAATACTTTCAAACAAAATAAAAACAAACGTCACCATAAAATGCTCTATTCACGTTGAATATTAAGAATGCGGTAACAAAAAGTGACAACACAGACAGAGATGGCGTAGTGCAGAAACGGTGGGAGAGAGGGTGTAGAAACAGTATTCAAGAGGCAGCATGGGACTTTATATTTTAATTTACACAGAATTGATATTTTAATGCAAATTAAACTAAAAGCGAAACTCTCCATGACACACCCTAATTTCGAAGTAATTTAGCCCACCCAGACTTCAGCCTATCTAGCCGATATAGTACATAAGGTACTGACTGTTCACTGTCACTCGGATTGCCTCAGAGCTCTTACTAGGCTGTCAAAGACTGTTCCTGCACAATAAACCATTCAAGACCTCCATTTTTTGGAAAAAGCACTTTGTGTACATTCTAAATGACTCAATGATTAGTTCTCTCTCTATCAAGTCAGAATGACTACAGAAACCTTGTACTAAAGATTGCCATCATTTTACTCTACTATGACAGCGCATGCTTTCTAACAAATATATTGGTGCACCTCTATATTATACGCCAGGTTATCTCTAAATGCAAATCAATTCAAACTCGTGTAAAAGGCGCTATTCCCTTCAGAAAATATGAGGAATATAGTAATCAGCTTTTCTTCATCCGCCCGGAAAGACTAAGGAAGACTAATCAAGTGGTCTCGCCTCTACAAGTTAAGGAAGACGATCTTAACCCTCTACCGCAAACAAATCCATAATTGGGTCTTAATCAAAGAATTTTTTCTACCCTGCCTTTGAATACAATATAAATAAGGTTATTTACGAATTAATTTACGTTTGTTCGTGAGATGGTATGTATTTTAGTATTCTAAGAAAATATGAAGTGTCTTAATAATTTCCCTTCAAACAGTGTAGGCACAGAATATTGAAGTAATGATCATCTGGACAAACAAAAATGTGCCGCCATGCGATGAAAAGCAGTTTGAATTCAGAGGCAGTGCTGATTTACTTACTTACTTTTACTTATTTAATGTCGACTTGTGAATTCTTTGCTAGTTTTATACAGAATAATTTTTTGATTTTTTCAATTGTATAAAAGAATTTTTTTCATATGTGTGGTATATGTCTAGTTAAAGTATGACTACTGTAGCGTCGTAAGAATAGCATTTACATATTTTTTTATGATTTTAAACTAAATGTTTGAAATATAACCATCATGTATGGCATCTATTTATGTCTTAATGAAAAGAATATTATTTCAAAGAATACCAAATCTAGTACGAAGCCACAAATGGCATTCACATACATTCTAACGAATGCATATGAAGTAATTTTTGGTTGTTCAAAATATCCCAAAAAAATTGTTTCTACCTCGGTCATGCAATAGAGGGTTAAAAATGCATCTTTTTCTAACATCATCATCTACAATGAACACAAAATGCATTAAAACTCCACCGCGGCCATATCAATGATAGGCACACATTATAACATCATGAGATCAGCAGATAGGAAACATACTAAAAGTTTTTTAATTTGATATTTCAATTCTTCAAAAAGACTCCTCCGATTGCAGAAGCAATTCATAATTACTGAGCCGAGGTCTGCTTTCAATCCATAGGACGTTAAGACGAACAATGCCCGGCAACCAGGCATCCTCAAATACACTGGAGATTTTGAAGAAGGTGCCGAGTACATATTGATCAAGACCTAAGCGGCATTCATGGTGAATGGCAACACAAACACTAAAACATTGATGCAATGAAACTATAACCTCGTAAATGGCATACAAGTATAATGATTTAATTCCCCCCTCCATCACCAATACCTACCTAACTGATAATAATGGTCTGAATGCAGCTTGGTTTTCCATACGTCCTGTACTAACAAATCAACCCTTCTCCTCTGATTTTAAAAAGTAACATCTTTTTGGATACCAGGAAACATGCTCTCCTCGCCATTTTTTTTCCCAAAAGTTTAAATACTTCACAAACCCATCTTCAAAATACCTAACTCCCTTCGTACAGTATGCATTTAATATACTAATGCTCAGACCAAATGTAAATGAGTTTTAATGTCAGCACAGCTTTCCCAAATTCCAAAATGCTGTTAAATTTTATGATTAATAACTATAACACATGAATATACACAGGCACATCAAAAATCTCACCGAATGGCTATCTTGATGTATCTTTCTATTGTCTTGCTACATCCCACTCAGCATATTTCTATTTTCTCAAAAACTATTAAGTATTCAAACCTTTGCAACTCATTGTACAACTGATCTGCTGTGACTCCTAAAATTGCTTACAGTCCCCAATGAAATTCTTTTTTATGTGAAGCATAATAATTTCCTAACTCTTGTAGAAAAAAAGAACAACTGATTCTGATTTGTAGATTTCAGAATCAGATGTTCTTTTTTGATCCTCGTTATAATAGGTAATGGAAAAGTTGATGTAAAATCTCATTGCCTGCTATAAAGTCTTTCTTCTTTCTCTAACACAGTTCTGGGCCATTTCCAATTGGTAAAAATATTAGTACGAAACACTCTCAGGTATTAACAATTATACCTATCAAATCTTAGTGCTCAAAGTATATCCTATACATTTCAAAAGTTCTTTTTCAAGTATATTTTTCAAACTAAGGTTATCTTTACTGCAAGAAAACTTTTATTTTTGTAACTTATGCAAACAGGCGAAGAGGTGTTTGTTATATGACATAAAAATTTTTTAGGCTACAAGTAAATTATGAAGGAAAATTTACTACATTTTTGGAATATCATTATATGTTTTACATTGCCTCACATAGAGGAATAATATGAAAAACCGTTAATCTCTGCACTACGTATGTTATATATACTTACACCAAATTTGATCTAAACTGTGAGAAAACTGTAATAGCACACAATAACATGTTGTTTTAATTCTTAGTTATATTAAAACATTAACATTCATGTGTCAAAACCGTTATACATATAATTACATAATAATAAAATGCTAATTCTAATATGTGTGTAATACAAATAAACTTCTGAAGTTGAATATTAGGTAACAAGAGCAAAATCAAAATGTGTCTAAAGTAATTCACTTAGAGATTAAATATCTTAATAAATAAAATAATCAAAAATTTAAGAAGAAATAAAATGAGTGAGAGAAAAGATAAGACTTCACTGCATCAGATTCGACTTTTTTTTAATAAAGTTTAGGAGGATTGTTCTATAAAGAATGTGATAAAAAAGTTCATTCCAGGATTAAAGAAATTGCTGTTCCTGTGATAAAATGGTAAAACAAATAACAATTCTAAAATAACAATTTTCAAAATAAAAACTTATTATTTTCCATCATCATATCTTTATTGGTTTATCACAAACAATACAAAAAAGACTATACATAAACAAAACATAAAAGACTATAAACAATATAATCTTATGTTTTCTCATAAATAATGACAAAACATTAAAGACTATAAACAATCATAAATAATGTAATTTGTGTACTACTTTCCATCCTCATCATTAGCACTAATTATCTCACCATCACTTGCACTTATCTCAATCGGCATTAGATCACCCCAACTGCTAGTCCTTGCACATCTGTAAGCTAATTTGCCATGTTTAGACTTGGTAAATATAACTTCTTTCAACTCTCCCTTCGCTGTACACATCCTGCATATTGTGTGCCCAGATCGTACGAGTGGAGGGCGCACTATCCTTGGCCAGTTTCTTTCATCTGTAGATCTACTTCCTTTTCTTAAAACTACATAAGAAAACAAATCAGCACTGAATTCAGATTTTTGACCTATAGGTAGAGTACTGTATCTAATTAAAAAGTTGCAAGGAGTTTTCTGTTCAAGATATCTGGGGCATGCTGTGTCATTGGGGCAAGGTGCAAAGACATATCCTTTATTATGTTCTGCGTTCAAACTTAACACAAAGTCTCGAGCCTCATTTACTAGTTGAAAGCCTGCATTAGAACCATATTCGACAATCACGAGAAAATCGTTTGTTTTGTGCCACAAAGTCTGTATGGTTTGCAACCTGCTTTTAGCAGAAGGCAATTCAAATAGACTGTAGGCACAAAGTACAATATCATAAGTTGAATCTGTAGACACGGGTAAAAATTGTCTTTGGAAGTAAGAATTAATTGGCATTTTAGCATTGTCTCTTCCTCCGCACAGAACTATACGTGCTAAATTATGCATATCTGCTGAAGAATCGACACAAAAGTATTCAAATATATTTGTCCATAATTGTCTTACAGCCCATGTACCTGTGCCAACACCAGAGCCAAAATCAAAGAAACTTCTAGGTGTAAATTCTGGTGCTCTACTTTTTATTTCATCAAAAATTCTATATAGAACAGCATATTCAGCAGGAGCTCGAACAAGTAAATATTGTAAGGAAGTAAAAGAGTCATATGATATATTTCCCCACCTATATACCTGCTTCTTTAAAAGGTTGAATAACTTAACTTCCCGCTTTTTCTTCAACTTAAGAATCTCTTGATCTTCTTCTGAAGAAGTTTCTTTTTCTCTCTCTACTATTTTGTCATAAAGATTCTTTGCTTTTTCATCTATTGTGTTTTGTTCGGGGGGCGGGTGGCGAGATCGTATTATATTATCCAATTTTATAGCCTCCGTTAGGATATTTTTTGCTGAATGATTATCTAGAGAATTTTTAATAGCTTCTACAATATCTGGTGGCAAAGAAACATTTTTAACTTTCATAACACCAGGGTGTTTTCTAGGTTTAAATGCATTATTGATTAAGTTTTCTTCCACATTACCGTCCAATGTTACTTTCGGTTTAGCGCTAGCGAATCTGACGTTAAATTTTATAATTGTTCGCAAACCTGAAAATTTAATTTGACTTGTCATCATGATAACAATTTACATGTCTTTAATGTTTTTTAGAATTATGCTCGACGCGGTAAAATAATTTAAGGTTATAATGTATTTATTATGACAGTAAAAACAAGTGCGAAGTAGCAGTGTCAATATAAATTTTTTTGAAAGACTTCGTCAAAATTATTATTATGCCAGTATCACAAAAATCACTGATATTTAAAAATTATACTTAAAATTATGAAAGCTTTAACCTTGAGACTTAAAACATTTTAAATATGTCATTCAACGAAATATAACAAATAATAAATGCTAACTAATATTACAAATACGAAAATTTGGACGTATGAATGTATGTCTGTTATTCTAAAACTTTATAATTTCTAATCGAATATACATAAACGAAAGGCGGTGAATAGATTATTATAAAGATATAAACAGAAAAGTTTGAATGAATTTATATCTAGATGTATGAATGCATATTTGATACTCTATAACCTCATAATTTCTAAACGGAATTTGATCTGCGAATTAACCTAGGTATAAGTCATTAGTAAAAAATTCCTTATTCGTAATATGTAGGCTACTTTTAAGCTTGAAATCTGAAGTTATTATGAAGGAATTGCGTCCATCTTTTATAATGTTCATTACCTATTTGATCACGACACAATCATTTATAAAGTATTGCCATAATAACACATCAGAGACAAATTACGGCAGCTTAAAAATGATGTTTTTCCGTGGAGAATGTATGCGGGCGAAGCCGCGAGCTAAAGTTAGTATAATATATATATTTCATTTTCCATACATTTCAGACAATGTATTTTAAATTCATATAGGAAAACTTTGTATACTCAATACTTATAATTGACTTCATACAGCAATTTTCATGAAGTTACAACTATATTTAATTTTTTGATGTTAATATTGGTAGCCTATAGTGATACTAGACTTGAGCGATAAGAGTATTTAGAAATACTGAGTATGACGAGTACGAGTATTATAAAATATCGGTGACAGATATCGGTTATAAAATACTCGATTAGTATGGACGGAATAATTTCGATGTGAGAGGATCATATTCGTTACGGTCTAGAGATGTGTCATAAATCTTAATTGCTACTTATTATGAAGAGTCGAATTCTCATATCCTTTATTTCTTACAACAGAAATTGGCGGGAATTCCTATCATTTTTAATAAAATAAAGTGTTTCATTTTTCCTTCATACTACCATACACAGAATAGATACGATACCATAAATGTCTATGGCTCCAGGCGTAGGACAGGTAGCTTTATGGATCATTTAACATAATCATTTAGATAGCATATTTAAAAAATGTATCACGTTTTTAAAAAATAATTTTTTTTTATTTTTGCCATCTTTATATTAGCTTAATTGTTTTTGAAATAATGTGGCAAGATAGTGAAACAACTTGTTCCGTAATAATTATTGTTACACTTGGACGTTTTCTATTCAAACGTTTCCTTAAATTAGGTGTAGCTGTTTTGGATGACAATTATATTGATATATATATATACATATGTATATATATATATATATATATATATTTATACATATATATATATATATATATATTTACATATATATATACATATATATATATATATATATATATATATATATATATATATATATATTGTCACCAGTGGATAGTTTTGCAAATATTTCAAGGAGCAAAATAATCACCCAGGCCTATAAAACACTCTCATATAACCCTGGACTTTCTTATGGATTAATAGCAGAGTTAAAATTTGATGTAATTAACAGTTAATTTTTATATACACTACTTATTTACAATATTTACACTACAAAGTAATAATGCTCAACTGTTCCAATAGAAAAAGAGGGAATCGTCAGACAAAAAGAGCACCGTACTTAAAATTCTTATTTTAAAATACTCATTCTCATCGTATTGAGTAAATATTTTTCCGTGTACTGTGAAGTGTAAAGCAATACTTAACGTAATGAGCAAAACAAATATACGAGAATGTTTAACATATAAATAAGGGACAAGCCCTTATTTCATATATGTTTTAAATATGAAAGAGCGAGAAAACCTGAGTACAATATTCGTGAAATAACTATAGCTAGCTGGATAAAGAGGGGTAGAGTTATGCCACAGTCCAACTATAAACTAACCATTGTATGAATGTCCGGTCTACCATACCATACAAGTATTTATGATACCAAGTATTTTGCGTACCAAGTACGTATTTTGATTTGAGATATCGAATATTTTCACCGTTACAATAATACGCCTCACCTGCAGTACGCACTATGTCTATCCAATCCGTATCTATTCTGTGTATCAAACTTGATCATTTTTGAAATGATGGATATTTTATATTTTGCAGTATATTTTGCAGCAGAAATATTTCCTTGAATTTATCACATTTTTTTTAAGATAATATGCAAAGATAAATTCAATACGAAGCATACTTATTTATTAAAGATTATCCTTGACAATCAACTAAAGAATCACATTATCACGTTTTTGTTATTTCTAATTTTAATATAATTGGGGAACTTGATCCATTTTCACAAGGGAGACTTGATCCCTGAATCATTCTCCTATATCTAAGCTAGGGCATGCCTAGGCAATTAAACAATCAATTAAAGAATCACATTATCACGTTTTTGTTATTTCTAATTTTAATATAATTGGGGAACTTGATCCATTTTCAGAAGGGAGACTTGATCCCTGAATCAATCTCCTATATCTAAGCTAGGGCATGCCTAGGCAATATAAAATTAAGTAAGGTCTACGGAAGAGTGCCTTTCCATAAAATTTTCGGAGAGGAATCCATTCATTGTACAGTAAAAGTATTCAAGTACGGTCTACTATTGGTATTCTAAAACTTCCTACAGTTATTGACAATGGACATGGTCGCCAAACATCGGTGAATCATCAGAAAATTATAATTATAAGTAAGTGGCTTTCTCAATCTTCAGAGTTTCACAATGCATGAAATCTAATTTTAAAGCTGAACCAAGAAAATTTTAAAGAAGGGAAGGGAGAGAAGGAATTGTTTTACAAAAATCTTAACAAATACACTTCGAAAGAATGCCTATATAAGAAAATTACAAGACGAAACAAGAAGAAAAAGAAAAGAAAATATCAAAGATAAAATAAAAACAGGTAAACTTAAATTCTATTCCTAAAACAAAGAGATCACAATATTAAAACACAAAAAGTTATCTGCCTTATCTACTTAAAGATTTAAAAGGAAATGACACATCTTATAGAAAATCAAAATCTGCAAATGATGAAAATGCACTAGTTAATGCCACAAAAGGCAGGTTTGTGACAACTTAAATTAAACAATCACCAAAATGCATTATCAGACATATATTTGTAAAATATTCGGGAAATTTAAAAAATGTGTAGAATTCCCACATTAAAAGCTAAGATTTTAGTATGCTAACTATATTAAGTAATACTAGTAATGAAGACTGAATTGTTAGGTCTATATAAAATGAAATCTCTTATTAATTGTTGTTACATAGATGTTCCGTTAGATAACTGTAAACATTGGTTTATAGTTCTAAAGATTTCATTAATTTCAGCTTCTGTTACCTATTGTTATTAAATATATAAGTATTATTAATACATAAACAAACTTTGGCTTTTTCAGGTAACTATTTATAGACAGGAAGAGTTACAGAATATTTCTAGTTAAAATCTGTGTTTCAGTACCAAAACTTTTCAGAAAAGTTATATCTATATAATAAAATTATATCAAAAAGAAAAGGGCGGTTCAAGTGTTCACAGTTTCCCCTAACTGTTATTTAACAAATCTAACATTTTTATGATAACAATTGTATTGGCCCAATATTCAACAGGAACGTTTTTCGATGAATTATAATGCTAATTTTGAATATTTTGTAAAATAACAAAAAAGAAAGCTATAACATTCAATGAAAAGAAATATTAAAACAAAAGGATTGGCCTTTGTCTTGTACGCTAACATAAATGTCCTTTTTAGCCAATAGTTCATTTTGTAATGCAGCTAAAAATTTTCCAACGATGATGTTAACAGTAAATTAATTAAATAATATTATTTTTTGGTTCATTGTAAAATTATTAAAGATTCAATGAAAAATAAATATGATTTTGCGACCATGTGAAATATCACATTTGTTAAAAACTAGATAAAAATAACAAATAACGTCATCTTCAGCAATATACTCACCTCATGTTCTCATGTCAAAAGGTTACAAATGATTCAGTTTTCATATTTTAAGAATTTTAGTTATCCTTATCAATTCTTTTTTCATTTCATCAAGAGCGTAGTTAAATGTAATTATTTCTTTGTTGGGTTAAAATTACTCTCAACTTGTAAAATTATTTAATTATATTCATAGCTTATCATTGTAGGGTTTCTTGCCTTTTATTGTCCATGTAATGATTTATTTGGACAATTTATTAGCATTTACTTACCTTTATACAAATAGTATTTTCCACTTGATTATATATGCTTGAGACCAATTCATAGTTACGTAGGACTCTACCAGATTTTTACATTTTCTTCAGCGAAATTCATATCATCAAAAAGACTTTCGTCACTTTCCATTGCTTCATGATAAATACTAGGTGTAAATTTTTATTTAGATCATATACTGTAAACTAAAACAAAATATTTAAAATAAATAAATTTTATACAGGGGTCCCGTAATACGTGGACCAACGAAATATTGGTGGTAGAGGAGGTTATTTCACATACGAAACAATAAATTTTATTATCCCAGGCCTAATAGTTTTAGAGGTATGATTTTTAAAATTTTTTTTATTCTTGATACTGCGCATGAAAAAAATTTTTGATTGTCCAAGATCTTTAAGAGCTAGGGGAAGGCATTTTAAACATTTACTGTAAACAAATTTTAAATGCGATATGATCGTAAATACTTTCTTTTATTTTACCGTGATGGAAAAAAAATGGTCAATGGTATGGATTTAGGAATAAAAGACATGTTATGAGATAATGACTTAGTACAACAAAATTATACCTTTTTTGAATCTGTGTGAATTGAAGATGTTTTTGAAATAAAGTTCCACAAGGTTCCCATACATTTTTTTTACACTAGCATTGTTTAAAAATCACTAATCATGTTTTGTAATTGAAAAAATTCAAATGTTTAATTTTTATGGTACCAATAATAACGCACGAATAACACTTTAATTAGGAATAAAAATGGTTTCTTAAAGATTTTGGACAATTAAAAAGCAGAAATAGTGATAATACCTAATAAAAAAATGTTTTTTCATGCGCAATAACAAAAATTTTAAAAAGTTACAAAAGTCGTACCTCTAAAACTATCAGGCCTAGGATAATAAAATTTATTGTTTCGTACGTGTCATAACCATCTCTATCACCGACATTTCATTGATTCACAGACACCTGTATACACTTACAGGACACCTGTATACACTTATGTTGTACAAGTGACCAGTTACTATATTTTCAATAATATTAATTAGTTTTCCGCTCATGTTTAAGCATAGTTGGTTAAGAATAACGATTAAGAAAATATCCTGAAATAAATAGCCTGTATTTTTATTTAATGAGAGAAATTAAAAATAATATAGAGTTTTAAAACTTGCAGCGTAACACTGAAATACTATTTGTCCACAAATCAGTATGCATGACGTTGAAATGCACCACACAGATCATAATATACTAATAAATAGCAACTTCAAAGAAAGTGCCTCGCCAAAGAAGCCATGCCAGTACACCAAAATCAATTGCCACAGAAGAATATGTATAGAGACACTCCCAGAAAGTGTTGAGGGAGAAAGGGGTGAACCAAATTAAAGCCAGAAAGTTCATCCAGAAAAGGACAATGCAGCCCCAGTTAACCTCAACACCCATTAGATGTAGCAGTAGCACCGATTAAGTAAAATAAGGCTTCTCATCTCTTTGAACACACATCATGTAAGATCTATGGGATGAATTATACGTCCGTTTCACTATCCCTCAAAGTCTGAGGAAGAAGATAAGATCGTGACAGTTTTTGGAATTTTTGACTGCCTGTGTGAGAGTATTGTTTGTTTGTTCCATCGTTATATTTATTAGTGTGATTTATCAGTTACAAAACCTGAGATATCTTAGACATTGAAGACGTAAAAAACTAGTAACTTTTTAATTCACGTTTTGCAATTTTACAAGAAAGTGTGAAGTTTCAAAACATCATACAAAAGACCGAAATTCTTACATTCTTTCATTCCTTAGAGGATATTCAGAAATGCTTAAAGACAAGTAACTAACTCAACAATAAAAATATAACTGTAACTCAAAACTATAAAAAGTGAGTTATAATGTTTTCTTTGGGGTTGTCGATATTATGATTAACTATTGACTATAATACACTGACCATTATAACAAATATACAGGATGTAAAGTTGAATATGACAAAATCACCGAGAGGTTTCCCCTCGTTATCCTGAAGAGAATAATGTAATGCATTTGTGTCAAATTCTTCATTTGGAAGAAAATTATGACTGTTTGAAAAAATGGTAAAGAGCAAGTATATAATCGTTAACCAATTTATGAAATAGGCAAAAACGTACGTTCCATTCAGCCTTAAAATGTTTTTGGTTTTAAAAAAGAATATTTAAATTTTTTATTGATAATATTGAATGACGTTTTATAATGTGAAAATGAATGCAGCGATTATTTTACAAAAATTTTCAATTTTGAACTTGAATAACTCTGGAACTGCCACGAATTTCGTAGAACAATTTTTAGTGAACTCTTCAGGATATCAAAAATAATTATCTCTCCGCAGCATTTTCATAATCAACTTTACACTCACAATATATGCTGTTGTATATAACATTATTAGTTAGTCATTAACTTTTATACTAAATGAAACAACGTGATGTATTTAAATTATTTACCACAACCTAGATTTCATTGTACGGCAACATCTTCAGGTGGGTAATTTGAAGAGATCTTTGCTATGTTACCTGAAGATGTTGTTATACAATGAAATCTAAGTTGTGGTAAAGAATTTAAATAAAGTAGAAATAATACTGCATAACGTAGTTTCATTTAGTTGCGAATAACAAATTTCTACAATGTAAATGTATTCAATATTTTATATATTAACTTATACTTAGAAAGCCACTTAAAAAAATAAAATAACCATTACATTGAATTTAATTTTTTATTGAATTATCTCCTTCTTACAACAAAGATTGATTCCAAAAGCAAGATATTTTATTCTCTTTATTTTATGTCATGTTTTCAATAGTTAAGAAATAAACGTAACATTACAAACTATTTATTCATGTTTAGAAAGGAAAAATATCCAGAAATCTAACACAATTTGTATATAATAAATTATAATAAAAAAAAATAATATTTAACTAATCCATATGAGGTAAGTGATTCTATTCGCGATCCAATTTATAACAGATGATTCTATGTTATATCCTCATCACTGTTGATATAGTAATCAGGAGAGCAAAAAATTGTTAAACACACGGCCAGTAAAAATAATAAAATTCATTATCTTTTGGCCAAGACATAGTAATCAAAATGCAATACCAAAACATTATAGTCCAAATTATTGTCAACAACCAACACAAAAATAAAGTAGCATTGAAATATCAAAAAAAAGCAAACTTCACAGATTTAACAACATATTCCTGGATAATAAAAGCAAAATGTAAAGATATTTCAAGTATTTAACGTCATAAAAATCTTTGAAATATTTTCCAAAACTTAATTATTTTATTATAATATTGTCTCGCTAAAGAATCAATGTGCTATAAAAAATATTTTATCCAGATCTTTACTTTGCCTCCACATAAAGTAAACACTTGATAAAATGCATGGCATTAAAGGTAAGATGCCGGGGTGACAACTTGAGCTTGAACAGATTATAGTCAACTTTAAGACTTGCAATTTGCACCATACTTAACATATCAAAAGAGTCTTTCATACCAAATACTTACAAAATGAATTTGTTGTCGATATAAATACTAAATTATAAATATTGCCCATGGAGCTATGAACTCGCCTCTAATCGAGAAGCCAAAGTGACTTTCACGGTGGGTAACAGAAATAATAATTTTTATTACGGAATACAAATAATTCGAAATTTAAATAATTCTTGTGTCAGTTCATTTTGAATGATTGAGAGTGAAACAGACGATTATCTTTACTGTTTCACGCTACCTTTTCCTTCTTCTGAGCTGATGTAATATGATATAAATTATTATCGATGGCGTCTTCAGTAAGTCTAATGTGCGTCTGCGAGACCAGCATACGTCTATGATATTGCCCACCTGTTTTACATAATTTTAACTGCATTCTGTACAAACCCAAGATTGTTAACCGACAGAGAACTAATTATTAATACAATTGTTTCTGTTCAACATTAGCAACGTATTTTAAATGAAATTTATAGGGAAAATATTACAAATTAATTAGTAACATTAGTTTATTGAATTACAAAAAAAAGATAGACACGTTAAGTACTACAAACATTTTCCTTTTCCGTACTGACGTTGCACAATGTG
This sequence comes from Druceiella hillmani, assembly GCA_039881145.1. Classification (NCBI taxonomy): domain Eukaryota; kingdom Metazoa; phylum Arthropoda; class Insecta; order Lepidoptera; family Hepialidae; genus Druceiella; species Druceiella hillmani. Next base: position 101,910,555 of record JAYKKI010000001.1, on the reverse strand, counting down.
TGATTACGCTATGATTTATTAGGCATAATATTTCAAACAAGTTCAATAAATAAAAATAGAATTATGTCAATATATAAATATATGTATGTATACATATATAAATATATACATATATATTTAAAAAAAATGACAATGTGTATAAATACAAATGTATAATATAATGTGTACATATTTAATAATGATGAGCACTCTCACGCTTTTATCAATTTCTTAAAATTATTATGCATGTATAATAATAAAATGCTGATTCGCTTAAAATCTATTCGCAAAAATGTCCTTACTCACTAGCAACAAATCACTCATCACTTTGTCCATATTAGTACAATGTTTCTTCACAGATTGTCAGTTTGCAAATTATGGAATTTCACTATATAAATATATATATATGTATGTATCAATATACCCCTGTTTGCACTCATCCGATCCTAGATGAAAGGGTAACGCAAAGCAATGTTTGGATTGTTAGAAGTATACACTATGTACACTGCCAGGAATTTTAAACTGAAATTAACACATTCTACTGCGAACCAACAACATAACTGTTCACAAGGTTGATCTACAAACAGGATTTTCTCATTCGGTGGTAGTACGAAGCGGGATTTCCATTATCGTCGGTGTCCTTACAATAATCAGTATCTTTAGAAAAATAATATGTAATATTTCGATGATTTGCACTCGTACAAATACTATAATCTATCTTACAGACCATGAACAAACTTCCACTGCAGCATTGTAAACATATGTTCCATTTAACTTTACAAACGACGAAACGTACGGAGCTCCCTTGATCCGTCCTTTCGTTCAGTTGTCTATACACTATACATAACGGGACACTACTCAAAATTGGCATTGAACATGTTTATGTTGAGGTCCTCGAAGGAAGTTGTGCCACTCTGGTCTAGCATCTGCAGCATGTCTGACAGCTCATGCGGCTGGTGATGCACTTGTGCATGCTCAGATGCGCCTGGTTGCCCGGCACCACCTTGCCATGACCACATCCCTAAAAAAAACAAAATTCCATATAAAAATTAGGAAAAAATAATAAATTTTAGACGCTGAATATAAGTTAACACATGAAACAGCAAAGTCAAAAAACCTGTGAAGCACGAGTAGAACTCTCACTATGAGGGTTCCATACACATTTCGGCACTAATAAATGTTTAAGCTATTAAGCAATTTACAAATATTAATTTTTTCCAATATTGACTTAACGTATTATATACTATCTTTCACAAGCGTAAAAACATTGTGCATATTTCAAAAATTAAAATACCTATAATAATCGCCATAGTTTTCCTGTAACCTTCTAGTCAGATTTTACAAATCCTGTTTTTTCATGATTTTTGGTTCAGTAGCTTCAAAAATAAGGGGGCGATATATTTTTGGTATCCCTCATAATAAATCTTTTTCAAATACTCCACAGGATAAAGAGAAAAAAATATTTTTAGAACTTTTATTTACCTACTATTTAATTGTCATACAAGTATTTTTAAAAAGTATGAAAGACTTATACTACACTAAGTTTCAAGTTTTTAAGACGCATGGTTTCTGAATATAGAAAAATGTAAATGTATTGTCTACTATATATTTAGTGGGTATAAAAACATGGCGAAAATTTAAAAAATTATGACATCTTGAATCATAGGTATAATTTTTCAAAATTGTGAAGAAATATTTTTGGTATCCCTCATAATAAATCTTTTCAAATGATACTCCACACGATAATGAGAAAAAAATATTTTTAGGACCTTTAATTACCTAGTATTCAATTGTCATACAAGTATTTTCAAAAAGTATGAAAGACGTATTACTATACTAAGTTTCTAAGTCGCATGATTTCTGAATAAATCGATTTTGAATACAGAAAAATGTAAACGTATTGCCTACTACATATTTTGTGGGTATAAAAACTTGGCGAATATTTAAAAAATTATGACATCTCGTATCATAGGTATTGTTTTCCATAACTTTATTCTTATTTTTTCATAACTTTATGTTGAATAGAACTCTCATTTAGGTTGAGTAGATACTCTGAAGGAATAATATCGAAAATTATGTTCTCTACTGAAACCTCTTTTTATGCGCAGACCCCAAGGGGATATGCATAATAGCTACACAAATCGTGCTCACTATACAATACAGTAAGAGAACTCATAAATATTCCTGTATGACCCAGCCTCTACAAAATTTCCTTCATTTTCGCTAACAAACTTAATGAAGAATAAACAATGAACGCTTATACTATTATCGATGATTGTGAATGGACGGTATTTTAGGTAAAAATATCAAATTGTCCTTTAATGCATACATCTGACATGCAAATTTTGATGATGCCAATTATCATCAAGAATTTTTAGGACTGTAGATTATAAATCTATATTCAGGTATAATAACTGCATTAAAAATGAAACTGAAAGACTTACAGAAGTGTGTGATATCAACATTTTTTCAGACCAGCTGACCCCGTTACAAGTGTTTAAAAGTAATAGGTACATTTATCTGTTACAAAATACTAGTCAGTATGCGGCATGCAACATTGTGATATTTGTAACAATGTAACCATTTGTTATAAAGTATTCAATATTTTATTCTTGTTACATACAGAGAGGATTTCTTATATTTTGGTTTTTCACTCATTTTAATTAACTAAACAAAATGTTACAATAAAAACCTTCAGAGGCTATGAATGAACATATATGTGCTGTTGATGGACCGTTTTCTGTGTCATTCTTTTTTAATAAGGGATGTGTAAATCCCTGGTAGGATGTGTAAATCCATGGATGGATGGGATACATGCTTAAGTCCGTGTACGTCTGTAATTGATAATCGATTTTGTTACTTTTGCTCTTATAGTAGTTAAATCACTATGAGTAATGGGGATCTGCACAGTTCATACGCTCTTTCATCTGTTCCACACAAATAATTAATTTTAATATTACAGTTTATATTATGTAGAATAAAAGGGAGAGAGAGGCCGAAGAGAAATTGCGCAGATTAGAATATACAATCACTAAAACACGTTAAAACATCATCAAAGGTGGTTTCACTATGCATGGAGTTTGGTTAACGGAATGGCAATTTCAACATTATGCATTCCCATTATGCACAGGACATTCTCTTAAGTTTATTCAAAAATTAGACTACAAATTAAGGTAATAATGTTAATAATAGGATTACGTGCTTGAGAAACTTTATACTTAAAGCAAGTAGAACAAGTTCATTGGAAAACAAACCACAGCCAAAGAAATTTACACACAATAGCATTTTCACTTTTATATTGGTAACATAACATATTTTGTATTGGTCACAACACATAGCTCATTCTATCGGTACCCTGGACTTAATTAATGGGTTACCCCGCTTATTCACATTCAACTTTGTTGTAAATTAATTAGGTTTCTCTTTGTAAATTAAGTGACTTACAATGAGAATGTGTTATGCAGAGATATTACGTAGTTATCTCACGTCGATTGAGCAATGTCATACGTGATACTGTGTCATGTAATGGCGTTCAACAAACTTTCCAATGGTGTCATTGGAAAGATGTCAATAAAGGATGAATGTAAGTTGAATTTTAATTACTCGTATCTATTTAGAATGTGATCTTGTGTCTATTTGGATTTTTTATCTATTTAGAAATCAGTATTCCTATAAAATTACTGTTGGGGAAAACAATTGATTATGAGTGGTACAATATTATGATCTGAAATGAAACCGCTTTTTATACATGGACTCCCAAAGAGACTACACATTCATGGTGTCTACACAAATGGTGCTCGAGAATACGGTAATAAAATCTGCAAACATTCTTGTATAACATAAGCTTTTACATCAAAATTTTCTTTGTTATAATTACAGGAAACTGTACATTATATCATAAAGGATTGGTACAAAATTCTCCAATATTTTTTAAAGAAAATGAAATTTACAAATATTATATAACTATAAATTAGTCAGTCCACGAAACAGATTATAACTTCAATAAAAAAAATACGGCTTCTTGGCTGTTCATTTTGAAGAACCAAGCAAAATTCAAACTATTATGACCGTGGTCTTAAAATATATGGTTATATTCATGTTGTCATCCCAAAAAGTAGTACCAATTAATTACTTAATAATTGATAATATAATGTCACTTAAATTATTTTAATAAATGTACTGTAAAATTAATTAACATTGTCTTAATTAACGGGATCAATTTGTTTTCTATTCCGCACAAATTACTTGCTAGACATATGACCTCACTTTTCCAAATTTTGGAATTTGGATCAAAATTGGTCTTTTTATTAAAATAATTATCAAAGTTATGTAAAAATTGTTTTAATTATACAACTAGCACAAGTAAAAATCTAGGACCAATGTTTTAATTGCAACTGCATACAAATAATATTTAATTTAAATGTTTTTTTAGATTTATTTTTCTTTATATCACACTAAATATATTGAAAACAAAAAGGAGATTGCAAATATAACATGTGCAAACGTAACAATATGAAACAAAATCTGTTGATTGATTACGTATGAAAGTTTCAATGCTTATACTCTTATAGCAACCTATCCCATTCGCACCTGCGATGTACTCCCTCATCCATAAATATAATAGGTCAATTTTCACAATTACAATTATCTCTTCTGTTTTCCTTGACTCACAAAGGAAAAAAGAGGTATTTTCAAAGGCAAACAGGTACTTTATTTATACTTAATGGTATGGAAAATTTCACATGGAAAATGGTATAGAAAATTTCATATGGAGTGAGCCACATTTTTCTTAATTTTACAGGCATATCATATTTATTCAACATTATTATACTTTATGAACAGATACTCGTACATTTTTTATTAATTGTATATGTTGTCCCAAACGTATCACTTAGCGAGAATGTTAAAAATTAAAATTTAATAACTCAATAAATTTACCAGGAGGTGCATGTGCTGCATGATTAGGATGGTGATGCGTTGTAGGTGGCGGTGCATAATGGGCAGGAGTATCAGGTGGCAGTCGTGGCAGATATGGCGGCGCAGGTCCGGGTGAGCGCGCCGGGCTAGTAGTGCCCGTCTCACGTGCTCCTCCGCCAGGCGTCGCATACGCATATGTCTCACCACCACCACTCTGCAAGGAAAATAAATATATTATTCGATGCCGAGTGTCTTAAAGAAATTTGGGAAGAACTTAAATTAATGTAGGCTAAATTTATTTTCACACAATTCATTTGTCTCCAACAATTAAATATTATTTTGTATTGAAATATAATTTAATGTAATTAAACTCTCAAGAAAACAAACGAAAACATTTAAATTTTCATGATAAATATTTTACATAGGGTCACAGATATTCCGATGATTTTTATAAAAAAAAAAGATTATTCTATGCGCTTGTAAAATTGCAAGTCTATGTACCTATATAGTTTTTTTTTTTATTGTTAAGAAATATAACTTATGTGTTTCTTTTTAATTATACACAATTAAAATTAGCTCGTCACTTTAAATATTATAATAAGTTCCCTAATTTTCAATTAAACTATACTACACATTTACAAGGTCTATTTCATAATAAATCAATGACTTTGAAATGGAAAAAACTTATTTCAGCCAAACACTTTAACCAACAATGTTCCAACTTCATTAAACGAAAAAAAAATTTTTTTACTCTGATAAATTAGTATTGTGTTGTGCTATAACTTCCTCATTTGAAGTAAATTTTTGAAGTACTCTGATCTCATGTTTGGAGTGACAAAAAAATTAGATACAACCAAATCTGGGAAACACGAGGGTTTGAGGCAGCAATACGTAGCACAGTTCTACTAACTTGACTCATGCAATTGTAACAAGCAATCATTCACATTATCTTGATGAAAGAGAACTTCTTCTTTACTTATCATTTCTCCTTAAATTTAACATCGAATTTGCCCAAAAAATATCAAATTTGCTTATGTTATAATTTTTCCCTTTTTTATATAATCTATGTAAATTAAACTTTTGGTAACTCAGAAAACAGTCACCATGATTTTGCCAGCTGAAGTCTAATGTTTTTGGATTGTCTGTAGTTTTTGGTATATAGTGATTAATTCAATGCTGGGAAATTGTTATGTGATATCAGTTTTGGTCGTCTGTCTGTAAGAGCAGCACTCATCTCGCTGACAGCTTTTTACCCAAATTTTCATGCTAGATATAAAAAATTCAGTGGAGATGTTTGCAATGTTGATTATCTCCCGAACAGTAATTTGACGGTCTTCCAATACAATATCACATATTTTGTTGACCATTCCTTCAGTAGTGGTCTCCATCAAATGCTCTAGGTGCTTTGGAACCACCACAAAATTCACTAAAGCCCTTATAAACCATTCCATGCTATGTAGTATGCCCCAGTGATACTCTCACAAACCTCAAATAGATCCTAGAGCCATATACGAAGTGGCTGTACATATACAAAATATATATAAATATATTCACAACAACATCGCAATATCACAAATGTCACCACACCACACAAGCACATCGAGCCAATAAACTTTTAAAAAAATAATGTCTCACTAGAAATTACTTTCGTAACGCAATATTTTCAAAAGATAGCACAATTAAGTCAAAGCATTAGGCTTCCATAACTTTAGGCTATTTTGACTTTTTCAGGGCAAATAACTCTTAAAATATATAAGTTCTATTATATATACTACAATAATTCATTTTTCACAACAATTCAAATTAAAACTCACATTTCGCACAGTGGTCCACTGCGTAGGAGGGTGTGCAGAGGCAGGTGGGGTGGCACGCGGCTGCGGTGAACCCGCATAATCGGGTGGAGGCGCATACCCTGCATAACTGCCCTCGCTTGGTGACCTCGTCTGACTGGCCGGTGTACCAGCACCTGTTGGTATTAAAACAAGTAGAAAATAAGTCTAAAATACACGCTTCTTAAATTACAATACTATTTAACCATTTGAGTGCCGACGAGCGCCATCGCGCTCGTGCGCGTACTAACTAAATTTGCCACGAGCACGATGGCGCTCGCGAAATCAGTTACTGTTTAGCGCTTGGTAGGGGAGGTCGCTCGCACATATCACTAATTTTTCATCTTTCTATGTGTTACATAAAATTCAAATTATAATATTATTAGTAATTACAATATAAAAAGTATCCAGGAAAAGAAAATTTTTAACCCATACTGTCGCAATACGAAAATAATTTGAGTGAAAATGATCGTTTTTCAAGTTGTGAAGAAAGTGTTAGTGGGAGTGACATTGTGGTGCGCTCACAATTTGGTGTAATGCAAATTTTGAGTGACAGTGATAATAGTGACGATAACAATTATTTTGCTGACACGGAGGACTGCGAAAATGACGATATGACCTTGATCTCAGTTTTTGTTATAATTTTTGTTCACAATATATATTTCTATAATTTTATTTGTATCTTATTATCCTTGTACAAGTTTTTATTAAGAAAACACCAAAAAAATTATTAAAATTGGATAATATTTGGAAGAGATACAGTTTTTTTTTCGAGATAAGGGTAAATGACATCAAAAACAAAAGAATTCTTTGGCATTTTTAAGTATATATGAATAAAAAACGATGGCATTAAAACGGTTAAAACTAAATTCTATATCTTTTCAGCTCAACTTTGGAAACAAGTGGGCTGATACAAAACAATAAATTTATATTTAACATATATGACATATTTAAGGATTATTCTTAACTTTATATATAAAATTGCGCTGTATATTTTTCATACATAAAGTACAATGTGATATTTCCAAACATTACAAAATTATTCATCTAATCTATCGAGAACATGTATTAGTTAGTAATTTACAGTATTTTAGATACAATAAATATGTCTAACAGCGTAATTTAAGATAACAATAAATATCGACTAAGTATACTGGGACACAAAAAACCCATGCCTGGTAAATCTAAAAATGATGACAGATTTCATCCACCTAAGAAAGTTACTTAACAATGACTACGCAAAATTGAGCTACGAAAAATTGAGGTAACCAATATACTTCCTGGTAATATACTATATAGTACTTCCTGGTAATATACTGAAGCCATAAGAAAACTAAAACTCGCGTAATACAGCCTTCGGAAGCTTTAAGGTTCTGTCCCTCAAAAGGTGAAACCGAACCCTTACAAGATCATTCACGTCTGTCTCTCACAGCCATTTCAAATGGAAAATTTTAGGAGTGGTTGGCAAATTTGGATGTATTCAAAAATTTTTTTACACACACCTGCTATATGATGATGCGTATGATGCAAGACTGGCTGTTGCGGCTGTTGTGCGTAGAGATCGCGGTGGCGTGTATGGTAGTCATAGCCCGGGTCCTGCTCCCCCGTTGTGCTCACCTCACTGTGCAACGACCTGCTTCAAGCACATGAATACCCAATTTACACTTAGTTTTCTTTTGGTAGTTTTGTATGAAATTCAAATATTCCCTTCCTTCATATATTATTTCATTCTATACAATTTTATTAATGATGATGTCACATAGTACACAGTAATTAAACTGCACAAAGTAAATAGGCTATTTAACAACATCGAAATATACCACAATTCGTGTACATCCCCTATTAGATTGTAATGTAAAGAAGCATATTTCTTTTCACTTTCAAAAGAATAAGTTTATATTTTGTAAAAAAAACATAAAGAAATGACAATCTTTATTTAAATTCAATCAGCTTTGCAAACGCCCTGTTATTGGTTAAAAGTAAGATGACGTCATAAGTTTGTGAACTGATCGATTGTAGCCACTGTCTTTAAATCATTAATTTATGGCTCCTTTTTTCTTTTTAATTTACAACTATCACGTTTCGCATTTATTATAATTTTTTTTTATAATATGATTTCATTATGTACTGTGTATTATATAAAAAGAAATACATTACAAATGATGTATTTTAATTAAAATAATTTTCGGTTATAACTAAAGTATTAATAAAATTTATTTAATTCCTATGGAGTATATTTAGTTATATCCAAGTAACTGATTGTTAAGTAAATTATTGAAGTTAATATTAATTACAAGTCTTATGTCTATATATTGTATATTTCATCCCTTCATACAGCGATCCAAGTTATTCAAAATTTTCAAAACTTCTTTTTTTACAGTATAAACATGTTAACACAACTTCATAGTTAAATAAATATCATATTAAACTCACTTGGCAGTAGTGTTGGTGCACACAATATATTCCACCTCGTCATTAAATGGGTTCATAAAAGCGAATGCGGACGTCCTCAACCATATCCATTCTCGACTTTTGGTCCGAAACCGGTACATTACTGACACCACTTGACCCTTTAGCTTCAATACTGAAACATTCAAATATATGTGATGAGATACCTCAGCTCCATATAACATGGAACATTAAACGTAAACATAAAATTAAAATATGAAAGTTACCAACTTTTATTTGATCCTATTTATAACATTAAAATATGTCCATTATACGATAATAGCTTACTTCTGTGGCTTCATTCTGTGTATTTACAAACAATTCTATACACACTCGCCTGTCATTGTAATTCTTATTAACATAATAATATCTTATTAACATAGTAAACTCAAATTAAACACAATCTTATTTGATCATAAACTTACGTATTTTTTTAATTTTATCAATTATGAAATTTAATACAACTGACATTTGTCATGAATCAATGTTAGGTAAAGATACCAGAATTGATGGTAAATACTGAACAAATTACAATTCAAAACCCTTTAAACATAAATACCCAAATTGATAATTTGTGAGGAATGGATCATTTACATTATTGTACTATACCAGTCAGATTGGTACAACTGATCTGTCTCCATGTAACTTGTAGACCACAAAATATTTTTATAGTTTAGGCTAGATCCAAACCCTTTATTTCATATGAATTATGTATATAGTGCTTACACTTATATACAACAATCACTGAATTCACTGAATACTGAATTTCTTCCCATTCGATTTGTTTCCTAAAACTTAATTTCCTATACAATATCTCCGTCTAATTCAATGAGATACAGAATAGAAAGCAGAATATAATGGACTCATTGCTTTATACTTTTAAGATTCCATTTTACCACCTTTTTAGCTCACTTTCTTCTCTGTTAGTTTGTTTGTTTGTCCGGTACACATTTTGCAAACAGTTTTAAATTAACTTCCTGTTGAGCTAGAGACTTGACACTAAACATAAAATAGAGCTGGATTAAAATGCTATATTTATTCGCTTTCTTGTCTGTTTGGTAGAAAGGAGTAACTAACGTAACCTACATCTATGGTGACTTTTGTGTCACAATAATATCTACATTGTTGTTATTCTTATGTCTTCTCAATAGAAGGATCTTTTTGGATGCGGTGGTAGTCATTTGACATTTAAAAAAATGCCGACAGGGCCTAAATGCCTACCCCACTTACAGAAAGTAAATGATTTTAATGACTTATGCATTTTATTATAAATGTTACTGAAGCTAGTGAAATAAGTACTTAATTTAACAATTTTCTTGCACCATAAATGACAGGTGCTCTCTATACTACTCTTAATATTATCTATTGGATGTGCCCCACGTTTTTCGTTTTAGATTTTACAAGTATTTCCAAAGTTATTAAAAATTCACAATCACAAATTTCCGAGACAATATGTATAGGGTTACAAATCTGTATCGGGTTATAAATCTTTTTGGGGCAAGGAAAAATGATTTTAAATTTTTTAGTCCGTTTCAAAACCATGGTAAATTAAAAAAAAAATTTTATGTAAATAATTATTTATAAAGACTATTTTTGACACAAGTAATAATAATATTCTCTTATATGTGGCTATTTTTCACCATCTAATACCTATAGTAATGACAGATGTCGCATTAAATTTCTGTGGCTATGGGGTACTTTTCCATCTTGTAAGAAAATTAATTTCAAATATCAATCAAAGCAAAAAAATTATTATATACTATGTATTATATATACACTAATTATTAAATATATAAAACTATTATTAATATATTTTAGTACTATCAATTATTTCACAGATTAAAACTTTTACTTAAAATAGTTGGGTTATATTGATTAGACAGGCAACATACTTATTCCTCGGACAATTGAATATAAAATAGAAGGAAATTCATATGCGCCCACAGATAGCTGAACCTACAGCTGACATAGGACTTAAGTTAACCCTTAAGCCCTATGTCAGCTGTAGTATCAGGATAAATAAACTAGAAATGTAAAATAGTCTACCGACCAAGCATATCAACCCATTAACCAACCTTGTTCAAAATTCTCTCGCATGTGCGCCTGGTCCTCTGGATGGTAAAAGTCATAACAGTGCTTGCCAAGTAGGTCGGCAGGTGCGTGACCCACCAGTTGTGCACAGCGTTGGTCGGCGAATGTGAAGCGGCCATCAGCAGCGTGCCGCGACACAAACTCAGCACCGTGCGCTCCGCACCCTGGCATGTCGGGCGTATTAGGCGTCGACGTTACCTAGTTTATTGCAATGAATTAAATAGGAATTAAAAAAAATTGTTTAGGAAGAATGTGTTTTGTGCTACCCTAATTAGTACATTGTAATATGATATATTTATATTCATAATTATAAGCCACAAGTTACCAACCCGCAGCGACACTCTCTTTATGCAGTGCTGTTAGGCCAAAATCTGCACTCGTACATTTCTCAATATTGAGCCAAATTTTAACATTTTCTCATTCTCAATTCCTAATCCATACATTAAATTGTATGCTGCTTGAGTCATAACTATATTCAATTTGTATTTCAACCAAAAATTTTATTTCCATACTTTTTTACTATTTGCCCAAAAAAGTGGTACAGATGCGATGCAAATATTAGATAAGCAAGCTTAGAGGGTGGAGAGGTTTAATATTTTTCTTTTTTTTCTTTTGGGACAAAAGAGAGAAGATAACAAAAAATTTTACATAAGATGAAATGTAAAACAAAAAATTCAAAATAATAATCAAATATTTCAGATCAATTGCACTTTCTACACTAATTTTGTTTAAATATTCATTTAAATTCCAGGTATTTCCCCTACCAAGGAGTTTCTAGGTCTAGTGTACATGGATTGAAAAACAGTGAATATTGGCCAGATAAAATTTATTAAAAGAAATTAATATCAAGTTCATTGTTCCTCTTACTTGAATAGAGGCCCCGTGAACCTAATAAACCATTTTATCAATCATGTAACAGTATAGTGACACAAAATTAAAATTGTGCTATTAATTGGTACAGAAATAATAGTCGGACATTTAATTTAGAAAAAGATGGTACAACATTTGCAATTACACATCAATGTACATAATTAAAATTAAGCACAGAAACAAAGTAATAAAATGTCTTTGATTCAGGTGAAATGAGCTCAAACCAGACATCTCAACATGAACCATAATGATATGGAAACTTAGATAGAGAGTGCATGACCTGGAAAACATAATTTATAAGTATTTGGGGTATAAACTAAGTAGTGCTTTTAATATTAGGACATTACAATTATCCTTTTAATTTTTATATCTGTTAAAAAACTAAAAGAAGCTCCTTACATCCCTATCCATTGTGGGAGGGACGAGTCTGATTTTCTTATTTTGCAGTAAAGTTCCTCTATAATTAATTATTTCATATAAAAAATTCCCCTGTAAAAATGTTTTTTTTTCTTTTAATGAAGATTATCTTTTTAACTTACTTTTGTTTACAAGACGGTCGAGAACACGAAAAGTTGTAATTAATATAAGAAAGCTCAGTAGAACATGCATAATTATATTTCTATAAGAGTCTGAAATCTTGCCTCGATTTAGAAATATCTAGAAACTATCCAGATAAACCTAATGACAATAATTAAGTGATTATAACTACTAGGTTACAATGAAAAGAAATATTTCCTTTTTCTTATGTCATATAGCTATACCGTTATCGGCTTCTATAAATTAAAATTATCATAAAACAACAATATTTTCAAATGTAATAAATAGTACCTGCAATCGTCCGATTGCGACAAGGCAGCAATGTGATGCGTGTAGCTCTTCGTCCACCTGCCTTTCCATTTGCATGCCTGGAAACAGATCTGTTGTGCCATACAACTTAACAACAAGTTCACACATTATCACCCTCTTATATATATACATAGTTGAATCTACTAAAGCTTTTTCAATTTAAATCCATCAACTATAAAAACAAACAACATTTATTCAAAAAGCAAAATAAGGGAAATAGCTTGATTACGACAGAAAAATTATGATTTCTTGCACAATAACAAAATATTATTAATAATATTTCAACTAAAATGGCCATAGTTAATTCTGTTTTAACAAAAAACTGTCTAATCGTCATTGTTAAGTCAAGATTAAGTCAAACTTTTTAAAGCTACTAATAAAAATTATTGAAATTCATTTTACTTTCAAAAAATATATTATCACTATATCAATATTCTTAAGTAACTTCAAATTACACTAGAGATACTCAAAAATGTAATTAATAAGTAATTCATAAAATTTCCACAATTCCTAACAAGCAATGAAAATAGAATATCATACTCTTCATCAGTCTCGAATCATCTGTCATCGAATTTAAAGTGAAGAGTCCAACACAATTAATTATTTTTAAACAAAGACTAGCAACAACATATACCGGTAGGAGGCCAATTCTTAATGTAGCCAGTGCAGTGGACGACAGCATAATTGTGCCCATCGTGTGCTGGACCGAGGGAATTGCGCTGACGCAGACGGCCCAGGTGACCCACGTCACCGCCGGCTCCGGCACCCACGCGCAATCGGCATATGAAGCCACGCCGTGAGCCCATACAGAGACGCATCGATGCTGGAATGATGAAAAAAAATTTTATCATTTAAAAATTGTTACACAAAATAAAAATCTGTGAAACCATTTAACAACACTATTAATAATATGAGACTTTCGGCCTAGAAGTGTATGGAAGAGGGACCAGACTTTATCATAGCTGTATTGCAAACAATAGGATTTACTTTGAAGATGATATAATAAATTTTAATAAAGGAAATTAAATTTGTGTGTTTTTTTTAACGACTCCATGTAGTTTTGATACAGTAGGTACATAATAGATGAACGCACAATGTGCCAAAATTAAACACAAAGTGACAAGTAGAGCAGCATTTCTAAAATACAATTAGCTCTGCCATCTTTATAAATACAAAAAAAAATTAAGCCGCACTAATATTTTGTGACTTCCCCCACTTGGATGTTACAACCACCACGTTAAGAATTGATCTGCTGGTGGTTTGAATCAAGAACACGACATTTTCCATGCACTCAATATTTCGCCACAAACTGATTTTGATAAACCATTATTTACACACACCCAAAGTAAAAATGTTCAAAAATTTGCAAGACAAACAAATTAACACCTGCCGTAAATTAGTACTCACATTGATGACCCTCCTTTTTCACCGTGCCCGTTTTCAAATCTAATATTCTTCCTGTGTTCTGAGGCTCCTGCGTGCTCAACTGCTCCCGAACCTTTTCAACATCCTCGGGATGCACGTTATCATATAGACACGACCCATACCATTCACTCTGAAATAAAAGCAATGTAAATTTAATAGCAATAGTCCGAACAATGACTAATTTTTCTACTAACATTTTAATTGTTAAACAAACATACCGTTAATAAAAAACCATTGGGGAATGAGTTTTAGACTGAATATTATTGGAAAATGTTGTATTAGGCCATGTCTGGGATCAAGTAGAAGCCAAAACGACATTTTTAAGATTTATACCGGCTGATCTGTTTATTAGAGCAGAATGCAAAAACTGCTAGTCGTACTTAAATTGGATTTTTGCTGGACTGAAATTTTGAGGTTCTCATTAAATCTAGGCTACCTTTTGTCCGAAATAAATATTCCATAAGTCGCTAGAAATTCAATTATTAGTTTTCTGCCAAATTCACAGATCAAGGCATTATGAATCAAAATTGTTAAAACTGTCGCCTTGATTACCCAACATTACGATATTAATGAATTTTTTCCAAATCAAGTATTTTTTTATTAATCAAAAAAATAAAAAAATATTTCACACATAAAACAATTCTTGTCGCAGGACGAAATAATTTTGATTATTTTTATGTGTTCGTTTAGTAGCATTCCAGCCAGTGGTTGGTTGCAACACAGATGATATATTAATTAAAAAGATATAATTAGTAGTCTTCTATAGTTCTAAATACAATTGTTTCTCATACATAATTAATAACTCTTTATATGGTTCTTAAGCAAGGATTTCACTATACAGCTTTCTTAATCTCTTCATCTCCAGTTAATGAGAAGTCCATTCAACATTTTTATTCATCATACACTTGTTAATTATACTATTCTTCTACACATTGCATTCTTCTTTCGAGGTAAGTCAAAAGACACGATCATACGAAATTGTCAGTTTAATCCAGACAAATTGTGGATATAAACAATTCTGGAACTCTGTCATAAACAATTAAAAAAAATATACCGATGAATGTGTTATATAACGAAGAATTGTATAAAATAATGATCTGAAACTTTCATTAAATTGTAGAATAAAAACAAACAGATCAGACCTGCGAGTAATTAAGGACGGGTGCGACACTGTCGCTGACGTATATGACACGGCCCGTGTCGCAGCTAACAACGAAGAGGAAGCCATCGGCCGCCTCCAATATGAGATGCTTCAACTCCTGATCAGTGAGGAATGACGGCTTGTACGTACCATCGCTCGATGTGTTACCTGTACCTGGTAATAAATTTAATCCTTACATTAATACATTGTATTAAATGCAATATATGACTTTATATTATCCTTCGTTAGCGAGATAGCAAGGACAATATTCATATGAAGTCATCTTATTCTCAAATTATTCTAAGCCAATACAAATTCCAAACGACCAAGAAAACAGTATTCAAAAACTTTCAAAGCTTAAATAAGGCGAGCGGGCAGGCGGATAATGGTCACGTAGGACTATGACACTGACCAGTTTACAGTTTTTAATACTTATCGTTTCATTATTGTTGGTCAATACTCTAACTCAATAGTATTAGGTCTTATGGTACTGAATCCTTAAAATGTACCTTCTCCAAGGCTACTTCTCTTTAGTCATCATATACACTTACTTGTGGTAAGTTTAATGAATTTTTAATAATAGTCAATCCTACCGTTCGATTTTTTTGTATAATTATCGATCAGCAACTCCAAATAATTCTTGCCATATTTTGATTTGCAAGTTTTTAACTATGCTCTTTTTGAAAGTTCTAATCAAGCATTAATATCTAAAATATTTCTTATCTTTAAGTTAGGCTTTATGTACTACAATGATATGTCATAATAAGATATTTACTCATTTGAAAGGTAATATAACAAATATTGAACACTGAACAAAATACCATACATCGGTGGTACCTAAGAAGAACACTTGATGCAATAAAGTTTAATTAAAAAGTTACAAAATAATGATCCTAGGAAGGAAAACAAAATAATGGGAATACTTTGGTTGATGGTTGAATCAGGCTAGTATAAAACTAAAAACAACTATACGCTCCATTCAATTAAACTTCATAAAAAAGATTATCATCGACAAGAATGTTATGCCCATTCTATTGATCAATATATATATATATATATATATATATATATATATATATATATATATATATATGTATATATGTATATAAGTATATATCTATATATGTGTATATATATACAATACAGTTTATGTTTACTACCTCAATATTCTCGATATTCATTTCAAATTTTAATTGACTATTTCATTTTCGCTGACCTATTTGGTGTACTTTTTAATGACAATGACGCAGTCTAAACCAAGAAAGCTGTAAGCGGTTTCCGTTAACAGAATAGTTGCAATTTACAACTGCTCCACCGTCAAAGCGACGCGGCAACCAGCTGCAACGCGACCCCCGCCCGACGCCGGCGCATCGGCAGCTGTGAGCGCCCGCCCCCGCCGCCGCCGTCGGGAATGTTTAATTAATCCGCGATGCTCTTTATCAGCGCGCGCCGCGCCGTACGAATCACCGGCGCAAAATGGCGTAATTAATCTTGTCACTGTCCTAATTACGCGCGTGATATTTTCCAAACGGCGCGCCGCTTATAAAAAATTCACAAACCGGCCAAGATTGGACGAGTGTTTGAGGAGTTGTTTTTATTCTCTTCTAGCCGAAGATAAGGCGGGCGGATAATGGTCACGTCTCTCGCTAACAACCGAGGTTATTACTCAAGTATAACCGGCGACTGGGAACGTTTTTCAACTTTTGTCGGTTCCAGTGGCTAAAGTTCAAATACCAACTTTGTTAACACATGCACAATGATTAAATGTCGGACAACAAATTGTGGGCTGCTACAGTAACAAGCTACAATAATCAAATAATAATAATTAAAGCTAATTAAAGCTATAGAAATAAAAGAAGACGCGAGGTGTCATGGGACACGCGACAGACGCAAAGCTTCTGTCACATCGCATATAAAACATTTTTGCAAATAATTTTCCAATATCCATCACGCAATAAAAAACACTTCATAAAAAACGAAAATACGTAAACAGGTTAAGTATATCAAATAAACGTGTGAATGATTTCTTTTCCTACTACATGCGCATGCGTATAGTACCATGCATGTATATTCTCTCGTTGGGTCAACAGTACACATAAACACACACAAGTATATATGTTTAAAGAAAACGAAGGTGGGAGAGAGGCAGCGCTAAGTGCTGCCTGTTGCATTTAGTCTCCCTTTTATTCCATCTCGCTCATTCATATGGGCAACGAAACGCGCTGTAACGTTTTTTCGCTACGTTCGTTCGTGACGTTTCATTTTTTCCCAGTTAGATCCCCATCCCAAACATCCGTCAAAAAACTTCGCTTCAAAATCCAATACAATTCGTATCAGAACACGCACAAAGTAAGGTGCCTATATCTATTGAAACTGTTAATGGGAATTAACCAAAACATTTTTATTTTGAAAGTTCCAATCAAACACATTCTAGATATTAGAATGTTTGTAAGTTTTCAAATAATCCATGGTTGAGAAGGGGACACATTGCACATGGTTTTAACACACACCACAGTCAATCCACAATAATCGAATAAAATAGAATGACTTACCACAAACGTCTCACAAAAACCAGTTCGACAGAAAAATCGGAGCAACTCTGGCCGACGCTCGGCGATCCGAATGTTATGAGTTTAAACGTGCTAACGAAGAAAAGGATAGAACGTACGATTGGACACGCTTTGGTCGTCCCTTACGTATGAGTCGACGGAAAGCTAGCGAGCGAAGTCGTCCGACATAAATCGGTAGTTATCGGCCGCAAAACACACCACCTCGAAAAGTCATTCTTCTGCGTTGCGCGTTAGGCTGAATATTTCGTAAACCGAATTTCTTGTCCCTATTATATATGTCCCATATCGCTTGGAGTCAACCCTCTCCGTATGTTTACGCCACAAGATACGATTTTCTGTTATTTCCGTATCGGCATCTATCACTTTAAGGTATTTTTAATGGCCTGGTTCCAGGTCGTAAACAGAGCTTAAAAATAAAAAAATAGTAAATAAAACATCAAATTTAATTTTTAAAAGACATATTGTCAATCTATGCATGTTTTATACCAGTACTTACTTATCTACCTACCAACTAATACCTCAGTTGCTTCATGCCTTTGTATGTACTTGTATAAATTTACCTACCTATTTACTTTGTTATTTTCTCGCTTATGTCAATACAAGTGAAACGAGTCCATACTCGATGAGTTTAATCTTTATATGTAAAAAGTTCCTATCAGCACCTCCCGACACCATCATTGTAGCCTGATTTTGCTAAACGGCAGATTTATTCCACACTTAGTCGTGTCAAAACTTAAAGAGATTTTATTACTAAATTAAGACCACTTGATGGCGTGCGCGGAATATGTTCCCTTTTCTTTTTCATCATCATCTGAAGCGGCAAAATTGTATACACATAGCTCTAAAAATTACAGAGAGGGCTATGACGGACTTACACAGTCGTCAAAAGTTCGTTATTTCACTACAGAACTCTAATAAACCAATCCAAAGACTAATAAAAAATAGAAAAAAAAATAATAAATTTATGACTATTTGTTACACTAAGAATTTAAAGTAAAGCATAGTTTACGTAGACGCTTAGTTTTCAAAATTTTTTTTATTAGTCTTTTGAAATTTATAATAATAAAATAAAACCTGTCAACTATGAGTACAACTCGCAGTACACATGTAGGCATATGTTCAGTACACATATAGGCATATATTTGGCTCATAAAATTTCTATTAAATTTGAATTTATATACAAAATTTAATTTTTTGAACACACATATTGCTCAATATAACATTCACAGGCGTATATTTTAAAAAAATGTATAAACACGCATACAATCAGAAATTACTGATTTTTGGATTTTTCCCTTTACTTATGTTATAAGACTTCCCATTAAACCGACTTTCAAGATTGTGGGACGGCTGGAAGTACCTTTTACAAGCCCATATCTTTTTGTTGCATGAACCAAAAAACTAGAAATGTTTACCCTATAGACCTAAGTATACGATATTAATTACCACTTGATATTTCAAGCCCTTTCTAAAAAAAAACAGACAAACGGGCTTTGACAAACAGACGCACGGACGGACAAAAAATGAGAACAAAGTGAACACAGAGGACAACAGAGTGAACACAGAGGGACAACAAAGTAAAAACGGAATCCTATAAGACTACAGTTTTCTTTTCATTTTGAAGAACGGAATGATAATGAAACTTACTTCCTAAGCCTAAAATGGGCTATTTATGTAGATGAATTTAGATTGTATTTCAAGTATTTACTCTAAGAGGTTTAAGGAGAGGAGACTTTAAATTGAACCCTAGAAGTATTTTGATATACTCTGATATTTTCTATAATTGATATAGTCACATAAATGATAAAGTAATACAGGTCATATTGTTGAGTCTGACTCCACATAATTTCGTCTAACATATTATATCGAAGCAAGCCCGTCGTTTTTTCGAACAAAAGAAATAACATAAAAAAAGTCACAGTATAAAGCATAGTAGACACGTGAAAACTCGATGAAAGTTTATCGTATCTGACGTATCTTATAATAGAATTGAACATCGCGTAAGCTTATATTTTTAGCTCGTGACACGAAAAAGTTTATGAATACGGAATTATAGAGTCGTAACTTTTCAAAATCAATACTTTCCCGTCAGAATAACTAAATAGTTCACGTGTTACATAGCGTATTTAATTTCCGTTCAAGAAAACTAATTTAAAATACCGAAATCAGATACTTCAATTTACGACTGAAGGGGAATCCCTTTCCAGAGTTCCGTAAGTTAAAATGCAAGAAACTTTACTCTCGAAACATCAGTCGAACACTACACTAATTAAAATGTGTATAACTATTTACTTGACCACAGAAAATGCTTAATAAAAGTAAGGATTAGAGTGATGTATTTTGACTTTAATGACAAAATTGAAAACATTTTTAAATTAAAATATTATTATTATTATTATACATTATATTTTTAGCTTTTTTTATATGTTAACATTTCTTTTTTTCCTAAATAGTTAACGTTTCTAATACAAAAATGTGTAACCAGCTCTTTACTTGCAAAACTTGGCGATCAACAAAATTGTTCCGAAATAAAAGGAACACACGTAAATTAAAAAAAAAACGGCAAGCTATATTTAGTTTTTTAATTCTAAAGTCTAGAAAACTGTTTTTTGTATTTTTTGTTGGAAAAAATCCTCCGGGCAAGCATCCCAACCACACACACACGGGCGCACTAAACCCTTCGACTGCATGATTTTTTACATTTGTTGTATAAA
Source organism: Druceiella hillmani (assembly GCA_039881145.1). NCBI lineage: Eukaryota > Metazoa > Arthropoda > Insecta > Lepidoptera > Hepialidae > Druceiella > Druceiella hillmani. The sequence continues at coordinate 101,889,725 of JAYKKI010000001.1, read as the reverse complement.
AAAAATCATAACAAAAATAACTCATCACAAGAGAATGATTACAAAAAGGTCTTTTTTAGATTTATGTCTAACCACAGTCGATGAAAAGTAAAAAATAGCGTTTCCACTTTGAGTGAAAATAAAACGTTCCAAAATGTTAAGAACTGCTAACTTGGAAGGATCAATTTAAAGCCATGTGGCCGATCAGCTAGCTACATCAAAAATTAAGGAGTTAACAATTTCTTCCGTTGCCAACTTCAGGATTGCAACGCTCTTTTAAAAATTGAAATTCCATAACTTTTCCAGAATCTCCGACAGGAAAATCAATGTTTTTTTAGATAGAAGGAAACTTAAAATACAACCCTTGACACTACCTTATAGGCTTTGATAATGAAATACCAGTGAATAACTTTTTGAGGTAAGACTTTTTATATGCTCAGCTACCCAGAAATACTTTTCCAGTAAAGCATCTATCCCAAAAAGTCTACACGTAATAGTATTAAGTAAATAATAAATAAAAATAACGGTATTAAGCCTCTCTTTCTTATATCTGTCGCACGACGATTTCCATTCATCAGTTCTTTTTTTTCCGCGCATTTGGTTCTTGGGAACAAAGATATTTATCTGAACCCCAAGCATCCTTTAAAGGAAAGTCCCATTCAATAATAAGTAAAAATAACGCTATTAAGCCAAATCTCTCTGACAGACACGACATTCTCCACTCATAAGTTTTTTTACTCCGCGCTCTTTCTTGAATGTAGCCGAGATACTAATCTAAACCTCAAACATCCTTTAAAGGAAAGTCCCATTCCATAATAAATAAAAATAATGCCATGAAACTAAATCTCTCTGACGACAATTTCCACGGCAGAATATTTAAAAAAAATCCGAAAAGTTCATAAGAATTCCACAAATTCTCCATGATATTTCAGGGACGAATGCAATTTCACGATATTTTCCCCGTTTCTAATGTTTTCCAGATGCGTAGTAACCCTGATTTATAATTAGACCGAATATAAACAATTCAACGTTGGAAAGTATCAATCTATTACTCGACAACGGGTGACACGGGCGAAATATTTAAAATTAAAATAAAACAATGGCCCAGTAACTGTACACGGTAGGTATGTTTTTTGTGGCTCTCTCCCAAACACCGAGGAGTCGCCGACGTTCATGCATTTGGAAATTGAATGCGTCGCCGCATAGAATACTAAAGCGGCGGTTGAAATTTAGCACGGCAACAAATCGTATACAACGAGCGAATCGTGCGCATCAAAATACGGCGACATGCTCCTTTTTTATACTCGATAGAGTCCGTATAAAGTATACAAAGTTTCATCAATTTACACGGGGATTCCCATCGACGAGAACATCGTGTAAATTAAAATAACTTAAATCAAACATCGTATAAATTAAAAGAAAGTAAATCGAACATCGTTCAAATTAAAAGAACTTAATTCGAATATTGTCTAAATTAAAAGAACGTAAATCGAACATCATGTAAATTAAAAAAAAAACTGAAATCGAACATCATCTAAATTAAAAGAACGTAAAATCGGACATCGTCGAAATTAAAAGAATTAAATAGAACATCGTGTAAATTACTATAGGTAACATTGAAGGTTTTTAGAATATCATAAATGGAACTAAACGATAAGTTTGAACAATTTAGTTACTTTTGTCCAAAATAGACTCTTGGAACTCAGCACACAGTTTCATTCGATAGAGCCACTGAAAGAAACAAAATGACTCCCTGGCACTCTGTACACAGTTTCATTCGAGGGAACCACTGAGCGAAACAAAATAGACTCCTTGGCACTCTGTACACAGTTTCATTCGATAGAGCTACTGAGAGAAATAGTCAGCGTACTCTTCCTCAGACGTCTTTTCCACCGCCACTCTTCTTCTCCGGATCTGAAAATCGTATTCCTCGCAGTTTACCTTTTATTCTTGTTGCTCATAATTTTTTTCCAAAACAACACGCAAACAATTTCTGGTTTACCAGTCTGGGGTAACTGACCTTTTATTTTCCAGAACAATCGTTGTACCATAGCCCGTCTATCCAAACGAAGAACGAGGCGGCCATCTTTTTTCCAGAACTTCGCCTTTCTATACATTTGTATTCAACTCTTCACAAGGAAACACCAGCTGCGCAGACTGCCTCTTAGTTTCAAGTCCGTAATAGCACATTAAGCTTTCGTCACCACGATGTATACAGAATTTCTGTGATCTCCGTCGAGTTCTTCTAACATTTTACGATGGTATTTTTGAGCTCAAGTCAAATTATGGGTTATCAACCTAGCACAAACCTTCCTAACTCCTAAATATTCATGTAGGATTTCCTGTACTTAATTTGCCCGAATCTACTGATAGATTATTCTCTTATCAGTCTTTATTACGAGCCACACAGCATTGATGTTATCTTCAGTTGTCACTGTTGAGGGACATCCCTCGTGTAGAATATCACCGAAATTGTTACGACCACGCTTAAAACCGTTAAAAGAGTTGTAAACTGAAGCGTAAGATGGAAACTTATTTTTTGATTAAGATGTGGCAACGAAAGTCACAAAACGACACGAGAAAATTTTTGTTCTGTTAATTTCTGTCTAGTGTTTTGCGATGATTATCGAACAAAATTTTTCTCGTGTCAAATTCGTCTTGACATAATACACACAATTTTCAAATTGCCGCCAATTTATAGACAAAACAAATCAATTGTAGCAAAGTACCTCAATGGATTACCACGGGAATGGTGTTTGAGTTACGAAATTCGAATTAATTTTTTTATTACCATTATTACAAGTGGCCAGTTCCAAGAACTTTCAATGCTACTCTTGTTAAAGAGCGTAAATCGAACATTGTCCAAATTAAAAAAAGCGTAAATCATAGTACAAAATTCTCATACAACTGGTAGATATTCCAAAACAGAAAGCAAGGTTTTTTTTAAAGAAAAGTTAATTTTATAGGTTCCAAAAAGGAAAACACCTCGTACGATCACTCATACGTCTGTCAGTCCGTAAGTCGATGTCCTCTTTGCCATATAATGGTATCAAGATTCAGTTGAATAGAAAAACTTACTAATCCACTTACATATGTCACATATCACGTAAAAAGGTTTTTTTGAAGAATTCAAAATATTTTATTTAGTATTTTCAAATACAGTTTTTGAGACTTTCCAAAAGCAGTACAGTGAAAATATCGAAAAACAATTGTTAGATAAACATAGTTTACAGAAAAACTATGACAATATTTCAAAAGCTACATTTATCAAATTAAACTGTGACAAAGAAACGTAGTACATATATCAGTTATTAATTCAGAACTTAACAACATACTTGATGGCTAAGAAGCCTCATCCTTCATATACAAACCTAAAATACTATTTAAAACGTTCACAGCATAATCACAATCAACACATTTAACGGTTATAGTACTGGCTAAGCTTGAAGACTTGGACGCAAGAGATCACCCGCTCTCTCACACCAATAGAACGCTGTCCGTACAGACCCACAATACAACCCCTTCTCGCCGACGGCGAGTTATGAAAACAATTAAAAGCGAGCGAATAGGACAATCAATCCGAAACAAACAGGGCGGACGAGCGGACGAATCACGCGAATCGGCGATAGAGGGAGCGCCGCGCGCCCCAGGCGGGCGGCCCAGAAAAGAATTTCCTTAATCTAATTTTAATGAGGCTACAATTTAAGCGGGCGGCGCGCGCGGGCGTAGGGCGCAGCGGCCATTAACGGCCAGCCCTCCCACCACTTAAGGCGCCATAGAGGAATTAATTTTCATATTCATAAATATACAGCTGAGCCGGTGGTACATGACGTAGGCGACGCGACGCCCCGTAGCGGTCGGCCGCGCGCCTCGTAAACATTACGTTCGCTTTGCAAGTCGCTTCAGTTTCATTGCCGCTTGGCGTAATAATTTCACTCGAGAACGTTAATCGAACATCTCGGTCACTTCATCCGAAAATTTATATTTTCAACCATACCTTTATAAAAAGATAAATTAAAATTTTCTCGTTAACAAACTGCAACTTAAAATCGATTAGCATTAGTACTTATGTACATTGTTTTATATCACACAATAGCCTATATTGACTATGAACTTAATTTTTTGAATATAGCGGAAATACGAACATCCATTATCGTTGTTATTTGAGATATTCGTAATGACGAAAACGTATAGAATAGAATCAGCTAATTTTAATTTAATTAATTTGTTGGCTATTGCTGATAATTTACATATCACTTTTTTTTATATACTATGTTAGATTTTTACAGCAAAATTTGTAATCTCGTAAGACGAATGTGCATTTTAATAATGTATAACTGTAAATCCATGCGATAACAAACCAAAACAAACCCCAAGCAAAACCAAAAAGACAAATATAAAAAAAATAAGTAGTTTTTAACGGCCGAAAATTACCAGAACAGGAGTAATTTCCCATCAATTAGGTCTTTCATTGTTTAAAATTTTCTTAGAAGATATCTCACCAAGTTACTTGTGATATTCTCACAAAAGAACATTTATTAAACCTTATAGAAAACTACAAAATACTAAGTTAATCTCTCCTGATGATAATTTAAACAAACAAGCTTCTTTCCGCTATAAAATCTTTAAATATTCATACATCAGACATAACATTAAAGTAATAAAACAAACACATATTTGTAGTCTTGATAATTGAAAATGTTAGCTAAAAACTTTTCTCAATAATTGAAAATGTTAGTTAAAAACAATTCAATAATAATATTTTGCTCTAAATATCATTTTAAACTATCGATCAGTATCATTTTAACAATCCATATCCAGGTAGCGCCCAAATTTCACGTAAATACACAATTTCAATCTGCATTATCAACTAACAACAATCCCCGAATCTTCCCTAATCAAATCACACCGTGGAATCTCGTTTAACATCGCCCGCCCAACTCACGGCGGAACAATGTTCACGTAACAGTTTAAGCCGTGAAAAACATTTAGATAGTGATAAATTAGCGAGGGGCAGGCGGACGTAGGAGCCGGCGCCCGTCGGACGCACCGCAATAAACTTGCGACCTGATAAATACTTGAGCAGCCGGCGCGCCGCGCCCGCCGCGAATTACTCTAACGAGCCGCCGTAATCTATTTGGCTGGACCGCCGACCGCTCAGACACTCGCTAGTGGCGAAGAGAAAAATAGAAAATGGTACGACGAAAAGCGTAAAATTTTGGTACGAATTTCAAATGTCGAGTTTTTCTTTATTTTGTAACGTGGGAAGTAATATAAAATGGCTATCGAATAACACAATTACCTAATGCACATTTCAATAAACTAGCTTATAGCGCCACATTATCCAGCCGCTTTGGTTATGTCGGCTATTAGTCGAAATAACCAAAGCGGCTAGATAACATGGCGTTATAAACATTCTTGCTTTTTTCTCAATTTTTTATTTAATTTCTAATGATAGCTCCGAATACTAGATACTGAAATTAGATTTTACTAACAATGTTTAGTATTTACTTATATTAATTGACTAATACGCACAGTATGTCCAAATATGTTTTAACAAAAAATGCGCGGAATAATAATTACGTATCTTAAAACAGATGTTTTGGCTACATTTACTTACAACAAGTTTCAACTCGAAACCAACAAACTTTGTTTATTGTAGGTATATTAGATGACAAATAATCAATATCTTGCGACCAAAATTATTTCAGATGTCATTCAGTTTCGAAATGGCAGTAAATGTCAGTTGTGATAACGCTTTTACATTGACTCATTGTTATTCTTATAACATGCCGAAAAGTCACTAAATGTACTTTAGTCATAAATAATATATAAGGAATATTCTTTAAGGAAGCTATTATAGGTTGACCTTAAGCTAGAGAAGCAGAAGTTACACGCAACTTTAATGTGAATCGACGACTTGTTTAGAGTATGCAATAAAATATTCAATAAGAAACCCATCGCAAAAAAAGTCTAGAAGTGGCCGTACAAACTTCTTTATAAATCGTATAAGACGTTTTTAAAAAGATTACCATTTAATAGATGTGGCAATGTCGGGCGATGGAAATAAAAATGGAAACGCAAGAAAATTACAATACAAATATTCACGTTTTGGCGAATATGAAACCATTTGCTACGATGATGGTTAAAAGCCATCTTAAAAGTACAAATTACACAACTATCAATCGACAATGATGTCTTTATGTCTACAAAAAGAAAGGCCACAAATTGTGTTTTTGCACTCAGCACAAACTATGAACAAATTTAGAATGGTTTAAAATTTTGTAAAATTATTAAAGCAAATTTAGCTTAATAACATTTGATAAAATTAAAAATGTTAGACATGCTGCAAATCACAAACAGCAGCGGCAAGATTACGCTTTGGATAAATTTTTCAAGCTATGAAGTAGACGCCTTTTGACGCCGTTTGTCTTGAAGATAATATGTATCAATTAATATACGAGAATACATTATAGACACGATTTCTGACTTATTGTGCTGAAAATGTCAGTTTTCGATTAGTGAGCAAATCAAAGTTTTACTTCCAGATGATTAACCTAAACCACATAGGACATTTGTGAAAGGAAATAGATCGCAAAGTAGGATTTTGATATTATTCAATCAGGCAGGCATTAATTCAAGTTTTTAAGAAGCTGAAAAAAATCCTTTAGGTAATACAAAGTTAGTGATCTCTACCGTAGTCGGATATATATTTTTTTGATTGTGATGCTGTAGCAATAGATAGTAGATGTTTTACAAAACATTAATTTATTTAAGGAGATGCACCCTAAGTCTACACGACTTCGACATCCATTCAATGTTAGAATGAATAAAACAAAACACGGGAATAGTTGACCTGTACCATCACTAGGGTGCCTCTATCAATGGCTGCTCGGATGGGGGAGATTGGTCTGCAGTAGCTACAATGTCTCGCCAACGAGTCCGCCCGATTAAAAATTGAAGAGATCACACAAAGTTTATACCAATTAATTTTTCGAAGTCCATACATCAGAATTAATACGGCATGCGTAAAAGTACTTTGTACGATCGAATAAAAATAACTCAACTGCTCTTCTCCATCGTATTTCTTTAATTTTGAAAAGTATCACTACTTTTGATTGTAATGAACTTTGTGTCGCCCAAAATAAACGAAATGTTGGCCTTCGAAAATTAAGGGGCACTCTATTAATTAACTATTATATTTCTAAGCTCCATCATGAAGCATATTAAACATAATATTTTACAATTTCCTTGCGTTTTTTAGCAGCCAAATAAGTTGAAAAGTATTGTTTTTAATTAATTTAAATTTTAAGTTTATTACCTTAAGTGTACTGTGTCATTTCAGTCTTCGCCCTAATTATAAAGATGATAGTTGAGGGTATTCTTTTGTAATCTAGCTTCTTGCAATGATAAAAATACAGCTGTATATTTGTGGCTCATATTTGTTTGATATTAATTCGATTATTTTCATTGTGAAAGCACTGAAACCGCATACTTTTTATGAATGATTTTTATATCATATCACTATCATAGCTGGTATGCAGGTCTGTTTCATGTATCACATCGAAGATATCTTATACCTGATAAGCATATATGAATAAAAAAAGCAAATACAAATAGATGTACAAAAATAATCATAATTTAAACATACAATTATGTTATTTCACTATTTACTTTAAAAAAAAACACAATTTGGAAGTTAAGTTACACAGGAGTTTAGCGAATGGCGATAGTTAATCTTGTGTATGATAAAGAATCTTTTATCGATTAAAAAAGCATTTATTTAATGAAATGTTACTTTTTAAAGGTGTTATTATTTTTGCAATAATTTTCATTATCCCTTGGGTTTTATGCCACAAACATCCACAACTAAATGAAACTACGTGATTTAGTATTATTCCTACTTTCTTTAACTTTTTTACTACCACCTAGGTTTCGTTGTATTACAACATCTTCAGCATAGATAATTGCTAATAAATGTTGTAACACAACGAAACCTATGTATGAAACCTATGTAAAGATACTATGTAAAGAACTACACCTATATAACTATACCTATATATATATAAACCTATGTAAGTATATGAAACCTAAATAAAGAACTTAAAGAAGGTAGAAATAATACGTAATTTCATTTAGTTGTGAATAATGAATTTCTACAAAATTAACGCCAAATAAATTCAATGCCACAAATACCATTAACAGCATCAAAAAATAAACTTTTTTTTATTCAATTCAATTTCCTCCACTCTGCTACAAAAAAGGGGTCTTTTTCCGCCGGTTTCGTTTGGCCAAGTATCGTAAAAATAAAAAATAACAAATAGTGTTGTAAAAGTTTCAAATATATACGTTAAAAGCGATCGAGTGCTTTCATCTGTAAGTAACGCAATACCGACGTTCCAAATATTCAATCAAATAGTCTATGGATACACGTATGATCGTTCTTGGTGCTCTTAGAAACTATGTAAAAAATTAAATCGCTCCTGCTTTATTCAAAACACCTATTAGCCATGTATATTTACTAGCTAGCTGACACGCGATGCAAAAGCAAGTAGCAAGTTTAACTTGAAAAATACCACACACTTCAATTAGGTCATAAATTAAATTCTGCTTAAATTACATAAAAAAAACTTTTTATTTATTGGATAGTATTTACGCTTATCTATCGCAAGTTTTACTTTCATGTTTAGCAACTTGGTAAACTTAAGTTTTTTACTTAGTTTTTTTTTTAATAAAATTAATGATTCAATACCAAAGATTTCTATTAAGAGTCGATTTTATTTGTTTTGTTTATCTAAGAAGGAACCAATATTATTTTTTCAAAGGAAACATTCAAGGGCGGTAGAATCGTGTGTAAAACGAAATCGAACGTTTTAAAATCACCATCTGAATAATTTATAAGTTTCTTTGGAAATATTGACAATTTTCCAGAACTTCTAGCTCTCGTAAACTTGTATTACTCTGCGCGTTCATCAGTTTTTAATCATTACCGGCCAACGATCGTGGCGACTGACAACGCTGTATAAGTTTATGTTATTGTCTTAATAAGATTTATGTTTAAGTACAAAGAAACTACTGTCACCATAAGTAAGACGTTCCAAAACCTCACGTTGAACCATGGTCATATACGTATATCTATATATTAATACGTGAAGAGAGAGAGTTTTTACCACTTTTAAGCATATTGCGCGCACGGTAGAGTGTGAGATTTGGCATAGTTAAAGTTTACATGAAGAAAAAGTGGAAAATGCTAAAATTTTGCATAAAATATTTACTACATATACATCAAAATATTCATTGTTTACATCCAACAAGAAAAGTTCATTGTTTACATTCATACTGTCAATGTCAAACACATTATAGTCTGTGGTTAAACAGGCGCACAGAGTAGCGATTTGCGCGCACGGAGGAGTGTGAGATTTGGCATAGTTAAAGTTTACATGAAGAAAAAGTGTATAATATTTAAAAAGTGTATAATATTTTATAAAGTATATAATATTTGTTACAAATACATTAAAATACTCATTGTTTACGTTCAACAAGAAAAGTTCATTGTTTACATTCATACTGTCAATGTCAAACACATTATAGTCTGTGGTTAAACAGGCGCACAGAGTAGCGATTTGCGCGCACGGAGGAGTGTGAGATTTGGCATAGTTAAAGTTTACATGAAGAAAAAGTGTATAATATTTAAAAAGTGTATAATATTTTATAAAGTATATAATATTTGTTACAAATACATTAAAATACTCATTGTTTACGTTCAACAAGAAAAGTTCATTGTTTACATTCATACTGTCAATGTCAAACACATTATAGTCTGTGGTTAAACAGGCGCACAGAGTAGCGATTTGCGCGCACGGAGCAGTTTGAGATTTGGCATAGTTAAAGTTTACATGAAGAAAAAGTGTATAATATTTAAAAAGTGTATAATATTTTATAAAGTATATAATATTTGTTACAAATACATTAAAATACTCATTGTTTACGTTCAACAAGAAAAGTTCATTGTTTACATTCATACTGTCAATGTCAAACACATTATAGTCTGTGGTTAAACAGGCGCACAGAGTAGCGATTTGCGCGCACGGAGGAGTGTGAGATTTGGCATAGTTAAAGTTTACATGAAGAAAAAGTGTATAATATTTAAAAAGTGTATAATATTTTATAAAGTATATAATATTTGTTACAAATACACTAAAATACTCATTGTTTACGTTCAACAAGAAAAGTTCATTGTTTACATTCATACTGTCAATGTCAAACGCATTATAGTCTTGGGTTAAACAGTCACACAGAGTAGAGATTGACGCCAACGAATTTTAAAATGTCAGATTGGCTGAACGAGTTTCGAGCTGTGAATTTTGTGATTTCAACTATTCCTTTTTCAATTGTCTGTGGAGTGTATGTCAAGGCAGAAAAGCGTTTATTTTATATTTTGTATAATAGATATATGTGCTTTACGTATTAGTAAAGTACAGCTAGCGTGTTGCAAAAGGAAAAATCTGTCAAACTGCTTAATATACACCTGATACAAAAGGAAACATCTGTCAAGTTGCTTAATATAGACCTGTTGCAAAAGGAAAAATATGTCAAATTGCTTAATATATACCGGGTGGAAAAGGAAAAATTTGTCAAATTGCTTAATATAAACCTGTTACAAAAGGAAAATTTTGTAGCAGCAATCTAAATTGATTTACTCTCGCCTACCTTTGACAAAAGAAACTCAATAACGTTCAAATTTAAAAACTTGATAATTTACGGTCGAGTTTTGATCACTGGGCGACCACTAGTGTATATAAAAAGGCATAAACACTTACATTGAGTTATTTATTAATATATAGCTATATATAATTAAAGCGATTTAATATTAATTACTTTTTTCAATTTAAATTTTCACAACTAAATGAAACTACGTGAAGCAGTATTATTTCTACTTTATTTAAATTCTTTACAAATAGCCCACCTAAAGATATTGTAATACAACGAAACCTAGATCGTGGTAAAGAACTTAAAGAAAACAATACTGCATCACGTAGTTTCATTTAGTTGTGACAAATTAAATTAAAATGAATTTCTACAAAATTAACGCCAAATATATTCAATTTTAATTACTCGTTTAGGATACTGAAATCGAAATAAATAATGTCACAATTCATTTCTTCTTTCGGTAGATTGTTAGATCTATTTACCGTTGCACATATTAAGTAAGAACGTTTCATCAGGATAAGATATAAGATGACACATATCAAATCTTAGTATATTTATTCACAACAAATTCGCTAAAATGTTAATTTTATATGAACCGTCAAATGACATCAAAGTAGTATCGTTTCAATGAAAAGTTGATTAAGTTTAACCCCTTGTTATACTTTGACAAGTCTGACTCGCGATAAAAGTTTGAACCAAACATGAATATCACGAGTCTGACCCGTGGAAAGTGGAACATGAATCATACTCCTTCTGTCTTTACGACTGATTTTTGCAGATTATGAAACGTATTGCGTGTCATGAAAATTACTTTGAGAATAGTAAATTACTTTGTTCATACGACGTATAGAATGCACCACAAATGAACTAGTTCTTTACATAATAGTACAATTTATAACAAAATCACATAATTTATAACAAAATCAATAATTAGCGTGATTTCTTAATCCGAGGCTAATTAACCTTCTGACATAATGATCGAAAATTCGAAGTTCTGTTGTATTCAACAGAACTTCGAATGTACACGTTATTTGAACTGTTACGTAAGATTAGGTTACAAGTCTTACGTAACAGTTCAAATAACGTGTACATAAATAAAAAAAATCATGTAATCTATTTACTGGCAATCAAAGTTATATTGCATCATTTCAGCCGACTGACTGGTTTACACATATTTTTAAATCACAAAATTCAAACATTTCCACTTAACATATCGTTTAAGTACTTAAATATAAATAAATTAAATTATCCAAAGCGTTCGAAGTATTCCTTAGTATTGCTAGTTGTGCATCTGACATAAAGGTGTTAAAGATGAATCTTGCTTACATTTTAATTTGACATACTAATTTTCACCTTAATTTTATCAATGAAAACTTGAATTTAGACAGTTATTGCCTGAATAGAAATACACGCATGGACATATTTAGAGGAAAGCAAAAAAACGGGGCAAACTGACATAAAAACGGATTTATTCCTGTTGTATGAGCGTATAACAATCATTACATTGAATCAATTGATTAAATTAACATTTTTGAACATAAAAAAACATAGACTTAAATAAAAAAAACAAATTAGAGGCAATAATCTCAGTACCTTAACCCGCAGTCAGAATCCCGTTTTCAACGATGTATAGCTGCGTTCGTGCTCCTAAGGAAATATCACCCATATCATTACTCACCCTCCACCATAAGGCTCTCTTCCAACAATGTTATGCTGAGCATATCGTTCTTCGCGTCGTCCCCATACTTTAACCCTTCCATTATCTGACTTAAGACAGAATCTGCAAAGAGTACCTTTGCTCAAGCGTCATCACCCAGTTTCGATGCGAATGAGCAAAGTTTGACAGAGCTACTCGACGACCCGCGGTGAGTAAAGGTCCTCTGGCGGGCAAGTATGCTGCTTTTCCATCCGCCTTAAATTTTCTTCTAATGGTTTTGGTGCTATCACTACTTGAACTTCCTTTAGCTTGGTTCTTACATCGGAAGAAGTCTAAGTGCGGTGTCTTAAAACACTGCTTACAATAAAACTGTCGTCACTCTTTGTTGTTACTCTTTTGCGAACTTGTCCTTTGCGTCTTGTATACTCCTCAGTCTGCCGGTATCGATTAACATTGCTAAAAATTACAGACCTGGAAATTAGTAATGTTTGAACCACTTCATTGTAGGGCTAACCATTTTCAATTAAAGTTATAGCTTTCGGCGCTTGACCAACGCTGAGATCTGACGTTATCACCTAAATTTATGAAATAATATTCCCTCAACGCAATGATAAAAAATTTCTGAGAAAAACAACAAAAGCAAAGTTTTTGTTGCAAAATTTGTTACATTACTCAATATTGAATATTGTACGCAATAAAGTTATTAACATATAACAAAAAAAAACAAATGAAAGTCGTAAATAAAATTCAATTGAAATCCTTTTTTCAAATTTCGTATCTTGGTATAGATGGCCAGTGCGAAATGAAAAAAAAAAAATTTATTCTACTTTTTTCCAATCGTCTAAATATGTCGAGTATAGTAATGTAACTCAGTATTATACAATACAAATTTTCCGATACTCTTTTACGAGAATCACATTATGACGATACAATTGCAATTCAAGAAACTATAGTCTATTTTTTCACAAATAAAACTTTCATATTAAAACTAAATAAAACGATTAAATCATATATAATTATTTCTTCATCGCTAATTCGCTGAAAGAGGACAAATAATAAAGACCCTTTTTTAAATTTTCATGTCTGCTATCGTCCCCGGATCGTCTTGACTCTTCTATTTATTCGCAATTAAATGAAACTACGTGATGTAGTATTATTTCTACTCTCTTTAATTTCTTTACCAAGACCTAGGTTTCGTTGTATTACAACATCTTCAGGTGGGATATTAGCAAAGATCTTTGCTAATAGCCCACCTGTTGTAATACAACGAAACCTAGGTCGTGGTAAAGAAATTCAAGAAAGTAGAAATAATACTACATCAAGTAGTTTCGTTTAATTGTGAATAATGAATTTCTACAAAATTAACGCCAAATATATTCAATATTCAATCTATTTATTCTCTCAAAGATTTTTTTCTAAATTATAATACAATAATGTAACACTATTACCAATTGTAACACTATTTACCTAATGATTAACTTAAACCATCATGCTTAACAACACTTAGGGAGATGACATGCATCACCATAATCCTCAATCTTGATAACATCGTTCATTTATTAACGGCGTCTTGCGTATATTTTCTCTTTGTCCAGTGATTTTGTCTTGGATACACTATGTTACCAAAAAGGAAAATTTGATTGATAAAATTAATTTTCCGACGGTTAAATGAAAAAAATGGAAAAGTCGCCTTCTTCGTACGTAATTACTTCTTGCGCTCGCGTAGTCATAATCTTTTTGCAATACCAACCTCTAAAACCGAATTATATGAGAATTTTCCAACGGTGTGAAGTTGCTCAACAACCTCATTGTGGTTACACATGAGTCTATTTTGTTTGTGATGAGAGAAATATTGTCATCATTATGTATGTAGTGTTATTGACTTAATTATTATTTTTATATAACAAACTTAGTTTTGACATTGTTGTAGCATAACTTTAATAGGTTTATAACTGTAATGTTTCTGTAACGGTAAATTAAATAAATCAATATACACCCTACTTTGATCATCCTTCATTGCCCATAATTTCCAACAGGCCCAAATACCTACTTCAACATCACACTATACCAAATATCACCATCTTAATCTTATCGTACACACTCTAACTGTGGATATTCCCTAATTATTTCTCTTCTACAGCATATCATATATTTTCTTAATTTCCGTGAACAAATTTCAGCCGTACATAAATATCATCTCGTTATATCCTCTTTTACCGTCTTTCATTCTATCAGTTACATATGTCATTTCACATGGTCTTGAAAAGAGGACTCATCGCGAACTGGCCAAAAAAATTATTTAAAGAAACTTTATTCTACCTTAAGAAACAGACCTACAAATTAAAAGATTAATTGATGACAATCCTCCAAAAGAATGAAATCGAAAATATCTTTCTGCCCCATATGTTTAAATATAGCAATATACCCTCGCAAGTGACCGTATTCCATATGTATAAATACAGCAATATACCCTCGCAAATGATCGTATCCCATATGTATACAAATAGCAATATATCCCGGCAAGAGATCGTAGATATGATCCGCCATACAAACTGTATTACAAATGTCGGTGTTGCCTTTTACACACGTTTTTCATTTCACAATCATATAAATCGAGACAAAAATTTCGGAAGATACAATTGCAAAACCATTTCCTGGAGCTTGTGTACCTCGTTTACTCCAAGTAAACCCAACGACTAAATAGATTTTGGGCGCCCTTCGACACGACTAAAGGAAGAAATGATCAAAAAGTTGAGGAATTAGTCCTCCCGGATCGTCGAGTGACACTGCATTTTATTTCTGAACATATTATGTAGTAAGTAAGAATGTCCACGGAATCTCAAATGTACACAGGATTTCAGATTCCAAATTGTTATTTGGAGTTGTTTCAATAAGATCCTACTCTACTTTGGTTAAATAGATTAACCAAATTCATCAACGTCGATGAAACGTGGCTTAAAGCTCAGTGTCTTGGATAAAATTATCATCTCCGACACTCAAGAAATTCCAGACAAGATATCCCTTTGTTTTCTGGAACAGTTGTAAAATGGAACAGTAGTAATGATTTATTGCCTAGATTCAATATAACAGTGAATTAACACGCAAAAGAAGTAAAAAAGCCCTAAAGAAATTTGTGAAAAAGACAGGGGAAGACTTGAGAAAACTGTACACTTTCACCTGTATAAGACGAATGTTCATAACTCTGTTGTTGCAATGGCATCAATCAAAGCTGACTTCGAATTTCTAGAATACCTTCCATATTCACCAGATCTAGTTATTTCTTTTATCACACATATTGAAGAAATAATTAAGGAGCCAAAAACCTGAGTGAAAACAGCTGTACAAAAGTTTGTTAATGGAATTTTAGGTTAACAAAAAGGATAAATTAATTATATTACTCTTAAAGTTGACATAAAATTATCGTTTTGATCATTTAATTGTAATATGGCGATTCTGGTTATCTTTGAACAATCCTCTTAAATAGGTGATGGGCCGCCCGTTTCAGGAAATCTGTCGCTTGGTCTGATTACAACTCTTCTTGGTCGGAGGCGATTTTTCCCGTTTGCAACCTCATCTCAAGGTTTTCCACTTACAGAGATGATTAAATAATCTCGGTCTCCGCACATCATTTATCTTCGATAGTTGTCAATTAATAGGATTGCAACAGCATTGAGCGTGACGGAGCATGACACACCGTGTACCGCGTTGCATTGTTCACTAAAGCCGTTTGACGCATAAAAAAGCGCACACCAGATTAGACACCGGGTCATCTCGACAGCCGGCGCGTCGCGAAGTCGCGCGCGCTGCAAAAAGCGCCACCGGAGGCGACCGACCGAATAGCGAGCGCTAAGTAATTGCGGGGCGTATCATGATCGACAATAACGCGCCGCATGCAAAAAGCGAAGCGACGTCGGCGCGCGAATGATTATCGAGAAAGCGTAAATTGTAGTAATTGAAGTGTGTCGCGCCGTAGCTCGGACTCGCGGCGTGGCGCACGTTGAGCCGGGAGCCAAGTTTTATTCTTTACGTTAATTTATTAAGCAAATACTTAATAAATAATTGCATATAATAAAGCAAATATTTATTAAATAATCGCATATAATACGTTCAATTTAGTATATGTAATTATTTAATAAATATTTAAGAAGTACTCATGCCCTCAGGCGCCGTTCCGTCCGGTCCGGTCCCGTCCCATTACGTCATATTAGTAGTTATACATATTATGTAAATGTACAAAGAAAATCGAATATTTCCATTTTGAAATATAAATAAATGATGTTGGATTTTTTTCTTTACTTTTGAAGTAAAACTTCTTTACGCACGCTTGACTTGGGGAGTAAGCTGGTGAATGCGTGACGAGAGCGTTACGAAAAGTGTGATCGGGCGAGGCGAACGGAAGTTGAGAGGGAGATATAAGTTAGTGAAGACAGAATGAGAGAGAGTTACGTTTCGTTTATTACTGTAGGGACAAGAGAGAGAGGTGCGAGCACACATTTTCTTACTCTCCTTCTCTCATAGCCAGTTGTGTTTCGTATATCTAAGACACAGTGCAAGCCTATTGTCTGTATCACACTGTAGGAGCAAGAGAGAGCAGTGCGCGTGCACATTTTCTTTCTCTCTTCCTCTCATAGCCAGTGTATGAAATATATATATATATATATATATATATATATATATATATATATATATATATATATATGCGAGTTTGCTAGCGTTACGCGAACGGTGATTTTTTAATTATTTTGTAATTTCATTTCGTTCTTGAACAATTTTATAAATTATTATTTTGTTCAATACATAAAATATTCTACGTTTAAAGTGAATAAAATTGTAAATACATTTTAAAGTTCATATTTTGTGAATTTGAAGTTTTACTTCAGTCATGTGGTCTAAAGCACACTCGTTTTTTTTCTATGAAATCTTCCTTCATATCAACTATCAAGATTCATGGTCAACGGGATTGATGATGATTGAGTCGGTATTAAAATAAATAATATTTAAAAGATCGTATCTTTTTGAGATCCGTAATTTCAGCCTCTGACCGCTACTGAGAAAAGGAGCTTTGACAGACAGACGAACAACAAAGTGATCCTATAATGATTCAGTTTTTTTTGTATTATTTTCTTTTATATAAAATATTTTTAGTCTGAAATTTTGTTTAATCTAAATATCCATATTTTTTTAAATTTCATATAACCAGTGGACCGTGACAAATATCCAATAACCAATTTTATCGGCTAACAGAAAGTAAATAGATAAAAAGCGTCTGAACAGATGGCTATATTTAAGGTGGTTAAGAAAGTCCTACACCAAATAGAAGCTACATTTCTGATTTCAAAATTAGATCGAAATCAAGAAAAATATAATCTTACAGTAAAAAACACATTAGTTATTGATTTAGGGAATTTAAATTATACTAATATATATTAAACTTAAGCTTCCAAATCAATACAATGAAATAAGAGTTTACTAGCCATACTTTTGCTTCGATATATAGTACTTTTAATTTTTACCATCGCTTCAGTTTGCGATAATAGTTTGAAATCGAGAGAAACAAAGTCCTACAATAAAATACACAAATTTGTAATATAATTGAAACCATCATGACTTTACAGTTCAATATTTTAGGGAATAAAATTAGATTAATATATACACATAAGCTTCAGCGTCTAAATCGATATAATGAAATGTGAATTTACTAGCAATACTTTTGTTTCGATATTAAGTAGTTTCACTTTTAGCATCGTTTTAGGTTGCGATAACGATTTAAAATCAAGAAAAATAAAATCTTATAGCAACAAACACAATATATTAAACTTCAGGGTCTAAATCGATATCATGAAATACGAGTTTACTAGCCATACTTTTGTTTCGATATAAAATACTTGAAACTTTTACCATTGGTTTAGCCTGCGATAACAATTTGAAAGCAGAAAAATAAACCAGCCGAGAGAGCATATTTATGTTCATAATTACTTGGATATATTTCATGAAAATACATAGTTCACTCTTAATATTTTTTACATTTTCGAAACCCCTTCAACCTTTGTACATTTTTGGATAACACATTCTTTGTGAAGAAGGCGCTATACACGGTTCAACTCGATTCAGGCTTTACTAAAAAACAATGAACAATCAGGTAAAGATATATGAAGACCATTTTAAGATGATGTCAATAATATCACAACCAGGCGTACGGTGCTACTTTATCATTTCAGATACCATAACGGTACCGAACATCCTCAATCAACTTCATTATTGAGTATCGTGATACTTTTTAGATTGCCTCTATCAAAGACGTGATTATATCGAATTAAATGGCAAAAAAAATCGATACAGTAACAGTATCGAACATTCCGAAGCATCGTCGCAAATCGAGTATCGTAACTTTTTAGAGTGACCATTTCTTAATTGTTTGCACCATCACATGTTTAGATATGCTTTACGACAGATGATGTCGAATTGATACTGCAAACATAACACCTACGTTTCGCCACCGGAAAGAAGTGTTAATCTAATTCGAATGCAAAATAGAAAGACAAACTGTACATTACCTTCCGCAGATTCATCATCTCACACCACTATGTATGTTCTAACTTCCGTTGAGAAACATAGTGGCTAACATTACTGCACCCTGGTATTATAACTATATACTTACCAATAGCTAATCAAAGTTCAAATATGTACTAAACCAACATAATTACACCGTAATACTCGCGATTGTTTTACCGTTTCAGTCGAATGAAGATAAAAATGCGCAATTAAAAGTCAGACTCGCAGTTCTAAATTTTTCGCACATATTTCATGGCCCAACGTTGGGGAAATTTTAAGTCACTTTTTACCTTTATTTCCATAAAGTGAAAAATTATTTTTTTTTATGTTCTTATCTATAAATTCATCTCCTATCAAACTTTAAAATGGTAATTTATGTAATCTGTAAAATAGTAATTGGGTATTTGACTAATTTTTTTTTATTTCATGGTACAAGCTGATGAAGAGTGAAAAATTTTTAAATAATCTTAAAAATTTACCGAGTTATAAAAGTTTAAATTTAACCTTTAAACAAAGACGGCAATACTGTGTTGTGAGGTCATTTTTAATATTACACATTATATTCTACAAGAGGAAAAGAGACATGGATATACCCAACTCTATCCGTATCTTCAAATTTAGAAGCCTATAACTGGCTTATTTTTCAATGAATTTTTGAATTTTTTTCAAGACTGGTTTTCAATTAACTTATATTTCACAATATTGTACGAAAAATATAAAAATTTAGAATGAGTCACCTACCGTATTGAAGAGCCTACCTCTAACTTTTTGATGTGAATAAAATTTGCATCCTTAGCAGGAAATAATTCAGAAAACTTGATAACAAATTTGGGGGATACAGTGTGGCATTGCAGCTACGTAACTATCATTTACATCGAAAATTTAATTACACCCCTCGATAGTTAAAGGATCAAAGAATTCGTTACGTTGAGTGGGGACTGTGACGCATCTTGCGCGACGGAGGGAGATGCGCCGCCATTTTAAGGTCGTTTCGCCGCATCACATAATTTTCGCTGATATAAATTTTGACTCGAAGAAGCTACAATGCTCGTTTGTGTTACAATTGACAGCTCACGTCAAGATTTATCGTGTGCAATGGTTATGATGAATATGTAGTTGACAATTAAAAAAACTTATAAAATATCGGCCTTTACTCGTAAAAAAGCCAATTAAAAATATAGAAATCGCATACGATTGGAAAGAGCTTATCAAGAGCAATCCAGTAATACATATGATCATAAAACACCATATGATAGAGGGAAGCGGTGCCTGGAACACGAAACGGGGAACGTAAAAATTATTACTATGTAACGTACGCGTATTCACGTAAGACACATGTTCGAGTTCCCGATACAGTCACACTCCGATTTTTTAAACGTAATTTATGGAATAGTAACATCATGAAATGTTTGGATTTTGTAACCTGATTACATCTAAACAGCAGCATGACTATAGATCTCGGCTCAAATAGATAGCGATTAGTGATAAACGCAATTTTCGTATTCTTTCATTACTTTATATATTTTAACAATAAAAATAAACCTTTTTATCTTGGTGACAGATTCGTGAAATTATCTGCCCCTGGTCTAGATTTACATCCTGAAACCTTACACGTGCTTCTCATTGCTAAACATTGTTCGTCCTTTTATGAACATTTCTTTAATCGTAACATCATAAACTCCCCGCCCATATGCACTTTCAAAAATCGTTTGAAAAAGCTTGTACTTGTCATTTTCAACTTCTTTTACATTTCTTATACTTTTCTTTATTTTTTTACAATGAATTATAATTTTAACAATGTTTACAGATTTTTTTTTCAATTATAATAATTTAATATTTTACAGTCCACCTCTGGACTAATTAATTACATACACTGATCGTCGTTGATGCTGATTACTCTTGTAGCAATAAGTCAGCTGTATATACAAATATTACAACAAAGACATAAGACATAAATTCCTCTAGGATGAAGCTCTGTGTCTTTTGTTCAGTAATAAAATTTAGTAATATAAATAACAGATGGCGAAACTTGTATATAAATAAACCGCTGTCTTAGCAGAAAATGCAAGCTACAGAAGCAGCGGGTAGAAAGCTAGACATCAACGTAGAACTATTACCCCTTCTTCATTCCTCCATTTTCAAGGAAAATAATAAGAACCTGAACCTCACTTCCAAAAAGGTTTACGCAATACTCAAAACACTCCCCAGGTAACATCGACAAAACACGTTCAAGAGAAACGTACGCGTACTCATTCATCACATTTCCACACAAACTGGTACGTACAGCCGCTCCGGTAGCTGGACGACGGCGCATATCAAGTTCCACTCAACCCCCATTTATGTAACGACGTCGAGATGAGGATGATAAATCCACAGGTGAGCCGAGCGTGATCGTGCGGGCGGGGCGAGATCGGCGGACGCCGATACGGCGACGGTCGCGCGACCGAGATTTGAATACGATAATTTTATTTCACTCGGCGCGGCCACAGGAGCACGTCGCGCGTGAACTATGGGAACGCGCGTTTTTGTTGATGCTCGCGCTCTGGAGTTCAAACTGAGCGATGTGACCCTTTTACGGGCGAGGACGCGTTCAGGACACACCCCGCGTCGGACCGTAATCCGAGTAGCCGCTCGCTAATCCCGAGCCGCACATTAACAATTAAGCGAAAATGGCGCCATATATCCCGCATTGGGCTGCGGGTGAATTATCTAATTGCAATTGCTCACCCCTTCGAAGTAATGGTCTGGAATGCATTGGGAACAAATGTACTTATTTAGTACCCACTTATCGATATATTACGAATTATCAACGTTTAGCAATAAATAAGGAAGTGATAATTGAATAAAAATAATGAGGAATGATGAGAGAAATATTGTCATCATTATGTATAACTTAATTATTATTTTTACATAACAAACTTAGTTTTGTCATTGTTGTAGCAACAACTTTAATAGATTTATAACTGTAATGTGTCTGTAACGGTATATTAAATAAATCAATATACACCCTACTTTGATCATCCTTCATTGCCCGTAAGTGCCAACAGGCCCAAATACCTTCTTCAACATCACACTATACCAAATATCACCATCTTAATCTTATCGTACACACTCTAACTGTGGATATTCCCTAATTATATCTCGTCTACAGCATTTCATATACTTTCTTCATTTCCGTGAACAAATTTCGGCCGTACATAAATATCATCTCGTTATATCCTCTTTTTCCGTCTTTAATTCTATCAGTTACATACGTCATTTCACATGGTCTTGAAAAGAGGATTCATCGCGAACTTGCCAAAAAAATTTTTTAAAGAAAGTTTATTCCACCTTAAAAAACAGACCTACAAATTAAAATATTAATTGATTAACAACCCTCCAAAAGGATAAAATCGAAAATAACTTTCTGCGCCATATGTATAAATATAGCAATATACCCTCCCAAGTGACCGTATTCCATATGTATAAATATAACAATATACCCTCACACATGTCATGGTACAATATGTCGGAAACGACAAGAATTGAATACAGCAAGACTTGAACACATTCTCATTCTGATTCGTTACAAATAAATTACATTCAGATATCCTTGTAGAAAGATAATTTACTAGGCTCATACGACGACATAGCGGGGTGTTTATTTACGGGGAAGTTATGAGGAACAAATTGTGTTAACGAGTTTTCTTACATACATCTAGGACAAAACATAATCTTTGTAATAATAGCGCAGAGCACGAATTTGTCTTGCAGAATACTCTAAAAATGTATATCCTTTAGAAAAAAGAAACAAATGAAATTTACCACAATAATGATAAAAGAAATCAAAAAGAAAAGAGGGAAGTTACGACATAGCCTACAGAAATCAGAAAGAAAAGAGGGAAGTTACGACATAGCCTACACAGGAATTTGAAGAAAAAAATTGAAGTCATTCAAACATAACACAATAATTCTTGAAAAGAAATCAGAAAGAAAAGAGGGAAGTTACGACATAGCCTACACAGGAATTTGAAGAAAAAAATTTAAGTCATTCAAACATAACACAATAATTCTTGTGTCATAACACAATAATTGAAGTCATTCAAACATAACACAATAATTCCCATAAAGAAATCAGAAAGAAAAGAGGGAAGTTACGACATAGCCTACACAGGAATTTGAAGAAAAAAATTGAAGTTTCAAACATAACACAATAATTCTTCTCGAAAACTCTCAAAGATATATTTGATATCCAACAAGCGACCTTTCAGAAATCACTTGAGACTTGCGAAGATATAAAATATATTATCAAAGAGCCTCAGATTGAAGCGTTTCTGAGAGAATTTGTGAAATCGAACCTGAATCTCCCATCTGCCAACTGAGTTCAGAAAAGAGAGTGACAGAACAGTGAGTGGGAAGCTATGAAAATAGGAAGAAAAATTTATTATAATGGAGTATAATGAAAGCGCTGCCTAAATTCCTAAATTACTAACTTCACAAGAGTAAAGGTATAAAACAAAACAGGTTATAAATCAATTTTTACTTAATATATTAAATATTTTTTTTTAAAGTAACTAAACAATAATTAACTAAATAACAGGACAAGGAAAACGATAAATTATTCACGAGGAATTAAAATACTAAGACCGATAAGGACTAACTAGTACTGACATGAATGGTATGCTAAAAATATTAAAAGAGAGTATGAACCCCGGTTCGTCAAAGTGTACTCATACCAACGTTTTAATACTTTACTAAAACCATCTAATTAATTTGGATTTAGTGTGCAATGAATCAAAAATATATTTGTAACAATTTTAAACACTGCGGAATACCAGAGAAAAATAGTTGTGCAATGAAAAGTTAAGAAGTTTCTAGAAATAGCTAGAAAAATAATAAAAATGCGAAAAGGGTCGACGGACCGAAAACTGTCACTTAATCAACTAAAATGTCACAAAGACGTAGAAAACATCAAATACATTCATCAGGAAATATTGCAGGCAAGTTTGACTCTAGAACCATAACATAATTAATAACTTCAACTATATACAAATTGAGAATAATCAACAAGCATAAAGAGACGCTCCATATTGTCCATACATTCAGAGTTTAGGCAAGAACAAAGAGTACGTTAGACTTGAGGTAATAGTCGCATATTCGCTGGAAGTTACTGCACTATCGTTACTATATCATTTCGATTATTTTTTTCGCATTCTGTTTATATGATTTTTTAATGGGAAAAATGTAGACGACTACAATACTATCAGTAACCTAACACTTCAAAGATGCTCAAAAAACGTGCAGATCCGAGAGCCACTCAAATCGAAAAAAAATTTACTCAATTATAAAAACAATCGTTTCGATGTAACATTGTAAGGAAAAAAATAATCTACCTGGTCACTAGAAACGGAACTAAAGATATCTAATAACAGGAGTAAGATTAAAAAAAACACTACGTCCACTCTAAACACTGGAATATAAGTATTTACATATTAAGGCTTATTTTGGTGTTTTAATTCCAGCAAACAAATATTAGTAATCCCTGGAACTTCTGTGCATATCTTCAATTTACTCAATACAGCTAGATTTCCAATTACGCACAACTGTCATAACCACGAAAGGAGATAGAATAACACTTCTTTTATTCCAAAAAAAATTCAAATCCTTCATAAGCGACAACAGCGTTACTCCCAGCTAAATGTTCCCAGAAAAAATGTAATAGGGCTATTAAAATCTTAGTACCATGACATCATGAATCGTTGAGCCCCATACATAATATCTGAATATAGATAAAAAAAATGGTCATTAAAAACAATTTATAGCGAAGACAAAATACAGCATATCGTACTTCAAATAAGCAACTCCTGTTGCTACTATGCAATATACCGGACAATTTTGTTGCACCTCGCCCACATGTGCCGCGTGTAAACCGCATAACACTGGCTTACGCTATCAGGGAAACGGATGACATCAAGTGCCAAAACGACCGACTGCGAATAGGCATCAGGGAGGCGCCGATAACCTCCGGCGCGCGGAAGCGATACCGTGCCGTGGGAAACGGACGCGCCATCTACTCCCGCAGCAGCCCGGAGACAGATTAGTTTCATCGCGCCGATGTTATCTTATTACTTATAGGATATTCGTGCTTACGTTATAAAAATGCAGCCATGTATAAAGGATGAATCAACAAGTTAGTACATTTGAAAGAAGCCCAAAGTGCGACTACGTAAACAACGACTAGAA
Source organism: Druceiella hillmani (assembly GCA_039881145.1). Lineage (NCBI taxonomy): Eukaryota > Metazoa > Arthropoda > Insecta > Lepidoptera > Hepialidae > Druceiella > Druceiella hillmani. Next base: position 101,864,605 of record JAYKKI010000001.1, on the reverse strand, counting down.
CACGCGGGTTCAAATTCTATCATAACTGAAGTGTAATTTCTTTAGGGAAGAAACAAACACCACGCTAGGACTAAAATAGCCATGTGACGCCCAATGTTATTTCCTATTAAAGTGATCCTAACGCCATCTGTTGGCTTCGCTAGCAAATGTCACAATAAAAGTAAGTAAAACAGGACGCTAGGATTCCACCTTCCTACATGCAATATCCACTTTTAACCTATGTACGTTATTTACGTTTAAAAACAATTATTTTATCTTATTAAAATTAAAAATACAACATTTAATTAAATATTATTGTATGTTATCAAGGTTGCATTTTTATGAGTTATTTATCTACGGGTCTGTTCAGGAGGAAAACAGTTAGCTCGCACTGTGTAACTTTAATAAAGCAATTAAATCATAGTTTTAGGTAATTTCTATATTATTTTCTTAAGTTATACAATATGAAACATGTGAAGAATTCTTTACAATAGAATTTCAATCTATTGTAAAAAAATCTATTATTACGAAAATGAATTAAATTTGTGGATGACCTAACTCTGTATTACCGACCATGGATTCGACATTTTCGAGATGTTTTGCTAATATAAACTTACAATAACGTACTTTAGGTAGCTTACTTTAGTTACCGTAAAACTATTACATCTTTTTATGAACTAAATAATTACAAAAAAACGTTATTAATTTTATATTAAAGCCAGTTAGGCTTATAATTTTAATTAATATATAAAATAATTCGTGTTATTTTATGTATGTGTACGGAAGAATAAGGAGCAAACATAATATTACACGTATACAAACTCGCATATATACACACTGAGCGAAGCCTAAAGAAAAAAAACTAAAAACTAACCACTTCCGACGTGCTAACCGCACGTCGGAAGTACAACCAAACACCATTTGTTTTTCAATTATTTTCATCTATGCTGATCTGCATAAAGAAAGGAGGATTCTTAATTTTCAAAACAAAGCCTAAAAATATGAGAATTTTCTGAAACGGCACGTAATTTTTAGAGAAAAATTAAATTTCTGACGTATTTTTGTATTTTGTAGAACGTACTAATCGAATTTCACTAGGATTATCGGAATTTGAATTCATATAATTATTAGTAAGAAAATTAAAGGATTACAAAATACGAAAATAACTATCCCAATTATTCTATAAAATAATAGTATTATAAGGTATTCTGTAAAAATTACAGAAATAATATAAGAAATAGTTCAGATTTGAAACATTTTTAATATTAAGAAAAGCCTCGGCGCGCTAATAAAACTTAAAATTTCTCATATAAATAAAGTCACAATTTCTCTTACTACACTCGTAATAAAATATGAACACCATTTTTGCATCGACAATAACTGAAACAAGCATTACTCTATCTGTCCTTACGTTCCTTATAAAATTATTAGTTATGACAGATAATAGCTGAACGTTAGCCATTTCATAGACAAAACTTTAATATAATAATTAAAATAATTCTCTAAGTAAAATACTTTCGTCCTACACAATACCTGTGTAAAAAGATACTACAACATTACATTCATTCCAAGTAGATAGAATCCTATAAATAATAGTAACATAACATACTCGCAGGAATATATAACTAACGCCCAACGCATAACGACCGGCAATAATCGGAGGAAACAAAATATATATTTAATACTTCAATGTAGAAGACACATAAAAATCAGCCTTACAAAAAATCGGAGTAACTCTGGTCGACTCTACCGACTCTTGTAGATTCGAACGTTACGAGTTAGAACGCGCTAACGAAGAAAAGAATATAACATACGACTGAACACATACTATATATTAACTTGCAAGATAAGTCGGTAGAAATTCTGCCACCGACTTACCGCACAAAAGTTGGCAGTTGTCGGCCACCGACTCATCCCTACAAAAGTCGTCCGTCTGCACTGCGCGTTAGCCGGATTTAACAGTTAAAATGTTTTTAAAAAAGGAGATAATTTTTAATCGTATGAAAACGAATTAGAAAATTCCTTTCTACTCTCAAAGCTTTCCACTTTGAAAGTTTCCACTTTCCACCAAAATAATACGCAAACGATAAAATACGGTCGAAATTTAATTAAAATTTAATAAAAAACTAATACTAATTTAACCAAAATCTGAAAGCATATAACTTTAGAAACGTCAGTTTCCACAATAAAAACACAGATTAGTTCGCACAGTGTCCGCTAGGTTTTAATTCCTATAATCACGTGCATCAATCCTTTGAATCTATTATAAATTTTTTGGACCACACCGTAAGTAATTAGCATACAGTTTATGAAGTTTAACGCAAAAATATACCTATTTACTCAAATTATTCAACCATCAAACTCGCAAATATGTCGCAACAATAAAAGTTTTAGCAACTAACTGTTAATTAAAGTGTTATCACGGTTCTTAGTTATTTGATGTGTTAATTGAATATGTTCCATAATATTTTTTTTTCTAAGTTATCTTTAATGCTTTTATATATGGTGCGAAATTAACAACATTATTACGCCTCAATTTAGTTTCTTGACTCATAATTTCACGTTTAGCAGATTATACTTTAAATTTGGTTCAGGTACATTAGCTCAAATTGTAATAATCAATTGTAAATATCAAATTTAATAACGGAAAATACCGTAGGTAATTTTTCATACACTTGCAGTGACGTAACACCTAATAATAAAAATCAGAGACATGTATATCTGGTGTTTCTTTATAGAATGGAAAATACATGTCGCTTAAAATGATTAATTAAATTTATAATCATATAGATAATATGGCGAAACTTAAATAATTTCAACTTACAGTTTAATTTTGGACAACATATTGTTTCAAACGTCGCATTAATAATTATAATTCTCAACTTAAGAAAAATACCCTTCAGTGCATTAAAAATATTACTAACATCTTTCATATAAAAAAATAACCGTAGCTTAAAGTATATATTTTGACCCGAACTACCAGAAGATATAGTGAAGCTTAGGTAAAAAAACTAATGTTATAGCGGGATTGTAAGTAAGCCGTCTTAAATTATTTAATACAATTTAGTATTTTATAATCCATGCTATTCCTAATAATATACGTAGATCTGGAAAAACAAAAGTATATCTAGGAAAACACTGTTATAACAAAAAACGACTAAAAGACCATTTTTTAAACAATGGTTGCATCTTATTAATCATTTGGACAGACGCCGAACAACGATAACAAGCTGGAGAAAATAGAGTCAAAGTAATTACCGGTGATGAAGCTAAGCACCAAAAGGCTGAGATCTAATGACTAACAATATGTAAGACGGGTGCACAAAGTTCTATCACCGAAGTACAGAAATCAATTTAAAATATCAATGAAAAAAATAACATATCAAGAAAATAATTTTTTCTTGGTTTGGAATTGATCAAATATATCGCACTACAGGCATGTTGGAACCAGTTTATTGAAAAATATGCCGAAGATCAAAATAATATTATTATAATGAGGACAAGAATTCGCATGTCATGTGTCTATTTAACAAGGTAACATGTTCAACGTGTAAGTTAATGGAATAATTACAAGAAATCTATACATAATCAAAATGTGAGGAATTGAATTAGTCACAAGAAGCCGCAGTGCTTTCTGTAACCCATATTCTTTCAAAAATATTTTTACAACACCACCCCCTGCAACTATTTTTAATTTTACCACCTGGTTAAATGGGTCCTCAGGTAAGCAAAAAAATCTCTCAGTATTTTTTTTTCTCTATAGAAAAAAAAATACTGAGATACTGATTACTGGATAAATATTTGAGATATATTTTTTTAGAAACAAAAAAATATTTAATCAAAACACTAACATTCCATATTATGAATGACATCACTGTATATAATGATGAATGATACGGTGACAAACAATCATCATATCCTATGACTACGTCTAGAAGGCTTCATTTGTTTACATTAACAGGTCATATGACGCGTCAAAGATGGTGAATCCCTACTTGGTTTTTATATTCCCGTTAATATAACAAATATGAAGTATTGTCTGCTGATTTGTTTGCCTTTCTTTCTTTTACGCTTAAACGGCCCAAAGGATTTCAATGAAATTTTCCATATGGATAATTTACATCCTAGATTAAAAGATAGGCTGTATATAATTAAGCTATAATTTAGGAGCAGAGCAATGAGCATAAACGCTAAAAAATTATGCATGCGCACTAAAAACTGAAAGAGCTGCCAAAGCTAAAGGAAACTTTACGATGACATATACCTATCGTCAATTAAAAAGTTTATTGTGTAATAAGACGCAATAAACTTTTTAATGACAAAGAAAAAATTTATTGCTGAACGTAATATTTATAGATGTTTATTAAGAAAACTTTATCACTGTTGGCAAGTAATTATATTTGGCTATAAAATTTGTTAGGCGCTATTTACTCGACTTACTATATATATATATATATATATATATATATATATATATATATATATATATATATATATATATATATATACACATATATATATATATATATATATACACATATATATATATATATATATATATATATATATATATATACATTTACACTGTTACTAATAAACTTACTAATGCTCGTCATAATTTCATCTGTCAAACACTATTACGACATTGACCTAAGTTTAACTTTGGTATAACCTAAAAAAGTTGACATTTCGGCAAGTATATCTAACATCACGTCAGTTTAGTACAATCGAAACTATCGAAGAGAAGTATTATTTAAATTATTGTGTCAATTTCAAATCAATATTTTAATATTCATATTAAATAAAATTTAAGTAATATTCTCCTTTACTATTAGTATATTTTAAGAGGAATTGTAAAATTTTAAATTAACCATTATTTGTTCATGCTATTTCATGACGTTTTCATACGTAGCTTATACTCATTTTTCAGCATCTCATTCTCTTCCATAACTGGAATAAAAGAGAAAAAATCAACAAGAATAGTTACAAGCAATGCATAATAAAAATTTTAACGTTGCTCTAAAGGCGCCATTTCATATGATCGATATAGTTTGTATTCGCAATCATAGGCACCTCATATTTTACGTGTTTGTCTATAAATCAAGATGTTGCAAGATTGAATTTTTTAAAATAATTTCGGAACAGTTATTACGTTTAGTTATAACGTTTTATTGAATTTATTAGTAGTAATTAATACCTTATGTTATAAAGGTAATCAATTATCCTTGCGTATACTTACGCCGTAACTATGTATTTCGACCGGACGGAAAATTCTGACGGATGGAGCGTTTACGCCTGTGCATGAGGTGAGTAAAGAGTATATTTTCCCAATACCACGCGATTGAAATTGCGGAATCTGGCCCCTGTCTAATCCGGCTCCCCCTACAATCCGACATGCCTATAACATTACATACAGAGCAAATTGTCGGATTACAAGGTACTCCTATTCAAAAAAGCTCCATCATCCGACACCGCCTTGCAAAACGTTTGTCGGATTATCGCGGGTCAACTGTATTTACATAATACATAATTTATTATGATTCGTAATAAATTAAAAGCTTAAGCGACGTCAATAATAATATTATCACATCTATATTATAGTATTATCACATCTATATTATTTTATATATACTATAAAAAGAAATTTCACTCCTTGTTTGTTTATTTTTCCGTAAACAAACGCTAATTTGCAAAAACAATGAACTAATTTTGATTGCTCTTTCCCTGGAAGATACCTTAGTGTTTCGGCAAACTGCCTTTTCTTGCTTCAGTGTCGATTCACAGGAACTTGTTGATTGGGGAACTGACGATGATGACTACCTACTTTGAATTACTAATAACTGAAATGAACCCAACAATGCCGGGTACCAATCCTAGTAATGGAAAGAGACGGGTACTTAAATCTGTACAATTTGCATTGTTGGAGTGTCGAGAATCCGCATCTTACACGGGAAGATAAGTCTCAGTATCAATTTAAAATGAATCTGTGACTGGAATATTAAACGGCCAAGTTACTGGACCATTTGAATTGCCGGAGGCCTGGTGAAATTTACCTTGATTTTCTTCAAAACAATCTGCCAGATTTACTAGAAGAAGTGCCACTGAACATTTTGCGTCAAATGTGGTACCAAAACGATGGTTGCCCTGCCCATTATTTGAGAATACCTCAACGAAGTGTATGCAGACCGATATATTGGTCGCCTTGGTCTAATTGCCGCTCAGTTCTCCAGATTTAAACCCCCTGGACTTCTTTTACTGGGGTTGCCTGAAGGAAAAACTTTATTCCAAACCCATACCAAATATTACCGAACTACGTCGAAGAATTTCGAAAGCGGTGGAATAAATCAATTTACGACGATTTGCACGATTGGTGAAGAGGCATTACAATGTATCATTAGTTTCTTTTAAACTTCTAACATATGTCGTGAATTGTAGAATAGTATCACTATCTCTCCCACACTCACTCTTCATGATGTCACTGAATAAATAGCATCGCTGTCTGTTTCACTTTTACTCATACCATTGACATCTGTCTAACTCAGTCTGTATGCATCTGAAACCTTAATCTTGCCGATAAACACTGAATGCTATTTTTACTGAGTACATATACAGACTTAAAATTAGCTCTTGTTTAAAAAAAATCGAATTTTTTTTTAACCAAAAAGTTGAATGTGTTGTACCATTTTGAAAACTTAATTAGTTGCTTCAACGTTTACAATAATTTGCCAGGGTACTGCCGGTACATTTGTTACAACATGGAGTCTCAAATTTAGCTGCAAACAATTTCTTCTAATAATTTCAAGAAAAAATTGGAACAAAAATATTTTTTGTGTTTAAACTATAGCAAGTCCGGTTTTATTTAAGATTGTTTTTAATAGCAGTATTATGTAGGCATCAGTTACATAAATGAAAATAATAAAACTTGCAAATTTGTTAGATAATACCTAAAAATTTTGTACAGAGTGTTGATTTTCAAAAATTTTTCAGTAAAATGCTTATATCATAAAAACAAAGTTATCTCAATTTTTTTATAATTTTTTTCTATGTAGTTATAAACCGGCCTATACCTGTTCCCCGCTTGACGTTAAATTTTAAGACACTGTATGTAATGACAGTAAACCTATCTTGGATATTAAACGAGTTAATATCGTTTTATTTTTTAATTTCCAATACTACGATAAATTATGGTTACAATGTAAAAAATCTTATCCAGTTTTTGGGTTAATATCCAACTAAAATAATAGCTTTATTACATTTTTTTAATTCGTGATATGGCAACCAGTGGCGGTCGGTGGGTCAAAATTATGTGAGGGCACCATCTATGGTCACAACGATTATTAAACTATATAAGCTCATTCCATGTAAAACCCTGGATGTTAAGTTTTAGACTCGTTGTTCGATGTAAAAAAAATAACATAATAAAATAATTTTATTAATTTCTTGAAGTTTGCTTCACTTGTTCATTTGCGTGCGATAATGGACACCAAACAACAGCAAATGGCACCGTTTTTTCTGTTATTGACAGACACCGATATAATCGACATTTTAAGTAAATTTACATCCCAAATTAAAAAAAAAGTGTGGTTAGTATAATGTCAAATGAATAAAACACATTAAAAATTTCTTCGTGAAGCATCTCTTTTCTAAATTCGCTGTCAGTCAATGTTTTTCAATAGCACTACTACTAAACAACCGGATACATGTTCTATTAAAAATTTAAAACATTAACATTATATAATTTTAAACATATCTGAGAATTGTGCCGAAAAATAGATGTCCGTAAATTATCTAATTGCAATATTTAAACAGTTCGAATATTATTTTTACCAAATGACATTAATGACATTTCATTTATCGTAACATAAATTATTAAGTATTTTACTTAATTAGTATTTTCTTGTTTAGATGTTTGAGATTAATAACTATACATCGGAACTAAAATCAATTAAACAAGAAAGCCTTAACTTGTTGCAACCAAAAACAAACAAGTTGTTATAAACGTTTTAAAACTATACGTCAAATTTTCATATTTCACTGAAACATTTTGCACTATGTGTAAAACCGATCGCGAAGCCTCGAATTTTTTAAAACCACTTCTAGAAGACGACAAAAATTAATATTTTAAACTGAATACTGAATTCATTAGGTAATATTTTTATAAATCGCTCCAGAACGTATACATATATTATTAGGATTCAATAACTAGCGAGCGTGAGGCAAAAACCGAGACAGATTTCATTCAGGCTTTTGCACACCGTCTCGCGCCGCGCAGAACACCGTTCAGAAATTGTCATCGTTCAAACGTGTGCTCGGAATAAATCCATAATTTTTTCATTTAGCGTCGATTTATTATAATATTTGAACAGAAAATATTTAGTTATGTAAATAAATGTTAATGTTATAATAATATTGTTAAGTGTAGAAAGACACACTCGAAAAATATTTATTTTACAAAACTCCGGCTTTATTTCATTTTGTATTGAAATGTAGTAGGGGCTCTGCCCCATCGCGGATTTTGCTGTTCATAAATTATACAATTTTTTTAAATATTTTGAATAGAAAACCTGGGGCAATGTTTACGTAGACCGCTACAATACAGAGAATGACGTATGTACCTACGTATGATATTTACATGTACTGTACGCTGTTTGTTGCGTGATTTGTTATTTACAACATTTGCGTTCGTTTTCAATACACATTTTTGGTCAGTTTAGTTTTATCGGATTGACTTCAAACTTCGAATTAAAACAAAATAAACAAATTGTTTTCTAGTATTTACGTATAGCTTTTATTGCGTGATTTGTTATTGTTTACAACATTTGCGTTCGTTTTCAATACGCATTTTTAGTCAGTTTAGTTTTATCGGATTGACTTCAAACTTCAAATTAAAAAAAATAAACAAACTTTTTTCTAGTGTTTATGTATAGCTGATTAAAAAAATTAAAATGGTCGTTTCTTTTTTTATATTTAGATAGGAGGGCACTGCCCCAAAGCCCTTTGGACAGGACCGCAATTGATAGCAACCCTATATCCGAGTGAAATTAGCCAACGAATTTGATACAATTTTGCATGTGACAACCTATTAGTTGTAGACCATCAAACTGTACTCATCAGGGCGGATTGCGATTCATTATACACACATAAATACTATAATAACTCAAAAAAACATCGACTTACAGTGTGACCATAAAGAAACTCAATTACGCACCACCAGTACCGAATACTCGGACCAATCAGCGCCAAGTAACACAGATAAACACTAGTACTAAGCAAACTCCATTCAAGCGAGAACATATACTGCAACAAGGCGGTTCCATCCCGCGTTAATAACAATAATAATGTAGGTACCTTCTCGATTACCTCAAGCGTAAAGCGCATGTACCTACAAAGTAACAATACAAGGTAACCGACGATGTTTGTCAAATACACTCGCGCAATAGAGAGCGCGCGAACTGTGCTGCGACCTTACATTAAACAAACGGTGCTCTGGTTACATTTATTTTGTAAACACTCGACGTGGCAACACTATCGGGCGCGGTCGAGACAAAGTAGTGCCTTCGATTGATATCCAAGCGGGTAGTGAGTCAATGCGGGGCTCGCGTGGCGGGCGGCGTCATCTCTTAAATAAACTGATGTCTTACTTTACGTATCAACGTTCGACTGGCACGTGAATCTACGTTGATCAGCATTATTTTGACGAGCTAAAATAAGTCCAATAAGTTTTTTTTTTTTTGTATCCTGCGATCAGTCATTAGAACTATAAGCAGGTAGGTTGTGGTATGTATCTTGTTTGGGCGAATATAGGGCCAGTGCCCTTAATCGCTCTAATTATGAAGCACGTCAGCTCTCTTGAGTCTCTTTATCGAGTTGGGCTGCAACAGCATGTGCGAAAGTGGGTTAGGATGGAATGTCAGACGATCTTTGTATGTGGCTGTGTAGCGTTTTGCTTCGTCTACGATGGTTGAAATTTGTAGGTATTCGTGGATTTTCGAATTGCGGGAGTACCATGGTGCACCTGATATGACCCTAAGTATATTGTTTTGGGCTCTTTGTAGGCAGAGTATGTTCGAATTACTGGCCGATGACCACAGTTGAATCCCATATGTCCAAATGGGTTTTATTACGGAGCAGTACACTCTTAGTTTGTTGCTTAGGGATAGTGCTGACTGTCTTCCTAGAAGCCATAGCAAATTTCTAAATCGAAAATTGATTTCGTTACGCTTATTTTTGATGTGGTCTTTCCATGTCATCCTTCGGTCCAGATGGAACCCCAGGTATTTGACGCAGGACGATTGTGGTAAGGTGTTGGTACCTAAGTTGACTGCAGGACAAGTTGCACGTCTCAGAGTGAACGTGATGTGGTGAGATTTTTGGGCACTAGCTCTTATACGCCATTTGTTCAACCATTTATTTGTGTTGTGTTGTAAGTCCAATAAGTAAAAATGTTTCTTTGCGTTCAGTTGCAATAAAGCGCATCTACAAAGATAACAACATTTGGTTAAACCTAAATTACTATCATCACATCGGCTACTTGGGATTTACTCTTTCCCGAAATATACGCGTACTACGCTAACGTCCAGGCATATTGGTTGACGCTTCTGTCTCGCGGAGACTTTCTGAATAGGGGACTTATACTGTACAGGATATTCACGATTGCTTAAGAGATGACTGATGACTTTCTAAATAGGAAAATTATGCTACATACGAGTCTTTTTTAAAGGAAAGTTTATGTTGCGTAGGAGACTTGCGACTTTCTTAATAGAAAACGTACGCTGCTTACCAGCAACCAAGGCGTATCGTATTAACGAAGGTTAATAATAACGTAACGTTTGTTTTACCACGTTTATAGTCATATTTACGCTAATTATTTCTTGCATTTTTCATGTTACCTTTGAAATGAAATTCATTACATGTTTTCCGAAAATGAAGGCGATATATGACCATATTGTAACGGATCCACCTCATCAATGACGATATTGACAATTATGCGGCAATCTAGCAACCATTATCAAAGCCCGAAATCCAAATCTAGTATCACCAAGATCTCTTTAAAACCCAGTCGCCAGGATCTTTTAAGTCTTGTCGTTCCATGACATGTGCCGACTTGATGATGAACGCTTCGTGCATTTTTTGCATCGAAAAATGTTTATATATGGTCGTTTGGAAAACCGAAACCACTCAAGAAAACTATATCAAGGAGATACTATAGAAGTAAAATAAAAAACCTTCAAGAAATATTTAAAGCAATCGCATCGTCAGCGGGTTGATCGCACATGAGAATCAAATTGATATAACCTTGACGACAAAACTAGTCAACGATATTCAGCTCGGTTTATCAGCAACAAATTCTGTTTTTGTCGCAAACTGAAGAAAATAGAAAAAATGTGAATATAGATGAAAAAGAATAATATGTACCTGCTAAAAAAAGGAATAAAAAATTATAGCAGGACGTGCAATAATTCCTGTGAAAAGAACACAAATGTGAAGTGTATATATAATAATTGATCGCTTATTATATCATTTTTATATATATAAACAATATCCACAATTTGAGATTTAATTTTGTTTTCTAAATTTGCAATTAATGGTCGTACATATTATAAAATTTACCTGTAAATTTTCTGTGAGAACAACTGATCTTGAAATAAAAACTATTATTAAAAGATATTTAAACAAAAATATACAATTATGAACTGAAATTTAAAATTGTACAAAAAATTTAGAATTTATCTACGTTGAAAATTTCATATTTAATGAAGTTAAATTCTAGGTACTTCCTAGAGTGCCAGCAAATCGGCGAGGGTTCGTAACGAGCATTATTAAAATAGGTTTAGTGATGTCGGGTTAACATCGGTATTAAAGGACGTCATCGAAATCGTGTGAAAACCAATCCATTATTGACAGCCATTAACATCAGTAGTTAGAGAACATTATAGGAAGTTTAGAATCATCGCTACAGTTTTCCCGTAAACTTTGAGAAACGTTTTTTTTCATATTTTCACTTCACGTTTCGAAGATGCGAGCGGTGATATATTATTAAAGTGAAAACTTGTTTAGGCGCATCGTGTGAAATTTTTCTAAGCAGTGAACAAAACTGATTCATCACGCTCGGATTGGTGACGCTGAATCGGGAAGACTCGCCTCCTTTCGGCATCACTGACTAACACGGAGTGCATCGTTTCAAGAATGACGTTCTACTTTTTTAACATTTTATTTGGGTATAGTTTAACATAAATTATTATTATTAAAAAATAAAAAACACAAAACATACACGTATTATATTATTAAACCTAAATCACAGTTAGTGTTTAATATTTTACTTGAGAGTAGTATAATATAATACGTGTATGTTTTGGGTTTTTTATTTTAGTTTTTACTTCCATCGTGTGACCATAAATGCACACTAGTGTCTTTTGTGCATATTTCCAGCAATATCGCTAGAAATATCTTACATAAAGCTCTAAAAAAAATAGTTTGTGAATTCTTAGAAGTTGCTTCTTCAATTGAAACCCGATATGAAATATAAAATTTCAAAAAACAATTCGAGTATTTTATTTTCCTAATCTAAAATGTAAACATTTTTGAAAAAATGAAACAGACAGATGGGAACACAAGTAAACCACGCAAATAAAACCATAATAGAGTTTCATTTTTATTTTTTTGCGGTACGGAACTCTAAAAAATGTTTAATTGAGGTAATTAAGAAAACACGTATTTAGCAAACATAGTTATTAAAAAACGTTACAAACTATTGCACTATTTAGCAGGTAGATAATTTCGTATTACGTATTGGCATCGTTTCCATTATTAGGAAAACTATTAAAGTTTTCCTATAACGTTTTATGTTCAAACAAAGTCATATTTTTTAATCTTTAAAACATCTTAATGGGACGTCTTCGTCAGATTCTAGAGATGAATTTCAAAATGCATATAAAAGTGCTGGCACCACCTTAAAAAAGTGAAAATATTCAAGGTCTGGAGACTTGTAAACCTGAGTGGATCGTTTAAGAAAAATTAGGGTCATAAATCGTTAAAAATAATCTTTGAAGAGTCTTTTGTCTTCCAATACTTTATATTACCAGTGAACAATATTAAAGTATACACTAAACTTGCGCTCATATTTAATACTAGCTAATACTAGAATTCGGTATAAGAAAAGTTGTTAGGAATTTTTTGTTTTTTTTTCTCTCTCTCAGAACTCTATATGCATAAAGTTTAGTAAAACGCTAATAAATGGCGTTGGCAGTACCAATATCGTAATATTCACCAAGTCAGGGTTTTTTATCTTTAATATCTAGATAAATAGTCCTATATGTTGCTCAAGGGTATAAACTATTACCATACAAAATTTCATTAAAATCTGTCCAGTAGATTTCGCTTGATTGAAGAACAAATTAACACACACACAGAAAGACAGACAAAAATTTTAAAAACAGTTTTCTGGCTTCTACTATCACTTCATACGCTAAATCAATAACTCGTTTAAAATATTTTCCAAATACAGAATTCGCTCTGTTACAATTTTTTTATATGTAAAAATGTTAAATAACTCTAATGATAATAACACAATTTACAAAGGCCGGAACGATGGAATAGCCTCTAATGATTAAAGTCCTTTTATCACTCTCGGAGTACCTGAAACTAGGAATCTGTTGGACTGAGATTGGAAACCAGAAAACTATTTATTACTACATGTACCAACAGTAATTGTAACGCAGTCAGGCGACAATCCTCAACTAGGCATCATGTCTCTCATTTATAAAACTACTCAAGTTCTAGTTCGGTGCCAACGAAGAGTAATATAGTAGTTGCATATTATTTGAATTTATCTAATTATAAATACAATTAGTACTTATTATCAAAGCAATCCGGGCAAACTAATGATTCATCATCGTAAGCGTTACAGTTCACGAAGGACCTTGCCATATGTCACCACGTCACCCCAATCCGTACGGTCCCTAGCAAGCCTCCGCCAGCTCAACACGCCCCCACGTCATTAATCTACATAATCAAGCAAAGACTTTTCGCGTCGGGAAAACATCAATGATAGCCTGCCACTTTGAATAATCTAGACGCATCTCTAGGACCTACTTCGTTAATATATGATTAAAATCGTGTGCGTATTTCATTCTTTTAAAAATATTATTTCAATGTCAAAAAATACTACTTTTTTAAATTGACAAAATAATATCATTACTTCAATTTCACAATTCATACTCATAATCTCGTATAACTAATACTCGTAATGATCTCAAAAATAATACTCGTAACGATCTCAAAAATAATACTCATAACGATCTCAAAAAGCGAATATCGAATGCGATATACTTTCCATTTCTGATAATTATATCGCTACTAATCTAAACAATTTCTGAATTATAGACGAGATGGCCACAACTTCTCAAAGCGAAAATGAATTTAACCACTTAATACATAACTTTCAAACACTTTAATGGAAAGTCTTGTTGCGTCTTCTTGCATTTTTTGCAGATATGATTGCATCACCAACCAACCCGTTGCATTAAAACTTGATTTACTTAATGTGTAGTTGCATTGAGTTTATTAAAAACGTACTGAACCTGCTTTTACTCAAATATTAATTACTGAATCAACATACGCCAAAAAATTATCTCTTACCGATACCCAAACTAATCCACATCTTTGTATTGGTGGCCCTTATGCCTGATGAGTGACTGATCAAATATAGAGTAGTAACACCTATTAACTAACGCTATTCAAACGAAGCATAGTTCTCTTTTCGAATTTTTTATATTTAAAAAAGTACTTGATTTTCTAATGGTTTATCCTAAAAAACTGCCAGCATTACCTGTATACGGTGTCCAGGAATAAGTGTCGAACAAATAAAGACGTTATTCCTTGACTGAAAAATAGTTGATTGTCATTAAAATAAAATTTAACATATGACTTTTTTTCAGAAACCAATTAGAAAAGGGTTTTTTTTGTACCCAGTTAGAAAAAGGGCGTGTTTTACGTTTTATTTCAACGACAATTTTTTCCTTTATAGTCAACGAATAGCGTCTTTCTTTGTCCGACGTCTATTCCCGGACACAGTATATATAAAATAATCTGAATGCAATGACGTGCCGAGCACTACCTCACCCCTCCTACTGTAGAATATCTAAACCATAACCTATCGCTCATAAGAACCTTGACCTAAATAGCACCCATTAATCAACGCAACTGTATAATACTTACAACATTCATAAAAACAGCAGATCAAAAGGCCATCTCGATCGGTCAGTATTCGAACGGTTAATTACGAAATTGGCACGGGAAACGCCGTCCGGGCCGAATATCACCACCACCCCCGCCCCGAATATCATCACCACCCCCACGCGAATGTAACGAGCAAACGCCCTGCTCCATCCCCCCGTCGGCGGTTTACAAACAAATGCACCGCGCGACACTGGCCTGCAACGCGCGCGCCGCCGCGCCACCCCGCGCGCCCACACTTACAAAAAAAGCACATAAACAGGCGCGAAAAATCAATACGCGGACAGCAATTTTGTAACAAACGGCGACAGGGCTTTATTAATACCATGCTGTGGGCCATCGGCACTATCTCCCTCTCTCTCGCATGTTTACGTGAATTATATTCTCCATAGGGATGCAAATTACGTGAAAAAATAGCGACGTCGACAGATGCAGAAAACGAAAAATAGGTTGACGTGAATATAAAATATACGCATAAAATAACTTTAAACTTATGTTAACAAGATTTGGAGAGAAGTTAAGACTTTTATACTTAAGACTTGCTAAACAACTCGATATAAGATTTATTAAAAATCACTTTTTGCATAAAGACAAATCGGAACAATTCAAATCGGAACTCAGGGCTTTATTAATACCATGTTGTTGGCCATCGGCACTATCTCCCTCTGTCTCGCATGTTTACGTGAATTATATTCTATATAGGGATGCAAATTACGTAAAAAAAAGGCGACGTCGACAGATGGAGAAAACGAAAAATAGGTTGACGTGAACATAAAATAGACGCATAAAATAACTTTAAACTTACGTTAAAAAGATTTGAAGTTAAGACTATTATACTTAAGACTTGCTAAACAAGTAGATATAAGATTTATTAAAAATTACTTTTCTCATAAAGACAAATCGGAACAATGGTCATCATTCCTAAGGTTTCAAATGTGAGAACTGCGTAGATCTCAGGGCTTTATTATTACCATGTTGTTGGCCATCGGCACTATCTCCCTCTGTTTCGCATGTTTACGTGAATTATATTCTATATAGGGATGCAAATTACGTGAAAAAATTGCGACGTCGATAGATGCAGAAAACGAAAAATAGGTTGACGTGAACATAAAATAGACACATAAAATAACTTTAAACTTACGTTAAAAAGATTATACTTAAGACTTGCTAAACAAGTCGCAATAAGATTATTAAAAATTACTTTTCCCATAAAGACAAATCGGAATAATGTTCATCATTCCTAAGGTTTCAATGTGAGAGATCTCCATGTTTCCGTGTTCACTACTAGACTAAAACACTTAAAAATAACAAGCAATACACATAATAAATGACACGAAGAATGCGTCTGAAAGTAAAACGTTTCTGACATATTAAAACGAGACCAGAACCTTTCACAAATAACGGCAAACGTCACAGCATTTATCATTGATGAGTTTCCGATTTAGAGATCAACACCGAATTAATTGTTGACAATGTAACCACGTCTAATGTTATCAATCTAATCGATTAAAAATAGTATTTTATCGTTATATAGTTTCAACATCCCTAACAATTTATTCGCTCCCCAATGACTGGCGCTTAATTACGGCTGTCCGCCCTCCCGCCGGACATGTCAAATAATTAAGTACGTACTCGAGCGAACACCCCACTCGCGGCTTACGAATTGATCTCTGCTCAATAATTATTATTGAAACGTCAAGTTTTACTTATAATTTAAGACGGGAGACTATTTATTTAAGACCCACTCCACCCCGAGGGTCAATGACCGGACGACCGTTTTTTTGACGCCGAAGACCATTTTATTTTCACAGTAAATAACTTTATTCACTAAACATTTAACAGAGTCTTATCAAGACTCTGTTTCAATACGAAACGTTGATTCGATATGAAAAATGTACCGGAAATTGTAATTTGCTTGCAGAGATATTTTTATGTTTTTAAAGATTGTCTCTCATTACGTTTAAAAAATAAACAATAATGGCCATCTCAATTCGACAAGAAAATTAAGATCCATCCGTCACCAAAATATTTACTACCATATAAAACTGACAGCATCCCTAATAAGGCTCTACAAAATAAGGGCAATATAGCTCATTGTTGCGTCTCCTTATCCAGTCTAAATGGGATATTCCGTCGAGTTTTAAACAGATGTTCACCATTTCTTTCACCGGTAACACTGTATTTTCCCAAACATGCAAACACCGCGAAGGATACAAATAAAGCTTGCAAGCAACGAGCGCGCCGCAGCATATGAGATATTGTCCTGGGCGCGCCACTCGCGAGCAATATAGCTCGCTCGTCAACTCAGTAGCCAGGGGAGGGCGTCGCGTCACACGTGTGGCCACGAGAGGCGGCGATTTATCACTTGTATCGTTACACATTGTTCTTCTTGTTATACAACGAGTACAAAATTAATTAATTTTTTTAATAAAACAACAATTTAAAAGAATTACCCACATCATCTTTACTCGAATATAATAATGTGAACACAACATATCTACACGTAATGAAGTACGAAACGTTGCTTCTAAATAACTTTTATTAAATTTTAACGATGCATTTAGTGTTTGTACATTTAATGTTGTGAGTAGATTAATTTGCACTAACTGACAAATAAGCGTTATTTCAGTAAAAATTTACTCGAATATAATAATGTGAACACAACATCCCTATACAGATATTAATGAAGTACAAAACGTCGTTTCCAAATAACTTTTATTAAATTTTAACGATGCATGTAATGTTTGTACATTTACTATTGTGAGTATTTTTTTTTTACATTTACTATAATTTGCACTAACTAATAAATCAGCGTTATTTCAGTAAAAATTTACTCGAATGTAATAATGTGAATACAAAATCTCTATACAGATATTAATGAAGTACGAAAAGTTGTTTCCAAATAATTTTTATTAAATTTTAACGATGCATGTAATGTTTGTACATTTACTATTGTGAGTAGTTTAATTTGCACTAACTGACAAATCAGCGTTATTTCAGTAAAAATACCCATAAAACTAAACGCACCCTCAGGTACATTTTGGAAAAGATGCTACATCTATAATATAATTTATTGTATTTAATACTTTGTTAAAGTTACAAGGCGAACAATTATTTTAGGCTTGTTGGCGTCGGTCTGCCTGTTACTACTAAACAAATTACAATATAATTTTTACTGGCGATTAGCTTAAAATTCAGGATAATAGTCACCCTGTTATCTACTTTTGAGCAAATCTCTTTGGGAGAATAATGAAATACTTCAAACTTTACTTACACAGAACTCAAGTGTAATGATTTTGTAGACTATAAAATTATAGAAAAAAAACCTGTCAAGCAAGAGCAAAACTCTCACTAGGAGGTTTCCGTTCATATTAAGGCACTTATAAATATTTATGGTGCATAAATTTTTCTTTTAATCTATTAAGATCTACTATCTACTATATGTTACACAAGCGCATATAGAAAAAAAATGTGTAACTCCTCATAGAAAAGTTAGAAATAATGGATTTTTTTCTTTTTCTTTACTTGTGCTATAATACCACCCATTATGCCGATTTTCATGATTATAGACAGAATAAAAGTACCCTATAGGTTTTGATAACGGTATAAATAAGCAAAAAGTACGCTTTAAAGGGCCATATATTTTTGTTACATGAACCAAAAAACTTGCACCTACGTAATTTCAAATTGACATCTTAAGCAGTTTCTGGGAAAAAGGGCTGACAGACAAACGGAAGGATGGACGGACAACAAAGTGATCCTATAAAGGTTCCGTTTTTTTTTCATTTTGAGTAACGTTATCGTAACGAATTTTACCTCTTAAGTCTAAGTCTGAAATGATCTATATTATATCGATTAATTTAGGTTTTATTCCAAATATTTAGTTCAAGAGTTGTGAAGATGAATTTTTAATTGAAAAATTAAAAAAATATACTTATCCAAACTACACTCTTTTATACGATACATCGAGTGTCTCTAGGTGTAACAAAGAAAGTGTATTTTATTCATTCAAGTATATTATTCATTCTATGCATTACATTTACTCTATTTTTATCGTAGATGTACACATACGTATTGATCAAATTTGTTTTTCTTAAAATTTTACTTCGACTATGATTTTTGATTATCATTTTACATAATAAGTTCGAAAATTTATGTATATAACCTTTATAATTTGGCACACGACACACTGTTGTACAAATGGGCGAAAGCATTGGGTTCCGTCTTAAACCTTTGTATACGAAATCCTAAAAATAATTTATTTTAATTAGTTATTATAAACCAAATGATATAAGGTTACATAAGGTATATTCATTGAAAACAATTTAGTTTGTTATAAATTAACTATACACTAACATTTCTTCTTAATTTCAGAATATGACAATGAAATCGATTGTCACATTGAATGAGTGTACGTTTTGATTCAGGTTGACAGACTATTACTTTTTACTGAAATCTGTTCTCATATCTTCGTTTACATTAGTTGGTTATTATTATTTATTTTTTATGGTTCCGTTCTTCAAAATGAAAAAAACGAACCTTTATAGGATCCCTTTTTTGTCCGCCCGTCCTTACCTTTGTCTGTCATAGCCCTTTTTCTTAGAAACGGTTTGTTATGTCAAGTTGAAATTAATATCGTATACTGAGGCTTATGGTCTTACGTAGTTCCAAGTTTTTTGGTTCATACAACTAAAAAATATGACCCTTTAAAGCGTACTTGAAATTCGGCATAATGGGAAGGTCTCATTACACAAGCAAAGGGAAAAATCCAAATATCAATGATTTCTAATTCTGTGTGGAATTATACATTGTTATAATTAGCATTTTTTAAATCTGTGAAATATAGAGCAGGTAAAATTTAAACCTGTGCCCTAAAATGTTTATAAATGTGTACGGAAACCTCATAGTGCGAGTTCTATTCGGATTTGACAAGTTTTTATATCTCAAATAGTTTGAGAAAACAATTACATTTACACCTAACATTACCTGTCTCAACCAAGTAAGATACAGTTATAACATTAGAAACTTTTATCATCATCATATATATTAATACGCTAAGGTTAAGATGTTACACTCCCTTTTTAGAACAAACCTCACAACTAATCCACATAAATTATATATCATTTTATAGATAATTGCTTGCTCTACCGGCATCCACAACTAAAAAAATTATTATCATATATATTAATACGCTAAGGTTAAGATGTTACACTCCCTTTTTAAAAAAAACCTCACAACTAATCCACATAAATTATATATCATTTTATAGATAATTGCTTGCTCTACCGGCATCCACAACTAAAAAATTTATTATTGCTATTGTTTTTGCAAATTAATTATTAAAATTATATACACAAAACAGCAATGCTGCCATCTAACGGCTCAACGTCAATATGATTGACGGTCGGTAAAATTTTTGTTTAATTTCAAATCCACTCACGTATAAATAAAGTGGCGCTTTAGCTCAATGCTTTTGATACTTGCGCCTCTATATGTCAATTTTAGTAAAATATTTGTTTGATCTGTCATCTGAGCTTCATAATGGAATAAATAATGCGAAGACTTCGCACGGGTCACGCTAGTTTATTAATAATATAATAAATAATTTCACAATTAATAATAGCAAATTGTTCCGTTCCTATATTGTATAAGAACGCTTAAGAACCAATAAGGCTTCGATGTCTGTCTGTCCATGTCACAGTTTTTTTATTTGACCTGAAAATGTATGTAACTTGAAATTTGGTAGAATTGTAGAATTCGAAAGAATTTTGTAAACATTTATTCAATCATGATCCAAAATAGGTAAAAGACAGAAGATCTTGTGTATATTACGAGAAAAATAAAACAAACCTCCAGACTTTAACAAATTTCGAGAGAAAAACCCCCTCTTTGATCCCTTAAGTTCTATACCATAATCACAGAGATATCATCGTAATATGATAGGTGCGGAACTCTCAGCGTGTGCGCTCTACTCGCACTGGACGTGTTTTTCAGTTTATCTAACATATACGTACATTCTTCTAAATAATAATTTTACATTACTAAAGTTGGCTACATGTCACCAAGTACTCCTATTTTAGCTTAATTCCCATATTGTAGTACCTACAATAGATTTCTAAAAGTCACAACAGACAACAAGCCCCACATCCGTAAAATGAGCACAACTTCCTTCATTTGCCTTGGCAAACAAGATGATTATGGCAAACAAGATGATTATGAAAGCTCACTACGAAACGATAGAGATTAACGGAATAAGTGAATTTAATTTACTTTGAATTCCCGTTTAATTACTCTACACGCGACCGCATTTAACCCGTTCCAAATTAGAACTGTACTCGTATGTCACAGACACAATTGCCTCCTCTGACAGCTGAAATAAATCAATCTCGCTTTATTTCCTCGCAAATAGACGACGTACATACGCGCGGAGCGCCGCCCGCCGCCACCGTCGCTCGGTAATCATGAATGCGACTCGTGTTTACATATATTTACAATATCATACACACCTCGTCTTATGTAAGCGCAGCGGACGAGCCGTGAGCATTATTCCTAAACACCTCCCGTACCTGAGCCGCCGCCCGAGTACGTCAACCCTCGCTCGGCGTGCACGCGCGCCTCGCCGCCGCCTTCCGACGCGACGTGTGCCCTCTACTCTCTCGCACTATTCGCGATACACCACTGCATAGTTCATAACTTATCGATACGCGACACTTTAACATATTTAGGAATGAGAATAAAGGTGCAACTACGCCTAAAAAGATATACCGACATTTCAATATTTAATTAAATTATTGGAAACCGCACAACGACTTATCCTGTGCTTCGAAAGCGTGAGTAAAGCATTCTTTATGGCTTATGAATATGCAAATATTTTGGATATTTTAGGAATGAGAATAAAGTTGCAACTACGTCTAAAAAGATATACATGAATATATATATATATATATATATATATATATATATATATATATATTCATGTATATCTTTTTATATATATATATATATATATATATATATATATATATATATATATATATACTCAGGAGCTACGTTATATTCTGAGTGTTATTGAACGCGGATAGACACGAAGCGCTATGGAAGATGCGATGACGTGCAGCGACATTGGAGAGCGAAAGAAGTCATTTCGTTAGAAAAACGTTAAAATTCAATCGTGAAAGTTGTAAATATCGCAAATTCTATACGCGGATGGAGCCGCACGAAGAAACTAGTTGTATAGTAAAAGTTGTATAATAAAAGTTGTATAGTAAAAGTTATTACAACTAGTTGTATAGTAAAAGTTGTTGTATAGTGAAGAAACTAGTTGTATAGTAAAAGTTGTATAGTAAAAGTTATTAAAACTAGGTGTATAGTAAAAGTTGTATAGTATAGTAAAAGTTGTATAGTGAAGAAACTAGTTGTATAGTAAAAGTTGTATAGTGAAGAAACTAGTTGTATAGTAAAAGTTATTAAAACGAAATGCAATTGCGGTTACCTTTTTGTCCAAGCTAAGCCGGGACGGGCTGCTAGTAATGTTTACAATGTGTCTGACATTACGTTTCCATTGTAAGAATATCTACTATGGAGTTATTCTTGCAAGTACGCATATTTTAATTAATTTCGTTAACATCAACGATTGAAACATAGCACGCTATCCCTGCTATGGTCATATTATTTCCGTCACACGTTTTCGTGATATTTGAATCAATTTTACCGCTTAACATGCGATTTGACGTCTGATCTTAGTGTTATAAATCAATATAAATAATACAAACTGAGAAATATTTCAAGTAATTATGATAGTGCGTGTTTCTTACCTAATAATCAATCTAAAACAAAGCAACAAAATCCCTACCAAATTCGGCACGCGTATATTTTGTGCGTCGCAGTAATATAGGCACAATTTTGATTCACAACTTCGCACCCCTCGACTAACATCACCAAAAGTATGTTTGGATGTTAGTTCATATTTCAACTTAACGTATTAGTTAATTTTAATCCGAGAAATAACATAATTCCTATAACAGGAAACTAGACGTCTTTATTTTTTTTTTCAATAATAAACAAATTGTACTGCGACATAAATGGCGCAACTAATTGTACTGCAATATAAATGGCCCAAAATTGTACTGCAACATAAGCGGCGCACCTAAAATTTTATTTGAACATAAATAGTCAATTAATATTGTAATTAATTATACCGTAATATAAATGGCGCAACTATCTGTACTACAACATAAATAGCGCAACTAAAATTGTACTGCAATATAAATGGTGCAACTAAAATTGTATTTGAAAATAAATGGTGCAACTAAAATTGTACTGTAACATAAACGGCGCAGCTAAAATTGTACTTGAATATAAATGGCGCAACTAAAATTGTACTTGAATGGGGCAACTACATATGTCCTGCAACATAAATGGCGCAACTTTAGAGACAGATGTCGTGGGAGTCTCATATCAATACATATGGAATAATAATAAGTTTATTAGAAAAGATACCTTAACAGGAACATAATGTGGATCGCATTTTAAATTCAACTAAGCGTTTATGTATTAAAAATTTACTTGATGGTTCCACTTTTTCTTATAAATAAATGGAAGTAGACATAACAGAATCGTACAAAAATTCTTTCTCAAATGTCATTATTACTCAGAATTCTTTTTAGTTTTACTGTCGTAAATATATATCTCATGAAAAATATGAATGTAAAAAGAGCGAAATTCATCTTCAAAAAGTTGCACGTAAAACATAAAAGCAGTCATATTCTTGCAGAAGTTTAACAACTAAGTTATGAGTTTTGCGTCTAGATTTATTGAATATTATATCTTTCACCACATTAAAGTATTAAATTTAGCCGTGATAGATAGTTTCAAATTTTGTCGCTTCGAGTAAATGATTAAGTTTGGCATTATAAAGTAATGCGCATAAAGCACGCCGTTTGTAATACAATTATATTATTTTTTAAACAAGATGCTATTTACAAAAAGAAACAACTTCCCATTTTTAGTGTTGGTAACCGAATGGCGGTAAACGAAACGCGTATAATTGTCATGTCCGTCTGTCCGTCTATCAGTTCGTAAATCACAACACTATTTCTTTAAATTTAAATTCGATCGTAATGATTTTGCAGAAACAAAGAGATTAATTACTGTCATAAATAAAAGTAAATTAGTATTTTTATTCTGTTGGTGGAATGTCATAAAAAGGACTTGCAAAATATAATCAAAAATGTCATATACCGAATGGAATGTCATAACCTTTTTATGACATCTTGCGAAATATAATAAAAAATGTCATATGTATTTTTTTGTTCGGCATTTTCTTCGCAAAATACGAGTTTCCAAAGGGTCAAACAGTGAGACTTCCCTGCTCTATAATTTTGGAACTAGGCATGTTAAAAAAAATACGTATATGATATATATATATATATATATATATGTAAATATATATGTATAGAGAATATATATAGAAATATGTAAATATGTATAAGAAAACTGTTTACATAGTTTTGCACTATGTGAACAATTGGTATATAAATACGAGTAACAGGTTAATAAAAATATTATGTACCAACTGTTTAAATGTTTATATTAGATATATATGTACGGGAACCCCGCAGTATAACTTCTATTAATACTTAACAGTTTTATTATTATTTCCATAATAACACTATGAGTATGTGGCAGCCCTACAGGCACGCGGGACTGTCCGAACGGGACAGTGCGCGGCCGCGCCCCTCCGCACCGCGCCGCGCTCCTCGATTTTTAACGATGCCACCGCGGAATGAATAATAAGTAGTCGCTATTCATATTTCTCGGTACGGCGATGAATAAACGATTAAATTGATGATAATAAACAAAGGGAAATTTTATGCCGGCGACATACGGCATGCGAGCGACGTACACGGGAATTATTCATTGTAGCCTCACGACGCGCTCGCCGGCCGAGCGACCGCGTTCAGTCTTCTGCGGGCGCCGCTCTGCGCCTTACAGTGGTATCGCTCGATTTAAACGACGACTCCTTAAAATAAATTAGGGCTATTTTCGTGTTTGAAGTATTGGGAGTATGGCGGAAATTTAGCTCCATTCAACATCACCTTGACCGACGCCGATAGACGACTTTTGTATGTAATTCGGTGAGTCGGCGATCGACAACTGCCGACTTTTGTGAGACAAGGCATGGCCGACTTTCCGCCGACTCATCATCACCCAAGTCAAGACGCGTGTATTCAGTCGTTGTTTCTATCCTTTTCTCCTTAACACGTTTTTATTACTAATGTGCGAATCGGCGTGAATTGGCCCGGATCGCTTCGATTTTTTCAGAAGACCGATTTTTGCAAGGCGTACGCATTAAAGCATTATATCATACGTTTCATTTCTGTTATTACGTAATTATTATTGTCGGTCACCTGCGTTGAACATAAACGATAAAGTCACTTCATTGATTAAATAACTTCCATAGTTACTTGAAGCAGCGTTTTATTAGGATTCCGTCGCTAAGAATGAAAGACACGGAACCCTTGTAGGATTACTTAATTATCGGCCCATCTGTCTGTCAAAGCCATTTTTCTTAGAAACAGCTTAAGTTTCAAGTTGAAAATTTTAAATATTTTGATTAAAGCAACAAAATATATGGGCCTTTTAAAATGTATTTTTAATCACATAATAGTTTTACCCACTGAACATCAAAACCTACAGTGTACCACTTTTGGTAGACACAGAATCTTAAAAGTCGGCATATGGGAGGTTTTATAGCACAAATAATGGAAGAAAATCCAAAAATCAATCATATCTAATTCTATGTGGAACTATACATTTTTATAAGTAATTTGTTTTTACACCTGTGAAAGAAACAGTAGGCAATATATTTACGTTGTAAGTCAATATTTGTTAATAGTTGAATCAGAAATACTACGTACCTTTAAATGTTCATAAGTGCATAAATATATACATAGTCCCCATAGTTCCACTCGTGGTTCTAGGCTTTCTTTCTTCTACTATCTGTAGCTTGTAATCTACATCGAGACTAACTTTACTAATATTTTATATAGGAAAGATTATTTGTTCGTTTGTTACCAAGGATCTAATAACTACTTGACCAAATACTATGAAACTAAATATATAATTATTGCATTGTGCCAAGTTGTTTTGAATGTCCAACAGTTTTACAAGACTTTCTAAAAATAAATGTTCCCGAAAAAATCAACATAATTTTAAAAATACTAAAAAGTTTTTATACCATTTAAAAAACGTCAAATTTAATAAAATCGATTACTCAAAATATAACAAATCGTATCTCATTTTGAACGTTATATTTACACATAGTTGAGAGAAATAATTAAGAAATTAAAGATCAATCTGCATATTATTCCAAGAGTTATATATAGGCTTTTTTACATATATACATAACTTGAACTGAACTACAACATATAGCATGAGATACGCAGTAACACTCCATTTCACTTTGTTACAAGCAAAGCCGTGTGCAACATGTAGGTTTCTATTTTGAAAGAAAATAATATTCCTCGAGTTATACAAAGGCTTTTTTTTCTCTTCAAACAAAATATAACATGAACTACAACATATATCATGAGAAACACGCAGCAACACTCCATTTCACTTTGTTACAAGCAAAGCCGTGTGCAACATGTAGGTTTCTATTTTAAAAGAAAATAATATTCCTAGAGTTATATAAATGCTTTTTTTTCTCTTCAAACAAAATATAACATGAACTACAACATATAGCATGAGATACACTCAGCAACACTCCATTTTACTTTGTTACAAGCAAAGCCGTGTGCAACATGTAGGTTTATATTTAAATAGAAAATAAATGACCATATGCACGTTACAATGCACTTTTCAGAAGAAAAATCAATTTAATATAACAAAAACTAAAAAATTACTAAACCAATTTACATACAATTTACAAAAAAACCGCAGCGTCCTCTTGAGTACAATATAAACAATTTAAATTAAATTACTGCAGCCGAAGAATCTCTGAAGAATCGATGCATACACAAAAAAGTCCGAAGAATCGGTGCATATAAAAAATGCATACACGCGCAACTCTCTTTTGAATGTCGATTAAAAAACTACACAAGCCGCCATCACGCCAGTTTTCGCCGGATTGGAGAAGACAAAATAAGCATTGCCAGCTACCACACTACCAAAACTGTCTATATAAAAACTTGTCCACACAACGCGGAGGACCGAAAATAATCGGAGAAAATAGAACATATGATATAAATATCATATGTTCCATTTTAAACACAATCAAATGAAACTACGTGATGGAGTATTATTTCCACTTCCTTTAAGTTCTTTACCACGACCTAGGTTTTGTTGTATTACAACTTTTTCAGGTGGGCTATTAGCAAGAATATTAGCAAAGAATCTTTGCTAATAGCCCACCTGAAGAAGTTGTAATACAACGAAACCTAGGTCACGGTAAAGAATTTAAAGAAAGTGGAAATAATACTCCATCGTGTAGTTTCATTTAATTGTGAATAATGCATTTCTATAAAATTAACGCCAAATATATTCAATATTCGATTTTAAAGTTTAACGCATGGGTACAAAAACCCACAAAAAAGTCAGATAAATAAAATCGGAGCGACCCTAGCCGATTCTCGCCGACCCGAAAAAGATTACGAGTTAAAACGCGCTAACAGAAAAAAGAATAGAACTATGACTGAACACGCGCCAACGGAGATGGTAAACATTAAATCGACGGCGCGTACTCTTCTCCCACAAAAGTCGGCAGTTGGCTGCCGACTCACCAAATGCAACAGTTTGTCGTCTTTATCGCACATTAAATACGACTACATTCTTATATATTAATGTTTTTCAATTAACCTTTTAGGCGTACCTTTTGAACACTGTCGATTTGCGTACCTTTAGAGCACTGTCGATTGTATCTTTCGAGCACTGTCGATTTGCGTACCTTTAGAGCACTGTTGATTTTTAGGCGTACCTTTCGAGCACTGTCGATTTTTCAATTTACCTTTTTCATTTTAGGCGTACCTTTCGAGCACTGTCGATTTGCGACAATTTACTTAAGTGAGCTTCAAATCTGATTTGCAGCGCGCTAATTACTTATTCCGTTAAAATTATTTCTAGGCATTAAACCACGACACTTAAAAATTTACAAGTCAAAATATAATGAAAGATGGAGTTACTGGTCACATTTAAAAGTTGAAATAATAAAGGATAAAATAAAATCCCGTACAGCTTGTAAATAAATATACTTTTACCGTACCTCGAATTAACGCCCCCGACACTTACTTCGGTAAACGCTGACGTTGAATGATTGTCTCATTGCTGCGTCATGCTGCGACCATATTTAAACTGAAGAAAACGGTATTCTACAAAAACGTACCTCTGAGCGCTTTCATGTGCGCGACAGCCATGCGCAGGATGGTGAGCTTGTCGGGCTTGCGGGCCAGCGCCGAGCACGTGGGCACCATGTCCGACAGCTCCGTGATGTACGCGGTCATCTTGTTGCGGCGGCGGCGCTCAATCTCGCAGTGATTCTCGCGACTGCAACAACCAAATAGAAACACACAATATAACTATTGTATAGTCAGCTTTACGCAAATCGTGTAAAAATAATACTCGGGTACAAATTGATTCCGCTAACAAAAGAGTTTCAATCGATGTACTAGTTGCTTTATCATTTGTCACTTTCGGAGGACGAATTAAAGAAATGGTCTGTCCTTTTGAAAATTGATAAAAACCATAACCTAGTAGTGATAAAATAAATAATGGACAACTCATAAAAAAATAAATAAAATATAAATACATCATAAATTTTAAATATTCATGTCGAAATTTCTTTTTAATTATGATAGAAATAAACAAAATAAAACAGTTCTTTTGCAATGTATAAGCGTTTTTATCCAATCATAATTCTATTTACTGTCCAGTAACTAAATTACAAACAATTGTTGATAACATTCACATCATGTATGTAAAAACGTACAAGTTAAATCTTGAAACATTTTATAATACAGTATACAATTTTTATAATACAACCATTGACTAAAATAACGTTCCCTACTAACTGGATCGTACCATCAATACACTCAATTAAGGACCATGCAAATTCTGCTCTAAGTAAGCTAGTAACTCAGTATGTTATTTTTTCAAAACCCTCTTTCCTCCTTCCTGGAAACAAACGTAATACTACTTTGAAAATAGATTCAATTGTTGATAAAATTTTGGAATTACAACTTACCAAAAAAATTTTATTCGTCTCGAGGGAAAACCAATAAATTACATACATAATAAAGAACTTTAACAATAGTAGAATTTGGTAAATTGTCATTAAGTGACATGAACAAACTGAAATATTTGTCTATTATTTCAGTGAAGTCAACAGAAGTAAATTACAGTTTGTATAGAAACATTAATACGGACCAAACAACCGAAAAGCTTTTTATTATGATGTTATTGTTCATTATCGATTTCTCACGACTAATAAAATATTTAGCAAGGAATAATACCTTGATGCATTGTCCACTATTTTGGAGAAGTCAAAGAAATATAAGCCAAATCTTAGGCACTATTAATAATATTTAATTTATTCGTTCGGACTAGGCATTGATACTAAAAATGTCATTCTATTGATTAACAAATACAATAGTAAATTTAATTAAATTACAGTACGTATAGAAACGTTGATACAGATCACTGATCGCACGAAAACAGAAAAGCTTTTTTATTCTGATGTTATTGTTCATTATCGATTTCTCACGACTAATAAAATATTTAGCAAGGAGTAATACCTTGATGCATTGTCCACTATTTCAAAGAAATCAAAAAAATATATGCCAAATCTTAAAGTACTGTTCATAATATTTAATTTATTCGTTCGGACTAGGCATTGATACTAAAAATGTCATTCTACTGATTACAAATACAATGGCAAATGTAATTAAATCACAGTTTATATTGAAACGTAGATACAGATCACTTTTCGCACGAAAACAGAAAAGCTTTTTTATTCTGATGTTATTATTCATTATCAATTTCTCACGACTAATAAAATATTTAACAAGGAATAATACCTTGATATTATTTAACGCCTATGTTTTAACCTTTGGCAAAAATACATAAAAATGACATTGGAATAAAAGCTTTTTTATTTTAATGTCATTGTTCATTATCAATTTCTCACGACTAATAAAATAATTAACAAGGAATAATACCTTGATGTAATATAACGCCCCTATTTTAACCGTTAAAATACGTAAAAGAACAAAAATTTGTTTCCGTTCGCTTAAAGAAAAAGCAATGAATTTGACATAGGTAACTTTTAATCCAATAAAGTTTCACAAAACAATAAGTAACATTGCTTCAGTAGGCTTTCAGCTAGTGTGTCCTTATACCAACCAGAGTTCGGTTTATTCCCAAAAGCAATATTGAAAAGTTGAACTGACATAGTGGCATTTAAATCAATTATCTCATTAAAAAAGTTGTCTAAAAATGTTTCAAAAGGTCAAACTGACAGAAGCGCATAGGAAGTGAATGGGCGCATTGCCATTGTAATTATTTATAAGACTGATAGGTGTTATTCTACATTAAGCTCTATAAGCAAGCACGCGAACTGTGACCAATGTGTGTTTTCAGTTTCAACAGAACATTGAAACAGCGTAAGACTGCAATTTCTAAACCATAGATGTTGACTTTAAACTTCCTAAAGTTAATGTGATGGGGGCAATAAGCACCTTCAAAGATCTTCCGATTAATCAGCCAGATCTTTGTGATAGTGAAACTATTAAGTCCATTGCGATCAATCTATCTGTTGTTAATTGACTAGATATTTGAATTCTGAATCTCACATACTATTGGCCAACCAGTACTTAACATCAAGATTTATGCCTGGTCTCAAATTGCAGCATAAAAATTAATTCAATAAAATTAGAAATCTTTGAACAAAATTAAGCATAACAAAACCAAGCTTCTAGCTCTCCGAATCAGATCGTAAAACGTCCAACGAGCGGTAGTAACGATCTACCGATCTCCGTATCGGCCACGGTCGTTCGGGTTTCGACCGAGATCACGAAATCTCATCCGGTTGTTGACTCGCTTCCTATTCTACAGCGCAACGCTCATTGTGAGACTACTGCCGTTAGCCGTCGCTCGCCACCGCTCGGTTTCATTCGCTCAAACACTTTTTACGAGGCGGGCATTATGTGCTAATGACATTTATACCATGGGTCTGTAATGATATTGGTGATTGATTCAGAGAACGGACTAGGTGTTCGTACCTACAAGTTTTTAGTCTCCGTACCCTGAAACGTTTTCATTGCTTTTTCCTGTTACTTTAATATTTTAACTGCAGGAACAATGAATCGAGCTAGTTTTAAAATTGTGTTTCGTTTTCGCTTTTACAATCTATGGGAAGACCAAATGCAATTAATAATGTAAAAACCAGATAAAAATGTAAAGACCAAAGAAAAATTTGTTTATTTTAAAACATTTTACTCATTGGGGCGAACCTCTTTGGAGTGGGGTTTGCTACCGAATAAATGCCGAATCTCAGTATTTTATTACAGTTTACAGGCAATTAAAATATCGCAATTTCAACTTCAAAAACAATCCGAATCTCGTTATAAAATGACCTACACTTAAAATAATTTATAACGAACTACTAAACAGATATCTGAATTAGGAGTAGTCCTATTATAACTAAAAAAATTAAAGGTGATACAATAAATAAATGCTTTACAAATAAAACATTCGCCTCTTCCTTTTTCTCTATAATCACCATTGGCTGACCAGTATCTTTTCATGGCAGCAACGTTTTTCGTCCATCTAATATTTCCAAATTTAACGACTTGATATTTATAGATAAAATTACCTGTCCAAAATATCGCAGTTGGTTCATTAATTTGCAGACCGAATATAAATATCAACGTTATCACAGGCAAAAATGTTAAATCAATAAAAGAGCAGGATGCCAATATAAATTATATACCCTATTGAAAGGATACGTTGACGTGTCTTTCTATTTTCTTCCTAGATGTAGATATTTCCATCTACCAATAAAATATAAATTGTATACTTGAGAATGTCGTAAAATTGTAGGAGTTTGCAAACTATAATATCTACAAACTCTTTAACTTCTCTAAGCGTCTCAAAAATATTTTTTCCCTACTCTATAGTTCATCAATATAGTTCTCCATATCCTACACTAGTTCTTATATTTGAACAGATCAGAATTAGATGTCATCTTTGCTTAGACCCGAAATCACCACAACAAACATATAGTGGAATAACCTATTCGAGCTCACTTCATCGCTCTGAGCGGTGAATCATGCTATTCTCAGAATTCGTTAAGGATCTCCTTCTCAGACTTCGGTTCAAATTAGGTATCTCCTTCCACTAATTTCAACCGAAATTTTCTCTAATTGATAAAACATATGAATAAAAGTAATCGCTTTAAAAAAATCTGTGCCTTTATACCAGAAAGGGTTAGGCTTACGTACACGATCTCAGATACTCCCGTACACACAGCAAGGTTAACTAAACCCTTGGGTGCATGATTTTTTTATATTTTGAAAAAATCACAATAATAACTTGTAACATAAGAAAATGATACAAAAATGTTTTATTTTGATTTCATATTACATCGCAGTTAATAAAAAGTAAAACGAGTGTTTATTTAGTTAAGTGCGAAATATCTACATAAAGTCACAAGGCAAATCTGCTACGTCATACAATTAAGGGTTAAAGATTCCTTGATCTGCTGTGGAGACGACACCACAATCACCTTTTATTTGCATTTCCTCTACTCTACAAACTCCTGCATAAATATAGCATAGAACTTTAAAATATAAAAATATAAAATTCAACTCTCTATTGACATCAAAAGTCATCAGACAGACGCCCAAATGTATAAAATCGAATGACGCTAATTTCAATAAACTGTTCCGTTTATAAGTTGTACTGCGTTAAAATTAACAAACATTTGTTTTTTTTTTAAATTAATTCGTAAACTGATCAAATGTTAAAATGACAAACGTAAATCTTATAGAGCATTACATTATCTATAATTTTTATAACAAACGCCATTTTATTAAAAATTAATAGTTAACGAGAAATGACGCATCAAAAATGACAAAAACAGTTTTTCTTAATTATATAGTACACTAGCTGTGCCACACGGTTTCCACAGAATAACAATTTTTTTTTTGTCTCTCATGTGTTGCTCTTGGTTATAAACTATTACCATACCAAATTTTCCCAAAATCCGTTCAGTAGATTTTACGTGATTGACGCACACAATAACATACAGACAGACAAAAATTCTAAAACAGTTTTCCGGCTTTCATTATCATTCTATACGCTAAGTCCATCACTCTTTTTAAAATATTTTACATGTACAGAATTTACTCAGTTACAATGTTACTATATGTATAGTTTTTTTTTCTACGTTATTTATTCAGAAGTATCCCGTTAAAGGATCGATCGTTTGATATGCAGAAGGAGAACATCTTTGCTTAATCTACCCCTTCTTTTTTCTTTAATGGATTTTTTCAACTAGGATTAAAGCATAGTATTCTCCGGTTATAGAGACGCCTTTATATTTATTATTTATCAACAGCCCCAAAAGACTGTCGCCATGATTTTTCCAGCCGGCGGTGAAATCTTACACTTCTTGGGTGGTGATGTGCCTTTTTGTTTCACTGCATAGAGTCCCGTTTTGGCTAAGATTCATAATGATGAAACCGAGTTTCGTCCCCAATAACAATTCGACTCAATAGGTCATCCTTGGCTTCATTACAGAGGTCCAAAAGATCGCAAAAAACACCACGCGGTGTTGTTTTTGAGGTGGAATAAGCATTATCCGCACCAATTTTGTGCTGACCTTACTCGACAGTCCAACCATTCTGCGAGCTGTTTCTTCTTCTAGTCTAGCATCTTCGATCGATTATCCGGGCAGTGGCTTGTCTTCCATTGAGTCCCTACCTTGCTTAAAGGTACTGTGCCACTTATAAACCATGGATGTATCCGGGCAAGAATCCTCGTACATGGATTTTATCTCTTCCAGTATAGTTTGAATCGACTTTCCTTACCTGGTAAGAAACTTGATAAAAGCGCGGTACTCGATTTCCTCCATATTTCTCACTTTCTTCCCTATTGAGTTGCTTGGTCGACCACAGTTCAAAGACTAATGGCCCAATTAAGATAAAACTTGCTATTTATACTAACAATGGGTCACGAAACTCGTTACGGCTCATTAATATACCCTCAATAATGACCTAATTTTCAATTCCGCGAACTTATAAAATGCACCTTAGTACGATTGACAGTTATTGATATTTTAAAAGAACTACTTTTATGATCTGACAAACCGCCTGGCAGAACGTGATCCTTAACAATGCTGTGAAAAAGAAATTAGCAAGTAAACTTTTACCAGATTAAATGCATTTATAACTTGGCAGCGGCAAAGATTCCTTCGCTATGCGAGAAGTATTACTACAAAAAAAAAAAACAAAACGCCCTCAGCTCAAATTTAAAATGTAGAAATTGGCTATTCCTTCTCATCAAGTCGAATATACCTAGTGGCAGATACATTAATGTTAAGACGCGGAGAGTAGTCCGGCACGTAGCTGCGGCGCTGACCATAAACCCTAGGTCTGCCGTCCTGCGGGCGCACCACAACGCGCGACCGACGCATAACTCTACGCCTGATGGCAATCGCAGCCGTTGAACTCAACATCCAGTAAATGAATCCGATACGACAAAACCTCAGTCTGAAGACCAGCTAGTGCTACTAACAGTTTTGGCACATTAACAGTTCATTTATTTCAAATCCAAAAACAAATCCCGCTTCAAAATTAATTTAACGGAACTTAAGGTTTGGTATCATTCACGTGTTATCACAAAAAAATTATTTAATCTAAATACAAAGGTAAGGGAAGCATCAGACAGACTAAACACAAAGTAAGGAAATCAAATGACGTGTCGTCAATCGCTACCAAAGTCTCTTCGATTAAAATGACTACAAAGTTTTCCAATTTCCAATATTGTTTCCAGAATTTTGCAATTCCAGTCTTACTGAAAATATAATATGGCTTATTTCGTCAATCCCCCTTCCAAATTTTTCCTTGAACTGCAGGTAAATTAATTAAACGCATTTAAAATCCTTGAAAACTGTTCATATTCTTCAATATTACCCGATATAACTATTAGTATACATAAACTATAGAAAACTCCCTCGCATACTATTTAAAAAAAAATCAAATTTGTACCAAATTCCTACTTTTTAGACAAAATTGTAACATTTCTAAATCAATATTTTATAAAATCTAATAAAGTAGTTTCGATTCAGTTTACTAATGTTAAATATAATGAAACTTAAAAGGCAGTTCAATAAGAAAATATTGTAGTCAAATGATTTGCATATCTATGATGAATCTAATAGCGATTATGAAACGTTGTCTGGATTTATTTTCCTTTGAAGCACGGGTTAAAAATTACAATCAATCAAAATTATTTATCTGTTGTAATGTTAAGTATTAGTCAGGATTTTATTTTTATATAAGAAGGGTCAACGAATAAATGAAAGTTTGTAACAGCTCAATACGCTGTGCGTGTGTGCGTGGGCGCGCGTGTACGTGCGTGTGTGTATATATATATATATATATATATATATATATATATATATATATATATATATATATATATTTTTTATTCCTCAAAATGTATGAACACATCTCTGCGAATGTTATCCTCTATATTATGATCGATATCTTTTAAAATTGTGGGGGAGTTTTCTGAGAGTATTGGAGATTATAAAAATTGTATTAAAAAAAGAAATTATACATTTTTGAAATCGCATTTTAGTAAGCCTTTATTTGGTACGCCACACGAGAGCATTTTAAAAAAAATCATCTCTCCTTCATATACAAAATAATTACATTAAAACAAGATATCACCTCCCCTCTCACTTCTAAAGTGAAAATTCTACTTTTTGTAAGGTCTCTTTAGATATTGGATCACTCTCCAACCACGCCTGATTTCAACTTTATTATGTCAAATGATCTCTGAGAAACAGACCCATGATAGGGAAACTGATGTCGAGGAGATTCTTTAAATATTCCGTCCTTTCTCAGTTTTGGTACAAAACAATAAACACTTTATGAGCCAATTTTATAGTTGTCATACAACTTACCACGACAGTGGTAGTTTTTAAGAAGCGTTGTTTTAACATCATTTCTCAAAACTAAGAAAATATTTGATACCAGTTTTATATCTCGCGGGATATCAAAATTTAAAAATACTAGCTGTTATTGGGGATTTCGTCAGTGTAAAAATTTAATTACGAACGAATTTGATAATTCGTTGGTATACCACCAACGAATTTCACCTTTCAATTATTGGAATCGTAAAGTGAAAATACAAAGATAATAAGTTATTATTACGATACTCATATACGCATAGCTTAAGATCTGCATCTCTCCTCCCCTTACTCCGCGCCTTTGCTCCCGCCCACTCCTATCCCCTGCGTGTTCACGATGCCGTGAGTGTAAACCTAATTTTAAGGTCCACTTTGTTGTAGGCGCATTGTTGAAGCGTGAAACTTCAATGAATGTTGCTCATTTATAGATATTATTGTAAGATAAGAGATGCATAAGAAATGAAAACTATAAAATACAATTAGTAAGTACGGTTTTATTTCGTTACTTATTTAGTAGTTTGGTTCTTCTTAATTAGGTACAGGATTATAGATGACACGATATACTCATTAGGTATACAGTTATTATACGGCATAATTACATTTTCGTATTCAACTCGCTAATCCCTTTCATTTAATATCAACACCAAGGGGGTCCAGAATGATAAAATAATCCGCCATCTTGGAACTTTCGCCATATTGAACTTATGATGACACATAAACTCTTTGTTCTTTTCTACGTATAAAATTATCTCTCCACCAAATTTCATTGAAATAAATTCGGTAGCTTATATTTTTGTATCATTTTCTTTAATATTTATAACATTAGCAAAGATAAATAACAGTAGTTTTTTAAGTTTCGTTTTACCACTGTTTTTCGAAAACTATGATAATATTACAGATAATTCTTAGAGCCGAGACAAAAAGATGGAATTTGATAAGTGTAAGCGAGAGCCGGAGCAGAAAGGGACGCAAGCGGATAAGCGATCCCGTCCAAGTGGACAGACTTGTAGATATTTATTATTTTATACACGAAGACAGGAAAAAGTGTTATCAAGCTGACGGTTAATTAATTTCTTAACCCTTAGGTCATGGCTCATGTACGTTTAACCCAAAATTGATTAACTTTGTTTTATTATTCAATAATTATAAAGTAAGATTCTTTGAAATTACTGTTACTCATATTAACCAGTTTACGATACGTTATTGTTTTTGGCGTTGAATTTGAAATTAGAATATATTTTCTTATAGAAACGTGGCGTTCCATTTTTAACGTCAGTCAATAGAATCAAACCTCTGTGCATCCATCGCAACTTTTTAATTAAATCAATATTTTATGAAATATAACCAGAACTTACATGTTAAAAAATTTATAAATATAATCGTTATCTCTTGAACTCCTCAAAAAAATTATGTATAAAAATTGTAGAGTTAAATGCTCTATAAGATTTATGATAAATTTTTATACACGATGCATAGTTATCTAGATATATATGATATGAAGTAATTGTTTTTATGATCTTTAATTGGTTGTGATTTAGAAGGGCGACATCTCAAAAATTATTATGTTACGAAAAAACTGAAATAATAATTATAGAATATAAAATATAAAATTAATAATAACATATTTCAAAGCACGATAAAGTGGTAATGAGAAGTTTTGGGAAAACTGTACGTCATAAACTAGTGACAGCAACAAATATTTTTGCAATGTTGCCAACATTATTGCCAAAAAATATTTTTGCCCTGTTCCCAACGTTATTGCTAAAAATATTTTTGCTATGTCACCAACATTAGCAAAAAATATTTTTGCAATGTTTACAAATATTTACTGCTAATTATAAAAATGACAGAAATATAGAAAATGTAGTGCTATACTAGACTGGTATTCCTTATTTCATCGTTTAATAAGCAGACTGCGAAATAATTGCATAAACAATTTTTTTGTAATATTTAACGAACTATAACTCATAAACAGTATGTTATACGATAATGACTCCATGAATTATAGAAAATTTAATTCTCTACAAAAAATTGTATTAATTTTTATTTCAGCATTAATAGTAAAGATATTTAGCCATAACATTTTCGTAAAGATGGCGGCTTTTGGCATGAGCCCTCAGACCGCGCCTACTTACTCAGGACGTAACCATTCATAAAAGTGCAAAAAAAATTAATTAAGTAAAGATCTATAATTTAGGACAATTTTAGAGGTTTCGAGGTTCATTTCGAGAGTTTTGTGCACGACAATTTACCATGTGCCAGAGCACTAAGTTTCATATTTCCACACTGCTAATCAATCAATTATAACGCGTTACGTCTAAGACGTATCTCGATCTAAAATTCCATTAGATTACATAGTTACGTAAACTTCACAAGATTTTATATGTTATGTTGTTCTCCCATATAAGAAACAAACTAACAATACAATATATCCAATATTGTTCATACTATGTTCTATTGGAAAAATAAAAATATTCGAGCGCAACTAACGCCATCTGCTACTACTATGAGAAACTTTATTAAAAGGATGCAGTAGCGACGTAGTTTCACGTAAAAAGTTACGGTACAATTGCTACTGTGACTCTTTCTATATTTTTTTCATTTGTCTTTATATTTCGTCATAT
Source organism: Druceiella hillmani (assembly GCA_039881145.1). Taxonomy (NCBI): domain Eukaryota; kingdom Metazoa; phylum Arthropoda; class Insecta; order Lepidoptera; family Hepialidae; genus Druceiella; species Druceiella hillmani. Next base: position 101,825,575 of record JAYKKI010000001.1, on the reverse strand, counting down.
TTACTATTATTACAGTTTGGATATTCGCCTTATTTCTTTGATATGAGATCCATCGTAGAAGTAAAAACTGCGATCTTTTTTGAAAATTTGACTATAATGTCAACACTATGTTATAAATAAAACTTGAAAAATGGATGTACCTCATAAACTACACGAGCATCAACAAAAACGCGTATCAAAGCGTGTATATATATATATATATATATATATATATATATATATATATATATATATATATATATATCTGCCCAGAGAATTCAAAACTAAAGCGATTCTAAATCAAATATTTACCTGTGACAAAAGTTAACCCTGTACGTAAACGCTGATTCATATATCCAAGTAAAATAGTACCCGAAACGGAATATAAACTAAGGCTAGAACCGACGCCTAGTAATTTTCTGACGGTTTTATTGATATCATTTTCATGCAAATGGGAATAGCGATTAGGTACATGTTAAGTCAAAGTTTACTAACGTTAATGAAAACTCTCGGTAACTAAAAAATTGAGACTAATTTAATAATTAATTATATGAAGAAAAACCGTACTTCTCTTACTCCGAGTGAAAATGGGTTTATGATACTGGAGTTAATATTCGCTTATAAATTTCTCCTAGTGAACATTACGTTCACACACTTAAACATTACGTAAATCGAGTAACATCGTAAAAGTAGCGAGCGTTTAGTTTAGTTTTGAATAAGTGATGTACTTATACCATAAAATGTCGCCGGATCGCAACGCGCTCACACCCACTTACCAGTTTAAAGGAAACTAATTCCGATTATAGCTCCAGACAAGGGGCAAAGTGGCCCGGTGTAAATATCTGCATAAACAGCATACTGAGAGTTTACACAGTCAAATTTACGGTGAAGTTATATAAGAGATGACAATCTCACATTAGAGCTCGTACGGCGGCAGAGCGCCTAAGCAAACACCTTACGTCGATCATTTGCGCTACGCCTAAATGAAGCGTCTCGCGCGACGCGTGCGAGCCTCCGTCGCTACCTGGTCGCGCTGCCGTTATCGCGCGCGCACCTACACTCGCCCACTAATGTAATGCAGCCGTTTAAAAATCGCAGTAATGACAATAACATGGGAGCGCGCGCGCCGATAAGACACGTTTCCAATCATTATGACACGACGTCGGCGAAGGCGCCGCTAACGAAACGATTCCAATGTGTATTTATAATAAATGCGGCGGAGAGGCGGAGGAGAAGCCCGCGTCGCTCCGCGTCTCAGCGCCGCTACTCATTTTCAATACCGGCGCCCGTGAGCGCTTTACTGCTCCCCTAATGGCGTTCAGTCATAATTCGCCCGCCTTAAGTGCGCAACGAAACCTCCTCCGGCCGTACGAGCGGGCCGGGGTCATCCGAGTTACGAAAATAAAGTAGTGGCTGCGGCCGCTAATCAAACGTGTACGCGTTTTTTGTTACCACTTCATCGTAAACGCCGAGTGAAGTTCGGCGTTACGACTTCGGAAAGTTTGCTTTATGCGACTCGACGTCCGTCAAATTTTACAATACGTGACAGCGCGGCAGCGCCGCCCCGGCCCATTTCATCACATTACACCCGCCCGCCCGCAGCATTACCGCCGCCGACATTATTTTTCTTATTACGGCCGCCCCGCAATGCCAACGTGCTTTTATTAGCCGCATTCATTCATTCGTTATTTTGCCTTCGGGAGTCGTAAGATTCTTCGGGTGCCGACGGGCGGGCGGTTTAAAGTGTACGCAGGTATTTTATGAACACAATCATTGCGTGCATCGATCATTTTGGCCAGTTACAGTCGTGATTTGATTCTTTTGTTAAACTATATCGCATGAGATGACTTCAGCAACCTCCAGCGTACTTATCAAACTTATTCACCAAAATTTATCAAAGTATTCATTTATCAAAGTATTCGTCTACATTATAAAGGTCCACTGAAGGTGAAATAATAATTTATGAATCTTATTTATGTTAAAGTTGTTTTAAATCAAATTATCGCATGAAGTGAATCAATTATTTCTTTAAGGGGAAAGGAAAATTCCCACAAATGGTAACGAAAAAAAAATGCCCAACAATGGTATCGGAAAAAAAATTACCACCAAAGTTATCAGTTATTTCTAAACTGTACATTAGTAAATAAATATCAAAAATACCATTTTTAATTATTATAACGTACCAAGAATAACATAATTGAAATTTCTTGTCAAAATTTAATAAAATAAAAAGGTATAGTTGCTAAATCCTTCTTTTGAAGATACTATTTCATGACAATTACGCGAAACGGTTTTGAAGTTACTTTCCCTCGAAGTTACTATAAGTAAAATAATGTTTTTATTTAATAAAATTTACCTCATATAATGTAGATATAATGGGCGAATTTTATAACGGAAAGAAAAATGTCACCAAAGGTATAAGCAAAGAGGAGCGGTAAAAGTATCACAGCACAAGATGGCTGTTGTGCCAAGGAAAAATATATTTTGATAGTTCGCGTTGTGGATATTAATTTTCGTAATTTTTTAGGATTGTTTTAATTCGGTTCAATAAATTATTTTCAATATTATTATTAAAAAGTGTTATTGTAATACAATGAAAAATGTTATCAAAAGCAAATCCAGAAAATATAACGTTATTTATAATATCACAAAAAAAAATTTTGTAAACAAATAAAAATGACTGTTCAGATATTGTAAACCTTTTCTTGTATTCGTATTAGTAATATTATATGGATTTATTTGGTATTTGTGATTAATAAATATAATTTTATATCGATACACATTTACGCTGTATAATATAATGCTAAAATGTGTACAAATAATGCCTAACATAGAGATTCAATTTTTTTTATAATGTCATTCTTTTTTAAATCCAACATTAAAAGTAATCCAAAATATATAGTTAAATAATAATTAACTTAAGTTTTTCTTCTTTTGTGCCTTATTTCCCCTGTCTTTTGGGGTCGGCCATCCTTATCTTAATGCGTCATTCTTGGCAACAACAAAATTAAATAATTATGTATAACATAATAAAATAAATAATAATATAATGAAATAATAAACTTATTAACAATTAAATATTAATGGACGCAACGATTTTTTTCAACACTGCCTTGTACTATGTACAAAACATATTGTACATTGCATAATAATACTACTAACACTTTATGAAAATAAAATGTCACAATTTTTTTTCTTTCGAAGAATACCCTGCATACGTATATTTCTTATATAGAATCAATGTTCTGTCTCATTTACTTCTTCAGCCCCGCTTAAACATCACTCTAGAAAGACAGTTGAACATTATCTATGTCAAAATTAAACTGAATTATTGCAGGTATTTCATTTCAACACATTACAAAGTAAATGATGAATAATATACAGCAAGTATGGATACGGACTTCTTAGATATCAGAATATTGAATATTTTTGCAAAACGTTTTATACCTCTGAGTTTTGTGTGATTGGCAGTTAGGGCTGTCCATTTTTCTTCTCTTAATTGTACAATTTATATTAATGATATATCCGTGTAATATTGACATTTACAACATTATTTAAAATGACAGCTTATTAAGTTAATATATTGATAGTAGTACGTGGCTTAATAATAAAACAGGTGAATTAGAACGAATTTTGTGAACATCATCGACCGATTAAATTTACATTTGTGCCAACCATATTTTAACTGTCAAATTGGTTTGTTTCCAAACATTCTCTTTTGGAATGGAATGGAGTATGGTAATATGTATTCTTGTTATTTAACTTATAAATAAAATATGAATATAATACACATCGTGCGTATTTATAGTAGTAGTATAGCATTCTTCACATCTATCACAATAATCTAAACAATTGCGTATCCTGAATTGAGTACAAGGACCAAAGTTGTATGAGTTGTTTAATATTTCGAAAGTGTTATAGTTATTATTTAGTGAAGTTAGCGTGTTCTATAATGTTGATTAATTATTATAGATTTTAATGATCACACTCCATGATATATCACACAACAGTGAAAAAATAATATTGAAGCGTTAATGACAGTACTCAATTTTAATAGTCAATATTTAGTTATTAAAGATTTGTACTAGAAATTATTTTTTTATTTCAATATATTGGTTGAATACAACAAAATAAATTAAGTTACATTGAAATTTACATTGACTTTCGATATGATACTGTTTACGATATGGACGTTATGGCCCTTTTGTCATTTTTTCGACGCTAACATCGTACAAATACAATTGGGTATTTGACTAAATTTTTTAAATTTTTTTAATCATAATTTCAAGGTACAAGCTGATGAAGAGTAAAAAAAATTTTTAATAATCTTAAAAATTGACCGAGTTATAAAAGTTTCAATTTAAACTTTAGAGAAGGACGGCAATACTGTGTTGTATGGTCATTTTTAATATCGCACATTATATTCTACGAGAGGAAAAGAGACAGGGATATACTCAACTCTATCCGTATCTTCAAATTTAGAAGCCTACAACTGGCTTATTTTTCAATCAATTTTTAAATTGTTTTCAAGACTGGTTTTAAACTAACTTATATTTCACAATATTGTACGAAAACTATCAAAATTTAGAATGAGTCAACTACCGTATTCTTGTCTTCGAATTAAATTACTCTTCGGAACTCAACATGATATTTTTTTTAAAACATTTATAACTTCACATGAACTCACCTAGCGAAACGTTCTTTATCTTGTATGTTGTCCTCTTCCATCCTTGTGTATTTACTCCCGCTCGCGTCGTCTTCATCGGATCTGGGGAACATGATCAGAAGCCGACATTAAAATTTTGATTAACCGATAAAAGCAACTTTTTATTTTTATTACGAAAACCAAAATAAACAGATTTCTAACAAATCAGTTCACAAAGTTCTATGAAAAGAATAAATTTTAAATATGTTAGTTAAGATTAAATTTCCAAATTGATTAACGGTTAACATTTATTATTTATTATAGTGGATAGTTTAGATTTCTGTTTGTATGCTAACTATCGCAGAACTAGACCAGTGTCACTGGTGAATAAGATGCATAGAAAACGTGCAATACTTTCAGCGCTATCTATGCGTAACTAATAATGAAAGAGAAATACAAAAAATATTAGATGGTATAACCGAATTTATAATAAGCACTTTTTAATCCTTGAATACAGTAATATTACCATGTTTAGTTAAAATTCATAAGAGAATCTCAATCCGCAACCGTTTACAAATGACAGCAATCGATCTCGTTGTCAGGATCAAGAGACCATTGAATATCAAATTCAGCAGCGTCAACTAAAATGGTTTGAAAACGTTAGCGATACCCGTCTTCCTTATCAGTGTCTTCGGAAAATTCGATCTGATGAATGGAAAATCCAGCGAGATGCACCAAGTAAAACAAGATTGAAACTAATCGAGATAGATGTCAAAAAACCACAAGTTGACTTATATGAAGCCGGAATTGTGACTTCTGACAGGCGGAATTAGAGGGAAGTGGTGGAAAAAGCTCGTCAACCAGAGGCAAATACAACCTCACACTGGCTTCTAGGGCGCCGTCAACGCCGATACTGTTTATACTTAATTATGTAATAATAAAAAGATACTGTTTATATTTATCCGATACTCTTTATACTTAATTATGTAATAATAAAAAGATACTGTTTATATTTATCCGATACTGTTTATACTTAATTATGTAATAATAAAAAGATACTGTTTATATTTATCCGATACTGTTTATACTTAATTATGTAATAATAAAAAGATACTGTTTATATTTATCCGATACTGTTTATACTTAATTATGTAATAATAAAAAGATACTGTTTATATTTATCCGATACTGTTTATACTTAATTATGTAATAATAAAAAGATACTGTTTATATTTATCCGATACTGTTTATACTTAATTATGTAATAATAAAAAGATACTGTTTATATTTATCCGATACTGTTTATACTTAATTATGTAATAATAAAAAGATACTGTTTATATTTATCCGATACTGTTTATACTTAATTATGTAATAATAAAAAGATACTGTTTATATTTATCCGATACTGTTTATACTTAATTATGTAATAATAAAAAGATACTGTTTATATTTATCCGATACTCTTTATACTTAATTATGTAATAATAAAAAGATACTGTTTATATTTATCCGATACTGTTTATACTTAATTATGTAATAATAAAAAGATACTGTTTATATTTATCCGATACTGTTTATACTTAATTATGTAATAATAAAAAGATACTGTTTATACTTATACGATACTGTTTATACTTAATTATATAATAATAAAAAGGAAAAATTCTTTGAAAACTTGTTTTCTACTGACACTATCGAATAGCATACGAGAGTGTTATTTTTAAGCAAAGAAAATGAAACATTTATTTCGTTTTGTTTAATCTAAACAACAAAGAGGAATACAGGAACGGCACTATGCTGCTACTTTGAAAGTTACGGTACAATTGCTATTATAGCATTTATGAAATAAAATTATTCGTCAATTCAAAAATATATTTTATTTATTGGTACATAAAATTATTTATCTTAAATTATATAAGCAGATACACTTAAGTGAACTAAATATGCGTAAGTACCACATTTATAATCACACAAATATGCTATTGGCAATATTGATAAAATTTTATTTCGACCGCGCCTAATAAAGTAAATAATCAAAAAGAATTCATCGTTTCCATTTTCCTTTAGTCATTATATCGATCTTCTGTTATCACTGTAATAATGTTACCAATATTCCTAAACCATAAGCGAAGTCCCGAGCACCTCGCGTGCGCTCCCACGGAGATCAGTATATAACTAACAGCAGCAAGCCTTCCAAATAGCCATTTAATAAGAATAGTTAAATCACTTTGTCGGCGCTAGAAGAAGCGCATTAGGTAGACGTCGTAGTCGGCGCGCCGAGTCGAACGAATAAGATATTGTAATGTAATGGGTTATGCAAATTGGGCGGTTCGACGGAGAGCGGGGGCGGGCGCCCGCGCCGGATGTTACTTGTTTCCCCTCGCTGTCACGACAAATGACGGGGGAAATATGAGAGGAAAATATTTCAACGTTACATTCACTCGGTCACATTTATGCCGCTCGTCTGCCGCCCCTTATTAAATGTTATACATTTTGACTTAACGGGAATCAATATGGCATTGAAATTTGTCGTGTTCGTGCGAGTCGCGCTTAATCGTTTATTAACATTTATTATTTTCAATTCATAAATTCTTTAGATAAAAATAGTAAAGCATACTAGGAAAATCTTTGTTTCACTTCGAATTTTCCCTTATACATCGTATAATTCAATCGTTCATAAGTATTTATCTAATAGATCTACACATATTGCGCAAAGGTTTAATGCTATTATAGAACCAATGGAACTAATTAAACGTTTACAAATACTTTCAATTCAACGGTGGAATATATATTTTCAAGAAGTTACCTGACCCAAGATCATTAAAACAAGGAATGGTGTGGTCAATCTAAATTACTATCTGTTTCATGTCATTTCCTCAGTTCCACAAGCTTCCGCCTCTCTTTAACATAGTCAATAAAACTACAGTCGTAGTGAATTTAAATCTCAAGTAAGCATTAACATTTTGTTAATTTGACTCATTCCTGAAGCTGGGAAACCCTGAAGCTAAAATGGAAGTTGAATGAAACATTTATCAGCTTTCCCGCTAAACTGCCCATATTTCGCTTTCAAAAAGGACCAAGATTACATATTCGTAAAATAAAAAAGAAAAGAGAACATCGAGGTCATGATAATCTTATAAGAGTGTTCTAAATAATAAAAGTGTGGCTGCCACACTCTAACAATGAAAGTTCCTTATATAGTATTTTTAAGAAGAGAAAAAAAAGAAATATTAAGGTGATGAAAACTTTTACGCTAATTGTCTAAATATTATTAATACTTAGAAATGAAAATGCACTTTAATACGACCGAGAACATAAAGAAAATTAAAACAAGCTCAGTTTGTTTTACTGGCAGTCTGCTATTCATCGACGTGCTGAGTCCCTCTGACAGAGGAATGAAGTAACTCTTTTTCATCGCTCATTTCCTTCACTAACGATGTTTTTTCACTTTGTCTTACGGTATGTCTTCTCAAAATACACTACCCACTTCAAAAATACAGTATGTATCATCACTAGATAGCGTCACCTCAACTCGTAATAATGCATCACGTGTAGGTTCCAATACGCGTATTTTAATTTTAAATCGTATGGCTATTTTCTGAAATTTAAAAATTGTCATAAATCATTGACATGGAAATGCATCAAACTGTACCTTTTATTTCGAGAAACGTAAGAAATGTAGCAATATTGCCTAAATATCCTTCTTAACGATCGGAAAACTTGACTTTTCTAACTATCCCATTTATTTGCATAGTTTTACAAAAGATTTAAAAAAAAGAAAAAGATAACACAATTCAATTTCAAGATCAATTTCATTTCAAGGTCAAGGTTGTTTACAATTCGTAAAGACAAATTATTGCCATTTCAAAATCTTTAAGATCCATAATTCGCCCAAATATATAAAATTATAAAAAAATGCCATCATCTATTTTTTTAAATAAACTTATTTAAATAAATAACTATTAATAACATATTGTTTCATTTATCATTTAGATAAATTATTATTTGCTTCTTAATAATAATATTAGTCGAATTTTAATTATGAATTCAACATAAATCTGCATGGTCTATTATTTAATATGGCAACTCTCACAAATGTCTATTCAAACCAATCAGAACGTTTGAATCTTTCGAAGACATAGGTAGTTATTCTCAGTTATTGTTTTCAAATGGCAGTGTAATTTGTACATAATTATTATTTCATACAAAATTTAAACTATTTTCCCTTATTTTATAAACTAGGCCACCGATTTAAAAAAAATAACTTTTTGCCAAATTCCACATAATTAATTGCACAAGTGGTTGAATCGCGCTATTTAGTGTCGATACATACTATATATAAAACATATAAACGAGAATAAATAAAACAATATAGGTTTTTCCATCATTACTACTTACCTAAATAAGCTATGTTTGATAATGATAGCTAATATTTGACTTTTAAATTTAGAATTCGGCTTTTTAACATTTATATAAATTGGTGCTTCAAAAAATTAATTTAATTAAACCATATATACCCATGTTCGGTAACACCGGAAATAACTGTCCGTAAATTCGTTAAGAGCGAAAATTACGCAGCAATTCCAAAGCCGGCTGGCAATACCAAAATCGCAAACGGCAAATAACGAAACAGTGGAAGAAAAATCGTACCCGAAACGGACATATTGCCTAACGTCTCCACGATCTACGATGTGATCGGTTCGGAAATAAATAACGCGGAGCGAAGGAAATAAATTACTTTCGCGGCGGCAACGAAACGAATGGCGGCGAACGAACGAACGAAAATAGAACACATTTCACAGAAAAATTGAAAAGTGAAAGATATTGATCGCAATCAAGGATTACGTAGGAAAAGATGCATACGACGGCATTGCTTTTCCGTTGCGGAAAATTCACCCGCAATACTCGCTTTATTTTTACACACCTAGTTACTTATAAGAGTAACGTAAATCTAATGAAAAACAATTCTTATAAAAACTGTCAGAGAACACATCACACTGATGTTTCCACAGGTATCCCCTAAAGCATTATAGCACGTATTATTCAAGCGCTAGAAGGTTCTAAAAGACGGACAAATGGCCGACAGAGCGATAAAAATCCCGGATAATATTCTCCTAAACCTTGACGATCCAAAAAGGTCGAATTTTTGAGTCCCTTAAAGTACCTAAATATAAATTATTGTGAAATCCACTCGATTTAAACGGATTTATTGTATATATCCCTTACGATTACATTTTTGGCAAAATATCTTCTACCAAATAAATTGATCTCCAGTCGAATAAATACGTACGCATATACTAATGTCTAAATACATTTTTACCAATATCGTTGCGCAAAACTCTTCAAAGTAATTTATTTCGTAAACTTTTAACTAAAAAGAACATTAAACTTTCCAACTTGACATTTAATATACACTTAACAAATTGTTTGACAGGTCAAGTTAATTATTTTAGAAAAAAAATCCTTTCCATATAAAAGAAAACTTTCCGAATAATCCGTGTAATTTAGGACTGGACGCAAAGGAGTTTGCACGAGTTAATATTTGCGATTTGTAGATTTTATCATATTCGTTTCTGAATTTAGCTTCGAAGTAGGTAGTAACAATTTTCGTTATAGTACAGAATATTGGTATAATGAGCTCTTTTAAGTATAATTTTGAAAGGATTGTATAGATATAAATAGTGATGCTACTGTGGTTGGAGAATAATCACGTTAAAGTATGAAGAGACAGAGATCAGGATTACAACATTTCGTTTTGTATATTCAAATCATGAAACGGAAAAATGTAATCTATTATCAATATTAATATGCAAATAAACAATCTTATTACTCAATTTACTATTCAATATTTAAAACGCCCCGAGGCAAAAATTTACTGTTTAGTTCTTTAACATTTTCAAAGTACACAAACAATCGCGTGAATGAGACAATTGATGATTTGTACCGTCACGTTAAAGTATGAAAGAGATCAGAATTACATAACTTCGCCTTGTATATTCAAAGAAGGAAATGGAAAAATTTCAGCTTTTTTCAATATTAATATGCAAATAATCAATCTTATTACTCAATTTACTATTCAATATTTAAAAGGCCCCGAGGCAAAAATTTACTCTTTAGTTCTTTAACATTTTCAAAGTACACAAACAATCGCGTGAATGAGACAATTGATGATTTTTACCGTCACGTTAAAGTATGAAAGAGATCAGAATTACATAACTTCGCCTTGTATATTCAAACAAGGAAATGGAAAAATTTCAGCTTTTTTCAATATTAATATGCAAATAATCAATCTTATTACTCAATTTACTATTCAATATTTAAAACGCCCCGAGGCAAAAATTTACTCTTTAATTCTTTAACATTTTCAAAGTACACAAACAATTACGTGAGTGAGACAAATTTGTACCGTCACGTTAAAGTATGGGAGGTTAAGAGATCAGAATTACATAATTTCTCCTTATATATTCAAACCATGATACAGAAAAATTTCATCTTTTATCAATATTAATAAGCAAATAAACAATCTTATTACCCAATTTACTATTCAATATTTGGTACGTACAAGGCAACAATTCAAAAATTTACTTCTTTTGTTCTTTAACATTTTCAAAACACACAAACAATAGCGTGAATGAGACAAATTTGTACTGTCACGTAAAAATTAGATAGTGAAAGAAATCACAATTACATAAATTTACGTAATATGCCCAAACCACGAAACGTAAAATTTTCAATTTTTTATCAATATTAAAATGCAAGTAAACAATCTTATTGCTAAATTAAGTACTCAATATTTAGTTCGCGTCTGGAAGAAAAATGTACTTCTATAGTTCTTTAACATTTTCACAATACAAAAACACTTGTGTCAATTAGACAAATTTGTCGGTATCTCATTCTATTTAATAGGTCTACTAGAATTAAACATATAATTATAAAGAGGGCAACAAACTAATAACAAAAGTTTCCAGAATAGGTTTCAAGAATAACAAAAAACACTAGCAATAATAAACATCCGAGTCCAATTTAATAGTTCTACTAGAATTAAACGTACAATTATTAAAAGGTTAACAAGCTTTCTCTCTTTCTTACCTTTTAGTTTCTCCACAAACTAATAGCAAAACTTTCCAGAATAGTTTTCAAGAATAACAAAAACGCTAGTAATAATAAACATCGAGTACCCTGATGGCGACATATAGATGTTTATTTCAAAACTTTCAAAAGTATTATGAACAAATCTCTGACGTGTAGTTCAAGGTTCTCTGCTCATAGTACGTTCGAAATAAACCAATATAAAAGCAATTAATTATTTCTGTGTTATAAATAATCCCAATATATTACGCAATTGGTAAAAGTGACAGAAATCCAAACTCACTGCCGCAGATAAAAAGAAATGTCGCCACACATAAAGAGGCTTTCGGCATCGGCAAAGTCAAATAAAATAACCTTTAAAGTTAACGTTCCCATTTATCCCGGGTGGAGGCAAAAAACAGAAACGACGTCCGGTGAATGAAATGCCATCGGAGCGTAAACCATCACTAATCACAATCTCCGTAAGAACGAAGCTCCCGAGAATAGATCCCAAAATTGTACAGTCACTGTATCACATTCCCCGCATAATAAGATCGTTTCAACGTTGAACCGGTAATTATGCATTCTATCCGCGACTAATTTGTACAAAAGTATCCTCTGATCACGAAATGTTGAGGGGCCGCCTTACGGTTTTATAGCCAAAACTGTTCCACCTTATTAAGACGGCACGTTTTTAACGATCATAATTTGCTTTTATTTAATCAATGCAGTTTAAATAGGCGTTTGACCGCGACGAAAATCTTACACTCCGAATGGAGAACGCCAAAGCTACTACATCGAAATATCGGAATACCTGAACTGCCAAAGTCTTATGAATAGACTAATAAATCAAAACTAATATTTTGAAATACTTAGAAAATTTGAAAGGCCCTGAGAAAAAAAATTTTACTAATATAGTAAATGAACGTTACGTCATGTCAACAATATCCTAATGACATTCCGATTTACGTAATCACCCATCAATCGTAATATAAGAATTTATATAAAATGTCAATTAATAAAAGGCAAAAACATTAAATATTAAACATTTTGAAGATAAATTATTAGATATTGAATATATTTGGCGTTAATTTTGTAGAAATTCATTATTCACAATTAAATGGAACTACGTGATGTAGTATTATTTCTACTTTCTTTAATTTCTTTAACCACGACCTAGGTTTCGTTGTATTACAACATCTTCAGGTGGGATATTGGCAAAGATTTTTGCTAATAGCCCACCTGAAAATGTTGTAATACAACGAAACCTAGGTCGTGGTTAAAGAAATTAAAGAAAGTAGAAATAATACTACATCACGTAGTCTCATTTAATTGTGGATAAATTATTAGATTAAATAAAAAAAATATTGTAATTTAATTTTCATTTTTTTAAGTGATTTTCAAATTTAGATCTTTAGAACTTCACCTTGCAGTTCCTTTTTAAATACAAAACTCTTCGCTACAACACTTACAAAGACATTGTTTTTGTACAATTATGTGAAAAAGTCGCAAATGATTAGTGCGATAGTGTCCGCGTGTATCATCAAAGTTATAACTGAGAAACACGGATATATTTTAGACATACACTTATTATCTAACGGCTTTTCGAAAAAAAAGGTTACAAGATATAATGAAAAAACAAGAAAAAATGAAAAAACAAAGATAAAATCAGTATAAAATAAGTATTTTCACAAAACTAAATCAATTTCGTTCAAATGTTTCAGAAGAAGTGTCGTCTCACCTATATTTCCTTCCTCATCAAATAAGGACGAAATGTAGACAGACGTAAGATTTTGAAAACGATATTTTTTCGTACAAATAACCTGCATAATGAAGGTCATTTTTTATTCTGGACCAAAACTATTTTGGTAATTAAAAAAAACACTTTGTTAGGACAAAAGCGTGGTCTTAAGTAATATAAACATATATAATGAAGTAGACAATAATACTGCGAAAATAAGAAATGTCTGGCCTTCATACCAAAAAAAAATATTTGTCAGGAATTAGACTACCATTCTTTTTCCTTTTTCAGGCGAACTAAGCTGCGGGTAAATAATTGGCATAACAAAACGCCTTAAATTATTTTTTTTAATACTCCATAAATGTAGAAAAACTAAAAATCGGAAGTCCATGATTGGAACTTCGATTTTTGTTAAAATATATGTATGAATCTATTTATTATAGAAGACTATTTTTATGCGGATCTACTTCAAGCAGTCGAGCTGCGTTTATTTATTTTCATTCATAAAATATCTGAATGTATCAATGGATACCTTTGTTTTGATTACTGCGTATATTACTAATAATTTTTCTCTATCGATTGCAGGATTTGTTATGATACCAACTTATACTACATTGTTTTAAATATTTTTAACCTAATTTACATTCTAATTTTTCTTATACTTTTTTCCTTCATTTCAGTTTTCATTCCCCCTTTAACACTACCGACTCAATACTACCTTAATAGCAAAAATTACCCCATATATAAAAATATATTACTCAACATTAAATTCAAAACATATTTATTGTATATATCTGTTCTTAAAAATGCAAACAGTCACTTTGTAATTTCTACTTTTAGCACATAAAACTACATTTAATGATGCATACGAATCATAATTACTACTCTACCTTATTTTTCCATTAAATAAATTGAAAAGGTAAAATTTCTACTTTCAACCAACTACTTTTAATGATGCTTACGAACTTTAATATCGCCTTATTTTTTCGTTACAAAAATTCAAAACATAAATTTTCTACTTTTAACAAACTAATTACTTTTAATGATGCACACGAAATTTAATAGTGCCTTATTTTTTCGTTACAAAAATTCAAAACATAAATTTTCTACTTTTAACAAACAAACTACTTTTAATGATGGCTACGAAACTTAATAGTAGCTTATTTTTCCTTTACCAAAATTCAAAACGTAAATTTTCTGCTTTCAACAAACTACTTTTAATGATGCATACGAAACTTCATAGCGCCTTATTTTTGTCTTCCAAAAATTCGAAACATAAATTTTCTTCTTTTAACAAACTACTTTTAATAATGGATACGAAACTTAATAGTACCTTATTTTTCCTTTGCAAAAGTTCAAAATGTAAAATTAAAATTAAAAATGGACTGAACATCTGTTAATGTTGTTAACTTCTATTCCCTGGTTACCACAGGCTGCTAAACAATAGTTATATATCATATTGTCCCTTAATAACTGATAATAAATTAATTCCTTTACAAAGATTCATAAACAAAATGCCTATTTAACCTATATGGCCAAAACAAATTAACCGGAGGTATTGTAGGATTGTGAACACTTATAATAAATAACCAATATCGATATCGATTGCCAAGTCATAATTTGATAAAAAGGAGAGCCCAACGGCAAGAAGAACCTTTCTTTTCATATCTTATGGCATGGTAAGGCAAAGGGCAGCGGTTTCTCATCATGCTGATCGGTCCTCTGCATGGCGAATTCTTTCACTCTCAGGTCTTTCCGGAGCTTTTCAGTTCCACCAGAACCATCCACTCCTAGGTCTGTTTCGAATGGGCACGTTACCTTCCCTTGTGGGTTCCAATTCAAAGCCTTTTTGGGGATATGAACGGATTTCCTTTTGAGAGTATGACCAATCTAGTTCTATATGCGGCGTTTTATTTGGCTCTCAACCGGAATTGCCAGAACAATGTAAGGAAGAACAGGAACTTCCTTGTATTGTTCTAGCAAATTTTCGTTAGATATCTTCTCGATCCAGGATATTCTGAGAATATATCCAAGGCAGCAATTGACGAAGACGTAGATCTAAAAGTTAAAAATTTTCAGAGTTTATGCACGTTTCACAGTCTCACTTATTTAAAATGAACTAAAATCGGAATAAGTCCATTAACTCTAAGTAAGCAGTTTCATTAATTTTCGTTAGATATCTTCTCGACCCAGGATATTCTGAGAATATATCCAAGGCAGCAATTGACGAAGACGTAGATCTAAAATTTCAAAATTTTCAGAGTTTATGCACGTTTCACATTCTCACTTATTTAAAGTGAACTAAAGTCGGAATAAGTCCATTAACTCTAAGTAAGCAGTTTCATTAATTTGTACTAGTAGTCGCCGAGTGGGTGTAATTCATTAAAATTTCAAGTTTGATACGTTATTGAGGCTTTTTGTCAAAAAGTATACTTCTATAACAATTGCATATAATTTTATTGGAATTATGTTCTATTACTTCAGCTGAGAGCGTGTACAAATACGTTGTTTGCCTTAATTCTCTGCAATACCTATGAAAATTAAAATTTAATGTTGTAACAGTGGAAAAAAACATAAACTTTAACTATGCCAAATTTTACAATTCTCCGTGCGCACAATATTATATATATATATATATATATATATATATATATATATATATATATATATAAATCTTACTTATTAATATATAGATCATATATATTAATACGCTAAGGTTAAGATGTTACACTCCCTTTTTAGAAAAAACCTCACAACTAATCCACATAAATTCTATATCATTTTATAGATAATTGCTTGCTCTACCGGCATCTAAAAAAATTATTATTGCTATTGTTTTTGCAAATTAATTAATTATTAAAATTATATAAACAAAACAGCAATGCTGCCATCTAACGGCTCAACGTCAATATGATTGACGGTCGGTAAAATTTTTGTTTAATTTCAAATCCACTCACGTATAAATAAAGTGGCGCTTTAGCTCAATGCTTTTGATACTTGCGCCTCTATATGTCAATTTTAGTAAAATAGAATAAATAATGCGAAGACTTCGCACGGGTCACGCTAGTATATTATAAATAAATATTAGCTTTCTGCACTCCTTCTCCACATAAACTTTAATTATGACAAATCTCACACTCCTCCGTGCACGCAATATCCTTAAAAAGGAGTAAAAAAAAGTTTTCTCTTCACGTTTTAATATATAGATGTATACAGAAAAGGGAAAAAAGAGGACACGTACAACCAATTTTTCAAAGAATTAATAATACGACCGGCCAGTATTACCATTTTGCTCAACACGTTGCTCTTTTAAGTCGATAAATAATGACACGTCAAAACTTACGCAGCAAAAATTCAAGTGAAATAAAAAAATCTAGAAAGTAGATTAAAACCCCATTCACAAAATTAGAAAAGTAGACTAAAACCCTATTCACAACTTCACAAAGACAGCTTTTACAATTGTATTTCATATTAAATAATGAAGTCATTTTCTGATATTACCGGAAATAAATATTTAAAACAACCAAACAATGTAGCCTCATTCAAATTAATAAGTAATATTGAAATCAATATGGCCTTCAATAATTTAGAAGAAACCTTACACAATTAAATGAAACTACGTTATGTAGTATTATTTCTACTTTCTTTAAGTTCTTTAACGCGACCTAGGTCTCGTTGTATTACAACATCTTCAGGTGGGCTATTAGCAAAGATGTTGTAATACAACGAAACCTAGGTCGTGGTAAAGAACTTAAAGAAAGTAGAGATAATACTACATCACGTACTTTCATTTAATTGTGAATAATGAATTTCTACAAAATTAACGCCAAATATATTCAATATTTAGAAACCTTACAGTTGATACCCATACATCTTAAATTTGACGTTTATCTGATAATAACAAAACTAACGTCAAGAGGCTAGCGTCTGCTTGAACGTGCTGTTAAAGAAAGAAAATATGAAGATGTAGAAAAAAAAAGTTAAATTTACCACCAAACAATAGATATTTAATTTTAAGATATTATATAAAACTGTTAAAAATTACATGAAAAGGTTAGTGGAATCAATGGACGGCCTCGGTTTTGAGATAGATAAACAGCTATATTTGTTGAGCCAATTTAACGGGAAATCATCGTACAGATAACGTATTTTCGAATATTCAAAAATGATTTTTGCTAAGTTATCGGTTTAATTAGTATATCGAATAGATAAAGCGCTTTCAAATGTACCTCAGAAACCGACCTTTAGTGAGGGATTTATGGTGTAAGATCGGAATGATTCAAAATTTTGTGCAAAAAACTTTTTACACGCTATATCCAATGCGGACGTTATATTTTTGGGGGTTTGTTCTTGATGACTTTCTTCAGTGCCTATTCTTTTAATTATATCATCACGTAAGTATTTTTTAGATTCGTATAATGACTATACTTTTTTAATAATGATATAAAGATAATTTATTCAACCAAATTAAAACACAAATCTAAAGCATGAAAACGTGTACAAAAACAATATTCACTACTCACAATATTCACTGTCATAACATAAATTTTTGCATAACACTAGCCATTGGTATGCAAAAATGTATGTTATATTATATATATATATATATATATATATATATATATATATATATATATAAAAGCATGATTTTTGACGTTTATTAAAGACAAAGTAAGGAGAAGGTAATTTCAAGATCATTCGGCATAATTTTCATAAAACAGAACTTTCGAAAGAAGGAAATTACACACGATATTTTACTGGTATTAAATTATCATAAGAAGTTTCATCTTATTTATATAAATAAGGGTAAGTTATAATAAATGTAAACATAATTTCTGACATTTATTTAATGAATGTACAATTTAGAAATAATCGGATCACTGGAGGGTATTTCCTTTTCCTGTGAAACAGAAAAAAGAGAAACGCCGGAAACTCGTAATCATAAATGTACTCGTATAAAAATTAAAAAATACAATTTATTGAATATTTACTTCCAGAATTTTTTTAATTTCTTCATTTAAATTATAGCGAACAATTTAAACAAACGACAAAAATAAAGCAATAGAGTATATTCTAATTAAGCTCTAAGAGAAGATCTCAATTCGTATTACGCAGCGAACTTTTTTGACTAACATCTTTGCAATTTTTAATACAGAATCGATTACATGATTTATCATCGATAGTGTAACCAAAGTTCGACTACTACGTCTGTACAAACTTTCTCATATTTTCTGACACGTAGATGGAAAAAACGAAATTATGATTTTGATGCCCCTCAGTCACTTTCCATTTGAGAAATTAATAAAAACTGTCGCATATTTTTCACTTTGATGTCTTTATATGTACATTCCCATGCAAAGATAAAATCATTTTGGACTTTATCTTCAAAAGTTTATTGAGCCTGAACGTAGATTTATTCCAGTACACTAAAAAAATCAAAGGAACGCAATAGCCAAACTGAGATGTTCACATATTGATAAGACATTCTCCAAAAAGTTTATTTAGTTATCAATTTAAAAACGCTTTGGCACTGTATCGACATCCGATTTAGAATGAGATAAGGATACAAAATAGTTTTCTCGTTTTAAAATAAAAAGAATTACGTAAATATATTGTTACTAAACTAGCGTTTTTTACACTTTTCAGGGTCGGCTTAATATTTTCGGGAATAATAATACAGCCACATTGTCTAAAAAGTTCCCCAGCTAAAAACGTATCGACAACCGATTTAGAATGAGATAAGGATATAAAATACTCTTCTAATTTTAAGATAAAAAGAATTACGAAAATATATCGTTACTAAACTAGTGTTTTTTACACTTTTCAGGGTCGGCTTAATATTTTCGGGAATAATAATACAGCCACATTGTCTAAAAAGTTCCCCAACTAAAAACGTATCGACAACCGATTTAGAATGAGATAAGGATATAAAATAGTTTTCTAGTTTTAAGATAAAAAGAATTACATAAATATATCGTAACTAAACTAGCACTTTTTACACTTTTCAGGGTCGGCTTAATATTTTCGGGAATAATAATACAGCCACATTGTCTAAAAAGTTCCCCAACTAAAAACGTATCGACAACCGATTTAGAATGAGATAAGGATACAAAATAGTTTTCTAGTTTTAAGATAAAAAGAATTACATAAATATATCGTAACTAAACTAGCACTTTTTACACTTTTCAGGGTCGGCTTAATATTTTCGGGAATAATAATACAGCCACATTGTGTAAAAAGTTCCCCGACTAAAAACGTATCGATAACCGATTTAGAATGAGATAAGGATACAAAATAGTTTTCTAGTTTTAAGATAAAAAGAATTACATAAATATATCGTAACTAAACTAGCACTTTTTACACTTTTCAGGGTCGGCTTAATATTTTCGGGAATAATAATACAGCCACATTGTCTAAAAAGTTCCCCAACTTAAAACGTATCGACAACCGATTTAGAATGAGATAAGGATATAAAATACTCTTCTAATTTTAAGATAAAAAGAATTACGAAAATATATCGTTACTAAACTAGCGTTTTTTACACTTTTCAGGGTCGGCTTAATATTTTCGGGAATAATAATACACCTACATTGTCTAAAAAGTTCTCCAACTAAAAACGTATCGACAACCGATTTAGAATAAGATAAGGATACAAAATAGTTTTCTAGTTTTAAGATAAAAAGAATTACGTAAATATATCGTTACTAAACTAGCGTTTTTTACACTTTTCAGGGTCGGCTTAATATTTTCGGGAATAATAATATAGCCACACTGTCTAAAAAGTTCCCCAACTAAAAATGTACAATACATCCGTACGTCGCCGCAAGCACACGCATTCAACGACAGGCAAATTGGTATCTCGGCGCCGGGGGCGGATTCCCCTTCGATTTATCGCCTGTCAATGGAAGACGCATAATGAAATTTTCACAACGCTCGCCGACACTTCAGATAGGATCATGAGGGCTGTATGCCAGCTTGAGCCACCGCCTGTCACGTGTCAAAGTGTTACATTTCGTTGCAGCTGCCTGCCTATATTTCGTCCTATGATTTTATCCTCCTTCGGCATAGAGTTTTTAATCTCGAATATTTTATTTTTATATAATGACGAATAAAAACACAGTAATGTGTAATTATATAAAAAATCCCAATTTCTCTACAGCTGTGGACACTAACATTTCCCTCCACGAGGTGTCCCCGACTCATCCGAGAGGTGTCCGATAATAATTTATGAATACCTCGTGTTTATTATCAATAATCTCTACATACTCGTCTAGAAAAAGTAAAAACTGTCTGTTTGCATGTCCGATAGTTCTAATATCAATAGTTCAGTTGTACAAAGAAGTAAATCTTTTCTGTTGGAAATTTTAGGGCAATTTACTTATCCCATCTTGGATGTTTGATATTAAAAATTGTCCCAGGTGGAAAAAGAACAGCTTGATGACGTCAAGTTCTAAAAATTAATTACTAAATTCTCTACATATTTGTATAGAAAAGGTAAAAACTGTCTATTTGCATGTCCGATATTTCTAATCTCAATAGTTTAGTTGTATAAAAAAGTAAATCTTTTCTGTTGGAAATTTTAGTACAATTTACTTATACCATCTTGGATATTTGATATTAAAAAATGTCCGAGGAGGAAAAAAGAACAGTTTAATGACGTCAAGTTCTAAAAATTAATTACAGAATACTCCGCCAGTACCGTTAGAAATGTTTCAATACAAATATATATTAAAAAATATAAAAAATGATTACATTTTTTTCTTAAACTTTTTTTTTTTTGGATACATTTACTTAGCAAAAAGTTTACTGAATTGAACCAGTTAACTTTTTGCTGTGTGAATGTTTTGAAATTAAAAAAAAACATCCATAAATTAATATTAATCTATTTCTTATTTTGGTAAATTTTTATGTATTTAATATCCACCGTAAAATTATTTATGTAATATATTAATGCAAAATATAATAGCACATACCTTTTTAAAAAAATTATATAATTTTGGAACAAAAAGTGAATATTATGCACTCGTTATATACCGATGTGATATTGCTTATTTCTATATTTTTACATTATCACACCAACGCCTCAATGTTGAAAAAGCAACTTCTGAGGATTTCAAAACCTTTTCCTACAAGGTTTTATTTAACATGCCTCTAAATAATGCTGAAAATTTCCATAAAAATACACCCTATTTAAAAATTATTACAGAAAAAAAATGTACCTAGAAGATAAAAGATTCTAAATTAAATAGCCCTTGTGATATTCACGATATTTTTACGCCTTAGAAATATATACCAGACATGATGAAAAATAATATTAATATTCGTAAATAGTTTAATAAAAGGACTGTATATATTTACATGCATAATAATCTTCGTGAATAGTTTAATAGAAGTACTGTAGATCATTACATGCGTAATAATATTCGTTAATAGTTTAATAAAAGTACTGTATTTCCTTAGACACATAATAAAATTCGTGAATAGTTTAATAGAAGCAATGTATACCCTTCGATGTCTATAGATGCATAAATGTGTTATGGAACCCTCTTAGAGCAAAAGGTTTAAAACTCGTACTTAAAAGTTTTATTCCAAATTAAAATTTCAAACTTCGTAAAACCAAATAAATGCCATATTAAAACTTAACCAATTACTAAATCATTTTCAGTCGACGGTAACTAATTTCACTTTCTACCTTCATAATAAGAGGTGAAGGCTTCGTGCTGTTTGCTGTAAGCAAAAAAAAACTCAAGCATGATTTCCTGCACAACACAACACATTTATCTTATTAATCAACGGATGCAAACCATATTTTTATTAACAAATTACTTCCGACAATAATCGCATATGTTTATACACATTACGCTAAGCATGAAACTACAAAAATTTATAATGATTCTCAAAGATACGAAACGGTTTTACCAGCTCTATATAAAACAAATAAAATTATTCGTTTGAGGAAAGTTGGTAAAATCATAAACATAGGATACGTACACACGTGAGGCAATAACGTATACCAGAAATGAGTAGTCCAAGCACGGGCCACATTATGCGCATAATAAACGCCTGACGTACTATTTATCAACGACTTTAAGAACAGCGGAATTGCTAAAACAGTATCCGCCTAGGTATTTGCCGAATCTTATCTACTTTGACTGCCCGCAGTTCATGGTCGAATATGACGTGTGAAGTTGGACAATTTGTGAGTAACTACAACAGTCTTTACTCATGGAACTTACAGCAAACGCTTCACTCAGCCTCAAGTCAACTCACAATATATTTAGTCAATCGTATTACTTAATTCAATAGGCTTTCGGAAACTATCAGGTTGCCCCATTTCTTCCGAAGTATAAAAAAATATGACCCTCATTAGCTCAATCCAAATTTAGTAACCTTTAGAAAAATAAAATATTAAAAAAAAATTAATTCTCAAAACCAATAACGTTTCAACTCCAAAAGTGGCCCTGAAAATTCGAGGTAAGTCGTCCCATCTTCAATATGACTCTCTCTTTTACGTACGTGCGTTTTTGGGGCTATTTTTTTATTTATTCTATATATCTATTAAGTATAACCTCATAGCGCAAAAATTTTAAAAATTAAGACCCCTTACTAATAATAAAAAATACTTAAAAGATGCAAATACGCTGAATGTCTTTTCTAGCATCGCTCAGCAAACATATGTTCCATCTCGCTATTGATAGCACAAGAATTTTGTTCCCTATATTATCGAAGACTATTGTCCTTTCTATCTGAAAATTACCTTTAGTAGAATAACCATCACGTTTATATTTGTGTACTTAAAGAAATAAATAAACTATTGTATAATCAAACAATTTATCTTCCAAATGTAAATGAAAGTTATAAATTAAAACACATGACATCCTCAGCTGACCTTTAATCGCAGATCGTATTACGCGACAAAATTCATTTCATACTAATTAAATAACGAAAGATAAGTACGTCGAACGAATTCATTCCTTCACAATAACGATATTGCAGCGTATCCATGCAATGCTGCTATGAGTAAAAATAAACAAAACAACAGCTTATCGATTGTATAATTCCGATAGAGGCTAATTGATGTGCGGCCGCGTCGCCGCCGCGTAACCTACTTACGCCAGAGATGGCGTGACGACAGAGTTAAACGCAATAGCATCGACGCGACTCGGCTATATACATCGTTCGAGCCACGTTTTTAAAAATGCATTATTATAAAAACGGTAAAAATAACAAATTGCCAAAATTATTGAAGAATATCTTCACCGATAATTGGTTGAATGGCTTAGAAAATGAGCGCGTAGTTCAATAATGGGTTGAACGGTGGAGGTTTCCAGTTGATGGACGTGCGGCCGACGCGAACCGGAGATAAACACACGTTAGGCGCTCTACGGCAAATTAAATGCAGCGAACGCGGCGGGATGCGTCCGACGAGGCGAACGGAGGAACTGTTATTTATTCCCCGTATGATTACTCCGATTGCCTGTTATGTTAATATAGAAGAAGCCTGACGATGTAGGGATCCATCTCGTTTCCCTTTAGAAAAAAAAGCGTTTGATTGGCCAGAATTTTTTAAGGTTTTTTACCACAAACAGTAAAAAAATTACTTCGTTTAGTTTATCTGTGTGTGTGACAGAATCATAACTTGTGAACGTTTCACAAAATACTTAAGACATTTGGTACAAATATGGGTTTTGCCAATCAGTACTTCAGTAGTAGTGTCATTAAAAACTAAGGGTGAATAGAAGTTTTTAGTTTACATTAAAAGTAAAAATACATTTTTGTGTATTTTTAAATATGATAAACTAGTCTGTGTATGTGACAGAATCATAACTTGTGAACATTTCACAAAATACTTAAGGCATTTGGTACAAATATGGTTTTTGCCAATCAGCACGCAGGTAGTATCACTAAAAACTAAGGGTAAATAGAAGTTTTCCATTTACATCATAACTAAAAATACATTTTTATGTTTTTTTAAATATGATAAACTAATCTATGTGCGTGACAGAATCATAATTTGTGAACTATTCACAACATACGTAAGACATTTGGTACAAATTGGGTATTCAAATCAGTACGCAGGTAGTGTTATTAAAAACTAAAGGAGAATAGAAGTTTTCAATTTACATTAAAAGTAAAAATACATTTTTTTTAAATGATATGGATATCATATTAAGCTTAGCTGATTTCAACACTAAACTTTATAAAATATTTTAATAGACAGCAGGATCTATCTCAGCTGACTCAGATTGTTTCAGGGGTCTTTGATCATGAAGGAGCCCTTGAAATATGAGTTTTTTCAGAGTTCAAAATGGTTATATTAAAATGAGGATCTGTGGCCGCGTCTTCATTCGCGTGAAATTCGGGATAAGAAACATTATTAGCAATAATGAATATTATTTTGATAGTACATTATAACAAATAACGAGTTAAAAAAGTTAAATATTTAAAAGTAAAATTAGTTTAGTAACCACTACCACACAAAGTAAAATCGATCGGCCGATGGGAACTAAACCAACGTCTTCGGCGTACCGTACCAACGTGCTAACCGTTACGCCACGGGTGATCTAACTAACCTGTCGAAACTATAATTACTATAATCATTATTATGACTTTTAATCTTTTTTAAAGTTTTATTTATCTTTATAGTATCTATAAGCATAAAGTTCGCTAAAAACGCTGCCGTCAAAAAGATGGCGTCGGCAATACCAATATCGTAATCTTCTCCAAGATTTTTTTAAGATCTGTAATATCCAGATAAAATAATATCCAGTGTCCTATACGTTGCTCAATGGTATAAACTATAACCACACCACATTTCATCAAAATTTGTCCAGTAGACTACGCGTGATTGAAGAACAAATTAACAGAGAGACAGGCAGATAAAAATTCTAAAAACCGGTTTTATGACTTCTATTATCATTCTATACGCTAAATCAATCATTCTTTTTAAAATATTTTGCATGCCCTCTGTTACAGTTTTATTACATGCACATATTAGCAAACAGGTGAAGTTGGAAATTGTCAGAATACCGTAACAATTTTAATCGCCTTCGTTGTTTATGTTTCAGAAATTAATGACATATTTTCCGGTATAAAAAAGATTTATCAATAACGAACAGCTGAAGTTGGAAATGAACAGAATTCCATAACATTTTTCGATCGCCTTCATTTTTTATATATCAGAAATTAGTAACATTTTTCCGATATGAAAAAGTATTGTTAACATTTTACTATTTAATACACGTAATCGTTTATTAAGACAAAATATAATTAAATTTAATACTTTCTATAAGTATACTATTCCAAGCGAGACAATATAGTAAACGAGATAATATATACAATTAAACAACACTGGCGCCTCAGTAGCAAGTACTTGTTTACCCAAGCATCAAACAATTAATTAATTCCCGATGTAAGTAAATGAAAAAGCCTAACTTCACACACGAGACGAACAATCGACAATCAATGACCTCCTCTAACCGGCGAGCTGCCGATGTAGCCGCGAGATTCACTCGAGCGTCACTAATCTTTAGATCTCGGCAACATTGTTGAGGAAAGCAAAAAAAAAACACTAGAAGACACAAGTTACATATTTTATTGCGACTGAAGCGCAACGAATACTTTCTATAAGATTGTACTGAACAATAAAAGTATTATAAACATTTGAATAAAGATCAAGCATTGTACGTGGAAGTGGGAGTGTGTCAAAAATTCACATACGCCGGTACAACTAGTACACAACACATACAAAAGACTTGTGTCACTATATCGTGTTAAAGACTGTTAAAACTACAATATACAGTCAAAATTGTATCATCGACTGTGCCGTAAATATCATACACAAAGGTAAAAATGAATAAGAGTAACAAAAAACCCGCCCGCTGCTGACGTGGACATCTGTCGATCTTTACCAACCACTGTACACTCTCGTTCGCATACCAAATAACCTACATATTACACATCGCGCAACGTAAATGTCGACAATATTAATACCGAGTACATCACGACCACGCAGACTTCATTAAACCTCCACAGCGAGTGAAATTTCACGGTAGAGAAAGTCTGAAATAAATACAGCAGCGCCCGCTCCGCGCCTCGGTACGGCGTAGGTATCAATATTCCGCGATAACATTGTATATTGACAAAGTGCTTTGAGAGCACTCGTACGCGCCCTCTGAGCCGCGCTGACACATCAAAAGTTCTTCAACACAAAAGAACACCGACACCGGCTACACGGAGACCTCTCACCCGATCGCCCCCACAAGAGACCTATTATTAGAGAGCTTATTAACAAAGAAAAAATTATTACTTCGATGAGCCTAATAATGTCCGGGTGGCTACCACTGAACCAGCCTACGAAGTCACATTACACACTTAATTATATTTTACCCTACGTGAAGCAGTCAATAGTTTCTATATATTTATCAAATTCTATATTTTAGTATATAAAATAGTAAGCTATTATTTTAGTTCATACCGTTTTCTGGATAAACTAGGCTAAAACTCCGACGAACTTACCAAAACGAATAGGTATAAAATGTTTAAACGACTGAAAAATTTTACGTAGACTTTTAACGCGAATTTACTAACGCACAGCGGAGCGTGCAAGTTTAGTTATAATGAAGT
The DNA here is from genome assembly GCA_039881145.1 of Druceiella hillmani. Classification (NCBI taxonomy): domain Eukaryota; kingdom Metazoa; phylum Arthropoda; class Insecta; order Lepidoptera; family Hepialidae; genus Druceiella; species Druceiella hillmani. The sequence goes on along the minus strand of JAYKKI010000001.1, from coordinate 101,798,513 downwards.
AGATTTAACTCCGTCCTCGGCTAAGCTACTACTTTAAATGTTGGTTACAGTCGAAGTTTTAATGAGTTTTGCCATTAATAAGAAAACGTAAATGCATAACAAAGTTAGTTCATAATTTTAATGTAAATACACGCAGCATAAAGCAAGAGCTAAATTCGTATATAGCAGAGTTTAAAAATATTTCATGTTGTGTCTACTCAATGTTTGTAATAATTTATATTGTAAATAATAAAACACATAATGAAGACTCCTGTATGAATATTTTTTATCTCGGTAAAGTAAAGAACAGAGTAATAACAGTTTATAGGGACGCCGTTTATCTAACAGTATTTTACTTAATTGCAATATTCTTTAAACTTCACTTATATATAGTCTTTGCCTTTAAATATCCTTATACTGCAGATAATTATTTTACTTAAAGCTTTATCTTCAACATCTTGAAATGTGTTTTAAACTTTTAATTTTTTTACTCGCGCATTAATTATTCGCGGTAAATATTAGTATTTTACTTAATTGCAATATTCTTTAAACTTCACTTATATATAGTCTTTGCGTCTAAATATCCTTGTACTGCAGACAATTATTTTATTTAAAGCAATTAATATCTTCAACATCTTGAAGTGTGTTTTAAACTTTAATTTTTTTTTACTCGCGCGTTGATTACTCGCGGTAAATGTTAGTATTTTACTTAATTGCAATATTCTTTTAGCTTCACTGATATATAGTCTTTGCCTTTAAATATCCTTATACTACAGATAATTACTTTATTTAAACCAATTGATATCTTCAACATCTTGAAATGTGTTTTAAACTTTTAATTTTTTTTACTCGCGCGACAATTACTCGCAGTAAATATTTGTATAACCATTTCGTCGCTTCTCGTCTTTTTAAGACTCGCGATACCTAATTCGTTATTTGTAACATTAACTACCTATAATTATATAACGTACGCTAACACGCAACAATTTCAAAATTTAAACGCATTTTGAGAGCAAAAATCTTTGCTAATAACCCACCTGAAGATGTTGTAATACAACGAAACCTAGGTCGTGGTAAAGAACTTAAAGAAAGTAGAAATAATACTACATCACGTAGTTTCATTCAATTGTCATTTTTCAAGAATTTTGGGATATTGGAAATCCTCACTAGATTAAGTAACAACTGATTTCTCTTCATATTCTATTATATTTGCTTACCTAAAACAATACTAGATGAGTTGGATGAATTTTTGAATTTCATAAAGGCATTGCACTTTCTAGTAAGTCATTATATTTATAATAGAAGGTAGACGGTAACTATTCGCGAAAAACACAAATAATAGAGTAATTTACTTATCTTCAATTTGTTATTTTGTTTTCGGAAAATATATAGGTTATTTAATAGTAGATACAATGAGCATTATTAAAAACCTGTCAAGCACGAGTGGAACTCGTGGTACGAGGTTTTCGTATACATTTACGTATTTATAAACATTTAATAGTACATAATATTGCTATTAAATTATTTACAAAATTTAAATTTTAGAACAAAAATATATTGCCTGCTACATCTTTCAGAGGCGCATATTTAAATTTTTCTTGTCAAATTTCATGAGCCTAGGTTAACTGGAAGTACTCAGTAATAAGTCATTAAGTTTTGATTTATTTGCGAGTGTTAAAAATTCGGCATAAAACGAAGTATTTTTATTTTTTTTTTTATTGCATTGAGTTAGAAGCTAGATTTATTTACAACTCCAAGGGACCAGAGCTGTAAAAAATCAAGCATTAACTTGAACTTGACACCTCCACGCGTTATTGAGAAACGGGGTATTGACAGAAGACGGAAAACGAAGTGATCCTATAAGGGTTCCTTTTCTTCGTTTTGGGGAACGAAACCCTAAAAATAACATTATAATTCACTATTGGAGTCCTTATCAAAGCTTTAAGTTTAAAAAATCTTTATAACTGGGTAAATTTTTAAGATTTGTGAAAAAAAATTCACTCCTCGCCAACTTTTACTTTAAAATTATGATTATATATGAAGGCCATATATATGTAACAAAATCAAAATTTTTAAAAAATCGCATCGATTTTTTGTTTGGTTACAAAAATTACCTCCACAAAAGACGTATTGGTTGCTACATATTATGTAAATTACAGTTAAATATTTTAAAAAATATTTAATATTATAAATATGTTATTTATGACAAATATTTTTATTTACGCCAAAGAACCAAAAATGAAAAGATGCAACTTGTCCCATTCTTCCAATCACGTCTTCGATTACATTAATTTAATTAAATAGTGACAACAATAGAATATGCAAATATTTTTAAGTAATATTCAAAAGAAAAAGTTTGTTCAATTTTTTTTTCATACCTTTTAAAAAAGACAGTCCTTTTTTAAAAGATATGAAAAAAAATTGAATAAACCTTTTCTTTTGAATCTTACTTTATCACAGCTTAAAATGATGCTGGAAAAACAAAAAAATATTAAACCATCATATTAAACCATCACCGACTGCAAAAACAAGTTAATTCTTTTATTTTACGTAAATCTGTTTACGTCTCTAAATGATATCATGAGAAAAATTGGCGACTAGCGTAGATTAATTTTCGTCCATATTCGTACGTAAAGAGTATTTTACTTACTTTCCACTATACGCATTTATTGTACTAGAAAGAGGCCAGCGGAGAGATGACCTCAGAAAAATGCAAAATTAAAATATTGGTCACCTTATTTGCTGATAGAAAATGATATACATAATAACCGAATTGATAACACCCACTGTAACTGGAATCCGTTTACAGAAGCTAAACAACAGATCGTAATTATGTGTCAAATATCAATTAACTATTAATTTGTATCTGAATATGTTAGAATGATTGTAAAGTATGTCCTCTACACTCATAAATTATAGATAAACGAATAATAAACAAACAAAATAGTTTATAATAAAGCATACCCATTTGACTAAGGTAAATACACACAACGAATTGTGAAATATATCGCTCAACACTTATCGACGCGCCGCCGCCGACGCGGAGCAGAGAACCTGGGGGATCGCCGACGGCGGAGGGGAGACTCCATCGCCAAATAACAATGTACACGTAATCGGGCGATAAAGGAGTGTCGAGCGGAGATGACACCGTTCGGTCGACACATAAAATATCTATTAATACCGTCGACACATCAAAATAATCTCATTAGGGATTCAATATCGGAAGCGCGTGGTAGATTTCCTGTCGCGGCCACGCAGACCCTAGCGGCGCGGAATACTAATGAGGGCGGCCGTGTCCACGTCTCCGGAGCGGACAATGTGTTGCCGACCGCTGTCTCTTCATTTTATCTCGTCTATGCCGTGATTAAATTTGTTACTTGCATAATCTATTGTACAACTACAATTTGGCACCACAGATCACCGACTCCCACGCCAGACTTCGTGGATCTTGGAAATAAAATATATTTACTCAGGGACGTACTTATACATACACACCATAAAGTTTAATTATACATGTAATGAAATAAGATCATAATTATTCTCCTAAAACTCGCAAAAATACATCAAGAATTAAATAGCTATTAGACTATCAAAAGTAGCAGGTATATTTCGCATTTCCAGTTCATTACTCAACAATACCCATAAAAATATTACAAAATGTTAAAAAGCATTCCATAAATCCGGCCGTTAAGACTATTGTTGCATTGAGCCGTATACAACTCCATAACTATGCTCACTAAAGCTATATGTCAATTAAGAACAAATAGCAAAAGTAACATAGTAAGAATCTTACTCAGTAATTTAGGTTGCATATTGTGAATCATGCGATCGCATTTTAGCCGATAGCGTCTTTATTTTCGGTCCCCTATTTAATAAATTCCTACCTTCAGTAACAGGCTTATTACCTTCAGTAACAGGCTAGTGAAGTCACGAAACTTGTCAAAACAGTTGCGGAATTACAAATTAAACAATGTTAAAATACAGAGAATCATAAAAGTCTACGAAGGTAATTTTGACAGACTATAGACCCGGTTGAAGAGGTACTTGATAGACTAACGAAATGTTTTATGCCCGTCGCTTGTCCTATCGCAGAGAGAAACGAGTACGTATAATACATCTATATATCAACTGACTTATAAACAATAAACAAAACAAAAAGTCAACCAATCTATAGAAAGATGCCATTTCTTACCAATGCGAAATAAAAACTAAACGGCATTCTCACCACTCCACATCGAACAGTTCTATCAAATTTATCCTCTTTTTCTACACTATGTAAAACTCCTAATTCCGTAAGATTTGTTCAATTTTCCCGCATTCTCCACAGTCTATCCTATCCTTGCTAATATTATAAAATAGCTGTGTACAACTTGATTCGCGTGAAATTAGGAAAACAATTTTTGTTTTTTTTTCTCTTACATGTTGCTGCTGGGTATATACTATTATCGTGGCAAATTACATCAAAATTTGTCCAGTAGATTTTGCGTGATACACCGCTCAAATTAACATACACACAGACAAAAATTCTAAAAAAGTTTTTCTGGCTTCTATGATTATTATTCTATAGACTAAAGAAATAAATTTTATTAAATATTTTCAACGTACAAAATTCACTCTGTTATAATTTTATTATATGTAAATGTGAAATTTATTTGTTTCTTTCCTAGTAACTGAGTACTTAACCAATCATTACCAAATTATCCACAATATAAATGTCTTTATAGACTAATATAATCCTGGAAAACCCAGTAGCTAACGAACAACCGATAATACATATTTTTTCTGATCAATACCAACTGCATTCCCAAATTGTGCCTAAATATTTAATTAATTGCAATTTCCAGTATATTTTTAAGATCCATTTCGATCATCATAACTGAACATCGGGATAAGTAGTTAGGCAATCAATGGTCGATTTATATATTAACGCACGAGCTACAAGTTTTATTAGGGTCCATCTATCCGTATGAGACAGCCATTTTTTTTTCAGAAACTGCTTGACGTAAAAACCTGAAATTTGACGTAGTAATAAAGCAAATTAATCCGTACCTATGTCCATAGCATAATCTCAGTTAGCACTGAAAAATATTTATATGACAATTTTTGGACGCAATGTAAGTGCTCGAAAAATTTAATTAAAAATTCCCTATTTTGTGTGATATTATTGGATAGGTCTAGTTATTAGTATCTCAAAAATATCTTTTTCATTATTTTAAGTAGTATATTTTCAGAAATACACTTAAAAACATGCAAAAAGAATATGCCCCCAGCCCCCCATTTCCGAAATTACCGAAACTAAAATTATGAATAAAACAAGGTTTTTAGAAGAGCTAGACAAACGTTGTACGAAAACAATAGCTATCATTGTTTTTGAGATATTCACGATAATATATGTCCCTCCACATTTAATGACATTAGGTATTATTAAATATTTATTGCTCTAAGAAGTTCATATTAATAATAAACCATTATAAATATAGTCTTTCAAATTTAAAACGAAAGTATAGAACCCTCGATGCGCGAGCGAGACTTGCACTTGCCCAGTTTTTTTCTTCTTCAAACAGAGTAAAAAATAAAATGAAAATAAAGCAAATATTTTAATGTAAATATTTTAATGTTTATATACACAGCAGGTCTCCTCGAGTTACTTACTGCAAGCGAAGCCGTGAGAAGCATCTAGCTGCGATTTATTCGTAAGCCAAACAACATGACAAACATTTTAAGAGTTATCAACGTTTTATAATCACTCATTTTTACATATTTGTAAGATATCCTTAATTGATACTGAACAAAAAATGCGGTGTAATTAATAACCGCTTTTAAGTCGATCGAATTTGAGATCAATGTCAACGGTGACCGGTGAAGATATATTACATACTCCACCTGCAATTTGCCAACTATATAGTGGTTTTGACAGAGTCCCTGGATGATCTGGGAAAAATGTTATATGACCTAAGCAGTGTTTCCTATTAGATACAATTAAAATAAACATGAACGAGACAAAGATTCCTTTCTAATGATAGTCTCGAAGTTACTGATCATTGTATTAAGACGAGTTGTCCAATCAAATAAATTCAACTTTGAGAAAAAGTCGATTGGACAATCGAACTCGGCTGGACAGCTTTTGAAAACTTCTCATCCAAAATACCCCCGTTTAACTCGTAGAATTTGCAGGCTGAAGTGGCAATTGGTGGGTCATACAGTGCGCAGAACCAACGACCGCTCAGGAAGAAAAGTCCTTGAATAGCGACTACGTACTGGAAGACGCAAAGAGGTACAACCTCCGCTGAGAACAAATGACCTTGTAAAGGTCGCGAAAAAGACGCAAGTGGCACGGGACCTACAAAAGAAGCCTTTGTTTGACAAAAAAATACTCGTATGGTATTTATATTTCCATCGCTAAATAAAAGAATTCTTTACCAATTTTTTTAACAGATTAATTTTGGAACCAAATAACGACTTGCAAACACACCATAGTTTGTCGTATCAACACCAAAAACCGAATTATACCATAACATTGAAGTTTTCCACGGTATAATACTTAACACCCGCATGGATGCAATAACAAATGGAAACGCGTATCATTTATGAAACAATAATAAATTTAATAAAATATTTTGTATTATCTTTCATTATATTCACAAGATTATTTTATTCGTGGAATGAAGATACTAAGTTATTTTAGATTAAAACTTACAAACCACCTCTGACAGAAGCTGCACCGCCCAGCGATGATAACACTTAAGAGAAATAATTCTAATAACGGCAAGATTTACGCCGCACTTATGGCATTAAATATACGGCACATTTGAATAGCAGACTATATCCAATATTCTACATATAAACGTCACCAATAGGTGTAGAAATACACCGATGACTTGAATGAGAATATATAAATGAGCCTATGTTTACCCGTTTATAAGGAACATTGATACATGAAACTATCGGTCTCTAGCGTCTATATTAGTTTAATATGCAGAAAATACATAGAGCAAACTAATTGCTCCAAAAAGAATGTACACCGATCAAAACAAAGAAATATTAACAATTAAATGGTGGTGTAGGAGACCACAAGATAGAATGGGTAAAATACAAATCATTACTAAAAAAACATAATAATAGCAATGACAATAAAACGTTTAACTAGACATGTGAGCTAAAACAAGAAAAGAATCAAAGATAAAGACAGAGTGGGTTAGGGAATGTCACCTTCTTCCCTCTTCTTTCATTCCCCGACCGGCGGCGGAAGGCGCTAGCGGCTAGCCAGTACGTTGATGTGGGTGCCGCGCGGTTAAGGGATGTAAACAAGGATGATATGATAAGGAAGTATGATGTTTTTGAGAGAAATCTTCGATATCGGAACCTAGTTTATTCCATAATTTAACAGTGAGTATTCAAAAAGAGACATTGTTTAGAGGGCCAACTGGCGGAAAGTGAACATTTCATGATTGCGACTTGTCGCTGAAGAACAATTTTACCAACTTCAGTCGCATCTTGAGCTCAGAAATATCAAATTTTTTGATCGATTTATTTCGTTAAATGGGGAAAAGTTTAAGCTGCCATCGTGCCATAGTAAAAATACCTAGGAAAAGTCACGCGACTCAAATTTCCTAAATAGAAAACGATGGAGGATAAAAGGGAGGAAATAATCATATTTACAATCAGCACGCAGCCAGCTCGTCAGCGATGGGCAAAGACATACATCAGAAAATAAACAGTAGTTACGAAGACAATAGAAAAGTTTAACCAGAAATTTTAGTTTCCATCCCAAAGAAAAACTATGAACCACATAGTTTATTAACCACTAAATAAATAACATTTGTAACTTTCAAATTATCCGCATAATGACTCGCAAGTTGAACACACTCGCTATTGACAATGGCGACGGTTACATGTTTTGATTAACTATTTTCTTTCTTTGTTTTATTGTTGTAATATCCATTAACTGATATTTATTTCGTTTTATAACGTCTACATTTATTATGCGCTACTGATATGCTTGATTACGCCTCGTGTACCACCGTTATCGGTATGAATTATAAAAATGTTTATATCCACCGTAAATTATTTATGACATCCTACAATTTATTTTATTGTTATATAGTTATTATATTACCTATATATATATATATATATATATATATATATATATATATATATATATATACACATATATATAAAACAAGTTATATTTCTTCTAGTTCTGCTAGTTCTACCTGTCGCTAAGAGTTTTTTTTTCACATATGTGCGTTTAGATATTTTGCTATCATTATATTTTTTACATCTGGAACTCACTTCTGAAACACCACGTTTTTCTTCTCTTGTATAATTTACATTTTACAGTTTGTATTCAGAATATAGGCTCACACAGTTTCAAGAATTATCCCACTTATCAGGAATAGTCAAATTCATCTTAAAAACGAATACGTCCACTCATCGACTCCTATACATTTTCACACATCAAATCTAATTTTATCTTTTTCTTTAATTTACTTAACCTAGTACATTTTATTTATTTCTAGAGAATCCATAATGCTTTTCCACCTACCACGCAAGTAATTATTAAACTTTTCTTTCGATTAAAGATTGACTGCGAAACGTTATGGCTAAAACTGAACTTATGCACAAAAATAGAAAAGTGAGTTTAAGTTTCCGTCAAAATTATAGACTGCCAAAACAACTAAAATGAATACAATAGTTGATTACTCCTAAATTTGCTATTTTTAGTAAAATGTTACGAAAATATAAGTCAGTTAAAAACCGGTAGTAAACAAATTATAAAAATTTATTCAAAAATAAGCGCGTTCTAAGCTTCTAAATGTAAAGGTTCCTTACCATGTGTGGGGATTTCCCTAGTATATGACAAGAGAATAGGCCGAAAAGTCAAGCCTTCCTACACAAACCCTAAAAGTATATAAAAAATAAAAAATCATATAACATAATGTATGAGGCAAAGTTACTCAATCAATAAATGAAGTTACACGTGCAAAACCAAGCAAATATATCTTTATAAACATAGAAATTATTTCTTTATTACCTGTTCCAGATTTTTCTCAACTTGTCTTAGCACCAATCTTGACATCTTTCTCTTTCGCATTTACGATAAAAGATTTTAAGAGTATATTTGTCGTTTCAAATTGTATATGGGTTTTATATCAGCTTAAAATCAGTGACATTTTTATGACAAATCTCTGTTACTTAGAGGATTTTTTGGAAACTGCCTTTTTATCATCGCAATTTATGCGGAACGACAGACAGTAGTCAAATTCTAGCCCTTGACTTTTGCTAAACTGGAGGATTGGACGTTCACCAGATCTCTTTCATTGTTAACTATGAAGTCGGGAGAAAGCTCACTTAACGGATTACCAATGAATTCTTCTCGTCAGATGAGAGAAAATTTCTTTATTAATTAAAATACTGTTTTACAACGTTGAATATCATTAAAACTACGTACTATGTTATCAAGTAAGCGGACTGAACTGGAACGAACTCGAACTTAAAATACGAAGTGCACTACGAAGTGTACAACGAAGTGAACTGATTTTTGCAGCGTCGTAACCTCTGTCATATGCAGTCTTGTGATTCGTCTGTGCGGCCGTCGGTTGTCACTCCAGGGATTGTGAACCCGCGGGTACCCAATGGTCGTACAGTTGATTGCTACGGTTGTCTAAAACACAATTTGTCCCGATTTTATAAAAACATTTAGAAGTCTTAAATCAGGACTGAATTATTTGTCTAATAAAATATGAAATATTATTAAAAAATATCGTGAAAAAAAGATTGATTTAGAAATAATAGCCTGCCTTTTCTGTAATTGTTCACCAAATACCAGACGTTAGTAACAAATTAAGATATTTCTCTGGAATATGACCGTCATACATAACCAATTTCTAGGTTTTACTGACGTCTCGAAAGACATACGGTCGTATCGCTTTCAATGATTATCTTAAAGTAGAATTGCTTAACATTTAGTTGTTCAAAAACAATATATTACTCGATCGTGACCGAATCTATCGTGACTTGTATCGAAAGTAGTTTATTAAATTAAATTTTTTTATTAATAATTAAAAGAGCTGTTGCAGTAATGACAAATTTAGTATTAATAAAGTAAGTAATTAATTTACTGTACCATTTATTTTGAAAATTTATTAAAATGTATCATAAAAATTCATTTACTAAAGGTTATACCCAAAAATAGTCGTAATCAATCACCTTTTTACTAAATTATTTTACGAGTAAACTTCTTACTATGTTAACCTGTAAGTTTATACGTAACAAATTATATTCCAAGCAGAAATTGGTTATAATGACATTAAAGGATCCAGCCATATCGAATCGTTTAATTCGACTGTCGTAAAAACCAATATTCCTTTTATTATTTTTAATTATTCTTATATTACATGTATACGAGTTATTTCGTCGTCACCGTGGTGTGTTGGGTTGAGCGCAAGACATGCCCCGCGAGGATCCGGGTTCGATTCCCGGCCGCTCATCAAGCGGGACTGCAAGAAATCCAACCTTTCGAGGCTCTGGTAACCATTTATCCATATAAGATCTTCATCTCATGTGGACACCACAACAACAACGAGTTATTTCAAAATAAATGCGTCTAGTTTATGATACTTTTGACTATAAACCAGAGTTACGATTCTTTTGACTATAAACTACAGCGTGTACAGCATTAAAAACATTATTATACATCTTAGCATGGACCTTAAATTCGTAAAGGTAGCTAAAACAGTTGACGTTACGGCTGACTTTATAGGTTATTTAAACATGTCTTTCGATAATTTAATAAATTTAGCCTTACTAGCATAACTGAGCAAACTTAAAATAAAACGACCAAATTTTGATAGTTACCTTATAAAAATTATGTTACGTATTAAATTTGACACCCACAAACGTTATTATGTACTTCATCTCATAAAAATATATTTCATTTGCAGTAACGCTTCTATTACGTTACCAAATAGTACTTTCGTAAAATACTTTCGACTATCTAAATAAATAACAAAATGTCGAAAATTTGCGGCTGATGTTGAAAGTGACGAATAAATCTTACTTGACGCGCAGCAGAATGAAATGACTCATAAAAATTCATCAAATGGATAAAGTACAGAACTGTTATTGTCGATGAAATATCTTCATCCTTTTCTCTCAAACCACCCAATTTTAACGGAAAATAAAGACAAGGATAACGTGAGTGCGATACAGCATGCCGAATTCTTAAATGAAACCTTATAGCAACCATTATTGCCGTACGTTAGTTAACGTATACATTAAGTAAAATAAATGATACAATATAGGGCTGAATATAATATTCACATACCAAACGTTAGCAAAAATATACATTACCATATATAAATGTTTTCATAAACAAATCTCTTTCGATTTTCTCCAAGGAATAAATAGCAACGTTATATGTACGTATATGTGTTGAACCACGCAGGCGAGTTCAAAAATATGATCAGCGCCGAGAGTCCAACAAATATTACTCTACTACACACGAACATATATCGCGAACACACGGGGGCCATAACAACGTTGATATAATTATACATCAAGAACACGAGATCAACTTTCCTTTCGCAACGTACCAATAAACCAACACAGCTATAGACACTGTACGTCTGCTGGCACGATCGAGAGCATACCCAGCAGGCCAAAGTGGCGACAGAACCAGCCCGAGGCTCCTTCATTAGAAATCGGACGATATGACGCAACTATATATTAGCCAAATCCTACTGCTCCAAATGCTGTCCGCGATAAAAAGCAGCTTATTATAGTGTATGTAAACACTGTACGCTGACAGAAAGAAGTTAAAATATTACAACCTATGTATATAAAAACATACTAAAGATATTTTTTCTAACTTACTAACTAAAAGAAAAGCATTGTAATTCTTCAGTAGAGGCGCAGATCTGTTAACATAAAATGCAATAAGTATTATTGCATTTATATTAAGTTTTATATTTTACCTTAGATAAAATGCAAATATTTTTTGCTTTCAATAATATACTAAAAACATTTTAAAGCTTTAAATATTAAAATTCATCAAGTTGAATAACTGGCTAACTTCTTTTATTTTAAGAAATCCTGTATGAGAGGTTACTGAAAATTGATTATAAATGACCTTCATCATTTACTCGAAAAAGTATGTGCTACTTAAAGTATATTCAAACAAGCGGTTAATGTCAGCGGTTAATCAAGCACTGATGATCAGTCAGAAATATTGGAGCCGAAGACAGCTTTCATCCCACGTTTAATGGAAGAAATGTTGAATACAAAGAACACAAGCCAATAGATGCGGTCACACTTGCTAAAGAAATAAAATGAAATGTTTAAGGCCCACATATACACACGAAAGAAACCCTGTGCTTTATGAACACCTAAAAAACAGTCGGCATATCTTCAAAGAGATATAAACAAAATGTGAAGGAAAGTCAAAATTCCGAGAGAAAAAGACGTTTTTTTTAAATAACTGATTTGAAAAGTGTAAATAAATATGATACATTTCACAAATTATCTAATCTAGCACTGTAAGTAAATATTATACGTTTCAGAAATGATCTAATCTAAGAATGTAAGTAAATATGATACATTTCAGAAATGATCTAATCTCATACTGTCAGTAAATATACATTTCATAAATGATCTAATCTGACACTGTAAGTAAATATGATACATTTCAGAAATGATCTAATCTAGCACTGTAAGTAAATATCTAATCTAAGAATGTAAGTAAATATGATACATTTCAGAAATGATCTAATCTCATACTGTCAGTAAATATGCATTTCATAAATGATCTAATCTGACACTGTAAGTAAATATGATACATTTCAGAAATGTCAACAATCATCTTTAGTGAATTACGCACTATTAACAGCTTTTCTTTCGAACAGAAAAGAGTATCAAAAAGCGACAGAAAATTAGAATTATCCTACATGGCTATTAGACACCTACAAATAAAAATTAGACACCTACAAATAAAAATTAGACACCTACAAATAAAAATATAGTTAAGGAACGTTTACCCCAATGTCTACGAACAATAAATACGTCGAAGATAATTTTCCATATTAAATTCGGCAATTTAAATTTCGTTAGTTCCAACAATTTCTTCCGCAGTAACGTATCCTTCATCTACAGTAAGTTCAAAGATATCAGACGTAATAAATTATATTCTAACTGAACAACTTCGAAACTCTTATCAGTGCTGGGCAACAAGACTGTACGTAACTCGACGCTCCGCACCAACGATACATCTATAGCTCTAAATAATATTAGCTCACCTAGGTTGCAACGAGAGGAATGAAAAAGGAAACCAATACACTTACCCGAACCTAGGAAAGGAAAACAATAGGTTATTTTATTTACGCCGGACGGTGGATATTTACAACTAAGTAGGATGAATAGCCCGTGCAACAAGGTAAAGGGGGAAGGGAGGTCCGCACGCGTGCCGTCCATTCGACGTCTATAGCCCTACCCGTCGACCCTACCTTAGTACACTCGACCACGGCTTAAAAACTTATACTTATCTCCTTCTTCAGAAGTTTCTACCGTGAAGCCGAACAACAACCAGTGTTTGAAATCACTCTTATTTATAAACGTGAACTAATCATTTTCGTATGCGACAAAGTATGCGGGGATTGGTCTAGCCAAACAGCATTGGGACAACGAGCGCGCGCTAAGTACGCAATACAGTTGCACACGTCGTTAAAGTCCATAACGCGAGCCGCACACGCGCGCGCATATTAGCCGGCGGCAGCCGTAAAATCGTTACACGCGGCACTTCATTTTCCCGCGTCCGATTGAGCGTAAAACGCTCGATTAGCCGAGTGTTTACGAGCGTGAAAATTGCATTTACTATAAATATCTGTTTGCAGGTAATAAAAGTTGACCGGCGCCGCGCTTAAACAACGATAAATCAACGTCGACAACTGTTCCGATACACTACCGCGCATAGTCACTCGTACGTAGCGTTGTAGTTAGGCAACGCGTAAAAACACACACTCACACACTACCTAAACGGAACTTCTGAAAGGAAACTAATTATACGTGTGGATAATTAAAAAACAATTTTCATACATATAATATGACCTATTTAATAACAACCGACATTATCTCTCGTTATGTTTTCGTATCTTTCAACGTCTCGGAAGTCCCATTACGAATAAAAAAACACAAAAATTTACCAGAAAAATGAAAATACATAAATTATATTTTGCCAAAATAATACATAATCCAAAATCAAGCCATACATGTATTTTTGGCCATTGATAAGTACGACTCACAACAATAAGATATCGAATTAAACGTTAATGACAATACGTCACTTCATCTAAGTAGAGACGTGGAAATTCCAAGCTGCCGTTAAATTATTGCATGTACATATTTCATAATATGAATATGTACATATTTCATAATATGAATATGAAAGTACATATTTCATAATAACAATATAATATATCATTTCCGTTTCTTGCCATAATATGAAATATTGACTGCTATAAAATATGAGACATGTCTTTAATATGTGAACCGTTTTTAAAGGTAGGCGAAGTCTCGAAATTTTAAATTATCATCGTGTTAAATAGTATTTTCATAAAAATAAATATTATTTAAGTTTAAATAAGTAAGTAATTATATAAGTTTAAATAATATTTTCATAAAATTAGAAAATGTATCACAGATACTATAACGGGCTTTCAATTGGAAAACTTCCAAGAAAAATGGTTATCCGACGCAAACCTTGTGACGAAAAACGTTGGCGGAATTGAAGAGCATCGGCAATACTTGGTGTGAAGCGAAATGTGATGTGACCATAATAGAATGACATACCGAAGTACGGTAGAAATGAAGACAAACCATTGAACTGTAAATATACTTAATTGCTGATAATTGTAATCCCATTTAGCCTGATTTTTTTACATTAATATTGATAAGTAATTCGTTGATATTTTCAAAATGTAAGGATTCCTATGTACCAATGAATATTGCATTAAAATTGGGCAATAACTTTGGAGATTACCCCCAACTTACAAACAAAGGAAATCGACGAGGACCTAGAGTCACAGAAATATATACACTCATATTTTTTAAACTGATATTCTTGAGAACATAAAAAACCAGAAAATCAAAAGAAAATAGCAAAAACTAAAATAGAATTTGTAAATAATACATAACAACAAAAGCTACCTTCATAAACGCGTATATGTCATATGTTTAATAAGCCAAGAATTTTTAACGAGAAATGAAAAAAAGAATAGAAATGTAGTGAAGTACCTACTATGTTTTTGGAAGTGATCCCAAAAAATAATCAGAATCGATCGTTATTTTTAATGTGCAAGTCATTGCTTAAATTAAATAAAAATAAACTATTAACTGAAATCGACATTCGCTATGTGTTGTCCAAATGAACATATTTTGTTCTTTCCCAGTTTAACGTACCTTTTTTCCACGAGACTGTCGGACTTGTTAGTTTCATGAATTACCATGTTATATCTATATGCATGGATATCCTCCATCCCAACGGACACAATCAACACTTTGTTTCATCGAGCTCGTTCAGGGTTCCGTTGAAATAATATTTACAAACTATTATTAAAAATAATTTGACTACATCACAAAATACAAAATTTCCCATTTGTCTGACGATTTAAATAAAACTTTCAAACGACTTATTTTTTCCTTTAACCAACTTAAGAGTGTCGCTTTTAATCTTGAAAGCCCTAGGTTCAACATTAATACGAACTTTTCTCGGTCTCCTTTATGTATTTTACTTACTATGAACTTTAAAATAAACAGATGAACAATAAAATATATATACGTCTTCATAGCAAATGTAAATTAACTTAAATTAAATGCTTATCGACATATTGCAATCCGTTCAAAACATTTTTACGATATTTTTTTTATTTTTTAGCTCTTAACTTCCAAGAATAAAACAGTTAAATAAATAAATAAATATTAGGAGATTTATCGTATAATCGTCGTGTTCCTACAAGGCAAAGTCACATTACGCCTTTACATTAATACCATTATGCCTAAAATATAAGTTTTCCGAGAAAGCCCTCTCGCAAAACGGAAAAACAAGCCAGTCAAAATTTTAATAAAATCAATCGAGTTTAAAATTAAAGTTTAAGTACAAGAAACTTATTCACATATTACTAAACATAAAGAAATAAATTAAATGTATATTCAAATTGATGTTTATTACTAGTATACGAAATAATCAGAATTTCACAAAAAATAGATTCACGATATTAAATTTTGCGCAAAATCTAATGTAGAGAAAAACTGATGAGAAATTACTATCCTTTATTTTCTCACGCTTGCATTCAGTGTAACCGTCTACACAAATATCGACCAAATAATACGCTTTCTAAAAAATGACTGAGTTGTAAACCTGTGGTCTTCGTGATATCGACCGTATTAACAATTAAAATTTACGTTGAAAAGCCTATTTTTGAAAAGCTTTTGGTGCTTTGAAAGAAAATAAGTTATTTAGAAATCGATAAAACTGAGAAATTTCTTACAGAAAAAAATTTGTTAAGCCCAAATTTTTTTAAACCGTTCAAGTTAGCAGTAACTTTCTTTAATTTGATGAAAGAACCTATATTAAAAACATGTATTTCATAAGAGAACCATGTCCATGGAACAATGTAAGAAGGTTGAAATAAGTTATTTAGAAATCGATAAAACTGAGAAATTTCTTATAGAAAAAAATTTGTTAAGCCCAATTTTTTTTAAACCGTTCAAGTTAGCAGTAACTTTCTTTAATTTGATGAAAGAACCTATATTAAAAACATGTATTTCATAAGAGAACCATGTCCATGGAACAATGTAAGAAGGTTGAAATAAGTTATTTAGAAATCGATAAAACTGAGAAATTTCTTATAGAAAAAAATTTGTTAAGCCCAATTTTTTTTTAAACCTTTCAAATTATCAGTAACTTTCTTTAATTTAATGAAAGAACCTATATTAGAAACATGTATATCGTAAGAGAACCATGTCCATGGAACAATGTAAGAGGGTTGCCAGTCCTGTCCGACAAAAGTGCTATTAAGTAGATGTAACAAATTCAATGTTAATAATTCTGTACGCTTAATTGCGATATTAAAGCTGACTCCACACACCAATAGGCAAGATTAAAGCTGACTCCACACACCAATAACACCCAATCCACAATGGATAAACTTGACAAAACTCTTGAAGCTGTTTACTCCTATTGTACCTACACCAAATTTAGTCGTATCTACCTGCTAGGAGCTGGTACCCTGTATAACCCGGGTTCATTGCAGATCGGTGTTAGTAATTCGAAGTAGATAGTAGGCGCTATCCATCGTTGTCAGTAATTCGAAGTAGATAGTAAATCGTACCATTTAGAAAACTCTTAGTTCCAGGACTATTATAGAAATTTCTCGAAAAACTTTGATAGGGTGTATAAAGAGCGCGGCGCTCAATCTCCTCTTCAGTTAACAACTGAGTTTCGAAGGATAAAGAACGAATCAATATGAAAATTTCAGGAAGAGAAATCAAGTGAAGCTTCATGAATTCCGTTTAGGGGAAAAAACGGGCGAAGCAATGCGCAATGTATGCAAAACGACGGGTAAAGATATATGGAAATTTCAGGACGAGAAATCAAGTGAAGCTTCATGAATTCCGTTTAGGGGAAAAAACGGGCGAAGCAATGCGCAATGTATGCAAAACGACGGGTAAAGATATATGGAAATTTCAGGACGAGAAATCAAGTGAAGCTTCATGAATTCCGTTTAGAGGAAGAAACGGGCGAAGCAATGCGCAATGTATGCAAAACGACGGGTACAGGTGTACTCTCCTGTAACACAGCCAAACCAAGCGGGATCGATTCCAAAAACTGAAAGGAAATTTTCATCTCTCCGATCAGATCTAGAACGGCATTAAAAATAGAAAATTTAAAAAACCTTACTGACACATTTCAAATTAAGTTTGCGGTATCTGGCCGAGGTACTCTAACACTCACATACTGCAATAGTAAAAACAAGTTAACTGATAATCTGGTATAATGGATTGGTTATTCGTCAACCTAAATAAATATATGTACATATATATATGTATATGTATGTGTGTGTATGTATATATATATATATATATATATATATATATATATATATATATATATATATATATATATTACTAGATTTGTCTTTTTTCACACCTGAATATCTTCCTTCATTAATATACAAGTCTTCACACGTGCTCAGCGTCATTAAGGCTATTAACATTACCCTATTTTAGTAATCCAGTATCTGATCCGAGCCGAGTACGCTACTAACTATAACGTGTTAACCCAAATCTACCCAGGGATTGCCGGTACAGGAGCACACAGAGCCCGGTGACATTTATAGATCTAGATAGCGGACAGATATACGAGCCGCAGGCGCGCACACGGGCAGCAGGCCGCGACGCTCCCACGGGACGGCGGGCGGCGCGGGCGTTAGGAGCGAATGGAGTCGTAAATAATGATTTCTTTATTGGTGCCTCGTAGCTCTATCTCCTACTCAAAACAGTATCACACTCTCTTTTGCCCTGTAGGTATGCCGCCGTACAGCGCGAATAGGTAGAACCGAACCGTGACCCGAACAGGGTTATACTTTTTTACGAATACAGTACTTATATGAAACCTTTCTTAACAATACATTCAGTAGCTGTAATATTGTCTTGACGTCACAAATTATCTAATTTACAAAGCATATATTTCTGTACATAAGAAGTGTTAAAACACCTCCTAGATCCCGAACAGGGTTATACTTTTTTACGAATACAGTACTTATATGAAACCTTTCTTAACAATACATTCAGTAGCTGTAATATTGTCTTGACGTCACAAATTATCTAATTTACAAAGCATATATTTCTATACATCAGAAGTGTTAAAACAGCTCCTAGATCCCGAACAGGGTTATACTTTTTTACGAATACAGTACTTATATGAAACCTATCTTAACAATACATTCAGTAGCTGTAATATTGTCTTGACATCACAAATTATCTAATTTACAAAGCATATATTTCTATACATCAGAAGTGTTAAAACACCTCCTAGATCCCGAACAGGGTTATACTTTTTTACAAATACAGTACTTATATGAAACCTTTCTTAACAATGCATTCAGTAGCTGTAATATTGTCTTCACGTCCTAAATTACCTAGTTTACAAAGCATATATTTCTATACATCAGAAGTGTTAAAACACCTTCTCCTAGATCCCGGACAGAGTTATACTTTTTTACGAATACTGTACTTATATGAAACCTTTCTTAACAATACATTCAATAACTGTAATATTGTCTTCACGTCCTAAATTACCTAGTTTACAAAGCATATATTTCAATACATAAGAAATGTTAAAACACCTTCTCCTAGATCTAGATTCCGGCGCATTGTTTTAATTGTATTACTGTATACACCTTTGTTCGAAAATAAGTTAGAAGCCAACTCAATTATTCAGAGTCCTCGTGAGATCAGCACAGTTTTGACGAATGGACGTGTCCAAAAGAGGTTCCATCGATGTTCATATATGAGACGGTCCTTTTACTTCTTTTATCTATTTCCTATTAATTTTCTTCTGGGTACGTTAGGTTTCCATTGCTCGCAGATTAGAAGAGACATTTCATTTATGAAATCGATTGCTAAATGCAAATATTTCGTAACCTAGAAGATTCTCGTTTTTCTCGGTTAATAACATCATGTATTCCGTTATTATCTGTTTCATATTTTGATAATTCCAATAATGAAATTATATCAACATTTCCTACTTCCCAATGTATTTAACTGCTCCATCATCTAAAGGCGGTTGCTCAGAATATGGTATTAGTATGTTATTAGTATGGGCCCAGCAATACGTGGATTAGACCAAATCTCGTCTTCCTCCATCCGCTCAATTAGAATAGCTAGCAATGACGTCATATTAAACGCCTCGTCATGGTATCAGCTCGCAAAGGTCCCGCTTTTACGGGATACAAAATTAAGAGTGGTCATCACCTATATTATCGACAAGATACGCATAAATATAAATCAAGCGAGCAAATCATTAATAACTATAGTCTGGTCCACATAAATTTTTGGTCACCCTTAAAGAAATCATATTATGAACAGCCAAATGGTGCACTACACTCAAAATGATGAATATTACATATTTTCAACCTAATCATAATTCCGACGACACAAAATTTATCTCTGCAAATGACAAATCAATAATAATTTACATAATCATAATAATTTCGAGTCCAACAAAACAACTCCATAATCAATAATTGCCCCCAATCAAAATCAACGAGCCGAAACGACGATAAAATTTCTTCACAAACGTAAAGCCCGCTTCTGAGCTTTACTTCCACCGATGGGAATAAAATAACAACTGAGTATTCGGAACCGCCATATGTTTATAAACATTTTCCATTATAAACTACGATCGGGGCCCGGAGTCGCCGAACAATTGCCGCCCGCACTGCAATACGACCGACGACGGAGAATTCTCTCAAAAATATTTGTATTATGCAAAGTAAACAATAAATTAAGTTCCAACATCGTAAAAAAGGTAAATACGACGAAGGTTGTAAAAATGAAACGCTTACGAGGGCGCGGAGCGGCGTGGGCGGGGGTGGGCGGCTCGGGGAGGGGGCGCCGGGGCAATATATCATTTCGTTTAATGTTCGCGATGTCGGTTTCGTCTGGTACCGAGCGGCAAACTTTTAAATACATATACCATTACAATCGGCTCGCAGCGGCGCGCGATTAGTGCTCTCACAGCGAGAAATATCGCTTCCTGTCCCCGTTCACATTGCAATTCTTCATTTCGTATTGTCGAATGTTGTTGCATTGCAACTAATTCCAGCGGCCGAGCGTCCACTGCGCTTGTTATGTGCCTATAGAAATATTTGCGTCACTCTGCTTCGTTTGCAAAGATATGCCTAAGGCTTTTATATAATGCGACAGTGATACGAAAAGGAATTTCTTGCATACGATAACATAAATCCATTTGTACAAGATGTTTTACTTAAACATTACTAAACATAAAATGGCACAGGCGCTGCTGTTGCTTTTTCTCCTCTGTTTTTACGTTTTAAAATAACGTTGTCTTGAAAAGAAGAAAAATCTCAGTATTTTTTTAAATGTGACACGAACTTCTTAGTATATTTTACAGTAGTAGAAATCTAACAACCTATCCCTCTCAGCTACCACTGGGACTCGTTCATTTTACACGAAATATGTTCCACATCCAACTTCAGTAACAAGTACACTTTGTTGGTACAGATTATGTGAAAACCATGTCATTTTTTGTAAAGAAAAATTTTGTATAAAAAAAAAGTATATATATATATATATATATATATATATATATATATATATATATATATATATACATATAAAGATATATATAGATTTTTGTCAAAGATATTAGCGAACCTAATTCGTAAAGTTTCTGAATTTACTTCCATAATTTATTTGCATACTATTAGTTTGACGTCTCGATTATCTAATTTTAAAATAATAGTAAAATTGGATGGAGTGATCTGCTATAACTTTTAGGGCTCCGTTCATCAAAAATAAAAATAACACCCTTATAAGAATCACTCTCGTGTCTATCTGGTCGTCTGTCACAGCTATTTTTCATTCAGATTGCTGCTATAAAATTGCAACAGGTGTATTCTAAGCAAGCTGTATTTCATTTTTTGCAACAGGTGTATTCTAAGCAAGCTGTATTTCATTAATATATAAAACACAGATATCTAATACACAAAACAAAAATAAACACTTTTTTGCCTTCACGTACACTCCATACAGACTATTGTAATAGGAACATTTGAAATACCACAAAATTGACAGTTCAAAACTCGTTCTTGAAATCCCACAAAATTGACAGTTCAAATCTCTATTCTGTGCGATTGTTTGACCATAGACTATTATGTGTTTGACAGTATGAACGTAAACAATGAATATTTTAATAGATTTGTAATATATAATTTAATGTATTTCTAACACATATTATATATAAATTTTAGATATCTGCACTCCTCCATATAAACTGCAACTAAGTCAAAGCTCACACTCCTCCGTGCCCACAATATACTTAGGGGTACAAAGTTTTCACTTCAGTATTGATATATAGATATAGTAGGCAATATATTAATGTTGCGAAAAGTAATATTCGTAATAGTTTAATAGAAACATGTCCGCTACTTCTAGACCTCGTCATATAAATTATAACATTTCTATAATCGGACTTCATTTTCATTTCGCACTTTTGTAATTATTAAATCTAATAATCATATCATTCTTGCAATTATCAAATACTTTAACAACCCTTTAAAAATATTACTATTACCATAGCCGAATATGCATAAAGCGTCAGCCATTGGTCACGCAACTAGTCATCCACCACACCTTAAAAAACAGGGACCACATAAAATTCCATACTTATTACTTGTACGATTGTCATACTTTTTCTCATGAACCTGGTCCACTGTTTCTTGGGACAGTATATGAAGGGTGGCCAAGCTGCCGATAAATACAATTTCCTTTAAAGGTACGTAGTAATTACGACGTAATTTCAGTTTGGTTGGTTCCGGTTCAGACATTTTCCAACGTTACTTCATTAAAAATATAAAAAATACGAAACAAGTGTACTTTAAGAAAAGAGAATTTTCACTGTATGCCTTTATTTAGTTGGAAGAACAATTTTGGATAGTTAAAAAAATCGATCAAACAAATTTTGTTGAGATGTGTCATTTGTTATAACTTTTCGACTAAATTTCTATTTTTTGTCATTAAACACTTAACTGACATGTAAAAAAATTTTAATTGTCAGATATTAGACGTAAAAAACATGAGAAAAATATGAAATAAATGAAAAAAAAATTACATTAAAAAGACCTTTGAAAAGTGACGTTTGACATCCATTTATAAATACTTAGTAGAAGCATTTTTAAACTGATTTTTTCCAAATTAATCGTAAGCGAATTTATAACAGAAAAATACATTGTTTTTTTACGAGCATACTTTGATTTAAACCAAAAGAAACAAAATAATGAAATATTTTTGCTAAACTACGCTTATATCATAAACAACAATATTGTAGATTTTTAACAGTTTTTCACAGAAATATTATAAATTCAATATCGATTATAAGATGAGACAATGACCTTTACGAGGAGGGTGTCATATTCAGAGGATGAACGTTATCATTACTGAATTCCACACTAATAAGCGCGCGTGAATCATCCGTCGCTAATGGAATTGTCGAAAATCATTATATTTAGACGATACTTTTCGTACGTCACCCGCTCTTGAAACCTCTAATTTACTTTAGCAGGCCGCACACACGAACGTTTATTTCTTCACATTCATAAACGTCGTGTTGCGTTCTTCATGTTATTACCGACGTAATCGAAATTACTCGCGCCAAACCTCTTATCATAATAAAAGAGACGAAGCAGCCGGACGCTCGGACCGCTATCTTAATTCTCTCCCTGGGTGAGAATGAGGTATCCATTATAATAATAATGCGCGACTGAGCTAGGCGAGCGCGCGCAGACAGCGCGAACGGCCGTCAGTGCTGCGACTCGTCGCGCAGGCACGAGATACGAGCTTTGCGCTTTTCAGTCCATCAAACTTACAGATTCCAGCTTTTCCATAGTAGTCTACGAATAATCTGAGTTCTTACACTTCCATATACCCTATATTTGTCTTGACCAAATTTGTCACGAAGGATACTCTAAACATTTTTAATACGAGTTCGTTTCTTCTAAGTTACGTGCCATATTTGTCTTGACCAAATTTGTCACGAAGGATGCTCTAAACATTTTTAATAAGAGTTCGTTTCTTCTAAGTTACGTGCCATATTTGTCTTGACCAAATTGTTCACGAGGGATACTCTAAACATTTTAATACGAGTTCGTTTCTTCTAAGTTACGTGCCATATTTGTCTTAACCAAATTTGTCACGAGGGATACCCTAAATATTTTTAATACGTGTTCGTTTCTTTTAAGTTACGCGCCATATTTTTCTTGACCAAATTGGTCACGAGGGATACCCTAAACATTTTTATACGAGTTCGTTTCTTCTAAGTTACGTGTCACATTTGTCTTGACCAAATTTGTCACGAGGGATACCCTGAACATTTGTAATACGAGTTCGTTTCTCCTGTGTTACGTACATGCAAATAAACTTGTTAAGGTGGATATAAACATTTAATAAATATACAATTTAAAATACGAAGTTATTATATATTATAAGAAGTTATTATATATATAGATTTATGACATTTATTCCATACAAACTTGTTACAGATCCAACTACATGTCATAAGTTGGTCGACTACTACGCGTGAACTAGTAGAGCCTACTTAGCTGGGATAATTTTCCTTTTAATTTCGATATATATACTACTATTGTGAAACTCTAACAAAATTACAATTTTGAAGCTTAATATTTCGTAAACGGATCCCTATATCGAAAAAGTGTTCAAGATATACCAACAGATTTTTCAAAGACCTATTCTACGATACCCTACACAATAGGTATGCAAAAAACACTCCCATTTATTGGGGAGGCATGCCATAAAACTTCTTCGTGACCTTACACATATGTATGTATATATTCGTGCTAAATTTCAGCTTTATAGCACTAATTGTTTGCGAGTAAAACGGATGTGATATACAGACGGACAGGGTGAAATTATAAAGGTTGAAAGATTTTATTATAACTTCCTTTGTGGCCTTATACATAGGTATGTATAATCATGCTAAATGCCAGTTTTTAGCAATAATCGTTTGCGAGTAAAACGGATGTGATATACAGACGGACAGGGTGAAATTATAAAGGTGGAAATATTTTATTATAACTTCCTTTGTGGCCTTATACATAGGTATGTACAATCATGCTAAATACCAGCTTTATAGCAATAATCGTTTGCGAGTAAAACGGACGTGATATACAAACGGACAGGGTGAAATTATAAAGGTTGAAAGATTTTATTATAACTTCCTTTGTGGCCTTACACATAGGTATGTATAATCATATTAAATTTCAGTTTAATAGCACTAATAGTTTGCGAGTAAAACGTCTGTGATATACAGACGGACAGGACAAAATTATAAAGGTTGCTAGTTTGACAACGGAACCCTAAAAATGGAACCCTTAAAGTATAACTTGTTCATCCGTCCGACACTTTCAAACCGTGTGAACAGAAACTTATGATATTTAGTACAATAATAGATTTTACTAACTTCATTAAGTAAAAAATAAAGAGAAATGGTTTCCACATGGTTGGTTGTATGTATGACTGTAACGGAGTTTTTCAATTAAATTTTCACCCACTTCCAGACCTTCGAATTATAATTTAAAACTAGCATGCCAACACGACTTCATTCAAGCGGAATTTGGTATAAGAAAAGTTATTAGGAATTAATTGTGTTTTTTTATCATAAACTTTACTAAAAACGCTAATAAATGGCTTTGGCAATACCATTGACGTAATATTCACCGAGTCTTGAGTGTTTTTTACATCTGCAATATCCAGCTAAAAAGTATCCTATATATATTTCGAAGTTATAAACCACCACCATATTAAATTTCATCAAAATCTCTGTTGTATGTAGATTTTGCATAATTGAAGAAAATATTAACACAGACAAAAATTCTAAAAACAGGGCTTCTCGCTTCTATTATCAATCTATACAATAAATCGATCACTACAGACAGTACAGAATTCACTTTATTACAATTTTATTACAGATGTAGATATTGCACATATATCTTGATACATTGAACCGATGACAGGCAACACTAAAAAAATAATGTTATAGTTTCAAAACATTCTTTGTAAAATATTTTCCACGCACAGAATTAGCTTTGTTACAATTTTATTATATTGTATAGATGTAGATTTTGGACACGTATCAAGAACCTATGACAAGGCAAGACTATAAAAAATTTAAAAAAATAAAGTTATAGTCTAAAAATATAACACTATTTTGCAGCAATATGAACTAAAAAAACTTTAAATTTAAAGATTTTAGCAAGAGCGAAAGGATGTCTTTGATGACAAAAAAATTAACTTTAATGTAATAAAAGCGTGGCATCCTCCCGACTTACACTTTCATAATGACTCTATCTTTACAAATAGCTGACGTTAAAACAAAAACACAACAACTAATATCAAACACCCCCTCTTTTTTTAAATGACATTTAATTTTTTTTTTGTCATCAGAGATATCCTTTCGCTCTTCACCGAAATCTTTATATTTAAAGATTATTTATTGTTTTTTAGTTCATATTGATACAAACACGTGTTTTTTTTAGTATTTTTAACTATATTTTATTTGTTTAGTACTATATGGCAAAAAAAATTATTTCATTTGAATAGATTAAAGGATTACAAAATGTAGTTTGTATTCATCAATTCAATTTCCATCTTCTACCATTAACGCATTTTTGATGATTTAACAATAGTCTGTTTTTAACGCAAGGGGGAGTACTACTGTAATATTCTCTATGTATTGAAATCTAATAGATAACTTATGTGTGCATAAATACATTATGCCTCAAGGTGATGTTTCCAGGCAGCCGCCCATTCATAAATTAAAATATCTATCATTTCAAAAGTTATTATATGAGGCATACTCGTATTTTTTTATTTGATCAAAATAATATCAAGTTATTTTCTTACACAGCAATACACGCCGTCTTTTATTTTCAAACAGCTTATAATTATTTACTATTGATTACTTACTATAAATAGCAATAAAGTTTATTAAATAGCAGACCAGCCGCTGCGTTATGAAACGGTCGACCGTTTTTCGTAATGTTCCCAATTATCTTAACTGAAAGTGAAGAACTTTTACTTTGATTAAACACAATGTTGAGTAAATACCAACACATACTTATAAGTGACTTTCGTACATAAACCCTCTTATACTACGAACGAAGCGATCCAAGAACACCTTAAAGAACTAACAAACAAACACGTATCTCCCACATAACTCTTCACAAACACAAATTAAAATGGTATTTGGAAAGCACAACTGCAACAAAGCTGGCGGGCGGGCGGCGCGGGAATGTAGGGCGCCCTGCGTAGAGAGAGCGCGCGCGCGGCTGGAGCCCGCAGCCGCAAATCTAGTTTACGTGCCGCGATACGCCGATAAAGGGCTCATTAGTATACCGTAAATCGTCGCGCAGCTTAGCGCCCGCCCCTGCCTACCATTATGATACATCACTAATATCGGGCGCGCCCTCCCCGCCCCCCGCGTCTCGCTCCTCCCGTGCGCAATTAACGCGCTACCGACTACGAATGTTACACCGTCTTTAAGTGGCGTTTAATATGCTCTACAATGAGCTTTTTACATCGCGCGTCGAGTTGTTACATTTCAGTTTTCAATTTAATTGTCGCTGACCAAATTAAAGCCTTAGTTGAGCACCGAATTTTCTAAGAACTAAAATTTAAGTTTATTTAGAAATAATATCATATACAGTTCGATATAATCAATTAACATATACAAAATTGAGGAATGAAAGTAAACGATACCATACGATACGTTCGTAATTATAAAAAGTTAAAGCCCAAAATCAACGTTACCAGTTACTTTATTCTGAACGGTATCGATAAATATAAACTACAACGAAATAACTACATAAAGTTGCTTTTTATAATAAATATAAGAGTTTCCATTAATCGATGAAACTTAATTGTAGAAAAGTTACCTACACCCATATGTCTGTTTAGAATCTAGATCACTTACAGACTTGAAAGTTTTTGCCGCGAAGTATATGACAGTTAACGTCGTAATAAAATATTTTCAAAAAAACCTTTGTTAACGAGATGTATTTACAAAATTTAACTGAAAAAAATGGTAATAGTAAAATTCAAAATGAACTTAATTTTATTTTATTATATATAACTATGTATAATATTCTCCATATCCATCCTGACAATATACAATATGCCTCAAAATATATTAATTCCAATATTCGAATGTTTAAATATTTTATGGCATACATTTAACATTTCCGAAAAAAGCTATTTTCAAAAGCTCTGGGGCTTGATATGAAAATATCTTTTTCACATTCCGATTCCGAAAATGTATTCGCTTTTCACGGTCATCTGGATGGTTTTCATCGAAATCATTTTTTAAGGCGATATTCTACTGGTGAATTACAAAAAGAAAAAAATTATTCGATAGATTTAAGCATTGACAATGTACTGTAAAATTTTGAAATCGAAATACCTAATAGTTTACATATTACAAGCATATGACATCATCGTTGGCTACTATTATGGAAACGCCAGGTTTTCAATGGCCTTTATTTTATCTATTGCATTTCATATAATTTATTTCCTTTGTAGCGACAGTTAGCTTATGCGTTACTACCATTTAGAATATAATTCGGTCTAATACAAAAAGGAACTTTAAAAAAATAATTCTATTCAAAGTAATAAAATACTTCATCTCTTAAGAGTTATTCCAACGAATGAAAACCAAAACACATACTGCTCTGAAGGAACAGATTCATGGTGCAAATGTCAAAAAGCATAACTTAAAATCGAACCGCATAAGCAACCTTTATCACTCGAAAAAGAAACTGCCAAGAACTTTTGGAACTTATTTATAAAGAATTAACATCAGCGGACCTGCAAAACAATGGTTCCGTTCAAATACCCAAATAATAATGCGAGTTTAAATCTGATCAAGGCAGACAGTTCCAGAATATACGTGGAGCAAAATGCCATAAATTTTATCAATGATGATGAATTTTATGTATAATAAGAAATATTTACAGTTACTTAAAATAACAGAAATTATAGGAATTAAAACGAGAAATAGAAAATGCATTGAACTTTAAGTCCCGATATATTTTAATAATTAACTGTACTTCGCCAAGCTCACGAAAACTATTCAGTCAAAAGAAAAAATAAATAAATACTGAATAAAGAACTTTCTCAAGATATTAAATAAAGTATGAATATTTTCAAAACAGCCTTTAAACTTCGATTTTTTTTCAAAACACTATTTGTAACACAGAATTCATAAAAAAGGGATACTGACTTAATATTGAATGTCATTGATCACCATTCAATTATATTTTTAATTAGTTACCAATAATTTTATACCACTTTCTAAACTTGTTTTTTGGATTTTTTTATTAAATTATGATATTCAAACGTACTTCCAAACATGTACATTTATTTTTTTTACAAAAAAAAGGTTAATTCCATAAGTAACTTCATTATATTTAAAAATACTTTTAGTTGATAGTCAATATCTACAAGTGTTATTTGGTACCGTTGCATCGTTTCAATTTGTCCATTTAATTTACCGTGCCATATTTTGTATGATTTATTTAAATAGGTAACATTTTTTTGCTCTACTTCAAGGTTCAACAAACAATATATAGAAAGGTTTCGATTAATTACACGTTGATTTATATAAATAACTCCAAAAATGCGCATTGTTAATTGTTTAACTCTTACGGTCTGGTTGTCCAAGCTCGCAATTTTTCTCTCTTGTTCCACAAATTCAAGGTTCGAGAGACGAATACTTTCGATAATTTATTTGTTTTTTTTTCAATGTTCGAATAATAGAGTTCTTATATACTTTATACAATGTGCAGCAACGAACATGTCTATTATTCACATAAACTGATTATGTGCATCAAATAAAACGGAAAGTGTTAAATAACTATACACTATCATAGTCACGTCACAGTAATGAAAAAAAAATTGTTTTTTTTCGAAACACGCTCGAATGTAACTTCGGTTTTATGCACAGAATTACCCGCATAAATAATAGGCACAATATATATACAGGACGTAACAAAGTTGTGTTACATTATTTACACAATTCTGTGTATTGAACCGAGTAGAAAATTTGAAGACTTCTCAACAATTTCTAAAAAAAATTGCGAATCTACTGTCAAAGTTGCGATTCCAAGGAAAAAAATTTACACATAACAAACGTCGTGTCCATATCTACAAAACAAGTGTGGTTACCTTTAAAAGCTACTGAAGCCGCGAGATTCTACACCGTAATATGAAATATCACTACATAAAACCACATCTGTTGCAACTTCTTGCAAAGATTCTACTAGCCGCATTATCTTCCGCCGGCTGCCAACAAATAAAACATTGTACAAATACAACGGAATCTATGCAGAAATGAAACCATTAATTGGTGAACAAAAGCGCGATATCAGATCGGAAGCAGCGGGCGCGACTCCGCGACCCCCGTGAGTCGCCGCGGCGCCGATCGGCGGCCGCGATAGGGCGCCGCGTTATTACCACTTTTATTTGCCCGCCCCGCTCCTTAATGCTTGTAATTTCGATTTTAATAAGCCGATGCTTGTGAAGCGGAATAGATGAGGCCGATACGACATTTTGCATCGCGTGCTTTTAATTGGCCGGGCGGGTCGCACCGATGGGCCGCGCGCTCTGCTAACCGGTGTGACTGTGTGGCGATTTATTATATCACCCATTAAATGTATCCTCTATCAGTAGACAATAATAATTTTAATGGTATAAAAGGGTCATAAATACTTTTATAGTCGCTGCAGTTTAACAGTGCATGCACTTTAACCTTGAGATGGGGTTTTATAGGTTTTAGAAACAAAATTTGAAATACAATCATTATTCAAAACTATTCCAAGAAAATAATAATACTGAATTTCGAGTATATAACAGTCATAAATACTTTTAGAGTCGCTGGAGTCAAAGTTTTATTTCCATTGGTTTAAGAAATTTAAGAGACAAAATATAAAATTAATATATATATATATATATATATATATATATATATATATATATATATATATATATATATATATATATATATATATAATTATTATATATAATATTTCAGTTGCTCTAACTTTCATCGTATCAGGATGAAAAAGTAATTCACAGGATGAAATCTCTATTTTAATATAATCGGGAAATTAAAAATTTTTAAAAGTTTTTTGAGTTTACTCCTTAAGAATCAATTTTCATACATACGAAGTTCAAAACGTTAAAAAAGTGTAAACGTTAGGTGGCCTCTCCGCGCATTTTTGAAGTGAGATATCACAATACGTTTATTTGGCATTTTCTTATGGTGTAATGGCAATGACGGAGTTTGACACACATTGGCTCGTATTAATAGACAAAACATAAAACCAGATTAAATCGCGATTACGTAAATCAGATTAATATGAATTGTCGTATTATGTCTCCGACGGGTCAATAGACGCATACTAAACTAGTATTAACTAATCGAGTTTGGAAAATCAAAGATTAGCCGATCGGATATTTATGTTTTGATTCAATAATTTCGCCTGCGCAGTACGTACTGCGCATCGATCAGCACATCTTGACATATCAAATTATTTATTGAAGTTGTAAGCACAGATCATATACTGAAGTTGTAGGCGTCGTTTCTTTTTGGTTGCAAGTATTGCGTTTAACAACAAACTAGTAAAATAAATACAAGAAAAAGAAACTACACGGAAACAGAGAAAAGGCTATTGTTGCAGATATTGGTACCTCAAAGTTGTAATTGAAAATAAACGCACCGACGGAGCAAACGTGATGAAAAAAAAATGCTTGTGACGCTATTGCCGAGAAATATAATGACAGTGATATTATTAATGAATGGGTGACATATGCTAATGTCTATGCAAAAAATCTATGCCAAATGTGCACGTTTATAATGAAAGTAGAATACAGAATTAATTTGTTTGCACGAACGTAATTTCTTTTTTTATATTTATATATAATGTTACCTATTTTATACATTCCAAGACAATCGTACTTAAGGAATAAACTCCAGTCGCGCGTTGGAGCTGACAACACAATTTTTTTTATTTTAGTTTTTTTTCTGTGGGGTTTTTTTTTCAACAAATTATGACAATCTTTTTTTTCGAATTTTTAAAAGAAAGTAATAAATTGAATTACGCGTTCAAGATCATCATCAAAGACTGAAAGCCTAAGGATCAAACTATGATAATATATTTCATTATATACTAACAAATCATAGGGCTAAGTTGTAACATACTTCATTACAGTCTACACGAATCTCCATCTGCTCAGTGGAAGATCCTAAATACAACTCTATTAATCCATCTTTATAAGTTCCAGATTTAATTGATAGTAGTATTATCATCACTACTTTCTCCAGAAGCTTATTTCGGATATTGGCAAACTAAACTTGCCGTAGCTTACTTAGACTATGAGTCCTTTTCCGGTAACTGTTAAGGATGTGAATCTACTGGTAGATAAAGCTTATTATACCAAAGTCTACCTATGTCAATTATTTTTATAACTATCCACATCTCACAGAAAATCCCCTAAATAAATTGTCTTCAAAATTTGTATATCCGTTACACATTTGGCCTCAGAAAATATGACCGCGTTTCAATGTATAATTTACGACAGAAATACGAATTACGTCACCTAAACGGGGTGAATGTACTCTATCCTTTATCTTCTCAAATAAGTCCATTATACCTTAATACGTCCTTTATAGTTTAGCCCCAGATTTATGGTCTTAGCAGTTCATGGCTCCGAATTACACTCTAAAAGTCTCGGCTTCTCAAACATTATACACTATTCTAAGAATCCTCACTTACAGCATATGTCGCCAAATTCAGAAATAAGCTATACTCTAATATATGAAGTGCTCCGTCAAAATACACATAAAAGACGATAAGCTACACTTTTCGTAATTCCACACACTTTTCGTATCTTCATAGCCCTTTGTTACTTCCATCAAATATTTACAATACAATAATATACATGTATATATAGATATTTATACACTTGAAGTAAATAGGTATTGTTAATTTGGTATAGCAAGCCGGCTTCTATCGATTCCCGAGTAAGTTAGACGATTATAATCAATATTTTTTTCGTATCTCAGCACGTTCTCGAGAGAAGAGATTTCAGCGTTAACGTTAGGGTTAAGCACCCTGCAGTGTACGCACACCAGGCGTCGAACGGTGACTTCAAAGCGAAAGCGGTAAACATTAATTCATTGCGTTTTCTTAAATTTTTTATTTTAAAACGTTTAAATATAATTTGATTTAGAAAATTAAAAAAAAATGTATTACCTTTGAGCATAAGAGAATTTTTAAGAGAGTAATAAATAAAATTTGCGTTCAAGATCATCACTTCATACAAGATCATACTTCGTAACAAAAGGCCCTAATGAAAAATTGTTATAGATTATTTTCGACTTATATTTTCGAAAAGAATTCGAAAAAAATTGTCATAACAACTAAGCAACACCATAAAACGTGAACAAACCAGAATTACATGGCTGAAGGAAACTCAAGAATAGAGAAAATATGATAACATAAAGAAACGTAAAATGGAACAGCGCCTATGAAAGTATTACGTACACTAAAAAAATCAGTAAAACTTAAAAAAAATTTAGATTTAAAGGGTGGGACGTTTCATCATCACTATCTAGATCGAAAATGTGTGTTTGTTTACATAGATGAATGAAAAAATAAACAATTCAAACTACGGATGTAGAGACGTGTTTATAAAAAAAACGAAAAAATACGTGTGTACTTAACCAATACCCAAAGTACCAGTGAGAAGACTTGACGAATAAATGTTACTAACAAATTATACTAATCCTTTATAAACGTAAAAATGCACAACCTCAGCTAGTGCCAACGTACAATGTTCGAGACATTGTCAAGGACGTTTCTACAAAACACTTTAGTCCTGTCTTATTGTAATGTTGTATTGATAAATAAAATATAACAATAGAAGTAAACAAAAAATTAAATACTACTTGATTTTGGAAAATGCAATTGTTTAGAATGCAAATTTTTGTTACAATAATTAATTATTAACATTAAAAATACCAATTAACTTCTACCAGTATTACTTAACATAATTCTGCCATGAAAAAAATAAAACAAGCTTTTGAAAGATATCCGCTGAAAAATATTGTTTACGACAATTGGACTGCAAGACTGACCACAGTGATATTATTCTGTGTTGTGAGAATAAAAAAAAACAATCAAGCCGATCCGTCTACAACTGTGCAGCTGTATTATTTTTGAAAAAAAATGTATAGAATCCACTTATCAAAAAATTATTTAAAACTTTTCATCTTTTTCTGTTTAATAGTTCAGAATTCACTCAAAAAATTAATAATTGAATTGAATAACTATATCATAATGGAAACAATGCCATTCTTTGCGGATATTCAAATATATGTTAAAGTAAGTAGAACGTAAATAGAACTTCGGGGATAAAAGCCAGTAAAAAATGAAATTTTTTTGTAATGTATATTTTGTATCAATCATTTGTAAAATTATAAGATACCTGAAAGTTAATTTTATGGAGGCATATAGGCTCCGTCGCGTCTTGTGATAACAGAGTTTGTCTCAGCTACTCTTGGCCATAACCTTTTAATAAAGTAACATAATTAAAAAATAAAGAGATTTATATTTAAAAAGAAAAATATTTTTCTTTATACCTATCGCATACCTCACGTAACGTTGAATTCATAAACTTAGTACTTATTCCGGTATTAATTTATAATTTTTTATAAAGAATTCTTGATTACATCACCCATAACAGAGGAATCGAACAAAAATAAAATATTCTCTATACAGGAGATATATTGTTGGTGTAAAAAAAGATATTCACACAACACAGGAAATGTAAAGACAAACACACACACAACGGCAACGCCTTAAATATTAGACCCAATAAAATTACCGGGTCGACAGATCGATTGTTGACAAGTTTGTCACGTACCGATAAGACTGTTGCGATAATATATAATAATAACATGATGGCATAAAAACATCACACCAGGCGTCAAAGTAAAACAAAAATATAACAATGTAGAAAAAAATACAATAATTTACTGATATCGTTAAATAAATTACGCTGCTGCAGTCATTCGACTGAATTAAGCGAATCTACTACACGCATTGCATAATGACTTTGTATTTTATAGGAAACTACTGTTATAACTCGCATATTAAAATTACTTAGTAGACATCCTTACCATTTAAATTGTTTTTTATTGTCTCCATGGCAACGAGTAGCGTACGTGTATATCGAACAAACTACCTGCTCTAACCAATTAGTGTCACTCGCCAAAAATAAATTGAAACCGATAAAAAGAGTGATATAAGCGCCCAGCGCCCCTTTGAATCCTTTTAAAACCCCTAGGTTACTTTGATATTAAGCTTCAATCGAAACCCAATGTGCGCGATATACTTACAAACAGTCTTTTTCCCTTTCTACGCATACATCACCCCCCGCCTATCGGGAAATCACTCGCCAAACTTCACACAGACATCTGTGGGCTTTTTACTTATTACATTCATAAATAAATAAACACCTCCTTCAGCACATCAATCTCTTTCGCTTACCGGCTTTTTTATAGTTAATATTCCTCGTCTGGAGGTTCCTTCGTGCTATTGATTTAATATTTTAGAATTTCTACCATTAATTATGCTTCAATCGAAACCCGAGCTGCGCAATATACTTACAAACATACAGTCATTCTCCCTTTCTACGGATACATCACTCCCCGTCTATCGGGAAATCACTCGCCAAACTTCACACGGACATCTGTAGGCTTTTTACTTATTACATTCATAAATAAATAAACACCTCATTCAGCATATCAATCTCTTTCGCTTACCGGCTTTTTTATAGTTAATATTCCTCGTCTGGAGGTTACTTCGTGCTATTGATTCAGTTTAATCGCTGAAATATTTTAAAATTTAAACCATTAATTTATGACCGCGCTAGACTGCAAACAGTAAACTCTTAGATTTAAGTAGTTACTTGTATTGCATTCTTAATAGTCTGTATGTTTCATACATATTTTAAATCCATTTTTTCTTTTTTTCCGCTTTTCCGAGTGAAATAAATTTAACAATTCAGTTTCAAAAGCAATTGAAAAGGGAAAGACATCATCACAAAAGTTTTGTAATCATTATAACGGTATTTGTTGGATAGAAATTTTGAATGTACGGCTTCCCTATGACTGGATGCGCAAACAATATAATTATCAATTCACGGGTATCGAGAACGAACAGTGAATATTTATAAGTCTAATATAATGCAAGCTCTTATAAATTATGGAATCCATTATCTAAAAATAACCCTTTAAACGCCACTACACATCGTCTCGCTCGTTCAAAGGCCTAGGTACAGGTGCAAAAGTAATTCAACTTGTGCTCTTTACGGAAACGGGTTTACACAAAGAACTAATCGGCGCTCATAATTGAAGACGATCGAAACGACTTCTGGGAAGCGGGCGGTTAGGGAGCGAAAAATACCGCGGCGTATCGTCATCAAGCCTCTATTATTACTTGAAACAATAACCAAACACGCTGACTGCCGCTTTAATTATTGTCATTATATGGTTACAAACTTTAAATCGCCAATTAATTGCAACTAAATACTTAAGTACTTTTTTATTTATTGAAGAATTCAAACGACTTCGGTTGATAGCTGTTTACAAACCGTAACTTCAACAAAAAATTTGTAATGTCGAAGACTACAAAAGATCTGCGTAAAATGTAAACAAATGTAACGCAAGGAGAGGAAGTCCTACGGTCTATAAAATATAGAAATTTAGAAACGACAGTTGAAAGAAAGTGACGTATGGATAATTGAACTGATTAAAAGTTACTCGGGCGGAAATGAATTAACGAAAATGTTATTATTTTTCAATAAGGAACCTCAGCATATGTACCTCAGACCAAGCATAACACCGAACTAGTGTTTTCTCACCAGGTCCTCACGTAAGTATAAAAGTAAGGTACATATGTTATTTTAAGGTCTAATCATGGATGGGTTGACAGAATGGCCAACCTCAGATAAAAGAAAAGAAACTACAGCTTTACAATCAAGCAATTCTAAACAGAAATTGATGTTCTTGTTGGTAGTCTATATTATATGCATATGGTCCCTATAAATAGACACGCTATTTTTCATACAACAAAACAAAAACCAATGTCTGCACAAATTTAGAACGAAGTCATCCAAAAATATATCCCAAAGTTGTGAATAAACCCTACGACAATTCTTTTCTCGTGCTGAACCTAGTTTTTTTTCTTATATCTATAGTATATTTTTCTTTCTTTCGACGTCTTAATATAAAAACGTAATTCATAATCTTAAGCAATAGAAATTCATGATGAAAATGGAAACATTAATGGAAAAGAGACGGGATGTCTACAATAATTAAAAAACAAAACAATTATTTTAAGATCGTGTAAAAATAGGTAATTTTCTTTTTTTTTTGTACCATTTACCGTCTCATGGATACCTAACGCTTACAAATTTCTATTTCAAATTTAAAGTTGAAATAAGATACTTGCGGGTATTCCATTGTTACAGAGTCAAACACATTTCCATAGTATTCTTACCCACTTCATCTGCAGAAAGTCAATTGGAAAGGAGCAAAATCTTGCAAAGATTATCTTTAATAAATACAGACATTAAAGTCATTGTTGCGTTCTGCTTTGCCTGGATTATAATTTAGAATTGTATAATGAGCAAATACGTTGTATGGCCACATACGTAGCATTCACCTATGCTAAATGTGGAAGGCACTTTTTAAATGCTTATTTGTTTGTCGGAGTGTTCTTCTAAAATGAACCACCAATGAACATGATTGATGTATTAAAAAGCTAACAGAAAAATGTGCAGTATATACGTATAAATGTGCAGTTTATACGTATACATGTGCAGTTTATACGTATAAATGCGTTTTCCAAAAAATAAATTTTATCTCTCTTTTTTTAATGGGAACAAAACTTTTCGTGAAGAGCTTTTTGGACATACATAAAGGGTACACACAATTCAATTTAATAAAAAAATTAATTCAAAAAATGATTTTAACCCTGGCTGTCAATTCTCACGTTTTTTGCAATTTTTTCACATATTTAATTTTTTTTACGTTTTGTTTTTGTTTTTTTAATATTTACCATTTAACAATTTTTGTTTCGTACTTGTGTATTACATCAAAATTAAACAATTAAATGGAAAGAAGATAACAAATGGTTTTTTGAAAAAATCCTGTCAAGTACAAGTAGAACTCAGACTACCGAGGTTTGCGTACACATTAAGCATTTATAAACATTTCATGACACATAATATTTGTATTAAAATAGTTTAAAATAAACAAATAAATAGTTTAAAATAGTTTTACAAAATATTAATTTTGAATAACTACTATATCTACGACTATACTATACTATATCTACAACTTCTACTATATATTTCACAGGCGCATATTTCAAAAATTCTGTCATTGCACACAGAATTAGAATTCATTGCTTAACGTTTCCCTTGTTCTATAAGACCTTTCAATATGTCGAATTTCAAGATTGTCGGTCGACTTTCAAGATTGTAGGTCGACACGATGTACCCTATAGGTTTTGATGATCAGTAGGTAAAACTATATAACATAGTTTAATGAATAAAGATTAGTTTAATAAATAAAGAAATATTACCTACCATATCTTTGACGGGCCCTATCTTTTAGAGAGCATATATTTTACAGCATATTTAAAAAAAAACACAATTCCACATAGAATTGGAAATTATTAATTATCGGACGTTTCTATTTACTTATTCTATAATAATACCTCTCATTATGTCGAATTTCAAGATTGTAGGTCGACCGGGAGAACCCTTTAAAGGGCCATATTTTTTGTTGGGTGAACCAAAAAAACTGATCTTTTACAGCAATGTAAGTATGTATATGTATATATTACTTGATGTCTCAAACCGTTTTGAGAAAAAGGGGTTTGACAGACAGACAGATGGATATACGAAAAACGAAATAAGATTAATAGGGTCCATTTCTTTTTATTTTGAGGACTGGAACCTAAAAAATAATTGATACAAGAAAATTTCTGTTGAATCAATTTTTTATAAAAAAAATCGTTATTTTTATAATAAAAAAAATTATTTCATTTGATGGGCAATATATACTCACTACACTTATTTCGCATCATTATTAAAATTTGTCTAATGCTTTTCTTAATCATTCAGAAATAATAAATACCTCAAATCTTAAGGCGCTTGTAAAATGAATTATTGGTTTACCTTCAAATTACGACAAAAACATACCTCTGAAAGGACTTGATGTTCCACTTTTCATAAATAAGTATTTCAAAATTCAACATTTCTAACGATAAATTTACACTTTAATCAAATACCCATGAGGTTTAAAGTAATTACCAAGTTCAAACTTCAGTATTAATTCAAGGACATGTTTAAATTTGTCCTTATAAAATATTTAATTACACACTTGATACAGGGGATGAACTTGGCGAAATCTAACATTTCAAATCTTTTTATCGTTGCCTGAATAGCCGAGTTTTATTTATTTAGAACGTTAATTTTTATTCTCCACGTTACAGTAAACATAGCTACTGTAATGTGGCAAAATATGGACGTAAATTCCACTTTCTAAACTTAACTTTGTTGCAAATTAGGACGTTAAATGAATTTAATTGTATTCTTCCACCACATTTTCTTGGACGTTGACCAATGATTAGACAATGTATGTTCGTAGTTCTAGTTTAATAAAGTTTTGTAATATCCATACAAACTCTCGTAAAATAATAGCAAATATAATTTTGTTCCCGATTATGGCTTCCGGTCAACTTTCACCATACACAACACTACGTACGTTACAAATTTCAAGATTCTAGATACACTGGAAGTGATAGATTTTGGTGATCTGTCAGAGTGCCAAAATCAAACAATTTTTCAAGTCTTTATCTAAAAAGCTTTTCTTTTTTAAACGAAAAACCCTATGCGAAAAACGAAAATGTTGCCCTTATTATAAGTTAAACGTGGCTCAAAATTGTTCGTATAAATAGGGCACAGAATGCACTCGGAGAGTTTTGCAAGAAATTTGGTTAGTGCACTATCATGCCCTTATATAGTTTCTAAGTGTGATGTTTACTTTATGGGTTTCCTTCTTTTGACTTTGCAAACTCCACAATGAAATGAAACTACGTGATGTAGTATTATTTATACTTTCTTTAAGTTCTTTACCACGACCTAGGTTTTTTGTATTACAACATCTTCAGGTGGGCTATTAGCAAAGATTCTTTGCTAATCTTTGCTAATAGCCCACCTGAAGATGTAGTAATACAACGAAACCTAGATCGTGGTAAAGAACTTAAACAAGGTAGAAATAATACTACATCACGTAGTTTTATTTAATTGTGAATAATGAATTTCTACAAAATTAACGCCAAATATATTCAATATTTGCAAACTCTTTGAAGTGTTTATGACTTTTAAATTTAAAGTTATATATCGAGGAACGCATCTGATTCCTATGGTCATTTAGTTTAAAGCAAATACCTGTTATAGCATCACGAAACCCCAACATAGCAAAGATAAACTTAAACAATACCAGAAACTGTTCTTGGTTCAATCCTAAAACGGTAAAAGGGGAAATCTTGTCTAATATTACTTCAATTAACTCGTAAATAGAGATGGCAAATTTTACACTTAAAAACTGCAAATGCATTCATTATGCTGCTTACTGTATTATTTCATTGCAAAAAGCCCATTACGTCACTCCGACTCGCCACGGGCAATATATGAGAAGCGAAACGGGCAGAGTGGCCGGCGCGAATGCATCGTTAACACGCCTCGCAAAGTGCCGACTAAGAAGCGCTAAAAAGACGCTTACACCAATATGGTCCTTGGCTCGATCGCCGATTTGCACTCTCAAAGAACAAAGCAAAAAAAATCTAACGTGAAGCGTACGCGAGCTCCTCTTCCTGTTTACCTTAGCGAGAATGATTCGCGTGAAGTCGATGTTTTCATTTGCGCCGTTGCAATGTTGCAAGTGGGCGCTTTTAGAGAAACACGACCGCACGTTGCACGTCCCGCGTCACGTAATCGTCCGCTACGTAATAATTCATTCATCGTCTTTCAACCATCAAGGTTGATGAGCCGCCCGAAGTGATGGCTCATGTTTAAACTGACAATATCCAGGCTTTTATCTCATAAAGGTGTTACTTAAGTAAACATTTGTGCTCCCATAATTACATACTATAAACATAATTATCATTATTTTTGTAATTATCGTTCTATAAAAGAACCGCACGTTAATTTATTGAACGTGGTTCGTATACGTTATCATTCGATATATGACTATTATCCATTAAATGGTAAAATTATTTCCTCAGTCGCTCCTCATTATTGAAGATCGCGTCTTCAGCGACGAAACCTATCGATGAATCCTCTCCACCCATTTTCACCTTTCGCTTAATGCAACGCATTGTTTATAGCTAGCTTCAAATTTTCTGGCACCTAGTCTAACCATCGTCTCAGACGTTAGCCGTCTTAACCTCATGCCATTTGCCTGTCACCACTGACCTCCCAAAATTACCAACAGTACTTCGTGCCATGTAGCCGAGATATTAAATTATTCGGCATAGGCAAACAACGGACAGTTGTGGTTAGCACTCTAGATTTATCTCCTTTAAAATAGAGCCATTCATGCAATAATCTGTCTAAAATCTGTGTAAAGTATGAAAAATAGGTGCCAAACTCACTTCTCACATGAATAAATTCAATGTTTCTATATGATTTTCTTTGTTTATTTATGACTTATAGAAACACAATTTGTAATTAGTAATTACAAGATGTTCAGATTTTTTTTATTTATTAATTTTTTTCGCTATAGTCTAATATAAAGTAAATAATATGATACAAAATGAATACTGGATGGTTCGGCCCAATTTAATAACATTTTTATCAGTTAATTACAAATATATATCGTATTATACGTACGTATCAATACTTTAGCCGACTTTTCATTATGTATATCTACGCTGTTGTTGTTGTCGTGTCCACATGAAATGAAAAGGATCTCTTATGAAAAAATGGTTGCCAGAGCCTCGAAAGGTTGGACTTCTTCCAGTCTCGCTTAATGCGCGGAATCGAACCCGGGTCCTCGTGATGCAGGCCTTGCGCTCAACCCAACACACCACGGTAACGACATGTATATTTATATCATCTGTATATCTATCCTCTCATTAAAGCAGAGTAAACATCCATATCTTTCATTAACATTTACAACGACGATGTTTAAATCATCGCTTTCGTAGAACACAGACAGGTTTGAAAGGCTTGAAGTGCTTAAATTGTTTCTAATACGCCTACCTATTCTCGTATATTTCAATATTCCAGTTCGGCTTTCGTTTTTGATCGATGTCTCATGGCAAGATACATGCCTAAATCTACAAATATTTGCAATACCCTGTTCCCACAGCAATCTACTTCCGCGCGCTCAGGTCTCACGGGCGTTGGATTCGTTCAAGGGGCCTCTACTGCTCTGCCTGGGATCTAGATCTCGATTATTCCCGATTAATACAAAAATATATCCCTCTAGTTTACTTTTTCACAATTTATGTAATATATT
Organism: Druceiella hillmani; assembly: GCA_039881145.1. Classification (NCBI taxonomy): domain Eukaryota; kingdom Metazoa; phylum Arthropoda; class Insecta; order Lepidoptera; family Hepialidae; genus Druceiella; species Druceiella hillmani. The sequence continues at coordinate 101,756,065 of JAYKKI010000001.1, read as the reverse complement.
CTAGAATTTAACCATATTCATATAAGGAGCTTCAAGCCTAGCGGTATATTTGTTTAAGCGAGTGCCAGCTTTAAACGTGACAGTCCCACTGAAATGTCATCAAAATTAAGTTAATGAAAACATTCAGTAATGAATAAGGGCAACGACGCTTTTAAAAAACAACAAAAATCGGTAATGAATAAGGGCAATAACGCTTTTAAAAAACAACAAAATTCGGTAATGAATTAGGGTAACGACGCTTTTAAAAAACTACAAAATTCAGTAATGAATAAGGGCAACGACGCTTTTAAAAACAACAAAATTCAGTAATGAATAAGGGCAACGACGCTTTTAAAAAACAACAAAATTCAGTAATGAATAAGGACAACGACGCTTTTAAAAAACAACTAAATTCAGTAATGAATAAGGGCAACGACGCTTTTAAAAAACAACAAAAATCGGTAATGAATAAGGGCAACAACGCTTTTAAAAAACAACAAAATTCAGTAATGAATAAGGGCAACGACGCTTTTCAAAAACAACAAAATTTGGTAATGAATAAGGGCAACGACGCTTTTAAAAAAACTTACATAAACACAGAGAGACTAAGTTTATTAAAAAGGCGACAATTACATTTTTGAAGTTGTTAGTTATTTTTCTTTTTGGAAAAGTAAAAAAAATGAAACAATGCAATATACATCGCTATTTGAAATTAATGCTCGAATAAAATTAACTTAAAGCTCATGCAGCAACACCTTCACTAAATCATTATTGCGAACATTCATAATAGTCACGTTAAATGAACATAAATATATCATATTTTTGACATTTAAATCACAACAAACATTTTGACACAGTGGGCTCTTTCTCAAATATGTTGCAATTACTTTTTTAATACAATTAAAACAATTAACAGATTTATTTTAATGCACGTGACGAATTTGTTAAAAATAATCTACATGGTGAGTCGCTTAAATTATCTGAACACATTAATCATGGTTCCTTTGGAATTGTAGCAAAACTCATTTCTAGCCCAAATCTCTTGTCTGTAAGAGACAGCTGACTATTTCTCTCCTTAAAGAGTTACTTTACGAAGTAGAGAAGTCTTTAAAAAAACTTATTTCCGCGAGTACCTTTTTTGTGTGCTTACACGCATATGAATTTTTACACATTGTATTCGTTGTTAACTTTTTGTGATTATAATTATTAATATTATGTGATGTAAACTTTACTCACCATATATTAACTGTAGTTAATATGAAAGTGATATACAATAAATTATGACAGATATATATAAACAAAATCAACATTCATATCAATCAATATCACAGATGGCACTGTAGAAATAATTATGTAAATAGACCGATAGGTGGAGTTAGGATCAGGTTATATACTGATGAAACGCTAAGGAAATACACACCTCCCCCCCTGCCGCCGTACGTTAAGCTAACAATACAACCATCAAAAATAAGAACACAATACAAACAATACATGAACTGAGTATTCTACATAGTATTTTATATTTACTAAAGTCTTTGAAAATCAAAATATACGTTTGTAATGTATAAAAACATTTTAACGGGTTAGAAAATAGGAGCTTATACTAATTTTAATACGCCTTTATCAGCTTCGCTTCTATTGTGTCGGTTTGAAACTTTGTAAACTTCTCCCATTCTGACTACAGTACAAGAATATGGTACTGCAGAGCTCATATGATGATAGAGGATGGAAGTAGTCATGGGAATTCCTAAATTGCTAACAGTAAACCCATCGAGTTTGGGCTCGTTTGATTCGTCTCTGTGAGGCCTTTGGTCAGAAAAACATATTTGTAATTTCTTTTAAACTATATATTTCCTTATTTTGCGCCCGCTGGAGCGATGACGTGAAGACCGATGCAGGACCGATCTGGACCGGACTAGCGACCGATAGACTCATTGGAGGACTATACCTTTACTCAATAATGTGTTACCGAGTCCCATATGACGAGCATACTTAGTATTAAATTTTATTAAACGTATTTAATTGGGCCGTGGTGTGGCCGCTTCACTCGTTAAGAAGTGAAACTTCTTTCATTATTTTGATATTCTTAAAGAAAAAACAAAAAAAAATTATTGACAGAAAATCTTGCTAGCAACCTTCATCCCTTCCTCTATCTATCGCTGACTCTCCTCACTGGCGATATTCTTTGTTGACATTTCCTTACAGCCTCATTTCTCAATACAACTTACACTATCGTAACAAAAGAAGTTTCACGTCAAAAAAACACACTCAGAATAAATACACACAGTAACTGTACCTCATCCGCACAGCTAGACGAAGATACAAAGCGAGCATGAGTCAGTATATAAATAATATTATATACGAGCCGCATAAAAATAATTGTTACATTCCCAGTATTCATTCGGGTAAGCTTAATTCTACGTGTAACGTTGAGTTTGCAAACAGAGATTAAGATAGCGTTGATAAATTGTTGCTAGAGCGGAGCATTAAATACGAAATGAAAAATAAAAAGCACAATTACAGAGCGCGCATAGTATTATAAATGTGTATGAGATAGTTGACAGGTAATCTGATAGGGGAGCGCGCAGAACCGACGCGATATGCTCGCGGCCACTCCGTATTATTATTTATACGTGATTATTTCGTAAACATTTCGAGATAGGCCGTGCTATTTTAGATAACTATTATATTATAACGGTGCAGCCTGATAAGTATTCGGGAAAACCGACAGTGAAAAAACCGGTAGAAACGTGTAAATTAAAGATATGACCGATCAGTATAAGCTTGGAAAAATTAGATATTACCTTTTGCTGCAAATCCCAATTTCGATTCTAGATATTTAATTATTCTTTGAAAACGTAAGGGTGTAGCCGCGGAACACGTTATAACCAAATCAGTTTTATAAAAGGAAAAGTTTATTGGCTTGATTTTACGTTTTCACTCAAAATAGCTATTCGATTGCCATCAAATTATCGTAATATTTGTCATAACATCTTGATAGACATAGAGTATAGGATACCGTTATAAATGTGTAATGCTGGGTAATAATATAAGGTGGCAATTTACAGTAAATAGTCCACATTTTTTTTAAATTGAGAATATCGTGATAAGTCGTTTAAAAAAATACATTAGTTCCGCGAAAATCAATAGTTTAAAAGTTATGATTTCTTTTATACTTTTTAGAAAAATCTGAAAATCTTTACTCCAGTAACAAAAACCACTTTTGTTGGAAAACTATTCCACTTTTTGTATGGAAGTAGAATAGTCATGTAGAAAGTATACAATGAGCGATTTTTGTGTTTATTCTTAGCTACTGCTAGTGTTTGAAACTTTATGTCCATTTTTTTCTGTTTTCTAAAGAAAAACGTACATTTTTTGTCTAGACTATAACCATATCCAAATGTAGTCTTTAAGATCATAAGCAAATGTCTAGTTATACCGATTTTAATAAAGTCATTTTTTTAATTGAACGTTTTTCTTTTGTAAACAGAAAAATAAACATAAAATCTCTAACCATACCAGAATATAAGAATAAACACGAAAATAACTCATTATATACTTGCTACTTGACTAACTACTCTACTTCCATAGCAAATTTCTGGCGATTTAGTGAAGTACTTTTCGAACAAAAGTGATTTATACGACCGGTAGTAAAGATTTTTAAAAAAGTACAAAAAAATCATAATTTCTGAACTATGGATTTACGCGGAATTAATGTTTTCTTTAAATGACTTACCACGACGTTCTCTACCTAAAATGTTTGAACCACTGTAAATGAGCCACCTGTATAACTGAAGGAAGTTGGAAAGCGCAGCTTGAATTTTAGTACATGATTAAAACATTAATTTAAACCGTTCATAAAATAGGACTATATAATTCCATACTCGACTATAGTTTATAATAAAACATTAAACCAGCGAAAATATCGTTAACAACTAAACCTTTTAAATAACAATTTTAAAAAACCTATCAATTACAGCTCTCCAGTCATTTCACAAAATACCATGCACATGTTTATTTTATAAATTCTTTTTTCGTGCACATACGTGCCATAGTGCTGAATACCGATTTTAATACACCGAACTTTGGAACTTCTGTTGCGATTCGTCTTCTGTATTTTTAGAAAATTAAATATTACAAATCACATTCTATTAATTCAGATTAAATCATCTTGCTATTAATTACCATCTGCTTTATTTCCCCATACTTTTATAGTTCCAAAACTTATGGAACTTTCATTACTCGAAATAAATTCGTTTGAAAGTACTTATCAAAACCTCTTCTGGATTTGTTTCAGGTTTTTACCAAATTTGTTCGGAAACGGGAATATGGAGGAAGCATTTGGAATGGCCTTTGGAGCTTAAGCCGGCGTGCATCCTAACTTTATTACTAATACTTTATTTTTTATTGTAATGGAATCGTCATATGGATAATCGTCATAATGGAATCACAGACAAGTGCGTGTCGGAACACGCACAAAGTTGGGATTCCGCAGTTGTTTACATCTCATGAAATTGCCAATACATAAGCGACATAATTTCATTTGAAAGTTCTAATCAATTGCTAGTATCTAGAATTTTTTTAAATTTTTCGAACTTAAAGGATGAGAGTTTAGATGTAGAGGGAGGGACATTGCAAGTCACTGCATTTATTACATTAACAATTTAACAACCTTGCACACTATACCTATCTTACAGGCTCGCCCTGTTACTTCGATATATATATGAATTCCTTCTACTGATTTTTAGGGTTCCTTGCCTCAAAAGGGGAAACAGAACCCTTATAAGGTCACTCAAGATGTTCTCAAAAACTATGCGACATAGAAACTTAAAATTTGCCATAATAATACGTATTATTAACAAACATATTACATTTTGCACCAATATTTTAAAAATATACCTATAAGAATTAAAGAGAGGGTAAATAAAGCACTCAAAAAAATTGTTGCTCATAAGTTTTTTTTAAATTACGTATGTTGCGAAGACTTCTTTTAACCTTAATTTCTGACAATCGGTCACTGCAATATATCATCGTATAAACTATAAATTTGACTCTCCTCCTCATATTTTTGTTGATTTGCATCCAATTTACAACTCGCATGCAAGAGTTGATGTTACGTATATTACGTACTCAAATTGTACTGCGATTTATCTTAAATCCACCACGATCGTTTTGCCAAGAAAGTTTGGTTAACAATTTTTTTAGACTATTTTAACACGAAACTAAATTTCATGCACTTCTAATTGTTGTATCAACATGAAACTTGTCTGTAGTTCTGATGACAATACAATGATTTCATAAAAAGACAACTAAAAAAATAACTTTTTAAATTAAATTTTCACCCACTTCCGGATGTCTTAATTATTTAAAATTTTGCACACGTACTAAGAACCGATGACGATATAAAAACTTCATAGAATGAAAAAAATTTAGTCGTAAAACAAAATAAGACTAAAAAAATAAACATAAATTAATAGTTTAAACTATAAACTATAAAACACGTTTTTACAAAATACTGCATTAAAAAGCAAAAAATAATTATCGAACCTGTTTTCTCTGTCTACTCAGTAAGGCCTTTAATGAAAGCTATGTTAGTCATTGAGTGTGGGGCGCTTGTTCTAAAAAAAAAAAAGATTTTGCTACTCAAATTAATATTAAGTGAATAAAAAGTTAGATTCATTAGATTCAGTTAGATTTCATAATAAAGCGCCCCACGCTTTTACACTCAAATATTATGCTCAATCACTAACTTGGCTTACACTAAAGCCTTTACAGAATAGACAGAAAAAAAACAGGTTATTTAATTATTTTTTGCTTTTCAGTGGAGTATTTTGTAAAAAGCTCTTATTTTAGTTTTGTTAAACTATTAATTTTTGAAGTGTAACCTGTACTTTAGGAAAGATAGACTGTCACGATGAGACAAAAATAGCCGTGTGACGCCCAATGTTATTTCCCTATTAAACTTATCTAACGCCACATATATGCTCCGCTAATAAACAACTTGTACGCATGCACACACGAGCCAAGTCTACAGAAATTACGAATACCCTTTAATAGATACGTAGTACTACTAAATACCATTATTTTTTTAATGTAATATTTTTTAACCCAAATTTGGTGCCGAGCCACATCTAGGTCGACTTCATCACCGCAAATCAGCAGATTGAAAAATGAAAATTATAAATTCCAATGGAAACTAAGGGCAATCATTTAATATTTCCATAAAGCGTTTCTGTTTTATTAATTCTACAACTTTGAAAAGGAAAACAATCTAAAAGACGCCTTTGTTATTTTCGTAATTTTATTGTAATCATATTTACAAAATTGACTGTAGTAAAATTACAGCAAAACCATAAATTATTTTTAGTCGTCATCAGCACCGACGTCAGTGTCTCAGTGATGAATTAAAGCCAAATGCATTGCGCAAGTAAACACAAAAAACCATTCATGTGCAAAAACGAGAAAGTATAAATAAATATTTATGTCATATTTTACCAAACATTACCAACAATAAATCTGAAAATTAAAAGCGCACATTCAACGAATTGTTTTCTAGATGGACATTAAATTTTCCCGAAAAAAATTACAAATACTTCAATTATTATTTTGTCTTAATAGAAAAAAAATATAATTTCTAAATATTGCTAAGAATTAAATTTAATATAAAAAGGCAACTACAATAAGCTTCTATTATTATTATCTATGACAACTCTATTATAATAAACAAATGGCTTAAAAATATGACGTAGAAGTGATTTAAGACATTGTGTGCTAGATACTCACTGCGCATCTTGCCATAATGAATTGCAATAGGGCTCTGTTCTAATAACGGTCGAGAAGAATAAATAATCAGGAGAGTTTCCAGAAAACTATGAAGTGTACAGTATTTCAGCACATACGTGTGTAAGACCTATACCAAGAGACAACTCGTGGTGAAGTTATGGATAGCATGGAAGTCAACTTTGGAAACTGATACTATAAGCCTGAAAATAGTTTTGTATAATGAAATCTTTTAGTTTCAGTAACACGTGTATTATATTGTAATATATAAGCACTTTTATAGAGGCATCACGACTTTACGCACCGTGCGTTGAGAGACAATACCATATACAGTCTGTGGTTAGTAACTTTATGTAGTATTTAGTAATTTTTTGTAATATAAATAAACTAAAAACTATTGACAAATACAAAACTATTGACAAGTCCAGTATTAAAAACCTGTATAATTTAAATATTAAATACGATGTACCTATATTATCGTTTCATCTCGACTAAAAGTGGGTAAGAAATAATCACCACAATTCCAAAATTTAATTTACGATTTCTTCTCCTCACCAGAAGGAGTTACCAAGTACAAAATATTACTCCTCAATCTGTCACTTTGCTAAGCTTAACTTTATATGCAGTGTTGGATTCGCCTTTTTAGAAGATTCTTTAAAACCTCCCTATACTTGGAAAATAAGAACAGATGACGGGCTAACAATTACGGATTATGGAACAACAGCCGTCCTATAGCAGAAGTAAAGTTTTCACCGTTTTCCTTTATTTAATTGAAAACGGGCTTATAAAGAAAAAATATATCCATAACGTAATTTATGAAGTACAATTTATAAATTTGCAACCAAAAATTTCTTATAGTTTTTTCGACTTATTGTATTGCAAAAATTTACGTAACCTAAATTTTTGCAATACAATTTATATATTTGCACCGAATAATTTCATTATTGTTTTTCCAACTTAATTCGCCTTTTTCGACACTAAACAATTAATTTTAAATGCTTAGTGTCGAAAAAGGCGAATTATAAATATTAAACTTTATTTTCACCGTTTTTCTTTATTTAATTGAAAACGGCCTTATAATGAAAAAAAATAGATGTAACGTACTTTTTGCAAAAAAAAATATGCATTTGCAACGATTTCTTATAGTTTTTTCAACTTGCCTTTTTGTCACTAAATATTAAATATACACATAAGAACACAAATTGTCGAAGTTCAAACAAAAAAAAAGAAAAAGGTGAAGTATATGACAAAAACAACGTAAAAAGTCGTTTCGAATGTTACAGCCTGACAGCCATTTGTTAGTAATAAAAACACTTTATAATAATATACAAACAAGAACACAAATTGCCAATATACATATAAGAACACAAATTGTCGAAGTTTAAACAAAAAAAGAAAAAGGTGAAGTATATGATAAAAACAGCGTAAAAAGTCGTTTGGAATGTTACAGCTTGACAGCCATTTGTCAGTAATAAAAGCACTTTTTTACTAAACTATTCTAGCTTTTATTTTGCTAATATAGCGAGCGGCTTTATATCTATTAGGTACTTTGTTTTTTATTAGTACCATTTGCTTAAAAGACAAAAATTAAAAAAGGGATGATAAAAATGAACATATTCACTTTTATTAAAGTTGAATTATGCCAAGCTATTAAAAACGAATTAATAGCAAACAATCAACGAAAGGTATATTAAACATGTATGGCTTATTTTCTTTATTTTGTTATTAAACATGTATGGCTTATTTTCTTTATTTTGTTATTTCTTTTTTACCAATTAGACATTATTAATGCCATCTGTCAGATCATCATAATAGGTGAAAAATCCTGTCTAGCAGTAAGTTCAGTGTACTTTAGGGAAAAACAAATTTCCCTAAACAATTTCCTAAATAAATATAACTTGTTGCAACTAATTTGAAACTTAAAATACTTGCTGATCCGGTGAATTAAAAATTACTAGTGTTTTTCGCGGGTCAATCACTTTCACCGATTTCGAGCAATTCTAACTAACAGCAACGACGGGAAAGGCAGACTTTAAAGATATTTGATTTATTCTGTCTTAACATTACAATTAGAAATGTCTTAACATATTATCGACTTCACTTTTAGAATAAAAATTATATCTGCCTTCATTTCCCACGAAGTACCATTTTACTCCAGCAAATTCTAAGTTCCAAACCGGTGAGCCTGAAAATTTTCTTGTTCAAGATAAATATGGGTACTCTATGAAAATTACAGAACTTGTATTATGTTTCCAAAACCTTTTCACGGAAAACTATGGTTTAATTAAGTACCCAAAAATCACTCAATTAAGATACCGTCAGGTCGGTGTCGATGGGGTAAACATTTAAGAAATTGTCTTACCATCGCTCTTACCCCACTAAAACTAGATTAATATACTTTTTAAAGTTAAATACTAATTGTTATTGTGGGTAAAGCCAAGGAAAGACCAACTTGACGTTACATTCATAGGCCATAGTAACTTTATTTCTTAATGTATCATTTTGCAGCTTTTAAATTCATTTGTTTACGCAATACACTTATTAATAACTCTACAACGAGATTAAGTTTTTACTTCTTGTCAGGGTCGAAATAATAATAATATCGAACATTGGACGATTACAATTCCAAACTGGCAGAGGATGTGGGAAGCACATAGTGATCGAGTCTACATCGCCGTCTGCTTCATCACCTGCAATATTTTGAAGTTATTCTCGAAGTCGGTGACGGTTTACCTTTTCCGCTTGGTGTGGGGCGGGAGCGCGTGGTGCGGCGGGGCGGGCGCGGGCGGCAGCATGGCGCGGGGCGCGGGCTGCGAGGGCGGCGGCAGGTAGCCGGGCGGCGCGTAGTGTCCGCCGCCCGCGTACCCGTACATCAGGTCGTCCAGCGCGGCCGGCTCTCAGCGCGGCGGCATGACGCGGGCCGCGGCCAGCCTGCGGCCGCGATCACGAGGCGCGCGGCGGCGGGCGGCGAGGGCCCTCGGCGCCGAGCATGACGGCCCGCAGCCGATTCCTTCGAGCCCGAACGCTTTCAGTCCGAGCGTAAATCACGCCTCGGCGGCACGTGTACTTGACACAATTTCACGAAGCGCAACTCGCGCGGCCACACCGAGTTTCACCAATAAAAAGAGCCCGTAAATCACACCGACGGAGCCGAATACGAATTGACTGACGCGAATGAAAAAACAAATAGTAAATAGTAGGTACGAGAGCGCGCAACAATCACTGCGCGGGGAACGCGCGTCCGCACGGCTCGCGGGTCGGCCCGAGACTGGCGCGGCGGGGGCGGGTCGCAGGTAGACGACTCTACACACCACTTACCGACAAATTGAATACATATTGTAATAATTATAATGCTATTGCTACATTACGCTACGGCGGCGACGTCATTTCTTCCATTCATGCAACTCATTTCATTCAGTGTCCATTCTTGTATCGTTAATACGTACCGTGTAGTCCACTGCCACTCGCAGATGGAACGATGTCCATATCGCTATTACAAAATACTGTCATTGGAATAACCCTTAATAAGTACCTGCGTCAGTGCTATAAAAAGAATTTCAATAATGTACAAGAACTTTATACAAACGCAATTTCCATCAGAGACGCAAACCGTCGATCGTGTTATTATTATGAATTCGTGATGTATTCCCATTTCATTCAACTTTATTTCGTTAAACATTCATTTATTTAGGAAATAGTCTCACTCTTAACAAACTTTAACGAAACAGCAAATCATCAAAATTCAAGTACCTATTAATAATTAAGGACGTTACATTCTGCAAACTGCGAACGCAGATTTGCAACAGCGACGCAAAGGTTTAATTTCCAACCGAATAAGGTATTCTTTCCAAAAACAGTGATAACTAAAGTATCCCCGTTTATCAGATAAGTTTTACGCCCATCTCCAAGATTAGAAAGTTAAAAATTCAAGTAAGGTGCCCGACAGCGATACCGAGAAGCAGTAAAATACACCGTCGCCTCCCAGGAATTCGGGTGACGACATTAAAATTTAAATGTTGTGTTCTGTTACATTCGGCTCCGGTAGATACAACGCAAATTGAATAAAAATCACATCCTTAAGTGTTAAATGACATGCTTCTTTTGGAGTAGACGAATATCTTGATTTCACTTGTAGCATGTATTCTTCCTTCATTACTTTGTCAAACAAATGCTAGTAGCATTTTTAAATAACCTTTTATATAGCCTCGGTTCCCTTACACGTGACCTTACATGAATTAATATGTTATAAAGGCTCATCACATTAACTTTTTTGTAAAGTTCAAATGTAAATTTATCCTTAAATTATGCAGAAATCAAAGTTACCTCCTCATCAACTATTTATGATTATTTTCATTTTTACACATATCCACACCGCGTTCATTGTTAATTTCTTTAAAAGAAACAAAAAACCTTTCGTTCCTCGAATCACAACTTCCTTCAAGTCAATTTCTAATAAAAACCTTAACTGAGAATAAATCCTACAAATATTTATGTCTATATCATATTCTATAAATACGCAATTAATTAATTGATGATATCGAAACAATGACTCTACCATTTGATTACTCGTTGACAGCTTATATTAGTCTATAGAGGTACGTATTGTAAATTGTCAATTAGGCATACGTATTAGATTCGTTTATCGAGCTCAAATTTAGTACGTAATAGTGAAAAAAAAATATTTCATTGCGAAACAATAAATAAATATTCTTAAAATAAATTAAGACAAAAAACTGAACTCTTTAAAAGTCCGGTCGGTTCGCATCTCCCATTGCGAACGTAAGAATGATAATGCATAACATTCCACGCGACAACATAATAAATTAAAAAGGGACAAACAGTAGCCGGTACGGCGAGGGCATTGTAGCGGGAGTATATCAACACGCCACGCTCCAAGTCCATAGCCGAAGACGCTACAAGCAGCATCCGCGGGCATCTAATAAAGAACAAGAGTCATAAATTGAACCCGTGTCATCCGCATCCCCCGTATCTACATACGCGCGCCGTCTACCTAGCGCTCCTTTGTTTCGCGTTTCATCCCGACGTCTTCATTCCAACGCGAGCGAGATCTCCTTTTTTGAGATTTATATTATGGGTGTGTACCCCTGGTAAACATTGAATTAAAAAAAACGTCGTCTAGGGACGTGCAAGACGTAGAGGAAACAAAAACGGGGCGCTCGGCTGGCAGAGACGACCGTTCAGCGTCGGGGACGAGCGAACGAACGAAAAAAATAAACAAGGAAAATGATAAACACACGAGGCTTCGTATTATATTTATATCGTCTAAAAACGTGTTGTACCCAGTTCACAACATATGAGATATTTGTTGCATTAATAACTTAACCTGGCATTCCTTTATTACGTTTAACATTGCGCACTAATCGAGATCGCAACAAAAGTGACTCGACAATCTGTGTTTAAAATTTAGTACGAAAAATTTAACGAACCAAACGCATATTGACTGGTTTTAGTGTTTCGAAATTTGTCGTCAGTACTTTCGTTGGTAATACATTTATAACTTGATTGACACTAAATCATAAATTATAAAAAAATTGTGTACCGATTTCCCATGACCTTACTGACGCTGCTCTCCGATGCTTATTCACTTCACACATATATATATATATATATGTATATATATATGTATATATATATATATATGTATATATATATATATATATGTATATACATATATGTATATATATATATATATATATATATATATATATATATATACTATTTGGCATTTTAGCCTAAGACTCAATACAATGACGGTTATTAATTCTTTATACAGGACCCATCGGTTCACGTTAGTATTTGTCTCCAAAATAATTTACTTTTTACCAAGGTGAGGCTTGTAAAACTTTACAAGCCTCACCTGACAGCAAGGCAAACTCTAATTTTAACTTTTTCTAGACTAAATGATTAATTAATGATTTAAGAAACACACGTGAAGACGATTGCTGATTCAATCATCAAAATCTGATATTACGAACATACGATTTGCTCCGCGTACAGTTCGATTAGCATCGCGAAACTGAACAGAACCTACGACTTTTTAAATTCGTATTTAAAAGGCCTATAGTATCGCATCAAACAATTACAAATTTCGAGTAATCTCCGACATGAAAAATTCAATGAAAAATCGAAGAAAATTGGGCGTATTCGTTCCGCCCAACATTTAATCCGTTAGTTAACAATTATATTCAAACCAGTCCGATATTCAAACCTGCCCAATCTCATAAATAATACATCGTTTATAGTTTCTTAAAGGTTAATACGGTTGATTGATGGGTTATAATTTTAAAAAACCTAAGCGTCAGATATATCGACTATGCAAGATTTGATCACGCAATTGGACAACATTTTCGGCGATTATATTAATTAATGCAAAGAAATTGAAAGAAAATAAATTAAAATTCAACGCAGCCGGACCGTGATGGGCCGTGCAGTGATCGCAGACCAATTAAAGACGCAAGCGAGTGTGAAGATTCGGACGCGCACGACTTTCCAAACTAAATGCCCGCCTTAATGAGTTTCCAAATAAACATGTACCGGTCACCGTTACATAAACATAATATTTCGTTATATAAACGTAGTTATAAAGTTTATAAACGGTGAAGGTAGATTAGGTAATAAAATCATTTACTTTCTCGATGTTTAAATACACAAGTAATTGATAGCGATGCACTTAACAAACGTACAAAGAGCGCCGACGTATCGACATTCAATACTATGTTATAAATGGCAATCTTCAAATCAAATATCAAATTCACGTTATGTTATATAAGCATCTTGATCTTTGCCACATTTAAAACGAAGTGCTTGTCTTGATTTCAGAGCATTTATAAGTTACGTCATGCAACTCATTGCTGTGTCTCAATGCTCATCTCACTGTCAGGACGCTAATCTGAGCACTCCAAAAACACAATGCGAAACCACAAGATCACTTACTACACGTTTTATACAAACGTAAACTTATATTTGGACATTAGGTTATTTTTCATTTAATGTTCCGATTTTTTATGATCATGATATGATTCATGTTAAATTTATATTGAGATTACCTCAATATAAATTTAATTTATAATAAAATATTTTTTTAATACCAATGAATCTAAAATTCCTAATTATTTCCTAATAAAAATAGTACATGTTTTTTAATTAATCCACATAAAATTAATGTTCAAATCAAAATTTTACAGTTTCCTTAGCTATCTTTCGTTTATATTCTATAAACCTAGACTATAAACAATTTATAGCTCCTAAAAAAAACTTAAAACACGCTTTCGTAATCAAATGACTCTTTGAGACAAATTAAACAAGACAAAACTTGATATCCAGATCCTCTCGGTTATAATATGTAACCAAAGGATTCATTCTTTAGACGACCTAAACTTAGGTGGCTCGACTGCCTGGAAAAAGACTTTAAAATCTTAAGTGTAACGAACTGGATGTCTCCGGTCAAGAACAGGAAAGCTTGGGAGTTGATTCTGCAGAAGGCAGGGGTCCAACCTGGGCTGTCAAGCCATTGAAGAGAAAGGATTCATTGAAACAAGTCAAACGAGCCCAAAATCAATGGATTTACTGTCAGCCATTAGGCACTTCCTTTGACTACATCCTTCCTTCATCATCATATATAACGTAGTTATATAATAGTTTATTGTCAGAATTGCATAAGTTTGCAAATTTTCAAATCGATTCGGCAATTAAAAGCGGGCAAAAAGTAAGTTATGACATTTGCTTAACAATGTTAGGAAGTTACAGGACAAGCTTAAGATAAGCGTATTAAAAAACCTATCATTATTTTAAATGCATAATAATTATTTGTAGAAAGTTTTGGGTGGAGAAGTTTGCGCAGTGAAATAGTTTTATCCAAGTGGCAACACTGTCTTTAAAAATTATGGAGAGTCCAACTACAGAACAGTGACTCGTCGACGTTGGTCGCAGTCTCCATGTATGTCACAACGTGATTATGGAGGTTCAACGTCCAAGTAAATAAATATAATATTTATATTGCACGTCAATATTCAAAGGTATATCATTTCAATAAGAATTAAAACAGTAAAAAAGGAATTGAATCGCACCCTTATAAGATAACTAATGTGTCTGTCTTTCCGTCAGATGGTCTGGTTTCTAACTTGAAATTTAGCATAGTAATGAACTATATTAACCCCACACATATCTCAATACTTAACAACCAAAAATACTTATAGGGGGAGGCAAATTAAATTCTTGATTTTTTTTTAAATTTCGTATATTAATCATTAAACGCAACAAAACAGTTATTGCTAATTAATTAGTTCTAAACAAAAGCAATACACTCATAAACCTTAAAACATCAAACTTTTGAAGAGACAGTGTAATTTTGGCCATCCACGATAATGTTCATAACTCATGTGTCTGTCTTTCCGTCTAAAGTTTCTAACTTAAAATTTACCACAGGAATAAACTATATTCACCCCGCACATATCTCAATACTTAACAACCAAAAATATTTATAGGGAACTTATAGGGGGAGGTAAATTAAATTATTGTTTTTTTTTCAATTTCACATTCACCGATATTTTCACACAAAAATTTTCAGAATCGTCTGTGTCCTTATTTATTTATTTTAAAATGCAAGTTGATTACTCAAGCTGATTGTAAATGGTACTACAATATTCATATATTGTATATCCATATATAAGCGTATATTAGCGATAGCGTGATTAAACAAAGATAGTGAAATAGAGCTGGTACTACAATATTTACACATTGTATTTAGATATATAAGCGTATATTAGCGATAGCGTGATTAAACAAAGATAGTGAAATAGAGCTGGTACTACAATATTCACATATTGTACATACATATATAAGCGTATATTAGCGATAGCATGATTAAACAACTAAAGTGAAATACTAGCATTGTACAATCTCTGATTGTACAGAATTAAAAAGATGATGAAGTCTGGCTTGTTTAGTCACAATGTATGAACAAAACTCACTTACGTTAACATATGGTGGCATAAACAGAGCCAAAGCTATTATTTAGCCACTTATAACAAATAGGGGATGATCTCAAAAAAAATCCGCAATCCTGTATACTAAAAATTTCCCCACAAAACGTTAGATTCTATGAGAATATAAAGATCTTCTATTAATTCAATTTAAATAAAAGCTTTCTGAGCTTAAATTTGAGATATAGAACTAAATTGAGATGAATAAAAATGAAGAGCCTCAGGTTTCAAAAATATGTAAGGAAAAACAAATAACTTTAAAAACAAACACCGAACTTGCTCGTTCCCTGACTAGCCATATTTCTTTGTAGTGTCAAACAGCCAAAACGTACTCCGGGAAATTCTTATATCAAGAGAATCATGATAACTTAGAAAGGCATATTGTGGTTGACAAATTGAAAGCAAAAGGATATGTAGATCGTGTCACCGTCTGCGATGCTCAACACATCCACTAACAAAATAATCGCACCTTATGTACCAAAAACCCGAGCCATGAAAAAGGTTACTACCCTTAACAATGAAAAACCAATGGAAGAAGTAGAAAAAAATAATAAAACACAGAAAGCTTGATAGGGCCAGATTCGCGATTGAAAAATAATAAAATAACTTTAATGTTACATGATTAAAAGTAGATAAACAAGTGTATCCTTATCGTTGTATATAGCCATAGAACTAATTCTATGTAGAAGATGCCACTTACGCCCGCAACAACACCAATGTGTGACGCTAAAGTGACATAATTCATAACAATCGCACAGTGTAAGCCACTTTCATAGCTCACAATTTATACCTGACGCAAGGTTAAAGCCGACTAACTGTGGCAACTGTACGACTCGCCAAATATGACACTGGTAGAAAATTACCTTCAAAATCTTTCCCATCACCACTAAAGATATGTCACACAAATTATTTGGCAATAGGCATGACAGATTCTTTCACAACCGACTGTACACTCGACTTCCATTCATAACAAGTGCGGTTCCGTCCGGGATCGTCCCGTCTCCCGTAGCGCTATTCCAGCGGCGATTTCGGGCAGGTAACTTTAGTAGTACGAAGCTCGCGAGAAAGCCATTCTTTCCATGAATGAGTGGTTGTAAAATGTTTAACACTGTTCAAATACGCTTGATTGATGTACGTTTGTTAAGGACAAAGGTTTTTCACTGACGTTTCGAAGAGAGTATTACGATGACGAACAACTATGATGATATATTGCCATGACTATATTATTATACCATGCATATATTGCCATGACTATATTATTATACCATGCATATATTGCCATGACCATATTATTATACCATGCATATATAGCCATGACTTTATTATTATACCATGACTACGCTTCGAAGAAAATATAATGATGACGAACAACTATGATGATATATGGTATTGCCATGACTTTATTATTATGCCATGCATATACTGCCATGCCTTTATTGTTATACCATGACTACGCTTCGAAGAAAGTATAACGATGACGCACAACTATGATGACATATTGCCATGACTATATTATTATACCATGCATATATTCCCATGACTATATTATTATACCATGCATATATTGCCATGACTTTATTATTATACCATGACTACGCTTCGAAGAAAGTATAACGATGACGCACAACTATGATGATATATTGCCATGACTATATTATTATACCATGCATATATTCCCATGACTATATTATTATACCATGCATATATTGCCATGACTTTATTATTATACCATGACTACGCTTCGAAGAAAGTATAGCGATGACGCACAACTATGCCATGATATATTGCCATGAGTATATTATTATATCGCGTAGAAGCAAGTATTAACATTTTGACAATAGTATGAAATTGATTATTTCTGCAATTACGCTTAAACGTATTCGGATTAATTCGGTTCACCATCAAATTAAAATACCTTCTATCTAATCTAAGTACTTTCTCTGCGGTGGCCAGCTAACAAGAGATATCTGCTGTCCCGACAGGATACATAAAATGTAACTAAAAATACGGGAAGTCTGGCAACACTACGATCTACAGTAAACAAATTTCAGTAATGAATTAACTCGACACCTAAATGGACGTTAATATATTTCCTGCTGAATTGCGTAAAAGCAAATGTTTCATATATGGATTAAAATTTTTACACATATGTATCACTTTGAGTAAATTACTATTCCATTAATAAAAATAAATTATTAAAAAAATTTGCCAATTTGACGGTCAATAAAACTTTTCTATAATTAAATATATTTCAAATTAATTTCATCGCGTCTAGACGTCCATTGATTCGTTCAATAACAGACGTGGCAAAATCGACGCATTAAATAAAACTTAGCCGCAAACAAATTAAAACGTATACCTCGAGCCACGGCTAATTCGCGCAACTAAAGACATTACAAACAGCGAAGTCAGCCAAAAACGCCAGCCGACGTTAATAACTCACGTTTAGTTGAACTTGAATACTACGTCAGAGGGGAGCAATATCGGGAGGCCGGAGGCGCTACCCATACGCGGCGCATTACGGAAATCCGAGAGGCGACCGTAGATATTACGATCGCATCAGATACGGCACATTATGGAAAGTTGGCCGCGATCGGCGCGACGCCCAACTTTGCGCCATTATCGCCGGTCTCGCCCGCTCCCGCTCCCAGCGCCGACCAACTTTCAATACATTTCAACGCAAATTATGAATCTTTTACTCACTTTTCGGGTGTAACTCGTTCGCGCTCGGGGGCGAATGATTTAAATTGCCGGTGCGACCCGCCGGCCCCGCACTCCCCGGAGCCACGTTGCTGCTTTTTATATACACACATACATACAACTGTAAGTTAGGAACTATAACCCACTGAATTAACGGTAACGAGATGTTTACCCTTTAACTATACATATTTCATTATTAAATAAAATTCTTAAAGGAACATTAATGTTATCGCCTGTGTATTTGGTGTTAAAATTATTATCATCCTGGTTTTGATATATATATATATATATATATATATATATATATATATATATATATATATATATATATATATATGTATATATATATATGTACACATACAAAGGACTGCAAATTAGGAACAATAATCCCGTTGAATTGATGACAACGAGGTTTTTACCCGCGATCTATACATTATTTCATTATCAATTATAACGTTTATTGAGGTATGTCCACGTTATATTCAAAACATTTTTTGGAACAAACGAAAATTAATATTGTCGTCTGTATATTTGATTTTACAATTATTATCAGAGCCACGTTGCTGCTTCTTATATACATACATACATAGAGCTGCAAGTTAGGAACAATAATCCCACTAAATTAACGGCAACGAGGTTTTTACCCGCGAACTTTACATATTTCATTATCAATTATAACGTTTATTCAGGTATATCCACGTTATATTCAAAACATTTTTTGGAAGAAACGAAAATTAATATTGTCGTCTGTGTATTTGATTTTAAAATTATTATCAGAGCCACGTTGCTGCTTTTTATATACATACATACATAGAGCTGCAAGTTAGGAACAATAATCCCACTAAATTAACGGCAACGAGGTTTTTACCCGCGAACTTTACGTATTTCATTATCAATTATAACGTTTATTCAGGTATATCCACGTTATATTCAAAACATTTTTTGGAAGAAACGAAAATTAATATTGTCGTCTGTGCATTTGATTTTAAAATTATTATCAGAGCCACGTTGCTGCTTTTTATATACATACATATATAGAGCTGCAAGTTAGGAACAATAATCCCACTAAATTAACGGCAACGAGGTTTTTACCCGCGAACTTTACATATTTCATTATCAAGTATAACGTTTATTGAGGTATGTCCAAGTTATATTCAAAACATTTTTTGTATAGAAGGAAAAGTAATGTTGTCGCCTGGACATTTTATTTTAAATTTATTATCAGAGCCAATTTGCTGCTTTTTATATATACACATACAAAAAGCTGCAAATTAGTAACAATAATCCCGTTGAATTGATGGCAACGAGGGGTTAACCCGTGAACTATCCATATTTCATTGAAATGTATTTTGGATACAAGGAAAATGAATGTTGTCACTTGTGAATTTAATGTTATAAGCATTACATTTAATTACTCCACTTTGTGTATAAAAAAATAACGATTACAAACATACAACTTTTTTGTAAACTAAATTAGCTATGTCATCCAACTCGGGGCGTATGTGGTGCAGAATAAAAACGATCGTGTTTTAAATATCGCGGATCTTTGCGGTCCGGCATCCGCTACGCAAAGATACCGCAATAAAACAATTTAAATTTAAAACGGGATTGGTGAAAAATGTGGGTTAGTTCCAATGAATGAATGATCATAAAAACTTAAAAGTTTTCATATTCGAAACTCTCAAATATGAAAACTATCCGAGGAATCAAAAAAACTCAACAAAATCATCGATATCGATAATTAGGTATGTTTTTTTAATTAAATGGTGATATTTTATTACCAACTTTATATTAAGGAAATTTCTTTAATTAAAGAAAATATCTTCGAATAAGCAAATATGACATCTTACTTTTATTATAATGTAGGTATCATATGTTATATTTAAAAGCAAACGCTGTATAAGAAAAATACGTTACACCAATTCGTATTGGTGTCCTTTAGCTATGAAGTAACCAACGGTTAAACAAACTAATTTACAGATTAATATAGATATGCAAGTGGAGAACACCTCTCTAAGGCATAGGTTTCGTTGTAGGTATTCCATTTCTATCTTGAGCCTCCTTCCGTAACTTTTTATCAGCTGTTGCAATTATTTTGTCTACCTCTTTATCTTTTTCTTTTCGGGCTCTTCCAGAGTGTAGCCAATTCGTCTAGCGCTGATCTTGCCAGTATGCTAAACATCGGGTCCACTTCCACTTATATTTCTTAAGTATAAAATAGCGTTTTATTTAGCATGTTATTTATTTGTTTAGATGATAGTTATAATAGTTTGATATTGTCGCCAAAATAAAAATGGGTTAAGTATTTACAGTCGATATCTATCACTGATGCTAAAAATAATTTAAACAAAAAATTTGGAGGAAATTTTTATGTTAGGACTTTAATTATTAAAAGGTCAGGATAGAGGGTTTAATAAAAATTATTAATATAAATATAAATCGACTCACTAATCAATGATACGTTACGACATCACTAGTATAATCAATCAAATTACACACTCACAAAATTCTTGAAAAAAAACTTGTAACTTCGAGCCGTGCTCCATCCACGAAGAGAAACAGCAATGGTGAATATCATACTACTCTATTCTGACATGTCTCTGCTCATTCTCGTTAATGCTTTCATCACGCTCCATTCTTACGGCTCCGTGCATGTTTGTTTTTCTCATATCTTTCTTGGTTTCACGCAGTTTCTTTTCTCACTATTTTCTGTATAAGTTTTTATCAGTATTCATCTATTCATTCCTTTTTTATCTTCATAATAATACTCTTCGACATTGAATTCCCCTCAAATATCCGCATTTGTAATACCTATCACCTAATTTTTTCCTACAGATTTTCCACAAAGATCTCATTTCAACCGCATTCAAATTCGCTTTCATTCTTCATTTTCATTATCCAATATTCACTTCCATACATCAAACATCACTTTCTTTAGAATACTTTTCTTCTTCACTTCTTTCATATCAACACCATTCTTTCTGTCCTCCATGCGTATTCGTTTTGGTTTCGCATCCATCGCAAAACAGATGCTAATAAAAGACAGGCGCATTTCATCTATGAGGGATGCAAATTTCTTGCGATTATTTTAAAAGACTACCAAACCCACTATTCCCTTGTGATGGAAATTGTCCTGAATATTCAACATTTTTGACCGTAAGATTTTCATGTTTATATGGTTAACTATTTACGATCAACTAGATAATATAACTTATGTAATTAACTAAATGTTTTCACGTAAAGCAAAAGTGACAGGCAAACATTAAGCAAGGCCTTAAAACCAAAGTATTCAATTTAAAACACTTAAATACGAGTTTACAATCATGTGATCTATAAATATATTTTATGTCTGTCATTCCATTACTCTTAAGAAATCCTCCCCTATAATTTTAAACATTTTTTTTTCACTCAGCCACTACACACACACACACACTAAATTCCAAGCAGCACAGGAGGCAGCTTTTGCAGGAATGTTTCACTATCTAAAATAACTAACTCTAGCTTCGGGCCATGAATCGGCGAGCCATCAATACACGCCCGGGCGGACTAATCCAGCGATAAATTTGGGCCCAGTAAATATCCGAAAACATTTTTGACACTCGACATTAACATAAGGTGTATATAGGTCGGAGCGCAGTAGGCAGGGCGTTGAGGCAATAAAGGGCGCACCCGCTGCGTACACGCACGCCGGCGAAGATAAATCAAGCCGCACCGCGCCATGCTCGCAGTACTCACTTCGCCTTATTGAAAAGCTGCTTCAACTCGGTCACTCAATAAATAAGCGCCTTGAATGCTTTGTAATGTCAAAGTGTTCCGTAACGTCTTATCGTCATAACGTATGCACTTTCAATAAATATACCATTTATTTTCAACATATTACTTCAGTTAGGAGGAATGAGACACAATATGCTTCACAAAACTGCATGAAATATTGAAAAGCTGCTTCAACTAGGTCACTCAATAAATAAGCGCCTTGAATGCTTTGTAATGTCAAAGTGTTCCGTAACGTCTTATCGTCATAACGTATGCACTTTCAATAAATATACCATTTACAACATATTACTTCAGTTAGCAGGAAATGAACACAACTACGCTCCACGAAATGGCATGAAATGTTGCTACGAACTGCGAATAGAAAAATATATTAAATGAAAAGTTTAAAACTTTAGGGTTGAACAGATAAAAAAATGTACATTTCTATTTGAGAATCTAATTCCTTTTAGCATATTATAGACTCCAAAACCATTAATTTGAAATATTTGGAAAAGTGGAGATTCATGGAATAAAGCGAATCACATCAGCGCGACATTCAAATACACCTCTAAAAATAAACCTCAAAAACAAAACTGTTTTTCTTACGTATTCGTTGAATTTCCACATATTTTTTTGTTTTCGTATTTTTATTGTTTTTATTATAAATAACGAACTTATTTGATCAGGTCACTCTTTTGCATAATATTATATCGTAGATTCAAAATCTTCAGAACACGTACTTTAACGACACTATAATGCAGTATTGCCAGGATATATTCATTCAAAACTTATCTTAAAGAAACACAAAAAAAAATCATTAATATAACACTGTTTAAAAAAATTGAAACATGGTATTCTTTTTTGGAGGAAGATCTCCACTTCCAAAAAGCTATAATGCCACATATATCAAAATCCTCTTTCTAAAAAATATAAAGCTGAGTAATATAAAGCTTACTTGTAAAAGTGATTAACTTATAAAATTACTCGAGTTATAATTCGTTAAAACTCGTCATAAAAAATAGACAAAACCCCCATAGAATCATTGACACTACCGCGTGTCTGCCTGTTACAGCACTTTTCCATAGAAACCATCTGATATAGAAATGTAAATTAATATATTAAGTTAGTGCCTGTGGATTTCGTAGTGTGAGCTACTTGATAGGTTTTTTTATTCGTTTTCCAAAATTTAAGTCACTTACAAAATAAACATGGAAAGTTCTAAAAAAAAAATGAGGAAGATAAAAAGTACAGACAACGGATATTATTGTGAATTTCAAACAACTGTTCTTTTTTTTCTCCTACAACTATATTTCCCTTTCAAACAAAAAAAAATATTTATTGACTACATTTCGAAAGCGAAGAAATTTTAGCTCACGAATAAGAGTTTACCAGCGCGTCGAAGGTCGGTTTGTCAAAAGTATTCCAGGAAATATACTTTACGCCCGCTTACAATGGCTTACAGAAATCCTGCTTTCCATCATGGACCGTGGAAACCTTGACAACGAAACCCGTCTGTTTTATGAACACTTTAAATCCAATAAGAGGCGTCGTACTGAATAAATATACATATGAGAACGTATTCTTGCATAGATCGCGCGGTATAAATAGGAAATACTGTCCTTATCTCCATTTTCATCTATACGTGATCGCTTTATAAATCTTTCCAGATTCAAAAACCGTCATAACAATAAATCTGGCCCATAGAACAAACGAGATACATTCAGCGTTGATAAAAACATTCGCCTTCAGATAATTTACAAAATTATCAAAATTAAAAATTGTTATATCTCTTGTATTTATTTAACTATTATATTCCACTGTCATGAAAACGAGCCAAGTTACATTTTTTTTATTTTAGTCGGACGAGTCACTTAATAAAAAGATCAAGTTAAATTGTGTTAACGAAGGTTGTCGCCGTAGCCCGTAGCAAAATGATTAAAATGAAAATAAAAACAGATCGATATTCAACATGTTTGTTTTCACATTTAACCGCCTGAATATAACGATATAATAAAGGGCGTTATTTTTCTGTGTTATAAATAATTTAATTACAAATCGATTATATATGTAAAGTAAATACTAAATGCGCACCAAATTTCTGTTCTATAAATTCCTAAAAACGTCGATTCTTCAAGACCAGCAAGGCAGGAAATTGTCTTAAAAATTCGTAATCCTCATATTTTGCAAATTTTTTTGGAAAATCCTTGTACATACTTTTCTAAGAAAGTCGTAGAAAGTGAAAAAGATCAAAATTTTGAGCCACATATTGAAACCTTGGGGGGTTAAAATTTTAAACTCCCAAATATACACGCGCATTACAGAAGGTCAATAATTTTCAATTTTAATTTTTTTTAAGGAAACATACTTACTCCGAGTCGTCGGTCTCTTTATGTCAATTAAGATGCATAGTACTATCTCACAGTTTTGGGGCTATTGAAAATGTATTTAATCTATTAACCTATCTACGTAAGCACCAAACCTTTCGAGGCATATCAAAGATCACGTACGCCACGCAAACGTCAATAGTTTAGCTAATTCCAATAACATTCGACTTATTAAAATTTTCTCTGGATAACCCATCTCGGTCGGCCCTCCATAATTAAATACCATATTTAATGACAAGTTATACCAGCCTTTCATTCGTATATCGAAATAAAATTAACATTCTTAAAAAAATGGTTTCAGTATTGAGTTTAATGTAACTTGTATATTTTACTATACAGAATCGGTAATATAGCTATATTGGTAATATTCGGTAATATAGCTATATTGTGTATTAATCAGTAATATAGCTATATTGGTAATATTCGGTAATATAGCTATATTGTGTATTAATCGGTAATATAGCTATATTCGTAATATTCGGTAATATAGCTATATTGTGTATTAATCGGTTATTATAGGTTATGTTATTAATAGGATAAAAGAACGGTATAAAGGAACGCTAAATGACACTTACCGATCGATACAGTGTCCCCAACGTGTCTCGAGGGCCATACTCTTGTGAGCGTCAAAAACAACCTGCTTGATATCATGACCGTTATTATTACGTAAATTTATTATAATATAAACTTATTTACGTACGTATTCATTCACAGAAGATGCGTGCGTTGCATGAGGTTTACCTGTCTGAAGTTGCTTCACGATATTGATGAGGATAATTTGCACAGCGAGCGGTGCAAATCCGTCTCGCCGAACGTTTAATATGTTAATGCATTTAGGTACTCGCGAGGAAGCGGTTACTCTAATTTCAGTATCTTTACTTGTAACCTATCCTCATGTTCACTTGATTCGAATCATATCGTGTGTTAATTTACTTCCTGTTTGGAGTATCTTGGCACACAACACCAAACAGGTCGTTCCTGGAAAAAAATTGGGCTTTGCGAAAATAACGCACGCAACAGATTTTCGTTTATTCGTTGAAATCTACGTTATATTCGTTTGATATAAACTTAACATTTAATATTGAGTCTTTTTCAATGACTTACCAAGCCGCGTCCAGTCCTGAACTAACCGTTTTCTTTTAGGGTTCTGTCACTCAAAATGAAAATAGAATAGAACACTTATCCGTCCTATGTCCATCCGTCTGTCGATCAAAGCCTTTTTTCTCAGAAACGACTCGAGAAATTAATATCATACCTCTCTAGTCGTCACATCCTTGTAAGAATGGTTATAATCTCGGCGATGATGTAGGTACACACATAGTTGGTCTAATATCATGTAATGAAGCTTATATCTTTACATGGTCCTTTTAAAGAAAGATATGACGTATTGTTTCTTTATTTTTACCCTAGTCTAACTCACTCATCATTAAAACCTATAGGGTACCTATAGGGTCGGCATAATGGGGGGTCTTACAGCACAAATAAAGGGATAAATTCAAAAATAAATTATTTCTAATTCTATTTTAAATTACACATGTTTTTTTAAATATGGGCCTGTGAAAGATATAGTAGGCAATATTTCTTTATTTATATCTTAGCTTCACTGATTGATCATCAACCCTATAGGGTGCTTCCGGTCGACATATAATCTTAAAAGTCGACATAATGGGAGGTCTTACAGCACAAAGTAAAGGGAAAAAACTGAACGATTTCTAATTCTATGTGGAATTACACATTTTTTAAATATTCGCCTGTGAAAGACATTGTAGGCAATATTTCTTTATTTATATCTTAGTCTCAATTATATTGATCATGAAACCTTTAAGGTGCTTCCGGTCGGCATACAATCTTGAAAGTCGAAGTAATAGTAGGTCTTACAGTACAAGTAAAAGAGAAAATCCAAATCTGAATCATTTCTAATTCTAAGTGGAATTATACTTTTTTTTTTAAATATACGCCTGTGAAAATATTTACTTCCTATGCAATATATTTACTTTCTGAAAAAATACAATTTTTTAAATAATTTAATAGAAATACTATTTAACATTAAATGTTTATAAATGCCTAAATGTGTATGGAACCCTCGTAGTACGATTTTACCTCGTGCTTGATAAGTTGTTTTTTAATCCAAATATACTTTGAAAATATTTGTTCTCAAGTTCCAACAAATTATATCTAGCTAGCTGAATGATTGAAAAGAAACCGCGTTAAAGACTGTATATATTTTGACCATAAACGAAATGCACCAAGACAACATAAGACGAAGACGAGCGTATTGAAAGTTAGACGCCCGTTTAAATTTCACGCGGCGTCTTCATCCCACGCCGCCTAATCTAGACGAAGTGAAGTTTTAAAGGTGGATAAAATAAAGAATGATCCCCGGATTTAGCAGATCATCTGGCGTCATTACCGCGCCACCGTACAAATCCCTATAAATATTCAGGGGGGGCGGGCGAGACGGAGGGCGCGGCGGTCCCGCTCGCACCTGCCGCCCCCGCGCCTTGTATCGTTGTCGGCTCGCAAACATGGTAACTTCGCCTGTCTCGTCTTTCGACACTTTTCCTCACTTCGCCATCGTCTCGCATAGCCTCACCCTCCGCGCGCCCAGCCCGGCGAGCCGCGCCGCGGATAATACTTGCACGGGGGATGCTCTCCTAAATTTCACTCTAATAGCTTTGGATATTGAGCGAAACAGCCTGTCTGTTGCGCCGTCCACCGCTTTCTAAGTTTTTCTTTATTTGCTACTTCTCTACCACCAAGGAATATGTATATCTAAAAACTTGAGTTTAACGGTCGAAACAAGAATATTAAATATTTGGCAAGATACATAACGAATAACCGAATAAAGAAGTCGAAGTAAACTATTTTCTGTGTTGTAGCTCATCCGCATCTACTTGCCCTTGAGATTTTTTAATTGCACGTAAAACTTCACAAACATGATCCAGCGACTTGCAAAAAATTTTTGAACTGAATAACGCGATATATGAATAAAATAAGTACAAAGCGGACTTCAAACCTGAAACAAAATGATTATGGCCCGACTGAATTGAAAACGAAAATTGTACGTAAAACTTCACAAACATGATCCAGCCACTTGCAAAAAATTGTTGAACTTAAAAACGCGATATATGAATAAAATAAGTACAAAGCGGACATCAAATCTGAAACAAAATGATTGTGGCCAGACTGAATTGAAAACGAAAATTGTACGTAAAACTTCACAAACATGATCCAGCGACTTGCAAAAAATTGTTGAACTTAATAACGCGATATATGAATAAAATAAGTACAAAGCGGACTTCAAACCTGAAACAAAATTATTGTGGCCAGACTGAATTGAAAACGAAAATTGTACGTAAAACTTCACAAACATGATCCAGCGACTTGCAAAAAATTGTTGAACTTAATAACGCGACATATAAATAAAATCAGTACAAAGTGGCCTTCAAATCTGAAACAAAATAATTGTGGCCCGACTGAATTGAAAATGAAAATTGTACGTAAAACTTCACAAACATGATCCAGCGACTTGCAAAAAATTGTTGAACTTAATAACGCGATATATGAATAAAATCAGTACAAAGTGGCCTTCAAATCTGAAACAAAATGATTGTGGCCCGACTGAATTGAAAACGAAAAACAGAGATAGATCTTTATAAATTAGCCCCGCTTACGGCTTAATAAAATTAAATATTTTCTAAGACTTTAAATTTTTCTACGCATCTGAATACTTCAACTTTCAATTAATTTCAATTTCCTCTATAGTTATCAAGCACTAGAAGACAGTAATATTCTCTAGCTTTAATTCACAATACCAATAGCCAAATAAAGAAAATTGTTCCGCTCCATATAAAAATCATTACTGAATAGGTCAAATATCGAATGTTTTCTATAGTTATCAAGCACTATAAGACAGTAATATTCTCTAGCTTTAATTCAAAATATCAACAGCCAAATAAAGAAAATGTTTCCGCTCCGTATAAAAATCTTTACTGAATAGGTCAAATATCGAATGTTTTCTACAGTTATCAAGCACTATAAGACAGTAATGTTCTCTAGCTTTAATTCAAAATATCAACAGCCAAATAAAGAAAATTGTTCAGGTCAATATGAAAGTCATTACTGAATCCAATATCGCATAACATTCATTGCTACTTGACTAGAAGCTAAATAGTTAAAGTAAAACTTACTAATATAAAAGGAAAATTTTGTTTCTTGATTTCTTTGTTTTTCAAGTATTCAAGCAAAAACTACTAATCCTATTAATACTCAACTTTGGCAAAATGATAGCTTACGCTTTCCATGTTTCCATATATGTATTAGTATGTAGGTATATTATTTTTGATATAAAATTAATAAATGTCAACAAGTACAACGAATTCAGAAGTACAACGTAGTCAGAGAAGTCGCTGGTTGGGGCGCTCGCTGGCAAAACTTATACAAATACACTAATAATATGTATGGAAGAAGGAAATGTAGTCTCAAAAAGGTCTAAAAAAAGCCCGCAACAGCATTTATCTATATTTTATAGAAAACTATAGTAACTGTTTTTAAGTGAAAAAAATGCGCACAACAAAAATAGCGATATTTAGGTCAATTTAATAGCCCAATAGTCCGTATTAAAATAAATATCTTGTCATTAAGCGTTTTCTATAGATGAAACTCTGGTCCTTAACAATATAATTAGTATATTTAAAATTAAAAGAATTGAAAATGTTTTTGAAGATAAATAAAAGTAGAATTGCCTATTTAAATGACGTTCGGTGCGACGTATTCGTGCACAGAAACGAGGCACGGACGGGAGCGAGAGCTTTTTATTAATATTTTTAATTATTAAAAAATAATGCGCGCGACAAAAATGGCGATGTGTAGGTCAATTTAATAGTCCGCATTAAAATAAATATTTTATCATTTTAAGCGTTTTCTATGAATGAAACTCTGGTCCTTAACACTTTATAATTTAAATTAATAGTTTAAAATTATGAGAAATGAAAATGTTTTTGTAGATAAATAAAAGTAGAATTGCCTATTTAAATGACGTTCGGTGCGAGGTATTCGCGAATAGAAAGCGGACACGGACGGGGGTGGGGATTTGTGAAGCACGAAGGCAACATGTCAAAGCATATTATTATATTTTTGTTAATTAAAATAAAGCACAGGACAGCGATCATGAAAGAAAAACATATATAAAAAATCTTAATCTGACTAATACTTCTGGCACTTCAGGTAAAAGACACTTGACGTTTTATATAAAGTAATATTTTACACACTACCTTCGTCAAACCAAAAACGTACTCATGCGAATATGATCGCTAATAACGTTAATAAACTGAATTCTTCAAAATATATTTTGAAATGAATTAACATAATATTTTTAAAAACTTCGAACAATGTCGGCGCTACTCACACTATTATCAGCAGCGTACAAACATCTACCGATCAAGTTGTTTAACAGCTCAGCTAATTCCTGAACATTTGCAAATGTATTATAAATTCTTCTCAAAAAAATCACTTCATCGACAACGCGCACTCGAATATAATTCATAACAATAGCAGAAAATGTACTTCACTCTCATGAAAATCTTTCTATGAACTCTCGTATTGACAGCATCGTAATCGCATAAAGTGTACCGTTAAGGCAAAACAGATGTCAACAATATTCAAGATAACAATGACCCGATAACGTATTAAAGCCGTATGGCTAAAGATCATGAATCTGGAAGCTGATTGACTACAAAAAGATAAATAAAAAATTATTTTCACTATTATAAGATAAGGATGTCATTGCAGTTAAACTTCTTATTGGTGCCATACACTTCTTAATTGTATATACAATGCTAAAATTAGGTTCTAATCGATTTCAAACAACAGACATTGATATTAACAAACATTTATTTATTTGCAATCAAACACTAGGTATTATTTTGGTAAAACATCGATTATATTTTTCAAATTCCATTAAATTCGCGTCCATAAAATTAATATAGATAACATACCTATACAAGGCTAATATTGTGCATTTAAAAGCTGGTCAAGAAAAAAATAGACAAAGAAACAAACTATATTTTTAAAAAAATGCCAAACAAACTTGATTTTTGTGTGAAGCTTCATTTTGGCGTTTAAAAGAAATCATCAAATGTGGATATATGTGATGAGTTTGCTTAAAACGTTTGCATTTTGGAAAGAAATGAAAATTTTTTTTTTTCAATTATCTCGAAAATTATCAATTTCTTGAAAAAATAGATCATTATGAAAATTGAGCCTGCCTCAAATTGGCTAGAAAAAATTCCTACGACTTCTTTGTATAACAAATCGTTTTGGAGAGAATAACTGACAATATAGGATGCTTCAGCAAAAAACGCTCTTCTTTCTAAACCTACGCGAAAATGGTAGTAATGAGCGCGTTTCAAATATATCATAGGTTTCACCGTATAGGCGACATGATATTTCAGATTTTGTAGTGTCATCCATTACACACGTATATTATTTTACCAGTTTCAAAACAAAGATTCTCCATTAGTAACGTATCCATGATTAAAGCTGAACTAATTGGTCAATTTGAACAAATATTTTTGCTTTTTCTTAAGGATATTCCTTTCGAGATATGTTTAGTGAAAACTCTACAAAAAACTACAGGTATATCCTCGCTTCAAACAATAAGTATAAGTTTCTAAATTATTTTTGCACTTAGATATTTTAGTATATAAATACAGATCCATGTTAAACATGGAAAAAGCATATTAGCAACTGTGCCGCAATGTTCAAAGTAGAACTACACTGCTACTTCTAACAAGTCTTTGATTTTTTCAATGTACAATTGTAAGCAGTGACGAAGATGATCACTTAATATTAGTAGAAGTAGGAGACGAATTTTCTATGAATTTATTTCCTTTTCATAATGGAACGTAGTGCAAACAATATCACATAGATGGCGTTAATTTATGACTATTCAATTTCTTTCTTCTACAGAACATTGCATACAAAATCGTGTGAAATTTAACTAAACTACTTGTAAAACTTCTATATTCAAGAGGTAAAACTTGTTTTATTATTTGCATATAAATTGGACTATGCAAAGACGTATTTTTGAAGTTATACTTCTTTAGGCGCGTTATGAAAAAATGATGAGAGTGAAATTTTAAGATTCGTCACACAAAAGTTACAGTATGAAGTTGCAGCGGTTGCAGTGATTTAAATTCAATATTTGGATTAATATATTTACTATTCATAAATATTAGTGAAAAAATTTTGTTTATAGACCTTTTCAAGTGCTCCAATATAATTGAGGTTATCTATCCGTATGTATTATTTAATGATGCCAAAGAAGTATAACTTCTCACGCGCGTACATAAGTACACGCACCCTTTTTAGGCTCTGCGATTATTAGTTTCGAAGATATAGACGCTCAAAATATATCATATTTTTCATAATTTCTTAGACGGGTTACTCTGGAAGTTATCCTCATTTAATATCGAGTAAAGTCTTACCCGATATTAAATGAGGTGTTACATTAAAATAGACTATAAATAGAGTAGACTGGTAATTTCGCCACACTGACAATATATAGTATTAAAAGAATAAAATAAGTTGTACGTGGGATAAAAATAAAAATGATAGACCAAAAACAGACCAAAAAATAGACGTCACTATGGAACAAAGAATAGTTCTGCAACAATGAAACTTCCTTTATTTTGGTATATCAAGTCAATATATTGAAATAAAAAAGACATTCCCGATTTGTGGTAACTAAATATTGACGAGCTGATCAAAAGCGCAAGCTTTTGCAAACCATCAAACAACGTAAAGTGGCATATCTGGGAAATGTACTCAGGCATGATATACAGGCCCTTGCAACTTGGCAGAAGGAAAGCCGGTCGTTGAAAAAAGTTATAATTGCGTAACATTTGAGAATGTATAGGGATTACGAACCAGCCGAACTCTTTCGCCTTGCCAAGGACAAGACCCAATACGCAGATCTGACTCTGCACTAGTTAGAGAGGCACCCTTAGAAGAGAAGAATATTGACGATTAAAGTTAAGCAATGTTATTGGCGCTCGATCACAATTTTTTCACTGGGTGTAATCCTTGGAATCTGTAACTCTCAGCATTACGAAACATGCCAACCTGACTGAATAATAATAAGCCATTGTCAAGATTATTTTGATAGACGTGAGGAATATTAATATAAGAGATAAAAAACCAATACATACAATATGTACCACAGCCGTACTTTATTCATGAGTTAAATAAACATTAATACATACTATTAGAACCCCTATACTCAATATTAATGTTATATTTTTGTGGCTTTGTTTTCAAAAGCATTCTTAATTGGCCTTATTCTTTCACTACACTGTAAGTTGTATCGGGTTCGTATAATAACAACTAAACTTTTTAATAGTGATAATATAATAATAAATAATTTATTGAGCCAAATTAAAACATATAATAATTATATAATAATTATAACGCGAACTACGAAAATTCGAAACTTTCCACGACACTACCATCTTGTGCAGCGCTAATTATTTAACGTGTCACCACCTTGTTTATCCATTTGGCCAATTTTCTATTAATAAATTCACCCACAAAGTTATATAATATAATAAAGTATAAATTACAATAAATAAAACTATGATTAATAACTTTTATTAAAAGCAGACGTAAGCTATTAATAACCGAGAGTAACTTCAAAAGAAATAACTTCAATATCATATGACGTAATTGTCAAATTGAATCGTCGAAAACATGGAATTAAACACAATACTTTTTTTCATTTATTAAATTATTATATATTTTTTATCCCGAATTATAAAGATAAAATCTCTACCTAATTTGGGGTAAGTTACAATAAATAAAAACATTATTAATAACTCTTATTAGAAGGAGACACAAACTATAACAAATATGTAATGCAACTATGATAAACCGATAGTAACTTCGACGGAAAGTAACTTCAAGATCATTATTCGTTATTGTCATCAATGGAATTGTCGAAAACATTGAACTACATAAGACACTTCTTTTTTGTTACTAATTTCTTTTTACTTTTTACCCCGAATTATAAAAATTAAATTACTATATAATTCCGGGTAAGTTATAAAACAATAAATATATCAAACATTGTTATTGACATTTATGTGATGAATTTAAAAATAACTTATGCTACTGGTGGATATTTCCCTTTCTTCTGAAATATCTTCCAAAAAGTACAACATAATCTGTTCTTAACTTTTTTGTAATCATTTCATTGTAAATAACAAACCGATTAATTATAAATAATAAAACTTCGTCAAAAAATATATTTTCCTGTTTTTCGTGACCTCTTTCCATCCTGAGATACGTACCAAATTTCTTTGTAAGTTTTTATTTACGTAACCTCAACATTATGTCATTTCCACGAAAACATGTAACCACTTACCATCACTAGTTAATATTTGCTTCCTTCCCTAACACACTAATTTATTGTTTAGTAGATACTGAATATTACAAGGTAATATATAGTTATTTTACTCACTATTCTGAACACCTTAAACCAGTAAATACCAACTTTTTCTGAGAATTTCTTTAATATTCTATGAAATATTTATGCGTTATCACTCAAACAATAACAAATATTATATTAATGAAACAAACACTATACTAGTATGTATACGTTTCGAACATTCAGAAATAGTGACGAAGAAGCGAAATTTAAACAATCGATAAACATTATCCCAAATATATAGATCGATACAGAATAAGCTAATTTCTTTAATGACCATTTTGTATATTCCCATTTTTATATCGATCCGTCAAAAAGGTTCCCCTTTCCTTCAAGCCTTTATGAATTTGTTAATTCCACCTCATATTACGTAGCTCAACATATCTTTACAACAAAATTACACATTTACCACTTTTTAGTACTACACCAATGATAAAAATAATAAAATGAAGGAAAAAAGACTGAATAAAAATTCGATGAACCTAACCATATTTTGGCTTTTCCACCGACCTTACAGTGAAAACTTAATAAGTACAACATAAAGGTAGCGCCGGCCGGCATAAACTCGTTGCTTCATTATCTTTAACATGATAATTTGTAATGTTCCCGGCGACGCACAAAGAGCAGCGGCTGGCTGGGCGCTGGCCTTTGAGCCCTGCCTCGAAACTCGCGCAGCAGAATAACAAACAGTTGCTAGAATATGGCGATGTTTTATTATAAAAAGAGAGACTACGACCACCTGGAGATTGGGATTATAAAATTGTGACAGTATATGCTCTAAAGGCATTCTTATTCAAAACGTGTTACTTTCATTACTCAAATGGTGGTGGATTATCAAACTAATTTCATTTTTCTCGTGTGCTACATTTGCGACGAGAGACTACGACCACCTAGAGATTGGGATTATAAAGTTGTGACAGTACACGCTCTGAAGGCAGTCTTGTTCAAAACGTGTTACTTTCAATGTTCAGATGGTGGTAGATCATCGAACTAACTTCATTTTTCTTGTATGCTACTTTTGCGAAAATAAACTACGACCACCTAGAGATTGGGATTATAAATTTGTGACAGTATACGCTCTGAAGGCAGTCGTATTCAAAACGTGTTACTTTCAATGCTCAGATGGTGGTAGATCATCGAACTAACTTCATTTTTCTTGTGTGCTACTTTTGCGAAAATAAACTACGACCACCTAGAGATTGGGATTATAAATTTGTGACAGTATACGCTCTGAAGGCAGTCGTATTCAAAACGTGTTACTTTCACTGTTCAGATAGAGGTGGATCATCGAACTAACTTCATTCTACTTGCGTGCTACTTTTCAGAAAAGAGACTACGACTACCTGGAAATTGGGGAAAGCAATTGTATTCACAACGTGTTACTTTCACAGCTCAGATAGTGGTGGATCATCTAATGACTTAATTTTTCTTGTGTGCTACTTTTGCGAAAAAAGACTACGACCATATGGAGATTTGGATTATAAAGTTGTGACAGTATATGCTTTGAAGGTAGTCGTATTCAAAACGAGATACTTTCACTGCACAGATAGTGATGGACATCAAACAAACTTAATTTTTCTTGTGTTACTTTTGCGAATAGAAATCTATTTTTTGGAATAAGATCTTTACGTTACAGGCATTCTTTCTAAAGATTGACCATTCAATTAATAAAAATGTTGATTTTCGTAAAAGCTTAGTTAAGTTTTGAATGTGGTAAATTTACAAAAAAAATCATCAAAAAATCGACGAGGAAAATTATTCAATATCGAAAAAGGCATAAAAGGAATGATGAGATGTTTCTTCACTACGCTGCACGTACGGTGGGCTGGTAGGAAATACATCGAATATTGGAATTATAGTCCAAAGATTATCCGTAATCCGAATAGTCATATGCGATAAAGTGGACGATATTTTCATGTAAAACAAACATTTTTGGTTACGTTAGCTATAACTTAACTTTAGGTATAAACTCACTAAATTAATCAACGAATAAATGGCGTATAAGAAATATTACCCATCCACTTGTGGTATTCCAAACACTACACAAATCACACCAAGTTAAAGTAAAAATACCTTACGTTTCCTAATTGCTTTCTGTGTAATCCCGGTGAAATTTTGGAATCACAAGAATTTAATTTCAGTCTAAAATACTAAAGTACATTTTTACTACTAGCACTACGAAGGTTCCGCTCATATCCTATTAAAGTTTAAATATCTAAATGTACAAAGTATTACTATTAAACTATATATATATATATATATATATATATATATATATATATATATATATATATATATATATATATATATATATATATATACATATATATATATATGTTTATTTTATTTTTCATCGTATTAGTTTATAGCATAGTACATTTTTCACAAAAAAATCACGTGAACATATCTTAAATTCCTCAAAAACTGTAACACCTAGGATAGTCAGATTCTACCTATTCTTTTTTCGTGATTTTTGGTTCTGTACTTACTTTCGGAAATAAGGTGGAAATATATCTGTGTTAATAAAATAAATATATGGTGGCGCTACGTGTGAAGATGTCTTTGGGCGTGCCACTTAAAATTCGGAAAAAAATATTCTCGAATTCCTTATAACTAACCCTTTGAAAGGATACCGACATGATACATAAAACTAATAAATATTTTATTGTTACCTGCAAAATATGCGGATTAATATGAACCATACCTTTCTTACTTTCTTACTTTCGTTACCATACCTTTCTACGTTAAATGGTTTCTGAGAAAATCGGCTGTGACAGATATACAGATACGTGAGAGATCTTATAAGGATAACGTTTTTCCTTTTGCACCTAATTAATCACCCTAATTAATCAGAATCCCAAGGCTTTGCGATTTGGACGACCTTATAAATTAAAAAATTTACAAATCGGTAAATAAAATATACAAAAACCAAAAAAAAGGAAATTCCTAAAGATAACGATGTGATAAACAGATGAAAGCATTTAAATAGAGAGGTGTTGCTTATTTGGAATAGGAAGATTTTTTTTTCTAATTCTTTTCGAAAATTTAATACTAAAAAAACTTAAAAACCCTGAATTATAATCAAATTTTGTTTTTGCGAATACTCGCATCGTTCAATATTTCAAACAAGTGTTCGCCGCGTCGCTTTGATGGGATCGTGCCGCGTCCGGTGTGCATGTACTACAGGCGCTTAACACTTGCGTTAACGTCGAAAGAATGTTTCTCCTATATAAACATCTTATTTTGTACTTAGGAACACATAGAAATCGGCTTTCTACTAAATTAATAACTGTATAAGATCTTTTTAAAGGGCATATGTAGATGTACAATGACTTGCTAAATAAAAGTAAATAAATCAGGATACATACACCTTATCTGAGTAGCAAATGTCGTAAAGAAGGCATTTATTATAGAACGATTGTGTAAATATAAACCTCTGTCGCAAACAATCATTTGAAACTCCTTTTCCTCGCTAAACGCTTCAGCTACTGAATCTGATTCTACCATTACGCATATTAAGTACAAATTACAGACACAAATACAAATTACAGATTTAACCCTATCCAATATGTTGTCTTATTCGCCCATTAATTATAAAGTTGACCATAGGTTGTTATTTATGAAAATAAGCTTGATAGACTCACCCTATACTGCCAGCTCGGCGTTTATGGATGGCCTTCGTTGGGTCAGCCCCTGTAAATTAAAAAAATATTTATTTACCGTAGAAATTACGACTAGCTTCTATACATTACATCGTATATATAATTAAGTGCCTATTCACGCGATTTATCCAGTATCACCTTTGCAAATTTGCATGATCGATTAAACAGTCATCAGATGTTTGCGAGTGTTGAAGGACTATGACGATTAAAATAGATCAAAATACTGAAGACACCAGATTTATCGTATAACAATTCATCTTTAGAATAGCCCATATTTTTCCCCTATCTCTAAAAAGAAAGAACCACATTTATCAAAATTACAAACCTACCCGTCGGCAGAGTTCAATTGCAACTGTAAAAAGACATAGGACTTTAATTCAAAAAGTGTGGTAAGGCTAGTGGAGACTGCCCATTAATTGAAACAGTACATGCTTTCAAAGAAGTTTTAAACAAAACGCTAAAAAGAGACAATGCGGCGATAATGACGCGTTGATAACTGTTTCAACAATTTTCAAAATTCCCGATACAAAAATAAAGGACTTCTTTTAACCAATGAACAAAGATAAAGGTCAATAAACAAAGTAGAATAAATAAGATTGGTGGATCGTAATGATAGTAAAAGCCAGAAAACCTGTTATTAGAATTTTTGTCTGTCTGTCTTTCTGTCTACGTGTTAATTAGTTCTTTAATCACGCGAAATCTACTACACGGATTTTAATGAAACTTAGTATGGTGATAGTTTATAATCTCGATCAACATATAGGATACTTATTATCTGGATATTACAGATATTTTTTTGTATCGAATTAAGTCGCGTCGACACAACTATTTAAAAAATAAATTTTAGCCAAATTCCGGCATAAGTAATTCGACCATATTTTTTGACAAATATCATGATATCCAGTTTCCGTCACTTTTTTCGAAACAGAGAAAATCATGCTGCTCAGCTGATTCCAGGTGCAGCAGGTATTTATGATCTTAGATTATCCTTCCATCGAGACCCGCCAATTTATTGACCGCATATTGATAAACCAACAGATCCATAAATCCTAGATATGAATCTTTCATCGCTCGTTCTCCTTTTTAACGGGACATGGTTTCTACCTATTCGACAAAATTATTTTATTATTTTCATTAGGTTTTTTTATTAACATGTACTCATATAATTGATATTTTCATAGTTGAGTGAGCAATACATTACACGTGAACTAGGGAAACCGCCACCGGGAAGTACTCGTGGCTTCCCAGTTGCCACTACGTCACACATAACGTGGGAGTTTCCGTATCAATGGGATATTGTAGTCCTAAAAACAGCGGCCATGCAGGCATAGAGGACTGAATGCAACACGCGGCGGACGTCCTGTTACAGCATTGCTTAATATCCCCTCAGGTGGCTTATCAGAAAACGTATTGTTAGGGTTGAAGTATCATCCGACTAATTGTAAACTGCATTACTGCTCGATAAAATCATGCAGGCGGAAACAAATGTCGATAAAGAGCGGTGTCAAAGTGTACATCACTTAGAATAATGAACACATTATAATAATGTTAGAGATAAAATTTATGGGTTTCCCCATGTTGATAAGCCCTTTATATATTTAGAAATAATTACAAACGATTGGTGCGCACGTCGACAAAGTATCGTAGAAGATAAATTCGTTTAGCGTGAAACAAAATCCCTTTAAGAGCAATAATTGCATTGTTTTAACAGTCTTAATGAAGACATGTTTAGTTTAAACAGTAATAAAATA
Organism: Druceiella hillmani; assembly: GCA_039881145.1. Classification (NCBI taxonomy): domain Eukaryota; kingdom Metazoa; phylum Arthropoda; class Insecta; order Lepidoptera; family Hepialidae; genus Druceiella; species Druceiella hillmani. Next base: position 101,716,570 of record JAYKKI010000001.1, on the reverse strand, counting down.
CAAACGACTATAATAAGAACATTAATTTGTGGAATCAATTCAGAAATGTTTTTTATTTGTAATACACGTAACACGTGTGTTTGGCGTTTTGAAAGCTTTTAAATTAAAAGAGTAATAAATACGTCAAGCGTAATATTAATGTATTTTTTTTAATTAGCTTTAGTCTACAAGTAATTTAAAATAACGTTCATTAATTGAATTTGGCCAGTGACAACATGGCCAGTGACTTTTTATGCTCATTTTCGAAGATATTTTTTAAATATGTCTACCAATAAGGTACGCTACGCAACAAGGACAATGACATAGCTTCATCCATCGACGCATCTTTTTTCTCACTTAATTTTTTTTGCTGCTTGTCACACAGACTTTAAATAAAGATTATAACATTTTTAGCTATTAAATCAAGCAACGTTTCTAAACGTTATTAATACAATACAATAAACAATCAATAACCACATACCACAAAGCTTAGTTTTTAAGTGAGAAAATCTCTGCTAACTTTTGCCCGTGGTTTCACTCGTTTGGGAGTTGTGATGTTTTAGCAATTTAGTTATATTGCAATCTATTGCAATTAGTGCTTCATGTTCTTTTTAATACATGCGTAGGCACAACTAAATGAAACTACGTGATGTAGTATTATTTCTACTTTATTTAAATTTTTTACCACGACCTAGGTTTTATTCTATGACATCTTCAGGTGAACAATTTGTAAAAACTGACAATCTTTATAAATTCAAGGGCAATCTTTCTATCATATAATAATATTTCTTCAATCAATTTTGCAATCATGTAGTCTACAAATTCTAAGTGAATCTTTACAAATTGCCCACCTGAAGATCTTGTCACACAACGAAACCTAGATCGTAGTAAAGAATTTGAATAAAGTAGAAATAATACTACATTACGTAGTTTTATTTAGTTGTGAATAATGAATTTCTACACAATGAACGCCAAATATATTCAATACCATGTGTAGGCCTCAACATTCGCGGTGTTGTCGCATAATCCAGTGTACTTTTCGTTGTAATTTTCAATAATTATCAATATATCGTAAAAAAATATTAATCGCAAGGGACTACTGTAAGATATTTACTTCATCTATGTCGAATACTTTTTGATAACTTCGCTGTTTCGAATTTAATGTAACATAGTTTTATCTTTACTGTCCAATTTAAAAAAATGTGGTATATTTACTACAAAAGATCAAAGATACGTAATAAGACTCTCCAACATCCCCACAAATATCACTAAAGCTAAATAACAATACAACAAACATTAATGTTGAATATACACTATATAAACAACCAGAATAACTAATATGAACCGCATGAAGGTCATCCAGCAGAAGCAAACAGACAGATAAACAGACGAACATCGCGTGTAGTACATACTAAATAAGCAAATAACGCTTTCTTCTTTGGGGTCTGGATTTGAATTGGAAACTTTAATCGCTTTAAGATTTTTTGATTTAGAATGAGAAAACGGAAACAACACATCGTTCATAAATCATATTCTTCGCTTGAAAATTGTTTATCTCGTCTTTTTGTTCTTTGTGTTTCTACCAACATTTCCTCAAATACAAAGAATAAAACTCTGTATAGAAAGGAAAAGAGCGAAGATTTTTTTCTTTTTGAATTTTTTTATTGAAATAGCAAAGATTCAATAATTTCGCAGAAAATTGAATTTACGAAAGATTAAATAATTTCGCAGAAAATTGATTTTCCCGAGATCGGATTAAGAAATTATCACAAAAAATGGCACGAAGTATTCTCAGTTATTCTTTCGGTGAACCCGCTAAACTTGGAACTCCCACGTTACAAGCTCCTTCCAGACTTTTATTCAATAGCTTTCTTCAATAAAAAATCTAATGCAAGTGTCGATATATGCTCGCAATAGTTCGTTAGCTTTGATATTTATGCATGCCGCGTGAAATGCTGGCATTGCTCACCAACGTTACTTGTCACATAAAACCGTTTGTGAATAATTAAGACATAAAAATTACGAGGTCGTAATTAAAGGTTACCGTTAGGGAACGAGGGTTTATTACGCAGAATTTAAAATTTGCTTACCTGCACGATTGGCGATTCCCTGTAGAGAATCAATAATTACAAGCGAGTCTGTCTTCAAGTACACTTATTTGTATTTACTTCAGACAAATCCGATGTATGCCTATATCATCAACAAGTAAAGCAATAAAACAGTGCCTAGCTGATAATGTTTTGCATATTAACAAGTAATTTTTTTTTCTCATAGTAAAAAAGAATTATACGTATGTATAAGCTGAAATTACATGGTTTAATTACACGGTACACATAAATATGAACTTACACGTCATGACAAGGGATTGACGATCTCAACAAGAACATACAGAATTAAATCAGATGGTTTATTTAAAAAAATCAATTATTCCGATTTATTGCTAGTAAATTATAATATTTTCAGAGCGAAACTCAGCTAGATTCAGGACAGCTAGTTTCAAAACAGCTGTTCTTGTAATGTAAGTTAGTAATTTCTTCAATTATTAATTTCACCGGGAACTGACGTTGAAAGCGTTAACTGTTTTTTTTTATCAGCTCATAGCTTTTTAGCAATTTTATATATATAGGAGCATTCTTTATAATTGAAAAGAATAAAAATTAATTACTTCTCAACTCTTTCAATACTGAATTAATTTTCCCCAAAAAAAATTGTTCTCCATTTTGTTGATATTTTCTTTTTAAGAAGAAAACAAAGAATAAATATTATATACGGAATTACATACACAAGTCTTAAAGGGTTGAAAAGGTTTTCTCTAGGATACAAATTTCGCATGAAAAATACCCGTATAATATTTACGTGGCCAAACAGCCATTAGTAAAGGTGGTAATTTCATCAATGGATATAGAAAAAAGAAAAAATATCACAAAAAAAATAATTTAATATTTCAAAGTTCAAAATGATCTTAAGGCCTATAATTTTCGAACCAGAAAAGTTCGAAAATTATGGTACTTCAAAATATTGTTTAATGCAAGAGCTTCACTTCTGAAATAGCCGAATTACCAGTTCAGGCCCATAATTAAACTAATTTTCGCTTTACTTTACACACTTTCATGATTAAATAAAGTGAAATCACATTAAAAACTCTTGAAAAAGAAATGAAATAAAATTTTATGCACAAAAACTACCTAAAATCCTAAGCACCCAACAAAACTTTTAGCTACACATAATTATTAGAAAATTTTAAAAATTGGTTAAATAATTTTAAACATTTTAAATTGAAAGGCAATTAAGAAACATAACAAAAAAAATTAATGCCTAAAGTAAAATGTATGACGAAAAAGCTTCCCAGTGTTCCTCGGTTTTCAACGGTGGGCTTGTCTAACTTGTTCAATACCCAATTTAAATATTTCGATAACCATTTATAACTGAAACGTGATTTTTTATTCACACTAATATTTTAATAGAATAAAATTTTTTGTACGGGTTGCACGGTATTATCATAAAAAACGGACACAAAATTAGAACGTAATATCTTAACATGGCTGGTGTAAAAGAACATTTTAATTAAACTGACGTGAAAGAAAAAAATTATTTTATTACAGCTTATGTTTGCAATTCCATTAAAATTAAATTTTGATAGTTTCTCTTGGTCATTAATATGGGATCATACAACATATTAGAATACAATTTGTAATATATATTATAGGATCCCATATTAATTGTTCAAATAATCAAATTATAACAAAACATACATTAGTCTACTGGGTTATCAATATTCATCATAAAGAAATTAATAAAACGTAATATAATTCAAGTGTGCTGTAATCGACACCTATGAAATAAGACTAATATAAAAACTGTACGCCATAAGATGGTATTATTTCAAAATTTAACTTAGTAACAGTGTCCCAAAAAGTACTAAACTATAGAGACAATTACAGGCATTTATAAACTAAATTTTAGTTCCCTAAGATAACATTGAGGTTAAGTTCCTTATACATTATAACATCTTCCCATTAATACATATCATACCTCTCGTAGCGTGATATTGTTTTTTGAAAAACAACTGTTTAGTCTTACTTACAGATGAAATTAATTGTAAATGTAGATGTACACTTCTAAAAAAGTATTGACAAAAAATTAGGATGTAAAGAATCTAGATAAGTAACAAGAAGATATTTAAAATGATAAGTATTACTATACTAGAAGTTACGTACAATTGCAAACTGCTATAATATCAACTTTATATAATATATATCCCTCATATGGAAAATATCTGCTATTTCAGAAGCAGTGATGTAACAAGGGCAGTGTGAGCAGTGCCCTGGGGCAGATTTTAGAAAGTGCAGAAATAATTGTTGGAGGATGTAATCAAGCATGATAAACAGATACCGCGCCAGGCGTAAAGTGGGTTAATGACGGCACTTGTCAGGAGGCAATAATAGTGAAAAATATGTCCTATTTTTTTAAGCAAACTTAGAAATTATGGTATCGGAACTCAATTAGATAAGTTTACTTTTTAAGAGTAACAATATTCTTGGGTTTTTTAAAATGGAAAACATAAACCAAATTCTTCTAAAAGTATCTTTCCTTATGAAATTTTTCTTTCTTTTTTGTTACAATAAGTGTTACGAAGTTATCTTATTGAATCTTTCAAGGAAGTTTAATTTATTATTTTTTATTTTATCTAAAGTTATAATGTGTAAGGGAAAGCTAGATGCTGGGGAAAGCAAAACATGAATAACTGGTGACATAAGAACTTAAGTTATAAAAAAATGCTATTATAAATTCAATACGTTTAAATAATTATTTTTCACGATTCATAAGGTTCAATCAAGTCATAATCACCTCCAAGTAGCGACTATCAAAGAGTTAAGTTCAACAAATAGGACACAGATGTTTTGTATTCATCGTTCGATATAACATCATAATATATGACAGTATTGAGCAAACGGCCACAAGAATGTACTAAGTACTGACAGATTTAGATTACGTTACGTACTAAAATTCCGTAAATAATTCCGATATGTCAATGTTTTCACAATCGTTTGACAAATCCAAGGCTATCAAGACTAACCTGGTAATGAATGTGCTACGGCAGACATCTGACGTTAACGGCATCAGAACCCAAGTTTCTGGGCTAAGAAAACTTCGCCAACCACAAATGTTCCAATTAATATTGTCTTTTATAACAAAAAATAAAAACGAATAGAAGAAACAATCCACTAAATAAGTTATGTTTACAAGAGTTTGGTAGCCATCTTAAATAATCAGCAACCTTTTCAACCATAAACAAATAACTTAAAAACATAGACCAAATAAGTTAAATGAAAATATGAGAAATTTTATCTTAACTCTCATAAATAAGCCTTATTTAGTTAGTTTTCAAACAGGTTTGTAAAACCCACACACAGACAAAATTATAATGTATGATGATAACAAATATACAACTGACATCTTGTCAATACTGAATTAATTTTATTATGATCATTTTCGCTTTTGTTAAAAAATCAACGAATCGTTACATTAAAATTAATGTGAAAAAAGTCGTATTGTTAATATTAATATTTATTTTAACTTACAAATCTTTCTTAATTATTTCAATATTTTGTTTATCAGTATAAAACATTTTATAAAAAATAAAAAGAAATAATCAAATTAATTCTAGGGTGTGGTATAAACAGCATTGTTTTCTGTGACCACCAGAAAACAATTTTTAAAGGTAAATGTTTGGAAAATAAAAATGAAATACTTAATTATTTAAGTTTACACATTGCATTACTTATATTGTACCATAAAATCGGCGAAGTAAAAGAACATGAGCGTATTATCAATTTAATGATTGCTAATGGAAAAAATATAACATTTCATATTACAATTTTGGTACGTTATGGAAATTAAGTGTGATACTGGTAAATTAATTTGATCTAAAAGTAAACGCTATTAAGATTAAAAAGCTATTATTACAACTGACAGTTATATGACAGATACACGCAAGTCTAACCTAGACACGTGCCTAATATTTATAAAAACAAGGTTAATATTTTGATTCAAGAATTTACTATATGCTGAAATCATAAATTTTTATACAAAATTATTATTAAATTGACTTAACATGAAGAAAAAAGACAATATATCAAGTGCCATAAATACGTTTGAAATTTTAACCAAGAAGCCTGAAACTTTTCTAAGGTATTGTAAACATTACGCCTTTGACTCCTGTATATAAGATAACGATATTATCAAACTCATATGCATCTAATTGTTAAATAAAACTATTATTGATTCTCTATTTCTAAAAATAAACTTAAATATTTAATATTTTTCAGGTCATTCATAAGTTGTTTGTATGTAATATTATTAATTATGGAATCTCATGGATAATATGTATAAGAAATACAATTAATGGTTACCAAATAATTAAATCAAAATCGATATATCCAACTTTTGGAAAATTTAACATCCTGTTTTTCAAAAAGTTTTGCAAAATGATTACCCTTTTCTTGCAAAACGGCGACTGGTAATAGGTACACTTTGGCTTCTCTGAACCTTAAATCATACTAGGAGAGCAGTTTCCACACCTGGATGCAATGGCTTATGATTTTTCTTGATCTTCAGGGATTTTGATTCAAAACCCTCCTGTATTTTAGCTTGATTTTCCAATAATGGCAACGTAACCTGTGCCCCTTGAATTTAGAATACAATTTCCTAGCAGTTGTCTAGCAACTTTTTAAATAGTGCCAATTTCAGTTATAGAGACTGCTTTTAGGTAGTTTTTGTAACAAATCCTATGCAGATATAGCAACCTTTTGAAATTCAATTGACAGACACAAAAGCTTATCTCTTGTTTACATTCTCAAATAGTCAATACCTGTTAGCAGGGAACTTTTGTTTGTAGACTGATTGCTGGTAGGTGGTTAGTTAGGGCAGAGAGTTAGTAATACAGATCAGTTAGAAATAAGTGTTATTTACGTTAAATGTGCTGTGTCTTATTGAGTAGAAAATATGGTACCTACAAATAGCCAAAGACATGCATTCACTGTTAAAGAAAAAATGGCAAACATTTGCCATTTAAAATGGAAACTTAACAGTGGTGAGAATAATATTGCAAAGAATTCAATGTATCGCATTCTACGATATCAAAGAACAAGTCTAATAGTGTTTAACACAGTTGATTAACAAAGAAACATTGTGATTAAAAATATTTCTGCACAATAGTAGGACTTCAGTATTGGTGTAAGATTTAGAAAAGAGTTAATTGCTACAGAAGAAAAAAGACCCTTTCTTTAGTTTAACAACTGACGAAATATACATAAACTCAAACAAATATAATCAAGATAAGTTTAAGTACGGAAGTTTTATGGATAATAAAAAACTCATTAAATCGCTAAGTTATTCTATTCTTACTACTATTACTCGATTAGGGAGGTGTGTAAGACGATTAAATTTGAATCTAATGTTGATAAACAAGAAAATTTTGAGAATTTGTGTCCCCTATATATCCCACGCTATATATCTTCTAGATTCCTATATAACTGTAGGCTTAGAAAATGTGGTTGTATTTCTAAATTTAAGTACTAATGTGGGTTGTTTTTTGTAATCGGCGCCGACTGCATATATCATTACACAGGGCCTTTTTTCTCACTTCCACATTCATGACTGCCAGCACACAATTATTCCAGGCACCTTTTTTTCTTATTGTTTCCAAAAGTAGTACTTTGAATTCAAGGTTTTTAATTTATGTTCGTTATTTACAAGAATTTCTTTAGAAATTACACTGACAATTTATGAATTAAACTAGATCTGAATACCAAGCATTATTCCCAATGGATCCCTTACTTCCTTCCATCTATACTGTTTACCTTTTCTCCCTATTCTCCTTAACTTTTAAGCCCTTCATGTTGCCACCCACATGCCAAGTTACACTTTTCATTGATTTCTTATTTTCCCGCCCTTTTTACGTTTTTTTCTGTATGCTACCTAAAATTTTGCAATACACGATACTACTAATTATTAATGAAACTTTGTTCTTCTATTTGCTAAGTGAACCTTATGTTATAGCTATCTTATGTACATTGCCCTGAATGATTTTTTAAGAAATTACATCTGTTTAGAAATGACTCCAAACTTTTCAAAATTTTGAGTGATCTTTATATAATACATACATATATATATATATACATGTATATGTATATATATATATATATACATAATTTTTTTCAATCGGTGAGAGACTTTAATAAATTTATGAATTAGAACATAAGGTTTTAACTCCAGAATCACATATTCAAATTTATTTTTATTTGACTCAATGTCTAATGGTCAGGGCAATTTTTTTTACACGGCTCTACAGTAGAAATTTTTCAACTGGAAATAGTTAGAGGTATTTTTTTGAGTATAAATTTAAGTTTTTATCGAGTGTAAATTGAAACAATCTTGAAAAATTGTTTTTTTTATACATCTCGAGAAACGCTAGACTTACAACAAAAAGAATTTAGACCTTTTTATGTTGACAATAAACTTCTCTGCAAGTTTTGTAAAATCAATATATTTAATTAAGTAAAGCATTTTAAAGATTTTTGATGTTTAACGTTAAGGTAAAATTGTTGAGTGTTCTCAACTTCTAAATACTTGTCTTATGAGTAAAATATAATTTAGTACATCCAAATTGATGTAAAATTATAATTTTTAGACAAATTATAGTAATAAGTTGTAATTTCAATTTTATAGTTTCATTATGGAATATAACTGAACAATTTAGTATTAACAGATAATAAATATAAAGAAAAATAAACTCTATTGATTTTTTACAAAACAATGTGGTATGTAAAACTTGTAGAGAAGTTTATTTTATAAAAAGGTCTGAGCTATTATTGTCATAAGTCTAACAATTCTCAAGACATTTCAGAAAAATAATTTTCAAAGATAGTGCTTGAAGGAAAGAAAACGCCGCGTCAACTTAAATTTTATGCACCCACTTAATTTTTATTTATACTGAAAATAACATCCCTAACAAGTACTCTACTGTAGAACTCTGCATTAGAGGCATCTATGAAAATTGCCCTGACTTCTAGACTACTTATTTATTTAGTCTTCTATCAATGGTGGAAGATCACAATTCACGAGTCATTTTTTAATATTTATTACCTCTTTCCAAGTCTAAATTAAAATAAAATCTGAAAAAGTAAATCTGCAGAAAGAAATTCAAAATTGTTGATAAATTGGTTGGTTTGTTCAGGGAAATTATTTCTCAAGACAATAGCTTTGCTAAATGTTATGCCATTCTCCTTATAATTTTAGCAGATTATGCAAAAGTGAGGATATGAATTTAAATTGAATGCAGAGAGAAAAAAAAGTGTCATTTACATCATGACAATTTTCATTTATGTACAAAAAATTCATTTTTTTGTTTATTTATTGCATATAACCATTTATTAACTCTTTTTGTCTATATCAATCGTTACTAGTAGTAATGATTGATAGGTAGTAATTTACTACCTACCAGTATATATCTTGTTACAATAACTTCGCCATTTGTGTACGTACTGGGTTGGCTGGTGAAATTTAAGACATAAATAAATAAAAGGATAACGCTTTTCTTCTTCAAATACCTTGTGTGTAGTAACAATGAAAGCTTTCGGAAAAGTGTCTTAAAAGATGTCATTTATAAATATTGTTATTTTCATTGCATTTACCTCATTGAAATTGGGAGTAAACCATACCCATCATCTCCTACTTTCAAGACTATAAGATGTAGAAATTTTCAACGAAAATAATTATTATGTATAAATTGTGCTGACTATCCAGCTCCCAGTAAAGCTAGTAGATAGCTAATTTTTCAATGAGATATATTATTATTTCATCAATATTAATAGCCATCTATATGTATTCATAAAAAACACTTTTTAAAGGCTGAATTCCTACAATATTTTTATTTAAAAGATACTTGAAGTTGAGGATGCCTATAAATCATTCTATTGAAGAATAACCCAAAAAATTAGAAAAAAAACATAACTTCTAAACTAATTATTTTCGCGAACAAATGTCTTTTTTAAATGACCACAATGAATGATCACAATGTTCTCTACCTAAAAAATAAAAATTTTTGGACCACTGTAACTGGGCCACTGTGTATTAATTCCAATATTGCAGCAGAGCTTTTCATTCAACATGTCTGTTTTGTATATACAGACATGTTTAATAAAAAACTTGTAAATAATACACCTAACCTGCCTAATTTATAATAAATACAAATTTGGTAATAATTTTGAAAAAATCACTTCTATTTTTTTCAGTGTACAGAATAATATAACTGATAATATAACAACACTGATAAAATCTCTTTATGACTTCACTAAAACCGAAGAGAATGAGAGAGAAAAAAGTTCTGCACTACCAAAACTAATTGTTAAGGACTTTGATGAAGAACAAATTTGGCAGGAGTTGGAATTACAAAATGAGTCAGTTTGGTCAGAATTGGTTGACACTGTTTCAAAATCAATGTGCAATAAAGAAAAATTGAATTTTCCTGTCGACATAGAAAGTGATGAAAAAGAAAATAACAATGGAGAAGAACAAGAGGCAGTGGAGGAAGAACAGGAGGAGGAAGAGGTTCAAACTCCAAAATCATCTCTCAAAGCTAAATCAACTAGGAAAAAGATGAAAAAAAGTAAGTATAGTAAAAGTAGTTGGAACTGAAACTGAAAGATGTGATAATTTACCTTATTTTATCAATATCTCATTTGCCTATAGAATTCATTTCCAAATTAAATTTTTATTTCTATTCAACATACAAACATTGTGTTCCCTTGAAAAATTTCAACTGATTACAGTTGAAATTTTACATATAAAACAATAAACAAATGTCAATCTATATTACACAGTATAAAAACTATATTATTATTTATATTTATGTATACCAGTATAATAAGTTGATCCAATAGCCCTAGTCATTTTTGCCGTTCAAAAAGTCACCAATTTTATAATGTGCTTTTTTGAGTTGATGTCTCTTAATGAGATCAAAATGTTTTTCTAATAATTTCAATACATCTTCTGGTATTTGATTGAAGAAGTGTACACTCTGACCAACAAATGAACCATTAATCTTTATGAGTATAGAAATCTGGAATTTGTTGTGTTAATTGTACTAATTCCAAATGTTATTATGGTAATTATATTTAGACTACAGAATGTGGCCTGTTTGACATTATGAAGTAAAATAGTCAAGATGTTATTGGTTTGTTAAGTAATTAAGATATGTTAAAAATATTAAAGAGAATATTCAATATTTTCTTAATCCTTGTTAATTTCTAAGTATCAACCTAAATGTAATTAAACTTAGACGTTTTCTCAATAATTCTAACAAATTGTTTATTAGAAAAACAATTGTGTAAACTCATAAAATACATTAAGGCTCTAGGAAAAATACATCAATTGTCGACGATGAATTCTTCAAATTGAAAGAAATGGAACTGTTCCTGGATATGGAAGACAAGAAAGTTGCGGAGAAGAAAAAATCTAAGAACTTAAATGAAGAGAGTGATGATGATTCTATAAACCTATTTGAAGACATTGACTCTATTGATTCAGACGAAGTGAGTAATTTAATATTTTTTTAAATATATGTTATCCGTTCACTGCAACTTTATGGTTTCTAAGTAACTATTAATGCTATAATCGTAATTTTTGCATTTGTGTGAATATTACCCCAAACTTATTGTGATGTTATTTTACAAAAATCATGAAATTCAAACTTTTCGCAGCAGAAATATCTAGTGCCCGCAGTTTTCACTCTGAGGTGAGGCTGCACACACCCAATTATAGTCCAATAGTCGTTACGGCAGCGAAAAGAAGCAGATGTATTGCATGACACACATCATGATTAGGGAAAATGATATTACAAAAAGTGGTGTTACCCAGTCAATTGATAACCGAGAAAATATTTTTGACCGAATTATATATTTGAAGGAGACCCTGGTATGATGTAGTGCCCCTAGTATTGCATACTATCAATATTATAATCGTGAATTATTACCAAATTTGGGCTGCGTTATATTACATGTAGTGGAGTTACACATATGCTATGTATACTTACACTTATGCTACATAACTTCATAAACATTGAATATCAATACTGTGACACGTATATTTGGGTGTTATTTTCTTACCAAAGGACGTGACAGATTTTTATAAAAGTTGGCACAGAAATAGTTCAGAATTCCAACCAACTTATTGGTCATTTGTAACCTGAGAGATAACATTATTCCTGTGGGATGAAACTCTTGTGTTTTTGTTCAATAAAAAAATTTTAGTATAGCAACATGTGTAATAAATGGAGTAACACATATTTATCAAGGATTTGTTGAAAATCCACATAAACAATGCCGCTAGCACAAAGCTTATGTGGTTATAAATATTTTTGAGCTACAACACATCAAGAGCATTTGTAATTATAAAGTTAGACTAAAAGTATTTTTTCTGTTATTAAACGAGTCTATAAGGTGGCTTTCTTCAATTATATATTACGTCAAGATAATAAAAAAAAATTCTCACTCCATCTTAACCTACTACTGAACTCTTTACATGGTGTCCGGGAATAAGTATCGGACAAAGAAAGATGTTATTCTTTGACTGAAAAATAGTCGATTCTTAAAATAAAATTTCAAAGATGACTTTATATTCCAGAAAACTGAAAATAATATTCATAATTATTTGTCATCTTTTTCGTACACACAATAATTGCACACGTTGTTCAGTGCCGCTCGGGAAAATAACTCGTGAACAGCTGCGAAGACATTGCCACTGCGGGTAAACCCCTGCACTCCGGACAAGTATTGAGTGTGTTAAAAAGAGTTGTCTATAATATTTTTTGCACTCAATTAGAAAAAGGGTGTGTTTTACGTTTTATTTCAACGACAATTTATTCCTTTGTAGCGAATAAATAGCGTCTTTCTTTATCTATTCCTGGATACCATGCATACCCGACACCAGTTTTGTGACTACAAATTTTTTGTTATTATTTAGGCAGATACTACAGTCAAAAGATAAACAACGAATGGTAAAATAATTAGTTGAATGGTTTTATTAATATTTCTGTTAATATCCACATTTGACCTAGGAAGGTGTAGATGAGACCCAAGTAAAATATAAAGACTTTTTTGATAATGATGATGAAGAGGAAAACGGTGAAGAAAAGGATGATTCTGAAGAAGGCTCTTTATCTGACAATGATGATGAAAAGAAACAAAATGATAGTGGAAATGATGCCAATAATGAATATTTAGATAAGATGAAGAAAAAAGTGAGGTAAATAAAAGATTATAGTTGATTAATTGCCATAACAAGAATTTTTTTCGAATTTGTCCTGAAATTGCGAAATGAAAATGTTCATTCTTTTTTTTATTTGAACTTTTGTTACAGAAAAATAATTTATATCTCGTTAAAAAGTATTTTTTACGTTCACAATTTAAACATTTCATTATCATAAACTGAAATGCTATGAGAAAAAACTTAAGGAAGACATTGAATTGCCAGAACAATTTACATTTCTGTCGGAAATAGTACTCTTATTGTGAATATTGAAATCAGAATAACAGGTTCATTTGTAAACGGCTACATCATATATCACTCTAATGATATGCTGTGTGGCATCCGGTGGGTGTGCACACAAAATTTTATCTCATGCCTTAACATTGAAATAGTGTATTTTGAGAATGGTATAAGTTAAAACATGTTTTTATCGATTATAATAGTCTCATTTTGTAATCACAAACCCATAAAACCAGCTTACATAATCTTTTAAATTAATGTACATGCACATAAGTTAAAATTGTTAACCTTTAGCCTAAACGCAAAAATCTTCATCTCCAACAAAATAATTTCTACAAGAATACCTGCCGTGATATACTTATCAATCTTCAATTACCAAGTTACGACTTAACTCGTGTATAAGAATTCTCATCTCTGTTTCAAAAACACATAGACCATACAAGTTTAACCGTTTCAGTGCTATAGTTTTTTTACTCATATATACTTAAAAATGCCAAAGAAGTCTTTTGTTTTTGATGTCATTTTTTCTGTGTTTTCTTAATAAAAACTTGTACAAGAATAATAAAATACAAAGAAAATTATGGAAATATATATTGTGAACAAAAATTATAACAAAAACTGAAATCAAGGTCACATCATATTTTCGCAGTCCGGTACATCCTCCGTATCAGCAAAATAATTGTTATCACTATTGTCACTATCACTCAAAATTTGCATTACGTCAAATTGTGAGCGCACCACAATGTCACTCCCACAATCACTTTCTTCACAACTTGAAAAACGATCATTTTCACTCGAATTATTTTCGTATTCCGACATTATGGGTTAAAAATTTTCTTTTCCTGGATCCTTCTTATATTGTAATTACTAATAATATTATAATTTGAACTTTATGTAACACGTAGAAAGATAAAAAATTAGCAAAGCGTGCGAGTGACCTCCGTTACCGCGCGCTAAACAGCAACTGGTTTCGTGAGCGCTATCGCGCTTGTGGCAAATTTAGTTAATACGCGCAGGAGCGCGATGGTGCTCTTCGGCACTCAAACGGTTAAATCCTAGCCCTAAACATTCAACGCAAAATGAACACAAAGTTAGTACAATATTCATAGTTGGTACTAGATGATAGACACTTGTTATGATATTTTTTAACAGGAATATTATAAGTAAATATAGTAGTACATTTATAATTCTTTTTTTAAGATTTCATATGGATGGTGTTGATGATGAATCAGACTTTGGTAAAGAGGATAACGGTTTAAATGAAAATGAAGAATCCAGTGTATTAAATAAACCTGCAGAACCTTTATCCGAGTACGAACTGCGGCAGCAACGTTTACAACAACGTATTGAAAAATTAGAGAATAAAAATTTAGCAGAGAAATCATGGCAAATGAAAGGTGAAATAGATGCCAGTGGTCGACCACAAAATTCTTTACTCGAAGAAGTTGTTGATTTTGACCTCACGACGAGGCCAGCGCCGCTTATTTCTGAAGAAACAACTTTTAAATTGGAAGACATCATAAAGCAGAGAATTAAGGATAAAGTTTGGGATGATGTGGAGCGTAAGGCAAAACCCACAGAGGAGCCACAAGAATTCAAAAAGAAGTTGATTTTAGATCAGGAGAAAAGTAAATTATCACTAGCTCAAGTTTATGAGAGAGAATACATAAAACAGCGTAATCTTTTAAATCCAGATTTTGATGAAGTCGAAGACGAACCAATTCAACATAAAAACATCAAACAGCTTATGGCAACTCTGTTTGGAAAGCTGGACGCATTATCAAATTACCATTACACACCGAAGACTGCAACTCCTGAGGTTAAAATCATAAGCAATATTCCAGCAATTAATTTGGAAGAAATTGCCCCTGTGGTAACAAGTGATGCAGCATTGTTAGCACCCGAGGAAATTAAAGGTGGGTTATAAGGAAAATCCCTTTTTCCATTTTTATTAACGCTTACTTATTATTTAACTTATGTGTATTTAACTAAAATATTGAAATAATTTTTCTTTAGCCAAGAAAAAGTCTGAATTAATGAGCAAATCTGAGAGAACAACAACAGATAAGAAGAGAGAAAGACGCAAGAAGAAGATACATCAAAAACTCAAACAAAAACAGAAGGAAGCAAAATCAATTTCCAGCAGTAAACTAGAGGATAAGTCGAAATCATTAGAAAAACTAATCAAAGATACAAATATTGAAAAGGTATGTACGCATTTGCTCATTTTAGTTTCTTTATCACAAAATTTTGTGTATTTTTTTACATAGTTTCATCTTCCGATGTCTAAAATTGCTCATTTGAAAAGTGTATGTACTAAGCATTATATAGAAAGCCACCGATAAGTTTATTGAAATATATTTTTACATATATTTCTATTACCCATTAAATCCATCCATCCAATCAAAGTTCCCTTTGCTAAAGGATCTAGCCTGTAGAGCAGGTAACTAGTAAATAATGTATATATAGATATCCTGTCCCCATCTTGATTTCACATGGATAATTTTAAAAAAACCCTGCGATGATGACTTTTCATGTAAGTAATAACAATATTTTCTAGTAATATATTTTAGACTTTAGTTCATTTTATTAATAACAGCTACGAAATTATTTGATAACTATCAAAATTGTTTGATATTTGTCGTATCTTTAATAGTTTCAAAGTTATATCAGTTTTTTAACAGAGAAATAAAGCAGCAGGTGCAACTTTTGTAGAATGTGATTTTTCTATAAAAAATTTAAAAAAAATCTTCTTTACTTTATTATACATCGTTGTTTTTGTAATTTAAGAAGTTACCGAAAAAAAAAATGTAACAAAGTTGGGAATTAATTTATAACAAATTGTTAAGTTAATAAACAATTAAATTGTTAACAAAAAACAATTTTTTTTAGTTCATAATATTTCCAAGACAACAAAGTTACAAAAAAAAATTTATTAAAACTTTGAAATAATCCACTTGTTTAAAACAAATTTATAACAAATAGCGGAAAACATTTTTTTGTCAAGTCAATTAAATGCCTTTGATTAATAAAAAAACAACAATATGATGATAATTTAAAAAAATAATAGAAAAACTTACAGCACTCTCAATGATCAATTAATGATATTTCGGCACATACATTTTCTAGGAAAAAGGCAAAAGTAATAACAACTCAAATCTTATTCCCTACAAAAATAAACCGTTATTATAACTTATTTTGGCATGTACATTTTCTTTAACAAAAATCAAAAGTAATAATACCAATCTAAATCTTATATCATACAAAAGAAACTACACTTAAGCAGTATTATAATTTATTTGAGTACCATACGAAAAAAGTAAAAGTATTAATACCAACCCCAATCTTATTCCATACAAAAGAAACTACACCAGGAGAAAAAATATTTATATTGGTTAGGTAAACCTCATGGTTTACAAACTTCATTATAAAAAACAATCTTACAATTGCTACCGCTAATTAATTGATATCGAGTCATACATTACTGAAAGAGGTTTAAAATTACTTCTGTCACTACTCAAATGTAAGCAGATTCATAGTAGAACGAAAGAAAATAATGAGTCCAAAAAAAATACCGAAAGTATGATGGGATGTACAACCAAATATTTGCTATTTGGCAAAAGTTTCAACTCTTTTACATTGAACTTTAACAAAAAAGCTACTACCAAATTCAAAATCTCTTATAAAGTCAGATCTTGACAAAATACATTTGTCAAGATCTTGCTTCAAATAAAGTTAGATGATAGGATAAATAAAAGAATAACTAGAATTACTAACAGGCTGGAATTGGAAATTAAATTTACTGAAGAGATCTTGAAGCAAAATTAGAATTTTTAAAATAAAAGTTTTTCAAGTTTTTCATCAGAGGACAAGAACAATCATATACTTTAGCAATTAAAGTAAAACATATCAATAGCAAAACTTAGAAATGTATTGAAAGTTTCATCTTCACATACTTTGTCTGGATGATATTCCAAACATTGTAAAAAAGCAATTAAGGTGCGATATATTAATAGCAAAATTTAGAAATGTTATATTGTAATCAACCCTATAAGACACAGCCATGAGGCTTTCCAATGGTATTACTGTAACTCAGCCAACTGTAAAGCACATTTGGTTGCTATTTCCATGTGAAATCAATTTTAAATACATTTTGTTATTTGTAAGAAGCAAGTGAGAAATTTCATTCAAATCACACTGCAAAAAATTACCTAATATTTTCTCTGAAAATAATTAGTGAAAATAGAAATAAGCAGGCTAGTTTTCAATCTAGCAGAATAGCAAACATTGAGTATACACATATTAAATGTTTTTTCAACACATTGCACCCATTCGATTTTTATAAAATTTTGTATACTATTAGAAGATAATATAGACACTTGTCTCTACTTATTGAGTATTTTTTTAAAGTGGTCTTTCAAACACATCTATACTTCATTTCAAAAGAGAATGTTCGTAAACAAACCAATTTGACAATTAAAATATGGTAGGCACAAATATACATTCAGTCCGTGGACAACAATTTAAACACTCATGTTAAATAATGTTATAAATACCAATATTACACATATATTTTAATAATATGAATTGTAAAATTTAGACGAGAAAAATGGACAACCCTAACTGTCAATCACCAGCCACCTAAATGTCACTCAGAGGTATAAAACCTTTTGAAAAAATATTCAAAATGAAGTCTATATCTATAATGTTCTTTATTACACATAATTTACTCTACAATCTGTTAATGTGAAATATCTGCTATAAATCAGTTTTAATATTCCATAGATGATATCTTTCTAGCGTGACGCTTAACGAGGCAGAAATGTAAATGAGACAGAATATTCCTACTATATAATAAATATACTTATACATATACAAGCTATTTGGCAAAAGTGAAAAAAATAGTGACATTTTAATTTGAAACAAGTGTATTATTTTGCAATGTAGAATACACCTTTGTGCTTAGTAGACATTTGACTGTATATTTTCAATGATTATTGTTAAAGTTAAATATATTTATTTTCAAAAAAATAACATTAGAAAAAAAATGTTAATGTCGATACTCGGAATTACTTGTACTCATTTTGGCATTATACAATGTAAATGTGTACACCAACAGTATTTTCATTACAGTGTAACACCACCAAACAAATCCATGTTACTAATGTGAATATAAGAAAAAGGTTTAAAATACCTGAACTGTCATTTTGTTTTGTTTAAAAACATTCTCTTTTTTAATGGAATGGAGTAGAGTAGAATTTTTTACGAATATTTTTATTTGCATATATATTGAATATATTTGGTGTTAATTTTATAGAAATTCAATATAATTAAACTTTTCTCAACTAAATGAAACTACATGATGTAGTATTATTTCTACTTTATTTAAATTCTTTACCGCAACCTAAGTTTTGTTGTATGACAACATCTTCAAAACCAATTGCCCACCTGAAGATGTTGTCATACAACGAAGCCTGGGTCGGTGGTAAAGAATTTAAATAAAGTAGAAATAATACTACATCATGTAGTTTCATTTAGTTGAGAAAAATTTAATGTTTATTTGTATTTTATTAACATTTATAATGAAACTTGTTTTAAAAATTTAATAAAATAAATTCTAGAGTGTAATATATGACTAGAAATCCATTTTACTTTCAATATTTCTGGTATTTTGGCAAATATATTGATTTGAGAAAAAGTTAGTAGTACAACTAGACCCTTTGAATAATTTGTAATTTATTAAAGTAATTTATATTGTAACTTTTACAAATCTTAAATCTAACAATTTGCCAATATTCTAAATAAAACAGTTTTCTCATATGCACCAATCTTATTTAATAAATTTAAATATCAATAAAGTATTTTCAGTGTAAAGGCAAACCTTTGAACGGCGTGTTTTATGGTTAATTCAAAATTTGTTAGTGCGATGCCAGACAAACATAAATGAAAAGAGTTTGAAAATGAATTAAGCTGTTCAATTATTTAAACGGAATAAATTATTGTTGACAGATAGGTTAACATATTCCTACATACAAAAAGTACATATCGAAAAATGCACGCAAAATATTACCTGTGTCCATATCCATATTTGGCGATAAATCTCTAGAAGGAAAAGAGGATACTAAGATAGTATCCTAGTAGATATATTCCTTCTAGAGATGCATCTCCAAGTATGGATATGAACACAGGTAGAGTCAAAGTTTCAGGACCACCTGTGTGATGCTCCTCATTGCTGCTTATTCTTATACATGTAATAAATTTATTTGTTATTTTTGCAGATGGTAAAGCTGGATGACAAGTCACTAAAGTCGTCGAAATCTTTCTTCACACAACTCCAAGATGTTGCTCATTCAAAAAAGAATAAACCAAATAAACATAATAGGGTAATGCTGCCTGCTAAAAAGTATAAACTGTGATTGATAATTCTCATTAAAATGTACAGTTGTTAAGTCTGTAATACATTATTTAAAACTAATTTGAATTTGTTTTGTCGATCGCCCCGCACAGATGACACACACAGAAGGTAGGTTCTATGTCTGATGTGTTCTCCATAAATTTATTTGTGATGTTTATCTTGAAACTTCGAAAATTTATATCCATTAGTTGACCTAATATCAAATTGTACATAAAATTAAAGGAACATGCAACCGACTGGAGGTCAACAACACTCCATTGACATATTCAAATATTTTTCCGAAGAAATGTGTATATCTATAACAATGTCTTATTGCCCTCTATAATTAAACTACATCTTATTCACCTATACAAAAATTTTATTTTATTTTAATTTTTATTAACAAAATCCTACAGATAAAAGCTATTATCCAGTTTAGAGTCTATGGTATAAAGGTAAATGGAAATATAATTATAATTAAATTTAGATTTTTAACTCTTTAATATTGTTAATACAACATAGTTTACAGTTGAAATGTAATTTTAATAGTAACATAAAATTAAAGAAAGGTTCAATAGTCTGTTATAAGGTAAATCAAGAAAAACGAAATAAAAAAACCAGTTCAACATAATTTATTAACAGTTCAAAGGTTCCGATGATACTAAATTAGCTACAAGAGTAGTTAAATATAAACAATAACTCTGATCTACTTTGCAGCCATATTAATATAAAAATAAATCTTTCATATAACTGAATCTAGATTTCAGAAATTTTTAATTTTACATACATCCTGAATGCGCGACTAATGTACAAGCACTAATGTACATTTTTTTTACTTGGAATCGTTTAAAAACGCAAAATATTCTACTTTTCAACACATAATCAATATAAGTGCGTGTTCACAGTGCGCATGTTAACAGGTTTATTCCTCTGGGCTACAAAATATAAAAACCTTGTCTTCCACTCCCTATTCTATTTTTTTGTTTATAACCAATTTGTGCCTTCTTTTGAAGATTTTAATTTTTTTAATTCCTATGTGCAAGTCTCCTACTTATTCAATATTTTCCTTTATATTGCTCTTTTAGTAGTAAATTATTACTAATTTTGTATGTAAATAATGTATTTTTATATCATCGACTTAGTTATTCAATATAATTTACTTCATACAATAAAGATATTTAACAAAAGTATAGATTTATACAGTTTTATTAGATATGCATTAATTGAATAATATAAACAAAATCAGAAATTTATTTCAAATATACAATATAGCCATACACCTAGTTACTATCACACCTTAATGCTGCTGATGGCAAGATCCAGTTTCTTCAACAGCAATCTATAATAAAATTGAACTGGTTGATGGTTAGCAAATCCTATTGAAGCTAACATTAGGCCATATCCTAGAAGAATCGACAGGAATTTGTGTCTATATAACCAATTCCGTAAACCAGATCCTTCTGTAAAGAAAAAAGTTAACATAAAATTGATGTAGCTGACTGCAACATAATGGTGTGCTTTCGTTAGCTTTCAAAAGAAAAAATACATTCAAAGTCAAAATAAGCTTGTGTGAGATCTGAAAAATGTTCTACTTTATTCATTTACAATGCACATAACTATAAATAATAATTATATAAGGCTTCAGATGAATGAAGTATGAATTATTACTTTCTTGCATTTTTTAAATCTTTAGTAAAGAACAATTAAAAAGCTCATGTATTTTTTACCCATTTACAGAACCTTAAATTGTAAATAAAACTTGCTGACTAGTAATTAGTTATGGTGAAATAATAATTACACAAACAATTTGCGTTGACTGTATGGTCTATTTCTGAAATACATTGGGTCCGAGTGATCACCCTTCATCCAAAAACTACGATTCTACAAGAATTTATCTTCATTAATGTTCATGTTAAGCAACTTATCTCTGTTAGTGCTTATAAGTTTTTTGGATAGTTCATTACGAACGTATTTTTAAAATTACGAATAACGGAATTAATACGACCCATAAAATGTTGAAAATATCCATTTTGCAATTATTATTTTTACTATCCAAAACATAATACAATAACTTAAATCAAATAATATGCTGTATTATATTGAGCATGAAGCTATTGACCCCTCTAACCAAGCTCCAAACTACACGGTAGTCTTACACCAAAGTATAGGTCCATCGTGCGTCAGTGAGACGGTCATGAGGAACATGTATTAATTCTCATTCCCAATTCTTTTTATTTTGATAATGCATTTATAATCTGGTGTGCTGAAATATATTTGTAATACTTTAAAATGTGTGCAATGTGAATAGAGTGTAGTAAATGTCCAATAATGCCATATTTGTTGAATTGAAGACGGTTATAATATACCTCTATACTTCTAAAACTAATTATATGCTCAACGTAAAATTTTTAATATCTCATCATGTCTAGTCCACTTGACATAAAAATTCATTCTAAAATCGAGTGCCCAAAATGGGCTCTTTCTTGGTCATGCTTTACAACTGTAGCGAAAGTAACATCATTTTATTTTTTCAATGCAAAAAAACTACAGGTCATTGCCAAGTAAATGTTTGCATGTAAGAGAATTAATTGAATAATTTTTTTTTTCATAACCCTTAATTTCAAGATATAAGCTGTCAAGGAGTGAAAGAATATCAGACAAATCTTAAAAATTTACCGAGTTAAACTTAGCGGTCAGAAAAGGGTGAAAATATTAAAGTATGATGTCATTTTTAGTAACTCTCGTCTTGTTCAATGAAAGCAAATGAAACAGGGATGTATCCTCAGTCAAACCCATTAAATTTAGAAGCTCATAATTTTTCATTTCTTATTTTTAACTAAATTATGTTTCCATGACAAAAACAGCATATTTAGAGTAGTCAACTGTCACACAATGGGACATAGTTTGATTGTAGATCATATAATATCAGATGACAAGTTTTATAAATTGATCTGTAAATAGTTACAGAAATATCACATACCACCTGCCACTCAACTGTTCCTTTTATTTCTTTTCATTTTATCTATTATAATTTTATAACAAAACTCATATCTAAATTTTATATCTCTATGTTAACATTAAAACTGAGTCCAATGTAAGAGATAATTTCACAATAAGGGTTCAGAAAATGTATCTCAGAATATGTTTCCATTTACATAAACACTTAAGTAACAATTTTAATGATAAGTCAGCCAATTGAAAAACTATTTTTATGCTATTGTAATTTCTATATATCCAGACAAATGTCCCATTAAGTTTTAACTTGGGTTTTGTGTTTAACTTGTACAATTTCTTTTTTCTTATAGAAAACCATAATGACATAGATAAATGATCTGTTTCCATACTACTATTGAATAGGTCTTCGTAGTTGATTAAGGATTCTTGTTCACAATATTCTTCCAACTGAAAATTTATTTTTTTTTATTTGTTTTTAATTATTGGCTATGTATGTGTCGATTCTGACACTTCAGTCCTAAACTTAATTCTAAATTAAATTTTGAGCGTAGAAGTATTTTGTATAAATTAGTTAGTTATTTTCATCGAAAATAAGAAAACCAAGAGAATAAATCCAGGGGTGGTTCAGCCAATATATTGGGTATACAAATCAATTAAGTCAACGACCAGACCTGGTGGATCAAAAAGCTAATATTCTAAAAACATTTATGTTTGTTTCTTTCATAACTGTAAAAGTATGCAATGGATACAAAATGATAATGATAATAATAAAATTGCATACTGACCATTTCTGGAAACCGATGTCGTACTCATGCTAAATTGTGCTTCTTGTTTCGCATACACCAAGAGGTAACGAACTCGGACAAGTTCATTGTTGGTCACAACAAAGTATGCAGGTGGTACGTCACTGATTATACTGTCGTTAGATTTAATTCTTTTGACTTGTTCTTGACCTAAAACACTGTCACCTGTAAAGTAACACATGTATGAAATTTATTCTAGTCATAGTCAAAGTCTTAATTTAAAGCTTGTAAAAGGTAAAACATTTTCAGATTCACCGTTTCAAATCTTCCATCTATAAAAAATTATGACAATTCTATTAATTAAAAACGCCAGCACTTAAACAAGAAAGAAAACATGTTCAAGTTCATATTTACTGCCTATTATTTTTAATATCATTCGGTAAAAAACAATCAGCCCTATTTTGTGTCATGTTACTTTATGAATAACATAAACTTCACAGAATTATTAGCCTTTAAGCAGATGTTCGCATGTTGTATCATCATGAAACCTTTATTTTGACAGCTGCCTACATTAAAATGATGCCTTATTTCAATTTACGTAAAGGTAGCTAGAACAGTGGACTTTATGGCTGAATTTATAGCATATTTAAATATTGAATATATTTGGGTTAATTTTGTTGAAATTCATTATTCAGAATTTCAGAAACTACGTGATGTAGTATTATTTCTGCTTTCTTTACTTTCTTTACCACAACCTAGGTTTCGTTGTATTACAACATCTTTAGGTGGGCTATTAGCAAATTTTTTTTTTCGATAACTACTAGTAGAATTACATGGGCAAATGGAAAAGACTAATTTTTATAGCCACGTTATAATAATTATGTTATGTATTCAATTAGATACCAAAAAACATCATTATATATTTTATGTCATGAAAAGTATTTTGCCTTTGCAGAAATGCTATTAAAGTCTCGAGAATTGAGGGATGTCTCAGGTCTAATGATGTTATCCAATATTACTTTCAACGCTCTAAAAAAAGAACAAAATTTATAATTGGCTTATATACTTGAGGTGCAACAAAACAAAAATAACTTATAAAAACGCATCTCCTGTCATTCATAGATGAAGTAAAGGAATGTAATCGTCATGAAATAACTCCATCCTTTTTCTGCTCGTAAATTAGATGATGCTACTCTTTTCTCTCAAGCCAACGAAAAATAGCATTATGTTAATGAACAATAAAGGCTAGAACAATGTCAATGCAATAAAACATGTTGATTTTTATAGTGCACATTAAGGCCATTATTCTCGTTTGTTAGCTAATGTATACGTCAAGTAAATAATACAACAATAGGGCTGAATATATATTAAAATATCAAAGTATAGTTATTTAAAACTTTTCCTTTTAAAATTAAATTCTCAAAAAATAAAGGAGAATTGAAAAACTGAACTGTTTTGCATTATAAAAGGTAAAGAACACACTCTCGCATTGACAAAAAAAATTAAGATGGTTGATTACAACCTATAATATACAAAAATATAGTTTCCTTTGTGTAAAACTCGGGCCTCAAATACATTGTTTTTGTTTATGAATGACAGCCAATATTTCATACAGTGGTGATTTTTGAATTTCCTATTTAAACCATTTCAGACGTAATGTCGCATGCATTTAAATTTGCTTTTTCTAACTCAAATTGTATTACTAAGCAAAGCTTTATCAAATAAAACTATTACCCTAATTAAATACAAAAAATCAAATTCATCCTCTGAATCTTCAAATACAAATATAAGTTATTTTTATGGCTACACAAATATCTTGTGATTTCCAACACTAGCATCAAATCAAATCATCTAAAGCAATGACGGTTAAAGTTGCTGAATTCATACTTGTTTGTATTCTGTTGAAATAATAAGACCAATCACTTTTAGGTCATTTTATATTGACATATATTTTACTAACGCATCCATTCCAATAAAATTTTCTTAATTTTAAAAGATGAAATTTGATATTAAACTATCATTGCAACATACATTAACTAACCTTGACTTTCTCGCAAAGTATGTTTTTTATAATTTATACCTTCCTGAGCATCGATCAATTCACACATGGCCACACATGATAGATTGTAGCCTAAACAACTTGCGCCCCATGCAAAGCCACAATGACTGTATGGTAAGCTTACACTTAGTTCATTTGATAAATATATACCACTTCCAAAGAGCATATTCTGTAAAAATAAAAACATAATATGAAAAGAAATGTTTGCATATATCAACCATGTTATTATATATTATTTATTTCTGATCTTACAATAACAAAAATATTTTTTACAACCAAATACAATTGTATAAAAAGTATGTATCATATTAATTAATAAATAAAATTGATAAAGCAGTACTAAACTTGGCAAATACTGACTGTTGAATTTGCTTTCCCATAACATTTACATTGTTGATTAATACACTTACCTTACTCATATGCTGCTGTAAGCCATAATGTAAAATGGAATGAAAGTTTTCAAGTCGACTACCATGGTAAGCATAAAATGTCCTTTGATTTTTTGCAAGAGCAGCCCATTTATTTTCTGCTTGAGACTTGTTTGTGCTCACCACTTGAAAGATATACTGAGGTTTGGCTGCAGGCGCAGTGGAAGCCACTTTTTTCAATATATTTTCATGCTGAAGTAAAAGATTTTACTTTACAAAATTTTCATACTGTTTTATTTAAATGCAATACTACAAAACAATGCTCTTATTTCGAATATTGAATATATTTGGCGTTAATTTTATAGAAATTCATTATTCACAATTAAATGAAACTACGTGAACTAGTATTATTTCTACTTTCAGGTGGGCTATAGCAAAGATCATCTTTGCTAATAGCTCACCTGAAGATGTTGTAATACAACGAAACCTAGGTCGTTGTAAAGAATTTAAAGAAAGTAGAAATAATACATAATAATGTAATTGAAAGTTCACAATTTTTTTTATATATTGAACACTGTAGGGTCACATGATGTTTGGTAAGTGAACGCTTTAGATTAGAAATTTTTAGAGAGAGACTGATTAATTTTTATGCTTTTATGCTATTTGCTATGCTATTTTTATGCTAAATAATTTTTTTCCAAACTGTCATAAAAATCATACATTTAGAAACATCATTATAAACAGGCCATTTCCAAACGATATACAAACTGTTTGAGCTACTATCATTGGACTTTAATAGGCTATAAAAAAATTGTTCCTTCCATGTAAAATCGGAAAGTACCACGAGTTTTCTCATCAAAATGTGTATTTTAAAAAATACCACTTTGACAAGTGTTGTGAAATATAGGCTTCTATGAGTTCTTGTGTACGAAATAAGACAATTATAATCATAAACTTATTTTGTATATAAATATAGGATGTTATAAATGTGGCTATTGTTACAATATTTTGCATCAGGGTTTCGAGCATAAAATCTAAAGTAATTAAAATAATTTTCGTATTTATAACAATAATTTGCCTTTGGCTTTAATATCCATCAATTGAAGTTAAAATGAAGAGACTATTTTTTTGATTTAGTCACATTATATAACTACATATAAATATTACACTTTGTTCATAGTTCTAATGATTGTTTTACTTACTTCTTCAACTGGTATTGTTTTAAGATATGGTTCTCGCAGACGCACAAGGACATAAAATAACAAATCTATCATGTCAGCTATTTCCGCCAATTTCTCCACATTATCTAACTTACGTAAAACTAAATCTAACGAAGGTATTTCGCTGATGGTATTTACCTGAAATGAACGCAATATGTTGGTTTATCATAATTATAGCTAATACTATTAAATCATAACAAAAATGGAGAATTTATAGGTAGATTTAAAGTTACTCACCAAACTGTCAATATCCTTACTTCCATTCTTAATGAAGCTAGGAGGAAAGGGTTTCAAACAAGAGTCATATCGGAAACTTTGTGATGAAGCCACAAATAAGCTCCATTTTAAATCGGCTGCTTTATAATCTCTTTCCAAAATAACTCTGAGATGTGAAGCTTTCCTTTCTAAAGTATCCAATTTTGATTGGGTATCCAGTTTGTTGTAGTCAGTACTTTTATTATCAATAGTATTTTCAAAGGTTTCGCTAGCCATATTGTAAAATTATTTTAATACATAAAAGTCCATTTGAATTTCGTTAATGTTTATTTTCTAATCTGACAATAAATTTTGTAGTAGGGAAACAAAAACAAATCTGTACGACATTTCAAATAAGAAACAATTGAGAACTGTCACTTTTCGTTTTTTATTATTGAAATGTTGACATTAATTCATCTCACTTATCCTACTATGATCAAACAAAAGTAGCTGTTAAAAAAATTAAAACTGTTAAATTATTACTAATAATTTATTTACAAAACAATTGTAGGCAGCGTGCAATTTAATATAAAAATGGCAATTAGAAGAACCACGTCAGTAAAACTAAAATGTAATTGATAGGTATGATTATAACATGCTTCCTAAAAACGAATTCTATAATATCTATATTTTTTTCCTAACATTACACAATCTTCCAAAAAGCTATAATAAATTTTAATATAATCGATCGAACGTAAATGGTTCAAAAACGCCTTTAAATCAATATAATTTTACGCGATATTTCATTGAAATTTAACGACATAAGTAGATATTTCATATAAGCTATGAAAATTATAAAGTTGGGATGGAAACAGACAAATAACGAGAACTCTTAATGAAGACTGTTTTATTTTATTTTCTTTAACCATACTAATACCTACCTAACTTATATACACAGCTTAGAATAGAGAGTACTCTATATTCTAAGGTACACAGGTATAATGATAAGAAAGACAAGAAGGGATTTTGAGAATAATAGTGAAAATTATAGAATAAAAGTATGTTATGAACAAGAACAAAGTAACAACTAAGTATTTTACTGTATTCAGTGTGAATGGAGAAATATAAAATATTTATATGAAATATATTATATTTTATATAAAAATATAAAATATAATTAGGAGTATTTGAAATTTTAAGAATAAATGAAAATAAATAGATTATCTAACATATTGTTGGAATGGAATCTTCTTATATACAAACTTTTTGTACTTACTCTAAATTCTGTTACTCTAAAAGATATTTTAAAAATGAAAACACAATTAAGTATAAAATATGAATTTTTTCAATTTTTTTTTAAATGAAAAAATTCATATTTTTTTTTTTATAAAAAATTTATAATTTGGAAGATAGCCAAATTCATACACATATATAATTTTATTCATTTTAAGCTTCTGTATACCTATTCTTCCAGTCTCTTCAAACATAACATTCAGTAAAGCAAACTGTTATAGTGTTTCTTTTGTACAAGAAGAATAAGCTATATGGAAATTGATTAAGACTATAAAGTAGATAATTCAACCTTAAATATGAAGATTGTGATACGAAAACTTATGCAGAGGAATAAATGCTCAAAACCAGAGATGAAAAATCATGAAAACGAAACTTGGTACAAAATATGATCTACATTCATCGCTTTATGTATGAATTTTCTCAATCGACTGAAGTTTTGTTTTGCGATTAAACTGATGAAGCAAAAATTTATTAGACTTTCTGGTCTTTTTGATGCACTGAGACATGCATCTATCAAACTTTTCTTTCATGCATATGCACAAATCTATTTTAGATTTCATTGTGGTCATGAAAACTCCTAAAAACACATCTACTCTGAGAAAATTTTATATTAATAAAATCACAATGTTTCATAAATTATTAAATAATATCAAAAAGAGAGTTTGAAACATTTTAAAACATTTATTTCTTAATTCTTTTCAAGTTTCCTATGTCTATGTGAAAATATTTGTTAAAGTAGTATAATGGATTATTTTATTATTGATTTATGACTAAAGGATCAAATTCTGGTTATGCAATTCTAAGGACCTAGGTAAAGATTTTAATTAAAGCTTTTCCTTTTTAAAATGGGAAGCTTAATATGTATACTACATAGAAGAAAAAGTACATACAGAGAAAGTAAGTAAATAGAAAAATTTGATGACGGCAAGACTGAATGTGAGAAACTCAAATTAAATTTAGAAATATGAGTAAGAAAAATATGAGGTATAAAAATAGTCTTATGATGCATATCACATCGTCAAAGCGAAGAAAAAAACTTGAGATTGCAAACTGTCTAATTTTGCTATACCTAAAACTTGTCGTCCCCATGATGTATTGGGTTAATCACAAATCATACGTACGGCCTTTGGCAGCACTGCGCACTCGTTGAACGGGGCTGGACTAGTGTTCTATTGCTGTAAGATTATTCTATGCTGTAAGAGATTGTCCTCGTAGCAATAAATCTGCCATATGTATCAGTTAGATACATTAAAGTACCATAATAAATAAATAAAACTATTTTAACCATTTATAATCTAATTTCGAAGCAAATAATACCTATTAGGTATTGGAAATAAATTATGTGGGCAGTCCCGATTGACAGTAACAAGTAAGACTAACTATACCATATGGGAATTAATTATTAAATTCGGGCCCGTTAGAATATATCTGGAGCAAATTATTGTACCTTCACAAATCTATACAAACATTGAAATATAAGAATGTATCATGGAAAGTGCATTAATATGATTGAATCCTTTTGTGTATGTTAGAGAAGATGAAATAAACGGAACAATCATGTCAGAGAAAATGAAAAAGTATTTGTATTAATGCAAAACAGTTGGTATTTTAACACCACCAACAGGATATGTGAACGAGTTTATGGATTTTGAACTAATTATTTAACAGTACAAATTACCAAATGAAAAATAATTACAGAGGATAATCTGTAATAGATTTAGCCACTTAAAAAGCATAATTACTAATACCATAAATGAGATTTTGATTTTGAGTCCTGATACGACGGAGTAGTCTAGACTTATATTATGACAAGACAAACCATATATATATATATATATAGATACTTCAGATTTTATACAGATATTAAAGATCTTTTTAGTTCACAAAAGTAATCCTCTTCAAGACGTTTACTGATTAAGTCAGTCTCGAAAATATTTCGGACGTACGTGAGATGCAAAGGCTCCGACACCTTCCAGCGGCTATGACGCATGATGGAGTTACTTACTCATATAAGATCCTTCGAAATATGAACCAACACTCACCTTCCAAAAGTAGCCCGGGTCGCTAATAGCGACGGCGCATCTCTGCTTCCTATTGAGAGGATAGATTATTCTTAAGTCGAGCTTGCATTGAAGCACCTCCAGCCAAAATGGGTCACTGGCCCCAATAGCCTACCTCCATATTTAATTATGGCCTGCTTTGAGATCGTCATCAATCTGATTACATTTATAATAAATATTTCCCTAAATTTCGAAATTTATCCATCTTGAGTTTCCTTCTGCTCTGTTTTCAGATCTCCACCTGTTTTCAAATCTGGTTCCAAGTCTGATAAAAAAAATTATACATTTGTAGTTGTCTACATTTTCTAAAGTATTTGAAACAGTTTTACAACGCCGTATCTATTCCCAAATATCACTGTGTTTATCCTACTGTGTTTATCAATTCAATCTAAAGTATGTGTATATTTTAGTAATCTAATCATTACCCATGTTATAATGTAATCCCAGGCTACTTCATTGTAACAGGACTCGGTTGATATAAGGATCTCATTTATGATATTACTCTATCTTCTCTTGTTCTATCCAACTGTAATTTTAGGGATTACATGACTAAGGATTTTGATGGTGGACAGTAAGTAGGTGTAGCTTTTTTGCCTTTTTGATTTAACAGGAGTTTGAGCAAGTCGACAACAATATTCCCGAATAAAATTTTTGGAGGTTGACATGTCTTTCACACTAGTAAAATTTTCCACCAATTAATTTCAAACTTGAAAACAGTATGTGCAGTTTGAAAATTTCAAATCAAGGTCTTATATTACTCAATTTGGAGTCAGCTAAGGTAGTAATTCAGGCCATTTTGTTCCTCATTATGATTAAAGATTTGCCCTCAGTTATCAGTGCATTAATTGCTTCTATTTGTGAATGATTTGAAACCATTCTTAGGGGTAGAAAAGCGATCTGATATTGAGCTGTTTAAATAAGTTACAATTTAAAGTGAGCAAATGCCCAATAATAACGTTTTCCTGCCTCCGTGTGCTCTTGGTCCAGAGATTGATCTTGGTCCAAAGAAAAACTGTATCTATATCCATACACAATCTTAGTATAACTATTGATGACCATCTAACATTTCACAATCATATCATGAAACTTGCCAGAATGTCTATAGGGTTTATCATGCGGCATTCATATGATTTCTATCACAATGGAACTATTATAGATTTGTTAAATGGAATCATATCTTGAGAGGGAGTCACCTTATAGTTTTATTTTAGTCTTCAATCAGAATTAATGAACAACAATTACTCTTGTTCAGTTTCGATAACATGTCAACAGATATTTAACCAAGCTGATTGGTCAATTTTGACTGGTTAAATACATAGTGGGAGGAATATTTTGTTCGACATTATTCTTACCTATTACATTTTGACATATACCCTAAATATTTATAATTGAATTGATATTCGGATGACATTTTAAAAAATATGGAAACTCAAAAATATGACTTCAAAATATCATTAATTTTTAATTTCTATAATAGATATTACGTGTAGTTTGCTGGACGACAGGCAGTAGAGAGAACCCCGCACTTGACTGTTTCTGGATTGGAGAAATGTATTCTATGTCTATTGACTGTGAAGTCTGAACAGATCTCACTAGGTCGATTGTAATGAATACTCTGTACCAAAAACAATTTCATAAATTGTTACTTAACAATAACTGTTTAGAAAGTAGACGGTAACACTGTTAAACTACCAATTGCTCAAATTGTATCTGTTGTTCATACTGCTAATGCTGTAGCAATATGTACTGTAGCAACTGAACTGTACCGATTGAACCGTAGTGATTGCTCAAACCAATGTGCACTGATGATAAGTAGCTCCCTCGTTACGCATGTGTGTTGTTCTAACGATTCCGTCTGCGCCTAGGTAGGTAGCTGTCATAATGCCTTTCAGCCAGGTATTCCGTGATATGTTACCGATCGTTAGGGCTGGGCCATGGCTGCGGGTCTTTCGCCATTACTATAGTTCAGGAAGGTACTTCTTGAGTCACCTCCATTAGAAGAGGTTGGCGAGGAGGTGGGAAGCACGCCAGTGGATATAAGAGATGAGAACCTTATCATCGAAGGTGTCAAGAATCGGGAATCCAGCCAATTTGCCAAGTAAGAAATGATTTAGCATGATTCACTGGAGATGTTTGGGTTTTAGAGACAAATGCATTAGTGAGTGGCTATTTACAGTATATTCTGCTTCAATTAGGAGGATTTTTATACCCAAGATGGCTTCAATGCGTAGAGGATTGACAGGGCTCTTGGGGCCAAATTAATTGACTAAGTTAGCATCTATAAGTATTATTTTGGACCTATTGTCGGCATGTACTGAAACGATTTTCAAATAGGATCGATTATTTTTAGGTGTTCATGTAGAGTGGATTGACATGACAGTTTTGTTACTGAATTTTCTATTCCTTCCTATATATATAATATGTAGTTATCTGTGGAAGAGAGGTTTGCACTCGTCAACATCACATCTTTTTGCGTAGCAACTATGTGTCGTATTGTGTTAACATAGGCATCTAAAACATAGGGGATATATCTACGCTTGGTACCATCTTGTGTTGGAGACAGATTTGTTAAACATTTTACACTGGATTATGAAATGTCTCACAATTGAAGACACTGGGCATTTAGTCTTGTTTTTGTCCATTGTGGTGAATGTTTTCAGGGTTCATAGCTACACAGTTGTGTTGTCTTTTTGCAAAGTCACTTCAGGCTATGCATAAGGGTCATAGAATACTATTGCAGACGCTACCTATAGGAAGCGAGATAGCTGGATCTTTTGGTTGCGCAGTAGAGTAGATGAACAAGTGGTTTCTTAGTTATGACTTTAGTTTCACTATGATCGTTATTTTGTCTGTGAACCCTGTCAAGAGTTCGGAGCATTGTTACTCTGTTGGAGATGCGGTTTGTGAAGACAAAGGTCCTTTGGTGTGTCTGTTTGCCGTGGTAATAATTGAAACTGTTCTAGTTTGCCGAGGGCAATAGAGTCAAAATGCTGAAGCAACATTCGAGTGTCTTCGCGATGTCTTGCAAATACGAATTATTTATTAGAAGACTGTTTACAGCTTTTCTTGCATTCTCCCTGATGCTGTGACATAGTCTTGCCATGAGAGTGGCCAACGAGTCGTAATAGGCAACTTTCTATGATAGCTAATCTTGGTGAGCACCATGGAAGCTAGTTATTTCCATATAGTGAGAGCATGTAATTGTTGCCCTGACATGACGTTAAAGATGATCATAGAAGCCAATTCAGAAGCAGACTTAGGATTGGCTCATTGCGATAGCTTTGTTTTTGGCTCCCACTGCTATAGTTTGCAGCAGCTACATGACTATAGCATGTTCTTCGCTGTGTGCACTATGTCGATTACAAATTAATACTCCACATTGACTATAAGACATTTTTTTTTATTTGTTATTTTACAATAACTATTTATATAATAAACTGTAGAGCTGTTGAATTAACGATTGGCCAAAC
Organism: Druceiella hillmani; assembly: GCA_039881145.1. NCBI lineage: Eukaryota > Metazoa > Arthropoda > Insecta > Lepidoptera > Hepialidae > Druceiella > Druceiella hillmani. The sequence goes on along the minus strand of JAYKKI010000001.1, from coordinate 101,682,286 downwards.
TGTATCGATTACTTGTATTGATGTCACGGTAGCAATGTGCACTGTAATGATTGCTTGAACTGATGTGTAATTGTATGATAAGTAAACTGATTTTTGCACTGTTGTACCATCTTTTATACGCCCATATTTATACTTCATAGTAGCTTTCTACTTTATTTTTATTAATATTAATCGTTAGTAATAGTCAGAATTTCCCAGTGAAAACCCTTTTCAAATCGATTCAATATTTTTGGCATGTTGTTTTTACAGATAAGAATTTTAAGAAAGTTATTTTGGCATAAAATATTCTTAGCACAAACTAAGCTCCAAATGATTTTATATAATAGTATTGAATTGATGATTACTTCTTAAAATATATACTTCACATAAGTATACATTTTTCGAAGCTGTATCATATTCTATTTCACCTCTTCACATAATCGCTCTATTTATGATGTATGTTTTTAACAAATATGTTAATGTAAGCCTCATTATCATTATGCATTATTATTCGGAATCAACCAATTGTTGAATATAATATGGATATGATAATAGCTTGTAACTGTGTTCGCGAGATGAGAAGTGTATAAAACCATTCTCAACTTCGGCATGATCTGTTATTGACCTTTCGACAATTATTATTGTATGTATTCTCCATCTATATGTTGTAACCTCATAGTATAAAGTAGTATTTCATGAAAAATACAGATACTTCTTGAAGTATAGACAGACAGCATAATAGCCGGCTCTTGACGAATTTTATACTAGACATCTAAGATATTTAGACTCTACATTAGCAACTAGCCACTAAGCTTTTGCTGTATAAATTATAATTACCCAATCAGTCTAAAATCTTTAAACTCTTTATGAAGTGATTGCTGCAACTTATGCTACTGATAATGAAAAAACTTATTTCATAAACTTTAATTATTCAATTAAATTTAATAACAAATCAAGGAAACAATAAATAATAGGTATTTCTTTGTTGGCGTAGAACGAACTCTTATATCACTTGGTGTTGCATTAGATCTTAATTTTTATACACACCTTTCTTGGACACACATCTCAATATTATATGGTAAAATTTACATGAGAATTTCAAATAACCTTGCCCCTACTATGCAATTTTACACCTTCCCTCAGTAACAAAACTTCCATTCAGGAAAGTTTTTACTTCTAACATTGTATGCTAATTTCTTTTTTAGCCAAAAATATTGAGCCATCTTTAATTACATTTCCTCTCCTAAACCAACCTTTATTAACCTTACACCCTTTCAAGCTTATATCTTACTTGATAGACATTGTTTTTCTCATTAATTATTACGAATATTATTTTTTATGGATCACTAGGACCGTGCAAATCACAAAAAAGTACTGAAATGGCACAGATCAAGAAAAGAGTAGCATAAAATCAGTTTTATTTCAGGAAAAAGTAGATCCAAAAAAAAGACGGGATGGTCATCTCGAGCATGAGAATTTCAGTCGACATAGTCACTTAGCCTATATGCTCCGATACAAGCATACAAACTAGTTATGACGTGGGTCTAAGAAATTGAAACAACCTAAAAACCAACTCTATTTCGACTATTAAAAAATCAGGATAGAGACTGGGCTAGATCTAATCTAGAAAAAGCAACAGTTTTACTGAACATTTATGAAGTATTTTCAAACCGTTGGCTCTGATTTCTTGTATAATTTGTTTCTTTTCACATAGAAAATGGGAAGCAGTACTATTAACATAGGATTATGTAAATCATGGATCATGTATATTCCACATGCAGATATTTTCATATTGGAAGAATACAGGGAATAATGCCATCTTCTTTCCAGTGTTATTTAATTTCTTGTCATTGTTATTTAATTATAATTTTGATCAACATTGCTTGTTCAATATTTAACATGTCTTCACTACTAAAAAAATTAAGAATGCTGTCATTGTCCAGTACATTTCTAATCTCATATTTTTTACTTGTTATCAACTGTTTATCTTTATCTTTGACTATATAGATTTAGTTTTGAAATACCATATTTGTTAGATGATTTAGATTAGGTATGTTAGTTATTTTCTCTGTCATTTAGTGTAGAACAATGTCTACTTGTCATAAGATAATTTTTCATATAATGCGAACTTTGTAATTTAAATCATCTTTAAACCTCATAGTGATTATTGCCGTTTTCAGCTCGTCTTCTGTGTCTGTGTGAGCTGCCAGTGCGAACAGAATTCTTTTTGAAGTCAGGCCACGTTTGCATCACAATCGAACAATGCTTTACATGCCAAAATTGTTTAAGAGCTATTTTTCTGTCACTAAATGAAGTTGAGTTGGGGGGAAAATGGTGTTTGGCCTCGGTGGTACATGCTTATGCTAGTGGACATGGACCTATAAAAAGCTGAGCTATAGCCGTTAGCGTACGCCCAGGTGTGCATGATTGGGCTACTAGACGCGCACCATAAAATCCTATCTCTCACGTCCCCGCCACTGCTGAAATGCAGTCGCAATTCAGTAGTGGACCTGTTTCCTGTGGGTCGTCTCATTCCCCGGGCAATGTTGTGATCTCTAACGAATCATGCACAATACATCTACTTCGTGATCATGGCAGCAAAGCGAGAAGGGCAAGGGCGAGTCCTCGGCGCCTTAAAACCGAATATCTAGCTAAGGGAGACAACCCCGACAGAAAAACCAATGTGTAGCCCGGGAGGGCTACCCCAGCAACGTAAACCTGTAGTCATGTCTCGCAGGAACGTGGGTCTTGAGCTTCGCCACTTGGACTACGAGGAAGGTAACCTCTTCAAAAATCCCCTAATCCCACGGTGCGGGGCGCGCCAAGGGGATGAATGACTGGCAGGTGAGACAGTCGATAGCGACCAACCTTGATGAAACTGGCAAATATCATTGGATAAAGCCTTCTCACAGGAAAGGCGTCACCCTGCGAGCGACCACCAATCGACCATACTCGTGGGAATCGTAATGTGTGATTCAATAATACCAAACAAAAACCAAAAGACCTACATCCAACAAGTATTTCACAGAGGAATACTAGAACATCGTCAAAGATCATCTTCCTATAGTGGAAGTACAGAATATGATCATGAGCAAATGGATACAGCCAAACCTCACGAATCTATTCTCTCATCCATGTCAAATGAGCCTGTGGACCTGGAACAGTTACCCCCACAATGGCAAAGAGTACCAACAACCAAAAAACGCAAAATACGTGAGGACTCTCCACCTTCATCACCACCTACGCTGATAGAAAACAGTTTCATTGGTCTACCACTAGACCCGGCGGATGAACCTGACTCCAACATCACTCGTCCAAATAAACCACCACCAATAATTTTGTATGGAATAGAGGATGTTAACGAGCTCACCAAGGTAGTAGAATCAGTTATTCCAACCTCTGAATTCAGATTCAAAATTGTAAACAAGAACCTTTTGCGCCTGATGGTGAACTCGACTGAGAACTACAAAAAAGTAATCGACCTCATCAGACAGAAAGGGTTGATAGGGCACACCTTTACTAGAAAAGAACTTGCACTATACTACACCTCATGATGCAATAGTGGAGGAAATAGAAAAGACGGGAAATATAGTTCGTGGCGAGATTATCAATGCACGATTTGGTGCAGATAAGAAACCCACAAACACATTCTTCGTCAATTTGGAATCCAATGTCAACAATAAAGTCATTAAAGATATGCAATATATTTTCCACCAACGAGTCAAAATTGAAGATCCTCACAAGACAAAATCAATTGTTCAGTGCCAACGATGTCAACAGTATGGCCACACCAAAAACAATTGTATGAGACCATACCGTTGTGTCAAATGTGGAGAAGGACATAAAACATCAGATTGTCCCAAAAAAGACAGGAACACGCCAGCAAAATGTGCCTTGTGTGCTAGTGATCACCCTGCAAACTACAAGGGCTGTCAAGTTTATAAGGAGATCTTGGCTAGAAAAATCAAACGAAGCAGTCCCAAAACAGAAAACGTGACCATCACCAAATCTTATACAGAAAGCTCAAAAGCCTACAACCCTTTACCCAAGACTTCTTCTAACAAACTCAATAAAACCTATGCAGAAGCTACTAAAATCCCTAGAAACCATGATGTAACAAAGAAAGCAAGTGATAGCAATCATAGTCAACAAACTACGTGAGGACTCACCACTACCACAGTTGAACAAATACTCCACATCAAATCACTACCACAGTTGAACAATCAGAGAAGATAGACATACTTCTACAGCAAATCAACACACTGCTTGGCCTCCTCACAGCTTTAATTCCTAAACTTACCAAATGATGGCGTCATTTCGGGTTGCAGCGTGGAATATAAATGGACTATCCTCTAAAATAAACGAACTCGAAGCTATGATTACTTCCAACAAGCTGGATGCAGTTCTTATTTCCGAGTCGCACTCTACCAGCAGAAGTTCCTACCGTCTAAAAGGGTTTCAAATATACTGTACCCCTGATGGTGGCACCCACGCTGGATCTGCCTTAGCGATAAGATCAAGTCTAAAACATTGCCTTCTTGAAGCTTACTCAACTGAACATCTACAAGCCACGAGTGTACGACTGGAGGACCGTGCGGGACCAATTACCCTCTCGGCGATCTATTGCCCACCAAAGCATAAAATAACAGATAGTAAGTTCTCATTGTACTTCAAAACTTTGGGCAATAAATTCATATCCGGCGGGGATTGGAACGCCAAACACGTGTTCTGGGGCTCCAGATTGACTCTCACAAGAGGAATTCAGCTCAAAAACTGCATTGATCAGCATCAGTACCACCCACTGTCTACTGGAGAACCCACTTTTTGGCCAACGGATCCAAACAAGGTGCCAGACTTACTAGACTTCTTTGTGACCAAAGGTATTAGCGATCTCTATACTGGAATTGAGTCAAGCCTAGATGGATCATCCGATCATACTCCATTAATATTAACAGTGAGCTCATCAGTAGTGGTACGAGAAGAACCAGTGACACTACATAACGGGAAAACCGACTGGGAGGGCCTTCGTTCATATCTTAATGAACACATAAACCTGAGGATCCCACTAAAATCAACTGGCGACGTTGATGAGGCCTGCAAACATATTACGAACATTATCCAGGTGGCCGCATGGAGAAACACCCCGTCAGTAAACAAAACCTTTGTTCCTATAATAACCCAACCGATAGAAATCTAAAATAAAATAGCTGAGAAAAGGCGCCTGAGACGAATCTGGCAGCTGTCACGACATCAAGTAGATAAGAGCAATCTTAACAGAGCAATAAAGGACTTAAGATCAACCCTTAAAGAACAAAAAAATAACTGTCTGCGGAAAACCCTTGAGCTAATGTCACCATTTGCCCGTGGAGAACATTCTTTGTGGAAGGCTACCAAACACCTCAATAAACTCCAGCAATCATTCCCTCCAATAAGATGCCAGTCATCTTGGGCACGGACTGACATAGACAAATGTGAGACTTTTGCAGCGCATCTGGCCCAAGTATTTAAACCAAATGAGGGCGACCAGGAGGAGGCTGACCTGGATGCTATATTTAACCAAGACATTCAACTGTGCCTACCCACCAAGTCAACATCACCGAGAGAAATAGCGTTTGAAATCAAATGTCTTAACCCCAAAAAGGCACCGGGTTTTGACCTAATCACTCCGCGAATCCTCAAAGAATTACCGAAAAAATGTGTTACGTACCTAGCCTGTTTATTTAACACCATCTTCAGACTCGCTTACTTCCCAAATATGTGGAAAGTCTTAGAGATTGTCATGATCCATAAAGACGGAAAACCGCCCCACGAGTGTTCCTCATACCGACCCATAAGCCTCCCTCCTGTTCTATCGAAGCTGTGGGAACGGCTTTTTCTGAAAAGACTTAGTGAGGCTATGTATGTTAATGATATTGTCCCCCAGCACCAGTTTGGCTTCCGTAAAGCACACTCAACCGTCGAGCAGGTTCATCGTGTATATCATTGTGTTTGACAAAGCTTCGAGAACAAAAAATATTGCTCTGCTGCTTTCCTGGATGTACAGCAAGCATTCGATCGGCATTCGTCTGGCATAAAAGCCTGCTGTGTAAAATCAAAGAGAAATTGCCACACTCAGTATTCCACATCTTAGAGTCCTATTTAACTGGCAGACTATTTCAAGTCAAACATGGGGAGGCTAGATCTACCCTGTACCCCATCAAAGCTGGTGTGCCTCAAGGCTCAGTTCTTGGGCCGGTGCTATATAATATATACACATCGGATCTGCCAACTTCAGATGACGTCACAGTTGCTACCTATGCTGATGATATTGCCTTTCTGGCGGTAGACGATGACCCTATGACAGCAAGTGAAAAGCTACAGCAATTACTTGACTCTACCTCAGATTGGCTCCAAAAATGGCGAATACGAGTCAGTGCTCAGAAATCCAGCCACATAACGTTCACCTTGAGAAGAGAAGACTGTCCCCCCGTTCACCTGGGAAATAATATCTTGCCCGCAATTGACTGTGTGAAATACCTTGGTTTTCACCTAGATAGACGCTTGACCTGGAAACATCATATAAAAATGAAAAGAGACCAAATAAACCACAAATTTAAAAGCCTGTATTGGTTGATGGGTAGAAATTCTGTGCTCTCCCTGGACAACAAACTGCTACTGTATAACGCCATTCTGAAACCTATATGGATTTACGGAATCCAGTTATGGGGAGTTGCAAGCAAAAGTAATGTTATGTGCTTTGTACGATTGTTCAGAGTAAAACAATATACTCTGAACAATCGTAAATGCCCCATGGTTCACAAAGAACACTGAAATCCATGAATATCTCAACATTGCAACTGTGGACTCTGAGATAGAGCGCTTCAAGAGGACACATTTAATACGTCTCAGCCATCATCCCAATCCACTCGCTTCTGGATTACTTGATGATGCCAAGGTGGTTAAGCGACTAAAAAGAAACCACATATTTTGAATAGGCTAAGAGACGCTGGTTCCCTGCTCTATAAACGTCACTGTATCACTTAACAAATCTGATTAAAGTCTGACGACAGATTGCAGATTTAAAAAAAAAAAAAGTGACGTTGAGGCCTGTAGATTAATCACTACAACAATTATCTGACACTGAAGCAGTCAGAATATTCTCTACATCTTAATTCGAACTCTTAACAATTCCTTGGTGTTGGGAATGTCTTGGACGTCCATTAATAATTATAAATTTTGACCAAATATGCAAATTCAAAATTCTCATCCATTATTACTTTAAAGTATTTTTGAAATCCCATAAAGCAGAAAAAATGTGAATAGCTCTGTGGTTACTTCTTGTGCACATTTTGAAGGAATGTAAAATTATAAATTGCTTATAGTGTTTCGGACAACATTTCCATTCCTAATTGCCATATGGAATGGTCTGGAAATTGATAAGTTTCTATAATAATCTGTTCTCTGGCTTGGAAAAATCATTCAACAATATTGGTTTTACAAGTATCTTCTTGGTTGGATTTTTTTTATTGTAGCCTTTAGAACCTATTAAAAATTTATCAATTCACAGTTGCAGAATTTGTTACTAGTCCGCCAATGCATTTTACATTCCACATACAACTCCACTTATGCAATAAATTGTGTATCCCATATCCCTACAAAAGTTTATTTGTTTGTCTTTCTTTCACGATTAAACACCCCAACAGACATATTTCAATAAAATTTTGCATATAGATAATATAATCCTAGTAATATACATAATAATCTAATTGATTATTATGTATATTAAATTTACACATCTATCTACATAATTTACACATGTATCTATATCGATCTTTGCTCAAAAGATGTGTTTGAATTCAATTATGTTAAGTTGGTTTTTTCGTAAAATTTAAAGGGAAACAGTGCACAACTTACTGCAAAGGTTAAATGCTATAGGAATGCATAGTTACAGAAACGGCAGTTAAAGTGATCTCACATATGTGCGTATAATGTGTATATGCACCAATGAAAAATGAGACTAATCACCTTAAATTTTTTTACTTTGTATTGTATACTATAGACATTCATCTGTGATTACTACAAAATTAGGATTTGTGTAAATATGAAAGGACAGCTAGTTGTTTTATATTATTTTTAATATCCTTTTATATTTTTTTTCACAGCAGCAATAGGCGCCCCAATCCATTCCTAATTAGTTACTATTTGGAAACCAGCACCTATGGATAATCCTTGTATATAAGTTATTCATTTCTCAGAAAAAATCTTACCTATATATAATTCTTCACTACACTTTAAAGTCTTTATTATTCTCGGCTGACAGATCTATGGTACACGAGGGGTTACTTTATTTATAATACAAAACCAATAAACAATTGAATATTGAAGATAATAAAAGAAAAAAATATTACTTTTTCGAAACAAAATTTAATTCAATTACTACTATATGTTTATAAAAATGAAATTCATTCCAATTTATCAAGTTGTGCTTAAGGTATAGCACTGTTGCATCTGGAAGTAGAATATGGACATGAGAATGACAGTTGGCAATATGCCCAATTTTTTCCGAAGAACTGCAAGACTATGAATTAGGAAGCGACCTGTCACACTCCTATAATAAGCTAACAGTTACATTATTAAAAAAGCACATGCATATACTGCAGAAACCAATCAATCCAATTTTGAAAATTCATTAGATTTTTTGTTTCCTTTTCCTCTTTATTTGTAAATAATTATTCGTTTGTTTGGTAAAACATAGGTTTTCTGAAATAGGACTATTTTCATTTACCTTGTTGAAATACTATAAATTACATATTACCAGAATCAAACAGACCTAACTCAAAAAATTGGGAAGCTGAATTAATATAATAAAATGAAAGCAAGCAAGTCGACACTTCTCTTTCTCTGTCAAGTGCATGCACACCCTCGTACACAGATGAGTTCTACAGCTCTAAAAATCTGGAGCAGTAGCAGTATTTTGCAAATTTATTTATGTTCAGAAATGATTTTATACCACAAAAGTTCAACTAAGTACATATATATTCATTATATTACACTATTCAGTCAGTTAAATTTTTTTTATTAAAGTTGCCTATCATAGCAACAAAAAATTTAAAAGTAAAAACTTTTTAACAAGTATCATAATGTCACAAACCACCCAGAATATCAAGAATCCAGCATCTGACGAACTTACAAAGAGTACAGTTATATCTCATTTAATGAAACGAAACAGACATTTGCAGCATTTAATGAACCTAAATATATTCCTATATTTAGGTTCATTAACTACATACATGCCTGCATACACACACATACATATATATATAAATCACATTCCCTCTTTTAGATACACCATAGGCAGTGCTTTATGCCTGTACATCAACCTACCTACCTACTAGTAACCTAGATGCTTTATCCCTATATATATATATATATATATATATATATATACATATATATATATACATATATATATATATATATATATATATATATACATATATATATATATATATATATATATGGGATTTGTCATTGTGGCAACAGTGGGTCACACTTTTTTTTAAATCACATAGCTCCATAACTATACGAGCTATGGACGTTAAATTTTAATGAAAGAAAGGTAGGTTTCTTGGCTGCATTTTGATTAAAAAGTTTTTTAAAAATATTTGCTGGTTTTTGAATAATACTTTTTTAAAAAAAAAAAGGATTTTGACCCACTGTGTCCTTAGGTGAGTACACAGTGGGTCAACCCTGAGGGCACAGTGGATCAGGAGGATATTGGAATATAAAAAGGTAGGTAATTTCTAATATTTTAATTTTTTTTTTATAAATCCTTTGTTTAGGTTACACTTAATATAATAAGACTTCAATATTTTAACAAAAAATAAATCATTATTACAAATTATAGCTTTTTTAGCTTTTAAATGTATGAATATAATCTTTGTTTAGTCATTTTACCCATACAATGACATTTTGGTTGTTGTTAACTATGATTGGAATGATAATATATGAGATCTTTGTTAAATATCTAAGTGCGACTCATGGTTGTCCATAATTAACAATGAAGGATTTTCTTTAGAACTCGAGGTATGTTTAATGAAATGTTTCATTGTAGTAACAAATAGCTCGCTATTCATCCAACTACATGATGTAGGTAACCCTAATGATCCAGGGGGAGCACCTTTAAGAATGTGGTCCTTATAGTTTTTCCAGGGAAAAATCAGTACCGGAGGCAAAGCTTGTCCCCTTGCACTAATAAAGCAGCAAGTTGTTACCAGGGTGCCTTTTTCGCCGCTTGTCACTTTCCAATATTCTTACTTTAGGACCAATTACTTTTTGAGGTTTCTGCACCGTGGTGGTTGCCGTCTCATCCAGATTTTACACTCTAGTACCACCAGCAAATAAAGAATGTCTTTTGTAAACTTCTTGTAGATTATCGAAGAAAACGGTAGCAGTATCTTTGTTGAACGCAGTTGCTCTAGCAAGACTGCAAGCTTCTGGTTTGCGTAAAGACTGTTCGTTATGACGGTTGCAAAAAGATTTTAGCCATTCAATACCTGCCACCTGGTTTGAAATCCATGACTGTGGCATTTTGAGTTTGTTTATAACAGCCATTTCATATGCAACTTTCCGACAATCTTTTATTGTTAATCCGTAAAACATAAGAGTACAATTATTGTAATATTCAGTTAGTGCTTGTTCCTGCTCATCCGTAAAAACTGTATTAATGTCATAATGCGGCACAAATTGCACATTTTCGATACTTATGGATACTTTTGCTTTGGCTGCATAACGCTGTAGCGTTGAAAATGGAATATTCTTTTCCTTTACTACAACACGTATCTTTTTTCCCGATGCAATTTCTAGAAGAGCATCTTTCATGTTTTCTTTGGTGTGGTTACCTATTTTCCTATATAACGGGCGTTTCTTTGGCATTCTGTTATATAAAAATATAATTATAGTAATCATTTGCACCACAGTGGGCACAGTGGGTCGACCCACTGAGCCCACATTAGAGATGACCCACTGTATACCACTGACGCCATTTTAATTTTATGACGCAATAACAGAAATATTTACTGTGACGATAATCCTTAATGTACTGTCAAATGAGGCCGTAATCATCATCATATATATTAATACGCTAAGGTTAATCTCCCTTTTTAGAAAAAACCTCACAACTAATCCACATAAATTATATATCATTTTATAGATAAATGCTTGCTCTACCGGCATCCACAACTAAAAAATTTATTATTGCTATTGTTTTTGCAAATTAATTATTTATTAAAATTATATACACAAAACAGCAATGCTGCCATCTAACGGCTCAACGTCAATATGATTGACAGTCGGTAAAATTTTTGTTTAATTTCAAATCCACTCACGTATAAATAAAGTGGCGCTTTAGCTCAATGCTTTTGATACTTGCGCCTCTATATGTCAATTTTAGTAAAATATTTGTTTGATCTGTCATCTGAGCTTCATAATGGAATAAATAATGCGAAGACTTCGCACGGGTCACGCTAGTAACTACTTATAGCATTAAAATTATAATTCAGGGGATAAGATTAATAGATACGGAACAATGAAAGAACATAACTTACGTTTTTTTTTTTACTTTTTCACTCTCAAATCATAAATTGTTCTCTGTAACGTACACTACACTTCCGAGCGGCGCACTGACTGGCGTGGTGGGGCTTATAGTCGAACTCGAATCTACAGTGAAAGAGACGCAACTATTGCCTTACTCTTTCTGTCCAATATGACGTTGACCCAGTGTGCCCCTTTGACCCACTGTTGCCACAATGACCCTACGTACTTACCTACCTAATAATATCCTTCTTACCTATCTACCTATTAATATTTTAGTTATTTTGTGTATTTGTTTATGCCTATATTTATTACTTATCTACACATATCGTCACATAGTAGGTGGGTAAAACAGGGAAGAGGAGGACATAGGTATGCTGTCACGAGCGCATTGTATGTAGTAGACATAAATCCCCTTGCCGTCTTACTTATTTTCTATGTGCCAACACCACTATGCAGCGCACCCCATAAAATCATGGGCCGAGGGAAACCACCATTAGTCATATCAACATTTTAGAGACTTTATTACATAGACCAAATTCGATTATGGCGACCTTCAATTTTAATAGTCAAATTCTATTGAAATTTTGTGGATATACCCTTCCAAATAAAAAAGAAATCATCCAAATTGTTTGGAATACGAGTACAAAAAAAGAAAGTACAGTCCAATTAAAAACATCAGTTTTAGAAATTGATAAACAATGATAGGACGACGACGAGATGATGAAATAATCCTACCGTGGACCATGTGCCTACTGTATGTATATATACACATTTACCACACAAGACAAAAATAGACATAAATGTGGTGGTGTGTAAAAAATATATACTTGTGCCACTCATTAACTAGTCCACATGCTGTATATACATTCTATGCAACTTTAATGAGTCACTATGTGCATCCTGCTTCCAACTACATTGTTCTGCTATCCCCGCCGCAATTATTTATAACAGTCTAATATATTCGTAATTACCGTTACATGTATTATTATTGTACACATGTATTATTTGTAACGTGTATTATTATTGTATGTGTTATTGTACACATTAATCATTGAAGTTTTGTTGCATCCTTTATATTTTATTCATCACCTTATTAATTGTTTTTGCTGTACATTGCACCTTCTTTTTTTAATGATATTAAAAACGCCCAGAATAATAGGTTACAGGGACCACAAATTGACACAAAAGGACAGTGCTAATAAAATATTGTCAATTCATGTTAACTCATATATGCATATTAACGAAAAGCATCTTAACTCACATATATTCAATAGTTAACACAAAAAAATTTTATATAAACTTTTGCGAGGAGCTTTTTTAATTTCATATATGGCAACCTGGTGAGCCTAAACAAATATAATACATATGATTATGGGATATTTGAAAATGGCTGTTAACTTATAGATAAAAGCTTGTGATCAGTAAATTGTAAAAATCAAACACTTCGATTAAACTTTTATTTTCACATTTGACATTTTCAATGAAATGAATGGAATGGAAAAAGCCTTTAAAAGCATCATTATATTTCTGGCTACATTATATTTCTGACTTTCACCTCGCATGTTAATTCAGAATAATATAATGCAGTAACAATTGTTTTGAAGTGAAATTTCTTTTATCCCCATAGTGTAAGTTTATACGTTAATAAATTGAGACTAATGAAAAGAAAAAAATATCAGGGAGTAGTGACGAACAGAGTTTCACAGAGGAGCAGAGTGATGAAAAAAGTGAATAGCAGATAGACTAAAGTAAGACTAGCTCATTTCAGTATTTGTTATGCTCTCTGCTTTGGAAAGGTTCATCTATATATACATGTTTATAATATTAAGGCAATTAGGGCACGTTTTCATTAGAGTTAGTTTATTACATGAACACTTACATAATTAATACATAAAGAAGTTCCACTTCAACATATATTGTGGATATGCACCCGTTTTTCCTCCACGTAATGTTTCCACCTACATTCATAGTTGTAAGATAAAACAGCGATGATTATTGATTAATCACTACAGCGTAATATTTTTGCGAACATACTACTTTCTTATGTGGTAAAAATAATTAATTTTATATTAGAAGCCTCGTCAGTGTAGGTTGCTGCTAAGACAGCCATTTTAATTTAAATAATTTGTGTATATGTATGGAATTGACAGATTAAAATATGTTTGTATTTTCACATGGTGCAGCAGCTAATTTTAAGAGTAAACAGTTTCATTGCAGTCAATAATATTATTGTACCTTTATGACACATGTTCACCAAATTGGAATGTTAAGGTAATTAATATGGAAGAAGTCTGTTTTGTAAACTATGATCTAAACAAAGTGTTTTGAGAATTAATATTTTACTTATACTTCATCATAAGGAGAATATTAATTCAGTGCCATCGCATAAGTGACGCAAGGTGCGGAGTCCAAATTTTTCGATCCAAAAAATAGTTTTCGTATTCTTATAACTTACTCTTTCAACTGATACACAACATATGAATTTAAAAAAAATTCTTTTACTTCATATACTCCCCTCCAAAATCTCTTTATTAATATTTTTAAGTGTTAATTATTGAAATGTAAATAAATTAATATGCTTTATCAATATGATAAATTGCAAGTTTCAACATCAAACGGTTTTTGAAAAAATGGTCATAACAGACCAACAGATGGGAACAAAATTTTACAAGGTATTATGTTTTATTCTTATTGAGGGGCAGAATCCTAACACATACTAAAAATAAGGTTGTAAATTATGAAATGAAAGTCATTGATTACATTATGAACATTAACACCATTAGTAAAGTCCTATTTAACGGACAACATAGCTAGATTGGTCAAACTCAGCGTAATCATAGTACACCTCATTAATTTTAATTTCAAAGAGTGCTTCTCACAACTACATTACTTATTCTAAACATTATGTTACGCATTAAGATTCCACTCTTGGATTTCCATAGTAGACTTCAACAATTGAAGAACCTACGTTATGTGGGTTATTTTTATTTTCCCCAATTTGTACACATTCACTTAATCTTGAACACCTCACTCTTAATGTCGTCCTTAGCAGATGTAAGCAGTAAATTTCACAAATCCTATTTAAGCCTCTACCTATAACAGCAAGCAGATCCTTCCAACAATGAGTAGATATGGAAAAGATTGTGTAACAACATTCTAACATGCTAACGAAAGCAATCAAATTTGCTACAACTGAAGCGACTTGTAAACAAACCATGTGCAGTGAAAGGTATAAATCGGGAGCACGGCATAAATCGGGTTTGATTTGATTTCAATGAGAATTTACAATTCATGAAGTTTTAAGTAATAGAAATTGTACATTGGACAACGTTTAAAAATTGAAACTTATTTATTCAATTCAAAATTTTATTTTTTGACATTGTCTTTTTTTTCTCAAGCCTGCGTTAATACAAGGCAATCGAAATATGGTGATACCAGCAAAGTGCAGTCCAGAGCAGATTTAAAAATTTGGCGTTCTCAGCTACACAACTATTGCGTTATCAGCGACACAATTTGATTTATAAACAAGAGAAGATTAAAACTGTCTGAAATCACCTATTATTGATTAGTTCGAAACCTAGAACTTCTGAATAAATTAAATAACATTAGCTAAGTGTTAACCGGGTAATTCCAAATTTTTTCCCTGCAAAAAATATTGTTATAAAACATTCATTTTTCAAAAATTTTCAAGAATTTAGTGAGTTTATACTTTAAGCTTAAGATATGCATGGGTTAGATTTTAACAGGTACAAAATTTTCACCACTAAAAAGGACATTGAAATGACTGTAATTAAACCTTCTTCCATATTATTTTCTACAAAAATGGATCCCTCAAACTTGATCATGACATATGAGCATGAAATGCTTCGTAATCATTACCTACTGCATCTTGACATAATGTATAAAATAGCGTAGATTACATTTTCTTAATTTCAGTAGAAAGTTTAAATAAGTTTACTGATTTACCTGATTTTATAGATTCATAGACGTCATGTTCATCCCTGTCACGACTCAACACTTTTAAACATATATACATTAATTTTTACAAATGGATCCTTCATATTGAAATCTCGATGAATATGTATAATATATTTTAAAAAGTCTTAATGTATCTTCCTTATAAAACTTTTTCATAAAATTTTTTTTCACATATTTAATTTCTTGGGATTTGTGTAACAAACAAGGTCCTGAAAATGAGGTTCCGTTTTTCATTTTCAAACAGTGTTTATGAAATATTAATCTACAAAATGATGAAAAATGAAGATTATTCAACCTGTAGCATTTAATTAAAACTTTCAATTAAAGGGTTAAATTGTATTAACAATTTCTAGAAACATATATGAAGTTACTTTACACGTGTTTTGACACACGCTTCACTGAATGTTTACTAGCTTCGGTCCACCAGCTTTCATACATTTTGTTACTTCTTAGATAAAGAATATAACATTACTTTTATTTATTACTAACTGTGCCTGCAACTTGATCGTATGAAATTCAGAATAAGAAATGTTATTAGAAATAATGAACATCATCATTTCTATATTTTTTTAGTTTATTTGTACAATATCTATGAATATAAAGTTAACTAAAAACGTTAATAGATGGCGTTGACAGTACCAATGTCATAATATTCACCAAGTCAAGGTTTTTTTAATTTGTATAAACTATTACCATACCAAATTTCATAAAAATCCATTTAGTAGATTTTGCATGATAGAAGATAGAATTAGCAGACAGACAAAAATTCTAAGAGGGTTTTCTTGCTCCTATTACAAATTCTACACGCTAAACCATTAACTTGTTCAAATGGTGTTATACTTTACACTGATTTATGCAAAAAATTTATAATTAATCTTCACAAAACCAATAACGTAAAATCTGGATGAACTTATATTAGAAGTTTTATCCTATTTAAATGTAATGCAATGATAATTTCTTTTTGATCACAAGAGAAACACGGTTCAAAAAAGGAATATACTATGTTATTCCATAATAATCACAAAACTACCAAAGTCAATATATTCTATTAAAGAGTTTTTAAGGAAATCATCCATAGGAGGAAAGTACTCCTGTTTGTTTGATACAATATTTATGGCGTAATTCAATTTGATATACTAAATATTGTGAGACCACCAACGCACATCATAATTTTAGGTAATTTAAATGCCTGAAAAGTGGAATAAGAAAAAAATATTTTAATTTTATAGGAAAATATTTATATTGCAGCACAATATTGCTAAATCACTTAGATCAAAATTTTATTATATTACTGCTATCCTCTAAAGACAATTTCAAAATCGTAGTTGTGCGTTTGACATTAAAAAATATTACTCACACATGAATAGAGTTTTAAATGCTCGAGATTTGTAAAGATGACATTTTTACATACAATGATTCAGAAAATTAAAAATAACTCATTAGTAAATTGATACAGAGACCACAAATTCAACCTCACTAAATATCTTTTAAAAGCCACCAGAAAAATCCTACGTTCCCTGATATCTAAACATTCTACCCTCGTACTCCTTCATTTTTCGTAATTATTTCAATGCATGGAACTCAGTAGTTTAATTAAATATGATAGTATTTAATTAATTTTTTACATTAATACATGCGTGACTCACAAAAGTGTACTTTTAATTATATTCAAAGTATATATAAGTAATAAATATATAATAATAACAAATATATTATTATATATCAATAGTAGAAGGAAGACAAAAACAAATGAAACATTACTTCAAATATGGAATACTTATAGTGCGTATACTTCTTGAATACTTTTTTTACTTGCCCGTTTTTCTTATATTTCCTCTAAAAATAAAAGAATTTAAATTTGTTGAAAGTATTTCTATTTCCTATTTCAAAAGTATAAACTTTTTAGGTTAGGAGGTGTCATACTGATTTCAATGTGGAGGTGGCGCCGAACTATTTTCACCTTTTTAAATTATTACTTTTAGTCAGATATTAACGCTTTCATGTGATTAGGTTGCCACACATTAAAATATTCAGAATATCCATTAACATTAAATAGACTGCTTAACATGAGAGTTAATGGTAATATTTCTATAAACACATGCTGGTTGGAAAAATATTGGTCAGTTGGAAAAATATTTTTGAATCAACCAAGTGAGGACACATACCACATGAGAATTTATTCACATTGATTTGAATAGTAAATTTAAGAGGCTTAAAAGATTGAAGTATTCAAATGCTTTATGCATTTTAATATATATATTGACATATTACCCAAAAATTAGGCAGTATAAAGGAATATTTTTTATGTCGATGTGCGTATCTACATTTGTAGCCACAAAGAATCTAGAAGATTAAACCTATAAATAATAGTGGTCTAATCTGACTCGGTACAAACAAAAAATATAGAAAAAGAATAAAATGACTGTTTCAGAATTTTATACGGTATCAGTAAAAACATTAAAAAAGAAAATCATTAAGACCAACATTATAACTGAAGTAGCCTTGAGTTATTACAGAGGTTTCGCCTGTTAAAAAATAACAATTATTTCTATTTGTTATGTCCACTCCAACACTGAAATGCTTCCTTAAACTGCATACCTAATTAATTGCACATTTCCCTGAAGTAGAAAGAATACTACTGCAAAGGGCACTATTATATACAAAGAATATTTCAATCAGTCCTTAATGAAAATTTATTTAATAAATCTTTTACACCTAGTATTTATTTATAATTTGGTACACTGATAAATGAATATTTAGCAGTAACTTAATATAAAACATACAATAATATTCAACAGATTAAAATTACTTTATAAACAGAAAGGTACAACATAAAAATATGTTTGTATAATATAAATAATTTGGAGTTTTATCAAGTGTAACATAATGACCAGAATGTAGTTATTTGAATCAAATAAATTGATTTGTATTATCCCCAGTACTATAACCCAACATAGTACCCCAAAGTGTAAACACAAATACAAACTAACAAATTCTAGCATTACTCATAAATAAAATAACCATGGCATAAAAAAAAAAGGTGATTGGTGTCTCAAGATACTAAAATAGGCCACAATGTTGTAAAAATGTTATTGCAGTACAAGGCCTATTTTATTAGGTGTCATACTCGGACATCTCCAGTTATATAAATAATATTGCAAATTACCATCACCAATACCAAACTTCAAGGTTTCGAGGAATTCTTTGTTTTCCATCAAGTCTAAGGCATTGAAAACATCAAAACCAGAGTTCTTCGCGGTCACTAGGGCATCGCCCATTAGTTCTATCCATGGAGTTTTCGTTGACACATTATAAAAGGAATAAGCCGCCTTCAATGTTTTATGAACAGGATGATATACGACAGTCGAAGGCAAGGTATAATAACTAACGAAATCAGTAATCACACCGTCTGAATTTTCCACAACAAAGCTATCAATTATACCTGGTTGAGGCACAAACCAATGCTTGAAATCTTCTTCGGAGAATACAGGAGCAAGGTCAAATTTGGACAAATAATCGTTGAGCAACTTCACTACTCTTTCAATATCAGTGAATTCCATCTTCCGGAAGCCAGCAGTCCTAGGTGAATCTGGCAATTTATATAATTTTAACGTTCTTTGCATAGTCATATTTCTGGACAAGTGGGAAAATTTTATATCGATCAACTTCTTCGGATTAAGCGATCGATGCCAATAGCGGCATGTTGCAATCGGTTTCGGCAGTACAATACCGGCCGTGTAAACTCCTTGAAAGATGCCAGTTAAATTCACGCGTCTTGTGATTTCACGAATCAAAACGGGTGCCACCCGTTTCGATCGAAGTTTTTTATGAACACATAGGAAGTTAATTTCTACTACTTTTTGGTTATGATTGTAAATTCGTAAATCAGCTGGTATAGCAGAGATAAATCCTACCAACCTTCCCGATTTTGTAACGCGAACTCCACAATGCCACTCTTTTCTCCAGCCCGGCGGCTGTAACGCCCATTTCAGAAAACTGGGCTGATAATCAAACCGAAACATGCAGTCATCATCTTCGACGTAATTCTCGTTTAAAAGTGTGTATAACTCTTTGAGGACTAATGGTTCATTTAAATTTAGAGTATCCCAACCAAAGCCATCCGGCAACGTATAGGGTTCAGCCCGTATCTCGCCGATCTCTTTTTCTGGCTCTATTGGTTCATTAACAACAATTTTTTCGTCCATTTTTGGCACAGGTTGGGTGGACCAAAATTGATAGGGTTTATGAAGGGCTTCTTCCGTCGTTTTCGCAGGTTTCTGCTGAAGGCTAAGAACTTCCATAGCCATTTTAAAATCCTTAAATGATATATTATGGAACTCTGCACCGGTAGCAGGAGCCGTGTCAGCATTGTCAGGAACGGCTACTTCTGTATTGTCCTCTTCAACTGGTGGTGGTTTATTTTTATTTTTGTTACGTTTCTTACTTGATTTCGTGCCTTGTGGTCCATTTTTCTGAGTTTCAGGTGGAATTATCGACTTATCCTCCATTTTTTTGACAACGCCAAAGACTACGGAAATAATTTCGATGAGAGTTAAATTGAACAACCATAAACAATATACATGAGACGGGAGTTTTATAGTTGTCATGAGATTATTAAAAAAATTGGAAAACTATTATATATAAGTTATTGTAGTAATTCATTTAATTCATATAAGAAAAATACATGTGTACTGATAAAAGAATTATTTTTGTCCTTTGAATAGGTAAAAGACAAAATTATTTTTACGGTAAAGTTTCTGAAAATGAATCGTGTAGTACTTTGATGATCAGGGCTATAAACTAATATAATTAGAAAATGTAATATGAAAGTATATGCTTAAGTCAAACAAGCACTAAAATAAAAAGGGGCTACAAATATACAATTTTGATTAAATACATAGGTTAAATATATATTTAAATATAATATTTCGATTATTTTTTTATTTACGTTATCCTAAAATATTTCAATTATAAAAAAGTGCTTTTTCTCATCAATATTAAACAAAAAGCAACAATAAACTTTTAATACATTAGTAAAATAATAATTATCTGCAAATTTTATTCATGTAAATTAATTTTTAAAATATTAACACATTGTGGACCAACTCTTTTATTTTTAATTGTATGCAGCAGTCAGTCATTCTTTCTCAAAAATATTTTTAAATTACTTAAGATTTGTCATTATTAAAAATAATTGTCATTTCAAATATTTGTTTTACTGCATTATTTCTCGGTTCATAACTGATAATTAGGAAATGCGAGATATCTCGTAAAAGAATATTATATATTTGTAGGATTAGTAAAATTCTACAGGAATAAAAAGCCATTTTGAGTAATATTATTTTACTTGAATATCTTATTGATTTGAATAATATTTTTTATTCTGATCATTTATCTAATCTTATATTTTTTAGCTTTCACCTACGTTATACAATTGATTAAACAAACAGTCAAAGATAAGATTATGTTTAATACTTTATAATATGAATTTAATTGTAATATATAAATTTTTATCTCATGAAAGCGATCCTCACAAAGTATTTGTACATATTATGTATTTATAAATGTATCGTTCTCCTTCCTCTTTTTCTTCTTCTAGTGGTGCTCTTTGCTCGATATTTGTCATTGCTATTTAGTTACTACAATAAAATATTATAAATAAAGGAGAGGAAAAATAAAAAAGCAAACAAAATTAGAGAGATATATCACCCAATTACCCTTATCAGTCGCATAAAATATGGCTGTCACATTTTTATACAAATTTAAAATCGAGCTATGAACCCTTTGACACCTCTATTTGAAAAATGTGAATTATTTGTAAAGAATATTAAACAAATAAAACAATAATATTGTGAAATATGATTATTCCAGGAAGCACACAACTCCGGTCAACATCACTAAGCACACAGATTAGACTGACCTCTGGCAATTTTGAAATGTTATATCTCAAAAAGTATTCTTTTATTTTCAAATTGCATAATAAAATTTATATTAGGTTGGCAACTTTTCGATTGGGTATATAAAAATAGGGTATACAACCTTCCATTCAGTTAGCAACTGAGTTTCGCGAGTAAAGAAAAAATAAATTAGGCTAATTCAAAGTGAAATAGCCATGTTTTTCAGACGCCGGTTCGCAGCTTAAAGTAAAAAGGTATATTAATGCTTTAGTATTTATTAATTATCTATGGAAACCGTGATCTTTCACAAGTATAGAAGTAATTATTTATGAAATATAAATTAAATAGTAAAACTTTGCCCTCAGTCGTCTTGTCGAACATATGTAGATTAGATGGCCAATAAACTAAAGATAAGCTAGCAGTAGCGTAGCTATTTATTTGTTTCTTTTCCTAACTGTGCTGAGTTTTTCTGTCACTAGAGCTGGCACATGGCTGTATCCACAGTTCTTAAATCGGCCCATTTGTAGCAATAATAATAAAAAATTAAATGTCTAAAATCGAGCTCTGTGTAATTTGTTTAAAAATGCACTGAGATTAAATAAGAAATAAGGATAATTGATCGTGCTCTGATCCAATCCTATGTAATTTATATGGAGGATTTCTCTTTTATAATCTTCGAGAAAAGTGATGTATTGAGAATTCAATTTGTTTTCTCTACAATTGGCTTGAATACAATTCATCACTTTGTACTACAGCAAAGAATAAATAAATCCATCATTTTGAAAAAAAAAATAAACAAAAGAAGAATGCATTCAATATTACTGTGAAAATTTTGAAAACTAAAATCAAAGAAAGTTGATTAAACGTCAAGAAAATTTCAACACGATAATAAATTATAATCTGAGAAAAAATAAATTACCTTTACGAAAAATTACAAATAAGAATCAGAGTGAACTGTCAATTACTTTAAAATATTTACATAGTTTTATTGTAAAGTTTATTTCACTTTTTGTATGGATTGTGCTCCATCAGTCGTTATCTTTTGTTCTGGTAAGTTTTTCTTTTCTGTTCTAATAGTGTCGGAACGTGGGCTGCGTTTCCTGTAGGTCAAATTGATATTTAACCTAACATTCCTCTTAAGCCCCCAGACCCGCCCCTGTTTTGTCCTCATTATCTCTTTATTGAACCATCATCCCCGTCCAGTTTCGTTACAATTATGGATTATAAAACTGATTTAAAACGTAAATCTCGCAAATCGAAAAAAATAAGTCAAATATGTCAAAATCTCACTCCGATTCTTCTTGCACAGAAGCTGAGGTTACTGTGATCACGAGGACTCCTCGCCCTGAAATTTCTAAATCCTCCAAAGGTAATTCTTCCTCTCCCCATTCCCTATCTTCTCCGTCGCCACCCATCTCTCCTAGTCATATTAAAGGCCGTTTGTATGTTGCTGGCGACCTTGGACCTTTCTTTGTTCACGTTCAAATGAAAGAACCCCATCCGATGAACGAGAGAGGCGAGAACCGAATTACGGTTTCTCGCTTCATGCGATCAAATTTGGCTCTGCCCTAAAACAATTTCACTTTGATGTTATAACATGGGATGGGATAAAATGAATTGGGTGAAACAGGATTTCGGTGGAATTCTCTTCTGCAGATTCTGCGAATCGAATTGTTAATCACTCTGCTTTTATATCACAATGTAAACTATTCATCCCATCATTTAATGTTTCTCGAATGGTTATTATTCGTAATGTTCCCACTGACTGGTTGGATGATGAGGGTTTACATTCCATTGAAGTTCCTGAGGGTTGTGGTAAAGTTACAAAAATTTTTCACCCATAGTGCTTCTTAGCCAAATTTTTAGTCTCCTGAGGTTGCTAAACGATCGCTCCAGCGTACACGTTGTGCACGGAAGTAGGATCAAAGTTTTCAACGCTTTTTCCGTGTCGGAAAAGAAGGTTTTTGCCTCTTTTAGGATATCAACAACGGTTCGATCTGTTGAGTTTGGTTTATTATGCCAGAATTGCTGCCAAAGCTCGACTTCAATTTTTATGTTTGGAAAATTATAAAATTGAGCGATAGTTTCACAAGTTTCTGTGAGATTTTGGACTGACATCGTTTGCATTTGCGCGGGGTGTAATCCAAAAAGCAAATAATGGAGTATTTTTTTCAGCAAAGCGTATTTCAGGAGATGAATTAACGGAGTCCAAGTATGATATTATTAATGATATTTTCCAAAATTCTGAAGGGCTTTCTGCTGGGAGATTGCTTCGATAGCGTTGTTTCCCAACAATGCGCGGCATTAATGTGATATCCTCCTCCAGGTTGACTTTCTCCACAACGACCATTATAATTTCATCTGTGACTCTTTCGGGTTTGTCATGTTGGCTCTTAAGCAATTGCAAAATGCATTTAACGTGTTGCGAGGCCTTGACTACGCCCAAAGCTATGGATTGGAGCGTTGACAACAGGTTCCGTCAAAGCAGAGTATTTGGCTATCAAAGTAATACCAAGTATAAATGCAATTCTGGAAGCAGCCGCATGGAGTTGAAAGGCGTTTTTTCGAGTCGCACTGTTTCCTTCACACGATAAGGTTTCTAAGGCTCCTAATATAATAGGAAAATTCTCCTTAAAACTCTGATAGTTTTGTGTTTCTCACTCCATCTTGTTTCGCAGAGCCTGGAAATATTAGGTATCTTGGGTGGTTCCCATGGCGTTTCGAATTTCAGGAAGAATGTTGAGATCATTTATTACCAGATTCAGTTTATGGGACGAGCAATAAAAGAACAATGCTTTGGTATATTTTTTGTGTAGGAACGCTTGTACTCCACCGTCTTTTCCTGACATCGTCGAACAACCGTCAAAACCAAAACCAACGCATTTATCAGTAGGATTAAGGTCTTCTTTTGTCAGAAACTCATCGATGCAATATGCAGTAGATTTCGCATCCAGACCTTTCAGCTCAACAAATCCGACGAATATTTCTTGGACTTCATTGGCTTCCTCATCAAAATATCGCAGCCCAATCGATAATTATTCAGTACCAGAAATATCAGTTGTTTCTTCTGCTAACACACTATGAGCTTCTACTTCTTTTACTTGTTTCATAATGTCTGTCTTAATAACATCTCCACAAATTCCAATAACTTTATCTGGATATCACCCGATCGACAGCTAGCATTATTTTTACCATGCTCAATGTGTTTCTTCAAAACCAAATCTCCCGCGTCAATTCGTAGCTAGTATAAGTCCTCCAGAATACCTTCGATAATGTCAATAATCTTTCCATAATATTTTATAATGCTAGGTCTCGTCACCCACGGAATCATCGCTATCACTGCTTGCTACTTCAGGTTTCTTTCTTTTTAAATTTACTGCAAAACAAAATCGGCGCGGCCACATGTTGCTTCCCCACTCCCCCTCTCCCGCTTTAACAATAGCATAGAGCAGAGCGTAGTTGAGCATACGAAATATTAGAAACGGAATTGGTGAATTCATTCGAGTTTCGACCTATGGGAATGAACGATCAAGCAAGTCAAGTCAAAGACTTAGGACTTTGGTTGCTTTATATTTGGCAACTTTTTTAGAATTTATAGGGGGGGCAGCTGCCCCTTCCTGCCCCCCCCCCCTTGACGACGCCCTAGGCTGTGGGCTTAATCATCAATCCTCAAATAATAATCTTCCTACTTCATCTATCAATCAACTTCTTTTACCACGTTAGTCAATATTCCAACATCTTCCAAGCAAATACCGTCCAACGTCCCCTCATCATTACTTGCATCACTTAATTTAATAAATTTCATTGGCCCCGCCAACGGTGGGGAGGGTCCTGCAGTGAAATAGCCGTAGCGCTATTTCTAATAAGGCAGATCTTCGCCACCTTCTTGTCAGTTACTCTTCGTAGTAGTAGCTGCCGTCTCGAAGACATGGCTGAAACCTGGATACCACTTTAGAATCCGGGGCTATGCCTGCCTACGTGATTACAGAGCGGATGATCGGGGTGGGTCCGCCCTGCTGCTTGACAAGTCAGTTCCTTTCTTCTAAGTGCACCTTGATTTTCGCAATTCTCAACTTAACGTTGTTGCGGCTGTGATCAAGGATATGGCCATCCTCTCTTTATACATACCCCATCCTTCCCGTCCCATTGTTTTGAGCTACGACATTCTATATTCCATATATCTGACATTCTATCCTCCATCCCAGGTACGTTCATGCTCCTGAAAGAATTCAACGTTCACCACCCGTCATAGGGCTCCATTCACAGCTGTCCCTTAGGAGACGCCTTAGTGGAGCTTCAAGATGACTTAGGCCGGTGCATACTTAATAATGGTTCCCGTACAAAAGTTCCGGTCCCATCTCAATATCCTAGCGCAGGCGATATTTCCTTCTGGTCGTCATATCTTGCATTACTAGTCACTTGGAACATTCTTCCCGAATCTTTTGGATGCGACCAGTACCCTATTATCATCACTTTCTCCCGTTTAAATTTCAATCCATCCAAAAGCATCCATCTTCAAAAATACAATCTACATAGCGCAGATTGGGAGGGTTTTCGGTTATACCTTAGATCGGGATCTGAATACGATTGAATTTTACTACGATCTCTTCGTTAAATATATTAACTTGGCTGCTAATAACTCCATTCCATTGAAGAATATTTCTCAACGCTATAGGCATTCTCCTCCTAAGTGGGATGAAGAATGCTTAGCAGCTGTTAAAACTCCTAAAGAGGCTGAAAAGAGTTACAAATCGAATATGACCGTTGATAAACATTTTTTATTTCCTAAGTCCCAAGCCCAAACAAGGATGCCTTTCCTTCTTAAAAAAGTGTTGGGGAGGTTGGAAGAAATTCTTTCCCTTCCTCTCTCCTTTTACTCCTTCTTCTGTTGTTTGGACAAATATCAAACCCTTTCGATTTATTTTTCAACCCGACTTACCCAACGCAATTTCAGGAAATTCGGTGGACCAATTTTTAAATCAGCTTTTTATATTTTATATTAGACCAGACAATACGAGAGGGAATAAAGCAGAGGAGTGACAGAATTTCTTCCAGCCTTCCCTCTTTTTTTAAGGAGAATTCGTTTAGTCTGTGCTTGGGTGTTACGAAACAAGAGGAAGTTTGCGTGCGACATATTAGATTTGTATATCGCTTCAGCCTCTTTGCGGGCTTTAACCGCTACGAAACAGTCTCCATCCCACCAGGGGGGAGAGGATCTGAAGTGGTGGTTAAATCTTTTAAGTGGGATAAAGTTCCGAGCGGATAGATCTATAGCCCTTACAAAGCATAGTCAATGCTATCCAAGTCCACTGGAGGGAGGGAATCCACTTCGACACTGAGGAAAGTACGAAATCCCACCCAATCTGCCCTATGTAGGTTGTATTTTTGAAGCGGGGAAATTTTTTCAATATGTAAATTTAAACGAGGGAAAGAAATCAAAAAGTGAAAATGGTCGCTTCCAAAAAACTCAGGTAGAATATTCCAGGAAACTAAAGATGCCAAGGACGAAGAGCAAAGAGAGGTATTTACTGAGCTCGGGTTCTGAAATGGGACAGGAACGCGTGTTGTTGAACCATCATTTAGTAAACACGGTCCAAAATCGTCCTGGAGTTCCACCAAGGAGACCCCAAGAGGGTTGCTTCGGGTGCAAATCCAAGACGGGTGATGAGCATTAAAATCTCCCAGAATAATATATGGGCCAGGAATTAAAGTTAAAATATCCCGTAGTTCTAATGCTACGGAACATGTTGGAAGGGGAACATATATAGAGAGGATAGTGATATATTTAACTCTCGCAGCAACAATATTGAATTGACAACTGTGGGAGCCAAGAAAAATCTGGGAGAAGGGAAGGGATTTGTCAAGTAACAGGGCGGATCCGCCCTTGTCATCCGATCTATCATCCCGGAGACAGACAGAGCCTTGGATCTTAAAATGGAATCCAGGTTTCAGCCAAGTCTCCGAGATGGCAGCCACGGATGGAGAATACTTGACAAGGAGATGACGAAGATCTGCTTTGTTGGAAATAATACTGCAACTATTCCATTGCAAAACCCTCGTCACTATTGGCGAAGCCATTAGAAAGAAGAGAATGAAGTGAACTAAGAATAGAGGAGGCAACGTTGGACGGTATTTGATAGGGGGAACTCAGAATTTTGACCAAGATGGTCAAAAGAAATTGAATAATACTCGTAGAAGAAGGAGTATTAGCTGAGGGTTGTTGACTAAAGCCGCAACCATTTTCAAGTTGAGGAATTCGGAAGTCTGCCCAGGCTTGTTCTAGAGCCGAGCGGTCATAACCCTGGTTGGAACTAGTCGAAGAGTGGGATCGGGGTTTCAGACTAACAATTTTTTGTGAAGTTGGTAAGACGAGACGGAGAGAACAGAATTTGGGAAGAAATTAAAGAAGGAAGAGTTAGGGGGAGATGAGCTGTAACTGAGGCCTATGATTTTTTTATCAGAAGAGACCATTTTGGACGCATTTTGGACGCATTTCGCATAGGAAATGTCTCTTTCAGACATTTCAAATTGGATTTTTTTGCCTTTCGAATTCTGGGCAAATTCTATCAGTGGAATCATGATTTCCACTGCAAAAGATACATTTTGCTTTATCAAGAGGAAGTGGGCAGTTTCTCCCAACGTGACCTTCACCACATCGGAAACAACGCTCGGAAGATCGGCATTAGTCAGCAACATGTCCAAACCTACAACATTTGAAACGTATTATACATTATAGGGAATTCATATTTTGAAACTGGAAGCGATGAGTAAGCTATATATATGCGCTGAGGACGAACTTGGCCATTGAAGGTAATGACCGTCGTCTCAGACGGAAAATATTCAGGCTTGTCATCACTTATTTTTTTAAAGTTTAAGCGGCGGACTTTAATAACCCTTCTGGGACTTCTATGTTGTGTAAAACCTTCTCGTCAGACCAATTGACTGGAATTGTGAACAATGCCCATGCGACTGACGTTAAAGGGGGTGATAAACAATTTGTTCTGTCCCGTGAAGGCAGAGTGGTTAACGAAGCAGTTGGCGACATCAGCAGATGAAAATTCCACCAAAATCCTGTTCCTGTCAATTTCTTTCACTCCATCTCGAATAATGCCAGCAACATGATAATTTTTTTAAAGCGGAACCAAATTTAACAGAATGAAATGAAAATCCGGAGTAAGGAGGAGTAAGAAGGAGGAGGAATCTTTTCTTTGAACGTGGACAATAAATGGTCCAACGTCGCCAGAGACGTGTAAACGGCCCTCAAAAGAATTCGGAGGGTGGGAGGGAGGAGATGAGTTCGGGGTTGAAGGAAGTAATTTCGAATTTGCTTCTGAAAGAGGAGTCAGACGGATGGAAAGAGGGAATATTTTTAGACTTATTTTTTTTACACTTTGTTCTATTACAATGTTTGGTTTTTCGTTTTAATTCCTGTTGAAAGTCCGTTACGGTAATAAAACTAGCAGGGGAGGTAGGAGAAACAAATTCATTATTAGAAATAGGTGATTTGGAAGGGTCTGGAGGTTTAGGAGGAATAACTAAATCCATTTTCACAAAGCTGAAGCAGATTCTATTTTACAAAAATGAAAAATACAAAAAATAAACAAAAGAACAAACATAACACTGACTGACACTGAACACAACACTGATTATAACAATAGATGGAATATAGATACGGTCAAAAATTAAATGAAAATAGATTTAAAATAAAAAAAACACAAAAAGTAAATAACTTATTGCAACAAAAGAGACTAAATAACACGAAAACAATAATGAAGTAATCGGGTTGCGAAAAACCTTTCCGCTTCGTTTGACGGTTTCTATGGCAATCGTCATTACCATTCATTCCATTGTCAAAACTATTGTCTTTGTCAATCTTTTAAAGTTTTAATTAGCCCGGCTTTTTTAATTAGCCTGTTAGGCCTGCGAGTTTCATAGAAAATCTGCATTTTGCTTCATCTTGCTGATTCAGGATTTCATACTTTCATAGAATTAGCATTTGTAAACTTTTATGAAAAATAACCTGACTTTTCATAAAAAATTTAAGTTTTCTCATTTGTCTTATTGTCGGGATTTGTGTTATAAGATTTCTCATTTGTAACCATCAGGGAAATGAATATCCATATAGTAACTTCCGCATTCGAATCGGTTTTTTTCTAATTTATCTTTCTTTAATAGGGTATGTAGGGTTGAGGTAGTCAGGGTCGCTAAATCATTTTCAAGGTTTTTCAAGCAATTCGTTAAATTAAAATATTCTATTCTGAGCTCATCAGCGTTAATATCGTTGTGCTTGAACTCTGCAATTTCTTTGCATTTATTTGTCAACCGGTCAGAGTCGATTGTCTTTAACTGAGAAAGAAAACTAAAACGTTTCTTTACATTCTTGTGTTATTACAGGAAGAAAAGTTTCTACACGAAATTTTTTTTAGTACATTTTCTGTTGGTCTTTCCAAAAAAGTGATGCGTGTGCTACGTATTTTTTTCTTTTTGAGAATTATATTTATATTCAGCATTTGAATTTTTTTCTTTTGGTAACCGATTCATGCTGATCGAAAATACTGTGAGAGCTAGTGATATAATTGACAAAAAATGCAAAAAGTTTTGTTGCAACGTCCATATTTATTGTTAAAGAATTATTCTGTAAGCTTAGGTTTGTTTTATTGATCATTCCCAAACGGTCATTCCATGTCTCCGTTAGAAGAACGGTCTCCAGTTTCCCCATTTTTTACAAAGCTTCAAAGCCTCCCTTGTTAAAAGAATGGGGAAACTGGAGAACCTCGTTTCTTGTTTCGCCTGGTCTATCACTGATTTCGGAAATTAACGTTAAAACTTCTGGAATGCGATTATATTCATTATGCAACACGTTGAGAGTATCAGCGCGTTTACTATCTAGTTTCAGAGAAGGACTTCAAAATTATGTGCACCTAAACATTCTGCCAAAATGTTCCATTTTTTGATCGAACCCAAGAAAATATTGAACAAATTTTGAATGAACTGAAACTGTGCTACTGCTTCTGGAACACACAGGTGATTGGACTACCTGAACACCTTTTAAGTTCATTAAATGTACGGAACATGAAACAAAAGCAAATTCATATTTTCAGTTTATTCTAGCCACACAGAATACTTTCAAACCATTTGTTCTGCGTTGTCGTAGCTTTGTCCGCGACAATCTTTTATTGATATATCAAGGCTTTCAAAAAAAAAAAACTTGTTGGTAAGTTGCATTAAATTGATCTGAAAGATCCAGGTCGACCAGGCTGTGATATGTGTATGAGTGTTTTTATATCTGGAACTGATAAACTTGAAACATTAATTTAAACTTCTCTGTCAAACATAGGCCCCGTTTTTGAGCTTTGAAATATAGAGGTATCTTGAGATGATGAGGCCGAAGAATTAATCTGCCTGTTAGTTTTACTAAGTCTAAAAAATGAGGTTAGTTCTTGCTGATATTTCATTTTTGAACTGGAGCTTTTTTTCTTTTTTCCCAAATACTCAATTATGTTCTTTTTCTCATAATTAAATGAGGCTACTTACATTAATAACAAATAAACAAATAAACAAAACAAATCCGTTAAGTTAGAAACATCAGGGGAGTCGACATTCGATATTGAATCTTATACTCCTAGAGAGTACATTCAATAGACGCTAATAAATACATTGTAGTAGTATGTAGATGGATTACGTTGGACTATCTTCACCTCATAATCAATACTCGTCATTCTAACGCCAGCATTAAATCAAATAAAAAGACATAGCAATTGCCGCTCGCTTACATCTCGAAGCCGTACGTGTTACTAGCCATATTTGTTTGTTACCTGCTGTTTAGTGAGCGCCATTACAATTTTTTACGAAATGGCAAAAAATTGTTTTCGGCAAAATCTATATTGACTTCTTGTTCAAGAAGTTGTATCCGATGAGATAAACACTTTATTCTTAGAAAAAGTAGCAGAATGTAATTTTAATTGGAGAAAGAAATTTCATTTTAAATTCTATTAATTTTTATATAATTATTACATATTGTAACAGATCATTTTACTTTTAATTAGAAGCTCATTTATGTTTTATATTCTATTCGCTGTTAATTGTTATCTGTCCTTAATTATATATAATATCATTAACTGAATCTTGTCGCCATATATCGTTAATGGTGTGCATACTAGTAAAGAGAATAGATCTAAGAACTGTTGTAACAAATGTGTTAATTATAAAACAAACATGACTGTTGTATTTTTACGTTAATAAATGAAATATTTTGATGAATTTATTTTTACTGAAAAGTTCTTCAGAATTTTTATAAATTTTTGAGACTTTTAGAGCTAATTGCCTAATTAGGCAGAAAATTTGACCTAACGCTACGCCCCGGAGGGCTCATGCTAACCCACTGTGAATCATACCCGTAAACACTAATGATTGAGTCATACCAATACCAAAAAGTGAATCCCTCACACAATCACAAAAATTAATTATTTGGTATTTGAAAAAATAATTGAATGACAAAAAGTAATTGTTTAATAGAATATTTTTGAAATAATATATTGGAAAATATTTCATAGCACAACAATTATTACCGCACTTATCAGCGTACTGGAGTCAGTTGAAAAGTTCCGGATTGCCCTAGTGAAAATATTATCTCTGCCCGAACTCAGAATAAAAATAAAACTCTTTCGGAACTCAGAATAAAAATTTGGGAAGTCTTATTTTCCCTGAAAAACTCTGAAAAAATGTTGGTTATTCTAGATAAGTTATCAAAAGTGTTTCAGACTTATTAAGAGATTTTTAATCTTCAATAACAATGAATAATTTTTCTAGAAGAGTCCTAAATAATTTAGGAAAGATTTTCAATAACTTATTAAAAGTTTTTCTGAATAACCTACACTTGTTTAGAGAAATTTTTCCCCCAGGGTGGAACTTCATCGGGAATGTCCACAACACAATAAATTAAAGATAAAGTTTTCCTTCTGAATGATTTCACATATTACAAAAATTACTCGATTCAATTTATTGAAGATCACCTAGCGCCAGACCTGGCGCGGTCTCACTTTTGTCTATTTAGGTCACTAACCCCTAGAGCACATATGTGATTAAGTACTCAGATGTAGTGGTCTTGTACGTTTTGGTGGTTAAGTAGTTAAATTATTGAGTGAAAAAAACTTTGATGATCCACTCTGAGAGTTCATTGATGAATTTTCCAATTCAAAATCTGCGAGTATATATTTTAAAGCTATGCATTGTTTGCCAAATAGATATAGAGATTATTAGTATATTTAAATAATTATCAATTGTTTCCCTTTCGAAACGCTCGTTATTTTTTAGCCAACCAACTTCTGTCAAAATATCTATATCTGATTTACAGCTATTATTAACTAACGGTTATGTTATTCCTTTTACTACACAGTAAAAGATCTTGACCTACTAATTGAGCAACAGAACACGCGTCATTCTCAATTAAATAATGTTAGTCGTAAGATTTTCTTTAAAACACACTCTTTCAAACGGGTTGCAAAATTTTGTTCCATTTCAAGCTAAAATGCATATTTTTCACAGTTACTATGCCTTATGCCTATTCTTTATTATGGAGACGTATATTATTCTAATGTAAACTGTACATAATAACTTGGAACGACTTCATAACCTGTGTATTCGATACATTTTCAGCCTTAAAAAAATTGTCCAAATACCTGAGCATCGGTTACTACTCAAATAGTTAAAGATTTATGACCGGCACAACTTCCATGTTGTATGTTTGTATATAATATCCTCAATAATCCCCTAACAATACACCTTCATACCTCAAATCTAGATTCAAAAACCTGTCATCCTACAACCTCGAATCGCGATCGAAAATAGGTACATACTCCTAATCCCTCAGAGTAGAACTAAGTTTTATGTATAATCCTTTTCTCTATAGTCTTCTAGATAGTGGAACGAACTGACCACCAATATTCAAAGTGCGTCATCCTTGTCTGCGTTCAAAAGTCGTCTGAAATTACATTATTTATCCTATCCGGCAGATCATAATTCCTTCTATAACCCATCATTATGCCCTCCCCACCCCAAAAATATAGTTTTGCTTTTGTTTTTATTTGATCTTATTTTATTACCATACATTATTATCTATTCTATATTGTAAATATAATTATTTAGCATTAAAAATCACTTACAGTCTGCCACACCATTTATTGTTCTCATTTAATTCATTGTGGTTGACTGTTAGAGATTGCTCTTGTAGCAATAAGTCCGCCACTGTGTACTTAGTTTTCTAAGCTCGCAGTAAGTTTGATATAAAATTGAATCAGTGTGGAGAGTTAACTAACGCATAATGAGTAGTTGTAACATTGTGACTGACTGACATGACGTGATATCTACTTCTTATGACTTCTGTTTTCTTTTACTGAGAGAGTATCTGTCAATGTCAAGTTGAAGTAGAAGCATGCACTACAGGCTATCCGCTTTGTCTATGTGAAATCTATGTCCGTTTTCTTTTACTGAGATAATATTTGCCAATGTCAAGTTGAAATAGAAGCATGCACTACAGGCTGTTATCCACTTTGTCTATGTGAAATCTATGTCCGTTTTCTTTTACTGAGATAATATTTGCTAGTGTCAAGTAGAAGTAGAAGCATGCACTACAGGCTATTTTCCACTTTGTCTATGTGAAATCTATGTCCGTTTTCTTTTACTGAGAGAATATTTGCTAGTGTCAAGTAGAAGTAGAAGCATGCACTACAGGCTATTTTCCACTTTGTCTATGTGAAATCTATATCCGTTTTCTTTTACTGAGAGAATATTTGCCAATGTCAAGTTGAAGTAGAAGCAAGCACTACAGGCTGTTATCCGCTTTGTCTATGTGAAATCTATATCCGTTTTCTTTTACTGAGATAATATTTGCCAATGTCAAGTTGAAGTAGAAGCAAGCACTACAGGCTGTTATCCGCTTTGTCTATGTGAAATTTCTCGGTATGTACAAGAATGTTGGCGAAAAAATTGATTGGGTCATCGGCTCCTAGACTACAAGAGCACTGTTGGTTTAAATTAAGTGGCATATGTCTCTCAAAACATGTTACTCTGCACCAACGGCCAAGTGAGGTATTCTATATCGAAAAGGCCCATGACCGTGGCCCTGATGTCTATAAGGTCAACGGCTGTGGTTCTGTTAATTTTTTTCTTTTTCGCAATTAAAATGAGACAATGTTGCTCCAAAAATTACTAATTACGCCAACAGATTAAAATTAAAGTTTTGTAACTCAACAATGTAGGTAACTCAATTCAAAAATTAGAAAACTTGCTTTTTTTATTCGGTTTCGGGTAGTAAAAAACAACATATTTCCCGGAACATCTTGGATGGAAAATAAATAAAAAATAAAAATGAAGCCTGATAAATACCTAACAATAACGACGACGCACCGCTATTTTTATAGTAAAGAAATACTCCATATTTTTTGCAGGTGGTTTGATAGAGACCATTATAGTTTGAGGATTTGCATTGGATCCTATTTTCGTCTCAAATAGAAAAATACTTAAATTTATCTCGGCATACCGTCATTGGAAGGTAATATTGCGATAACTCTTTGATTTTTTGGCTTGCATCTTGATTTCTGTGTTGCTTCGCATTTTAGGCTTGTCTCAACTTGTGAATCATATCGAATTCTAAGCGAAAATTAGCCAAAGCCATCTGTTTGTCTTGCATGCCTAGGATTGCAAAATCCTTTGTATAAAATTCACGCGATGGAGATCGCATAACAAGCCCCATAACCATCAATCAAATTGATGCCACCCATATAACTTGAAATATGAACCCATATGGTGACTTTTTGTTATTTTTTAACTTGTTAGAATTTACACACTTGCGAAACTAGGAATTTAAATGAACGACAATAAAAAAATTGACTTTGTATGAACGAGCTTGAGTGATGTAATTGAAATTCATATAACGGTATAATTATAATTTAACAAGCATTTGAATGATTTGAAACAATTCAATCGCATGATTTAAAAAGAGTAGAAGAGTGGGAACTAATGTACTTATCGGTTTAAAAAAGTTGGGTTCGTACTAGTGAGCTAACTTATCTGAGCTAACTTTGTCTGGAGTAGAAATACACTGATCTTATAAATTTTTTTTACTCTAGTACAAAGTATAATCAAATTATCAGGACACTCGAGTAAAAAGTCAATAAATACGCAATGAAATTGTCATTGGTGCAAAACTGTATTTGTTTCAGAGATATTGCACCACTTACATTGTTACACACTTAAAGCCGTAGACAATAAATCAATGTATGCAGCAAAACTAAAAGTAGAAGATTTATCGTATTTATTTAAATAAAAGAAAAAATATGAATCGGCATATGAAAATATGAAAAAAATATTTGTAATTGTCAACACAGATCATATCATAGAGTTTGTGATTGCCATAGAAACCGTCAAACGAAGTGAAAAGGTTTTTCGCAGCCCTATTATTTCATTCTTATTTTCATGTTATTTAGTATAATTTGTTCCAATAAGTTATTTAGTTTTTGTGTTATTTTTATTTTAAATCTATTTTCATTTCATTTTTGGCCATATCTATATCCCATCCATTGTTTTAATCAGTGTTGTGTTCCGTAAGTTTGTTCTTTTGTTTATTTTTTAAATATTCATTTTTGTGCTTCAGCTTTTCATTTCGTCAAAATGGATTTATTTATTCCTCCTAAACCTCCAGACCCTTCTAAGTCTCCTATTTGTAATAATAAATTTGCTTCTCCAACATCCCCTGCTAGTTTTGTTACCGTTACGGATTTTCAACAGAAATTGAAACGAAAAAACAAACATTGTAAAAGAACTAATTGTAAAAAAAAGGTTAAAAATACTCCCTCTTTCCATCCGTCTGATTCTTCCTGTACCGAAACAGAGGATACAATCCCTCGCACTCCTCTTTTAGAAGCAAATTCGAAATTAATTCCTACAACCCCGACCTCATCTCCTTCCTCGCTCTCTCCGAATTCTTTTGAGGGTCGATTACACGTCCCTGGTGACGTTGGACCATTTATTGTCCACGTGCAGAGAAATGAACCCCAACCTAATTCTGGATTCTCATTTCATGCTGTGAAATTTGGTTCCGCTTTAAAAAATTATAATGTTGATGGAATTATTCGAGATGGAACAGGATTTCGGTGGCATTTTCATCTGCTGATGCCGCCAACCGCTTCGTTAACCACTCTGCCTTCACAGGACAAAACAAATTGTTCATCCCCTCCTTTAACGTCAGTCGTATGGGCATTGTTCGCAATGTTCCAGTCGATTGGTCTGACGAGGAGGTTTTTGTTTTACACAATATAGAAGTCCCTGAAGAGTGCGGTAAGGTTACTAAAGTCCGCCGCTTAAATTTAAAAAAAATAATTGATGGCCAGCCTAAATATTTTCCGTCTAAGACGATGGTTATTACCTTTGATGGCTAAGTTCGTCCCCAACGTATGGCTTACTCATAAAGCAAAATATATCTTTTGCAGTGCAAATCATGATTCCACTGATAGAAATTGTCCAGAATTCGAAAAACAAAGAAAAATCAAGTTTGAAATGTCTGAAAGAGATATTTCCTATGCGGAAGCATCCAAATTGGTCCCTTCTGCTAAAAAATCATACGCCTCAGTTGCAGCTCATCCCCCTCTAACTCTTCCTTCTCCAATTTCTTCCCAAAGTTTGCTTTCTCCGTCTCGTCCTACCAACTCTTCTCACAAAACAATTATTACTCTGAAACCCCGATCCCACTCTTCGACTAGTTCCAACCAGGGCTATGATCGCTCGGCTCTAGAACAAGTCTGCGCAGACTTCCGAATTCCTCAACCTGAAAATGGTTGCGGTTTTAGTCAACAACTTTTAGCTAATACTCCTTCTTCTACGAGTATTATTCAATTTCTTTTGACCACCTTGGTTAAAATTCTGAGTTCCCCCAATCAAATACCGTCCAACGTTACCTCCTCTATTATTACTTCCCTTCAATCCCTTCTTTCTAATGGCTTCGCCAATAGTGGGTCTTGCAATGGAATAGTCGCAGTATAATTTCCAACAAAGCAGATCTTCGTCATCTCCTTGTCAAGTATTTTCCATCCATGGATGCCATCTCGGAGATTTGACTGAAGCCTGGATTCCATTTTAAGATCCAAGGCTCTGTCTGTCTCCGGGATGATAGAGCGAATGGCAAGGGCGGATGGCAATGGCGGATGGCAAGGGCGGATCCGCCCTATTACTTGACAAATCCCTTCCCTTCTCCCAGATTTCTCTTGGCTCCCGCAGTTGTCAATTCAATATTGTTGCTGCGAGAGTTAAAGATATCACTATCCTCTCTATGTATGTCCCCCTTCCAACATGTTCCGTAGCATTAGAACTACGGGATATTTTATCTTCAATTCCTAGCCCATAATTATTCTGGGAGATTTTACCCGTCTTGGGGTTCCACCCGAAGCAACCCTCTTAGGGTCTCCTTGGTTGAACTCTAGGACGATTTTGGCCTGTGTTTACTAAATGATGGTTCTCCAACACGAGTTCCTGTCCCGTTTCAGAACCCGAACTCAGTAGATGTCTCTCTTTGCTCCTCATCCTTGGCATCCTTGGTTTCCTGGAATATTCTTTCCGAGTCTTTTGAAAGCGACTATTTCCCCATTTTTATTTCTTTCCTTCATTTAAATTTACATATTGGAAAAATTCCCCTCTTCAAAAATACAACCTCCTTTGCAGATTGGGTGGGATTCCGTACCTTTCTCAACGTCGAAGTGGATTCCCTCCCCCCAGTGGACTTGGATAGTATTGATACTTGCTATGACCAATTTGAACTTTATCCCACTTAAAATATTTAACCAACACTTCAGATCCTCTCCCCCTGGTGGGATGGAGACTGTTCCGCAGCGGTCAAAACCCGCAAAGAGGCTGAAGCGATATATAAATCTAATATGTAATATAGATTTATAATACGGAAGCAAAATTGGCGTGGGAAAGATCATCTCAGATTACAGGTGCGGGATATTTCCAGATCCAACCTTTTATACCCATAAAACCTTGGTTCTCAACATTTACTTTCTCCCGAAAGGAATCCTCTGTGGTATCTCGCATGCGTTTGGATCATTGTTCTATTCATACTCATTTGGCTAGACTGCGGATCAGAGAGTCTCCAATTTGCGATTGTGGGTTTGGAGAAGGCGATTTAAATCATTTCATTTTTTCATGTCCATTGAATAATAGATTTCCTTCGTTTATTTCCAAATTATTAAAATATAAAATTCAATTGCACATCAACATAAGATCACTTTTATATATTGCCAACAAACCCATTTTAGGATTTATCATTCAGTTCATAAGAAAGAACGACATCAAAATATAGAATTTTTTATATTTATATTCATGTTAATTGTTTTTAATGTTTGTATATACTTATTTTGTACTCTCTGTATATTATAATGTCATTTTCTTCTTTTTGTTAAATTGTAGCCAACTTCTTACTTAGTTTTTGTTTTATTGTATAGTTTTTTCTCTGGAGAGAACGAACGCTATATAATTAAAGATAAAGATCATGTCATAGATAATATACTAAAATTGTCAAACTGACAAATGTCAATATAAAACTGTTAAGAAATTTTCAAAATGAAAAATTGTTGACTTTATATGACCAATACAAACCAGTATGATTTTTACTAAATACTGAATTTCCAATGAACATAATGATACCTATAAATCGTTTGAATTTATTTAATTTTGTATTAAAATTTCAAACTCGTAGGAAGAGTGGTCTGTCACAGTGGGTGAGGTTATATTATTTTATATACTCAAGAAAATTTGTTCTTACTTACTATCATAATAAAACTCGTAAGAATTTGTTATCTTTCAGCAAAAAGATGTGAATTCAGAAATTAAAAGAAAAATTGAAAGTCACTGGCATCGAGATGCGACTAGGAATTATCCAGGTGAAACTAATAAACAGAATTATTATGTTCTCTCCATGTTTCCATATCCATCGGGAAATTTGCACTTGGGTCATTTGCGCGTCTATTCTATATCCGACACTATGGCACGTTTCTTTAGGTTGAGTGGATATAATGTGATTCATCCTATGGGCTGGGATTCGTTTGGACTCCCAGCCGAAAATGCAGCAATTGAACGCCAAATCGATCCTTTAAAATGGACTACTGCTAATATAGAGAAAATGAAAGACCAAATTGCAAAAATGGGATTCAATTTTGATTGGAATCGTGAAGTGACAACTTGCAGACCAGATTATTATAAGTGGACTCAATACATATTTTTAAAACTCTATGACAATGGAATGGTATATCGGAAGAAAGTAAGCATTTAAATAAGCTTTTACCATTATTTCTATGTTTTTAATACATAAGCAAATTACTGAAAATTAAGGAGTAAAAAGAACTTTTATCTTAAATTAGACATTGTGTATTTTATTATATTATTAAATTAGACATTGTGCATTTATTAGACATTGTGTATTTAGACATTGTGATTAGACATTGTGTATTTTAGCTCTTAGACATTAAATTAGACATTGTGTATTTTAGCTCTTAGGCATTGTGTATTTTAGCTCTTAGACATTGTGTATTTTAATTTTACTCTTTACACCCTTTCCCCAAATAAACATTTTGGATCATCTTATCAAAAACTGTTTGCTAAACCTTTCTTATGAACTGTGGGATATTTCTCTGTATCCATAACATAAATTGTGTTGACAGGTTACTGATGAGAATCTTGGACTAACTTGTTGCATTGCCTTTTTGAATTTTCTTTTAATTTTTTCGTATTTCCATGTC
The DNA here is from genome assembly GCA_039881145.1 of Druceiella hillmani. NCBI lineage: Eukaryota > Metazoa > Arthropoda > Insecta > Lepidoptera > Hepialidae > Druceiella > Druceiella hillmani. Next base: position 101,642,073 of record JAYKKI010000001.1, on the reverse strand, counting down.
TACGACTTCATATGTTTTGGACAACTATTATTTATTGCTAAAAATTTTAAAAAAATTGTGTATTTAACAATTTATATGTAAAGGAATTTATGTTTTGCAGGCCTCTGTTAATTGGGACCCAGTAGATAAGACAGTTTTGGCAGATGAGCAAGTAGATGATAATGGCCGATCATGGAGGTCGGGTGCAATTGTGGAAAAGAAATTTTTAAATCAATGGTTCATAAAAACAACACAGTTTGCTCAAGCATTGTATGAGGGGCTTAATGATGATGTACTTGAAAATTGGCGAGATATTATTAATTTACAGAGACATTGGATTGGTGAATGTAATGGAGTTTCAATATCAGTTGCATTAAAAATAAACAATAAATTAATTAAAAATGAAAATCTTGAAATTTGGACAGCAAAACCTCATACTTTTTTAACTGCAAAGTTTATAGCAGTTTCGAGTAACCATAAATTTGATACCGATTGTAGCATTGTAGAAGAAAATTCACTTTACAAAAGGTTATCCCTAACCGCTGTGAATCCAATAACGGATGAAGATATGCCTATATTCATAACCAACCAGGTTCCATTTCCAGAAGGAAGAGATACTTACCTTGGGTCTCCTGCCACTTCGATAGACGATAAAAAAATTGCTTTAAATTTTAATTTGCCATTTAGTGAAGAATATAATGATAGTTTCTCACATTTAAATGAAGAAGCTAAGTCGAAATATGTTTGTGACATAGCTCATGCTAAAAAAGCTGGTGGCTATTGGGTTAGTTCAAAGCTAAGGGATTGGTTGATTTCTAGACAAAGATACTGGGGGACACCTATCCCCATGATCCATTGTCATAATTGTGGCACTGTGCCTGTACCATATTCCGAATTACCTGTTGAATTGCCTAATACAGATAATTCCAAAATTTCCCACCTCTCTGAATTTGAAAAATGGGTTAAATGTTCTTGTCCAAAATGTGGAAACACTGCTAAGAGAGAAACAGACACAATGGATACATTTCTAGATTCTTCATGGTATTATCTAAGATATCTAGATTCTGCTAACCAAAATGTACCTTTTGATGTAGAGAAAGTTAAAAATAATGTCCCCGTTAACTTATACATAGGTGGGAAGGAGCATGCAGTGTTACATTTATATTATGCGAGGTTTATGTGTCATTTTCTTCATTTCATTGGTTGGCTTGATACAAAAGAACCGTTTAAAAGACTTGTTGTTCAAGGGATGGTTATGGGAAAGTCTTTCAAGGTAATGTCAACAGGAAAATATATTGCTGCTTCTGAAGTGGAACTAAAAGATAATAAATATATAGAAAAAAGCACAGGCGAGCCCGTTGAAGTTCAGTGGGAGAAAATGAGTAAATCAAAATACAATGGAGTCAATCCAGAAGACATAATAGAAGAATATGGATGTGATACGACAAGATTATTTATGTTAGGCGATTTTGCACCTCCTTCCTATAGACATTGGTCTAATGAAAGTAAGTATTGTTGCCAAAAATAGGTACCTCTAAGAACACTACATTTTAAATAAAATATCATGTGAATTGATAAGTACAGTGTGTAAACAAAAAATATAGTTTGGCTTTTAACAAGAAATTTGTAAAAATGCATATTTCTACATTTTTAAAAGGGTTCTTTATTTTTGCTAATCAGATCTCTGTTATATTTATTAAAATGTTATTGTCGGAAACATTGCATAAATTGTGTAAACACACTCTTAGTGACACTTACCGAAGAATCCTATTCAACACAACATGTATCTTAAAAACAAATTTTACGATTCTCTCTGATGTTTCATGTACTTGAATAACCTTATTTTGTTTCAACTTATTGAGCAAATCCCAAGAACAAAACAAATTTTTATATGTTGTTCCATATATTCTAAAATTAAACATGCCAGGGAAAATATAAAAAAGGTTGCATTCAAAATTTTGCTTTTGTTTGTAAGGACTAAAAAACTACTTATTTTTTACTTGTAGGATGCTATAATGCCAGTAACCAAAATTTTTAATCACTTATGTTTCATAATTGGAGGAATGTATATAGCATAAACATTAAGAAAGAAATACTCACATATGTATTCAGAACCAATACATTCTAAATTGCTTTCAGATTGCAATATGTAAAATGTAATAAAGGTAAATTTCATAAGTAAAGGAAACAAATCAGGTTAGAAATAAATTACTTAAATTTTGCCTCAATATTGTCACAATAAAAATTAAAATGACAATTTTTTAAACGACCATGTCAACCGATTTATGGACCTTTGCCCAACTTCGGAAAATTGGAGCAAATTTAAATTTCGTCTAATCCTTTGTTTTAAGCAGATTACAGGATTAGATTTTATTTTCTACAGAGGCTTATGGTAGTGTTTATAAAATACAATAAAACTGATGAAGGTGAATTTCATACTTTTTGATTACCTATTCTCTTTATACTGTAAAAAATAATAATGCTGTTTCTCATTATAATTTTTTTTATACAAAGAAGAAATATTTTTTATTTAAGTTATCCAAAAAGTCACTTTTAAAGTAGAGATATAATACAATCTTGTGTTAAGTTGATTAGTAGTTAATAATGTTGTCTACATGTCTAGTATAGATGGATTAATGGATAATAAAGTATTTTTGTATTTAAGAAATATCTTTACAAAATAAGAATAATAAATTGCTAAATATGTGAAGAATACCCATTTGTCACATATCTTCAAGTATGTAACCAAAAATCAACAATTAACCTTCCATAATTCAATGTTGATGTTTAACATTCGACATAAAATAAAAATATTATTTAAGTTTTTGTCCAAAGTTAAAAAGACAAACCAAAGGTCCAAAAATTACAATTGACATTAAAAAAAATAAATGGTGTGCAACTCAGTACATGTGACAGAAGTGAAACTTCATTAGCGACCTAAATCTTGACCAGAATCATAGCGTCGGAATATATCTCTCTTTCTCTCTGTGTCATATCTTTTTTTCTCTCTCATGTAACGAAATGTGCCTAAACGTGACGCAACCTTAAAATTTTACTCTCAATGCTCATCCACTTATGATTATCGAATCGCCATCTAAGAACTATCACATTAAAGTTTTTAAAACGAACTTGTTTTTTTGTACATAGGGGTTATGTTTTGTTATGGGACAGAGTTTGGCAGTGTCATATTTTAAAAAAATTTTCATTTATGGCACCAGATTACACTAATATATAACTATAAAAACATTTGAAATTTTGTGTGAAATTTAATAATGTTGAAAAATGTTATAATGTATTAAAATTATTGTAACAAAATTTATTAAAATATATAGACGGTGTCCGGGACAAAGAAGGACATTACCCCTTGACTGAAAAATATTTTTTTTCAGAAAATTTAAAATAATATTTATAATTATTTGTCATAATTTTCGTACATACAATACTTGCGCACATTGTTCAGGGCCAGTCAGGCAAATAACTTGCGAACAGCTGCGAACACATCGCCATTGCGGGTAAACACCGCGCTCCAGGCAAGTGTTGGGTGTGCTAAAAAGAGTTATGTGTAATTTTTTTTGCACTCAATTAGGAAAAGGGCGAATTTTACATTTCATTTCAACGACAATTTATTCCTTTCTAGCCAACGAATAGTGTCTTTCTTTATCCGACATATATTCCCAGACACATGTGTAATTGCAACAAATATTTGGCAGCTATTCAGTATTCGGTACGTTTGACCAATTTTTTAATATTTGTCCGAATATCATATACTGTCCAATTACATATAATTCAACTGAAAATCAAATATTTAATTTCAGATTAAACAACTCAAAATGTTTGATCTGAAATTAAATACATAGTTATACTTTTATTTAATATGTATATAATTTATTATTCTTCTTATAACTCTTAAAGATTTATTTAGTATTATAATCAAAATACAGAAGCAGTAAGATGTAAAGCAGAAATATTAAGTTTTTTGCATTATTAAAAAGATGTCTCTTTTTTTCTGCCTTATTTACAAACATATGTGTAGCCTACACACATACTTGTAAATAAAGTTCTATACAAGAAGGCTTCTGTTTGATCATGGAAATATTTAAAACTAGTAAAATATCACAATCAACAGTACTATTAGTATCAATTACACAAATTAAATAAGCTTGAAGGAGATTTATATTTTTGAACTTATATCTCACAATCTATTATTCACATTATTTTATATTTAAAGAGAACACTAAACATATATATATATAATTTTTTTTTTATTACTTTATAAACTTTTAATATCATTTCAGCATATCCTGGTATATTAAATTGGCAGCATCGAATATGGTTAGCTATGCGAGAGTACATCGAAGCAAGAAACAGAGTGTTAGAAAATAAGAAAGAAAAAATTCTTAAAACAAACGAGTTTATAGATGATGAAAAAACTATTATTCAAGCTAGAAACCATTTTATTATGACTACAACTTTCAACTTAAAATACACGCAGCAATTGAACGTAGCTATATCCAGGCTTCAAAGTTTGACAAGCAGTTTAAGAGTAAGTTAAATCATTTTAATGTATAATACAGTCTACGTGTCTCCATGCATGATCACATGGTCGGAGAAAATGCGTGAAATTTAATAAAATACCTAGTTACTTTTGAGAAAATTTACAATAATATGTTGTTAATGTATGAATAAGAAGTAAATTCATATATTAAAATTTGTCCCAATAGGTAAGAGAAATGAAAGTAATGTTTTCATCCCATTTAGTAGAATATTATTAAGAAGATCCCTCACAATATATCAGTTCCTAAATATTATTTATCTTCACAATTAAATGAAACTACGTGATGTAGTATTATTTCTACTTTCTTTACCACGACCTAGGTTTCGTTCGAAGATATCTTTGCTAATAGCCCACGTGAAGACGTTGTAATACAACGAAACCTAGGTCGTGGTAAAGAAATTAAAGAAAGTAGAAATAATACTATATCACGTAGTTTCATTTAATTGTGAATAATGAATTTCTACAAAATTAACGCCAAATATATTCAATGTTATTTATCTTATTTAACTACAAATCTAAAATTGATTTATTATGTCATTATAGCCGTTACATAACTTTCAAAAATATGGTTTAATTGTTACTGTTAAAACATTTTTTTAATTATTTATTAAACTTTTTCAGAAGGCTTCAAGGGATGTGGTAGCACTAAGTGACGAGTATGAGAAAACTTTAGGTGCATTTATAATTATGTTGGCTCCATTCGCACCACATTTCGCAAGTGAATTATGGTCTGGATTTGTGGAATGTCCGAACAGAATAAATAAAACTAGTTTTGACTGGACAAAAGGAGTCCTCGAACAGAGCTGGCCTCTTCTTGACGATGATTTCCAATTGTCATTTGTATGTAAAGTAAGTGCTGTTTACTTCTACCGCTATTAAGGTTCACAAATAATTTTAATTTTTAAATATAATAATTGGTAATTAACTATGACATTTTATATCTTTGTGGATAATTAGATTTAAAACACATCTAATTTAAAAGGTAAAATGCAGTTGAAACCAATAGCCATAGAGGTAAACCTATAACTAGGACAATTGTTCATATAAAATCCTCAAAATAAGAACTAGTTGCATTACTAAAATGGATGGTATGTTGCCTCTTTTGGTGTAATAACATGTTACAATTTACCTTCGAAAAATTACATAAGAATAATATAATGTTATATCAGTCAAAATTTATATATCAGATATATCAGTCAAAATTTAGGAAAAATTAACGAAAAGAAAAATACTTATATAAGTACTTACATACTATGATATAATATGGAATGTTTGTAGAGCAAATAAATAATAAAAATACTTAACCATTCTAGTGCCATGGTTTTTTACTCATATATATTTAAAAATGTCAAAGAAATTCTTGTCTTGAAAAAAAACTATATCTCTTCCAAAACTTATCCAATTTTAATAATTTTTCCGGTGTTTTCTTAATAAACAGTTCTACAAGGATAATAAAATACAAAGAAAATGATGGAAATATATATTGCGAATCAAAATTATAACAAAAACTGAAATCAAGGTCACATCGTATTTTCGCAGTCCGCTACATCCTCCGTATCAGCAAAATAATTGTTATCGTCACTATTATAACTATCACTCAAAATTTTCATTACGCCAAATTGTGAGCGCACCACAATGTCAATGTCACTCCCACTATTATGGGTTAAAAATTTTCTTTTCCTGGATCCTTTTTATATTGTAATTACTAATAATATTATAATTTGAACTTTATGTAACACGTAGAAAGATAAAAAATAAGCAATGCGTGCGAGCGACCTCCCCTACTGCATGCTAAATAGCAACTAATTTTGATGGCGCTCGTGGCAAATTTAGTTAGTACGCTCACGAGCACGATGGTGCTCGTCGGCACTCTAACGGTTAAGGCACTTAAGAATTAAATATTTGTAAATACGCAATACCAAAAAAAAAGGTTTTACCCTATCATTTTGCAATACAATAGTTTTAAGGAAATACCTACACAATAATTATATTTTAAAAATATTTTAAATAAATTACCAAATTAGGATAATTCCCTAAAACACCTGTAAATAATTTATACTATTAATTCATTTATTTAATTTTCAGGTTAATGGAGCGATAGTAGTGAAAAGTAAAATAGTACCAAAAGAGTTAAATGATCTGACTGAAACCCGGGCATTGGAGATAATGCTAAATCATGAAAAAGTTAAAAAGAGATTAAGAAATGGAGTTTCGAAGGTTGTGTTTACACATTATCCGAATTACAGTGCTACATTGAATATTATTCCAATTATCAAGAAGAAAGAAGCCTTGTTAGAAGCTAACGTCTAGTTAAAATAGAGCTCATGTCTATTACCGCGGTTGTTCTATTACTTATTAATAGTCATATAAATATACTTTTATAACAATAGTTTTCCAGCAACTTCATTCACATGGATTGTTAACATTTGGTGAACTTGTGTAATTCAGTACAAAGTAAAAATAAAACATTGAGGAAAAGTGGAAACAAATATCAATGAAAAATTTAATGGATCTTACATAAAAAAATCCTGGCTTCATCCTTAAAACTAATTTCTTGAAAAATAGTGATTTCATTAATTGTTAAGTAATTTTGTATTTATTTTCATGATTATATTTTTAACAGAACCACAAAAATTCATACAAATATACACTATATTAAAAAAAAATTAAACTGTTATGTTACAAGATTAAAAAATTATTTTTGCTTGTCTGCAGTTCATTTCTAAACTATCTATTTTATACTGTTCTTGAGAAATTCAATAATTAATTCTTATAATTTTTTTAATATTATTTCTTATAATTATAATTGCTGTATTATTGTAATAAATAGTTGTTTATGAAAATGATTATTCCCAAAAATAGGACAAGTTCAGCGCTAATAAAAAGCGTCACAAAAAAGATTGCATAAAATATAATTAAAGAACATAAAAAAAAAATATAGAAATAAAAGATTACAATATACTACACTAGACAACGAAGAACATGCTAGCAGTTTCTTGTAGCAGAGAATGAAGAATAGAGGAAAGAGCAATACATGTGCGTGAAAAGGGGAGAAGGGCCAAGTATGCATAACATACCAGCTCAATTTATACTGCAAAAAGGAAAGAAAAACAATGGCCTGACATATGCAAACATAATAAAACCTTTTGGGCCAAAGAGAAATGCCTGTGAGCGAAGAAGCAATAGATAGCATATCCCTAAAATCCATATACTTTTGCAGTAATTCAAAGATTGCAAAGTTTAGTATCTAATAATGTAAATATTCTTCTTAATGAAGTAGTTAATTCATTTAATAATTCTTTGATTAAATTGAATTGGTTTAGTTATTTTCAATAAAAATTTATCTAGGTATTATTTTATGTCAAATATTGAAAATTGCAGATGACTGCTGTCAAAATGTCTAACCTAAAGTTTATTAATAAAACTATAGAAACAATTCTAACAATATGGTCAATTCTTAAGTTCATATTTATTCAATTCAAATGTTGAAAATCTCTGTCTAAACTTTATATATACACATGAAAATTGCAGACATACTGAAAGAGGTACACCATTTAAAAAGAATAGTATTTCAGGTAGATTAAAATGTCCAAAAACTACAAATACTCCAAAACTACAAATACAAAATTTCATTCTAAACAATACTATCTTACTACAATCAATATTGCCACTCGCATTTTAAAATAAGCTAATTATATTCCCTTTTTATTGACGAGTATGTTATTTTAGACAAAGGCTTCATAACTATTTTAAAAACTTAGTGACGTGCAGTAAAATAGCTATTCACATAATTTATATAATTTTGACCCATTATTATATAATTTTGAGAATTGATCATATTTTTTAGGAACCTAATATATTTTTATGAACCTAAAGTAAACCCATTTTATCAACATACTACAAAAGAATGAAACTAGACCATGTGAATTATATTCCCTCTTTATTTATGAATAATGTTTTTTCTTAGATCTTTTTTCTCGTTTATTTTTTTGTCCAAAATTTCAATTATACTTTTTTTGTTTTGAAAAAGATCGCTACTCTATTAATTATACCCAACAATGTACAACACACATATTTTATATGACTTCAAACCTGCAAAAGTGGTGTATCGAAGATGCATTTTATCACCTCTCCTATTTAACATCTTCAGAGAATACATCATGAGAAAGATTCTATGATAAGAGGAAGGCATCACAATAGAATCAACACCCTCAAATACGCAGATGACACCACATTCTTCGCATCACCAGAAGAGGAACTCGCTGAAGTGTTCAGGGGAGTGGAGCAGTGAATAAGATGGTTGGGCTCTCAATACATAATCACAATAATAGATGGAAGTGGCCAACTCTCAGATCTAGAGTTTGTAAGAGAATTCATGTCATTGTAAGTGACCAGGAAGATATGAGAGAGAGATAATATAGAATATGACAGGACAGAAAGGTCACCAAGAAGAGACTGATGCAAATACTTGTTTTCTCTGTCTTACTGTATGAATCTGAATGTTGGATAATCTGTATAGCAATTAGATGCTTTTGAGATGTGATGTTATAGGAAGATGTTACTTATACTATTGACTGTCAAGAGAACCAACACATCTATAATAAACCAAGTTCAAATTAAGACCAAATTAGCTACCAGAGTTCTGTTACTTTGGTTATATAGTGCATAGATAGACAGATGACCTAGCCAATCGGTAAGCAAAGTAAAGAGTAATAGACCTTACGGTCGACATCTTAGCTGTTGGTCCGGTCATGTTAAAATTATCACAAGTCTCGTTGTCATTACGACCCTGAGACAAGTCGAAGACTGTGGAAGCAGCTAGTCAGCCCCATCTTTTATAATTCCTTAATTTTACACCTGAGCCTCTAAGCTCTGCAATATTGAAACCGAATCAACATCGTCGTCAGATGTTAAAACACGGTAGTTTTTATTATTGAGTTCTTCAATTTTGTCTCCACAAAATCCAATATCAAAATCATATTGTCAAATTTATACAGAAATGTTTCAGATAACTTAAAAGTAAATATTTGTTTAGTTCGGAAGAGACATCTACATATTCTTCAGACAGAGTGCTTCAATTGCACTTTAATTCGTGATAAAACTATATCAATAATTTCTTTATGTGCTAAACTTGAGTCTCATTTGTAGCTACATTTTAAAAGTATTGACGTAGACTTCCTCTAAGTTTAATTATTCTTGCACCCACCGAAATGACCATAACTCAGATTATTTGTTTGATGAACTTTATATCTGAAAAGATAGTTTACAAATTTTCCAATATTTAAGACTAAATTATTTTTATCCAGTTCATTAACTTTTTCTGTAGTACAGGCGCTGACTTATTTGATTATTGTAAAAACTAGTCAATGATTAAAGTTAATTATTTTCATGATAGTCTATTGATCTAGCCTTCTACCAAACCAAGAGAAAGAATTGTCCGTACAGGTTTGGTCCAGTCAAAAACCGGAAAGAGAAATTAATTGATGGAAGAAATCGCCAATAGATTAACTACCAAGTTATGAAATTATTCTTCATGTAATATTATATCCTCTCACATAAAGAATAGATAGCAATGTTCAAATCTCAATAAGCCTCATTTTTTTAATGATACAAATTATTTTCAGCAAATCTGCTCACTCATGTAATAATAGAAATTAAGAACAAACCAAGTTTATGGAGGTCAACTAGGTATATTCAGACAAAATATTTACTTTAGTAAAGAAAGAAAAAAGCTTCCAACTCAGATTAGCCTACAGACTAATTTATCCAAAAATAATATTAGGACTGACAAGTTTATTATAATTATATCGAGATTTTAGGAAAATAAGGATTATTGAATCTAAGGAAACAGATCATAAAGTCTGCAACTTTTGAACGTTACACATATGCAGAAAACAAACTTTACAAATCCCGATTTGTTAGAAATATGAAAATGAGTTAAGTCTCGTTTTCATGCAACTATTCAAACAGTCTCTTGAAATTTTGCATAAATATAACGTACAAGACGGAGATAAATATAGAATATTTCTTTTTTCTGGGACAGAATTAATTTTTTTGTAATTAAAAAATCACCTCATTAAGGACGAAGAGCATGACCAAAAGTGTATGTATATTTAAATAGTAAATGAATAAATAAAATTATCTTGCAAATAATTTTTAATTTAAACCACCTAACTTTTCCATGCGAGCAAAATCACTGATGAAATCTAGTACAAAAGTATTTATCATAAAACAGTCCACATCAATTCTCTACAATATAATCTTGTAGCACGAATAGCAAAATTAACCCATAATCTATATTATGACTGCTTATTTCCTATTCATAACCAAGTTGCTTATTTCCTCAATAACTAAATTTATAATCCTAAAATTCTATCTCAAATTACTAATAGTAATTGAATTGATTTAGGCATACTTACCTTTAATCAGTGGTCAGAATCTGACAAACTCTCACAAAAGCTCTCTGACAAAGGCTCTCTTTGTGATTGAAATATTTCAAGATGATTTAATTATAAAATTTTCATTCAATGGATTATTTATTAAAATTTCTAAAACAAACGAGATAAATTCAATCAAGATTGCTTGTAAACCAGACCACAGAAATGTAGCAAGATTCATTAAAAAGCAACAACTACAGAATTCTGAGACATACCAAATTTTCAAAATATGTAAGAATAGATATCATACAAAACATTTAATTCAAAATTATGAATTAGCCAATAATTAATGCGGACTGACTGTCTTACAATTTGATCCCAAAGTTTCTTACCATGTTTAAGTTAGTAATTTAAATAATCTTAGACTTAAAACTCAAATAAAAGACGACTTAGATCGAAAGAATTTTATTAAAAAGGAAATATTCCAGATATAGCACGATGTATAGAATATTCTACAATATAATCAATGCCACATGGAATATATCACAAAAAAAATTAGAATCGACATCACCAGTAGTGTGCAATACCCTAGACCTTGGGTTCATTCAAGGTATGGAGCGTAATGGCACAAACCGGTGTTTACATCAAAATAAAATAAGGGCAAAATGCATATTCCGTAAGACGAAGCAAAAACAAAAGTACTGACGAACAAAAATTATACATTTCCGTTAACTTAAATAAAAAAATTATTCTTTGTCGATGTACAAAACGTCTAAGGCCAAAAACAAATTTAATATTATATTGGATACAAATTTTCTTTCGTCCTCAACTATGTTTGTTTTTGTGTGCTGGAAGCGATATAAACCTTAGGCACTCTGTTCGATTGAAATAAAATTTTAAACAGAGTCTTATCGACTTTCCATTTTTTTTATTTTTCAATTTTTAAGTTTTGTTATCATTTTGCGGGAAATTTTTCATTTTTTTGTTACATATACTTAGACGAATTGAAAGCATTCAGATAACCTTTCATAAAAAAGCTCTGCATTAATACGAAGAATAAGATTACATATATCGCGAGACAAACGAATGCATTATTCCTTCTTGGTGGCCTGCTGCTTGGCTTGGTGGGCTTGGAGCACAGCCACTGCCTCCTCAACCTTAGCTTTAAGAGATTCTCCGTGTTCCAACATATGGAGCAACTCAGAGTTATCAATCTCGAGCAACATACCGGTGATCTTGCCTGCCAACTCGGGATGCATGCGTTGAATAAGTGGGAAAAGTCGTTCGCCCAACATTTGCTTTTGCTCCTGGAGGGGAGCAGAAGCCAACATGGAAGCTGTGAGTGGCTCCTGTCCCTGAATGTGCACAGCTTGCTGGGGCGCTGGGGGATTGCGCATGTTGGGTGTGTACTTGTAACCTGCAGGGCGACCTGCAGCTGCCACCAGTGGAGCCCGCATGGAAGCCACACCTTGCTGACCAGTGATGGGCCGCGCGCCGAGTGAACTGCGCAATGCAGTTTGTGCAGGAGCTCGTTGAGCTGGGCGGAATGGAGCTTGCATGCTGGGGTAAGCTGAAGCAGCACCTTGGGCACTCGGTCTCACTTGAGGCTGGGCCGTCCATCTGGGCGAAGGGCGAATCTGCGTCATCTGGGCAGGGCCATAGAATCTTTGAGCGGGTGGAATAGTGGGGACAAAATAACCTCCTGCACCACCTGGCTGGAATATTTGACCCATTTGCTGCATACGCATGGTAGCCATTCTTTGCATATATTGAGATGTTAGATGAGCTTTGCGATCTTCCTTCCTCTGGGCTAAAGCGACATATAATGGCTTAGAGCCTACAATTCGCCCATTCATTTCTGTGACAGCCTTGGTGGCCTCACCCGGGGAAGTGAAACAGACAAAACCAAATCCTTTGCTACGTCCATCTTCCAACATTACCTAAGAAAAGAACCAGAATAAATATGGTATATTAATAAATATAATCATTTAATAAAGACAGAAAAAAATTACAACAACATTTTTTTAAAACTTGTCAGGATTTGTTTTCTATGTCAAAATAAATAATTTTCCGGTATCTGTTTCAGAAATAACGATGTTAGAAAATTATTTTTAAACAGCCTTAAACGTTTTCCTCAAAACTAAGAAAACACATGTATGAAACCACATTTAGAAACTTCTTATGTTTGTCGGTTCCTGAAAGTGAACTGCTGAAATAAAGATTATTATATCTATATTTTCTTCATTTATAATATTAAGTATGAAATGTCATTTTGTAAATTCACATAGTGTAATCTTATATTTCATAAGACTTGACAAATTTAACAGTCAGTGCTGGATTGTAGTATCAAACACTATTTCTGCTACACAACTTCAACCACAATTTTATGATTCTGCCTAAAACAAATTACATCCAACATCATCAAAAAATCACTTGATCCAACAACACCAAAATATCACTTGAATAGTATAGTTACATATCACTACATCAAGAACAAAACTACATAATATCTAATTTTACTATTGACTAACTATTTCATAAAAATCATATCATAAGCAAAGAAGATTAATTCATGATTGAAAGGAGGGATCCTATAAGTTAAATGGTATGGTATAGTATTTTAAAATTATCTAGATTTCACAAGGTATGTTTCATATTTTTTTACATATTTTTCCTCAATGATAATAAAAACTTATACACAAATGGGTTATCCCTTGTTACTAAAAAAGCATATTTCCTTAAAGATCAAACTATAAATATTGCTGTAAAAAAAATTCCTTTTAATTGAACAATTCAATTCTAATTCATAGCAAAATATATAACTTTTATCAGTACAAATTTCAGTACTATTAATTTTGTGTTGTTTTTTTAACAATACTGTAATTGGTTAATGTAATTAACCAATTACAATATTATTCAAAAATCAATCAAGCGCCAATTAGGCTATTTGCAACTGCTACATTACAAAATCTGTTAATGACAAAACATGTTAAGAAACCAGTGATAATAAAAAAAAAGTCGTTCACCTTGGCAGAAGTGATAGTTCCGTAAGGCATGAATTCCTTACGCAAGCGCTCATCGTCAATTGTGTCATCCAGGTTTTTCACATATAAATTAACTCCTTGATAACGAGTCAAGCGTTCCGTTTTAAGTTGTTCAAATTTACGCTTTAACTCTTTCTGTCTCTCAGCCTTCTTCTGCGCTCTGCCCACATATAAGGCCTTACCTTCTACTAGCTCACGTCCATTCAGTTCAATACAAGCTTGCTCAGCTGCATCTGGATCTTCAAATGCAACAAATCCGAAACCTCGGGATGCGCCATCGTCTTTGCTCATGACTTTATGGCTTGTAATACGGCCATATTTCTCAAACATTTCTTTTAACATTTCATCATTGAAGTCTTCACCAAAATTCTTTACATATACATTGGTGAAAAGCTTGGCCTTTTCTCCGAGTTCCTTTTCGCGTTCCTTACGAGGAATGAATCTGCCGACGTATACTTTCTTACCGTTAAGCAACATTCCGTTAACTTTGTCAATAGATTTATTAGCGGCTTCTTCAGTCTCAAAATGAACAAAACCGTAGCCCTTCGAGGCGCCAGTTTCGTCTTGAGCTACTTTACAACTTAAAATATTTCCGAATGCGGAAAACGTATCGAACATTGCTTTATTGTCAATAGTTTTGTCCAAGTTCTTAATAAAAACATTTCCAACGCCCGACTTGCGAAGCGATGGATCGCGTTGGGACCACATAATTCTTATAGGTCGTCCTTTAATCATATCGAAGTTCATCGTGTCTAGAGCACGCTCCGCTGAAAAAAAACATGGATTGAACAAACATTACAACAAAAATGCTTTTATGTAGGTCAACATCTGGATAACAATTATTGTTAAGTATACATACCATCGGCCGGTTGTTGAAAATTTACATAAGCGTAGCCCAATGATCGACGAGTAATCATATCTCTACAAACTCTTATAGAAAGCACCGGACCAGCGGTGGAAAATTTCTCAAACAACATGGCCTCAGTAATATCGGAGTGCAAGTCTCCGACATACAACGAGGCCATAGGATAATTGGGGGGTCCTGGATTCATCTTCACTATTTGCGTTTAAGTCACTTTTTTATTATAACGAAATACATGAAACAATATTTTTGCAACGTGTTCAAAAACTTTCCTTTCCAAAATGGCTATGTGTAAATTCTTGAGTCACCCACGTTGCACACGCACTATGACAACTTAAAATTTAATTATTTCCCGTACTTTTTTAAGAACTTTTTCGATTTTTTTGTGTTTTTATAGGTTTTTGTGTTTTTTTTTTATTTTTACAAGATTATTTCACGACTTTAAGAGGATGTGTGACCTATTTTTAAGGAGACACACAACCTCACGTGAACATACCTTGCTCACTCAAGGAAAAGGTGAATTAAAACTTGAAAGACAGATATGTTACGCGCTTACCGGAAGCGAATGGCGGCAAACTCATAATATATACTAAATAAAGATAATTACTCTATTGCTACAAACTCATAACTATATATGTAAAAAATTAATATTATAATTCTGTCCTATAATTTATAATAGTATAATATTCTCCTATATACTTCTTAACTTTGAATAAATCGTAAGCGAACAAAAGGAAATATAAATGATGTACGTAGTATTACAAGTTCTATATATCATAGACTAGGCAATGACAAAAAACATAAAGCATTTTATGTTTTTGCAAATAGAATTTCAATTTGATATATATTTAACTCAAATTTATCGTCGAAAAAAGCAAATACTATAATTATAATGAAAAAATATTCTATAACTTAATTGACATTTACTTTTACTTTTATGTATTAAATATCTATAGTATGTTTGATGTTTTATTTTTCTCATCACAAACAATAATCATTAATGTTTATTTTTATTTATAATGGAAGTGAAAGTATGAACTTTTAAACGATATGTTTAGATTGTGAACTTCTTTTGTTTTCTAAAAAAAATGTCGTACATTAAAAATTTAAATAATAATTCAATCAACAATTATTACATTTATATTATTCGGCTTAACATTACATATGTGTATATATATATATATATATATATATATATATATATATATAGACGTTCGAGGTGATATAGCTATTTCCTTTGAGGAATTAATTTTAGAGTTTAAAATAAAAATACATGTCTGTGCCTTATTTTTTTTCTTAAATCTGTATTTAAATTGATATCTTATGTAACTATAAAAACAATAATTTAAGAAATATAAATTACGTGAAACTTGAGCTTCTAATCGAATATGTGGGAATAAAACGGCCACTCAACTAAGGATAATTTATCAATAACTTAGTTCTTTTTCTAACTGTGTTTAGCTATACTAACATTAAACGCATATGGACTAAAAACAGAGCCTAATATTCTTTTGATCTTTTGTTTTCCTCATTGTTTCTTTGCGATACATGCCAATGGTCAGAAAGTTACGATGAAAAGCAATATTTTCATACATTAATACGTCACTTTTATATAAAAATACGCACATATAGTTATATAACTCTAATCAAATTCTGGCCATCTTGTCTACATATATTAAAATCTGACGTTACTTACTAATTTGCAATTACATTATATATATGTATATATATATATATATAATTACAATTCAAAATTTTTTTAATTAAGTCTATAATTTTCCATTGTTCAAAGTGTTTGAGCAAATATGGTGATACTAAATAATGTCTAGTGTTAAAATATTGTTTTATGTCCCAAAGATGATTGTCTAATAGATAAATAGTTCTGTCGGTATTTGTTCTGTGAGTTCTGTTACTGTTAGTGTTGCCAGTGTGTCAAAATTTTGACGTTAATATTTTCTTTTCCGGACGATTTTGACAGAGAAGGGTACGTGAATGTGTTTTCATAATTAAATCTTTATTTATTTCAGCAATCTTAGTATGTGTCTTGACTTAATATTCGATTCGTTACAAATATTGATTACTACATTTGAAATGTAACTTTATTTATAAACTTAATTTCAAATTAATTGATGTTTTAGGTTATAAATCTAACCCAAATTCAAGATGGGTAAGGGCAATAATATGATTCCTAATGGCCATTTCCATAAGGATTGGCAACGTTTTGTGAAAACCTGGTTTAATCAGCCAGCTAGGAAACATCGCAGGAAGCAAAATAGAATCAAGAAAGCTCGCGCCATTGCACCTCGTCCAGCTGCCGGACCGTTGCGTCCAGTAGTAAGATGTCCAACCGTTCGCTATCATACTAAAGTTCGCGCCGGCAGAGGATTCACTTTAAGAGAAGTCAGGGTAAGAATGTTTCTATTAAAACACTAAAACCTGGAACTTCATAGACCAAATCACAGTGTTTACAAAATTTAACTAAGTACTTTCGTTGTTTTCATTTAAATATAAGTACTGCGTTCAAAAAGTATATATAAATTTTTGTTCTATCCCTTAACTTTCACCAATGTTTTGCGTTAAATCAAAATAAAACAATTTATTTAGTTTACCAAATTATTAAAATGTATTCATTTAGTCACTCTTATGGAATAAAATTATGGGAAACAATGTTATTTTTAAATACATTAAGTCGAGATATGGAAGAATAACAAAGAATTTCTTTATGTTAAATATTTTGTTTTTTAAATGTTTATGTGCTATATTAAATTACTTTTAGGCATCAGGATTGAACCCAGCTTTCGCTCGTACGATTGGCATTGCGGTGGATCCCCGCCGTCGTAATAAGTCCGTGGAGTCTCTACAGGCAAATGTACAGAGACTGAAGGAATATAGAGCAAGACTCATTCTGTTCCCTAAGGGCAAGAAGGTATTTTATTATCACTTTCCACAACGGTCCATTAAACATTAGTCAAATAGAGTTGTTCTTTCATATTTTCTTTAATTAGACTAAGATAGCATTTTACTAAAACAAAATACATTATTTGTTTTGATATATATATAGAACATTGCAATATTCCATCTTAATTGTCGCAGTTGTATGCACTATTAGGAAAATAAAAGGAATGGTCCAAATTGTATTCTTAATTTCTAATTAGATACGTGCTTATTTATATATTAGTATTATTATTATTTATTTATGTATCAGTTCAAGTTTGGACTTCATAGTACAACCTTTTTAAATCAAAGTTTAATGTACCTCTTTGTTTGAGCAAGAGTTTTTATTAAATCTTTACCTTGTGAACTTCTTGTCAAAAAGTGTACGCAAATAGCCAGTTTTTTACTCTATTTGAACCAATACCATTTTTTTTTCATGTGCAATGTGTCGCTTACTTACAGTCAAAAACGTCCTATGCATTATCAGTATTAAATGGTTAAATATTATTCATCATTTTATTTTAATCATTCCAAAATATTCCAGTGATTTTCTATGAGAATACTGTTTGTTTCTTAAAAATGCGCTGGATCAAATTTCAATAGTCACTGTATCTGTGTTGATATTATCATAATCGTATTACCAGGTACTGAAGGGCGAGGCTAATGAGGAAGAACGTAAGTTGGCAACACAGTTACGTGGACCTCTCATGCCTGTACAGCAAGTGGCACCTAAATCTATCGCACGTGCCATCACTGAAGAGGAAAAGAACTTCAAGGCATACCAGTACTTGCGTGGTGTAAGTATACACTTATACAATTTTGCTTCCAATATTTTTTTAAAATTTTTTATTATTTTAAATAAAAGACGTTAAAAGAAGAGATTTAAAATGGATTTAAAACAATCTCCTCAGTTCATTGTTTCAAATAAACTATTCTTATTAGAGTTATGATATAATTTATATTTATAATTGTAATTCATTCCAGTTTTAAATTTGATATTTATGATCATCTTACTATATTACATTGAATGTTCTTATTTTAGTGTCTAGTTTGCATTGTAAATATGTTAATATTCAACATGAATAGGAATTTTGAGATTTCTAACATTAAATTAAGAATGATTTGGTATAGTCCATTTAAATGCTATATAAAACATTAAAATGGACTATGTCAAATCTATTTTTGTATATTTTTAGTATGCAGAGATGTTTAAATTGCCAACATAGTGGACTAAATTTGTTTAATACCTAGAATAAACTAAAAATTTAAACTTATTTGTGTTGGCGTAACATTATACACTGTTTACTTTCAGGCAAGATCAATCGCTCGTTTGGTTGGTATCCGTGCCAAGAGGTTGAAGGACGCTGCCGAGAACCCTGATGATGTGACCAAGGCACCGACAGCAGTAAAAGAGACCAAGTCCAAGAAGTAGTTTTTACATAAGACAAATAAAATACAATAAAAATTCTTATAATATATGTGTTTTATTGTTTAATGAATAACGAGTTTTCAATACAGTATTTTACATATTATTGCTGGGAATTGATTTATGCTTAGCTACCATAAATATACACAAAGTTCACATGGTATATACTTACATTTCTAAAATGTTTTGTCTTAAGAAAGTAATTGCATAAGACCTTATTAAAATAATGGCTGACGATAAAAGAGATATTTTAAATAAATTATACATGTCAAATCTTATAATTAATATCAATTTTAATATTTAAATTTATAGTTTGCTGCCAAATCTCAAATTGCTTATATTTGTGACTTCTTTTTCACGGTTAATTTTATCCACTATTATTTCATTAATTATACTGTAAAAGATTGTCTTTATAGGCATGTCATTGTTTTCAGATCTTAATTAGAAAAATTAAATACAAAAACGTATTTACAACGTGACCAAAAACTTATTTACATCGTGACAAACAGTTTGAAATTAATTTTTGCCATTAATGTGATGAGACAAATATGTGGTTTTAGGCAGTCTGCTTATATTCATCTTTATAACTAACGACAGTGGGCTTATAAGTCTTCCTAGTGCTTTGAGTATCGGTGGTAAAATAGGCAGCATGCAAATGTGGTACTAATTTAAATTTATTGCCAGCAATGTCTACATGATACTGCGCATTTTTATCCATGATGAAGTCTTCTGTTACAACCAATTTCCCTTCATCTTGTTTTGAAAATCGTGTCTTATTTAGTATAACATTCTCGGGTCGTTGAATGAAACCCAAGCATACTAATCTGTTCGTTGTGAAGCCATACCTGGAACAAGTAGAATGAATACAATGTGTATTGGGAAATTCAAAGCATTATAAAATGAATTTTAAAAAGTTGAAGTAAAACTGGCATTTGTTTAAAATTTTAATTATACACGTCAAATTGAGATCTGACCAATTACAATAATTTAAGCTTACTATTTAGGTTGGTGTAATAATAAGTTTTATTTACGATATTTAATTATTTTCATATATTAAAAAGGACAAAGGATTTATAAAACTAAAATACAAAATGAATGGCATTCTTTTCAAATTTAAAAACGTAAGATTCTATTTCATATAACCACTCCTGAAGATGTATATAGAAAAAAATTACTTTGGTGTTTCCGATAAAATAAATATAAATGGAGATCATTAACAACAATTATATATGGCAAAATATTTATGAATGAAATATAAGGTGAAAGTATCTTTGTTCCCACAATAATATGAATTAAGAAATGAAAAAGTATACCATGCTAATATTGTCAACAAACACTAACACAATCGCTGCAGGCTGTTTCACTACACAGCATGTAGAGGTGCCTACCTGGGCAACAAGAGAGACTGCACATCATCTTTTGTTTCCTTATATTACAACCTGACTATCTTATCTTTAGTTGTACGAGTTACATTCTAGTTATGGCCAATGCAACTATAGCTAAATGCAAAAAAAGAAGTAATAAGACATTGCAATAATACAAAAAAATGCAAGACACTAAGTTTTCACTTGGTTACCCAAAACTAAAAAATCAATGTCAATCCATTACTCAATATGTAAAAGTTACCTTGTAACTCGTGAATTGTGTTATTTTTATGGACAATATGTGCATAATTATTATTATTAAATTCCTTCCACCATCTTGGAAAGATATTAATCAACAAATATGTTAGGACAATAACAACAACAATCTGTGACTTACCCAGCTGATGTTACTGTTCCTACAAATTTATTATTTCTGTAGAGAGGCTCACCGCCCCAGGGCCATACATCGTGATCGGGATCAATGTCAACTAAGTGAAACATAACTAGCCGTTTCATTACGCCTCTGTCTTTTTGGTGTTGTAATGCATACTTTCCAATAAAATACTCTTTCTGAAATTTATAGATTATATCAGTCATTTTTTTAAGAAAATTTACATAAAATGTGACTCAATTCTTAGTCTATGAAGTTTACTTTAGAATAATCTGTAGGAAATTTATATATAACTAACCTAAATAAAAAATGATAAAACTAAATTATTGTACCTACTTTAATATAATATTTTTTCTTAGCATGTGTTTATTGTTTCCTATTTTTTATGAAAGCCAAAAAAAATAGGAAACAAATATGTTTTATATTTGTTTCCTATTTTTTTTTACTTTCATTTAACACTTAAAAAAATTCACCTGCACATTGTAACATTTAAAAAGTAAGATTCTATAATTAGATATATCTCTTGAAATTATTGACGCTGGTTAAACTACATTATTTTAATTGAAAATTCTGTTCAGTTCAATATTTTTCAAATGGGATTTAAAAATAAAAACGATAAATGAAACCTCCATTTTGTTTTAAATAATCCTTCTAATAACAACCTAACCTGATGAGATATATGACAAAAAAAGCTTATCGTCAAAACGTATAGGTCTAAAACTGTTGAAATTGTGAAGCTGTAACAGACAGATGAAAGGCAGGATACGATAAAGGAATTATATAAGGGTTCCTTGTTTCAAGACGAAACTAAAAAAGTGATGATTCTTCCAAAATTCTATTTATTCTTCCAAAATAATATTTAGTATTATTGATGATATTTCAAACTCAATAAGTCAAAAATGTCATCACATATACTCAAAATTTACAAAATAAAAATTATCTTTCAAATAAACAATTGTCTCATACCTCTTATATACGATTCTATATACAGATCTACACTTCGATATTTTGTATAAAATATTTAAAAAATCCTAAAGAAAGTTCTCTAAAACTTGCAAATTTATGCCTGGTCAGAATTTTAGATATTTAACATAAAATTTTCTGTTTTCAAGAGTACTGTGAGGATGCATCATATCAAATGAAATGCATTCAACAGTTGTCACTATGGAACAAACTATCACAGAAGAAATTCAGAAATCGGTAGATTGTGGAAAGTTTAAAACTACCTTTTAAATCAATTTTTTTCCTGTAGACTTGTTGACCTGCAAATAAGGTACTTACATCTAATTTGACGCCATAACCGTGACCCGCTTCAAATGGAGTGACGGCACTAGTCAGTTCTTCGGCCCAGAATGGTATGAAGCGCTCAATACGCATGAATCTTTGAGTCAATGTACCCACATCCCTAGCGCCGTAATCACGTCCAACCTGTGTAATAATTTCATATGGAGAAATGAGTTTTTTGTTTATAAAGAATGGCAGAAAGTAAGTCTTGACAAGTGTACATTCGATATTTGTGTATCTATGAGTTGAAATTAGTATGCTTCATTTAAATAGTGGGATTTAGATGCGGTAAGGATGATCAACACGGGAAGCACCCTTCACGAGCATCAATGACGAGACGTCGAGCAGATTTACACTTTACTGGTCAATAATCAAAATCTTATCAAAAATTGCCAGTATCTATGTTAGCAGTGTTCAGTATCATACATAACAGACATGGTAAGAAGATACTGGAACAAAAGCAGCAATTTTTTGAACAACCACCCGCCGTATTTGTTGAATTTGGTCTAGCCGATTTTTTTCTGTTGCCCAAAATTAAAGTTTCGTTAAAAGATTAGGAAGAGCTCAAAGATCAACAACTCGATGATGTAGAGATTGTCCGAAAAAATGTGACTAAAATTTTTAAAGAGTATTTTTTAGAGTTTTTGAACCATTCCAGTAATTATACGAAAAATCCAAAACAATACAGAGAAAGGTAGAATATATGAAAAACTACATAATAAAATCGAGTCTCGGAACTTTTGAATGCACTGAGATTATATCTGTTCATGAATTTTTTTTTGTGGGCTATTAGCAAAGATTGAATAATATAAGTAAAATAGCTCATCTGAAGGTGTTGCAATACAACGAAACCTAGGTCGTGGAAAAGAACTTAAAGGAAGTAGAAATAATACTACATCACATAGTTTCATAATGAATTTCCACAAAATTAACGTCAAATATATTCAAAATTGATAATTTTTTACAGAATTGTAGAATTAGAGTCTGCATATTTTAGTACCTTCCTCTACAGAGTAGACGTTTATTTTATAAATTTGGTTATTGTTTTATGTTCATTATGAAACCAAGCCAAAAATATGATGTTTGAAGTAAGATTAAAATTTGTAATATAGATTTAAAAATTAATATTTTATATTCATTTTCACAAAAAGAAAGTTCAAATGTTATTTGGATAAATATCGCTAAAAGTAATGTGTGACAAATACAATTAAAAGTATAATAAATAGAAACCTATGTGAGTACTTGATTAGAAAGTGTGAGCAGACGAATTTGATATTTGAATTATAGGCTATCATGTTGACGTACACAACAAACTTACCGTCATTAATTTGTCATAGACGTGTAGTGCATATTCAGATGGCACATAGAGGCAATAACCAGGTTCACCTGTATGGGTAAAAGCCATGACCATAACATCTGATGCATATCCAATATCAAATCTCTTAAATGTGAAAGGTGATACATTGATCTCCGTTGTTGATAATTGAGTCATCAATTGTTGAGATTTTGGTCCTACTACATTGATCACTGTGTACATTGAAGTTACATCATTTAAAACAACTGAATGATCTTGCGGTAAATTCCTATTCATCCAATCAAACACCCTCGTCTGCTGGCTCGAAGGTGATACCATGAAGTATTTGCTCTCACCCTCTCTGACTAACATGCAGTCGTTTTCATAGCCACCCTCTTCGTTCTGCATTCCAGTGTGAACCATTCCACCTATAGGAATATTGACGTCATTGGAACACATTTTTTGAAGATAGTTTACAACCTCGTTGCTCGTAGACTGAAAAATATTTACATTAACATAAATCTTGATGGTATGAGATAGTTTTCGTCATTTTATTTCTAAATCTTTTCAAATTGATAATTAATAAATGCATCATAAAGCAGTTTCTTTTATAAACAAGACTTTGGTAATCAATTAGAACAGACTGACTGGGAATCTTTTATTACAATTTAGCATTCATTTGATTTCTAAACCTGTAAGTGATTTCCAACACAAAAGTGTTGGCCTGCCCATAATAGTTAAACAATTCCCCTGCGTGTTAAACAATTTCTATTATTTGAAATTAAACACAAAACAAATAACAGCCAAACATACAAAAAACACAAGACAGCACAACTAGCAATATTTTCTAAGCAATTATTGCATTCTACTAAATTAAGACTATGTGTAAATCGGTATTGGTATTTTGGGTCGGAAACCTTATTTCTCATGAATATTTTTACTGTATAACTTGTAATTTTTTTCCTATATATTGTTATCATTTGTTACAATTTTTTTCCTAAATATTGTTATCCCGGACACCATGTATATAATAAACTTTACGTTACTAATTTGTACAATTTTGTAAATGTTTGCAAAAGACGATTGTGGTCGTTTAGATTAGCACCACATAATATTGTTTAGTGCAATTTTCAAGTGATCTACTTTACCATTCCATTTCTTTATTTTTACGCTGTTAGATCTCATTGAGCAATAATTTTAATAATTCATACACATTTATTTCGTCTCATTCACAGACTTTTGGAATGAGATGAAATAAATTACCTATCATATACTCGTACGCATAAATTATATTTCTAAAAAAATATAACTAAAACATTCAATTCTGGTAGTTATAATATATTTAAGTTTTAACAATACAATATTTGTATTAAAATGATTGTTAATTTTTTCCTATAAACTAAAAACTAGGCCGAAAGTGTTACAATTGCTTGATGTATTACTCTGCTGCGATGACAAATAAGTATCATTGTATAAATAGCCGATAGTCGCCGTTCTGTTCCAAAACTTTACAGTCATTATAACCATATCATTTTAACCATAGTCATTATAACAAATCGGAATTGTATCACTGAATATAATTAAATTATTTTACATTCATTAATACTGCGTATGCGGTGATAATTATGACAGGAACAAAATGGCATAAAACAGATCTACGGACAATCGGTATAGCACTGATGCACCAACGATCACCAGTTTTCAATATTTTGCAATGGGCCCTAAAAAGTCATTTTTTGTTTTTCAGTCAAAATATGTTTTAATTAAATCCAACGTTCTTTAATCATGAGAGGTACACCAAAATATTCTAATTTTTTAATGTGTTTTTATTTTCATATAAACGGAATATGCACAATTTTTTTCTTTTTTATATGGTGGTCCCATTTTAAGCAACCTCCTTTTCACTTCAAACATTTAAAATAATTAATTTCCATTTAAAATATGTGCACATGTCAACTAATATCTTATAATTCAGGTTACTGTATAGTGGCTAATACCATTTATGTATAATTAAATGAAACTACGTGATGTAGTATTATTTCTACTTTCTTTAATTTCTTTACCACAACCTAGGTTTCGTTGTATTACAACATCTTCAGGTGGGATATTAGCAAAGATCTTATATAATATCTATAGTATATATATAATATCGATAGAATCTTTGCTAATATCCCACCTGAAGATGTTGTAATACAACGAAACCTAGATTGTGGTAAAGAAATTAAAGAAAGTAGAAATAACACTACATCATGTAGTTTCATTTAATTATGAATAATGAATTTCTACAAAATTAACGCCAAATATATTCAACACCATTTATGTAGTTTTCCAAGGTCTATGTCAAATGTATTTATCATACACTTCATTAAATTTTTATTCATTATAATAAACATTAAATTTAATTTCTTGAAATCAAAGAATCACTTTCAAGTCTTTTATTAGGTACTAGCTGTGCCTGGGACTTAGTTTGCGTGAGTTTTAGAACATTGTTTACAAAACTTCTCTGTAAACAATGTCTCCTCTAGAACCCTCAGGGACATGAACAAATAAATTGTTAGCGTTGCTGACGGGGGGGGGGGGGGGGAGGAGTGCTACATACAGCTGTCCGTGCGAAAAGTAACTGATGCTTAGGTCCACGCCAGCTACGCGCAAGGTTGGTCCTGTTTTTGAAAACACAATGACATCGTGATGTCATGAACAATGTCAAGCATGCAATGAACAATTAAAAAAATATATTGTTTTATATAATAAAAATAATTTAGCATTATATATCATCGAGTAGAAATAAAAAATATATGAATTAATCAAAACAACTAAAGTGTGTTATTAAGAGTTGTATTTATGTGGTGTTATTTATTTTAAAAATCCTTACTTGCGCCATCTATTGTAGAAAAGCAAAATAATAGTACAAACCTTGTAACTTTATTTAAGCCTGAAAATATTTAGAGAGCATGGATATGATGTGAATTATATTGCATTGCATTATGCAATTTGACACGGTGCAATATAAAAAAGATTCAAATCCATTCAGTGATAATTGACTTCTTGCGATAGAGGAAAATTACTTATTTTAAAAACCTTGTGATGACATTTATTTGTGATTTTTTAAACTGAACTTAGTTAAATATTATTGGGCCGTTTTACTTTATTTTTTGAATTTTTTAAATTATGGGTATTTATATTTATTTATTGCCTCACTTAGTAATTTTTTATATTCACAAATATATATTGATATGTATAGTTTAGCAAAAATATTTAGATTCGGAGTGATTTTCGCATGAACCAGTTTTTGTATTTTCAAAGTAAAAAGTATCCTATATGTTGACCCATATAGTCAGTTATCATCATACCAAATTGCATCAAAATCCGTCCAGTGGCTTTTGTGTGATGCGGTAACAGACAGATAAAAATTACAAAAATGGTAAATTTGGTCTTTGTGTCGATAATAATAACTATTAGAATAAGATTTTCCTAAAAATATTCAATGTACAGACCTGGCTCAGTTACAGTTTTATTATATGTATAGATTACATTCCATTAAAATGTTCATTCCATTTTTGCTACATCATATGTTACAATTAGCTTGTAATAATATAACACATAGTTGTTAATGTGAAATTTGAGCTTTAATAGTTAAAAGCTGAAAACAACATTTAACTTACAGAACACATAGCTACAAAGCTTGAAAACACGAAAGCTATCTAAAGTTTTTACACACACAATAAGAAGTTATAAAAAAACCTTACATCGTCTTGTTCCAAGCCAGACTGCAAGTGAAAAAATTTATTCAATTAGTCTATTAAAGTATATCTTAGTACAGTTAACGTAACTGTTTGATTATGAACAATTTACTTACGTGTATTTCTATTTTTGAAAAGGAAGACATATCAATTATCCCAACTCCTTGCCTGCAAGCTAGGTATTCTTCTTTCATGAAATCAAAGAACTTCGGTTTAAAGAAACTTCCTGGTGGCATTTTAGGCAGAGGATCTCCGTCTAATAAAATACATCGCAAAATCATAGCATATTCTTTATGAAAATGTATATTTATTTTTATATAATTAAAACTCACATTTGTACGTTGAATCAAAGTATAAAGCTCTTTCATAGGCCATCTTAATGCCGAATACTGCTCCCCTCTTTTCCAATACACTGTACAGAGGAGAGCATCTCAGCTTTCTTGCATATTTATATTCGCATTGATGAGGATACAGGACAGCATAATGCCTGAGAATTGTACAATTCATTTACACCCTAGCAGCAAAATTCAAACAAACCAATTATATTCACTGTGAAGACAGGAGAATTAAAATTGTTAGGGGTACCCATAGGCAACATTGTATTTTGTATTAACATACAAAAAAATCAACCACAAACAAATTTAACCTATAACGTAAACGTTATTGTTTATAGTGACACATTTTATTCCTGTTTTAAAAATTCTGCTCTTAAATTAATAATTGAATAGTGAAAATATATTAAGAATATGAAAAAGTGATTCATTTGCCATACAAGTTACTTGCAAAAATTGAGCAATGATTAGCAATATGTAACCTTCATGCCTTCCTGTTCATTACACAGGAATGTCATAAATAAATTTGTGTGTGTTTTGGGGTAATATTCTATTTTCTCATTTAAATTAGGCTCTGTTAGTTTTCTTGGTGATTTTCAAATCATTATTTGTGTTTTTTTTCGCTTTCAACCAGAACCATTTCTTTATGGCACAGTTGATTGAGAAATAATTTAATTTATGGACAGTTTAAAATGAATTTGGATATAGACTACTTCTGTGAGTTGCTTTAAAGCTTATATTAATAAGTAGAACACAATGCTTAATATGCACCTATCCAGGATTAAGATTATTAATTATCTAAAAAGAATGCAACAATAATCAATATTCACTTCAAGCATAACATACATTTTTATAAGCAAAGAAATAAAAATAACATTTCCAAAAAAAAATTACATATGGGTAGACTTAACATTTATGCGATAATATCAATTATCTTCCTTGTTATAAAATCACATGACCTTTACACAACTTGTTCTCAATTTAGATAAAGAGATACTGAAGAGCTAAGCAAGTTAATTCTGATTCACCTTATTTGTATTCTTCCCTAACTTTGCAAACCTTGTAGATAGATACTTTAATAAGATTCTCGACCTTATAAGTCCTTTAAATAAATCTTAAGCCCGACATTACCATGACATACAGGGTTTTCCACGCATATATTATCAACCATATTATATCCATTTTTACTCGTAATTAAGTAACATCTTTTACACCAAACAAAATATCAATAATAAAATATATGCATCTAAATTTGACAGTTAGAATGAGAGAATGGTAATATGAGACAAAAATAGAAAATCGTATGAAAATCAGAAAATATAACTTTTTAAAGGAAGGTTCAAAATATATGTTGACAGAGAATTTCATATTATTATTAAAATCTGACTGGCAATTTAATAATGCATATTTTTAGTAATTATGGCAAAAAAGAATAGAAAGAGGCTTTCGAAAATGTAATCTGAGACAATAAATAACTAAGGTAGTAAATTTGGTTCAACGGACAGTTAGAATTATTCAACACCTGTTGGATAATACCTGGTAACTGAATCAAGTTGAACCATGCTCTAAACTGTGGTTTAACCATATTTTGAAATTATATATCCTAATTGAGTTGGACCATGCTCTAAACTGAGAAACGATCATATTTTCAAGTTTTATACCCAAATCAAAGTCAAAGGATATGTAGGTTGTGTCAGCTCTAAACTCGGAAACAATTATATTTTAAAATTACACATTTATATTAAGTTAAACCATGCTCTAAATTGGGAAACAGCCATATTTTCAAGTTATATATCCCAATCAAGCTAAAGCATGCTCTAAACTTGGAAACAATTATATTTGAAAATTATACACTTGAATTAAGTTAAACCATGCTCTAAATTGGGAAACAACCATATTTTCAAGTTCCCAATCAAGTTAAAGCATGCTCTAAACTTGGAACCAATCCCATTGTGAAGGCATATACCTCATTTAACTTGAACTATGTTAATAAACTAAGAAACAATGATAATAATTAAGTGTTTTTGCTTGTTTGTTCATTATCTCTATAACCCTGCAGTAAGCAATGAACCATTCTACCAAATATGCATGCCATAATTCAAAATTCATATGGGCAAAACTATGTGCTAAAACAACCAATATCATATTTTTGAACTAAGATTGACTGGTAAACTCAGATTTTCTACAGACAAAGGTATATAATATACTGTACCATAGTATGTATGTTCAAAATAACAAGCTTTTTATCTATCTGTCCTATTAATTATTCTTGAATTCATTAGGAAATTTATATTACCTATTGAATGTAACCAAATCAAAAAGATAATATCTTACCTGCCTACAACTTCTTTAGTTCGTTGTTGCAAATATTGCCTGTTATTATGTAAGTCTAAAAACCTTGCAACATTAAAAGGTAATAAATCTGTTGTCGGACGGCCATATATCATCCACTCAGCGACTGTTTTGCCAATACCTCCACTGCCCTGAAGGGAATTTCCATTCATCCCGCAAGCAACAAAATAATTCTTAACTTCTGGGCTTTCACCCAAAATCCACCTCCCATCTGGTGTAAAATTATCAGGTGAATTATATAACTGAGGATGAAGGATGTCTTTTAAAACTGGCAAACGATGTATTGCGCAATCCCAAAGAGGCACTGAAAAAATATATTTGTTTTTCAATTATTCAGGATTGATTTTGATTCAAAGAAATACTTATAGTGTTCAGCGATTTTATCATAGCGATATTTTAAATACGCATACCACACTTTACAATAATAAAAGCTGTGTAAATATATTTTGTTTTACATTATTACACATCCCATGGGTTTGGTTTTATTATCGACTAGGGTCCAGCCTCGAGTTATGATGAAAGAAGTCATTATTAACTTGGGTAATTTTACAAGTAATCAACATTCAGTATAGCTTTCTGGAGAGAGGACATCTTCCTCTAAAAATTATGTGCGTATCCATCCGTTGGTCTGTACATTTATAAATATGAGTACTGGCTATAGGTTGTTGATTTTACCAATTTTGATGATTCCTTATTCTATCGACTTTTAATTATCAGAATAGAATCCTATCAATTTTCACAATGATTTATAAAATAATTTACTTTTTTAAACAGTTTTCTACAAAAATTTCCTTTTCTCATGATCGGTAACTATTGCCGGACACCGTTTTGTGCGGATCTTCTTGCACTCTTCTCCCAGTTCCCTGATGTACCTTTAACTGTTTTTATTTTCAACTTTTTCTTGAAATTATTTATTGTGAACTTTTAATTTTACTAACGATTTATATTTTATGTGCTTCTAAATGTTTATAGCACATATCAAATTTTGTAGAGAATTCCAATATAAAGCAATTGTCTACAAATTGATATATGTTCATTAGTTAGTCATATTAAATTCCACTAATTTTCTCCATAATATTTTTTTTAATTTTAGTACTTACTGAAATGATTGAAATCTTCTCGGACATACTTTTTCCAATCTCGAGGAACTTTTGAGTCACCAAATGCTGGTTTCGCCTCTTGTTCAAACCATCCTACCATTAATTTGCCTTGCCACTCTCTTGTATACATGTGAGAATCATAATCTCTCACACAGGGTAAATCTTTATCGACGGTAATATCTGTAGATGCATAGAAGTGCTCTGCAGGATATGCAGGAATCCGCACCTGTAACAAACGAACCCAACAATCAATGAATCTCTTGGCATAAATATTATGTTTAAAGTCAAGAAAATGATTATATCATAAAAAGTATTTATATTTAATAACCCGAGGTTCGCATTGTAATCCAAGTTCTCTAGCCCACATTCCAGCACAGTTAACAAAAAATTCACAAGCAACTTGTCCTCGATCTGTGTTCACAGCATGTACATGGCTATTTTCAGTTAGCACCTCCTCTATTAACACATTTTCTCTATACTGTACGCCTCCTTGTCTGGCAAGACTGGCTAGTGCTAAACAAATTGCTCTTGGATTGGCTGTCGCATCCTCTGGTACCCACACGGCACCTTCAAGATCATCTGTCCTCAATAGTGGATGATAATCATTTAGCTCTTTAGGTGACAATAGTTCACAGTGTAATCCAGTTGGCATATTATATGCCAGTCTTCTCTTTAACGCTATTATTCGATCTCGTGTCTGCGCCAGATTAAGACTCCCACATTGTCTTAACCCTATATCGTATCCCATTTCCTGTATCTGTCTATAAAGTTGAAGACTATAAGTAATTAAATTGCGCATTGCAATAGGTTTGAAGAGGCCCAACATTCCAGATCCAAATTCAGAGGAACCACTTCCAATTTTATTCTGTTCCAGAACTAAGATATCTCTCCATCCATTCTGTACTAAGTGATAAGCTACTGAATTTGCAACTATACCAGCTCCTGCTATTACAACCTGCGCTTGTCTAGGTAAATCCTTTCTATGATTGTTATTGTGGTATTGGCGGTCAGCAAAAAATGATATATTTGTTAGCAATCTGAAGTAATTATAATTGTTACATAAGTAAACATTGCGACGGATCATATTTATTAATGTATTAAAATATTAAGGCAGATAGAAATACGTGTCAGGTCTTCATCCTTTCTGATATTAGTCTACTTTTTAATGTTATTGAATAACATCTTTTTTAAACTCATGACACTTTTATTTTGACATTTAATTTTATTTTTAAGAAAAAAATGGATCGTGACAACTATCCACAAATCTGTAAACAAAATAGTGTATATACCAATGAAAGGTGGTAAGTATTTTTAAAATGTTGCTTCCAGTCACAACTTATATTGTTATATTACCTAGGGTATGCTGAACTGAGTAGATGAGTTTCATCAAGTTTTGGGCAGTTGGCTAAACAATTTTCAAATTAATATATTCACTAGATTTTTATGGTTTTTGCTTTATTTCCTTCGATATATGTACACGAAACAATGATATTTATACTTTCTTTTTCTATTTCCTCTAGATTTTATTATACCCGATAAATAACTACAATAATGTAGTCATCGTCTTTTTGCTCTATTGGCCTAGAACCGAATTATATCGTACTTTTCTAATCTACATACGGTATACAATTGCTTAAACATACAATATAATGAGGCAGATAAAATTTGTTGAAATGTGTCATTATGCATTGTACTGTTATTGAATTTATTCGATTATTTTATCGTTATTCACAAGTAAATTTATTTTGCTATTTATAGTAAGCTTATTAACAAAACTAAAATTTCATTCACATACTTATTAAAATCCAAAAATTTATACATAAATCTTAAATTATTAATATTTTATATTATTATACTACTTTGACTTTTAATTGTGGTCTGCTATCTCAATCACTGAAGTAGATTGGGGTGCTGGTTTTTATACGAAATCACTGCCATCTGATCTTCCCTACCCATAGAAGAAAGCAAACCCTTCTTGCACTAGATTCCTTATAACACGGTTATCATAGACCATTTACTGTTATCTAATCATAACAGTTGAAAGCAATGATATAATGTGTCTTCCAAAGCACGGAGAAGGTCATATTTCACTCACCAACTAATGCATATGTTGCTTAACTGCATCGATTGAATGAAATTGACAAGTACGACTTAGCTACGAGCCCCTTTTATCAATTTCGTATCATTATTCACATTCACATCAAAGTTTATCATAAAAATTCTTTTGTATAATAACCTTTTAATTTTACTTAGATGAGCATTAATAAAGCGCTACAGGCGCTGACTGCTACGATGCTAGTGCACTGAAATAGCTGTACCATTTAAAATGACAGCCATTTTTGTGCTTATTTGAAACGCCACTATGAACGTCCCAGGAACTAAATTTGACACTTAATTAGAGATGGCCAAAATTTTCCTTTATATCAATGTCATATTGATGCATATAACAATTCATTGTATATATACACGATATCACATTATTTTGTATCGACACTTATACAATATTTTCTGTTATTTTGTTAATCTTAGGGGTATAAATGAAACAAAAAAAGTTGTCTCTTTACAATTTTTATTTTATTAAAAGAAAGATATCACATCTGTCTCTCGGTGTCGCTATTCTAAAGTAAATAAAAACAGAAGAAATAGAATTACTATCGCTATAAGATAAATTCGGTGAATTTTTACAATTATCTAGGGGCAATACTAGACTCTAATGTAAACGAGATGCCTAAACAAAATGTTTTAGATATGTTGCAGGATTTTCTTATCGAGCAAATCGTAATAAAATTAACTGTGACGATTGCTTAGTTGCATATGAATATGTACCACAAGAATTCATTTTGAAGCATGATAATAAGTATAGCACTCATTCAAAAACAGACAGGTCATTTTGAAGCATAGAAATAGGTACAGTACTCATTCAAAAACAGACTATACCTTCTGCAAGTTTTTGGTTGAATGCTTATTCTGCTAAGTTGTAAAATAATAAAAGCAAACTTCCAACGGAATTAAACTTTCTCATGGTTTTAACTACAAAAATACTTAAGGATCTTATATATATATATAACAAGAACATTGTTTCCTGATTTACAAGACCGATTTAAGGAATCTTTGCTTCCTTACTCGTATTTGGGATCTGATAATTTTAATAGCCACTTTCATAAATTAGTAAAACAAATTAACATAAAATATATAGACATCAGTCTGCACACGGCAATATAGAAATATTCGCTGTACATATATCACAGGTGGTAGCGTATGGAATATTTTGACACGAAAAATTTAGACTCGCCAATGATAGTAAACAATTAATTCTTATTCAATGTTGCTTGTGTCTTTTATATGTACACACTTTACCGCACAAATGGCGCAAAATTCAAATGTTTCGTGAATTTTGGGACACCTTTATATCTTACATTTTATTTCTGCCCATAGTAAACTTTCAATTATCAACGCTGATTATCAGCAATCTAATAACATTTAGATTAATTGTATAAATATCCTTTATTGTTTTATATAGCGTAAGAAGAAAACTTAGTACGCTATATAAAACTTTAATCTTTTGAAGTTTTTATTGATTTATTTTGTCACACTATCTCATCCAGTGATAGATTTAAGCCTAGACCCGTGAAGCCTTGGCCTAGGGCGTCAATATTTTTGGTGGAAAAATTATTAATATGTACCAATATTAATATGCAAAACATTAATACATATTAATACACATGCTACAAGAAAGGCGGCATATCAGCACGGCCATCATAATCAACTCTACCACCGATGTCATCTCTAATTTTAGTTGCGTGGACACTCACTATCAGTGCCAAAATGGCAAGACTCATAATGCTTCATTACAACTTTGTGTAAAGCCAGTCCAGCATCTAGTATAATAGAGGTCAATGCCTTCAGACTTTATGGTCTCTGGATGCTTTGCTTGGAGTCCTTGGAGTTTGTCAAAAAACCATTAATTCATTCCATATCAATATTCAATTTGCGACATCTCATTTTTTATCTCTTATCCCATAAAATTTGTATAATAGTATGTTTGTAGTATATTATTAGTATCACTTTTTTAAAGTATTACAATTTCAACTAAAATTTGTTTTTTTTAGGGAACAGAAAAGGAATCATTTCTTTTCAAGTCTTATAAAGTAATAATAATAGTAGCAAATGGTATATAATTTTTTTAAATTGTGAAATTAAATATTGAAGATCTTTTAATAGAAAAAGAAATTTATTTATAGTATTTAGGAAAGTTACATTTAATTTCAGTAAAATTACAAATCTTTATTTTCTCAACTCTTCTGATGATATTCCATATTTCTTTTTTATTGTATCTAGTTCTTCTTGTTTCTTATCAATATCAATACCTTTAAATGCTTTATTGGACCTGTAGTATAACACAACTAAATATCGATTGCACACATTGAATCCAGAAAGATGATCGCAGGCGTTCTTGGCATCAAAAATGTCTTCATAAACAACAAACGCAGTGCCTCTGGTTTCTGGAGTGTTACCTCTGCAAGGTATCAAAGTTAAGCAAATTAAAGGAGATGACTATTTTACTAAAGGACTTGGAATAAGGTTAGATAACAAAAACATTTTAGTGTTTACTACTAATAAAGAATTATGTCCATATTTACCTACACATAAGAATTATTTAAGTAGAATTAAATACATTATATACAAAACTAATTATTAACGAATATAAAACGGAAAGAAAATAATCACCATAGTCAACTAACATGAATCTAATGCCATTTTACACTTTTTTTAAACAATATTTTTAAATTTCTCACTAGTTAATTTTAAAAATATAAAGAATTGCATTAATTAAAATACTTTTAGTTTCATGATGATACTTTTGCTTGTCCAAAAAGCTCTAACGTTGTGTTTCTTAATAGTGTTAACATTGAAATTCTTCAATGTCAACACTATTAAGAAACAATTTGTATGTATGTCACTTACGTCTAACATTTATTTCTAAAAAGATTTTTACAAGGATAGTCGACGTGCTTTAAATATCCACAATTGTTTTAATAATAAGTTGGTAAACACCAATTAAGACAGATCTATAAAGAAAAAAAGTAGGTTTGTTTGTTATTAGTAGCTCTTTCAAAAAAGGGCAAATCTGATTGAGATTTAATTTTGTTCATGGTCTCTTAATCCCTGTTGGGTTATTAAAATAAAGCATAAATAATCAAATAAATCAAATCAGTCTCCTAAGCCTTACTATAATACTGCTAAAATCATCAGCCTTATAATAAAACTGCCATCTCATGGCTTTTATTTATTTCAAAAGTAAGGGTCAATCCATCTAATTGCGGAGCTAACTGGTTTATCTCAATCTAATTATCAGTAACATGATCTAATATTTTATAACCTGCTAACTTAATTGGACTAATTATGAGAACTGAGGAATAAGTGATATAAGCTTTATCCCATAATGCTATATTAAAAAACATTGAACAGTTATGGTAAAACTTACTCTAAGTAAATGCTTACACATTTAAAAATTTACTTCATTTAGTTTAAAGAGTACTAATACAGTTGAATCTGATTAAGCGAGAAAACGCTATTAGTGAAATTAATTGCCAGGTCACATGATTTTAACTCTCAAAAACCTCTCGAAAATGAGAAGTACAAACCTCTACATGAGAGAGCCATCTGGACTTCTATAACTGAGAATGTCTCTCATTCTATATTTCTATGAACAAGAGTTGAGCGTATTTGTTTTTATATTATATATACTGTTTTCTAAATTTAGTGTTGCTTGTACAGCGCACATTGTTTATTTAGCAAACTACAACAAATCAAGTGTCTTTGTTTACTTCAGGTAGTTTTGTTTTTATTTTTATCTTGCATTCAAAATTTCATGGGACGGTCAAATACGCAACTACGTTTTAGAAAATGTCAGACTTATTACGGTTGACAAGTATCAATCGCTCAGAAAGCTTGGTCACATGCTTAGAATATCAAAACAAAGAATTAGTGTTTCCATTCAGTGCTAAACTTAACATTGTGAAAGTGTTCGAAGGTGGGAAATCACAAAATGAGATAGACATTAAGTTTAGCTTGCCAGAATACACCTTCATAAAATGTAAAGATTCCATAAAGACTCAGTGTTCTAAGTGACAAGGAAATATTAAGACTTGAGTTTCTAAGGTTGAAAAATACCTTTTAGAATGGATTGGACAAAATGGATAGATGGACCACACCAAGATAGATGGACCACTGTCGAAAGAAAAATCTAAAGCTTTGCCACAAAACTGGAAATAAAAAATTTTTCAGCTAGCAATAGCTAGTTACGAGATAGTATAGCATTTTATCAGCAATCACATCTGTACCTAAAATGAAATGAAAGGGGTAAAAAAGTCGGTATATTAAAGGAAAATAAAAAAATAATTTCAGGCTACTAAAATAGACTGTAGAAAAGAATTAGATAATCTCTGAAATTTTTGTGTATGTTTTGTTATCACTTAAAAACTAATGGACGGATTTCTATTGTATTAGTGTACTCCACCTCTATGGAATTTGTAATACTGATATTAAAATAAATAAATGAATTTAGATTAATCTTATGGATCTACTGGACAGATTTAGATGGATGCATCACATAAAAACGACTAGACAGATTTCGATGGACGCATCACATAAAAGTTACTAGACAGGTATCAATAGATGCATCACACAACAATTACTGGACTGGTTTAAATGGAGGCATTATATTGAGTGGTTTAAACACTACTGGGCGGATTTATTTAGTTGCGTCACATAAAAACTACGAACAGATTTAGATTAATGCACCACATAAAAACTACTGAACAAATTTAGATAGATGCATCAAACAAAAACTACTGAACGGATTTATTTAGATGCATCACATAAAAACTACAGATTTAGATAAATGCACCATATAAAAACTACTGAACAGATTTAGATAGATGCATCACATAAAAACTACTGGACGGATTTATTTAGATGCATCAGATAAAAACTACTAACAGATTTAGATAAATGCACCACATTCTTATACTACTGAACAGATTTAGATAGACATATCAACTAAAAACTACTGAACGGATTTATTTAGATGCATCACATAAAAACTATAAACAGATTTAGATAAATGCACCATACAAAAACTACTGAACAGATTTAGATAGACGCATCAAATAAAAACTACTGGACAAATTTATTTAGATGCATCACACAAAAACTACTAACAGATTTAGATAAATGCACCACATTATTAGACTACTGAACAGATTTAGATAGACATATCAAATAAAAACTACTGGACGGATTTATTTAGATTAATGGTTCCCAATCAGTGGTCCGTGGACCACCAGTGGTCCGCAGAAGCCAAAATATGGTCCGCGAATGATTTGAAATGATTTCTTTTTATGTAAGTTCCTATTGAGTTTTTAATTAAAATTTATTACATTGCTTACAGTATATTTTTATTATACCTACGTTGTGGTCCCTACTAACAAGAATGATATAAAAGTGGTCCCTGGTCAAGAAAAGGTTGGGAACCCCTGATTTAGATGCATCACATAAAAACTACAAACAGATTTAGATAAATGCACCATATTAAAACTACTGAACTGATTTAGATAGATGCATCAAATAAAAACTACTGGGCGGATTTATTTAGATGCATCACATAAAAACTACAAACAGATTTAGATAAATGCACCACATAAAAACTACTGAACAGATTTAGATAGACGCATCAAATAAAAACTACTAGACGGATCTATTTAGATGCGTTACATAAAAACTATGAACAGATGAATGCACCACATAAAAATTACTGAACAGATTAAGATGGAGGTATCGTATAAAAATTGGACAGATTTAGATGGATGGATTACTAGAAAGAAAGAATGCTTGATGTTGATATTTTGATGGATGCATCAAATAAAACTACTGGACGGATTTAGATTAATCACATGAAAGTACTGGACAGATTTAAATGGATGCATCACATAAAAACTACTCGATAGATTGAGATGAAAGTTCTGGTACCGAAACTGATTTATCTCGATAAGATTTTAGAAACTTGAAAACAAAGAAAAAAGTGCCCTTGTCATTAACAAACAGGTAAATCAAAT
Organism: Druceiella hillmani; assembly: GCA_039881145.1. Taxonomy (NCBI): domain Eukaryota; kingdom Metazoa; phylum Arthropoda; class Insecta; order Lepidoptera; family Hepialidae; genus Druceiella; species Druceiella hillmani. Next base: position 101,602,922 of record JAYKKI010000001.1, on the reverse strand, counting down.
AATACATTCGAGCCAAGTCGTGGATAACATACTACTGTTATGATATGGGGCTCTGTCATACCTGTCTACATAACATATGTAGAAGTTGGCATGTAGGTATGGATAGATCGATAAGATGTAAAATATAATTCTACTTAAATTCATTTAAATATTGGAAATTTAATTTTAAACTAAAAAATTTCTTACACTCGAATCTGCCGTATTGCTCCATACTTTCCAAATATGTCGTACATTTCTTCTGCTGTAATCTTATAAGGCAAATTGCGTATGTATAGGATTCTGTTAACTTCTGGAGGAAGTTTTACCTGAAATTAAATTGTAGTTAATGTATAGTAGAACTATATGACAATAGAATTAAAGCATAGTAGAATATAGTACAGTAACATAAAAAAATTATAATTTGTTTCAGTAATGAAAGGATAAATAATTAATATGGAGAGAACATAAAAATAAATCAAAAAGTTTAACACTAATATTATTGTATGTTTTTATAAAATATGAAGGATAATATAATAGGTAGAATGTTATTATCATCATGAATATAAACTAATAATTTTGGTACATACGTTTGTTCGCCTCTGCAATGCCAATGCCATTTTAGCTTATTGAAAAGCTAGTTATATTAAGTGGTTTTAATTATGCTTCGAAATTTATGTTTTTTCTAACAGAAATTGGAACACGGTTTGAAAACAATTTACAAGTTGGCGTATTTATAAATTATAATAACATAACCAAGTTTAATCAACACTACTATTGAATGACATTTCATTTTATTTAATTCATTGTCAATATATGTGCAATGGCTACGTCTTTCAAACATGCTACCCTATTTTTTTGTGATGAAAATAAAAAAAAGGTAAGGTTCAGAACTCAATAGTTAATAAAAAATAAGAATATTAATATAAATGTAATGGAATATAAAGGATGAAGTCAAAAATTATATAATTAAGATTTGCAATGACGAATAAAAAATAAAAGATTATGAGAGAAATAAAAGTCTAGATATCCAATAACACGATATTTTTTAAAATTATAAATTACACGAAAGAAATTAAAATAGCAACATCTGTTTCTTTTTTAGAATTTGTACCTAAAATTCTGTTTATTTTATAATTCAATTAATTTAACATTTTAAGCTCCATAATGTATCCATAGGTAATTAAAGGATATAAATAGTAAACTTAGTTAATATTATATAAGTATTAAAATTACACAACAAGAGCCTTTAAAAAACTGTTTTTTACGAACATCCTATCCTATTTTCAATGAACTAAACATGCATTTGATCTATAATTATATCATGTAGCATCTACTATCTATTTAGAACAAATAAGTATCTTTCATTACCTTTTTATTGCTGCAAAAGGTGAAAAGTAAAGTGATGTATTCATAGTCTGTTAATATGGGAAACGTCGATCCATCCAACCGTTTCACTGCAAATACTGCAATAGGCCAATGAAACCGAAATTGACGAATATCATAGAGTTCTACGTAAGTAAGTTAAATAGTCTGTGAAAGCGACACTTGAGAATATTTTTTCAACCACGTCGAAAGATAATTTTGTTAGTTTGAAGATATTTTATCAAAAACATATTGTTACTTGACAAATCCATTTTCAGGTATTACATTGGCCAAAATCGAAAAAGTTAAACGTAACTAATATTTGCTAGATGGAAATTGTTTTCCTTTGCAATGTAAACTGACGTTCACTAGATTGAAGGTAGGTAAAGAAACATTTGTTAGACTTTCACAATGTATATTTTGATTAGTTAAACCGGTCATAATAAGATTACATGCAGTAGTAATAGTGTTCAAATACAATTAATATTTTATCGTTCGAACTTGTGTAAAAAATAGAAAGTGCAGTTATATTATGTCAGACTTGCGTTTCTATCGCGGAAAGTGCTTGTAAAGGCATTTCATTACGATTTCATTGTGACTAATATAATTAATATCTAAACAATAATTATTATTTATTTAGTTTTTCTAGTGTAGTTCTAATGTTACGCTGCTTGCCATTATTACTGATGTTGATATCTTTTATTTTTAATTAAAAAGAATGTGCAGTCTTTATGTAAATTGAATATGAAATACTCAAAGACTTTTTGTTCATTTAGGCATGTGAAAATTATAATTCGATAATGTAACATTATACACACCATGCTTTTTAATTAATAAAATGGGCCGAATATTCTAGTTATCTATAACGTTATAATTGTAGTATTTAACTTTCTCTGAGTCATTCATTATGCAAGACTGCTTGCACTGTATATTTGTACGTCACAAATGATAACTGGAATTTGAGTAAACTTACCAAATTCCACTTATGGATGCAAACATAAATCTGTTGTATTAATTTCCGTTGAGCATGTTGATACAAATTCATATAAGCATTGGTGACATTGATAATTTGCTGTGGGTGTTTTGTATTATTTTTTCAATCTGAACAACCTTTGGTCCCAGATAGTCAAACATCCCATACTGAAATTAGGGGGATTGAAAATTAAAAAGAAATAATTTTATGTCTATTTTAGAATAGATTTATCCTCTTTAATACTCGTTTAATGTATAAATATTTTGAAATGCGATGCTATCTCATTTCTTCACTATCACAGCTTTATTTTCATATCCTCTATCATAATAATTTCATTTTCACTACAAATTGTAATTATAAAGCAATACAAATTTTTATTATCGATTTACAGCTTATATTTATGTAATATGGCTGACAAGGATCAGGTTATAGCAACGCTCCGAGCTACACTATTGTCCTGTAAGGGATCATTGACATTGAAGCAATGTAATCGTAAGTATAACAATATAAATAATTACTTTGAAAATTAACGTTCAATGGATTGTGGTGTACATTAATTTTTATATACTTTGACTGATATGTGATTATTTAAAAGCTCTCATGTGTTTCCTTTTACACAGCCAGTTTTCAAATATTGATAAACCTTCTTTGGGTAAAGTTGTATCTTCTCCTTGACTGTATTTACAGACATTGATGATGTGAGTTTCTAGATTGCGTCTTGTGGCTGTCTGTGCTAGCTCATTAACTTTGAAGCTGTCTAGATGATGCAGCACTAATGGAGATTCACAGGAATTGGTAAGCTGTGTAAGAACTGTTTTCAGGCTGAAGCATTAACAAATTTGTATTATGCTTAATGTAAACTTATGGAGAAATTGTCTAAAGCTCTCATCAGGGGCTTGATGTAAAACCCAACTACTGTTGTACCAACAACTTGAGCTGTCATTTCTAGTGTGCAGTATCCATTCAGCGGCAGGGCTCTTGCTGAATAAATTGACTTGTAGGTATCTTAGAACTGAGCAGTGGTCTCCTCACTGATTTAGTGTATCCAAAGGTCCTTTGTATTTACTTCGTCGGCTGTACCTTTTCATATCAACAGAAATACAGTGTACAGCTGCTTTTATTTTAGCAGTCTTCGCAGCTATCTGTGGGAGTAGGTTGGTGAGCATAAGATGTAGTAAGTCGTTCATATCACATTTTATTATAATCCAAAATGCACTATTCAAGCGAAGCTTGTGTAGGTGAAGGTAAGCCGGAGCACAAGATAACCATATGTAGTCACATTAATATTTTTGGCTTGATATTTTGTATTATATAATTTTGTATTTATAATTTTACTCTGCAAGTCCTGCGAGTGGTTATTTTTTTTGGATCTATAACACAAGCACCATCTGTCATCTGAACACTGTTATTCGAGTATTTTCTGTATCGTCAAGACTGTTAGTTCCTTTGATTAATATGACTTTCTGTTTGTACACAACTAGATGTCCGTTGGTCACATCCATTTTAGTGGGCTATATCATAGCCACAGACTATTTGTGAGCATAGTAGTATGGTGTATACAGAGCTCATCTTGCTGCATGTTAAATTTGATCAGTTCTAATCTTTACCATAGTTCTAGTAATATTGATTGAGCAAATATTTCATTGTGATTTGTAACAACGATTAATGACCTGTGACTGCATACATCTCATCAATCATTCTCTCATAATTGAAAATTAAACAATATTTTAAGTGACTTGTTATTCTTAAAATTGAAGTTTGTAAATTCTATAAAAATGTTAAGAAATGTACGGCACAATCATATGACTTAAAAGCTCTTGTTGTAAACCAGCAATAGTATTTACCCATATACATTCGGTTACTTTTTGTTCTTTTCATTATCGTGTCTAAAATTTTTAAACATTATTTTGATATAACTGTAACGGCTTAGTATGTTTAATTCAAAGATATTTATATGATCCGATGTTGCAACAGAAAACGGGTCATAAAATACAATGTATAATAACTAGATATGTACATGGTTGAACATTTTGTCGATTATCAATTTGTCTTTAACATATCTGTACATTATTTTAGTAGAGCTATTTAGTTTAGCAAAAATTTAATTAAAAAATGCACCATTACTCACTTTTTCAAAAGATCTTATGTCTATCATATAAACCTTTTTTGTGCTAAATTCTCAAAAACAAAACAAATAGAAATTTCCTCTTTATATAATCATATGTAGAAAATTTCAGTTCTGTTATTTCTAGGGTTGACTAAGTATATATGTCAAAAAAGTAAGCTTAACAGAAATAACAAAAAAGTTTGGTTGCAAGTATTACATTTATTTTTCTTTCAGGGAGTTATATTACTTAAAAGTTATTGTTTAACAGAGCTCTATTTTTTTCTTAATATCGTCTAATTAGTATTGTCAATGACTTATGTGTAATAAAGTTATAAAGTCAAAGTTACATAATTTATGTACTAAAATAATTTTACTATACAAAAACAAAAAAGCAATGCATTCATTCCTCATTTACCCACTTGTTAACAAAAATGTTTCCCTCATTTATCACGTTTCTCAAGTATGTAACATTCTCAAGTGTTCTTAAGTGTTCCCAATAACACAAATCAAGACTTATGATGATTGGGGACTAACTTGATGTAATTTTAAGTCAAGTTGTCCTGCTTTAGTAGAATTGTAGTGGGCTCTTAAAGCATTGCTAGAAAATGAACATGATATTTGATACAGCAAGGTACACATGTGTTTGACTTGTGTGGTTTAGTCAGGGGTGACTTTGAAAATATAAAAGGTAGCAGGTGACTTTAAAAATATAAAAATATGTTGGCATTTTTTGACTTATGTGCTTCAAACCTGCCGGCCCCGAATTTATTTATAATCAAACAATTTGCCATATTACACACTATATATTAATAACTTGAACACTACTTGTTTTGTAAGAAAAAACAATATTTAAATTATAAATAAATTTTAAAGGTGATTATAAGGAACTACAGGGAGAATGGATACCTTACGAGAAACTGGGATACTCCTCATTGGAGAAGCTTTTTCTAGAAATACCAGGCTTCAGAGTATCCAGAGGATCAACGGGGGAGTGGCGAGTAGACGCAGTTGCATCACAAGAGACGCAGCATATTGCCAGCATGGTGGCTAAACAGAAAAGCGCACCTCCACGGAAACCTATGGGGCGTAATAATCAAATGGTATTAACTCATTACTTTATTAAAATAGTTTGATATGATTCTGATTTGATAATTATGGTAACTCATACTTAGCATTATTTATACTTTTTAAATTCTATAAATATATAAATACTATTTTTCAAAATATATTTCACTTAAATTTCATTGCATACCTTGAAAAGCTTTGTTTTTACAGCATATTTATTGAAATTGGATAAAGTTTAGTACTTACAGAGTGTTTTTTAAATAATACATAATAAAAGTTTAAAATTGGGATTAAAGAAAAAAAAATTGTCATTGTTTATTTTCACAGTCACGGTTTCCAAAATCGAGTGGCAGTTGGAGAAGTCCTCAAATGTCAAATGTACGGTCACCCAACAACTCGAGCCACTATAATCAGAAAGGCGGTTATTTTTCACCAAAAGGAAAAAATTACAAGTCTTCACCGGTGAACTCTTCTAACACAAACTACAAACCTGGACAGATGCCTTACAACCACTATAACCAACAATCCAAGGTAAATTATAATGTATCTTGTAAAGAAAATATTGGAACTGTCTTAAAAAAATTCCAAAATATCAATTTAATTGAAATCTGTCCATAACATTTTTAAGTTTCTAAATTGAAGATTTTTTGACAGTGTCTATAGTATGTTACAAATTACTTATTTTTATTATATGGTTGAAAATTTAAGATTTGACCTTCAAGCTCGAGTAATAGAAACCAAAACATTCAATGGCTTAATTGTTTTGGTAGAAATAAAGCTTTCCCGTATCACTAATATTTGTCTCCATTGAATTTGAACACAAAATTTATTCATTGTTTATTGGCACATTTTAATAGCGAGCAATAAAACTAGGCTCAAATATCTTTAATAAATTTCTTGAAAATAATTTAGAGAGAAAATGGAAAGACTCTTATACTGTGTAAGCAAAACAGTGTTCAAATTTAAATGCACAATTATTCTTTGTACAAATTGTATGAATGTCATGAGACAATTGTATCTTGACATTTTCCAATACAAGTATTGGAATTTATGAAGTTGTCAAATATTGAACAACCTCAAGTGTAAAGGTATTCTGTGGAATTAGACAAATATTTAAAAAATGCTTGTTTTTATGCTTTATAATCTAAAGAAAATTTTTAAGATGTAAAGAAAATTTTTTGACAAATTATCCTTTTTTATTTTGAAATAGTCTAGAATGCAACGTAAACACCCAAAAAAACGAGGCATAAAAGAAAGACTAAAATTATTACGGTAGATTTATTTTTGAAAATCTTAGTATTTCGTGTTTAATGATGCAGTAAATTAAAGATTGTTAATAGTAGAAGCCATAGCCACTTTTACAGTGGGCACCGAAAGTAACACTTTTTATCATTTGGCTATACAAAATATAAATAATTTGAAATACTGAATGTAATTCTTTCATCAGTTTTAATATTCCATCAGGACATAATTCTTCCCTCAGTTTTCTCTTATGTATGCATGTACAAATAGACCGATTGAGAGCGAAACAGACGATTATATTTTCCGCTCCCTGCTAACTTCATCTCCCCTCTGAGCTACCAATGTGGTACCTATTTAAATTATTATTGATGGTTTTCAGTAAGCTTGTCATGTGCTGGCGGGACATTCTTACGTCTGTAATAATCATTGGTTCTTAATAATCATAGATTTAATATTAACTTGTCTCACTGCTTGGTTAATGCACTAGTTCAGAAAGGTTAACTTTGCAGAACACATTTCTTTCAGGGATTTATTATCGAAACCTGGGTGAAGATATCTATTTCTGAAGTGAATAATAATAAGTTTAGGCAAATTTATTGTCTTTGCCCATAATGACCAAAGATGTGGAGAAGGATGGTGGAAACATTGTAAACCATCAAAAACCATTTCGAAAGTAGGGCTTTATATGAACAAAGTTATGCTCTTAGCTTGGTGGGAGTTGAAGCGTGTATCTATGAGTTTCGTTGGAGGAATATATTTATTAGTTTGGTTATGTGCTGCAACTAGAGGACAAATTTAATTTTGTGGTTCATGAAAAATACATGGCATATTTTTACAGGTACCTCAAAAATTATTAGCTAAGCTGAAACTTCTATGCCCCTTATTTATGAGGTCTCTGTAAATTTCAACTTCAGGTTTAATTCCCTTCAAGTTTGGTGCTGAGCTATTGGATTTTGATGGAATTTAGCGGTTGTACTTCACGATGATATACAGGATGTCCAGTGGCAGATTTCAAAGTTTGAATAAACATAGTTTCTGAACGCAACACATAAGAGGGGCGTGGGGGGGCGTCGTTAGAAGCGCAAGCGGTGCGGATGTTTTAGTAGCCATGGAACAGTGGAGTGGAGAGCACCGTGCTTTTGCCGTTAAGGCGTACATTTCGAGTGGATTTTCGCTGTCTGTAGCACGCCGTCGATTTAATAATCGTTACAGTGTTCGTCGATTACGTGATGGACCATCGATCAACCTCATTCAGTCATGGGTAGCAAGGTTCAGAGCTACAGGATCAACATTAAATAGGCCCAGGCCAGGACATGCACCATTGGTAGCCACGGAGGAAAATGTTGAGCGTGTTATGGTTTCTGTCGTTGAAAATCCCCGTTTATCACTGCGTACACGTTCATCGATATTGGGAATTCCGAAATCTACTCTACAGGTAATAATGCGAAAAAAGTTCAAGTTCCATCCATATAAAATTCAAATTGTTCAAGATTTACACGATTCTGACTTTGAATTAAGAAAAACTTACGCGGAGGTGATGTTGTTGAGATTTCATACTGCTACCCGGATGGGCAACATATTCTTTAGTGACGAAGCTCACTTTCACATTGGAGGATATGTGAATAAGCAGAACTTTCGTTACTGGGATGTCCACAACCCAAGACAAATGCATCAAGAGCCTTTACATAAGCCTAAAGTAACAGTCTGGTGTGCCATGTCTGCATCTGCAATCATAGGGCCTTATTTCTTTGAAAATCAACGTGGCCAAACTGTAACTGTGAATTCGGAGAGATATGCCCAGATGTTAAATGACTTTTTCAGAGTAGAACTACAGAATAGTCCATTCTTCAACCAAAACACATGGTTCCAGCAGGACGGGGCCACAGCTCACACTACTAATGTGTCCATGAATGCAGTGCGGCAGTTATTTCCAGAAAAAAACATATCCCGAAACGGTACCGTACCGTGGCCACCTAGGTCACCCGATTTAAGCCCATGTGACTTTTTCTTATGGGGATACTTAAAATCCGTTGTTTACAAAACAAATCCGAGCACTGCGACACAACTTAAAGAAAATATTCGAGCCGAAGTCAGTAGGATACCCCAGTCGCTCTGCAAATGCGTTTTTGAAAACATGTGTGCTAGACTCGAAGAGTGTGTCAGACTCGATAGCCGCCATTTGGAAAACGTGGTTTTTAAAAAATGAAATCCGCATTTGTAAAGTTAAAATAAATCTACTTTGTATTAGAGGTGTAGTTTTTTTTTACAATTTTTCAAGCATTGAAATCTGCCACTGGACACCTGTATATGCAATATTGTATAAATTTTTTGTTTATTGCCTTTGAGTAGATTCTACTCAATTCTACTCAAACTCTACTTTGTTTTTGTGGGTGGTGACTCTCTATAAACCTTAGAAGAAAATTCCTTATTTGCTAAATTAAACAGCTTCACTAAGGGAAAATGAAGACAAAATATAAATCGTGTACACTGTGACAAAACTATATACATTTTTCTTTGTAATTTTTAACAAATCGAAGTCTTAAGATATATAGACAAAGTAAAGATATAACGCTTAAGTAAACACTAACCATCTTAAGTATACACTAGCCATCTGTTTCTAATGTTTATATAAATAATTTTCTACTTTTAAACTGACAATGTAAAAGTTTCATTTCATAAGGAATTATTATGAAAAATGTGTAGTGTTGTATAGATTTGCCCGGAGTGTATGAATGTAACTACCAAGTTTCACTAAATAATTTATATAGATCGTATTTATTATGATATATTCCCTGTTTTATGTGCAAAATTATCATATGTTGCATATGAGAAAAATAATTTAAGTTGTTGTATCTATAAAAATTTAATATTCCAATAAAAACATTGGTTATCATACCATTGGTCATGATACCAATGCTGTGGAACTTAAATTTAAAATTTTCATTACAAAAAGTTTTCTTTCATGTACGGGAAGGTCTGCCTTAAAACTTGCATTCAGAAATATAAGATTTCATCAGTTATTGTTTTCCAATAATTTTTTTTTATTGCTTTTCCTGTATAAAATAAGTAAATTAATTTTGCAGAATGTGCCAAACAAGTATCAAAATCAGGCCCCAAAGCCGTTAGAGTTAGTGGCGCCCAAGAACCTGCCGCTTATTGCAGTAGCTCCTGTGTCTCCACCGCAAAAAGTTACAGTGCCAAATCAAAATCAACAGCCGAAGCCTCAACCGACTACAAAAGCGAGTTCTCCACCGGAGGTGTGTGCATATTTTATGGATAACAGTATACAAACATAATTAAAGCTATGTAGCTATGAAAGAAAATGTCGTTAATGTCCATTAATATAGACTTATATTGAAAAAAAAAATATTTTGTTAATTCTACTAGAATTAGTTCATATATAATAAACAGTGAATCTCGCTACTACTACAGGTCACTTCTCTTAAAGGTAAAAAGCGGTAGTTCCAAGGATAAAATCAATTTATTTTTAATCTGCTTTTTTAATTTTAGACCAAGAATGGTGAAGCTAAGCCTGAAAAGGGTAGAACGAAGTCGGCTTCTACGACCCGTATGTCTGCCTTCCAACGCATGCACAGCTTACGGGAGAAACTGAATGTTACGGAACAGATTGCCCTTCCTCTGCCGGCTGCAGTGAATGACATTACAATTATTAGACAGGTAATTTAGTTAGAATAATAATGTTTTAATGGTTTTCAGTCTGACAAATTTATTTAAAACATGTTATAGAATGTAAGATAAGTTTCTGTCCCGGTTAAGCCATTTCTAGTCTTTTATAGACTAGATACTTTTATAGTTTAGGATTTGGTGATTTTGACTTTTGTTTTTTTATTTTCTTATTGTGGCTTGTCATAACAGGGTAACTGAATAAAAAAGATGAATAAAAACAATTTCTTAATTATATATATTCAAATTGTTTAACTTTTTAAATTTTTAATTTGTCATAGGAGCCAGAGGTAATTCCTTTTAAGGAACCTGATTTGCCTGAACCAAAAACTCCAAAAGAACGGTTGGAATGGTTGTGTAAACGTTTGAGACTGCCCGAGCCTGTTTATAAAGGTCATACAATTAGACCGAAGCATGGATCGCCCAGTTATGACTGTACAGTTAAGGTATTAAAATTTTTTTCATTGTTAAAATTTTTTTCAGTAATTAAAATTTTTTTTGTGTTCTGTAGTCATTTTTCAAAATGTACTAAGTTTTATTAGTATATATGTTTATTTGAAAGAAAAAAAAATATTTTTTTTTTGTGTTCTGTAGTCATTTTTCAAAATGTACTAAGTTTTATTAGTATATATGTTTATTTGAAAGAAAAAAGAATATTTTTTTTTGTATTCTGTAGTCATTTTTCAAAATGTACTAAGTTTTATTAGTATATATGTTTATTTGAAAGAAAAAAGAATATTTATAGGAAACATTTATATTTAAAGGCCATTATGTACGGCAGTGATATTCTGCGTGATTCGGACACAGTATGATCTTGTTAGAATATAGAAAATTTATCAGTTTACTGAGTGAACATTTTGTTTTATACGACTTGCTGGAAACTCTTAGTAAAGAAGGTTATTTTTTATGACATCGGGCTTAGTTTAATTTTGAATGTGAATCGGGATCAAATTTCTCATAATGTTGGTTATTTTTTAAGTAACTTGCATCCCTAGAAATTATCGTAACTAATGAAATAAATTTTTTTTTCTATGCATTGTTACACTTTTTTGTCTGCACATTCATATTCTATGAGATTTGCAATTTGAATGCTAATGTTAGATTCATTTAATAAAAATGATATTATATGGTCAATATTACAAAAATTTGTCCTCAAAAAAATCTAGCTCGTGTCCAGTTGAAGTTCTTACAGTCCAGTCAAGATGGGATATATGGTATTCCTACTTGCAATATACTAAGAAAAAAATGACCTCTGTGGATAAGTGTACATTGTATATATTAACCATATAATATACATATAGGATATATAATACAATGTAAAAACTTTCTATCTCATCTTTGGACTTTATATACTCTTAATATTAGACAAGATCAATAAAAAATATAAGTTTCGTCATTAAAAAAAATAAAAAATTGATTTATTGAAAACATATTATTTACGAAAATTTCATCAAGAACACTGACCCGACTAGAAATATATTTACAATTTGACTTTTGAAGTGGGTGTTTTAGTCAATTCCATGATTCACTAATCTGCTTTAATGTGAACTACTACATTGAATATATTTGGCGTTAATTTTGTAGAAATTCATTACTCACAATTAAATGAAACTACGTGATCGTCATCATCATCATATATATTAATACGCTAAGGTTAAGATGTTACTCTCCCTTTTTAGAAAAAACCTCACAACTAATCCACATAAATTATATATCATTTTATAGATAACTGCTTGCTCTACCGGCATCCACAACTAAAAAATTTATTATTGCTATTGTTTTTGCAAATTAATTAATTATTAAAATTATATACACAAAACAGCAATGCTGCCATCTAACGGCTCAACGTCAATATGATTGACGGTCAGTAAAATTTTTGTTTAATTTCAAATCCACTCACGTATAAATAAAGTGGCGCTTTAGCTCAATGCTTTTGATACTTGCGCCTCTATATGTCAATTTTAGTAAAATATTTGTTTGATCTGTCATCTGAGCTTCATAATGGAATAAATAATGCGAAGAATTCGCACGGGTCACGCTAGTGTAGTATTATTTCTACTTTTCTTTAAGTTCCTTACCACAACCTAGGTTTCGCTATATTACAACATCTTCAGGTGGGCTATTAGCAAAGATCTATTGTGGGATATGAGTAAAGATAAAACCTAGGTTATGGTAAGGAACTTAAAGAAAGTAGAAATAATATTACATCACTTAGTTTCATTTAATTGTGAACTACTGCAGACGATGTCATTTAAATATATCTCTTGGACCATCAAACAAATATAAAACAAAGTTTGACCTATTACGCAACACGATGAAATAATTTTAGAGTTTTTATTATGGATCTTTTAGTTCGAACATAGAGATTTGAATTTAAATTTCTCCTAAAAAACTTACCCCCATATCAAGAAATATGATTGAGACCTTCAACATTTCAAGAAATATGATTGAGATCTTAAATAACTCTTACGCACAAATCTAATGCCAGTGCTAAATTTATAAAATTAACCTTAAATAGATACTAAAAAAGTAACTTGCAAACATTATTAGAGGGACTTTGTATCCTTTCATTATCATTATTAGAGGGACTTTGTATCCGTTCAGTTGGCTTTGAAGGTACTCTGTTATTAGATATATCAAATGCATTTTTCACAAGTTTTACGGAGGAAGCAGTTAAACTAATCTTTTCACATGGCATATTTCTATTGGTACCAAAATTTTTCAAAACTAAGTTACCAAAACTTTTTAATTGGGAAGGTTACAAGTATGATGATAAAAGTACATTTATATGAAATGTTTTGTGTATATAAAATAATGGCTTAACTTGGCTTGATCTCATTATAGTAAAACGTTATGTTGAATATGAGAAGTGTGCTGATGCAGTTTTTTCAGGACATTTATGCCAATATTTTAACCATCGATCATTCTAATAAAATTAAAAAAGTTTTATATTTCTAAAATGTAGGTGAGACATAATCCATTGTATTTATGAAGGCTCTCGCATAGTCACTTCTCATATTTTTCCATATAGCTTGGCCCACTTTTATTATAATTTAAATTACTGTTGAAAATCTAATTAAAAAAAAAATAAACAAAGCTAAATAGATTGTTACGTTCTATATATTACAATGTTTCCTTTTTTAAAAATAAATTTATAGAATTTTACTTTTATAAAAAATCAAAAGTATGCATTGTTACTATTACACTTGGTAAAAAAAATGGCTTACTACTTTTCAGTGACTTTTTTCATTCACTATACATATTATTTTTGCTACCTTAAAAATTATGAAGTTCTGTTCAAATATTAATACCTGTATACCGTGATTTCTAACAATTGTTCCTTTAATTCTTAGGTTATGCCTGGAAAAATCTTAGAAATTGTTATCACAGAATACAGTTTAAGTTTTGTATTAACAATATCAAACCATGAATATTTAAACAGTTGTAAACGTTCCGCGATGTCAATGTATTATAATATTTTGATTTAAAAAGAGCTTGTACAACTAAGAGATATCTCGAGTTTAAATATGCACTCGTGATCATCATATCCTTAAGGTTCCAGTTATCCTTGCCTCTCGTCCATATAATTTTGCCATATCCCCATTCTCAAGTCACTTATCGTCACGAAATATCAGATAAATTTTAAACGGAACTCTCAAAACAGTTCCATCATTTTTTTATCACGCACCTTTTCTACTTGCACTGGTGAGGATTACAGGCAATAATCAAATTTACGTGAACAAATACCCACAAGAGCGAATCTGAAAGAAGTTACACTTACAAGATACGTAGTGCTACCACATGACTTTTTTTCCTAAACAACTATGTTATACGTATATCATTTTTTGTATTGTATTTTTTTACTTTGAAAATAATAAATTTACTGAAAGAAGACGAAGACTTTATCAATCTTGATAATATGTTTTTTAGCATGGGATATACTTTTTCCGGAGAGAAATTTCTTTAGCTGCTATAGTAATGATGTACTTTTCCAGATTTTACTAGAAATCAGCTACATTAGTATCAAATTAAAAAGCACTAAATTAAATGAAATGTGAGGAGGCAGAAACATTATTTAGCCTTTGTGGTGTTAGATCACCAATATTCTGGTGTTCTGATTGCTAAGTTATTATAAATGAAGAATGTTTAGAGTTGATAACCATGATAAATATGCCTTATTTAAAACAGGTTTTCGTCTATTATTATTCTCTGTAAATGGCATAATGAACAGCTGTATATTAGTTATAGTTTGTTCAAATTGACAGCTCCGTCTTTGTGAAATCAAACTGTCATTCCTAATTTTAGTGTTTTGAGGATTTACACTTCTATGTTCTAGTGTTTTAAGCTTTATTGAAGATTAAGTGTTTGTAAAATTTTATATTTGTAATTATACAGGTTGGCACCCAGTATACGGCATCTTCCTATCCTGATTCAGCTCCGACGGCTGAGTTAGCCCTTGCAGCTGCAGCTGCTAAAGTGTTGAATATTATGGAAAGTAATAACGAGATCATATCTTACTACGATGGGTCAGGAACCCCTTTGCCGACTAGTGCACCCGATGTGGCTGTCGAACGAATCGTAAAGATCGTTAGTCAACACATTGCTGGAGTGTGGGCAAATAATATACCTAAAGTTTATAAGTGAGTTGAGTTATTTTTATCATTTTCCGTTATAAGTTTACGTATTAAGACAGTTTGCTTGCAATAAATTGTAAAATATATTATGGCATGTAAATGAACATAATAGTAATAGTAAATACAACGAAAAGTTAAATACATTAATCCAAGAGTCCATTACTTGATAGAGATTACAATAAAAAAATTATATCTAAAATAGAATTATATAAAAACCATGAAATAAATTGTCCAAGAGTTTTTTACCAGAAGGATAGTTAGGCTAATTACCGAATTAAATTCAGTATTACCAGTTGATTAAAAATATATGTATAGTAACACCCAGACTTTCGTAAATCCAGAGTTACGTATTTTCTCATCCACTTCCTTACTCTTTTCATACGAACACGCCACACGCAGTACACGAATCTACTTATGCGATAAATACAATGTTAAAAACATTGTATTTTATTATTTATTAACTTGCTCTTAAATTGTTTATGAGACTTTAAATATGTAAATACATATTTAACGTTAATAAAATCTTACATGAAAACTGTGTTTGACATGCCAAAGATTCTCCTTGATTAAATGAAACCATCTACTTCTAACAAATGACTTGCGAGGCATTTTGTTTGTTTCCAAATTATATAATGTGTATTCCTTTTGTTGATTTCTTGATTACAATATAAACAAATTTGTTAATTATAAAAACGTTTAAGTAAAACTGTTATATACTCTTATGAATTTTTTTGGTAAGAGTTTGTAACTCTACTAACTCGAGTTAAACTTCTAAGTGAATCTATAAGACTCCGACTTGCGTTATTTTCAACTTGCATAATGCTTGCTGCTCCCAACTATTATGTAACTCCAGTGTGTTACTGTACTTTTAACTCTAAAAGTAATTATTGAAGGGGTTTTTGTTATTTTAATACTCTCATTGGAAATTTTTTAATATTTAAATTTAAGCTTAAGTATTTTTATAAGCAAAAATATTGATCTGTCAGGGCAAAAATTGACATATATGTATGCCAGACTTGTTTATTTACTAGTGCTGTCTCCTTGTTTATAAAGCAGTAGTTGCTGGTACAAATTCAATTATAATCTACAGTCATAAAAAATTTGTACAAACAAATTTTTTTAATGGGTAACATTTTGATGATGTATATATATATTATAGAAAAGATTTATGAGGATAAATTTTCATTAAAGAAAGAAACATTTTATTGTCTATGATTTTTCTATTATCATTTATTTTACATTTGTCTTCACTTGTTTATTTTCATTTGTAATAAGCATCGGTAGGTAAAACTCAAGCATTTTTAGGGGTACAAATCATGGCTTTAGGGAAATTTCTGCTCTTTATTCTGCGGTTTTTAGGGTTTTGTACTCAAAGTGTCACAATGAGACCGCATTGTGTGTTTGCCAGAGGAGTCTTGCTTTAAATAATTTGCACATATTATGTATTGCTTTGTACTTAAAAAAAATTCAAACTCATAAACTGTTACTATTAAACTTGGAATAGAAAATTATACCTTGCACAGATAGAGAATAGATAAAAACGCTACTAATAAACTCAATATATTACAAGCTCTTCATAACTTCATTTGTCAAACAGTATTCTGAAATCGACCTAAGTTTAACTTTGATATAACCTAAAAAAAGTTGACATTTCGGCAAGTACATCTAGCAGTATGATATGTTTTGCAATTTGTGTTTATAATTATTTGGAAGAAAATGGCCACATATTCGTGCAATGGAAAATATCGAGGCGAAATATTGTTTAATTTGTTACGTGGGCCTGCCGCAGGAGTAATATTTATTAAAATAATTTTTAATTAAACAAAATTAGAACCATTCTTTCAAGTAATATTCTCATTTAAATTAATGATTATTTATTCGTGCTGTGCCAATAGTGTTCTCATATGCAGCTCATGCTCTTTCATAACTGGTAAAAAAAGAGAAAAAGTTTTATAAGAACGGACACAAGTAAAAAATTATAAAAATTTTAACAATGCTCCAAAGAATGACGCCATTTGGTGTGACGTATGTAATTCACATTCAGAGACAAAACCTTATATTTTTACATGTTTATGGAACACGACGTTGCCTTGTTGGATTTATTGAAACAACTTGGGAATAGTTGTTCTATTATTTTATTGAGTTTATTAGTACCGATCAATACCTTTATTATACAAACCTTATGAACTATATAGATATTTTCTTAATAATAGTAGTATAAATTAGGTTTAAGCATTTTTTATTAATAACAGTGAAAAGGTACAATTAAATTCATGTAAAAAGAGTATAAAAAAATTGTTTTCAATTTAATAAGACATGAGACCCTCCTAACGCGAGTCATATTTAATTGGTTTTTATATATACCAAACTTTTACAATATGCTCCAGATGTGCATTCCTAAATGTTTTTATTATGTTCATCACTGATCATGATATCTTTGTTTGCTTACGTAAATTTGGAAAAATATATTTGAGTGTCTGTATTCTAAGAAGTTTGTCTCTTTATTGTTATTATAAATCTGTCATTTCATTTTAATGTCTGACTTCTATTTGTTCTTTGTTCAGTGTTTTGTGGCATCCTGATTAGCTGCCTTAGGTTGTTGTAAATAAGTAAACGGATTTTTCCAGGGAAACATTTGCTGAAAACCTGCCTACGAATTGGCAGAACCTCGTTGAGAATTGTCCGAAATTAATGAGAGAGAGAGCAGCAAACGGTACCCTAATTCTTCTGCCTAATGTGTCTGAGGTTAGAGTTAATTTAATATATTTAGAATTTAACATGCTACTTACTATATCATAATTAGTAACTACGGTATACAAATTAAAGTGTATTGATTCTACAGTACTTAGCTTGTTGTTGTTATTGATATTAGTGCTTATATGATATAAAGTAATCTGTTATTATTAGCAGATTTGCTAGATGCGGTTTTGGTATTTTCTGTTCATAATTTTAGAAAGTGTATTTACTAAGTCAATCATGGTACTAATTCTAAACGCCTGTATAAATCCAAAGACCCACACATGTACTACCCATACACGCCTTATATTTATGCACACATACACATGCTTACATTCGCATGTGTGCTCCATTGCATAATCTCGTGAAGGAAATAGATAATGAGGTTGGCAGTTTTAGTCTGGACAAGCCAATACTAAAAGTAATTCAACGTATGCACTGTCTGAGTCATCAAGAATGACAGCCGTCAACTATTAAGGGAATTAATTATATACGTATATTAAGTATAATTTTGTTACTACCAAATGTTATTGTGTGATTTTATGCCAAAAATTGTATAAATACACTGCAATCACGTTTCTTTTTATATACGCAATAATTTTTCTTTGGTTGTCAGTCACGCTATATTCAGTTTTGTTATTCAGGGTAATTGCAAAGAAACTAATTCCCACGATAGTGAGGGTTTACTGCATAAGTATATGATAAATTTATGGCTTTCACTACTGACGAAGAGATTCATTGATATTTTGTTAATTAAAGGAATGCTAATTTAAAGGCAAAAATAATGAAATATAACTGTGTCAGGGAATATAAAGAAAAAATATAACAAACATTTTTTTTTACTAACTTGAAATCTACATCAGGTTCTTTGGCTGATACAGAATATAATGGTTCCGCCAGCTTTATACACGGCGTCCGGGAATAAGTTTCGGTCAAATAAAGATGCTATTCATTGGCTATAAAGGAAATAATTGTCGTTGAAATAAAACGTAATCAAGTGCAAAAAAATATTAGACATAACTCTTTTTAACACACCCAATACTTGTTTGGAGCACAGTGCTTACCCGGGCAGCTAGATGTCTTTGTAGCTGTTCGTGGTTCTCTTGAGTGGCGCTGAATAATGTGCGCAAGTATCGTGTGTATGAATAAGATGACATAATTATGAATATTATTTTCAATTTTCTGAAAAAAAGTCATCTTTTAAGCGACAACCAACTATTTTTCAGTCAACGAACAACGTCTTTCTTTGTCACGGACACAGTGTATAGTCATTACGGGTACCAAATGATAATTTGGCCACTATGAGTAAATAGAATTGGATCTCGAAAAAAAATGTAACATTACTAGTGAAATGTTTGTCATTTTGTTTTGTCATTTCATATATAAAACAGCCTCTCCCATGTTAATAACTTCTCAACACTTATTTTACATATAAAACAATATATTCCAACATTCAGAAATGAATATAAATTGTCTCACTTTGGATATGTCGGCTATACACTAAATTAAGCTAGGAAAATCCACATGAAAGGCATATTTTGATAATTGCATAAAACATATACTCCATAACAATAACTTTATTTAGCTTGGCAGATATATTTTAAAATTAAAAATATTCAGTAAATGTAAAAATATGTGGATATTTTTAGAAGTGCCCATTTGGGTATGGGGAGATATAGCTTAACGTATTATACATGTTGTTATATAGCTTAAAGTATTATACAGAGGAAGGTATAAGAATTGTAAATCAACATAACTCATACTGTATAAGATGATATCAGTTACACTGCTTTTTTTGCATGGGAAGTCACCATAGCGTACATATTTTAATCAATCATAACAATTTATAATGCCTAAATATGGTACAGTGTGCTGTATAAAAGCATTTTATAATAATTCATAAAAACAATATAGTGTTCAATTTTTCAAAAATCAAACTTCATACTCACACTTAATATAGCCTCTATACAAAATGCTGCACTGATATTGACAAAAACAACTGACCAAAAGTTGTTGTTTCTTTTAAGCGACCCATATTTCGCATGTCTCTATAAATCAAATTTCGTAAGAAAGTAATATCAGTATATAATGCAAGAGTTAAAAACTTTTTTCATAAGAAGCTAGAAAAATGCAAAAAATTAGAACAGATTTTTATGGCGAATCCTTCATCGTATATTCTACTGGATTGTGGAATGAACTGACTACAAATATACAAAGTGCGCCCGCGTTGTCTGCGTTCAAAATTCGTCTGAAAATACCATTATTCCATTATAACCCATCCTTATCCCTCCCTACTCCTAAAGTGTCATTTCGCTTTGGTTTCTTATTAATCTTATTTTATTACCGTACATTATTATATATTTAATATTCGAAGTATAATTAATTGATATTTAAAAGTCCCTTATAGTCTGCCACAGCACCTAATGTTCTCATCTAATTGATTGGTTGTAAGAGATTGCTTTTGTAGCAATAAGTCTGCCATTGTATATTTAGTTTTCTAAGCTTGTAGAAAAATTAATAAAATAAAATAAAAAATGAATGTTTGCACATTAATTGAATATATTTGGCGTTAATTTTGTACAAATTCATTATTCACAATTAAATGAAACTACGTGATGTAGTATTATTTCTACTTTCTTTAATTTCTTTACCACAACCTAGGTTTCGTTGTATTACAACATCTTTAGTTGGGCTTTTAGCAAAGATTCTAATAAGATACGAATCTTTGCTAATAGCTGACCTGAAGATGTTGTAATACAACGGAACCTAGGTCGTGGTAAAGAAATTAAAGAAAGTAGAAATAATACTACATCACGTATTTTGCACATTAAGTTGACAAAGTCAGACCTAACCTTAAACCTAAACTTAATCTATTTTTTTTATTGCAGGGAAAAATATCATCACGTAATTCTGAGGCTTCAATATCTAGCGAACAAAGCGACGCTCCCTTGCCACCGCTTCAATTTCCAGATGAAGCCTTTTGGAACGTTTTTGTTACAGTTGCAAATTCAACAATAGAAGTATGGCTCAGAATCATTGGCGAACAGTACAGTGTGAGTAACAAAACCTCTTCTGTTGCTTTTCTCTATATCGACAACAAAATTCTCTTAAACATTATGTGATGTATAGTTTTGATACCTTATCCCTATTGAAGTATTTTGTGTAATATCAACATTTTGTTTCCAGGATGCCTTGGAAACTTTGTTAGCAGATATGGAACTTTATTACACTAGCGATGGTCTGCCTGTTACTACTGTAATCGAAGATGCTTGGTAATGCCAAAATTTAATAATTATTTTCTTATAATCTTGAGAAACCCACTAGGAATTATTTGATACTTTGTTTGAATAGTTTGTTCTTGTACAGCATTGCTGAAATTTATTTACATAGATTCTGTTTGAGAAAAATCTATTAATATCTAACATTCACTAATTCAATAGATAAAAGTGTTGCCTAAACGTGTGAAATACGTAAGTGCTCAAAAATTTAATTTTACTAATTATAATGAAACATGACATGCATTTAAACTAATATGAACAGATCATGCTACTATTGTGTAAGTTTTGAGAATGAGGCAAAAAAACCTATTTTAAGGTAATGCAAAATGTCTTTGTTATCTTAACAGATTTATGTCCTTTTGAAATCAATACAGATAAATATACCTTTCACTGAGGGTCCATATAATAACTGTGATAATAAAGGATGTGAATATATCTGTGGTGACGTCGTTTGCTTTTTTCATTGAAGTATGTTTTTTTATATTATCTTGTTAATCCGTATCCATTTTTATTAAATCGTCACATTCCGTATCCATTTTTATTAAATCATTATCTTACAAATAATTCTACCAGAAGATTTTAAATGAGAAATTCAGGTTTGCATCAATAAAGACGGATGCTTTTTTATAAGAGAAGGTTAATTTGTTAAAACTGAATGTTTAAATTATATTTAAGTAGATTTTTGTCAAAGAAAGATATAACTTGCATTACTTGCAAAGTTATGATCTTTTTTTTGAATATTTCTTCTATAAAATATTAAAAAAAAAGATCATAACAGAATTTATTAATTATTTTAATCAAATATTGGCTTCAGATATTAAAGTTAGGTAATTTGGGTAATACCTATTGTAAGGCCAATCCAAGTAAATGTTTAGTTTTTACTATTTCAAAACCAAGTCGGTTGTGAATAATTCTGTAATAGTTTGAAATATATTCCTCCTATATATGAGTAACACGGATCCTATATAATATTAGTACTAGTAATATTAATTTAGAATAATGAGTGGGAAACTTCATAAGAATTTATATATACCGAATAATATATCTATTTTAGTAACATGAATTATCTTTTGTAAAAATGTTACTATTGTAACTAGCCAAGTGGTAGCTGGTTTCTTTTTATTATATATAAAGCTGGCATGTATAGCGTGTACAACAATTTTGTTTATTGAAAAATTATTTATTATGAGACCCTGCGTTACAGCAATTTAAATAAAGAAGTAAATTGTTGATTGATGAGATCTTAATGTGTCATTAACGAGTCAACCTGTAAATGTGATTTGTTTTCAAATCTTTTGGTAGACTCATTAATGATATTTGGATTAAGAGTCATAATGAAATCGTTTGTGGTTTCATGATAATAATAATTTAGAAAACCCAATTGGGCGACGGGTTTAACTGGACTAATGAAGAATTAATGTTAGCTAAAAATATTTTATAGAATATATCACATAATTAGAGTAATTTTAAATGACGCCTATGGTTAATAGTGGTAAGAGATGTCACCGATTACATAAATGAATTAACTAAACTGTAGATTAAATTGAATGTATTTCAATGTAATATTGAAGTCATAGAGATGTTTGATAGCATATGTTATTGGAATTGTTTTATAGGATAAATAGCTTCCTATATCATCCAAAATTATTTATAAGGGCCGATATAAATTTTAAAAAAATGGTTAAGTGAGAATAGGACTCCTACTCTGAGGATTCTGTACCATTATGTCATATTATCCTAAAGCTTAGTAAGTAGCTATGTTACAAATAAAAAACAAAAAGTTTGTCACATAATAATTAATTCCACATAGAATTAGAAATAATCATTTTCAGATTTTTTCCTTGTACAATTAAACTATTCGTCATGTCAAATTTCAAGATTCTAAATCAATGGTATGTAGGGTACATACCATGTACCCTACCTATGGGTTTGATGACTGACTCGGTATCTAAATTTATATTTGAAAGGTCTTTTATTGCATTATATTAGAAGCTTGAATTTTTCACAGGACATGGGGTCTTCTTACACTTTATTACTTGATATTAATTTCAACTTCATATCTTTAGCTGTTGCTGAGAAAAAAAGTCTTGACGGACAGACAAACAACAAAGTTATCCTATAAGGGTACCGTTTTTTATATTGAAAAAGTGTGAAACCCTTAAAACACATAAAAATCTTGTTAGTTTATACGTCACTCGTAAAATGTAACTAGCAAAATTTTTTGTTTTGTTAAAAAAAATTGTAACTTAATTTAAAACTTTTGTATATTGTTATAGTTGTATAGGTTATAGTTGTATAAATGATATTCTTTTGAACATTAAACTTTTCAAAGAAAAGTTTTTTTGTACCAAAACAACTTTAAGCTGAATTTCTCTGATAGTCTCGACTATTTCTATTCATCAGTTCTTACTATGTGAGCATTGATAATTAACTTTTAAATTCTTTAGGTAATATTTAATAAGGATAAAAGATAGCTTTCCAATTTGATAATGATGAAAGACAGCCAACATTTAATCTTCAATTTTTGCATGTTGTTCAAATGGATAAATTGATAGAGACAGATAAGACAAATAGTCCATTAGGTAATATTTAAAATTGAGACTAAAGTGGCTTAGGTTTTAATATGAATCCTAAATAGCACTCCACTACTATATTCTACTATTCCACATACTATATAATAATATAATAGTTGTATGTTTATAAAATATTCATTATGATATCATAAGGTAACTATGGCTTATGAAATGTGAATAAAAGCAAATATTTATTTCTGTACTTTGATATATCTATTGATACATATGGTTACTTATTGCTACAAGAGCAATCTCTTACAGCTAACCAGAACACAATATGACGGTATAGATAATTTTACCTACAAATAAATAATTCCACGTATATTTTGTGTATTAATATTAATAGCTTAAGATTATCAAAATTAAACTAAATAACATGAAACAGCCAATATCAGTGCTACTATAATTATCAGCAGAAATTATTAGTTGCCTGTAAATCCATTGCACATATAAAAAAGTGAAATTATATTTTAAAAAGTAATGAAAGAGTGCTGTTGGATCTTGTTCTACAGGTATGCAGTGAAATTGGACGAATGTGGATGGCAGCGTGCGAAAGCGCTAGAATCACGTGGATCTCATACGTTGGTTTTTCTGGCCGATCATGGAGATGAGGAATTGGTTCCTGTGGCTAATTTACGCTTGTTGGCACCGCAGTTTTGCCTACTTCCTGCTCAGGTCCAAAAGAAATTTTTTCACTTTTGTTACTGTAGAATAATTTTCTTTAAAAAAAATACTTCAATTATTAAGATTTAGTATTTTGTTGTTTTACAATATGTCAGTGTCTCACATGGTTGTATAAGTGATGATAGAGTTCTGCATCGCCGTGTCCTAATACTTTCTTCCATTGTTTACAGATTTTTTGGACATCTGATGCATTTTGACCTTTGACCTTCCTCTTTTATTAAATTCGGGGTTTGAATAATCTTGTCACAATCTTTTTTTATGCAATTTTTCTGAACTGCTGTACAAATAATTTACTTTCATGTTTTCTGTGTAGGCACACTGTTTCAATAAATTATTTCTTTTTAATTTTATTATCTGTGCTTTCTCAACTTTGTCCCATCAAAAACATAAATGTAAAAATCGGGCAACTTCTCTTTGGGATATTTTAAATCAAAAGAGTTAAATTAGAAATCAATGCCTCGTTCGGAATGCATTATTTGCCTTATGGAAATTTATTCATGGTATTATGTAGAAGTGTATTGTATGCAAATTTAGAAGCAATTTAACTTATAGGCTTGAACTTGGCAAGCGTGTTTGATATAATTTTTTGCACAGCTTTTGTTTAAATTGTGCATTTATTTTCATGAGAATTATTCATCACACATGGTGGTGATGAAGGGGTAACATCAAAAATCATGTGATCTGGTATGTAGACTACTCCAATGAAGTCATCATTTCAGCAAGTTTCTATTAGGGAAACTTTGCTTTTTATTCCTGTTTGCAATCATTATAAACGTCTTATCGCAAAATAAATGTTTTTGAGATATCACTATGACGTATGTTTATTATGTGCATTTATTTGTTAAAGTTATTAAAAACAATTTTTATTTATCCAGTCAGCTAGTTACTCACCCAACCGGCTTATGCGATTGACTATTTACATGAAGATATTTATTTTATTCTGTCTTAATTTACCAGGCAATACTTTGTAGCCTGGTCGGATTAGAAGAACTGGCTGGAGCTCCGCATGGGTTAGAAGTGCTGAGTAGCCTCGTGGGTAAAGTCCTAGTGGCGGAACCATCATTTGATAATAGCTCTGAAGATGATCCAGGCGTGCGTTTGGTTCTGCATGATACATCAACAGATCAGGATGTCAATATGAACAGAGCGCTGCTTGCCTCATTCTGCACTGTTGCCAAGCCTGTTCTATTGTCACAGGTACAATGTGTGAATTTACATTTGTTGTCTCTTCTGCATGTTTTTCTCACTAATAATATAAATTTTAGAAAAACCCAGGACAAGCTCAAAAAATTGTTAAAGTTCAAAGCAATGCCAAGTTCAAAAGCGCTTCATTATGAACTGTGGTAACTTAAATGTGGTAAATTCTAAAATTAAAACACTATCTAATTTGAATTCACCTCGTTTATATGATCATATTCATATTTTTAATGTAGTTTATGGCTGTGTCAAAACCTACTACGAACAAATTTATGTATTTTCTTAGGTCTAAATCTTAAGATCTATCTAAGCTATGATAGTAAAATCTTGAAATCTGCATGAAGACTACTAGAAACACACGGCTCTTTCTGAGATAATTCAGCTGGTTTGCGTTTTGTTGGTTTGTTCCGACTTAACGCTTTCGTCTCTACATCACTACAAACACGTTATTTTACATGTGTGTTAGTGTATCAACATTGTTTCTTATTTACTAACGTGCGCATCTTTACTTCTTTATATCAGTGTGTTGCATTAAACTGTCTTCCAATGTTAAAAGCGTTTATTAATTTAAAATATGATTTACAGTGATGGTAAAAGTTATAGTGAAAAACAATTTTGATGTTTCACATCTGCCAGGCTCACATTTTATACTACCATTCCTTTATTTTCTTGAAAATGACTGTAAGAGATTGCCTTAAACACTAATTTTGCTTTAGGTCCTTTATACCTGTGTAATAAATAAAGAACAATGGAATATCTATGGAAAGAGTTTAAAAAAGAGAAGGAATCTTGAATCAATTTGACTCGCCGAAGGTATGACCGGGGAAAGATGTACAAAAAAGTTTATGTGGTAAAAACGAGTAGGGAGAAGAAAATATGGAAGAGTAAAAATATTTAAAATATAAATATATATATATATATATATATATATATATATATATATATATATATATATATATAATTAACTATTATATTATAATAGTTAATTATCAATAGTTAAAAGCATAGATGAATTAAAATGTGTAATGGAAGGAATCATAAAAATTTAAGAGTAAGCGTGAAGTGTATTTCTTTTCATTATGACTGTTTATTCTTTTTAAGTGGAAGGTAGTGTGAGTATACAAATGAATATATTATTGTGCTGTGGTAAATTTGAATAGCTAAGTAGGTTGTTATGAGTCTGTATAGTCCCTGTTCAAATATCATACGAGTAGATAAGATATGATAAACCATTTAACTCCATTAAGATAACATTATTCTATTTGAAAGTCTTTACTTATTTGAAATGCTTTTGTGTAATTATGATACTGTTAGTAAATATATGTTAGGGGAATTCACTGTAATGGAGATTATAGATATCAGTGGGGTTTTTATATTATCTTTAGACACAATTTATATCCAATAATTGAGAGATAAATCTGATATGTAGGAGGAGCAAACTTGTTAGAAATGACGTTTCTTGAAAGGATGTTAAAATTATGTCATATTTCTATATTGATACATATCCATTAGCGATCATTCAGTAGCTGATGCCATCCGTTAGAGGTATCAGTTGTATTCAGTATTGTTTAACAGATGACTTGGTAATTGATGACTGTGATTTATTTTATGAGGGCTTAATTTTTAATTCATGTCTACCACCCATTACAAATTTTATGTAATAAACCATTACAATTTTGTCATAGATGATGCCAGTAAATGTATTGTTTGCATTTGTCACATTCATTTTAGGGAGGGTTAAATATATTCGTAGTGTTGTTAGATTGTATTTTTTTGTAATATATACCTTGTGAGGATGATTTTCAAGGGTGCGGAAGGTGGTTGTTCTCACTGCTACAACTTGATGTATATAATTTCAATTGTATTTTTACTGTTTTTTAATTGTAATTTGAATTGAGGTTGATTACATATAATTCTAGAGTTATATTTTTGATTGTTTTTTTCTGTTTTTGGAAATGAAGCTTAAATGTGATGTTGCATCCATTTTGAGTGAAGAAAGCCTTATAGCTTAAGACGTGCAAACATTTGAGAGCTATTCACAATATGATTCTATAGAGAATGGATGCCTTCCTATTTCATTACGAAAGTTTATTGTATAAAAATATAAATGAAAGTATTGAACACGGTGGTATAATGACATACAAGTAAATATGACATACAAGTCTACAACATTTGCATGGCAGTTTAAACTTCTAACCAGTTTATTTTGCTAGTATTCAGCCAAGATTTAGCATTTTGCCAGGAGCTGTCATTTTTAGAAAAATATGGTTTTGGGGATTGACATGTTTCACAATAGAGCTATGAATGGCATTTTTTATAGGTGTGTAATTTTATGATAGTTATATTGTTTATGTCAAGGTTACGGCGTAAGTTTCAAGTGTTTTTGGATGTTTTTTTAATACAAGCTCTATACAGGCATATAGCTTGTTTGCCTTTGGACAATTAGTCTTTGATTTTGATTCAGATGAAGTTTTATTTGACATGGTGTTATTTGATATAACCCAAGCCACAATAATGATTCAAAAGCCCACTGACCAAAAATCATATGTTTTCAATTGATGATTTACTGCCAAAATCATTCTCAGCCACTTTGGTGGCTGGCCATGTACAAGTTTCCACCCGGTTTCGTCATTACCCAAATTTACAGCCAGAAATGATCAATATATATATATATATATATATATAAATTCTAATTCATTGATTGATTTTTCCCATCAGTATTATGCTGGAACACTCAGTCAATAGAGGTTATAAAATTTGGATACTGAATGACAAAAAAATATACTCGCAAGAGTATTATAATAAACTGTGTTTTAATACTATTTTGTATGAAATAATTGCACAATGTAGCATTGTCATCAGTACTAATACATAAAATAGCAGGATTAGAACCTCCACTGTGGTACAACAGTCATGCCACAGCATGGATGTAACGGGTATTCAATTTTGTGTTCAATCTTAATGGCTAAAGAAACTCATGTAAGAGTTTCATCAGAACGTGAATAATGTTTATTCTATTCTCCTAAGGATTAAATAAGAATTTTTTGGGCGAATTGTTTTATACTGCCTTCTTTTTAGCTTTAAATAATAATTTTTAGCCCTATTTTTTTAAAATAAGACACTGTATTTCAACATTTTATTAAAGCAAGTTTTATAATGGCTTTATTAGCTTGTTTAATTTAGTATATAATTTACTAGATTCATAAATTTTTATAATGACATTATTAGCTTTATAATGACATTATTAGCTTGTTTAATTTAGTATATAATTTACTAGATTCATAAATTTTTATAATGACATTATTAGCTTTATAATGACATTATTAGCTTGTTTAATTTAGTATATAATTTACTATATTCATAAATTTTTATAATGACATTATTAGCTTATTTAATTTAGTATATAATTTACTATATTCATAAATTTTTCCAATGATTGTTTGCTTATATTGCAATTAAAAGAAAATTAAATTATATTTTATATCTCACAGCGTACGACAGAGGTAGAAGTGACATGTGTGAGCGACGAAGGGCGTGTGTGGGTGGCATGCAATGCAGCTGGTCGACACACGGTTCGTGCTGCATTGGCCTTACTCAGTGGGCATCCGCCTACAACTCCGACTGCACCCCCTCTGCACAACACGCTGTATGCCTTACAGAAAGCTGGTGGCGAATGGTATGAAAGCACTAGTGCCCAATCGTGTTTTTGTATAATACTGAATAGTGCACGAGTTTCGGTTTATTTTATGAATTATGTTAATATCTTTTTTATTCATTGTCATACTAAGTTATGTAGTAGAGAACTATATGTTGCATTAATGTGTCGACGTATCTCCCAATCATCTTGCAAGAATGCTATTTTTGTGAGTGATTAATTAGTTTTCAGTACGGTTAAATTTTTATATAATCTCTCATACTTATATTACTTCAAAAATATACTATGCATGTTCTAAGCAACCGAAAGTATAATATGGCTTTAAACAGAACTATAATGTTATTATTAAATGTTTGTACCTCAGAAATATGCAACAAATTATTTTCGGTGAGACAAATTTATACTAATATATTTAAACTGCTATAACGCGTTAGATATAGCTACTGCTCGTCATATACTTTCAACTATATTTGAAGATTAATTGAATCGACATATTCACTGCAGACAGGAGTCTTCGAACATACCGTAGTGACTGAATAACATTTTCTCTTATTTTAATGTAATTTATTACAAAAGTAATTACTTGTACATCATTTTACTTGGTTGCACATAAAGTTGCATATAAATATTTTAATTTCAATACAAACACCTTTTATAAAATATATACTACTCGTATAAAGTCAGCATGGAAAGTGTTGAAAAGATTAAATGTTGTACACATATTAATATGGTGTAAGAATATAATTTTATATTACCTGTATGAAATTAGTTCAATTCAAGCTTTTCTCATTCGCACATTTGTATTTATAGGGATTTATTTAGTAATTAAAAATTATATAAACTAATAAATCCATTATACAAGGACTATAACACCACACACAAGTTTTTCGAAGTATTTGTATTGTCTTTATCATCTATTTGAATAAAATATTTGGTATCGGTCTAACTTGATTGTGGGTGATGTTAAATTCTATTGTTATCATTCTGTTAAATACATGGTTTGTTTCTAT
This sequence comes from Druceiella hillmani, assembly GCA_039881145.1. Taxonomy (NCBI): domain Eukaryota; kingdom Metazoa; phylum Arthropoda; class Insecta; order Lepidoptera; family Hepialidae; genus Druceiella; species Druceiella hillmani. Next base: position 101,572,743 of record JAYKKI010000001.1, on the reverse strand, counting down.
TTCCAGTTTTATGGAAAATACACAGCATTCGTTTCGACACATATATATAATTAAACAATTGCATTATATTCCAGGCTTCGTTGTTGCTTGCGTCAAGGTGCTGTTGAAAACGGAGCAATTATGGTGCAGCTTACGGACAGTGGTCAGGTCATCAAAACGTCTGCCTCCAACCTTATACTGCTGGAAACCATATCACCGGCCCTTAATGCTTATCCACCACAGGTTTGGAAAATGTTACTTTTTAATAGCTCCATTAAAATTGCTAAATTATTTTTTTAAAAATGGGAAGTGAGTTATGTAAATTTTTTCTTGTGGTATGTGTCTGGTGTTCAATTTATGTCACACTTGTTTGGAAGAATATTGTGTTATTTGTGTTAAATTTGTAGCAGTTTTACCTAACGGTATACTGCTACAATTATTTGCTACAAAAAAGAATGCTTACCAATTTTATGCAAGTTTAAATAACTTTTTTTTAAGTAATGCTTCCATTTAATAAATATCAGGAATCATATTTTGATTTATGTGGCTGGAGTTGTGGCATTTGTGATACAGTAGTGTGGGAGATATGCGTGGAAAGGGTAAAAGTAATATGACAAGTTATGAATAATGGTATGAAGATTGTCCATCTATGAGATAAGTTATTTATAACTGATGTCTCCATTTTGATAAACATAATAAATGTACTTATTCTAAATTATGTAGTCGAAACTTCCTGAGAGTATTTAATAATAGATTAAAGTCACCAAATGGGTAAAGTGGTACGCGTTCCGCACAAGATCCTATTTGCAGTTGGTCTATTATATGTTACCTAGAGAATTACTCCACATGCTTCAAGTTATATATAGCTCCAGTATTCCGAAGCCATTCTCTATTCCGTTTAGTAGTTTTTGAAAGATTTATAAAAGCATGTAAGTACATCACACGCAGGATTTGGGTAATCAGTAATTCATTAAGCTGACATGAAATATCATTTTCATATCAGCTTTATATTAAAGGCCATATCTAAAAATTAAATTTTACTTTTTTACTAAGGATATTGTATCAAAGGTAGGTTATTCAATTCATTAAACAAAATAAGGTGTTGATGTCGCTATGATGTTAAAGTCTCACTAAAGATACTATCCGTCACTAGTATAGTACACCCCTCCCCCCCAGTATCTATTATTTTACTTAACCGTTTTAGTGCCATGGTTTTTTACTCATATATACTTAAAAATGCCAAAGAAATCTTTTGTTTTTAATGTCATTTACCCTTGTCTCGAAAAAAAACTGTATCTCTTCTAAAAATTATCCAATTTTAATAATTTTTTCGGTGTTTTCTTAATAAAAACTTGTACAAGGATAATAAAATACAAAGAAAATTATGGAAATATATATTGTGAACAAAAATTATAACAAAAACTGAAATCAAGGTCATATCGTTATTTTCACAGTCCGGTACATTCTCCGTATCAGCAAAATAATGGTTATCGTCACTATTATCACTATCACTCAAAATTTGCATTACGCCAAATTGTGAGCGCACTACAATGTCACTCCCACTATCACATTCACAACTTGAAAAACGATCATTTTCACTCGAATTATTTTCGTATTCCGACATTATGTGTTAAAAATTGTCTTTTCCTGGATCCTTTTTATTTTGTAATTACTAATAATATTATAATTTGAACTTTATGTAACACGTAGAAAGATAAAATTTAAACAGCAACTGATTTTACGAGCATCATCGTGCTCGTGGCAAGTTTAGTTAGTATGCGCACGTGCGCGATGGCACTCGTCAGCACTCTAACGGTTAAGTATGTTAATAGTACCTCATTTGTCTAAGCTAATTTCTGATTTTAATAGAAGATTCACCAACATCATTTATTTTTCATTAGTTTATGTTGTATATAGTTCCAAAAATATGCATTATCATTACATTACTTATCGTGACCAGTGGTTAATTAGGTTAAGGTTTATAAGAAACCATTGGATTTTTGTAAAATTTTAATTTCAGAAAGATTCTAAACTTATAACATTATATAATGTTAGTTTACGAAATAGTAGTGAATATAAAAGTGTTATGACTGTCTATCAATTCTTAAAACCTAATAACTTACTTAAACTTAGTATAAACAACCTTCAACCCCTAAACTAGTTTATCTGTAAAAATGAATCTAAATAATTGATTTAGTTAATTAATTATTATTTAGGCTATCCAAGTTAAGTTGTCGGGTGTGGAAGCATTGCCTGGACGCCTAGTGGAGCGAATGCGGCAGCTTTTGCTCGGTGGACCTGTGCTGTGCCGTGCGGTGGCAGGACCTTCGGGACCTGGGGCCACTCCCGCCGTGGAGTTCTTTGTACGCACACAGCCACAGAACATACTCGCCTCTGTCAACAACGCTATTAATCTTGAATGGGATTTGATCAAAGCCGGACAGTATGTATAATGTGATGATGCTTCATTATTTTTTGTGTTTATGGTGTGTGGCATTTAAATTTGACAACATAGTTTGTTAGTTTTTTTTTATTAGTTAATAAACAAGAAATTGGATATTGAGGAGCAGGTTATTAACACTTATAACAAGTAATTATAATAATGAACAATGTTTTGAAAGTAGGATAAATTGTTCTTCAATGCTTAGGATAAACAATTGTCTCTGAATCGACATATGTGATTGTTATGGAAACCAATGGAATGACCATTCTCTGTACAAATATACTTCAGGTTTCCTGAATGTCAATGAATCTTGATTTTTGTGAGCTTAATGTAAGTATCACGTACAGACCTATTTGCAGGGGTATCTTGAAAGTGCTGTGAATCCTTGAATACGCTTGAAATTTTAACAAAATAATGCATTATAAACCAAAAAATAAACTTTTTAATTAAAAAATCAACAATGTTAATTAAAATCAAAATCTATAAAATAAAGTTTACTGAATTTATATGATTTTATCGTTAACATTAAAATTATTAATAATTTTCGTTTCTATGTCTGAATTTCTTATATATTTCAGGGGATGCCAAACTTTTTATTTTTACTTTGATTCTTAATTTATTTAACTGTAGACTCTTTAGTTCCATACACCCGAGCAACTGAAGCAAGATAACCCTTTTGTGTCGTAACTCACTAAAGGGTTTTAATTTGATTTTGAGAAGCTTCACTTTTTTAGATGCTTAATTGGTTTATCGTTTTTATTTGATGAACTACTTTTTGATTTGCCGGCATATGTGTTAACAAAACCACAACGTCATGTACATAGATAATATAATTTACTAATGTAAATACTCGGCTTGTTATTCACTTTTATTTAAATAATACAAAAGACAACATAATTTTACAAAAGGAAAGGCATTTCTAACAAAATAATTTTATTATAACTCCATTTGTGCAAAGTGTAATCTGTGTTGAAAACGCATTTACGTCATAGGGTAAGCACACAGATAAAGAGGTGCAGAAAATGTTATACCTTTATTTTTTAAATACTGGAATATATCTTTAAATATTTAACTGCAAATAATGAATCCGTGAATGGCGAACGCTTGAATAACAAGAGTAAACTGGTACATAATTTCTGCTTATTCCATTCTAGAGACAAAAATCTAACAACAGACAAAAGTAAGAAAACTGTGGTAGATACAGTGGCGGCATTCAATCGCAAGAAGGAGCGAATATTCTCACGAGGTCTCACCACTCCGTTAACGGGTGTAAGCGCAACGGACGCGTTGCTGCAGCGCGGCGCCCAGGACCCCTTGCCTCCCCTTATCGTGCCAGAAGTGGGTGCTGAGTTTGATGTCTATGTGTCTATGGCAGCTAATCCTTGGAATTTTGTGGTAAGTATTCAATGTTAGTAATTGATATGTTGTTTTAAAAAAAAACTCCTTTAATTATTCCTTTCGTTTCATTTAATCATAATACCATTAAATCAGATCTGTGTGGTTTCAAACTTTAAAGTTCAAAAAAAGCACCAAACTGACTCTCACAAACTGACTCAAACAAACTCACTGAGCTCTCAAAATAATGAGGTTCCGACACCACTTTTGATAATACACGCTCAAAAATTTTAAAATGTTTGGTTTCCTATTAAGAAGGAAAATACCTGTAAATTTCGAAAAAACATTTTTTTTTTTAAATATTTGTATAATCCTTTAAAAATATGTCATCAAATTTTTAGAACATTATTTTAAATATTTCTTATATTATAGAGTGTAAGCCGTGACGACATTGACGACGATTATACCTCTATTCTTTGTATATTATACGACACTATTATTTGCGAGGAGCACTGGGCATGAACGCAAAGAATAGGGTCGTATAATAAACGTAAAGAATAGAGGTATAATTAAGTGACCGACTCTTTTACCTGCGGCCGACTCTCTATTGTTAAAAATCTGAATGAACAGATGTTTTGAAATACTTTTATTGACTAATTCCAAGTAATTGACAGTTTCACAGTTGCTACAGAGTATATTCGTACAGGTCAGATCCTGTTTTGCTGTTAGTTTTGTTCAGTTTAGCTTTGGAACTCTTTCTGTACGCAATAACTTCGAAATCGAATATATATAAAAATGAGTTCATATCCTAAAGGAGCTAAAGATACACCAGCTTGGTCAGTATGTCCGCGTAAACGGAAATTTCATCAAAATCAGCATACTAAAAATGATGAAGCCGAACAATCGAGTGCAAGTGTGAGAAAATTATCTAATGTTACTAGTGAGGACCCAACGGTTTTGTTATTGAGTTTTTTACGGTGTTCTCTGCGTTATCAGAAATTGCTTGAAAGATGTTTGGGTGGTCACACGCAAAACGCAAATGAGAGTTTCAACTCTACCATTTGGCGTCTCGCTCCAAAATCATTGAAATAGTCTCATACATTGTTGCTGGATAGTTCAATGAAGGATATTCATCAATTTTTCAAATAATGAACAGTTCAGACACAATAATTGGCCGACAGTGTAAATCATATGCTAAAAAAATGGATGAACAGAGAGCGACTCGAGGAAATCGGCGTACCTTATTAGCCACTAAAGAAGCTCGTCCAGCAGGTCAACAGCAACTAATTGAACAAAATGAGTTCTATGAGGCTACAGAAGGACAATTATATGGCGTTGGAATTGCTGATTAATCGGTAAGTCACTATAATCATTGAATTTTCATGTTTTCAAACTTTAAATGCGTTTTTCTCGAAACTATATTTTTCAAACTGGCGTACACGATAACTCAAAAAGTTATTGATCGATCTCCCTGAAATTTGGCAACATCTTTTTAATGATATTATTTTCTGTAAGAACCTACAAATTTTCGAAAATTTTTTGAAAAAATAATTTTATCGAAGTAAAAACAATAAGAAAATTCAACCCAAAATTCATGTTATATTTTTCAAGTATTTTATTCAGCGAATTTTTTTTTAAACTGTTTTTAGGTTCACCTACAAATTATCACGTTAATAAACACACAGAATTTTGGTTTTTGTTTTCAGATCACTAGAACCGATGCTACAATGCTCGCTGATTGAGAAGTCTCGCTACGATCTTTCTGGAAGAATTTAGTGTACATCAGCCATTTTGAATAAATAAAAAAAAATTATATTATTTTAATGTTTGAATAAACCAGATGTTAATTTTCAAAAATAAATATTGACTCTTTCATTTAAAAAAAAATCACGAAAATCAAGCAAAATTTAAGCTTTTACATGTATCTCCCCCCTTAATAACAAATAGTAAAGTTTTGTATCTTAAGTGGATTCTCACCAAAGTGGATTGAAAATTGGTTAGAAAAAAAAATAATATTTCAAATTTTTCTTTTCGCGCAACATAAAATGATTGTAATTGAGCTTTTAAAAGTGTCATCATAATTTTCAGCGAGGAAAATTCTGCCATATAGTAATAATAGGTTTCTCTTTTATTTAATTAATATTTCTTATCTCATCCCTATTGCATTATTCATGAAAGTGACTTGGCAAACATGAAAACTAACATGTTAACCAAGTCACTTTCAAGTCACATCAATAAAGAAATTAGGACAAAGCACTTTGCATCACAAAGCACATAGCAGCATTGCATCTGTCAATATATTATTGATTGTGAAGTAATTTTTTTATATTCTTTTCCTATATGAGGTATTTATAACTTATATTTGTTATCATAGAGTTACAAAAAAAATTTCATTCGCGTTACACTTTACATTCTAGTAATTACAGCTATTATTTAGTTTGTTACTGAACAGCTGATGGTTTGTATTTTCTATATAAATACAATCTTATTACGTTATTCGTTCCTGAAACAGCTGATGGTTTGTATTTTCTATTCAAATACAATCTTATTAGGTTATTCGTTCCTGAAACAGCTGATGGTTTGTATTTTCTATTCAAATACAATCTTATTAGGTTATTTGTTCCTGAAACAGCTGATGGTTTGTATTTTCTATTCAAATACAATCTTATTAGGTTATTCGTTACTGAAACAGCTGATGGTTTGTATTTTCTATTCAAATACAATCTTATTAGGTTATTCGTTCCTGAAACAGCTGATGGTTTGTATTTTCTATTCAAATACAATCTTATTAGGTTATTCGTTCCTGAAACAGCTGATGGTTTGTATTTTCTATTCAAATACAATCTTATTAGGTTATTCGTTCCTGAAACAGCTGATGGTTTGTATTTTCTATTCAAATACAATCTTATTAGGTTATTCGTTCCTGAAACAGCTGATGGTTTGTATTTTCTATTCAAATACAATCTTATTAGGTTATTCGTTACTGAAACAGCTGATGGTTTGTATTTTCTATTCAAATACAATCTTATTAGGTTATTCGTTCCTGAAACAGCTGATGGTTTGTATTTTCTATTCAAATACAATCTTATTAGGTTATTCATTCCTGAAACAGCTGATGGTTTGTATTTTCTATTCAAATACAATCTTATTAGGTTATTCGTTCCTGAAACAGCTGATGGTTTGTATTTTCTATTCAAATACAATCTTATTAGGTTATCAATTTTTAATATGACTATTGAATCGCATAACTTTTTTACTAAAAAGCCTGCAGATTCTCTGGAGACCATAAAAATGTATTGTGATGTGAATATTTAAGTAGTATGCAGTTTGTCAAGTCTTTTTACCTTATTTTTTAATTAAAATATAACATTTAGTGTATATATTGGAGCTATGATGTTATTTGATTCTATTCGAAAGTCAAATTAGAATGTAATTTTTAGATTGGGAAAAGTGAAACATTCATATTTACAATGCTGCCCTTTGTTTAGTTTATCATTGTAATGCAAATTGTAAATTTGACTAAAGTAATCAAATTGCTCGAGATAATTATATATTAATTTCTTTAGATAATTTTATTTGTTTGGCATTTATAATATTTGTGGTTGTACAATTGTCACTCCTAAGAAGTAAAAAAAAAATTGAAGATTGCATTGTATTTTTAAGTATGAACGTAATCCTATTAGAATATTATCCAAATTTTTTACCCAAACCGTATCACTTCCAAAAATTATCCAATTTTAATAATTTTTTCCGTATTTTCTTAATAAAAACTTGTACAAGGATAAAAAAATTATGGAAATACATATTGTGAACAAAAATTATAACAAAAACTGAAATCTAGGTCACATCGTCATTTTCGCAGTCCGGTACATCCTCTGTATCAGCAAAATAATTGTTATAGTCACTATTATCACTATCACTCAAAATTTGTATTACGCCAAATTGTGAGTGCGGGTGTGATTTCGCGGGCGCCATCGCACTCATGGCAAATTTAGTTAATATGTGCACGAGCGCGACAGCGCTCGTCGGCACTCAAACGGTTAAATTAGGTTTGATTAGATAGCATTAGGTTAGGGTAGGTTTGGTTTGGTCAGGTCAGGTCAGGTTACATTATGTTAGGTTAGTTGAGGTTAAGTTAGGCTCGGTTATGTTATTTTAGGTTAGGATATGCTAGGTTAACCAACATATTAACCCAACATAATCTAGCCTAACAAGGCTAGGATATGTTGGGTTAATATTTGGTTAAGTTCGACTATGTTATGTTAATTTAGATTAGGCCAGGTTAGGTTAAGTTAGGTTAGGCCAGATTAAGTTACATGACTTAGGTTATGTTAGATTTTATAATATTGTTCTGATAATAAAATATTTTAATAAAACACTGTCCAATAGACAATGGACTTTTTTCATAAAGCCCGGTCAATTTATTATTGCCAATTTCCGTTATTTTCCTAATTGCTCAGGCATTTTATATAATGTTCTGTTAATCATTTCATTCACAACATATGCAAAACAATTAAAAATATTTCTGTGTAGGTCCAACCGTATCAAAGCACTTCAGCTCTAAAGGAGATGATGGGCCAGCTGCAGATAGCTTGCGCGAAGTTGCTTTCTGCTGAGACCTCTTTGAATCCCCAGCCGGGAGAAGTTTATGCTGTACTCTACATCAAAGACAACATGTGGTACAGGTACGTTCCTATGTACGACGTGAAGTTAAGTGGGAGTTAAATAGCCTCATTATTGCCTTTTTGCAGGTAAAACTCATGGTAAATGATTTTTTCTATTTTTAATTTCAAACTAAGGTTATGTTAGACTAAGTAATGATGGAGGTGGGGTAAAATAATTTTATGGCTGACATTTTTTGTAGTTTTGAAATGCTAAAATTACAATTATAAAACTTTTTTATAGGAAAACTTGTGATAATGCTGTTTGTTCGTCAAGTTGAGACTTCTAGTTCCTAAATGGAATGAGTTATAAACTTCAATTCTATATATGCTATGTAATTTTTTGATTCAACATCAATCTTATCAAAAATTATGTACAATTACAAGGGGAGATGATACTCTTTACATGCAAAAGCGGGCCGAACCAAATTTTATTTTATTATTTTTTATTTCTTGCATTTAATATGCTAATAAATATTTTTGGGTCACATTATAGTTATCCAGCAAATCACAATATTCCATGGCCATTCAGTCTGTCAAAGCACATATTGCTATTAGTAGAAACCGCATGGTGTTTCTACATTGATTGTAAATTTTTTTAATACTACATAAATTTTTTTAATTAAATATCAAAATAATTAAATTTTTCTTGTTTTCTTTATTTATTATTGAGGACTCTTCTTATTGACATTGCCATGGTTCTGACCCAAATACTGGTATACTTGTTCTTATAGTGTTAATAAGCTATTATTTATAATCATGGTTAATAATGTTTTACATTGTTATGCTTCTATGGGGTTGTCCATTAAATATGCACGCAACGAGGGAAGAGGCTATGACCTACCGTTGCAATACGCGATGAGCAGGGGTAGAGGACACTAAAGCAGCGTGATGTCACATAGCTTTATCAATTTTGTTTTATGTTCTTTTAAAGCTAAGTTTTAAACTCCAAATTTTGAATTAAACCATAATATTTATTATATATATTCATAAATGTAACTACCCAAACTAAAAGTAAATATGTAATTATAATAAATAGATTTAATACCTAATTGTGTCTACGGATCAATTAATAGAATAGCACAGCGTACAAGCTTTGCAAGTTATGGTAAGTGATTTCGTTATAAGCTATGCAGACTTGTAAGTTCATTCAAAAGAAGTATGTAAATGAATGTGACAACTTCAAACAAGCTATGCAGACTTTAATAAATAATAAAAATAAATTTCACGGCGCATATAGTTTCAGAAAATTTGTGCAACTTTCCAAAAGTAAAATGTAAAAAAAATTGTGTGTGTTCTTATGAATGCACGTTAAAAGTTATACTTGTTTGGAATAATACAAGAATAACTTAATTTAGCAGGTAAAAATAAAGAGAAATAAAATAATAAAAGAATTGGAGCATGATTATAAATATAGTTGGTAAAATCTAAATTCAATCAAATAATTACATTTTAAAAATTTAAATTGAAAATATGTTTGACAGATGAGTGGTCCACCACCATTTCCTGTTGGTTTGCTCATGTAACTCACGTCCTTGGTTGGTTCACGTACCATTTTCCTGCAGGTTTTCCCATCTAAGCAATCATCTGCCAGACCATTTCTAAATTATTGCACTTCAACTTTATTTGTTTTCTCCTAAAGAGTAGTAAAAAATTTGATCTTTCTATCTAGAATTACAATTAATATCATTTAATATAATATTATTATTATTAATAATAATGATATTTATTGTTATTTATTAAATTAATTTTAAAATTAAGAAAAATAAATAATTTTTGAAATTAATAATTTATAACAAATAAAATATACAAATAATACATACCTAATTGGAAACGGTCTGGCAGACGATAATTCCGGCTTACAACGAGATTCCGGCTTACAACGGAAAGTCAGCAGAAAAATAAAATGGTGGACCACTCATCTGTCAAATAAACTATGTAAATACATGTTTGGTGAGCAACTTTATTGTGCCGATTTCCTATAGATTTTATATTGCATTGTGGGCACATTTTTGCTGCATTCGTAAAATGTTATTCTCATAATTTTTTCATAATGCACCTATAGAAGTATAACTCAAAAAAAAATCAAGTAAAAATAGGCCAGTAAAAGCGTATGCTATTAAAGGAGGCAAAGTTAGAACAAGGAAGGTCACCATCCGTATTTAGCGGAAGACAAACCAGACTACTGCAAAGATTGCAATAATTTAAAGTTCTAATAATGAACAACGTAGAACAGAAATAATTAGGATTTGCCAAATTTTAAATAATTTGCATGCAGTATTAAAAAATCTAGCTGTGTTAATTGATGAAATAAAACATGTCAGGAAGAGAGCAGAATGGATTTTTGCCACTACCTATAAGAATATAGCAAACAAAAAATTATTATTAAAAGCACAGACACTGATTATGGGATATATGTTCATTTATTTGCATGTCTTTCTTTGAAACCTCAGATAGGAACTGACAGTTTTCTTTCAATCATCTATGCTTCGTTCTATCCCTTGGTACGTTATAAACTGTCAAATAAAGAGTGCAAAGAATACTGGTTTTATAAATATTTATTTTAGCAAAATTTATTAAAAATGGGGTGTCTATGGTATTGTGATGTAATTACAAATGTGAAGAGGGAGGGGGTCTACAAATATGTGACAAAGTGTAACAAAGAGGAAGGGAGGGGATGAAAATGTCTGAATTTTACCTCACATATTTTGTGGACTTGTGGTTTAAGTTTATATTTTTTACTCATTACCTAAATAAACTCTTGTTTTGTTGTAGACTTGCCATCCTCCATTTTTTTTTCTTGTATCACTTTTCATATTTTACATCATAAAAGTGGAATAAACTTAATCTTAACATCTGAAACATAGAAATGGTTTGTTTTTCAAAGCTCATCTGAAACAGTGAAAAATTCATTTTTGGTTTATAATATATATATAAATTGATTTTTTTATTAATACAACTGTTGGAACCTATTTTGAATTATTTAAACTTGTGTCACAATTTTATAGGGTGACAGTAGTTGGCACTGTATCTGAAGATATGGTTTCTGTCAACTTCTGTGACTTTGGTGACCTGGCACTCGTCAGTAAAGACAATCTCCGTCCCTTGCCGGCAACTGTCGTTCCTACTGCACGTTCCTTGCCTCCGCAAGCTATAAGGGCACGTCTCTACGGTAAGATTTTGACCCATATTAAAAAATAAATACTAAACAATAAATATTAAGTGCCTAAAATTTGCCGAAATTATTTATAAAAATCAGGTCTGCCTTAAATATTTAACCAAGGATAACAAATTAAATTAAAACCTGTAATTATTATACTTAGATAATAAAAATACAGTATTTCTAATTTTGTTTATTCCGCTTCAATTTTTTAAGTATCGAATGGTGTAAACTATTATGAAGAACTTTTTTTTAAAAATGTTTTTTCTATTTACCATAATGTCAACATTGCTTTTAATATTTTTGACTAAGTTTGTTCACAATCTAAGTTAAAAGAAGGTAACATCTTTTAATTTTGAATGTAATTAATTATAACAATTTGTAGTAACAGTATACCTCATTGATTCTTAACAATCTGGGTCAGTGAAGAATAACAAATGCGAAAGTAAACGTGAATGATACTTTTTATCATTATATTCTTCACAATCTAATTAATTATTTGGATTTGAAGTGTAATCATTTTAATGATTACGTTGCTATTGCTGTTAAGGTAAGCGACTGTATAAGAATTATTCCACTAATATAATAAACTCTAATATAAATATGTCAATCTTAGATCTAATTTATTGGTTTCGTTTTGACAAAGTATTCTAAACAGGTTTATATATTGCAATGATCCGAGTAAAGTGCTTTGGATGCATTATAATACAATTTGTTTTTGAGGTACACGAATTAGTGATGAATTAGATACAAATTCAAATTCCAATGATTGCTACATTTGGAAGTTATAATAGTTCTTGAAATATAAAAAAGAAATCTTCATATTGACAATCAACTATTTCCTTACTTATTAATATCAAATGATCCTCTGTATTGATAATAAATTTGTATTGTTTCGTATTGTTATCAATCAAAACTATTCATAATACCTAAATATGGTGTAGTGTGTGCATTTTAATAATTCCTCAAAATAGTACATTGTTTGGTTTATCAAAAATTTAATCTCATGTTTACTTGTGACACAGCCAATAGGGTATTTGACTATATTTTTTTTATTAATGATATAGAATAAGTAATAACTTTAAATTTGTTAAAATAAATATATCGTACCTAGGACTTTTCATTACAAAGTAATAACAACTTAAATACTGACGAACTACGATTCGTGCGAAAACGTCCCATACAAAATACAGCTGGCTCATGACGTCACTGGCCAGTTATTTAGCATTCATTGTAAGGAAGTTTATTAAATATTTTTAGTGTCTCATTAAATATTGCGTTTAACCCCTCTAAGGACTAGGCATTAATTAGTGAATCAGTGAGGATAGTCCTGAAGATATGAGATTTACGACAGTTGCACTGCCAAAATGAATTATCAACTAATTGTGAAAATTACTTCAATGAAAACTATCTACAACCATACATTTTCGAAAACGTTACGAAAATTTCTAAATGATGAAATATTTTTTATTTATAAGTTTATAAATGTAAAAATATTTTTGAATGATTGTATATGATAATAAATATTAGAAATATATAATATATATATCAAATATTTCTCAAAAAATATGTCTAATCCTGACAAATTAAAAGCAATTAAAAACTATCCAATCATTTCTCAGATTAATAGGATACTATAGGAAGTGTAACTATAGGAAGTGTATACCGAATTTCGAAAAATTAGTAAACCACTAACCATTTTAAAAAGAGAGCAAAACTAAATCATACAGAAGAATTTATGAAAAGTTTTGAACACTGCAAAGCATTATTAATTAAGGACACTATACTACAATACCTAGATTTCGAAAAAGAATTACTCTTAACGACAGACGCTTCTAATGTCGCAATTGGTGCAATATTGTCACAAGTAGAAATAAACTCTGATAAACAAACCTATAGTTTATGCATCATGCATCTTAAATGATTCCAAAATTAAATATAGTACTATAGAAAAAGAAATATTAGCCGTAATTTAGGCAACGAAATACTTCGACCATACTTATATGGAAGAAAATTTACCATTATCACAGATTATAAACTATTGCAATGATTATATTGACTTAAAGAACCCAATTCTAGATTAGTTCGATGGAGACTGAAACTGGAAGAATTTAATTGTAAAGTAATCTACAAAAACGGCAAGCAAAATTCCAATGCTGACACTCTATCGTGAATAGAAATAAACAATAACAATAATTCTATTATATATATTCAAATTTATCAACATCAGATGAAAATATAGCCGATGGTAACCTCTCACCAATAGCAAATTTAACTGAATTACCCCAATTATCAGATTTGGAGATTTATACCCTAATTACCAAGAAACTATTCATACAAATATAGAAAATCGCTTTCAAAAACAAAAAATAATGTTTGTTTACAATTCACCATCAGAGACTAAAATAATAAATATATTTCCAAACAGAAAATTGATAGAAACACAAATTAATATTAATAATATAGAAAATGAAATAATCCAATTGTTTAAAGAAAAAATAGTACCTAATAATCAATATGCAATATTATTATCGAATGAATATTATTTACCTTTAATTAAAACAATTCGTCGTTATATAAAATAGAATTAATAAATATAACTAATACGGAAGAACAATATAAAATAATAAAAAATTATCATGAAAACAAGAATAACCATAGAGGAATCTTAGAAACCGAATCCCAAATTAAACGCAGTTATTACTGGCCCAACACAAATAAATCTGTGACAAACTTTATTAACAAATGTGAAATATGTAAAATTACCAAATATGAAAGAAATCCCGCTAGACAAACCATGCAAATTGTCCCTATATCTAAAAAATCATAAGAAATAATACATCTAGATACATTTTCAGTAGATAAAAATAACTATATAACTATAATAGATTCATTCTCAAAATATGGACAAGCTACTTACGGCTACAGTTACATATAAAAGCACTTACAGCTTTAATCGTAATCAACACTTTGTTAATATTGATAACGCACCGTGACGTACTTCTAGCTATTATTATGGAGCAAGGTTCAGAATTTAAAAACTTACCCATAAACGAGTTTACTGATTTACACAAAATAGAAACTCACTATTACTACCACTAACCATCCACAATCTAATAGAATAATACAACAATTTCATTCCACACTACTAGAACATTTAAGGGTACGCAAACAAACGAAACCTCATGCATTAATTAATGAACTAATATTGAATATATTTGGCGTTAATTTTGTACAAATTCATTATTCACAATTAAATGAAACTACGTGATGTAGTATTATTTCTACTTTCTTTAATTTCTTTACCACGACCTAGGTTTTGGTTGTTCCTAAGAGTTAATCTTTGCTAATATCCCACCTGAAGATGTTGTAATACAATGAAACCTAGGTTGTGGTAAAGAAATTAAAGAAAGTAGAAATAATACTACATCACGTAGTTTCATTTAATTGTGAATAATGAACTAATGCTATATGCCGTCTTCGGATATAATAACTCAATCCATTCTACTACCAATAAAAAACTTGTAGAAGTAATCAATGGACACATTGAAAACAGATTTTTTTGATGTAAATGTACAAAAACTATATATACAAAATTATACAGAAACCCACAAAAGCGTAATGGAAATACTATACGAAGAAATTAATAAAAAATTAATCGAGACCCAAATCTCTATTACAATTAGATAACCCAAAAAAAACTTTCTGACAATAAAAATATATCCTGATCACTTTAATACTGACGGAAGAGACTAAATTAGCAAAATTTAATTAGAGAGAACTACCTTTTAAAATAAAATACTTGAGATTGAGACTAATAGATCACACAATCTTTCACTGCTACAATATTGAGGATTATAAGGAAACAAAACGTCGGCTAATATTCCGCTGCCTTGGGCGGGCTTAATACTCTAACATTTAATAAGTACAAACTTTTTTGGTCAGCATTGCCATCGAGCACCTCTAAAAAGGTAATTAATTTTTATAAGATAATAATTATTATTTACCTTGCGTTTCTATCTACATTTAATTATTATTTAATTTATTTTATCCCGATTAATAATTAATTTTTCAATGTTCAATATTCTAAACGCTGAATGGGAAATTAGTACCATATATTGGTACTTGTCGCTAGAATAACTAGAGTTTTTTAATTATCTCACTAATAATTTTTTGTAGATCTTGTTATTCTATTTGCAGTTGTATATTTTCATTCTCCTAAATGCTAAAAAACTTTTTAAAGACGCTATTTTTCTAATCCTTCATGAAAAATACATGGTTTCAAAAGTTACTAAAAATTTAGCTACCATCCCTACACAGAAGAATCTCACAATTAAAACATGCTCATATACGTTATTTAATGCAACATTTCCTAGCAAGTTAAGTATCTGTATTATCTTTCCGTTTTGTGACTTCCGACTCTACTACAAGTTCATCCTTTTATACGTTCCTGCTCTGTCACATATCACACGTAAACTTTTAACACTATTTCCTTACACATTGATGAACGTAATCATTTGAACTCTGATCCTTTTCAATAATTTTGTGACTTAAAATATGGAAAACTTAATGAGAAATCTAGAGAATATGACATACTATAATAAATAAATTAATATATTGTATAAAAATGAAGACATTCTATTTCATAGAACAAATAAAAACCAAATCTAGAAAGACTAGAAATTTAGACAATGAAAAATAAATAAACTAGCTTGTCCTAACGAATGTTCTCACCTCTACATTGCTTACCACTAGCTTCGTATTAATTACTAACATTTAATCTATTTCCAACACTCATTATACATTTGAATTCAAAACATGTTATATTTGAAAATATAATGATGTGATCAAAAATCCATACCGAATCCTAAAATAATGCTATAATTATCCCTATTAAACCTTATCTGGTAAATGAGAAAGAGTACTCATACTTGGACAATACTTGTAAGGTAATCAGACACGTGAACTACTGCGATGACATCAGACTCATGGAAACGTACCAACGTCCTAACTGTATCCAGAAACTTATAAATCAACAAAAAATGACTTTTCTACCTGCCGATACACTCTAATAGAGACAAATTCGCAAATCGTAGAAAAACTCGATGACCAAACTTACCTGTTAATATTTACTGAACAAACAAAGATTAGTACTAATATTTGAATTAAAAAATATTACTATAGAGAATAAAATCTAAAAGTTCATCTATTAAAAGGATTATTGGACAACGTACAACTATTAGATATTAATACAACAATCATAATTATATATAATACTTTGCATGCATCATATTATATATACTATTTCACGAAAAGATTAAAAACTACTTCAAGAAAAATCTATAGGAAACATGGATAATCCGGAAAAACTTGTAAAACCTTTCTTCACACAAGGTAAAGAAGAGGCTTGCTGTTCGTGAGGAAGGTATATTACTCACCCACATTCGTCGTTCCGTAGCACACCTGGCTGATACATAATCAAAAACCATTAGGGATCATCAACAAATTGCAAGAACAAAGGATAATTACGAAATGACACTACTTCGTCCTGAAGACTCTGGCTTAGCTCAGATCAGTTTAGCACAGACTCGAGACTAGACCACGCTGTAGCTCCAGTACAATTAGAATTATTTAAATTGAGTTTATTAAATCAATTATTAAATTGTAAATTAAACCGTAAATGTAAATAAATGAAATAAATTTATTGTAATTCTTTGCTATTGTAAAATCCATATTTAATATTGTAAAGTAATGAAGCCGTTTGTTAAATCGATATTAACCGTTGTTAATTCCGAATAGCCGTTTTTGTTAAATCTATATTAACCGTTGTTAGCCGTTTGTTAATTCCGAACATCAAATAAATTTATTTCGGTGTCAATAAAGTGATTTTTAAAAATCCAACTGCTCATATACCCCACAATTTGTAAATGGCGGTCAACTGATTTGAAATGTTTTATAGACGCATATAATTTAACAATAAATGTGCCAAGCTGTGTCGTCTAAGACAATGTTTATTGAAGTGTCGAATAATAGTGATAGCAAGATGTGTTCCATCATATTTATTTCATAAACACCATTCGAAATTTCGGCTCGCGCCATAGCCGTAGTTTGGGCAGGACCAGCCATTGGGACTATCAGTAAATTTTAATTTTGGTCGGAACCAGCCGCTCTGATTATAGTGGGGTTAAGTTATATATTGCATATTATAATTTTGTCATTTTTTTGTGTGGAAACTAAATTCATAATAACTTTTTCAATTTAATGAATAAAAAAATTTAATGAATTTAAAAATACACTTTTTCCTATTTAGAAGTTTCAATTGTTTGCTATATGCATTTTTTTTACCATAAGGTTTTTTTTAAACCTTCTCTACAGTTTTAAAACATTTTTACAAAAAATATCTACATCAGTCAAATACTCTATTTATATTCAATAACATTTCTTGTTTTCTGTCATTTTTAAGCGACCTCCATGTCTCTTACATGGTCTCTATTAGTACTCTTTAATACCCTGGTGACCAGCCGTATCTGAATTAATTCAGATGAACCAGGTCATACCATTTATATTTTTTTGCATTTATCATGTGTCACATTTGCTCTTTTCATAATAGAGAAAATGTGGCACATGATAAATGCAAAAAAAACATGAGAAATTTGCTGGTAGTAACTAACTGGTAATCTTCTGGTAAAGCTGTTGAATCTTGTTTTTTTATTAATATTAACTTAAAAACTTAAGTTAAAAAAATGGAGGAGCAAAAATATTTTATTACCGTTTTCAATATAAGTATTATTCTAATTTCTTTACCATTTTAATATCTGCTGTATTATAATAATGTTATGTGTTGTGGGGTTATCATGAAATATTATTCATCCAATATTTTTTGTTTGAAAATATGACTATCTTTGGAAAGTCTGTGCCATTATATTCGAATTTTTAGTTATGTTATTCTAAGTTGCCATATAGTTTTATTTGTATAATTAATGTATCACTTTGTTTCTGTTCGGTGAAGGTGTGTCCCCTAAGCATCATGACTGGAGCGTCGAAGATTGCGTCCGCTTCCAAGAATTGACCGTCGACCAGAAATTTGTATCCATCGTGAAAAATGTTGGAACCGATCCGCTACATCCGAACGAACCGCTACTTACGCTCGACTTAATCGATACCTCTACCGAGAAAGATCTTTTTATTAACCAACAGCTTATATCGGAGGAGCGCGCCGTAGCCCCCAAAAAAGAAAACAGAAATGAAAAGTAAACATTTAAAACCAAACATTGTATTTTTGGTTCACGAATATTTAGAATTTTGACACTTTGAAAAGTCTCATTATATGGTAGAGTGCCAAGATGACATTCCAATGATGTTAGAATCCATTGAGCGTTTCGTACCATGCGCTCTTCATGAGAGGTACACGAGTAGCGATGAGATTTTAAAAGCTATATCCTCTTAGTATTTCTTTTCAATTTATTACAATTAAAGTCTCTACCTCGACTTATATATCACGTTTTGAGCACCGGAGGATAAATTAATGATATCAAAAAAGGGTAAAGAATCTGTAATCAATTGCTTCCATGATACTGAATAGATTCTAGATTAGTGGATATAATACTTACAAAATATCTTTGCTGGTGTGACATTAGCCATAAGTCAAACTTGCACAGGCACATTTAAACATAAAATTATTTCACTTTAATACATAACTTTGCTGGGATTTTTGCTACAAAATTACCATTTTATATGGAATATTTCAAAACAAAAATTTGAAAGTTCTATTACGTTCAGTTTTTTTCGCCGACACTTTTCTTGATTTTTTATTATATGCCGGATGTTACTCGGAAAACCTTTGAAATTTGTGTTGTCATGTAGTTTAATATCTTGTTAACTTAAAGAAATTATTTGTTTTTTTACGTGAAAATAATGAATGCATCTTTTTAATACTTTGTTGGCGAAAATCATTTAGCTTATAACATCTTCTCTTCTCCAGAGCAAGAAATATCCAAAGGAATTCTGATTTCTTTGTCTCCTTTCAAATATTATGAAGACTGTGTATTGTGACAGTCGCATCAGTAGTTTGTTATTTAATTTAATGTTTTTGACATCTGTATGAACTTTTAAGGATAATATTAGTTTAAATTTACCATTACAAAGTTACGACAAGCGCGCATGGATGTGTGTCAGGTGCATATAAATATTGTATGGTATGTCCCGCACCATCCTTGGAACTTAAATACATTACAGTAACACACTTATGCCTTACTTCACACTGGCGAAGAAATTTGAGAGTATTATGTGTTATTTGTATTTTTATCATACACATCTTCTGTCCATTACATTGTTGTTCCTGGTATGAGAGATGTTGACACATGTAAGCTATGTTAACTGCAAGGAGCTTGATTTATGGGTTTATAATCGTAATCAGAATATAAATCATTATAAATTGGAGTGAATCAAACTGCAGAACCAGATTTATACATCTTTTCCACTCGCTTTTTGTTTGCAAGCGGCGTTCGTCATTTGTTTTCAATGTATCCCACTAAATAAAAGTTAGGTGGTTTTTTCCGAAATCTAAATACATATGTTTATTTAAAAAAAGTTAATTATACAGTAAAATCAGAGATGATAATTATGTGTATCCTAATCTTTCCATCTTTTTGTTATAGGAATAAGCGTAGAGTATTGCTATGGCAATATAAGCCATATAGGCATGAGACGTCCTTGAAATATTTTTAAATGTTAAATATTATTGGATGATATATAGAGTTTATGGGATAAGTGTTGTTAAATGGTAAGATTTTGTGTGGTTGAGAAGAATCTTATATTTAGTAATTAAAATTGTCAGCAAGTAAATTTTGACACAAACACTCGAGGGGAGATAGTGTGGTAGAATTTTTTATAATTGCTTTTTTGCTACAGATTCTTCTGTTTTCATTTTATACGTCCTCCAGTTGAAAAAGTAATAATAGCTGTTACTCGTGATTTTGAAAATATTTACATTAAGGTGCTGCCGTGAATAACACTGAAATACTACTGAAATTAGTGTAGGAACGACTTGTGTATTTGTCGTTTATTATTATATTATGTATTTGTCCTTTTTCAGTGAACCATTGCAGATAATTTTCAAAATAGAAATATAGTTTTTTGTTATTTATAAAATCTACAATCATATATCCAGTCTTAAGAAACATAGCTCTGGTATTTATTGGAATATGTATAATATACCAAATATACTGATTATTGGCGAAAACCGTGATATTAAGTCTTGCTACTGCAGTGAGTTTGAGAGACGAAGATTGGAACTAAATTGAAAAAAACAAACAATTATCTATTATAGTTCCAAAGTATGTTTGTCTGAAAAGTCTAGATATTTGGCGGCAAAGATGTTAGTTATTAGTTTTATTTTCCATTGATTCGACTTTTTAAGCATTTGTGGATTAGTTTACCAATTTTCAGTTTATACTGTTTCCCTTGATAAATTGTAAAACGTTTTACCATATTTCGCTTTTATCTAAATATTTACAGAATTGTCTAGAATCTTGCACGATCACTCTAATTTTTTAATGTAATATCAACTGGCAACTTATTATTGTCCTATTTTGAATGCAAGTTCTAAACATCTTTTATGTTATAATGACACATAAATAATAATCTTCAAGTCATGATGCTTGAAGAGTTACGCTTGAAATAACAAGTGTTAAAGTAGATTACGCATAGGCTGTATTTTATATCATAATGACTTAAGAAAGAAATATTTTATTGTCAGGGTTGCAATAAATAAAAATATCCATGTGGATATAGATATGGGCAAAAAGTCGTCATCAATAGAGTTATGAATTAATTGATTGAATATTACCATTGCCTATGAAAATATTTGTGAGAAATTTGAATCCAATGCCGTGCCATCAATTGCCATGTTTCTAGACTTTTCAGATTGAGCTCCTTGTTGATAGGAATTTAATAGTACAAGGTTAGTCTGGTAAATTTTCAAACTTGACATCCAAATATATTTGTGTTATCTTTGGTTTCATCTGGGTCTCATTTCTTCCGATATCTGCAACATTTTTAAAACACTTCTTTTGCGATAGTGCAGTCTTATTTGATTTTCAGCATCAATTTCGAGAATAGAAAGGCTAGTGAGGGTGAGAATCATTTTGTCGCCTATTTTTCTCGGGTGAGCGCATTGCCATGATGAATTCATCTTTTCTCCTTCTAAGCATCAGACCCGCTTACATCAAAAGTTTATATTCGCCATGTCAATAATTTATATACAACAATCAAATATTAAATCGCATTATTCTGTAGCTAGTATTTTTAAGGGTGTATTCATTTAAAAGTTTGAGAATTTTCCCGGCAAATCTCGTTTATATACACTTTATATCTTATCAATAACAATTACTTATAATGGATATATACACGGTGTCCGGGAATAGATGTCGGACAAAGAAAGACTATTCCGCTGGCTATAATGTAATAAATTGTCATTGAAATAAAATGTTGAACACCCCCTTTTTCTAATTGAGTACAAAAAAAATATTACACATAACTCTTTTTAAAACATCCAATACTTGTCCAGAGTGCGGTGTTTACCTGCGATATCGATGTCTTCGGCGATGTCTTTGGTTCCATTCACATGTTATTACCCTGAGCAGCGCTGAACAACTTGCACAAATGTCGTGTATATGAACAAGGATGACAAATAATTATGAGTATTATTTTCAATTTACGGAATAAAAGTCGTCTTTTAAATTTTATTTTAAAATGGCTACTGTTTTGCAGTCAAGGAATAATGTATTTTTTTGTTCAACACTTATTGCCGGATGCCGTGTAGAAACATAATATTGACTGCTTTTTGTGATACAATTGACAAATACTCACAATGTTAAATTATTATACTTTGAACATTCCTTCTAACAACATTTTATTGTCTTTCAATGTCAACCTTTCCAGTCTACAGGTTCACAGCTAATATTTTTTCTAACATAGTTTTTCAATAAAATATGTTACATGCTAATTTATAAATTTCCAGCGTTGCAAGTTTTCTCATAATGAAACGTTTAAATAATTGAAAAACACTTGAAAATAACAAACATTTTCTTCTCAGTCCAGCTGTAGTTCTAGTTGCTGTGACTGATAGAGCTGCAAAGATGATATGGGGGTTAATATTTTTCTTGAAACATGCCTTCGCTTCTGAATCAGAGATGCCTGTGCTCAGACTGAATTCAATAATAGTGATACCCATGTGTGGAACGAACATATGAGAAAACCTTCTGTCCTTACAAGTATTTGTAATTAATATTAGATCTTAAATTTCACTATTTAAATCAGTTACAAGTTATAACGTAAGTATTTAGTTACGCTTAGAATTTATAGGACAACAACGAGGGGAGTTTTGAATTTTAATGACGTATCAAATTATACGTCCAAATGATATTATCTTGTGTATTCAAATGTGAAATTATTGTATCTTTCACTACAATCTAATTACGTATGTAGAAAATGTTACCATTGCAATTCGCAGTAAAGAAAAATGTGGATCAGTAAATAAGGTTTATACTCGCAAATAAGATTTGCGTTTATTGTAAAGTTTCATAAAATCCTTAGAATTACACAATAATAATATTAAGCTTAAAGAAGTTATGAAGATAGCTGCAACCAGGTCTAATCAATAAGAATGAAAATGTGTTAGTAATAAAAAGTGTTTTTCTTCGATTATCTCAAAACCGTATGCATAATTCAAAATGTATACACTGTAGATTTTACAAAATATTTGCTAAGGTACTTTTCAAATTAAAAAATTATTATTTTTTTTAAAGTTCATGCAGTGTATACTTAATTAGACAGAATTTATTATATTTTAGCAGCCTATACTATTATAGTTCACATGAATGTTATGTTTTAGGACCAGATGTTGTTTATTAAATACTGTTTGTTTAATTATTTGAGCGAGCTTTTCAGCATGTGTTTTATCTGGACTGTCGGACAAGTAATTCCCACAGGAAACGACTTCACTGCTTACTACACGCTTGGTTATATAACTTATTCATTCTGCTATTTATGTATTTTGACATGCCAGTGGTTTTCAATACTTGCTCCGAAGTACCTTTATCTACTGTGGCATCGTAATATATTTGAAAATGTATACAGTTTGCCGTTTAAATGGGTGTACATAATTGCAATGATGGGAAAATATATTGAAGTGACTTCGCAAACTAATATTTGTATATCTTGTGAAGTCTGATGTTTTATTTACTTGACTATCTTAACCACAAACAGATATACGATATTGTTAAATATTTTTTATGTCCGGCTGTTGTAAAAATTTGTTTTATTACGTACTAGAGATAGCAAATGTTTGGGAACCACTGCACTATGTTATTATTGTTTTCATTTATTGTCTGGGTAATATTTTCTATTGTTAAAGAGAGAAACAAAAGAGACTGACTGAATTGAAGGGTGGTTTAAATCAATACTATGAACATTTTGTGATTTGAAAATTATTTTGGGCAATAATTAATGTGTAATCAAAATTATGCATTTGGCCGTAAGTTTTCATTTTGGCAGTGTTTATTGCATTTTCTTTATATTTATTACGTAACTTGGACTGTTTTTTCATATTCCCGTAAACGGAGTACTTGGCTGGTAATATATTAAATGCCAAGTCACCTGTGAGGAAACGAAGTATTTTTGGTGATTTTTTTTACTTATATGAATAACATCAGTGTTTTGGTCGTTTCTTTTTAATTTGTTTTTATGTATTGTAATCACCTAAGTGTGTAGGCGTTGATTAAATGTAAGATATTGATATTTATTCAAAATTTTAAGTTGCTGTTGTTTCTCTCTACATTTTGTTAACTTATACTATTACAAGTGTTACAGTTATAAATATTTACTGTATAAATGTTATTTATTCATTTGTTTAATTTTATGCTTATGAATTTTCAACAATAAAAATAAAAAAACAACCCCAATTAAAGTATTTCATTTACGAGGAGTCTCATCCCTCTAATTTTTCAGCTGTAGGTATTAAAAAACCCAAAAAGGGTCTGGATACTAGCATTTAATTACAAGTTGTAATAAAATTTGTTTTATCAAACTTTCATCAATAATTCTGAAAGATATAGATAGATATTTGTAACTTTAGGTATGTGTGTTCCAATAGGAATTTGGCTGGTTTTATTCATTTATAAGCTTATATCACAAAAATCGGTCCACCCTAAAATTTTAATGAAAGTGTGAATGAATGTCTCAAGATGAAACTCATACTAATCAAACTTCACTTCTAATAATATTTTTCGTTACAAAATATATAATTTTTTTAATTTCTTGTTCTTTTTAAGTTCTGATAGTAACTTAAAAAGAACAAGAAACAACAACTTACAACCTACTAAGATGCTACCTTTTCACACTTTTTGCTTTGTGATTGTAGGGGATTGCTTTCATAGCAATAAGTATGATGTCTATATAATTAAAGATTATAGTTTTATACGATTTCCATAAAGAGAGAAATAAACATGTGGTATGTATTAAATCATTATTAATAGAGTTGCAAGTAAGTGTACGGGTTACAACAAGAAATTTTCTCCAATAAAACGTATGATATAATGGTGTGTTGGATTGAACACAAGGCATGTGGCCTTTGACAGAGAGGCGCGCCGCGAGGACCTGGGTTCGATTCCCGGCTGCTTGTCGAGTGGGGCCGGACTGATGTTCTGGTTGGCTGTAAAAGATTCTCTCGTGGCAATAAGTCCGCCATATGTATCAATTAGATACATTAAAGTACAGAAATAAATAAATAATATAATTATAATTTATGTATTTTGTCTTTTGATAAAATCTTACATAGCAGGAATACAAAAAGACGTAGAAATCTACGCAGAGCTTTTAAAATGTAGATCTTTTGCTAATTCAAAATAAAAAAAACTTCTTTTATTAATTCCAAATTAAAAAAACTTCATTCGGCAAAGTAAAGGAAAATTTTGATCTACACAAAAGCAAAGAGCTATATATCATATGTGATTTGAAGGAAAAGAAATTTATAATTTTTTACATGCTTCAAATATATTCAGTTTAAAGCGGAAAATTATTTGTTTTAATAATAGACACATTCTTTGTTACACATTTATTAATAGCTATAACAACATCGGTAAAGGTTGGACATATTCCTTTTTCAATGAATGTCATGTTTATATTATATATAACACACAATGTTCTTTGAACATTATAATTGTAAAAAAAAAATCGCATATGGTATTTTTAGTAACCATTAACTTAATTCCACTCATAACTACCAAGTTTTACGAAATAAATATCTATAATGTTGTTTTAAAAATGAAATCTTTTTTATCTTACTACGAGGCTGTTAACAATTAGTTGCACAAAAACAACAAAAGGTGTTGTGTGGATGAAAATTTATTACGGCTACAGAAAAGTATGTCGCAACGATAGGCAATCCCTGAAATGATTCCTCCATATACATATATGAGCAAAAATACGTTATGAAGTGGTTATATATACATACTAAAGTCTTCTTAACAATGAGGTTTTTATAGGGAAGTGGATCAACCTAATACAAAGAAAGTAAGGCTATTGACGATTTTTAACGCAGACGTATGATACCTACACTAGGTCTTTTACAACCACTTGACACAAGATTAATAGAAAATATCTGCTCAGAAACAAAAACATAACTTCAAAAAACGTATTGAATGTATTTGGCGTTAATTTTGAAGAAATTCATTATTCACAATTAAATGAAACTACATGATGTAGTATATTTCTAGTTTCTTTAAGTTCTTTACCACGACCTAGGTTTGTATTGTATTACATCTTCAAGCAAAGATCTTTGTTAATCTTTGCTGTAATACAACGAAACCTAGGTTGTCGTAAAGAACTTAAAGAAAGTAGAAATAATACTACATCACATAGTTTCATTTAATTTTTTCAAAAGGAGTATTAAATTTCCTCAAATTCAAGTGTGAATTATATTTTGGGCTGAAAGAAAGAAGATCCAGATTCAGTTTATACTTTTTACTCAACCTTTTTCTCCCACTTTAAAGTCAATATTTTCCATTTATTATACAACTACATTTTAAAACTAAACCTGATGATGTTTCTTGTATAGGTACTTATTTTTAATGCGACCAGTCAAATAAAAAGCTGACTTTAAAAAACTTATATTTTTAGAATTGAATGCAAGCAATTTTGAATATGGCACTGGAAAATAATTTGTACAAAACGAAAAAAACTAATTTATTTCCAAATTAAAATAACTGCTATATTTTATGAATAATGGGTTCTCCGAGGCAATTTTACATTTTTATACCCTACTTTATTAGTTTTGTGTAATCATTTGATTTGTATAGTTTTATTGAGAAACGAATAGTATAATCTTTTGCTTATTTTCATACTTTTTTTACTAGAATAATTTTCTTTCTTTAAGTTAAAGTTTGAGCTGGATCATTTAATTCATGTTTTGTATTTATAAGAAACACTCGGCTATTCGTGCCATATATTACCATAATCAACATTATTATAGGCTTATTTGGATTTTAGCTGAAGTCATGGTCGAACGGTTGGTTGTAATAGGTAAGATTCTTTCACAATACTTTCTAAGAAAAAAAGAATCTTTACATAAACATTTCTAAATGGTTATTCAACTATTTGTAATAGGTATTAAAAATATGTGGACCTTGAAAAAATTTGTCAGACAAGTTAATAGAAATAATATTTATTTTATAATGAACAACAACAATTTTAAAGCTAAATCTAGCTAAGTAAATGTATATAATATAACTTAGTGTATGTACTAAGGTAATAAGTTGACAACTGATAAGGGGTTACAAATTGATAGAAGTCCAGATTTATTACAATAATAGAATTATCAATAGCTGTAATGATAATGATCGCACTTCATCACAAGTAACATAAGATAAATTTACGAAATACCAACTCAAAAATATAAACTTTACTTTAATTTAATTATGATTGTGGTGTACCTAATCCTCCTTGCTTTTTCGTTTATTTAATAAATATTTATCAAAATATTAAGGGTTACCAGTAACCATAAAGAAAATGTAATCATTAAACAAGGAAAATACATTGCAGGATCTAAGCTATAACAATATTCAATACATATACAAGCTATACTCTTATAAAACCAACAAAAAATGTGGTTGCAGCTTGTGAGTATACAAATACTATGAAATTTTGAACGTATATTCAAATATCGAATAACAGGTCAAAAAAAACATAAATGAGGTACTTAATTATAATTTTGGACAGTTTATGTTTATATTAAGTGCAAGCGAATAAGACAGAGGTGTGAAGGGGATAGCAATACTGTAAGACTAATTAGATTAATCCATTCACCATAGAAAACAATAAAGTAACCCTAAAACAGTAGAATTCAGTTTGGTCTTGTCACTTGCCAGCACAGTGTGTGATGATAACAATTAAATATTTTCATCTCATGTCTTCCATATAATTAGAAACAAATGGAAGAGAAATATCGTAAAAAAGTTAAATCAAGTCCTATTTGCATACTAAGAATGAATTATTATATCTAGACGTTTTCTGGCGGTAGTCGTGTAATTAAAATACTTTGTCAGAATGCAGGAAGACATATTCTCATAAAATAAGACAGTGACAACAGATAAACACACTAAAAGTCACAGTTCAGTAAATACAATTAAGCTAGGATATGTTATCCTATTTTTGAGGGCCACTTTTAGAACGCTAATAATATAACATCATTGGATCTAAGCGAATGAAATTAATTGGTTACAATGATGCTCGAAAAATCGAATACCTTCTCATTCAACCAAATAAACTATTCAGGTATTGCATTTTCAAAGGAATTTTTGTGGTTTTAATTCCACAGTACATTGGGTTGTGTGAACGTAATTGAATTCAGTGAGTCAAATGATTTGTTTGTGAGCTTTTATACATTTATCGGAGTCAAAAATAATATTGAGGAAATAGTTCAGGATTAGTTTATTTCTATAAAATAATTTGAAAATGACTTGTGTAATGTACCTACAATAACAAAATAAAGATATTTATCATGTTAAAGATAAAAATAGTAGGAGAAAATAAAATAGATATAGTCCTATTGTCTAGTATCAAAGCTTTTCAAAAGTTTTTTAAACTCTCAGGCAACATTTAATTTCTTAAGCACCTATCTACATCATATATAATACGTAATTCTATAATACTGAGAACTTAGAGTTATAAGCAGACGATTAACCTATATATTGTGTATAGCATACAACAAATGCAAGAGTACGAAAAGTGGATGTTTGTAAATACATTTCTGAGTTTGTATAGGTATGTGAGGTCAACTGTAATAAATAAATAAACTGTTGTCTGCAAAAGCAAATTCTACTCCTACTATTTACAGCAATCGACTATACTTGGACTTTGTGTTTGTTGGTCACAATTGTGGAATTGAAATATAAGCGGTAAAACCTTGACATGGATGCCCAAAGACAAGTATTTCAAAGTCAAATATTTCTTTTAAGATGATCAACCAACACATATTTCTAATGTCAGATGTAAGTAAAAAAATATAATTTTTTATTTTTTAAGTTTGAAGCTGCACCTTAACAGATTTTAATGAAGATTTTTGGCGGTCTGGTATTTGGTAATTATAAAGAGGGTAAAAAGTTTTTGGTATCCTTTTTTGGGTTTCTTTTCTTAAATGTAAAAAGTGTTCAGTTTAGTTGAGGCTATTATCAATAAAAGTATTGGCACAATACTATACATATTCAAATGAAAATTATAACATTTTCTTAGTATTTTTGTTAGTTTTATTGAGATTTCATCTCAACATAAAAAACGTTTACATAAAAAACGGTTTTTAATAAAATCAAAAAACTGACGATTAGGCAAAGTTTAGGACAGGAGGTTGGTGATGAATGTGTTACCTAAACACATTAGTAGGAGACCCCAACAGGAAAAAGGCAATTTTTTGTATATTATACGTGAAACGTATTAATGCTGGTCGTATTCCATCTTACATTCAAATAAACAATTGGGATGAGCGTTCAGTCTAGAAAGATTTTCCTGAAATCGAAAATATGGTGATTATAATAAAATAAAGAAAAAGTGATATTTTCCCTCAATATATGTCCCTTTCGAAAAATATTATCACTGACAAAGGCAAGAAAAATCTAGACTTTCAATGAGCATTCTTCTTATATGGTAAAATTTAAATTTGTAATTGATGACCAATTATAATATCTTTTACGTTTAATAAACAATACCTTAAATTTCCACTTAATGATACAGTTTTACCTATGTCGAAATGTAATTAATGCTAAGAAACAGTCAAATTTACGGAAGGCATTTTCAGTACAAGCATGATTAGTTTCAATTCAACCGTTCAACAGAAAAAACTTGACAACATCCGTTTTTTACATAATTACTTACACACTATAAATTATATATGATTTAAATGAAAAAAACTTATAAGTAACCTTTTAGGCTTAAGTACTATCGATCACAACAAAGAGTTACGTGGCAATCACAGATCGCAGGGTCAATAGAGGCGCGCGGCGAGGATGTGGCGGCGCCAAGCAGCTGCGGGCGGCGCGCCCGGCCGCGGTCAGGCAAGCTCGCGGCGGCGGGCCGCACGCCGCAAGAGCCAGGCGCACGCCGCCAGCAGCGCGCTCAGCGCCAATACGAGCGCCAGCAACGCGTACAGTGCGCGGCGTAGAGTGTCAGCGCCACCGTTGCCACTACCGCCTATTTTATATACATACACATTATATTGATGCTAAAAGGATGATAACGTTTTAGGGATCTATCTGTGTAGCTATATTCAATTACATTATGTACACGGTGTCCGGGAATAGATGTCGGCAAAGAAAGACGCTATTCATGGACTATAAAGGAATAAATTGTCGTTGAAATAAAACGTAAAACACACCATTTTTCTAATTGAGTGCAAAATAAATATTACACGTAACTCTTTTTAACACACCCAATACTTTCCCGGAGTGCGATTTTCACCTGCAATAGCGATGTCTTCGCAGCTGTTCACGGGTTATTCCCCCTAGCGACGTTGAACAATGTGCGCAAGTATCGTGTGTACGAAAAAGATGACAAATAATTATGAATATTATTTTCAATTTTCTGAAAAAAAAGTCATCTTTTAAATTTTATTTTAACGACAATCAACTATTTTTTTAGTCAAGCAATAACGTCTCTCTTTGTCCGACACTTATTACCGGATACTGCGTATATTTAAAATTGTCAAACACTCCTATTATCACTAATCGTCTCAGGCGATGTGTGCTATCGTGATCTTAATGGAGATACAAGTTAGAATGTCTTCAAAATTTATACAACCGATATAATGCCGTCCTCAGAAAATATGATTAAATTTCTGAAAGTATCTCGTGTTCAATGTATAGTTATGAACACCGGATGAGTCTGAAATGGTTGAAGGTCAATGACAATTTCACATACGTAACGTATGTAATTAAAAAATCCTCAGAGTGTAACTTATCTTATTAGCAGATTTAAATACTGGTCTGCTCGAAGCTTTAATTCCATATATTTTATTAAATTTACCATGTCGGTTCAATTGATAATTGAACACCATGAAAAAATGTTTTGCATCGCTTCCTTTCTTACTCGCCTAAAGCTGCCTCCCAAACTGTAACGCCTAACGCCCACATGCACCACACATAGTCAAGACTGTCAGTCAGAATTACGACAGTTAAAAACGTATTTTTGTTTCTCATTAACTATTAGTTGAATGGGAACAAAACGGTCAGGTACGAATCGGTAAAATATCCAGACAAAATATGTTTTTAAATGTCAGTAAATTCGACTGAGAATTCTGACCATGTGTGGTGCATACAGGCATAAAAGACACCAAATTTTAACTTTGTAAAGTGTCTGTGATAGTACGACAGACATTAAAATGATTCCATAATTGATTCTTTTTTCCAATTTTGGAATAAGGAACATTAAAAAAGTGGTAATAAAACCGTTTTGCTTTCCTTCGCATAGCGATATTTCATAATCCTATCATTTTAGCTATTTTTTACTACTTTGTTGTATGTTTTGTAGCCTATTCTTTGCAATTCATTTTCATTAGGTTTCTTTTTTGTAATTCTTTAACAACATTTACGTAAAACACATATTTATTTGGCATAATGAAATTAGTTTTTAATTTAATCATCTTAAGTTCATTATCATCTTAAGTTTTTTAAAAGTATTTATTACTTTTTGAATTTAAACTGTAATACATTGTTATTTAATACTCATTTATCTACATATGCAGTCTTTAGAGTCTGCAATGTTATTTGATCTTTAATATATAGGCGAGGAAAATTGTAATTTTTGCATTTAATTATTCCAATTGAATTGTTTTTGACAGTATTGTTAAAAATCACGCTCTGAGTAATTTGCCAAGTTTTCGCAGTTTGAGAGGTTTTGTCAAATCCGCGTCTTGGCGATAAATTTAAAGCTAAATATCTCGTGAACTAATGATGCTATAAGAAAAATGATTGTATTTTTTTTGCAGAATAATAATATTTGTATAATTTCCTTCCTGGATCCAGTATCGTATATCTTAATATTTACCAGTTTTAGTTAAAACCACTAATAAAACGTAAAACGTTAAAATAATATACAACAATCTGATAGAATGCTATATTATTTATACTTTTTGGCATTAACGCCATTTTGTGAAATTAACAGATAACAAGAAGCAGCGATTAAAAAATTACAAAAGAAAGTTTTTTTATTAAATGTCTGATTCAAATATTTATTAAACAAAAACATGACACTAGCATTTAGTTAGGTAACAAATAGCCTATACTTTTTATATATCCCTTTTTTCCTATAATTTATTGAGCTAGTCAGTGCTACAGAAAAAATTTTCTAAATATCTCAGTACTTTTATAAAAAATCTCATTAACTACTCAGCGTGCTGTAAATTATGTTGTTATTAATTTTACAGTTCATTTTCTGTAACTGTCACTTGATTTTTTTTGGATAAATTAATAGTTTTTGAGATGTAATCCGTCAAAAGTCCGATTGTTTGAGATACCGTTTAAAGATTACAAAAATATTTTTTTTTGTAAAATATCAAATACATAAAATAAAATATAAAAACAAATTACAATTTTTATCTTTTTGTAGAACTGCTCTTACAGGGCCTTAATGAAGCAAGAAATTAATAAGTGCTATTTCCTAGTTCATAAAGGCATATACGAACAAGGATTTTAATCGAGATGAAACCTTTTTACGTCTGGGATACAAACCGATTGCAGCGCTGTCGATGCGCGTAGCGCCGGGCGGGCGGGCTGTGGATGAAGCGAGGCGCGGCAGTAGCTCGCCCCAGAGTGCAGCAGCACGCACAATAGCAGCCGGACGGCCCGCCTCTCCGCCAATGCGTCTTACTTTCTCTGGCGGCCAATCACCGTCACTGTGAAGAAAAGTTGAGAGATCACTGCTTAAGAAAAAATGAAATTGATAATATCAAAAGTAGAATTAGAAAACACTAATTATGAAAGCCTTTTTATTAAAAACGGTTTATAAAAGCTTTTTCATTAAAAAAAATTTAGTGTAGACTGATTCGTGTTTCGATCTGGCCATTATTACTTTTTTTATTCCTCTTCAAGTTTGAAAAGCTTATGTTGTGTAAATTTTCGATGTGGCAACGTTTTAGAACGCGGGGCTGAGGGGTGGGGTGAGGATGGAGCGTTGAAAATTATAAAGTTCCAATATCTATGTGTTTACTGAGCGAATTCAATGTGGATTAAAGTGAAGATGAAGTGCACCGAGACAAACGCACCGGAGAAAGAACTTCAAACATCCTACCAAGAGAAGAAAGTTTCTAAAACTTAAAATTTGACGTTTCTTGGTTGAGCTGGAAGCGTATAACTATTACAAATACTTATCCCAAGCCGTCGTTTAGAGTTTACTCAGTTCACTTCATTCACTGAAATAGTAATAATACTGCAACAGTAATAATAATACTGCAGAATACTGCAACAGTGAACAGAGACGCGCTTAAAAACGTTCCAACAACATCGTTTCCGAAAGATCTGTTGTCTGGGGAGATGTTGCCACACACAAACCACGGCCCTGTCAACAAGAAGTAGTCGTCCGATTTTTTCTACTAAATTTTTTAGATTTTTTGGACCAGCTTTTTATATTATTTTAATACTCTATGTACACAAGAACTTAATATAATTATTGAATATATTTGGCGTTAATTTTGTAGAAATTCATTATTCACAATTAAATGAAACTACGTGATGTAGTATTATTTCTACTATCTTTAATTTCTTTACCACGACCTAGGTTTCGTTGTATTACAACATCTTCAGATGGGATATTATTGCTAATATCCCACCTGAAGATGTTGTTATACAACGAAACCTAGGTCGTGGTAAAGAAATTAAAGATAGTAGAAATAATACTACATCACGTAGTTTCATTTAATTGGTAATATAATTATATTATTTTACAGTCATACAATACAATGTATGTTTAAACGTGTATGTTTTAAGATATTTCTTAACGAACTTTCACATGGGAATTCGTAAGTATTTTATGTTTACGAATGTTAATTACGTCTTTTTTGGTTTACCGCCCTTAATTTATTAGTGGGCGTATCGTTAGTGCAGTTCTGCTTCATTGAAAATCTGAATAAATAGTAGATGTATGAAGCATACTAAATATATATAGAATATAGAAGTTTCACATCAATATTATTTTTGTCTGATATTATAAGCCACATGAAAAAAGAACAAAAGTTTCTGCTTTTTATCCTCTAATTCAATAACATGAAGGCGTAATGAAAGGTATTTGGTGTAAATAAACAGGCTTCCATGCAACAGTCAGATAAACTTTAAGAATCCATAGTAGTGGTAATAATGCAAAAATAATCAAAATTGGCGTTCACCGTCCGGTGGCGAAGTCGAGCAGGAGGCGACGAAGGAGGCGCGCGACGCGCTGCTCACGTGGTGTTGCGCGCCGTCGCAACAATTGTTGCAGCAGCCCCAGCGCCGGCGGTAGTTCTGTGTCGTGCGCCGCACCTGCCAATTGCATATTGCTTATATAGCATCTAAATTTATATATACCATTAAAAATAAACGCAATACTGAAGAAAAAGCAAAGATGGCTAATAGTTGTACTTGTTGATGGCTAGTAGAAGATGTTGTAATACAACGAAACCTAAGTCGTGGTAAAGAACTTAAAGAAAGTAGTTTCATTTAATTGTGAATAAAGAATTTCTACAAAATTAACGCCAAATATATTCGATAATAAAAACACAAATTGAAATATTTTCAGATATTAACAAGGTTTGTTAAAGCAGACTGAAGGAATTTAGCGGCTGTGAGAATTTTAGATTACCAGAAGTAGGACAGTTTCAGGCGAGACTTCTTAAAAAAATTTATGTAGGGTGAGCCTATATTATCATATCATGTGTAATTGCGAAGTTTTGCAGCTGCGTAGGGGATATATTGTTGAAAAAGGTGGCGTGTTTTGAATATCAAACTGGCAT
Organism: Druceiella hillmani; assembly: GCA_039881145.1. Classification (NCBI taxonomy): domain Eukaryota; kingdom Metazoa; phylum Arthropoda; class Insecta; order Lepidoptera; family Hepialidae; genus Druceiella; species Druceiella hillmani. Next base: position 101,537,641 of record JAYKKI010000001.1, on the reverse strand, counting down.
GGTTTCAACTGGTACGTCCCGATCATTCTCAGTGTAACTTATTTAAAGTGTTCACATAAAGGAGTCTAATATGATAGATATAAAAGTTTGTGCTCCAATTGTTTTTCTAGAAACAGAATTCATTTTTATACTTGTCATTTCGATGGTCCATAGATGCAATAACGGGCATTCTGACCATTACTAACCTTTACTAAATGAGTATTTTTCGCATAACCGGCAAAATTGATGCCCTAATGACCTAGATGAAAACATTTTGTATTTTAAGATGTTCAATTGTTTTTTTTTCCTAATAACGAATACCCCAATTCATAATGACACAATACGCATAAATGTGAATGCACATTATATAACTAGGTATTAATACACTTCATCGGAGACTTCAATTTATTATGGGTACAGTATAACATTTTCAGTATGTAATTTGATGCACAGCATGATTCTATAAAGCTTTTTAGAATCATGCTGTGCTTTTTAGTGAGTAAACACTTAAGTGGGGCACATGGAGGACTGACGTTAAGAGCTTCTAATAGTTAATTTGGTTTTAATATTTAATTTATAGTTTTTTAGAGGCATTTTCTATTATTTGAAATAAAATTAAACTTTTAAAAGATTTTGTTTGTGCTACCGGGATATAAATTTTACCTGTTACGTAAAAAATATATATAACATAAGAGTCACTTTTTGATGACAGCATAAAATCACTTTTTAACAAAAAAACTAAATAAACTCCATGTTACTATAAACTTGATTATCGAATTTGTTTTGTATATTGTATATTATTTTTTTGTAATAGCATATAGTATAAGTGAATGTTTTTTTTTGGAGTTTTTCCCTTATTTTAGATTTCATATTGATCACAAGTTAAGTTCATAAACTGATCCCAATTTGTTTGACATCGACTTCAAAAACAATGTCAAATAGAAGGTTGTAGGTAAGTAAAAAGTAGTAACTACTTTTAATCTATCGATCAGGGTTGTTTTAACGTGAAAGGGTATTATTTTTTCTTTCTTGTTTTTTTTCAATGGTTTTTTTGTTGAACAGTTATTTTATTTGATATTTTTAGTGGGTAATTGAAGTCGGTTCAATTGTTTTGTTAAAAAGTTTTATTTTATTATTTTTGGGGCTTACGCTACGTAGTCACAAAGAATTCAGTAAAGCCTCGTTTATTGAAACCGAAGCAGACATTTAATTAACATGTATACATTCATATATACCTACATAAATACATGCATGAATGCGTGTTATATACATGAGAACAGGTCAATAACATTATCCTTTTTTGACTTAACCGTAGTCGATACTTCATGCCTTTGTATGTATTTATACTTATTTGTTATATATCCTCATCGCTTCTAGCTATGTGTTAATGCTAATGGTACCTACTTGATATCTTAATCGATTTATTCCTTTGTATATACTTGCATATACTTAACTACTATGTTACTTTCTTATTTATATCGAGACAATTCGAACGAGTCCTAATTCAGTGGGTATATTCTTCACCATTAAGGAGTTCCTATCACCATCTTTTGCCTCCATGATCCAATCCTGGTCACCTTTTGTAACCAAAGGACTCGTCAGGGCAAGTCAAACGACCTCAAGCTCGGTGAGTTTATTCTTCGTTATTGGGAAGTTATGTCACCACCTTCTGGTTCCTTGTACTTGTAAAGACAAGACAAATGGGTTCTCAAATATGGTCTCAAATTCCCCAAAGAAGTCTTGTAGTCTCGTCCAGTGAGGAGTTTCTCAGTATATTTTAATAGTTCAACATTAGTCCTTGACCATATTTTTAAGGCACTATTTGGTAAGTATGTGCTACCATTTAAAAAAGAGCTTTTAAAATTGGTTTAATAAAAATAGAGTTTTTGAAACCCAGTAAAAAGTACGAGTGAACATACTTAATCAATAAAACATATATAGGAGTCGAACAGACAACCTCCTCCTTTTTTGAAGTCTATTAATTATGACAAATATCAAAATATATCAGACGTAATATAAGATAATCGCCTTTCGATGATTAAATTGTGTCAGATAAATTTTAATATCTGACATAAAGCAATCAACTTGCTTCAAATATTGGCAATGTATTATATATATATATATATATATATATATATATATATATATATATATATATATATATATTTATATGAAAAATATATTCCAATATTTTGACTGAGATTGCAGCTAACGTGAAAGTGAGCGTTTCAATCGTATTTTGTTCTAAATTCAATTAAAATCAAATAAAGGTGTTATAATTATTAATTTAAATTTGACATTAAATGCAAGAGTATTACAGATTACTCGGAATATTAGTATGGGTTTCTGGTCTAATACAATTTAAAAAAGTATACAGTTTTCCGACCAGTTATTTTTTAGTTTACCAAAATTTGTTTATTCGCGTTTTACTGTCTTTTATGCAGGCTAACATAAGATACTGTAACAACCTAGTTTCCCATTAGTTCTTGAGTACAGAATAAGACGATTATGATACATATTTTTTGCGATCTTATCCCTTTCTCGCAGCATAGGTTGTTCTCTACCTTCCACATTAATTCAGCAGCATCATCAACGCAATACGACGCGACGCGGTGAATTCAGCTTTGAATATCGAGGTATACGATTACGATACGATATATTATTTCGTAGGAAAAAAAATTGATTACACTGATAATACAGTGTTTTCCTTCATTTTTAAATAAGCCGGTAATATTCTTACTTAAATATCGTCTGACTTGATGTATCAGAAAATTTTACTTAAAAGAAAACAGTGTCACTAAGGTTTTAATTTTGATGATAAATTCTGTTGGAAACACCTAAAAAAAAGAAAGATTTAATCTGTAAGATGAGATTACGGAGAATAATCGATCGATATTAAAGCAATTGTATAGTATTAGCTTTATGCTATTAAGTATTATCACAGAACAGATCTGTGAAGTAATATTATACTTATTAACTTAAGTAAATGCTATTGAATAACATTAGCATTAGCTTTACCATTAGCATGATGTAATTTTATGACCAGACTGTGAGACTTAGTGATGTGACGCATTAATGAAGTCGGGTTAACGTTTATCAGTAGCGAAATAGTTCATTTCGGTGGTCGTTACTGCGTTATATATGAGTGTGTGTTTCAATTGTTGTCAGAATGGTGAGCACCAGGAAGCTGTTTAAGTTATTAGGGAGATAAGTTTTTATCTATAATCCGGAAGGACTGTGCGTATTTATAAAACAATATACAGAATATTATAATTTATTAGGTAGAGCATGCACAGGCGTGTTAATAAAAATTGTACATTGTTTGTGAACCATAGAAAAGGCTACATAGCATTTCTATTAAACTACTAGCTGTGCCGATGCGACTTCGCGTGGAATTCGGCCTTAGAAAAGTTATATGTTTTTTTTCTCTCAAAACCCTATGAGTATAAATTTTACTACAAAAGCTAATAGATGGCTTTGGCAGTACCGTAATGTAATACATCTATAAACTTAAAGTTTACTAAAAACGATAATAGATGGCGTTGGTAGTACCAATATCGTAGAATTCACCAAGTCAGGGTGATTTTTATACCTGTAATATCTATATAAAAAGTTTTATATATCGCAATTGTCCGATTTTTAGGGCTCCGTAACTCAAAAGGAAAAAGGGAAACCTTATAAAATCACTCAAGTACCTGTTTGATGTTATTTGAGTGATTTTATAAAGTTTCCGTGGGTTTTGAAACCACTTGACGTAGAAATTTGGCCTGGTAATAAAACAAATCAACCCGCACTAATAAAACAAATCAAACTCACTAGTTAACACTCAAAAATATGTGTTCGACTGTTGTTCGAGGGTCTAAACTATAATCCACAATTTAACACACAGACAAACTGACAAAATAAATTAACACAAGTACAAACAGACAGAAAAAAATTCTAAAAGCAGGTTTTCTGGCTTTTACTATTATTTTACACACTAAACCAATCACTCTTAAAAATATTTTCACTGTACAGAATTTGCTTTGTTACAATTTTATTATATGTTGATATATATAAATTTGAATTTTACATAAAGTAAATATTTTTATCTTTTTTTACTATGTGTTTCACAAGCTTTAAAACATGTGCACATTAATAAAACATGTGCACATTATTAAAAAAATTATAAGTTCTACGATAATCGCTATACTTTTCCTACAATCCTTGCACTTATTTTTTCATAATTTTAGGTTGAGTAGTTTCGGAATTAAAAAAAAAATTTATAAACCCTTAAGACTAGCCCTTTCAAACCATACTCACACACCATACTCACACTGCACAACAAATCGAAAAATAAAAATTGTCAAGTACGTAATTTACCACCCGAAAATTCCCATATAAATATTTTTGATTGTTAACTAACGAGTTTGATTTGTTTTATTAGTGCGGAACGATTTGTTTTATTACCAGGCCAAATTTCTATGTCAAGTGGTTTCGAAACTTTATAAAATCACTCAAATAGTACCTGTCTGCTACTTGAGTGATTTTATAAGGTTTCCCTTTTTCCTTTTTCGATACGGAGCCCTAAAAATCGGACAATTGCGATTTTGTTGGCACGTCAAAAGAATGTTCTATAATGTTAGTTTTCTTTTGCAACTCTTTGAAATTTCAAAACCACATTTATTTACCATTAAACCCTCTGATTTCTTAATTACTTTTTTTTACTGACTTTTTTGAAATTTTGCGGTACGTTTTTTGAAAAATAAAATGAAAGAGAAAAAGAAAATTTACTTTTCATTTTACATCATTATTCGAAATTAAAATTCAAACGTATAATAAAACAATACAGCTAAAAACCTATTCATTTAAATGTTTAACAAAATGTTTGAGGGTGTAGAAATAGGCTGTAGAAAAGAATTAGACTATTTTGGATTTTTCTTATTTCTGTCTGTTTGTAGGTTTGTTCGCATGCCCATCGTGTAAAAACTCTTAAACCAGTTTGTCAAAGAGTTTAGTATTTATAGAACGAATGTCCATCAGTTTGTTTATCGCCATGTTTGCTTGCTTAGACTCATATTACTTATAAGCAATTAAGCAAATTTTAGTGGAGTCGAGGTTGAGATAACAATGTCACTCTACTAACAATTGCGATCTGATAAAATGTTGACTAAACATCTCACTGTCAATCGTAACTTTATAAAGCAAAATATCCACACTGATAAAATTGCAGATAAAAAGGCAAAATAAAATATATTTAAATTGAATATAATTCCATAAACTTAAATTGTTTCCATAAACTTTTGAAAGGATGCATTTTTAATAGTATAACTCCAATACTGGGAGTTATCCCAAGCTTATTTCTGAAGAGGCGACATGTCTATACATATATATTAAATGTTACATTACCAGTTGTGTTAGGCATTCGTCCATAAAGATCCACCCCGTCGGGTTCCGCATATTCGTAAAGTTTGAGCGTGGGAACAGCGGGCGCAAGGGCTAAAGCTAACCGATGGAGTGCAGCGGCCCGCGCGCCAGACCAGGCACGTGTTGCCCCCTCGCCGCCCTTGCCATACTCCCACGCTACCACTGCAGATAACTATATATGATGTTAGAAATATCATAAACATGTATGAATATCATTTATTCAAATTCTATAAAATGCAAATAAATGTTAAATTAAGATAATGCAATAGACCATTAACAACAAAAAACCTTGTAGCAATTACAATTTGCCAAAGATTTTTCTTGTGCAGGGTTAAATGCGAAAATTCAGTACAACAATCAATAATGAAGTGGAAGAAGCAAAAACGAGGAAGTCCCTAGCGTATAAAAAATTGAAGAAGAATTAGATCCTAAGACAAATCATATATAGACAATCCGACACTTTTCGATCATGGACGTAATTAATGGGGAATTTTATGTCGTCAAGTAGAATTTTATAATACTCAAAGAACCGCTCACCCACGCATAGTCTTTGTGTCAACGAGATTTATGTTGAAAAAATTGGAGTCATTTTATTACTAGGGAAATATCACAAACAGCACTTTAATAAATTTCCGTGGTTGCCGAAACAGAAAGTTTCAGTTTTACTTGGAGTTCAGTGAGTTAAGGGCAAAATTATTGATTATGTAATTGCTTGCCTTACCACAAGTGAAGTAATACTTTGCACAGTTCTAGCGTTAAAGAACAGTCCAGTCTAAATAAGGCATTTTTGACAAGGGCATGTTGAGTGAATTGGGTTTTATTCCATGTCATACTGAGAAATGGTGTACAGAAAAGTCTTCATAATTCAATTTGCCTCATTAGAATTCAATCAAAGTACAAGATAATGCCACTATAAAGAAATTTATGGAGTGGGGTACATGGAAAATACATTAGTTGGAGAAAAGTTCAAGGCAAGTCGGTTTGATTTATTTCTGAAATGATTACTGTGTCTAATATGGTATTTTAATTAGGATTTTTGCAATAGTCAGTGTTAGGGATTTATTAATTATTAACCATTTATTAACTGGAAAAGAAGAAGCAAAATTATGTGAAATATTAAATATATTATCTTGAGACCTAAAATTATTATAGACGAAACATGTAACAATATTCGAAAAAAATGTGAATGAGTCTAACGAGGTTTTATTTTATGGTAAAATTTTGGGCAATTTCATTTTTCATGTCTAAATGTTATACTGCAGTTATTTAGACAGCAATATATAATTTGTCCTTCTTACCTTAGTCACTCGATTGATGGTTACATGATTATAATTCAAAGATGAAAATACTAAAATTTCAGTTGCATATTTATTGGAAACAGTCGAAAATGGACAGAGAGTAGGTCTGTAGCGTCTCTAACCTTAAGATTGATCGATCTCTGCAATATGTGGTGCTGTTTCGCGAAAAGAATATATTAGTGCATCGAAAAAATTAGAGAAGCTGAGATATGAATAGAAGATGGTAAATACCTGCTCCTGGTTAGCATCTAAGCCATGCATCGACAGTAGCGTGGGTATAAAGTTGTTTTCCATAAACGAATTCAACTGTTCCTCGGTCAGTCCACTTAGCTGACGTAATAATTCTATGAATTAAAAAAACGGGTATATTGAAAAATAAAAATAAGTTAATTATAAAAAAATTGAGAAAACAATTTGAATCTAAAGACATTCGTCTAGTGTGAGGTCAAACTCGTGCAGTGATTGTTCTGTTCCAAAGTATGAGTATATAATTATAAATTTTTGTCTTTATTGAAACTGCGTGTTATTTACTTTTCACAATAATGAATATATGTAAAAATCCAAAAATATATATTTTAGTTTAAGATATTTGCACCAATTTTAATTTTTATCATTGTCATTAAATACTCAGATTATTCTTTGATTTGATTTTATATTAACGAAAATATTTAAAAAAAAAATTAGCTTTAGTGATGCGATTTCGACTTTTTTGTTCCTGAAAATGTGATTGCATAAATGGTAAGGTGTTTAACATTTTATCAGCTTCTCAATTTGTTACAAAAATAGCCGGCGGAAGAAAAAGCTCGCTTAGTTTCAACACTTTTAGGCGGCAAAGACAATAGCTGTGCGCAGCTGTTTGGTAGACTTCACGTTCGCCGCTAGCAGTACTATCATAAATGCATATTTCGACTAGAACAATAGATTCTAAATCTGTTTTCTCTACAGGAATCTTTGTTTCCTGTCGTAGCTTTGTGTATCTCTTTCCCAACTGTGGTGCAATGGTTAACTTCTCATCCCCATCATCAATAATTGTCGTTTCAGCTTCCATTTGTGGATGTAGGAAACATCAACGTGGCTCTCTTGTATTTGCTTAAATTTCAGCCTTTCTTATAATTATGTAATAAATGTCCTGATTTCTTCTGACGACGGTTTTTTCTAATGATTCCGTAGTCACAATCGTGAAAAATTCGTCATATTGTAAAACACTAATCACAATTTTCTTTCTTTAATCGGTTTCTTTTAATCTCTTTCTGAGAGATAAAGCAAGTTGTTAGAGCTTCAACCAAACGAACTCAGCGGAGTTCGTTTGATTGAAGATCTAATTTATTAAGAAAAAAACCGTAATGCAGCGTTCGCTTTTAATAAACCTAAATAATGGCTACACAAAAGACATCACTGTACTTTTTATAATATCTCAAGTATGATGAATGTTATAAAGCCATCCAATTACTTTCTCGGTATATTTGACGTTGGATTTCATATTTAGTAACGCTTCCATAATGCATATTTTGAATTTAAGAAATCGGCTAACTGACATGAAAAATTTAACCAAAGATTTAACTCTTACTTTTTTAAATATTATCTTTATACAAAAAGTCTGGTGCCAGGTTACAAACCTGGAAATCCAGGTTAAACTACAAAGAGTCCATCATCAATTTTTTCATTTTCTTCTACAGTATCTTTAAGTCCGGATTGGTAATCTCAAGTTTTCTGGATTTTAAACAATATATCACTCATCGTAAGTTGTATTCCATGGCGGAACACTGATTTTTAGGGTTCTGTCCCTCAAAATGAGAAACCAGAATCTTCATAGCATCAAAGCTCTTGAAGAGATGGACAAATGGACAATCAAACGGCTTGAAATATCAAGTTGAAATTAATATAGTATACCGAAATTTGTTTTTTTTGGTTGACACAAGAAAAAGATATGATCCTTAAAAGCATGTTTTGTCTTTAAACCATAGTCTTACTTGTACAGTTATAATATTAGCAGGTTTTGTAGCACAAGGTATGGGACAAAATCTGAAAACTACTGATTTCTAATTCTATATAATTTTACGAAAGATGTACCAGGCGACACATTTACGTTGTGAAAGGTAAAATGTATAAATAGTTTAATTAGAATACTACGTACTAGTAAATGTATATAAGTGCTTAAATGTGTACGGAACCCTCATAGTGCCAGTTCCACTCGCACTTGACATTTTTTCTAAAGATTTTTAGGAATTTTGTTGGAAAAAACTTTGCATTAAGAAATTAAATTATTATCATTTTTTTATTTTTATCAAGTCTTCAAAAATTATTTTTCGTCACCTCTCACTTTTCAAAACTGTCCCCCAAAATAAACATTATATTTTTTGTATGTAATATCAGTAATTGGTGGACAGAAGATAATTGTAGGTATTCTACAAGAGCGACGCTGGAAGCGGGAAGGGCATATTCTCCGAAGGAAGGGGAAAACGACTTTAAGGGACCCTTGAATGGAATCCCCAGCGATACTCGGAAGAAATAGATTCAGATCAACCTTGAGACTCAACTTGCTGCAGAAGATCAAAGAAGCAGGGATTGGCTAGGGGAAAGTGAATTGAATTGAAAAAGAATTTGGCGAAAAATCGTGTGCAGTGGGGAAGCTTTATGGACATCTTAAGCTCCGGCGTGGAATAAAAAGACTTAATAGTAAAAATAATGTCAAATAGTCTGTGCAAAAATATGCTTGTGACAGTATGCAGTCGCCGAGGTATTCCATGAGTGTTCCTTCTCTCTTCTGTTATTTGTTATATTAGGAAAGTAGGTCGTTATAAAGTATAATTTGATCATAGTAACAAAATATCCTTCCACACTTGAAACATATAATATACATGCACTGCTACATATATGATAGAAACTTTTGAATATTTGTAATGAAAAGTTCACCAAGTGTTTTCGTAATTAATTCATTTGGAGAAATTGACGAAGCCAAACGTGGTTATGTTGGTACGCCCCCATAAAACCAATAGAGCACGAGTTGAACTTGTGGGATAATCATCCCTTCGTCGCGTTAGACTTTCGAAGTGTTCCGCGTCATAATGAAAATTAATTGGTGCTGTTAATGACTTTCGTTCCATATATACTTCATCCCATATCCTCCAACATTTAAACATTTTCTTTTCTTTTGCTTTAAGAGGTAGATGAGGCGGAATAACGACTCTTAATGCTTTTTGAAAATAATTTTCAAAATAAATATTAATAAATGGATATTATATTTTTTAGATTTCTAATTTTATAAGCTTTCACTTGACCATCTACACGATGGAGTTAAAAGGAAAAAGGTCTCTCTTTTTATTCCCAAAACTTCTGGTGCCGTTTTAAACTGAGATGTACTTTATTCCTATTTGAGACATTACTAACCATAACTTCGTCAAAATTCAGCTCTCTATGACGCGTGGCCTCTCAAGAAATAGGATGTGACAAACGGATGGTCAGACCCCGAATTAGTATCCTAAGTATTATGTGTTTTCAGTTTTGGAGCGGAACAGTAAAAATAGCTTTCTTTTTTATATGGTTAACTTTTTGTTTCATTTTTGGCGGCGCACTATGTAAAACAAGCTTTCCTGTAATAATATTTTTGAAGCAAATTTTTGGAAGAGAATCATTGTAATATATATATGTAGAAGTATTTTGTTATTATTTCATTGTGAACAATAACTTATTGCGATTAACTTTTGGTAAGAATCATATACATTATAATTCTTTTGATATAAGTCTGATTGGTCAAAAAATCGAGTTTATCGTTTTTTGTTGATTTAAAGGAAGGAATATACATAAAAAACGACGTATTTAAAATTAGGGCTCGGACTCGATTATTTTATTAAAGAAAAATAATTTTTTTAATAAAATAATCGTAAATGTGCCTTTCCTGTTATGAAACGGCTGTCAAGTTGGTTGTCGAAAATAATTTTTAAAATCTCCATTTATGTAATTCTTTTTGCTTATTTCAATATTTTTACTTTTATTTTTTTATGTTAATTCTTGTTTGTATATGCAAATTCAGTCTTTAGTATTACTGACAATGGCAAATAAGTCGGAAAACTTATAACATACACTATTTTGGAAAAGCGCCTTTAGTATGGGAACTTTTTGAAATAAAATTTTTAATAAAATAATGGCGACCGAGCATTACTTTTTGTAAATACTTCGTTTTTAACTTACATTCTTTCATGTAAACCAAAAAAATAGTAAATTCGCATTTTTGCCAAAACTCAATTTGATATTACTTTGTATAAATTTAAGATGATTTTTAGGAAATCAGGAATATAAGACGATGTGTTTTTAAAATTGTTCGTTTATCATATACGACTAATTTTAATGTGATCTCTTTGATTGGCTGGGTGCTTTGCTTATATATTCTACTTATCTCTTATTCACCTATCAGGTTTTGTAAAATAACGGTTTCATAAAATAATTTTCTAATTAAAATTATTTTCTAATTAAATTATAGAAGAACAACTTTTATCTAGTGAATCGGCGACCGACAACTGCTGATGTTTTTTCGGACAAAGTTGGCGGTTGACTTTAAACCATAAGGCAACAACACGTACTTCCGGTTGAATGTCTGCCGTCTCCGCTAGTGCGTGCTCAGTCGTATGTTCCATCTTTTGCTCTATTAGAGCGTTTTAACTTGTAATATTCAGACTGGCAAGAGTCGCCGGAGTCATTTCGATTTTTTTGCACAATAAATTTTTGTGGAAGAAGTTCGTTGAAGCATAAGTATGTTCCCTTTTGTTACGATTATTATCGGACATATGTGTTGTACGTAAATCGTTGGCAAAAACCAAATACAGAGAACAAAGTTTTAAACGAAATCACAAAACCAAAAATAACATATGAGTAGTGTTAACAGGTACTGTGTCGATTTGAATTGTATAATAGATCCGAATAAAAGGGCTATATTATTATTAGTGTTAACAGAATATTTTTCCTCGGGAATCCAATAGTACCAATTGCAGTACCACTTAATATACCATTAACCAGTGATCAGTTTTAATTTTTTTAGTGGTTAGTGACCACTAAAAAAATCTTACCCACTAGAAAAGAATTAAATCTATTAGATTAGATGTTAAAACCACTAAGTTGGTAGCACTGTATATGAGTTGGAACTCGAATTTTAAACGACAGAGAAACAATAGCATCAGAAAGAACGACAGCTATTTTTCTGTTGTATTGCGCGGCTGTTATAAGCTTTTTAGCATTGGACTTTCCAGCCACTTCCAACATATTCTAAATATTTGTCACTGATGAAAATATTTCAAAGATTCGAGAAATGTCATTCGTCGTGAAACGTTCTGTTATACCCTGCATTTGCTAGCAGTAATGCTTACACAGCACCTCTATCACAATTCTGGTATTAAGATGATAAGAGCATCCGGCTCCCAGAGTATCACATTAACATGACAAACCCTGTTCCCAGGTTCGTCAGCAAACTCCACTGTCTCAGCACTTCTTACCCTTTATAAACCCTGAACGGAAGCCTCGCGGAGTTCAGATAATCTCAGTTCAATCCAGTCCTTAGTCCGCGTAAGTTGTAATCCAGATCAAAGTCCAACTAAATATGTTATAAAATATCCTATCAAAGTCCAACTAAATATGTTATAAAATATAATAATTATAATTATAATATATAAAATATAAGAATTAATTGTCTTTTTTTAAAATCAAATCTTGAAGCCGTCATAACAGTTCGCTTTCCGCTTGCACTTAATTTGAAATGAAAAAAAAATGCATGTTTTAGTACAATTTTGTGACAATAACATCGGTATATACTAATACATATTGTCATAATAACGAAATTTAAAAAAATCAGGTTCCACATAAAATGACAAAAAGACAACATCCATTACAATAATAAATGGACAACAGCATACGCACCGTTTTCGTTAGCAGTTTCGGCGTCGTTGTGACCTACGAGGAGCGGTACGGCGCGGAGGGCACGCTCGCGCACCGCCTCCGCTAGTGTGCGCGGCAGGTACTGCGCCCCCGCCTCCAGGTACGCGTCGCGCACCGGCCGCAGGGCGTTGCTCCAATTACCGTTCTAGTATCAACAGTTTTTGTATAATTTTACACCCGCTGTTCATTCATGTTGTAGTTTAGTCATTGAACAACGACGTTAGCTAAAGTTAAGAGGACAGGAAAACACTTGTGGGTTTAAAATTAAGTTACGGGCGATGTTCATTTTTGTATCAGGAGATGAAATTTATACAATGTCCCACAAAATAAACTTATTAATTAAAATTTTAACGTTGAAATCCTTTGTTTTTTGGTGAAAGAAGAAGCGACCTTTTTTCTATTTGAGGACATATGCGTGAAAAAATGTTTCTTAGAAATATTCAAATACATCCAAATCATATTAAATTTGTACCCGTAACTATAACATTTTAACAGGTGTCATTATATATTACACACACACACACAAACACACACACACACAGACGAACACGCACACACACGCGCGCATACACGATCACGCACATGCGCACGCGCATACGCGCCAACGCACATGTACACTCACTCACACACACACCCACACATACATATACATTTATGTGGAGTATGTATATATTATGTAGTGACTTTAAAAATGAAATATTGTTGGAAAATGTTGCCAGCGTTGGGATCGAATAGACGTTAAAAAAACATTTTTCTTTTTTGTCCGTTTTTCTACTCATCTCTTTGCAAAAGATACTGTGTCGATTTGCACTGGAATGATATTTAAAGTTCAAATTAAAACATAGTCTGCTTTTATCCACGTCGACAATTTCTTAAGGGCCTTTTTGTCGGTTTTATGTTTAGCCATTAGTATATTTGTTAAGATATCTAACAAAAATTACTAAACCGATTTGAATATAACTTTCACTAGAATAATACTTGAGATTAAAACCTAGGCTATCTTTTGGTTTGATCAAATAAATTCTTAACTTAAAATTCGATTATTGGCTGAAGGCGGTAGAACTTAAAGCGCGATTGATGAAAAGCAATTTCTTGAAAGTAGTTCAAAATAAGATATAAATTACTTTTACTCTGATTAAGGGTGTTTTTGGGATACAAAACTATTTTATAATCCACAGAAAGAATGTTTATTTTATATATAAAAATGAGTGTTTATTTATACCGTATGCGTTCTTATACCATCCCTCTAATAATTTTTTTGTACAAAATGTTTTGAAACTGCAGAGCAGGTTTAAAAAAATCTTGTGTTGAAAAAATAATATATTATAATAAACAATTAATCGAAACTTCTAAATAAGAAAAAGTGTAAATTTTTTTGTTCATTAAATTGAAAAGGCTATTATGAATTTAGTTTCCACACAAGAAAATTATAATATGCAATATATAGCTTAAACGCAATATTTAACGCGATACTAAAAATATTTAATAAATTTCCTTAAAATGAATGCTAAATAATAGGCCAGTGACGTCATAAGCCAGTTATGTTTTGTATGGGCCCTTTTGGCGGGAATTGTAGTTCCTCAATTTTTAAGTCGTTATAACTTTGTAATGAAAAGTCCTAGGTACGATATATTTGCTTTAACCGTTTTTAATGTTATTACTTATTCGATTTTGGTAATAAAAAAATACAGTAAAATAATCTATTGCGTAAAAGCTTTGGTGAGTTGTTGTGCGTACGATTGCGAAGATTTCTGATTTAGTATAGCCATTTTGCAATAGGTGGCGCGCGCTTGGCAGGTAAACTAGCGACAGTTCTCGTCTTTTCGAGTATGAGAGCGCACGTCTAACATATGCACCAGATGGGAAACAAAAAATATTTTGTAACCAAAAAGACATAAACAGAATTAAAATACAAACACTTTCTTTGAGTGGCATTCCCGGGTACTCGAACTATATATATAGCATTAAACTGAAGACGACACGAACGAAGTCGTGGGTAATAGATAGTATATAATAAAATGTTATATTTAATTTTCGTATGACAATGAAGTCGCAGGTAATAACTAATAAAGTAAAATTTTTGACCTTACGGGAATCTAATCGATCTATCGATAATGTATGTTTTTTATCCTCTAAATGTTTAAAAATTTTATAAAACCATATTTCTTTATTTCCGACAAAATTGAATTATTCAAGATTATTAACTTATTCTTATAACGAAGACCTACCAGTCTATGAAAATAAAGAGGTTTGGTTTTATATAAATGGGAACCTTTATATATATATGGGAAGTATATATATGGAAAGTTTTATATAAAAATTTAAACCTAATGATGATTGAAATATATCATCATTAGGTTTAAATTATCTCTATTCTTCTTACGGGCGTTGCTGATCAAGACTAGAGCAAACATTGTGCGAAAGCGTTGGTTGAATGCTCGTTTTTGTTCAGTTCATATCAGGCATGTAGTCCAATTGCTCTAAAACCTTGATTATAAGTTAGATTACAAGTAACAATTCTTACCAGTCATCAGCCTCTAATAAATGTTAATAATAGCACTGAATGTTATACTGTTAGTTTTTACTTGGATTCTTTTTACGACTAATGTCCTACAATAAGATACTCGTAGCATGCGGATAATGAAGACAGTGTGAAGAATCTCTGTGCGGATAATGGAGTATAAAATTTGAGAAATGGTGAAAATATTTTTATTTTTATTAAAATAACAGGTTAGAAATAAAAACTGTCACATTGTACGATAACAATAAGATTGAAATTTATCGAAAATGTTATAGTATTTACTTCAAACCTTTCTACAGTATTCAGCGAACTGTTAACATAAATAATAAAATCGAACATTCTAACTCATAGCTGCGTTTAGTGTTCACAAGATTTTATAAAATATGGTTGTTCAAATATATGCTTTAATTTATGGATAAGTCGAATGAATTTTGTGTCCCAATTTATGTTGATTTTTGGTCAGCGGCTATCGAGCACCTTTTTTAAGGTCCCTTGTCCTTGAAAAAAAAAAGACCAAATGGGACTCTTATAAGATCACTTATGTGTCTGTGATCTTAAAAAGGTTCCGTTTATAAGCACGGAAAGCCCTTCAAGCACGGAATTCCGCTCTTGATTTATAACACCGGAAATTTTAATTTCATCCTACTAAATAACGTACTTGGATTTGAATACTTGTTTAATGAATTGAATTGGAGGCTATTCGTATTGATCCACAGATGGTACGTATTATTTTTGGTTACAATCGAGAAAGTATTTCCAAAGGTTAAGGCGAAGAATTGATTTTTTATTCATAAACTATAGAGCTGTTGACATGTCGCACACGTGCATTGGAGATAGGTGACTGTCGCGTTAATGTCGTTGCTATGGCTACATTGTTTGATAGCTCATAATCTAGAGGTTATTCTTTTTTTTTTTAACTAGGTTAAGACTGTTACTCTTGACACGAAATTATCCAACCATATTTGTGTCATAATACCAGGTAGGTTGATTTGGTATTAATTGTCGCTTTGTAACATTTTCATAATTCACAAATTGCCTCATTTTGATGAAAGTTTTCTTTGGAGGAATTTTCGTCAAATAGTTTGTTTTATATTACCATATAGAGTGTTGAAATACGTGTGTGCCCGTTCATGTGCCGTTTTTTCAAGAAACCGTTCGACATTAAAAATTTAATTTTGATATAGTGACCTTATTAATCTGCATATATTTCAATAGATAAAACTCAAAAAAAAAAGATATATAAATATATATATATATACATTATGTAAGGAACCCAAAAATTTGTTATTTTTAAAATTGCGTTATTATTTTAGTTTCGTTTTTCAAGATTATTCGCATGAGATATTTCTGAAAAATAGCGATGATATAGTTTTTATGACATTTACGAAACTTTTACGTCTGAAGATATGCTATATTGGTATTGTGAAAATTAATATTTTAAAATAGTGCAATAGAAACATTACGAGAGGAGGTCAAGAATTTTGCGAAATAAAAAACGAAGGTCTAAAACAACGCGGTGCTATTTTTTTTTACAATATAGGTACTCTCCTTTACAGATAATATATTTCTCAGATCTGTTGATTAATTTATTTATATCCTAAAAAAACATATTCCTTCTTTATTTCGAAAATAACTTGAAATTGCAGATTTTACCTCTTCATCATAGTTGATTTTTTTTCCAAAAAGCTCCATTTCAATTATTGGGAACAAATAATAGTCGCAGGGGGTCAAGTCTGGTCTGGATGGTAAGTGTTTTAATTCCTATCAATTAGTATTTCCTTATTGTATAAACACGGGTTAATAATTTATTTAAGATTCAAAAACTAACTTGGATTTACTACTTCAAAGAAAATTTACTAAATATTTAACAGAATGTTTTTTGGTTAATATCCAGCTTTTGCTTCGGGACAAAATTTGAAACTTGTCAAATCATAGTTTATGGGCGATTATAATGATACAAGTACTCACTCGATATTGGATGTTGAACGCGCGCATTAAGTCCTCGGGAGGCTTTGTCTGAAGGCAGCGCAACGTATCGGCGGGCTCGTCACGGGCGCAGCCCACCAGCGCGGCCAGCCCACGCGAGTAACGGGCGCAGGCTGCGTGTTCGGGTTCGACGAGTTCGCGCTGCCTCACCTCCTCCTCGAGTACATGCACTGGCGACATCATTATGGCACTCGAGAAGAGGCCTACGAAGCCGAGAGTTGGAATGAAAGAAAACGAAGCCATTATTTGTTGTATTGCATCACAGTAGCCTTAATGGTGTTTTTTTTTAAAATAGCTTTATAAATGATTTTGATGGATATTAACCTGGTCTGTTCTGTTGGTCTATATGTTTTCATTTATGTTTTCATTAACGTTATCAAAGTATTACGTTAAAATTCAGGAAAGGGATCAATGAAAGTAAGGGAAGAAGGACGTTTTCAAAGGAAATTTTATGAGTACGTGCGTATGTATGTATGTACTTACGTAAGTACGTACGTGTGTACGTACGTATGTGTGCGTTCAAATGCTTTTAAAATATGAAGGGTGTATTCGATTGACTATGGACTTTTTATTTGATAGTTCTTAATGGAATAAATAAAACGATATATTTTCAAGCACGGAATTCCGTTCCTCCCTTGATTTATGACACTGAAAATTTAAATCTTTCCTACTAAAAAAACTAATTGGATTTGAACCGTTCATTGAATAGAATTGCAGGCTATCCGTATTGATCCACAGATGGTATGTATTATTTTTTGTTTTAATCAGGAAAGTATTTCCAAAGGTAAAAGCTAAAAATTGATTTTTTATCCATAAACTAGAGTGTTGCTAACAAGTTGCGCGCGTGCATTGGAGATTGACCGCCGCGTTAATATTCCTGCTGTGGCTACATTGTTTGATAGCTCATAATCTAGAGCTTATTCCTTTTCTTTTATAACTAGGATAACACTGTTACTCTTGACGCGAAACTATCCAACTATATTTCCGTCATAATAACAGGTTGATTGATTTGGTAATAAATTGTGACTGTCATATTTTTATTCAAAATTTGCCTCATTTTGATGAAGGTTTTCTTTGGAGCAATTCTCTTTAAATAGCTCGTCTTATTTTGCGATATAGAGTTTAGAAATAAAGCTATTGGAAGGAATGATAATAGCTATTAGATTTATAAAAAATAATAATTTGTCTTTTTTATAATTATGATTCAAATGATAATAGTTATTATTTCCAGTATTATTTCACTGTTTTATTTATAAATGCTGTAAAGTGTTAACATGAAGATTTAACCGTGATAATTTAAAAAGTTATGAAAAGTATCCAGAATCATACCTGTGGTCCACTATCGTTTCAACTAAAAACGATTACATCCTAGAATTTAGAATTAAATAACATGGATATATTCAAAATTACTCTTGTTTGCCTCAAACGTTTGCGCAATATTCTAGTCATATATCAAATATTTTTCAGGATATTATTTTAAACCTAACCTTATCTAATTTTATCATCAAATCCAATAAAGTAAACTTTTAAAAGGTGTATATTTAGGACAAAGTATCTTCGTTATTATTGACATAAAGTAAAAAGGGTCGTAAAATAAAAACCGCTATAGGCTTTGGCAGTGAAACTTCTTTTTTAATGTTTTGAGAGGAAAATATTAATGTAATCGTGTAACATAATAAAAATAAGAAAATTTTCTTGATAGAATATGCATATGTGCATATTTATTGTGAAGTATTTTTATGTAGCCCTCTGATACTAGCAAAAACTGTTAGGCTAATTATTTTGATGTCGTTCAAACATGTAATATGCGTAATTTTATTGCAATCTTAGTTATTCTTAATGTTGATAATTAGAACATAAATCACGCTCTAACAAAAACAATTACGCTAATTTACTTAATACTATTAAAGCGTAAAGCAGTATTAACGGTAATAGAGTACTTTATTATGACATGACCGAGAGCATAACGAAAACTGAAATAAGTTTAACAGTTTACTGGCGGTCTGCTATTCGCAGAGTATCTGGCAGCGAAGATACTTTAACCATCGCTTGATCTCCCGTTACTGATTTCTTTATCTTCTCATTTCCCAAAATACGAACTTACGGCAAAAAAATCTCTCTTTATAAGTACATGGCCAACAATTTGAAAGTTATATCTCGGTTTAGATTGACAAGGGGACGAAAACAGATATCCCATGAGGGTGTCATGTCAAAATGTGGAATATGGAAAATCAATCTACAGTAATTAAATTTTATTAAAGCAAAATGGAAAGGAAAGAGGAAATATATTAAAGCAAGTTCGAACAAACATCCTTCTTTCATCTCTCATAGTGTCGGTACAAATAACGAGGAAGTGAAGGTTTACAAGTTCTATTTACACTAGTAATTGGTAGTGTAATCATTGGGTCTTATTTTATCGCGGGTAGGTTAACGGTGATTCATACTTGGACATATTACAGATCCAATTGAAAATTTAATCGACAATGTGCCGTTAACTTTTCAATATGATGGTGCATCACCACACAGCACAAGAGCAGTGCTTGATTTCCATAACAGCCGCTACGGTTACAGATGAATCGAAAGTGGAAGTCCTGTATCGTGGCCTTGCTGAAACTCACGCCATTAGACTTTTACTTGTGAAATAAGGTGAGAAGATGTGTTTATAATAAAGAGACACGAAGCAACGAGGGTTTTAAAAGCAAAATAATTACAGCGTTTGGTGAACTAAAATGTTGAGTGACGTTGAATTTGATGAAAAACCAGTTACAAAAACCTACACAGAAACTGTAGCGAGCGAAATGATTGCCACTTTGAACAGTTATTAAACTATAATTAAGGATTAGGACCTAAAATGCGTAAATAGAAGTTGATTCTATACGTAAATATACAATTATTGTAAATACATTGATTCCAATTCTTTGGATATGTTTTAATGAAGTTACCGATTTAAAAAAATAAAATGAAAAACATGGTCATTATGACGGTCCTAAGCCCGTTAACGATCTTAGACTGTAAAGTATGATGCGAAAGTGGAACAGTCCTAAGACCGTAAAGTATGATGGGAAAGTGGGAATTTTAATTCATGAAGTCAAGTCACAAAAAGACGTATATTTAAATATTCGTGAGTGGGCACGATTCTCGTAACTGGATTATGGTGCGGATTCATTCTATGTTTTTAAAAACCGAACGGATCCTTCTAAAATTGTTAATTTCAATATACCGTTAATCGTTATCAAGTTCTAAAACATCATTTTTAATTTTGTTTACTGATTGAGAATAATCCTTTCTTTAATTTTATATAATATTTATTATTTACATATATATGTAATATTTATTATATATTGCCGACGTATGTTGTTGGATTGGCAGGCTGAAATGACAATCAGCAAGATCTGTAGAATGACGCTGGGGAAGAAAGATTTTCGAATGACAACCACGTACCGGAAGACGCAGAGTGGAGGGGCACTTCACTATGGAGAAGATGACCTGGTAATATATGACCGGAAGACACAGAGTGGAGGGGTACTCCATTAGGTGGTAGCGGGAAGCTGTTGAATGCAAGCGGCGTAGGACTGGTCTTTATGGGTTTCTATGAGCAAGGCCTATATTAAGCAGTGGACATCTTCCGGTTAATCATGATGATGTTGATATATGTATGTCTCATTACTGTTGACAATTGGGTAAATCACTTGAGCGAAGAAGCTAGTTATAAATAGAGCACATACATTTTTTTTACATTAATAAAGTATATTAATCTGAACGTTGCACAATGGCAGATTATTTAAAAAAGTAGTGTTACGAGTCGTTATGTTTTGTCGATATTCTCCTTAATTAAACGAGATATGCAACTTAGTGAAGGTTTGAAAATAAATACCCAATCACATTGTTAATTTTGGTACTGGTGCCTAATTGGTATCATTTAAAGCAATCAAACCTTCTGTTCTCGGTGATATCATATGGTAAAGCACCGAATTAGCCCCAGCCGAGTGACCTATTAACGTTACATCATCTGGACTACCGCCAAATGCGCCAATATTTTCTTTGACCCACAGAAGTGCCATGTACTGGTCTAGTAGACCCAAGTTGCCGCGAGCCTCCAACGTCGCTAGGGTTAGGAAACCGAAGACGTTGAGGCGGTAGGCAGGGCTAACTACGACGACGCCCTCGGCCGCTAAATCCTGTCCTGGTAGGTCAATTGGCGCATTGCGGCTGAAGGTTTCACTGTGTAAGAACACGATGACAGGCAGACGGCCGATTTGTTGGGCATTCTGAAATTAAGATGAAGACCTAAATTATATCCGTATTTCATAATACTTGTGAACTTTTTTATATAAAAGTTCACAAATGTATAAAAGTACATAAATATTATGCAAGTATTTTTCTTCAATATAACTACCTGCTTTCTCTGTTTTTTAGGGTTCCGTACCTAAAAAGGAAAAAGGAAAAAAGGAACCCTCATAGGATCACTTCGTTGTCTGTCCGTCTCTCTGTCTGTCAAGACCCTTTTTTCAGGAACACATGGAGGTATCAAATTGAAATTAATATCAAATACTTAGGTCTACATTAAACATTTTTTAACTTATGGTTATATCACATAAAAATATTTTTTAAAATATGCGCCTGTGAAAATTATAATAGGCAATATATTTTCGTTCTAAAAAATTAAAATTTTGTATTAATAAAAAATGTTGTGGTTAAATATAGTTATTACGTACCATTAAATGTTTATAAATGCCTAAATATGTACGGAACCCTCGTAGAGCGAATTCTACTCATATTTGACAGGTTTTTTTATAGTCGATTCACTTACTCGTTGTAGTATACAAAACTGAAATATTCCTATTTCTCATAATACCTAATTTATCAATTTCTGACAAGAATACAACGAAACCTAGGTCGTGGTAAAGAAATTAAAGAAAGTAGAAATAATACTACATCGCGTAGTTTCATTTAATTGTGAATAATGAATTTCTACAAAATTAACGCCAAATATATTCAATACTTAATACAATCATTAAATAATTAAGTCCTTATCAATTTCTGTATATCTGCTCAAATACATGATGATCGTTGACATTTGTGTTTTCTATATAAAGAATGTGGTGTTTAATAGAGTTTATTTGTCCATTTCTTAACTGTAATTGTAAAAGAAGTGTACGTTTGTTTGTCCTTTCACATACAAATTTGTATGTGCACGGGTTTGTGGGTGCTGTTGTACACGGTCTTGTGGGTGCTGTTGTACACGGGCTTGTGGGTGCTGTTGTACACGGGCTTGTGGGTTAATGTATGTGTAAGTGTAGGTTTGAGAGTATTTATTCAAAAATAGACTAATATCCCCTCTTACTGGTGTAAGTGATTATTATATCTACGGAGATATTTATTATTTTTATAGGGACAAAATCTTACCTGCGGTACCCATATGTTAAGGTAGAGACAATCCTCGCTCTGGTGCAGGAGCGGAAAGTGAGGGTTGGCGTCTGGGTCGGGAGGTTGCAGGCAGCGCGGTCCACCAGTCTGGGCGTACAGCGTGCGGTTCCATCCACGGTGGCGAGCTGGTGCCTGCGCATGCTTAGTCATAAGTAGGTACTCAGCCGATTACATATATTGAATTAAACAGTTTTACGTATATTGAATACTTGTATCAATATTCGAAACTTAGGGGTATGTTTTCCGTTACGTCTGCAAAAGTATTTACGAATAGCATAGTAAAAGTTGAATATTCAATAGAATAAAAGCACATGAGATATTTTTATATAAATGAAATTAAAATAATATTGCATTGTAATGTATTTACATAGGAAAAAATTGAACTCTATAAAAATATATTGATTTGTAATGCGACTGTATTCATTGCGTATCATTGTGTATATATACGTGATAATTGAGAAATATTTTTGAAATGAAACTTATTACCATGCGGTTCAATATAAAATGGGTACAAATAGTTCTGGAATTTGTGTGACAAAGGTTATGTGATAGAGATGGAGACAGTGTATTACGCTGGAGCAAAGCTAATTTTAAGAAAATTTGTAAATAATAACAGGACTTTATTTAAATAAATTTGTTTATACATTCTCATGTTGCAATTGAAGAAATCTTACTTCAAACTTCAAAACTTGAAATATAGCCGCAGATACCGATTGGCTAAAATCTGAACAACCAAAATGAAAAAAAAAATATTTTGCCAAAAAAATAATTTTCAAAAGATATTAAGTAAAAGGACAATCTCTTCCAAATTAAATTTTTATCGAAAGAGAAAATTTTTATCAATTGAGAAAATTAATAAATATATGAAAAATCTATAATTTATTTTTTTAGAACTGGAGTATAAAAAAACAAAATCTCAATAGGCACCCAACGTCATTACAAAAATATATCCTCCAAATTTTACATTTAAAAAGTCAATAGTTTAGACAGAATTCTTAATAAATATTTAAAAGATACGCCTTATGGTGAAAATTTTGTAAAACACTTATTTCATGTTTACGCAATAAATGGATCCCACCCAATTTCATGTTTTTAGGGGCAAGCAGTTAAGGCTGAACATTGATTTGATTTTATGGTTCCGTACCTCAAAGTGCAAAAGTAAAACTTTATAAAATCACTCTTTACGTCCACTTTATAAAATATCTCCGTATCCGTCTGTCCATATGTCACAGCTGTTTTCTCAGAAACTATACGTGAAAATTTTAAATCCGATATACGATACAGCGCATTAACCTACACATAACATAACAGCTTATACTCAGAAATATTTATATGGGAATTTTAGGAGTGGGAGCAAATTAAATAATGGAGAAAAAAAATGTTCCAATTTCCATACATGTCGTGGGATATCGTTTGAAAGGAACCAAAAACTACAAATATCTGGAAACAAAATTCTAGTAATTTTTCCTGTAATTTTAACTGGATTTTCTATTCAATCACATAATTTCCGATTATTCCGCTTACGAACTTCGAAAACAAGGAAGGGAATTGAATTTTAAAGTTCGGTGGCCAAATTAAGAATCCTTATATTTTTCTGTATGTCACAGCCGTTTTACTAGGAGACTGTTAGAGCTAAAAAGCTGAAATTTGGTATGATTATATATATATATATATATATATATATACATATATATAAATATATATATATATATATATATATATATATATATTTATATAGTGAGAAATATCATTAACAATTATTGTATATAGTTTAATACAAATACTATATACGTACGATGAGTACGCTTAAGTGCTTATACGCGCCTCTGAGTATTTACGAATCTAGGTAGTGCGAGTTACTTAATAAGTTTTTTCTCCTCTTTTTGGTCAAAAGTTAAGAAAGACATAGCTTAAAATTAAAAGAAAAATAAATTTTATATGTAAAATACAAAGCCATTTCACATCCTCCCACTTGACTTGACTTTGATTTCAATTTTTTCCATTTTTATTTTAAATAAAAAATTGCAAAATTCTTTCACGAGCAATAAATTCAAAAACTGTGCCAAATTTTTGTAGTTAACAGCAATACTAATTGCCGAAAAATACCCATGACATTTCAACAGACAGATACCGAAATCTCACCGTAAAATCCGCTGTTACCTTTTAGGTTACGAATCCTGAAAATTATGTCACGTAACTTACAGTGAATCCGAATTCTTCCAACCAAATCTCGGCTTCTAACCAATAACCAACTGTTATAATCATAAATTCAATAACATCACACGAACAGTAATAGGTATACCATTGGATTTGACTTGCGCTTTTAGAGTTGCTGTAAGTAAGTGTTATTAAGATTTTCCTTAATTAAATAATATCACAATAAAAATACCACAGAGCGTACAAAAATGGAACAATTAACTTTTTTATTTAAACATACATAAATGTAACACAACTGCCATAATTCTAATTCATTAACATCACTAGAACATTAATGGGTATATCAGTTTATTCGACTTGCGCTTTTAGAGTTACGGTAAGTAAGTGTTATTAAGATATTTCTCAATTAAATAATAACACAATAAAAATACTCCAGAGTAAAAACAAAAAGCAAAAAATAATTAACTCAAAATAGGTGCCTACTTATTTGCAATAAATAACTAAATTACTTATTTTGAAAGATAATGCCAGCACCGCCAACTTAAACAAATTTATAATTGAATTTTACTTTATAATGTAAATTTAAAAATTAAATTTCTAATGTACTTATAATACAAAATAAATTCATAAATGGCCTATAATATAATGTAAAAATTTACATGTGTTTAAATTGATCAGTAAGTATATATTTTGAGTTAATTATTTTTTGCTTTTTAGTCCCTACCTTTTTTGAACTCGATTTTTTAAAAGATATTTTATTTTAGAATTTTTGGTAATTAGTATATTAGTATTAATCATCTCAATTATTTTCTTTTTTAGAATATTAGACAATTATTAAAAGTCACGCGCAAAAGCTAGGAAATAGATAATTTCCCTTTTGTCTAAAATTGGTTATCAACTACATATGGAAATAAAGCAATAATAGAAGCCGACAATGATTAGCTGTTTGCCGTTGAGGAGTTCGGTTCTCCGTATCTGAAGTTCAATATCAGATTTTGCAAAACAATAATTAAAGTAACAACTAACCATCAGCATAAATATTGAATCACGATCGATTTACTACCATCCATTCAGGAGTTACATTATTCATCTTCAGAACTCATCATCACACACTGACCTGGTCGATGGTGCAGTTATTTTGCAAAGTAAAAACTAGTAGTAGTAAATATCTTGAATTACGTTTGATTTACTACCATCCGATAAGGAGTTCCATTTTTCATCTCTAGAACACATCATCAGACTGTGACATGATTGATAGTGTAGTTATTTTGCAAAGTAATAACTACTAGTAGCAAATATCTTGAATCACTTTCAATTTACTACCATCCGTTAAGGAGTTCCATTGTTCATCATGAGAACTCGATCATCAGACTCTGACCTGGTCGACGGTGTAGTTATTTTGCAAAGTAAAAACTACAAGTAGCTAATATCTTTAATCACGGTTGCTTTACTAATATCCGTCTAGGAGTTCCATCGTTTATTCCCACACCTCATCATCAGTTCATCATAATATTTATATGAGATCACAACTATAGGACCTTCTTTCAAATAAAAAGAGAATCATCAAAATCGGTCCACAATAAAATCGTTGGTAAAACCGAAAGTGCATACCACAAGTTTTTTTTCGCTTGAATATTTTTTTCATCTTTTTGTATCTAAGTACGAGGATAAGTTTAGATAAGTCAATTACAACTAATAATCATTTAGATATAATTACATAATCTAACCTTATTGCAAAAAAGTTAAAAACAAGTTAAAAAAAATTAAAATTTTACAGTGAAATACGGCAAGGAGCTGAGAGATGGAGCAAGAAAATTCGCGAGATAAGTGCTGTTTTTCAGTTTTTTGAAAGAGTTTTTGTATAAAATTGTTTAGAAAAATTTGACTGATCACTGTGAAAATCAATAGGCTTTTATTCTGATAGTTAACCAATCGATAAAAAAAGAATCATCTAAGTCGGTCAAGAATTGCGATCTGTAGTGTTTTCGTCCATACGCAGTCGAATGTACATTTGCACAGAACAACGGACGGAGACGCATCTCATTTTTCCAAGGAAATTTTAGATCGTAATAAGCATTTAAAAAATTATATATATTTTTATAGGAAGAACTGCTTTTTAAATAAATATAGCAAAGCTATATTAAAATATATTACTAATAAAATTACCCGTGTTATAATTTCTGCTATCGTCATAACCCGAGGCTGGTGTGTTAGTCGATAACGAAGCACACAATCGTGGAGAGTGCAACAGGCAATAAATTAGAGTAAAGTAACGATAAGAAATGTCGCATAAAAGGGACTAGTCATATTGGATAACCACCAATTGATTTCTGAATACGTACCCACATTTTCATTGACTTAATATACTCAACTATATTCTAAAATTTTATTCAACGCACAGTAAATGTTATGGAGAGAAGTTCCCCTTTGCCATTTGCTGATGAGTGTTAAGCTGAATAATAGATCTATTGGAGGGAATGCAATATGTAAGAATGAGAAAAACTCACAGAAAATCTTAATCGCCCCATGGGCGGTGCGGCGTACGGTATGCCCAAGAATGTGTCCACTGGTACAGATGATGATTCTGGAAACACACGAACCTGTAAAAATATTAACCGAAAGTGAGGTTGGAAAAGACATCTTTATAAATCTTTATATATGATATGTAACATAAAAAATTGACAATTCATGAGAGGAAGATTGTTGGAATAGGGTAATTGACATTATTTTTTTTATTACTAAAATAGAATAAATAATAATGTTAAAAACGATTTAAATAAATATATCTTACCTAGGATATCTTACCTTTTCATTACGTAGTTATAATGACTTAGAAACTGACGAACTACAATTCGCGCGAAAACGCCCCATACAGAACACAACTGGCTTATGACGTCATTAGCCAGTTATTTATCATAATAAGGGAGTTTATTATTTGTTGTGTGGAAACTAAATTCATAATATATTTTTTCATTTAATGTAAAAGTTTCGATTAATTGTTAGTTTTATGCGTTATTTTTTTCATCACAAGGCCTTTTTAAACCTACTCTGCAGTTTTAAAACATTTTTACAGAAAATATCGACATCAATCAAATACTCTATTATTGTCAAATGCAGCAAAGAAAATTGTGTTTTCAAAATGGGAGTTTTTTGCATTTTTTGTCGGTAAATTAGTTTTGATTTGAGGCAATATTGAAATAAAACCATTTATAACGCATCAAAAAGGTAGGCTCAAAACGTTAAGCGCGAAGTCAAATGGCACGAAACCGTGCGATTAACATGTAAATACATACACAATATATATATACAAACAAGAATATATTTGTTGAAAAACTATTTTTTAAATCTAGAAGTATATTTATGAAATCCAAAAGCAGAGAAGCCACTATTTAGTTAATATTTATTTTTGGAATATTGACAACACTCTAAAAAACATTTTGAAGTTCAATATTTTGTAAACAAGGTTACAGAAAGGAAGATGTTCTATGGATCCTCAACTTCAATTTAGAAAATCGGTCAAGTACGTGACGGAAGATATTTCTTTTGAAATTGTAGATATAAGCTGTGCGAAATAATTTCAAAATGAAGATTTTTTTAATGCTATTTTGTAATTTTAAAGCCCATCGTTTAAAAATTAGTGGGGATATACTACGAATTTTAAAGTTTAATATTAAAAAACAGGGCTTAAAATAAATAATAATTTTTACAGTTTTAGTCATCGTGTAGATGTCGCTAGCATAGTGAATCGAGTGTAAATGTTACCATGTCGTGCACAAAGTACGCCTATTCTATTCTGGAAACGTATTTAGTAAGGTTTTTTCTTAATTAATTAGGACCATTTTAACTATAATCTAACATAAAATAGCATATAGTTATTACCAGTACTGCAACAAAGCTAGTTCGTGCTGTGGCTTATCATAAGACAGCCATGAGTATGTATGTCGTGTATCATAAAGAATAGCATGAGGCATAGACTTTTGGCAAAAACCCCAATCGATGGCCAAAACCGCATTGAAATCAATCGAGCAGAACACAATTTATAAGCAAACAGACAAAATAAGGAAAAACAAAAGAAAAAAAAACAAAAACGAAAAAGAAACAAACAAATTTAACATAAACCGACGAAGATTTTTTCCGAAATGTTCAATTTCAATATGTTTTTAGATCTTTGTCAATCTTCTATGAATAAATGTTTGCTTTTGCACTTCGTAACCATACTTCTAGACTCAAAAATATATGCATATATATATATATATATACATCTGAAAAATGCCGTTAAATAACATGGTTTTCTACAGATTTTATTGAATTCTTCGATAAAACTTTAAAACAAACAAAACTTTGTTTTGGTCATCACATGGATTGTTTAATCTGAAACGTTTTTGTATATGAAACAATAGTGTAGGTATGCAGTTACCGACGAGACACGTCCTCGAATGTGAACATCCAAATTTTCACGCGAGCGAAGTTGTGGGAAAAAGCTCATTTTACATATGTAGAAACTATATTTCTTCTTTAATGTTTTGTTACATATTAATTGAAATATTAATATGGAGTGTAGAAATTATGAGGTTGTGACAGATGGACTGACGGACGTGATTAAGGCAATGACAGCCAGCTAGCCGATAAAAATTATTTTTTTTACCGCTTTGCATTAAAAAAAAATTAAATGCTCATCTACTTCAAAAATCGTATTAACTTATATAAGCTTCTGCAAAATTTCACATGGATAGGTTTAAAATTGTAAAAACTTTGAGGTTGTGACGGACAAACATGATTATGTCGAAATTGTAGAGGTACATACTTTGCTTACGGAACCTTTAAAACTCAACAAAACTCAGCCTTCTTCAAAGCAAAATTGACGAAAAACAAAAGTCAATTTTCTACTAACAAAACTTAATTCAAAGTCAATATTTAGCCTTGGCACTTTTTATCAAATATTTTTCCTTTGAAAGGACTACGTAAAACTGTTGGCAAGTTAATTTTTACTTCAGGAATGTCTTTGTAATTGTATTGTATCTACTTGTAGACTTTGTCAGCTGTTTGGCCATTAGGTGTTGTGTACATTTTCCATATTTACGTTAAGGATTGAAATTAAAAAAAAATACTTTCTCCCAATAACAATATTTTGAATAAAACTCTGCATTACGTAACAAAGGAAAATTCGCCATATTTATGTGTCAATTAATTTTAAAATAAAAGTCAACTTTTTCCATGCGAAAGTTTTCTTGGTTTTGATATTGACCAGGATAATTATTGTAATACTTAATTTTTACCTTGACAAAAAATCTATAGTTTCTGCTACTTTTACTTCGCACAAGACTTTCACTGACAGTGTCGTGATTCCGTGCTTAAATGACAGGTCTACGATTGTACTTTTCTTTCGCAGTTTTAGGCAGTTTTATATAGATCATCTGTATATCTCGTATTGTTAAGCCTTATTGAGTCTGCTTAAAGTTTGCTAAGTATTGAACTTCAAAATGTTTTTTTCGCATTTTTTTATGTTGCTATTATCTTCCGGTCTTTTATTTTTGTTCCTTATTATTTGCCAAGATATTTGCTCCTTACTGTATTCGAAGAAATGTATGTATTTTTTCTATTTACTTGTTTCGTATTTTGTATAGAGCCATATAACCTAAGAAATTACTAAACTCCTTGTAAAACTTTAAAAATATTTAATTAAAATCAGCTCATAAAGCGGTGTGAATTTTCAATTGGAAAGTTTTGAAGCAAGTATACTATACAAAAAGATTTTGAAGCAAGTATATATTTAAAAAATCCCTTTACCAATATAATCCAAGAAATAACTTCCGATAAAGTTTTATTGAACAATGCTATCAAATCTGTAGAAAACTGTTATCTAACGGTATTTTTTGGACTGTGAGCTAGCCTATCGTTATGCTCATGTTCATTTACCATCTTGTTTATTGAGTAGAAAAAAAAAACAGAGTGGGTCCTTTTCTATGATATTACAATATTATGTATACTCTTCTCTTTTGGATTTAAGAATACATAGACGAACTCATTGTCTTTTTTGTCTGCTAAAGTGCTATTTATATTATTCACAAGTGTAAACTGCACTGAATGTTTGATACTTAAGGTGTCGTTGACACGATAAGAAAATATAGGTTTTTGTCTTAAGCGTTGTGCAACTGAAAGTAATTATTCATATATTATGACTAGAGCCGTAACTATCCCAATTTACGTTCGATGCCATGTCTTTCATCGCGCCTGATTACCCCCTTAACGACTATTTCTGTATTCCCTATGCTCTATGATACGTTACAGGTCACACAGCCCTTATTGCGGTATTGGTAATGACTACATTTAATTATAATTTAAATGAGTCTATTAAGTAAAAGACCTTACTAAATATGTAAATCAAACAAAGTACAGTAGGCTTGCACAAATGCACGGCATGGTAATATGTACTCGATTCGCGACTCAAGTGCATACGGAGGATTAAGAGAGGGTGTCGTTTGTGTGCGTGAACGATTGCGGCGGTGGACGGGTCGAATGGTACAAGAGCGTTAACAAACTGCGTTTACCACAATCTCATTGAATGTCGAATCGTGCCAAAAACGATAAAAAAGTCTTTGTACAGGCCAGACGTAATAAATTTTAACCGTCCACGATTGTAATAAGCCTAACGTATACGGTTAAAGCCAGACATCTTGCAATCTAATATATATCATAAATTACACCAATATTTGTCATTTCTGATATCGTTACTAGGTTTCATCCTGGTAACCATTACATCTTAAAAAATGATATTACTGAAAATTATTTCTATACATTTCTATAAAAAATATTCTTAGATACAAAGAACCAGTTCTCTAATTTTTCAGGAATTAATAACCTTTTAATATTATTTCGCAAAGGTATTTATTGTCAGTACGCCATATCTCCTTTAATACTTCACCAAAACCAATACTTGAGCTACCATTTTGAAGATTAGCTTCACCGCTAATGACGAAAAATAAACAAACAATTCAAAATCATTTTTTAAATTGAATTTTTTAATTAGCTATTTATTATTTCTCAAAGGTGTTTATATTGTAACATACTACTGCCAAGCCAATATCTGATTTTTAATGTTTTAATATTATATATAATAATTAAAAAGTTTTATTCCTTTTTGTTCTAACGGCAACATAATACTGATATCCCACTTAAAAAGAAAAATAGATTGGTTATTCCACTTTCTTGTACGTAAATCAGCAATAAACTAATTACTCGTACAGTATGGTAGAAACAAATTGTTTTGATTGCATACAGATTTATAATATTTTAAATGTGTCAAAAATATATGTATATATATATATATATATATAGATATGTGTGTATATATATATATCTGAAAAATGCCGTTAAATAACATGGTTTTCTACAGATTTTATTACATTTTTCGATAAAACTTTAAAACAAAAAAAAACCTTGTTTTGGTCATCGCATGGATTGTTTAATCTGAAACGTTTTTGTATATGAAACAATAGTGTAGGTATGCAGTTACCGACGAGACATGTCCTCGAATGCTTGAATAAAGGAAAAGAGATGCTCGGTTGGTGCTGGAATGCGGGAAAGGTAGCCATTCCATCAATAAATTTGAATATCCAAGTTTTCATGCGAGCGAAGTTGTGGGAAAAAGCTCGTTTGTAATTGTATAATATTTTTTGGTTATAAAATGGGCACTTTATTTATATTTTTATGCTATGACTCTGTTCGCGTCGAAGCTGTGATTTTCACAATTTCCGCGTTTGACGATTGAATTTGGATGCCTTTCTGTCAAAATGACTTTACTGCTCCCCATTTCACTGATGTCGGTGCAGCATCCATAGTGTTCCATGCTTTCAATAACACGCCTCACCAATGTTAATATAGCCGTATAACCTGCGCATCCATACGAATGTTTTATATATAAATTGATATGTATATATTCTCTGTGACTGTATAAATATCATCCAGTAGACCTTAAGCTATAAGCAAACACGTAGACAAACATTTCGTTTTATATATGTGGAGGAATACGTACTTGAATAACAGGTTTTCATTTTTATAAATAAATTATATTATTTATGTTCATAAATATTTCCTGTCACGTTTCCTTGTTTACGCTGTCTAATACTTTTGTTTAAGATACAGATACGTTGACAACTATTTCAAAACTAGTATCAATTTATGTTTATCGTGAAGTTAAGAATCCGTTTAAAGACAAATCCTTGAATACTCACTCCTACAAGTCGGCCTTGGGGTAACAGCACGATTGGCTCCTGTGCTTGCGAACAGCATGTGAGTAGCAAGAAAAATGTCGTTAACAAAAACTGTTGTGCTGGCATCCTGAAAGAATTAACACATTTTAATTTAAACTGTCGTACATCTTAATTTTTACTGAAGAGTTGTGACAGCTTTTTTGCGCTGTCATTCGTCTTAAGCCTGTTTTTGCTTCGAAAGCATAAGAATGTAATATTTCATGATATGTTTATGAGTGTTTAATCAATATACAAATAAGTGATTTATTCTTTAAGTATTACTTTTTACCGGTTACGAAAAATGTTCGTATGCTGCAGTTCTATATGATAAGTTACGCTAAAACAGTGTAATGGAAACTTATACGTTATAGAAGTAATATTTCAAATCTCGCACATACCTACTATTTTGATAAATAATTTGAAGAGGTATAATATATAGTCAATAAAAAGAGCATTTGTGAATACGGTGTATTGGATGAAGTAGCTATTCTAATCGTATAATATTCTTGCGTTTAAATAGCTATTTGAAACAATATGTTTTTGCTATGGTAGTGAATACTACCATGGTAGTGACAGACTCTATTGTACTTAATCATGCATAGGCAAAAAGTATCAATTTTCAATTGTATGGAAAAGTGTAATATGGTTTCGAACAAACATATATGTATTAGAGTTTGGTCATGTTGAATGTAATGATAACAAGGTGCATAGAAATGAGTGAAAAAATAGACAAGAAAATTATCTGAAAGATGGAAATGTATAGTTTTTTATAAAAATGAGTATGATAGCTTATATGAAAATGAATGGGATATATATATATATATATATATATATCATGTTTTTTAACAGATTTCCTGATTCAGTCTTTCTAACTGTCCAAAGAAAGTTTACACTCCTACGAAAGCAATTTCTCTTATGTGAGAATGACAAAGAAAAATAAAAATATAGCATACGGAACCGCAGGACCTTTGCAAATTCCTGTTTCCTGCCCAATCATACCTGTAAATATGTTTTATTATTCTCGACTCTTGGAGGAGAGCTCGTGAGTTGCTTGATGCAGCAAATAGATACTTTTTCTTTTAGCACAGTTGAATCAGCGATGAAAGGCTCTTAAAACACCGTCCTTTTTATTTTTCGATGTACATTGTTCGTTAGGAGCGAGCAGATCTTCATCTTGAATATACTTCTTAACGGGTTACTAGTCTTGTAAATGTGTAGTGGAATGCTATGTTATGTCATTTTTGTCTACAATCATAATACTGTTCGTGACTTGTTTTTAAAAAGGTTTTTTATAAAGCGCTCACGGTAAACAGTGTACTTCACGTTTTTTGAACGATTCGTTAAATGAAAAGGGTTCCAACGTTTTTTGGAATTATTCTGCATTGTTTCCGAAAATCAATGCACCCTGGTGCATTTATTTTTCAAAAACCGATGGTCACAGCAAGCAGGAATTGGCGGAAGTTAATTTTGTATTTGACAGTTTATTAAGTATAATAATTATTTTGTAGACTCGAGAAAAATTGCAAAAGTTGCAAAACGAAATACTTGCTTTCCCCGATTTTACCCACACGTAAAACACAAATACATACATACACACACTCACACATATCACATATATATGTATTAAATATACACTTCGGAAGGACCATTTTTTAGAATTCTGATTGGCATAATCAGGTAAGATGTAAAGAAATATTAAAGTTCAGAGTAGTCTTAGTAGCATCATTTCCTTATAGGAAATTCGCTAAAAATTAAATTAGGGTAAGTCAAAAAATAAAAAAAATGAAATTTCTATTTTATTTTAAAAGACCTATCCAATGATACCCTACTAGATGGGATACGCGAAAAAATTTCACACTTTACACCTATAGGTCGAATGTGCCATATTTTTATATTATATTTTACTTTTTATTGAATGATTTTTCATATAAAGCACCTATGGGAAGAATTGCACATAGGTCTAAAACGGAAGAAACTATATAACTGTGACAGAAAGGGAGGGAGAGACAGATAGAGTTACCATAAGGGTTTTGTTTTTGTTTACGGAATCCTATTGATAGAGCACTTTCCCTCAATGTAAGTATTGATATAAAATTCGTTTCTTTAGCAACTTGAAAACGAGAAAAAGCAAACATTACAAATGTATAAAACACCGTATGTAATGAGTAACTAATGGTTACAACATTTTAATACGAAAACCTGTGGTAGCGTAATTGTGAGATCTTACATTTGAATCGTAAGTACGTCGTCCTAGATCGTAGTAAGAGACTTATTTCTAACTAATTGTAGACAAGATTTAAGTCAAAATTATAAACATACACACAGCTATACAGTGGCTTTTCAAAATTTTATTTCAACTAGATTTATCGCGTCACCAGTAGAGCTTCTGTGGGGTATTTAAAAGATAGTAGGTATTGTGAGTTGACAGGGTGCCGAGGCGGCATAAAAATTATATGTGTCATCTTATAGGACTTGATTGATGTTACTTCTTATTCTTGTCGTCAGAATTTGTAGTTCGACTCATTATTAGAGTTCCGTATCTCAAAAGATAAAATGAAACCTTTATAAGACCAGACACATGTCTGCATCCCAACGCAACAGCCATTTTCTCAGAAACTACTTGACACAGAAATTTGAAATTTGGCGTAGAAATAAAAAGTTAAGCTCACATATATCAAAACTATTCATGTGGAGATTTTAGGGGGGATAAGTTAAATAGTCGAAATTTATTTTTTTTTTTCATATATAGTGGCTATCGTTTCAGTTATAAAGGTCTCAAAAATATCTTTTTCGTAATCTTAGGTCACAATTAAATAAAACTACGTGATGTAGTAGTGTAGTAGAAATTAAAGAAAGTAGTATTATTTCTACTTTCTTTAATTTCTTTACCACGACCTAGGTTTCGTTGTATTACATCTTCAGGTGGGATATTAGCAAAGATTAACTCTTAGGAACAACCAACAGCATTTATATCTTTCAAACACAATAGCGGAAGCCTGGTTTGTGCGGATTTTTCCATTGCTTATGTTAGTGAGTTTTATAATATTACAGAGAGTTATACAATATACCAGTATTTTAGTGAGGGTAATAAATTCAATTGTTGTTATTATGTGAGGTTATACAATGCAAACTTTACGGTGTATGTAATAAATACAAATATTAAATATCACGCAATCTTTTTGCTATACCACGCTTTGGAACCAAATTATACCTCCAACTCTCCTGAACTCTCCAGTTTCCCGTGGCATTCAACTGCTCAACCAACTGATGGTGATGATTTGGTTACGATAAGTGAAAGTAAATTTGTCGAAATGTATCGTTGTTATTTTTTGTAATTCTTGTGTACTTTTGTGTTTAGGTTTAATTCTTTATAGATATGAATAGGTTACCTGTTGTCTGTCAGTAAATATACGTGGGGAAAAAATATCTTTCTCATCAGTACTAGTCTTACTCATCATCACTGGTATCTATCAGGGCTTAGCTTCCGTATGTATTTGTGGCACATTTGAAGATCATTACTATGTCAACATCGAATTA
Source organism: Druceiella hillmani (assembly GCA_039881145.1). NCBI lineage: Eukaryota > Metazoa > Arthropoda > Insecta > Lepidoptera > Hepialidae > Druceiella > Druceiella hillmani. The sequence continues at coordinate 101,501,159 of JAYKKI010000001.1, read as the reverse complement.
GGAACCTTGACCTAACAACCTTTTTTGTTGACAAACTCTATATCGAATGTGTTTACAAACGCTTCTCACAGCGGCCCTATTGAATGAATGAATAATCAAGTGTTAGCATACGAAGGTAACCGATTGTCTGTAGACCTGGACATAATCGCTATTGACTGATGCTAGTAGCGGCGCCGGCGTCATTCGTGGTGCGGAAACGAGGTGACCCTGTGATTATGAAGGCATCTGCCGTGACGCTGTAATGCGACCATTCGTGTGCACTCGCCCGTCCAGTCGTTGAGTTTGCATGTCCTGTCCGGATCGCGGCTGTTGTGTTTTACAATTAATTGTCATATGATCTTCCGTATAGGTACAGATAGAAAACAAACACGATACTTTGCTAAAATATGAAATACCTTGTATGAAAATCTAGTAATCGCTACTGGTAATCAATGCCAATTTGCAAAAAATATAGAATAAATGAACCTCTCAAGAACTCACTCTTGAATTCTAGAACTCACTAGGCCGAGTTTCGTATACACATACATATGTAGATGTAAAAATTTAAATGTTTAATGATCATATATATTAATACGCTAAGGTTAAGATGTTACTCTCCCTTTTTAGAAAAAACCTCACAACTAATCCACATAAATTACATATCATTTTATAGATAATTGCTTGCTCTACCGGCATCCACAACTAAAAAATGTATTATTGCTATTGTTTTTGCAAATTAATTAATTATTAAAATTATATACACAAAACAGCAATGCTGCCATCTAACGGCTCAACGTCAATACGATTGACGGTCGGTAAAATTTTTGTTTAATTTCAAATCCACTCACGTATAAATAAAGTGGCGCTTTAGCTCAATGCTTTTGATACTTGCGCCTCTATATGTCAATTTTAGTAAAATATTTGTTTGATCTGTCATCTGAGCTTCATAATGGAATAAATAATGCGAAGACTTCGCACGGGTCACGCTAGTACGTAGTATTTCTACTAAAGTACTTGCAAATATTGTCTATGTGTCAATATGTCTTTCACCGATGTAAAAATATCGTAAATTTCTTGAAAATACCTCCATTTTATTATTACCAATAAGATTTTTTAATATTCTGTATTTGCTTTTTTCGTATCTGCTGTTTAATGGAAATATTAGAAGCAAATTACAGCTTCCCGTGTAATGGAGTTTTTGAGATAGATCCGGGTAACATGGTAAAAATGGATCGAATAATGGCAAATTTAATGGAGACCCCCAAATCTTTTTCTTTCCCCATTTATTGAAATAAAATTCAAAAACTTCTACCCTATTCAAAAAAGTCTGTTCAACGATACTCCACATATTTATGCAGGAGATATTTTTTCAGCTCCTCTCCATTTAAGTGTTAAGGAACACCTTAAACTAAAGACTTTTGAAACTTTTTTACTTTTAGGCCAAGCAACTATATATTATCAAGTTTCTGCCTTATATCATTTTAAAGTTAGAGACAGAAAGATAGACGGACGGATAAACATATTATCAAAAAAGGCGGAAATATCTGTCTTTATGAAACTCTAAAAATGCAATTCATTAGAAAAAAAATTAGATCTGCCCCCAATATGAATCCTGTAACCAAATGTAGGAACATTTGGTGTCGCGTACCAAAAATTTCAAAATAAAACCTTATGAGGTTTAGTCTTTCATTTTTAACAGATATCTCGGCGTTTGTTGAAGGGGAATGCAGGTTATTATTACAATTTTTATTTAATATCCCAAAGGCAAATAAAGGTCTCCAAAAATTAAAAGAAATTCTATAGAAATAAAACACAACGAAGAAATATATTTGTGCAAAAGCTATTCATCTTACAACCTTCTAGCCTGAAGCTGCCCTAAGTAGGTGGGGATTTTTATTGTAGTCTTAAATTTATTTTACTTATGTATTTATTTACAAACACAAGGTTATCGTTACATCACAGGATTTTTATTTTAGTTTTAACTTTATTTTATTTATTTACAAACATACATTTATCGTTACATTACCTATTGGTAACAATAAGAAAATTATAGTTTAACAAAGTTTAAACTATTCGATTAAACACGAACACATGATAACTACAAAAGATAACGACGACACAATTCGACAAATTTACTTTCAGTAATCACCAATAAATGACACTCTGGTGCGACCGCGATCAAGTGGTTGAGCAGTTGGACACCGCGGGAATCTGGAGAGTTCCAATATAGTTCGGTTCTTGAATGTGGTACAAAAACAGGTGACGATTGCGTGAACGCAGGAAATTGTCAGGTACGAAGAATGAAAGTTTAGTCAATAATACAGGGCACAGAATTTTTCCTTTTAATAGCTGAAAAATAAATTTTATTAGTGCAACATCTGTTCTGAGTTGCAAAGAATGGAAACCTAGCATACCCAAGAGGAAATTGGTAGGAAGGGGAAGTAACCATACTGTCTCATACACAGATGACGAACGAGGAACGGCTTCGTGTGGACTCCAAATAATGGAGCTGTATTCTAATCGGCTCTGCACAAATGAAGTGTACAGTAGACGAATTGATTATATAAATTTTAAATGAGAGCACAGAATTAACGTCTGACGTTGAGAGCTTGGATAAAAAATGTTAGTAACGTCAGTCAAGAAATAAACACTGAAATCATATACGGAAATGAAAAATATTTCCTAAGAATATAACAAAGAACTCTTTTCTTTCTATTGACTGTCGCAAAACTTGGACTTTAAACTGGCAAGGAAATTATGGTTTTTGTGAAGTAAGTTTTACAAAATCACAAAAACAAAGCTGACTTCATAACTCAACTATTTATTGATCTTTGTACTAACAATTTTTTGTAATGGGATTAAGATTGAATACCTTCATTTACCTGTTGTGTACGGTAAATATGTTAAGAACTATTGATACGCTACAACTTCGTCCACGTGAAATGCCGAAATGCAAGTGCAGTATTTTAATGCGTTTATTTTGTGCTCTTATGTTAGATAAAAAAAATAGTTTCAATCCCGCGCGGGTCTCTTCAGTTTGCAATTTTTTTTTGCGAAAAAGTTTGCAATGATGGGTGAAGGTATGCCCATCTTACGGCACACCCAAGCACTGGTTCCAAAGATTCAAACGGAATTTTGGTAGTCTCATAAATCTCATCCAAAGCAGGTCGCTTTGGAACATAATCATGCTTTGAAACACAATCCTACACATGTAGAAAAATTTAAAAGCCTTATTGAAACAGATACCACATTAAGTTCGCGTTGTTTTGCAGTGCTATTTTATGCTCTTATACTGTCATGAAAAAACAACTTCATGCTTTGAGAAAGAAGTGGAAATATTCCGTTTGGCTACCACATGAGCTAACACCCTTTCAACTTCAGAGGAGAGCTAATCTGTGCTTGGAGCTACTGAGTTCCCATCGTACCAACGAGGGGTATCAGGTTACAGGAGATGAAAAGTGAGTAACTTATGTTAATTTTTAGTCTAAACTTGTGTACAGAGATGGAGGGTTTATGAGTTGCCAACCAATATTTGTCAAAACTTTAGTATTAATAGCTTTAATGTTAATAGCTTCAATATTAGCAGCTTCAGTGTCAGTAGCTACAGTCATAATGGCAACAGCTTCTGTAGTTTTCGAGTTATATCGTACGTACAAGTTGGAAGACAGACAGACAAATGTACCAGTATGACGTGTCTATTTTGATGACTCGTTTACCTCTTTCTTGTGACAATTATATACGGAGATCGCATGCAAAGAACTTTGAATTTCATAATGTGTCTTGTTTAAGACACACAGAACAGAAGGATAAGCACACGGAACTCAAAATTATTATAATAATTGAAATTTCTAAGAGCTTAGTACCAAAGTGTAAAATATTATTTAAATTATACATCATGTGATTTTAGAACATATGACTATAATTCTATGTTAACGTCACGTATTAATTGTATGCTGTATCGAAATAGATTACGCTAAAGCTTACGTATTTTATGTTCTCTTTTCAATATTTTGTAGATTATTTAAGTTACCAATAGTTTAAATTTACTTAAAAGTTACCCATAGTGTACAACATGTCTCAAGTTATTCTTTTGGTGCGTTATTCGATTTTTAGCATAAAATGAATATTTTCTTTTAAGCAGATTTAATTTTTTTAAAACATGACATTTAATAGTGGCTTTCTTGTGGGCCTTCAATTTTATTATAATGAAGTAAAATGGTGAATATATTTGGCGTTAATTTTGTATAAATTCATTATTCACAATTAAATGACACTACGTGATGTAGTATTATTTCTACTTTCTTTAATTTCTTTACCACGACCTAGGTTTCATTGTATTACAACATCTTCAGGTGGGATATAAGCAAAGATTCTTGATATAAGATGGTGGGATATAAGCAAGAGATCTTTGCTAATATCCCACCTGAAGATGTTGTAATACAACGAAACCTAGGTCGAGGTAAAGAAATTAAAGATAGTAGAAATAATACTACATCACGTAGTTTCATTTAATTGTAAATAAAATGGTAATAATATAATCGTTATACGTAATCGTAATTTATTACCACTTCTTCCTCTTGTCGGTGGAGAACGTGTTTGCTTATTAGATTTTTAGTTTAAACATTTTTATGCTGTGTTAGACCTGTTTTATTATTTTTTCCGTACACATTTTTCAACATTTCAGGGATTGAATTTAAAAAAATCCTTCCTCAGTAAATCTGTACGTTATAAAATAAATATTCTCTCCAATATCGTGTTTATAGCTTCAGCAGTTTTTTCTATACATTGATGTAACATTTTTGTTTTGTAGATATACCGATATATATATATATATATATATATATATATATATATATATATATATATATATATATATACGTATATTTATGTATATATATATATATATATATATATATATACGTATATTTATGTATATATATATATATATATATATATATATATATATATATATAAACATCCGAGCAGGAGAAAGAGCAGAGCAAACAAAGGAAAGTAAAATAAAATTCGATGGTAAAAATACAAAATTTCATAAATTTTGGGTAAAAAAACGGGAAATCAGATACTCGAGATATAAAGGACGTATAGCAATCAATTGATGTCAGAAATATAATTACGTACCCGTATTGACATGACCAAAAAATACTATGGTACAAAAAAAATTATCGCATGAAGAAAAACAGTATCGCATGCTATTATTCTAAATACAACACGAAACGTTTTTATAACTAAATGAAACTACGTTATGTAGTATTATTTCTTTCTTTAAGTTCTTTACCACGATCTAGGTTTCGCTGTATTACAACATCTTTAGGTGGGCTATTGGCAAAGATCTTTGCTTTAAGAAATAGAAATAATAGAATAAAGAAAGTAGAAATAATACTACATCACGTAGTTTCATTTAATTGTGAATAATGAATTTCTACAAAATTAACGCCAAATATATTTAACACGAAACGTTTTGAAAAATGTTACAAATACGTGCCTTTTCAAACAAATTTATGAAAGATAATGAAACATCCATAAGATTTTCAAACAGAATTTTTCGGACATGCTGAAATTTTTTTAAATTTATAGTTTTATATTCCTGCGCATATTTTTGAACTTGAAATTCTTTAGATAAGATAGACCGTTACGCCATGTCTAAAACAGCCGTGTGACGCTCAATGTTACTTCACTATTAAGGTAACTCTAACGCCATCTCTTGGCCCACTAATAAATAACTCCCACGCATACACAAAAGAACGAAGCCTAACGAAGCACCATTTATCCTTCGTACTAAGCAATAAATTTTGCTACGTATTTTGACCCAGAAAAAAGCTAAATGTTAGTAGAGCGCCAGCTTAATCATCGCAAAAATGGTCCACTTAAGGACGTAAATTGATGGATAGTTTATGTAACGAATCATGTCTTGTCGAAGTACCTGCCGCGTTGTGGTCTGGTGATTGATTCTGTGTGATTTAACTAAGACGTTACTGGCTAATGGACGCCATTAGTACGCCATACAAATTTAGAGTGGCTGTCGTAGCGGCAGACGAGTAACAGTTAAGCATGCGTAGAACTCGCACCTACTAGGGTTCCGTAACACTTATAAACATTTTATGGTACATAGTATTTCGAATTAAACTATTTATAAATAGTAATTTTTCACAACATGAATAATTGCCTACTATTCTTTCACAGGTGAATATTAAAAAAAAATGTATAATTCTATACAGAATTATAAATCATCGATTTTTTTATTTTTCCCTTTACCTTTGCTGTAAAGATCTCCCATTTATGCCGACTTTCAAGACTGTAGGTCGACTAGAAGTACAATATAGGTTTTATGATCAGTGAGGTATTATTATGAAAAAAATACGCCATATTTCCTTATTGTGAAAATTCAAGTTTCTTGGTTCACCAAGAAACTAGAATTTTCACTGCGAGGCTTTCAGTAAACAACATTAATTTCGACTTGATATCTCAAGCCGTATCTCAGAAAAATTATTTTGGCAGAGAGGCAGGCAGACGGTCATCCAAGTGATACTATACAAGTTCTATGTTTTTTCCTTGTTAGCTTCCCTGTTTTTGAAGTAATGGTTATTCATGAAATGAAGAGAAATAATTAGGGAACTACGTAAAAAAAACTAAATAGAACGTTCTGTAGAATATTGTTGATTAGTAGTATTACATTACTTAATGTACTGTTAATATTGTATCCTTATCTTGTAATGTTTAGTGTAAACATATAGATATTTGCACTAAAGTTTAGTTTAATTTATTGTGACGAAATCGTGTGTGAAGACTGTGTCCTTATCTTCTAATATTTAGTGTAAAAATGTAGATATTTGCACTAAAGTTTAGTTTAATTTATTGTGACAAAATTGTGTGTGAAGACTGTGTCCTTATCTTCTAATATTCAGTGTAAAAATGTAGATATTTGCACTAAAGTTTAGTTTAATTTATTGTGACGAAACTGTGTCCTTATCTTCTAACATACAGTGTAAAAATATAGATATTTGCACTAAAGTTTAGTTTAATTTATTGTGATGAAACTGAGCGTATTGGGTTTATTACATCTATATCTATCCAATATGCGTTAGCGAATTAGATGGATGTTCGATATATTATATTAAGTATAATTTTTTTGTATTATGGTCCTTGCAAATTATTACAACAATCATGTAGGTTATAGTTATAATCGTACAGCTTAAATGTTAGACTAAAATAATTATTATTTTCATTAAAATTGTTTTAGCAGTTATTGAGGTAAACAGAGAAACAAAAAGACAGAAAACCGTTTTTGGCTGGAACAAAAATTGTCAGATTACGACGAGGTTTTGTTAAATTTTAAAGACAGACGTTGAAGGTGCATTGCGTATTTTAGAACCAAGTTGATTCCATAAACCAGTTTTGCGGACAGTGAAGGATTTACCAATTCTATTTCATGTTGACGTAACAACAGAATATTATTGTCTTTAAAGCTTAATTTACCACTATGCTGTTGATTCTTAATCATATTAATTTTACATACCTTCTGTATGTATAATTACAGAAGAGTTTTCTTTGTTTCGTTTTAGTCTTTGACACATAAACATTTTAATTGCATGAAACTTTTACCATAGTATCATTGTAGTATTCAGATAGATGTGAAACAACGGCTAATGTTCGGTGACGAGAAAAAGTGGGTTCTTTGGCTTCATCTATAAAAGAATTGAAGGTTAAATACTTTCTATTAAATACCCTCAAAACTTATAGAAAAATAATATCGCTTAAAAATAAAAAAATATTACCTTTTTACAAACTAAGCTTTAACTTCACAAGTTTTAATTTTTATATTATAATTTATAATTAAATCATACATGCGTCAAAACTTGTGAAGTTAAATATTAAGTAGTAACCAATTACATTTTCACTTCCATATCTTTGTGTCATTTTTAAGGAATTTAGTAATAGATATTGCATCCATCTATATCTCAATTCTCATTCATCATCGCGAAGTCAACAAATCTACTTATTCATGTTAACGAACTTGGCCAATTATTTCACAATTATATTTTGGATGGAATATCAATAAGCCTTGTAAAATAGAGTCTTATATTGTTTAAACTTTTTTTTGTTTGCGTGGTATTATTTTCTTTTTTCCAGTTTCGATGTTCTCTTGAAAGATGAAATATTAGGGGGCATAGCCCATTCACGGTCTGCCTTTTGAAATTTTACGTTTTCTGTTTATCGATAAATTATCAAATCGGAAAATTAGATCTTCAATCCCGGCACACAGGTGATCGTTTTCTTCTTCTTCTGTATTTTATGAATGTCTAATAACTTAACTTTGTGCCAAATTTAAAGTTTTCACGTCAACTGGAAGTGGTAAAAGTTTTGGATGAGTGGTTAAGTGTAAACGTAGCGATTTTAGGACGTCTTCGATTCTGGAAAATATCCTTAATAGAGAAAATAAGTCTGTAGGTTAAATAGATTTTGAGTTACAGAATAGTTGTTAGTAGTTCGAAATGTTTCCTGTATATATAAACAGGGTCAGTGTTTTCCTTTTCCAAATTAGTTTGACTCACTGCCAAGTGACTAGTTATATTTTACAAGGCATAGTTAACAACCTTTAACGATTTAAATGAAAGGAGCCGAAGTGTGCGGGGTAAGTGTATGAGTAAATTAAAAAAAAAATGAAAATGTTGCAAACAACATGAAAATCTACAAATAAATTCAATGGTGTGTTACTCGTTATCATAATTATTACAAATTGTCTGTTATGACCCATTTTCTGTTGCAAGAGCGAACCATGGGAAGGATTTTTTATAGAAATAAATTATATAGTAACTTCAAAGTAACGTTGGAAAAACTGCACATGATACTTAAATTTATTAATATGTTCCAATAAGAATACGGTTTAATTATTATCGAGTGTTTGTGAAAGTATTTTTTATGCTGCAAATTTCTGTACTCGAATAAAGCAAAGAATAAATAACTAATCCATTGAGAATACTGTTAATACCTTTATCTTAAATAATTACTACATAAAAAGGCTATAAAAACTGTTACATGATAATTAAATCTATAAATATGTTCCAATATGAATACGGTTTAATTATTATCGAGTGTTTGTGAAAGTCCTTTTTATGCTGCAAATTTCTGTACTCGAGTAAAGCAAAGAATAAATAACTAATCCATTGAGAATACTGTTAATACCTTTATCTTAAATAATTAATTACTACATAAAAAGGCTATAAAAACTGTTACATGATAATTAAATCTATAAATATGTTCCAATATGAATACGGTTTAATTACTATCGAGTGTTTGTGAAAGTCCATTTTATGTTACAAGTTTCTGTATTCGAATAAAGCAAAGAATAAATAACTAATCCAATGAGAACGCTGTTAATACCTTAATCTTAAATAATTACTACATAAAAGGCTATTGGAAATAATATAGTCGTGGTCTCTTTTTTCCGGAGGGAGCCGGCGCGGGACTGCTAATTGGAGATATAATGGAGCATGAACGAGAAAATTAACGGTTGTTTGCGAGAAAAATGAAACTAAAATAAACTCGGCAGAAATAATATTATGAAAAAGAATATAAGTTTATAAGAAATAGAGCAAGAAATATTGAATAAAAATTATGTGAATCGAATGAATAGAAAGGAAAAGTTATGCGAATCAGATAAAAACGTTATGTGAATCTTGCCAATTTAGAACATTGCCAATTTAGATTAAACTTTAATTAATTATAGAACGATACAACACGATATAATATAAAGATACAGTTCACCCAAGAATGGATGCAGCGGGCTCATTATGGTAATAAGTAAAGAAATGAAATTAATAAAAAAATTATAAAATCAAGTAAAGAACAGTATACCTATTCTTGCTGTTTTTACTTTAAATATTAACAAAACGAATATTGCGGATAGGTATGTGAACATGCCTTTACCTTTTATTTTACAGGAAATTCGAGGAAAACGCCCATAGAGAAGCACCATCCTTAACTGTTAACTGTATGTTATTGTGTAAAGCCTATTCCACCAGACAAACAAAACAGTTTTTAAATACTTCTAAGCAGATATTGAATATATTTGGCGCTAATTTTGTAGAAATTCATTATAATTAAATTTTTCTCAACTAAATGAAACTACGTGGTATAAGTATTATTTCTATTTTATTTAAATTCATTACCACGATCTAGGTTTCGTTGTATGACAACATCTTCTGGTGGGCAATTTGTAAAGATCCGCAATGCTACATCACTTCTAAGCAGAATTAATAATGCCCTACGGTTACATTGTAATTCTGATTTATCCCTAAATATTGAGAATAAATTTATTTCTTCGATATTCATTTTATGAACGTAAATTAAGCTGTAATTATTTTTAAAAGTTGATTCAATAAAGTTACAGGATAATATGTTTTTAAAGTGTTAATACGTAGAGCGATAACGAATAAAATCATTTCATACCTGTGCGGAAGTTGATTAACAATTTTTCTTGTTCCCACTTTGTATCATATTTTATATAATAATAAACTTTCATATAAAATCACCATAGAAATTTAATATTTAAAATATTATCCCAAAATATATTTTTACCTCATTAAATCCTTTTGTTATTTTATAATTCTGTAGGGACGTTTGCTATTTTATAACTCTGTAATTTATGAATTCTGTAATATATGATCTCTGTAATTTATGAATTTTGTAACTCTGTAATTTATGAACTCTATAACTTTGAAATTTATGAACAGATTTGCACGAAATTTGGCATACAAATAGATTATAGGTAGCTTGTACTAATATACAGGCTAGGTTAGTATTCCAGTTATTTTTCATCAGGCGATGTAATAGTAAATAAAGAGGTGTTGCGATTGCAATAGATCAGAGGCAAATCTCGGTATCTTAACCAAAAATACACGCGGGTGGAGCGGCTGACTAAAGTGAAATGCACTTTTTTGCCATCGCCACCCCTGTTGGAAATAGCAGACAGCGAGCTTTTCATTTTCATTAGCAAAGAGGATTCTTAGTCGAATATTTAATAATTCGTATTGTGTTTCACAAATAATAATATTTATCATTATTTGTCCAACATAAAGAGAATGAATTGAAATATTTTACAAGATATGAAAACACATTTTTCTTTCAAAACAAATGATTTTAAAGAAAAATGTGTTTTAGAAAAATGTGTTTAGAAATGTGTTTAGAAAAAATGTGTTTAGAAAAATGTGATTTCTTAGTCGAACATTTAATAATTCGTATTGTGTTTCACAAATAATGATATTTCTCATTATTTGTCCAACATAAATAGAATGAATTGAAATATTTTACAATATATGAAAACACATTTTTCTTTAAAAACAAATGATTCAAGTAAGGAACAAAATAATTCTTTTTGGTAATTTCTTAGTGTTATTATTACTTATTGGGAAAAAATGGCTTTCCCAATTACTTATCTTTAATCATAATTTTCGTTATTAATCCCATTAAACCATAATTCTTCCTTATCTATAAAAATACAATAAATTTTCCGTCCCTACAAAGTTAGAAAAATTAATAGTAACAATTACCGATCAATAGACCGACTTCAGTTGTCAACTGATGCACAGTCGCACATGTAGTTATCATCTATATTCTATGGTTAATTATCAGTTTTATTTTTGTCGCGAACAAGCGTTACATTATATGAAAATATTTCATTTATATTATAATTTATATATTATATATTATTTATCATAGAAAATATTTTTTGATTAGATTACGATTGTTTTATTCTATATTATATTTTTTTATTCGTTAAAATCTAAATATTCATTTCATGTAATTAAAGATGGAATAAAATTAATATGCAACGTAAGTGAAATATTTTGTGAAATATGTTTGCAGTCTTGTTCCGTAAAGAGAAAATTAAAGATTCCGTAGGTTGCCGTACAAAAAGACCGCATGTCGAGGATAGAAGAGCCAGTATTATTAGGGTTTTACACGTTTGTAGTTTTCTGAAAAATCCTACATGAAAGTTAACTGACTTATTTACCGGATGTTTTGGCGTGAAAATATAACATAAGATGCATATAAATTCAAAAAATACTTTGTTATTATTCCTTAAAAAAGTTATTGTCTCAGAGTTGACATAGTAATGTTAATCCGCATATACATCAATAAGCAAAGGAAATAATCTATTTTCAAAACTATATTTGTTTAAATTTTACATGAAGTATTTTTAAAAATATTTTTGAAAATGTCAATAGAATAGATTCTCTGAAATTGCTAAAGTTAAAATTATGAAAGCTTATCGGAAAATTATATAAATAATTCTAAAGCTCATTAGTTGAGAAATTTAAAATATTTCTACGCCTGTGAAAGATTTCTATACAATATATTTAGGTGCTGAGAAATAATATTACTATTTGTAAATAGTTTAATAGAAATACTATGTACTCTTAAATAATTCTATGTACCTTAAGTACCAAATTAATAAATACTGTACCTTAAGTACCAAAGTGTGTATAAAATCCGCATAGTCCAAGTTTTACTTGTACTTAATAAGTTTATGTTTAAATAGCTTTAAATGTATTGGGATGGATTGGTTGGCATCTTAGATTTAATAAAAAATTAAGTATTAAATGTTACTATCATAATATTTAAACAGCGCCTTTGATAAAGTAAAAATTTGGATATGAAAGGATATTTGGTCATAAAAAAGAATTTAGTGAGAAATAATTAAGGATGCATTATTACAAGTATACAGCAAAATTAAATAAAACAGTGCGAATTATGGACTTAATATACTCTATGGTACGAATAGACTATAACTGTTATATCGTAACCGAAATAAAGGCGCCAACAATTATAACTGTTAAATTGTAATTGAAATAAAGGCAACACAAATAATAACTGTTATATCGTAATTTAAATAAAAGGGCCACAAATAAACTGTTACAACGTAACTGAAATAAAGGCGCCTAAATACGTGGGAGTTCGAAATGTTGTAGAAGATTGGCTAAAGGGTTTGCCTCCAGTGCCATAATATGAGAAAAAAAATCAGACGAATCATGTTCATTTCACGATTGTTTCATTTTCGTAGGTCGGTGTTATTATTTTTTACTTCGTAAAGATTTTATTAATGTTTTCTAAAAATGTAAAAAGTTGGCAGATTTCGGGTACGAAGTGGTAAATTTTGATAAAAAGGCGAAAGTTGGTACTAGTTGGCGAAAGTTAGTTGAACACTTGCCAAAGTTGGTAATGCTAAGCAGAATTGGTTGCTAGCATTTCTCTCTATCTTTTCTAATGCTACATCTCTTTCTGTGAGAACATACGTGCGGATGAGAATTTTACATTTATTCAAATTAAATGCTTTTGCCTGCTATTTCCGACAGATTTGGAGATGGCGCTTAAATGCATATTTTTTCAGAGGTGAATATAAAATGTTAATTGGTTAAAATTTGAAGCTGCAATTTAATTGGTATAACGTTCACTTGAAAAATAAAAGAAATGTGTCTGCATATTGCGTCAGGATTTAATGAATAACAATAATTTATCACGATATAACTTTTTAAACATTCAATTTTCATGGTAACACTAAGCTCAAAGTCTATTAGTATAATTGTTGTACGTAAATAATTGTTGTACGTAAATTATTGTACGTATGGAATTGAGGATAACGAATAATTTAAATACATTTTACTATATAGCTTCATCAATTTGTCTTTTTGCAGTAGGGTCTTGCGCTAAAACGGATGTGAAAGAGATGAGTAAAGAAGGATGGATCCACTTACTTCACTGATCTGATTCCGACGAATGCATAAGTCTTTTCATTGTAGTAGAAACTACTTCAAAAAAGAGTTCCTTTTTATGAATCTAAAAACTATTAGTTTTAGCTCGAACGCAAAAATTGAGAAATAGGCCATAAAGCATTGAAGCTGTTAACACAACAAGCATTTTACATCTTTGCTAACAGCCCACCTGAAGATGTTGTAATACAACGAAACCTAGGTCGTGGTAAAGAACTTAAAGAAAGTAGAAATAATACTACATCACGTAGTTTCATTAAACTGTGAAGCATTTTACATGAAAATTGTAAAAATGAATCAATTAATTCTTTAATATCATTTAAGCTGAAAATTTTCGAATGCACGTACCCAAATAGCGAGGTAAGGAGTTAGGCTTTTTAATTAACTAATCTTTTTGTGTCTTACATTCAAAGTTGCTTTTCATCAATTCTTGTAAGATTGAATTCAAGAAAAATTGAGGTTAAAGAAAAAATATGACGAAAGTTTAATTTCAAAGAAACACTTTAAAAATGTTTGAGTTTCCTATTTCTACAATGAAAGAATTTTCTAATTTAAAAGATATCTTTTGGTTATGAAAACGTGGATTTATAAAAAACCCTTTTGAAGAAAAGTTCTTCTTGCAAATTTCTGCTTAATGAGTCATTCAGGCAAAAATCTTTCATATAACTAGATTTCTGTAATAAAAACGTTTATCTCTATTCTCTTCTCATACTAATTTTATCTTGCATTGTTAGCAATCACTAATCCAAGGTTTTGTATGAATAAGATAGACTAATCTCTGCCAACTTTATGCAATGGTCAAGCTATGAATAATTTTATACATTTGGAGAAGCTTCTGGTATACTGACAACATAACTTCAATTGATTTAACCGGCTTTATACGTAAGTTTTGTTTTTAATTTTAGGTACGTTGTGAGCATGAAATTTAATACTTTACAATATTGGGAAATTAATAAAACAACGGACAATGCTTGGATGCTCTAATTATATATTTGTTATTGATCCATGTGCTTGAATGAAAGTTACAAGCTTCGAATTTGGGTTTTTGATTGTTTACTTTTTTTTAACTGGATAGAATTTTTTTAAACAGAATTATTTAACGAGACCATTCCTAATATTTTCAGCGTGGTAGCCTATTATATAAATATTTCTTTATGTTTTTTGGATAAATATAATGTTCTTATGTAAATTACTAAGCTTTTCAGGACTTTATCAGGTTGAAATTTTAGGTTAGAGATCGGAATATCGTAATTATTTGTGTATTGCTACATTTAAGAATTGTACAAATACATGAATAAAGAATTAGTATATTTTGTAAAAGTCAACGTATTACTTTATAACGCGGACTACAAATATAATAAATTTGATAATGGGTCGTTGCTTGGTTGCAGAGCTATTACGTATCAAACCACTTTCACGTTAAATTTAGATTTATTGACACAGTTTGTGTGATGTTTTAAGAAAAAAAAATACTATTTTGGTTTCAGATTCGGGCTTTTTACAATAATTTTTATTAAATCACTCTTTCTGTCGGCGACAAATTTGGTATTCCAATTTTGATTAGTCCTAACGAAGCTAGTGTTATGAGAATTTGTACATGCCCATAGATATAACGAAAATGTAATAGTCTATTGTAAAACTTACTATAAACACAATAGTCTATTGTAAAACTTACTATTTTGGTTTCAGATTCGGGCTTTTTACAATAATCTTTATTAAATCACTCTTTCTGTCGGCGACAAATTTGGTATTCCAATTTTGATTAGTCCTGACGAAACTAGTGTTGTGAGAATTTGCACATGCCCATAGATATAATGAAAATGTAATAGTCTATTGTAAAACTTACTATAAAGACAATAGTCTATTGTAAAACTTACTATTTTGGTTTCAGATTCAGGCTTTTTACAATAATTTTTATTAAATCACTCTTTCTGTCGGCGACAAATTTGGTATTCCAATTTTGATTAGTCCTAAAGAAGCTAGTGTTGTGGGGAATTTGCACATGCCCATAGATATAATGAAAATGCAATAGTCTATTGTAAAACTTACTATAAAACTGATTAAACGAAGATGTATGCCTTCCATGATTTGAGATTATTCATCATTACTGAAGCTGACGGACGTAATAACACGTGTGGTAGCGACCGAATGTGTTCACCTTATGAATGATTATGTTGTTAAGAAAACAAAAAAACTAATGTGCAGTCTGGCCATAAAAAGCTTGATATTAATTTTTTTATTACTGATGTCGCATAGAAAAAAAAACAAAATTTTTTTTTTCTTTAACCATTTGTTTTTATCGATAATGAATCAATTCATTATCGTTTCTTTAACATACTTGCGAAGAGTCGAATGGAAAATTAGTTTGAAATGACCTCTATATCGCTCTGATTTGTCGAGATGGTATTCTCTTTCTCTGCAATTTCATATTCAGGAGTACCAATACGTTTTTAAAAACGTTCGTATTTATGTACGTGAGGGCAAATCAATAACTACATATCGTGTTCCTTTCTTCAATCCATATAAAGGCAGCTTATGAGATGGAAACGAAATGTTGTAAAAAAAGATAATCCTTAATAGCTCTGCAGCCAAGCAACGACTCAGATATATATATATGTATATATATATATATATATATACACATATATAAACACATATATGCCTATACATATATAAATAAAGTATTTTATTATTTTTTAAATTTAAAAACAATGCTTTTATAAATATACTCATTGACACCTGTTCGTCCGTCTATCACAGGTTCACTATTTTTACAGTTTTAGTCTATGTACATGAAATTTTGCAAGTACTAGGTGCCTCATATAAATATCTCAATTTATATAGAGCAAAATTCTAAAAAACAGTTTTTAACCTATTATTTTTAGTACATAACTTCTTAATTACGAAACATGTAAGTCTTCTCAAATTAAATTCAGTTTTTATTGACTATTTCCGTTTTAAGAAATGTTAAACCCCTGACTTATATAATTGTGTATTGTATCTTCTCTTCTAATTGCTATTGATTCGAACTTCATATTACATATCGTGCTAGCTGTAAACCGGCCGTGTCGGTTTAGCTTATAGCATAACTGCACAAGCCGAACTAGTAACCTTTTTTGTGGATAAAATATTGAATAAAATTTAGGTTAAGGCGTGTAACTTAATTTTTTAATTTAATTTTGTCATTAGCCCTAAGAAAATTTCTGTACATGTCTATTACTTTTATATTTTATATCCACAAATAAACTATATTATTATTATTATTATTATTATTATTATTATTACATTAAAATTAATTCGGTTAACTTGTAACACCAATTTCAGTGTTCCGACACGCACTTAACAGATTTTTATTTCTAAATAATTCCTTCGGAAAGCAGTTTATGTTTTGAATAATTAATCTGAATAATTCTATACTATAGAATAAATTATAAATTTTATTCTAAAAGTATATTGTACCACTGCAGTATATTAGTGCCATAAATATAAAAAAATGTAACTGGACCCATGGGCTAAGTTGTATTCACGATATTTTTAATATTTCGTTTGTATACTTGATTTAATACATTCTTCACTCCTTAACGTGATCACACGGCCCCTATTTTATTCAGCCTTGAGTGACATTATTAAATTTATATTAGGCGGTCTAATTCGTAGAAACTCTTTGAAATCAAGTCTGAAATGACTACAATGACTTCTTTGTTTTACAAATTGACGGAAAAGTTTTCATAATAAGCTGCTAATTAATTAATGAAAAAAGAGTCTGAATGTGAGTTTCTCTAAGCCGATTAATTAAAATAATTAAATTGTCTATATTTTTGCACACTCCAATTTATTGGAAATTTCTATTCTTTCTCACATTGAACAGTATTATGATATATCCAGAAGATCTGGTTTACTACAACGCGTATTTAAAAAAATTGTTCAACCAACAACTGTCATATCTTTTTGATATCGGCTTATTTGTGTTGACTATAAAGGCGTGTTCAAGTATATAATTTCGGTACAATTTATAGAATTTTGATTTTATTTACACATTTTTTATTTTTTATTTGTAATTATTACAAGATCCGACTTAATATTTTGATACAAAAAATTGTTCAAATCCGCGGAGTGAACTATATTGTATGACTTTATTTTATAATTTTTTTATTATAAACGAAATTTAAAATAGATAGTTCCAATAGCATAATAATATTTTTCTTCCATTTTTCTAAATGCGATGACTGTGGTATAAACATAGGTATATTTGGTATAAACATACAGATTATTTATTATATATTTGATATAAACATACAGATTATTTATTGCTATATGGCCCATTGCCTTCCAATAAATCAAAACACCAGAAGTTGAGATTGTAGTGCAGTGGAAGACAGCGATAGCCCATCAGTGAGTTATTATAAAATTTATAATCTATTACAATTAAACATTCATATCAATATCAACATGGACAGTCTAGGTAATCTAGTACGGAATATATTTTTCATACGATTTTTGAAAACATAAACGGTCGTTAATTTTGTTATCATCAAGTTTACTTCAGAGTTCAGCCACATGCACAGTGTGTGAATATTAGAGACGACGAGATGCTAAATGACAAAATATAAATCGGATATATGTGTAGAACAAAACGACAATAAAACCAATTACAAAAATTATACTGGGCAAAAAAGTGCAAAGAAATAAACATAGCGTGATTCTTTCCGCCAATAAGCTCCAAAATAATTTATTATATAGTCTCTATACTTTTATTTAGGTAATTTCGTACCGAATATATTTCTCATACAACTTTTATAAACAAACGTTCGATGATTTTCGAATGTTAGCATCAAGTTTATTTCAGAGTTCAGACACATGCACAGTGAGTGAATATTAGAGAAGACGAGACGCTTAATGAGAAAATATAAATCGGATATATGTGTAGAACAAAACAAAAAATAAAACCAATTACAAAAGTTATATCGGGCAAAAAAGTGCAAAGAAAATAAACATAGAGTGATTCTTCCCGCCAATAAGCTCCAAAACAATCTATGATATAGTCTCTAAACTTTATTCGCATTTAACTAATAGACAATTAAATCTTATTTGTTTGTTTTTGTATGAAAATAGACCATAAAGATATGTACGCATTAATACACATAGAAATAGACGGTGAAATATTGAAATATATGAATTGTCTTTATTCTGGCTCCTTTAGGTACTCTGTCTATTGTAATAATTATTATTATGGACTATTAAATCTTATTTATTTGTTTTTGTATGAAAATAGACCATAAAGATATGTACGCATTAATACACATAGAAATCGACGGTGAAATTTTGAAATATGTGAATTGTCTTTATTCTGGCTCCTTTAGGTACTTTGTCTATTGTAATAATTATTATTATAGACTATTAAATCTTATTTATTTGTTTTTGTACGAAAATAGACCATAAAGATATGTAAGCATTAATACACATAGAAATAGATGGTGAAATATTGAAATATGTGAATTGTCTTTATTCTGGCTCCTTTAGGTACTCTGTCTATTGTAATGATTATTATTATAGACTATTAAATCTTATTTGTTTTTGTATGAAAATAGACTATAAAGATATGTACGCATTAATACACATAGAAATAGATGGTGAAATATTGAAATATGTGAATTGCCTTTATTCTGGCTCCTTTAGGTACTCTGTCTATTGTAATAATTATTATTATAGACTATTAAATCTTATTTATTTGTTTTTGTATGAAAATAGACTATAAAGATATGTACGCATTAATACACATAGAAATAGATGGTGACATTGAAATATGTGAATTGCCTTTATTTTGGCTCCTTTAGGTACTCTGTCTATTGTAATAATAATTATTATAGACTATTAAATCTTATTTATTTGTTTTTGTATGAAAATAGACTATAAAGATATGTACGCATTAATACACATAGAAATAGATGGTGATATTGAAATATGTGAATTGCCTTTATTTTGGCTCCTTTAGGTACTCTGTCTATTGTAATAATTATTATTATAGACTATTTAATCGTCTTTATTTGTTTTTAAAACTATCTCGTCGAAACAATAATAAATATTGATTTCAAATTAAAAGTAAGCCGTGATTTGTCCACAAGCTCAAGTAAAATGCAAAAAAAATAACCAGCCAGGTACAATTTTTTTTAATGTAGATTTGTGTATTTAACATAAAAATCGCCGAAAATATATACTGATAACATCCATAAATATTTAAATTGAGGGATATGAAAATTATTTCTGCTCAAATATTCATTTAGGGTCAAAACAAAAATGTTTTGCTTCGTATCCATCTGTTGGTCGAAATTCCTGAGATCACCACACATCACGAAAACTTACTAAAATAAGTATAGAATGGGATTGTAAACATGTAGTATATTATGTGAACCGTTTAAACAGTTTCGTTTAAAACAGTTTGACTAATACTATGACACAAAATACTAACACTAACAATGATGAAAGAACTTTAGCACATATACAGTGACAAAATGTGACATTTGGACACGTTTTTTAAATTTGGGAAAATATTATATTTACAACTAAATACCTTTTGCATATACTTATACAGAGAAAGGAATTCAAAAGGAACCTTATAACAACAAGAGAATACCAAAGATTTTGCAATGTCGGGAAGATGGGGCCAGCACCAGTCGTGCGGACGCCGCAAAGTTAAACCCAATTCCAGGGAGCCGAACAATGGGTGTTGACAGAGAGATTGAATGCGTATTCAAATTAATTTCGATGTCAGTCTATATTCATCAGAGACACTACTCAACTATATTAAGATATTTCTCTTTTGATTGTTTTACCATAATTAGCGACCAGCCTTAAGATCCAAACAAACCTTTTCGACTTACTGCGGACTAGCGATTCTACGCAACAGTTTCTGAACAAGTTCAGATTGATTTTAACCACGGTGATACATAAGTCTCACATATCGTAGTAATCATACCACTGCTCTATTTTCAACAAAATTTTACAAATTATTCAGCGTTTTGGGAATAATACAAAATGTATACAACTTCTTTGCATTAATTTATTTCCTACAAACCCCACCATCGAAACATTCCCACAATTTCACTATGATATGTTTCCCGCCAAAAAGTTCAGGGGTAGGGAATCCGAATTAAATGGAAAAAGTTATTACAAGTAGCTAATTGCAAAAACGTGGTATAATTAATATGAAATTTTATTAAACGCATTTTTTTTCAAGAAAGAAAAAGTGAAATTTTCATTAGCACTAAACTGAATATATTTTCGGTAAAATATTGCATTGTTAAAGTAATTATGTTAACTAGAAAACATTTCACAGATATAAGAAAATTTAAGAGGAAAAATATACTCGTTAATAAGTGGAAAATAAAGGTTAAATGATTATCTAATTGATCCTGTGAATACATGTTACACATTTAGAAATTTCTTACTGTATGGGTTTCGTTGAATAACACCTACTTTTTTAAGTAATTTAAACGAATTTGGCAGATTATTGCAGCAAAATTAATTCACAGGGAATCATGTCTCAAAAATTATTTGCCCAATCAAGACGGTACTCGAATCGTCAAATAACTCAATTTTATGAACTGTTTGCACGCGGTTTATATACCTTTTTTGGCGCTGGACCTACCAGTGCCTTCTAATACATTCTTACATACTTTAACCATAGAGTAGGTGTTCTAGCAAATTCTGCATACGCTGCCACCGAGTACAAATCAAATACGGAACAGTACTTTTCGTTTAATACATGAATCTGCATAAAGTTGCACATTTTAAAGCTAATTAATAAGTAACATAAGAAATTTTTACAAAATACGCAATTTTTTAATTTGGGAAATTTTAATTTTCATATAATTCGAAACAAGCCAAATAAATACACACGGTTTGTAAATAAACAGATAATAAATAGACACGGCAAACTTTTTGGACACTGAAAAAAACAATTTCAATTTTCGCTTCATTTGTTTTTACACTCAAAACACGGTCGAATACAAATGTTTGCAGTGAGTCATTTTTGTCAAATGTGGCTTGTCTTATCAGATAAGAGATCACAATAAGGGTTTGAACATAAAACTCGATAGTGTATGGTAAAATATTGTCTTACCTCATCCAGGATGGACGAACTTGGCTTGTAAAATAAGCTATTGGATCCATTGAAAACTTTTTTAAAATTTTAACATTAACGTCATGTGTAAACAAAGAGCGTTGTATCGTACCACGACCGGTGCACCGATGCGCGCGCTGCGTACGAGTGGCGTGCGTGGCGTATGTGCGGAGACGGATATGAGGAGGCGCGGGGGAGAGGGGCGCCGGTTCCGGTGTCGCCATTGTGCCGCATCCGGCGCGCTCAGGGACACCGCCGCGCTAATTGCCCGCACACTGGTTGCGTCACCGCCCGCCGCCGTCATCTTGAGCAGCTCGCGGAAAACTGCTCGCTTTTTGGTTCAAGAAAATTGGGCGAAAGTTAACTAAGCGTGGCCAAGGTTCTGATGTACGTAGATACGGATTTACGTTGTTAGTATTACTCATAGCTACATATATACGTTTTTTTAGGTCTAATCTTTTTTGACTGCCAATTCTTTATGGTATAATTAATATATTACACAATTCACACAATTTCCACGTAAGTAGATTTGTTAATTATAAATAAATATATCTAATAATTTTGTTGTCACAGTGTCTGTTAGAGGGCTGTATGTATCCTCTTTATAGGTTCAGATTAAAACACATGAATAATAAAATCTTAAATTTTTATTTAAGACGGGTTTTCATCTTCATATAGTTTTTATATATCTTTTGACTGACTAAAAAAACGGTATTATTTATTAAGGAAGCAAATTGCTTCCTCCCAAAAATTAGCATATTAATGAAAATAAGTGTCACGGCAAGTACACTTACTGGAATTCTCCAATAGATGGTGCTATAAGATACTATAATAGGTAGCGCTTCCGCAATTTAGGCTAACCTGTTTACCTTGTGTCATACAATTGGGTGTTCCGATGACATTTAATCAAAATTATTTTGATTTTTTTAAAATCTCCACTCACTTACAAAATACTTTTTCCAACATATATTATAACTCATTTGTTTGCCGGCTTTTGCGGCAGTGTTAATGCATCTAAGATTCTATTGGTATTTGATTTAATAACATCTGTGTTCAATTAACTTAATTACGTTAAAATTAAACTTAAACAAACTTTCTATGAGTTTCGATGCTTTTATAACTTATTGTGTTACTTATGTTTGTAGTTTTATTAAGTTTCGTTGTCAAATAACTATGACAAAGCAGAGACAACAGAATGTCAGATTTATTACTCACAAGATAAATCCCTAGTATACATTGTTATTAAAGGCTATCTTATATTACAAATTCGATTGAATTTCGCACATTGTCTTTAGACCAGTATACCTGATTAATAATCACATCATATTCCGTAGGTTTGATGCTTGCTAACGATAAGTATTATAACTGTATTAAGTGAAAGAATATGAAGATTATGACACTCACAAAATGAGTTGATTATGCTGAGCCTTATATTCATAAATATGTACGTAATTTTTGAGGCCAAAAAGGGAATTAATTTATAAACGACATACATTACTTGTTCTGGCATGGATAATTAGAAATATTGCATATTAGTGAAAGAATGTGAAGATTATGCCAAAGTAAGCTAATTATGCTGCGCCTTATATTCATAAATATGTAAGTAATTTCTGAAGCCAAAAATGGAATAATTTAAAAACAAGATAACTGGGACAGTACCTGTTCCTGCATTGATAATTTGAAATATTGTATATTAGTGAAATAATATGAAGATTATGCCAAAGTAAGCTAATTTGCTGCGTCTTATACTCTTAAATATGTGAGTAATTTCTGAAACCAAAAACAGAATTAATTTACAAACGAGGTAACTGGGACAGTACCTGTGCCTGCATCGATAATTTGAAATATTATATATTAGTGATATAATATGAAGATTATGCCAAAGTAAGCTAATTATGCTGCGTCTTATACTCTTAAATATGTGAGTAATTTCTGAAACCGAAAACAGAATTAATTTACAAACGAGGTAACTGGGACAGTACCTGTGCCTGCATCGATAATTTGAAATATTATATATTAGTGATATAATATGAAGATTATGCCAAAGTAAGCTAATTATGCTGCGTCTTATACTCTTAAATATGTGAGTAATTTCTGAAACCAAAAACAGAATTAATTTACAAACGAGGTAACTGGGACAGTACCTGTGTTTCCGCATCGATAATTTGAAATGTTATACGAGTACATGACTCAATTAATTGAGCTAATTATGCTGCGCCTTATACTCTTAAATAAGTGAGTAATTCCTCAAGCCATAAATGGAATTAACTTACAAACGAGATAACTGGAACAGTACCTGTTCCTGCATCGATACTTTGAAATATTGTATATTAGTGAAACAATATGAAGATTATGCCAAAGTAAGCTAATTATGCTGCGCCTTATACTCTTATATATGTGAGTAATTTCTGAAGCCAAAAATGGAATTATTTAAAAACAAGATAACTGGGACAGTACCTGTTCCTGTATCGATAATTTTAAATATTATATATTAGTGAAATAATATCAAGATTATGCCAAAGTAAGCTAATTATGCTGCACCTTATACTCTTATATACGTGAGTAATTTCTGAAGCCAAAAATGGAATTATTTAAAAAGAAAGATAACTGGGACAGTACCTGTTCCTGTATCGATAATTTGAAAAATTATATATTAGTGAAATAATATGAAGATTATGCCAAAGTAAGCTAATTATGCTGCGCCTTATACTCTTATATATGTGAGTAATTTCTGAAGCCAAAAATGGAATTATTTAAAAACAAGATAACTGGGACAGTACCTGTTCCTGTATAGATAATTTAAAATATTATATATTAGTGAAATAATATCGAGATTATGCCAAAGTAAGCTAATTATGCTACGCCTTATACTCTTATATATGTGAGTAATTTCTGAAGCCAAAAATGGAATTATTTAAAAAGAAAGATAACTGGGACAGTACCTGTTCCTGTATCGATAATTTGAAATATTGTATATTAGTGAAATAATATGAAGATTATGCCAAAGTAAGCTAATTATGCTGCGCCTTATACTCTTATATATGTGAGTAATTTCTGAAGCCAAAAATGAACTTATTTAAAAACAAGATAACTGGGACAGTACCTGTGCCTGTACCGATAATTTGAAATATTTTATATTAGTGAAATAATATGAAGATTATGCCAAAGTAACCTAATTATGCTGCGCCTTATACTCTTATATATGAGAGTAATTTCTGAAGTCAAAAATGGAATTATTTAAAAACAAGATGACTGGGACAGTACCTGTTCCCGTATCGA
Source organism: Druceiella hillmani (assembly GCA_039881145.1). NCBI lineage: Eukaryota > Metazoa > Arthropoda > Insecta > Lepidoptera > Hepialidae > Druceiella > Druceiella hillmani. The sequence continues at coordinate 101,475,995 of JAYKKI010000001.1, read as the reverse complement.
TAATTTGAAATATTATATATTAGTGAAATAATATGAAGATTATGCCAAAGTACGCTAATTATGCTGCGCCTTATACTCTTATATATGTGAGTAATTTCTGAAGCCAAAAATGGAATTATTTAAAAACAAGATAACTGGGACAGTACCTGTTCCTGTATCGATAATTTTAAATATTATATATTAGTGAAATAATATCAAGATTATGCCAAAGTAAGCTAATTATGCTGCGCCTTATACTCTTATATATGTGAGTAATTTCTGAAGCCAAAAATGGAATTATTTAAAAAGAAAGATAACTGGGACAGTACCTGTTCCTGTATCGATAATTTGAAAAATTATGTATTAGTGAAATAATATGAAGATTATGCCAAAGTAAGCTAATTATGCTGCGCCTTATACTCTTAAATATGTGAGTAATTTCTGAAACCAAAAACAGAATTAATTTACAAACGACGTAACTGGGACAGTACCTCTGTTTCCGCATTGATAATTTGAAATGTTATACGAGTACATGACTCAAGTAATTGAGCTAATTATGCTGCGCCTTATACTCTTAAATAAGTGAGTAATTCCTCAAGCCATAAATGGAATTAACTTACAAACGAGATAACTGGGACAGTACCTGTTCCTGAATCGATACTTTGAAATATTGTATATTAGTGAAACAATATGAAGATTATGCCAAATTAAGCGAATTATACTGCGCCTTATACTCTTATATATGTGAGTAATTTCTGAAGCCAAAAATGGAATTATTTAAAAAGAAAGATAACTGGGACAGTACCTGTTCCTGTATCGATAATTTGAAATATTGTACATTAGTGAAATAATATGAAGATTATGCCAAAGTAAGCTAATTATGCTGCGCCTTATACTCTTATATATGTGAGTAATTTCTGAAGCCAAAAATGGACTTATTTAAAAACAAGATAACTGGGACAGTACCTGTGCTTGTACCGATAATTTGAAATATTATATATTAGTGAAATAATATGAAGATTATGCCAAAGTAACCTAATTATGCTGCGCCTTATACTCTTATATATGAGAGTAATTTCTGAAGCCAAAAATGGAATTATTTAAAAACAAGATGACTGGGACAGTACCTGTTCCTGTATCGATAATTTGAAATATTATATATATATGACTCAAGTAATTGAACTAATTATGCTGGGCCTTATACTCTTAAATAAGTGAGTAATTCCTCGAGCCAAAAATAGAATTAACTTACAAACGAGATAACTGGGACAGTACCTGTTCCTGTATCGATAATTTGAAATATTGTATATTAGTGAAAGAATATGAAGATTATGCCAAAGTAAGCTAATTATGCTGCGCCTTATAATCATAAATATGTGAGTAATTTCTGAAGCCAAAAATGGAATTAGTTTACAAACGAGATAACTGGGACAGTACCTCTGTTTCCGCATCGATAATTTGAAATGTTATACGAGTACATGACTCAAATAATTGAGCTAATTATGCTTCGCTTTATACTCTTAAATATGTGAGTAATTCCTGAAGCCAAAAATGGAATTAATTTACAAACGAGATAACTGGGACAGTACCTCTGTTCCCGTATCGATAATTTGAAATGTTATACGAGTACATGACTCAAATAATTGAGCTAATTATGCTGCGCCTTATACTCTTATATATGTGAGTAATTTCTGAAGCCAAAAGTGGAATTAGTTTACAAACGAGACAACTGGGACAGTACCTCTGTTTCCACATCGATAATTTGAAATGTTATACGAGTACATGACTCAAATAATTGAGCTAATTATGCTGCACCTTATACTCTTATATATGTGAGTAATTTCTGAAGCCAAAAATGGAATTAATTTACAAACGAGATAACTGGGACAGTACCTCTGTTCCCGCATCGATAGTTTGAAATGTTATACGAGTACATGACTCAAGTAATTGAGCTAATTATGCTGGGCCTTATACTCTTAAATAAGTGAGTAATTCCTCGAGCCAAAAATAGAATTAACTTACAAACGAGATAACTGGGACAGTACCTGTTCCTGTATCGATAATTTGAAATATTGTATATTAGTGAAAGAATATGAAGATTATGCCAAAGTAAGCTAATTATGCTGCACCTTATAATCATAAATATGTGATTAATTTCTGAAGTCAAAAATGGAATTAGTTTACAAACGAGATAACTGGGACAGTACCTCTGTTTCCGCATCGATAGTTTGAAATGTTATACGAGTACATGACTCAAATAATTGAGCTAATTATGCTGCGCTTTATACTCTTAAATATGTGAGTAATTCCTGAAGTCAAAAATGGAATTAATTTACAAATGAGATAACTGGGACAGTACCTCTGTTCCCGTATCGATAATTTGAAATGTTATACGAGTACATGACTCAAATAATTGAGCTAATTATGCTGCGCCTTATACTCTTAAATATGTGAGTAATTCCTGAAGCCAAAAATGGAATTAATTTACAAACGAGATAACTGGGACAGTACCTCTGTTTCCGCATCGATAATTTGAAATGTTATACGAGTACATGACTCAAATAATTGAGCTAATTATGCTGCGCCTTATACTCTTATATATGTGAGTAATTCCTGAAGCCAAAAATGGAATTAATTTACAAACGAGATAACTGGGACAGTACCTCTGTTTCCGCATCGATAATTTGAAATGTTATACGAATACATGACTCAAATAATTGAGCTAATTATGCTGCGCCTTATACTCTTAAATAAGTGAGTAATTCCTCGAGCCAAAAATGGAATTAACTTACAAACGAGATAACTGGGCAGTACCTGTTCCTGCATCGATAATTGGGAATATTGTATATTAATATAAATATCATGCCAAAGTAATCTAATTATGCTGCGCCTTATACTCTTAAATATGTGAGTAATTCCTGAAGCCAAAAATGGAATTAATTTACAAACGAGATAACTGGGACAGTACCTCTGTTTCCGCATAGATAATTTGAAATGTTATACGAGTACATGACTCAAATAATTGAGCTAATTATGCTACGCCTTGTAGCCAAACTGTTGTCGATTTCTGATGTCGAAAATGAAACAATATATATTAAAGTATATAAGTTTGTTTAGCGAATATTCTGCAAAACTTAGAGAGAATCTATCTTCATCGTTGACATGGTTGACTCAAGTAAGAAAAATACTTGACAAAAATGGGTTTCGTTTTAAAACAAAGTGTAGTGTTGAAGGCGCTTAAGACTTAGCCATTATTTCTTTCCGACTATAGATTTAAATTTTATTGGAATGAAAAACCCAGGTATTTTATTCAATTTAATCTGTACATATTATAAATATGTAAACTTTGCATTGCTGTACAATGAAAATATTACCAAAAAAAAATTATTGAGTAATGAAGAATAAGTGATAGAAAGTATTAAGATTATTTTTTTAATTTTTGGGTGTTTGCATATATGTATACATAGAGATAAAAAAAACATAGAAAATTATTATGAAGTAACATTTAGATTTTATTTCATAGCAATCGGTTCACTCAAACAAAAGATATGCGAATTCAATATTTTCAAAATTCAACTATATTACATTAGAGTAACACAACGCAGAAGTGCTAGAGATACTCGACGTAGTAATTAAACAAACGTATTGTCTAACCTACCTCTGTATGTTAATAGATGGCGCTATGTGTATTTTAAATCACACATTGAATTTTTCCATTCGGACATGTATTGGCGAAATTGGCGTAGCCAGAAGTGAGTACAGAGTGGTGCGAGAGAGGTAGTAAGCAATAATATTTTTATAAAAAAATTACAATGGAACTTTTTTATTGGTCTGCGCGTATAAACTCGCAGGCACAGCTAGTAAATAATAAACACATATCAATTATTTTTTCAAAAAAAAATTTGTGTCGGATGCGCTGCGTCACATGGAACGTCACGAAATTTCAAATACATAAATTTGAGTTACAATTTTGAAACGTTAAGTTCTTTAAAATTTAACTCATAAATTAATCCCTTTTGTGCATTAATAGGATTATAGTATAAATGTAACAAAATGACAAGAATTCATTTCAAAATATGAAAAAACTTGCACCTCGGGGTGCTTATTCATATCTTAAATAAATTAATAGAAATCCTAAATAAAGTACATAATACCATAAGAATACATAAGATTTCAAGTGCTTTTTTAATAGCGATTGCATGACAATAATCGGTTTCAAGTACCAGTGTTTCTAGTTAACATTTTCCTGGCACGTAATAGTCACTCCAGCCGGCATTGCCTGTTTGGATGTAATAGTACTTAAGTACTTAGAATCAAGAACTAAACAAGTAGGTCTAACTAATTTGGCAACTACTTAGAGAAATAATGATAACATTGTAAGTACGAAAGTCATCAGAATGAATAACAAAAACATTCTTAGGAAACAATATTTACGAAAATTACTATAAAAAAATTCGAGTAAATGTTTTTATTACATATTAATTTATTCTTTCTTCAGCATTACACATTTTATTAGTCTAATAAAATTGTCCAAAAATATAGGAAATCATGCGTTACAAAATTTTAATTAATTTTTTTTGACAATATTGTTAACGTTCTAGTCTCGAGTAATTTACCATGTTGGAGCATTCAGAGAAGTTACGCTAAATACGTCAACTTTATGAAAATTTAAAAGCTAATATCTTGTAAACCGTTCATTTTGTAAACCATAATTTTTTATACAGCGTCACATTTTTCATAATTTATTTTAAAAACAACGTAATTCTAACAAATTTTAATGCGCTAAATTTACAAAAAAATGTTTCCCGTTTCAGTTAACTCTAGGAGATTTATGAAATAATATTTAATTTATGACAAATACCATAGCATATTTTGATAAAACTAGTTTCATGTTATTTAATAGGTTGCATCTAAAATAAGAAGTACGATGAATAGTTAATCAAACATTTTGAAAAATTATTTTTATGCAAATGGCTCTATCATATAAATCATTAATACTACGTACTAAAAATATTTTGCTTACAATAGTACTAAACAATGCGAAAATTTTAACTTTTAACTTCCGATAAATACTTAAGGTAGATAGTTGTTAAAAATGTTATTTTTTTGTGAATTTTGACGCATCATAATAACAATTAAAAAAAAATGACGTTCATGATAAAAATTGTAGAAAATGTAGAGTTTTATAAGTTGCCTTTTGACATTTAATGTCTCATCGATACTTTGTCAAATAATTTGGAAAAAAATATTTATGTAAATTCTAATACATAACTGTGTAAGATAGGTTGTACCAAAATAGTTATTGAAGGAAATTATAGAAAATCTAATTCTCTACGAAAGATAACGTAACCGTTCTTGCCATGTTATCAATGGTTCACAAAATATTTAGCTCTGAAGTTCTGTGAAGATGGTAGATTTAATATAACCTCTAAGACTGCGGCAATTGAGTAAATTACATAAAACAACCCTTAAAATTTTATAAAAAAAATTAAATTAAAGAAATGATTAAAAATAGTACAATTTTACTGGATTCCGTTGTGCCATCTAGCTATATATAAGTATTAAACATTTTATGAAACTAAAGATCCTAAGTTCAAGTTTTGAAAAAATCCATGCAGTATTTATGGAGAATATACAAAGTGATAAATGTCAGAGAAAGAGACTTTCTTCGTATTTAATTATGAATATTCAGAGTGATAACTGTGAGAGAAAGAGACAATTTCTTCATATTTAATTATGAATATTCAAAGTGATAAAATTGAGAAAAAGAGACTATTTCTTCAAAAGTATTATTACATGTTTTTAGAATTATTACCTAAATATATTTCTAGGGGTTTGTATCTATTTCGATAGACAGGAAACAGAATCCTTTTCGGATTATTTTATTTAAAAGGCAAAAGTTTTGCATAACAAAAGAGTTTATCAATATTTCGCAATTAAACTATTTAAAAATTTTGAAGGAGCATTTTTAATATAAAAATATATTTTGGGAACTATTACCTTTAGAAACTTATGCAATTTAGTTTTAGAGATTTTACTAAAATTGTACCCCTCGTATTCCCGAAAATGCTAAAGCACAAATTAAGAAAAAGTTTACCACATTTTACCGGAAACCTATAGCGATATAATGTTTTTAAATAGTTTCATAGAAATATTATGATCCTTATAATTTTTACACTTTTACATGTATCTAACTCTAATAGTTTTCCATGTAAATAACAAGTTTTATTTTCTAAATCTTGATTAAAAATATACTTTATAAAAGCAAAATATACATTTTAAAACTCCGCCATAAAAAAGAAATGAGTGCGAGTAAGTAACCTTTACGCGGGGTTGAAATAAAACTTCTTTGACGGTTGTGGCAGGTATTATGTGGTCGATGGTGTAGTTATTTTGCAAAGTAACAACTACCAGTAGCAAATATCTTGAATCACGGTTGATCCACGACCATCCGCTAAGGAGTTACGTTGTTCATCTCTGAAACTTATCATCAGACTCTGACCTGGTCGATGATGTAGTTATTTTGCAAAGTAACAACTACCAGTAGCAAATATCTTGAATCACGGTTGATTCACGACCATCCGTTAAGGAGTTACATTGTTCATCTCTGAAACTTATCATCAGACTCTAACCTGGTCGATGGTGTAGTTATTTTACAAAGCAATAAATATGCGTAGCAAATATTTTGCATCAGGGTTGATTTACTACCATCCGTTAAGGAGTTCCATTATTCGTCTCTAAAACTCATCATCAAACCCTTACCTGGTGGATGGTGTAGTCATTTTGCAAAGTAATGACTACCAGTAGAAAATATCTTGAATCACAGTTGATTTACTACTATCCATTAAGCAGTTCCATTTTTCATTTCGGAATCTCATCATCAGATCATTACCATAATTAGAAGGAACCACCTCGGTAGTATACACTGTCAAACAAAAGAAATATTAGTATTAAACTTAAAAATAGGATAGAAATAAATTCAAATACATATGTGTATATAACACATATACTCATGAAATTCTATTGTCAATCGATGCTTTCAAATAAAGCAAGCCATAGATTTGATCGAACGTTATATCCGTCCGAAAAAATCTGGGTTACTCTCGAATCCCGCCTTAAGAAGTTTTACTTAAAAAATATTTTGTTTCATCAAAATATTATGAAATAAAATGTAAACAAAACAGTTCCTTTTTAATTATTTTAACTTCACCCCACGAGTTTCTAACTTGCAAATTATGTGACAAAAAAGAGGTTTCGTTGATATGTTTTTCCTTCTCGATGGAGCCTTCATATCAGAAGCATTGATGAGCCTTCATGTCAACAACCAGCTTATTATTTTTAATCAAATTACTATTTCGAATGACAATGGGAGCGTCCTGATAAACTTTAAATGTTATTTAAATAAAATGTCGTATACGTTTGCTTATGAAGTTGTATGCCTTAGTTGCACTTTATTGACATATGATAATAACTACGCATATATGACTATATACGTTACCCAATATCTCTACAAGGAAAAATCATAAAATGTACTTCAAACCTTCTCGATCGCTCAACTGCATGGCAATTAGAATGACTAACTGATATAAAGGAATGGGTAGAATTGATATTACGAATCGTCATAATGCCGTGCCTTGATGATACTTTTGTGTCATAAGAGTATCATAGACAATAAAATATGAAATATATTTATAAAACTTTAATGAACCACAAATCGGACAAATGGATTATGACAGCAAAAGTTTAAAATAGTAAATTCTAATCGAACAATGGTAAGTACCAACTAACACAAAATATACCTAAGAGTAACAAATATTCTTTACTCGTAGAAATATACTATAGTTCATATGGTATAGTTGTCCAAAAATATAAGTTCGTATATATGGTAATTGTGAGTAATTTTTTTAAATCACATTTTAAATAATTTTTCAAGTCGGCGCAGTTTGAGAGTAAAGCTATGCTATATCTGTCATTTTTGAGAAAAGTTTAGATCTAAATATCAGGTGAACTATTTATGTTTCGATACAAATGACTTTTTTTTTGTAGACCATTAAATTCTTTACGATTTACTTCATAAGAATTATTTTCTTTAAACCGATCGTTATAGTATATAGACTATTGCAAAAATTTGTTGTTTTTCCAAATTATTTCGCACTTTGCGCTGAACATATAATTTGGAAAAACACATATGTCAAAATATCAAATGGGAAAAGGTGTAGCTAGATGTAAAAATATTGAAATTTCGCATAGTACTAATATTTTCTTAAATTTTGATTACAAACTGTTTACACTTGGCTAGCTGTTTAGAAAATATAGCTAGGCTAGTGTTATACAAATAGTTTTTTTTTAAATGTTTCATTAACTATTCATACCATTTCAAGATATGATATAATGAGTCTTGGATTACACTCAATGTTTTAATATTTTTTAAAAGTTTTTTGTTTTAATTATAACCCGTCAAAAATTCAATAGTTTGAAATAGTCACAAAAAAATTTTTTTTTAATATGGTATAGCTTTAACTATTCATCGTATATCAAAATATGTTGGAGACAGGTTTAATTCTCTATGATTATTAATAAAAAATGTTAATAAAAATTGTAAAGAATAAGCTTATGAATTGCAGCCATTTTTTTAAAATTAGGTATTTGTTTTGAAAAACAACTTTTATAACTCTTGACGGGCTATATCGCATCAACTATTTATTTTAAAATAACACCTTCATTTAAAAACTGTACATAATTAGTTGCTCGTATTTACATGTACAACGAATATTTAAGGAGATATTTCGAAAAAAAATTTCTAACGATGCAACCGTATAAAAAAATTACCGTGAAAATCTTAGAGAAATTAATATTGAAAACAATTACCGCGACATATTTTTACAAAATATTATAAAATATTATTGTTAAAAATTAGTACTATGTTAATATCAGAAAAAACCTCAATCATCAGAAAGCTAAATATTTGAAAAATACTGTTCCAGATATAAAATTTAGCTATCATTGTGCAATAAATTTATTACATATATAAAATTATAAAGTAATAGAAATAAAGGACATATCACTCATTTAAATAAGTAAGATATATCTCAGTGCGTCAGGTATCTTAAAATTTCGGTTTCGATTTTTGACGTCTATGTTACTGAGGTCGAAGAAATTATTACAAATACCAAAAAATTAATTTCGATTTTTCGGCGAATTTGATTATAAGTTACTGTCAAATGCGAGTTGCTAATGTGCACACGTTTGTGTGCGTGTATGGGCGTATGCGTGTGTGAGTTATGTTGTGTACGTTGAATAAGCGTGTGCATGTGTGGTGAGTGTGCTTGTTAATAATGATTTTACAGAGATAGTAGTGCACGAATTTGATATTTATTTTTGATCGCAGCAGTGCTTCCTTTATTTTTTTTCTTCTTTTAACTGAAAATAAGGAAGCAAAAAAAGCAAAAAACAGTTAACAAACGTTTTTTTCTCAAATTTTATAAAATAACAATTGAAATCTTTTTACATTTACGCCAATAGTTCTTGCAAATGACTTTCATTTCAAATTCTTAATTTTTGGAAAATGTAAAAAATATCTAATGGGATTTTTTAACATTAAATAGGTATATACATATTCACACTCCATTACATTATATCAGTAATTTACAAGTAGGCGTCGATAATCGTTACTTTTAACACTTATTAAATCAGGAAATAAATGGTAGATAATAAAAAATAATAACTTGCGACAAAATTAAATCATCTCCTTCATTTGCATACATAATTCTAATACGATTCATGTTTATATCAGCGGCTAGCGCCATCTTTTGGGAGCATTATGACATATACTTGAATAACGTGACGAATGTGCTGCCGCCCACGGTGTAGCGAGTAGTTACGAAATGTCAAACGGAGAAACGTGCGGAAAGACGTAAAGCCGCGTAGTTTTATTAAATATAATTAAGTTAAGCTATTTTACAGATAAGCAGTTATAAACAACGTGACACCCTTGTATTTATGTGAGTGATGTGAAATAATCATTTGTCGTGATGAAGTGTATCGAATGCTGTCAATTATGGTGCTAACGCTCAGTTACTCAGTGTTGCTGTGTACACACGGGATGACATTGTGCAAGCTGATCGGTCGCCGATCGTCTGTCTTTTTCAATGGTTTCAAGTGTGGTTCGCAATGATGCTACATTATGTTTCTGTGCCGTAGTAAATGAAGTGTCAAGTTTTGTCGTTTGTTGTGTTCCTACGTTAATGTTGAGAAATGACCAATTCGGCATATTGTAATCGGTCATAGGTGTGTCAGTGTAAATTGAAATGTTTGTATTATTGGTCTTTCGTCTGCATGAATGGTGAGATCATGACAGGAGTAAGCATCGTTGATTTGTTGTGGTGATGAGCGCGCATGTCCGTTGCCATGGTGAGAGCTTACGAGTTGCCAGCGGTGCCGTCAGTCGCGCCACCGCGCCGTCAGCGAGCGCTCGCGCCGTACGTGTAAGTTGTCCGCCGCGCCGGCGAACGTGTTTACGTCGCGCGCGTGTGATGTGCCCGCTCCCGCGCGCCTAGTTACCACCATGCAGGCCAAGAAGCGATACATCTTGCTCATAGTGTCGTGCGCGTTTCTCGCGTACCGCTACATCGGCGGCTACCGACTGAAAACGAGAGAGGCGCGTGCGCCGGCCGCGGCGCTGCCCGCTTTCGCTGCGGCCGGCGAGCGCGCCGAGCGCGCGGACGCACCGCCACGCCGTCGTGATACGCGCGCTCCGCCCGCCGCCTGCCGAATGGAAACTTGCTTCGACTTTTCGCGGTGTCGCGGCGAGCCGAAGGTGTACGTGTACCCGCCGGACGGGCCGGTCAGTCCATCTTATCGCAAAATCCTGGCGGCCCTACGCGAGTCGCGCTACGCGACCGAGGATCCGCGCGCCGCCTGTCTCTTCGTGCCGGCAGTTGACACGCTCGACCGCGACCCGCTCTCGGCGGACCGCGCGCCCGACGCGGCCGCTCGCCTCGCGCGACTCCCGCACTGGGACGGCGGCCGCAATCACCTCCTTTTCAACCTTTACGCGGGGACCTGGCCCGAATACGCGGAGGAGGCGCTCGGGCTGGACGCGGGCCGCGCTATTCTCGCCCGCGCGAGCGCCTCGCAGCTTTCATTCCGGCCAGGATTCGATGTCTCGCTGCCGCTCTTTCACAAGCAGCATCCGGAGCGGGGCGGCGCGCCTCCGGGCGCGGGCGCCGGTCGCGCCTTCCCCGCTGCGCGCCGCCACCTCCTCGCCTTCAAGGGCAAGCGCTACGTGCACGGCATCGGTAGCGAGACGCGTAACTCACTCTGGCATCTGCACGACGGAGCGGACCTCGTGCTGGTCACCACCTGCCGTCACGGCAAGTCTTGGCGCGATCTCAAGGACGAGCGCTGTGACGAAGACAATCGGGAATATGACAGGTATTCGATTGTGCCATTTAGTAGTTATAATCTTATTTTCAGTGTTTAGCGTGTCTCGCGGAATTATCAAGGAGCGGGGCGATGTGTTTGGGTATCGCCCCTCAACTCGAAAGAGCCGCCAAATTTTTCGGTACAGACTAAACTTCACTATCAATAAAACACACGCGATTACTAGCGAGCCGATCGTTCTATTGTGGACTATGATAACATGTAAACAGTTTCAAGAGTTGTTGATGTTATCGAGAGAGGGAGAGAGGGATACGTGGGGAAGCCATGTGGCTGGACACGTTTGAACCATGCAAGCGAGCGCTATAACTTCGTTTGTTTATCTTGCCCGCGAGCTACAATAATAATTCGGTTCTTGTTTTGTTTCAGCAAATAACCTAGTTCAGTTCCATGTTAATGGGGAATTGATATGATACGCTTCTAATAGTTTAATAAGTTTATATTTGTTTATGAACTTCGAGTGTTCCAGCATCTTAGATTGTCGTCTTTGAAGTACTTTATCCTTATAAAATGTTTATAATATATGTTACAAAGATACTTTATGCTAGGTTTTAAAGAATTAACTTTGAATAAGACTTACTGATGTCAACGGATAACAAATATCTGAATCGTGTTGCAAAATTGAATGCAAACTTTTAGCATATGGAATTTTGGACTTAAAGGAACGTTCGGAGATCGAATCGATTGTTAAGTAAACAATGTTTTAGCAGCGTATAATTCTGAACTTTAGTTAAGCTAGTTATTTCCCGAAATACCAGGTTCAACTAACGCTCAAAGTTATTTTAATAACTTTGAAGTTAGACACGCCTTCAAGTTTAATGGCAGTTTGTATCAATTTGTTTTACGTATTATGACAACGTTATATGGCATTGAATTCAATGATATTAAAAGTAAGATAAGCCGATCGTATACTCGTATGTATGTAATTATTTCTCACGTCATTGATTGAACTTTTCAATTTCTAGTTCATTACCAACACGCAATACGTACTAATGCATACTTTCCCCCTCACGAAAATAAAACTCGTTTTATACTCGCAGACTTCTATATTTATATCGATTTTCTAATCCCCCACCGGTGTTATAGTAGTAATAGATATACGACACTTATGTAGTGTAAACCGCTGTGAAAGTACCCAGTTTTTGTTAGTGCAACCACGCAAATGTCAAAGCACATGAAATTGGGTGTTATATCGAGACTGTTGGTAGATTAGTACTGGATGACGACATTAGGTAGTTGTTAGGGTAAATTTTTGTTTAATGTTTTATTAATTAAGAGTTAACGATTAAGTACAGATTATATTGGGAGTGACGTTAATAATATGAAAATTTGTTTATTATTTATTCGTTTTATTAAATTACAACCGACTATCTCAAATAGATCGAGAGCGTGCCTCATCTCATTGTGTAAGAAACAATTTAGAAATATATTAAAACTACAGACTTGTATTTTTAAGAGACCATGCTAAGAGTATGGATCATATGTTTTCAAGCGTGTAAGTTGCCTATACTACTTCTTCATTTTTTAGATCCCCTTAACGGGGGGAAGGTCTCCGATAATGCCTCGCCATGCTGATCGATCATGGACATCACGTTTCGTTTCATTCCTAGTCTTGCCGATACGCTTCGTCTTCCCTTAAGATTTTCAATCTAGAGCCTGTTTAGGACTATGGTAGTATGTCTTCGGAGCGTGTGGACAGTGCAGCTCCTCTACTTAACTATGTTTTTTTAGATATTTTGTTTTTTTAGATCTTTGCATCGTTAAAACAAGACTTCGTTGTATATCGCCCTGAGTCGGAACATTCGGGGAATATATCTAAGATAGCGTTTGACGAATGCTCGGAGTTATTCCTTGACAAAGATACCTATATTTTTTTTGGAATAATACTTATTTAAATCTTAATTTTAAGGCACGAACTTATCAGATGACGATCGGCGACTGATCAGCTTGTAGTGCCAATAATACAGAATAAAACTATATTATTAATGATAGCGTAAACGACTAAAGAATTTTAAAATTATAAACCCCATTAAAATATATTTATGATTTTATACTTATAGTGAACTTAACTAGAGAATATATAATAACTAAATCTCATACAGTTTTAATAAAAGTGACGTGTGACCCAGATATTTGTGTGGTCGAGTTCATCAGAAATTACTCCTACCTGTTGCGAGTAAGACCTGCGTGTGATAAGATCCGGGCTAAAATATAATTCAGACAGTTTGATTAGTTTAATACTTTGTATTTATGTAGAATGGGCCTTTATAATGGTACCAAGAAGACCGCATGTTTCTCATTTGACCGTCTTGTTAGTGAGGCAACGTTCATCGTGGGAGTCTGTTGCAGTTGCTTTAGAGTTCCATAGCCAAACGGGAACCCTTATAGTTTCGCCATGTCCACCTGTGTCTGTCCGTCTGTATATAAGTCGTTTTAAACATTCAGAATTAGATGACATTGCGAAGAACCTTAACTCAAACAAGGCCCCAGGTATTGATAGGATCGATAATAAGATTGGTAAGGTTGTTTGGCGCGTGAGATACTTGCGGTCTTTAACCATTGTCTGGTGGTAAATTCAAGGTATGGAAAGTGGGGAGGCTTATAGTCAAACCAAAGAGTATTGGGAATCGCCTAGGGATTCAAAATGTTATAGACCCATTACGTTCCTTCCGACTTTAGGGAAGTTTCTCGAGCGGGCGCTGGCGGCGCATTTATTGGCGTAATTATCTCATTCGTCGGGGTCAGCTAATCAATTTGACTTTTATTCCGAAATGTCCACATCGGACACGATTTCTGCTTCTTGGACATTTTCGGCGCGTTTGACAATGCCGAGTGCCTAGCCATTTTGTCCACGCTAGAGCTCCAGCGAGTGTCAGTAGATCTCTGCCGTATAGTAATAGATTATTTGCGCAAACGTTGAATAATGGCTGTCCGTAAGGCTCGGTCTTCGGTCCAATTTTGTGGAATGTTGAGTCGCATACTCGCTTATGGATGCGGTACCATTTATGGATGCGGTACCATCTCGTATGCGGTTGAAACTTTGCTGATGATCGGAGGAGCGAGCTTTAGATAAATATAGAATCAGGCAGCGGACTCCATCACCTGGCTACATGACTGGGTTACGAGGCTATCCTCTTCAATGCCGGCTGACGAGGGCGCCGACTGTAGTGATGGCCGATCCAGGTTTGCTGTGTAGGGCCAGGTCATACATCTGATTATAGTCCTTAATTCACGGCGGAGTTTTACGACACAGGCTCGATACATTGCTAAGATGGCCAGGGTTGCCTTCCATGCACGCCTGCTGAGTCTGGCTAGGGGCTGAATGCTTCGACGTTTAAACTAATGTATACCGCAATATACCTCGGTATATGCGTCGCTGTGGGCTTCTTGGTGTTCAGCAAGTTCGACCAAAGCCTACAGAACCTGCTCTATAGATGTGTTGCCGGTTTTAGCAGGTCTTCTACCTGCCGATATCGCCATCGCGGAACGTGCCGCAAAAATCATCCTGGTGCTAGGCGGTAGTTTCAATGTGGATCCGTTGCATTTTTAGTTTTTGGTAGATGAACAGAAGAACAAAAGAATTGGCAGAAGGGACGTATTTTAGAGATTGTCTGTGCTAATTGGCAGTTTAGGTGGGTTTTCCTCGATTCCAAGGGGGAGACCATAATATCGTTTTCCCCCGATATAATTGAGCGGTTAAATAAGACATGGCTTGTTAGCCATTATTACACTTCAAAGCTCATGATGGGGCATGGTGCATTCCGCGTCAGCTTGTGTAAGTCAGTTTGTGCTAAGAGATAGTCCGGCATTGCTACGATTTCGAAACTCAGGACATGGATCATGTGTTGTTATAATGCAGTGAGCAAGACGACGAGCGTAGAATTTTATTAAGGAACATACAGGAACAAACAGGTGATTTATTTAATCATCGTGACTTGGCTGATAGTGAATTGATCTTTGCATCTTTTACAGTGTTCGCACAATCCATTTTCGGAAAAATGAAGGTCTTAAATGTTTCATTGAGAAGGGTCAGTTTTTTACCCCAGTTGGGTGGAAGCGCTTAGCGGTAGATACGGGACACTTTTAGGGGGCGTTCGATGATTCCTTTTTGTTGTTATGAGGGGAATGTTACGAGTCCCTGGAGGGACCTGAAACAACTCAGGAGGAAGGTGGTAAGCGCCGTTTTACTCTCATACTTTTAGTGCTATAAAGCTGGCCGTATATATCTATAACGTCTACAGAGTTATGAAATAAGATATTTAATTTTTAAAAATTTACCCCTCCCCCTCCCCAGCTCTTACATGTAGGGGGGTGTAAAGGGGGGGGGTTAAAATTTTTCGGATATCCCATTGTGAAGGGTATTGTAGGAAAGGTCTTTCAAAAATATTGGGAGTACGTAATAAACACTTTTAATGAACACTTTAATATTGGAAGCCGTTTACGATATTTTGATAAAATCAAAGTTGTGAAATAAAATATTTATTTTTTAAAATTGTTAAATATTCACACCGAAACCACCCCCGCCCCCGCACCGCCGCTTACATGTAAAGGTTGAGGGGTAAAGTTTTTTCGGATACCTCATCGTGAAGGGTATTGTTGAAGAGGTCTTTCGAAATTGTTGGGATTAAGCAATGAATACTTTTAATGAGCACTTCGATATTGGAATCCGTTTCCCAAGTATAGATGAAATTGTTATTTTCATTAAAGTTACGTTTCCCCATCACCTACCAGCTAAACCGCTATTTTTAAATATCTGAAAGTTTTCTTAATATAACTATAATATAACTTAGTTGTGATTTCGTTTTGATTTAGTTAATATATAGAAAATATATATTAAATAAATTAAAACGAAATCACAACTAAGTTAGCTTTTCTAATTGATGAGTAACAGTAGACAAACTTATGGCATGTTGTTTGATCTGTAAAAAGTTCATAGAAACTCCATACAAATAACTTACATCAATTGCAGAAATAACTTTGTATTTTAAAATATATATTTATTCTGTATGCGAAAGATATACTAAGCTATATATTTATATATGTACACGGTGACAAATAAGATATTTATATATGCACTACGTTTTGTACGTCTGTGTACTATATATTTATGTTGTAAGTGTTTATAAGTGCCTAAATGTGTACGGAACCCTCGTTGTACGAGTTCTACTCGTTTTGAAAGGTTTTTTGTAATTACGGCAGACAACTGTAGATTTTACTTATATCGCCTTTTTATATTATTTGTTATTTTTTGTATTGCATAAAACTTTTTTTTAATAAATTCTTTTGTAAAATAAAAATTTTATATGATAATGTCCCAAAAGCGGCTAATGAGACAATAATTTGAGATTGGGCTTATTAAGCTCGCAAAGTTTTACGTTTTTAGAGTTACGTAAATAGAAACAAATCTAAAAGATTTTAAAAAAATCACAATAAAAGTAATGGAAAGGATAAGTGAATGAATATTTGTCTAAAGAAAAGGAATTTTTTGTATAATTTTATTGCGTTTCTCACGTGGCTGAGTTAAAATTAATTTTACTCTAAATACGTAATTGTTATATAAAAGACTGTATTTTGTTGTTATTTTTTAACAAAAATTTAGTTGACTAACCTTTTAGACTATCAAATTTAATAAGCTCTACGAAAATGTTTATTAAAAACACGTTTTGAATGTTAGAATTATTTGTTAAAATGATTTTTTTTTAGTTCGTTGATGAAACAAAATTTATATTTAATATTGGATTTCTAACTTCAAAGTCATAATTATCCGTAATATAGCAGTTGAAGATTAAAATGAAATATTACATATTAATCTCATTAGTGCGTGAGAGGAGTAGTAACCAGAAAATACTTGGTTAACTACAGCCATATACGAGGTTCAAAAAGGAATAAAGTTGTTTGCAATCTTAAAAAAAAAGTCACGCGACCATGACTAACATCACGATTCTTAGAAAAATATGTCTGCATTTTTCTTTCGGCATTTCGTTTGATTTATTGACGAAATAAATTTCCTCTAGGTATGTAACTTTCCCCTTGAGGGGTCAACTAGTTGCGCAGGTACTTAGTGGTGGTTCTGCAAGAATATATAAAAACATGATGACTAATTCGATTTACATGGAAATGAACAACGAACAAGGGTTGTTGGTCCGAGTATGTTATAGGGATGTTCCGAATATTCGTATTGGTATTTCAAACACAAAGACGGTTTACGTGAGCAACTTGAAAACTGAACTTGATTCTTGTGTGTTGATTATTTATAGACGGATCAGAATGTTCGGAGGAATTATTGAAAAAAATTATAGTTGCCGCGTATGGTCTTTCGTTACCTTCCACGTTTTACATCCGTAGATCTTTAAGCTTTTGACGTCGAAACAGAATATGCTGAATCTCGTTTGTCGAAACAGAATATGCTGACTCTCATTTTCTCAAATTGCCTTAGTCTGGATGATCCGTGAAACGGTATCCTCTTCAAGTTGCTCCTAAAAAGAGATTCCCAACAAAAAAAAATTGTCTAAAAAATCTCACCTAAACTCTGTTACGCCTTAATCTTATAGTTTTTCATTTATTTCCTTGATGGTTCTTTTCCATTTTTTAATATTGTTAATTTATTTTACGAAAATAGGAACGTGTGAGTATATGACTAATATCGAATGGAATCGACTATGGATTTGTTTTCGAATAACGATTATCAGTCTATTTAATCGAATTTATAGAGAAAATAAAGAGGATTTAAAAGTATCTATTTTCCAGTTTTCAAGTATTCATATTCATACTTGTATTTGCCATATTCTAAACGAATAGTATAAGCTCAATATGTGAGTAGCGCATTAAAGACGTTATTAATGAAAAGAAGGAAAAAAAAATATTATTAATCATGTTTATTTCAATATCAGTCACGTACCTAAATTGAGCTAAACGATTATTTACTTATTATTGCAAAATAATATCACCATCAAAATATTTGGTATATAAAACTGTTGGCATTCATAATTTAATATCGCGATAAGACAAAATTGTTGGTAAAACCAAAAGTGTACGCGCCACGTTTTTTATCGTTTATGAAATAAACAATTATAAGGAAAGCTTAAATGTAAAAACGTTAAAAACAGAAGGGGCCAGAGAGGGTAAAGAAGATCCGAATAAAACGGAGGCAGAGAACAGTCGCCGGGTACGAAAAAAGGAGTTTTTGTAGAAAATCGTTTATAAAAATATTCACAAATTCTTGTGGAAATCCGATTAATAATTTTATTCTGATGGTTAACCATTCACAAAATCTGTAGAGAATTGCGATCTGTAGCGTTTCTTCATATGTGCATTTTTTGTATTACAAGACCGATGTACGTAGACATATCTCATTTTTCAAAAGATAAATTTAAATTACAATCGATATTTAAAAAAATGCTGTTATTGTTTAGAGGAAGGCCTTCTCTTTTCAAAAAAGTTGTATGAAAAGTTCATTAATAGTATTCGAGTTATAATTATTTCTGTTATCAAAACTCGAGGCTGGAATAAATACGAGAATATAAGTCATTAATAAAGTGTGATGCAGTGTGTGCAATATGTCAGTCCTATGCAATCAGTCCCTTCGAAATTTATAATAAATGGCTGTAATATTAATTATAATAACAAGGTGCGACGTTTTTCGTTTTAAGAGAGGAAAGTTATATTTTATGTACAACAATTTCGTTGTTCTTATACTTTGAAGTCTTACTTTTTAGTCGAAATGTTTGTCTTGCAAACAAAGTTCAGTACACAAATAAATACATACGATAGAAAGCAGCATAATAAGTCAGTACTCAATTCGCTTAAAATAAAGCAAAAGAAAATACTATTTTAATAAAAAAAAACAATCTTAGTTTACAGATTTTATTAAAATATACCCTTGGAAAATAAAAGTGCATGCGTAGAAAATTATGTTATATTCATATTAGTATTTGTGAATAGTGAGGTAAATTAATCGTATTCGAATTCGCGAACAGTGAGGCAAATTAAGTATATTCCTATTCACGAATAGTGAGGCTAATTAATCTTATTTGTATTCGCAAATATTGAGGCGAATTCATTGTATTCTTATTCGTATTCTCGAATAGCGAGGCCACTTAATCGTATTTGTATTCGCGAATAGCGAGGCAACTTAATCGTATTTGTATTCGCGAATAGCGAGGCAACTTAATCGTATTTGTATTCGCGAATAGCGAGGCAAATTAATCGTATTCGTATTTTTATTCGAGAATAGTAAATTTTTTGTTATTGGAACATCCCTAGTGAGTGCTGTTATTTTGTTGATAATTCTATGGAAAAAAATTCGACAACGTTTGATTTTTTAATTTATTCCATCTGCCCTGGTTTTTCTCACTGGAGTTAAAATATTACTTTTAAATTTTCGTCTAAAATGTTTTTATATTGGTTTTATAGGAGGAACATTCAAAGAAGTGAAGGCGTTTTTTTAGTTATGAAATTCAAATAGGTGAATTTCATTGAAGATTGGCTTTTATCCGCGGCTTCTCTCGCGTGTACGAGATGAGAATTGTATTCTTTTATTTACCATGTAAATCCAATTACATGAGCTTATTACCTTTATTGGTAAACAAATCCATAGTCGATTCACATAATATTACTCATATCCTTAATAACAAGAATAAAATAAAGAGATAAGAAACACCGAGGAAATAAATGAAAAACAACTAAATTAAAGCGTACCACCGTTTTTTGTGAGATTTTGGAGAAAAGTTTTTTTTGGAAAGTCTTGCAGAGGACACTGCTTCACGGATAGTCAAGACTAAGGCAACCTTCGTGTAACTCCTCCTCGTCTGACATTCTCGGAAACTGACACGGAGAACGAAACTCGGCGTACTCGGCGTATTCTGTTCCGACGTAAAAATCGGGTTGACCTACGGACATAAGAAGTGGAAAGTAACAAAAAACCATACGCGGCGGTTCTAAATAAGATGCTCCAAATATTCTGATCCGGCTATGAAGAATTGAAGATTCTTCATAGCACAAGAATCATCATGTCGTTCACGTGGACCGTCTTTTCTTTGAAACGGATACACATATAATTTTTCTTCAATATGTCTGATGTCGCACTGCAGAGTAATTGTATTTTATGACAGTAAATATTTATAATTGGAAAATAAATCTCCTGGTTCGTTAGTATAAGTTCGCGTTCATGGAAAGGGTGATCATAAAAATGACCCGTTTGAGAGACTGAATTTTTTTTCATCAAATTGCGGTTTAAATGACTGCCGTCTCAGATATCTGGAGAGTCCATTAGTAGAAATAGATTACAGTTATATCGTATTAAGATAAAAACGAAGTTTGTGTACTATTAGTGTACATAATAAAAAAATATAACAATGATGTACAAGTTTTTTATGGATATAACGTCAGTTTGAATTTTGTGAATTGGTTATTAACTAATTTTGCGATGTCAGGTCAGAGGTCAGTTTTTACTATTATGGTATTTCATAATGATTCTTATGCTCATCTTAGAATCATTTTGTGATTAATGTCTCTTATAAGCTATAACTTAGACCACAATTAAATTAAGAGTTTTTGGTCCTCCAAAACGAATATTTATGGTCATCCTCTATCCTCATTATTTTAAATTTGCCGTAGACACCAGCTTAAGGCCACAGCTCAGTTTTAAGATTCCTACTTTGCCTTAAAAGAAATCTTTAGCGAACACAGCGTTCGCAGTTTCGACGCCGCGGTCCAATATCTACAATGTAAATGTATGCCGGCATTGACGCAGACTCACGGTCGAATAAAATTGCCGAAAACCGTAAGCAAAACATTAGAATACGCAAATTTTATCTCAGAAAACGCGAATCCAGCGTCCAAACGTTATTTGGTGTTACGAATTGGTGTTGTAAGTATACTTAGAATATCGATTCTTTAATTTATTGTCACAGATCTGCGCAGTTTTTGAGAATTATATATAAAAACGTCGTACAAATTGACTTCTATTTAGAGGTTGAAGCGTTTTTTTTGTATTTTGCGTAGGATTTACTTGACGTTATTATTTTTAACTTGCATCCCGATTCGGAATATTATCGCGTACACGTGTATCTATAAATATATGGTTAGACTGGCATTTACCTCATTTTCCGGCCAGGGTCTTAAATAATGTATTGTTGTGGGTAATTTAGCTTACCACAATAACGATAAAGATATGAGTGTCCAGTACCAGAACTGCACTTAAACTGAACTTAAATTTTGTGGAATAAGTAAGTAGAATCCAAGTCCGAGAAAGAAGTTGGATGAGCTTTAGGTATGTTTAAAAGGAGATTAGTTTCAGGTATATCTAAAAGGATGTGAGTTTCAGATATATCTAAAAGGAGATAATATGTTGTATGTTCATAGAAATACCGGTGTTTATGGAGAGTGCTATGAATTGATGCATATTAAAATAGAGAGAATGGTCTCATCCAGCCTAAGGCGATGGCAAGAGATTTGACTTTTAAGTTCACAAAGTAACATTTGATGATTAAATTTATTAAGGAAATATCATGTTATATAATTATTTGTTAAATAGAATCACAGGACGTCAGAGGTACCTAGATATTAAACATATGATGTGCTTATCATTTTCTAAGATTATCGAACTTTTATAAGATAAACTTGCATGTAACTATCTAAAGGAATCTGCGACATTAAATGCGTTTCTAATTGTTGTATCATCATGAAACTGGCAGTTGTGTGTAGTTCTTATGACAATACAATAATTTATTAAAGTAATAAAATTTAGGTTTAAAACAAAAAAAAGTGAGCCGTCACGGGACGCCTGGCAGATGTGAAACATCGTGTTCGTACAAGTAATATGCAGAAAAGACAAGATTATTACAGGAACTAAATATAGCATAATGAAAAGAAAAAAAAGTGTTACGAATTTCTTACAGAAAATGGTGACTTTATTTAATAAACATTTATTTACAATTAATACAAAAATAATAAAGCACAGTTTATGTATACCGTAGTAAACAACAGCGTCGAACTGAGTGAGGAGGGGTCGTGTAGTCGGTTGCGCATGGCGACACGTCGCCATACTGTACACTACTACATATAGAGTATATATATATATATATACCTTAGTATAGCGTGACGACCCGTCGCCACGGCAAGCGTCGCTGCGCCAACGATCCGGTTTATACCTGCGCCTATATCACATCAAAAATTTATTTCACATCAAAAATAATGGAATCATTGAATTAAATTTTCACCCCTTCCAGTCGTCCGAATTACTTAAAAATTTTTCACACGTATCAAAAACCTTTGAGAATACAATAATTTCATGAAATAAAAAAAAATATACAGTCTAAAAACAAAAATAAGAGACTAAAAAAGGAAAAATAAATGAATAATTTAAAAAACGAAAAATATGCGCTTTTTCAAAATACTGCACTAAAAAGCCAAAAATAATTATCGAACCTGTTTTCTTTGAGCATCCAATAATCTAATGCCATGTTTATTGTTGAGTGTAATATTTGAATGTTAAAGTGTGGGGCACTTTTTCTCAAAAATGACGATTTTGTTTCTCAAATTAATATTAAATGCTTAACATGTCAGTTAAATATCTAAGCAAAACGTTTTTACATCCAGATATTATACTCGATAAAAAACAGGGCTTACAATAAAGTCATTACTGAGTACAGAGAAAACAGGTTCGATAATTATTTTTTGTAAAAGTGTTTTTTTTGTTTTTTAAACTATGCATTTATTTATTTTTATTTTTATTTACAGTAGATTAAAAACAAAGAGTGTCGTCTAAAATTAAAACCGTCTAAATATATTACGTTGTGAGAACGCCTTTCGTTTAAGAAAAAAACGGTGAATGACACATGGAGGGCCATGTGTATAGGAAGTAAAATTTCTAGAAGGATTGTGAAGAAAGAAAAGAGAAACATTACGAAAATTAGAGAAACATTAAAAGAACAACAAAATTTTATTAACACAGTCCTTAGCTCCATGTGACTATCAATCGTTCGTTCTACACACTATCGATGTTCGTTCTACATACTACGATGTTTCATTTTTCGTTACGACTTAATTTTTAAACACACAAACTTACACTACCGTAGCAAAAGACTTTTCACACCCAAAAATGTTGGCATTTTTTTTAAGTAGCTGATTTAAACATTATTTCTTTTACTCTCAATTTTTAGGATGATTGTAAAATATAAACAGGTTTCAGGTAAGGTAAACAAATTTCGTTGCGTTTGATCAAAAACAGTTTTACTGTTTCCTAGGTACACAACGTTAAAAACCAATGAGGTCATGACCCTCTTAATGTCTCGGCTAAACCTTCACTCCACTGTAGAAGTAAATTATAACTATTACGCTGGATGTAGTTAGCGCGCGAATGCTTGATACTAAGTGTCGAATCTTGAATAGGACCAAAATTTGTTACTGTCTTATGCAATGAATAACTTCTTCGTTAGATTCGGACAGTTAGTTACAATCGGTCTTCAGAACTGTTGTCGATTCGACGTTACAAAAAGCATTTTCAAAGGGGTGTAGTTGAGTACTGGAGTAACTGGGCGTTTGAGTACTGTTACTGAGTCCTAAGCACAAATGTTTGAATAATTGAAAGTACGAACCGATATTTATTACGATTTAGTTAGCAAAATCTGATGTAAGAAACGTGTTGTAAGAAACAGTTTCTTAGTCGTTTACTGGATTTAATAGCGCTATGAAATAAATAGTGCCATTACATGTATTTCGCATGCATATCGTAGAAGGTAAATAAAAACATTTCAGATAAAAATAAAAGCTCTGGCTACAGGATATTTCTGTCTACAGGATAAATTATTGTTATTTGTTATTTTTGACAAATTAAAGTTATAAGATTAAAATGTAGGTTTTTTTAATTAGACTGTGTTTGGTAAGATTTATAACGCATATGAAATTAAATAAATGCATGTAAGATGCACTTGTTAGCCACTACCTGCACCTATTTCATTCTGTTTCTAAAGTGGCTTTTGATGCAGGATGTAACAAAATAGTTCTAAAAACGATGACAAGTATGTAAACAAAAATATTTGTCAAAACAACATTTGTACTCTAGGCACAGAGCTCTTTTCAAAAATACATTGTTATTTCGGACCTTCTGCGTCTATGAGCGTACCTTTCAAATATAAACCAAACCGGAAACTGTTCACAAACCGACGTACCATTCGGGCTATAGAAATATTTAATTTTGAAATCTAATTCGTCAAAATATTCAAGTCACTGTGGAAAAAAGTGACAAATATTTTACGTACTTGTATAATTTTTAGGTTCGCTTTTTCGACTTTAGGTCCGCTTTTTCGATTTTTATACTAAATTGCTTTTTTCTATACTAAAGTGCAAAATTCAAAAGGGTCTTTGCGAAATTTTCAAACGTTTTCTGAAAAAAAAACGGCTCTGAAAGACGGTACGATATTAACGTATGAGTGACATTATAACTGCTCCGTATTTTAGTTTTGACGTAAACAACCTTAAACAGAGATGCCGTATTTTTTATACGGAAAAAGAGGCTTTATTGAAGGCGAGTTACAAAATCACGTAACATGGTAACACTGAACGAGTAACAAAAAAACCATCCAATATACTTTAATTGATCGAGTATGACGTTTTTTTATACGATTGGTATGGCAGAATCAAAAGCGTCGTGTTAATTTTGCTATTTAACTAAAAACATTCTAAAATGGACGAAATTCGATATAGAAATATGTTTGCGTTTCATAGGATTACTGTACTTTTAAAAATGCTTCCTTCACGTAGAGTTGTGAATTAATAATGAAAATTTTTCAGAACTGCTATGGATTCTTTTTTAATTTGTTCTCCCATGATTCGGAAACCGATATCTTTAAGGATACCTTTAGGGTACGTGCAGGGTATAGATATGAATTATTTTTTTTTCTACCCTCGTTAGTCCTATCTTCTCAACTAAAAATATTATAAATGCGAAAGTGTGAGTGATGCGTTTGTTTTGTGTTCACGCTTAAACTATTCAACCGATTTTCGTGAGTTGTTGCATACGTATATTATATGTCAGGTAGATGGATATAGCATACTTTTTATCATAGAATAGATTTTCTTTTTTTTGTAATTAAGAAAGTCGCCCCGTTAGTTTTTTGTAATTAAAAAAGTCGCGCCGATACTTTTTGTAACTAAAAAAGACGGCACGTTAGTTTTTTTGTAATTAAAAAAGTCGACCCGTTATTTTTTTTAATTAATATAGTCGTCCCGTTAGTTTCTTGTAATTAAAAAAGTCGCCTCGTTAGAGGTAAGAGCTTGAACTTACATGTGAATATTTGCCTAGAGGAAATATCATCTCAGCCTTAGAAATAACCGTCTTGATTTTAAAGATTTTAATAATTCGCAAAATTTAAGTGTACGTCCGCTCACAGCAAAACTGGTACACCTACTGAATTTAAATTAGGCGTCTTTATGTGAAATGAATCTGTGACCATGAGAAAAATATCGAATTTGTAAAGATTATCCTATGAAATAAAAAAATAATTGACGAAATGTTCTTTTTTTCACGAAAATGGTGGGAACTATCAAAGGATGCGCCTTAACAAGCTGATCTCAGAATCACGTTAATGGTTCTCTGGAGAATTTCGAATGGTATAAGGAAACCTAGTAGGGGAAAATACATTTCTGAAATGAAAATCATAACTCCGCCATATTTACAAATGAAAATGTGACCGATTAGGAAAAACTTAACGTATGTACGACGTCTAAGTTCGGGAAAAATGGTTTTCTAGAAATTGTAGTTATCTTACATTTTTTTTTCTCAAATTTTTGTCTTGCGGACGTGCGCATTTCATGAACTTCTTTTTTTTTAAATTATGAGAACAAAGTTCGTTCTTCACGTTCGTTTCTTTATCGGAACCTTGAATTTTTTTTGTTGTTTCACCGGGATTGGAAACACGGAGATAGCGAAAAAAATACTGTCTGCGTGTCGAGCGCAATGCTCATGATAATAATGCACGCGCCGTCCGTTCTCTTATCACTAAACTGACGTGGTATACCTACGTACTTGGTGACTCAATTGCTCTTTCATTGGCTATTTGAATATTCCCGTTGTTAGATTTTTTTATATGAATTATAACTTAATGTATTTTGAAAGTTGTTAAACTTGCTGATATCATAGGTTTTGCTCCAGCTCTGCTCGCTTGGAAGTTGTCATGTTAGCTGTTTAGTAGGTACTATATATTGTTGTGAGGTGTTTCTATTATTTATTGATATTGAAGTCTAAATAGCTAAAATGCTCCTTTTTAATTCTCAATATATCGTTAAAGTATTTGTTAAATTAAAGTAACGCGTAAGAAATTAAATTAACGTAATTTGTATAAAAAATATGCTGATTTTAGAAAAATACTTACTAACCGAAGTGATTATTACAAAAGATAAAAGATAGATATTTACTACTAAATTTATGTAAGAGCTAGTCTCTGTTTATGCAGCATAAACTAGAGTTCAAGCTCTTACATGACTTTACTCTTCATTTTCACAAACATGCAACCGCTTTTTATGAAAATTCCTTCTCTGTCCTTTGGAATAAACTGGATCAAGATAAAAAATAGATATTTGCTACTAAACTTCTGTAAGACCTAGTCTCTGTTTATGCAGCATAAACTACAGTTCTAGCTCTTAAATGGCTTTACTATTTTTCACAAACATGCAACCGCCTTTTATGAAAATTCCTTCTCCGTCCTTTGGAATAAACTGGATCCGGATACCAGGGACTCGTCCTCTGTGAATGTTTCGAAGACCGTCGGATAAAGTCCTTCGTCTCATAATCCATTAGCCCCATTTCCTCCTTAATTCTATTTTTCCCACTTTCCCTAACCATGCCATGTCAACATTTGTAATAAATATTTTTTAAATTTTTTATAGTTAAGTCTTATTTTTTACTAATCTACTCTTTACGATATATTTTTGTTTTTTATTAATATTTTAATTTGAAAATGGTTTAATAGAGCAAGTTTATGAATATCTTTACCGTCTTTCATATTACTAAATTGTCATATTTAAACATTGCGGTTAATTGGATGGTATTGCTCATTTAGAAATAAGTCTCCCCAAATGTATGTGTATATAATTTTATGTGTCGTCCTTCGACTTGCCTCACCAATAGTGTTATAGATTAATGCATTTACAACCTGAATAAACAATGTACCTAGCACTGCGGATCGGATAAAAGTTCATCTAGCATAAGTTGAGTGCCATATAAGCGAAAAGTCAGAACAAAGGCAGACGTTGCAATGTATAAAATGTAATAGTAATACTAATATATTCGACGAATGACTGCAAAATATTTGGCGAACGAAAGTATTGTAATTTTAAATAATATTGCTGCTGTAGACTGTAAATGGTTTGTATACAATAAACATTCTAGTCCTAATTGATATCATACGATAAGGTACCTATGCTTCGTAATAAAAGGAAGTGTGGTCAGTTGTTCAGCAAAACGTTGGATCGAACAAGGCATACTCTATCTTTTGTTATAATTTTTTCAAGCTAATTATAATAATAAGTACGCTATAGCTTTCTTACATTCTCTGTGTTCTAGAATACCGCTTATGTCCTACATTATTTGTATATTCGATGTCATGGTTTTAGAAATAATGCGTCATAATTTCATTCTTGTTTTTTGCAAAAACAGCATTTGTTTTTTTTTAATAAGTTACCGAAGTAAGCCAGGGTCAAGGAAAAGTTATATTTTAACATCCATGTTGAGTTGTCCGCAGTTATATTTGTATGAAAATAAGTAATATTAACAAAGCTATTAATAGATGTTGAAGGTTCCTGCAAAACATAACTATCATCGATGGGTTCGGAAACTTCAATACGGTTCATATTAAATAAAAAAATCTCCTTCAATTAGATCGTTATCGTAACTATTGCACGTGGTTAATTTTTGGTATTTTTTAATTTAAAAAAAAAGGCGAATATTTATTTAAGTAAGAAAGCTGTTTTTTAAGATCATCTGGATTCAAGGTGCCTAAAATGGCCTCTTTATCTAGATAAACAAACTTTTGTAAAAAACGGCGACTATTTATTTAAGTAAGAAAGTTGTTTTTTTTTCATGTTCATCTAGATTCAAGGTGCCTAAAATGGTCTCTTTATCTTGATAAAAAACTTTTGTAAAATTATAAAAAAAAAGTAAGGACGGAATTTTGGAATGACCTCGTTACTAAAAAACTCGAGTCGAGTGAAACACGATTGAAGTATACTATATGAAGTTATAAAACATTTTCGAAATGTTTTTTCCTTTTAAATTTTATTAACTAGTGCCTATATGAAGGTCTAACATCTCCCCCACTGTCACCATGATTCTATTTATTACAAAACATACAAAATATTGGACAAAACAATGAAGTCTAACCAACAACGAAGACATACCTATTTATTTTAATATTATCCAGATTATAACTTTATTTGATTCCCGTTAAGGTTTTTCTTGGGATGCGAACATACCTTTTGTCTCTATCAAATATTTTCTAAAAGATTTAAAATTCAATTAACTATTAGTGCTCACTCAGTAAGAGACTAAGAAGGGTAGAAACATAGCTATTTATCTTAATATTCCAGATCAGATAAAACTTTGTTTTATTCCCGTTGAGGGCTTTTGCTTCTATCGAATATTCTCTAAGAGGTTTAAAATTCAATTAACTATTAGCGCTCACTCAGTAAGAGACTAAGAAGGGTAGAAACATAGCTATTTATCTTAATATTCCAGATCAGATAAAACTTTGTTTTATTCCCGTTGAGGGCTTTTGCTTCTATCGAATATTCTCTAAGAGGTTTAAAATTCAATTAACTATTAGCGCTTACTCAGTAAGAGACTAAGAAGGGTAGAAACATAGCTATTTATCTTAATATTCCAGATCAGATAAAACTTTGTTTTATTCCCGTTGAGGGCTTTTGCTTCTATCGAATATTCTCTAAGAGGTTTTAAATTCAATTATTAGCGCTCACTCAGTAAGAGACTAGAAGTCTAGAGACATAGCTTTTTATCTTAATATTCCAGATAAGATACAAGTTTGTTTTATCCCCGTTAAGGGTTCTCTTGGGATGCATACATGAAAACTGGTGCAAATTTGTAAAAATCTGTGCAAGCGAAGCCTTGAAAATAAGTTAGTTATCTTAAAAATAGTTGCTTATATTGAAGATTTCTGCGTATAAAGAGAAATCGTATTGATTTAATTTAATCTTTTTCCATTACAACCTTCAAAGACAGAAGTTAGGTTTTATTTTTGACGTAACATTCTCAGCTAAGGCTGCTTCTGTGGAGAACAGTAACTGTTAAATTAAGTTCACCTTAATACGCCTCCTTAACTAATTGCTTTATCTCGTATATATTCCACCCCGACGTGATTTTCGATGTCTTTCGGGAAATTCTGACTTTATTTCTATTTTGCTTCAAAGTAAAGCCGAAATTAAGTTAAAGTTATTCCGTTTATCTACAACATATATATCACCTTCGGCGGAACAGTGGCCTAAATGTGAATTAGCTATTTTATAGGGGGATTTTAAAGAAATTTCAATCGAAATTTTAAGTTTTTTGCGTTCAAATTGTTTTACGTAATTTCGTTTATTAATGTATCCAGTTATTTTACTAAATTTACTTTCTTTAAAACTACAGTCAGATATTGCATATGCATTACTTACTTAAGCTGTTATTCCATAATGAAATTATTATGTGGGACCTTAGGTATATAACTCTATGTAATGTAATACAATTTTTATAAAGTGAAACGTTACATATTTTTTGAACCTCTCAAATTGTTTCACGTAATTTCGATTATTAATGTATACAGTTATTTTACTAAATTTAATTTCTTTAAAACTACAGTCAGATATTGCAAATGCATTACTTAAGCCATTATTCCACAATGAAATTATTATGTGGGACATTGGGTATATAACTCTATGTACTGTAATACAATTTTTATAAAGTGAAAAGTTACATATTTTTTGAACCTGTCAAATTGTTTTACGTAACTTCGTTTATTAATGTATCCAGGGATTTTACTAAATTTAATTTCTTTAAAACTACAGTCAGATATTGCATATGCATTATTTACTTAAGCCATTATTTCACTATGAAATTATTATGTGGGACATTGAGTATTTATATACTCTATATTATATACTCTATGTAATGTAATACAATTTTCATAAGGTGACATGTTAAATTATTTTTTGAATCTGTATTGCATTTTTTTACTCTGCATTTTTGTAATAAAGTTTTATCGATGTTTGCTATGGAATTTATACTGGTCGTCTGATATGTATATGCGGAAACAATGTGACCATTTTGATAATGATATTCGATATGTAATATATAAATGGGTCTAAAATAACTACTAAGGAAAAAAAAATTAATAAACAGGTTTGTGCTATACTCGAAGGAGTATCTTCGGCGATATAAAAAAAAATATTTTCATCATGCTTACATATATTTCAAAACCCCTCGATATATATAATTTTAAGTTATTTTTGTAATGTTTTAATCAAAATAGATAGACTATACTTATGGGCCAAGATACTTTTCAATGCCTAGTTTTTAACTGTGATATTTATAAAAAACTTTGAAATTTAGTTTAATATTTTCTCATTTTTTAGTGTTACAAGTCCATAGAATGGTAACAATTTATTATATAATATACTTACATTTGCAGCGATGTTTTTAATAATATTACTATATTTATGGCAATTTATGCGCCGAGTGATCGAAAAATAAAACTTTACCTCAAACTTAAGTTTAATTTTTAAAATCATACAGTTATGCTCACTAATATGGCACTTTTAACTAGTATACTAATGCTGTTCTCCCATAAAGTTAAATTACAGAAATAATCAGTTCAATGAAATTTTTATTTATTTTAGATCACTACTTTACCAAAGTCTCATTTAAAAATTTTTACTTTTTTTAAAATAATGACAAAAAGACGATAAATTAACATAAATTAGCAAGAGAACTTTGTTAAAGGTGTGAAGCCACTGAATTACGGCCCGTTCAGCTCTTACGCTCCAAGCTATGATTCAATATTTGCTTCATCGACCAAGGAAAAGTCGCATCTCTTTTATCATACATTAGGTAGTTATTATATTGTGTACAATTTGACTTCATAATTTATAAATCAAGTATAATACAAAACTGCAGGAAACATATTGTTTTAAAATAAAAATATGTATCCCAACGAAAAATTAGCTTGATCTATTAAACCCTCGAGTGCACGCGTTACTTATAAGCAACGCTTGATTAAAATTAAATAAAAAATATACAATGAAATGACGAATCTAATGGTGGTACATTTCGTCTATGGCGTCCAATTATTTTTGCCGTTATTATTTTGTTAAACGTGTATCATTGTGTAATGTCCCAGTTTCGTTCACACACTGGCCTCTCTGGCACAAATAGGGTAGTATGTTTGTTTCTTGTCCTCCAAAATGTTAATGTAATCTTTTCAGGTTCCACGTTACATCCATGTCTTTGGCTAAAAAATTAATTACAAAGTCAATTTTTATTATGATAAGTGATTTATGGGTATGTGTGAAGGTAAGACATTTTAACTAACTAGAAGCCTAAATATTACATCAGAAGTAATATTTACAAGCCTAAGTATTAATTCAAATGCTATTTAAAAACAGGAGACTAAAAAGTAACGCAATTGTAATAATGTTCGTGACATAGCAGTCTCTTACTTACAATATATATTTTCATAAAATAGATTAGAAAATAAAATAAGAAATTAACTTTTAATCACTTAACGCAATATAAAATAACAACTAATTTAACAACCCTGTTATATAATAAAGGTAGTTAAAAAAAAACTTCTAAAGTTTTAGGGCAATAGTTACTTTGAATTAGTTGCACAGAAACAAATTAACAAAAATAAATTGAAATCTTAAAAAAGTATTAGGCACATTTAAATCAGCCTTACTTTTCAAAAACCTCAATCACGTAGTTTCATTTAATTGTGAATAATGAATTTCTACAAAATTAACGCCAAATATATTCAATACTTCAAGAGTTTGTCAAAATCATAGTGTACTTGTTTCCCTTTCATTATCAACAAAAATGAATTAGAAATAATTTTCATGATGTTAACGTAAGGTTCGTAAGAAGTATCAGTCTTTACTGCTTTGAACTTTTACCAGTACCATCTACAGTCTCATAAAACATGATCTTGATTTCTCTCTCTTCATCAACTTTATTTTTACCAAGGCCGAGGTAAGTACAATTATTGTCTTTAACGAAGGAAATTTTAACTAAGATATGAACACCGTCTGATATTTTCGATGGATGATCATTTTTCTTTTCAATTAGCTAGTTTTCTTTTATATTAGAAACTGATGGTTTGACCATATTTGCAAGTGGCTCCTCATCACAGCTTGAAGATGAGGAATAAATCTTATTGTGGTAAGTTTTTATAGTTCGACAACGACTTCGGATATATTGGTTAGTATTCCTTCCTCGTTCAATCCATCTGAATAATTATTTTCACTAGAGTGGCTAATTTTGTCAACGACGGAAACAGGAACTGGCTGATATGTTTTTGGAATCAAGCAAGTGCCAAAAAAAACCTGTTTGGCAAAAGTAGCTAAGAACCCTGTATTGCAGTTCAGCTAGAATGTCAAAACGTGTGTACAAATGTGATGAACTTACATCCTGTAGTAAAACTTTCTAGAGGTTCTAGGTTTTTAGGTACAGTTTTTTCGACATTTTGAATGTCATTGTCAGTCACCAGATACAGACGGACCTTGTTTGACTCTTTCAGGGTGTTGGAAAAAAAGATTGTTTTTATCAGAAATACCCGAACCAGTGGCTACTTTTTCGTCTACGGTGCGTTTGAGATAGCCACCAACGCCATTCACGGCCCATTTTCAATTCCAAGTGACTTGAACGAAATTGTAGCCTTCGAATATTTTGTACATATGAAATAGAAATTTGGCTTCTGTTAGTATTGAGTAGGTTCTGATAGTCCTGACCATTGGAAAAAAAATGAATTGTCGTTATATGAGGATAATTAGCTTTTATGGCGCTAATAACTGGATGAAGGTGTGTCCAAATAGAGATAGGAGTTATGGGAATTCTCTTCAGAGATAATACAAAATAAAGTTGGTTTGTCTTCTCCTTCGGTTTTTGTGTACATAATCCATAATGTAATATTACTTGCTTCGGTTAACCGCCAAAATGATGAAATTGCACATCTTCAAATTGTTTGTAGCTATGGTTTTCGCTGAAATTTGTGTGAAAAACAATTTCGTCACCTTTCAAACCATCTATAACAGCTCGTAACTCTTATATTGCATTTTAATTTTATAAACATGTTTCCTTAACTCTACCAGGGTCTGATGAAACTTTTCTAATAATTTTCCAACAGCTCCTTTAGCTATTTTTCGTTTTTTGTGATATTTCACTTTTTTACCTGGCTTCTCGATCGTATTTTCTAATACACTGAGGCCATTTACCTGATTCAAGATCATTTCGTGTGTGGTACAGTATTTGGTTAGTTTGCAGTTTTGTCAACTACCGGTCATTTAAGCTCGTCTATCTGTTGAACATCCTATGCCTGCGATAAGGTTGTTCATTTCTGGATCAGGAATTATCTTATTTTTGTGGAGAGCATTTATCATGTACAAGCATGCAGATCGTCAATAGATACAATGCCAATAATTCGATTAGTACAAAATATAAATAAAATAAACAAGCATTTCCGTATATGGATGTAAACATAATATTGTTTTAAAACGCATTTCATTTGCCTGGCAGTAACAGAGTTTAAACAATATTCAATATTATCCTTACTATATAATACTAAACTATCAAATTGTAAATGCAAAAGTTTGTTTTTACATGATAACAACTATTTGGTTAATCGTTGCCAAATAATGTATACTTGTAAATCTTGCAAACGAACTAACATATAGCATCAAGGAAAATCGTGAATTTTTTTATAAAAAATATGTTTATGCGCATTTGGCACAAGATATAAAATTGAAGATTTGAAAAAAGCTACAGTAGTTACTTAAAAATTGTAATACACATTATTTAGAAATACAACACATTTACACATTATTTAGAAATACAACACATATACACATTATTTAGAATACAACAGCACATTTATTTAGAAATATTACACAGCAAACAGGAGAAGCTGATTCATTCATCTGTGACTATTGCATTAAGGAAATCAGACAACGCTGTCTTTGATTTAAAAATTCAGGATGTCCCAAATATCTCCAAAACTATTGTGGTCCCTATTAAACATGAACCCTTATTTTTTGACAAAGCATGATTTCTTCTATCTGTTGTTGAAAGGTTTTCCATTATTTAAAAAACCATCTGTATATCTTTGATAAACAGCACTCAAAAGTCAATCTGGATATTGTCCATGAGTTCCAATTTTTTTTCTTTTTCAAACAAAATATATTATGAATCACGCTAAAGTAAATATTTAGCGTGAAGATATTCAGCAGACTTTCATGCATAAATTTGGAATGTGGCGAGCGAAGCCGCTGTTTTATTATAATTTCCAAAATTCACATTAGGCAGAAAGACGTTGGATTTGGTATGTCATTAATACTCTAAAAGTGGCATTAAAAAGACGAGGTAATTGTCACATACTTAATATGACAGTCTCTTTTACATATGTGGTTTTCTTTATTTTAATTATGATTTTGAAAAGTCAAATTAGACAGAAAGACTTTTATATACACAGAAAGCGTAACTAAAAATACGCAGAGATATTTATAATGACGTTGTAATTGATATATGTATATCATAAGTACTTACAATGTGGTGACAAAAAGATAAGTTAATTATCACATCCTCAATATGACTGTCTCTTTTATATACGTGCTTTCTTTGATTCTCTATCTCTTTCATCATAGTTCGCACTACTTTTTGTTCGTTTCATATAAGTATTGAGTATATCATCATGGAATATTAATAATGCGTGTGTATGAATATAAGGACAGAGTTGACAAAAAATAAAATGAAAACCTTGATGTTACAACATATACATCACTTCAAGAAGAAAGAATGTCTCGGAAAGAATTATCCAAACGCTGTAACTAACAAACTGAAAATGTTTTTTAGAAAATAACTTTAGACTATGCATTCTTTAAATCGGACTTTGTGTTTAAGAACTTTTTGTCAGTGTATTACTAAGAAAGTTGACAAATTTGTTTATTTTTAGAATTCTGTACGCGAAGAGTTCGGTCCGATCTGGGTTACATTATGCTCTAAGCATTGCTGAAAGTTTCCTCGTTTGTAAAATGCCGTATCCAAAGAGCTATTGTTGTGGCAACGTCACCTTGAAATTAACGTGTAGCATGTAGTTTCTTAGCCCAAAAATAAAACGCTATTTATTTGCTATTACTTATTGGGGCTCCAGGGATGTAAAATGGGGTTAAATTTGTTTCCCGTATTTGGGGTATTATTGAAAAGATTGATAATGACAATGTGCAATAATCAATTAAGATCTCTTCGAACTTAAGAAGCGAATTGTCGGGAATATGTATATTCCAATATGTATATTACAACCGCTGTCAGCCAATCAATTCGTCAATTGTCTTGCCTTTACAAATTATATTAAATAGATATACATCAAGTCCATCTTTCTTGAATAAAACATTGCAAAATTGACTTAGAAATTATATATACCGAGGCGATCCAATTAGAGTATTAATGATTTACCAAACGCAACGTCTAGCAAATGTCTGTTGTCTATAAAAATCTTTCTGTACGGGCCGACTTGCCGTCCTGGAATACGAGTCTCGTGTTATAAAGAGAAATCTCTCATAATTTCTTCTAGATGGCGTTGTATTTGAATATCGAAAAGTGATAAGTTTTGAACTTTATTAGAATTCCAATAGATACTATTTACCTAAAACGTGAAATGAAATAAAACATTTTTTGCATTGTGTCCCCCACCAAAGAATAAAATCCTAACTACCCTGTGTTGCAATATGAAAGTGAACCTTGAAATAGGTGGATTACAATTTAATGTACCACGTTTCGTACGACGTACTGTAACTTATAAAACAATGGTCGCCGCGCGGAATAACCTGAGCCAATCAGTCGCCCGATAGTCGTCGTGAGAGCTAGGTGTGTTTATTGCGTGGTCGCTGAGTTACCGCCGGAGAAAGGTAATGTACTAACGGTTTTTGCATTATTATTATTCTCATACACAGTTATTTAGGTATACATTTTAATAGTTATAAAATGTTTGCATTATGTTTTCCCATTTAGTGCACATTGATAAAATAATCAAATATTTACCATTACTATTAAAAGTAACGTAGTTGTAGTATTGGCAACGCAGTTGTTTTAGGTGTATTTTTTTAGTTGTTAATATATTACTGAAACCAGAATAATCATAAATCACTTCTTTTTTTTATAGAAATCAACGTCTACACTAAATGGCTTTCATTGACTGGAAGAACTGAGAAAGAAGTTTGATAAATACAGAAAGAGATGACATAGAGCTAAAAAGTCCTGCAAACACTCTCAAAAAAATAAATATTCTCCTTTATCTAGTGCTAGCAAAGATCATTACAATCAATTGAAGATTGTAAGAGAAAAGATAGTTTTAAAACGAATTTTCCAAGGAGAAGGCATACCAAAGTCAAAAATAAAGACAGTTATTGTGCGTAACACTTTTGGCATTGATCAGCTTAAACAAAAGCGGATTGCGTTCAAGCAAAACATTCTCGTTAATAAAATTAAAAACTTTTTTTATCGCGACGATGTAGCCAGAGCTACAACTGGAACACGCGAAACTGAAACCTATAAAAGAACAAGAATGCAAAAACAACACCTACTGGACACGATAAAAAATTTGGTGTAGTGTTTTGTATAAAATCATTTTAAAAATTTACAAAACGACATACCGTTTACTTTTGACATACAGTAAATAGCGGTATACATATATATATATATATATATATATATATATATATATATACATATACATATATATATATATATATATATATATATATATATATATATATATATATATATATATATATATATATATATATATATATATATATATATATATATATATATATATATATTGCTCTTATAAAGTGTAACCGTCATCGTCATGTTTTGAATAATTAACATTTGTTTTGTAATTTTATTGATGCGTAATGATTTCGTTTCGCCATTTTATTTCAACAAGGTTTTTATCATTAGCATTAGCGAGTATGGCTAGAAATTAAATTTTAGTTTCTATTTATGAATTAAATTCTGTTACATTAGTTTATTCTGTTTAGTTAAATATGGCCTATTTTAGGTAGTTTCTTCGTTTCGTTCATGCTTTTTCATACTTAGCTGATAAATGGATTAAAACTGTATTTCATCCGGGTCTTAAAAACAAAAATACTGCACTGATATTGACAAACATGTAACCAGAAGTTTTTATTTTTGTCGTTTTCAAGCTATGCTATACGTTTCTCGCGCGATCTCTATATTCTTTAAAAAATGTAATGAAAAGAAGGAATGCTAATTTATAACATCGAGCCATTTTCAAATCCATAAAAATTTTATCCATATGTACAGTTGGTATGTACCAAAAAGCTAAACGGCCCTCCTTAATAATTTATTTATTGAAGGGAATATTCTTTTTTATTGGTAACTGAAACGCCTAAGAGTAGTTTTATGCCGTTTTATCGATATATAACTCTATATTAGCGCAATATTTCGACCAATTTACAAAAGTATCTTTATAATTTAAATGCCATTTGCCCAACACAAAATCGGAAAATTTAAAAAAAAATTATTTATGAATGTCTTTTATGTGTTATTCAAATCACTAAATTATTTATATCATATATGTGTTATTCAAATCATATATGTGTTATTCAAATCAGTATAAAATTGTCCACGCATTTCACGAGCAAATGTGGATTCCAATACGCATCTAACTCATACAAACATCATTAATGTCGTACGTGAGTATAAATAACTACATTAATTGAATTGATTTTAAAAAGACGCGTATCTCAAATTAATTGTCTCAACTTACCTTAAGGACTTTACGAAATTTATCTCTTTCTTCTTCACATTTAGGATACATTTTTAAAAAATATATATACTTCCACGTCTAAGAATATGTTAATAATTATTAAAGTCTATTGTAATCGAAACCCCGAACAGAAGCCCGGCTTTCACATGAAGTTGCAATAAACGTGAAGTTGTAGCTTGTTCTGACAATCAAAATGAAGTCATGAATTATAATGAAGTTAATCGTTTAGATGTAATAGTTGAAACTTGTGCGTATCGTTATAGATTGTATTATCTATTGTTACATTGTTGTTATTAAAATATGTTCCGTAGACGATAATGTGATTTATGGAGTGCTCAAACGTGTAGACAAATTCACGTGTAAAGGTATAATGAACACTGCCTTTTTGCCCGAAAGATATAATAATATAAGTCTGTCTGTGATCTACACTCCATTTGATATTAACGCAAACTTATAAATCCCATAAATTGTATTTGTATGGTATAGTGTATAAAATCATCATATAACCGGTTGTTTACATACATAAAAATATAATTTCCGTAAAATATACGTAAATTTATTACTACCTATATACTTTTTTATTTCCAACGCCGGAAATGTGGTAATATTGCCAGTATTGAAAGTTAATTTAGATTATCAATTGTGTGCGTAATATTGTTATGAAACAAGGAAAATCAGGAGATGTATTTGTATTTTCCGTCAATTATTCCGGCTGTTTGGAGCTCGTTTCTTTTCAATCAGTGGGAATGCAGAATTTATAGCAGAGGTGATTCAGACTGTGTCAACAAGAATGAAATTTGGCAACGTGGCCATTCCAAAAGTACGAGTATATACAGTTTTGTTACACAGCATTTGTCTCAGATTTTTGAAAGTGGCCGAAATTATATTATAACAGAAGACTTGGCTCAAAACCGTTTATTTTACGTCACAATTCTTAACGGGATATGGCGCCTTCAGCGCACAGATTTGTATATATATAGATAGCCCGGCTTGTACCTGTGGTTACGAGACGCAGGACATGGTACACATTTTACTGCCGTGAGCACGACGACGCGTTTAGAGTTTTGTTGCAGAGCATGCGTCAAAAAAGTAGAGTAGAATCACGCGGTTCTTTAGGACGTGATAGCTTTACTCACCGTGACTTGGTTGAGAATAGACTAATCTTTGAGTCGTTCAGAGCGTTTGCGAAGAGCGCAATAGAAAAGATGGAGCTTCTGAATTGCTCAATGAGAAGGGACCGACTCTAACCCTGCTGGGTGGAAGCGTTGGATGGTAGTAATGGGACACTATTAGGGGATCTTCCATGGTCCCCTTTTTTGTATGAGGGGGGTTGTTACGGGACCCCGGAGGGTCTCTGAGACTACCCAGGTGGAAAAAGCGGGAATACAATGTAAAAAGATGTAATGCATTTGGAATTTCCAAATTTTTCTTCTTTTCTGTGAAATTATTATATTTTAAGATGTTGGACAAGATACGCAGGTTCTGCAACTGATGTGAGAACAAAAAATCGGTGAAGTGCAAGCTATTAATGCACAATTCGTTTTACGTGCCATCTGCTTTCCACTTAGATAGTAGTAATACACTCCGACTTTGTGCTTAAAATGCTCTTATCTGCCCCGCTACCCGCCACAACCACATCGATGCCTTATTACATCGTGTATGCGTGAAGGTGAGTGGGGGGGGAGGGGAGTTTTGCGACTGAATCAAATTAAAAATTTTTAAAAACATATCAAGACAAAAGTTTTTCTTTACACTATGGGAAATATTTTTTGCAGAATTTTTCTCTAGTAACAATGGTTCAGCGGTTATAAGAAAATCGACAATTAAATTGCTTATAAAAGCTAATCGTGCTGGTCTTTTCCAATCCTGCTAATTTTCATTTAGTGTATACCTGATTGCCAATGTTTTGGGCTTTTCTGAGTTGTCCTTTTGGTAAAAAGTGTGGGGGACAGCAGTTTTTAAGCATTTTTCCCAAAAGATTATGGTTGAATTTGTCGTATATATGGTTGAATTTGTATTTCAATGAGCTTTCATTTGACACCCTACACAATAACCTTAAAGAATTCTTTTTAACTTCTCAATTTACCCCTGAAATTAACCCCCGGACCAAAACTCACCATTTTATATCTCATATCTGTAATTGGGCCACTGTAGTCCATCTATGTGCTAAATTTCAAATGTTTACGTCTAGTAGTTTCCGAGAAAATACTGCAATGGAACATTAAATGTGAATAAAAACATATTTCCTCGAAAACCATGAACCCTTTTTCGTGTAATTTTTATTTGGCATCATGCACATGTGTTCCGAATTAGTTTGACATCATGCATACGTGTTCTAAATTAGTATGACAGACAGTAAGGGTGTACACGTGCAGTAAGGGTTCCGTATCATCACGGAAATTATCATATTTGTGTTGCTAATTATTTTCGTTTAATGTATAGTGTTCATATATCTTACAATTTTTTTTTCAGATTTTTTCATGCTATATCATGTATGCTATGTATGTTTTTCATGCTATATCTGGGTATGCTTTTCATGCTATAGTTATGTGTGCTTTTCATACTATAGCTATGTATTCTTTTCATGTTATAATTACGTACGCTTCTCACGCTATTGCTTTTCATTTTATAGATATGTATGATATTCTACTGTAGCTACGTAAGCTTTCCGTGTTATATCAGTACATGCTTTTGACGCTATAACTGTGTATGCTTTTCATTGAGCTTGAACTACTATATTTACTGTTTTGTCCAAGAACATTTTTAAATATAAATTATTACTATATTTTATAATTTTCTCTTTCATCAGCTTTCATTCCGTGATGGGGTTGAATCATGACTCATTGGGCCTCCGGAAATTATCTCCAAAATTTAGAATGTAGACCTTGTTTTGTTTATAGTTCCAAAGAATTCTTAAAAAAGTCATATCGAAAAAAATAGAGATATATAAGAGTAATAGGATCGCTTGTAGTCTGTCCGTCAAGACCTTTTTCTCGCGAACGGCTAGGTGTATCAAGTTGTAATTAATATCAAATATAAATGTCTATGTACAACTCCATAACATCCGTAACTAAAGGTCTTTGTACAGTCCTGTGATTAACAACTCCCACATTAAAATTAAGCCCTCTAACTCAATACAATAAAAGGATATGCCCTTCCAAATGTCATGTATGTAAAATATTTTGATACCGTCCCATTGATTCTCTTATAAAAATTTATATGGTTCTTCCCGTTGAAGTACGTGGTACCTTGAAATTTTTCACGAAGGAAGATCTCGTAACACAAGTTAGACAGAAAAAATTCTAAAATTATTCATTAATTTCTGTTTCTATGTGTAATCATTACCTGACATATTTAATTTAATGGTTTTAGGCTTTTTGTTTAGTTGTAAAGTGCCTACTTATCAAGATTTGCGTTAATTTTAAATAACACGAAACCATCGGGGCGTGAGTTCTACTCGCACTTTTTTTTTATGTGTACGTTTAGTTCATTACTAATAATAATATTTGGGTGATTGTAAATATTTTACAAATATTAATTTTTTACAACGTAAATATATTGCCTATTTAAAAAGAATGTAAGATCTATGATAATCGCTATAATTTTCCTATAGCCATTAAGTCAAATTTTAATAGTTTCAGAAATAAGGGGAGAGGGGATGCTATATTTTCGCATATTTTTTTTAATGTATTTTAAATGAACAATTTAGATTATGAAAAATATTTTTTGTGATCCTGCTAACAAACCCTTTCGAATAATATACATGATGTAAGTATTAAAAAAAAAATTTAATATTTTACTCTCTCACCGATTTTTTTATATAAATATAAATAATATAAAAAATGAATATCTCTATTTGTTACATTTAAACAACTAGTGCATGACATGTGTAAATTACATTTTAAGTTTTCACGTAGCATAGTTTCTGAGAAAATCAGCTGTGATAGACGGAATTAGTCAGAGACATCTGACAAGGGATAAATTTTATAAGGGTGATGGGATACGAAAACCTAATGCCTCATTTAGATTATCGACGAACAATTCGCCGAATAATTAGTCGAATAATTAGTGCCCGAATACGACCATGAATAGACCCTTTTATATATTCGTGGCGAATACCGAATACACCCGAATAAGTTGTTTATATACTCGTATTCGTGCCTATTTGTCTGTACTCGGCGAGTATCTAAATGAGGCGTGAAAAAATTAAATTCCGTAAGATAGTTACTTAGTTTTATTTTTTCCTAATGCTACCAATGTCCATCGATCCGGATGCTGTTGAAACTAATGACGACTGATGGAAAAAAAATTAGGTTTCTAGTTTTAATTAAAAAAAATATATGTTTTTGTGGTCCAATACAAAAAAAATTAACGTTACATTTTATACAGATACTCATTAGTATGAACAACTAGTAATTACTGTTGGAGCTGGCCTTATTTATTATTATGTTAGTTTTTGTAGTATTTACATCCGCGTCATCTGCCGAGTGCATGGTGTAGATTCACTCTTACGTTCCCAAGTACAGCTCGTGCCGAGTGCTCGCCGCGCTAATTGCCGCGTGATCGTGACGCAGTTGCGTTCGTCGCGCGCTTCTTGTCAGGAGACGGCGCCAGTTATGACGTGTCCCGCGAATTTACATACGGACATGCGCTTGCATGCGGCTAGCTCACTGTATATCCTATTAGCATAACATTTAAATGATGTTATGCTTACTCTGAATTGGGTCTTCCAAAAATGGTACATTTATTTATTTAAAACTTGCCCAAGACTATATATATATATATATATATATATATATATATATATATATATATATACATATATATATACACATATACACACACGCACACACGTGTCCGGGATAAGTGTCGGAGGAAAAAAAAACGTTATTCTTTGACTGAAAAATAGTGTTTTTGTGTGTTTGCATGTGCGTGTGCGTGTGTCTGTGTGTGTATGTATTTACATAATATATCGAATTAATTACAGGATAAAGATGATAAGAATTTTATTAACGAGATACACGTAGTAATAGTTTTTGCAGAAGAAAACATTGGCATACTCCCGTCGCAGACTATTGGTTTGTGCTTGAATGTTTGAAACAGTAGATGTCTTCTGATTGAATATAAGATCCATGGGCATAAAAGGAAATAATTTTAAAAGAAAAACCTGTCAAGTACGGATAGAACTTGAAATAAATGGGTCTCGTGGACAGTTTCAGAGAGGGAAAGGGTTTTGTTTTCTTTGGACATTTTCAGCAACATCTCTAGAACTATCTTACAGAAAATTCTTCAAATTTTTGAGTTCTTGTTACACACCCTTCCAACTGACCCCGCCCCTAAACAAATTTATTTATCGTCCCAAAATTCTTATTCAAATATTTTTTCGATTCTTATAAAATCTCTGACAAATATTTTCTTTATTTAGCTTCATTACTAGGCAAA
The DNA here is from genome assembly GCA_039881145.1 of Druceiella hillmani. Taxonomy (NCBI): domain Eukaryota; kingdom Metazoa; phylum Arthropoda; class Insecta; order Lepidoptera; family Hepialidae; genus Druceiella; species Druceiella hillmani. Next base: position 101,432,091 of record JAYKKI010000001.1, on the reverse strand, counting down.
ATTTTAACAGGAAGACGGACAGACGCGTGGGCGATCCTATAAAGTTTCTTTGTTTGCTTTTTGACGTATGCAGCTAAACAGCATAGTATTACGCGCATAAATATAAATAAATTGATATTTTATTTTTTATTTTATTGGACTATGACTTGATAAGACAACCACAACAATTGAAGAACAAGTCGATCGAGAATGAGGAACGGTGCGACCAACAAATCAAGTACACCTTGTTAAACCCATAAATGTTATTAGCCTGAACGTGACCATATCTAATTGAAACAAATTGAAAACCATCTATTGGCGATAAAAGAAACTACCTTTTATATGTCGTAGTGGAGGCGTGTGTGTTTTATGTTATTTTATACTTGACTATTGGATATCAAATTAATATAAGCCATAAATAATGGTCTATTTATACAAATTTAATATTCTTGTTAAGCTCGCAGGCCTAAGCATTAAACAAAAGTGTGTTAAGATATATAATACGATATACTATTCACAATTAAATGAAACTACGTGATGTAGTATTATTTCTACTTTCTTTAAGTTCTTTACCACGATCTAGGTTTCGTTGTATTACGTCTTCTTCAGGTGGGCTATTAGCAAGATCTTTGCTAAAATCTTTGCTAAAGATCTTTGCTAATAGCCCACCTGGAGATGTTGTAATACAATGAAACCTAGGTCGTGGTAAAGAATTTAAAGAAAGTAGTTTCATTTAATTGGGAGTAATGAATTTCTACAAAATTAACGTCAAATATATTCAATACGATATACTATGAGATTGTTTATACGTCAAGTAGGTACACGCCTTGTATGATTCATACACAGCCTGTAAGTCTACAACGTTCGTGTAGATTGTGTCACGCTAATGTTATTATAAATGAATAATATATAATGACAGTATGAAAAAAAAACGGTTATAACATTTTTTGTACGTTTTTATATGGAAAATATACCTCTGTTGTTTTTTTTTCGTTACCATTAGAACTTTGATTGTAATTTAAATTTAATAATAATTTAAATTGTTTATAACAAAAAAAAACTATTTTAGGTAATGCCTGCTGTTAAGTATTACATCGCTTTTATTAGTCAATATAGACTTTTCTGACTGGTCGCTTTCGAGATTGTGAAGGGCGATTTTTAGAAAGAACTCATATAAAATTATTCACATGTCCGTCTGTCACAGCTTTACTTGAAACTTGACATTGTAATTAAGCATATTGAACCTCACACATCTCAACTGCTAACAGTCATAAATATTTACATGGAAATTTTATGAGATGCATATATTAGTACCCGAAATTTTTATTTGAATTCAATATGTAATGTGGAGTATTACTTAAATAAAACGATTATAAGGATTTGGGAAATATTTTATATTTTATTGTATATTTTTTTTCGTAATTTTTGGGTAAGTATTATATCTTCAGAATATAGGTATTTCCTTAACTATTGGAAATGAAATTATGAAAAAAACAGGATTTTTAGAAGTCTACACAAAAGTTGTAGGTAAAACTATAACGATAATTTTAGATATAGTTTTTGATATATTTACAATAATGTGTGCCCCCTACTAAAATTATATTAGGTATTTTTACATATTTGGTTTGGTATTATTTAATATATTGATTAAAATGGCAAATAAATGCTTCTTTGGACTGAGAAGACAACTGAGGTCTAAACTAATCAGTCGGAAGACTAGACTAAAAATCTATATAACACTAATTCTACTATTCCTACTTTATGCAAGCGAAACATGAACCATAAGCGTAGACACAGCGAAGACTGGACACATTTGAGCGAAAGGTCCTCAGAGCTATCTTTGGACCAGTGCAAGAAGAAGATATAATTTTGAACTGTAAAAGCATTACTGACAGCTACAAATTGCCCAAGTAATCTGTAGTAACAGATTAAGATGGATTGGTCATATGTGGAGAAGCCGAGAGGATAATCCTACTAAAATATTAACATTCAAGAAACCCGAGGGTACTCAACCAAGAGGTAGACCACCCTCTAGATGGATGGATGACATCGAAAAAGACATAAAAACTTTGAACATAAATAATTGGAAAAAGTCGCCACTGATAGGAGACGCTGGAAGGAGCGCATAGTAGAGGCAGCCAAGGCCTGCAAAGGGCTGTCGCGCTCGTAAAGAAGAACTTCTTCTTAGAAGTAGAATTATTAAAAATTTGTTGGGTTAGGAAATACTCCAAAAATCCTAGTGATGATTTATGACATATAAAATAATTTCACTTCAGATGACTTACGGAACCCTTGATGTGCATGCCAGACTTGTACTTGTCGGTATTTTTATTCAGAGACACCGAGAATTGTGTTAGAAAAAAAGGTGCACATAAGGAATGTGTTCACATAAGGGATAACGTGAATAACAAAAATGAACTGAACCTAGACTCGCTCAGCTTTGCCTGACAGCAGTCCGATTTGCTACACCGCTTTAAAGAATCCCATCCGACAATGAGTTCACATTTTAGCAATAATTTTATCCACACACTGTCAGGATGATGTCGGTTTGGTGGATAATATCAGATGGAGTTAAGTGTGTTAGTGTTTTTCTGATTTTATTTAAATATACCATTGCTAAGTAACCGTTGCTAACAATCAAGAGACAGCCACATTCTAATATTTAACAGTGATGGTTGAACGCCTTACATCTTTGATCTTTATATCAGTGTGTTAACACCAGATAAAGTGTATTAGCATTTTGCCTATTTGATTTATATGTACCGTTGCGAAGTAATCCTCAACTAGCCGTGATTATAAGTTTGCTTAGGACTGGTTGTTGCAACAATCAAGAGACGGTCACATTCAAATATTAAAAGTGATGGTAGAACACCTTACATCTTCGACTGGACATATATATTTATATCTGTGTGTTAACACCAGTTTGATCGTTTATATTACTTTTAACAGTATTTATAGCATTCCGTACATTTTTGGCTCAACATATATCTTTAACTTAATTAATTATCCTACTCAAATGTTCTCCAATAAGTTCTTCTGTTATTGTAGATCCTTGTGTTACCTTCTTCCAGTTATTTCTAAACGTGGCTGACCTTTGCTTTCGTGTTATTTTTAAATTTTGATAATACGTGCATGCATTGCATTTGGCCTTTTTATACCGTTACTAAATAACGCTCAGCTAGTCGTGATTATAAATATAGGTTTACTTACCATTGGGTAGTCACATTAATCAACAGACCGCTGCACTGAAATATATTTATCAACTTCATCGTTTAAGTTGCACAAGACAGTTATCCACCCTTGTACCATTTGCTCTATCATAAACCTCAGTTGATGGTGAAGCTTTTCTGAAACGCCTGTTAACATATTTCAATGTCAGATTTACAGTATTCACGTAGTACAGTGGGTTGAATAATAACTCCGATCGTTTCGAATCTTCCAATACATATTCCCTTTCCGATAAAGCTGTTTAACATTGCTAGTATGTTATGTAAATGATATTTTGCTTATGCGTATAATATTTTTCTGAAATTCTACCATCGTATTATTTTTCATTTCCTTCAATAATATTTATTTTACGTTTAGTGTATTGGAAATGTTAATATTTTGATTGTTTATGCGAGGCGAGTTTCATGAATGGATCCTGTCGCTGATTGATCGACTGTACCTTTTGATGGGCTTAAAGTTAATATTTTCGTTTATCGTATATTTTTGTAACCGTTATGCAATATCACCGAATGTCAGTAATTTTAGTATTTTTAACTTCTCAGTGGTTTTAATAGAAATGTTATTTCAATAAAGATATTTTGGTTTTATTCGATCGGTTTTTTTTGGTTAGCATTGTGTTTACATTTTTAATTTTAACTAGTTTTGACGAATATTTTAACATTTTTTTAGTTATATATAAAATATTACTGTTCATTGCTTAATAAATTTTAAGGATTTTAAGATTTAAAAAAAAAAATAAATTTTGGTAAGTTGGTTAGATCGGTCTACTTTTTGTTGTTAAGTATTTTATTTGTCTGTCTGTTTGCTGTGTAATGTATTATATTAGTTTCCCCACTTTGAGAAAAATATGATAATAGCGGAAAGAAAAAAACATTATGATTCCGTAGCGAAAGAAGGAATATTTGCAATTACGTCGCGTCTGTCTGTCACAGCTTTACTGTTTCTGCAATTTAGCTCTTATGTGCACGAAATTTTGCATGTTTTTTGTTTAATATGCTTTTTGTTGAATGTGTTGTAATACAGTAATGCATATATATACACACACACATATATATATATATATATATATATATATATAAATTATATATATATATATATATATATATATATATATATATATGTATGTGTATACACACACAAAGAAAAATGCTATTTGTTGGCTATAAAGGAATAAATTGTCGTTGAAATAAAAAGTAAAACACGCCCTTTTTGTAATTGAGTTCAGAAAAAAATATTATACATAACTCTTTTTAACATACCCAATACTTGCTTGGAGCGCAGTGCTTACCCGAGCAGCTAAATGTCTTCCTTGTTTTTTGCTGGTTATTTCCCTGAGCGGCGGTGAATAATGTGCGCAAGTATCGTGTGTATGAAAAAGATTATCAATAATTATAAATACTTTTTTTTAATTTTTTGAAAAAGTCATCTTTTAAATTTTATTTTAACGATAATCAACTAATTTTCAGTTAACAAATAACGTCTTTCTTTGTCCGACACTTATTCCCGGACACCGTGTATACATGTATGTATATATGTATATATATATATATATATATATATGTATTTGTGTGTGTGTGTATATATATATATATATACACAAATACACATGAATGTATGATGTTATTGGACAGTTCTTCTAAAATTTGAGAAAATTCTTATTTCTTATATCTTTTTGTTTTTAAACTGTTTGCAATCTCTACCCCTCAAATTTTTCAATCATAAACATATGAAAAAATTATTTGGCATTTACAAATTTCATTTAAAACTATCTCGGTTACGGTTGATAAATGATAATGCTTTACAAATTCAATTAAATATATCTCGGTTACGGCTGACAAATGTTACGGAATCTTTACAAATTTCAATTAAAACTATTTCGGTTACGTTAATACCATAATGCTTTACAAATTCAGTTAAAACTATCTCGGTTACAATGATAATGCTTTACAAATTTCAATTAAAACTTGGTTACGACTGATAAATGCGACTGATAAATGTAATGTAATGCTACGGTTACTACTGATAAATGCGACTGATAATACGACTGATAAATGCTACAGATTATTACGCATTTTCACAAAAGTCATATGCCCGGTTTTATAAAGATCTAACTAATTAATACATTATCTCTTTTTAATAACGTGTCATCCAAAATCTTGGTGATTTTTAAGGCCATAGATATATAGGAAAACCTCGTAGCACTACTTGTAATGTGCCACGTAGTTTTTTTCAATTTCATTTTTATTACATTCATTGATTTATGCTCGCAGTGTTGTAGTATGTAATTTACAATATTTTTATATAAAGTTTTCGTTTTTGACAGTCCTAGTCTCGATCATGTACCAATGTTATTTGTTTTGAGTAGCCGCTCGCATAGATATTTTACGCCCATAAATAATACATTTTTATTTCTTTCATACATTCAATATTAGGAAAATTTCGTTATAATTTATAGACGGAATAATTTTATAATTAATATAAACAATAATTACGTCGTTCAAGACGAGCTCTACTAACTATCTCTGTAACTCTCCTACTTCGAATGATTAATTCGATTATATTCAACTCTTATCAAATCGCACCCCTAAATCAAGAACATTGTAACTCACTTTATGCAGTTTTACTGAAGAGCGTGACGATATTTCAAAACATTATAAACTATTTTTATTTATTCCAATACGAACAATAATTACGTCATCCGCAATGAGCCGTCTTGTACTTCGAATGATTGATTTGATTAAGTTCAACTTTTATCAAATCCGCACTCCTCTTTTGAACTTAATCACGTCCTCCTGTAAAATTGCAAAAAGTAAATTACGATGTTCTTGTCCATAAATATCGTAACTCACTTTTTACAATTTTACAGGAGAGCGTGATAAAGTTCAAAACATAATAAAAGGGTTCTTATTTATTCCAATATATACCTAATTACGTCATACGGAATAAGCTGTGTTCCCTATTTGATTTATTTCATTAAATTCAACTTTTATTAAACTGGTACCGCTCAATGCAGAACATCTTAACTCCCTTTTTGTAATTTTACAGGAGAGCGTGAAAAAGTTTGAAAACACTATTAAAAGTACTTGTTTGTTCTAATACACACAAAACACTATTAAAAGTACTTGTTTGTTCTAATACACACAAAACACTATTAAAAGTACTTGTTTGTTCTAATACACACAAAAATTCGTCGTTTGAAATGAGTTACTTCTCTACTTCGAATAATAGATTTTAATAAATTTAACTTTTGGCACACCCCTCAAATTGGCACATCCAATGAAGAACATGACAATTCAACTTTTGCAGTTTTACACGAGGGTCACATAAAATATTTAAAATTATGTAGTATTTCACTACGATCAATATTGCTTAATTTCAATATTGCTTATTATATGTTTCACATGCGTTATAATATGGTGCATATCTAAAAAAGTATAAGATCTACGAACATCGCTATAGTTTTCCTACAACCTTCTAAAAATCCTATGTTTTTCATAATTTTAGTCTAGTAGTTTCGGAAATAACGAGGAGGGTGTTAATACATTTTTTGGAATATTTTTCCGTATGTCTCTGAAGATATACTATATAAAATTATAAAAAAAAAATATTATTAACCCTTTCAAATGATACCCTATACTATATATGAAATTAAAATAAAAATTTCCATCATTGATTTGCCCACCCCCCTCCTGAAATTTTCCCATAACTATTCCTGAGTGTTAAGTATTGAGATATAAGCGGGTTAAAATGTTAAAATGTTATAACTATGGAAAATTTCAATTTTCACCTCACGTAACCTTTGAAAAACAGTTGTAACAGACACGTGATTTACCTTATATATTATCCATTTTTCCTTTAGGGATATGAAACCTTAAAAACGTGAAAGTTAGTTCGTTGTTTCAACATCATTTTGTGCATACTGTGTCCATATTTTTGTAAGTATTTGAAAAGGACCTTTATCAAGTACTTGAAAGGCGATCAATGCAACGTATTAAAACAAGTAGTAGTATTCTCTAAAATATTTCAAATTTACGACACGTACTTTCCACATATTGTAAAATTCTCTCGGTAAACTGTTAAGAAGTGGGAAGTCCCTAATGCGGCCTAATATCTGTATAGACGTAAAGGCCACCATAAACATGTTTTGTCTTCGCTAGTTTGCTGTTCATTAAGTGCAATAAAAGGAATTACAAAGGATTTGTGTATCCCGAAAGGGGGCCAAGTAACCGCCCCACCACGATAGTTTAAACAATTTTAGCCATTAAGGTAATCTTATTTTAAGCACCGATATTTTTTATAAAACTAACAAAATAATCTTATTTTAAGCACCGATGTTTTTTGTAAAATAATAAACGGCACTTCGATCGTGCCAGTCAAACAGTTGGCACCATTTTAATAGACGTCACGTATTCAAAATCTGTGTCAAATAATTCATTTTTTTGTGAGCGTCTTAATAAAATAAGTCGCTAGTGTTGTAACAGTCTAATAATGATTAGATATTGTTATTTCATCTATACGTCCTATAGCAGAATTTAAATGAAAATTTTCTCCTTTGTCTATCTAGAATTTTTCTGAAAGAGTAGAATCGTATAGTATAGAATTGATTTTTGTAAACTTGTACAGACGGCTTATTTTATTGAGCGAGCTATTTGAAGATTCGATCCATCTATTGACAGAAGGCCCTTGGTACGATTGATTTTCTTTTCCTTTGTTTTCTCGAAATGATATTTGGCATGACGCCATTTTAAAAGTTAACGTTCTGTTTATAAATAGAACTACTCTTGTGGTGGGCGAAAGTGTCATTCATGCTTCGAAGAAAGCGAGCGTCGTGTGGTGTTTTGTGAAATTGATCGGCTTCATTATAAATTCATTGGTATCATACACGTGTACAAGATGCCATAGAAGGACGCAACATTTTAATAAACCACTGTAGTTTACCTTGGTGAATAGTGTTACTAAAAACTTTTTTCTGATATTGGGAAAATATTTTCTCTGGGAAACTATTTTCTCATAAAATCTAGGTTTTTGTTCTCTAATACCTCCCACTAATTTCCCTAATGGGGATGGCGGCACCGACATTAAGAAATTAGTTTTAGAAGGACCGTCAAATTTAGTTTCTCTGCTACTGAGTCTTGAAATAAATTTAAGTGGTTATTACGGATATATAATTATGTTATTATGGGTATAATAAATTGATATTCTCCATCGTTCTCTTTGTTTATTTGTCTCTCTCTTTGTTTTTTACATCGTCCAAAATTTTAAATAAGTAAAAGAATTTGGAATGTAGAAGTAAATAAACATGTGCACATAATGCATAAAACATGTGCGAAGAAGGTGATGTTGAAGCTAGCGACGAGATACTATCCGAGGTATGTTAAAAAAGTATCGCAAATTTTTTATTTTTTTCAAAAATATTTATTTATTCATGCATGTCTATTTTGTCCCTTTCAAAGTAATTATCATCAGATATTATACACTTGTGCCAACGGTTTTTCTCCTTCGATGCCGTTTTTATCTCCTCAATCGTGGCGTAGCGTCGTCCTTTCATGGGAAAAGAAAAATGTGACTGTGTCTGTGGCATTATTAGTGTGTTATTTTTGGTTAAAAATTCGCGCACAAACAACGATGTGTGAGCAGGAAAAAGCCAATTTTTGTTCTTCCATAAATCCAGGCGTTTCTGGCGGACTGCTTCGCGTGAATTGTGCACAACTTGCAGGTAATATTCTTTATTTATTAATTATTAACCGTTCTACCTGTGGAACTCATGATGCACCACGCCCCGCAATCGAAGAAAACTGTAAGCAAAACCTTCACATTCGACCGAACTAGGCGCGCTTTTTCTGGTGTTGGCTCGTGCGGCAACTTCCATTGGGATGATTGAGCTTTGGTTTCCATGTCATAACCATAAACCCATGATTCGTCACCAGTTATGACCCTCTGGAGAAAATTTGGGTCGTCGCATACAGAGTCCAACAGCTCATTAGTGATGTTAATGCGATGTTGTTTGTGGTCGAAATTGAACAATTTTGGTACGAATTTCGCGGCGACCCGTCTCATGTCCAAATCATTGGTTAAAATCGAATGGCACGAGTAGGTCTTCAGCAACTTCTCTAACGGTGAGTCCGGAACGCTCTTCGTCGTTCACATCTTCTGGGCACTCTGAGATTTTGTACCAGCGATGAACGTTGCTTTGGTCTAAGGTAGCTTCACCATATGCCACAGTCGGAATGCGTCCGCGCACTTTATTTTGTTTTTGACACAAAATTTGATACAAACTCTGATCCATTTTTTGGAATAGGCAAAAATCGAAGACGATACAAAGTATGTCCAAGCAAAATAGCTGTCAAAAATTAACTGAAAATTCAAAATGGTTGAACTTATCAGCATAAGTGGAGGGACATGAGTACCAACATAACGCCGCAAAAAAATTGAAAATCGAATATACATAGCCCGGGGAAATTCAAAATTCCCGATTCTTTTTGAACAGAACTCGTACGTTTTTGGATCTTGGAGGGAACACATTTTTACATTTATTTTCACTATCACTCATAAATAAATTGCCAGTAAAATGCTTTTTCAGTCACGAATAAAAATGTTTTTCATGTGGGATTAATTTTTTAAAATATTAGTTCGACATGAAACACGCTTTACATCAGAAATGTGATACATGACCTTGCTTTACCATCAGGCTGCTAACCAACCGTTAGTTTCTGTTTACTATATAAACGCTATAAACAATTTGTTTAACTTGTCATGTTGGAGTATGGTCGTTAAGAAGATCTTGTTAACACGTTTTTAGCTCGCTTTTTTGTCTGATTGTTTATTTGTTCGTCAAGTACAAATTTGCAAACGGTTTTAAACTAACTTCGTATTTTGCTAGAGACTTAACACTTTAAACATAGCTCAAAAATGGATGACAATGCAATATTAACTTAATCAATTTCACAGAAGTCATTAACAATTTTATAGCACCATATGACCCGCTATGTGAGCTTTCTCAATGGCAGCTACACTCCTTATATTATTTATTGTCTGCGCTCCTGGTTTTTAGTTTTAGATCTTACAAATGTTTTCATGGCTATTAAAAATTCACATTCACAAATTTCCAGGCCAATATATATGTGGTTATAAATCTGAATCGGTTTATAAATCTTTATGGGGTAAGGAGAAATTATTTAAATTGTTTTAATCCGATTTAAAAAGGTTTATGTAAATAACTGTTATTGTTTACATAGTGTGCATATTTCAAATAAACCTGAAATACAGCGCTAATTTTTATGAAAATGTTTACATTGAGCTCGGTATTATGAATTTTACAGCGCTAATTTTTATGAAATTATTTACATTGAGCTCGGTATTGTGAATTTTACAGCGTTAATTTTTATGAAATTGTTTACATTGAGTTCGGTATTGTGAATTTTACAGCACTAATTTTTATGAAATTATTTACATTGAGCTCGGTATTGTGAATTTTACAGCGCTAATTTTTATGAAATTGTTTACATTGAGCTCGATATTGTGAATTTTAACTGATATAATAAATGCGAAAATGAGTTTGTTTGTTCGTTCCACTTTTATAGCTCAAATGTTCATACAGTCTTCGTGAAATTTAATCTCTTATTAACTGTCATAGAGATGAGCATAGGATACCTATACCAAATTTATCCTAATAAATACTATTTTTGTTCGAGGTACCGTTAGCATCATGTGTATATTTTCACGGAAACTGATACTTTTCTGTTCTTCTGTTGGGCTTACGTATGTTTACAAATGCAGCTAAAAAAATTATTGACAGGTATATCAATTATGTTCTTATCGCGTACAGTCAAAATAAAATATGTCAAGTCAAAGAAAGCTAAGTCAAATTAAAGCTAAGTCGTGAGAGCATTCGCCTATTGTTTATAATAGAAAAAGAAAATTTCTGTTTTATGAGATTACTAGCTGACCCGGCGAAGTTCGTATCGCCTCAGAATTAATAAATGTTGTGTTAACTTATTAGCTAAATTAAATTCAGTTTTTTACTAAGATAAAATGAACATTCAAAATGAATTAAGTTCAATAAATGTACAAATCAAAATGAAAACTATTTTAATTAAATTAAAATAACATTAAAATTACGACTTTGTAGTCATCACTTGGCATGCGATCCAACGAGGTGATGAACAACCGAACCAATGTATGATATTCATGAAGTAGTTACTGCGAATCTTGAAGAACTTCTCTTTTTATTGCCGATTCGATCTTTTGATACCGATCAAGTTGTTCCTCCATGCTGCCTCTGCATCTTCAAGCGGTTGTAATAATCCAATTCGATTGTGAATTTGGCCTTGGATCTATAAAGTCAAAGGCGAAGTTAGATTGATTAAATTATGATCACCAAAGGAAAATGAACGTTTATTCTCTCTAGCAGAAATTACCTTGAATGTTAGATTGAATCCGCGTTCTTTGATAATTTCTCCTCCAAATGAAGTCATTTGAAGACATCCCTTGTATCTTTGAACGTTTGATAGAAAATGTCGTGATTCTGGTGTTTCGGTACGAAGTAATGAATGCAATGGCTCAGGTGGCAGAAGCAAGAATGGCAATATCATCTTGCCACTGAGAGAACACAATCCAGGCGTTTCTCCAGCGAACTAATTCAATTCACCGCAATGTCGCACATAATATCCATTGGGCCAATTCGAACGAAAGGATGCGAGCTGTAAGTCAATTATGCAATCGCATTGAAATGCTACTCGATTCAAATCAACGCTAGAAGCATTTCTTCTTGCGCGTCGAAGATTATTACGTTGTTGATTTGTGCGATAAGCTCGACGATTTTTCGTTGCCAACTGAGCTGTTTGTCTTGTTCTTGTGTTTGCGAAGAACGAAGTCGGGCCATACTTACGCGGCGCTCTTCCCGTGCAATTTCTTGTTTATCTGCAGTGGATTGATTCACAATATTCCTAAGTCGAATTGCATTACAGCTTCGTTGTGAAAGATTAGCATTATAAATAACACTAAAATTAATCACATAAATTACATAATGAAGCAATTATCGATGCCCGTACAATCACAAATATCATAACCTCACAAAGTGAACATCTTCATAAAACTTAACTCAACTATTTGAGAACACTCTTCGCTAATGAATTTCAGAAAAAATCGTTTAAAGAGAATTAATTTAATCGAATTCAAATGAAATAACGAACGAAAAATGAATTAGAATGATTAAAAACCAATTATCATTTTCGTTCGTGTTTGTCATTTATGACATACTTTTTTCTTTTTTTTTCTGTCATTTATCACATATAACGTTTTACACACAATTAAATTATTTGTGATTTTTTTACTTTTCCAATGCGCGAGGAAACTTTTCTAAGCCGAGATAAAAAAAATATTCAATAAATATATAATAATCATATAAATTTTCAATGAAATAAAAATATCAGTCAATCCGTTCTCGATATATCATCAAAAAAGTCGTTCCATACAATATGTATGGGAAAATGAATATTCTTCATAAATTTTTGTTTCGTGAATTTTTCCAATGTTTTAACTTATTATCCTATTCCCGACGAAGACAAATCCAAAAACACAAAAATCAACAAAATTGGTCCAGCCGTTCTTAAGTCATAAACGGTGTAACTAACACGACTTTCTTTTAAATATATATAGATATTATTAGACAATCTGAGTTGCTATTACATTATAGTTGTTTATATTACATTATTAGAGAATCTGAGTTGCATACATATAAGTACTTCATTAGTGAATCATGAGTTGCATACTTGTAACTACTTTAATAATGAATCATGAGATATACAGTAAGTATGTAATTAGTAGATCATGAGTTACATACAATAACTACAGTTTTTAGTAAATTATGAGTTGCATACATGTAATTAGTGAATCACGAGTTGCATACATGTAAATACGTTACTAGTGAATCATGAGTTGCATACACGTAACTACTTTATTAGTGAATCATGAGTTACATGCAATAACTATATTATTAGTAAATCATGTGTTGCGTACAGTAACTACGTTATTAGTAAATTTTAGTTGCATACATGTAACTACTTTATTAGTGAATCATGAGTCGCATACATGTAATTACGTTATTAGTGAATTGTGTATGTGACTCATGATTACGTATAGTAATCATGAGTTGCATACTTCTAACTATGTATTAGTAAATCATGAGTTGCATGCATGTACACTACCTTATTAGTGAAGCATGTGTTGCATACATGTAATAACGTTATTAGTGAATTGTGAATTGCATACATGTAGGCTTACTCGCAGAAATCTACATTCAGATAAGTTAATTGGTTTTTATATTTGGATACATTACGTAACAAAAGTTAATTATAACATGTTTGCTAGTGCAACAGACAACGCGGTCGGATGGACAACATCCGTTACGGTCGCGGATTGAGGATCTCAGGATCTGTCGGAGATATTGCCTTTGGAAGACTTTTTTGAGATTTGCTTTGAGAAGACTCCAGGTTTCTGGGTGCTAGTGAGACGAGCGTCGATAACAGTAGAGTCTTAGTCGGAGTGGAGATATTATTTTTCTTTCTCAGACACCATCAGAGCGAGATGAACGCGGCGGTTGCCTGTCTTTGTTATTTATTCGGGTACAGAAATATATGGCCCGACCTTGTAACATAATAATGATTATACCAATCTTTAATAATTAGCAATATACAACTTTTTTGTAGATTCCATTGTTGTGTGTAATAATACTTTCAAAGATTATTTTAATGTTGTTGTAATAATGACCCAATCTGTTTATCTCAAAAGTACTTGTGTGGTCTTATTTCGCAAGAAAACTGGTCACGATATAGTACTTAATATAAGTAAAAGACACTGTTAAACTATTTTCTAGATTTTCATGTTTCCTGTAATATTTTCATACGTTATATTTTAATGTTGGTTGAATAATTTATCCTGAAAATACATCCAGCATATTTTGAACCTTTTCACTTGAATATTGATTTCTCGTTACTAGCACGTTCTAAAATATATGTGACAAACCTTTTCTTCGTACTACTAAACCATTAGTAATATCATATCGTGAAATATTTATGTTAATCGGTTAAACTGGCTTTGTGTCAAACCCTAAAAAATAAGCAAGAAAACTTTCCTTTTCATAAGATTAGTATGATTAGATTATACGTTTTCAAAAACATTAACATGTAACATTGTGTGTGATTCTACTTACCACCATCATCATAATTAAACTAATAACTAACTAATAATAACAACGAATGATATCTGCTTAAATGGGCCCATATTGAAAGGCTGATTACATCAGTGGTTTAGATTTAGTAACTTATTTTAACGAGAAAGAAGCGGTGTGTTTTTTGACCTGTTCTATGCCATCTAAAGTATGTCTAAAAATGTAAGGTACTGGAATATTTTTAAATAATCTGTGGTGTCGCTCAGACATGCGTCGCATTATAATGCGACGCATGTCTGAGCGACACCACAGATTATTTAAAAATACGTGCGCTATAGCGCACGCATTCATAAAACCGCATTATATATTTAAACGTGATAAACGATTAAGTCTCCACTGCTTCATGCACTAGACGGTATATGTAAGTATGTAAATTAAAAGTACTGGAATATTTCTAAATAAATTGTGGTGTCGCCCAAACATGCGTCGCATTATTTCGCACGCATTCATAAAACCGCATTATATATTTAAACATGATAAACGATTAAGTCTCCACTGCTTTATGCAGTAGACATTATTTCCTGTTAGTTGTTATTGGATAAACACTGTGAGGTTTCGTGATACTTGTTTGAGTAGGACTTACGGGAAGGATGCGACATCTTTTTTCGTCATTATTATTTTATTTTGGAAGTTTGTTTTGTAATTTTAATAGGAATTGAGACAATCTTCAAAAGAAATCCAAATTGGATCGATGGGTACGAACAATTTTTCTTTCAAATTACAAAATAGTATGAGGTGTTGCGAATATGATAATATTTTGGTAGCATTGTATTGCCAACATTCAGTTGCAATTCGAAAGGAGTTTTTGGAGTACTATATGAAGGACAGAATCTCTATAGAGTATCAGCGTTGCATCATTTAGAAAAAAAACTTAAAAATTAAAAAAGAAACTAGAACGGAAATGAGTTGTTTGATTTATGCAAACGGGACATAACTCATAGTAAGTTAGTGTCGAACAGTTACTTTTGGGAAATTGCGCCGGATCTTCAGGTTGCCGATTTTGCAATCTCTAAAAACGTAGGTGTATAATCAGTGCGTTCTGCCTCTAATGGCATATGGTGCTGAAACGTGGACACTCACAGGCGGTCTGATCCATACATTTAAAGACGCGGCGAGCGTTGAAAACGGCTATCTCGGAATGTTTCTGAAGAGTAAAATCCGAAATAATGAAGTCCGATGGAGAACCAAAATAGTGCTGAACATCAGCAAACTTAAGTGGTAACCGACAACCAATGGGTTAGACGAATTCTCGAGGGGCACTATGTATCTTGGAGCGGCGAACGTTGAAAAGGGCTATCTCGGAATGTTTCTGAATTAATATAGACTTGTTTATCAAGAAGACATTTATTCGTGCAGATAAAAGGGTTGATTAGTACAAATCTTGAAAATACATCTAAAATAACTTACAGACAATACCAAATATCAATTTTTGTTTTAATATGTTATCCGAAAAATACATTCAAATGTCTTATGTCTGGCTTAACATATGGAAGCATTCTCTGACGTTTGAAGACTGCTGTGACGTAGTGGGCAGCACGGCGACAGTTCTATGTATGTCGACGATATCGTTCAATCATCTTTTTCTTATCTTTGACTATTGTTGATTTTTGATAGAGCACCACGTTTATTCAAAACAGTTTTATCAATTTCATCTGTTTCTATAGTGACATAGTTGAATAATGGTTTCTTTAAAACATAATGATAGTTACTGTAGGGAAAGTAATGTGCTTGTTCCAGAACTGTCTTCCTTGAACCGTCCTTGAACCAGAATGGTTGTTTCCAGATTGATGCACAATCGAATTTTGTGCAAAGAATCAAGTAGTTTGTGCATTGATACAGGAAACCATATTCATTCTTGTTATTGAACCACTCAGGGTCAGACTTGTCAGATCCAACGTAAGATACGTAAGTTTCTTTTTATCTTTTTGTCTAGAATCCAATTTCTAGGACCCAGATAAAGGTGGAAATCCTAGTACGGGAGCGGCATTGTCGAATAAATGTAATAGCAAATATTTAGGAAATTTTCATTAGGTGCAGTTTATTATGAAATTGTTGGTATTTTAAGAAAATATAAAAACACAGGCGACAGTGATTGACAATCGTTGATAATTAGGAAACAGCAAAAAATTAAATAAAATTTGTAATCGTAACACAAAACAAGAAAGCTATGCCTATATAATACATTTTAATATGATTCTGATCACTTTTTTAATGTGTAGCCATTGTTTAAATTATTTAAAAATACATTGATATTTGTTCTGTGTTGTCAAAATAAACGTCTTTCTCCCTCTTTTCAAGTCTTCTGTAGCTTTTTTGGTGACCCTGTTGTGTTCGCGAGTTTCGTGAATTAGTGACAGTATGTTATACCTATGTATAGAAGATACAACGCGACACAATCTGCACATTGCTTCTTCTCGCTGTTACAAAGAAATCTTAGAAATAGCATTTAAAAAACTATTATGGAAAATATTCTGAGTTTTCATAAAAAATGAAATATTTTTTAAGAGTGTCATTTTTATTTTTGGATTACCTAGGCACGATATATTTGGACGTTTGCCGATATCCTTTACTAAGGAAGTAACCAATATCAATATTGTCAAAAATAAAATCATTAGTCTAACTTATTAAAATAATTAAAAAATTATAATACAGACAAAAAAATAAATATTTATACATTGCCCTCCAGAATACTGGGCAAGAATGTAAAGTTTGATAGCGAATCCACTCTAAAGTTGATATGACATTGAACGTATTGCTATTGTCGAAAATTAACTTGTTTTGCCAAAATGACGAATTGTACTAATTTAATTGCTTCACTCGCTCTCTGCTGCTGTTTTTATAAACTTTTCAGTTGCTATGTGCTATTTTTATTGCCAGATGGCCCATTGTTTCATTTGACGTCAACGTTTAACGCATTTTAGCAGCTGGACGATTATAATTTAATGCGTTAATTGTTGTTGTAATAAATACCTACGTATCACAGTGATCGTTTATGTGTGGCCATAATGATCACTTGTCAGAAAGAGTTTGGTTGAATATGTTTGGGAATGTTTGCAGCCGGTTTAGATGAGTTTTGTAATTAATTACAGTAATTGTAGTTGGGGATATGCGTATATTAAGAGTTACCGTCTTTATTTGTGGCGTTATATGATTAGGAGAGCAAATAAAAGGTAGAACTATGACGTGCACGATACGAAAAATTATGTTGCTTTTTCAACTTCAATAAACGGTACCCTGTCGGGATATCTAGACTGAAATAAAAAGTATTAAAAGAAATAAAATGTTCTTTATTTGGATATGCGTGTATTAACAGTTAACGTCTTTATTTATGGCGTCATATGATTATTATGAAACAAAAGATGCTGGAGAGCAAATAAAAGGTGGAACTATAACATGCACGATGCGAAAAATAATGTTGCTTTTTCAACTTCAATAGACGGTACCCTGTCGGGATATCTAGACCAAAATAAAAAGTATTAAAAGAAATAAAATGTTCTTTATTTGGATATGCGTGTATTAAGAGTTGCTGTCATTATTTGTGGCGTCATATGATCATTATGAACAAAAGATGCTGGAGAGCAAATAAAAGGTGGAACTATAACATGCACGATACGAGAAATAATGTTGCTTTTTCAACTTCAATAAACGGTACCCTATCGGGATATCTAGACTGAAATAAAAAGTATTAAAAGAAATAAAATGTTCTTTATTTGGATATGCGTGTATTAAGAGTTACCGTCTTTATTTGTGGCGTCATATGATCATTATGAACAAAAGATGCTGGAGAGCAAATAAAAGGTGGAACTATAACATGCACGATACGAAAAATAATGTTGCTTTTTTAACTTCAATAAACGATACCCTGTCGGGATATCTAGACCAAAATAAAAAGTATTAAAAGAAATAAAATGTTCTTTATTTTATGCCACGGGAAGTTTGCCACTATTACCTTGTATAGTTAAATTTTTTGCGCGAATGCCACGGCCGATTTAACTTGTTTCCACCGTAAAAGTTTGTTGTCGCTAGCTTTATATATTTGTAAATAGTTTCATGTTCCTATGTGGAGCTCGAAACTCAACATTCATGGCGAAAAATCATAATTTATTCAACCCGACGCCGCTTGGCAAATCTCACGGAGCATTCGCGAAATATTTAACAGAAGCCCGTGTGCAAGATTGTCGCTGAAGCTTGTTACACGTACGGGCTCTGGACTCGCGTGTTACGTTCAAAGGCGCACTTGACATTTTGTTTAGCCATTAGGACGGGCTGTGACTGCAAACGGGGCACTTTGTACGGCCGTAAAAGTGAGGGTCCGTTAATGGGCGCGCGTCCCGCGAACAACTCGCCATGCAATATAGATGCGAGTGCGACGGTGCCGCCGTCGGGCGGGCCGCGTCCGGCTCGGCGTCGCGCGTCTTCTGTGTTGTCCATATTCAGTAATTTATCCATATTCAGAATTTGTCGTCATGGTGATATTTCTGTTTTTGCGTTCACTCGTAACGTAGATTCATCAGTTTTTTTCAAACATTTTATTCTTACGATGATCACTTTTGGGGTTAACGCTGAAATTGTATGGCATTTTTTCTGAGACAATGATACCGAAACGTTTCTGAGACAATGATACGAGCTTTTAGAAAGTAAAATTAATTTAACAAAAGATTTTGTTTTTGGTAAAGAAAATTTTGCTGTAATACTGTGCGTCATTAGTTTGCCATACTTCAAACCTTTATAAATCATTCACGTATCCGTTTATCTGTCTGTCATAGACGTTTTTCTCAGAAACAGCTTAGATGTAGATATCCTAAATTTGACACAGTAATAAAGCATAAAAATCTACCAAGCACAAGTAGTACTGGCACTACGGTTTCGGACACATTTAGTACTTATAAACATTTAAGGGTACACAGAATTTTGTTATACTATTTACAAATATTAATTTTTACATCGTAAATATATTGCCTTCTAATGGCATCACAGGTCTAAAGCACGGTGCATATTTTAAAATGATTATATTATTGCGTTCTATGGCATCACATGTCTAAAGCACGGTGCATATTTTAAAATTATTACATTATTGCCTTCTATGGCATCACAGGTCTAAAGCACGATGCATATTTTAAAATTATGACATTATTGCCTTCTATGGCATCACAGGTCTAAAGCACGGTGCATATTTTAAAATTATGACATTATTGCCTTCTATGGCATCACAGGTCTAAAGCATGATGCATATTTTAAAATTATGACATTATTGCCTTCTATGGCATCACAGGTCTAAAGCACGGTGCATATTTTAAAATTATGACACACACCCTATTTTTCATAATTTAGGTTCAGTAGTTCTGGAAATGAGGAATATATTTTTTGTCTCTGAAGATATAATACCTAAAATTAGAAAAAAAAAATTGTACGTCAGCTCCGACGCGCGACTGGAATTTACTCCTAAAGTACGACTGTCGTAGAATGTATAACATGGCTTAGAATGTAATAGGTAACACTGTTTATAAATATCAATAGTATTTAAATGTAAATGGAAAATTCTTAAATAAAAAATGCTGACAATATAATGTTCAAATAAAACAAAAATGAACAAGATCAAATTTATACAACAAAATTAAAAACATTTTGTAAAGTCAGACTAAGAAGTAGGATAGAATAGGAAATGTATTGTAGGATAGAAGACGTTCACCCATAATGACATTTAATCATTACATCTTCATATAAGCGAACGATAGTAAACTATGTGTGTCACACTCCATCATTGCGATTACGCCATAAGAAAATACTAAATAAACATACTGAAATCTCATTTTAAAGATGCGCAGAAATGTTGCGCGGAGAGGTGACATAACGGTTCCACTTTTTTTAATGCTCTGACCTTCTGATTTTTTTTTTTATTTGAAATTGAAAGTTTAACAAAGTATTGATAACAGAGAATTTCAGACGAAACTCTTGTGAATTTTGATTCAAAGAGAAATCATTTGTTGAAGAATTCGAAAATTATAAATTGTTGAGGAAATATTCTTTTAGAATAAAAACTATGGAATAAGAAATTGAATACACACACATGCACGCACGCACCCACGTGCGCACGTACACATACGCACGAACGCGCGCACGACCGCACACAAGGACGCTCACACACACACACACACACACACACACACACACACACACACACACACACACACACACACACACACACACACACACACACACACACACACACACACACACGCGCGCGCGCGCGCACGCACGCACGCACGAACGCACGCAAGCACGCAAGCACGCACGCACGCACGCATGCACGCACCCACGCACCCACGCACGCACGCACGCACGCACGCACGCACGCACGCACGCACGCACGCACGCACGCACACACACACACACACACACACACACACACACACACACACATATATATATATATATATATATATATATATACATATATATATATATATATTCAATTCTATCAATATAAATGAAGTGTACTTTTCAATATGTGGAATAGAGGAGAATTTTAACGCGATATCGTCATTAAAGAAAGCGTTGCTGCGCTAAAGAAAATGTGAGTAATTAAAATTAATGAAGTCATTGACTTATTATAAAGTGTCCTTAGCTGCGATTCGTTTTTACTTAGATTATAATATCTTGACAAGAAAACGGTAATAGGTCATTATCAAAGTTTAATACCAAATTTTAAAAAAATAGGAATATTTTTGTATTAATGACTTATAGGTGTCCTAGATTAATGTTAAAAAAAATATGAAGGTTATTGTAGACATTGTAAATCTCATTATCTGTGAATACTAATGTCCTTCAGTAATGACATATTTATCCATTTTCTTTTAACATCTAGTTTTTTTTTACCTGAAAGCATAAAAAATTCAGTACTGCCTGTATGACAGAGTTACATCACGGCCTGTCACAGGTTCGCAAATTTTGTTTAGAAAAACGTCAGTATATTATAATTATCTAGGCAAAAAATGAGGTCATATTTGTTTTTAAAATTTATGATGTAATTAAAAACGTATTTAGGGCGAGTTAATGTATCCGGCTTTAAATGTGCTATACAGCTGTTGACTAAATCCAATTGTTAACGCTAATGTCCTTCACGTTAATCTATAGAATTTGTATTTTGAAAAGATATTTTATAAGTACTTATACTAACTTATACATATAACTTATATAGGTACTACTCGTAGTTATAAGTACTTGTTACATCTCTCAATACGAGTATCTGCTATGCGATTTGCTATCATCGTCGTGCGTGTTATTATATTGGTCACAGCGATTACTTCGTGCGTGACTGTGTTTAAATATGTACACTTATAAACGTTTAATGGTACATAATATTTCTTTTAAACTATTTGCAAATATTGGTTTTTCACGACGTAAATGTATAGCCTATTCTATCTTTCACAGGCGTTAAACCATGGAGCATATTTGAAATATTACAAGATCTAAGTTAATCGCTATAGTGTTCCTGCAACCTTTGCGTAGCCTTATGAAAATCGTATTTTTTTTTAAATTTCAGGTTGAGTAGTTTCGTAAATCCGAGGAGGGTCATACTAAAGTGAAAAGTTCTTTTGACCCATCTTACATATTTTTTTGATGCGAACAAATGTGCGAGTTCACATTACGTAACGCGCTTTGGGTACAGTCGGTGCCGAATACGGCCTACTACTAACGGTTTGATGGGCTTCATATATTCTTTCATGATAAAGCATAGGATGGACATACTCGGTGGTAGGCCGAGTATAGCTGAACCAGAGGGACGACGTGCGGCCGAGTATAGTGTTGTTGTGGACGATGCACACTGGTGAAATTTATTAAAGAGATGCCCAATATTATGTGAAGTGTGAAACGCGTTTTTATTGTTTTAATTGGTTTAAAATAATACTGAATAGGATTATTCTGAAAAATTAACCTTTTGGTAACATATTGTTAAAAAAATAATTATTAGAAAATACATTACGATTGTAGGTTCTTTTAAGAGAATTATTACATTGGGAGAATAGAAATTTAATTGTCTTTGAGGACGTTTTCTGATACTTGTAATGTGAGGATCAGAGATATTAACATCTTCCCTAGTTTGTTTTCTGGAAAATTTGGAAAAATTTGTTTTCTGGAAAATTTGTTCAGGCGTCGCAAGTCAGATGCAGACAAATTTAGTATTATAAGAAAGCTGCTGAAATGCACTTTTTACATATTTAAAAAAAACGTTTTGGGTATGAAATTTTTTACTATGAGAATAAAAATAAACTCATAAAGTATAAGCCTTATGTGTGAAACAATGCCATTACAATCATAAGAATTATAAACGTTTTAGTTATTTAGTATATAGGACCTGATGGTATGGAATTGATAATGATTGAAAACAATGTTACACTTGATTTAAATAATTATTCAAAACAGTAGTCAATTAATTACTCAAATAAGCAATCACTATCATATTCAAATACGAGGCTAATGAAATAAAAAGTGCTAACTATATTACTGACCGCCAATAGGTGGGTGCCATAAGTTTCGTTGATAATTTAGATAACTACTTGTTACCCAGAGCAACTTCATCTTTATCAATATTGATCAGCTTTTCGGTCAATATCACCTTTGTGCAATGGCTCGGGCGGTCCGATCGTACCCGAACAAGAAAGTAGCCTGGCGAGTCATGTATATACGAGTATATATGTATGCCGGGCGTAAAATATATATATATATATATATATATATATATATATATATATATATATATATATGTAGAAGTATTTATTTATTATATTATTTCTTGGCAAAGTAGATGACATAAGGCGAGTTGAAGTTGAAGTGCACTGCGTTGTTTCCACTTCTACCTCATGATCTCAAGCATAGTTTTCAGTATACCTCTGAAGATAAACTGTATACCTAAAATTATATAAGTTATCAAAACAATATTTTAAGACCCATATTACTAGACTAAACGCTAAAACGGTGACAGGTAGACGGACAAAACGCGTGAGTAATCTTACAAGGGTTCCGTTTTTCCTTTTGAGGTACGAAACATTGAAAAAAAAACAATAAAAACAATAAAACATTGAGAAATGAAGAAAATAATATAACTGCAATCTAACACAGCTAATAATATTAATGTGATAAAGCATAAATAATATTATACAAAGAGATCATAAACAATATCCATCAGCCTATTCAGAGTGACGATTACAGAAAGATTATAATCAAGTAATTACATTATCTAAATTTAATCTCTAAAACATTATCCAAATGTCGATTACTGACATCAAAATAATTGTCAAAAGTGATTATAGAAGATAAAAAAGTATTATCTTTATTTATACATTTGCAAATTCAAAATATATGAAATCTTACCAATGCGTGTCGAAACACGCTTAAAGTAGATTTTCGTAATTAAATCGTGTCTATGCCGTTGCAGAAGTTCATTCGCTTCTATAATTCCTGCAGATGTATTTGCGCGTATATAACTCTTGCAGAAGTTTATTCGGGTCTATAGCTCTTGCAAAAGTTTAATCGCGTCTATAAATCTTGCAGAAGTATATTTGCGTCTATAACTCTTGCAGAAGTTAACGAGTTTTCGCGTCTATAACTCTTGTAGAAGTTTATTCGCATCTAATAGCTCTCGCAATTGTTAATACAAGGTAACTGAAGCAATTTTAATTGAAAGTTCTAATCAAATTCTGTTAGATTATTTAGATTTGTTTGATAGTATTCAAACCCACGGTGGAAACATTGGAGAAGAGGACATATATTGCAAGCTTCTAAATTAAAAGTTTGCAGTCGACACTCTAATGTTCCCAGTAACGTGTTATATATACAAGGTGACGCTACACCAAAAGTGAGTCAAGCAGTGACAGTAAAAAGCAAGGAAGTTTTTTTACCATTTTCATGGTTCTGTACCTGAAAAGGAAAACTACTACTAAGCTTTCGTACACATTTAGACACACGTAAACCTCTAAGGATGCAGAGTGTTTCTATTAAATTATTTACAAATTTTAATTTTTCACCACTAAGTATATTGTCTAGTATACTTTTACGCATGTGAAAGATATACTAGACAATATACTTAATGGTGAAAAATTAAAATTTGTAGATAGTTTAATAGAAACACTATCCCCTCTATATATAGAAACACTATACCCTATAAAAAATCAAAGTTGTTGCAATATCATAATATTGATAAACATATATTTTTTTTAAAAAGTATGAACGAAGTAACTTTTTTGAGATACTGAAAGAATTTATGGAAAAAATATGCATGATATAGTAATAAAAGTATAGGTTAAGAAGACTAAAAACACCCGCTTTTGTAGCAATATGAAATAAAAAATAAACAATAATCTTTAAATATAAAGATTTGGGTCAAGAGCGAAAGGAAATCTTTGATGACAAAAAAATTACGCAGTCTTACAAAAGGAAAGAGGTATACTTTATTTATTTCATGTTACTTAGTTTTAAGATATAAATATGCATAAAATTTGCGTCACCTATATATCAACTTTATGTTATTATTAAATTATAACGAAAAACTTATTAAAATGTTATTATTATTTGTTAAAATGTTATATATATACTAGTATCAGAAATAATAATATGACGCTATAGTTTTCCCGCAATTTTCTGCTTATTTCAAGATTTTTAGTTCAATAGTTTTGGAAGTTGGGGTGGTTTAATTTTACATATATTTTTTTAGATTCTAGTCTATTAAAGAGTCTATTTAAAATTAGGAAAAATAATTTTGTGTGTCTCATACCAAGCCGTTTTAGATAAAAATATAGTTTGCCTCTTTTCTTTGTTTCCTCTTTTATGTTTCTTATATAAATATTTTAAGATGTTTATTATTGAAAAATATCTTTATTAATAAAATGTATTATAAAGCCAAATTTCAAGTTTCTACGTCGCAAGATTTCTATGAATAACGACTGTGACAGACGGACACGTGAGTGAACCTATTATGGTACCCTAAAAATGGTAAAAAAATACTTGCGTTTTATTGTTCTTACTTGACTCACTTTTGATGTAGCGTCATCTTGTATATAATAAAATGTTACTCGGAGAATGACAGTGTCGTTTGCAAACAAACATGACAGTGTCAACTGTAAGAAAATATATAGCAAATATAAAAAAAAATTGAAAGAGGTTCACAGCAAAGTGCAACATTAGAAAGAGTGCCGCAACTTTCAATAAAATTACGCTGCTTCTTTGATTTTTTTAGATATACTCACTCAGACTACTAATTCACTTTATAAATAGACAGATATACTAACTCATTTTGTATATATGCAATTGGAGATTATCAGGTATTAAAATTAGAAGCAGAGAAGGCATAGTATTGTTATTAGCTATTAATGATATATGATAAGAGAAGTGAGAGACGTATCTGTGGTATTTGTTTCTTTTATGAGAGAAGATGTAGATAAAATCGCACGCACGCACGCGCGCACGCACGCATGCACGCACGCACGCACGCACGCACGCACACACACACATAACCGCTGTATTTTGTGTCAAGTCAATAAATTTAGTTGCTTTCGAATTAAATTCATTCATGTACACAGGTAATTTTTTTAACGTTAGGTTCGTTTTAGTAACTGAATATGCAGAAGCAAAAAGTATTTAAAAGTTGAAAATGTTAAAATCATAGACGGACCTATTTTATCATCCAACGGTTATATGTTTCAAAAATTGAAAAGTGCGATTTATTTTCGTTGCATCGTGTTCTATGTGTGACGCCAGTCTAATGTCAGGTCAAGGTCAAAAGGACAAGGTCAAAAGTATTTTGCCTCCGCTGGAGAAAGGGTTACGTGAATTGAATCAGCCAACGCTCGTTTAAATAAAACAGCTCACGTGCGTGTCGGAACAGGCACAACCTGGGATTCCGTAGTTTTCTGTATCTCTTTGAATAATTGATGAAGTTTAAAAGAAATCATTTAATCTCAAAAATCTACTTTTCATTTTCCAAATCTACCTGCAAAATTAAAGGAGCATAAGTGACCTCTCCAACGATATTTAACTCAATAACATAGGCGA
This sequence comes from Druceiella hillmani, assembly GCA_039881145.1. Lineage (NCBI taxonomy): Eukaryota > Metazoa > Arthropoda > Insecta > Lepidoptera > Hepialidae > Druceiella > Druceiella hillmani. Next base: position 101,405,609 of record JAYKKI010000001.1, on the reverse strand, counting down.
AATAGACTCTGAAAAATGGTGGACTAGCATATATTTGCAAACCCTCGTGTACGTAGCTCAAAATCTGTAGAAAGTGCTGTGTTGATACACAGGGACAGACAGATAGACGGAACGTCATGACGAAACTGCAAGGGTTCCGTTTTTGCCATTAAATGCAACTCTAAAAACACAACTTAGCCTAGCCCTTTTTTAGAATTGCGTAACCAAACTAGGAATCCTTATAGTTTTGCTATGTCCGTCGGTCCGTCTGTCTGTCCATTTCTATGTCACAGCCGTTTTACTCGAAGATTATTAGTGCTATAAATTTGAAATTTGGTGTGGTTATACTTATTTATAACGTATATAAAGTTATGAATAAAATCTTGAAAAAAGTTAGGTTACGTCAGGGTACCTCCACTGCATATAAAGTGGTTGTAAGTTTTTTGCGTGTATCCCATTTTGTAGGATATCGTAGATTAGGTCTTTCAAAAATATTGGGGATATGTCATTTATACATTTTCGATAAAGGGATCCGGTTACGAAATACTACGCTTTTAAGTGGTCAGTTTTATGTACCCACCCCTAACCAGCTTAACCGCTATTTTTGAATATCTGAATACTGTTCACAATAGTAGCGTATAAGGTACTTGATACAAATAAGACCTATGTTCTAATAAGGCGTATACACCTAAAAATTAAGAAGTATAAACTCAACTTCGAGAATACTTTACGTACGCACACATAAATGACCATATAACCCGACCGAGTGCGCGAGCTTGTGTAAAGTATTTTCGAAGTGGGTTTATTCTTCTTAATTTTTGGGCGTATAAGCCTTATTAGAACATAGGCCTTATTTGTATCAAGTACTTTTTAATGAAGTTAAAATAAAAATTATCACAACTAAGTAGGTTTTATTAATTTACGAGTAATAGCCCACTAACTTATGACGTTTAGTTGGGTCTGTAAAAAGTTCATAGAAACTCCATATAAGTACAAAATAACATATTTTAAAATGTATATTTATTGTGTCTGTGAAAGATTTACTGAGCAATATATTTGTATATTTACAGGATGAGAAATACTATTATTAAGTATGCGCCATGTTTTTATGGCTATGAAAGATATAGTAAGCAATATATTTAAGTTGTGAAAAATTAATATTTGTAAATAATTTAATCGAAATAATATGTACATTTAAATGTTTATAAGTTCCTAAATGTGTACGGAACCTTCATAGTGCGACTTATACTTATACTTGACAGGTTTTTTTTATTAGCGTTGACATGTACTTAGAATAGCGTACATCTTTCATTCAACATCCTGCCTTCCTGGAACACGTAACGACATTTTTATCATTATGTAAATATACACGACGGTTAAGTTTCCGATAGTGGAGTAAGTATACAGATTATTCGATAAGTAATTGTAAATAAACAATGGTAAGTTACAGGTCAGCTAACTGCACTTTGCCATTAACTGTGCCGCAATTGCCGGTTATCGGCCTCGAGTAATTGTTGCGGTTCAATCGGAGTTAATATGAGAGCGAGTCGTCGGTTACCCAGCACGCGAGTCACGGTCTCCTATTTCATTTAAATTTTCTAACTTCTAGTTACTTGTAAGAACTATTGTGTGAATCTGAAAATAAAATCGTTTTGTGTTTGATGTGAGGGAAATGAGACCATATTGGGGTTAACGTGGTGTGGAAGGGCTTTAATAAATCGAATGGAAATAGCTTCAACCGAGCTTTAATAGATCGAGGTTACTTTTTCAACATTGATTTGAAGTGCATTTTCCTTCGTTAAATAAATATCCTTTGGATATCATATTCTATTTTATTAATGTATAGGGTCTAAATATGAATCTTTCCAAGATCACCATGATCAGAAATAAATTTGTCTACCTTAACATCATCATAAAAGACTCAAAACTGCAAATGAATGAATACTTCTATTTGGAGTAAATATTGAATATATTTCGCATTAATTTTGTTATTCACAATTAATTGAAACTACGTGATGTAGTATTATTTCTACTTTCTTTAAGTACTTTACCACGACCTAGGTTTCGTTGTATTACAACATCTTCAGATGGGCTATTAGCAAAGATTAACTTTTAGGACTTTCAACAGCGTATATAATACACACTCCAACAGCATGTCTACGTATCTATAAAAGTATACTACATTGGTCGCTAATTTACTATTTAAGATGCTGTTTCTAGTTTCTAGATTACGATAGTGTAAATTAGCGACCAATGTAGAATACTATTTTATATACGTAGCCGACATCCTTATCTACTGGAAAGGTACACAGGAACGATTAGCCTAGTTTGTTAAATTTGTCAACTCCTTACACACTAATATAAAACTCACTTTAGAAGTAGAATCCGATAATAAACTAAAATTTTTAGATATGACATTAGAACGCAAAAACAACCAACATAAATTTAGTATATTTAGAAAAGACACACTTGCCGACTCCATAATTAATAGTCAGTCACAACACCCTTGGTCCTGTAAGTTAGTAAGCTTCCATTCGATGATTCACAGAGCATTAACCATCCCACTAGAAAAATCCAATTTACGTAAAGAAATAAAAACTATAAAACAAATCGTAATAAATAATAATTACAACCCATCAATTGTCACAAAACCGTACCAGAACAAATTACGAAAAATATTAATCCAAGAAATATACCCGATCGTACTAAATAATAATAAAACTTACTATAAATCCATCCCATACATAGGTAATATATCAATTAAAATAGGAAAACTCTTAACTGATAATAAAAATATAAATAATACCGCACGTACCTGTAGTACTTTAAATAACTTGGGTAAAACCCTTATAATCTAAAAATAGATAAATACAAAAAGCGTGGTATCTATAAACTTAAATATAACGTCTGTAATAGCGTATACATAGGTCAACAGGAATGGATTTTGCTACCAGATACAAAGAACACATTGCCAGCTGGCGAAATACTAAACCAGAATCTAACTTTGCAAAACATCTCATTGAAAATAACTACATAAATCACCCTCATATCGACAATGCTCCCTATATATTACAAATAAATACAAAAGGCAATACACTCAACATCCTAGAAACATTAGAAATAAACAAACACCAACGTTAATATGTTAAATGAACAACTCAATACAATATCATCTCCCATACTTCATATCCTCTAGACATAATAGTTAAACAACATTGATACTGCAGTACACTTTAAATCGTTTCAGCTGGGCTACACATCTAAGGAGTCACATCATAAAAGAAAGTAAAAAATGGGAGATATGTATAATTAGTTGTATAACTTTGTTCCAACCATCAGATACCCTTGCTATTGTATAATATATTACTAAGAATAATATATATTTAATTTTCTTACATACACCGGAATGTTTGGACTGTATAACCTCATAAAATAATATCACTTTAATTTATTACCCTCACTGAAATACTTGTATATTCTATAACTTTAGAAAGTATAATAAAAACTACACCGCTCCCCTAGAATAAACTCACTAACGTAAGCAGTGGGAAATCCCGCTACAACCAGGCTTCCACTACTGTATTGTGTAAAATTACAAATGCTGTTGGAAGTTCCTAAGAGTTAATCTTTGCTAATTGCTCACCTGAAAATGTAATATAACGAAACCTAGGTCGTGGTGAAGAACTTATACCACATCACGTAGTTTCATTTAATTTGAATAAATCATTAATATGACTAATTATATAAGCGCAGTGTAATCGATCAATAGATTAAACTCGGAAGGTACAGTTTCAGCTTCATGAAGCATCTTTTTAAATTGAATATGTCACAACATCTTAAAAGTTGAACTTATTACCAGTTAATATCACCCTAAATTGTATACTGAAGCGAAGTACGATAATATAATTGTATTGAAACTAAATTCGCACAGAGTGTTATACTACGCGTGTTTCCTCGAGACCTCGTCAACAACGAGGCCATCAAATCGAAAACGGGCGTTATTGATATCGGAAATATAGTCGCTAACTTGAAGCGGCAGAAGGCTGGATATTTATTAAGGTTCTAAGATGACCGATGGTATCACAGGATAGTAAAAATAGAGACCCCGAACTAGAAATTTAGGTTCCAGTACACCTAAGGTTAGATGGCAGCCAGGCAGTTGCTACAAATATGTAGTCGCGACCTCCTAGTAGCAGAAGTAGATGGAGATATATAGGGAAGACTTACATTCTGAATAGAACGTAAGTCTTCATCAGAATACTGAACGAGATAACTGAAAAAAAAACTTCCTTTGCTTTTAATATAAATTATGTACGACGTAAATCGAACTAGCAACAATACTATAGAAAAATGAGATTGATACAGATATAAAGGATGCTACTAAGGATTACATTGTTAACCTAGAAAAATTGTCAAAGTGATTTAATGATGCAGCGCTCTTGTTAATTGCTCAAATAATATTATTAAATAAATTTTCAATGGTATAACCCTGCAATCTTTAAAAGAATCCAAAAAACTCTTGCAAAAACAAACTATTGTGATTACAAATTTTCACATTTTCAATACGGGCATGTGGGTTGACACTGTATTTATTGCTTACAAGTTTAAAAAAGAATAAGTACTCTAATAGGCTAGCAAATGTATTACTTGGCTGAAATTAACGTACCAAGAAGGCAGTTGAATTTGCAGATCTAGAGACCTTTACTAATTTGATGACCTTTGCTAATCTGACTCTGATTTTAACTCCCTTTAATCTGAATAACATTTTATGTTCCCTCGCGAATTTCAAAATAGGGGTTTACTTGATCTTGACGAGGGCCTAGTTAAACGTGAGTCGAAACCTTTGACATACACCGACTGAGTGGCTACATCACTGAGCCCCAGAGAAGTGCCACTGAAATTAGCATTGGACGAAGTAATAACGGCGGTTCCGACAGCTACTCTGAATATACATTATTTATTCACGTTTCGGTGAAATTACATTTTAAATATTTTGTTTAGATTTTATCCCTAGAAAAGATATATTTTTTAATTAAAATGGACACGCTAGATCTTTTTCTTCAGTCTTTATTAAACTTTGAAAAGCATTTGTATGTACTTTAATTTTGATTTATAAATTCAAAAGTCTTCTAGTAGGTGTCAGGTAATATATCTTGCGAAAAAATTGTTGCGAAAATGTATAAACCTGTCGTCTTAAAAATGTATGTATTTGAGTATATAATAAAGAGGTGGCAGAATATATTAAGATCAGTTTTGGAATGTTTGTGTGTTTGTTTGTGCACGGATAAACTAATTCAATTCTAATGTAACTTGTGGAAAAACATAAGGGCAACTGAAGAACATTGAGATATTATTTCATCGCATCCGTTCATTCAATCAGAAGATATGGGAATTGAATGTTTTTAAAAAATAATTTATACTGCATTAGCACAACAACAAAGAAGTGCCTACCTATGCGACCAACAACAATTACACAAATGTATGGTATATCTAAGTAAATCAATAGATGGCGTTACGTATAGTTTAAGTCGCGCATTGAATTTTTCCTCATTGGCGGAATGTGGAAGTATATTTATAAAAAAAGGTATCAGTACTCTTTTCAGTGGCCTCTCAGATGAAACCGCGGGCACAGCTACGTTTTTTTCTCTTAAAGTTACTTTGTTTTGTCTTAAAGTTATTAGATTGTTTATAAAAAAATATTTGTAAAATTTGGGACGCTATCAATAATTCTCCTTCAAACGTGAGGTAATTTTACGTATTCAGAAAAAAACTATAAAAGTTTTTTCTGATTATTTTAGTTTCAGTTTATCAGTTTTTATGTTTTTCGTTTTCCACAGTGAACGAACCCTTTTCAATTCTGCCATGTCCCAGTCTATTTGCCTGTTCGTCTGCCACAGCCCCACAGTTTCTGCAGTTTTGGACTTATGTGCTTGAAATTTTGCATGCAAATGGTCCATATGGAGATCTCAATAAACATGCTGTGCTATATTAATAAAAAATGTTTTTCATAGACGTAGATTGGCACCTTTTTTAATGCGAAATATCAAGTTAATAATAGAATTTTGGAAAAAATAATTATTTATGTATTTTTCATATGTTCCGCCATGAGGAATTCAAATAAATTTTAATTTTTGTATCTATCCTCAATATGTTAGTCGTTGTTTCGGCTTAATGTAATTTAATTGTTTATAAAAAAATGTTAACATTTTTGGACGCTACCAATAATTCTGCTTTAATCATGAGGTTATTTTGCATATTCAGAATTTTTAATATTTTTTCGGTCTATTTTGAGGTTCAAGGGACGGGAGAATTGACCAGACGTTATTCGGAAAGAAAATTTTGAGAAATAATGAATTCTAATTCTTGAATATTTACGAAAATATAACAATATGTGTTGTTGAATAATTTATTGCACTAACTTAAATAATGTTATCGAATTCATAAAACGTTCAGTTATTAACCCATTGTGTTACGATCGAAATCGTAACGGAGCATGTCGTGGCTATGTACTTTTCCATGTGGTTTCCGCCTCGTTTTTGTGATTAAATAGAGTTCGCGCGAACGGACAAATGAAACAGGCGAACAAAGCTAGTAGTAATAACAGAAATGGGTGAGCTAACGCGGGTACGACGAACGAATTCGTTTAACATTACGAATCGTCATTCGCCTGATTGGTTCGTACCAGGAATAACCACGCTCTGTGTAATGTCGCTGCTCGTCGAGTGCGGAAATGCCTCGTTGTGGGGTTTTCGTTGGGATCGCACGGCGCGGGCTACGTACCTGCTGGCATTGAGCAAAGCCCGATCTTATCAGCCCGTAGCGGAACTTCTAGGTTTAGAAGGGTATTCAAGGAGTTATTGACTCAGGTGTTCGTTCGATGTAACTACATGTTTGCTTAGATAAACATGTTGTACGTAACTTTTCGTACTAATTGCGCGGTATTTTGCAATGTAAACATTGGAAACGTATTTTCAATTGTAGTTTATTGCGTTTTTGTCGTAGACTCTGCTAGTGACATTGCACTTTGATTTTGTCTGCAGTATTACCTTTGCAGCCATACGGTTCGAATTTAGTAACTTAAATCAATATACTTCAATAAGAATATGTTATTCATTTGATTAAATTTTAAAGAGTATATATTATTTCACCATAAGTTAAGGTGTTTAGACAAGAAATGATTTTGTAATACACAATATTGGATGTTTGAAAATTTTATTGTTAAACAATATTTTCATTCATACAAAAAAAATTAACAGAGTGAATTTTGTATATCGATATTTAGCGCATATATTTTTCAAATTTGTGTCTGTGTGTTAAGTTGTTCTTCAATCACGCTAAAAAGTTACTGCACGGATTTAGATGAAATTTTGTATGGTAATAATTTTTACTCCCGAGTAACATATAGGATGTTATCTGTATATTACAGATATAAAAATACCCTGACTTGGTGAATATTACAATATTGGTACTACTATCGCTATCTATTAGCGTTTTAGTAAACTTTGTGCTCATAGAGTTCTGAGAGAAATAAAAATTAAAAAATCACAAAAAAAAACTGCTAATAACTTCTCTTATACTGAATTCCACACGAACGAAGTCGCATCGGCGTAGATAGATTTATTAAAGTTGACCGCTAGGTGGCGTTAGGATATCATCATAAACCGATGAAACGCTATGGAATTATTCCTCAGCGATTAGTATATATTAATATAAAACAAGATTCACTTCAAAAAGAAAGTAAACAAAGATATTTAGATTAATTTTTATATATTAAAATCGTCGGTCCAATAGCGCAAATATGCGCCAATAGCGTATATCCCGCGTTTTCGTTGTTTATTAAATAAACAATTGTAAGAAAAAGTTTAAAATAAAATGCAGAGTGAAGGTACGGGAAGATTCGCTCAAAACTGTGGTTAAGAACAGTCGCCGATCACGAAAAATGGGAGCTCTTGTAGAGAATCGTTTATGAAAGTTAAAATATTTAACAAATCATTGTAAAAATCAGTAGGCTTTTTGCTGATATTCAATCGATAGAAAAAAGACACCAAAATCGATAAAGAATTGCCACCTGTAGCGAACCCACATACAACCGTGCAGATCAACGGGCGTAACGTATGTAATTTTTGAAAGTCAAATCTAGGTCATAATATATATTCCAAAAAATAAAAAAGTGATACAATTTTTAGAGGAATATTCTCTTTTCAAGGAGGTAATTAAGTTTTGATTACTTGTAAAATTACCTCGGTAGCATTATACTAGTTATATCCATTCTATTCCCAGTAATATCTATCTTATTAATTTATTGTTAAAAGCGATCGCGCTGGCGCGTTTTTCGGTAATAAAGCACGCACGCACCTGCGGTTTGTGCGAAACTATTTTTGTCCACAAACATATAGGCGATTCCAAGCGATAAATAATTGTAGTAAAATCAAACGATATTTTGACGATTGGCAAAAATCTTGATTTGCTCGAGAGATAGAATCTTCAACAATCGGTGTGTGAAAGTGATCTTTTATATGTCGAACGCTTGTAACCTAATAGTTTTTAATCAAAACGTTCTAATGCCATTTTGTTGCTGAAAGGACATTCATTCATTTAGTGTGGCCATTGTAAATTGAAAAAACTAGAAATCGGCCCTGATTTATTGTAGATGCTAAATTTTATAGATGATAAATTCTAATAATTCACACGATCCAGCTCATTATAAAGTAGGAACCAAACAGGCGCTGATAACAGTTGAACTTGTAAAACTTTGCAGTACGATTCGGCAGTGCACATTATCACTTCTCTCATCATTGAATTAAAATTGATGTAAGTTTGAGCAAACTAATTTAATATGTTTACCTATTGTCCTCATATTGGAATTTTAAAACGTGCGTTTATTTACATTTGGTTTGTGTAATTTACAATCATCTAGAAATGTGCCAATATACATTCAGCCATCTATGAGGTCAGTGACTTTTATATATTTGTATATGTACTATAGGTAGATATTTTATTTCATCTGAAAAGGAATCTAGGACGACTATGCGAAGCACTGAGCGGGTTCTCATTTTGACTTGGGTCGCAGGGTGTTTGACCGCTGTATTAGCGAGTCGAGTAACGCTCTTTGCTTAAAGGTTTCCCCTTGGTTCACTATAGAAAGCACAGAATTTGTAGGTAATTTGAGGAGCCAGACAGTATAAAAAGCGAAGTCGACGAGGCGACCTTGCTGTGTAGCGATAGCCTCGCGTCTCGTGACCGCGCCTTATGCAATATGCGGCGTCTCTTTGCTCGGTCACGATCGAACATTCCAAAGACGAGTGGCCGCTTTTCGAGTATTGGTATCGTATGTGGAATTCCCAAAGTCAGTTCTGCGCTAACAGAGACTGATAATTTAATTTTTAAAGAAAAATTTAAGACTTAGAGAAAAATACAGTTTTTTTTTCAAATCGTATTTCTTAATGTTTTATCGCATTTGAAGGCTAATATTAATAAGGTGATGACGTTTATGTATTAAGTAGCTACTTCTCAACATTTAAATCGATATGAATATTTACATTTAACTTAAATTTTGGATGCCCTTTATCAAATGCTCCAGGCATTTACAGTTAGCCTTGAACTTCATGTGAAGTACGACCGGTTAGTAATTACGTGAAAAACTGTAACCATGATTGCGTTATACCTTATGCATGAAAATTAGGGTCAAAGGATATCTGAATTACAGCACGCATTTCAAGTAAATGACACGATATCTACTTATGGAGTATATTCGTTCGAGGTACATTTAGAACCACTAATAAATTCATTCGGCTGGTTGGAATTGGTTACTTGTATTGTTCTTGCCAAAATTAAGGAATATTCAGAGCTTGCTTTCTTAACACGTTCAGTGCAACTTTCCTCCAATAAGCATATGCTGTGAAGCGTTTAAAGAAATAGATATGTTGAATATTTTCGTCATATTATTGCAAATGGTAATTGCCCGGGATGTTGTAGGTAATCATGGTTAACTATTTACTACTATTTTCATCCAGGGACTATGGCAGTCGGAACGCCCAAACTTTTGCTAAAATCTGTAGTCTTAATTACCGCATTTAGTCGACAGTTTAGACTACATGTACGGAAAAATGAATCTGTTCCTGTTTATTAAATGTTATTTTTTCTCTTTCCAATGTTATGAAAGTTTGTCGATGCATTTGTATATGTATCTAAATCAAACCTTACCGACTGATATATCAATGTTCAGCATTGACATATATGTAGAGTAGATTTGAGACAGAACTGTTTTTCTCATGATTAGTTTTAGGTGGCTTATTCGAGGGCGAGCTTAACTAACAGCTTTTTTATCCTGATACCAGAAGGAAGGAATACAAAATCGTCTATAGAAGTGGTGTTTAGAGATATGTTATTTTAGTTTTAAAATATGTAACCCTAAAAGACGTGCTTCTTATTTAAATATGTATACTATTTATTGGAATTTACTTCTCGGGCTTTCACATTCCTCAAATTGCACAGTGCCCGTTTTCCATATTAAAAAGGTCAAAAAAGGGCCCTTCACAAAGAGAACGATTGATGGCTCTGGCTGCTGGCCAAGTTGGGGCCGGTGTTTACTGAACCTTCCTTACCTGTGCCACAAAACTTTTTGAATTTAATTGCCTTTCTTGCGAAGTGAGCGGCGCCGTGATGTATGGTCCGCGCCGCACCGCCCTCTGCCGGCGGCTTTATCATTATTTATGTATCTTGCGCGTGGTGTAATGGCAAAAATGTGTTCATTACCGACAATATAATATAAATGTAGACGTCCGTATCGGAATGATTGAGGTTTTGCCTAAATAGACGAAATGGGTCAATGGCAGTAAACTTGCGGACTTGCCGTGTTACCAAGTCAACGCGTGTCTGTGTGTGTATGTGTGTGTCTGTTTCCCGGGTACATTTCAGGTCGACGTTGGCAATTCACTCTTTGTTGGTCATCATCAGATTTTCAAACTGGGTGGGAGTTTCTGTAGATTGATATTTCTGTTTGTAAAATAATTTTTCATACTTTATTTTTATGCATCTTTCGCACTTTAACGTCTTTTCTAACATTAGGCGTAACTGCACAACACCTTTATTTATCCCAAAGGACCAAATTATACGCTAAGTTTCATATAAATCGGTTAGGGTTTCAGAGATTAGGCCCGTTATAGGGTAGCAATAGATAAATTGTATGAAAGTTTCAGAATATATTCGTATCATATATTGTGCGGCATAAATTTCGCGGCATAAATTTAGCTTATTCTTTCTTTATCTCTTTCTATTCTTTTGTCAATAAATTAACTGCTTTGCTTTAGTTACGCATTGCATATGTCGGCCTGCGTTGTAAACCTTCACTACGTCGAATACATTGTATATTTCAATCTAAGTTTTTTTAAATTATTTTTATTTCTTAACATACTTTTTTAAGTATTCATATCCACAGCTTTCCTCGCAGCTCTTTTGCGTAATGTTATACTGCTAACAACTTTGAAAATGGACGATTGAATTTGAACATATTTTTGAAAAAATGTTTTTCCCGCTTTTCAGAGTCGCTGCCGTTAACGTGGCGCCATCCATAGCGGTTTTTGACTATCCACGTACAAGTACATGTCTCAAAAATATTAACACAGCTCTGTAACCTATCATATACACTAATGTGTTATACACAAAAACCTTGGATAAATTCTTTCTGTGAGAGAAAACCGCATGAAAATCCATTTAGTGGAACTCAAGTACACAGAATACACAGTACAACCAAATACACAGCCACATGTTGCGTTTTATATCTTTATTTAGAGATAAACTAAATCTAGTAGAAGCAGGAAAAATACGGAAAAACTATTTAAAAAGAAAGGTTGGTGATAAAAGCAGCTGAGCACAAAAAGAAGACTAGCAATAAAAGCAGTGGAGTCAGATGTTTTTTATGTAGCATTTTATTGTTTTTCCATTGCCATTTATTTTACCATCCTAAGTTTGTGAAGTTTAATCAAGTTCTAGTCGTCTCTTTCGGTCTTTGCACAAAAATGATAACTAACATAATTCAGGCGTAAATGAATTAGTTAACTTTATATTGAAAATAAAAACGTTCATCCTAAACGTGTAGGTTTTCGCGCATATTTTATATGCTTGTTCATTATACTACACACGTATGAACACATATGTATATAAGAAATTCTATTTTCACGATCACTGCTCGATTGAATCACCGCTCCATCATAAACGATAGACCTGTTAAAAACCGATAAATTATTTATTTTTTCATTCACTTATTGTTTTTTTTTGTAGTAGATGCAACAGCCTACTATAAAAAAAAGTTAAGAAAATTTGAATGTAGAAATCTCCTATAAACTTTGTAATAATTTACTGTAAGATTATCAGTGTACTGAGTAGAGTTATGTTGACTTCCCTAGCATTATTTGTTGAAAATATTAATCGTGCAAGGCATTTTTGTATGAAAAAAAGAAACATAGGACAAGGATCTAGTCTACATGAAAATAATAAAAGAAATAAATAAAATGTGATCATCTATTTTTAGATGGAGGATTACCTCCATCTAGATTACCTCCATCATTCTTCGTTTAGAAGTTATCCATATGTGTGATTACATTGTAATTGTATATTCTTGGAAATTATGCCAAGAATATACAATTACAATGTAATCACACATATGGATGACTTCTAAATGAAGAATTTGGTAGGTACAGAAGTCCATTGTCGCTTCTTACTTGGCTTTGATACAGATCAATGTGATGGTTATCTACCTATATTATTTTTATACAATAGGACATAGAAAGAGGTATCTATCCTTTATGCTACAGCTCAAATAGTCTCATGTCCTATCACAGAAAATATCTTATCACACTATTTGTAAACAAGGTTTTATCTAGATTTGACAAACGGAATCTTTAAGTTTTTTTATCATACATTCTTGCTTTAAAAAGACATATTAAACAGAAATTATGCTCACCAAGTTCGGCAGTAGAATGCCCGATTAAACCATCTGCTTTAATATTTATACTATGTACTAAATCAACCAAAGCTATTTGTACAGCGGCAATAGACACAAATGAATTCAATATGTTGTCAAAGTACTCTGGTGTGCTGTTCACTAAAATATCAATCAAATCGAGATCAAATTGGCGCAATATCATTGCACTCTTCTCCACTGAATTTCGGAATACTGGTAATGCCATCATCTCTCGGGCCATTCGAGGCCATTGGGAACCCATGCCGGAAGAGAGGAACCACACAGGACGTACTTGACTTGATATTTGTACAAAAAATGTTATTAAAGGTAAACTAAATATTGTATGACCAAATTGAAAGTCCCATGTCCTACCTAGTCTGGTAGTAGGCTTAATTGATATAGTATTAATGACATATTTGTATCCTTTATTGTAATTTTATTTTTCCCCTTAATTGTACACAACATTTTGGGAAAGTGATCATAAATACTTTTTGCTACAGTGGACATTTTGTTTTTTGATTACAGGTAATTTCATCATCAGATGAACGTTGACTAGCATTAGAGGTGCTTTAGCGGTTTGAAATTCCTTCTGAAAGGTAAATAACTTCCCTTCTTAATTAATTATCCATAAGTGATAAATTGGCAGAACGTATGGTAAAAGATCAAACGTATTTTTTTCCTATGCTCCAATAATATTTGTCCTAAATGAATAGGGCGGAACCTATAGAATTTGATGCAAGATTTTTAAAAGTCGATTTTTTTTCATTTTATTTAACTTCATTTCGTGAAACGTTTATTTACGTCTAATGTTTCTTTACAATTGTAAATTATGATGCCTTCCCAATTTTAGTTCCACCTAATGTTTAACCAGTTAACCAGTTTAAAAGTTGTCTTTTTTCTCTTCGATATAGAATTTTCCAAAGCACTTAAAATCGATATGATTTTTTGGAACAACAAACAATAAAATGGGGCACCTTGTGTTTGATAGTTCTTATATGGTTGATTAATTAGTCTCTAGGGTAATAACTGATTTATTAGTCTAATTTACGACGTCGACTGGTACTTTTTATTGTCTCACGTTCTCCATCTTGAAGAGTGCGCCGATGTTTTACAGTTCTTATAATGTTGATATATTAGTCTATTAGGGTATAGATTAGTTCATGATGTCGACTGGTATCTTTTATTATCTCACATTCTCCATCTTGAAGAATGCGCAGGTGTTTGACAGTTCTTATAAGGTTGATATATTAGTCTATAAGGGTATAGATTAGTTCATGACGTCGACTGTATTTTTTATTATCTCACATTCTCCACATTGAAGAGGGCGCAGATACTGGTATTTTTATTTTCTCACATCCTCCACCTTAAAGAATGCGCAGATGTTTGATCTTTCTTATTAGGTTGTTGTATTAGTCTATTAAGGTATAGGTTAGTTTATGACGTCGACTGGTATTTTTATTATCTCACATTCTTCATCTTCAGAAATATTTATTATTCAATAGCCAGAATGAATATTAAAGATTTATTTTATAGAGTAAAGCATCCTACAGGCCAAACGTCAGATTATGTGTTTGATTATTGGAATCGTTTTGAAACCTTCAAAACGATTCCAATAATCAAGTCTCTTAGTGAATCTGCTTTTCATTTGTTAGATTCTATTTTTGTCTGAAGCTTCTGTTTCTTATTATAATTTTATTTTCTACTCTGTGTTTTTGCAAATTTAAGTCATCACATGTCTTACAAGTGGTATTTTAAAATGGAGGTAAGCTTGTTGTTGAATATTTTGTAATAATTTAGTTTTTTTTTCAATTTTGTATTATGTTTCACCTCAATTTAATTACACGTGTCATGTATGAACGATATGCCTTCCAGTCATCGCTGTCCACCCTAACTCGGCAGGACTTCGATATAGGTACATTCGAATTAAAAATAGGTGAATAGGTCGAATCTTTACTTTTAATATTCGTACTGAGTTTGGTGGTAGTAAGGGGCGCTTTTTTGACATATTCATAAACATAAAATGGTTCTGAACACACTGGAGATCTTTGAGACGGAAACCAGTCAACTCTTCCAATAATATCGATCTATTTTTCTTCATTTCTCGCACCCTTTGGATACCTGCAAAAACAGGAAATTTTAAAATAACCTGTAGCGATATTTACCAAATGAGGTCAAGAATAATTGGAAAAGTGGAAATTTGTTGATACCGCATTTTTAACAAACAACTTTTTATCATATTTAAAGAAAATAAATGTTTATTTCAAAGACGGATCTTTAGACTCATTTAATTACAGTATTGTCATTAACACTAAAAAAAGTATCGATATTGAAATTTACTTTAACACACTAGTACACAAAAACAACGGTGTTGCAATGAGCTGCAGACTTTTTGAATGCGCAATCTAAGACTTTTTATTATTGCTTATTATATGGAAAATATATTTACCAGTCATATGTTTTCCTTAGGTTTTTTTCCCTCTGTTGTTGTAGCACGTTTTTACACAACGTGACAAAATATTCGGAACTCTAAATGTTAAAGTGTAAACAAAATGTCCTCAGTTGATACGCTATGAGCGTTACCGTCATACTAGCGGGCATCCGCTAGCGCTTCTATATTATAAGCCAGTTTTGGCTTATAAACGATAGGACGCGTCGCGCGTTATGTTTCTACTATTTATTATTTATTTTATGGTTCAACTGGTCATTACTTTCCTTGTCCTTTGTGTCATATTAAAAATGAAATTTTCACTTGTAACTTACTTAATTTTGTAATGAATTACTTAGCTTTTTACGTTGGCTTTATTGTGTAACGAAGTAACGCCATTTTGCGAAATTGAAATTTAACTAAAGTTGGTTCACTTTTATATTGAAAGTTATAATAAAACTGAATATCGTTGTACCACACAATGGCTTTTTTCATAATATGGACTTTAAACCACTTTTAAAATGAACGCCACATTTATTGTTCCCGAGTCTGTGACATGCAAAATTTATTTTTGTTGTTATAAATTGATGTTTAGTATTCTAAGTATCTCTGTGTAGTTATAGGCGGTGGCTTCAGCTACATTATAAAATATCGATGTTAAAGCATGTTCGAGCACGGTATAGTACACGGATAGGTACCCTCACCCAAACACCACGGGAAGTAGGCTTTTAAGAAATTTTACTTCCATTGAGCATGTTCTGTTCATATCTTTATAAACGTTCTAACGTTTTGTAGTCTTTCCTTATCACTCAAACATAACGAGGTTAAATACTAAATTATTGGTTTTAATATCGTGTTTATTTGTATTGTGGTTTAGGTAAATGTTGCTACGCTATCACGCATGGATGTTGCATCTCGTGGGATGCTTAACTTCGTTCACGGTACCGAAACTGAAAGTGAATACCCGTTTTGCCCTAACTAAGAGTGTTAGCTATTAGCTTGTGGCCCTTAAGATCTTAAGCTGGCTTTGATCTTCATTTCTAATGCTTTGCCTTTTAGCCGTCGTCTAGCCACGATCGTTATAATCGAGTGGCGTTCCGAGTGCGTGTCGTGACTGCGCTGAATGGCGGCCGGCGGGCATCAACCGCAGACGTCGGCGGGACGCGCGCTGGTGTCCACTTTATTTTAACGGCGACGATCCCTTTCAACGTTAATATATATATATATATATATATATATATAAATATATATTTAGCCACTTGTCGGCACAATTTCTGTATACGGTCGGAAAAATTCGTCGTTTTGGTTTTAACATAAAGTTGCCATTATAAGTCGAATATTAAACTGAAGACATGCCAAGGAACCGAATTGAATTAGATTCGTTTCACGGCTGAATTTACGTGGTTATGTAGAGGGATTACGTAGTTTTTCGTGGTTATATAAATTAGTAACTATTTAGTAACTACAGGAGTAATTTCTCTCAGCTAAACATAATAATTAATTGGGAAAGCGCGGCCAAAAAACAAAAAACGTTAATAAATGGTGCTGGCAGTGCCAATATCGTAATATTCACCAAATGTGGGTATTTTTTATATCTGTATTCAGATAAAAGTATCCTATATGTTGCCGAGGGTATAACTTATTACCATACCGAATTTTATCAAAATCCGTGCTGTAGATTTTGCGTGATTGAAGAATAAATTAAGATTCAGACAAAAATTCTAAGAATAGGTTTTCTGGCTTCTAAAATATATTATACGTATCTGAAATATATTAGAAAACAATAAAAAAACTAAGATACAAAAAAAAATCAGTTCTGAATTTAAAACAAAAATAATAAGTAAAATAAAACTAGAACTTACACGAAACCCTCATAAGTGGAGAAACCCCGAACATCGCCCTTTCCATAGACCACTGTGTGACCTGAAGGTTTTTTTTGCAAGAACAAAAGTAAAGGACCATGTTTCACTTCCTATATCGTCATAGGCAACACACACTCGTTGAAGACTCATCTTCACACATTGGGATGTTTTGGTCGAGGAAATTTGGCAAAGTTTCCCGAATGCTTCCCATCTGAGTCCTATTCTCCAATAACCTCTTTCTCAAGATTGGATTTAATTAATTGGACAGTTTGACCTAGACATACGTAATGATCAACAACTTCGCAACATGTATTGGTATAGGTGCGACACGGACATTTGACGTGATTTTTGTCATGCCCATATTCATTTTAATTTATTGCAAAGCTCTGCCTTGATCCTTGACTAGCGACTCTGCCATATATTGGCAGCAATTCGACGCTGTGTAATGTATTCGACATTGATATTATAGACAAATCTGCTTTAATCAAACAGCTTGAAAACATATTCTAATCTGTGGTGAAGACTTTCGGGGAATTTCTCCATGTATCACACCTTTCTGCAGTTGGATTGGTTTCATACTTTAGTCCCGTAGTCCGACTGATGTGGTGACGTTACTACAATTCTTCGATATACCGATAGATAGTAGGACATCGCTTTAGAGTTTGAAGTACGATTCATGTTTCGATAGAATTGAAAGCTTTCTCGCAAACGCTAGATATAGCAGCCGATTATAATTCTCGGATTTCTGTAAAATCTGCCGTTGCATATGAATGTGGTCTAATCTACTATAGCATTTTAGAAAACCAGCTTGTTCAGTAAGTATGTCGAAAAATTTGTGCGCTAGTCGATTGGTGATCACTTTTGAAAATGTGACTCAGGAATGACGGATTTTGGAGCAATATTCTCGAACATGATGGCATGGAGGAACTTATCAAAGACTTTCATTATTTGTGTGCCACTTGCCTTCAGGAGTTCGGTGGTTATTTTGTCGTAATCCAGCATTGTTGTTCTTTAGTTCTATTCATTTATTAGAGATTCTGATCTCGTTTACGTTACGTCCGGAATATATTTAGACTGTATTGTGTCAGCTTGGCTCTTAGGTCCATTATGTCGCCTAGAATTTCTCAACTCTCTTAAGATCTCTGCTTTTGACGAAATTACATTGCCACAGTTGGTCTTCAGCTTTGTTAACTGGTTTTATCAACTGGAGAGATTTTTTACGAGCTTTTTGAAGCCTTTATTCAGCTGAATCGTTTCATTAATACGTTTCACATTAAAGGTACGAAATCGAGTCACTTAGATATGGGGATCTGCTCATTTAGTAATATGAAATATGCTATTTCCGTTGAACTTCGTTTCATTGTCTTTTGCCATGAGATCGAAAGTTTTATGTGAGGATTTTTTAGTTTTTCTGATATGATAAAATTTATAGAAGTTAGAGCCGATTCCAATAAAACAATTTCCATCAATCTGTCATTGTAATCGTCCACTACCAAATATTGGGCTATGCGCTAAAAGCGGTTGGCGAGTTCACACTGAAAGTTTCCAAGTATTAGATATAGGCTGATGTAGACGGAGCCTAGACATCTTGGGTTTCAGATTTAATGTGGCTCTTACCATTCGGTGATTTACCTCGCTGGTAACAGCGACATAATTGAATATCTGCAGTTTGGCCAACAACGACTGGCACAACTAGCACTACTAGCATGCCCGTTACCGGAGGCAGGACTAGCGGAACTGCTGTTGACTGGGGGCTGTTGTATTTTGAACCATAAGAGAATTTTGGTGTCCCATATCCACATTATATTCGGAGCACTATCTTGGGTATTCTTCAATGACTAATCTTTCGACAATAAAACCTGCCAGCAACTCGCCGTATTTAACACGGCTTTGGCGAAAAAAGAAACGATAATTAAACTCAACAACAATAGCGCGGTATTATGTTCCAAGTTAATGAAATATCAAAGGAAATAATGTCGAGATGACTTGATCCGACAGGCCGGCAAATACGTCATTAGTTTTCTTAATAATATCCACCACACAGTGCCTGCCCGACGAGATATCTCTCCCGGACCTTCGGCGCGTCCGCCTCCTACCCAGACCGCCCCTTCACTTAACTTGCCCGTAAATTCTTAATTAAGAATACTGACACTCGTATTCACAGCATAGCTTCTTGACGGAATAACTTCAGGAACTTTCGTTTAATTGAATGCGGCCTTCTATTATGTAATTCGTAAATCTTATACGGAGAAGAAATAGAATGCTAACCTAAGGCCCCACAGCTTTATGTAAGCGTGGGTTCGAATCGTTTGTATCGTTGCTATGTAAGTTACACCTCAATATAAAGAAATGAACAGTCTGATGGAAAAGCCATAGTGTAAGTTTTTCATCAAAACTAAATTTTCCAAAAAAATTTAGTTTTGATGAAAAACTTACACTGGGACTTACTTACTTGGAAAATTTAGTTTTGACGGTCAAAAAGCCACATGTAGTTCTGACGGTTAGTTCTTACGGTTAGTTCTGACGGTTAGTTCTGACTGTTAAAAAGCCACATATCAAAAATAGTCTAATGTTTAACATAAAAAATTACAAAATAGAAAAAAAACATGTCTTGTAATTGATTAATAAATTGCGTGTTTTTCTTATTTTTACGTCATTTATTGCTGTATCAGACTCTTGTAATAACGATTACACTATTTAAATTGAAGTTAATTTGTTGAACTAACTAAATTCTGAGTAACAACCTTATACAACCTCTAAAACAATCACATAACCAAAATTTGACACCCGAACTATTGAAATATGTAATCACGCCAACGTCAACGCTACAGCCATTTTTCCACTACGTGCTCGTTACATGTATACTCTTCTGCACCGAACTTACTAGTGGCATTCAAGTATACGGCTAGAAGCGGGCTAGATCACCAAAACTGCTTTAACCAAGAATAGTTACCATAATAGCAATATATGTACCAATGCAAAACGTTTGAAATTTATCTGGATGGAATCCAAAAACTTTTTCTTAGTCCAAAATCTAACTTTGAAAATATATCGTTGTGTGCGTACACTATAAAGCAAAAAAAGGTCTGAAGTAAAACTGAAACTCGCTACAAATTTGGTAACCCTCTAAAAGCGCTGTTACTTTGTGTATGTGTGTCTATATACACCAAAATTGTTAAATTTATATTGTAATAATTTAATTTTTTCGATTGAAGGAAGTAAATGGATGAAGCGTAAGTGGAACTCTTGTGACGGAATGTGATCAGAACCTGGCGAGCTCATAACTATATTAATTTTTCAAAATTCGATAAGAAATAAAACACGTAGATATAATTTTCCCAAAGGCACACATGTCTGCGGAACCTTTTGGGTTTTGCACTTCGTGTTTTCAAAATATTGCAAGATTTATCTATTTTTAAAATGTTTTTGGATACATTTTACTATAGATATAATTAAATATGAATGTCAAAAATACAGTATATTAAGAAAGAATTTTCGCTTCCCTATCTAAATGGTGTAGATTAGGATATAAATAATACTTCGTCTTATAAGGAAACGAAATATTGTAACGTGTAACACGAATATTATATTGTAACATAGTGTTGGGCAAAAGTAGTACTCTATATATACATTTTATACAGAAATGTAGTTATGCAGAAATAATCCAGAACTGTTAATCAAAATATAATATTTTTCTACTTTCTTTTCCGTGAAGCGTTTTTTTAAATATTCTTTATAAATAATCCATATTGATACATAAAACGAAAAGTTTCTTTATTTACTCTATAATCTTGTATATTTTATGAAAAGTCAATTTATTTTTCATTATATTTTGTAAATGCTATTTCTACAGAACTCTTTGAAACAGCAAGATCAAACAAAGTGCAGATTGTCTCTCGTTGTACATTCTATAAACTATGTAATTCAGTATATGACACCCCCCCTCCCTCCTTATTCTCCTCCCCTTATTTTCGGAACTAATCAACATAAAATTATTAAAAAAATATGGGTTTTTAGAAGTCCACACATATGCTGTAGGAATACTGTAGCTATGATTCTAGATATCATAATTTTTGAAATATGTGCGTGCGAAAAATGTAAAGTATCTATTTTCACTGATGTAAATTACTAATCCCGATGGGGTCGTAGAAAAGAAACCATGTTCATTTTGATAACATTGAAACAGATATTCATTTTAACAACATAGCACGAACGTATTGACATTCGTACCGTCAGTTGACAGTTTGTGTTTAATTAATTTAGACAATGGCTAAAAAAAAGCAAATAAACTTTAATTATTTTTTAGAATCCTTTCTATAAAGAGGTTGTGTAGATTTTTTATTGTTATTTTCAAGGTTTCGTACTTCAGAAATGGAAAACTGTACTATTGTAATATCACTCACGTGTCTGTTCCTAAAGCCGTCTCAGCCGTTTTTCTCAGAAACCGCTTGACGAAGAAATATATTCAGAAATATTCTGAAAAATATGCAAATAAATGTGTCCCTCTCCCTTAAGTAGGCAATCTAAAATGTTAAAAAAATGGGTTTTTAGAAGTTCACGCAAAGGTTGTGAAAAACTATAGTAACGATTCTAGATATAATTTTTTTAAATGTTCCCCTTGTTACGTCTGCGAAAGATATAGCAAGCAATGCATTTACATTTTTCTATTTGTAAAACCGATTTTCTCAGAAACCATGCGACGAAGAAACTTTAAATTTGAACTAGTGATACATATTATTAATCCACACATTTTGCACACCACCAACTTTTTGTTAAATATTCGTATAACAATTCAAAAGAAAGTAATTTAATGTCTTAAAGAATGTTTTCTCATTTTATATGTCATCCGTTGTACCATTTGAAAAGGCTTCTTATGAGGAATAAAAATATATTTTTTTGCATAATTTGAAGTCGAATATTTATAAATATATTTTAAAAAATATGCAAAAATATAGTAAAAAAAATTACTGAGTCCAAAATCATGAAAAAAGAGGGTTGGTAAAATCTGATTAGACGATTATAGGAAAACTATAGTGATTATTCTAGACCTTATAATTTTTGAAAGATGCACCACGTTTTTGAGCCTGTGAAAGAAAGTATAGTATATAATACGTTGCAATATATTTACGTTCTGAAAAACTAATACTTGCGAATAATTTAATAGAAATAAGTGCCGAAACGTGTACGGAATCCACGTAATGCGAGGTCTACTCGTGCTTGACTGATTTTTTAGGACTCTCGAATCGATTTTCATATATAGCGCCTGGTATGAAGTTTTGTGAGGAGTAAAATCAGAAGTTCAGAGCGTACGAAGTTCAGGGCGCTAAAAAAAGTGTAACCGTTAGGTGGACTCTCCGCGCAACATTTCTGCGCATGTTTAGAGTGAGATATCAATGTTTATTTTGCATTTTCTTATGCGTAATTGCAGTGACGGAGTGTGACACACATATTGGCATTTTGTTATGGCGTAATCGGTGTGTGGCACACGTAGCTTACTATCGTTCACTTATATTAAGATGTAATCATTAAATGGTAGCATTTTTTTATTTAAGAATTTTCCATCTACATTTAATGATATTGATATTTATTTTTATACACAGTGTTACCTATTTTATACAGTTGTGTTACCTATTAACTCCAGTCGCGCGTCGGAGCTGACACGCAGTTTTTTTTTAATTTAAATTTTTATAATAGGTTATACTTTATGTTATATTTCTGTAACGCCAAGTCTATTTTCGTCGGTTTCTTTTTCTAAATAAAAAATGGCTTTTCTACTTAAAGTTAACAGCAATGTTTAGATGTAAAAGTCATCCTTGTCTGTGATATATTATATGCGATTATTTCAAACAGTTTAAGAGATAAAAGTACTAACGAACAAAGCACCTTACTGCAAACGTTCGTTTTTTTGTGTTAAGACGTATGAAACTCTAGAAAGGAAGTTATCTCATTCTTTCTTGCCGTATTTATAAGACCTACGAATTACGTAATCCGAGGCCGCGTTCAATTAAACGAAAGTTCCCGCAGTTTTCCCATCAAGAAACTATGCTGCGGGTACGAGTGTCCGTGTTCTCAATTAAGTATTTACGGGCAAGTTGGTTGAGGGGCGGCCGGGACCGCGCGGGCGCCCTACAGCCCGAACGCGATATCTCGTCGGGCGGATTCTGTGTAGTGGAGCTTATTAAACGAACTAATGACGTATTTGCCGGCCTGTCAGGGCGCGGATCAACTCATCTCGACGTTATTCCCTTTGATATTTCATTAACTTGGAACCTAAGACCGCGCTATTGTTGTTGGATTTTATTATTGTTTTCTTTTTTCCGTCGGAGAGATATTTCACGTTATTTTTTGTTGCAGAATAGTCATTTATTGTCATGCATAGCTTAAGTTATATTATGTTTATGGTTTTGAAGGTAATTTCCTGAAATGAATGAAAGTAATTAGCGTGATCTTCTGGAAGTTATTAACCGTTTTAGTGCCATGGTTTTTTACTCGTATATACTTAAAAGTGCCAAAGAAATCGTTTGTTTTTGATGTCATTTACCCTTGTCTCAAAAAAAACTGTATCTCTTCCAAAAATTATCCAATTTTAATAATTTTTTCGGTGTTTTCTTAATACAAAACTTGTATAAGGATAATAAAATGCAAAGAAAATTATCGAAATATATATTGTGAACAAAAATTATAACAAAAACTGAAATCAAGGTCACATCGTATTTTCGCAGTCCGGTACATCCTTCATATCAGCAAAATAATTGTTATCATCACTATTATCATTATCACTCAAAATTTGCATTACGCCAAATTGTGAGCGCACCACAATGTCACTCCCACTATCACTTTCTTCACAACTTGAAAAACGATCATTTTCACTCGAATTATTTTCGTATTCCGACATTATGAGTTAAAAATGTTTTCTTCCTGGATCCTTTTTATATAGTAATTACTAATAATAATATAATTTGAACTTTATATAACACTTAGAAAGATAAAAAATGAGCGATGCGTGCGAGCGATCTCCCCTACCGCGCGCTAAACAGCAACTGATTTCGCGAGCGCCATCGCTCTCGTGGCAAATTTAGTTAGTATGCGCACGAGCGCGATGGCGCTCGTCGGCACTCAAACGTTTAACTGTCGAAATTGAGTTTTAAGGCTTGTATGATTGAGTTGGAATTGTGAAATATGCAGGAGTCTTAAAACGATCTGAGATTATCTGTTTTTACTACTATTGATATAATCGCAGAGAAAAATTAAATTTCTCAGTGTCTTGAATGGGATTTTACGTATATTGATTTGATGATATTAGAAAATGTTATCTTGTAAAAGTCTTAAAGTCTTTCATATAAAAATCCAGTATTTGCCTCTATGGTTTTGTGCGTGTATATGCTATCTCCTCAGAGGATGGACAAATTTAGATGAAAGGTACGACCATTTCTAAATAATGTTACGTGCTATCATTATACTAGATATGACTGTTACTTAATTAATTAAAAACTTTGTTTCTCACTAAGCACTTGTTGCAATCACAGCACATTACTCATAAAGGTACGACGATTTCTGAAGAAGGTTACGCGCTATCATCATACTAGATATTACTGTTACTTAATTAATTACTAGATATTACTGTTACTTGATTAATTACTAGATATTAATTACTAGATATTACTGTTACTTAATTAATGAAAGGTACGATGATTTCTAAAGAAGGTTACGCGCTATCATTATACTAGATATTATTGTTACTTAATTAATTAAAAAAATTGTTTCTCACTAAGCACTTGTTAGCACAGCACATTACTTATAAATTCTATCTTTATGATTTTCTATCAGAAGGCGGTATATATCTTATTCTTAATCAGTGTTCTTAAAATAGAAATTGATTTATATTTACACATGTGTAACTGCAGTGTAGTCACTATCTATCAGTCCCCGGGCACATACTGAATGAAGGAAGGAAGGAAGAAGTATGAAAATTTAAATAGGTTTAAAATACCAACAACCTTTTCGGCAAGAATCACGAAGGAAATAGCTAGTCATTTATGTAAATGTTAGGCTGTCGATTTATAGATATTAGCCAACAATTTTCATCATCGTACCAGTGCAAAACTGTAAATTTATCGGATGTGTATTTGCTGAGTTGTAAAAATCTTTAATAACTAAAAACACAATTAAATGAAACTACGTGATGTAGTATTACTTCTATTTTCTTTAAATTCTTTACCACGACCTAGGTTTCGTTGTATTACAACATCTTCAGGTGGGCTATTAGCAAAGATTGCTAATAGCCCACCGTCTTTGCTAATAGCCCACCTGAAAAGTTAATACAACAAGTCGGTCGTGGTAAAGAACTTAATGAAAGAATAGAAATAATACTACATCACGTAGTTTCATTTAATTGTGAATAGTGAATTTTTACAAAATTAACGCCAAATATATTCAATAATTAAAAACATTTCGAGCATAGCTAACAACAAAAGGTTATTTAATGGAAAAAATGGAGTGCCCAGTTAATTACAAGCTATCAGTAATTACCATCAGCTCTGGTTAAGTCTCACGTGACATTGGTATATAGAAAAAGGTCGCACCGCACATAAGGCGCCATGTCACGTTGGCAATTGCGATGCAATGAAACCATAAAAAAGTTTGTTAGCCACACGTTTAGACGTTGTACTATGATTGCCAATGAGCCATTAGTAAATGCGCATTTTTAAATAGACGTTTAGGTCTGTCCACTTGGTATTCATAGCGTACATTACGGACGTCGTTTTTTTTGTTAAAAACCTAACCAGTTTGAAGTTAGCCGCTCATTTGACGATCATGAGATTGACAGGAAGGCGACTTCCCAAAAGTGGTCATGCAACCGTTGAACAGGTTCTGTAAGATCCCATTATGACCAAGACTAGACACGTCTTACTTCTGAAACTCTGATGTATAACGCTGCAAAGTTATTTTCCAATAGATTTAAAAATTATCCTCTACGACTGATATGACGGTTTCCACAATTTTTATTCGCAAGTCCTTAAACTGACGTATTTCGTTTTTATTGCATGAGTGCATATAATTGAATATCAAGTTCAACAGCCCTGATGTACAATGCGGCAGGGTTTTTCCCCAATAACAATGTTTACACTTCAAATTTATCTTAGACCGGGATAAAAGCAAATTATAGCTTAGCGTGAACTTTAGGCTCAGTCGATGTGATAGTCTTGACAATTTCTTTTCGCCGGTCGTTAACTGGTCCATTTGGTTTTCCTTGCCTTTGTACAAATAGTAGAATTTTAAATTATTCAGGAAATTTTCGGATTTTTAATTTGCATAATTCAAGTGAAGTAATCTTGAGACAGAGGGACTTACCCTAACAGTCCCTGAGATATATTTTTTCCCAAAAATTTCCAATACAAAGTATAAATTCGCCCCCATGATTTTTACAAAGTTAATTATAGATGTGTGTGTGTGTATGTGTGCGTGCGTGTGTGCGTGCGTGCGTGCGTGTGTGTGTGTGTATATATATATGTGTGTGTATGTATGTATATAAATTTATTTATATCGATTAATTTACTAATACCCTCAAAAAAGTTGTCTCTTGATCCTGAAAATAAGCTGAAATTACAAACTTGACCTTTCCATCATCGCTGAATTCTTTTCCACGATGCACCTTTCTCATTTTTGGAAACAAATAATAGTCGCTGGGGGTTGAGTCCGGGCTGTTATGTGGATGTTATAATATTTTAAATCCGTACTTGTGAAGGGCAGCCATGTCAACACGGCTTTTGTGTACAGGTGCATTGTCGTGGAAAAGCAATACACTCCTTGCTAATTTCCTCTGTCTTTTCACCTTCAATATTGTTTTAAGCTGCTTCAATAGAGAAGCGTAGTACTTTTCCGTTCTAAAATCTCTTATTTTTGAAGTCAATGAGCAGGATATCCTCTCTACCCCAAAAAACCGTCGCCATGAATTTTCTGGTCGATTGGGACACCTTAAACTTCTTAAGGGGTGGGGTACCCATTTTATTCTACTGCATGAACTCTATCTTCAGGCTCGTAATGATGAACCTAAGTATCCAAAAAGTATCGACACATCGGTACTTTTACGGCGGTGTAAGCATTCCCGACAACCACTTTTGCTGACTTTTGATGTGCCATGATGACCGTGAAGAATATTCAAAAGGATTGTAAAAAATATTCTAAACGTTTTTCCTAACTGCTTCTTCTTTAATCGAGGATGGAATCGAGTAATCCAATATAAGTTTTTCAACAACGTCCGAAGAGGTAGCCCTGGTCGATCATTCTGAGTGCAGGTCGTGGTCGATCGAATTTCTGTCTTTGTTTGAAGAGATTATGTCACTTGCAAAACATGGTTTTACTAGGGCAAGACTCACCGTAAACCAATGACATCTCATTCAATATGAGTTGCTGTGTTTTTTTTTACTTAGTCAGGAACTTGGTGACTCGAAATTGGATTTTCTTCGTAAGCGATGATCTCTTCCAGAATAAGTTGCTTAATCGGTGAAAGCGAGTTTAATTATACAATTTAATTGAAAATTATATTATATTATATTAATACTCGTAATGACTTTCATGAAAAGTTGTGCTTTTTCTTACGGCTTATTTTGAAATGTATTATTTTGATTGATCTATAGCTGATTTCTATCATCATTCTCAATGTAAAATATTTTTGATGAATCTGAAAAAATTAACTGTTTTTATCACAAAGTCTCATTAATACCTATATTATATCAGATCCTACTACATCCAGGACAATAAAGCTTTAAAAAAGCATCGGAAACTACCTTTTCAAAATTACAGGAAACCTGCCGATTCGTAAAATTGAAGTTGCGTCTTATCCATAACTTCCACTATACGTGTGATTCGTCAAAGTTAAAACAATGTATTTACTGAAAAAAAAACTTTTTTGTTTTTACACTTTAATCAAAATTTGGTCCCTTCCCTAATAACATCCAAAATGAAAAGTTTGTCTAGAAATATGATTAGCGCGAATCTCGTCTTTTATAGACTTCGAGGATTTAAGTTTATTTTATTTTAAGTCTGTAAAAATGTTGACGACCACTCTTATTCTCTAAAAGACATTAATATACGAATTTGGCTGCTCGTGCTCTGCATATGTTTATTGCATGTTATCTTCGCGGTTCACTTGCGATATCAGGTCGTTTTTTGCTTCATTCTTTGCTTATACGTAGATGTTGACACATGGCATATGTTGACATATGTCTATAATATGCTAGGAATATTATAGTAAAAAATAACCTTACTGGTCTCTGTAATTAATGCAGTGTGTATTGTTATAATTACAAAATCGATTGCATACGGCAATATGCAAAATGATATTATGCTACGATTTTATTATAGTCACGTTGATTTCTAGTACGGGATATGTCCCAAGAGTAATCCTATGTCTGCGTCATCGAGACATTTAGTCGTTCGGGAATTGAGTCATAAGAAAAAATAATAATAAAATGCTTCCTCCACTAGCGTCGGTAGCATTACGTTTTTCCACAATTTCACTGATCTGAGAAGATAGCGCATAGATTATAATGGTTCGAGAGTATACTTCGCGCTTTCGTCACGAAACAGACCCAACTCAAAAATATGAAAGCGAGTTAATACAATTAAAACGCCCAAGAACTCCGTAACCTGTAAATTATTAAATAATAGTAACTACGTAAGTACATATATCGGTATCTTTATTAACTACCTTCAATGCCAGTTACTTCAGTTAACGCATGGATTATAATGGTTTGAGAGTATACTTCGCACCTTCAGCACGAAACAGATGCAACTCAAAAATATGAAACCGAGTTAATACAATTAAAACGCCCAAGAACTCCGTAACCTGTAAATCATTAAATAATAGTAAGTACATAAGTACATATATTGGTATCTTTATTAACTACCTTCAATGCCAGTTACTTCAGTTAGCGCATGAATTATAATGGTTTGAGAGTATACTTCGCGCCTTCAGCACGAAACAGATGCAACTCAAAAATATGAAACCGAGTTAATACAATTAAAACGCCCAAGAACTCCGTAACCTGTAAATTATTAAATAATAGTAACTACGTAAGTACATATATTGGTATCTTTATTAACTACCTTCAAAGCCAGTTACTTCAGTTAGCGCATGGATTATAATGGTTCGAGAGTATACTTCGCGCCTTCAGCACGAAACAGATGCAACTCAAAAATATGAAACCGAGTTAATACAATTAAAACGCCCAAGAACTCTGTAACCTGTAAATTATTAAATAATAGTAACTACGTAAGTACATATATTGGTATCTTTATTAACTACCTTCAATGCCAGTTATTTGTAGAATACGCCAAATGCTAATACTTTAAACGCAACTTCCCAAAATTATGATTTTTGAGTTGACTCACATTCATTTTGAAGGTGTGTAAATATGTACATACGAAACTGAGAAAGTCTATTTTGTTTGTTTAATGTAACATATAAAAAAATCGATTTGCAACTATGTTCAAGCAAGTATCGCACGGTTGAGTCGGCAGCGCGTCGTATTGGTACACTGGTAGTTTCGTGTTCGAATCCTTTTTTATCACTTCTTTTATTTTTCTTTATATAAAATGAAATGAGTATAATTTTTGCACTTGTAATTTAAACTTTATTTTATAATAGAAGGAAATTGATTTAAAACAAAAAAGTGTCAATTTTCTTTTTATTTGTCCGTGAAAATTTTACAATAATTTGCATTCATTTTTTAAACATATTTTTCTTGTTGCATGGTATTTTGAAATTAAAATACAGGATTTTTAGAAATTTTAATGTCACGCAGTAACCATCATGCCAGACGGTCTCCTTCCCTTGCGCGTTTCAGTTGCTTTCCATGCAATTTCTTAAATAGTTTTACAGTAGTCTGATTGAGATCATACCTGTTTATCCCTATGGTAGGTCTGAAGATACGAGGAGATTAGTGTAGGTTATGTAATGGAAACTGATATCTTGTTCAGAGATTGTTGTTTAATTACCACTGCTGTGCGGTGAAAATAGTTGTAAAAGGTTCCTTAGTTTAAAACCTCAGCTTGAAATCATACACATTTCCCTGTTCGCAATACTGGCAATTGTGGTATTTTATGTACATGTATTCAGAACACGAGGAAATTCTGCATACTCTTTGATGTTGGTCGTCGACACCAAGATTCGAAGAAAATGACACAGAAAAAAATACCGTCTCGGGTGCAACGAATTGCAGGTGTTATCTTGAAACTAATTCAAAGATTTTAGGAAAATGATTGCTGTCATAAAGTCGTTTTAATACGTCAACAGCGGTTGATTCTGGCTTTGACCACGTTTGGATTTTAATTTTCGTTTTTATGGTAGTTGATCAACTAAGATGTATTTATATCAATAATTTTTGAATAATAAAATATTTTATGTCAGGTATTACATTAGGTATATACGGTCGCAGACTTTTATATTGTAAACTAGCTTTATATTCGCGACATCGCTCAAGTAGCCTACTGTAAACTAATTACTACTTTCACGTAACTCGAGAGGTTTTTTTTGAAAAATAATTTTTAAGGTCCTAATTCGAACTCATTTCCTTTCTTCAAAACAACGAACCGCTGGTTATGTTATGTTTAGCAAGTGAAAATTCCTAGACTTTTCCATAATTTTAATTTTTTTGAAAGATGCTAAAGTGACTTCATTTTAGGGGTTATTTTGACACGTTTTAAATGTATGTTTAAATGGCCAAGATTAAAATCCGAAAATCAGATATGTGGTTATAAATTATTGTTTTAGATCATAGTAGGAACTTATGGCGTCAGGATCATCAGTGATATTGGTCTCGTTATAATTATGAATAATATTTGTATGAGTCCCATCTAAAGCCGGTCTAAAGTTTTTGGAAAACTGTGTGATTTCCTTGCGTTCCGCTGATATAAAGATCGTTTGACTTTTGAAATACTTGCATTACGTCAAGCATCGTAAATACGGTCACGTGCGTCATAGTAGATAAACGCCTGCGGTTAGTTGATAAGCAAGTCTCGATTTAATTACACGCTGACACTCCTCCACTGTTCCTGCGCGTACCGTAAGACTTAACATAGTAGTTAAATGACCGAAACCGGTCTCTATAAAAAAAAACTCGGTATATGATACTTGGTTTAACTCATGGAGCTACGAACCTTCCTCTGAGGGAGAAGCCGATGTGACTTACATGGAGAGCAGCGAAAATGACACTTAACACTTCTCTACACGAAATAAAAATGATTGCAAATTCAAATCATTCATGTGTTAGTTTTTCTCTTATTCACGCATGTATAAATACATGTATAAATACATACACACATACACACACACACACACGCGCGCGCGCGCACACACACACACACACACACACACACACACACCCACACCCACACACACACACACACACACACACACACACACACACACACACACACACACACACACACACACACACACACACACACACACCCACACACACACATACTTACGTAAATTATATATTGAGTGAGATCTCCGTATGAAGCATCTGCTTGCAAAATTTCATGCAGTTGTGTCTAAAATTATAGAAACTATAAAGGTGAAGACAGGAACAAACAGACGGACTGATATGATGGATACGGAACCCTAGAAACGCTTAATACCCTATAGTCTTCTTCAGCTTCTATGAAATATGGTATTGAAATTTGTTTCTAAATTTGCTCAACAGTTTTTATGTGATACGTGTATACATCTTTTCCATAAAAAGATGGAACATATTGTGCATAAAAAGATGGAGACAGAAAGAGAATTAATTTCTAAAAACCTGTCAAGCACTTACACTACGAAGATTTCGCACCCATTTATAAACATTTAATGGTTTCTAATATTCTTTTTAAATTATTTATAAAATTTTAATTTTTAGAACATAAACATATTGCTTCGATCTATACCTTTCGTATTTAAAAAAACAAATTAAAATTCCACATAGAATTAAAAAGCACTGATTTTTGGATGTTACCCTTTACTTGTGCTATAAGACCTTAAGACCTCCGATTATGCGGAGTTTTAAGATTGTAATTGGATCGGATGTATCCTATATGTTTTGATGACCGTAAAAATAACAAAAAAATACGCTTTAAAGGGTCGTATCTTTTTGTTGCAAGAACAAAAATCTTGAAATATTTACAGCAATGTGAGGACATAAGGTTTCAGTGTCCAATATGAATTTCAAATTGATATCTGAAGCCGTTTCTGAGAAAAAGGGTTTTGACAGGCAGACGAGCGGAGAGACAGACAACAAAAAATGATCCTGTAAGGGTTCCGTTTTGTTTCATTTAGAGGAACAGGATCTTAAAAATGGTTTAGTTCTTCACTATATTTTGCGTATACTGCCGTAAACTTCTTAAGCGCCTTTTTACTGCCAGTATTTTATTATATATATGGATAACTACATATGTGTTGCATTGTTATAGTGCATAATACATTTTAAATTTAGAAGGGAAAATTGGATTTCCTATGCATAATTACAATTACGCAGCAACAATGTATCCGGAGCGCGCTCTCTTTCTAAAACGATGTTATCTCGCGAAGTTTCGTCCTAATCACACGCTATAAATAACTTTATCTACGTTAGATACTCGAGGCGAATAAATGACTTTCTTTGTTAACAATTCATTCTTTAACTCAGAGAAAAAAAAAACATCCGAAATCATCGTTTTAAATAAGAAAAAACGAAATATCGTTTTTTTCTTCTTTAAAATCATGGTATTAAAACACTTAAGGTACGCGATCTTTTTAGTTAGGTATATTGTAGTATACCTTTTCTTTTTTTGGAAGACCTTTTATATACATATATTGTCGCTTTGTTCAACTCTCCCTGTATGTTATTTGTTTTAGGTAAGTATTTATTTGCCATCATGGACTTTTGTAGAACCTATTGTATGGAAGTCCTTTTGTAGACCGTTTTGTTGTCGCTTTATTAACCTCCCTCTGTAGGCTATCTATTGTAGTTATGTAAGTATTTGTCGTCGGGGACTTTTGCAGAACTTTTTAATTTGGAAGACTTTTATGTTGTCACTGTATTAAAACCTATAGGCTATCTGTTGTAGGTATATAGATATTTACCTTCGTGGACTTTTGTAGAACTTTTCATTTGGAAGACCTTGTGTAAATTTCTATATTGTCGCTTTTTTGAACATTCACTGTATGCTATCTTTTGTAGGTATATAGGTATTTATTGCATTGTGGACTTTTTATTTGGCAGACCTTTATATTGTCTCTTTCTTAAACACTGATTATATATATATATATATATATATATATATATATATATATATATATATATATATATATATATATATATATATATAAGTATTTGTTGTCGTGGAATTTTGTGGAACTTTTTATTTGGAACCTTTTCAATACCTTTATATTGTCGCTTCATTAAATGCTCGCTCTGGGCTATCTGTTGTAAGTATTTAGGTATTTGCCGTCGAAGGGAATGGAAGACCTTTTGCATACTCATTTTTATAGATAATTTTGGTAGTCCTGGATTCTTGGAAAACTTTTTTATTGCAAATCTTAACATCAAAGCGTTCACTGTAGAATATCCCTAATAATTAGGCGTGTGCTGTACTGGAGTTTTATAAATTGTTTATTGTAAAAATTCAAACATAGTTTTGATGTAACATAGTTTTCATGTTTCTTTAAAGGTTTAGATAGTGTGCAATAAAAATGCCTTTGAACTGCCGTTTTTTTTATTTATCCCTGACTAATCCTCAATTTCTTTCACTTAAAGTGCAAAGTTTGCAAGTGAACAGTAACAGAGTAGCAAGAGCCAAAGCAGTATTATTACAGTTTAGGTTTAATTATTACTTGTAGCTATTCTAGCATAATACATCCATCATCGGATATAGGTATCAACCCCTACATCTTATGAAAGTAAATAAATATTATCGTAGACGGGTTTTGAGGTAAACTTTAGATTTAAATACATCAAAATTTGCTAATCACGTTATTAACGTTACAAACATGAATTGATTAATGCCGTAATTAAACTTGGTTAAACTAGTTCACAGAGTTATTACTATGTCTGCGGGTCATCTAGTTCATGAAGCATGGACTCGAAAGCTGTCAGTTTGACATTTCGATTGATTTATGGTTATGAAAAATATTTGAAATATGGGATACTGCTTGTATACTTCAAAAAGTCCATATTGCCAGTATGGGTTTTATAATTTGTGAAAACAAGTGTAAAAACACGTTGTTTGTATTTTGAACTACTTAATCGATTCTGTTTTTTCTCTCTCTTGCGATTCTATCATCCTACCCTAATACTCTAAATATGTTTATGTTGTTTCAAAAGTTGGCTGAGATAAAATATTCAATCTTGATTCCTTCTCATATTCTGTTTTTTTCCTATCTATGTTTACCTAAATTTTTCTGCTAATTTACATTCTCTTGTAAGTTCTAACTTCTGGCATTTTACTTGACTGAAAGAGTTTATTCATGTAGCAATAAGATCGCCAAATATATTTTTACGTCAAGGACTAAATAGATAAAAACATAAATAAAATATAAAAATAAATCAAATATAATTTTAGCTACTCTATACACTTTAGTGAACCTAATTTTTTCACTGCTTTTCTTTTTTTTTTAAATAAAACAACATTATTAAGAACACCGTATTTAATTGCTAAAAACCTCTTCAAGGTTAGCTTAGTGAAAAAAGTTATTTGAAAGTGCTTCTATAGCTGTTAAAAACGGCTGTCTGATGTGAAATTTCATTTTAAATTTCCTCATTATATTGTGTTTAATGACAAAAAATCGAATTAGGCCGAAAAAACAATAAAGAAAATGTTCGTAGCAAAAATGTAATTTGTATGAAAAGAAACGTTACGTAGTTTTTTTTGTCTATAAAACGAACCCTGAGCGCCTTTTACGCGCTCAAACTAAGGTTTAGTGTACGTTTTTTTTATTATATAAAGAACAATACCGAAAAATTAACTTTTGCTAAAGCGGTTTTTTTATACCGTGTCGCACATAAATGTGCGTACCTATAAATGTAAGTTTAATGCGCAAATGATAAATATGTTATGCGCTCTGGAATATCTCTAATTACAACATCGTCTTGGAATTACGAACAGTAAGTATTCAGTGATACATTTACTTTGGATTGGATGGTCGTTTGTTGATCAGAATCTGCGTGTATGGTATTAAAACATGGACAACGCAGAAATACAATAGTAGGTTAGTCCAATTTACCTATTAAATGTTACAATACGGCGCAAAGAGTTGAAGCTTTAAAGATAAACAGTCGCTACGAACGAAGAGTCCTAATGAAATAAGGACATTTGTGTTCGAGATCCGATGGCGCGTGTCTATTAATTTTAATTAATTAATCGAAAGAAAGCAAGCGCGTGCTAGCAACCGGCTTTTTGCTCATGGTTCATGTCGAGCCGTTTGTCGGAGTTTCATCGGGGTTGTCTCTTATGCAAAACTCACATTAGTTCAAAAGCTTGCGAGCGGGTAAACTAGGCGGCCAGAAAACTGCATTTGCATAGAGAGAACGACTGACTAAAAGCTTTGAGAAAAAGCACTTTATGCGATGCTTTATTTTACTCTCAAATTCATTAATTTAAGTTATGGAGCTTTGAACATCTACTATGATTTAATATTTTCCCGAGTTTCCGATCACGTGGATGAAGAGAGTGTAAGATATATGTTGATGTAACTTATTTGAGCTAAATTACTTGTTTTTAAAATTTTACTTTAATAATTGTTTCTGGTATCTATACTGATAGTGTATAAGCTTGTTTTTTAATTGTTTATATCTTAGATGTTTACAAGTTTAAACATCTGGAAAAATTCCAAAATTTTTTTCTTAATCAGAAAGCTACATATTGCAGACAAGTATAGACTATGTTTTATTCTCAACAGTTGAGGCTTACGGAGACAACAATATAAGCTATATACGACGTTCATTTCAATTTAATATATCAAGCCGTTTCGGAGAAAGAGGGCTTTGACAGACAGGCGGACGGACAACGAAGTGATCCTATAAATATTCTGTTTTTTTTCTTTACTTTGAGGACGAGAACCTGGAAATTTGAACAAAATTCTGGATTAGAACTTTAGCTTAGGAAAGCTCTAACCGCACCACAGGTAGTACATAAAAATAATGAAATTACTTATTCCAGCTGTATAAGTAGCGTGAAGCTTGAGAATACAGGAAAGTTTATAAATATTGAAAGAGGAGTTAGACAAGGCGACCCGCTCTCACCGACTCTACTTATAACGATACTAAGCTATATCATGAAGGATCTCCGCTGGCATAAGAGAGGAATTTTCATAAATAGAAAACATTTCATTCATCTTGCATTTGCAGGTGATGTTGTGTTACCGTCAGGAAGTCCACAAGACACATGATTATTAATCCACATTCCGCTACTCAAGAAATTGGTCTATAAGCGAATATAGAAAATACAAAAAGTATGACAAACAGCATCAAGAGAAATGTTTTACTTGACAATATAATATGTATTGAGAATAGAATATGTGAAAGAATCCTATATTCTTTCACATATTCTATATCATACCTTGGATCATACCTATATCATACCTATATCAGATACCCTATCATACCTATATCAGATCAAATAACAATATTGAAGAGACGGATAGAAGAGTCAATAAAACCTGGAGTAAATTCTGCAGCTTGGCAGAAGTTTTTAAAAATTTATTACCGTTAAATCTATAAAAACCAAGTAATATATTCTTGTCTTCTCACAACGTGAGAGAAGACAATAATCTGTGTCACACTTAGAAATATACAAAACAAGCAAATACAAATCGGTAGAGAGTCATGGATAGGAGTACTCCCAAGGTGAAACGTAATTGATGCATTAGAATCTAACCATGCTACGTTGCTAGAACGCATGAAGCCAAGTGGCAAAAATAGTGGAAATATGGAATGGTTCAATAGGAAAAAGAAAATAAGGCAGACCATACACGTGCGGGGCGGACGAGATAGAAAAAGGAACAAGGACGAAGAATCTGGCAACAGACTGCGAGTACTGGAAGAAGCTGAAGGAGGTTTTTTCCCTACATTATAATTTAAGTTTATTTTGTAGTTATGGAATAAACAGGCTATTTATTTTATTTTATTGGCGATATTGCTTACGCTTGTTTGCACCGGGTCAGGACTGTCAGTCGAACTTACTGACAGTTAAAAACGTATATCTGTTTTTTATTAACTGTCAGTCGAGTCGGGACAAGAGTCTACTTTACTGACCGCGCCCTAGTGCTCGGTCCAATCGCTAAAGTATGGATACGAAATATCTTTTTAACTGCAAGTAAATCTGACTGACACTCCTGACTGACAGTCCGACTGGCAGTCGTCTGTGCACCACACGATACGGGCGTTACTGATGTAATATTGGCAACTTCAGTACCAAGGAGTCTCAAGCCTTTTACTTCATATTAATACATATCAAACGTATAGTTTAAGAGATTGCCACTCTTTAAGGCATCTAATAATTATTCATCTGTTATGAGCAATTGTGCAACTTATATGTATAGATTTGAATTGCCACACAAGATGTTAGTCGTCGTTAATGCCCTAACATTATTCATAAATCATAATGAATCAGCTCATCAACTCTTCGAAAGTCGATGCGATCCGAGAATATATTAATGGAGGCTTATCTGCGGAGCAGAGATGGAGCGCTGAGACGGTGACCCGCGAGCGAGTTATTGTTCGCCCGACCGCTGAGTGACAATGCAGCGAGATAGAACTGTGTTTTTTTATTTACTTACTTAATGGTAGAGGGGACAAACAGCTTTTGAAGAGTGTCGATTAACTGTAGCTGTACTAAGATCTATACTTTTGTTATATAGAGTTGTTGATATGAGAAATTATTATAAAATAAAGAATATTTTTCGCTTTTCAGTAATATCATTCGGGTACTCTTTGTCGCGATTTGCTATGAGTGGTTTAAATATAGTATGTAAGAAGTCAATGACTAAAATGTCATTGACATAATGTTTATATGAATAGATCACAAGTTTTTTCCAGAATTTTCATTTCCAGAAACGTTACGAAAATTACTTCATAAAAATTGTTTAAATGCCTTAAAATACTATTAAATCTCTTCTTAATTGGGGATAGTATGAGTCGTGTAAGTGTAATCAAAATAATCCGTGTTTAATTGAAGTTACGAAAGTAACGACAGTAAGCAGGATTTATACCTCGTGTTTGTATGGAAATAATTAATCGAGTATGTCCATAATGTGAGTAATTTTGCCACTTGGCTTAATGTATCCTAGCAACTTGACCTGCCCATTTTCTTTTCTGTTTCATAGAGTATTCTAGTCTAAATTTGACTAATTATTTTAATGAACGCTACCTAAATATTCAAACCATCACCCAATAAAATGATGTAGACATTTAGGACGTGTATTTTAGTTGAGTTTAAATTGGACGCTCCGTCACCTCGCCAGGGCATAATTTTCCAGAAACTAGTATTGGAAAGTCTTTGTTAACTCAATTTTTTTGCGACAAAAAACATCAACACCTAGCTACATACCAACAATATAACACGTTTAGTATTCGTCTCTCATTATTGTGACTGAACGCAACTTAAATTTTATTCAATGTAGTTCGAATCCAATTCAAATGCGAACCATATCAAAGCAGATCGAACGTCTGGATCAAAATAAGTCTAAATCAAAATAAATTCGTGTACAAAACGAGCCAAATCCAACGTAATCTAAATTCAACTCGAAACTCAAATACGAGCCAAATCCAATGTAATCTAAATTGAACATGAACAAATTCAACTCAAACTCAAATACGGTTGAGACTCGAGCCAATTCGTACCGAACCCGAATTGAACCAAACACTAACAAACATAATCCAATCCAAATCGAACTAGACTTAATCACGTGCAGCGAAATCACACCCAACCTTAATTGAGCTTTGTTCAAATAAAATTCGACACAGATCAGCCAAGTCTGAAAAAATCGAAAAGGGTTATTCTTAGATGTACAAAACATGTTTAAGGTTAAAAGTTGACTGTATCTAGCAAATAACATGCGGCCGCATATTTCTTTGTAGTCAAACTGAAAAAAAAATGCAAAAAATGATGTGCAAACCATGCCGCAAGTAAAAAATTGAACGCGACAGTGCAGCGGGTAAAGCCATTCGCAGCAAAACCAGCGGGTAAAACCAATGTTGCAAGTAAAACATAGAACATAATCGAAATCAGCAGTGTTTCCATATGATCATTCGTCCAGTTACTGACCGTACTTTTTAACGACTGTCATCAGATGTTTGGTCATTTCGCAGGTAATAACCTTGACTCATCATTACGATGCTTGATTTTCAGTTTCAAAGTAAAAATTCTTGGTTCTCTGAATAAAACATTTTCATATTAAAATGCCTTGAAGTTAGTCCAGCATGCGTTTGTTTTTTGGATGTCCTTTGTAATTTTTGTATTTATGTACAACGTTGATTTAAACTATATTTCATCTGTATCTATGTTATTTTCATTTGTTTTCACTTTGTTATTTATCCAAAATTTTTTGCTCGCTTATACATAACTGTTTAGATTAACTTGTCATTTGCATACGTCATAGATGTCATAGTGAAATCACTTTGTTTAAATCCACTTTTTTCCAATGTTCGTAATGACTTTTATTTGCAGACATTTTTAAAAATGTACTGTTTTTAATTCTTTTCTACGCGCCTCAATTTTCAATAAGCTTAAACAATATTAATTTTTGTATATTTTTTTTAATTACTTGTCATTTTTTTATTAAAACTTGGGCTGGAGATTGCGCAGATCATTAAATGATACGATATCCAAGTACAGTTGGTTATATTTCCAGATCGGTGTTTGCTAGATATATGACTTCTTTTTAGGTAACTAATAAGTAGATATCAGATATAGTTATCGCTTCCATGTTTAGACAAAACTGAAACGGACACTTGTAGAAACAACGCTTACTTATACCAAGTTCGATGCTTCCATATTTTTCAAAGTTATAACAATTCATTTAAACACGTAATTTGATATATTTAAATATTATACATTCGATTCAATGTAAGACAAGGCATGTGTCATTTCGAGCGTGTCCTAGTAAACGGGCACGTAAACTGTTTAGCAGTTTATTTCGAAGCTTCTAGAAAGTTCGTTTTATTTGAATATAGATTTAAATAGTGTCTCTGGCTAGACGATGTGTCGAAGTTTCTGGAAGATTCTTTTTTTGAATATGGATAGTGATGCCTGGAATATATAGTTATGCGTTAAATATTGTGTTTTCGATTATGAGCTACTAATTACTTGCTAAAACACAATTGTATTGACAATTTTTTGCTCTATGCTATTACCTATATTTATTCAGTTATACCCTTTCAATTTGTATAAATGTTGGACATTAATTTCAGTGCCATTTACTTTTGAAGAGATTTTGGTGTCTTGTAGTGTCCCTATACATGTCCCCACGATGTCCACACACAATTCTCTCACGACTTTTTTTAAAAAGTCACCTTCTGTAAAAGTCGTGCTCGTGCGCAATGACTTTATAACATAAGTTCGTCGTACGCAATGACTTTATAGTATACTTCGATTAATTTAAGCTCGTGTTATCTGTAAAGCAATTGTTTTGTGTGATGCAATAAAACGTCGATCAGCGTAAAATTCATTTTTAGTGCAACGTATGCAAGTGTCATAGTAAAACCAGATTTAACCTTCCACTTAAAAAATATTTGCTTTCTTTACTTAATTGCTATGTGTATACACCGTTATTAAGAGCTATTCTCTTTTCCAAATTTTATTACTCTGCCTAATTGGCACTGCGATTTAATAATGATAATAATTACGCATTCGAAAGCAAATAAGAAAAAGTATTTCACTCATTCATCCGATACTTAATTAATTTATCGAATTTGGCCGCCAGAGAAAAGGACCACTCGCCGAGGGCTACGTGACGCTCTCGTCTTTTGTTACTTTCATCCCATTTGGCATGGCCCTCACTATTACTCTCGCGTCCACGGCACTGGTAACACACGACGAAATGACCGCACCGACTCAAACAAGTGAGATTGTTCGTAATTAGGTTCCGTCAGTCGGGCGCTGTCCGTTTGAAACAATGTCATGATTTCATTAGTGTATCGTAGCGTAATAATTAGACAATCCGACTGGGGCTTACTTCCCCTCGAAAAAGTGGTCCACGGCGAGCCGTGTCCTGGCTGATAAGGGCTTAATCTGGATTAGGGCTTGTCTGCTGCCTCCTCCGCGACTCTCTATTTGTTTTCCTCCCTCGTTTACATACCGCGGCGCGTTCTACGCGTCCGCGCGCGCACTCCGCTCGGCCCGCCATTATCATTTACATATCTTTGTTATGTGTCGAGAAAACCTGCTTTGTTCGCCGTGAACTCATTTGCATAACCTTTCTGAGAGATGGAAGGCGTCGGGCGGAATTATTTGTGTTTAGATTTAATTCTGATTTGATAACACTCGCAAGTAGTGGAATAAGTTATATTGTCGGCGTTAGTTATGCAGGCCGAGCGGTCTGGCGCGAATTGTAGCAGGCGTTCCCCAAATTGGACTGTGTTATACAAATTTAATTAATTACTAATGTCGTGTCGTGTATAATATAATAATTAGGAAATAGTTAAATAACATTATGATGTAAATTCAGAATTCTCTATCGAACTGCAATAAATTTCTTTACATGTGCCCCATTCATAGTAAATATTGCCTTTTATTCCCAGATCACACAAATAAAATACATCTATAATCAATTCCAGTTTATCATATAGACGAAAATATAAAGATAACGTGGTCAGACAGGCGCAGAACCTCGTGGCTAAGAAATTTAAGGGAATGGGTTAAATACTAGCTCCTCATGCTGGTTTCAGGTAGCTGTTGATAAAGTGAGGCTAATTTTGGTGATTATCAACTTATGGTAGAAGATTCCATTAAAAGAATTGTCTTCTTTAATGTATATTATCCATGAATCCTTAAATGATCCCAGATCCATCGATGAGGCTAAGAATCCTTAGATAATTCATGGGCTAGATGGTTCTTTGAACGTTCAATAGTGCACATAGGCCTTTCTAACCTTCGATATGTGAAGCTTTCAAATATTGAAGGTTATTAAAGGGAAGTTCCTCAATATTTATTTAGCATGCTTCTTACAAAAATAAAACTGATGAAATATAGTCAAAAAAAATAACATCGAGGATATAAATTGGAAATACAGTTCACAACCATTTTCTTCTATGAGCAGTGACAATAAGAGCATGCTTCACATCACTTTGATAGATGACGCATTTTCTACTGGAGAGATAGATATAGGAATAGATTATTTGTCTTATGATTCTCTGTTACTTGTCTATAAATTTGTTTTTAACGAAATGTTGAGATATCTATGATAGACCTAAAAATCTTCTGGAAAAACATTCAAATTTAAAAATGCAATGTATAAAGCAACCTAGCTAAAAGATTGGATAGTGGTTTGAATTGAGTAAAATATCTATGTCCAGAAAAGCTGATGGCAGGCCTCAAATCATATAAACTGTCAATGTTCCCAGAGAACAAGTCATTTGAAGCAAAAGTTTTTAATAAGAGAGGAAGAACGTACTCGTACAGGTAGCATGGGCAAATGTCAATCATAAAAAAACCAAAAAGTCATCGACCTCATTATTTTATATTGCTAAGTTCATGCGGTATATTTTAATAAATATATTACATTACCAAATTTCAACGCATTGAATAAAATGCATTAATATTAATGCAGATACCTATTTCAATATGCAAATTTGTGCAATTTCGATAGTCGACTCCCGTTTGGAGTAGTA
Source organism: Druceiella hillmani (assembly GCA_039881145.1). Classification (NCBI taxonomy): domain Eukaryota; kingdom Metazoa; phylum Arthropoda; class Insecta; order Lepidoptera; family Hepialidae; genus Druceiella; species Druceiella hillmani. Next base: position 101,362,532 of record JAYKKI010000001.1, on the reverse strand, counting down.
AGTGATGTGAATTTTGAGTTGTGCGACGTGTTTAATATTCACTGTGTTGTGCTCGGAATGACATTTCATAACTGTTATCTGAAACGAGGGAACTGTGATCAGGTGCTTTAGTGGAATAATCATATTTGTGACTGAATGAATTTAGTGGGATTATTTCATTTCTTTTTCTTTCTTAGGACCATTAACCTTTTTGGTATCTTTGTCACGAAATCGGCAAATTGGAAAGGCTTATATAGAAAACGAAAGCTAAATCTTTGTGTTCGGCGCGCTTCTTGTTCTTTTGATGTTTTATTTGTGCTTAAATTCGTTTATTTTTATTGATGATATTTATTTGTTTATTTATTTTATGAGATGTACTTAAGATAATTAGGTACTATGGCTTACACTTTTGGCTATGTATTGACCGCTAAGAATTTTTCACGACATTAACCGTAATTACAAATGCCAATTTTTCGGAAGTTACATGAAATTCTTTTGTAAAACTTGCATATAACATATAGATTTTTTATTAGCCAAAAAGCTAATACTGTAAAATACATTATTTCATTCATTCTTTTATAAAATACATTCTTTTATAAAATACATTCTTTTACATTCACATTTTTTTATTGATAATTTCAGTTTCCAAAAATGCTGATACGAGATGTGACATTTAATTAGCTATATGTTTATTGAAAGATATAACTGGCATACTCTAAATTTAATACCGAATGCGGTCATGGATCAAATTTTGTTATACTATCTCAGTATCCCTGTTTCGTCGGTATATGGTAGAAAAGTATTCTATGAAGTTCAGAAATTAGGTAATTTCTAAGATCAAAGCGAAGTTATTTTCGTTCTTGATTACATAGCAAAATATTTTAATAAAATTTATGCATCCGCTCTGGAGAATCTGGTGTAGATAAAAAGGAAAGAAAAACACATAATCCAACGTCGAATTATATTACTTCCACTTTGTATTCGATTAAATAACGGCTGCTTCATAACTAAATATGCTGTCCCATAATCCTATTGGAACATTTGCATTTTGTGGCTAAATTATCGCCAGGTCAAATTTGTTTGCAGGTAAAGGTCACTTCCCGGCTTTTAATTTGATCAGGAATAGTTTAGTCTTGACAATTCTAATATGTCTCGAAGCGTTTAAAGATTGATTACTGATCAGGTGTTTGACTATGTTTAGCGAGGTTTCGACTTGTCGTGTCTTTATTTTTATTTCTTTCAAACATTTAATTACTGATATATAACTTTTAGTGACCTGTGAATTTGAGCAATTAATAATAAACTAAGTACCAATCCGGTTATGTCGTCGTTTGTGTTAAAATGTCAATGAGCTTATTTTGCCTCATATGCGAATAGAGTTTCAATATAATTAGATCTCAGATGCCTAAAAAAAGAAAGAATAAATGATACTAATACACGGCAAGACGGCTTTAAGAGTGTTACCAAAATTTTGGTGACCGATATTAGAAGACGAACTAATTTCAGGTGAATTTTTAACTCATTGTCAATCATCTCTATCTCATTATATTTTTCACTTGAACATTTTCCACTTGAGTTACTATTGACAGGAATCAAAAGTACTTTCTGCATCGTCATTCTCCATAAGAGCCTTGTCCACAAAGGATGCGTATTAGAGCGTAGGACTATATAAGCACAATCAGAAAAGAAGAAATAGATGAGTATAAAATAGATACAACGTTCTACAAGTGTTGAAAAATAGATTTGCTAGCACTCACTATCGCATCAATGTATTGGGATATTTATTCTATATTTTCAAACGGCACCTCTACTTTCCTACTCCGATGTCGAGTATAACTTAGGTACCATATTATGGTGGCTATATGTTCACATTCTACAGATGTAGTATAACTTTTGTATATTAATGAGTCTTTCCGAGGTCTTTTTCCTTTACTAATTTCCTTAATCAGTATATAAATATAATATTTCGCTTTATTCATGAATCTGGCTAAACTCTTTCTTTTATAAATAAAATATTGATAATAACAAGTTCGTGAGAAATAAAATTAATGATCCTAACATCAGAACGAAATTCAGTTGTGAATCGTCTGTCAGCAGCGATGTATATTTCACAACACAACTTTTCGCAGTTAATTCCGAGTCCAAGACCTGTTTAAGTGTTAACAATTTGGCAATTTGGCAGTCCGTCGTTCTCTGTGGAGTGGAATTGTCTCATCCTGCAGTTAAGATGAGTATCTTAAAACATATTAAAAGATTTCTGCGTTCTAGGTTTGTTCTCGAGCATGTAAAACATCTGATATGATTGGTGAATTAAGCACAGTTCCAAGTGCACATTTTTAAAAATCTTGTATTAAATGTGTTGAAGTTGGTGTCTACCAAATACGATCAAAGTGTATAAAACGTATTTTCAAGTAACTCCTGGCAAGTTTTATATTATCTTGATAATTATTCTATAACAATTCGCGCTTAAATCACTCAATTGGTACTCTCTATTTGGGATTATTTTTTGGTATTTTGACTAATTTCTATGACTATATTTTGAAAAATATTCTTTGGTACTTTAATCTCAAAATAAGTAATATCCTTATCCGTTAATCCCGAAGATATCCTTCGAATTTTACTTTCATTATGTTGAGTTGGTGGGAATTTCATTTGCATGGTTCAATAACATCAATTATATAATCACTAGATATAGCGTAAACCATTGGTTTTACGAATGGACCTAACTTATGTATACTATAATTTTTTCTGTTGAATAAATTTGTTAAAATAGACCTATGTATGCACAATCCCGTATAGTACTTAATAAGAGATGATAAATTTTCACGTTTATATAATAGGCAGCGTAATCAAACAGTTCAGCTATTTTGACCCTCCTAATGTATTAAAAATTCCCCAGAAGATTTCCCAGAGTAATATGGTTTTCAAAAACTGCCCTCATATTGCTGTTATGATTAATCACAATGTGTAAACTGCCAGTTTCCAGGGTCCTTAAGAAAGAAAACATTATTCTATCTCTGTCACTATGCCTGTTAGTATTTTAATAGATGTAATTGTATTATATTTATGACTGAAACATTGACAAACGCTTAAAACACTCACTAAATGCCACCAAACCTGTTGATCGTTATCGCGTAAAGATTCTATTGTAAAGCATGCGTTTAACAGTCAGCAAGTTTTTAATTGTTCAGTCTTGTCAATTTATATATGATACGTGGTTGATATGGTAACGTAGCCATTTCAAAAAGTTAATAAATGTATGATAGAATCGTGTTTGGAGCTTTTTATTTCGTAGAAATTCACTTAAAAAGAAATTTTTTTTGGAAATTACGCAGGTTTTTTACGTATTTTGCCGTAAGCTGTTCGTAGATATGTAAATGTCAACTTCAGTTACCCAACGACATATTGCCAAGAGCGGTTAATTATTGATTAAATAATGGTATGTAAAGCGTCACAGCGAACGCTGCGGGGTACGCGTAGAAACAACAAACGTCATTAGCAGTATAACAACAGTCAGCACCTGCTATGTATTCGAACAGAGAAATCTAAGTGAGCGATTTGAATTACATTAATTCGTTAGGCCATAAGGTGTAATTAAAGTTCGAAGGTGAACAGCGCGGTGCTATCCTAAAATTGTACAAATTTAATCGTATGACTTTTAAAATTCGTCATCATGATCCTGTGATCACATGAACACAACAATCATGTGTGGTAATGTGTGGTACATGAACACAAAAATCTTATTATTTGAACCAAATTATTTCCCGTGAACGTGATCAAGATTTGCTTTGTATCTAAACTGTTTGCTATCCCTGCAATCGTATTGGAGTGCGATTTATATGTGGTGCGTCTAAATCACTTGGGTAACAAATATTACCATTATTTTTATAAGTAGACCAATTTATATGTAAAGTCACTTGAAGAAGACCAGTAAAAGTCGAATGATCTTGGGTTTTCTGGATGTTACCAGAATGACAACGGTTTGACGAAAACTCTATCAAACAAAACTTTCGTCAAAATGAGAAAATGCCTGAATTATAATATAGTGACACAGTCACAATGTAATATTATATCAACGAATGAATCACTTCTTGTTTTGAAATTATAAATAGGGTTGGTTGATGATTTCTCATCAAGAGTAGCAAATTAATCCAAGTTAAAACACAAACGACCTTTAGTATCTGTGCTGTCAAACAACGTAACTATAGCAGCGGCATCAAAGCGACAGTTTTATTTCAGTACTGCACACACACGATCTACCAGCAACAGTTTTGGTACATTTAAGAAAATCCGTTTTGAATCAGGTATCCGAAACTTCTATAGCAATTTTAATAAAAAATAATAGGTGTGTCTACTAAATGACTCGTATTTTAGCTATCAAAATCAAACATGGTGCTGATTATTTCCCACTATATTCCCCATGCTATAATATATATCAACGAAACTCGCCAAGGTTGTCGGAAAAAGCCGAATCTAAGTCGAAAAGATCGAAGAAAATATTCTCCCACACGAAAACATCGAACAAAACGTCAGTTTATTTTTAAAATATATTCTCGCAGTGGCCACGCTTTTGAAAACGAAGCTATATTGATTATTTTCTGTAATCGTTTCTAAAAATTTACTATGTACTCCTTAGGTTTTATATCATACTTCCGCATTTATGAAGCCAACTTTTTCCTTGTTTAGTATTGTGATCATAAATTATATTTTATTTTTTGACCTTTTTGTGACTGTGTGTTCTAAAAGACTTCTCTTCAATTCCGTTCTACTCGTATTTCTGTAACATCAGTGTCATTTTCGACGATCTCCTTTATGCTTCGTCTTCAATTTTGTTCTTGCGAATCGTTTTGACACCCCGAAATAGTAATCACAAAAAGTTGTAGGTTTTCCTAAAAATATTAGGTATAAAGAGGTACGTAAAATTATAAATTTTAACGTAAGTTATCTAAAATAATATTAACGTAATATATTTCAAAAAATAGATAACCTGCTCTATTAAATTTAAAGATTCTTTGTGATTGAAGTGATAGCTATTAATTTTCAGGATAATAAAAATATCTTATGAATATGAATGAATATTACTAAATAATTTTGTTACTGTCATCTTGTTATGTTTGTGATTAATTTTTTCGTTAGTATTTATGTTAGTAGTTACAGCCTAGCGTTAGCTTAGTGGTACAATTACATTTCTTAAAAGCAGTATTATTAGTTTTATTAGGTATCTAATTAGGTTTTCTTGTTAGATTCGATTAGTAAAAGCTAAGTAGATGATATAATTTTCAATTTTTTTTTTCGTTGTGTATGTATAGTTTTAGATCTCATTATTATGACTGTGAAAAACGTTTTTTTTTGAAGCTGAGAATAAACCAATGTTTATGCTACGAATGATAAGATTTAAAAATTTTATAATTTTCCTATATTGAATATATTTGGCGTTAATTTTGTAGAAATTCATTATTCACAATTAAGTGAAACTACGTGATGTAGTATTATTTCAATTTTCTTTAAGTTTTTTACCACGATCTAGGTTTCGTTGTATTACAATTGAATTTATTACCCTCACTAAAATACTGGTATATCGTATAACTCTCGGAAATATAATAAAACCTACATCGCTCCCCTACAATAAACTCACTAACATAAACAGTGGGAAAACTCGCACAAACCAGGCTTCCGCTATTGTACTTGAAACATATAAATGCTGTTGGTTGTTCCTAAGAGTTAATCCTTGCTAATAGCCCACCTGAAGTTGTTGTAATACAACGAAACCTAGGTCGTGGTAAAGAACTTAAAGAAATTAGAAATAATACTACATCACGTAGTTTCATTTATTTGTGAATTTTCGTATAAATAATCTCATTGTGCAGTTTTTTATTGAGATATATTATGGTAATTTGCATCTTAAGACTTTCGTTTCTTAAATAAAAAAAAATGTTTTATGTTCCAATTTTTGATAAAATTTAGTTTTAAATTAGATACACTTAACATTGATATGATACAATAGTGAGTTCAACCCGTATTTGACCGCTTTTTTATTTTGTTTTTGATATTATTTCCATTTTAACGATGTTTTTTGATGGTCTAATGAATTATAAATCTTGTTGAAAAAGTACTAGCGTGATATTTTTAGTAATGTGACATATGAAGCTTGTGTGCAACCGACTAAAATAAAAAATGTGTAAATTTTGATTGTAATGTAATTTAAGGTTTAAGTTTTGATCCTGTAATTTTTTAAATATTTAAACGTGTTGGCGTTTAAAACGAAACGCGTGGACATTTACGAAGTCATGGTCGTTTAAAGTAATCAAGAACGTTATTTTAGGTATGCTAATATATCTGTAGAACGGGTGAAACGAATTGTTGTAGTACGATGTAATGATTGGTGACAAAATGAATGATGGAGTGCTTCTGTGCTTTGTTTCTCAGTTCGATTAATTGTTAAAATATCCAAGTAATTCAAGGCGTATGCTTCGATATAACAGTTATTGTGTTAGCAGAAATGTAGCGGTCACAAAGGGATACAATTTTTTTTCTGTAATTGTTGAATATTTTTGTGCTACTGATTAATAAAATTAGCCTGCGGAAAATACGTACGTTTTACGTACTTTGCTTGGTTTGTCAGTTGATGTAATTTAAAAAAATTAAAAACTCCAAATTATTATTGTTTTTAAAACTTTTAAATTGTTTCCTGAGTTTTAATTAATTTTCTTCATCTTAAGCTTACTGTGTATAAACTTGCAAATCTGTGCATTTTTTCCGCTCTTTGATTTCCGAGTTTTGATTAACCGCGCCGCGAATAGGGTGAATGGACTTGCACGCTCTATGTAAAAAGTTTTTCTTTTTTGCAAGAAATAAATTTTAATAATTATAACTTTTACTAAAGTAACAATAATCGTGCCATAACTGTTCTTAATTATCTTTTCTTTTTTACAAAATACGACGAATTATTTTCAAATCGTTTTTAATTTCTGAGTTAATCAATTTTCTTCATACGTAAGCATGCCAATTTTCGGATTTTTCTTGATTTATTTTGATTGATGTTGTAGTTTTGAGAAACAATGGTGTCGATTGGATGAATGAATGCACGTTTTATTTAAAAACGTTTTCGTTTTTTTACGAGCGAAAGAAATTTTCTTTACTCTAAATTTTTTAAATGTTGCAGTAATCGAGCAGTATTTTTTTTAGGAATAATGACCAATCATTTTCAAATTGTTCTTCATTCCTTGCTGAGTTTTAATTAATCTTCGTCGATAGTTTAATGTACGTAATCATGGCAATGTTCGAATTTTATCAGCTCGATAGATGTGGTATTTTTTGCGAAAACGTATCGCCAATTTGATGAATGGACATGCACACTTTATTTAAAAAGTTGTTCGTTTTTTTACGAGTACTCCAAATTTTACAAGCGTAACAGCAATCGTGCAGTAAACGTTTTTTATTTTATCTTTTTTTTTTTAGATAAAATGAGCGATCCTTTTCAAATCGTTTCAAATTTCTTTGCGAGTTTTAATTAATCTCATTTTAAGTTTACGTAAATACGCCAATTTTATACGCAAATTAAAATTTTTATCAGGGTATTGACCTTCTTTGGATAATTCTTGTCATCAATTGAACGATGGATATATATTCTTTTCTTCGATTTTTTTCCGTTTTTTCAAAGTTTCGCACTTCAAACTAAAAGACGGACCTTTATAATATCATTCACGTGTCTGTCAGTACGTCTCTCTCGGACGATTTTCTGAGAAACTATGTAACGTAGAAACTTGAAATTGGCATAATAATACATTTTATTAATACACCTATCTTGTACTAGCTTATATCTTTAAAATATTTATATAAAAATTAAAAAGGAGATAAAGTATTAAACATTTTTTTTAATATATTTTATAAACATAATTCTAAATTTGGTATTTATATACATATTCCAAAAACAAATGAAACTGTGTCCCTTCGTCCACTTCCGAAACTACTGAACTGAAAATCTTAAAAAAATAGGGTTAGTAAAATCTGATTCGAAGATTACAGGAAAATGATAGCGTTTATTCTTTTCACGTCTGTGAAAGATGGAGTAGGCAATATGTTTACGTTGTGAAAATTTGGTATATGTAAATAGTTTAATATAAATATATATACCCTTAAACGTTTATAAGTCCGTAAACGTGTGCAGAACCCTCGTATGCCAGTTCTACTCGTACTTGATAAGTCTTTTTTTTATTAAAGCTATAGGATATTCTATCCTATAATTTTAGCGATAACGAAGTGTCCAAGTATATTTATTAAGAACAGTACAAGTTTAGTAAAGATTTAAAGTCATAACCAATATAATTATTAAAGTAAATAGAGGAACAAGCTATGAACACATGTTGTGTACACAGTGGAAGTAGCCTGTTGTGAAAAGAAATAGGAAACTAGGAAAACTAGTCAAACCATTTTAATCCAAAAGCTGAGAGTATATGACCAATAAAGCCAGGGAAAATACACTACCTCTCTGTCTGTTTGTTGAAACCCTTAATAAAATGAGGTACCGTATTGACATGGATTCTTTATCATCTCCATATGAATAAATTGAAAGTAAAATAGGTTAATAAGATATAGTTCACATTCACTGGAAAAGTGGAGAGACCGATGAAGGACGGAATACAAATTATAATTATAAAAACAATATTGGATTCTTAGAATATGTCAAAAACAAGTATATTGCTATTACAGCAAGGAAAAAAGGAAGAAAATATTGATATTAATTGTAAGAGGTTTATTTTGATATTCATGCGATAAAGATATATTATATAGTATATAATATTTTTTTTAAATTAATACAACAGCAATTATTATTTTTAAATAAAAATTTAAGCCAACACAACGGGCATCAGTAGAATTTGTGGCAGGTTATGTGAAAACAAAAAACTGAAAATATGCAACTTTTCAACACGTATTGAAAAAAATAAAAAAGAAACATATTGGTATTTATGAATTTGTATATAAAAACAGCAATGCAAAAATTTTAGATCCTGAATATATCGACTTTAATAACTGATAACTGCTGCAATATGTTTTTATAATAAATGAAAAACTTTTTGTTTGCAGTGCCGTCCGTGAAATAAAAACCCATTTCGACAAAAAACATTGAGGGTTTTTTTTTATTTCTCAAGTTAAAACAAACTGTGTGTGACCCCACGCTCTTGTAATACCTTTTTTCGAGTATCTTTGCTTTTAATTGAATGTGAATAAATTCTATGTTATATCATGTTATTTTATGAATAACGTAAATGTTACGGTATTATAACATACGGTCGTCAGCCTTTAAGCTGACAACTGCATGTTGTATCATAAAGAAACCTTTATTTTGACAGCTAGGTACGTTAAAATGGCGCCTTGTTTCACTTTACGTAAAGATGAATAAGATGCCATTTTAACGTAGGTACGTAGGTCAAAATAGAGGTTTCTTCATGATATCAAATAGAGGTTTCTTTATGATACAATATGCATTTATCGTACCTAGCTGTTAAAATAGAGGTTTCTTTATGATATCAAATAGAGGTTTCTTTATGATACAACATGCATTTAACGTACCTATCTGTCAAAATAGAGGTTTCTTTATGATATCAAATAGAGATTTCTTTATGATACAACATGCATTTAACGTATCTAGCTATCAAAATAGAGGTTTCTTTATGATAAGACAGTTGACGTTACGGCTGACTTTATAGTTTATTTAAATATTTCTTTCAATAATTTAGTAAATTTAGCCTCACTAGTAAAATTAATTCAGTAAACTGAAAGTAAAACTAAAAGTCAATGAAAAATAACCTTAGCATTTGGTATGTTAGAAAACAATAAAGGCAAGAACAACGCAAGTACGATACAATATGCCGATTTTTAAAGTGAACATTAAGACCATCATTATTATAGTGCATTAACTAACTTACGTTAAGTAAAGGATGCAACATAGGACTGATTGTGAAGAAAAGTATCCATGCTAAAATCGTTATATCAATACATGTATTTATTACTTAGGTTAGTTAGTAGTAAATACAGTAAAGTACACAAATTTAAAGTAAAAATCGATTGTCGATTTTGTTCGACGATTTTGGTTTGTATCGCTAGTTATAATTAAAAATGACATGCTTAAAAAAATGTGTCAGTACTTTTATTTACCAATTGTAGTACTTCATTACAAATTATATTTTTATGAAAAAAAATTGTTCATAGTAAGAAAAATTGTAACAAAGGTGTGTATTACGGTTTATCTTAAGAAAAAGTTACAATGTTTAAGGTTTAGGCAACTACAAACATTAAAGGACTGATTTAAAACCATCTAACAGCTAAGCTACTTTGTGCAACAGAGGATTAATTAAAATAATAAATAAAATCAAAGAATATAACGAAAAGAAAACCAAACCCACGCTTGTGTACTTTCCACACAAGCGTGGTAAACAAAACTGTTTATAAACAAAAATTGGTCTCTAGCATTACGTTGAAACTTTCATAAAAATAAAAAGCTTTAACTAAATCCCTAGCCAGGCTCGTGTCAATAGCGTTACAATGCGCTGTTGGTTTTTGATTTGGCCCTAAACCTTTATTAATAGCGCCGTATTAGCAGGGCAGATCGTATGCGCGTCACGCGCTCGCACCGCCGCGTGAAAAAGTCGTCGCGAGCGGCGTGTAATCTCGCGTAATCCCACTGCCCGATTAACCCTTTGAGGTCGGCTGGACCGCCGTTGGATCGGATTCAATTTTTAGCATTCTAAAATTTCTGCGAGAAGCCGATTGGAATTCCGATCTATATACCTTTTTTTTTGTTTTATCTTCTAATGTCCAAATTTTTGAACTTATCGTAATGAAACTTGATGCAGAATCATCTTATTTATATAAAAGTTAAATATGTAACGTAAATAAATAAAAAGTAATACAAACATTTATGTATTTAATTTTTTATACCATGCGTAATGACATGCGCTATTAATTATTGCGTAATTATTAATTGCTGGAGCCGCGCTCATTAAAACAATTTAATGTTGTTATTGATATTGTACAATAGTATGCGATAGCGATGTCAAAGGCGGTTTATTTGTGAAAGTAAGTGATGAAAACGGATGTGATAATTTGGTCACATTAAACTTAAGGAACGATTGACAAAGAAGTAAATCTAGAACAAGTATTAGTACCTTCTTAGAAGAATCAACCGCAATGAGTAAAATTAAAAATTTAGTTATGCTGGGCATAAGCTGACATGTTACAAAATTCCAAAAGTTAAAAATAAAAAACATGGGGAAAAATTAATTTGCGGAAACAATCCTTGAAAACATTTACGAGTGACATTTTCCGCTATCAGGATCCAGTTGATTCTAAAGTTTTACGTCTTTGGCAGGGAAGAAGTTTTCGTAAAAATTAGTTGTGTGTTTTAGGAAAAAGAGTTTTCAGAGCGTAGACCTTTGACACGAATAGAAAAGTACTTGAATCTGCTTCTTAGGTACGTTGGACAGTTTGGATTTCGTGAAACGATTTAAAAAGCCTGAGTATGTGCTGATGGCATAAATCCCAGGATTCCATTGCCGCGCACTTTTTTCGAAAATATGGTCGTTTTTTCTAACATCAAAAATGTAAAGAAATGCACAGATCTTGAAGTCGTCCAAATTTTTGAAGGCGGCCCTAAGTACGTATAAGGCGGTCCTAAGGATCGTATTCGTCTCCGTAATAAAATATTTTAATTGAATGGCAATATTTGAAGGCATTTAGCGCTATAATGTATAAATTTGAGTCATCCGCAATTATATAATGACGTTATTTTAAACTACTTAGGGTTTCGTTATTACGAAGGCATCGATCTGAATGCCAAATTTGAAGGCGTTTAGCGCAATAATAGATTGATTTGAGTCATTCACAATTATATACTGACATTATTTCAAGTTACTTAGGGTTTCGTTAATAAGGAGGCATCGATCTAAATGACAATATTTGAAAGAGTTTAGCGCTGTAATGGATGGATTTAGTCATCTGCAATTATATACTGAAATTATTTCAAGTTAATTAGGGTTTCGCTAACAAGAAGGTATCGATCTTTATGGCAATGTCTGAAGGCGTTTAGCGCTATAATATACGGATTTGAGTAATCTTCAATTATACACTGACCTTGAACGGCGGTAGGCTTTGAAATCTAATGATGATTTAATGTAAATGTTTAATTGCAATGTTGCATTTCAAATCTGTAATAGCATTTGCCTCATTGAATTGACATTGAACGGTGGTAGGCTTTGAAATCTAATGATGATTTAATGTAAATGTTTAATTGCAATGTTGCATTTCAAATCTGTAATAGCATTTGACTCATTGAATTGACATTGAACGGTGGTAGGTTTTGAAATCTAATGATGATTTAATGTACATGTTTAATTGCAATGTTGCATTCCAATTCTAGGCTAACATTTGACTCATTGAATTGACATTGAACGGTGGTAGGCTTTGAAATCTAATGATGATTTAATGTAAATGTTTAATTGCAATGTTGCATTTCAAATCTGTAATAGCATTTGACTCATTGAATTGACATTGAACGGTGGTAGGCTTTGAAATCTAATGATGATTTAATGTACATGTTTAATTGCAATGTTGCATTCCAATTCTAGGCTAACATTTGACTCATTGAATTGACATTGAACGGTATTAGGCTTTGAGATCTAATGATGATTTAATGTACATGTTTAATTGAAATATTGCATTTCAATTCAATGCTACCATTTGACTCATTGAATTGACATTGAACGGTGGTAGGCTTTGAAATCTAATGATGATTTAATGTACATGTTTAATTGCAATGTTACATTCCAATTCTATGCTAGTATTTGACTCATTGAATTTGATTCAAAACAGCATTTTTTTCTGAGAATGCTCTTATTGTTCGGTGGGTTACGTCACTAGACTTGTTTTCCATGACACGACACAACGACACGTACATGCAGTAGTGGAAGCAAAATTGTATCAAAATATATGAACTAGGTTTTTCCGCATAGCGCTGGCAGCGACACGTCTATTGTCGTTGCATACCGAGTTTTCCACTGGCGCTGTCACGATAAAAAGACGCAAGCGTATATTCGTAATTACATAAATTCTAGCAGTGAGCCGATGGATGAAAGCGCGGAAAACGCAGTGTGTTTCGTGTAATTACAGCTACAAGTAATTTTTTTAACGTTTAAAAAATTACATCAAACATTATATATATATATATATATATATATATATATATATATATATATATATATATATATATATATATGTATATATAATAATATTCAGGTAGTTGTTAATAATAAAATAATTTATCACAAATATTTTTCAACAATCTATTGAAAATATATTTTTAATTTTTTTATAATACTGTTGGCCGACAAGATGCGAAGTAGGCCCAGTTAATTCGGAATGAGTCGATAAGACGCGAAGCCGGCCGAATGGCATCTTGCGACGTGACGTCAGAACGTTTTAACTCCCATCCGAGCGCGCGATTAGATGTTTCACGTCAAAAATATACTTTCTATTAATTTTTGTGCCTCTATATCTTAAAACGGAACTCTAATAATATCACTCAAACGCACGTTCGTGAACTTGAAACTTGGCATAGTGATAAAATATCCGCATACACCTCAATAGTAACTATTGATATCGAAGTTTTGATGGGGCAAATACAGAAATTCGACAATTTTTTTATTTTCATGTATCATTTCTGACACAAATGAAATGAGACTGTCTTTAAAAACTATTTATTTTAGAATTATGGAACTTTCTAATTTTTAAATGTCTTTGAAACTATTAGAATTGCTAAAGTCGAAATTGTGAAAAATAGTAATGCTAAACATTTACCGGTAAGGTGCAGCGATGAATTTAAATCTAATAGTTTTTAAGATATTTCTTGACATTTTTACGCTGTTGACAGATGTGATAGGCAATACATTTACATTATGAAAAATAATATCAAATTTGTTAATGGAAATACTATATACATTTAAACGTTTATGTGTCTAAGTTTACGGAACCAGTGAGTGCGACTTCTATTAGTAACTAAGAGGTTTTCTTTCTTTTAAGTCCGTTAACTATATATCTATACTCTTGTGAAATTATACAAATTGTTAATCTTTAGTAGTACATTAATAGATGGCGTTACGTGTATTTTAAATCGCGCAATGAAATTTCTACCCGGTGATATATTGTATCTATAAAAATCACCACATTAATTATGACCAATAAATGAATTAATGATAAAGCAGACCCATTAGCGACTTTTATTTCATTTTTGCAATTAACTCCAAGTATTAGTTTATTAAAGGCTTATTAAAGAATGTAAAAAGCTTTCCGAAATTTTATTTTCAAAATCGACTAAACCTAATATAAAAGCTCCACTGCAAAATTCGCATTTATACCTTAAACATAACGGATAAAATAGATACAAATTATAGTGGGATAAAGTTATATTCTAACAAGTGGTACACGTCAACTCTAAAAACTTCCGAATTTAAAAAAAGGACGTCAAACCATCGCCATGTTGTACTTAGGAAAAACCCGACCGGTGCCTGCTCGTTGCCGTTGTTGCGCAAGTCTGCGAGACTTGCGACATTTATGGTTGACCAAAAAAATGTTCACAGTCAAATATAACAACCAGAATTAACAAAACTTTTGCCAACATTTTAATTACTATTCTTTCTATAAAGTTCATTTTGCGTTTTAAATGTTGTTAAGAAATTTGCGTAAACGACCTTATCGTATGGTAGATCTAATACTGTTTTTTCTTTTAAGTTTTTTTATTCCAGCTAGTTATATTAAAGAGTATATAAAACGCAACAACTGCCTCAATTATGTACGAGTTAACGGGAATTAAGAGCCATTTAATAACACTCCTTAGGAAGATCAGAAACAGACCACCTAGAAACAATTTTTACAGGGCAGTAGTGCGATTCTTCGACTTGGTGTTTTTTCTCCGGCTCAATTTCTCTCTAAGTGTAAAAATTTCACCAGGATAGGGATTCTCCATCGTCTGCACGCATTGCACATACTCGTACACGTATAGCGTCTGCGGTTCATGTAGTTTATCTATGCACTTCGCCAATAACACATGGAACGAGCCGTGCCTGAGAGGGTTCAAAGGGCGGGCGGCGCACGCGTGAATGGATCTCTGGCGGATTACCTGTATAGCGTCTCTCTACAACGTCATAAATCTCGCTGTGCTTAGCGATCGAGTCTGCGAAGGCAAAGGGCGGATTACCAGCGCGCGGAACCGATCCACGTCCGCGTTTGGCTGAGAACGAATCTCTGTTTAAACACTCGTCAATTAGTTGGCCCCGATAGGCGCGGGTTGGGCGGCGGGGTTATGCGTTTGTTTTGAGTCTGCTCCGGTTTGATTGATTATTAATTGGCTCGCTTCAACTTGCGGTTTACGTATGCTCTAACACATGTTGCGGGATTGCGCGGGTGCCTGTTTACGTTCTGTTTGTTTGCGGAGTTGTAATTATTGTTTGGAAGGACGAAGGTTGAGGCAGTTTAGGTTTGATACATTTTGAGAACGCGATTAATTGGTTAGAGTCTCACTAAGAATTATTGATCTTTTAGTAGAAGGGTGTGACATGTAGTTATTTTATTTTAATTTCGTGGCAATTAACTTTGGCCAAAAACCATGTCACAAATATAACAATGAAAAATAATGAATTATCATAACCGGGGCTGCGGTGCGTGGTTTGTTCCAATAAAACATTCTATGAAAGAGGATAATAATAAATAAAATTGTTAGCAAATATGTAATTACTTAATATAACTTTAAAAGTAAATAAAATGTTGCAATCAAGAAATATTTGTGAAATATCAAAGTGAAATATTAGTAAAAGTGTAGGAAGAAATGGAAAGTGTGAAATTTGAGTAATATTAACAGTATAAAAAGTCTCATTATACAGATGTTTATGTAATTATCTCGTTTTTCGACAGTGGCTTTTGAAATACTTATATAATTAAAATAGACGATCGAAAGGTTTTGATAAAATTTTTTATTCCGCTTATGGAAATCAATATGTTAAGCTGTATGAATACGATTACTTATATAATTTAGCATGTTCTGAGTGCCGTATATTGCAATAAATATAGTGGCATTTCGAATGCTGACTGCCAATCTTTAGTAGTTTACTTTATGTATGTCCCTTTACATTTCGATAGCAAGTCCCGTGAATATTTTAAAAAATCCAGCAAGCTTTTTTATAATTCTAGACTTTCTTCCTGTAAATACAGTCTTAGCAGTGCAACTCCTTGGATCATGCTCAAAGAGCTTCCCTCTCATTTAATTGCCGGCAATTAATAACAATTCTAACTGAATCATTTGATTATAATGAATCTCGATTATGATCATTAAAAATTACTAATTAGTAACATACAAACACGAACGAGCTAATGAAAGTATATATACTATAAATATTTCGTAGAATACGTTATTGACATATGCGGATTAAAGGTGAGTATGTGAGGATGAGTTGTGAGAATAAAAAATCCTATTTGCTTTTATTTTTCTACTTTAATACTTAAATGATCCTTTACGAATTCGGATCCAATAATAAATCGTTGAATGAATATTGCTTGATAAAATGAAATACTGCTAGACTTGTACTTGGAATGGTTTGTCAGAATTAGTAATTATACATAGAGGTATAATTACTATATTCGTACGTAACCGTCTCGACGGTGCACGGCGGTCAAACTAGATTTAATATTGATAATATTTTATATGGATACTACGTTGGGCAGCACAGCTCAGAGAGGGGATTTTTTTTGGGGGATCATCGTTTCTCTTGATCGCTCTATTTATACATACGAATAATAGAAAAATTGACACAAGAATTATTTGTATTTTGTATAAAGGGGTGATAAAATTATCACTTTCACCGCCAACTATAGAAGACTATTTGGCTTCTCCATTAGAGATGGATACTATTACTAAACTTTCGCTTATGAGGATTATTCATTTATTAATTTTTTATTCGATTATCGAATATCTCATTAGTACGTCATTTGTTTATACCCCTATTTCCCTTACTCCGTTATTTCGGAACACCCCCCCCCCTTCCTTCAGACATAGCAGAATCTGCCGTGAAAAAAATTGGCCCTGTTTGCTGCCAAACTTTGTGATAAATTGAACCTTTACGTTAAGATATTCCAAAGTTATCTGAAAAAGTGATTCCTTTCTAAATTATTTACGAAAATTACTTTTCCATTTCCTGCACTTATATACATCTTATTAATTTTGTATAGATATTGGCTAATATATATATATATATATATATATATGTATACATATATATATTATATTATATATTGTTATTTCTTGTGAATATATTGTGAACTCTTTCAACTCCGACAGGAATTGCTATTGCAAAGCCATAGATTATTTCACTTATGTAGAACAAGAATATCCAGCACATTATATCTTGTGCATCGATTAAAGCAGTTTTGCTAGACACGTCAATTTTGACATTGTTTCTGTTTCATTGACTGATTCAGGAATGCGATTATGGAGTCGCCTAGTTATCGATCATTAGTTAAGGTCAGTTTAAATTTTTATTTTTTTTCGTTTTCGTTGTTTAAAGTCTATTATACAGATTGTATTTATGTTAGTTAGTTCTAAGAAATAAATAAAAATAAAACGTTGATGAAACTAGAAGCGCACATCCCGCGTTTTTTAAATTTTTATTAATATTATTTTAATGTCAAATATTTTTTTCTCATTTTTATATATCCAAGTGATACGATAATTTTCACATTATTCAATAATAATCAGGCAAAAATCAATGAAATAACCATCAAACGCGCTTTTGATCTTAGAAAAAAAATTAAAAAGTTTAAATTTAAAACAGCAGGGAGCAAGAAGGTCTGAAAGGGGGAAGAAGATCTGCATGAAACGGAGAAAGACGTCGAGCATGACAAAGAAGTTTTGGTAGAAAATTGTTCATACAAATTAAACCATTGGACTAATCATTGTGAAAATCAATAGACTTCATTTCTGATAGTATTTTATTTTCGGTAGGAAAATAAAATAACCAAAATCACTAAAGAATTGCGACCAGTAGCGTGTCCTCGCATACGCATACAGATCAATGAAGGGAGACGCGTGTTATTTTTCAGACTTTTCGCAACGCATACACGTACAAATCAATGAAGTGAGACATGTTATTTTTCAAACTCATATCATTGGTGATGACACCCGAGTTATGATTACTTCATCATCAAAATTTGAAGCGGGCGCGCTAATTTATAAATACATAATACACTCGCGTGTTCAATGAAAGTGTATATGTCATGTAATATACGCCACGTGGTGTGCGAAAGAGTTTATACTCTATGGAATGTCGTACCTAGTAGTCAAGTTGTAAAATAAACTGCTACTTTTTTAAGCAAGCATAGTACATAACACATTCGCGTGTTCAATAAAAGTGTATATGTATATAATATACACTACGTGGTGTGCGAAAGAAATTAAATGAGGTACCTAGGAGTCGACTTGTAAAATAAACTATAATTTTTTTAAGCAGATATAGTGCATGATACTCTCGCGTGTTCAATAAAAGTATATATGTTATGTAATTTACGTCATGTAGTATGCGAAAGAGTATAAAATGGCGTACGTAGGAGTCAACTTGTAAAATAAGCTGTTACATTTTTAAGTAGATATAGTGCATAACACTCTTGCGTGTTCAGTGAAAGTGTATATGTTTATGTAATTTGCCCCATGCGGTGTGCGGAAGTGTATAAAATGGCGTACCTAGGAACCAAGTTGCAAAATAAACTGTTACTTTGTTAAGCAGATACAGCTCATAACACTCTTGCGTTTTAAGTAAAAGTGTATATGTATATGTAATTTACCCCATGTGGTGTGCGAAACTGTATAAAATGGCGTACCTAAGAGTCAAGTTGTAAAAGAAACGGTTACTTTTTAAGCAGGCCTAGTGCACGAATTTTAATGCAGTTTAAACTCCGTATCTATTTTCGGTTCACATTCCATATCGCCAAAAGAAAAGGTACCGGTAGTGTTTACAGGGATTTAATTAATCATTTATTTATAAACTCAATTCAATCTTTACATAAACACAAAGCAAATGTGCGGGATTGTTAAAACGTAGCTTTGTTATTGCTGCTTTTTATGGGCGGTTTAAAGTTTAATGATAAATTCTAATTAGTAAAAAAGTTTTCAAGTACGGCGGAACTCACATTACGAGGGTTCCGTACGCATTTAGGCACTCGTAAAAATTTCTATTAAACTACTACGTCGCACACATACTTAAATATTATTTTTAACATATAAATATATATCTTTCACAGGCATAATCAAACAAAACAAAGTTGTGTTGAGCCACTTGTTTGGAGTTTCTATGATCTTTTTACAGAACCAACTACCTTTAGTGTGTTCCGTAAAAAGTGGAATGTACTTTTTATTTCGCGCTAAAAACTAAATGAAAAAAAGGAGGGGTGGGGTCAGTATCATTTAGTAGGTCGGCCGTTGTAATTTTAGTCACGATGTGTCGCAATAGCGGAGAACAACACGTTTTTTACTATAATTTTTTACGAGAATTCTTGATCTTATGTGACTTTCGACGACTTTTTCGTACTAAATTCGAATTGCAGCGTATCAGTGTGTATCCAAGTACTAATTTAATTTGGCACTAGATTGAGTTTGAGAAAACAGGGTCGATACAAAAAAACTTGACCTCAAGGCCCGAATGAGTTATACGCACCAACGAAACCATTCAACGAGTTCGAGAGTAGGAATGGGCGAATCCAAGAATGTCGAAACACAAACGTTCATTAGCTCTGAGTGTGTCTAGGTCGACATTGCAGCGAATTTTGTGTCTCAATATGAAATTGCATCCTTCTAAAATTCAATTAGTCAAGGAACTGAAGGCCAACAAAAAGTGGCCAAGAGAGGAATGACTTTGAATTGAGGTTAACTTTACTGACTTCAACAATATTATCTTATCGGATGAAACCCTTTTTTACGTAAACGGATCTATGAATAAACAAACTGCTGTTGTTGGAGCGCAGGGAATCCCCGTCTAAACCACCAAGGACCACTTCACTTACCAAAGTTACGGTTTGGGCTGGAATTGCGAGGAGTACAATCCGACCGTTTTTCTTTGAAGACAATCGAGAGCGGACAGTAACAGTAAATTCAGAGAGCTACACGGATGTGCTGAGGAATTGTCTAGCTACAAAACTGGTGGAAATGCGAGACTCCAATAGAAACATTTGGTTTCAGCAGGATGAGATCACGTGTCAAAAATGAAATCATAAGTGTGGTGAGGGACTTATGTCGTCAGATATTGATTTCACGGTTGGATGATATCTCCTGGCCTCTAAGGAGTCCAGATCTAATTCCAGCAGTCTATTTTCTATAGAGCCACATTAAAATTAGGATATAGTAGGAGAATAGTCCGACAACGTTGCAACAACTGAATCTTCATCAAGAACATTCATCAAGAAACAGAATCAATTTCGAGAGAAACTCTCATGAAATTTTCCAAAATTTTCGTTCCCGATTGGAAGAGTGTCGTAACCATCAAGGACGTCATTAGATGATTTCATTTTTAAAACATAACATTTTTTTTCATCATCTGTAGATTATGAGAAACAAACGATTACTAAATGTTACAGTTTTTTATATTTATTTCCCAAAAGTGTATTCCTTTCCGCTATATGTCGTAAGTTGGCTATTAGTCGACTATTAATCGTAAGCTAATAGAGCCTATTTAGCTATGACAGTTTTCATTTTAATTTTATTATATATACCACTATTCTAAATAATTTTCTGATACTCAAAAATAGCGGTTTAGCTGGTAGGGGCTGGAGACAAGTAACTGTAACAAAAATTATCACTTTAAAGCTTAATATTTCGTGGACGGATTCTTGTATAGCACCATCAGTTTACGTATAGGGGAAACACCCTAAAATATTTTTTTCTGAAGATTTTATTTTATAAATGTAGAAGACGTAAATATGTATAAACGTGCCCTATTTCAGCTTCATAGCATTAATAGTCTGCATGTAAAACGGCTTTGATATACAGGTGGACAGATAGACAGACAGGCATGGAAACTATGATTGCTAGTATAGCTAAGGAAACCTCGAAGAAGTAGTCGCTTACACAAATATAGTATGTGGATAATATATCATATAAATAAAAGTAACAAATATTTCCCTGTATTAGTATGTCTGTGACCTTTTGCGGTGCTGAAGTAATCAAAAGTCTAAGCGAAACGAGTGAGTAAGAAATGGTCATTTCATAATACGTCCCTCCACTTTATCGCCAAACGTACTCGCCCAAGAATATAAAAAATTCATAGAAACAGAATTTTGATTATGTTATCATATATGACGTAGAAAAGAAAACTTTCCTCAAAGTCCTTGCGGTATTTTTGTGTATATTTTCTATTTGTTAATATATATTCACTCCTCTGTTGTTGCTGCGTTTTATATATTCTACTCTGACTTGATTAAATAAACTATGACCGCGAATATCCGACATCTCCAGATAGCGAACAAAACTCAAAAGGAAAAGGGTGCAATGTAAGTATATGTCTCTTTTCTAAGAAGGCAAAATGTTCCCAAATAATAAAAGTGACTCAATTTTGCAAGATTGCACGAAAGAAAATTTCTAAGGAGGTATCACATGCCGGCATCTCGTCTGCGCATTTAAATGATCGCCTCGTAAAAACGGTCCAACGCTGGTTGAAATAAGCAGATTGTCTCTTGTAATTTGCGTAATAAATTCATCTTGTATACGAGCACTAGGATCTTATATTCACTTTCGCTCGTCTAAGACATTGAATCGTAAACTTTTTTTAACAACATTTCTGTATAGATTCTACAGACGAAAGTAAAAATGTAAACGGATGAAACTATCTTAGACAACGCTGTCAGTGACTTGGTGCGAGTATTAGTATCAATTAAGGTTAAGGCGCAGTTAGTTCTGGTGAAAGAATCAATTGGTAAACAAATTTGTAACCATTATTACTGAGGTTGGAAATACACAAATAAAATTTGAATTAATTTATATATTTTAGGAGCTCGTTTACAATAAATGAAAAAAGGATGTAAAACAAACAACAAAGTATCATGGTTGCATACGAGATCAATACTGCATTATGTACTCTAATGGAGATTATTTAGGTGTTATTGATTTGTTTGTTGTTTGTTTGTATTGTAATGTATTTGTTTATGTTTATGTAAATGTATTTGTATGTTGTTGTTGACTTTTTATTGATTTGTTTGTATTTGTTTATGTTTATGTAAATGTATTTGTTTGTTGTTTTTGACTTGTTATTGATTTGTTTTCCTCAACAATTATTTCCTTAGTTACCGGAATACGAGTATTACAAAAGTAAAATAATTAATTTTAAATGGAAAACCTATCTTTGAGGGACGAATCTCATTTTAAATGAAAGAAGAATGGAGAGTAAAAGGACGTGCGACTGCGACTGCGAAAGTGCGAAACTTTTAACGTAGAACTGAACCTTTTTGTATTATTTCTTAGATTTCAGCGGCATTTCTAAATTGTAATAACGAAATATTTTTTCATTAAATATTCAATTTATATTGTTCAATCTGTCTAACGAAATATATCAAATAAAATTGGATTGTAAAATCTATATAATTATATTTATTTAGTGGTCAACGATTGTTACTTCCAAAGGTTTCTTTCAATGTGTGAAATTTTTGTTGACCCCTGTTGAAATTATTGCATCTAATGGAAACGAATAAATATATATATATATATATATATATATATATATATATATATATATATATATATATATATATATATATATATATATATATTCGTTTCCAAGGAAAAATATTCGTTAATGAACAGTTAGGCTAGAGATATTATTTACAAGGCTATAACAAGGTTAAATGAAATAGGTAATAGGAGACTTGTTAAACGATGCTATCTTTAGGGTCGTAATTACGACAATTATGTATATGAAACAGTACAATTAGATTCCTATAGCATTATTTACTGCCTACCTGATTCTAATGCGATACACCTTGATGTCATCGACGGCAGAATTTTTCTGTTTAGGGCAATATTTTTTCAATATAAGTTGCAGTTCGACAATTGTAGATGCATAATCGTCACAATCTTCACTTTTTCATTAATGTCCTTATCGCAGCCTTAGTTTACTTACAGACGAACAAGTCGATAAGTTCTTCAGGAAGAAATGTTTAAGGAACAAATTAAACTTGTTTGGCGATTTGGGAAATGACGTTCGCAAATTCGAGAAAAATCGGTCTGACGTAAATTATTCATATTATGGTAATTAAAAAAATTCAACCCTTAGGAACGTCAACCTTTCTGGCGTAAAAAGGTCATACGATTTTACGTAATAACAACCTTTATCCGATCAATAAAACATATAATATACAGTATGACCGCGGAGGTCGTACTTGCTTCCGCTCCGTCACAAAGCGGTTGGAATATAATGGCCTCTATCTGTACCATAAGACCGCCTTAAGCCGTAGTGCGGTACGCAGTTAGGCCTTTTGTAGTTTCATTCGTAGATTTGCCTATTACATGCACAAATTTATGTGTTGTCGTTATTAAAAATTCTGACGTGTAATCCCTTTTATGGTTTCATGTTTCAAATGGGAAAACTTAATAGGAAAATGGATTATCTTGGCTTTCTATTATTGGGTGATAATAATAATTTCGTGTTATTACTTTTTTGATAAATAAATAAATAATAATCTATAGTCTATATTAGAGATCAGAGAATAATATTTTTTTACAGACTTCAGATTTAAAAAGAGTGCAATTGTTGAATTGAAGTTTTTTTTGTAATATTGTCATATAAAAAGTAATATAATCTATAAGTAAAAAAAACCTTTTGCGAAAATTGTAGTAAGAAAAACTTTAAGAGTATGATATAACTTGAACTTTTAAGAACTTGTTCCAAATTATAATTGGAGTATAAAGAGAATAAGAAGTGATTTTTGAACTTACTAGTTTATTTTTATAAGGCTTTGCCGTTTTCGAAAAGCACGGTTGCAGTCAGAGTAAACATACAAAATTTAGTCGGTACATTCTGCCGTACATTCTGCAGCCAGCAACTATCAAAATATGCAGAATATTTTTTTGGATTTCCTCGATAAAATATAACTTGAACTTATAAGAACGTGTTCCAAATTGTAATAGGAGTATAAACAGAATAAGCAGCTATTTGTTAACTCATTAGTTTACTTTTATAAGGCTTTGCCGTTGTCCAAAAGCATGGGTGCAGTCAGAGTAAACGTATAAAATTTAGTCGGTTTATTCTGCCGAATATTCTGCGGCCGCCAGCTTTTATTGTTTTTCCTTTTGGTAAAAATAGGTAATCTTATCTATTTCTCAAGTATGAGACACCGAGGTACACAATAATCAGTCATGCTATCTCAAATGTAAATAAAGCGCGTGTTTTTCATCGGCGAGAAACACGCCTTTTGTATATGTTTAAGATAGCATTACTAACTTTGTATACAAAGTTAATAATTAATTTTTGTACACAATTATTAATTATGCTATTTCGAAGGTAAATAAAACATGTATTTTTTTATATATCGATGGGAATTTTATGTATACAAAGTTAGTAACGCTATCTCAAAAACATATACAAAAGGAGTGTATTTCATCGACGGGAGTTTTGTGTATGCAGTGTTGCTATCTTAAACGTTTATATAACTCGTGTTTTCATTGACGTGCATTTGATGTACACAATGATTAGTCATGTTATCTCAAAAGTATGTATAACGCGTGTTTTCCGACGACGGGAATATTATATACACAATGAATAATCTTGCTGTCTCTAACGTATATAAAACGTATGATTTTCATCGATTCAGGAATTTTATTTTGACCACAAAGACAGTCTATTTTTTTTTAAATTTATCATTTTGTATATGGCTTAATATCTCATTTTTTCTGAAGTATTCCTACCTGGAACTGTATTCTGAACCATCAATCGTTTGCGTAAAACTTGAATAGCTTGTGGATGCGCGGTCGGACAGATTTTTTTACCTTCCCTACCGCTGATCTTGACGCAACGAAGTTTGCTTTAAAATTGAAGATTGCGGGGACCTAGTAGTCCCGTGCGTAACATCACGAGTCGGTATTCGGTACGTAGTACGGTATCGAGTGCCGAGCGTATTCCAGCGTGGTGCAGTGTACCGCGTCAAGGATCTCGCCGGCGGGCGCGTGCGGCGTTGAAAGGGCCCTTTGTTGCGGCTTTTTAGACGCGGGCCAGTGACCCCGCGATATTCGCAGCGCGCGCGGCGACGCGCTAAGTGCTCTGCATTTCCACGCCAACGCCGCTTATGAATATTTGAATGTGATTATGTACTGCTGCGCTTGACGGCGCAGCGTTTTGTCGGCTGTGCGAATGAATGTAGCGCGAGTCGATATGTCGAGTGATGCGGGGCGGATGTGGAAAATTTAAGGGCAGACATTTTGTGACTGCGAAGTGTAATGTGACAGTTGTCTGTGTATAATCAACTGTTCGTTATATTTTATATCATAAATTTGATAGTTAAGTGAGCTTCGATAGCAATTGTAATTTTGATGTGAAACATCTATAGGCGCAGGTATAAACCGGATTGTTGGCGTGGCGACGGGTGGGTCACCACGCTATACTAAGGTATATATATAGTCTATATGTATGTAGAGTGTACGGTATGGCCACGTGTCGCCACGCGCAACCGACTACTCGAGCCCCTCCTCACTCGGTTCGACGCTGTTGTTTACTACGGTACACATAACCTGTGCTTTACTTGAAAAAAAAATATTTCTTTATTTTATTTTTAACAATAAAATATGTCTGACAGTGATAATTTAGAAAGTGAAAGCGAATATAACTATTACTGAAGTCACAGATGAAAATAATTAAGTTGTGGCAACTTGAAATTAATATCGAATTTTTGTATTAATTGTAAATAAATGTTTATTAAATAAAGTCACCATTTTCTGTAAGAAATTCGTAATACTTTTACGTTATATTTAGTTCCTTTAATAATCTTCTAATATTTAGTTATTATGTTATATTTAGTTCCTTTAATAATCTTGTCTTTTATACATATTACTTGTACGAACACGATGTTTCACATCTGCCAGGCGTCCCGTGACGGCTCACTTTTTTTTTTACACAGTATTGTATTAGATTATCAAAATATAAAACAAATGTTAGGACTTGGTTATCAATTATATCTATATGTTACATGTTTTTAAGTGTTATTGAATGTTTGGGATTTATTTAGAGGGTTTAGGAAATATGAATTTATTTTGGAAACGTCTGTTTGCTTGCATATTTTTTACACGAAATCTATTGAATGAATTTTGATGAAACTTTCAATTCATATTAGACCGGAATTTAGGACAAAATGTATTATACATATTTTCATGCACATTTGCAAGTATGGCTGCAATTTTAATAAATCATTTAAAAGTAATTAATGAACAAAATGAACAAAATTCTCTAGCAACAAACAATTGCAAGGAAGATGTCTACATAAAAATTTAAGTACAAACTGTTACAATAAAATACCATCCATAGCAGCGACAACAACAAAATAAACCTTTTTACATACGCTTGACTTTATATACCCATTTGGCACACGCAGCCAGGAATTTCGAGATAATTTCAAGTAATTGTTATCAAATGGAACTTTCGACAAAAATCTCAAACTTTCTCGATTCTTCAATTACAATTATTATTCGCCGTCAATGGAATATTTTCCTGTTGTACAGGTTGTCAGCGTTACAGACTCGCCGAACCGGGCATTTCTTCTTTTTCTGTGATACTACAGTTATAAACAGATCAGGGTTGTCCTAATTTGTTATTTTATTCAATTTTATGGTTTTCGAATGCGTAAAATATTATTTTCAAGGGCAGGCCCATAAATTTTTCTCAGGGTCTTTCTTTGAAAGATTAATAATTTATTTTTACATAAACACTGTTAGTTATATATTCATAATTTTTATACGTCTGGCCTTAAGTATTCGGCAGAAACTAAAGGTAGGTAATGGACTTCACGGTAGGAATGGATCTGTGTATATACATACAATAACATTTTGTTTGTAAGTTTTCGTCAGAACTTAAAATATTATCGTTCTTGACAAATTATATATAGTCAAATTAGTTTTTGTCACGCAAGCGTCAACAAATATATGAAACTATTATAATAATGAAACGGTAACTCCAAAATCAAGTTTATTAGATATGATAAAAAATAATATAACTTTTATTTCTGCAAAACATATCGAATGTCTCATCTAATTAAAGCTAATGCAAATTCTCGATAATCTTTGGAGAGATGGCGACGTTCAGATAATTGCTAAATTGTCTTTAAATTAGGAAATTTACTTTCGAATTTTCTTCGCTGTTAATTCCATATTTGTATTTATTCTCGTTATGTTTTTGTTAAATTATTTATTGTATTATTAATTTATCTGATCAACAGATCCTGTCTCCATAGTCTTGGGTGATACTTTAAAAATCTACTTCTAATTCACTAGCAGACTGCTCAAAAGCAAATCTGGTACGAATCAAATTAGACTACGCTTTTTAAACACGCGATCATGTCTTTGGTACTATACGTCAATAAGTAGCCGTATTTTATTAGGGCAGTTCTTTGCGATATGCCTGTGTTTTGCGTGCTTGCAAATATGCGGTAAAGGTTTATACGTAATATATATTGCCCTATAAATTGATAAACAGAACGAACTTATCAAAAACTAATTTCAAACAGGGCTGTCCAATTTATTTCACGTTCTTAGTTCAATTCGTATCATATGATAATTCGTTCAAAGAAAAATGAAACATTTGCCATACCCTACATTTATTAGGTAGGTAATTAATAAATCCTCAGTCTCATTTCATCAATGTTAGCTTCTGTGGTAGCCCAACAAAATATTTCTACTTTTTCCTCAAAGAATCAAGTTTTATAAGGATATTTAATTTTTATAAATTTAATGTAAGATGTCTTTGTGCATATATTGCGTGTTGCTTCGCTTGCATTTCGCCTTAAACTGAATTCATGGTACGACAGCATGTTTAGTTCTCTTCCTGAAATGTTCATATATAATTTTTTCTTTCCTCATCGACAAGAATATCGAACGTGGTACTCTTCACATACCCTACCGCGCTCTTTGTGTAATATTTC
Organism: Druceiella hillmani; assembly: GCA_039881145.1. Lineage (NCBI taxonomy): Eukaryota > Metazoa > Arthropoda > Insecta > Lepidoptera > Hepialidae > Druceiella > Druceiella hillmani. The sequence goes on along the minus strand of JAYKKI010000001.1, from coordinate 101,334,353 downwards.
GAAAATCGCTGAAAAAGTGGTATTTCTATTAGTTGCCAACCAAGTTTTTAAACAATTCGGTCGTTCATCTAATTGGAATGCGCGTTTATGACACTTTTCACTGGCGTGACTTTCTCGCTAGTTTTTTGTATTTAACTTGTAGGTTTGATAAGGATTGAGAAGTTATGATCAGTTACTCTGAAATTGTGGTCATCGATATAGATAATTTTTTTCCGGTTTTAATGTAGTTTTCACCAAAAGCGACGAAGGCAAAGAGAGGGTATTGACAAGTTATGGTATGATTTTCTTGTAAAAGCAGAAAATAACCTGTTAAGCACGGGTGGAACCCACACTACGAGGGTTCCGTACACATTTAGGCATTTATATACATTTAATAGTACATAATATTTCTATTAAACTATTTTTTAAAAATGCAATTTTTTAGAAGCAAATTATATTGTCTACTATATCTTTCACAAACGTATATTTAATAAATATTGTTTTTATGTGATATAACTATAAATTAACGATTTTTTCCTTTACTTCTGCTGTAAGACAGAACTTCTGCTTCTTGCTAAATTTCATGATTCTAGGTCAACGAGAAGTACCTTATAGGTTTTGATTTATTTGTGGGTGTCAAAATATGTGGCATTAATGGCCGCAACGAAAATATATTGTTTACTATATCTTTCACAGTCGCATATTTAAAAAAAAAAATTGTTTCTTGTGATATAACTAAATATTGACGATTTTTTCTTTTACTTGGGTATAGGAGCCTTGCTTCTTGTCAAATTTCATGATTCTAGATAAACGGAAAGTACCCTGTAGGTTTTCATTTATTTACAAATGTAAAAAAAAATGCGGCCGTATTTTTGAGATTTTTTGTGATTGCGTTAACTTTGAAGCTTGATTTTTTTACAGCTCCAAAGAAACGAAGACCTAAGTATTTGATATTAATTTCAACTTAATACTTCCATGTGTTCCTGAGAAATAGGGTCTTGACGTACGGACAGACAGATAGACGGATAACGAAGTGATCCTATAATATTCCTTTTTTTCCTTTTGAGGTACGGAACCCTGAAGATCACAAAAACACGAAAATATTTAATAACATTATTATCCTAGTCGTCAACTTCTCAGCTTCTGTTGAAGTTTACATACTAAATACAGTAAATACAATAGTTTTGTTATATTTCTTTTGTGGGAAAAGTATCCTATTATGGAATAGGTGGAAAGGATAACTGGTTATTGGACAGTTATTTAAAGGAATTTCTAAAATTCAATTATATAAGTCTCCTCAATTATATAACTGTGCTATTACAATAACATTAGAATTGTTGCTGGAACATGAAAATTTTAAGAACAATTTTATTTGTTTGTTTATTTACCTACTTTAATGTATCTAATTGATGCATATATAAGACTTATTGCTACGACAGCAATCTTACACCCAACCTTTAATAGTCATGTGAGACATTTATTTAAACCCTTATGTCATAGTAATATTGACAAGTAAAATTGATAATATGGGAATTAAGTTTTATTATTTTATATTGCTTTCTTGCGAATTATAAACGGAAAAGCTCACAGTACCAACAAGTCTAACAAATCTCGAATACTTTATAATGAATCTCCACGAAGTATTACTTGCCGGTAAAGATGTCTGATTGATCGAAACTTCGAAATAAATACCTAATTCATATGAGTAACCTCAAGGTAGTGACTTCGAAACTGTGAGATAAGAGATAAATGTCTGGATATTCTCCAAGTTCGCTTACCTACTTGTTTACCAATGTATTTATTTCAACGTCTTCGGTAAAACGTCTTTCAACTTAAGTAAATAAAAGTATTTGAAAGTTCTTAAAAGCTTTTAAATATTAAAAAAAAGAAAACTTTATGAGCGACTTTCACAGAATCGTTGTAGTATTTATTGCTTATTTTTATACAAAGCTTTGTGTGAAATCAGTATTAAAATATTACAGAACTATTACTGTTAATACTATAATTATAAAGTAAGTGAACAAGTTTATTAACTTATAATTTTTTTTTCGAATAACGGAAAAGAAAGCTATTACGCCAAACACATATCCGACACATTCAGAAAGTTCCGGATACGTGTTTGGCAGAATAATAAACAATTCTATGTCAAAAATTGACAATTTTTGCAAATAATTTTTTCCTCGTGTTTTCTTTAATGATATCTTTTATAGTATATGATTATGTATTAGATAATCATATACTATAAAAGAGATCATTAAAGAAAACACGTGGAAAAAATTACTTGATTGCATTAAAGCGAGAACAAGAACGAGTGAAAATGCAATGCGTAACGTATTTGATAATCATATACTATAAAAGAGATCATTAAAGAAAACACGTGGAAAAAATTACTTGATTGCATTAAAGCGAAAACAAGAACGACGAGTGAAAATGCAATGCGTAACGTATTTGATAATCATATACTATAAAAGAGATCATTAAAGAAAACACGTGAAAAAAATTACTTGATTGAATTAAAGCGAGAATAGGAACGACGAGTGAAAATGCAATGCGTAACGTATTAGGTAATCATATACTATAAAAGAGATCATTAAAGAAAACTCGTGGAAAAAAATACTTATTTGCATTAAAGCGAGAACAATGAACTGCTAGTGAAAATGCAATGCGTGACGTATTACATTAAAGGAAACACGTGGAAAAAATTGCTTAATTGCTTTAAGGGAGAACAATAAACGACGAGTGAAAATACAGTGTGTGACGTATTAGATAATCATGTAATATAAAAGAGATCATTAAAGAAAACACGTGGGAAAAATTACTTAATCGCTTTAAAGCGAGAACAATGAACTACGAGTGAAAATGCAGTGTGTAACGTATTAGATAATTATGTAATATATTCAGCCGAATATTAGTCCTGCGACGATGATTTTAGTAAAATAAACACGTACAACTAATTCTAAGCAGACACAGGATAGCTGCGACTAGAGAGATAGCGGTCGTCTATTTCAGTGACGATAGGGAAACTTATAATTGTTGAGAGAGAGCCTTTCAACGTTCAAGCCAATGGCTGCTCGGCGACTGTAAAGACTTAAACTAAAACTTTAGCTATGCAACCACCAATGAACAGCCCCAATTCGGAACTTCCTGCAGGGCAGGGTGTATAACCATTGAATGCGCTTTATTTTAATACGATCAAGTTTTATTAACACGTAGCAGGCATATGAAGTCACTATGCTAAGATAGCTTGAGTCCTGTTGATCCGGTGCTTTCAAAGTTGAATTCGCGAGACCGTAATTAGGGTATTGTGAATAAGTTGTGATATAATTAATATGTAGCCGTTACTACATCTTAAAACAATGTCTTTCTGTTTAAAAATAACTTGTCACTATTCACAATTAAATGAAACTACGTGATGTAGTATTATTTCTACTTTCTTTAATTTCTTTACCACGACCTAGGTTTCGTTGTATTACAACATCTTCAGGTGGGATATTAGCAAAGATTCTTGCTAATATCTTGTAATAAAGTAGAAATAATACTACATCACGTAGTTTCATTTAATTGTGAATAATGAATTTCTACAAAATTAACGCCAAATATATTCAAAACTTGTCACTACTTATTCTAAGGGAAATTATTTATTATTTGATGACATTTTTTTTATGTCAAAAACAATTATTTTTTTAAACAACAACATCCTTTTTTTCTCTCCTTGCCAGTCACAGCGTGCAAAGAATTTCTTAAAAGAACAACGATTAAATGTTTCGTAGAGGTTACAAATATAAAGAAATGTAATATTTTTCAAAGTACTTATTATGAGATATATTTATAGTACTTATATTTATTGTCTTTTATATATAAATATTTTTTTTTTTAAAAACTATTTTTCTTTATTCTACAAAATAAACTTGGAATATATTTTCGTACATAAACTTTTGTCAATTTTATTAAAAAATAATTGATTTTATTTTTTTATTCCTTAAAAGGATTTTCTAAAAAAATTGCCCAAAATTGGATTATTACATAGACTGACACTCATATGATATATTGGATTATTATGATAGTCGTATGATATATTGGATAATTGGATTATTACATTGATTGATACTCATTATGTATAGTACTCATTATGTATAGTTCCGACAGGAACACTTTACCTACTTAGGCGTGCCGGAGTCGGGTAATAAAATTTTATTCTAATTTCAAGAATTCTTATAAACTATAAAAATATTGATATTATATCTTTATTTACTATGTAAAATAACTAATTCGTATTGCCAAAAAACCTGTTGATTTGTTTAATAAACTGACTGCACTTGCGTTGCGATAAGTGCGGTTTTTCGTGTTAGATTGAATGTAACTTATATTCTTTAGAATTATTCTGAAATACTGAAGATAAACATGAAATTAAATTTTATTTTTTAGAATTATTCTGAAATACTGATGATAAACATGAAATTAACTTTTATTTTTGAGAATTATTCTGAAATACTGATGATAAACATAAAATTAACTTTTATTTTTTAGAATTATTCTGAAATACTGATGATAAACACTGCTCAATACTTTTTGGAAAGGCTCAAATAAACTTAATCAACGGGTGGAAATTAATGTGAGCCCTTTTTTCATCTATTCAAGAAACTATTATAGTTTATACTAGGACAAAATGATCCAGCGTGTTAATCAGGGTTTATGAAATAACAGTTAACGTCTCCTTAAAGTTTGTCGCTCAATTTGACTAGTTTCTACTGTTAAGTACGTGCGTATGTGAGAATAATTGAAAATACTAAATTCTAATTTAATTTATGAGCATTTCAGGATGCCGAAAAAGGAAAAAAAAAACCTTTATTTCTGAAGGTACACGTTGGCGATTAAGTATATCAATATTTTTCCTCCCTATTTGTCAATACAGAGTCTACGGTAGTACAAAATTTCGGAGTTGTTTATTTTGGCAATACCATTATTAATATGCAGACTGTGTTCATTTACCGGATTCTCGAGCCAGCCCCGTGTCGAGTGTGCCTGTTCTGGAGTGAATGGAAAAAAATATTTGATGTATTACAAAAATTATGATTGTAACTTCGAATTTTTCTTTTACAACAGTTTGCCATTTTTGTCTGGAGGTTTTGTTTTTACGTGTTTAATGACAATTTTATGTTTATGGAACATTTTGTTTATGGAACATTTTTACGTGACATGTCAAATAGAAAGCGGATTGATGGAAATTTAAAAATGCATTGGAACGTTAAATTTAGAGCTTTGAAAGGATCTTGAATTTTGCTCGAGCTTAAAGCTTGCAAAAGACACAATTACGCGTGTGCGGAGAACAGGGCGTGAGAGGTAATCATCGGTTTTCAGATATGGTAATTTTGGGATACGTATGCTCAGCAGCGCCGTTACGGGGATTTATTAGCGCGCCGGTCCACCGTTCGCCTGTTTGAATATGTAGATAACTCCTTGCCCCAGATTTTACGATACACTTCTGGTATTTTATTGGGGCCTGCTAGCTACTCTTATCTCAGCGACAGATACGTACGTTTTATCGCCGATAAGAAACTCAAACAATCCAACGTGTGAACATAACCCGTCTAGGCGTCGAATTACGTTTGCTCGGCGGGCTTTTTAATTGATTATCTGCCAAGTCAGGCGTCATAGTGGAAGGTAATGCGATTATTTGATAAGTTATTCGCGTGTGGGCGCTGATTAAAGGCTGGCGTCTGGATGATTAGAGCGCGAGCTCTGTCAGACGCTCGTCGCAAACTCGCTTGCGCATTAATAGGCACTGGCGGTGTTAATTGCCATCGTGTTGCCTAACATCGATTATCCAATTAAATTCTCTCATAATATTGTTGGATGTTAAACAATTTTACTTCTAGAATTACGCTATTTATTTTGAAGTGTATATGTTTAGCATGCAATAGGTGTTCTACTACTAGATTGATAAATATTTAAAATGACGTTTATTGATTGTTTTAAAGGTTGTAATTAAATCGATTTAGTGTAGGTAAAGGAATAGCTAAAAAATATATTTTGAATTGTAATTCTGTTTTAAGCGTTTTGCATTAGTTAACAAAGTTTAGGTATTCTACTACTAGAGCGATATATATTTAAAATGACGTTTATTGATTGTCTTACAGGTTTTAAGTAAATCTATTTATTGTAGGTAATCGAATATCTTAAAAATATATTTTGATCTGTAATTCTGTTTTAAGCGTTTTCCATTAATTAACAAACTTTAGGTATTCTACTACTAGAGCGATAAAAATTTAAAATGACGTTTATTGATTGTCTTAAAGATTGTAATTAAATCGTTTTAGTGTAGGTAATGTAACTTAAAAATATATTTTGATCTGTAATTCTGTTTTAAGCGTTTTGCATTAATTAACAGTTTAGGTATTCTACTACTAGAGCGATAAATATTTAAAATGACGTTTATTGATTGTCTTAAAGATTGTAATTAAATCGATTTAGTGTAGGTAATGTAACTTAAAAATATATTTTGATCTGTAATTCTGTTTTAAGCGTTTTGCATTAATTAACAAACTTTAGGTATTCTACTACTAGAGCGATAAATATTTAAAATCACGTTTATTGATTGTCTTTAAGGTTGTAATTAAATCGTTTTAGTGTAGGTAATGTAACTTCAAAATATATTTTGATCTGTAATTCTGTTTTAAGCGTTTTGCATTAATTAACAGTTTATGTATTCTACTACTAGAGCGATAAATATTTAAAATGACGTTTATTGATTGTCTTTAAGGTTGCAATTAAATCGTTTTAGTGTAGGTAATGTAACTTCAAAATATATTTTGATCTGTAATTCTGTTTTAAGCGTTTTGCATTAATTAACAGTTTAGGTATTCTACTACTAGAGCGATAAATATTTAAAATGACGTTTATTGATTGTCTTAAAGGTTGTAATTAAATCAATTTAGTGTAGGTAATGGAATATCTTAAAAATATATTTTGATCTGTAATTTTATTTTAAGCGTTTTGCATTCATTAACAAAGTTTAGGTATTCTACTACTAGAGCGATAAATATTTAAAATTACCTTTATTGATTGTCTTAAAGGTTGTAATTAAATCAATTTAGTGTAGGTAATGGAATATCTTAAAAATATATTTTGATCTGTAATTTTATTTTAAGCGTTTTGCATTCATTAACAAAGTTTAGGTATTCTACTACTAGAGCGATAAATATTTAAAATTACCTTTATTGATTGTCTTAAAGGTTTTAAGTAAATCTATTTATTGTAGGTAATGGAATATCTTAAAAATATATTTTGATCTGTAATTCTGTTTTAAGCGTTTTGCATTAATTAACAGTTTAGGTATTCTACTACTAGAGCGATAACTATTTAAAATGACGTTTATTGATTGTCTTAAAGGTTGTAAGTAAATCGATTTAGTGATTTAGTTTGAGATAAAAAAAATATTTTCTTTTGACACGATCGTCTGTTTAATAGATACGTTCATCAGACAGAATCTTGATATTTATTGGACGGACTTAGGCGAAACTTACCAAAATGTTATAGATGAATTACCATCAATATTTTCTTTAAATTATAACCAAGACACGTGTAGATAGATACAAATTGAAAATAAAAGCATAATTTCAAAAGTATTGAGCTGTACCTGATTTCAAAATTTCGCTTAAAGTTTTCATTTAAATATTATAAATGAAAATTGTCAAAGGTTAGATGTGAAATTCTAAATGAGCGATAGAAAATTTGCGAAATAGAGCGCAAAAATGAAAACATTTATTAATTTTTTAGTAATCTACATTCATAAATTATTTCAAATGTTTGGATTTAATTTTACTTCTATATTTACATAAAAGAGAGCATTTTTTAATTTTAAACTTAATAATGGTCCACTGGAATAATCAAATATTTATCGAGTCACAAACTATTTAGCTTGTGAAATTACATTTTTAAATTTTCTTTTTTTATTTCTGTATTTCATTTCGCAAGACTTCTAAAATGTTTTTATAAAAGGGTGAAAAGCTTAAAATAAAATTTATGAATTTATACATGTTTCGTAATTTTTTTTAATTTCATTTTTAAAATTGGAGAAAACCTTGTAATGAAATTTGTATAGCTATTTCGTTGAAATATAAAACATTTTAATAATGAGGCATCAGTTGTTGACGTGGATATTGTCACGTAAATAAAACCATAAAGAAATATTGTATGTGTTGAAACATAATAAAGGTCTTCCAATTTATTTATTTGACATATATAAGCTACATATTACCATCCTTTATACTTGTTAATCTAAGTGACTTCCATTAAAAGCTAACTCATATGATGAAAACCTGTTTGTTTAATAGGTCCGTAAGGTATATAATCATATTGGTATATAATCTTCCAATTTATTTTAATATTGATAAAAATTATATGAAAGGTAAACATATTTACAGCGCAATTTGTGTAGTATAACTGAAGAAATTACGCTGCTAAAGTATTTAAGGATATTATATCGACAAGTTGTATGAAATATTTTATTGTACATGAAAGAAAGTGTTACTTTTAATTATTTACTTTTTAGAAATATGTATTTATTTATTACAGATTTATTGATGCATTACAAGCTCAAGCGTAATGATAAAGCTTTTAAAATAGCTTTTTTCGTAATAATTGAACGAACAATATAAATGACTAGTTGGGCCGAGCGAATAATTTACAAGACACCAAAAGGTAATGTAATGTGAAAATAAGTAAGTGAAAGGTATTTTATTTAGTTAAACAGCTTATGTACATATAGTATGGTCGTGCATTGAGGGATCCGTGCCCTGTTTCAAGTAAAATTGTTTCATTTGTCATAAATTATTATTAATATGACCTTTCTAGTGCAGTAAATATTTAATAATATCTGAAATAATTAATAAAAGGAAAAATATATAATATTCAGTTAAAAATAGTATCAATAGATGGCGCTATTTACAATATAAACATCTTTGGGAAATAATATATAGGGAACTAAACAATTAATTTTAAATTGTTTGTTTATTTTTCGTCATTAGCAGTGAAGCTAACCTTCAAAATGATAGCTCAATTATTTCGGGTTTGGCGAAGTATTAAAGGAGATATGGCGAACCGACCAAAAATATCTTAGAAATAATATATAGAGATACGGTGAAATCACAGTCTGTATCGCTGACATATGTAGATGAATTCATGATGAAGGTATAGCGAACAGTTCGCGTTTTTATGTTTGTTATCTTGAACAAAAGATAATATTTAAATTAGTAGCGTCTAATGTTGGTTATTAAAGCAAGTGTTTGTAGATATTTTGTAGATTTGTAGATTCGTACAGCGGATTCAAAAGTAAATTATTTATGTTATATCCTAGAAAACTGGAAGGATGGTAGAGGCACCAGGATCACAAAACTCCGGTATGCAAATGGCACAACACTACAGGCGAATGAAGCTGAAATGAGGAGCATCCTTGAAAGTATAAGTATGGAATTGGATCTCAAAATTACTCACTCCAAAACTAAACTCACGGTAGTAGACCGTGTCACTCACTCCACATGACAGGTGCCTTATCCCTCGAGACAGTGAATGATTTCATTTACCTGGGCGCTAGCATTAGCAACACGGGCTCTTGCGAAAAGGAAGGAGGCGCATCGGTATGGCCAAAAATGGGATGTCCCAGCTAAACAGAATTTGGAAGGATCGGAACATATCACGGAAGACGAAGATTTCATTTGTGAGCTCTTTGTTGTTTTCCATCTTTAGATATGGCTCGGAAATATGGACAATAAAAAAGGCCGAACATGACCGCATTGACGCATTCGAGATGTGGTGCTGCAGGAAGATGGTTCAGATTCCATGGGCTGTGTTTCGTACAAACAAGTCCATTCTTCGTGAGCTTAACATCAAGACCAGGCTTTCCACTATCTGCTTGCGAAAGATCCTGGAATTCTTAGGACACATAGCACGGAAGGATGGATATAACCTGGATCAGCTGATGATTACCGGCAAGGTGGATTGCAAACGACCAAGGGGGCGGATCCCAGCTATATGGGTTGACCAAATACGTTCGGTTTGGGCAAAAACTTGCATGAGGCACTCCACGCTGCTAAGGACCGGAACAGATGGAGAGATATCGTGCGTGCAAAATTGACTTCGAGTCGGGGAGTTCACGACCCTCAAGCATGAGGAATTCGACGCGACAGAAATGGAGAGAATGGAAAATTATCACCAAAAATGATTATATAAAGTTATTACGAAAAAGGGAAGTAACTAAATGATGTCTAGGTATATAAATGTCTCTAAAAAGTTTTTTGACTTTTCTCAAGCGTGTAACAATGTTTAGTAATTGGTAACCCTAAGCAATACAGCGCATTATATCTTACCGCGAATGGGTAGTTATATATTTCTGCACAGGTATATAGCGTAGAATAAATCAGAGAAGAAAAGATACATATTTGTTTACATAGCATAGAGCAAATTAGGGAAGAGAAAATACATATTTATATATAAAGTTTTTTAAAGTTTTCTTAGGCGTAAAACAGCGTTTAGCTTTTTGATAAACCTAAGTAAACAATTTATTACATTAGCGAACGGATGGTTATATTTTTATGTATATAGAACAATTAAATAATAATTAGAGAAAATATGACACAAGGGAAAATACATACACGTATGTAAACTATGGTAATGGCCGGTACTGGGCGCTGTCCGGGTTCATTTCAGATCGGTGTTAGTAATCCAAAGCAGGTAATATGTAATTGATCAATAAGCCGGTATAAGTTTGGTTTTTTTCGTTAAAAAATTAATTCTGTCATGATTCATTATTTTTTATAGACTATTTTCTTGTTTGATTTACGGTTTAATCAGTGGAGGCGAGAAAAGGCAACGTCTTATGTTTATCGTCCCTTCTTAGTACTCTGTATTTAAATAAATAAATAAACTTTCATAACTTTCCCTAAAATAAACTTTCCCTACGTTATTACGAGAGCCCTCGAACGCGCTTATTAAGATTCCTGATCTTACTAGTTTTGCGTAACTTGGGAACTAACTTAACTAAGTTGAAGGTTTGTTTCCATACTTTTTAGTGCTTGTTTCTTTTTATAACAATTATTGCTGCTTTTATTTTGTCATTTTCAATGTTTTCGATGTAATACTTTTCGTTGTAGCTTACACACACACATTACAGCATACACTTGAACTCAGTATGCGACACTGCAATATCAGTTCCATAGAATAATTACGACTAATTTGTTTCTTCCATCTCTTTGGAATTTATTTAAAAAACGAATAATTTGAGACCGCACATGGATTTGAGAAAAGAAATATTGAGTAATTGTAATATTTAAAAAATATATGTTTTGCAATGTTTAGAATTTTATAATTCAAAAGAAAAAGTAACCCTTGCAACATCACACATACCTCCTGCCGCCTATCTGTCATTGCCGTTTTTACCGGAAACCGTTTTACGTAAAAATTTGAATTTTTTCCACAAAAATATGAAAAAAGGGTTTACTATAAGTTTACCTAAATTTCACTGGAAAACTACAGCGATCATTCTAAATGTTATAGAAATTTAAGACGTTTTTACGCATATGAAATACATAGATACTAAGCAATATATTTATACGGTTAAAAATAATTTTAATCAAATGTGCCTAGTATGTACGGGACTAGTATCATACGTATATTCGAAATTTCAGCTCAAACGTACTCTGAAGTAGTTTCATTAATAGGGTTTTTATTTTTTTATTAAAAGTCGACGAGTATTTTTAGGTATAATAATAAACAAGAGTACGAAGATGGTGACGTACGAAGTTCCTCAATCGCTGCTCACAGTGACTAAAAGACAGCGTAAGGACATAGATAGATACGTAGGCATTATATTTAAGTAGTGTTATCTAAATCAAGCATGACACATAACCACTTGTATTACGTACGTATATTTTGCTATACAGATATATTGCTCAACGACTCTTGATAATTAACGGTCGGAATCTCGCAACGTTTATTGTGAACGTATAAAAATAGACGTAACTATTATGTGGCGCTGTTAAGTAGTAGTTTTAAGTAGTAGTAGTACTTTTTTTCTTGATTAATTCCTTTTTTTAGTATACTCTACTTGTCAAATTAATTTGTGTCGGTTCCGACTTTCATGTTACTATTAATAATGTTATTGTTTTTATTTTATTAGTTGTTAATCGTCGTAAAGGTGGGCGATTGAAATTAATACTGGTTTTTTACAAGTCTTTTTTTTACACCTTTTTGCGCATTAGCGAAAAAATTTGGATTAAAATAAAAATAGTTATGAATTTAGTGATAACATTGTATTTTTTCTTGTAAAATTTGGAAGATGTAAACAAAAATCACTGTTGACTACATTTAGGCGACATATCCTTTGCTTCTCTCGAATGTTCAATAATTTTGTGATAAAGACGTAGAATGCATTCGAAATCACTCAGAGGTTCAGCGCCAAAGAGTATGTAAGCTGCGCATATTCAGTAGAAGAGTTACTGTCATTGTTGTCGTTGCATCGCTGTTGTGTCGCTTGACAGTTCAGGTTAATTTCTTTTTAGACGTTGTTCTCTGTAATTAACTGTTGTTTGCTATTTAGTTAATTATCTTTATCTTCTATTTACTTAATTCTCTTTTTTCTTCAGTGGCTTGACAAACCGAGGATGGGCCTCTGCCTTCCGCAGAATCAACTTCCAAGTTCTCCTGTTCTTGGCCAGATACATCCAGTTCGTTATGCTTAGGATTTTAAAGTCTTTTTCCAGGAAGTTGAGCTACCTAAGCCTATCTTAAGTCTTCCTCTTTTTCGGGAGCTCAATGGTTTGGCTGAGAAGATCTCAACAAAAAAGAGCTTAAGTGCCTCGCCCATTATATTCTCTGAATTGCGATGTATTTAACTACATCCGGTTCTTTAAATAATTTGTAAAGTTTAGTTCTTCTTCTCCAGATGTTGTTACATTTTAGACTGCCAAAAATACTTCGTAAAGTCTTTCTTTCAACAACAGAAATTGTATGTTTTTTCTGTCATGGTACTTAATTAAATTTAAGTAAGATACAGAATTAATGTAAGATACAGAATATGTAATGATCAGTTATAAAGAAATATGAAAGCGGTTTTCTTCGGTCTGCCTCGACGATGGCTTCCTTTAATCAGAGTGGGTTGTAGTCAAGATAATTTGAAATTTAGAACATTATAGGGCTGCTTATCCAGTTTTTCTAAATAAAAAAAATATAAAACGACGTGTTAGCTTTTTAGGAGATCTTTTTTTCCGGGTCCAAGAGAGTGCAGAGAGTTTTAAAAGAAATTATGAGTTTTTTAAAGAAAATGTTTACTGTGATTATTTTGTGAAAAATGAACGAGGAGAAGAGAAAAAAATGCGAAAGGAAATTAAGCAATTAAATAATGCTCAAATGTCATTACAATCTAAACAGTTCTGATGGAAATTACTGGTTGGCCTGCAACAATAAAACTCAACAAAGGCCATAATTGCATCATCTAACAGCGATTGCATGAGGTTTATTATATGTATAATTTTATGCTCAAACTGATTTATGTTTACTTTGGTAGTTATGATAGTTGTATAACTATAAAATATACAGTGTATAAATATGTATTTGAGAAACGTTCTGTTTTTCTCCGAGTGGTGTTGTCTAATGGTAGGTTGGTTTATTTTTGTCTAATGGTAGGTTGGTTTATTTTTGTCTAATGGTAGGTTGGGTTATTTTTTCTCCGAGTGGTGTTGTCTAATGGTAGGTTGGTTTATTTTTGTCGTTATACATTACACACCAAAATTTAATGGTTATTGAAAATTTTCAAAGCTTTCGGCTACCTTTAAACAAACAAGCGTTTGAACGAATACAGTCGGAAGAATAAAAAAAAATCCAATTTTTTTCAAATCTTTCTACGACCATTTTAATTGAGTTATTCGCTGTATATGACAACGAATTACTTTGCTGTTATATCATTGCATTAAAAACTAAGATTCCAGCTTTTAAATATTTTTTTAAAAATTCATATCGAATGATTTTCCCTGAAGTTACAGCTATTAAAAAATAAATTAAAGTTTGTCATAATTAACATGTAGTGTATATGAATATAGAAGTAATTAAAAATAAAAATTAACAACTGCTTTTTGGAGGCTTTTGAACCATTCAAGCACTTAACTATGATGACTATAAATTAATTACTGTTGGAAATATATAATTTAATAAAGTCATGTACATACGTCAAAAGATGAATCGGGCAATTTATATTAATAACAATAGAGATAGATGTTATTAATTTTCCACGTTTCGTATCAGAAAATTTCTCATAATTACAATCATATTACTTCCTTTGATATCGCTTTCGCTTTTCGTTCAACGAATTTTCCTCTCGTTAAGTATTTTACCGAAATGTTTTTCTCGTTAAACGTGGATAGAGACACGTTTAACGATAAGAAGTTGGTCATGTGTATGTTGTGTTCTGAGGTATTTTGAAGCAGTAGAAAAAAAAAACAGCAGAACTTTGCTATATATTTATATAACCAGGCAATTTTCAACTGGGGATTCTTAACATTAATAATTTTTTACTGTCATTGCCTCAGCGAGGTGTGTATTAGCGAGATAAAGATATCCTCTGCATGGATATGTTCTTTCTTGATTTGGTTTAATAAATGTCACTTAGTTCTGGAGTCTATGAATTATAAAAACGGCCAAGTACGAGTCGGACTCGTACGCGAAGGGCTCTGTAGTTCTCTGGGAAATAATATTAAACTTATTATTGCTAAAAGACTCTGTGAAAAATATAGTTATTGCTGCGGTCGGTACAGAAAATATCCTATATCTCAAAAACTACACAACATATCTTTACCAATTTTAGTTTACAGTTTCTTTTAAGGTTTAGTTTCTTTTTTTCAGAATTTTACATACGTTAGTTGAAAAGTTAGAGGGGGGGGGGATGCCCACTTTTTAAGATCATATCTCACCAACTATTGACATCAACAAAAAAGTTATTTGGGAACCTCTATATAATTTTTTGTTTTATTTTAGGACCTATCTAACGATACCCTACACGTCTATTTACACTAGATTTTCTTTTCGTACCTTAGTTACATATACGAAGAGCCACTCCTAATATTTTTTTTTTCATAATTTCACTATTCAGTGTTTCACTGAAACACCTACCATCCATTTTCCTTTTTTTGCAATTGCATCTATATAGTGCCAACAGTCTCTGAATAAAATGGTTGTAGCCTACGGACAGACTAGTTTCCACTATTTTTGACATGTTTGTATGAAATTTTATAAATAGATGCTTCAGATGAAAATATTACGAATATATATATAACTTTTTTTTTAAATCCATTTTCATATAGGTGTAAAGTGGGTGCAAAATGTTTTTCTCCCACCCTTAGTACGCGTAGATACGATTGCGCAGGGAAGGGAAAATTTGATATCGCCATGCGGTTCCGCGTACCGTCATTTTTCCATTTATGTTTTTAATTTTTTCATTTATGTTTTATGTATTTTTTACATCGACGGCATTCTCTTAACTCCCCTTGCTGTTGCAAGAAACAGTTGAAGATTTTGTGCTACGTATTTCAATTTTGAATAAAGACATAGTATGAAACTTTTGCAATTGCAAAAACATACTTTTTAAATATTTGCCTGTAAACGGCCCTGATTAGTTTATTTGTAATCATGATAATACAATGTTTTTTTTTATATGAATTAAAAAAGATCACGCGAGAAATTGCCTCGAAATTTTTAGAAAGTTTCTATAAAAAAAATTATACTAAACATTTTTAAAACTAATAATAATATTTTTGATTTAATATTTTTATGCTTTTTCGCGCAATTTTTAAATATCGCTTTATATAATGTAGCTGCAAACAAATTTATAATAGATACTAACGATGATTTTGAAGATGTCTATGCAATCTTTTTCCTACTAATTTTTTTCCAAGCAATTCACTAATTGTTCGTTTTAAATAGTCAATGCATTTTAAACTGTCAGTGTGCATGTTTATCAAACATGAGAGATTTTTAGACGATGTTATAGAATGTGATGTTTATATAATTTCCAGAATTTTTGTTATAAAACCCATAGGTATAAAATATGATTGATTTTTTTAATATATTTTATTTAAAACAATATTTAGCAATAAATTGCGGTCCAAAACTTATTACGATTTTTTAGTCACAGTGTCAAATAACGATATATTTTTTTAGTCACAGTGTCAAATAACGATATATTTTTTTAGTCACAGTGTCAAATAACGATATATTTGAGTGATGCAATGGTTTTTTAAATAATACTGTGTGGAATCGATTGTAAGAGAATGATGTAAGAAGAGTTGTATCTTAAAAACTATTATCTTTTTCGCACAGCTTTGCTCTAATATCTAATATCTGGGAAATAGATTTTTCTGTACCCGATTTCGTTCATATCGGTTCAAATATTTAGACATGATTTCATAACAGACATTTAAATAAAGTATAAAAATATGGCCAAATATGAATATCTAGCTTTTACTTGCATCTTTGCTCGCAAC
Organism: Druceiella hillmani; assembly: GCA_039881145.1. Lineage (NCBI taxonomy): Eukaryota > Metazoa > Arthropoda > Insecta > Lepidoptera > Hepialidae > Druceiella > Druceiella hillmani. The sequence goes on along the minus strand of JAYKKI010000001.1, from coordinate 101,317,848 downwards.
AAAGCAAACTTGTATAAGATGTATCAGTGGGTTTTCTGAGTACATGAAAAAACTATATTAACTTTGGTTTGTTTTCTACAAATCTTGAAGAAGACAAATACGTGGTTGGACGTGGTCTAATATAGAGATTGATATTTTACGGCCTAATTATTTATATCAATAGTTTAATAGTGATTTTCAACATTTTCTATACTCATATGTAAAGCACACTCTTTTAGTGTTAAAAAGTTCATGTCCTGAGGAATATTGTAAGCTATATAACAATTATACTAAGATTCATAACGGCAGAGCAGCGATAAAAAACGTAACAGGAGTAGGGAAAACTGCATAAACGGTTCAAGGCAGAGAGGGACAGATCTGTTTATAGATTGATCATCCAGATTTTTTCCACCGATATGCACCCGGCTTCTACGACTAGTATCGTTTGGCGAATGGAGCGGAGGCGTTTAGTGACCAAAACTACACGTTTGGAAACAAAGGGCGCAACTAGTGTATTCTGTAATGATGAATTTTATTAAATGGACTCTTATTAAATCATATAATATATCTATAATTTTAAGTTTAGATTTTGGAAGAAGCTGAAAACAAGCTGGACATTGTAATTAATAAAGGTATTTAGACATGGAGCAACATCGTAAGAGCAGTGGAAATTTTGCAGTATATTTTGCATCAATCTATTTGTAATTGTATTATAGCAAAGCGTGTTTATAACAGCACTAAAATAATAAGTCCATTTCTGTATTGCTTTCTAAAAAAGCATGTACTGTAAATCTACAGGCACTGTTGTGAGGGGGCTGTCAGAGATTTCAACACGAGCTGTACTCGCGACTGCCAAATACAGTAATCGAATTCGAATGTTACGTCTATTCGTTCTAAGATTCTATCGTTTGGCAAAAGTGAGAATGTTAAAGATCTTCTCACACAATTGTTTGTTTAAAGGAGCAATTGACTTTATAAAAGAGTTTGTGAAGTGCTCAAAGGTTGTTTTTTGTACAAATACCGCATAGTCTTAGGCCAAAACCTTCGTCAGACGTTTTTAATCGATTTCTAAAAAGGTACCAAGTAGTAGGTACTTAAATTCATTGGTATTTTGTTAAGGTGGTGTGGGCTTAACTTAAACGAGAACCCTTTTTTTTTCTTTTGGAACTGGTGTCAGAGAAAGAACTGTGTGGATATTTGCGTATATCTCGATTTCTGGCTTGTCTTTCTCGAATATTTTAGTGTAACCATAATTTTTGTTCTTGTATTTTTAAAGGTGTAGTTTATTTCTTGTTCTTGTATTTTTAAAGGTGTTATTTTTTTTTAACATTTTCGTATTGATGAATGAAACACTGAGGGGTAATTCACTAGCGTTTCATTGATGTGTGATGCTATTCTAATTCCATCTCTCGGTAATTTTTTATAATTAATTCTGTTATGATATCTATTATATTCATTGAAACTAATATTGACATTTTATCTACAGACCACAGATAACTCTTCGTTATTGTATAATTTAATTTTTATTATGTGTAAATCATACTAATATATCCATATTCCAGTACGTGGAACCCGGCAGCGTTTGTTCAATTCATATCATGAAATTACAAACTCTTATCTTAAAATTCTTTGATCACGTCTCGCAGAGTAGCGATAATATTATTGAACACATGGTGGCACAAGACAAAGTGGAAGGCACCATATCACGTGGAAGAATACTGATGAGATGTATAGATCAGGTTAAACAGGACAAAGAATAATCCCTACACTATACCGGTAGAAATGGCATTTGGCACGATGATCATCATGACTCTCCCACGAGTATAACGACGAAGAAGAAGAAATTTTTAACATATATCCTGAAATAATAATAATTTTTTTAGATTTATTATAAAAAAATTTCATTTCCAATATAAAAATCGTGTCAGTAAAATTTGTATCAATGAATATTAATAATAATCATTATATTACATCGATTTTACAACGAATAAATGAGTAATTAAATTATTTATAAATAAATAATTCGCAATAAAAACATTTCATTGTACATGTACATTTTGATTTTTTTGTTTGTGTCAGAGGTAAATAAATCTTTAATTATATTAGTAAGAGGAAAATTCAGAATTCTCCTATTTGTTTATTATACTTTCACGTGAAATCGGTTATGGATATTGTATTGATATATTATATATTGAAATTGTTCAGCCCTTTTTAATTTAAGATAACACATCAATACAATTTTCATACATGTGTTATGTATGAAAGTTGTATTGAAAAGTGAAAAGTTGAATGTGCGAAACGAAGAAAAATTGCTGTTTCTGTACTCACGTTAACTATACCTTTAGTATATAAAAATAGTGTATGGATGAATTTTTGTCAATCAAATCGATAAAATACTTTCTTGAAGTTTTTATTGCCAGCAATGCATTATGCCTACATAGCGATAAAAACGCATTCAACTGACTCTCTGTAAAATATATACCTCTAAATCTCACAGAGAGTCAGTCGAAAGCGTATTGATCTCACAGTTCCCAACAACATCTTTTACGTATGCAATGAATATCTAAACTTTAAGAAATGTCTTTCCGATAAAAGATCGCACCACGCTGCACAACATATAACTACGCTGCATTTTTATACACCACGCTGCACAACGAAGATAAGTCCTCCCTCCATTCAACACTTGAAACGTTGTACGTCCAGTAACCTCAAGCAAAAATGCAGCTTATATTAATAAAGTTTTTGTGAAAAACTCTTCGTTTTGCATCCACTATTTTCTCTGACCGTAGTATTTCATTTAAAAAAATCGAACCGTTTGTATTGAAGAAGTAGCTAATTTATCTTCACTTTACTTGTCTAAACGTACGTAGCTTTATTTAAAAAAAAGGGAGTCATTGTCATTTTATTACTTGCAATTTTCTTTCGTTTATGAACTTGAAAAGTCACTGTCCAGTCAGCGAGGAGCCATCCCACTCTGCGTTTTTTCAGTATGTGATCGCTATTCAAGAACATTTCTCCCCAACGGTCATCAGTTCATATTTAGTAGAAAAGCTCTGAACATAGCATAGCTATTATATAGCCCTTTTCATACATAGCCATTTCTTTGCTAGGAAGATTTAAGACGGTTATAAATAAAATATTAAAAAACTAACATGACATGCCACCGTAAAGATTTTGAATTCTGGGATTAAACGTCTAAAATCTTTTCGATGTCAAACTTATCTTGAAAAAGTATTATCCGTATAAAGCTTTTTCATGCGTTGAAATCTGAATTGGAGATGTAATAGGATGCCAGAATTATTCAGAACATTATATAAATAAGCAAAGAAGTTGGTCTCGGAATTTATTCATTCCAATGGAAAGGGAGAGATTCAACGAAATTTATTCATGTTTTATGAAGCAGAAAATACGCAGGTAAATTTTACTGAAGTATCCTGAAACCTTTAGCAGCTTACGTTATTCAATCATAAAACTTTTTACAGTTTGTTGATCTCTAAACTAGAGTTAAGAATGCTAAAATTGTTTAAATTATACAAAAAAAAGTCGCAATATTTTAATATTCAACCATCAAAATTAACGTTATGACTTAATCAAAGTAAAGTGATAAACCAGAATATCTTATAAACTAATAACGACATGAATCCTAATTCTCAGTTACGCAGAAATAAATTTAATTGCAGCTTTATTACCAGTAAAGTATATTACAAAATAAATCAACGTTACTGCCAACCCTCAATCGAACGATACATACGTTCAGTGTTAAGCATAAAAAAGAGTTGGCTCTCGTAACCCTAGCACTAGACTCGACGTTTCACAGATGCGCTAACAAAGGCTGAAAACGTTCATAACGGACGAAAGCCCACAAGTAGCCGACCGGCAGGTATCCGTTACTCGCCCGCCACCAACTCGGAGCTAACTCTTAAAATCTGATGCGACTTCGCAACAGGATATTGCGAAGTTTCGCCCGACTTTTCAACTCCCGAAGTGAAAACGGTTCGCGAGCGAATCTACCTACTCATAAACATACCGTTTATCTGCGTAATAAATTACCGAGGAGCATTTGAGGAGAAGAATCTAATTTTTACTCAAGTTTTGCGTCATTTATCTGAATTTAAAGAGCTTTTGTTTTTGCTGCGCGTTAGACCGTTTAAAGATGTATATATATTTTGTGCGGATACGTATTGGTGTATACAGTATACGTCGCCTTTGAGGGTCTTGTGCTTTTACACTTGTAAAAACACCTGTGTGTTTAAGCAGTTAACGAGTGCAAGGTCAGTCTTGGTCACATATGGGTGCGACCCCGACACGCATTTGGTTTGTTATGGATTGTAAAGTATTTTATTCGTGCCACGTAAATCTGAATTGTTATAATGTAATAAATTTATTGCGCTTTTCGTAATCGATGTTAAATTTTCAGATTCTTGGAAATATTCCAGAAAGTGTTCTTTAATGACTTAAGGGAGCATTTGTGCTAATACGCCCTTGAGGCAAATAAATTAACGAAGAATATCGAATTAAAGATTAAGATGGAAGCCAATTGAGTAAAATGCGAGACTGGTGTAATCTTCAGATTGTTTCACTTCTCTTTAAAGTGTTTAATAATTCTAGCAATTTATTATATCTGAAATCTAGGTTTACGAACTAGTTCCTTCTGTGAAACTTCATTGACAGTATACACGACTGAGCTGTGGAATAAACTACATCCTTTTATACAAAATCCACTGTTAATATGTATATTTAAGGGTCCTTTCTAAGGGTTATACTATTTATAATGCTTTTATTATTTATTATTAGATTAATTATTAGATTTACTTCGTTTTTTTTTCTTATATTGTTTTTTTTAAGCATTCTTAGGTTTTCGTACTTTAAAATAAAAAAGGAAGTTTTTTTAAGATCACACATGTACCTGAACGTCTGTCATAGCTGTTTTTCTCAGAAACTGTATAACGTTGCAATTTGAAATACTGCATAGTGATAGTGTGTTTATTAACTTGCATAATTTTCATTAGTTAACATTTATATAAATTAGTATGAAAATCATAGAACTTCCAATTCAGTCTGGTGAACCTTTACTTAATATCGTTACTACTCTAGTGGGCATCCACTTAAATTTTCCACCACTCTAGTGGGCGTATTTAAACGATAAGTTGTGTTGGTACTACCTACAGAAAATTGCTTAGTCATACCGATTAGTGGACGAACTTGAGTAGGGTCTTATAACTGTTTTGTCTCCTAAGTCTTTGGTTTAATACTCTATTTTAGGGCTAATTTCTACGTGAACATGTGCAAAAAAACTTCTAATCATATTTTTTATACCTATGTATTGTATTATATTTATAGTTTTATACCTAATGAGGTATAATTTCAATTGCAAGTATATTTTTTTGATTTTAGGCCTTTTTTCTCATTCACATTTTTAAAAAAAATTGTTGTTTTCATTTAAATAGTTTCGAGCAAAATAAAAATCAAATTCGGTCATTCAACCTCGACGTGCTTCATGTTACATTTTCAACAAATAAACTTCCAAAGTTTTTAAGCGTAGGTTTTAGAGAAAAAAAGATCAGTAAGTTTTATCTCCAGATTTACAACAAATAATGTATTTTAGTTGCAGGAATATATTTAGAATGAATTCCTTATTCCTTCCTTTCATTTTGATATCTTAAATTAGGAAAAGGAATTCTCATTTCGATACCTAAAACTTTATGTCTTTATCGAATGGTTAGTTAGTAGCAGCGTGTCGCATCAGCGATACAAATTGTTGTCATTACATTTCTAATTAAGGACGCGGCGCGGTCTAAGGCGCTCGTAAAAAGATAACGAGCCGAATAAAGCGAAGGGTGTTTCAGTACGAGCTCCCCCGCGATGGCGTGTCTTCCGCGGTCGGGCGGGCGGTGGACCATGAGTTACGCGGACGCGCCGGAAATTTTGATTTGTGTCCGCCTATTATGTGGATATTCGACTGTTATCATTTCACGCGGTGTTGTTATGTAGGAACTGTGAGTAAATAAATTGTATGTGCGATCGCTTCTATCAGAGAATAAAGGCGAGGCGCCACGGTGTAGGGATTCTATGCAGTGGTCTGATCAAATCTTCCCTTGAGCGGGAAAGTCGACAGTTACAAGCAGCTGGGACTAAAGTGATGCTTCGATGAATTCTATTGGGAATTCATTGCGTACGTTCTTTTCTTTCGTATTGTCCCTCGAGTACGATTTGGACGCCAATTGGAAATGGGATAACTCGATGAAATATTGTAATATCGCTCACAACGAGCCGCCCGTGAGTGATGGTTTATAAATGTTTGGTCGTCGGAATGGAGTGAACCGTGATGTTATTCGTAATAATTGGTTGGTGGATTTGTTAAAGCTTTAGTGACTGCTGTCTTGATCAACGATGTATTAAAGGTTTTGGTAAGCAATAGCAAATTATTGTCACGTTCTTGCATTTATAATTTTTTTAGTGAACTACTGATTCTACATTAATTATAATCAAGCAGATTTAAAAGCTTTATTTTATCTTCAGAATCACATTCGCCATATGAAAGGTCCTTCAACTAAAGTGTGAGAATTTTTTTCTATCGATTCTCGAAAAGTACTATTATGTTTAAAAATATACATTTTGCGGTGTCAGTTTGAAGAAAGATTATCTATACTAGTATCATAAAAAGAGAAAATTCATAAATATAATTGAAAATTCGTAAAATTGTTTGCTTTTGAAAAAAAATTTTTTAAAAAAAAAACAGACACGTGATTTTTTCTATACAGATGCTTGTACAATTGGTGCTGCTATCATGATGAATAAAAGTGTACATTTTAAAGTTTTAAGCAAACTGCTAATAACGTTGATGTCATGATGTAAAAGTATGTACATTTTGAAGTTTTAAGCGAACTGATAATAATGTTGATATCATGATGTATAAAAAGAGTACATCTTGAAGTTTTGAATGAACAGACAATAGCGTTGACATGATGAAAGGACATATTTTGAAATTTTAAGCGAATCGCCAAAAAATGTTGATAACATAATGCATAGAAGTATTAATTTTGAAGTTTTAGGCAACTATTAATAACGTTGATGTCACGATGTCTAAAAGAATACATTTTGAAGTTTTAAACGAATTGATAAACACGTTGATATCACGAAGTATAAAAGTGTACATTTTGAAGCTTTAAACAGACTGGCAATAACATTGATATCATGTTGTATAAACGTGTATATTTTGAAGTTTTGAGCGATTTAGCAATAACATTAAAATCAGGTTATATAGAAGTATACATTTTGAAATTTTAAATGAATTGACGTTATGTCAATATCACAATATATAAAATAATATACAAGTTTTAAAGAGGTTGGTAATAACATTGGTATCGAGATGATTAAAAGTATAAAATTTGACGTTTTAAGCAAGCTGGCAATATTACATCAGTTTAAGAAGAATGTGTTAAATGTGCATATATCTATATGCACTGTCCTTTTTTCAAGAGCATCTATTGGTCGTTCGGGGTAATTTTTCAAGTGTCCGAAATTTTATGGAAAGCTATTTTCTATTTCTAACTCATAAAATTAATCAATGGACTGAGGGGGAAGTAAACCATAAACTATATTTTAAGTTAATAGTTGCTTTCATTTTGGGAAAATTGGGGATATAGCTTTAGAATTGAATTGTTTTGATGAAACATTGTAATTGTTTTATAAATAATCTTACGTAATATTTTTTGTTCATTATTAGTGAGGTGAACATTATATGAATAATGCAAATAAATTATTTACTATTTCATTTTAACTTAGTATGAGCTTTTACTGTAATAATTCCACTGCCCAGGGTTATGAACATAACGCAAGGGATTTTAATATTTTCTTACATTTAGTATGGTTAATCTAATGACCTAAAAAGGGAAAACTTGTAAATATATACGCTTTGTGTGCTTGAGATATTCGTCTAAACCATTCAAATGATGCGAATAATTTAGGGAAGACAAGAGAATTATATTCTGGTTTTTAAACATTTCTTCATATTCCATTGTCACGTAAGGCTCCTCTGGTATTAATGGTAAATACTTGTTGGCTCATAGCCAATATCGCAACACATTGATATTCAAATACAAATTCCCTGCCTAAAACGAGTAGGATAAGAATAGGCATCCATTTGCTGTTTTGTAAACTTCATTCGATTTTATCAAACCTAATAGCAGTCTGAATAATAGGTGGACTGCGTTAGAAACTTGTTTTACTTTATATATGACTTTCATTCAGCGCGATATTTGTATTTACGTTTCATATTATGTTGCTGAAGTATTGTAACTTTATAATAAAATTCCATTTCTTGGTTAGGATGACAAATTTGTTTTTAATTAGTATATATTACAATTCTATATGTTCTGAAGCACACAAAAGATTTCGATGCAAAAGTAGACCTGGATAAAATGTATTAAATGGTTATTAGTTTTTAGTATAATGTAACTCATCAGGAGACAGTTGGTTACGAGTCTTTTATGGTTAAGTAAAGTATTGACTGCAATCTTTGGGATTGAGGCTCGCAGTAATTTTATTAGGGCGTTGAATAGCAGATGCTTTTTGGTTCTTTAATTCGGTAGTCCATTAAAATCTGTATGAACTATGTTTAGGCTTGGCCGATGCTGAGTCACGCTGATAATAAAGAAATATTTTTAAGTTATTTTTCTACTCGGTTTCCACTTCGTTTTTTTATCTTTTCAAAAACATTAGTCATCAGTAAACTTCCTTAATTGTACAAATTTAATAAAAGTTGTCGGAGTATTAATAAAAGTTGTCGGAGTATTAATTTGAAACATTTTTAAGTTTTGAAAAGTTAACCGAGAAATTATAGGTCGTTTCATCTCGTGCGTAAGATGCCGACTGGATGTGACTCGAATAATTTGTATTGTGTTTGCGTCAACGTGTCCTTCGCTTGGATAACTTATGATGGTGTTGTGGTATCTTTATAGTAATGGGTGATCTCGTTGAGGGAATTTTTTTTATAGGTTATTTGTGGAATGAAACATATTTTGCTACTCTAATGTAAGTTCCTATGTTGTGCAATTATACCGTAACGAAAAGTGAAACACGGGCGAGAGATTTGACTACTTCACTGCTAGTCAATCAGCGCCTCAACGAATAGCAGGCAGCACAGTAATTTATGCTTAGGTATTTCATGTTCATTATATTTTAGTAAAGTGTGTTCATCTTTATGCATCAAGTATATTAAAACAGTATAGGCTTTTGTTAGTGTCAATGAGTTACATGGACACTTTAGAATAATAGTTCGCATTTTTTGTCAATAAGATCTTTTCATTTTTGTTTTGTTTTACTGAATAGTGTCCCACGTTATTGATCCTACAAAAGATTTTGATATTCATATATCGATATGTAATAAGATGAACTTAAATATAACCGTTACTCAGTTATAGAATTTTTATGTAACATTATTTTGATGCACTAAACTGGAAATGTTAAGTTCGTAATAAATATTATAATTCTGCACGTAGCTAAATTTGACCTGATTGAGCAATGATTTAATACAAAAGTTTTGTGAATAATCTAAATTTTGCTTTCTATATCAACCAGGTGATGTAGGCAGCAGCTATTGTGGAACATTTCATATAGCGTCTAGCTGTTAATGACGTTAGTCTTAACATTTTCCCCAAAATGTGGTCTCAAATGTCTTCAAAATATTTTCCCTTTTTAAACCTAATGATATATATATATATATATATATATATATATATATATATATATATATATATATTTATTTATATATATATATATATATATATATATATATATATATATATATATATATATATATATATATATATATTTATATATATATATATATATATATATATATTTATATATATATATATATATATATATATATATATATATATATATATATATATAATATACCTATCTCCTGTCTACTTGGGATTATGGATATGTGTGTTATTTAAATTTATCAGCGTGACTTTTCAATAAATTAGAGCGACTGTAAAATCTGCGTTTTCGATTTATATTCTACATAATCTACATACTCTATATTTTTTATATAATATCCTTAATTATCTTTTCAATTATTCATATCTCCAATCTAAATACTAAAACCTAAAAGGTCTCATAGCTCTGAATTACTTTCCAAAGAAAGAATACTTCTAATTTCTAAGCAGCCAACTGCTTTCTTATGACTTTTAGAGAATCGCTAACAGTGTACGCAGTAAATTTATGTGATTCATTTGATGCAAATATACAAAGTATACGTGGTCAAAGGTGTCTGAAATCACATTGCCTGATATGTCCTGTAGGACGAAATTCCTTATCTGAATCGTGACTATCTCCTGCATCGTTGACCTGTCGCTGGTTTTGTTTTATCGAATTTGATGCTGTACCAATATACGTATGTCTGCATAAATATATTTTTAAGGTTCCATGCCGGAGGATACTATCTATTATCAGAATGCTACCTATTATCAGATGACAGACGTCTGTCAGCTTCTAAACAAAATTAGGTAGAAATATAAAATTGACAAAGAATATGTAAGTTTTTGCCTCAGAACTAAAAATGGTATTTAAAATAATATTTTGGAATGTTTCCAAATATGTAAAGAGAGCTGAACTTTTTGCGTAAGCATGTGAGAAATTGTTGAAAAGACCTTTTTGAGTAGAGCACAAATGGGTATTATCATTTTTTTGTCCTATTTTTTTACCAGTTTTACTTCAAAAATGCAGTTAGGTAGGTAGATCTAATTTGACTCTAGTAGTTCTTATATAATTAAAAAAGTTATCGGTTATAGAACCGGAGTACTTTTAAGAAATCTCGTTTTTTGTTTATGATCATTACCGAGCTTTTATTTGTATAAATCACTCGTTTACATTTTACAAGGGTACTAATCTAATATTTCACAGTTGTTACAACGTCTACTGCTTAGCTTTCTAATATAGTAGTAAAAATTCATAAATAAGTGAACGAAATATACTGACCGTCTATAAGGCACCTCGGTACCCGGTACCTAGTATTTCTCGAAGACCTCCTCCCCTATACATATGTTAAATTTACAATTCGATTTATATAGTATGTTCCAATACCTATAGCAGTAGTAATTTAATTTTGTATTCCAAATATTAATGAAATAAATGGTAATATTAAAAAATAAATTAATTGTATTCAAAAATACCAAACCATCTTTTCTCTCTAAATTTTGCAGCCGCGTAATTGGTTTTTAATCCAACCTTGTCAAAGTTATGAGGATTATTTCACAAAGCTATAATAATGATATTTCCATTCAGGAGCATGTGGCCTATACCATATCGAAAATACTAATAACCAGAATTTTATTTCACTCATAAAATTTAAACGATGTTAACTACCATTAACGACTGCACGCTTCTGTCTCTATTGTTGTTTAGTTACTGTTAAATACTGGAATCGGAATTTTAATATTTTGGTCACGTCTTCTTAGTTATAGACCCGTCAGTCAGTATAAAGGTCCGCGCCACTTGGTCGATACTGCGAATAAAATCGGCAACGTTAAATAAAATATAGAATTATTTAATATATAATTATGTAAATTAACGAAGTTGCAAATTGTAAGAGTACTGGTAAAATATTTCTATCACCATGTGGCAGTCTACGCTTATTTCACGAATAATAGAAGAAAAAGGGCGTAATTTGTTATGAAAGCCCGTTGTGCTTCGAGTTAGCGAGCTTAATTTGATAGGCAACAATTTCATGTCAGAACTACGTGATTAGTATCCGCAATAGTTGTTGAAGTCGAAGAAATGAGTATTAATTCAGTTTTAACGAGTTTGGAGCACCTTTCGCCTCTCGTGTCGGTGAACTTCGTTAATGCGGTTAGGTCAAACTCTGGCCTTCTGATTAGGGGTTGTAGAAGTTACTTTTTCTACCCTCAGCGTGTGACCGAATATTTTATATTCAATAGGCACATACTGGTGAAAGCTCTTGAAAGTTCCGGAGGTGTAACTTCGGTATAGGAATTATTTTGGTGTTTTAAGTTTACACCCTATTTACCAAAGAGCTGCAGCCCTTAAAATAAATTTAGATTATAATGACATATGTTGTCTAATCATGTCTTTGCAACATCAAGTGTCTAGCATATTTAATTCTATCGTTTGGCCAGTTTGAGAACTATGACAAAATTGCAACTCGAGCGAACATTGTCATGGCGTAAAGGTTTTAGATACCTTACTTATCCTCAAACTTATTCGAATTTATAGAGATATGATCGTTTCGCCAGTGCACAGCGAGGTTACTGGAGACACCGTCTATAATAATTTATATCGGTAGCACGAGAGCAGCTTAGAGGGGAGGTGAAGTAGTGGGGATCGAAAAAGATAAGGTTCTGTTTCGTTCTCAATCGTTCTATTTGTACATGCGTGAATAAGAGAAAAACTGACACGCGAATTATTTGAATTTCGAGTTGTTTGTATTTAGTATAATGAAGTGATAAAAAGTATCACTTTCGCTGCCCACCGAGAAAGTCGCTTTGGCTTCTCCATTAGAAGTAGCTCCATGGTTGAATCGTATGTGATATTGTTATCTAAGAAAAACAAAATAAGTGAAAGGTTTGCCTGCAAACTTCCTTATTATGAATGGTTTATTTACGAGTATAACCAATTATTTAAACAAAAATTCGTTTTAAGTATATGTAAAATAAATATGACTAATAATAATTATTAAATCCGCAATCACCCGGTATTTAAATAAATATGAAAACCATCAATACCTATCATAAAACACAGTCCGCCGCGGCGTCTGTCTATTTGTACGTACGTGATTTCGTCAGTAACTACCGAACGCATTTAGTTCCGGTTTTTGTTAATAAATGGATTGATTCACAATTGAAAGTATAATTTATGAATATATTGTGAAAATTTTATCGATATATGACGATAATTGTCGATTAAGTCAGAAATAACATTCGTTGCAGATGTATCTTGGCATGATACGCGTAAATAGTTAGAGATACGTGAAAACAATGTACGACAACGTTGTACTTCACAAAAAGTTCTATAATAAATAGTATATTTCTATATATAGTACGTAAAATCCGTAATAAATATATAACTTTTAATAAATAATTGTTCAACTTAATTTTCTTTAGCTAATTGTGCAGAACTCCCTTTATCCTTATCAAATTAAATTTTATAGTGATTTGCCTTAACTTATATGGATCAAATTTTACAAGCATGTCGTAGCTTTGAAGCGAACAGTTTATAAGTTGTGATGGTGTTATAAGTAAACAAAATTATACGCGCCAGTTTTCACGCATCGACACGCGAGTAGGGTGACTATACTTTTAAAAAACCAGAAGTGGTGGGCTAATCTCGCACATTTTGTTTGCAACCCCGATCATAAATTATTGAAGTAAAAGCTCATGTGAGATTAAAATGGAACAGAACAGGTTAATTTAAATTATTCGTATAATACTAACTAGCGTGACCCGTGCGAAGTCTTCGCATTATAAATTATTCAACTCAATTTAATAAATCAAAATTGATTGCAGGTATTCAATTAATTTCTAATTTTGCACACTGCTTATTACGTTTTTATTCCATTATGAAGCTCAGATGACAGATCAAACAAATATTTTACTAAAAATGACATATAAAGGCGCAAGTATCAAAAGCATTGAGCTAAAGCGCCACTTTATTTATACGTGAGTGGATTTGAAATTAAACAAAAATTTTACCGACCGTCAATCATATTGACGTTGAGCCGTTAGATGGCAGCATTGCTGTTTTGTGTATATAATTTTAATAATTAATTAATTTGCAAAAACAATAGCAATAATACTTTTTTTAGTTGTGGATGCCGGTAGAGCAGGCAATTATCTATAAAATGATATATAATTTATGTGGATTAGTTGTGAGATTTTTTCTAAAAAGGGAGAGTAACATCTTAACCTTAGCGTATTAATATATATGATGATGATGATACAAACAAGTCTTTTTTACCTTATTGAGTGCCAACAAAAAATATTACGTATGAATATAGAAAAAACAACTATAATATTTAGTCCATTGTTTAAACAATAAAACAGATTAAATTTCAATCTACATCTTAATTTGAACCCTGAAACCTAACTCTACAGGTGAGATTAATACTAATTAACTTGGAAAAGAAATCAACAATGAAAATACATTTGAATTGGACACGTATCTTATTATATTATAATGTTAATGACCAAATTCTTTCCAAATTCTTGGTTTCAAAGCTCCTATGAATTTAGAATGACTGAATTATAAATTTATTTTCAGTCTTAACAATTTAAGATATTGTTTCTAATGTTTATTTCTATCTTTCATTAGTGCGTGGATTAAATTAAGATTAAATAATAGAAAATGTTTTTTTTTAAAAACCGTTTCAAAATCCCCGGTGGTTCTTTTATTTTAAACTATTGCTGACGGGGTGGGGTCGTTGCAATATGGTTCCGACGATAGCCCCTCTATGTCTGTTGAGATACATATCTCGTAGAATCATGTAATCTAGAGACTCATATATCACGAAGAGGTAATATAAAAACATTACTAGACATTTTAAATTGTATTTTAAAAGATCGCTTTAATAATAAATGAGTCATATCTCGCGAAGAGGCCAAGTAAAAATATTTAATTTTGAAAGATCACTTTAATGAAACTCCATTGATTGTTTTGAGACTAATATCTCGTAGACTTATAAGTATTTGGATACTCAGACCTTGGAAAGAGATCGACTAAAATTTTACTAGCACTTTTACTGGCTTTTAAATAAATAAAATCTTGATATTAGAAAAAAAACCGACAAACATTTTATGGTACTGGTTAAACCGCGTGCAGATCGCTATCTATGCCTAACATTTCGAGGTAATAATATTACTCGGCCTATTTATTTGTCTGACCTTATAAATGTATAGTAGTATTTGGGAATTAAAAGAACAAGAAGCTTTGAGTAAATAGTTTCAATAGACAAATTTGCTAATGAAAAGTGATATTATTTAAGAAATGCTAACAGCCGCGTATTCAAAGGGGAACGTCTGAGTAGCTTCGAAGTTAGACAGGTAAATTTTATTTTAAAAGTTTTGGAAATATTTCAAACAGTATTCGGTGGTAAAGTGTTTTTTTGTTTTATTTATTACTTTGAACGATACGAAACTGGCTTAGCTCGTAAAGAGTTTTGACACATTTAGGTTGCTCGTTGTAATATTACGGGTGCCTAAGATAAATATCGTATTTGTGTCGAAATATTAATTTTTACTTTAAAAAAGGGTATTTAATTAGTTTGATTTTATTTGCATCGATTTTTCGTTCGATGCTCAGGGGAATGTTATTGAGTTTGAATGTAAACTTGCTTTAAACTTATATTTCTCGAGTTTATTGGACTTTATTCCTTAAGAATCAATTTTCTTATATAGCGCCCGGTATGACGTTTTTTGAGGAGTAAAATCAAAAGTTCAGAGCGTACGCAGTTCAGAGCGTTAAAAAAAGTGTAATCGTTAGGTGGCCTCTCCGCTTTTCTGCGCATCTTTAGAGTGAGGTATTAATATATTTATTTGGAATTTTCTTACGACGTAATCGCAATGATGGAGTGTGACACACATATTGGCGTTTTCTTATGATGTAATCGCAATGACGGAGTGTGACACACATAGTTTACTATCGTTCGCTTTATCAAGATGTAATCATTAAATGTCATTATGTGTGAATATTTGGTGTCTTCTATCCTACAAAATTAGAAAGTTTATTTTAATTCTTCTTAGTCTGACGTTACTAAATGTTGATTTTGTTGTATAAATTTGATCTTTTTCATTTGTGTTTTACTTGAAAATAATAATATGTTCAGCATTTTTTATTTAAGAATTTTCCATTTACATTTAATAATATTGATATTTATATACAGTGTTACCTATTTTGTACATTCCAAGACAATCGTACTTGAGGAGTAAACTCCAGTCGCGCGTCGGAGCTAACACGCCCAATTTTTATCCTGAAAGTTCGATAGGAATCGATCGAATCGATTCGATTAAATATGAAGGGTGCGAAAGAACTTGCCGTACAATTACCATACAAGTTGCTTTTTTCATGGCAAATTTCGTTCTTTTGAACTTTGCGGTATGTTGTAATACAATCTTTATCATGTTGGAAGATGATATTCTTCCCGTTAAATAAGCCAGGATAAGTTTTTTTTTAAATTAGAAGGTTCAATCAAGCACAGTAAAACAGTTTAAAGTGAACTATGAATATTATATAAGGTTTCATTCATTATTTCTTCGTCACATAGTTCGATCATGCTACATCAAGTACGTCAAATGTACCACACTATACCCGACGTAGCATGATCTGAACGACTGAAACTGCTGTGTATTCGTCATATACGTTGCAATGTTGTGCTTATCTGTATTCGCACTTTCGTACGATTATAAACATATTTCGTTTATGATATAATTATACGGTATACTGAATCTAGCTTCTTTACTGTCAATGTGCATAAATATACGTATTAATTGAAATGCTACTTAGATATTGTTTCTAAATGTTATCTTAATATTTCATATCATGGAATATTCCATAGAATTAGTCTTTTTATCGTTACTTAATAAACTGCTAATTTTTTTTATAGATAATCAGCTAATAAAGATTATTCCATTTTCCGGTTGTTTAAACTAAACATTCATGTTTACATTTTATGATATAAACAAGAAAACTTGATTTAAGTAAGTATAAATATATTTGATTGAAAATAATGTTACTATTGGATACCACTTAAAGTTATGACAGTACAACTCAGTGACCTCAATTTGGCGGATTGCGTTTCTTAAATATACGTAGTAATTGAAATGCTGCTTAGATATCGTTTCTAAATGTTATCTTAATGGTTCATATCATGGAGTATTTCATAGAATTAGTCTTTTTATCGTTACTTAATAAACTGCCAATTTTTATAGATAAACAACTAATAAATATTATTCCATGGGCCAGTTGTTTAAACTAAACATTTATGTTTACATTTTACGATAATAAAAAGGAAACTTGAACTATGTCTCAGTCACAGTATCGAAATATATTTGAATGAAAATAATATCACTATTGGATACCACTAAAAGTTACGACAGTACAACTTAGTGACCTCAATTTGGCGGATTGCGTTTGTTAAATATACCTAGTAATTGAAACGCTGCTTAGATATCGTTTCTGAATGTTATCTTAATATTTCATATCATGGAGTATTTCATAGAATTAGTCTTTTTATCGTTACTTAATAAACTGCCAATTTTTATAGATAAACAACTAATAAATATTATTCCATGGGCCAGTTGTTTAAACTAAACATTTATGTTTACATTTTACGATAATAAAAAGGAAACTTGAACTATGTCTCAGTCACAGTATCGAAATATATTTGAATGAAAATAATATCACTATTGGATACCACTAAAAGTTACGACAGTACAACTTAGTGACCTCAATTTGGCGGATTGCGTTTGTTAAATATACCTAGTAATTGAAACGCTGCTTAGATATCGTTTCTGAATGTTATCTTAATATTTCATATCATGGAATATTCCATAGAATTAGTCTTTTTATCGTTACTTAATAAACTGCTAATTTTTTTTATAGATAATCAGCTAATAAAGATTATTCCATTTTCCGGTTGTTTAAACTAAACATTCATGTTTACATTTTATGATATAAACAAGAAAACTTGATTTAAGTAAGTATAAATATATTTGATTGAAAATAATGTTACTATTGGATACCACTTAAAGTTATGACAGTACAACTCAGTGACCTCAATTTGGCGGATTGCGTTTCTTAAATATACGTAGTAATTGAAATGCTGCTTAGATATCGTTTCTAAATGTTATCTTAATGGTTCATATCATGGAGTATTTCATAGAATTAGTCTTTTTATCGTTACTTAATAAACTGCCAATTTTTATAGATAAACAACTAATAAATATTATTCCATGGGCCAGTTGTTTAAACTAAACATTTATGTTTACATTTTACGATAATAAAAAGGAAACTTGAACTATGTCTCAGTCACAGTATCGAAATATATTTGAATGAAAATAATATCACTATTGGATACCACTAAAAGTTACGACAGTACAACTTAGTGACCTCAATTTGGCGGATTGCGTTTGTTAAATATACCTAGTAATTGAAACGCTGCTTAGATATCGTTTCTGAATGTTATCTTAATATTTCATATCATGGAGTATTTCATAGAATTAGTCTTTTTATCGTTACTTAATAAACTGCCAATTTTTATAGATAAACAACTAATAAATATTATTCCATGGGCCAGTTGTTTAAACTAAACATTTATGTTTACATTTTACGATAATAAAAAGGAAACTTGAACTATGTCTCAGTCACAGTATCGAAATATATTTGAATGAAAATAATATCACTATTGGATACCACTAAAAGTTACGACAGTACAACTTAGTGACCTCAATTTGGCGGATTGCGTTTGTTAAATATACCTAGTAATTGAAACGCTGCTTAGATATCGTTTCTGAATGTTATCTTAATATTTCATATCATGGAGTATTTCATAGAATTAGTCTTTTTATCGTTACTTAATAAACTGCCAATTTTTATAGATAAACAACTAATAAATATTATTCCATGGGCCAGTTGTTTAAACTAAACATTTATGTTTAAATTTTATGATAATAAAAAGAAAACTTGAACTAAGTCTCAGTCACAGTATCGAAATATATTTGAATGAAAATAATGTCACTATTGGATACCACTAAAAGTTACGACAGTACAACTTAGTGACCTCAATTTGGCGGATTGCGTTTCTTAAATATACGTAGTAATTGAAATGCTGCTTAGATATCGTTTCTAAATGTTATCTTAATATTTCATATCTTGGAGTATTCCTTGTATAGATTGTTTAAACTAAACATTCATGTTTACATTTTACGATAATAAAAAGGAAACTTGAACTAAGTTCCAGCCTCAGTATCGAAATATATTTGAATGAAAATAATGTCACTATTGGATACCACTAAAAGTTACGACAGTACAACTTAGTGACCTCAATTTGGCGGATTGCGTTTCTTAAATATACGTAGTAATTGAAATGCTGCTTAGATATCGTTTCTAAATGTTATCTTAATATTTCATATCTTGGAGTATTCCTTGTATAGATTGTTTAAACTAAACATTCATGTTTACATTTTACGATGATAAAAAGGAAACTTGAACTAAGTTCCAGCCTCAGTATCGAAATATATTCGAATGAAAATAATGTTATTATTGGATACCACTAAAATTATGACAGTACAACTTACTCATTTCAATTTGGCGGACTGCGTTTCTTATACAGAAATAAAAAGAAAATGGTCGTTAATCTTGGTAATATATTTGCTTCGTATTAACATCAGTAGCTGATTAATATTATTTCTGTGTGGCTAAAACGAAGGTTCGTTATATAATATTTATGTTACACAATCATCTGATAATTTTTTCATCGATCTATTTTTTTTTCTTAAAGCGAAGTAATTAATTGACCCTGACAAAATTTTAACCGAACCTTGGTATTATGTTACCCGCTGCCCGGCAAAGTGCGGCACCTGGTCCATTAGGGCCATACTTAAAGAAACACGTTAAGGGGCTTTCGATTTGGCATTATGAAAAGTTAAATATCTTGAGTATGCCCGTTAATGGGATTATCGTGGCGGATTCGCGTCGATTTGGAACTAACGATCCCTTTTATCACCGTGAGTTATTATCGGGCGTCTTCACTCATTTGAGAAGAGCCGATGGCATTGCGACAGGGTGTACCAGTTGCATCGGCAGATTCCTTGCAGCTGTTAAGATGAAATAGGATGTAACGCAGTATTCGGTAGAGATGAGATGTAGTAATGTATTACAGAGATTTTGATATGTTTCATTAAGGCTTAATTAGTTTTCTAAATAATGAAGTATTATGAAATTTTAACATAGAACTATGCTACTAGAACTAACGAGAACTATGTTTGCTACAAAATATTACTCCGAAACTAATAATCGTAGAGCAATAAGTAATATATTATTGACTAATTGTGTAGTCCTACTAAAAATAGTAAATATAAATTCTCCATTATGAGCCATTATTAAATTTTGACGTAGAATTATGTATGTCTTTCCCAGTATTAGACAAGATTCACTTCGAGAGGAGCATGTTACAAAATATTACTCCGAAACTAATAATCGTAGAGCAATAAGTAATGTATCGTTGACTAATTGTGTAGTCCTACTAAAAATAGTAAATTTCAATTCCCCGTTATGAGCCATTATTAAATTTTGCCGTAGAATTATGTATGTCTTCCCCAATATTAGACAAGATTCACTTCGAGAGTAGCATGTTACAAAATATTACTCCGAAACTAATAATTGCAGAGAATAAGTAATATGCCATTGGTATAATGTGTAGTAAAATTTATTATAAAGTAAATTTCACTTCACCACTTTTTTAACTCATTATAAAGTCTCTTTAAATTTCAGACGATTTCGTATGCTATGTTCTCCTATAAAAGTACTTCATCTAAGTGTTTTGCCTGAACATATATCATATGGTGACTTACAATGGAAGGGTACAGTCTAGTAATTTGAATCTATGATCAGTCTTTGTTTAATTATAGTTTACTTTTAGGATGTAAATATATCTAAGCTTTAAGGTGTACTAATAAGTAAATTTCGCGGAAGTGTGTCTCCAGTTTTTTTTAGCAATTTGAATTTAAAAACGTCGGGCTGGTACTAGCTGACCTCGGAGTTGTAGTTCGTTTCTTTTTCTCCAGTCAAAATTTAATTTTATTATGATAGAAAAATTGTATGTTTTTATTTGCTTTTTTTAATTGTCGTTGATAATTTTAAAATTACTACATTATATTTATTTCTATATTTTTATTTTAAGATGATGTTTTTCATAACAGAACATGCTCAAATTTTGATTATTAATAGGAACAAGAGCGTCGCATAATAATATAAATATAAAAAAAAATTTCATTCAAACAAAATTAAGTTGAGAAATCCATAATTTTTTCGAACTTAAATTTTTGTTTAAACTTTAAAAAAAACTATTAAAAACATGAAAAAATATTTTGTATTGTAAAGAAAACGAACTTGAGACCAGCAGCGAACCAATCCGACGCGCTGCTGCTTCAGTTGCATGATGCTTAACGTTTGGAAGATTTAATTCATAAATAGTTAACAAAATATTACGATGCTTTTTCTGGAAATAAAAAAAATATGCTATAATTTTGTTAGCTCTTTGTCTCTTATAGTGTAGTAGTGCGTCTTAAAACTTGTATCACCCTAAAGGTTACACTATTACCAGAAAAAAGCTGATACCAAATTAAAATTCCCAGAAAGTGCCCTCGCTTTTTAGTATATGTTTAAACTATACTACTACTACTATTTAGATAGCTTGAAAATGGGTATTACGGTTATTGGTATTACGGTTTTATTAATTTATTTAGTTACGTAGCGTTTACGTAATCTCAACTGTTACCTCGTAGAATTTTGTTCTAGGAATACATGTGTCTTTATTTTTCAAGTAAGACTTTTTTGGATGAGCATAAGATGGTTCAGATACTATCAGGAAAACTTGTGAGAGAATTAACACAGTTAAAATGATGTGTGACACAGTAGAAACGAAGAGAGTGCAGTTGAGCATTGGTTGAGTATACTTATCAAATACATAATTTTTTCTTTGTCGGTTTATGAAATTTTGAACACATTTCTCGTACGGAATTCACTCTATGTACTTAATAATTATAGCTATATACGTAAAATTGGTAACGTGAATTTTTACGTAAGTAAATTAGTACAACTAGCTTTTAGCTCACGACTTTGCTTGCCAACTAGTTTGTTTATCTTGTTGTTGGCGACTTTGCCTGCCAACATGTTTGTTTATCTAGTTGTTGGCGACTTTGCTTGCCAACTTGTTTGTTTGTCTAGTTGATGGTTACCATTTACTTACTTTTTCTCGGCTTAATTTTGTTTATTTTTCAAATATTATTCCTCTTGTTAAGTTATAGCAAATAGAATATACTTAAATTTCTTTCTCCAAATAATTTCATCTTCTTGATTAGCAATGTTCTATAGTAGCAGTGTTGATTTCCTTTACTTTATACTACTCTTCTCTGAAATTTGTGCTTGTTCCAACCATTTCATTTCAGCAGTTCTTTTGATGTCATTGTACCAACGCAAATTTGGCCTTCCTTGTGGACGCTTTTCATCCCATAGTTTCCATTCTACGAGCGCTTCGCACCATGAGCTTAGCTCCACTCGTTCCTTATTCGGTTTCTCAGAGTGATCTCTACCAGCTCTCTGAGTTATACTGAGCTTACTGACGGTTTTGTTTTTGTAAAAACAGGTTTCAACGTCATAGATAAATACAGGTGGATACGCTGGTCATACATACGATCTTTCTGTTCAGCCGTAATTTTATTTTTAAGGTGAATTTGATTTTATAGTAGGCTGCCAACGTTAGTCTTACGCGCCGGTCTATTTTGTTTCTTTGGTTTTCTTTTCCCACGAAATTTTCTTGTTCCCATAACAACCAACTCGTTGCTTTGGTTTTTTCCCCATAACTCCAAGTAATATGACAACGGAAATCTCGTTTAAAGTAACCTGGTAGTAATTGTTCTATATTACTACAAAAAAAAAACGAAAAATTGATATTGTTTTTAAAATTTTTGACATAACAATGTACAAATAGTTACTTCACTCTTGATAACGTGAATTATTAATTTTAAAATATCTTCAAACCGTTCAATAATTTTTACATGATACACGTACTAATAAACATACCCTTTATTTATGTGTAATCCCTCGAACGCATTATCTCGAAAATTTCTTGGACATACAAACTTCTTTAAATTTTCTGTTTTGTTAAATGCATAGATGTAGGAAATAGATTTAACAAACACACAAAAATTAAACTAAAAACTCTGTTAAATTTGAGAAACCTACGCTCATTCCAAATTTATGAAACGTTTTTCGATTTAAATTCTGCACGTGCACAAAGCGGTTAAAGTGAAGTTAGAGCTCTCAAACTGTGTGTGACCGGGTTTCGAGCGCTTATACCAACTTTATCCTCAACTTTTTTTTTGTCGAAATTAATTTCCGACGCGTAGGGCGATAAACGAAAAGAATTCTACGCTTTCCGAGACGAAGTATATATTGCGTTAATTAAAAGTTATGTTTTCCATATGCAACCGTCTGCTTGTGACCCTTTATATACACTGCCATGAAAATTGTACAGTAATTAGCAATTAACAAGTATTTTACGTGATAAATAATATATTTTTTGTACGCCTAATGGCAATAATTGTTTTTCATGTACTAATGTAATTTTATTTTCAACTAGGACGAAATGCGCATATACGCTTTTGTAAATAGTACATTGTTTTCATATGCGCTTTTGTAAATAGTACATTGTTTTCATATGCGCTTTTGTAAATAGTACATTGTTTTCATATGCGCTTTTGTAAATAGTACATTGTTTTCATATGCGCTTTTGTAAATAGTACATTGTTTTCATATGCGCTTTTGTAAATAGTACATTGTTTTCATATGCGCTTTTGTAAATAGTACATTGTTTTCATAGGAGCTTTTGTAAATAGTACATTGTTTACATATGCGCTTTTGTAAATAGTACATTATTTTCAGAGGAGCTTTTATAAATAGAACATTGTTTTCATATGCGCTTTTGTAAATAGTACATTATTTTCATATGCACTTTTGTAAATAGTACATTGTTTTCATATGCGCTTTTGTAAATAGTACATTGTTTTCATATGCGCTTTTGTAAATAGTACATTATTTTCATAGGAGCTTTTATAAATAGTACATTGTTTTCATATGCGCTTTTGTAAATTGTACATTGTTTTCATATGCGCTTTTGTAAATAGTACATTGTTTTCATATGCGCTTTTGTAAATGGTACATTGTTTTCATATGCGCTTTTGTAAATAGTACATTATTTTCATAGGAGCTTTTATAAATAGTACATTGTTTTCATGTGCACTTTTGTAAATAGTACGTTGTTTTCATATGCGCTTTTGTAAATAGTACATTGTTTTCATCTAGGTAAGAGGACTCGCCACTTTGTTTGGAGTCGTGTCAGTTTTATTTATAAAGGCTATTCTTGAAGTTAACTAAACAGGACCAGATAATTAAAGGTAATGTAGATGATTGCAAGAATACCTATATACTACTTTATGTAGTTGTTTACTAATATATATGCGTAAAGTCGATCTAGAAAAGACGTTGTTTTGTCCAATCGAATTTTGGAACAATTAACGTATTCTTGACTTTAATAATTAATAACCTTAAGTCATATTTGTGATTTCATCAGTCTTTTAAGAGGTATAAGAGGCGAAAAGTAACAATGAAGTAAGAATGTGAATGACATGGTTATAATTTCACATATATGTGTGCATGTGTATGTATGTGTGTGTGTATATGTGTGTGTGTGTGTGTATGTGTGCGTGTGCGCGCGCGAGTGTGTGCGTGTGAGCGCGCGCGTGCGTACCCGTGCGTGCCCGTGCATGCGTGCGCGAGCGTACCCGTGCGTTCTCGTGCATGCGTGCGTTTGTCAGTGTGCATAATCAGAATTAAGCACTTTTGCGGAGTAAAAAGTAGAATTTAAACTTATAAAATTTTAATAAATTTAGTTTCTATTGTTTATTTTTTTTATTACAACATTTCCACATTTTATTACAAGTAGTATGAACTATGTATTTGTTTTCAAATCTTGAGTGTCAGACATTTCAAAAACCGTTTCAATTATATGAGAATAATCGGTTTTCTAGAACTCGTACGCCAGAACATGTAAATCTCGAACACGCTGTATATAAATTAGCTGAAGTGTATACGTCTCAGCGGACGCGAAAATCAATCGTTAAACTGAGAACCACTTATTTTGTCTTGGTGCTGTTGAATGCGCACGGACTGGTATCGATGTTCTCAGAGGGTGCTTCGAACGAGTAAAGGTCGACGACTTCAAAGGCTTTTAATCAGTTAATGAAATCGGAAAATTTCTCATTTCTGACCTTTGCGTGTCTGTATGTTTGAATCGAAAGGCTCGGAATGCTAAAAGAAAATAATTTTCTATTCTCTCTATATAAATTCTAGTGATTGACATAACGGTTGGTTGCAAACAGACGTACGTGTGTTGGCAACGTGTTTTTATATCTTTACAATTACTATAGAAAAGGGATTGGCATTGAAAAACCCATATAGCCTTGGTTCCAGATGTTACAAGAATAAAAACGACATGTTATGTTTTACCTAAACTGTCAATTAGACAAATGAAAAATGTTGAATAACTTTTATTAAACGTCAGTTTTTCATAATGGTTTGTAAATATTATTTCTGCGGAACTTTTTGAAAAAAACACCTCTTTTGAAAAGAAACGTCCACATATGTACCATATTAATACGTGGAAGTCGTAGGTTTGATAGGGTCGTCGAGAAAAATCACGTAAAACTCGAAAAGAGCGAGAAAGACATTTATTTCGACAGCAACAGAACTATTGTTAAGGTCAGTTAATAGCTTATTATTCATTAATTTAGGCAATGGCTACACATTAAAAAAAAACATGCAAGCGGTATTGATTACTTGACGTGAAATATCTAATGGCCCGTTTGAATGGGAGTTAAAACTTTCTTATGGCACGTCGCCACGTGCTATTCGGCCAGCTTCGCCTATTGTCGGCCAACAGTATTATAAAATTCAAAGATATATTTTCAATATATTGTTAAGAAATAATTCTGTGGTACATTACTTCATAAAAATAAAATATCAAAATTATATTAATATTTTATTATTAATAACTATCTGAATATTGAATATATTTGGCGTTAATTTTGTAGAAATTCATTATCATACATATTTATAATATGATAATGAATTTGTACAAAATTATATAGGTATTATAGTGATTATCGACTATTAATAGAATATTATAGAGATTATCAACATCTTCAGGTGGGCTACCACCTGAAGATGTAATACAACGAAACTTAGGTCGTGGTAGAGAACTTAAAGAAAGTAGAAATAATACTACATCACGTAGTTTCATTTAATTGTGAACTATCTGAATGTTTGGTTTTTTATCAGTTCGTTTAAATAAAAATATTTCAATATAAAAAAATTTAGATGTTTCACGTCTACCAGACGTCCCATGACGGCTCACAATTTTTTAGTAATCTTTTAAAAAGTTATTATATATTTTCTTTCTTATTTTTATTTCTCATTAACGATTCTTAATATTTTAATAATGTAATATCTGCAATTTTACGAAGATAGCTTTTTTGTTTTTGTATTATGGTTATAAATTGTATTTCATTTTCTGTTCTTTCCTGGTTTTCAATCGCTTCATTGTTTGATTTTTTATATTTTAAAAAAAACACCGCCTTATGAAAAATATATATTTAATTTCTGTAACGCCAGGCCCATTTTCCTCTGTCTCTTTTTATTTCAGTTAGATTTATTATAAGGTAATACCAGGTAGAACGATAATTACACATAGTGAGAGATGGATGTTTTCGTAAAGAATTTGTTGTAGAAAATGACGTGGTAATAAATTTGAAAACGCAGGCTTTTTGTTAATAATTTTATTAGTGTAAAAACTTAAATATTGCTAAGTAAATTATACTGAAAAAACGTAGCGCTGAAGATCAACATTTGGTTGTAATGAAACGAATTTTGAAGCAACTAGTAATGTGAGAAGCCATAACCTAAAAAAGTGTGTATCAGATTATGAGACTGGAATAATGTGATTGTGAATGTGAGGGTAAAATGTCTATCAATTTATTTGTCTAGAATTAATTTTAGAAAAATATGAATTAATTCATAAGCAGATGGGAATGTTTTAATTATAGAGGAGGTTATTAATATGTACGGTCCAGAAAGTTATTAAAGGATTTATGCGTATCGTAGCTACGTAATGTAGTAGATGGGTGGAAATGGTTTAATACAATAATCTAAACATTCATAAAACCAATCATTAACATATAGTAATAGTGTTTCGTAAATGGAACTCGTACGTATTTGAACGCTCTCATTCATCTAATGCTCCAGTGTTCCGCAGTCGAATGTTGCAGTATTCAATTTTTACCCGAGTACGTCTCATTTCTATCTTGGCTACCTTCAGTGCTACCAGATTTTTTCTTAAAAACAATAGGAAATTTAAACAAAATATGAGAAATTCTGTTATGTACGAGTAAAACTCCCACTATGTGGCTTTCGTACATCTTACGTACATATAAAAGTTTAAACATTTAAGGGTACGCAGTGTTTTTTGAACTACTTGTAAATGTTAAAATTATTTTATCGTCTTAAACGTAACGTGTTGATATATTCCCTAGAATATCTTTCACAAATGTAAAAGTTTCGTGAATTTCTCAAAAACGATTGCCTGTAATTTTTAGGCAGATTTAGGCAGTGTTGGTAACATTATTTTTTCACGATTTTTGGTTGAGTAGTGTCGAAAAAGATTCTTGCACGTTCTAGTGCATACCTTTGAGGGTGTGCCAACCAAAACTCCTTGCAATTAACTCTCTCTAACAATATTCGACAGGATATATAAAACTAGAAAAAAATGTCGAGTTCTTAAATTGCCCCATCTAAAATTACCATGTAAATATTTCAAGTTTTTACTGCTACCAAATGTGCGTATTTACATGAAGTATTTAATTCCAAGTTTCTACTTCAAATGCTTTCAGAAAAAATCGTCTGTGACAGACGAAACAGATTGACCGAGAGATACTTCATTGAACTTATAACTGATCCGTCTTTCTTGAGGTACAGAACTCTAAGAATGTGGAAAAGGGACTTTTAGCGGCCGTTTAAAATCTATGATACACTCTTATCAAAGCAGGGTTTCCCTTCTTTCCGTATAAATGAATCATCACTCGATGAATTCATCGTCATTTTTATTCGTTGATGCAGTTTTATTAGACACTTTTTTGAACTGTTAGAAAGATCTTAAAAACGTATAGAAACATTCGAAATGTGGGCCTACGTACGCATGATGTATAAGTCTTAGACTCAGAAAATCACCAATTAGGAAGTTCTGAGATGGGTTGTCCGGAAACGCAAGCTTTTGCAAAGCTTCAAACATAGTAAAGTTGCATATCTGGAAAATGTGCTCAGGCATCACAGATACGAGCTATTGCAACTAATATTGATGGGAAAAATCACTGGGAGAAGGAAAGTAAGTCGTAGAAGAAAATCACGGTTGCTTAACATCCGAGAATGGACAGGAACTTCCAGTATCACCGAACTCCTATGCCTTGCCAAGGACAAAACCAAATCTCCAGAGTTGACTGCTAACCTCCACTAATTAGAGAGGCACCCTTAGAAGAAGTTGCGTTAGAACTCATTTCGTATCTTATCATTGGAGTAAACAAAAGCGAAGTTTAAAGGCTTATTTAAATTTTACTTTTTGACACAATTTGATTAAATGTGGAATGTGTATTTACTTTACAAAATTATATTCAGAATTACTCTGTTATAATTTACGCTTATTATATTAATGTGGTGAGTTTTTATGTTTTGCAAAAAGTTTATCAGACTTCGGCGGTCAATTCACATTTGTAGTTGTAAACTAAAAGTTTATTTTTATACATTTCTTTAGGTTTACCCGTTCAATCGTATTTAAAATTGTTTTATTATTTGAGATAAACGTATTAACTTAACGATCTGAAAAAAAAGATAATTTTGCCTGCAGATAAATTTTCGATTACAAAATAAAAAAAACTTGTTAAGTAGGAGTAGAATGCACACTACGAAGGTTCCGTACGCATTCAGGTACTTATAAACAATTAAGGGTACATAGTATTTCTAATTAAACTATTTATAAATATTAATTAATTTCTTATTAAGTATTATTACCTTCGAAAGCAAACTTGCTCGTGGCTTTTTTAGTTTTCAGAATAAGACAAAGTATATTTATACAAATTAATTTGGAACCTTTGAAGACTATTTGGAAAGTCTTAAAAGATTATTATTAAAAAAATTAGCTACATAACTTTGTTTACTACGAGTGTATGATGGTTTTGTTAATACAATATACTCAAATGCCTGTTCATGAAGACTTCTGAAAGTTCAGCCTTGCTATCGTAACATGATGGTATATACTGTGAACCTTTATTAGCTGTCTTAAGTTCAATAATAGTGAAATTTGCATTAAAATCCATTTAGTTATTTATATAATGTGAACCTAAGTAAAAAGATAGACACACAGATATATTTAAATAAGAGAAAAAATTTTAAAACTGTTATTTTCATGTTTTAAAAATCGGCCAAGTGGTAGTTCAACTTGCGCTAATAGTGTTCCGTACTATTGTGTAAACATACTCGTATATGTGCGCGTCACGTACGAACTCTGTAGGTAGTCACGTGTGATGTGTGCTACCTACAGAGTTTGTATGAGAAGTGATAATAAAAATATGAAGAAAACAAGAATAATATTTTTTATTTATTTTGCTATGAGGAATCACTATTTTTTCGCTGTCATTAATAAATATATTTAATAATATAAACCACATAAACAAACATTGCCGATTTGTTTTTTTCTTCTCTATAGTTATAGAAATCGTGAGTCCCTCACGAAGAAATTTCTGGCAATTTATTAAAGAAAAATTACAATAAAAAATCACTTGGTACACTTGTTAATTCGATTTTTAATAAATATTAGTTGACACCCAACATGAAAGAACGTTACCCCCTTTCCTTCCTTGAATTTATTATCCAAAATTGAAATTCAATTTTTTGGAATGGAAACTTTAAATGGACCTACTTCCTATAATAAGCCAGGTTTAACTTTCTACATCAAATATTTTCCGAGAAAAATTCTTGCTTCCATAAGTGTCCATAAGCGTCAGGGTATTGCTTCCATAAGCGTCTACTTCTTTCATATTGTTGTGGAACACTAAAAATATTATACACAAAGAAGTAGAATGAAGAGGATGTGACATGTTACAATCATTGCTTTTCCTGCTAGTGGAGTTGACGTTGCGAAAGTATATCTTGTCCGTGTATATAAAACGGTATATGTCATCCATGTTTTGAAATTGGTATATCAAGCTGGCTTTTATGCGTTACTGACTACAAAATAAGATGTATTATATTAATACATTTTTTTAGTATCCTTTTCTCAAGATAGACTATTTCAGCGGTAACATAAAGAGTTTAATGTCTTGCAATACACCACCACCACCGGGTGCCAAACTGCGTACGGCGGCGCAGAGCTGTACGACGTGACGCGGAGAACTCTTTGTTTGAATGTGAATAGTCAACGATATAAGTATTGTTTTACAGAAAGAAATATTGAATGTACTGGTACATGGTTTTCGTAAGTTTTTTTTTCGTTGAGGTTTATGGTAGTTAATCGTTTAAATGTCATTGTGATAGAGAAAATGTGAAAAATAAAAAAAATATTTTAGTGAAAAATAAACTATATCTCTTTAAGAAAGTCTTAGATAAAAAATATTGTAGGTTATTTCTGTTTTATATTTTTGAGAAGAAAAAATCGTGTCATTTCATTTAGCCAATAGTCTATATAGATAAATGGAAATATAATAATTTGACTAAGTCTGGTATTTTTTTCTAGAAATTTATATGAACGGAAATAGATTAACTTTATTTTATTCCGTTAGTTAAAAAAGAATGTAAAGTGATTATGCATACTTCACATTATGCATTTGTCACGTTCACATATTTCCCGATCTTTCATCACACATTTAATAACTTTAGACCCATCTACAATAAAGTTTGAATTAATTTTTTTTGAAGTGAAATTTTTGTATCGATAGCCGAAACGCTGTCATTTCACGAATGCATGACGCTATCCTAACGCCATCTATGGGTTATATTATGTAAGTATTTTTATAATGCTTTATGTGATATTCTTTATTTTGTTTTTAATTAAAATTTAAATTTGGTACTCAACCGAAATATAATCTGTGTTTACGACCAGTCATCTCAAAATATATTGCGTGTACATTTTAATTATAGTGATCCTCTCCGACTTACGGTACGGGTACAATAAAGTTATTTCATGATTTTTTTTGTTAATGAGCATAATCTTACATATGTAATTAAAAATATATATTTACTAATGCGAATGCATCATCAGTCTCTATACACATCATATAAAATATATAAAAGTTTAAGTATCAACGAATTTGAATTTTTTGTGAATTTAAACTACCATAGTTTGTGACCATGAAACAAAATAAAAAAGCTATCCTCGTTAACGTGACGCACGTTAACGAGGATATGTTTTTTCAGTTATCACGAATTACTTTTTAAAAAAAGATATCAATATCGCTTTTTTCAGTATGTAGACATTGCTTAAATTAATTAAAATAAGTTAGCTGACATTGACATACGGTTTGCGTTGTCAAAATTAAAGCTTTTTTCGTTCCTTTTAAGTTTTATGAAGCTTTTTGGATGACATTGTCGGTTTTTCGAGTTTTATGATTACTATGTTTTATTAGTGTGTGGAGGATACAACGGAACACAACCTGCATTTTGTTTCATTTTGCTGGTTCAAAGATTTCGATACATAAACTTTAAGATTGCAATGTTTCTTGACCTTACTTCTTTTTTTTTGTTTGTTGTAATGCGTATTTTTATATATTACTTTCCTTACTTCTTATATGCTATTCTTTGTTTTTTTATGTTTACTACATCTCATGTTTGTTTTCAGTTTTTTTTGGAAAAGCACATGGTTATTATAGCGTTGCTTGAAACTGTAAGTAAGCTTAACTCGAATTTTACAGAAAAAGAATTAATTTGTCGTTATAGGACCGTTGTGATGTCATTGTGTTTACTTTATATTTTAATAGTATTATTTAGTAATAGTAAATAGGATCACTTTAACATACTGCTTATTTATTAATATCATACTAGCGTGACCCGTGCGAAGTCTTCGCATTATAAATTATTCAACTCAATTTAATAAATTTTAGTTGTGGATGCCGGTAGAGCAAGCAATTATCTATAAAATGATATATAATTTATGTGGATTAGTTGTGAGGTTTTTTCTAAAAAGGGAGAGTAACATCTTAACCTTAGCGTATTAATATATATGATGATGATATGATATGATATGATGCTAGTAAATAGGACCACTTTAACATACTGCTTAATTATTAATATCATATTTATTATTATTAGGAGTGACGTTGAAACGATTCTCTCGAGATGTGATTTTATACATATATAACCTTAAAAATGGTGTATCTGGCTACACTGTCGGTGTGTAGATTTTGAATTTATTCGTAACGAGAAGCGGGCTGTGGTCGGGGGCGCGCCGATTGGCGCAGTCAAATCACTTCCCACCGTCGTCGACGTCGCCGGCGGCAGGAAAGCGAATAAAACGAACGTTAATTTGATTACGATCACGTTCGGCAATCAAACGACTTCACCGTTACGTTTACACCATCTATCAGTCGGACATTTATTGTACTCGGAATGCATTCGCGACCTGGTGTTTGTATTTGTTATTACGTTGAGGTGATTTTGTTAAGATCGTGTTTTGCGTTTGTGTCTCTGTTGTACAATCTAAAATACTTTATTGTGTACAGACAAGCGCGGAGAAAAAATTGTAAATGAACTTGTAATACATACTCATAGAATGGATTGTTTTTGTCTGCGTGTTAATTACATTTTCGGTTAGGTATACCATTTTAGCCACCATGTGTTAGGGATGTATTCATGTTTTGCTTTCTTGACGGGTATTTGTGATTATTAGGTGGAGGTGATTTTGTTAGGATCGTGTTTTGCGTTTGTGTTTCTATTGTACAATTTAAAATACATTTCTTTCACACAGTCAAATGCGGAGAAACAATTTTAAATGGTCCTATGTTATATACTTATAGAATAGGTAGTGTTTGTCTGCGTGTTAATTACAATTGCGCTTTGATACACATTTACTCGGACGCTTGTTGTATTCAGGATGCATTCATGTTTTGTTTTCTTGGAGTATATATGTACTTGTTATTGCTTGGAGAGAATTTTGTTTAGACCGCTTTTCGCACGTTTCTGTCTTATAGTTGCAAATATATTTATTTTCTACAGTCATGTACGGATATAAATTTCCAAATGGCTTACGATTGTAGTGTGGGTCGTTTAGGTGTCTGCATGTTAACGACAGTTGCTACTAGGTTTTTGGTATAAATATAACGACTTGTTTATTATTCAGTCGTAATAATTGTCTAACGAGCGGCATTTGTGTCTCTTTGTATTGTCAAAGCTTTAACTTGATTTAACGATCGGTAATAAATTATGACTGTTTATAGGCGCATCTATTAGTGTTTTACTCGAGTATAAATTTGTTCTAGTTGTTGTAAATATAACGTCGTTATTAATTTTGTATATTTAGCGAAGATAGATAAGACATGGAACAAATAGAATTTAATGTTCAAATAAAAATGGTCGATTTGAACCGTTAGTTTGAGCACTTTTGCCATAGTTTGCAACCTGGTATTTTTTAATCCGCTCTGTAATAAAATGGACGCGAAGTATATCGAAATTTATATCATGCTCCATATAGTTGTACTAGACGGCGTGAGTAGTATAAATGCATTGTACAAGTAGAAACGTCAAAAATTCGAATAAAACACCAGCCGAGAAATGGAGGAGTGTCAAAATCGGCGTTAATTGCGTAATATCATAATATCTAGCACAAACTGAAGCCCGTATTGTAGAGATTAGAATTACAGAGTTCATCTACTGAACTTATTT
Organism: Druceiella hillmani; assembly: GCA_039881145.1. NCBI lineage: Eukaryota > Metazoa > Arthropoda > Insecta > Lepidoptera > Hepialidae > Druceiella > Druceiella hillmani. The sequence continues at coordinate 101,284,095 of JAYKKI010000001.1, read as the reverse complement.
GGGATTCTCCTCACAGCTAATGATGAAGTATGAGTTTGGGAAGTATGAAAGCGACCACTAAACGGTCGTTGGTTATCCGAAATAGCGCCCAGTTTATATGAGAAAAAAAACCTGGCAAGCACGAGTGGAATTCGCACTATGAGTACACATTTAGACACATATTTAAGGATACGTAGTATTAATAATTAAACTACTTATAAATATTAAATTTTTAAAACATAAATATTACTTAATGTATCTTTCACAGACGTAAAAAGAAACTAATTTTGAAAATGTATAATTTCACACAGAATTAGAAATCATTGATTTTTATTTTTCCCTTTACATTTGCTATAAGACCTCTTATTATGCCTACGTTTGCTATAAGACCTCTTATTATGCCTACGTTTGCTATAAGACCTCTTATTATGCCTACATTGTAGATCGACCGGAAATACTCTATAAATATTGATCACTATTGAGTAAGTCTATTATATGAATGAAAAAAATACACTTTAAATGGCCATATCTTTTTGTTGCATGAACCCAAAAACTTGAAATTTTTACAGCAATTTAAGGCTATAGGCCTCAGTATACGATATTACTTTTATCCAATTTGATATTTCAAGCTATTTCCGAGAAAAAAGGCTTGACACACAGACTGACGACTGACTGTTTCTATAAGGATTTCGTTTTTTTTTTAATTTTGAGGGACGAAACCCTAAAAGTAAATAATGTTTTTTATTAATTCCGGGAAGTTAACTACAAGTATACAAAATAAAGTATATAAATATATTATAATTTTCTAATATTCCTTTCTAATATTCTTTTTCTAATATTCTACTTAGCGATAAAAAATAAAATCGAGGCCTTTCTCCGAAACTAAGAATTGTTTCTAATATGGATTAAATGGTTTGATCAAGGTAATAAAAATGTATGGAAATATATTAATAGACAGAAATTACTTTATAAAAACGATTTCAGAACAGTTACTTGAGAAAAAAGTATAAAACATTGAACAAAGTTTGTTTAAAAATCTTTGAGCAATTGCTCTTAAAATTTAAGATTATGTAATGAAAATATACTCTTTTAACAATCGATTTAGGTTAAGCACATAATACAATGTGTGCAGTAAGTAAATAATATAATTACTTAACCACGGACAATAACTTTTAAATATAATTATTTTATTTGGTTCTACGTATGTTCGAGAATAGGTGCCATACTGGGGCTCTTAAAATTTAAGATTATATAATGAAAATATACTCTTTTAACAATCGATTTAGGTTAAGCTCATAATAAAATGTGTGCAGTACGCAAATAATATAATTACTTAACCATGGATAATAACCATTAAATATAATTATTTTATTTTGTTCTAGGTATGTTCGAGAATAGGTGCCATACTGGGGCTCTTAAAATTTAAGATTATGTAATGAAAATATACTCTTTTAACAATCGATTTAGGTTAAGGACATATTACAATGTGTGCAATAAGCAAATAATATAATTACTTAACCATGGATAATAACCATTAAATATAGTTATTTTATTTTGTTCTAGGTATGTTCGAGAATAGGTGCCATACTGGTGTGTCATTATCATAAATTAAGTGTAAGTGATTGATATTATTATTATGATGGACTTTTTATTTTGTTTTTGTTTTCAATTTCAAAGGTTATCAGCCTACAAACGGCCTTTTAAGTTTTAAAATTGTAACTAACGTTATTTCTTATTTTCAGCAATTACCCTCAGAAAAGTTTGAAGAGTAATACAGTATCTAATTTTCGGTGTAATGTCGTTTGTCAGAAATTCCCTCAACGATATTTTCTTAAAATTTAAATTTTTAAAATGAGAATGGAAAAATTAAAATTTCGTCGAATCTGATTTTTAATTAGAATTACGAGAGGAGCGGTACAGCTAGGAGGGGAAAGGGTCCTTAGAGGGAGGCGAGTGTGCAAGTAGTTTCTTGAGGTAGTTTTTACAAGAAAATACTCTTTAGGTACCTCTTATTGAAGCTTGTTATTGTATTGTTACGTTGTCACAGCAAGAGCATGTCGAAAAGAAACAAATATTTCTAAGTTTTTCTCCACCAAAATTCGAGAAATAAACTATATATCGTGTGCTGCTTTACTCGTTCAGATTTGACATGTTACCGTTTAATGTAAAATTGTTTTCAGGCAGTGATTTTCGTCGTTTCTTTTGGTATATTTATGCCTTCTAAACACTTTACTGCTAAAGTATATGCTGAATATTTCGACTATGTTAAGTGGATTGTTTTGATAGGGATTTTGCTTATTTATTTAAATCTAGATTGAATGCCTCTCAACTCATGAGTTGAAGCGCCGAGCGAGCGACAAACGTGTGAAGAAGGTATACAATCAGTTACTTCATTTTACTTGAATTCTTGCCAAATATGTTCATTTTAAAACATATCGTGTAAAGTCTCGCCGCTGATATTTCGTATTGAGGACTTTCTAACGCCATTGTTTGTTCTATTTAAACTTGTTTCATTGATAATTAATGACACAAATATAAAATACAATACGCCCATTATAAAAAAAACACCATTGTTTTGCTCTCATATGTACTTTTATTTTCACGTTATTCATTGTCGTTCCATGACGTTATTACGGACGTTTACTGAAACTTTCAAAGGAAAAAACATTATAAAAAAAACACCATTGTTTTGCTCTCATATGTACTTTTATTTTCACGTTATTTATTGACGTAATTACGGACATTTACTGAAAAGGAAAAAAGTCGTCCATTTATTCTACTCGAGTACAATTTGTATTAAATCTGATCGATGTAGTACTTTATTCGTTAAGGCAGATTCATAATTCCTTTATCATATACTAGATTATGCCCTCGACTTCGCCTAAGAATTATAAGGAAAATATACTCTTAACTTACATATATGCTCAAGTACTCAAGCTAACTATATACGATAAGTATATAGTATCTAAAGAACTTTTGTAGCAATATATATTTACTTGCCAACAGTGAAATTTATTTACGTTACTTTTATTTATCACTAGCTGTGTGCACGCGACTCCTTTCGCGTGGACTGTTGGTTTTGTTTAGACAGGTTATGGTCACAATCTCTGGCGTAGCAGCAAAGTCCTTGATTAATTTATATGTTGATACTAACATATAAATGAATCAAGGACTTTGCTGCTACGCCAGAAATTGTGCCCATCGATTGTTTTTTTTAATTATAAAGAGTTTCGCTACAACACCTTAGTTGGTTTTGCTACTGCTTCATAAATAGTGCCTTTGGAATATAAACGACAATTTAGATACACAGACAAGAAGATTTTGTAGATTCCACTGTATTTGACATTTTTGATCTAGTTATATTTGAACGCATAAGGTACGCAGTAATACGTAAGTGTAGGTACCACAACTGCAAAAAAATGTGTAGAAATCATCACAGAATCCAATATCAACATCATCGTAACAGCAAAACCGTTTCATGATGAAACTTTTGTAAAATTCATGTCAGTGGCTTCAGTAGTTTTCGAATTAATTCCGGTCGTACAGACAGACAGATACTTTTTTAACATTAGATTCGTTTTCATCGAATGGGCAAACGGAAAAGTATTTAAAAAGTATAGACTCTAAAATCACAGACAGACACTTCAATTTTATTTTTCTTTATGGATTTGAAACTTTTTCCTTTAATGGACGTCCCACTAAATCCACCAGTGAACCGCGCACACCTTTCATCGGCAAGAGGGGGCACGCCATTAACGTGACAGGGGAGTCACGCTGCAGCCGCACTAATTAGATCGGGCGGCGGCGGGAGCGCGACCTACGGCAAGGGACGCGCGTGTGCGCGGGACGCGCTCTCCCATTGACCTGCTCGACTCGTGGGTTCATCCAACGTGGGCTGGTTGTGGCGACAGGCTTTTTGTTGCAACGATAATTGGGTGTCGCACATTTCTATTTCGTTGGTACAGCGTGTTTGCTGTACGAACAAATAATAAAAGTTAAAGTGCGACAGAGTATTAACGAAATCGTTAGCGTTATATAAGAACCGTAACCTGTCAGGTTATTAAGACATGACATTGTACTAGAGCGCCATATTCGTTGGAGTTAATGCACATTACTTATTTTGCTTTAATAAGATGGATTGTGACTGTTCTATCCTTGCCTTTAAAAGCTTAAGATCGTGTAGCTAACGATATTTTGTTAAATCGCCTTGGCGAGACCAGGTTCTCCGCTCCGCTTTTACGATTCTTCTTTTCATATCTTGCTGATAAAAAATCGTATGGACGAGTGGAAACTATATAGAAGTCCTATTTCAAACGGTCGATAGTGAAATAGGATTCGGTTTTCGGATCTCTATATCTATTGGTTGCGCGGTGAAACCTGCTTTTTGTTTGTTTTTTGCTGATAACATGAACATTTTTACGGTAGTCAAGAATGCAATCGATGGCGAACGGCTGCAGCGGGTCATCAGTACAGAAACGACTTACGGCTTAACGCTAACATCTGTTTGATAGTGAGTTAAATACGAATACACGGTCAACGCTGATTTCATACATCGTCTTGATCAGGTCGTTAATTTTGGAGTCAAATTTGAACCGTGATTGTCGTCGGTATATAGAGGACGTAGTGAAAAAATCGTTTCGAAAACGTGGGATCGTGTTGCATAAATTAAAGTATTTTTAATATGTGTCTTCAATTTGCCTGCTGTTACACTTCATCAGTGCAAAACTGGTTAGAATCTGGCTCCATTATTTGGAACCCATACGAAGCCAAGTATAATTTGGTGATTGAACGTCTACAAAGAATATTCCTACGATATCTGTACACGAAAAGGTATCGTTACTTTCTTTTTCTATTGTCTACCTATTTCCGCCTGCGTGTGCTAGGTATTCATTCTCTACAACTCAGAATTAATTATTTTATTTTCTAATTGTTAAAAGGAAAAATCCTATGCTAACTACTGTGTAAACTTTCGTTCTTTGTACACCATAACTCCCTCCGCTCAGGCAACCATTTTTTCCATATCACTCTTTAGAACCTCTGTATATCATAACTCTCTCCGATCACGCAACCATTTTTCCCATATCACTTTTTTGAAATTTCTGTACACTATAACTCCCTCTGATTACGCAACCATTTTTTCTATATCACTCTTTAGAACCTCTTTACACCATAACTCCCTCCGATCACGCAACCATTTTTTCTATATCACTCTTTAGAACCTCTTTACACCATAACTCCCTCCGATCACGCAACCATTTTTTCTATATCACTCTTTAGAACCTCTTTACACCATAACTCCCTCCGATCACGCAACCATTTTTTCTATATCACTCTTTAGAACGAATTATACCGGAACTCTCCAGTTCCCTGCAATGTTCACCTGCTCAGCCACAATTAATCGCGGTAACAGCAGAGTGTGAATTGTTTATGATGAGTCGAATTAAATAGATAAAATTGTGTCGTCGTTATCTCTCATAGTTCCTTTTTAGCTATATGTTTAGGTTTGATATTATCTTTTTACCTTTCTATTGGTGGTTGGTGTCGTGTCCATAAAAATAAGACAGGCAATATGAACATTGTTTTCAATGAAAATACTCTGTAGTTCATCTTTTTTCAGCGTACCGTGAAAGTTGAGTTGTAGGATGTTGAAGGTCCGCGTAGCATATTTCTCATCGAACTCCCGGACAGCAGAGCTCGACGCGTCGGTTACCCCGTACGCGGTACTTCTCATGGAAAAATGGATGTTAGAGCCTCAAAGAGATTGGACTTCTGCCTGTTGGTCCGCGCAAGATATTTTGATTTCCCTTCTACCACGTATGAGAACCCTAGGGAAGTGTTCCTCGATACGCCACCTGAGGACGCGCCCTCTAGGGGTTACAGGCTCCCCCGAGGGTACCTTTCTATTAGATTTATTAAATCGTTGTTTATTTATTCAACGTATAAGTTGAAATTTGGATAAGCAATCACTTATTTTTCATTAAGAATAGGTTACATGTAATGTTTCCATAAATCTAAGTGATAAATAAATTTGTAAAGCTCATTATCAAACCTTATTAAAGTGTTTCTTTTCCATCTTGAATTTGGACTATATGTCTGTCTCAAGTATATTTACCAGCTTCTTCAATCCTAATGGTCGAACTTATAGTCCATAGGTTCAAGGTCAAAGCAATTAGCAAATATCTTTATATAAAATAATATTTCTTTTGTGAATAAATACGTTTACGTGATGTGTTTTCTGCTTTAGAGATTGCGGAGATATTTTAAAATTTCCTTGCTATATAGGGCACGTGAAAAAAGGGCCCTCGCGAAATGGCAAGAAATATATAGCTGTAATAGTGGTATGTAACGAATATGAACCTTACATATTCACGAATATAATGAGAATAAGTTATAGGGGGAACACGATGTAATAATGTTTTTTTAAATCTTTTGAGCCCAAAATAATTGGCGAAAAATTTGACCCGAGCAAAAGACGTAATTTACTAGGAGAATACCATTTCTACTCGATCAAATGCAGTTTTAAAATCAAAATAAGCAACAACTACTTTCCTCCTACCAATTAACACTTTAGCCACAAATTATGTAATTGGAATAAAAACCTTATTGGCAATTCGTCTGCTGGCACTGAATTTGAAGATAGATACAGCAAAATAAGACGGTTTCAAATACTTTAGAAAATGTAGATAATATTGCTACAGGTCTATAATTTTTACATCAGACCTCGAAACAGCGTTGAGAACAGGTGTCACCCGGCAAACCTTCCAAACGGATGGATAAATTTCGGAACTTCGGGAAAAATTTATTATAAATGTAATCGGTTTGATGAAGATGTCGGAGCAGGCCTTGATAATATATGGACCAACTTCAATGTGAACTCGACTTCAGAATAGTATATTCTCACGAGATGTAACAGAGATGCGTCGGTCGTATTGGCGACCCGTGTCTCTTTTGCAAGGTCGAGTGTCGGAATATTGACCAAGAACACGGTTTTAAAACATCCAGCAAAAGCGTTCGCGGTAGTCTTACCTGAGTTCGTAACTCTATCGTGCGTCATAGTCGCAGGACTATTAGCGTTCCAAGTAAATCAAGAATTGAAAGGCAAATTGCTTTAAGCAACATTTTGCATACTTTACAAAAGAACAATTTAAAATTAAAATTTGGTAAACACTTTGATAAAAGTAGTATTTATCAATTTATAGTTTCTATATCTGTTTTTTTAACGAAACTATTTTCAAAATTTTAAACTTCAAATTACTCTCCAGTTTAGTTGCAAAATGTCACTTAAACCAATTTGCTTTTCGAACCTGCGATATTATATTTTATGTATACTATTTTATCGCTTTGTTTAACGAGAATAGACTGAAAAAATATTAATGGATCATTTGTTGTTGTAAAAAAGGAAAATTACAAATTTAAGTGACATTATATGCTTGAAAATATTTAGAATATGTACTTTATGTATGAAACAATAAAAAGTCACAACGAAATTAAGTAAATAATTACTAGCTGACCCGTGCGAAGTCTTCGCACTATATCGCCATCTAGCGTGTTCCAAGTATACAATTTGGCTAAGATATTTGATGTGTCGCCCACAGATGGCGCTCATGCCAATTGTTATAAAAATTAAATTTTTTTTTAACAAAAAGATTTTTTTCGAATTTTTTTATATTTTTCGCCCAAAGTAGAAAACATAAGCTTTAAGTGGGTATTTTTTTTTTTTTTTGGTGCAGTAGTTAAAGAGATCGAGCCGCTCGACCAAAAAACACCTTTTAGAAATAATATATTTAGATTCTCTATTCATTTCATTCACCTAGTTAATTTTAAAAAGACACATTTTTGTTAAATATTGTTTATGATAAATAACCAAAACAATTTAAAACAGTTAAAATAAAATGTCTTTAATTAATAAATATTTACATGATTCTATACTAACATCTAACGTGCAAGTCTTCTCAATTATATTTGTAGTTTAACGAGGCTGGGAATCATGAATATTTCACAATAACCTTTTAAGAGACGATAAAAGGAATGAGGTAAGGCCACCAAGAAGTGTTTTCAAGTGGACACAAGGTACGTGTAAACCATAAAAACCAACGGATAATAGTAAAGTTTCATATCTATTTTGAGATATAATACGAATTTATATAAATCAAAGGTTACATATCATTGTATAATGGACTATATATTTATGACAGAACACATTTTATGTGAATACGTTGCAGTTTATGACCAGGAAAGATAAAGTTTTATGGAAGAACCTCGATTTTACCACGTACGACTGTAATATGTGTGAAATGTATTCGGATCTTTATATGAAGTTAGTTAGAATAAGCTTTTTACACGACCATGTTCAAGTAAGTGTGAAAAGGAATTGTATTGACTTCTCACTTCCCTCGACATGAATTTATTTGCAACTAAAAGTTTTGGCTATTTTTAACTGAGTAAATTTTAGAATCGATGTCTTTCTCTGTTCCTGATAGGCTAGGCTATACACAAATAGTTGTTTCCGGTGACAACACATGGTAATAATGATGGTGTCTGGATACGATAATACAGAAGGTGCCTAAAGAACCTCCTTAACGGAGAATTGTACACCTATCTAGTTTGGGCCCGTTTTCATGGCTTTAATATATTTCTTGTTTATGAAGGTTGTGATGGATTCAGGATGTGATGATGGAGGTGGAAGTTAGGCAGAAGACTATTTAAAGTTGGATAATAGATCTATCGAGTTTGATTTGTCTTGATAGGGTGTTTGTGTTTCTTACTTTTAAGTATATTTAAAATTAAGTCTTTTTTTAGAATCTATATTAGTTATTTAAATTGCCTACCATCTTTTGCAGTAATATTTCGTGTAAATTTTATTGAATTTGGTGCATTTATATATACTATACTAAATTATGGTGTTAAAGAAAAATCTAAAAATGTTTATGAAATAGTGGTTGCAAAAGGTAATTGATGAAACTGTAAGAGAAGATTAAGTGATCACAAAAGGCTGCGTGAAACTGTAAGATAAGATTAATTTAAAACTAATAAAAATCCGTTGATTACATGGATTTTGAATAAAACCGGAAAATCGTATTATGTTTGCGCTTTTGGGATCTTAGTTCTAACAATGTAATTTAAATGTTTTTACTAAATGGATTATTATTTTTAATCTTTTTTGTAAATATTTTAATGTATGTTTATTTTTTGCATTTTAAATTGCGACTGTTCTTGTTTAGGAGGACAATTTATGGTCCATTTTGATTTTTTAGTACTATTTTTCAATTTATTAATCAAAGCTAAATATTTAAAACCACCTATTTCTGCTATTTTATTCAATTTTCCTTAAAAAATGATTACTGCAATATTATTTTTTGTATGTAAAGGAGAAATAGTAATAATTTATTATTATGACCACTCTTACCAAAATTATTTAATAGATTTGGAGACCAACGTAAATATGACTTGCTGTTAAAATAATAATTGGTTAACATTATAAACGTGTAATTTAATACAAATTAATGAAAATATTTCATTGCATTATATGGGAACATATTTGTAGTCATCGAAAACTAAATTATCCTTGTAGTCTACTCTAGTCAAACCTAGCCATGTAAAACACATATTTGAGATAATGTAATCCTATTCACCAATTTTTAGTAAAATGCTTTCTGAGATGTTTTCGAAAAAATTATTACAATTAAAATTAAAATCCATTTTTGTCAAACGCTTGCTTGTAATAGGAAAAATGTTTCGTCTCTTATTTGGATAGTAATCAATTTCGTAAATTTCTACTTGCTAATTGCTGGAGAAACCTGGAGAGATGTCTTTAGATTTATTAGTGTGGGATTTTAACGCCATTTGTTACACCTCCGTGGCTGAAGGCTGAGTCAAATTAATGTAGATAAGCAGGTGTGTACCTATACAAGAAATTTATTTCAGGGCTTCTATATCTGATGGTGATAAATTTAAAAGTCGGAATCTAATGTTACCTAGCTGAATAAAATATATTAGTTGAAATATACTATATGAGTTACGGCAAAAGGGTGATTCTAATTTATATCTGGATGTGTTGTCAAGCTTCAGTAAGTAAAAAGGTCAAGATTAAATGAAGCGTGACTTGATTGCGACACGTCATATTTCCGACTAAAGTGTTCGCAAACTTCAATTAGCCGTGACTAAATTGGTTACAATGTAATCAACCTCCTGATGGATTTCACAGAATCCATCTGGGTAAGTGGACGTAATCTGTTTTCATCTAGTGCACGTTCATTGCATTATGCATCTAATGTTTAAATGGCTGTTTATTGTCTCTGTATCTTATTTTCAATTATGTATGCATCTATTTATTAATGTACATCTTCACGATATTTCATACACACATTTCTAGCCACTGAACTTGCAAGTGGACTATTTTTCTTCTTTGACATACATTTGCATGTGGTCGTTTGTTGTTAGCTCTTTTATAATGGATATTGTTTAACGTCTTTCAGTTATATCTGATGGCGGATCTACCATCTTAGATTGACCATACGAGTATCTTAGATTCGATAAAATTGTACCTGATTTTGAACTTTATCACATATTTTGATTACAATCTGCAATTTTTCATATCCCAATATTAACTTGAATGTCCAGCATCCCAATATGTTGTCTCCAGCGAAGTTCATTACAGACGATGTGAAACATTTATGCTTCTCCCGAAAATCTCCCTCTACTCAAAATATTCAGCAATTGTGATCCAAGTTTCATTGTATTTAAATGTAGTATAACTGAAGTTTGGTCAACAATTATTGGATCTATGGAATCAAGGATTCGTTTAATGTGTGCTGAATTCCTAACAGAAAATTAGGAATTACAAAAAAGTCAAGAAATATGCCATATTCTCCCGAGGGCAGCAGTAAAAAGGATAAGAGATACTCCAGATTTTCATTTGAATCGATAATCGATAAGGTTCCGAAAGTGTATGTAGCTACGATAAAGCGACTTACATTACAATTTACCTCACGCATTTCAAAAGGTTTAAACCTGTTACGCACTAAACCCGATATTAGTAAACGTCACTTATGCGGGAATAGCGACGATGTTGCTGCTAATTGCTGAGAAGTCTAAATCTGGTGATACTAAACAGACCGAGATATTCATGAAAATAATTAACACAGGAGCGTCTGCGAGTCGCTCTCGGTATAAGCCGTTGTAAGCCCCTTTAGGCGGGGACGGGAAGGCTGATTGATTGAGAAAATCTGTTATGTCGAGGCTGCCAGTAACGGGACGTGTATTAAACACCATCATTAGTAACGAGACATGTCTTCATTTTGTTGTAGTTAGATAACCCGCATGTTACAATTGTTTGGGGGCTTGTTTTAAGTAAGTTAATTTTGAGCGGTATTGAAATTTTGATGAGACCAATTTTGCTGATGTGGATATTGACTTGGGACATTTGTCTAAAATGTTGTAGCGTTCACCTGTTTTGCGCCCGCTTTTGCCATTTAACTTTGTTTCTGTTAGCATTATTAAGTCTTTTTGTGTGCTCTATCAATTGCATCAAATTGTATGATTTTATCGTTTATTTTATTGAATGAGCAATTTATAGATAATTTTTTAAATTCATTATTTACTCAAAATTTCTTAGAAAAATGTTTACGACAATGGTGAATATTAATTGAACATTTGGTGTGGTCATGAGAAAAATTGTGTTGGTTTTGATTGCTACAATTTTACACCTGTGTTTATAAGATAAATGCATTAAAAAAATTATCAATTAATTCAATTAGTTTTCAAGTAGTTTTTTAGGGTTTCATAAGCAAAGGACTCGAACAGGATAGTATTGTTATTCATCCTACTTTCTGTCTGCCAAAAGTATCTGATTTGATAATGGATGAATCATGGTGAATACATGGTGTTTTGGCCCAAAACCAAATATTTTTAAAATTATAAGTACTGTAATACTGGGGATCTCTATATATACAAAGGAATTAGAGAAGTGTTTTCTTGTGTAGGATATTATCCTTAAAGTATGCATTCTGAGTAAAAAGTCAACGTTAATAAAAAGGCAATGCTCCGGAGAATGTCAATAGGGATGTTGGAACACTACGAGTTATATCTTAAAAACGATAGTACCTAAGAAGCTGTCATTTGTTTTCAATTTTACACATATACAGTACTAGAACAACAAATACTAAGAATTATTCTGTTCAAAATAGTTCACAAGATATAAATAATACAATCAAACATTTTTATCTTGCGCTGAAGTAATTCTAGACAACATATTTATATATTAGAATGTAATATTAATATTTGTAAATACTTGAATATGTGTCCTTAAATCTTTAAAGTTTTACATTGTTTTAAGTGTGTACACGACCTTTTTAGGGTTCCGTAGCCAAATGACAAAAACGGAACCCTTAAAATTTCGTCCTGTCTTTCTGTCCCTCTGTTCGTCTATCCGTACGTCACAGCCATTTTAATCGGAGATTTTTGGCACTATATCTATGAAATTTGGATGGTAGGTGTCTTCTATAAACCATTATACAGTGAAATAATGGAATTATGAAAAAATAATATAAGGTGTGGCACTTCATACATGTAAATGAGGGATGAAAAAAATCGAGTGCATAATAGGCGTGTGAGGTATCGTTAGATAAAGTCTTAAAATAATTTTTTTCTTAAGTCAATAGTTGATGAGATATACACTTGTAAAGTCTTAAAAAGTGTATCGCCCTCTCAAATTTTTCAACTAACATATGTTAAATTATGAAAAAATGAAAGTAGTAGAACTTAAAATAAACTTTCAGCGAAAATTGATTGATATGTTGTATAGTTATTGAGATATGGGATGTTTTCGGTACCGACCGCAGCAATAACTTTGTTTTTCACAGTGTCTTTGAGAAAAACAAAGTTATAAGTTTAATATCGTTTGGTGCTATCGCTCTAGCCGTTTTTACTGCGGTTTCTTCTCGTATTTAACAGGTTTAATATTTTCCTCATTTGTTTAGGTTTTTCCTGTATTATAACGCGATATTAATTGAATTGTAAGTATGATAAGTAATATAATAATTTCAATTTACAGTTGTAGATTTTTCACTTCTGTACATTTTATCTGTTGCAAGTAAAACGTGTGAATTTAAATCGTTTAGACGGCGCCCCACTGTAACGAAAACGAGTTACGGAAGGAAGGTACTGAGAATCGATGCATAAAATTGTCAATCTGTAGCAGCACATATTCATCATTACTAGATTTTGTTCGATACGGATTTTTTTTCCAGCAATATTGTTTGTTTGTCGACATGGATAAAAATAACACATGTCTTAGCTTTAGTCTGAATCGATAGCCTCAACAATTTGTGTTCGTCATTCTTAGCTCCATGTACTCGGTGTAAGCGTGAGTGGAAATAAGCGAAGTCCAAGTTTCTTAGTCACATCGCTTAAATTTTAATCGGTATCCCCAGCATCGTCATAGTGAAAACCCGATAATTCATACCGATTTTGTAGTTTCTGCGTGAAAGTTTAAACACATATACAAACGGGAAGAGTTGACAAACAATTTTTAGGAAATATTTGGCTAGACAAAAGGTCGTCTAGATTTAAATCTGAATCCCAAGTACAGCCCCTTCAAATTAACCCAGTAATTTTTGCGTGCTGCTCTACCAGACAAACAAAGAAACAAAGAAAAATTCCAATAAAAGTATTTCGGTTTTATTCGATTTCAAACAAAACCTAGATACAAAAATGTACAGATATTAGACACCCCTCGGACGTGTGATTTACTTATTGACTAACTCGCTAGCCTCGAGTTTTGACGATAGAAAAAATTATAACCTTGGGTAATTTTACAATTAATCAATATTTGACATAACTTTATGGAAACAGATCTTCCTCTCAAAAATTATATAATATTTGAACTTTTTTAGCGTACGTAAGTACAGATCAACGGACGCAGGCGTCCGTTGGTCTGTACTTACATACGTATGAGGAAACTATCGATTGGTTGACTACTAGAATAAGACTTATTCGTCCGTTAATTTTTACGTACAATTTCTACAAAAACGCCCTTTTTCCGCGCTCGGTAGCGACTGTCTCTGTTTTGTGCGGTCGCTCTGCTTTTAACTAACTTCGCTTCTGTTCTTAATTTTTAAACTTTTTTTATTGCGTATATGACTAAAGACCTGGTTGATAACTGTGTTTTTTCATGTTTGCCTAATAATTAAGTATTGGCTTTCACAGACGTTAAAATTATAACATCTAGAATCATACCTATGGCTTTTCTATAATCATTGAATGGTTTTCTAAAAACGTGATTTTATTCATATATACTATTCATATATATATATATATATATATATATATATATATATATATATATATATATATATATACTTTTTTACACATTGTTAGTATATCTCCAAAATATACCTAAAATTATGAAAAAATATTTTTGAGACTTACAGTTAGTCTTTGCAAACGATACCTCACACTATACATAAAATGAATAAAAATACGAGTACTAAATTTGTCCCTCCCTCCGCCAAAATTTTCACATGAATATTTTTAAGTGTTAGCTATTGAGCTACGTGGGAGTTAAATTGGTTATCAGTTTATAATTCTTTAAGCTTCTAAGTGAAGCAGTTTTAAATATAATAAAATCGGATGTGACCGACAGGCGTACAGACACGTAGGTGATTGTTCCGTTTTTACTATCAGATGTTGAACCGTAAAAAACAAGATACCAAAGTTTAGGCACTCATTATTAATTTTTTAATAAATAAAATAAATGTATTAGGTTAATCAAAAATTGTTTTAAGATGTGTTTTCTCTACTGATAAACGACTGTCAAATGTCAGAATTTTTTAGTTTAATATTTGATAATTTGCATTCTTATATATATATCTCATATGTTTATTGACTGAACATGCGTATAAGTTCGAAAAAAATTTAGAACAAATGATTCGTTCTAAAAAAATAATTTCTTTAAAAAATAGTTAGGTCGATTTTTTTCTAAAACGAACCGTAAGCGACGTTTATAACTATTATGAACAAGATTTGGAGTAAATTTTTTTTTAAATTAAAAACAAATATTCGCTGTTGTTAAAGTGCAATTTTCTCTCAGCAGGTGGATCTCATAATAAAAGCATTTAATACCATTCTCACTAGACTAAACTAATATCTAATTATTGGACGAAACTTTTCCGAAGTTAACATCAGCAAATGCCTAAATAAGTTCTTTTCAGCAAAGACATGAATACACTCGTAGTTAACATACCATACCCGTAGTTAATTTCCTACAATTTATATGTATGGCTTCATTTAATTCTTAAAACGAATAATTAGTTCTATCCTTCCAGCAGATACGTTTTCAAATTGATTTTTTTGCTATTCTACATAAAATAAAGTTATTGATTGACAAAGGAGATTTTCAAAGGAGATATTTCTCCAAGTTAAAATTAAAAAAATTAAGAAAGTAGAAATTAAATGACACTAATTCGAAAAGATGTTCCCCAAACTCATGGATAGTAGAGTTATTCTAGTAAAAATCTTTAATTTTTCATTTTTTCGCTTCTTTTCTTGGAATATGTTATAAATATGTAGCTTTACCTACATCTACTGGAGACGTTTATTAATGATGTGCGTCAAATGTGACGGTTATATTTATTCTAAAGTTTAGGAACATTATGTGCGAAGTTTTTAGATAAAAATATTCAGAACATATTACCAGACCACATACGAGGCAGCTTGGGCTTTAAGTTTCGAGCCAAGGGAACTACCAGAGAACGTGAATGAGAAAATGTAGATTGCGTCGGTCACGTATCTCCATCCTGCTGGTCGGAGTTACGTGACTGGCTCGTTCGAGACGTGGTCTATACTGAGAAATATGGTAATTTCTTAGGAGGCCGAAAATTTGTGGAATACACAAATTTCAAAGACGTTATAATATACTAGCTTCTAAGTTATTCTAACTCGTCCGAGGAATTTTCTGTGTTAGTTTGTGTGGTTTTCTGCGTCACCGGATATTTCCATATGTTAAATTTTCGAGCAGCGATCGTGGAAGTGCTTATTAAGGTGAATTTTAGTCTAAGGCGGAATACATTTAAAGATTCGGTCGGAAGTGTTGAATATTTGACATTAAAAGTTATTTTTCCGAGCACAATTTGGGTCCACTACCTTTACATTTTAACTTTTACATTTGTGAACTTTGTTTCTACAGTGGCGGTCTTAATAAGATCTTAATTTAAGGCCTTTGATTGATTGTGGTAGAGTGCAAAATGGGAGTTTAATTAAAGCATACATTTTTTGAACTAATTCATACTCGAGAAAGACATCAATAAAACAGTATTGTTAATGGCGGTTAAAATGAGACATTTTTTAATCATACAATTTTATTTACATTTTTTTTCTAAATAAAATCATCAACCTACAGCACAGTGTCAATACGTTACGTAGGTTAGTATAGAATAAAAAGAAACATTAAATATGGAAGAGGGTAAATAAAAAAAAATAATAGGAAGGTATACAACCATCAGTAAAAAGCAGAACCATTAATCACGTGGAGTATTTAGATGTTTCACTGTACTAAATTCAAAAGTCGCGAATGAAACAACAGAACAAGTCGAAGAGTAGTAGTGCCTCCAACATCGTGTTAAGCAGAATTAGCTCGCGAGCTATCGAACTAGGGATCGCAACCGGATGCTAATTCCTACTGCGCTATATGAAATAGTGAGTACCTTCATACTCGCCAGTGGCAGTTCGAGACAAAACACGACACCAAACGCAGCGTGTACTGTATTTGTGCACTGGATTGTCAATGTAACCAATTAACATTATACATATAATTAAATTGTAAATTTAGCTTTTTTTGTATATTGAAGGTAATTGCAAAAAAAAAATATTAGGAGGGGGGAGGGAGAATGAAAGATAAGTAGTAGAATGCATTAAGATCATTTTTGAGATTTTTCTCCGCTTGTGCAGGCATAACCTTAAAACTACTAATTAAATTCAGATTATATTTAGAAAAATGTGGGATCCAACTTGAAGTACTATTTAGTTTTTATTTCATCGCAATCGGTTTAGTCATTTAGAAGATATGTGAGTTTACTGGTTTTTAAAAATTCATTTACATTGCATTAGTATAATATTAACAGAGAAGTCCCCATCTTTTGGATGCGTAGTAAATTATATAAACATAATAAACATGTTATGTACATCAATAGACGGCGCCACATGTAGTTCAAATCGCGCCAAGAAATTTTCCACCTGGACGTATATTCGCGAAATAGATCGAGACGTACGAAATCGCCGACATAGCTAGTTTGAAATAAATACAGGGAAAAGTAACTCTAAAAACTAAAGGGTCTCTAACTCTATCCTCACTTGCAGATTTTTTATTTATCAGACCATATCCCAAGTGAAAAGGAATGGGTACGTGTGAGTATAGTAAAATCATTTTTAAAGAAGATAATTCGAATTAATCTTTACTATATTCTCTCCAACAAATAAAAATGTAAGTTAACGCATATGAAGAGCAAATGACTGAGTTTTTTTAAAATTTTTTGGAATGGTACACCCATTTAACATAGCCTTAATACAATTGATATAAAAGTCTGGGGAATTCCGCATGACTAATTCGAGTATCCTAAATATTCGTACAGTCTAACTAGGATCGATATCGTGGTCGTGGGATAACCACACCGTCAGTCTCTGAACATACGCGGAACTAGAATGTAATTGGTAATGTTAGTTGGTATTTGTGGCTGATTTTACTTAAAATGGCTGATTTAAATTATCTTACAAGGTAATTTCATTAATCTTAATTGTGTTTCGTTAAAGTTGGCAATCGTATAACTTATTTATAAATGTTTTTTTCTAGTTAGTTTTCAATAAGGCAGGAAAAAGAGATATAAAAGGAATAGTCTAATATTGGTAACTATGGCTATATCGTATTATAAGAAATAAGTTAAATTAACGTTTCATAATGTCGTATAGTAGTATATCGTATCTTTGAATAAGTTTGTGTGGTAATTCTTACCGCTGAGAACTTATGGCGAGTCTAACATCATTTAAAATTGAGAAATGTTGTTCCGTTATAATAAAATGATTAGGCTTTGACCATCATTAATACAATAAACTATAAAACTTGTCCTTCATATAAGAACCATATGAAGGACAAGTTTTATAGTTTATTGTATTAATGATGATCAAAGCCTAATCATTTTATCATTATTATCAAAGCCTAATCATATTTCCATCATTTCGTTACAAAGTGGACTGAAATAAAACGTGCATTCTAAGATGAGATCTTGACAAACAATGAGAAGTGAAACGTGCTTGGCCTGGAAACAGTGTCTGATTTTATTAACTGATCAGAATCCATTATCGTAATCATTCTAATAGTATTACCATATTAACGGATGCCGATCCGTGAATGGCGACTTTACGTAGTTCTAGTCTCTCAATAGATAGATTCTAAATTAGTGGCTTTAACGTTAATATATAATACAGAAATGCTATTAACACTATTAGCGGGTGAAGTAATAACCAACTTGGTTAAATCCTCGATGATCAAAAGGGCTTTAGTTGGAATTTTACGATCATAAGTATTTTGTGTTTTGCATCTATGTACATGTGGTGTTATGAAAAGTTTTCAATTTATTTTGACAATTATTTGTTTAGAAATGTAGGTTCTTAGTTTATATAACTTATTTTTCAAAATAATAAAATAAGTTCATGTCATGTATATACAGTAGAACTGAATGTCCTATTACTAGCAGGTTTAAAAGGTCTTGTGAAATTCAAGCAAGCTTCTGACCTTTGGCGTATAGAACCACTAAAGAGATTATCACTGAAGGTCAGAAACTATTCACAGGATAGTTTTCGCGGTTCCGTTTTGATTTCGATGGTGATGTATGTAGCAGCACGAACGAGTTAAATACACGATAGTATTCCAGTAAGACATGTCGATCTGACAAGATATGTCATTCCACTTTGTTAATAAAAACTAGATGCGGAAATAGTAAAAAAAGGATGTTCAGTACCTGAAGACGAATATAGAAATATGGATGCTTTCACATATGACATGATCCGTTATTTTTATTGCATCCTGCATGACTATCGGTGGATTGAGAGGATTGCGAGGTCCTTGGTATATTGGCCTATACGCCATCGGTGTGGACCTCGTAGTGCGTCGGGGCTCAACAAGTTAGGGGGGTCGTGCTAAGGTCGCAACGAGCGAGAGCAACGCTTATAGAACTTGTTCAACGGATGCGTTACCGGTTTTGACAGGTCTCCTGATCTCGCTATCGCGGAACGGGCGGCGAATTTTGAATTGGCTAGAGGAGGGATTTAAACATAGCATCACTGTGTTTTGAGTTCCATGTATATGAACTCATTAGTTCTAGGAAGAGACGCATTTTTGAGATCGTATGTGCTCATTGGCAGGATAGATGGTCTTCGCCTTCTTCCAAGGGCGAGACTACTTATAGTGATATAAGTTATTTTTCCCGAGTGTTTCTGAGCGAATCCGGAAGACTTTGCTCAAATCTGACTACTACACATCACAGTTCTGAATGGAATACGGCGCCTTCCGCGCGAGCTTGCATAGCTTTGCTTTACGAGACACCCTGGTCTGTGCCTGTGGTTTCGAGACGCAGAACATGGAACATATCATATTTAATGAGCATGCGTCAAAATAGTAGAGTAGATTCGCGTGGTTCTTTAAGAGGTGATGTTTTTAGTCACTGTGACTTGGTTGAGAATGGATCTATCTTTGAGTCATTCAGAGCGTTCGCGAAAAGCGTTCTTGAAAAAATGGAGGTCCTGTATGGCTCATTGCGAAGGGACAGGGCTTAACCCAGTTAGGTGGAAGATTTGGATGGTAGTAACGGGACACTACTAGAGGACCTTCGAAGATCCCCATTCAGTTTGAGGGGGGACGTGACGGGTCCCAGGAGAGGCCCTGAGACAACTCGGGAATAGTGCCTCACAATTGGATGCTGCCAATATGGCCTGTGACGTGAAGGCAATAGTACCAATGCAACATGAGACCGTCCACCTTGAGAGAATGTCGGTGGTGAAATACTGATTGGCAGTTTGGCAGCTTAGAACGGAATCGCCGGAACGTGTTTTGTGAACATTATATCTAGGCCAAAAATGGTATTGTAAACACTGAGCTGCTGTGTATGTCTTTCAAGCCAGCGTATAAGTTGCGGAAATCCGTAAAATATTTATTAACATCGTAGAACTTCATATTTCTTAATTTAATGTTTTTATGTGTATATAGTATTTATATTCCTAAATATTATTTGTATAATCAGTAGATGAAGGGAAAAGAATAGTTTTCCGAGAGGTATTAACTATTAATTGAGCGATAAGGGTTTGGGTAGAAGAACCTTAGATGGAGCGTCACTGCATTATAAATTGCGTAGATGCTTTTCAAAAGTCAATGACCCCGCATATAACACTATCTTCTAAACCGTATATGTTGCGTGTTTATGTGGTCGGAGCCAGATGCTATGATAATTGACTCGCTGCATTTATGGTGTCAATTGAACCTGCCACGGAACCAATTAGCCATAACGCGGTTATTGTCCGCTGACGCGAGCTCAATCACTGTCACATTTCGAGTTGAGTCACGAGGTATGTTGAAGCGCGTGGACGACTGCATCGCCAATAAATTGCATGTGTAATTTGATTTATATTCAGTTAAAAAGTATGCATTTAATTGGTATAAAATTTCTTCAACGACTATTTGAAATCAAAATACGATAGAGAGAATGAAAAACAAGTAAAGCGGAAAAGCGACATATCTCAAGGCCCAAAATATCGATAAAGGAAAATTGTCGATAATTATTCTCTTTTTATACTTTTATTGCACGATCTTTTTTTCAGTATTTTTGAGATATGCGTAGTAGAAGCAAAGGAATGCTGCTAGAATAAAACGAATGATTTCCCTAAACAATATTTAGTATGAAAAGTTATGCAGCAGAAGCTACCGTACGGAGGGGAAAGGGTGGTAACGACTAGTCTGACAAAATTACTTTTAATATAAAAATTCCTTAGATAATACACACTTATGAAAATAATGTCTTATCAATAATAAAATAAAAGAACAATATTTAAAAAATGATTGTAATTGTTACAAAAAAGAAACCGCCAATGCTACAAAGGAAGCTCTTATGCGGCTAAATGGGCTGAGAAATACATTATAATTGGCGTGTTCTCTAATCTAGTAACTTTTTTTCTATTCTTATATATCTCCTTAACAATAAAATAATTAAAGAAAAAGGATAGTAATTGTTATAAACAAAAAACCGCAAATGCTAAAAACGAAGCTCTTATACGGTTAAAATGAGCTGAGGAATTTAGCGTATTCCCTAATCTAGTAGGTTTTTTTCTATTCTTAGATGTCTATTTAACAATAAGTTAATAGATGAATATTCAAGTCAAAAAATATGAATGTTTACATATATTATCTAAGGTATGTTCATGTTAAAAATAATTTTATTAGCACACCGTGCGTTCATTCAATCTTGTCTGATTAGAGGATACCACCGCTTCCCTTCAGTATGGTAACTTCAGCTGCATTAGAAAGTTTAGTAAGATTATTTCTTAATTAAATAAATAGGGAAAAATTAACTTTCGCTTAATTACAGTTTTTCCATTGATTATCTTGTTATTTCATGGTAAAACTTAAAAAAATTAGTAGGACAGATTTTTGTTTAACAATAACAGAAAGATAATGATTATCTAAATCCAAAGTATTGAACGTATTTGAATTCAGTACATAATTAAAATTATATTGATTTTTACTTTTTAGAATAGCTATCCAATTATTATTTTAGGTCAATTTCCATTGTTACTGTTTCTTTTAGTAATTTTGTACTTGATTACCAAAAAATAGTCTTGTCCAATGTTTACTTATTTGTTTACATATATTGGCATGTATTTGACAAAAGAGCCGTTATTGTTTCCTTTTTTACCCGCAGTAAGCACTGTTGTCGATTTGGTAACCCCCACCCTGCATATAGCACTCAGTGAATATTATTATGGCGTATTTTTTTAAATTGAAATGAAGTCATCTCTCAGTATATAGATTTCTCTATAGTCTCAGACTCCATTGCAATAATGTTACAAATATAGCTAAAACTTAGTACATTTGCTAGTTTCAATAACTGAAGTTTATCAGCAGTTAAAGGCACTATGCGACAATTCTTAGATTTGGTGAGCATTAAATATTAATCGAAATAAAAACTAACTCCGGAAACGTAAACGAAACCATACTCGTATTTTATCCAAACCTGTAATCCCACTGGTATATATGCCTCGCGCAAAACTTTTCTTTCGGTTCGTGTTAATTCCGAACGTAATAGCTCGATATTAACGTCGTTTACTAACGACCGTTATTCAGGGTTAAATGCTGTTGGTAATTCAGGTTTATTGCAGAATGTGCATTTGTTCATTAGGTCGCATTATCGGCGAGTGCAATCTGGTAAGTGGCGGGCGGGTGCAGTGGCGTGCAGCGCGAACGTTAACCGTCGAGTTTCATGCGATGGACGCCTTCATTGCGCTAGTTTATCATGTTCAGTGCAAATACCATCGGGAGCTTACTCACACTTTACCTCTTTTAAACTTGTCTGTCATATCGAAGTTGTTTTAGCCAGCGGAGTATTCAAAACTTAAAAGCTCTCTTCCGTGATCGATTTTAACATTGTCAGTCACAGGGTTTTTGAAAAGTTATGTGATAAATGTGATTAAATTCAGTTGAAATAAGTTCTATTTTTCTTAATTTTATAATGTAAATTCTCGCTTTCACTTATGACAATGAAAATACAAAGTCCATTTAAAAGCACCACAAGAAAAAGTACGTCTTAGCAAGGTTCGGTAACCTGGCAAGCCATTTAAGTCGTCCTAATCGATCCAGTCATTGTTCGCCAAACTCGATATTAAGTCGTGTGACCTCTTTGGTGGAGTGAGGTGGTTACATCGAAACCGCATATTAATCCTATCCCGTAGAGGCCAGTCGCCAATATGGTCAGAGAGAGTAGTTCTGCTAAATCGTCCGGAGCATCACCATTCATCTAGTTTGTAAAAAAGGTCCAGCTATTTAATCATCACAAATACCCGTCTACACATTTAAAGACCACCTGATTTCAGACGTCTTATCCTCGATAAGTTTTTTTTGGACCAAATAATTAGTTCTTCCTATTAAATATGCCACCTCTAGTGATTGTACTTTCGTCTATCAAATCTATCCGTCTGACTTCAAACGATGTTACCGCCAGGGTTTGTTAAAATACCTTTAACAAAAACACAAATGACTGATCAGAAAACATAGGGACGCCACTTTTACTAAATACTATTACTTTTGTTTAATTAGTTTAGAGTGAAAAAAAATCAAGAATAATTGTCTCCGTCAAACATTATTTAATTTTTTTTCAAATTAACATCATTGAAATAATAATAAATAAAATATTCGATTTGATAATAAAACAAAATGGACGGCAAGACTGTTTCCACGTGGTCACCTATCGAAGTACTGATTGCACTCGTCGACGTTTAGTTTTATCAGTTGAATAAAAACGTTATGTGCATTACGTTGACATTTTAATCTATCAAAAATTGTTTGCTTTAACAAACCCAATATTTTAAAAAGACACCTCGTATGGAACTTTACGAACGAACTTTTGTATCATTTTGTTCAACTTGCATCTTTCCGAAAGAAGTGTGATAAAAAAATATATTAAATCTGTACATTTACTAAAGGATAATGTTTAAAGGGGACAGGTAAATATAGTGTTGAGTCCAGATGTTACACACATTAAATTAACTAAGAGTGTTAATTTAATGTTAATTTAATATACCCAAGAGAGGAAATAAAAAAATATGACCCTTAAAAGTTTTATTCAGATTGCGTCAGTCACGAAAATTAGAAATCTTACATTTGATTATGAAAGGTCAGATTAATTTATTATTGCAAGTGGGTCACTGTAGGTACTTTTATGTGATACGAATGATTCTAATGTGATACAAATGATTCTAATGTAAATGTTAAGTGTGATTGTAATGGACAAGTTTAGTGTTTGGTGAGTTTTTTTTTCACAAAATCTAATATTTTGAGTTGCATTTGTATTATAAATGTAAATTATACATAATTTTGTTTGTAGATATTTTTGATATGTACATAATTTGAAATCAAGTCAATAATTTCTGAGAATACCTTTTACATATAAAGGAAGCAAGAAACTCACAGTTTCATTTTATAATATTATGTAATGTCACATTATGTCAGACCAGTTGTGCACGCGGCTTCGTCCGTGTAGAAATATCTAATTACTTCTAATATTGAATATATTTGGCGTTAATTTTGTATAAATTCATTATAATTTAAATCTTCACAACTAAATGAAAACATAAACTAATGCATACTCATACGTTTTGTAAAGATTTACTATAAAGTCAATCATACAACGAAACTTAGGTCGTGGTAAATAATGGAAATAAAGTAGAAATAATACTACATCACGTGGTTCCATTTAGTTGTGAAAAATTTATATATATATATATATATATATATATATATATATATATATATATATAAATAAATATATATATAAATATATAAATAAATAATATAATACATTCTTCGTTTTATTTATCTTGGGTCGAAGTATAAATTGGTTTTTACCACGGCCAGATCTGCCTGATCTAAGCCAACACAAAGTCGGCCCTAAGAGAAACATTCTTCTTTTAAATCGAACCGGTTGTTTGGGTCGACAATATGTCTACGGGAACACTGATAAGTTAATAATAAGCCAGTTTCTCTTTTTCTCTCTCCACATTGCATCGTTTAAGCAGTGTTCCCCGACTTCTGTTACTTTTATCACTGCTCTGCGTCTATGAACTGTAGCGTAATGATGTACTTATCCTATAATTTTCCTCAAAGAATTGACTTTCTAACGCAAAAAGAATTTATGAAATCGGACGTGTCGTTCTATAGAAACAAATAAGAAACAAAGTTCACTTTATATATTACTATAGTTTAATGTCAAAGTAGTTCATTCATCGAAGGTAAGAATTTCAAAGGTCACATACTTGTGTTATTGAAATTTATGTACCTGTTCAAAATTACGTGTTATTGAATAGGTCAATAAGTCACCGACACTATTGTTTCGCAATGTATTGAAATTAAATATTCGCTCACATAGTGTGAGTGAGTAGTTATTGATCACGCAATTGTTGTACACTTGATCTCACATTGAAACATTTATTACAACAGATTACGGTTATGTATGCTTATTTAATACATTTGTAGAAAGATACTTCGGTACAGACAAACTCTTATTTCAGTTAGATTAGACATGACTAATTGATTTTCTTTATAAGAAGATCTACTTTACATAATCTTAGCCGCAATTGATAACACCACAAACAATGTATATTCTATTATGCGAAATTTTGAGGACGTTATTATTTAAAGTGACCGACTGTAAAATTGTTATGCTCACCAGTAAATATGTTGAAGAATTGTTTGTAGAAGATATCCATTATAAAAACCCTTAAATTGTGTGGATTTCTTTGGAGAGATGATTTTTATTTGAAACTAACTTTTGAAGATTTTATTGGACAGATATTTTTTTCCTATAACAGTACATCCACTATTTAAACGTCTTATATTTGCAGTAAATAGTAACGAATTTATAGATGAATATTCATTGAAATTTTATTACTTTTTTTTTTAAATTGATTGACATTCATTGACACTGGGATTATTTGCATACATACGAGTCTTTTTTTGTTAAAGTTCTACATTACTTCACATGCATACATTCTTCGAAAAATTTGGGTCTCGACTTATTGGTCGGGCACACCATTTGTTGTACCCGGCAGTACGGATTAGTACTGGCTAATAAATTGAAGTTAATGATTTTCAGGAGGTGAGTTATAATTTTAAATACTGGAGTATGCAAGACAGGAAAATTCAAGATCTAAGGTCGTTTAAAGTAATCATTTACGCCCATATGCACCACACACGGTCAGGACTCTCAGTAGGATTTACTGACAATTAAAAAAAAATTTTTTATGGATACTTTACAATTCAACGTGCAACAGGGCACGGTCGGTAAAATAGACTCTTATTCCGACTCAAATGAGAATTAATGAGAAACAGAAATACGTTTTTAACTATTCGCAAGCCCTACTGATAGTCCTGATCGTATGTGGTGCATATGGGCGTCAGGAGGATTAAGCATTGAAAGTGCATTTTGCACGGCTGTTTGGGCTGGCACTGTCGCTTTTCGTATTCTTTGACAGCTTGTACCAGATTATTATTCTTGATAATATTAATTAAGTTGTATGATTTAATACGGTTTGTAGTTCTGTAAAAATAATTTAAAGCATGATGTGGGACGATGCTTATCGTAATTAATGCTATAAATGTTAGAGTGTATGTGTAACGGTGATCCACTAAAACTTGGTTATGTAGTTTCTGAAGTGGTTTTGGACAAACAGGCCAACGTTTTAGTTGTAGAATCCTATTATAATTTTAGTTTTGGTATTTTTGGACTACTTTCTCCAATCCTTTCTTCAATTTCGTTCTCCACTTCTTTCTCCAATTCTTTCTTTTGAAGGAAATTAAAGAACCGCTTCCGAACGAAGTGACTATTTCAATCGCCTAAAAATTTAAACTCAATTTTTTTATACTATTCTATTTATATTGAATTAACCTATTTTATAAACTCAAAATTTATGGTAATTTACATAAGACAGTTAAAAAATTCGAGTTTTAAAAAAACTCGTCCAAATTTTTCTTAAGTTTTTCGAACTATCAAGAAAAGCTAAACAATATGCCATTACTCATTTCCCAGGGAAAATTCCATTAGGATACCTCATATAATGAAGGATAATAAGGTTGCTCTCATATTCTGTATGAGAGAAACCTTATTACCCTAGGCTTATAGACTGAATAAGGGTCTATAGGTCAAAGTGCATTCGTACATCGAGAGCGTGGCGGGATGCGCTGCTATGATTAGTGCTTTAAGAGCGTTTTTATTTAAAATAAAATGATAAGATATTATAGTGATATTAGAAAAAAAATATACTTGTAAATTTATACTTCGACTCGTCGTTTATTTTCGTTGTAATAATTTTGAATAGTATCACAAAAGTTTTTAAATACTAGGTAAATTGTAATCGAGGATGTAAATGTTTGAAAAGTAACGATTATTTGTAACAATTGTTCTACAGTTTGTAGAATACCTTTGTTTGGTGTATTTTAACATATGTCTAACAATAATATACGTTATTAAAATAACCCTATATAATTAGATACTAATATCGCAGCATAAGATTATTTTTAAGTTGTTTTAAATATATCGTGACGTGGAGAGAGAATTTGATTAATGTCGATAAATTTGGTAACAAGTCACGATTATTACGGAACATGGCAAAAAGTACTCATTTAGTATTTGTTTTTTTGCACATTATATGGAATAAAAAGGAATCGATCCGGACACAAGTCTGAAAATTAATTAGTGGTCATATAGGTTTCTGCATTTCCCAGTGAAAATGATAGCCTTGATGTCTTTTCCAGTGTGGCTTGCTTGGTTTAAATTTCACTGCTAATTCGAAAGTGGTTTAGAATATTTGATGTATTATTTGAGAACAAATGTATGATGATTATAAGCAAACTTCGTGTTAAAACCTAATATAGATTTGAATTCTATGTGATAAAATCTTAAACCGATGGAGGCAATAATTAAGAAATTTTTGGAAAAGCTTTTTATGATACTTTGCTGGTTAAATTTTCAGAAGTTGCACCGTAGATTTATGTATATTATCTAAATACGTTTCTGAGGTAGTGGCACCTTGCTTAATTAGAATATAAATAGAGTTTTAGGTCTGAATGATATGAATGTGATATACCTACATTTTTCTTAAGCGTTCTATCTAAAAACAGAATGATATATAGAATAAACTCCAGAGTGTTACGGTAAGCGTATGTGTAGGTGTTTTCAGGTTTTATCTTGCATATTTATTGAAATCAGAATGCTACTATGGCTCTAGTAGTGTAAGCAATCGAAGATTTACCAATAGGGAATAGTTTCAGATCACACTGTGATTAAAAGATATATTTTTACGTCATAATTACTTACAGTTTATTTTTGAACGATCTATTAACACGAGTATTAAAACCGTTGACATTTTCGTTATTTATTTACATACAGTTGAAGATACATTAAAGTTGTATAGTACAAAAGGATTAGTTATTTGATACGTACAATATTTATGAATTCCATTACGTGCTTTAAGAAAGTCTATTTATTTAATTATTTCCTTATTACCTTTAATATACAGCATATAGTAATTACCGAACTTATTGCTACAGGAACTATCCTTCAGTCAATCATAACAATAAACAATGATATAAGAAGGAAAATAATAAATAATCATAACATTAATCATAATAAAAATTGGTCCTTTTAAAAAGCTATACGACAAGATATGGAAGTATAGAAAGTAGAAAAAGAAAAAAAATATGATAAATTATAACGACAGTAATATTCACTTCATAAAACATATAAATTAGAATACAAATACTGACATGGGTTAGGACGGCAGAAAGAAATTACAGGTGCGCACAAGGACTAGGATTTAGGACAGGTAGGATTTTTTCAGGCGATCCTTGAAGATACATTTCTGATGTCAGGATCCAGTCCATTCCAAAGTTTTTCTTCTCGGACAGTAAAATATTTTTCGTAAGCGGTGGAGGTAAGTTTGAAAATTAGTAGGGCGAGTAAGCTTTCAGAAAGTAACTCAAGGCCTTTAGCAGAATTCAAAATGCTTACGGGGAAATCGGTAGGTCGAGTGACCGATTAAGAAAATTTCGCTTCTCATTCCAATGACGTTGTACTCGCTAAATGTCCATATAAAAAGAATAATGAAATGACGTAGATAACAGTGAAAGTCGTACTGAATTTGATACAAATAACGTATGTATCTACAAGAGATAGTGGTATTGAAAGTGAGACAAATATCATAACATTAAAAGAGATGAAGAGATAGCGAAATCATGTATATAAGAGGTAGTCGTATTTAAATTGAGCCAAATGATTGATTTTTCTTACCATTTGAGGACCACTTATGTAGCGCTAACGACGTGTCTATGGAATATAATGTCATTGTACCGTCATGTTTAGCTGCTGTCATTCGTCGCAATGACACGTGAAACAATATGTCGAAGCTAAGGAAATGTGTTGAATCATTTTGACAGTTATTTCATCTTTAGACTTGTTTATCATCGGGACATTTTGCAACTTTGGATCTTTTTATTCATATCGGATTTCCTTTTCTAAATATAATATGTAAATATTCAGTAAATATTTATGGTAATTTCTTAACTTTGTCTTTATTCACTTTCCTATCAATGTTTTTATAATAAGGAATATCGAATTCCCCGCGCCCCAATCGATCGATATCGAATGCTATTTTTGCCCAAGTGCGACACGCAATGAAGGGTTATTACGTATATTGGTATATGTATGTATGTATACAAATGTGCATGTATGTATGTTGTTATTTTCTAAAACCGGGTCGAATAATTCGAATTATACAAATAAGGTATCGCTAGAATCGTATTAATCTTAGGATGAGAGTCGCCATTTCGCCCATCGTAAAAAATAAATTATATATATATATATGTATATATGTGTGTGTGTGTGTGTGTGTGTGTAATATAAAAAAGGTCATCAAGATGCGTGTCGAAGGTCTAGGTGAGCAGATTTGAGAGATATATATAATAGTATATATATAAGTATATATATAATATATAATAGTATGCTCCGTAAATAAATGTTATTAAAAAAATGGTGAACCAACATTGCGTAAAAATTAGCTTTGGGGTATTCGGTAATGTTGGAATTAACAATCTTGTATTTCAAATTGAATTTTTAGTTATTATTCCTTAATAAATATCGAAAAAATTATCAAAAAAATTGTTTACTCCACTACACAATGTACTCATACACAAATTAAAGAGGGTTTTTGAAGACTACTTCAATAATAATTGTCTTGTACAAAAATGTTGAATAAAATGAATCATTTAAATGAAATAATTTATATTAATCCATCATTAAGGGTTATGTCCATCATTAAGGGTATTACAGAAATAGTTTTGAAAGAAATAGTTCTAAATTAAAAAACACCAATAAGAAACATAAAGAAAAAAATATTAAAATTCAACTCAAGACGTTATTTCTTTAAATATTTATATATTAACATTGATCGATTAAAAAAATTATGAGTCTCTTTAAACTTTTTTCTGTTTACGTAATTAACAAAAAAAGAATACCCCGTGTTATTGTTCATCATAAAAACATTTCTAAAGTAAAGAAAAATTTAAATAAAACCTATCAAGCACGAGTGGAACTTGCACTACGATGGTTCCGTACACATTTAGACATTTCTAAATATGTAATTCTACGTAATATTCTTATTAAACTATTTACAACTTTATTATTTTTTTATAAAAATAATAGGCTTCTATTCTGTTAGTGCTTGTATTTAATCAATAGGTAGAAAAAAATAATCATAAAAATCGGTCAAGAATTGCGACTTTTAATTAGAGTACAGACCGGTTAAAAAGGACGGTTACGTGATAAATCATAATAAATATTAAAAAAAATAAAAATTGTTATTGTTAGAGGAAGATTGAAGTTAACTAAAAGTCGATTACTTGTAAAATTACTCAAGTTATAATTACTTCTATCATCAAAACTCTAGGTTGGTGCCCCGGTCGATAATAATAAAGCGACACACTCGCAGGATTTTGCAATAGATGATGCACGAGTACATATTTTTTTTATTTATTATTGTTGTTTAGTGTTGACTGTTTATTTTTTCTATATATCGAATCCCTCTTAATCACTTTTGTTTTTTTTCAATCTGCATTTTCTTCCCGACGTTTTTCCTGATTAAATTTATAGAGTACAGCGAACCTGAATTACAGCAAAGACAAAAAGGAAGGTTTATGACGTTAACAGTCATTGTATCTATGTAAATTAATTCCTTCGAAACAGCTAATCGACTTGACCGATATTATAATAGTGTTTTATACAATATTAATTAACTGATTTTCGGGTTCCGTATCCAAATGGTGCCAACGGGACCTATTACTAAGTCTCCGGCAGCCGTCTGTCTGTGTATCACAGGTAACTTATGTATCGTAATAGGAAGACACTTGAAATTTAACAGAATACCTATTACTATGGCTCCTATCATGGCAAATAAAAAATTCATAAGTCAGATCCCAAGGGAGGACCCCATAAATGAAATCATAAATCAATGCGTTTTTCGACGTTTTTTGTTCTTACGCCACACATGGACATCAAACATGACCTTATTCTAGTACATATGTAGGTAACTAAGCTTATAACGCAAAACATTAGAAAGACATATTATGCGATGGAGCAAAATATGATATAATAGATGTAATTAGCCAATTATTTTACAGATTTGTACATATCACGTGTTGCTTTTGCATCTATCTTGTCAGTTACCAAAGAATTAGTATTAATTATGAGTGTGGAATGGAAACCTTCGTGCGTGAGTCCGACTCGCACTTGGCCGTTTTATGTCTAATCTAAAGCGGCCCAGTGCGAGATTATAATCTAACATAATCATACCATAGGCGGGTAAATGGAAGAAAATCAAGATAACGCCCTTGAGACGCTATGTTGTTAAAGATATAAAAATATTTTTTCAAAATTTATTATATTGGATGTCATATTAACGACTTAAGTTATACGTTCAAATTACGTAATCATCCCACACAGATCAATATTATGCCGCCTGTATCCAACGGCTTCCCGCTTTCTTTACCAGGTCATCTGTCCGCCTAGCGGTTCTGCACGCTGTATGACCTTCCCAACGCCGCTTCAGCCTTGAGCCACGTTGTTAACCTTACTTCTTCTACGTATCCTCTCTTTACAGTTCATATTTCATAGAGAAACTTCAAGTAACTCGCTGAGTAACTTAGAATATTTTTACGAGTTCAATAGCAAGGAGCGCTGGGACAATAGTAAGAGATCACTTCTGTAAAAAAATAGTACAGACTTTATTGCCTCTACCATCAATCCTCTTGTGGCTTATATTTAATATTTCATCCTCATCGCCCATAACGCGTTATTTATGCAAAATTAAGACTGAATTATAAGACCACTCTCTAACCGCTAAACGGGCGTACATCTTACTACGGTTATTGTCGTAATAGAAGTTGCGATGTAGCGGAAACGTATATCGTCGTTTGTGTCTACTCTGATGTTGTGTACAATTTTAAATACAGTGGTCGTATTTACCTGCAGAATAGGTAGGAGGCCGGGCGTTGGGTCGGTCGCGTGCCGCCGGATGGCAACTATAAACACGTCGCGTCGCGGCGGTAGCAAGAAGCGAACGGATCGTCGGGTCGCCAGACCGGACGTCCGTCGCGTCGTTCTAATGTAATTGCTACAATTAAAATGTATGGTAGTAAAACTTTGTTCGTTATTAGTCGTGTCTAAAATTACACGTATCGTATTCTAAGTTGTTTCGTTTTGTATTAGAGTAATAATGAGTTGACGGAAAACACACGGACGCAGCACGCACGCACGCACGCACGTACGCACCCATGCGAACACGCACCACGCACGCCTGCACGCACACACACGCGCACGAACACACACACACGCGCACACACACACAAACGCGGGCGCGCACGCTCTTTCTGAACTATGCACCTGTAAAAGATATAGCAAGTAATATATTTATTTTTTTCTATATTGCAAGTCGATTTTCTCAGAAATGAAATTCCTGATAATAATAAAATAATAATCTGGCACAGTAACACATCTTATTAACTCGTATATTTTGCACTAGCTATCTTTTTAAAAGTAATCATATAAGATATAACGAAGTGGTAAAAAAAACTTAACTTTTTAAAATTTTGTATGTCATATGGAGTATCATTTGAAAAGGCAATTTTAGGAGAAATACAAAATTTATTATTTTTTAATAAGTTTGTATTACATATTTAAAAAGATTTTACAAAAAATACGCGAAAATAGAGTATTCCCCACCTCCCTTATTTCCGAAACCACTAAGCCAAAATCATAAAAAAACAGTTTAAAATCTGACTAGAAAAGGTTACAGGAAAACTACTGCAATTATCCTAAATCTTATAATTTTTTCAATATGAATATTTAAAAAATTGGTTTTATGTCTGTGAATGACATAGAGGCACTAAATATAGGTTGTGAAAAATTAATATTTCTAAATAGTTTAACAGAAATACTATGTACACTTAAATGTACATAAATGCCTAAATATGTACGGAACCTTCATAGCACGAGTTCTACTTGTACTATACAGGTTTTTGGGAGTATTCCTCCTGCTTTTAAAGTGGGGACAATTTTTTTTATTCGCATACCTCATTATGTAAGATATAGTCGAATAAATACTGGAGTATGTCATAAACA
Organism: Druceiella hillmani; assembly: GCA_039881145.1. Taxonomy (NCBI): domain Eukaryota; kingdom Metazoa; phylum Arthropoda; class Insecta; order Lepidoptera; family Hepialidae; genus Druceiella; species Druceiella hillmani. The sequence goes on along the minus strand of JAYKKI010000001.1, from coordinate 101,250,640 downwards.
CTTTTCCCGATAAACTTTTTTGCGACATGTTAAGCTTTAAAATGGTCATTTTTGTTAAGACGTATTAGGCAATATATTTATATAATTATATAAATAAATAGTCAATATTGATAAATATTTATACTGTTTATAGTATTAATATCAATATTGATACTATTACAGTAATAATATCAATATTTGTAAATAGTCTAATAGAAATACTATATGTACTTTTGCCTTCTTAGCGTACGGAACTCTCGAAATCGGCTTTGCACACCAATTGAACAAAACCTGTCTATATAGACTTACGAATGTGAGTAATTTTTCATGATGAAAAAAATATTTCAAAGGAAATTACTTTTTTGTTAGAGTCTAATACTCTGCTTTAACTTATATTATCATGTGCTCAAAATACTAGAACATAACTTAAAAACAATGTATATATTAATTACTTTTCCGTGTGTGTGTGTTATTTTAACAGATCTCGAATATGATATTCTTTTAGAAGATCATCCAAGGAGCCGGTGCGACCGTGGGTATTTAATTTTAGATAAACTTTTGTGTAAACTGTGCAAGTATTTAATTTTAGATAAACTTTTACGTGGAGTATTAAATTTTAGATAAACTTTTGTGTAAACTGTGTAAATTTAATTAAATTTTTAATAGATAAATGACACAAATTGTAAAAAAAAGTATTTTCAGGATTCGTAACTCAAAAGGAAAAAGGAAAACCTTATAAAAACCACCTACGTGTCTGTCCGTTTTCCTGTCATAGCCATTTATCTCAGAAATGGTGTGAAGTATAAACTTGAAATTTGACATAATAATAAAACTTATTAACCCGTTCACATCTCTCAGCTGAAACTTATTTTTTATGCAGACAAGGTATAATTTAAAATAATTGTAAAATTAATTTTTTATATAGACTATAGGCAATTTTAGATAGACAATTTAAATACACGAAAAATCTTCATGTATAGTGGGGTTCTTCGTTGGAAAGAACTAAGAGTTTCAAAAATATTTTTTTCACAATTTTAGATATTATATCTTTTGAGATATACCGAAAAATGTGTACCCTTAAATGGTTATAAGTGGCTAAATGTTTACGGGACCCTCGTAGTCCGATTTCTACTCGTGCTTGACAGGTCTTTTTTATTTGATTTTTTACACAATTGATATTTTTTTATTTACAATCGATTTTCTTAAAAACCATGCGACATCGAAATGAAATTTGGCCTAGTAATACTTCTTTTTAACATTCATATTAGCTAATTTTTTTTAAAATATTCATAAAAGAATTAAACAGGTGTAAATTAAGATTTTAAAATTTTTATTTCAAATTGTATATATCATATTGGATATCGTTTGAAAGGACTTATTATGAAGAATACGGGAATATTTTTTTTAAATTTGAAATGATATATTTAAAAAGATATTACAATAATATGCGAAAATAAAGCATTTCTTCCTTTATTCAGAAGCTGCCGAGTCAAAAATCGTGAAAAAGGTTAAAATCTGTCTAGAAGATTACTGGAAACCATCCTAGATCTTATAATTTTCGAAATATTCACCATGTTTTTACGCATGTAAAAGATATATAGGTTTCGTTGTATTATAACTTCTTCAGGTGGCCAATTAGCAAAGATCTTTACTAATTACCCACTTGAAGATGTTGTAATACCACGAAACCTAGGTCGTGGGATTTAAATAAAGTAGAAATAATACTACATCACGTAGTTTCATTTAATTGTGAATAATGAATTTCTACAAAATTAACACCAAATTTATTCAATATTCTGTTAAGCTTTAGTACGTTAAAATTAGAAATGAACTCAGTTATTAGGTGTCAGTATTAGGTAATATACATCCTTTGTAATTACTTTTCTTTTCTTTGAACAATAAGGTTTCTCTGGCTTTTAATTTTGGACATGGTGCAAGTGGACTCCTGTGCAAGTGGGGCGAGTATTACTTTTGAGAAGAGTTCTATATTTGTCTATAATTTCGATTACTTATATTGACACCGATTACTTATATTGTCGCGATTGGTGCCGTTTTTTGTAATTTCTGTTTATTGCGTATTATCGTTTTTAGATATTCATTTTTTATACTAAGTTTCTAAATGTATTGGTATCAAGCCGTAAATTGGAAAGTATTTTTCTAAATAATCTTCGAAAATATTTTTTTAGTTTCTAGAAATTTGTAATTTGAAGAAATAGTTTGCTATATTTTCATCTTCATGAGTCGAAATCCGCTAGTTTGATTGACCAGATGTCTACGTCAGATGAATTAAAAGTTATAACGCTTTGATCGTAAGATACACGGACGCTGTGATATTTATAAAAGGATTTTGTGTTTGTTTTCACTTTTAGCACGGAACGCTGAGAACGGAATAAAAGTTGAATAAAATACGACGTATTTATAGCTAAAATTCAAAAACGAATTATAATATTGAAATAATAACGCACAGCGCGTAATGGCGGTCGTCCTTGTTGTACCGAGGCAAATTTCCACAATCGCACGTTTCCTTATAAACATTTCCCTCCATATATGTAACTATTATATCGAACGTGGAATGAGAACGCTCCCTCTGATTGTCTCTTAGTATTATGTAAATCTTGCGTACGGGCGATATCGCCTAACAAGAGACGGTAAGTACTGCGTCGCGTTTCCCGCTCGCGTTTGAGACATGAATAATCAAAGATGTTCGAAAAATATACCCTTTATTTGCCCTCGGATGGAAGGAAAACAATGTTTTCAATTTTGTCTCGTTTGCTGTTTTGTGTTTATCTCTTTTATTAATCGAGTACCTCGAGCAATCCCCCCGGGTATCGCGCGGCATTGTTTCGGAATATGATTTGCTATTTGATGCATACGGAAACGAATGTCGTTGTATATTTGATGTTGTAATTATATGATGATAACCTTTGTTGGCGGTATTGTCAGAATGAATGTGTATACGGAACAAAACTGTATCATTTTGTTTTTATGTTTCTGTCTTTTTTTATTTTTTTTACATTGTGTATCTTTTAAAACATCCATTCAACATTTATAATCATATATGTAAGGCATCGGTAATCATCGATTCATTATTTAATTTTCTTTTTGAAGTGAAATTTCTTTTACGAAAGTAGATGAAGCGCTTAGGGATAATTTTCTAGCGTTTCATCCAAACATGATGTTATCTTAACGCCATCTATCCGTCAGTTATATAAGTACTGCGAGTTAATGTGATATAGAGGCTGTTAGATAATGACGATTGAATAGAATGATTGTATTTAAAAAATGAATATGATTACTATAAAGCAATTGTATCGTTTTTATATTACTAAATAAATAGAAGTAGAAAGTTTTCAAAATGTCTGGTTTTAGCAAATTTACCCACTTGATTACCTTTCACATGGATATTTACCAATTTTTAGTAACCACTATTAGTGAAATTGTTAACATGCATTTAACATAAGACTAATTTTTGAGGCATTTATAGTCGGTTTAATATAGGTTCACGTCTATGTTAATGGTCGTAGCACATTTTGATTAATAGTATGTTACTTTTGGTAACGTGGTAGATTCATACAAAGTGAATCTTTTTCTATTAATTTTAACAGCTTGATTGTCACATTTTTTATTACCTTCGCACGGATACGCACCACCTTTAGAAACTACCAATAATGAAATTGCTTCTCAAATGTTGTATATACGGCTGATCTTTGAAGCAATTATAGTTTAATCTAGGTTAACGTCTGTTTTAATTCTAGTAACGTGGTATATTCATGTAAAGCGACCCTTTTTCTGTTAATTTCAGCAGCTTGATTGTCACATTTTTTATTACCTTCGCACGGATACTCATTACTCTTAAGAAACTACCAATAATGACATTGCTTGTCAAATGTATATACGGCTGATGTTTGAAGCAATTATAGTTGGTTTAATCTAGGTTAACGTCTGTTTTAGTTCTAGTTACGTGGTAGGTTCATATCCAGCGAGCCTTTTTCTGTTAATTTCAGCAGCTTGATTGTCACATTTTTGATGACCTTCGAATGGATACGCACTATTCTTTAGAAACTACCAATAATGACATTGCTTTTCAAATGTATATACGGCTGATCTTTGAAGCAATCATAGTTGGTTTAATCTAGGTTAACGTCTGTTTTAGTTCTAGTTACGTGGTAGGTTCATATAAAGCGAGGCTTTTTCTGTTAATTTCATGTGTTTGATTGTCACATTTTCAATATTGTCTCGAGCCACTGACATTTACATTCTAATTGCCTATGAAATATTAAACCTTATTTTTAAGTGCTTTATTATTTTTTCAGTTATTTTTGGGCTAAAATTGATTTTGCTAGGATGCAAGTAATTACATTTCGTTCAGGTTTTATGCTCAATAGTTAAGTTCTAATCATAGTATGGAAGACTCACCACTAAGCTTTTGTGGAATTACCTGTAATTTTATCAAGAGTTTATTTAAAATAAATGACTTCAGTCGACCCAGACATTTTAAGTTCTTTATTAATGCGTAATTGGATTAAATGGCTAAAAGAGTTTTAATTCAATTTGCCAAATGGATATCAATTGCCCATCGCGTTTGGGCGCTATGTTTTTGCTAATACTAACTATAGAAACGTAGAGAACGACACGTTTCAATTTAATCCCTAACGTCGGTAATCGTTGCTGCGTAAGCTCGCAGCGTGTCCGCGAGCATTTAGCGCATGGAGGCAAAAGCTCCGCGCGATTCTTCTTTTAATAATGCCCCGTAATGGGGCATAAAAGCAATATAAAAATGTTTAAAAGCATCAAGTTGACTCAATCCGGGACGGGGCGCAATATAAAAATGTATGGGGATTAAGTATTTTAGGGATTATGTTTTGATAGTAAGCGGTGGGCTGTAAAGCCGGGTAGTAACGTTAATATGCATGCGGGGGAGCGGGGGGCGATGTTTTATGGAGACGTCGCGACCCTCGCTCCAATAATTTGTAAATTATGGCGCGGCCCTGCTTAGCTCGTGTCGGACGGTCTTTTTACGTCGTTCGTTGAATTTCGACCGGTTAAGGTGAAGGGGACGTTTTAAATGAAGAGAGTACGTTACTGTTGTCTCTTTCTTTAATTAATTTAATTAAAAATTGCGGAAAGTCGAACTTCTGCTGCCGAAGTGAGATTAACGCTTTTTTGTGATCTTTTATTTAATATTTTGTACGACCTTTTAAATGAGGAGAGTACGTTACTATTGTTTCTTTCTTTAATTAATTTAATTAAAAATTGCGGAAAGTCGAACTTCTGCTGCCGAAGTGAGATTGACGCTTTTTTGTGATCTTTCATTGCATATTTTATACGTTCAATATTTGTTCCTTTAACCTACTTAAAGCATTATTGTAACGCTAATATTTTTAAGGCCTGATTTGGTAGATAAGGATCTTTTTTCTAGATGTGTCGAAATCCAGGGTTCATTGTTCCATATTGGCTAGCTATTTATGCTACGTTTTATTCTACAAATACTAAAATAGTTATCCTTAATGCACGCTACACGCCATCGCATATAAGCTATCACATACACGCCCAAGCGTCTCGAGAGAACATTCGACGAGGATCTCTGGCATGAATACGGCCACAAGCATCTGCTCACATGACCGGTGAATATGACAGACATGGATGTGGTATTGACGAACTTTTCAGTTATATGAATCTTTTATCAAACAAAAATAAAGAAAATAGCCTACACACATGCATCCTCCTTCGTTGTTGTGAAATTATCTTAGTAATATTGTAAAAAATAATAAGTAATATTGTAAGATTCATATAATTATGCAAGTTCATTAGATATAACGTGGACACAGCATGAATTTCAACACCTTTTATACTCCTTTGATTAGGGGTAAAAAATGTCACTGAAGCAAGAGCTCGAGACGAAACTGGCCGAGCTCAGACACGCTGCTCATACAATCGTCCTTGGCAAGTCTTGGCGAGTAGGTGACTGTGGCATAAAAGTTAGTTTAGATGCTCAAAAGAAATTGATAGGCATTTTATGTATTTATAAGCAAAATAAACGTGTGGTGTTTATATTAAATTGTTATGAACAAGTATTTGAAGCAAAACCTCTTCGGTATGAGACAAACGTTGTAACTCACAAAATAATTTCTTATTATTATAAACGTGAAATTCTTTTAGTACACAGGATATGTTTATGCGGCCAGACTGGACAACTTCAGATTGAGTCAAATATTAACATAAAGTCTCGTCTTTACTTGCACGACTAAAGCGACGCGGGAGCGGGACGCCGTTGCGTGACCACAATGCAGCACAAAAGTAGACTACACCTTTGATCACATTCATGTTTAGGGTGTCGTACAATTGAGGCAAATAGGGTCGATAGTGCCAATCGATATTATTCCTACCTTTTACACGGGATGTCGCAGGGCTGGGACCCCTCCCCTCCTGGGACCCGTAACATCCCCTCTCATACAAAATAAGGTATCCTCGAAGGTCTCCTAAGCGTATCCCGTATATACTATCAAACGCTTCCACCCAACAGGGTTAAGGAAGTTTAATCAAGCAGTTAAATTTCATTTAAGCAGTAAGCAGTTAAATTTCTATACTGGGTATCGATCGGCAATGAAATTTGCCGATCGACATTGGGCATCACGCAACTCTTCACTTTGAGTCTCGTTGGTGTTTTTCAATTCCACCAACACAGTCTGCGGGCACATCTGTTCTAGACGGCCATGCTTCTTCTTCCATTGAAAGTTTTAATCTAAAACATTTTAGGGAATATATAATCTGAAGAATGTGAGCGCATGGCCAAGATGGTTCCATTTGGCATCTTATTTTGAGGCCAATTGCAACAGTCCCAGTGTTGTTCTAGCAAGCCTTCATTAGACGTCTTTTCGGGCCAAGATATTAGGGGAATAAACCTAAGGCAACAATTGTGCAAGACTTAGAATCGCCTCATAAGTTCTTTCGTTACCTTCCATGTCTGGCTTCTATATAGCAGTACAGTTTTGATATCAGACTGGCTATTTCCTGTCCTCCTGTTTCTTAATGTTGGATCTTCCACGTTGTTTTTTTTGGATTTCCACGTGTTTGCACTTAGGTCTAACCTAATTTCTGCGCAAGTCTTCCAATTTGCTTTGATTATTTTCGTGCTTATGTTTTATAAAATATAGGTCACGGGCATAGTCTAAGAATCTTGATAACACCCATTCCCTTCCACATCACATCCCACCATTTGTGCGACCCATTACGCTATCAAGAAAGACCAAGAAAAAACGGCAAGGGAAGGCAGTTTTAGTGAACTACTGCGTGCACTGTAATAAGTTCAGGGGTAAGATCATTGAGTACGACCTTAGGAGACTACTTGTAAATAAAAAATATAATCTTAGGATATTCAGTATCCTCGACGAGACACAAATCTTGCCTAGTCGGGACAATGTGCTTGCTCACCAATACAATCACTTTTAAATCACTATACATAGCTCGTTTAAAGCCATTAACGTGAAGAAATGTTTCTGTGGATTTCGATGTTTATTCAAGGTTAATGCTAAGGGCCTTAGATACAAACGATTAGGGCAGAAACTGGCACGCTTTTTATGAAGAAGGGATTTAACGACCTCCCCCAAACCTCATCTAAAGAGCATGTTGTTTTATGCTTATCTTAGATAATTTTGCAGAACACTTTTGAAGGCACAGAAAGCAAGGTAATGGCTCTGCTCCTTCAAATTGATATATTGACTAAGGTTCCCTTTTGGCGGTGATGAGGAGCGCTTTATTTTAATAGTCTAGTAGTTGTTCTATAGCTGTTCTTCCCAGATCTTTGCCAATAGAAGAGTTAGATGGCAGACTTTAGTAGCTCCACTTTCATCACATTCAGTTTCATAGTTTTGCTAGTTTTTTGAGAGCAGATAGGCTCGAAACTGCAATTTTTAATCGCTGTTTATTACTCGAGAAATAGACTATTCCTTAAATAACGTGGCACTATTCTATAAGATATGTAAAGCATATGTGGGGACACAGAAGCCGCAACGTTGTCGCTCCCGGTTAGTCAGCGTAGATGTGTGTGGAGCTTAACGCACATTGATGATCAAAGTAAAGCAACTTCGGGCGCGGTCAGAATTTACATAGGCCACTTTGAGTATGGAAGTATCGCAGTAATTTAGCTTCGTTTTAAAAACAACAAATTCTGGAGGGCGTATTCTGCATATATATATCTTCTTCGGGTTTCTCCCTTCCGCTGCTAGTCGGAGCATCAGCGAATAGCAGGCAGTATGCTTAGCTTGTCTTAGTTTTTGTTAGCTCTGAAAAAATATATTAATTTTTATTTATTCAGATAATTAGAGTAAAATTTTTCTTTAGTACGTTTTCTTTAATACTTCACAAGATGATCCAAAATAACAACATATCACTCCAAAATACTCGTGTAGAAAAATATATCAAGTCAATAATAAATAGACTTTATATCTATTTTTTGCCAAATGAATAATCTGCGTAATGCTTACAATTAAACATTTTGTAAGGATAAAATAAAATACTTTGGTTTAAACTGGACAAGTTCACATTCGCAGATCGGTTCGCCAAATTAATCTGTAGTAAACGTATATGATTGCCGTGCATCTCTACGCAAACTCTTGTAAAATAATCGCAAACACAATTTTGTTCTGATTTTCAGGTTTCCCAACAAGCTTTTCCCATTTTTTTCTTTTATATACATACGTAACTCTACCTATGTTCTAAATTTCAACGTTATAGATATATTGGAAATTATGAATAGTAATGTGATCGATAATGAATCCGAGTGTCTCGGTGAGTCAGCGAGTACCAAAATCAACGGGTTTGGAGGTTCAACTCTCGAAACCCAATAAAGCCAGGTGCTTGAAATTTGAGATTCTCTGTCACATTGTCTACTTGTTATACCAGAAATATTAATTGTTCTTTATAAGTGTCAAAAGTGGCTTGAAAAGGTTCGTATAGCACACGGCGTTCGCGCGGTGGGTTTTACGAGAACTTTGCTTGCGCTCTGACCTACGCTTAGAAATTTTCTATTCATTACGTTAATATTTTCCCTTTAGAATAATAATATAGAAAGGGTTTCGCTCCTAATGTTTATGCTGGCCAGGCATTCTTTTATTATTTAAAGGTCTTCTAGTAGGAAATATGATTAACAATGAAGTATTTCCGTATTTAGAGTGATTTCCTAAGTAGAATTGAGAACGATTTATTTTATGCAATCGTGAGTTCACATCTTTGTTTTGCACTCAGCTTCTGTTATCATTAATTCTAATGTCGCACAATAGACGTTGCTCAACACTTCCAGCATCCTACGATTACCGTTCACGAAATAAAACCTACATTAACCCTCGTCTGTGTCAGCGGTTGAGCAAAGCGTTTTCAATTAATATACATATAATTGTCGTCCGTGCAGACTCTGGACAGCGCCGCTCGGCGCCGGTGGCCCGCCGCTTCCCTCAATCATCCTGAGAGCGCCCGGGCCGTAAATCGGTAAGCCCCGGCGGGGAGCGCACCTGGGCTCTGTCCGGCCCCGTTCGCCCGCGTCTCCCCGCTGAATTATCTCTTTGAGGATTGAGCGAAACGATACTTTGCCTCTTTGCGCCTCGGGCAAAATTTTTTTACGGGTTATTTGCGTCGAGGAAGCATCATGCTTTGGATTGTTTGTGTAATTTGATTGGTTTGATGTCTAGTCGAGTTTGGGAGGTTGTTTATGGGCGTGGGCATCTAAGATGAAATGTAATTTTATATTTTAAGCCTAGTCATCTCGGGAGGTTTAAATTTTGGTAGGTAGTAGTAATCGTTTAAAATTCTAGAAAGTATTTTTTATCGTCTACCATTTATTTAACTGTGCTCTGGTGCTAAGAGGATATTTTTGCGTTTTACTAAATTCGTTACTTGATTTCATCTTCTTTGGATTCAAGCTGTTTAGACAAAAGCGGTTTCATTTGCTAGGTTATAGGTCCTTTGGCAGATTTTAGACGATAGACAAGTAAATTATCGTTAAATGACAATGTCATATTTTATATTCTCAGAGTGCTGAGAAATAATATAACGTTTTTATTAGGAATCAAATAAGAAATACTTTAGAATTACGTCCTAAATACGTAACTAAATAAATTTAAACTTAAATTGAGAAAAATAAACCATAAATGAGTTTAAAATGTGTGCTGTTTATATTTAATTTAATTTGAAAACAGAATATGTTTTTATATCGTCAATTGCGTAGCATGTCATAATGTGAAACCGCAATCTAAATCTATCTATCTATCTAAATATATTATTTCTAAAAGGTGTTTTTTGGTCAAGCGGCTCGATCTCTTTAACTACTGCACCAAAAAAATAAAAAAAATACCCACTTAAAGCTTATGTTTTCTACTTTGGGCGAAAAATATAAAAAAATTTAAAAAAAATCTTTTTGTTAATAAAAAAATTAATTTTTATAACAATTGGCATGAGCGACACCTGTGGGCGACACATCAAATATCTTAGCCAAATTGTATACTTGGAACACGCTAGATGGCGATATAGTCTTCGAAGACTTCGCACGGGTCAGCTAGTAAAATAATAATGAAAATGTTTGGTTTTTCGGAAGTGCTCTTGAAAATTTGAGAGGTGTGTCCGGAAATCATTTAGATTATATTTAAAAAAACTGTAAACCAATATTGCTACTGTTTAATTAAAAGTAGTTACTAGAATGTTTTATTTCATTTGCATTGAGTACTTTGGCAAACGGGGCAAATATTTTGACATCATATCCATAATATCTAACATTGTGATGATGCGTAGGGTAAGTTGATTAACCAGTTTAAGTGGTCGATAACTTTTCTTACAGAAAATATTTTTTTTATGTTAAAAATGTTTTTATTTAATTTTATCAAACTAAACCTTGTTTACAGGAAATGAAAATGAAATAAAGCAATTTCATCGAAAACCATTGGCATTTTGTGTTTTGCGGTATCAAATAGAAATTCATAGACAAATAATAATTTATACATAAAAAAAAACGATATACAATAACATTTATTGGAGATAAACAAAACGGAATGTCTCTGTATTCCATCATATGCAAATATGTCATTTGAACACGTTTTTAATGAAAAATAAAACAAAAAAAACATATCGCGTATGATATTGTACGAGTATTAATGGATATATAAAATATATGAAATTTGTTATTTTATAAACTGACTACGGTTAAACCAAAAGAGGGAATGTGGTTTATTGTCCGTATATATGTATATATATATATATATATATATATATATATATATATATATATATACACACACATGTATGTATGTACACACACACACACACACACACACACACACACACACACACACACACACACACACACACACACACACATATATATATATATATATATATATATATGTGTGTGTGTGTGTGTGTGTGTGTAGCGATATATGAATTTATTTAAGTTCATTAAACGTTGCAAACATCTGTACCCATTTTAATAATTGAGATATTATTTTACATTGAATCCATCGTAAGTTCACGACATCCTGGGTGACATAGGATATCATTGGCACTAAAAATGAAAAAATAACACTATTTTACAAAAAAAATTGAACTGACCTCATATAACCACTGAATAAAGAACGTACTGAAAAGTATAAAATAATGAACATACGAGGATTAAGTTGGAACTTGACGGCACAATATTGTTTCCAAACATAAATAAATTTGCAAAATACTGTTACTTCTGGAGATTTTTGGAGTCGGTGCTAAGTTTGTTTAAGTAAACTTTGAACAAACTTAACTTCTTGCCTAAATAAAACCTTTGTAACAAATATTGAGAGGGAAAACACAGTATTACCCCTCCCTAATTTGCATATAACATATAAAAATATCGTGAAAATATTTAATGTTTGGAATAAATGAAGTTTTGCATCCTGAGCGTTGAGATGAGGTAGTAAACACAGTACATATATACATGCTTCCAGCATTTAAATCAACTTTTTATGTATTTGCATATGTAAATCAGCTTTTATTTTGTATAAGAGTGTATGAATTGATGAAATTTCTCCAAGCCTGTATGTACAGGTGTAACAAAGTATATATCTATTATTTATACAGATGATTCTGTACATCAAACTGAGTAGAAAATGTAATCCTTCATATTCTTTAATGTTGGCAGTATTAAGTGCGGAGGTATTAGTTTTTGATTTTCGTTTTTCGAAAAATAAGCAACAGTGTACAGATATGTGTAATCAAAGGAGAGCGGATTTAAAACTTTGGGTACAGAAAAATGTTGCCGTGTATCTGAATGTAGGTGTTGGCTCAAATAAATGGTAAAATAACCACCATATTAATTCCCTTTTTATTGTATGAAATAGTGCTTAGGTGTATCATACCTTAGAGAATCAGATCCTTGCCAACTTGGGTTACGATTTGTTAAGTTCGATCTTGGGTTAGGCTTTGTTAAGTTCGATTAATTTACGATTTGTTAAGTTCGATCTTGTTTACGTTTTATTAAGGTCGATTTTAGGTTAGGTTTTGCTAAATTCGATTAATTTACGATTTGTAATTCGATCTTGTTTACGATTTGTTAAGGTCGATATTGCGTTTGTTAGGTTCGATTAATTTATGAATTGTTAAATTCGACTTTGTTTACGATTTGTTAGGTTCGATCTTGGGTTAGACTTTGTTAAGTTCAATTAATTTAGGATTTGTTAAGTTCGATCTTGTTTACGATTTGTTAAGGTCGATCTGGGGTTAGGTTTTGATAAGTTCGATTAATGTACGATCTGTAAGCGATCTTGCTTACGATTTGTCAATTTCGATATTGGTTTTGTTAGGTTCGATTAATTTACGAATTGTTAAGTTCGACATTGTTTACGATTTGTTAAATTCGACCTTGGGTTAGATTTTGTTAAGTTCCATTAATTCATTTCTGACCTTCAAGAGTTGTATCAAAAGGTTTTATATCTTTCATAATTTGTACCTCATTTGCTCTCACGTGTCGTGCCATTGCATCATGATGCATATTTTATATGCAGTGTGATATACAGATTATTGTTTAATTGGTATAACAATTTTTTTTCCGATTCGTCACGAAAATATAAGACGAAAATAAAATGTATTTTTTTTATTCGGACACCGGAGAAATAATCGATTTTTCTATAACAAAAATACTTTTTATTTCGGTATTTTCTCGATCATAATAAAATTTATACGTTCCATTAACTTATCAAAACCTCCATGAATATCTTAAAAATTATATTATAGTTTAAAAAACTAAAAACAAATTCCATTTTAAAGCAATATGATATATAAAATAAAAAGTCATCTTTAAATGTAAAGGTTTTTGTCAAGAGCGAAAGGATGTCTCACAACTCGATATGACTTAATTTTTTTTATTAACTAAGTAAAATAAGAGTGAAGTCATTGACATAAAAATTTACATTAATGTAAAAAGAATCGTAGGGTGTTTGTTGTGAAACTGTAAGTCGAGAGAGACAGAGAGAGATAATTTGATTTTATAAATTTTTATTTATGAAATAATTGTCTTGCCATCGTTCCTAGATACGTGGGCCAAATTCCAAATAATTTAGACCTTTTTAAGTGTTCCCCCTCTTCCAGAGGTTTAATTTAATTGAAATATTCCGTTATATTCATACATATATACGAGTGAAACTAATATAAAGCACATTAAAAACACTGCATCGCAAGTATAAACAATTAAAATTTTCGCGAACTAATACTGTTAAAGTGCAATATTCAAAGCCGAATAAGATGTTCGACGTTGCGACGAATCGATTTGATGACGGCGCGCGGCGCCCGGTTTACATGAACTGCCAGATGCTTAACCCTTGTGTTAACGCTGAAATTGTACGTCTCGAGAAAATGCTGTGATACGAAAAATGTTTATTGACTTTAATCGTCTTCTTTTGTATCAATATACTAACACAGTATTTATATAGATAATTTAGTTTAATGTTTCATTAGCGTATATCATATATGTTTCATTAGCGTATATAACTTAGAAAACGTTACATATATGGAATAATCAGGAAGGATTATACGATAATGAAATTTTACCACAATTACAATTAAATGAAACTACGTGATGTAGTATTATTTCTACTTTCTTTAATTTCTTTACTACGACCTAGGTTTCGTTATATAACAACATCTTCAGGTGGGATATTAGCAAAGATTTGAATCTTTGCTAAGGTCGTGGTAAAGAAATTAAAGAAAGTAGAAATAATACTACATCACGTAGTTTCATTTAATTGTGAATAATGAATTTCTACAAAATTAACGCCAAATATATTCAATATTCGAAATTTTACCAATTTCCCTATTTGTGCTCTCTATTGTAGTTGCCATAACTCAGTATGTTTAGTAACTATTGGTACTTTAGGGAACAATGTTCTTGTAGCAGTAAGTTGTTGTTAATTGTCGTTTACAAATTAAATGTTGGCAATAAGCCAAAAAAATTAGGGCAACACCTATGAGTTTTCTTTCCATGGTGCCATAAGTTATTGCTATAGTGGAACATGAACCCATGTGAAACATACTATAACCATCTTAGATACGGTGACATATAAGGATAGGTTATCATCTAAATAGATAGAAAGTGTCTTGCGAACTGAGTAGAACGGTTTATAAAAGCATAGGTGGTAAAATATATACTGTAGTGGTAGTAATAAACTTCGTACCTAGTTTCCAATAATCTAACAAACTCATCAAATCTCACAATCATATCACTACGCTTAAGAGGGTGCCTACATACGAGCTCTGTTATTACCTCGCCCTCAGCAAGCGAGTTGCGTCCTTAACAAGCCTCTCATATTTTATCTCACGTTTTTATTTATGAACAAAGGTGGCATAATTTTCGCGGAAAGTCCTATTCAACGACTTACCAACTTTCATACGGCGTAATTTATGACTCCATATTCAGCGCGCAGTTTTTCACCGGCAATTTTATATTACTTACGCGTGGCTGCACTCTGGGTGTCTGGGGCGTCGTTGGGTATGGCCGTAGATCTGTTTTCTTAATTGTTTCAACTTCATTTTCGCGATATGTTTTTGATTGGGAAAATGTGATGTTTTAACAACGAAGAGGTAAAGCTAATTAACTTTCGCATTATTTTTCCCCTTTTAATATTCATAAACAATTGTAAAATCATATTTGGACTGGTATGATTTTAGTAAAAACTACCTTGATTCGATGTGCTGGCTTTTTACTTTCATTAGGGTTAACTTTAATGAAAAACTCTAATAAAACTTTAATAAAAAAATATTTCTTTTTAATAGGAGTGTGTATGTTTAAACATGTTTCATTCCAGTTAAGTCTAAATAAGCTAAATTATCGCGACGCATTTTTACACTTCGTTCTACGTTTAGTGCAAAGACACTGTTATATGTTAAAATAAAATGCAAGAAAAATGTGAAATTATCTTTGTACTTGAGAAAAATAATAAATAAATAATTAAATAATGTTAATTCTAAAAGAAATCTTATAATTGCACACTTTCCAATGTCTTTTTAGGCGGAATATAGAAAATTTTTCGGTAGTGAGGGAGGACTAATCTAAATTCATTTGCAATCTGCTATCACATATATATATATATATATATATATATATATGTCGTATCTTACCATGTGCTTTAGAGATTTAAATTACGTCAAAAGGCATGATTTATTCTTTCCATATCCTCTTTTGATTGTTATCTTCTTTTATTAATTACTAGTATGGGTCCGCGGCTTTGGCCGTATATGTAGTTATGTAATTTAGTTTCCGTAGAGGCTGCTACAGAAATTGGAACTATCGATTCTAAAAATAGTACTTTAAATAGTTTTTTTTTGAGTAATTAAGATGGTGATAGCATGTCACACCTTTGCCGTGATTCGGGCGTTGATTCGGACAATTCGCTAGGTCGACATTAAACGTGGCAAGAAAAATTGAAACCATGGCAGAAAAGCAATATTAAACATGGGTTATAGAGAAAAACTTTTTTTTTTGGAAATTTATGTAAGATGGTTCTAGATATAAGGTTAAAAATATCCACATCATTTTTTTCAGAAGCCGTTTGATGTAGAAGTTGAGATTATGATTATGATACTATGATAATGCTCAAAAAATAATGCTTAATAATAATCATTAATTAATGCTCAAAAAATAATTATTTACAAATTTATGAATGGGAAAATGAAATGTATGAACAATTATTTTACCTGTAAAGAATTCATTAGAATATTACAATTTTTTATCAAATTTTAGAATTTTATGTAGATTTTTGAGAAATTGCTGGTATTTTACATCTGGGAAATTTTTGGAGATATCTTATACCTGGTTTTTTATATCTAGCGCGCTCTACGTAACAGTGAAAAATAATATTAACATTCGTGGATCGATATACTAAATGTCCTTATTATTATGTGGAACCCCTTAGGACTAGTTCCATTTATACATAATAGGTATTATTATTATATATAATCCTATCACTATTCAATAAAAAGACGGACACAAATTTTTAACATTGTGAACACCGCATTTTCTGTCAACCTGTTCAACGTTAAGATAAAAAGGCAAAATTTAAGAATGCTATAGTTTTACAGTATTTAATATCTGTTATTTTAATTAAGTCGAAAAATCTGAAGACAGAAAAAAGAAAAATTAAATTACACAATAATATTTTCGCGCGTCCAATATCTAACATATTTAATCTCAATAAGTACAGACCACCAGCTCTCCAGTTACATTTGAGACTCTCTCAAACTCGCATACTTCCTGATTGCTCCATTATTGATAGCTTTTTAATGTGCCTTTAGCTTTACTAACGTTAAAAGTACATCAAATTCCACGCATCTTTAACATCCTCAATATAACTGCAGTTAAAATGACTGGCGACTGCAGTAAGAAAGGAAAGAGAAGAAGATAGGAAGAGCTTTGTAATATGCAGTTGCTGCAGCAGCTGCAGCTGAACAGTGACTAAGTAAATAGTAAATGGGGTCGAGTGAAACATTTTGATTGTATATTAACATTACTTCTGTGTATTTGATTTCAAAATAAATTAACGTATGAAATATGTGCATCCGCTCGCTCAAATGGTTAGAGAGGTACGAGTTCGGCTTAATGTTCACATTCATTTACTTTTTTTAATGTATTAAATAAACCAGCAGTTCATTATATCTTTAAATGCATATTTACTGATTTAGCTGATGATTTAGCTGCCTAGGACTACATCCTTGAAAAACTTCTTGCTTTTTTATTCTAAATTTTCATTTTCGACACCACATTGTCTCCATACTTCTGAGGTATGTCTTGTCTTATTTTATGCGGTCGCTAAATGCTTCCATGCGGGTCGCTAAACAATATCGGTAGTCGGGGTCGGGGGTAGATCAGCGAGAATACTCGGGATTGTCAGCCAATAAATAAGTCAATTTCTCTCTACTTTGCATCATTTAAGTAGTATTTCCGGACTTCTGTCAAATTTTTATCAATGCTCGCCCCCTGTGAATTGTAGTGTAATGATATCTAGCCTATAATCTTCCTTAAAATATGGTCCTTCTGGCACAAACATTAATTTTTCTAATACACAAAGAATTTGGACCTCCGGTCCCAACGAATAATGCGAACAAACAAGTAAACAAACATTCTGTTCTATATATTACTATTGCTATATTTTTACTCTACACGGTCCTTTTATATATATATAAATTTATAAATATTTTGATTACTTTTTTATTGTCGTTAACGTGCCAGTATTAATAATTTAGAGCCTGCCACTTTACTTTTCACTTGTCACATCTAAGATATTGCTTTTTAGCAATGAGTTATCACTATACTTAGATAAAAACACTAACCATCTTTTTTCTTTTCATATCTGCTTTCCACGTTCAACGTATACGTATATTAGACGAACTCATTGTCAGTCGAACCAAAACATTATGTATTAAGAACATAATATTTACGTCAATGAAAACTTTAGTTAGATAACAAATTATTGCAATATCTGAACCGATAATTGAGTTATTTACATGAGAAAGGGGGAAGACGGGGTTTGACAGGATACGAGAAGAGGAAATAATGATAAGGAATAAGAATTTATATGACTTCTCAAAATGTAAGTTTAGAAGCATATTTAGGGAAGAACTGCTTCTATAAAACAGTACCAGATTAGGAATATAGAGAGGGAGGATGTATTTAGAACGTAGCCCAAGGTCATTAATGTCTAGGTTTTTGAAGTTATACTTCTTTAGGCGCGTTATGAAAAAATGATGAGAGTGAAGTTTTAAGATTCGTCACACAAAAGTTACAGTATGAAGTTGCAGCGGTTGCAGTCTCGAAACAATTTAATCTAGGATTAAGATAAGAGTGTATTTTTAAAAATCTCGAAAAGAAGGCATAGTATTTACCACTGGTTGGTTACCTAACATTGGTATATAAAAAATATGCTCTCAATATTATTTGGGTTGGCAAATCTTCGTAATGAAATTGGAAACTACAAAAAGTATCCAATACCATTTTCTCCCGAGAGTAGTAACGAGTTCAGACGATGCGTCCATCTATTGGTCGGTACCATCTCCTATTTCAAAGCTTTTTCTGATTTCTCTCTGGGGGAATAGGAGAAAGAAAATTTTTGGCATTGCTTGGATTTTGTATTGCCAAAATAAAATATCAGATTTCATTTGTACTGTAATTTAATTCACGTGAATTACGTCATTATCAGTTTTTGCGAGCGACTTTGCACGCTTGGATTTTAGGATGTAACAAAAATATTTTTACTAAGAATATTTTTTCATAAAAGTTCGTGATTGTCTTGAGAAATAAAAATTAGCTACATTATTTTGTAAATTGTGCGTGTATACTGGCACTCGCTGACCTTCGTTCTATGTTTTTGTTTTACGACCTAGCTAACTGATAACGGTCGAAGTCTCATAAAAATATATTTAGTCATTTTTATGGGTACGAACCTAAATTAGTAGACATAATTTGGCGGTAAAAAAATTGAATTATTTCGTTTGCTGTTTATTCTGGTATTTGTTATGTAAATGTAAGTCGAAAGCACCTCACTCTTTTTTTAAGATTAAAGTTATTTTTTTGTCATTCGAGTTATAACGAGTTGTGAGACATCCAGACATCAAAAATCTCTTGACCAAAATCTTTACGTTTACAGATTATTTTTTAAATATTAAATACTAGCGTGACCCGTGCGAAGTCTTCGCATTATAAATTATTCAACTCAATTTAATAAATCAAAATTGATTGCAGGTATTCAATTCATTTCTAATTTTGCACACTGCTTATTACGTTTTTATTCCATTATGAAGCTCAGATGACATATCAAACAAATATTTTACTAAAATTGACATATAGAGGCGCAAGTATCAAAAGCATTGAGCTAAAGCGCCACTTTATTTATACGTGAGTGGATTTGAAATTAAACAAAAATTTTACCGACCGTCAATCATATTGACGTTGAGCCGTTAGATGGCAGCATTGCTGTTTTGTGCATATAATTTTAATAATCAATTAATTGGCAAAAACAATAGCAATAATAAATTTTTTAGTTGTGGATGCTGGTAGAGCAAGCAATTATCTATAAAATGATATATAATTTATGTGGATTAGTTGTGAGGTTTTTTCTAAAAAGGGAGAGTAACATCTTAACCTTAGCGTATTAATATATATGATGATGATATTTGGCGTTAATTTTGTAGAAATTCATTAATCACAATTAAATGAAACTACGTGATGTAGTATTATTTCTACTTTCTTTAAGTTCTTTACCACGACCTAGGTTTCGTTGTATTACACTTAAAGAAAGTAAAAATAATACTACTTCACGTAGTTTCATTTAATTGTGAGATTATTTTTTATGTTGTAGTTCATATTGCCTACGTAAGCGTATTTTTTTTAGTTTCTTTTAAATTATAATTTCATTTTCTAAATTTTCAGTTATGAAATTGTTGTATTGTCATCTGTTCTTGATACGTGTGCAAAATTTCAAATAATTCTGACGTATGGAACTGGCCGAAAATTTAATGAAAAGAGTCCGTTACATTTACACACACATACTTTGATACGAGTCCGTTACATTTATACACACATACTTTGATACGAGTCCGTTACATTTATACACACATACTTTGATATGAGCCCGTTACATTTATACACACATACTTTGATACAAATAAAGCAAATATGAAGCATGTAAAAATACTATCGATTTATTATTAATTTTTGCGCAACGCTATTGGTTGGGTATAATGGGATGTCATTCTTCCTTCTTTATTTTTTCAAAATAAATTCCTGAAAATAAATTCCATTTGCAATTTTATATTTTTAGAGCCCGTTCGCATTTGCATACTATACTTCAAAAAGATACATTCATACAAATAAAGTTAATATAAAGCATATAAAAAAACTATCGAATTATTTTACTTTTTGCGCAGCGCTATTGGTTGGGTATAATGGGATGTCATTCTTCCTTCTTTATTTTTTCAAAATAAATTCCTGAAAATAAATTCCATTTGCAATTTTATATTTTTAGAGCCCGTTCGCATTTGCATATTATACTTCAAAAAGATACATTCATACTAATAAAGCTAATATAAAGCATATAAAAAACTATCGAATTATTTTACTTATTGCGCAACGCTATGGGTTGGGTATAATGGGATGTCATTCTTCCTTCTTTGTTTTTTCAAAATAAAATCCAAAATAAATTCCATTTGCAATTTTATATTTTTAGAGCCCGTTCGCATTTTCACACAACACTTCAAAAACATACGAAATGTGCCTTCTTCTGTATAATTTTCCGTAAGTAGGTTTTAAAAAATATTAAATAATTCTAGATACTAACATTTGATTTGGACTTAACAATTGAAATTATTTTGGTTAACTTTCACCAGTAATTTCAAGGCCCAATTTGGCATAAATTTTATGCTCGTTCTAACATACTCTTAATCGTTTTTGTTTCCAAAATATATTCAGTCGTCATGATTTTACCATAATTAGATTTATCCGCGCGAGGAAATTGTAAGAAGTATTCGTAGCATGTTCCTAAGTTTTCGCAATTTGTAGTATGACCAAAAATAATTTGCATATTTCAGACTGATGGGAGATGGGGTGAAAGAATATATAATATAAGATGACGGAATTATGAGTATTATTTTGTTTATTAGTAAAGATGGTATGTGAATTATAAATATGTAAACTTTGGGAATAGCCTCTTTGGTTTATTTTGCTTCCAGGCATTGCAAGTGATCCTTTACATGCCTAAGGAAATAACGGGGCAGCAAGCATACGTTACACTTGAAGGCTCGTGTAGTTAACGTTCATTATAAACTAGCTCTCAGCGGTTGCAAATCGTCATTCAATTATACAGTCTTACGTTAGTTACTTTTACCCAGGAGACGAACTTGGTGCGCTGTGTTGGCATAAAGTTGCACAGTGTATTTGATGTGGGAAAATGCAGACTATTAAATAAGGAGGTAAATTTATTTTTTACAATTGTGTATATGGAAATTTAGGAAATTATAAATTTTTTAAATGACCTAATTTTCAACAGAGGCAGGGTCCAGCGAGAAGGTTTCATTTGGAAATAGAGTATAAGAAAAAAGGGGTATAAATAAGGGTACATGGAAATTTAAAAAAAACTGTCAAGCACAAGTAAAACTCGCACTACGATGGTAACGTACACATTTACGCATTTGTAAACATTCAAGAGTACGTAGTATTTATTTTTATTGTTTGTAAATATTCGTTTTTTTCAGAACCTAAGTATATTGCCTATTATATCTTTCACAGGCGTAACACATGATGCATATTTGAAATATTATAAGATCTGGAATGTTCACTGTTACTTCCCTGTAATCTCGTGGTCAGGTTTACAAACGCTGTGTTCTGCATGATTTTTAGCTCAGTAGTTTCGGAAGTAAGGGGATGAACGTTGTATTTTTGTATTTTTCGTAACAAGCCTATTAAAACAATGTCTCACATGGTATAAAAAATTAGAAAAATTAAGACGTTTATTTATCCCCTTTTCAATTCATATATGATTTTTTTTAAACAGTGAAAATTATATGGTCTCACATGATATAAAACATAAAAAAAATTAAGACATTTATTTACCCTCTCTTTAATTCATATATGAATATTTTTAAATAGTGCAAAGTATATGGTCTCACATGGTATAAAAAATAAGAAAAATTAAGACTTTTTTTACCCCCTCTTTAATATTTTTAAACAGTGCAAAATATATAGATGAATAAGATGTATTACTGTGCCAAACGTCAACTTTCTACGTTGGACAGTTTCTGAGAAAATTGACTGTGAATATAGAAAAACGTAAACATATTGCCTACTGTATTTTCATAGGTCTTAAAACAAGGTGTGTATTTAAAAAATTGTGACATCTAGAAGAGTCGCTATAATTTTCCTACAACCTTTGTGTGAGCTTCTAAAGCCCATGTTTATTATATTATATTTTTTTCATAATTTTAGGTGGGGCAGTTTTGAGAATAAGGAATAATATATTTTTTAGTTTAATTGTGAAGGTATAATACCAAAAAGAGATCCTTTAACTATACCTTCGTAACGATATTCCACACTATATGTGGAGTTAAAATTTAAGTGCTGATGTTTCATCGAATTTTTTTTAGTTTTAGCTATTGACACATGTGCGGTAATACGTTTTAATATTATGCCAAATTTCAAATTTCAACGTCAAGCCGTTTCTGCGGAAAACGGCTGTGATGGACAGATGCACAAACACGTGGGTGATCTTATAAGGGTTTCGTCTTGTCTTGAGGTATGGAATCCTAAACATCTATCGTGTACAAGTAGAACTTGCACTACGAGAGTTCCTTACACATTTAGTCACAAACATTTAAATGTACATATTATTTCTATTAAACTACTGACGTGTATTAATATTCCGCAATGTAAATGTGTTATCTACTATATCTTTCGCATATTTAAAAACATAGCACATATTTAAATAACATTATTTATTATTTAATATACATCTTGAAATATAAAGTTATTTTTGTATTTAATATTAGTCATTTCTATGGCGTTTCAATAAACCCAACTACATCTCATAGGTTGGTCGACTATTACTTGTATGCTGGTAGAGCCTACTTAGCTGAGGTAACTTTCTTTAAATGTCGTATTCGAAAAGTATTCAGAATAGAGGCGTACACTATTCTGAATATTAAAAAAGGCTGTTTACCTGGTAAGGTTTGAAGACACCTAACTCGAACAAAACGACCATTTTAAAACCTAATATTTCTAAACCGATCCTTGTATCGTAAAATTATCCATTACGTACTCCCAATATTTTTGAAGGACCTTCACAGGCGAACAAAAAAATTCACCCACATTTTACATGTGTGAGAGGTACCCTAAAAACTTGTTTACAAAATTTTATTGTTATTCGTTATAATTATCTATAACTATACTCAATTTCAGCTTTATACCACTAATGTTCTGCGAGTAAAACGGCTGTGATATACAAACGGACAGACAGATGGACATAACAAAGCTATAAGGGTTCCTAGTTATATATATATATATATATATATATATATATATATATATATATATTTATATGTGTGTATATATATATATATATATATATATATATATATATATATATGTGTGTGTGTGTATATATATATATATTATAAATAAAATGCCTAATTTTACAAGTTTGTTAGTTTTAGGCCACGAAAATAACAGAAACCGTGGTGTGTAGGGTTGATCATGACGCATATAGTTTAAGATGGCGCGGTGCACCGCCGGGACCCGGGTTCGACTCTCGGAGCGGGGCTGGACTGGTGTTATGGTTGTCTGTAAGAGATTGCTCTCGTTACAATAAGTTCGCCATATGTATCAGTTAAGTACATTAAAGTACATAAATAAATAAAAGAACAAAAACCTAAGAAATCTGTGCTTCGCCCACTTCCCAGGTATAAAATTAGAGCAATGTGTGGTATCTTCGGGCAACGTTCAAGATCTTTAAAATTGGAGTCTATGTATACCAAAAGAAAAATGATAACCTATCGTGTCTATAAGCGCATCCCAAATTGGCCAATACTTTGTGGCATAAGGATTTTAAACCACAAAGTTTTGGCCAATATATGCAATAGAAATCACCAAGATATTTGGTATATACACAACACAACTATTGCTGATTTAGTTAAGAGCGGCATCTGTTTCTTTTAAGATCAACCATCATAAATGTATAGTTTCAAGATTCTCCGCCAGATGGCGTTATTTATTCTATTTTTATTCAGAGTTTGTAACATAATAAAGCATTTATATTTAAAAATTGGTAATGATATTATCCTCTACTATCTCACTCTCTAAGATGCATCCCAGAGAAAGTTTGAAAATCTAGAAATGTGTAATATAGCACAAATTTTGCCTTACTAAGAGAAGCAAAATGGCTAGTTTATCATATTTTTAAAATATAATAATTTTTTTCATTTGGAGTAACAAAATGAAAATTCATTCTAGATCGTTTGTAAATTTTAGCATCGTGGATTATTTTAACATAATCTAGTTATTCTCTTTTATAACTTAGAAAGTTGAGTGATAATTAGATTATAGTTATATATAGTAATAGTGCGGGTATATCAGGTGATCTTTTTCCTCTGAAGCCATTTGACGCATAAACAATTGGTAATTTATATCCAGCTGCACATGCAAAGGTAAGTAATATAATTAATAACTATGCGAGTATGAATGTGACCTTCCTTATTCCATCGAAACACAAAAATAGCTGGATGAATTTTGATGAATAAAGTATTGAATCATTTGTCATAACATCACTATTGTAAAAAGGTCAAAGTAAATTATATAGAAAAATGGAAGCCGCCCACTGTGATTGACACAGAATCGATAGAATGGCTAACACAGTTGTCAATTGTATAAACAGGGCTGTGTAATAAATTTGACACAAATTGGCGCCAGTTATAGATAAAAATAAAGTACAAAGGTAACACGTTCGTGTTAATGAAAAATTCTGTCTTTCAATTTCAATGTTACGTGAATTTTGTTTTAGAAGACGTATTTGTTTTCTTTTATTTATTTAACAAACAAGATTTATAGTTACATTTTTTGTTAATTTCGTTACGTTTACGATCGATATGAGCAGAAGCTTGAAAATAATATGCACCCACGTAGCTTAAACGCCAAATCACTGTGCGTCGTCGCTTTGCGCGCGAGTAATATGCGAGCTAGCTGCTGGCGGTGCGCCCGGCAAATTTTCCGGGAGAAGCTTTTAAGCTTGGCGAATTAATACGCGGGCGTGGTGCAGGCGGCGCGCCTTAATAAATTCAGCTCACTCCTCAACTTGTAATACGTCAATTAGCGTGTGTTTCGCCTCAAAAATGAAATTCACTCCACTGACTTGGCGGCGGAACATTATTTATAAGCGTATTAAGTTTCCATTACGAGTATCAAAACGTTTAACCCGTTGGCGTTTTCCGGATGTTACTGGTATCATTTTATGCTTTAATAGGTAAGGTGGATAAGATCAAAAGCTTTGTTTTGAGGTAAGACATTCTATATACCAAATTAAGGTTGGCTTTAGTACATTTAAAGCGATTCGATGCGATATATTAAAAAGAAAACAATATATTTGGCACGTATCCGTGATAATTAGTTTCATTTAGCTATAATTTTTTAAAAAAGTTTATTTTTAAGAACCTTTTTAGATGACCTCGTTTATTCGGTTGCTGCATCGTTCGCTTAGTTCGTGCATTTCTAGAAATACGAATAAGTGAAAAGTAGTTAACTTCAATAAATTTTTATTACAAGGATTTAATCTACGCTAGAAAGCTTAGTATGTATTCTTTTAAATAAATTTTATAAAGTTTGTAAAATTCATCCAGGAAACACGTCATTGGTTAAATTTACACAATGGTTCATTCCTTATATATATATATATATATATATATATATATATATATATATATATATATATATATATATATATATATATGTATGTATATATATTGGTAATTCTATGAGAACTGATATATTTTTTAAGTTTATTCAAATTTTGGCAAATTTCAAGTTTGTATACAAGTGTAATTTTATTAGGTTGTTCAAAAAATAAAACAATAATTTTATAACCACCTAATTTTTAAAAAAAAATCGAAATTTGAAGGGCCTACGAACGGGAAAGGGTTGTATTGTAGCTGTGTCGGTTTTACGTATTGCTTTCGCACAGAAGGTAGTCAATCGAGGCGAATAAGAGATGAGGGTGTGCGGGTGGGCAGTGAGGCGCGCATGCCAGGAATTTGGGGGCTCTTTGCTTCGTTTGCAAATGCGCTGACAGGAATCGCTCATGATTTAATTTACTGCATTAATATCACAGCTTCGTCCATATTGTAGTTTCAGTAACATACTTTATATAAAGTTAAAAGTAACCTTTGATCATACATACATTTCAATTGATTAAAAAAGCTCTTAACTTTATATAATATTAATAATGTCTTCATATTGGGTAATAAACGAAAGCTTATTAAACTGTGAGTAGAAAAATATATAATTATTTTTAAAGATTTTTCGGAAAAAGTTTTGTGACAAAAAAGACTACCGATTTGAAAAATCTGAAAAAAGAGGACCAAAGTATGATTGATTGAAAAATACCAGCATCGCGTTATATATGTCCAAAAGTAATTTTTTTTTGTATAAACAGTTTATTTATTTAGATTTAAAGTACAAGGAAATAAAAAAAAATTGCTGTAAATTTCTCTCAAAATATTCATGAAATATATTAAAATCGTTTTTTTTATTTAATTGTTTATCAAATCATTACAGCATTTTGATCTTGTGTAAAACAATTTACATGAACACTATAGACCTACAAATCGAGTCTGCATCATACGTCTACACAATGGTACGGAATAATAATCGTGTAGGTGCGCTTGCACCTATCCGACTTTTTATATTTAGACATGTCCTACACCCTGGATTGCCCTTTATGTTAGCCTTAGTACGTTTGAGAAATAAATAACGTATAACTTAAACTTAAAATTTTGTTTACATATTAATAATTTTGATCTAAAAAGCAGCGTCCATTTCCACCTTAAATATCGATAAACAACCCTTTTTCCTTAAATGTAGATAACCAAACTCCAAATTCTTGTTTATTAATGTAATCAATGGGTTGATTTAAATCGAAACATTTTCTCATTTAATAGGGCGTTTATCGTCGTAGCCGTGGCATGCTGGGTTAATCACGATGCATAGGAGCTTTGACGCTCTCGTGCCAATGAATTCGCCATATGGATGAATTGTGTACATTAAAGTACTTAAATAAATAAATAATCAGTACATAAAGTACTTGACGTTTACATCGTAATGCTTACGCAATGATCCATGATACAGTCGAGATTACTGTAAGGTTCGAGGTCGTGCCATCACGGCAACACCTTCAACGATAGATCGCCCTCACCCTATTTACACGTGTGAAATAAAGAGTAGCTTACTTATCTATTACATACTATTAAGAGTAGTGTACGTATCTATTACATACTATTAAGAGTAGTGTACGTATCTATTACATACTATTAAGAGTAGTGTACGTATCTATTACATACTATTAAGAGTAGTGTACGTATCTATTACATACTATTAAGAGTAGTGTACGTATCTATTACATAATATTAGGAGTAGCTTACGTATCTATTAGCTACTTACGTAAAAAAGGATTAGCTTACGTGTCTATAGGATATTAAAAAGGCCAATATTGAATCTTGCATTTTACCTTTTAGGCTCATTTTCTTCCCAGAGCATTTTTTATTTTATTACAAACCTATTGAGAACACATTAAATGCTGTGTCCAAAGACAAAAGGGAAAAAGCCAATGTTATCTACGCGACAGGATTTTACATAATTTTGAAGGATGTGGTTTACAGTTAGTACTAAAAATAGCGTGTATCTATTACATACTTACGTGAAAAGGAATAGCTTACTTATCTATAGGAGATTAAAAAGGCCAATATTAAATATAGCAGTTGACCTTTTAGAGACACTCTCTATACAGAGTATTCCTTATTATATTACAGACCTACTGACAACACATGAAATGCTATGTCCAAAGACAAAAGGGAAAAAGCCAATGTTATCTACGCGACAGGATTCTACATAATTTTGAAGTATGTGGTTTATAGTTAGTACTAAAAAGAGTTTAATAAAAGTAGGTTCTGTCCATAAATGTAGCTTAAGCAAAGGCGTAGAAGTCGCACTCAAGATCACCTCTAACCCTTTGTGATTACTGTTCGTTAGTGTAAGTTTAGAGTATTTTTTTCTACGACTGAAAAGTGTAATCAAAGGCGTAAAATTCGCACTTAAGGCATACATAGGTTCTATAATACTGGCTGAGGAAAAATATCCTGTTGTCTCTAACTCTATAGTACTACTGTTCGTTAGATAGTATAACTTTAGAGCGTTTTGTTCTTACGACTGGAAAGCGTAAGCGAAGGCGTAGAATTCGCACTTAAGGTGTACATACATAGGGTCTATAATATTGGCTGAGAAAAAATATCCTGTTGTCTCTAACTCTATGGTACTACTGTTCGTTAGATAGTATAAGTTTAGAGCGTTTTGTTCTTACGACTGGAAAGCGTAAGCGAAGGCGTAGAATTCGCACTTAAGGTGTACGTACATAGGGTCTATAATACTGGCTGAGAACAAATATCCTGTTGCCTCTAACTCTATGGTACTACTGTTCGTTAGATAGTATAAGTTTAGAGGGTTTTGTTCTTACGACTGGAAAGCGTAAGCGAAGGCGTAGAATTCGCACTTAAGGTGTACGTACATAGGGTCTATAATACTGGCTGAGAAAAAATATCCTGTTGTCTCTAACTCTATGGTACTACTGTTCGTTAGATAGTATAAGTTTAGAGCGTTTTGTTCTTACGACTGGAAAGCGTAAGCGAAGGCGTAGAATTCGCACTTAAGGTGTACGTACATAGGGTCTATAATACTGGCTGAGAACAAATATCCTGTTGCCTCTAACTCTATGGTACTACTGTTCGTTAGATAGTATAAGTTTAGAGGGTTTTGTTCTTACGACTGGAAAGCGTAAGCGAAGGCGTAGAATTCGCACTTAAGGTGTACGTACATAGGGTCTATAATACTGGCTGAGAAAAAATATCCTGTTGTCTCTAACTCTATGGTACTACTGTTCGTTAGATAGTATAAGTTTAGAGCGTTTTGTTCTTACGACTGGAAAGCGTAAGCGAAGGCGTAGAATTCGCACTTAAGGTGTACGTACATAGGGTCTATAATACTGGCTGAGAAAAAATGTAACTACTGTTGGTTAGTATAAGTTTACAGCGTATAATCGTACGACTGGGTCGTTGCGTCTCAAGGCAACTAAAAGGTAACAAACAGCCTGCATTATTTTATTAGATATATAATAAGTAAAATTGCCTGGAAAAGTGACCTGGAAAATCAGTGAGCTTTTTCCATTTTAACTGTTTATGCTATTGACGAAATCAGGTAACGAACTTATCTAGTGATACATTTCACTATAGCGTAGTCCTGTGTACCGGCACATCTTGTATTATGCCTATAATACTTGTACATATTATCATAAAATTTATTATTTCTGCCGAAATATTGCTCAAGGAGATAATATCGGTTGAAACAATGTATGTCGTAATCCATTACATATTATCGTGTTACGGGTTTACAGCGTACAGTCTTTTTCGCCCTGAACAGGAATTTGGGAAATGTTTTTCCAGCCAGCGAAAGTATTGTGCGGTTCGGTCACGTACACGCTCGCGAAGTAATCGCTCTGGTTTGTCGAACACGTCCTTTACACATCTTGCAAGCTAATGAAATACTTACCTCCCTTCGGAGGTGATTAGTATCTCTATCACGATGTTGTTGGGCTTGTTTTGACTACCTTCTTGTATTACGTTCGCGTCGTAGATGACGCTATAAAGGTCGGTTGTTTGATTAAGCGCGCTAACGCTACCTGCTTTTAAACTTTGCGAGAAAATAATATTTTTCGTGTTTGAGAAAGAAGAAATTAAAGAAATTGTTTCTTATTGTTTTACTTAATATGTTGGGGTGAAACGGTATATAGGATGTGAGTAATATACGTCATATAGATAAATATAATGAAGGGATAAACAACAGAAGAGATTCGATTAAAATACGATTAATTTTATCACATTTTTTATGCTATCACATTTTTGAAATATTTATCGTTAGATGGCAGCTTACAATTGTTAAACGAATTACCACGAACAGCGCTATTGAATTCTGTTCTCAATGCTTTTTCTTTTCGATAATCTATTTTTTCCATTTATTGGAGTTTACTCCTTAAAAATGGATTCTCATATAAAGCACCCGGTATGAAGTTTTATGAGGAGTAAAATCAGAAGTTCAGAGCTTTAAAAAAAGTGTAACAGTTTCAAAGTTTGGATGTAGGAAGTAATCTCCGAAACTACTCATCCGTTTTCAAAAATTCTTTCACCAATAATTGGAAAGGACCTTCAGGGTGGACATAGGTTGTATATTATCCCATTAAAACAATTTTCATGGCGACAAGTTTTGCAACGTATGTCAACGAAAAAACAGTCGAGCGAATGCGTTTCTTATGAACGCTGCTTTAACGGTAAGAGATATATTGATAGATGATATTGATATTAATATACAGTGTTACCTATTTCATACATTCCAAGACAATCGTAATTAAGAAGTAAACTCCAGTGGCGCGTCGGAGCTGACACGCGCAATTTTTTTTTATCATTGTTTTGTTCCTGTTTTTATCAATTTCAGTTACAACTTAGGTTCTTTGCAATAGATCCACTCCGTAATATATTTTAGTAAATTTTGTGAGTAATATTAATCACTACTGACTTATATTATGCTATTTTACAAATTGTGGTATTTATTTTTGCAAATGTTCCGGAAATATTTAGCACTAAGACTGTCAAAATTGAATTTTTTATTAGTCGGTAAAACATTAATCACGAACGTGAAAGAAAAACTCGTAACGAGAACTATAAATTAAGCAAATGATGAAATGTCTCCATTTTCAGGTTTCACTATAACCGAGTAGCATAATAAATGTAGAAATGTCCTTATTTGCTTAATTTGTAGTTCTCGTTATGTGTTTTTCTTTCACATTCGTGATTAATGTTTTTTCTAAGAACACGGTTTAACTTTAACCGAGGGATATCATAAAGAGAAATTTCTTTATTGGCTTAATTTATAGCTTTCTTTTCGTGTTTTTCTTTCATGTTCGAGATTAACGTTTCGTCAAATATTCCAGAAATCTTTAGGTCTTAGGCTGTCAAAATGGGATTTTCTGTAATTTATAATTATTTTCAGTTGCCACTTTTAGGTTTGAGGGTTGCCATCAATAAAACGTTTATTCTTTTCAAACTCCTTTGTAAAAAGATAACCTTTGTTCTTTAACATTGGAAAATTTCATAACTTATTATACCACTGTATGCGAGAGGTATAATAAATTGAGAATTTTATTGCTATAATTTATTATTCTCGGTTCGTGGTTTTCTTTTATGCCAAACATCGTAGATAAACTGTGGTACGTTACCGGTATATTTTAAATATATAAGCTATAAACATTACAATTCTGCTAACCGGTTGAAAACACGTTTTGAAATACGAGTTTAGTTTTGTCGTAATATCAATATTGACATTTGTTCCACGTTTCCAATAACTAAATTGCAATAGTTCGACTATTTGTAAGTAGATATGTATTTAAGTGTATGTATGTGATATAAACAGAGGCGTGCTGTGTTTGGGTTAAATAATTCTCAAGTTCTATGAAGTAACGATAAACAGTGATTTATTGGTAAAACTCTGTTCAACTTTAAGTTTGTAACTGTCTTAATATTTAAATACCAGAAATTCATAAAACAAGTTGATAACTTGATAACTGACCGAAATTCATAAAGCAAGCTGATAGCTTGATAACTGAATGGTTATTATTAATGATTTGCTTTCCATGTCGTATAGCGAAACACTAAAATATGAATTGTTTATTTTTATGAAACTGAATTCTTTGAAAGCATTACTTATGTTGCGTTCATAATTTATGTGTAATCAAATGTAGGTTTGATTTTCTTGACATCTCAACCATTAAAATAATAATCATTTCAATCTTTAACAACATTCATCCGTTATTGAATATATTTGGCGTTAATTTTGTAGAAATTCATTATTCACAATTAAATGAGATTACGTGATGTAGTATTATTTCTACTTTATTTAAAGTCTTTACCACGACCTAGGTTTCGTTATATAACAACATCTTCAGGTGGCTGTTAGCAAAGATCATTGCTAATATCCCACCTGAAGATGTTGTACTACAATGAAACCTAGGTCGTGGTTAAGAATTAAATAAAGTAGAAATAATACTACATCACGTAATCTCATTTAATTGTGAATTCATCACTATTTCGTTATATAACAACATCTTCAGGTGGCTGTTAGCAAAGATCATTGCTAATATCCCACTTGAAGATGTTGTAATACAATGAAACCTAGGTCGTGGTTAAGAATTAAATAAAGTAGAAATAATACTACATCACGTCATCTCATTTAATTGTGAATTCATCACTATTTTTTATGTATAGTTTACATTTCTGTACTTTTGATTTACATTACACTTTAATTAACACTTGATTTTATAGCAAAATACAGCATTGGATACAGTGTTTTTTGAGAAATGCTATGAACTTTTCAAGACAGTTTCATCAGGTAGCAATGTTGACTATGAAAGCAAATAAAAGGAAATTAGTTTTTTAAATGAGAAACTTTTAAATAGCAGAAAAAAAATCGGAAGGTTATCATGTACTGTTGACTTCCACTTTTTTGCTGAATGTATCTAAATATATATTTTTAAAGTTTCGTACGAAAGCGGGAAAAACGAATCTTTATAGGATCACTTCGTTGTGCGTGTGTCGGTCTGTCAAGACCCTTTTTCTTAGGAACATATGGAGGTATCAAGTTTAAAGTTTAGCAAATTAATATCAAATACTTAGGTCTATGGCCCCTTGGATCTGTAAAAATATGAAGGTTCTAAGTCAATGCAACAAAAAAAACCCTAAAAATACGGCCATATTTTGACACTCGCAAGTAAATCAAAACCTATATAGGGTACTTCCCGTTAACCTATAATTATGAAATGTGGCAAAAAGCAAAGTCTCACAACATCCGTAAAGGAAAAAGCCCCATAATCTTTAATTTGTAGTTATTTTTTTAAATATATCCGGTGTTTTTACGCCTGTAAAAGATATGGTAGACAATATATTACGTCGTGTAAAATTATTATTTGTAAATAGTGTAATAGGAATACTATGTGTCTTTAAATGTTTATAATGTGTATGAAAAGGGTAGATTTATTTATTACAATATTATCAGATGTTCAGATGACCAGTTTTTCACATCTTGGCTTTTCCAATTGAGCTTTTCCAATCTGACCTCGATAATACGTAATTCGAATCTGAGGGTGAACCTTTCTTTATTTTCGAAATTAAAATAAAAAGAAATCTATTGGGTTTTGTAACTATTAGTACACAAAAATAAATATATATGGAAAAAAGAAGACCTTTATGCTTTTGTAAGAACACGGTTTAACTTTAACCGAGGGATATCATAGAGAAATTTCTTTGGCTTAATTTATAGCTTTCTGTTTATGTTTTTCTTTCATATTCAATATTAACGTTTCGTCAAATATTCCAGAAATCTTTAGGTATTAGGCTGTTAGAATGAGATCTTCCCTATTTTATAATTATTTTCAGTTGCCAATTTCAAGTTTGCGGGTTGCCATCAATAAAAATTTTATTCTTTTAAAGCTCTTTTGTGAAAAGATAACATTTGTTCTTTAACACTGAAAAATTTCTCAACTTATTATACCACTATATGCGAGAGGTATTATAAATTGAGAATTTTATTGCTTTAATTTATAATTCCCGTTTCGTTCTTTTGTGCCAAGCAACGTAGATAAACTGTGGTACGTTACCGTATATTTTAAATACATAAGCTATAAACACTACAATTCTGTTAACCGGTCGAAAATACGTTTTGAAATACGAGTTTAGTTCTGTCGTAATCCCATAAGAATCCATCTGTAAGATACCATTTTGATATAACAGAAGTTAATACCTAATCCATAAAGATTCCAATGTTAAATATCGGATCCAAAGAGCCGCAAATACAGCTCCATTTAGAGCTAACTTAATTAACAATTAATTGGTTGCAAGACATTACCTATCTATCGGGTATATTTATCCGAAACAAAATAATTTTCTCTCAATATAATTTTACTTCCGGAAAAAGGATTGCTTTTTACTTTCGCCGATAGAAAAATACTTTTTATAAAATTGCATACCACATTAACCAATTTATCGGGCCGCTATTGTCGCTACACGACTGCACTAGTTGAAACGTGTACATTTACTGCCGTGAATGTCGGAGGACGATAATATGATTACTCCGTTCGCTGCGCAGTTATAACGCGGACGAAGAGAGTCGTTTCGGGACGCAGATGTAACTAATTCATTTGTTTCAATAGAGCGAAGTGGTCCATTGTTAGGAGTATTATTAACAGGCTATTGATCGAGGAAGGGGCATACAGTCGGCGCCGGCCGCCTCAAACAATTGTGGGGCCATGGAATTTGTATAAATACGATTCAGTCTAAATAAGGGATAGCTAGCTATGTTTTAAAAAGCTTATACGATGGCCCGATCACATCATCGATCTTGGCAGCACCATAATTTATGCTATTCATTTTATAGAAGACAGGAAATGCACAACATAGTATTGAGAAGTATTGAGGAAATCGAGTAAAATTGTGCGAGAAAGAAAATTTTAAATTCACTAGTTTTTTGAAAAGGTTACTAATCTTTCATCATAGGCTTTAATATTTCATTTCCGCGTACTTTACTCTTCTATATACAATTTAAATTTAATGAATTGTATCCAAAGTGTCATTGTGCGACTGAAAAGTGATGGTTACTGACCGTTAGCTGTAACATTATACGTCAATAAAGTGATAATTTGACAAGTCCATCTACCACCTACTTTTCCCATTTCCTGAAACATTGGAAAAAATAATCGGCGAGTTATTTGCCGATCCTGAAAGGGAAATTAATTGGAAAGTAAATATTGTTCGGGTCCTTCAGTTTGTGTAACGTCAAACTTTGTTGTTTTTTGTTCGCCGTTCGTATCGTCGTAGTTTACGTGTAAAGAATAGCGACGTGCACGTATCTGTGTGCGTACGAAAGTGACGGAGGTGAGACAAGTGTGACAGAATAGGTGACACCATTTGTTAGATACTCCATTTATGACGTTGAATCATTGTTATCTTTCTTTATCGCCGCCCGCTGACTCGGAGGATGAGTTACTTTTGTGACTTGCAGTTTTCGTGTGACTTTTCCTCGTCCTTTGTTGACATGCTGTATTTGGATACGTGAAATAATCCTTTATATCAATGCGGTTTCACTCGTAGTTTATATTTTGTTATTGAACTTATTTACGCGCAGTCGAGTGAAAGCGGCGAACGGTAATTGTTTTAAATAACACACAAAACAAATGTTGAATATTCATGGCGCGTCTGGGCGTTGACGAGCCACAGTTTGTTTTATTCAAATTACTTTGTTTTGTTATTCGAAATTTGAAATTGAATTGTACCTGTATCATACTCAAAATTGTACAGTTATTGGCGTTTTTTGCGGAGTTTTGACGCGATTCGCAATCGGCGGTACGTATTAATGTGTTAAGCTGATTTTTGTGTTGATAATGTTTTGTGTGTTGATAGTATTATTGTAAATAATAAATATCATGTGAGTATATTGTGATTGTTTGAATTTCTAGCATTATTTAAAATATGTGGAATTAAATAAGACAAAAATCTATTGAAAGGTTTTTCAATAGAATGCTTCACAATTGAATTAAGCTACTTGAGATTTGTAATTAGTTGATTATATTAACGAGCTAGCGCCCGTAACATTCTCCGGATTCAATTTAAAGTGTAAGGCGATCATTAGACTCTCAAACATATTGAAGAAACACTGACGGATTGACGATAAAATGATCGCCTAATTGTTAAAATTCTTTTAATAATCCGTCGATAATTACAATCACTGAGCATCTAATGGTCGCCTAACACCCACGGTCAGGACTATAAGTTGGACTTACTAACAGTTAAAAACGTATTTCTGTTTCTCATTAACT
This sequence comes from Druceiella hillmani, assembly GCA_039881145.1. Classification (NCBI taxonomy): domain Eukaryota; kingdom Metazoa; phylum Arthropoda; class Insecta; order Lepidoptera; family Hepialidae; genus Druceiella; species Druceiella hillmani. The sequence goes on along the minus strand of JAYKKI010000001.1, from coordinate 101,214,446 downwards.
ATCAGTCGGGCCAGAATAAGAGTCTACTTTACCGACCGTATCCTATTCCTACTCCCCTACCTCCCCTACTCCTAGTCCAATTGTTAAAGTATCCATACAAGATACGTTTTTAACTGTCAGTAAATCCGACTGAGGTTATTGAACGTGTGTATTGCGTAGGGCGTAAGCCACGCGTCGACTTTAGATCTGCGATATCGACTGGTACGCAACTAAACCATATTTCAATATAGAAAATACGTAACGCCAACTGTTGGTTAGCAGTGAAAGTCATGTTAATATTTTGGGTACTTGTGTCGTTATGTTGCTCTGTAGTTCTTCTATTACATTGTAAGAAGTCATTAGGTCGGACTCTAAGCTTTCGAATAGCGAAAACCTCTTTAAAATCCATACATGTAGTAATTTTTGCATAATGCAGAGACGAAACAGAGTAAACTAAAAGAATAGATTTAAAATAAAATGTCTTGTATTCAGATACCTCCAAATAATCGATTCTAAATGCTTTTCCAAAAAAAATAATGCAGGTTATGATGTTATAATAATAAAGATCACCTAAACTTATTAATTCATTATGTGTAAGTAGGTTGAGCTGATACGTGAAAAAACAAATACATTTATTTTTTCACGTATCATATTATTTCACGTATATATATATATATATATATATATATATATATATATATGTATATATATATATATATATATATATATATATATATATATATATATATATTTAACATTAAGCATAGGAGCTTGAGATTTACTAAAATACATTACGACTATTTGCTAGAATTCGTCGAGCTATGACATTAAACGAGAACTGAAGTAGGGACCCATAACTAGTCCAGTCTATGTCGGGCGCTCACCAGCGCCTGTCGCCGAACGTACGCGGCGATTTCCGCCCGCTTCCTGAAGTCGCGCGTCCGGTTCTAAATATCCGCACGCAAGCTCCCCTCGTGCGGCATTTCGATTGACCGCGTGCGTTTCGAATTATTTCGCCACCGGATAATTTATAACGATTCCCATTCGTGTGGGCGGAATGTGCACGTCACTACTGGACCTGCGTGTCGTCGCGTGTGCTCGTACGAGGGCGGACGTCTGCGGGGTCCGTGACCTTGTTATGGCTATGTTTGACGTGCTGCGATGCGGACTTTACTTTCGTGCTTACGACCTTAATTCGTGTCATTTTTACAGATTTATGAGATTAATGAAAACATCCAAGCGCCCTTTGTCAAAACTTCAATACTTGTTCTTCGTGATCAGAAAAAAATTAGCTTGTGTAAAAATATTGAATCAAACGAGACGTATTCTACTACTACAATCATTTTTTTTAATTTGAAATATTTTCCTTAATCCATATTGTAAACGTTACAATTAAAAAAAAAGTCAGAGACAATTTTACTGAATGTTTTTTTTTATTCTCTTTTTTCCCATAAAATATGATCAACTTGTTACACAAATTGTATACGGAATGTGAGTTAGAACAAGTAGTATATTAGGCCCTAAACCGAATAACGAATATTAGTGAGGATCTGACCCTATAACAGCTGGAACCAAAACCGTGTCTATTAAGTAAATCAGGTAAATCTTTGGATCAAACTGAGTTGAAAATGTTAAAGAACTATCAAAAATCACTGTCAAAGTTGCGATTTTAACTAAAAATTTGTTTTTTCTGAAACATTTTGATGCATATAATCACCTTTATGACTAAAACACACATTCTTTGTTACAGCCTGTATACGTATCTGAATCTATTCCGCATATTTTCATTATGAAGTGTTACTATGGCGAGGCTAATTGATCAGATTGTACACAAAAGTTAAAAGTCTATGGTAGTAACCGTGCAACAAAGGTTGAGGTAACATTTATTAACACTCGATGAAAGCAAAACAGTGATTTTTACAAATCACTTGAACTAACTTCAAATAACCACATAACAGAAAGAGCATTGAAACGTATAAAATAATGAAAATACCTTTGTTGGAACTTTTGTGTTACAATATCGTTTCCGAATATAAATAAATAGCTAAGCCAGGCACATAGATGGATGCTGGAGAGTTCTATGGTATATCTTCAATTCAAACGGTTATATTCTAACCAAATTTTCATGGTTGAGAAATACCCTAGATATGAGGAAATATACATAAAAAGTCGGTTAAAAAGAGAAAGTCCGTAAGTATATTTCCGTAGTCTTGAAGTCTCGAAAGTGCATAGTCTTGAACTCGGTTAAAAAGCGAAAGTCCGTCAGTATATTTCACTCGAATAGAATGATTCTATAAATCAAGCGGTGATGAAAGTATAAGCTGTAAGCAAACGGGATGTTGCTTGGATCAAAACGATGAACCCCAAGAACTTGTAAGTCTTTCTGGCATTATTATCAATGCAGCAGTTGAAATACTATACGTAAAAAGAAATGAAAATCCATTTTCTTGGAATTCAATAAATCGAGTACGGTTTTCATAATATCTGCTTAAAAGAAATTTGCAGCAAAATATTTATCAACACCGAGATGCAGTGTTTATCCAAAAAAGTGTTGATTTGTGTTTTTATATCTGAATCTGGCCTTGTCAGATGCAAGGAGAATTAGTAATGCAGAAAAATTTGTATAAATGCATTACAACCTATCGCTATTATACTTTGTTTACAATATTAAAAAAATGTTTACGAGTGATAATATAATGAAATATTATAATATCCATATTAAATAAATTATTAAAAATATTTTATAAAAATAGTTTAAAGTTAGATTAAGTCCATATAAGCTCACGGATGAGGTAATACCTCTAAAAGTTTAAAAACAATTTATAAATAATCATTAGTTAATTAAAATATCTTCTTATTTTTCTTGTCATTGTTATTCTGATTAAATATATAGATTTATAGTTATATACTTAATAAATTTTCATTCGAGGCTTTTGAATAAGAGTTAACATCACACTCACTGATAATACTTGTATTACAGATTATATAAAACTATTCGCATATCTAAAGGTGCGAAGATTGGTGAAGACCTGCCGATTAATCCAGAGATTAGTGTTTGATTAAACTTTTTAATACTGCCATGTTGTTAGCGCTTGGCCGGTTCCCCCGCCAGTCGGGTGCGTCCGACATTTGTGTTTTCAAGCGTTACACAATTTTAACGTGACGGAATGACTCTGACGTCGCTAAATACTAAATACTAAAAATGGCCGAATACTAAAAACTTGTCCGAATGAACTAAATAATGAATAGTTTAATTTTTGCGGATTTTTTTCGTAATACTGAACAAGCTGATACGTGATGTATATTGCAGTTACAACCACGGCAAATGTTCCACTGGACAGAGACCTTGAGTTTTTGGCAGCGTGCTTCTACAAAACGAGAAGTAAAACTTTTCAAATATTATAAAGTTCTAACACATGCGTAAATTAAAGCATTCGCTTGTTAACAGATCGAAGTCCCAGTTTATAATAAATGCACTTAGACCTGTTATTTAAAACTTATTCTGAGAGCGCCGTCTAATATTGAAAAAGACTGACCAAGTTCGATACTATAAAGTAGGTTTCCATATAAAGTAGGTTGCAGTTGTATATAATTTTTAACTCAAGTTAACAGATGGAATTTTATTTTGAAGTTCTAAACACACCTAGATTTTTATATAAGATTTAGCTGCATATTAATAGAGACCCCCACATTCATACACATAGTATGAATGTAGCACAAATCTTCGTCCTTCCTCTTTAAAAAGAGACCAAGATCGCTTCGCTACATCTATTTTTAGCCACGTTATTGAAGTTTGAAATTACTTATACAGAAACTGTCACTCATTTGGACGCGATTGCCTCTCCACACATGGTACTGGTTTTAAAAACGTTTTTGCGTCAAAAAGAACCTTTCAGAAATTTCTTAACCAAAAATAGCATTAATCATTAAAAAAGGATACAAAGAATTGGCCATGGTTTTGACATTACGTAATTCGGATGTGATGATTAGGAAATAGTCTATATTTTCCTAAAAAAAATTTAAACTAATTCCAAGAAACTTGTATCGATTTAAACAGAACGTGACATGAAAATTTTTTGTCATATTTTATTTAAGAATACCCTCGTTTTAGATTGATGGTAACTTTATTTCCAAAATATCACTAAAATTAAAAAGGGGCTTATCTTGAAATAAACAATATTTATTCTATTTGCGTTATCCCGCTTTGAGGGAATTTTTAATAACACAAGAAATATGATTCAAAGCACGAGGTAATAATTATAAAAATGATTTTATATAATCACAGGAGTTGTGATTATATGAAATCAGAATAACATATTTTTAGTATCGACACAAGTCTATTTTGAAATTAATTTTGAAAATTTCAAAAGTAAATTGCCATCTATACCAGCTCAGTCTCCTCCCACAAAATGTGATAGTTTTGCATTGAATATTATGAATTATGTACTTTGTAGGTTCAAATTTACGTCTTATAGATACTATAACAAAATTTATTTCAAAGAATAGACAGTAAAAAATATATTGTAATCACGCTGCTTCTAATGCTTCTAAATACTTTACGCTGCTTCTAAGCTTGTGCAAGTAGGAGACATAAGTATGAAATTGCCGGTTTATTGTTCGATGTTAAACCAATTAAAATATATAAAAAATATTGTCATGAAAAGAATTATAACAAAAGTTAATTAGAGAACACGATACCAAAGGATGGGTATCCCACTTTTTTACAGTTAATAAAAGGTAAAAACAGGTTTACCACTCTAGTAAAAAAGTTACGATTAGACCAACACAATTATATAATTTTGCTAGTATATTATAGATTTTGCAAATAAAAATGCGACATTGTGCCTGATAATTTATATTGTAAACATTATAAATGGCACTAAACTGAAAATATATTAATTTCTTGAATAGTTTTAAAGGAGAAAATCGATTTTTTTGCTATGTTTAACATCAGAAGTTCTGTTAAGGCATTATTTTGTTTTAATTCAGTTAAAAAAAAGAAGATGCGTTTCGAGATTCGAAGTCAATGCTTCTAAGTTCAGATCCCAGTATTTAACCGTTGCTCCAATGACTTGATCACTTAGAGAAGCGACGAGTACATCTCGTCTTACTGCGTAATTTCCACTTTATTTGATATATGCATAAGTTTATGAAATATAAAATAAGTTAAATGTATAAGTTTTAGATTGTACTGAAACAATGGTGTAGTCACTTGAATAGTTAAAAAAAATAGATTTGTTTCTTACCTGTGGCTAACATCCGAATTTACACTAAACCAATTTTTTCTTTTATTTTAGTATGAAAAATAAAATAAAGGGTATATTCCGTCATTCAAACTTCGTAGTTCCTATTTTAGACTCCAATATTTTACGCTACGTAAATGACTCGCTAAGAAAAGCGATCAAATAAAGGTGTACTTACTACGTACTTTTAATGTTCTAATTATTTTGGAAATTGCGTCTCAGATATCTACAACCTTTTTGGTAATTACGTATCCAGGTATCTACTATTCAAATACCTGCTTTCAAGTCAATTAAAAGTACCCAAATAATATAATTAGATAATAGCGCAAAAAGTGCCCGTAAACGTCTCTAAGGTTTCCAGGTTTGGAGAGATAGTGTAAGTAGCAAAACATTTATCTACTAAATAATAGGACTCTATTCAGTTTGAACAGTTTGAACCGTGATTTATCCAAATAGTACACAATTATCTTTCCAAGTATTTAATCGAATAACAAACAGCTAAATATGAAGAACCATGCTGTCACTGATAAGATCAATACCCATCATCTAATGAAAACCATTCTTCTAAGTTGGTTAATTTATTTCAATTAACACAGTTGAAGATCGCAATTGCGGCGCGAGAGCTAAAAGAAATCCCAATGAAAGTGAGCGCCGTCTCATAATTCATAACTCTGAATACGATTCTGGCTCGAAACACTTTTCTCCGCTGAAATGACATTATTATTCATACGGTAAGCGGCACACTCGATCGACGCGCGCTTCGGAATATTTAAACGTTCAGCGATAATGCGCTGTGACGTTTTAATAATATTGAAATAATAAGAGAGCGCCGAGTTAAAGTGGCGCGACGGATGAGAGCGTGCGTAAACAGCGGAGGACGTGTGGCGCGACCGTCTGTCTGCCTCTAATGCGATTATTCAAATGAGAAGGAGGCAGAGGCGCGCGCCGCCAGCCGGCCTCCGCCCTTATTAAACGCATTACGACGCGAGATGAAAATATCCTTTTCGCAGCAATATAAACTTTGCGAGTAACTCGGGGGGCTTATGACATTTTTTCTCGACTGGAGTTATTGCGCGGCTGGCGTCGCGCGACTGCATCCTCGCCCGTTACCGGGCCGCGTGCTGCTCGAGCGCGTCTCTTTTTGCGCTTCGCTTCATTTTTGCGCATCGCCTAGTCCTCGTTTGCGTGATGATGGAGTTTGCCGTGGCCTCGCGCCGTTCATAATGATGTTCGGTCAAATCTGTGGAGGGAGATTTTGAAATTTATAACTTCGGAATAAGTGTTCGTGCTCAGAGGCATCTTCCAGTTTTAGGAGTTTTGAAAGATGTACCATCAATTTGTGAGATGCGTTGCGTCATCTGGTCCGGTTTCTGTTACTCTCAGTGGAACTTATAGAAAAAAAAACTATTTCAGACAAAATTGAAATCGTTTTGTATGTGGTACAGAATATATTATTTGTTACCTTATTTTATTTTTGTAATAAATTTTACTGCGTCCATAATCTAGACGTATTCGTTTGGTTAGTATGAACTCAAAGAAACCTCCAAAGGATTGCTAAATGGTAGCTATCCGCACACGGCCATATTTTTGTGCCAGATCTGATCTGCACAATAAAATCCTCCGATAAGCAAAAGATTTTTGTCGTCGTGCATCCGATTTACAATTGCCCCGGCCACTTTGTACGTATAAACAAATCTTTTTAGGTGTGTCCACGATATTTATTGTCTAATCAAATCAGCTAATTAATTGGAAAAATTTATCAGATATAGGACATTCGGCAACAAAAATCTTACAGGCCCGAATCTTTGGCCGTGTTCAAACGTTTTGAATATCTGGCATATATTTTAAAGATGTCAAGTTTTAAGGTGAATATAGGGTTGAAGGAGTTGTTTTAGATATAAGTCATTATTGTATTAATTGCTCTAGGGTCATATTTCGTTTACTACATGTTTTCATGGAAAAAAAAGTTGCACATGGGATAAGTCATGGAATGCAAAAAGAGAACTTTTCTGCAATTTCTTAAAAATAATACATTTATAATGTAAGTACCAGGTGACCGAGCGGTCCTCGGTTTATTTCTAGTTTATCATAGGAACGTAAAATTGCTTGGTTCATGGTATCAGATTTTCTTCTCTTTTCCCGTCTCTTTCTCTTCCCCTTTGCCTTTGCTTTCTTTTTTAGTCTCGCTTTCCCCCTCGCCTTCCCGGTCGCCTACGCGTCCGCTCTCGCGTTCACCTTCGCGTTCGCGTTCGCCCCGCGTTCACCTTCCACTTCCCCTTCCCCTTCCACTACACCTTATTCCTCTTCCCCAGTTCTCATCTTCACCTCCCCCTCCCTATCCCTTTCCACATACCCCTTCCCCGTCCTCCCATCACCCACCTCTTCGCCTCCCCCTTCACACCCTCACCACACCCTTCTCCGTTCCTACTTCCCCTACCCTGTCCCTTTCCCTTCACCTTCCCCTCCTCTCCATCTCACTCTCCTCTTCCCCGTCTCCTTCCCTTCCGCTCCCCTTTCCTCTTCCCCCCTTTCCCCGTCCCCTTCCCTTCCGCTTTCCTTCCCCTTCCCTTCTGCTCCCCCTTCCCCGTCCCTTCCGGTACCCCTTTTGTAAAAAGGAATTGCTACATGATTGATAAAGACTATTCCCATCATTACAAATTAATAATTTATATTTGTTTAACTTTATATCGAATGAAAAAGACAACAAATTTTTTAGAATTTTCATTGTTATGCAGCTTAGTTTTTTGACTAATTTAATTTCAAAGATTTCACTTTTAGGATAGAAAATCTCGAACCTCAACACATATCTAAGAAACGATATTTGCAAACCGACGGTGTATTTGCGGCATAGAAAATCATAAAGTTAATTTTTGCCAACTTGTAAATAGTCCTCTTGAAATTTACGAAGGTGAAGTGAATAAATTAATAATTACTTAAAGAAAAATCAATTATAACATGTCAAATATATCATATAGGTTAAAATAATAAACCATTAATTTACATATGAACGTCAAAGGAACTTTTTCAAAATTATGAACTGCAAATTTATACTAAGTAACATCATAGCAAAACCACGTATGGTTGTCAAAACTTATCAAGTACCAAAATACGTTTTAAACATCAACACGGATTTGACTCAATGAATCTAATATAGATATGTACATATTCGTGTCAACTTGCCTTCAAATACTCAAGCGAAGAAGCCTTACTTTAACGTACTCAAGTGCGAAGAAGCCTGCATTTCAAAGTGTAAACGACAGTGTCGTAAACCCTGTCTCGCCCCGCTCGTCCAACAGAGCGAATTGACGCGTGTAATGCAATTTTTTTCGCAGCACTCGTTATATTCGGCTCGTCATCATTGCCTTATAGGGGCTCCATAAAGCTCCTGAGAGTTATCTAATTAGACGTCGGGGGTCCGCCTTAAGCGGCGACGATATTCCGTCCCCGCCCCCGCGACCCGGCCCGCGTCACGTCCGCCCGTGACATTATTATTTTTTGTTTGCAGAAAGGTCTCCTCGTAAAAACGCTGAGTTACTCGAGTGTCTGCCGGAACGTAATACGTACGCGGCGCTGCGTTGTTTTCCCGGTCAACATAATTACGTGGATCGTGGCGCGTCGTGGATTAGGGCGCGCGTCACACGTGGACCGGCCTAGGGTACTAAATTGATATTTGCTCCGAAAGCCGAGGAGATGACACAGATTTTGATCCGAAATATTTGGGCGTAATTTCACGCGGTGTATGCCTACAAGTGAATTGTCATTTCAGAAATTTCAGGGTCGGATATTGAATAATGTTTTTTTTATTAAAAGTTCCTTCACCTACTACTCTCGCGTTAAATGCCAAAGCCAGTTGAAATGAAATAGTAGCTGTCATGAGGATATGTTATAATTAGTGTTCTACATGTTCAACTTTTTGTCGTTCGCTTGTCTAACTCTTGTCTCTTTGTTATTCAATAAACCTTGATGTCATGATGATGAAAGGTATTCTACTGTCATATAATGCATAACCAATGCCGTTGTCGTCTTACGCTGAAAGGGAGATTTGTTCTGCAAGTGGTTTCAAATTTCTGCAAATGGTTCCAGGTTATATATTATAATGATATATCTAAATATGATAAATGTTACTTTTATACTTAACACGTTCCATGCAGCACGCGATTTTGGATTATCCTTACCGATGGGCAAAACAGTTTATATTATGAATTTTATTTTACTTCAATTACCTTTATTTCTTTATGTCGTTGAGGAAATGCATTTCTAGTGGGTTTTGCGAAATACATTTTGTCCAATTGGGGTTTTGCCCGATTTTATTGCTTCTGCTATCGGTTATATATAGTGTTAAACTGTTTTTACAGCTTCCGGGTTTAATACGTTGAGATTTATCCTTTCCGGTAATACGGAAGTGCGTTAAAAGAAATTTATTCGCCTTATCGTGTGACATAGTTTAAATAATACAGAGAGTTTGAATTGTAGTTGTATTGAGCGTAGGCATGGAAATGCCATAAATTTATTATACAATTTGCGCTGTAACTATAGTATTCTGAAAAACATTTACGTAAGGCTATACCGGGCTGAATTTTAAGTGGCATGTAACTTGGCAATGATGTTCATATTTTGATATCTTGACTTACATGGGTAACGCCAGTCGGACGTCTAATGCCATGATTTTTTCTCTGTTATGAAGATTTCCATTGCAGCTATCCTTATTGTTATTAATGAGGACGTCCACTGTATTATTAATACGGATTTGAGAAATTTATACTTTTGCATCAACTCCGAACTTCAGAAAGCTTCTATGATCTATTTCAGGGTAAATGTACATTTTTAAGTCACTTTTGTGTAGAAATTATAATAGAAGCTACCTTGTCATTGAAGATATTTCTGCCCTGACTACTATAGGCATGTAATGAGGCTTGAACGCTCAAGAAAGGTTTACGATAATGAATACGGATGACAGTAGATTAAATATAGTGATCAACTAGGTTTTCCTGTACTGTATTAATATGGACATTAGTGACGTAATCAGTCGTTGCAAAAACGTTATTGTTGTTGTCGACAAATCTTTGCAAGCAAATAAAAACTTAATATTTTCTGTTTATCCGTGTGGCCTAAGTCTGGCCATACTCTAGAACGAGGTCTTAAACTAATTCAGATTACTTTCTTTGTCATTTCTTTGCCGTTGAATTTATCGAAATTAATTTAATGTTTTTTTCATGGTATCACGTATACCTGTAATCAGTACCACTTAGAACACTATAAGTGCTACGAATAGAACGCAATATATTAAAAAATAGAGTGAATTCAAGATTACTCTTTTGTGATAAGTCTATAAGAAGTGCTTTGTAATAATCTTGTTGTTTAGAGTAGTGAAAATTCAAAGGCGCTATCTCTCTCATTTATCGTTCAATGACTCCTATTTTTGTAGAAACCTACTGACTTAAGTAAGGTTGACGAACCCTGCTCGATTTATGTTTTTGGTTCAAACTATTAATAGTAATTATGTTCTTCTTGAATAAATCAAAGGCGACATTTTCACACTAGTTATTGTATTTGAATGTAAGTAATTACCAGATGAACTTGCCGTACTTCTCTATCGTTCCTCGCTTGTTTAGAGATTTTAGCACATACAGTGTAAATCTAAATTTTACTATTTATTTTTGCGTATATCTTATGTTTATTATTTATAAAATTTACCCAAAAGTAAAAACCTTTGTATTATTGATTGAAATTAATTGTAAGTTTTGTTTACACCTTTGTATTATTGATTCAAATTAATTGTAAGTCTTGTTTACACCTTTGTATTATTGATTCAAATTAATTGTAAGTCTTGTTTACATCTTTTTTAGAACTATCAGAAATCTACGTAAGATTTTAATGATTGTTATTTAAATATGTATATTATGATAAATTTCATGATAAACCTAAATAAGAAGTAAATCGTATCACTTTTAGAAAGTAACGTTTCCTGTTATAATTATTCATTCACCATCAACGGCCTGTTTCCTCTACTATTGGATATAGTCCTCTCCCAACGCGCGCGTGTCATTAGAAGAGAGGCCTGTATTCGTCACGCTGGGCAGGCATCTTGGCAATGGCAGTGCGTAGTTTTTTACACCAGTCGCGTCGCTGCCTGTCACTGGTGTGTGTCGGTGTGTGGCATTAGCTACGCGATAAAAAAACGTCTCTACAGCCTCGCTCGATAAGCGGTTGGGAATCGAACCCGACATCCCGCGGTGTGTCACGCTGTCAAAGGTTCCAAACCTGCGATCAAACCAACATACTACTTCAGCTACTATCTTTAAAACATAGTTTTTTACACATTATAAATTGTTTTTTTTTTTAAAGTAAAATATAATTATTGAAAAGAAAACTTGTATTTATCAAGTTAACTTTTGAAACAGTCGAGAATTTTGTAATAATTTATAAACATTTTCTACTCAGTTTCATACGCAGAATCAGTGGAATGACACGCTTTTGTTACGTAAATTTGTTACTTCATTAACTCTTCAACCGGCAAGAGTATAAGCTATTTTCAGACAAGTGCGACCAATATGCACAGAATACTATATAAGACAGATTTTAATTATTTGGACTATAGTACTATAGTAGATTTAATTATGTGGAATATGTAAACTATATGAGACAGATTTATTTGGACTATATTATATAAATAATTCACTTCTCCTATAAACACTCAAACATAGTTAATCAACCATCAATGAAAAGAACGGTTGAACTAGTGTTACGAATTATCATAAAATTATTATTTTTCTTAAATTGGTTTAATTATTAATTTTAAAATAAATTTATTTCATTTATTTATAGAACCTGTTTGAAATCACTTTAATCGCACAATTATCAATTTAAACCTGATTATCAACTTGAACTCCAGTGTAATCTGGGCTTATCATTTATTGAGAAAAGACCGAAGGAAAATAATATCTAGTTTTTTGCTCCAATGGGCAATTTATCTTAAGAAGGGTTTTGCTGAGGATTTTCTACATTTGGAAATTATGTTGATTTAGATAGACTCGATTAGATTAAATGTTTTATAACTTTTATTCGATCGGGTAGTAAAAACGATTATATTTTTGAACAAGTAAGAATTGCCTTTAATTCTTTGAAATGCTAAATAAACTTATTAAAGAAAAACAATATTTCATACGATTTAACCATTAGTTATTACTCGGGGGAAAGAAACTCGCGTACCACCGTCTAAAGCCTTCCTTAAGTTTTGCTTAAGTGATTTAAGTGGATGATACTGTTGATTCTAAATTTGTGGTTACAAAGTGAAACTAGAGTGTTTCGTAGGATTAACACATCTCTCAAGAATAGTTACAAGTTGATCATCTGCGCACCGTCATGCAGAGGAAACCTGTGTATGTGTGTGTGTGTGGGTGGGTGTGTTAGTTTTCTAAGTTACGGGTAAAATTTTCCGAGGAAATAAATATGGCGAAGGGAGATATAGTGCTACGCAATAATTAATGGGTGTTGATAATTCCTCGGCGGTGCGCAGTCTTACGTCGCTTTTCTGCGCCCGTGGGAACGTACAAAAATGCAAAGCAGCGCCGAAAGAAATATGACCGCCGCCGCGCAAGTTCCGGGACGGCGCGATTAGAGCCCAAGAAGCGAGAGGCACAAAGCGCGCTCGAACGGCTGAAACAAATGGTCCGCCATCGTAATTTAACGCCGCGAGGTGTCGCGGGCCGCCCGAAAGAATGGCGGGCGCGCCGTTTGATTAAGCGCTGCATTTTTAATTAGAGACGGCGCGGCGGTCGCGCTGCAGCCTAGTGTTTGCGCCAAAACGAAACGCGTCATTAGCGCGCGCCCGCCGCGCTAATTGTGTGCCGCCGCCCGCCCTCGCTTGCGGTCAAGTTTGCCTGCAGTGCTCCGCGTAAGTTTCAGAGTCTAAGTTATACGGCTTTGATGGAAGTTTTGCTTTATTTATGTTGCGGGTGGAGGCTTTGGGTGCGGCAGTTGAGATTTTGGGTGTCTTGTAAAGCTAAAATTCGGTATGAAAAGGGCCGACTACATGATACTAGGCGTTTGCAGATGTCTTTGAAATTTGATTCGAATCTGGGACACGTAATAGAAATAGTATTTGGAGGAAATCGGGAAACGTCCATATAGTGTTGAGTCCAGGTGCGGCCAGAATGACAATGGTACTCCACGAGTGTCTAGAGGAAATAAATGAAAAAGTGTATTTTTAGGGTTCCTTTCCTCAAAATGAAAAAAAAGTGATATCCCTTTTTGGACAAGTTTCTTGTCCGTACGTCTGTCGGCCAAAGCTCTTTTTCTTAGAAACGGTTCGAGCTATTAGGTTGAAAGTAATATCGTATACTTTGCTGTAAAGATTTCAAGTTTTTTGACTCACGGAACCTAAAGTGGACCTTCAAAACGTATTTTTTATTCTTTTGTCATCAAAACTTAGAGGGTACTTCCGGTCGACCTACAATCTAGAAAGTCGACTTAATGGGAAGTCTTTTACCGCAATTAAAAGGAAAAATCCAAAAATTAATTTATAATTTTATGTGGAATTGTACATTTTTTTGAAATATGTGACTATGAAAGACTGATATATTTACGTTTTAAAAAATTAAAATTTTGTAAATAATTTAATAGAAATATTATGTACCATGTAATGTTTATAAATGACTAAATATGTACAGAACCTCCGTGGTTTGTTATTGTTAAGTATTTTTTTTTTTTAATTGGTTGAAGCAAACTGACTCAGCACTTAAAAATTTTTGGTTACGCAAACTATCGGAAAATACCAAACCCTGTGTGAAATATACAAGACCTCTTAAACAAACCTATTTTATACTGTCTTCGCAATGCACAACTAACCTCAAACTGTATAATATTTTACCAAGGGTTATATGCTATAACTGCATTATGCATTTGGTTTATTTAGTACAGTTATCTATGAATTAGAAATCACAATTTTACTAGAAAAGTACTTGTGAGCAATGTCTATAGATGTATTAATTCTTCAATGACGCAATGAAAATTTCAGACGCAGGTCAATAATTGAGATTAAAACAATAATTAGTATTAATAATCAGCTTGATAAAAGAGAGTGTATTTTCACATTGGATCATTAGAAATTTTTTTTTAATAAATGTATAGTCATTTTCATAGCAATTTACACTATAAATAATTGTGGTTTGCCAGGAGTTTTTTTTGAATAAAATGTTTTGTTAGCTTTATTTACTATTCCGAACTGAGAACAGCAAAGGAAATAGAGATGGCTTTGTGGTCCAAATAATTTGATTAATTCTGGTAGAAACATGCTCATTCGGAAAAGCGTTTAATTTATACAATAAAATAACAACATTTTATCTCTTCGCATGTAGAAATTTGTACCGACAGGCAACTGGTTATTGGGAATCTGGAATACAATGAAAATGTAGTTAGATATGGATATGGTTAGTTTGGTTTATTAGGTCATCATGGTTTTGATGATTTTCATGGTCATCTTAAAAATCATAGTTTTAGTAAATTGGGGCAATTTTTATTGTATCAATATCATTTTCAGAGTGAATTAGATGAATTTAAAATGATTTCATTTTTTCTATAGCTGACGTTATAGTTAACAAAATTAGTTCAGACTCGTGCTTTGTTTTGGTTAGGTTTTTTTAATGAAAACTCAGATTATTTTTCATAATTTTTTATGAGTGCTATTTCTACGAAACTCTTTGAAACAGCAAGATAAAACGAAGTGCAAATTATCTGTCGTTGTATATTCTATACACTTATGTACTCATTCGTCAAAAAGACGCTGAAAAATCACGCAAAATTCGAAAAGAACAAAAAAGACATTCATTTTTGCTGTATAGAATGAATCTTAATGGCAGGTAACAGTTTATTTTTAATTAATTTAGGCAATGGCCATACGAAAATTCCAGCTCGTAATTTAAGATTGCCTTCTATTTTTCAAAATTCTAGGCGGAAAAATAATGATAAAATTCATAATGGAAAGGATCTCATATACGTAAAGAAGAAAACCGTGTATTTCATAGAGTGGAGTGTCATTAAGCAGATTTTTTAGATCGTAATCACTCATGTTTTAATTTTTTATTGGATGAAGTTGTCGCTAGCGATTAGTTGCAAAACATAATTCAAATCGGCGTTAGGCGAATTATCGTAAGACGGCGTTGTGCCTACCAAAATCGCGTTGATGTAGCTCTTAAGCGATTTTACCGTTGGTTAACTTGTAGCGTTGAGAAAGTGTGTATAAAATCGTACATAATTAACTCATACACAACACTCACAACATCCAAACGTGCGGCTGATGTTCGTTTTATCATCAGATCATATATATATGTACCAATAAGCTATTTGACAACATCGAAAATATACCAAAATTCGTGGTCATCCTATGAGACTGTAACGTAAATAATCGTATTGCTTTTCATTTTCGAAAGAATAAGTTTATATTTTGTAAAAAAAAACGTAAAAAATCTAATATTTTTTTAAATTCAATCAACGTCGCAAACGCCCTGTTATTGGTTAAAAGTCACATGACGTCACAAGTTTGTGAACAGCTGATTGTAACCACTGATTTAATGCTATGATTTATGGTGCTTTTTCTATTTTTTTAATTTTATAGCTATCACGCTTTGTATTTAGTATATTTTTTTATAGTATGAATTCATTACGTATTGTGTACTTTTTAAAAGAAATACATTACAAATGATATATTTAACTAAAATAATTTTCGGTTATAACTAATGTATAAAAAAAATATTTAATTCCTATGCGTTGTATTCAGTTCAGTGATATATATATATATATATATATATATATATATATATATATATATATATATATATACACACACACACACTCACATGTACATAAATTAGTAAAAATAGATAAAAATAATTTGTTATAGTAAAAAAACAAAATGAAGGTAGATGTTTTTAAAAGAAATACATTACAAATGATATATTTAACTAAAATAATTTTCGGTTATAACTAATGTATAAAAAATATTTAATTCCTATGCGTTGTATTCAGTTCAGTGATATATATATATATATATATATATATATATATATATATATATATATATATATATATATATATATATATATCACACACACACACAAACACACACATGTACATAAATTAGTAAAAATAGATAAAAATAATTTGTTATAGTAAAAAAACAAAATGTAATTGTTGAAATTTACAGATTATTTACAGTAATTACTTATATTGCTATTATAAATATTTAATAATTTATAAGAATATTTCAAACTGTGTAATAAGTGCTTAATGATAAAAGAAAAAGTGAATTAATTGAAAAAAAAAAGTTAAAACATATTTCCTTGCAAACAAATCGTGAGGTATGAAATTTTTTAAATTGATTTTTTATAATAAATAGCTACAGATTTGTTTTAAATACGTCGTTTTTAATCTATATTCTTTCATGTCATATCAAATTTAATAATAATCATATTTTAATATGAAAATAAATGTTCCTTCAGCGTGTATCAAGAAAATGTATCAAGAAACTGCGTTTTTGGCGCGAGTTTGGTAATTTAAACTTTAAAAGCGATTTTTAGGAAAAATACGACATACATCTTGGAAAAATAAACGTAGTGTGCTTATAATGCAATACAGAACAAAATTACACGCGTGCTCCTCCAGCTGTGCAACCGTAGGGCGAGGTCTTGGTAGTACCTTATTCACCACTGCTTTCCTCTCTGATATGATAGAATTTGTGGCAGAAAAAGAACACAACGAAAAATATATAAATATTCCTCTTTCACCACAATACAATACAATATATTCTAACTATCTAGTACTACATAAAGACTAATAACAATATAATGACGTTCGAATGAGAGTCGAAATAGCAAAAACGTCTGCAGGAACGTTTAAAACGCATCGCTCGCGCCATCATCTCACATCACTTATACTTCTCCAGTAGATAATAGATGAAACGATAACATAAGCTAGATAAATATCGTGACTGCAAAATGTTAAGAATACATTTGCTCGAGAAGGTTTTGTATAGAAACATGCCTCTACTGGCCGACTAACTGACACAGAGGAATGAAGTAGTGTGCCGATAGTCGAGCGCACTACAATTAGGTCCAGCTCAGACGCCCGGCGCGAGCGTCATGGCATTTTTTGCATCGCAATCGCGCACGAGCGAGAGATCGCGACATGGCACGCGACGCAGCACGCGATGTGGCACGCGTTGCGGCGCCGGCGCACGATTACACATAGCAGTTGGCACGCACGACCAGCTTGGCGCGCTGTAATTAATGGCTTTATTTTCCAGCTGAGCAAATACGACAGATGTTCTGTGCTAATCGAAAGTGCAGATAAACTGTGGTATTTTATATATTCTGTGTGAAGATTGTGCGCTATGAGAATTGCAGGCATATTGCGTTGTTTATGCTGTGATTGTACGAGAGGCATAATCTTGTGCGAGATTTGCTTTTTGGCAAATTCTCTGTTTGACATTTGGACTGTTAGTCACGTTCGTTATGTATAAGGTTTTTATAAAGTAAATGTATAATAGCGACTCATATTTTTTCTTATCACTTACAGAATCCATTTATTGCTTCTCAAGATATTTCGATTGCAATTGGCATTGATTAAAGGCTTATTTTTTGATGTGCATTATAGAAATCTGTGCGAATGTACTACATGCAAGTGCACGCAGAATTCTTTTTTATTTGCACGCGCATTTCGTCGTAAATTATGTTAATAAAATGTTCTTCTTAGGATTTTAATGTTCCTGCTTCAAAGAGTGAAAATAAACCTTTATTATATGACAATATTGTCTGTAGGACAATATTGTCCATACTCGTTGTACAGTATTTGACACGAGGGCCTAGAGATTAATCAGGCCGTGGAGATCTAGCTTCTTGAACTGCTGAGAGAAACTAAAAATTTTCACAATTCATAATCTAACAAGAATCATAATTTGACGAAGTATCAACAATTCTGTAATGACTAATATTTACTAAATAATCAAAAAAGTACTTAAGTATTTATGAAGTTTTTTAATTCCGAAAGCCATGTGTTCGAAAATCTAATATTATTCACACACATGTGCTTGTATAGAGACCAAAGAAAATTTGGTGGAATTTAAGGAAAAATGTTTTGATATTTATGTGCGCACCGGCGTGCAATAAACCACGGTGAAGTAGCGTAGTCGAAGCGAGACTTGCAACTGTTTACTCCTAACTTTTTGTTATTTTGCTTCCAGAAATATCTCTCAGTTAAATATAGAATTTAGTTTCAATGTCATCTTATTTAGCCATAAAATGAAGAAAAAAAGGAAGGCTTAAAGATGACCAGTGTATATTGACCTTTTGTGAATACCGTTTTCTTTAGTAAATTTAGTTGTTTGTGATACTAGGTACCATGTGTCAATAAATATATTCGATACGTTTTACTAAAAACATACGAACTAAACCAGTGTGAATTGGCACGCACCCCTAGGCTTCTTTGTCTATATTAATTAGTTTAAAAACCACAGTAATTTGTAGCGTTAAGACTTAAGGGGATATGTATTTTAAGGCACTTTCATGATCATTTGCACCCCTAGGCTTCTTAGTCTATATTAATTTGTTTAAAAACCACAGTAATTTGTAGCGTTAAGACTTAAGAGGATATGTATTTTAAGGCACTTTCATGATCATTTGCACCATTATTCCATCATTTTAAAGCGATTTAGTACGATTAATAGTAAAATTTACGGGGGGCTTATTGCTACAGAGGATTTTTTTCTAATTAACCGTAACTATTTAATTACATTCTTTGATGTAATTAAATAGTTCAGAATTGAATTGTAAAGGATTAAATTATTGTAATTAAAATAAAATCAGCTAACTTCTATCAATAAACAAATAATATTGGCAGGTAGGAAAAAAAGAAAAGAATAAGAAATTAAAAACAATTGAACATCTTGATAAAGGTACGGGATAAGTCAAGATAAATATAATTTTTTCAAACGAAGACTGAAAGTGCGCATGAATGGTGAATTTCTGATGTTAAGATGCAATTAATTCCATAACTCTGTAGCGTAAACAGTAAAGCAATTCTCGTAAAAGAAAGAGCAACGTTTAGGTATGAGAAGCACGCGTACGTTTTCAGAACGTAAATCTAGGCTACAGATTTAGATGTATGTCTTTATGGTTGTACAAGCTTTGTATGTATGTTTGTAGAAGGATAACATAAAAAGAAATACGACTCCGAACGGCTCTATACTTATAAAGTATCATTATTGTTTGATTTCAGTAACTCATGATGTATGATCTTTACCAAAGTATTCCGAATTCCGTAGCTCGAAAGTATAAGGAAAATTTATTCCTTATCAGATCACTTACATAGCCGTCTCTCTCTCTCTGTTACCGCCGTTTCTCTCAGAAACAATTTGACCTAGAAATTTTAAATTGGGCTTAGTGATAAAGAATATTAATCCACATATATCTCAAAAGCTGACATTCAATAATATTTATAAGGACATTTTAGAGGGGGCAAATCAAATATTTTTTTTTTTTAATTTTCATATGTAAATTGAAAAAAAAAACGATTTATAAGAATTATAAAACTATTTTTAAGATTTAATATAAGATGGTTATAGTGATATTGCTGGAAATGTTCACAAAAATACGTCATCTCGTCTTCAAATGACTAAATTCGAAATTATGGAAAAAGATTTTTACTACTAGACTTAAAAATTTTCGCAAAACTGTAGCGATGATTCTAAATTTCATAATTTTTGAGAAACTCGCGATTTTTTACTCCTATAACATATGTCCTGGTCAATACATTTACATGGTGAAAAATTATATTAATGTTCGTGAATAGTCTACTGGAAATACTATATATACTTATACTCTATTCTGTTCCAAAAAATAATATTTATAAACAAACCAATTTGACATTTAAAATATGGTTGGCACAAATATATGTTCAATCAGTCGACCACAAAGAAACCATAGACTACAATCACTAAATTAACTTAATAAATTGTTGCTATAAATATCAATACTACATGGTTATTTCAATAAAATAAATTGTAAAATTTGGAGGAGAAAAATGGACAACCCTAGTCGTCAATTAATAAAACCCAGAGCTATAAAACATTTTGGAAAAATATTTGATATTCCAATACATACCAAGTCTATTTTATTACAAATCATATGGACGATAATCAACTATATTTTTAGCATGACGCTTGATAAAGTCAGAAGAAATAAACGAGACAGAATATTGGTGCTATGTAACAAATATACATATATAGAGTATTGGCACAACGTAGTGAAAAAAACATTGTGACATTTTATTTTCAAATAAATGTATTATTTTACTATGTAGAATATGTGTTTCTTACATAATACATGGCAGTGTTTTTTATGATAGTTAAGCTTTTGCTTTTATTTGACTGTTTATTTTCGATGATTGTTTTTAATGTTAGATATATTTATTTAAAAAAAAATTTCAATATTAATGTTCGGCATTATTTATATGCCATTTGGCATTACATTATACAACGTAAACGTGTATATCGATAAAGAATTATATTCTTTAATCGTAAATACCAAACAAATCCATAATATATTACTAACGAGAATACAAGAAAATGGTTTACAATACCTGAACTATCATTTTGCTTTGTTTACAAACATTCATTTTTGAAATGGAATGAAATATAAATGTTTATACCTGCCATAAAATGGACAGAACCCGCGTTGTGCAAACTCTACTTGTATACAACAGGTTTTGCACACCTTTTGGCAGGTTGCTTTATTGCCAACTAGCTCGCCGGCCTCGAGTTTTGACGATAGAAGTAACTATAAACATGATAATTTTACAAGTAATCAACTATAATTTTACAAGTAATAAATACAGCTTTTTGAAAAGAAGATCTTTCTCTAAAAATTATATTATTTCAAAAATATTATTTATAACCTAAATTTACGCTTGGAAAATGACGTGTCTCTGTCTATTTTAGTCCTTACGTACATATGCACGTCAGAACGTCTGAGGGTTGGAACGGAAGGGCTACAGGTTGCAATTTTTGACCGACTTAAATGATTTTTTTTTCAATCGACTGCTTAACTATAAGAATAGAAGCCTATTGATTTTACATTGACTTGCCAATATTTTAATTTTCATGGTTTTCTAGGAAAATTTCCTCCTTTTGTGTTCGCTGAGAGTTCTTTGCAAATATCTCTGCTTCTGCTGTTCTTATCTTTTATTATTATTACATTTTGTTACAAGTTTTTATTTAATAAACAATAAAAAATGCAGTGTATGCACTTTTAATGTTGCTGAAGTGGCATGCTGTTTAACTTTTATGAGCACACTTGAAAATACACTTGCAATGCATACCAGACGTGTAAGATGTGCGCACAAGTGTTGGGTCTGTAACATATTTAAATGAGTTGTCATTCTGTACCCAAAACAGTAATATAAAAAGTCTTCTTACGCATCACATATAAAATTCAATTTTTAATTATTAATTAACGTAATATAATATTGATACCTTAATAAATAATAGACATTTTTGCAAATAATTTTCGAATTTTCCGTCACACATAAACAAAAACTAAAATACTTAAACAGGTTTAGTATACCAAATAATTGTGTACATATGAGTTTGATTTCTTTTTTTCACTGTATACTCATTAATGTAGTACTAACCACGTACATTCTGTCGTTGGGACAACTATTCACACACACACATATATTTATTTATTTATTTCTTGAAAACCCCTTGCCCAACTTGCAGATTTACCCAAAGCGATAAAATACAATAACGAATAAGACAATACACTTACAGAGCAATTCAATACAATTCAAATGCGAATGAACAACTAAGCAACCCCGTGACCGCATTTCTGAAGCGGTCATCAGAGCAAAAAAATATTTAGACTGGGCGCATCTCGAAATACCGCGCTGAACAAGGTGAGTGTACGAAAAACAGGTGAACGCTGTAGAATATTCGTGCGCACTCTGGGCAGGTAAAATAAACAATAACATCGGCCTCTCATGTAAAGGCAGAAATATAAAGGGCCACTAAACTCTAGTTCATGGAATAATCAACTTAATGATTTAATAATTAAAAAAAAAGCATGATCAAAAGCAATTCCCGTCGGTGTTCAAGGGAATATCCGACCATGCCCATTATGAGATCTGGGGGAAATAAGTAAGGAAAATAT
This sequence comes from Druceiella hillmani, assembly GCA_039881145.1. Lineage (NCBI taxonomy): Eukaryota > Metazoa > Arthropoda > Insecta > Lepidoptera > Hepialidae > Druceiella > Druceiella hillmani. The sequence continues at coordinate 101,192,026 of JAYKKI010000001.1, read as the reverse complement.
CCATAAAATTTATTATACAAAAACCTATTAATTATTTTTAATATTTTCTCCAGCATGAGGATATAAGTAACTTCAACGGAGATCAGATGACTGTATTCGTTTCAAGTATGCTACGAACTAAAGAGTTACATAGTATAACGATATATTCCGTATCTTGAAAAGTGTGGAAACTCCGTATGACAAATCCTAGTACCTTGTAGGATTGGCACGATATGACCGTGAAATATGAGATGTCTTATTTAAAGATAATGAAGGAGGGAGAGAAGTAGTGCTATGCGCTTTCTGTTGCATTTTGTCTGTTTTTCTCTATCTCGCTCACTCATATTGGCAACGATACGCGCTGCCCAGCCAATAATTAGTGTTTCATTACCAAATTCGCGATATTTCGCTTTTCCTCAGTTAGCTACCTACCCCGAACGTCCGTTAAGGATCTTCAAAAATTCGCCTCTTTTACTCCTCTCAAAATGGAAATTCAACTTTATATGCGTGATGCCTGTACTAACCCACTGAAATTTTCTTTATCAGATCTCGGAAAGAAGTGTCTGTCACAGACAGGTAGACACCGAGGTGATTCCATAAGTTTTCTATTTTTAGAATTTGGTTAAAGGACTCTAAAAGGAGTTTCGATAGAATCACATCAAAATGTCCAAATTAGATAAAAGACAGAAGTAAACTACATTGATGGACGCAGAGGCTTTTAATATAATTTATTAGTAAGTATTAAAAAGTATTACCCTGAAGTATTAAAAAAATACTGTCGTACCTTACTATGTTATCTTAAAATCTCGACTCATTTCTGTTGTTTTTAATCTCTACATTTTGTTATTTTAATATCCCAATTTGCTAGGAAAGTTTTCTATTTCTTTGTTTTTGTAGCAAGACTCCCCCTAGCTAGAAAAATAAAAAAGCCTTTGTTGGATTGATCTTCTGATGTTATCTTAAAAAAAAACCCTTGATGATGTAAACAAGCGGGATTGAAAGGTTTGGTTCTATTTAATCTCAAAATCTAACATTAACTAAAAAAAGAAAAAAATCTCGTGTCAATAAAACACAACTTTTGCAGTACAGTGATGAAAAAAAAGTAAATAGTAATTTTTCCCTTTACTTGTGCTATAAGACCTTCCATTATACCGACTTTTAAGATTACAGGTCAACCGGAAGTACCCTATAGGTTTTGATGGTGATATAAGAAAAAGTAATAAAACTTGAAATGGCCATATCTTTTGGTTACGTGAACCAAAAAACTTGAAATTTTTACAATGTAAGCTTCAAGCTTTTTTTTTTGATAAAAAGGCTTTTATAGACAAACGGACAGATAGACGTACATCAAAGTGGTGCATAAGGGTCCCGTTTTTTCATTTTGAAGAACGGAACTTTTTAAGTAGTTGGATTGTAACTGGACAAATTGCGGGCTTTTTATACTGGCTCACATATATAATACCAAATTTTTTAGTTATAATTGGAAAAATATTTTCCAAGGTAAAGGCAAAGAACACATTTTTCCAGATGCAAGAAAGTTACTGGCAGGCAGTTAAAAGACGCAGATGACTATCGTTTTAATCCTATGCTACGGTTTCATTATTTGACAGTTCAGATTCTAGCGATTATTCTTATCTGTTATAACTTGGACAAATCTGCTAATCTTGATTCGAAACCGTCCATCCATGTTTATGACATGATACCAGATTGAATGATTTAGTATTCAATTAGGACTGTGTCACATTTTTTTACACTTCTCCTCAGTTTGATAAAAGTTTTGTTTGACAGAATTACCACGAGACCCCTAGTTTAAATATTTCCTGAAATAATAATATGTTTAAATTCAGAAATATTGGAACTAATGCAGTTTAGCGCCAATGAAAATTTCACTCCTTACTGGTTTTTATACAAAAGAATATACTTTAATAACGATGTATTTAACAAAAATTATTTCCGCTCGCGATTATTTTACTATAAAAAATTTATTTCCCATACAAATTGCGTTTTGGTAAGAAATTGTTTTTTGTAAATTCATCGGCTTAATTGCAATTCTTAGTGACATTAAATACTGAAGATGCAAATATCAAAATGAAGTGACATTAAAAAAAAGAAATTCAAAAAACCCAAATAAATTTGATATTTTGCAGCCAAGAACAGTTGTAGTAAAAGCACTTTTCAAATCTATTTCATGAGAAATTATAGAAATAATCATGAACATTATTTTTTAATTTAATTAAAATTGCGTTTTTATGCATATTCTGTTATTTAAAGATAGAGAAAAAAAATAAATACTCCTTAGTACAAATACATTTATGCTGAAATGTTTCGTTTTGTACAGCGGCAGATTTTTCAGTTTCAGTGTACCACGACTGTAAATAAATAATTCAAAGCTTAATGCACGCACCTGCGATCTAACTTAATAGTGGAATGTTGTAGAGTAAATACTTATGTCAACTCAGAATCAGGAGTGGTTTTACACGAGCAATCGACCGCACGACGATAGATTTAAACTGATACAAAATGGATTTTACCTGCTTGTATGTGCTCGAGCGCCCCGCGCGCGCCTTGTGATTGCGAGTTCATGAAATATTCAAGCACCATCTGTGTCGCGCGGAGCGAACTACGACTATGTTATTTGTATGGCTGTTCGTTACGTGCACCAAATTGTGTTCTGGTTTATCTTGTGCCGTTCGCGAATAATATAGTAAGCTTTTGTATTTGTCGGAGAATTTCCGCTATGAAAGTTTTGCAGGCGATTGTGGGAGAGGTACGCAGGAGAAACGGAATAAATAAGGTGTGCTTTCGCTGCTTATTAGTGTTAAGAAAAAGGTGTGCTTTCGCTGCTTATTAGTGTTAAGAAAAAGGTGTGTTTTCGGTGCTTATTAGTGTTAAGAAAAAGGTGTGCTTTCGCTGCTTATTAGTGTTAAGAAAAAGGTGTGCTTTCGCTGCTTATTAGTGTTAAGAAAAAGGTGTGCTTTCGCTGCTGATTAGTGTTAAGAAAAAAACTGGTAAAACACAGATATGTGCCTGAGATCCGAAATATATCCGAATTTGACAATCAAATTCCCTAAGGTTTCTATGAGATAATTAATAAAAAATATTATGCATGAAATGTAGATATGACGCACAATTTTATCTATACATGTTCTCTATACAAATTTATCTATATATATGTTGCAAAGAACGTGTGTTATTCATGCAAGTAACTCTAGCATCAAGCTGGTCATCATCATATTTGAAACGTATTTCAGTTAAAGAAATTTCATATTTTTGTTAGGCTGGAATGGCAACTTTGACAGCGATTTTGAAACTTTTGAAAATTCACTACTCAAAAAAGTGTGACAACTTTTCTCTTCAAAACAGTGCAATCACTCTCCATATACTTTCTCGCAAAACGCAATCTTATGTACATATTTCATAAAGATTAATCGTCACAATTATCTTACAATTTATAACACCGTAACAAAATATTAGTATAAAATATTACCATATGTCAAACATAATAGTTTTGGCATACCAGTTTTAAAAATTCTTGTAAATAAACCCGTACGTCATAGAAATGATAACAAACGAAATATTGGCTAACCAGTTTTATTTTTTTAACTAAAAGTAATTGGGGCCCACTGCTATATGCGATATAGAATATACATAAGATACATCCCCTACGAACCAACTACGTCTTATGCTGACTTAGAAAATAAAATGCTGACTTAGAAACATAAAATGAAAAGCTGATATCATAATAGAACATGGTCGTCTGTTCAATCTCATTTCTTTTGTCTGTGTCGCAGACTAAATATAGTATCGAATTTGGCTTCTTTTTACATTGGTGTTTTTGGTGTGTTAGCTTGTTACAAAAATCTTACTCAAATATAGTGATGTGTCCTAATCCAAGCCAGAATATATTTCTTAGCTTTTTTATTATGTTCCTTTTTAAATGTCCTTTTGTGTCCTTTACAGATTCGTATTTTCTTTTTTCTTTAGTCCTTTTTACAGTTTGTTTTAGGTACTATTTTTAGTATATTGTTGCATGTAACAAATTATATCTGTTATACTGTTACTTTAATCGTTAATCTGAATAAATGGTATCCCATCCAAAGTACAAATGTAAAAAACCGTTAAGAATGAGTTGAACCCCGACGAAGGGTTCCATAACGAAAAACAATATTAAACTTATAAGTTGTGTTTCTAAAAGACACTGAAAAATAACGTTATTACTGCGATCGGTACCAAAAGTATGCTATATCACAAAAAATACACAACATATGTTATTCAAACCAAAGTTTCATTGAAAATTATTTTAATTTCAACTACGTTAATTGTTTTCAGAATTTCACAAGCGTTAGTTGAAAAGTTAGAGGAAGGGGGACACACATTTTAGAAGCGCATATTTCACCAACTATGCACTTAAATAAAAAAGTTATTTTTGTAACTCTATATCATTTTTAAGACCTATCTAACGATACCACATACGCCTATGTGCACTGGATTTTTTTTCATCCCTCTGTTACACGTATGGAGTTACCAACACTATTATTATTTTTTAATAATTCCACTTTTTGCATAATTTCATTGTATAGCACTTCATATAAGACACCTACCATTCAAATTTCATCTATATAGTTCTAATAGTTTTCGAGTAAAATGGCTGTGACATACGGACAGACAGACGGATAGGACGAAACTATAAGGAATCTGTTTTGCCACTTGGCTACGAAACCCTAAAAAGAGGAAAGTTCTGCTTAAATCGTCATATAACACGGAAAAAGAGTAGATGTCAAAACAAAGATAAGTTTTTAAAATCTCAGGAACGGAAACTCATCGAGTTCAAATATCAAAGTTACGTTATATATCATAAAAAATGTTTATGCTAAGTAATTAAATTTAAATTTCTGCTTAGAAGTTATCAATTATGTTTATTTAAATTCTTTTTTACATTTCTTCATAGTTATATTTGTCAAGGAATTTCACGACTTTTTGCTAATAAATAACTGAATTTATCCTAATTAATATAAAAACATAGTAAATTATATATAATATAAAACATAGTAGGCATTTTGATGTACTACACATCAAAATGCCTTCAGAAATCTCAAGTATTAAGCAGAATCAGTAGTTCTATAATACATTAAACAAATGCCTCCAGATTATCTATGACGATATTAGAATAGGAACTTGTATAGTTTTGAAGAGAATAAAAAATTATCGCTATGCAAAATAAAAGTAGGGCTATTTGTTCAACAAGAGTAACGGTGATTTGAAAACCGTTGTAACGCTATATAGCTCTGAAACTATTAAAACAGAGTATTAAAAATGAAGTTAAACGGTACAATACGTAACTAGATAGGTTGTATCGTCGTATATTTATAATAAAGTATTTTGCATTTTCCATATTTAACGGTTGTAAATAAGAGCTTTACACAATTTAGTCGAATTTCACACGATTTTGTCTACTATTTTCTTCTACAGACATTGTTTGCACTTCGTTTTTGTATAGGAAGTAAAGAGATTCGTTATATTATTTGAATTTTCGTTTATATATATATATATATATATATATATATATATATATATATATATATATATATATAAGTAAATCACGATAAAGGAAGTGGTCCTTTACCCTGATTTCCTTCTATATAAATGAAGTGAAACAGTTATGTTGTGCTTCGAAAATATTTTATATTGGAAAAAATAAAAATGGATAGTTTTACCTTAAATGTTGCGGCACAGTTTCCACTGTGACTTTTCCGTTTTTTTTTATTCACCACACCGTTTATTTGTTTTCTTCACGTTGTATTGGTAGATTTAATATTGCATTTGATGTTCCGCCATGAGGTTGTTTTAGATTTTAATTGCCCAAGAAAAGCAATACTGGTGATTTCTCGTGGTTCATCGAGCTTTGTCATGTAGTTCGACATATGTTTATGATTTTAAATAGATATCATGTAAGATGGCAGCTAAGAAAATTGCCAGCTATACCTGTGTTTATTATTACCTATGTCAAAGTGTTTATCGGTGACGAATTGGATAAACATACGCTGTGTATTATGTTACTCAATTTTCTGAGATTTCATGCTAGATTGTGCACGAATTGTACTTTTGTAATGCTATTGAAGTTTGAGTTAACTCGTTTGCACGCAGTAAAACAATTTTTACCAGTTACGTAAATGAGCAAGTTTTTGAATTTGCCACAAATTACATTCATCATAGTAAACGAAACATAGCTTTTGCCAAGGTTGAATTGTCGTGATAAATGGCTTCAGAGAAAGAAAATTACACGTAATTTTGGGTTGAAATTGGCTACATATTTGGCGTGTTGTGTCGAAAATAATAAATTGGATTGTTGGGTTAGAGGTTTTGTACAAATGTGAACGATTTTTTTTTAATTTATGCCGAAAACCTTCTTTCAAATACTCTTTCTTTGGTCATAAAGAATATGAAAATGTTTTACTTGTTCGATCAATACAATTTCTTTCAGCCTGATGAAAATGAATGACTATTGTCGAGATTAGGGATATTGTTTTTGGTATCTATGTAAATATTCGAAAGGCTTCTCAACAGAGTCACATATATTTTTATTGTTTTTTATATTAGTTTATTATCATTCGTGAACCTCGTGTTAAAATTTTTTATTAGGGTTGTAGAAAGAGTTACAGTCGCGTAACGAAGCCTTTCCAAAATGCGGTTACTTATCTGTGACGCAATCTTTTATCAGAACGTTCAGAAAAATATGTTATTAAGCAAATTTTCGTAAAGTATGTGTATTATTATTAATATTATAAATGTGAGGATATTTTAGAGTCTTTTTCTTTTATATTACTCTTTAAAGAATGAATCGATTGTCAATAAATTTTGCATCGGAATAAAGCTATTATACGCTATAAGATAGGATGTTTTTATTCCGGAAAAACATTCAGTTCCTGAAGAACTAACTTGAATGTTTCGCTTTTAAAAATGTGATACGCTTTAAACGTATACATCGAGGTTATAAAAAGTCCACCTTAGTCGGCTAGTTATCATTTATTCTCCAAGCCATTCAAGTTTGTCGTGATTGTCGTTCGCGGCTTAAAACATACTCAAGTCAAATGCACCATAAATGCCACCTACGGAATATAAAATTCGGTCATAAATACATTTTTACACGAATGATGTCGCTTGCAACAGCTGGTATCAAGATATCTAACAAACAATGTATACCACGTTAATTCGTAACAATTCTCAGAAATTCTCTAAAGTGGATTCTAATAGTTTCGTTGTAGGGAGAGTTATTCCAAACAGTTTCAGAAACATCCACAAATTTTCATGCAGACATCGCAACATTTCTTTTCCTCATATTTACACTTTTTCATAACTTCTTTCAATACTCTCGTTTGTAATTATATAAAATATTTCTTTTTTGTCATCTCAAACTCTATATTAGCATATTTCAATTCTTGAATATTTTATTATTTGGAAAATGACTCTCATCTTACTGTAAATACATTATGTCTAATTGTACGCCTCGCGGTGTGTACTTTATCAAATAGCGCGCAGCCTCGAGTTTTCGCTATAGAAGTAATTATAAACATTAGTAACATTTCTTTTTCTCATATTTTCACTTTTTCATTACTTCGTTGACTATCCTCGTTTGTAATTATATAAAATATTTTTGTTTATAATAGTTCTATCATCTCGAATTCTATATTCGCATATTTCAATTGCTGAACATTCTATTATTTGGAAAATGATATTCATCTTACTATAAATACTATGAACACATTATATCTCAATTGTACGCCGCACGGTATATACTTTATTTATGGATTAGAGCGCAGCCTCGAGTTTTGACCATAGAAGTAATTATAACTCGGGTAATTTTACAAAGTTTATAACTTTTGGAAAGAAGAGACCATTCCCTAAAAATGGTATCATATTCTAACTTTTTAAAAATATTTAATATGATCCAAGTTTGTCGTTGAAAAATGACATGCGTCTCCGTCCGTGTGTAAGGACTTACGTCTGAGAACACATTATAGTTCGAAATTCTTGCCTTGATTCTTTATCGAATAGGTAACTGTCAGAGTAGAAGCCTATTGATTTTCACAATAAGTTTTCAAATAGTTTTTCAATAGTTTTCAAATTTTTATAAACACTTTCGTATAAAAACTTTTCCCGATTCCCTTTTCCCGTGCTCGACGACTGTTCTTGTTTTGTGTGAATCGTCTTGTCCATCTCTCTGCTTCTCTTATTTTTTAATTTTTTTTATAATTAAAAAAGGGGAACGTACACTTTTGGTTCTAACAACAATTTACTTTATTACACTGGTGAACGAAATTAAACCATAATATGTTATTGTTTTCCTTCATTTAAATATGTTGTAAGTCTGACGTAGTTAGGTAGTCTTCCAATATCGCCCTAAGATGACTTTATTTCGCAAGATTGTGTGAGCCACAGCACAAACTTCACGTGATTATAAATAAACAATAACATACGCGCGTAATAGTTATATGTTAAACAGAGATAATTATTTGTAAATAAATGCGCGCACTAGGTCTCGGGGGAGCGCTCATTAGCCGCGGGGCGTTGTGCCGTATCGCATTGCCGCCGCCCCGCACGCGGCTGACATTTCAGTTGGTGTCACATGCGCGCGCGACCTTAGCTTCGCTTTGTTCTACGGCTTTTTGTTTTGTATAACCCTACTTAGTTGAAAGCCCTCGGCGGACGTAGCCGTTGCTCGCGTCCGGCAAACGAGCAGACCGTGATGCTTCGCCCAAGTTTGAAAAGGTCCGATGCTCTTTTACAGCAGCGCGGGGACGTTTTGAGCAATTCAATCGGGTGCCTCGTTTCTTTCTCTTTTATTTTTGAATTAAATTTGTGTCTCCGAGCGACTTATTACGGTACAATTACGAGCAACGTAAAGTTCATTATTTCCCGCTGAAATATTGCGTTTTCCTCGTCGAGAACAATAGAAAAACAATATTGCCAGATCTGAAGATTCTGGCGATGTTTGTTGCCTTCTCTTTGTTGGCTCGCAATTTCCTTGCGCGTCGTTGTCGCCTTTGTCGAGGGTATTTACAATTATGACGGTGGGGAGGAAAAAGTGGGCCTCGGACATGAATTGCCCGAAGGATACGTTTCATAATTCACAATTAAAGTAAATCTCGTTAAGCGGCGGCCGTGCGGCGCGGCGGCAGAGGAATCCGTCATAGCGCGCGACGCGGTGGGCGGCGCGGCGCCCGCCTGCATTCGTCCTCATTAGGGCGCTCCTCTTATTACGTTACGATGTTTCATTTAGGCGAGACGGCGGATGTTATGACAGCTTATGTTGTGGTGACATTTCATTCGGAGCGCGACGTCCGAATTTGTTGTCGTTTACTTAGTCATAAAAGTTATTTATGGCCTGATTAGTCATATTACTTTGTCATTATAGTGGAAAACTTCCAGCTTAAATAAAAAATAATTCCGAGGATTCCGTATAGATTTAGGTGTATATAATGATTTAAGTGTAGATAGTGTTTCAATTAAAATATTTATACATATTAATATTATTCCTCAGCATGTAAATAAATAAATATATTTTGAGTATATCTTTTTTTTAAGTTAGTTTACAATTATTTTAAATAATTTTTGTGTGGAGTTTCTATCAATATTTTATAGTCACACTACATGTCATAAGGTGGTCGAATATTATTCGTAAACTAGTAGATCCTACTTAGTTGTGACTATTTTCGTTTTAGTTGCTTATATAGGTATGCTACTATTATGAATACTTTTTGTATATTCAAAAGTAGTGGTTTAGATGGCAGGGGGTAACTGTGATGGCAGGGTGTAATAGAAATGACCATTACCCGAATTTGAAAGACCTCTTCAATACCAATAAATTGGGGTCAGCGAAAAAAAACAGTCATTCTTTATATGGACCGAAAAGTATTTTTACAAGATTTTTGTCAATTTTATAAATTCTTCTTCTCTTCTGCGAGTAAAACAGACGGAGAGAGCGAAATTTTAAGGCGACTCCCTTGTTTGGCTACGGAACCCTAAAAAGGATAGAGGGTTTTATGCTAATAGGGTTCTGTACATATCTACGCGATTCGGAACCTCCAGAGAAATATGGTCTACATATTAACGCAACGCCATTTAAGGCATGGTATCACTGAGTCGACGCTTCTCTCCTCTCTCAAGTACATGAACACCCACAAACACACATTAGTGCTTCATTTCACTTGGTACCGATTCTAAAAATTTCTTGCAGTATTTTGCAAATTTATTTATGTACGGAAACGATATTATAGCGCAAAAATTCCAACTGAGTAATCATATTTTGAATACTTTATAATTTTCAGTGCGCTTCTTATTCGCTGATTATTTAAAGCCAGTTCAATTTTTCTTCGGAAAATGTTTTGTTTTTCTTTTTTTGTGCCATGTTATCCCATGTTACCCAGAATGTCACGAACTTACGATAAATTCAGTATTAATAATGTCTCATTTATTGATATCGGAACAGATGTTTGCAGCATTTAATGAACTTAAATATATTCATATGTATCTACAGACATACATGATGGATGTGTACGCACACATACATGCGTACGGGCATATAAATTACATACGCCTTTACGTATATTATATATAAATATATATATATATATATATATATATATATATACATATATATATTCATCTACTAATATTCTAATTCCTTCATGTCTTTGCATATGCCTGTATATACTTGCTTACCTGCCTTACTGTTCTGTCCTGCTTACGTTCTAATGTTTAGTCAAATAATCCATTTGTTTATACGTTTACTTGTTTATCTACCTAGCAACTAATAACTAAGTTGCTTTATGCCATTGTATGTACTTGTATATATTTGCCTACTTAATTACTTTGTTGTTTTCTTGCTTACGTAAATACAAGTACAACTAGTTCACATTCAATTAATTTACTCCTCATTAGTGAGTATTTCCTGTTACCAACTGCTGGCTCCAAGGCTATATCCAGTTATTGCTGAACGGCAGGTTTATGCTGGTTTTAGTCATGTCCAAACTTTATAGACTTTATTACTGGATTATCATTAGACTTATATCATCAAAATTCGATCATGGCTCCTGTGCCTGTATGTTGAGGAATTCTGTGGTGTACCTTTAATTTCCATTGTTAAATTCAAACTATTTTCTGGGGCTATTCAAATGAAAAAAGGATCGACAAATTGTTTGATTAATGCCCGATATATGAGTTAACATATACAAAACAAGCCGTATTATTGCAGCATCAGGCTGAGGATAGAGTCTTAAAATCGACCAATAAGAGGGTTCAATAACAGAATTTCTGTTTGAGACCTAAAGTACTAATTTAAAAACAGCAGGTTATTAAGTCTCAGTGCTGGCCGTACTCCCTACTACTCGCATCATGAAGACTGAGGAATAGGAACCCGGTGTTTAATGATATAGTGTATGTTTGAAATTCACAATTCTAATTTTAAAAATAGCAAGTCCTTTAATCTCACAGTTCAAGCAGACCGTGCAGCATCAAGTCTGAGGAGTTGGAACCCGGAGTATAATGGAAGAAAATATGCTTGCGACTCGAATACTAATTTAAAAAAGCAGATCTTCAAGTTTCATTATTTAGGCAAGCAGATTTGCCATTCGGAATTCAATAACAAGGTTTCTGCTTGAGATGCACAATACTAATTTAATCAGCTGATCCTTAAGTCTTACAATTTAAGTAGGCAGTACCCCCACAGCGTCAAAGGGCAGAGTCTCTGCTTAAGACCCACAATACTAGTTGGATCAAATCTCAAAGTTCATGCAGGCAGTATAAATGCTATATCAGAACTCAGTAGTTGAAACCCGGGTTTCAATAATAGAGTTTCTATTTAAGACCCACAATACTAACTTAAAAATAGCATATTCTCAAGTCTCACGATTTAAGCAGGGAATACCTCCACAGCGTCAAGACTGAGGAGTTGGAACCCAAAGTTTAATGGCAGGATCTCTCCTTGAGACTCATATTATTAATTTAAAAACAACAGATCATAAAATGTCATAATTTAGGCTTGCAGTACTTCTACAGCATAAGAACTGAGGAGTTGTAACCCGAAGTACGATGACAGAGTCTCTGATTGAGATCGATAATACTAATTTAAAAACAGCTGGTCATCAAGTCTCCTAGTTTATCAGGAAGTATAAATGTAGTATCAGAACTGAGGAGTTGAAACTCGGGATTCAGTGATATAGTCTGTACTTAAGACCCACAATACTAACTTAAAAACAGCATATCCTCAAACCTCACGGCTTAATCAGGCAGTACCTCCATAGCGTCAAGACTGAGGAGTTGAAACTAGAAATTTAGTAACAGTCTTTATTTGAGACCCACAATGATAAATTAAGGTATTGTGTGTCTCAAGCAGAGACTCTGCCACTAAACTTTAAAAATAAAAAAAAATCATCCGAAAAAGAATAATTTAAAAATAGCATATTCTTAAAACTCACGGTTTAGTATATCAGCAATACTGCTGCGAAGTCAGGATTGAGAAGTTAAACTCGTAGTTTAATGACACAGTCTCTACTCGAGACTCACAATTATATTTTAAGAAACAACAGGTCCTCAATTCATACAGTTTAGCCAGTACACCTCCAGCATCAGGATTTATGGATCAAATGGTGAAATTATATTGCATGTACCTGTATATACTTACTTACCTATTTATTTACCCTATTACTCTTGCTACGTTGAGACAAGTTAAATGCGACTAAACTCGATGAGTTTACTCCTCACCACTGAAGAGTTCCTGTCAGCACCTTCCGGCTCCATCATTGCACCCATCAATTTTACTTAAGAGCAAATTTATATGGTCCTTAGTCCATATTTTCATGGATTATCAGTTGACATATATCATGGAAACTCGATTACATTACCAGTGTTCTTCGAGGTTACGTTACCAGTGTTCACGTTACCAATGTTCTTCGATGTTGAGGAATTTTATGGTATATCTTCAGTTTCCATGGTCAGATTCTAATCAAAATTTTGTTAGACCATACTATATACCTTTCCCACTAAAAAAGAATCACCCAAATTAGTTGAATCTGTATCATCCAAACTCGATCACGATAACTGTGCTGTTCGAATTTGAGTAATTCTATGGTATATCTTCAATATTTATAGTTAGATCCTAACCAAATTTTCATGAAACTATACTGGGATTGTAGTCTTCCAAATAAAAGAAGAATTATCCAAATTGGTTGAAAAATTATGGAAATATGAGGAAACCTACGTAAAACAAAATACAGTTGAATTGAGAAACTCCTTTTTTGATGTCGGTTAAAAATAATATTTTACACTGAAACATCTTTTAGCGCTAAGTTTGTTGTTTTGCCTACTAGAAAAAAAACGAACATCTTTTCTCAAAAATAAAAGACATTAATACGACCATATTGTGGGAGGATTGGTAGCATTTATTTGTAATCGAAAAGGAATTTTTAGAGTATTATATTAAGGATAGAATTTTAAGAGAGATACAAAATATAAAAAAAAGTTTTCAGGGTTCCTACCTTCAAAATGAGAAAAAACAGAACCCTTTGAGGATTACTTCGTTATCCATCCGTTCATCCGTTTATCTATCAAAGCTCTTAATCTCAGAGATGGCTTGAGATATCAAGTTGAATTAATATCTTCACTGAAGCTATAGTCTTCCATTGCTGGAAAACAATTAAATTTGTTTGGTTCAATTACCAGCAATGTCGTAAATTTGTTTGTTCGTTTATTATCTTATAACTCAACAGTTAATTTGTATGTACATGTATAGATGTTGTTGCGAATTAACATAAAAAGTCCTAAAAATCCAGTCCTAAAAACCAAATTTTTCTCTGATAAATGATGTTGCTATGATATCCCATGATTACCTTTCTCCTTCATCAACAGATCCTCCGTTTACAATATGTAACCAAAGGACTTAATGAGAGACGAGCCCAAACTAGACCGGTGTTCTGTTAGGCATTGAGAAGTTTCCGTAACCACATTTCTCCACTATCGTCACATCAGCTCGATGGTACCAAATTATCGTATTATTATAAATTGCATAAGTTTGCAAAGTTTGAATCGATAAGATTAGAAGTCGACTTGCTAGATTCGTTTACATACATTTACATACATACAAGTAACTTAACCGTTCTGATATTATTTAATAAAAGTTAAATTTAATAAAACTTATCATTAAGAGTTTTAAGGCAAATTAAAATATGAATCAAAGTAAATATTTTGTCATGAGATTTCCTGCAAAAAAATTTGATTTGTTGTGAACGAATCTGCGTGTAAGATATTAGATATCAGCACTCATTGTCTTCGATAGCGCCAGTCATTTTACGCGGTGAACCATATCTCTACGCGTGACGTGAAAATTAAAATTCATCTGCCCGATTTTATATTGAAAATATGATAACGTCACATGTAAATGCTATTTCGTAACTCGGTAATATAAAACAAAATTAACTTTTATAAAAAACATATAAAACAAAATTTCATGTAAAACAAAATCGACGTACAAGCGTCGTCGAACGACGTGTTATTGGAAAGTTCTTTCAAAATGAAATTGCGGTTCCGTTTTCTGTTATTTATTTTTAAACCTCGTTTGTGTAATATTAATCACCTCTAATTGTTTAACTACAGATTTTAAAAAGAAAAAAATACTGAGTACTCGTTAGTGATTACAACTTTCAATTAAATTTTTTTTCGATTTACTTTGGGCCATTATGGAATCCAACCTTATGGTTGCATCTATATTGAAAGTACTGATGGTTCATAAGTGTTTTAACAAGTAATTTGAGATGTATCTGTATAACTTCAAACTCTATTGGTTCGCAATTCTCGAAGTTACGTGCGCAAATATGAATACCCGTAAACTTCGTGGATCATGTTATTATACTTCGCGTTTCCGGATCTGGCGATTTCTGACATCTAAATTGGATATTGTTAAAACCGTTTATCGTAATTTTTGGCCGGAAGCAGTATTGGTACATATTCCAATTGTGGCCAAAACTTTTTCCACATAGCAATTTGTTGCGACGTGTTAGCAGAATTGGCAAAAATTATTGATGAAAGTGATACATATAAATAGAAAATTACAATGGGACCCACGGTAAAAATCATGTAATAAGCCAAAAGCTTTTCGAAACTTGCAATGCATGGAAGACATTTCAACGACTAGATGAATGGTGTAATGACTGCGCGTTGCCCTCAAGCACAGATTGGAAATTGTCTAAATTATTTACCAGTTTTTACCCTGGAGGATTAGACCATATATTCCAACACACGACACTTTTTCTACATAAACATGTATTGCGATCTATTAGCAGAACTGTCAAAATTATTGACGAAAGCGACGTATAAGGAAAACATGATAACAAGATTTATGGAAAAAAGGATATAGCAGACCGATAGCTTTTCAAAAATATAATGGAAGGAAGACACTTTTACGATTAGATGAAGGGTGCAGAGACTGCACGCAACCGTCATCCAGTTTACAGCGATGCTTATCAGGTGACGAAGTCGCAAAAGAGTCCTTATAAGCAAATGACACATTAATATTAAAAAATGCCCAGAATAGCATAATTTAGCTGATTTCATTTATTAAAATTACGCTTTTGACTAAGTAACTTTGTAGGCTGACATTGAGAAATTGTTGGCTATTTTTAAGCAAACAATACAGTGAATTTCATGTGTGGGGCCCAGTAAACATGTCAAAAGTTTTTGAAAAATAGTACAACTTTTATACGTTCATTAGGGGCTGTGGCGCCGGATCGTTTACGCAATCTGAACCGCAGTGCGAGCTCGTGGAGGCTGTGCCGTACAAATTTTATGTCGAGTTCCCTGTTATTAAAAGATTGTATTTTCTCTTCTCGGTCACAGGCTTCTTGGGAAAAAGTTATTATTAGTTTTTCCTAGTTTTGCACTTGTAAATTTTAGGTGTGAAATATGTGATGTGCTGTAGTAACAAAAATGTAATTTCATTTACCACAGTACATAAAGGTGTACTCGTATTGTGTAAAGTAAGAATTTTATTTGAAGTCGAACTTGAAAAAGTTACACGGATTTTGAGTATTAGGTATTTATAAGCTTTTAGACATTTCTATATTCGCAAACAAGTTCAGTGTATTCATTTGTTTTCAATTAACATTTGAACATTTAATTTTCAATATGAAAACCTTAAGAACTGTAGCACTGTTATTGGAAAGAAATGTCGTTTTTAAATTGTTTTAAATAAAGTTAGCATCACAAACTTAACAAAATACTTAGAGCAAGCATGTAATTTTATTTGTAGGTTGTTCGTCGTAAAAATGTACATTACTGACGTATTCTTAGAATTTTTTCAACATGGCTAAAACCTACACATTTCCGAGTTATATGGAATATGTTGTTCCTTTTTATATATTCGACCTTAACTACGTTTAAAAGTCCTTGCTTGAAAAATGTACGTTACTGAACTATTCTTAGAATTTTGTCGACATTTGGAAAACTTATACATTTCCGATTAATATGGAATATGTTGTTCCTTTGTATATATTCGACCTTAACTACGTTTAAAAGTCCTTGCTTGAAAAATGTACATTACTGAACTATTCTTAGAATTTTTTCGACATTGCGAAAACCTATACATTTCCGAATAATATGGAATATGTTGTTCCTTTTTATATATTCGACCTTAACTACGTTTAACGGTCCTTGCTTGAAAAATGTGCATTACTGAACTATTCTTAGAATTTTTTCGACATTGCGAAAACCTATACATTTCCGAATAATATGGAATATGTTGTTCCTTTGTATATATTCGACCTTAACTACGTTTAAAAGTCCTTGCTTGAAAAATGTACATTACTGAACTATTCTTAGAATTTTTTCGACATTGCGAAAACCTATACATTTCCGAATAATATGGAATATGTTGTTCCTTTTTATATATTCGACCTTAACTACGTTTAACGGTCCTTGCTTGAAAAATGTGCATTACTGAACTATTCTTAGAATTTTTTCGACATTGCGAAAACCTATACATTTCCGAATAATATGGAATATGTTGTTCCTTTGTATATATTCGACCTTAACTACGTTTAAAAGTCCTTGCTTGAAAAATGTACATTACTGAACTATTCTTAGAATTTTTTCGACATTGCGAAAACCTATACATTTCCTAATAATATGGAATATGTTGTTCCTTTGTATATATTCGACCTTAACTACGTTTAACGTTCCTTGCTTGAAAAATGTGCATTACTGAACTATTCTTAGAATTTTTTCGACATGGCTAAAACCTATACATTTCCGAGTTATATGGAGTCCCTTTTATATATTCGACCGTAACGACGTTTAACGGTTCTTACTTGAATTTAAGCTGTAATTTTTGAATATTGCTACCTATGCACAGATTGAAATTTCTTTGTTAAGATTATTTAAATAAGGAATAATCACCTGTTTGATCGTGTGAATGAAAAGTTTTATTCGTTTCACGAGACCTTCATTAAAAGGATGTAAAATGACCTACGTCTAGCTGTTAATGGATTATCAGAAATATTTTTTTTGCATAGAAATACAGTAGAAAGATGGAAACAAATTTGATAACAGAATAAATTAGAGAAATAAATGTTTTTTGTTAAGATTTGTAGCTGGTGATAAAAAAAGGTCGACTTTTAAAAATATCCATATGCTGAATCGAAGAACTATCTTGAAGACTTCAATTCATTAATTTTAAAAGAAAATTATTAAGTGCTTGGTGGGATATCAACGCGATTATCCATTGAAATTTACTTGATACTAATCAGTTGTTTAATATCGTTACACACTAACCGCCCACAAACACAGCAATTAAAAAAATCGTTGGATTCAGGCAGTGTAACTGGATTAATTAATTTTTTCTTTAAAATTAAAATTAATAATAATTTCACAGACTTGATACAAAATAATTTGATTTCCTATATTCCTTTAATTTACTAACGCAAGTCGACCAAAACAATTTTCCTTTGTAATGTTTACTAAATACTGTTATCGTTATTTTCATTGTTTCTCAACGATTCCTTTTCTGATCGTAGTGTTCGCTGTATCTATTAATAAAATGGTAATAAAGCTTTATATGTATTGACCGGAAAGATCTCTATGAATAGCGCCAAGTACCTACACCGGAAAGATTTCTACTAGTAACGCCAAATACCTACACCAGTGTTCTTGAAATACTCAAGTTTCAGATATATATATCTATTTCAGATATATATCAAGAATTTATATCTTTATTAGTATTAAACGCGAAGAGTCTAGAAATTTAATGGTATAACATACTGGCAGATAGAGCAGTCGCATAAACTACGTTCGGGTGCTTAATAAATACCATTCTCGGGGCAGATCGAGGACCGTACACGTTTCGCTTAAGTGAATTAAATGAAATGAGTTAATTTATGGAGCCAGATAATAGGCTCGATGGTCGGGGGCGACTAGATTTACTCCAGATAAAGTGGCAAGTTTACACCGGCAGAGGAAGGCATAACTCTTGCGCTGCCCGGGCGGGCGCTCGGCCATACCTCGTTTAGGACGGGAAGTGATAATCGGAATGATAAAACAATTTGAGTGCGGCGGCGGCGCCGTTTGTAGGGCAGGTGGCGCCGTTAATGCGTGCCGGCACGCAGAGCCGCGTATATATGTTAAGTCTGAAGCGATTGAGGCATCGACTCTGAAACGCGATGGAGACTCCGATTGACAGCTCAATGGAAAGTACTAACAGCAAATATGCCATATTTAGTTAGCACGTCAACAATATTTTTTAATGGTTTCATTGTAAACTTGTAAAAGGACGAAAATTATTGACGTTATAAACATGGTTTTTTATCTATTTTTACCTTAACACGTCGTACGGGATGTATATATACTTACTTTAATGGTTCGATTTGAACTATATTATAGTAGCCACGTTGCTCATCCATCCGTATGTTACAAAACATTGCAATTTCGAGACGAAATGTGAATAGTATTTTTTAGGTTACTGTAAGTAAGCAAAGATTGCTAATCTTTGCTAATATCCCACCTGAAGATGTTGTAGTACAACGAAACCTAGGTCGTGGTAAAGAAATTAAAGATAGTAGAAATAATACTACATCACGTAGTTTTATTTAATTGTGAATAATGGATTTCTACAAAATTAACGCCAAATATATTCAATACTTACAAATTTAAAATGGTACCAACAATTGTGTACAATTTTATTTCATGGGCTCCCATATACGCAAAGACAGGGCAAAGATTTTTTAACCTAAACGTGGTGGATAAAAATTATTAAATTATGAGTAATTTTTTTTTTATTAAAAAGCCAATTAATAAATACTTTACAATCATTATGTATGTATGCTAATAGGTCAATTGCCATTCGTCTGAATATTGCCACACAACTAGTAATAAGCCGTAGCAGTAAGGCTGTCGGTATTTACTACGTTGATCGAATTTTACCGTCTTTATTATAAAAAACTGAGTATACATATATTTAATAATATGTCAATACATAAATACATGTGTGTGTGTGTGTATATATATATATATATATATATATATATATATATATATATATATATATATGTATATGTAAATTATTTGAATTAATAAAATTTCAAACTGATCTTCAGCTAGTAAAATGTTAATAGTGAGTTGTCTCGAACTCATTTGCGTTGGACGGTCGTTAAGTATTTAAAATTCTTGTCAAACTTGTTTTACTAGGAAATTGTCATGCCAGCTGAAGGTGATACGAAAAGATGTAAAAGATTTTTCATTTTCTTTTATCCGTTCTTGAATACTGATAACAGTAAATAGAACATTTTTCGGAAAATCAATTTTCCTTCAGCAAGGGTTTAAGATTAATTTTAATGGTTACTTACTTACATTGATATTAAATGCATGATTTAGATCTAGTACATGATCGAAATTGATGCTTTCAGGTTTGTATGTCTCCAAAGCGTTAACATTTTAACTTTTTCTTCAAGCAACTACACTATTTTGACTTTTTTTTTTAAACCTAAATAAAAACATCTTAGATCGGTTTTTATGGAGTGTTAGATGTATTGAATATGTTTAGTTAGGAATTTAGAAAAAAAAATTTTATAGTAAAAAATGTTGCACTAATTCTTTTCCAGTTTTCTTTTAGAAGACAATCATGGGATTTAAATGTTGTGTTGGAGGAACAAATAACTAAACTTTTATCTTCAAAATATTTGTTAAACAAAGACTCCTCATGACTTGCGCTTATCTGAGTGAATATTGGTTTCGTGCACTGTCGGTAAGCTACGTTGAAGTCAAGCACTTTGTTTTTAGTCAGTCTGTGGCGAAATAGTCTGCAGCTCAATTGGTACTGACGCACAACGAACCCAGCGGCGCTCCATTTATATAGTTGAAGTTATTTATTGTGTAATTCGGCTTTGCATCCGCGCATACGGACATTGTGCCATGCGAATCACGTAGGGCGCCGCCGCGAGTACGTTACGGCGGGCGGCACGTATTACATCACGAGCGAGCGGAGGAATGATTATTTATACTGGCGCATATTTCACTCGCGGCTCACTCACTTGTTTCCCCTGTCTGTTGTTGCGCGGCCGCGGCGCCCGAGACGTGCCCGCCCGCCCCGGCTGCTCAGTTCTTGCGTCCCGCGGAAATTTTGTTGCCTGGGATTAGTCGGAGGTCGCGTGTACGTAATAAGTCCGCCTCCGAGGGCGGATTTACATAACAATGAATTGGGGGAGCTTAGGGATTACTTACTTTGAGTGTGACTAGGAGCGATTGAAGTTTGGCACTTTCAACGGGGCTCGCTTAATTAGCAGACGGTTAAATGGCGCGCGTGGCGTGTGGATTTTTGTATACCATGAGGCTTGCAATGATTTTGGGAACGAACGACAAAAGTTTTTGCTTAAAACGCCTCGCCGTTTTATTATGGGCATCTTATTAAAGCAACTTTACACATACTTCATCAGGGATATGATCTTGTTTGTCTAATTGGATCTATTTGACAGGAAGACGCAGTGTTAACCAAGTCTTTCATTGGTGCAAGACTTTACATCAAACTTTTCTGCTGGTGTATAAGTAGAAAAAACTTACGATACGACTTAAACGGAGGTTTCTGTCGTTTAAAATGTATCTTCTTTTTTTTCAATTGTGAATCTGGAAACTGTTTATAAAGTGCAGATTCATATTGCGAGAGAAAAGTTAATAAGACTTTATACATATTTCCACAGATGTCTACCACTTGTACATATTGAGTGCAGTAGAAAAACCTGGAATCATCATATGCAAGAAACAATTGTTAAATATTTGTAACATTTAATTTGTGAGCGTACTTATGATATATATGCTATATATTGCAGTAATTTATGATATATATGCTATATATTGCAGTAATTTATGATATATATGCTATATATTGCAGTAAGTTATGATAGATAATTAATATATGAACGCCAAAGCAGAGTTTAGTCATCCTCCATGGATGTCACAGAAGTATCGACCTCACTAGACAAGGAAATATTGATAATATAGCACAAAAATTAAGTAAAATAACCAGTCCGTCTCTGTCACATTTTTATTTATTGTTTATTTTGTTCCAGGTGAGGCAACCAGAATGATTTACTATAGTCGAATAACTATCAGTCCTACAACAATGCAGGTCTTCAATCTGAAGGTAATTTTCTTTAACATAGTTTTGTAAAATATTAATTTATTATTGTGAAAATATTGTCTTTTAATAAAATATATTTGAGAGTCTCAAGTGGGACCTCTGTTTGGGTCCGTAATCGCTGTTCCCAAATGAAAATATGATAGCAAATCACTGTTCTGGGTCTGTTCAAAATATTACAGTACTAGCTATGCCTACGACTTTGTTCGTGGATAAAAATTGATTCCTAATTATTATTGTATATGTAATAATACTTATATGTTGCTCCTGGGTATATACTAGCATCATACCAAATTTCATAAAAATCCGCCCAGTAAACATTGCGTGATACCCGCTCAAATTAACACAGAAAAACAGACAGAAGTTATAAAAACAGGAGGAGGGTTCTTGGAGGTTTTTTGGATCTTTCAAACAGGAGGTTTTCTGGCTTCCGTTATTATTCTATACGCTAAATTAATCATTTTTTAAAAATATTTTCAATGTACAGAATTCATTCTACAATTTTATTATATATATATATATATATATATATATATATGTGTGTATATATATATATATATATATATATATATATATTTAAATCTCAGTTGGAAAATTTGTCAGTGTCACTTTTATGGAGGAGCATTGTTATGGATTTACGTTCCCTCTTTCATATTTTTCGATAGTGTACAAGAGGTAATAAGGCTGAGGTTTTCTTATCTTTATTCGATTACAATTAGTACGATTATTCTTGTTGACGATTGAGTTCTGGAAAAACAAGTGAGAGTTTAATTTAAGGAATGGAAAAGATTGTAATGTCTTTGGTGTTTAATGTAAATATTTCTGATGGACTGAAAAAAATTACTGCAATTTTCACTAATTATGAAAATTTTCTAACGTCACTTACTACGCACTTCTTCACTTCAATGGTTTTAAAAAGTGGAGGCAAATTTTCAAAACAACTGAGAGTTTAATTTAAGGAATGGAAAATATTGTAATGCCCTTGGTGTTAAATGTAAACATTTCTGATGGACTGAAAAAAATTACTGCAATTTTCACTAATTATGAAAATTTTCTAACGTCACTTACTACGCACTTCTTCACTTCAATGGTTTTAAAAAGTGGAGGCAAATTTTCAAAACAAATGAGAGTTTAATTTAAGGAATGGAAAATATTGTAATGCCTTTGGTGTTTAATGTAAACATTTCTGATGTACTGAAAAAAATTACTGCAATTTTCACTTAGTATGAAAATTTTCTAACGTCACTTACTACGCACTTCTTCACTTCAATGGTTTTAAAAAGTGGAGGCAAATTTTCAAAACAACTGAGAGTTTAATTTAAGGAATGGAAAAGATTGTAATGCCTTTGGTGTTTAATGTAAACATTTCTGATGGACTGAAAAAAAATTACTGCAATTTTCACTTAGTATGAAAATTTTCTAACGTCACTTACTACACACTTCTTCACTTTAATGGTTTTAAAAAGTGGAGGCAAATTTTCATCTATTTCGCTGGGACTAACCATTTTAAGTGTACACATTTCCAATATTTTGGATACCAGATATTTTAATTTTTTTTTTAATTTTCCTTTATTTGTGAATACCAAGTTTCATTATCTATAAGTAATTATGGCTATGTTTCAAAAAGGAACGCCAACAGGATATATTTTCCATTAAAATTTCGTTCTCTGTTTATTGCGATGAAAACTAAAAAGGTTTCATGAGAAGAAAAATGCCTCGAAGGTTACAAGATTTCCAAGAATATTGTTAATATTAGGAAAAATTGTTACAATAGTCTCTAGTGGTGAAGTTGATGTACTAGAATTACGGCGCTAGGCAATTAATCACCTATACATATGCTCTGTTTTTCATTGAAATATTGAAAGAGAAAAGAGCTTTTCTTTCTTTTGTCTATCGTGTATTAATTACAGCTTATAACGCGAACAAACACGTGAAATGCTTGCACGGTTTCACTCAGCGCCGTACACATTACATTTAGTGTATTTACACGAAGATTAGTTGCTATAGAATTTTTGTATCACATTATGTATTAATTAATAATTTGTATCTAGCGTGCGTCCAATTATCTGTGGTTGCTCGTTGATATGACAGCCTATTGAAGACTAGATATATTGTCTAAAGTTGAACTCCCTACGTGCAATTTTGTGGAGGTTTTTAATTATTAATAAAATTTTAGGAGAAAATTATATTGAGAATGAGTTGTTTTCTTCCAATAATTTCCTCAACAACGTAATATTATTTTCCTTCATCATCTAGACTCATTTTGTCAAAAAAATGTTAATATTTGTTTGCAAACTATACCATATCATCGTCCATATATTTTTGTAATACAATATCCTCAAAATTGAGCGAAAAAATTAGATTAGTTTGCGTTTTTCTGTGATATGAAAAACCGCCTTGTTCACGTCGTGTGTAGAACCAGCATGCGTTTCGACGAGCTTTCTATATGGTGCACTTTTAAAAATGGCAGTACGTCACCGTTTTTCCTGTAATTTTTCATTTTGGGACGTAGCATTTAGAACTAAAATTTAATTAATCCGTTCACACGTTTTTTCTTGATTGTGACGGTCTTAGCATTCAAAGTTAAGATTTTGATTATACTCTGTATCTAATTACCAAACTATAATTAAAGTGTAATATGTATTATATTTAAGTACTATACTTCTGCAAGACTCAATGTCATTCTGACCTTAGTGACTTTTAAAAATGTCATTATAAGAAGCACTCGAATTTTCCAAATTGTATCCGCTGAGATATTTATTTCTTAAGATATTAGACAAAAAATTGGCCGTTTATTTAAATTATTACTTTCTTGTTTATATACAAATAAAGACTTCATAATAAACTATCTGAATGCATTATAATTCTGTGTTGTCTTCGTCCTGTTCGTCATAAACTTTCTTCTTTATACACAAATAAAGGCTTCATAATAAATTATCAGAATGAATTATAATTCTATGTTGTCTTCATCCTGTTCGTCATACACTTTCTTCTTTATAAACAAATAAAGGTTTCATAATAAACTATCTGAATGCATTATAATTCTGTGTAGTCTTCGTCCTGTTCGTCATAAACTTTCTTCTTTATATACAAATAAACGTTTCATAATAAACTATATTAATGCATTATAATTCTGTGTTATCTTCGTCCTGTTCGTCATAAACTTTTTTCTTTATATACAAATAAAGGCTTCATAATAAACTATCTGAATGCATTATAATTCTGTGTTGTCTTCGTCCTGTTCGTCATAAACTTTCTTCTTTATACACAAATAAAGGCTTCATAATAAATTATCAGAATGAATTATAATTCTATGTTGTCTTCATCCTGTTCGTCATACACTTTCTTCTTTATAAACAAATAAAGGTTTCATAATATCCTATCTGAATGTATTATAATTCTGTGTTGTCTTCGTCCTGTCCGTCTCATAAACTTTCTTCTTTGTATACGAATAAAAGCTTCATAATAAACTATCTGAATGCATTATAATTCTGTGTTGTTTTCGTCCTGTTCGTCATAAACTTTCTTCTTTACATACAAATAAAGGGTTCATAATAAAATATCTGACTGCATTATAAATCTGTGTTGTCTTCGTCCTGTTCGTCATAAACTTTCTTCTTTATATACAAATAAAGGCTTCATAATAAACTATCTGAATGCATTATAATTCTGTGTTATCTTCGTCCTGTTCGTCGTAAACTTTCTTCTTTGTATACGAATAAAAGCTTCATAATAAACTATCTGAATGCATTATAATTCTGTGTTGTTTTCGTCCTGTTCGTCATAAACTTTCTTCTTTACATACAAATAAAGGGTTCATAATAAAATATCTGACTGCATTATAAATCTGTGTTGTCTTCGTCCTGTTCGTCATAAACTTTCTTCTTTATATACAAATAAAGGCTACATAATAAACGTATCTGAATGCATTATAATTCTGTATTGTCCTCGTCCTGTCCGTCATAAACTTTCTTCTTTATATACTAATAAAGGCTTTATGATAAACTATCCGAATGCATTATAATTCTGTGCTGTCTTCATCCTGTTCGTTGTAATTAATTTTATAGTGGGATGTTTCCTCAAATTGAGTATTGTCTTCGTCCTATTCGTCATAAACTTTCTTCTTTATATACAAATAAAGGCTTCATAATAAACGATCTGAATGCATTATAATTCTGCAGAGTCTTAGTTTGCTTACGTAAGAAAGTCGGACGAGTTTGAGAGTCGAACGCGATAAGAGAAGTTATTGTAAATTTATATAAATTTATGTTGATAAATATTTACGGAAAGAAAATAATATATAATCTCGCTCCTTTTATCTTGTACGCGTATTTTTTTTTAAATGCGGATCTATTCAAGATACATGCAATATTTTACAGTATTGTAAAAAAATGGTTTCGGTATATTACGGAAAATTATGCACCGAGATTAATATGCTTAATAATTTAGGAGTATCATATTTGATGCTTCGACTGTAAAAGGCGGCACTCTCCTACCAGCTTCTTGATTTACTCACTACATATGTATAAATTCAGCATTCCGAAATATGTAAACATTTTCTATAGGGAAGTAAGTTAAGCAGTGATGTACGTTACTCGTAAAATATATAGGAGGAAATCTTAACTTATCCTTCGTAGCAAAGCTAACCTCGTTAACCCAGTATTCAACGTCTGTTCAAAATTTCATGTATGCGTAATTCATAGTAGTGAACGATACAAGTTATCCCCAAAGGCCTCTTATCGGCAACCTCGTCTGCCGCAATAGCGTATTCCTCTCTTAATAACTGTTAGAGAAACAGCTTGTCGTCGCCTCCGAAGTTGGTATAAATCTCTCAGATATCGCCTACGCCCCCTCCCGAGCGCGCTGTCGAAATACATTTTACCGAGCATTCTAAATCATTTTAATTAATAAGGAAAGTTCATTATTTCTTGTTCATATTTTATGTATATTACTAAGGGAGGCGTCTCGCCGGCAACTGTCGACGCGAATTTATTCGGCGTATTTCACAAATAAGGCAGAAAGTTTGTTGTTGGCCGACAAATGCGGATGTCAAGAGCGTTGCGCGAGGCCGTCGGCCGCGGAGCTAGTGTCGCTTGCCGTAGCCGCGTTGTGCGTCCGACTTTAGTCTCCGATTCGCTGCGTTGTTTTGATTTATTGTTAAAATAATAGTTTCATTATGTAATTATTTAACGTAGATTTTGTTTATATATTTTTATTTATTGTTTATATTTTGGTTTCTGTTCGGAGGACGGGAGCAAGAAATGTAATTATTTTTATGAATGGAAATGTTCCCATTTCTGGAATGTTTTTATATTTCTTGTTTCTCTTAATTTTTATCACACATCGAATCATGAACGCGTTTTTTACTTGAAGTGTGTAAAAGAATATCACCTAGCAATTATAGAAATCGAATGTGAGTTAATTATAGAAATCGAATGTGAGTTTTTTACTTGAAGTGTGTAAAATACTCAATTATAGAAATCGAATGTGAGTTAATTATAGAAATCGAATGTGAGTTTTTTACTTGAAGTGTGTAAAATACTCAATTATAGAAATCAAATGTGAGTTAATTATAGAAATCGAATGTGAGTTTTTTACTTGAAGTGTGTAAAATACTCACATATTGAAGTGTGTAAAATACTCAATTATAGAAATCGAATGTGAGTTTTTTACTTGAAGTGTGTAAAAGAATATCACCTAGCAATTATAGAAATCGAATGTGAGTTAATTATAGAAATCGAATGTGAGTTTTTTACTTGAAGTGTGTAAAATACTCAATTATAGAAATCGAATGTGAGTTTTTTACTTGAAGTGTGTAAAATACTCAATTATAGAAATCGAATGTGAGTTAATTATAGAAATCGAATGTGAGTTTTTTACTTGAAGTGTGTAAAATACTCAATTATAGAAATCGAATGTGAGTTAATTATAGAAATCGAATGTGAGTTTTTTACTTGAAGTGTGTATAATACTCAATTATAGAAATCGAATGTGAGTTAATTATAGAAATCGAATGTGAGTTTTTTACTTGAAGTGTGTAAAATACTCAATTATAGAAATCAAATGTGAGTTAATTATAGAAATCGAATGTGAGTTTTTTACTTGAAGTGTGTAAAATACTCACATATTGAAGTGTGTAAAATACTCAATTATAGAAATCGAATGTGAGTTTTTTACTTGAAGTGTATAAAAGAATATCACCTGGCAATTATAGAAATCGAATGTGAGTTAATAGCAATATATTTACATGATTTCCGAAATTAGTGGATGGAACGCATAGAAATCAACCATATATGGTAAACATATATTTTTATACAGATATTTGTGATAATATATCATCGATGAATGACTGTATTGAAAATAGATTTGTTGCATTGATTTAAAATGATTATGTATTGCAGCATAAAAATAATATTTGAAGATAAAACAGACAGAAAAAATGAATCCGTCGAAATCGGTTTAATAGTTATGAATAATTTTTTTTAAAGAACTCTGCAGTTATAAATTATTTAAATTTTTTAACACTTACGTATGTGATATAGACATAAATACACAGACGGGAAATTTTTAAAAAGGCAAAGTATAGTTTGCTGATCTATATAAGTAAACTATAAAATGCTATTGTGGAATTTCTAGGTATGGATGTTCACCTTAATCTTGTTTTTTTTTTCTTTATATTGTTAGGTTTTTTTTATGTACTTTGCTCAGAAATCATCTGAAAATTACGAATAGTATATTTTTACGTATTTGTTTAATGGGGGCCATAAATATTTTAATGGAAAATTTAAGTAATGATTTTGCATTTGATTAAAGTTAATTAAACTTTACCTTTCTTTAATTGAAATTTTTATTTTTGGTTTGTCACTCATTGTTCGAGATAGTTTGGCTGCAATGACGTGTACCACATAATTTTATTGTGATACTTAACATATCTTCCACGGTATTTTTATGTATTGTGAAATTACAATTCAATTTTATATACACGTCAAAAAAAGTATATGATGTCATATATATCGCAAAGTACACTCACTCATAAAACCTCAGAAGCCATTTTGAAATTTGACAACTGTGACATTTTGAAATTTGACAACAGTGACATTTCGAAATTTGACGACTCGTTGTAAATAAATATACTTTATCAATTTATACTTTGCGAATGAAAAAATCGTTTTAATTTTAAAACTATGAAACTTATTAAAGAAATTCTTTCAATTCTAGCTATTAAATTGTTTACAAATTTTACAATTGTAGCAATATTTGATTACAAAAGATGTTAATAAAATGCCTAATGCTAAAAAGTGCCTTAAAAACAAAATATGGACATTATCAAATTAGTGTGTACAGACATATACTTTATGATCAATAAATTAGTTTAAATATAATGCAAAAAAAAGTGCTGAGATGATATGGGCACAGAACTGGAAGAGAAAATCGAATGAGTTATATGGGAAGACATAAGGAAGGACTGACCGAGGAGAGGTCACAGAGAAGAAACGGCTCTTAAGTTGTATGGAAATACATAAGGACAGACGGACAAAAACAAACACATGTTGCATTTTATAATAGATAAGCTTTACTCGGTTGGAGATAATGTTATACATTTCACTGATAAATTATACTACATATCTGAGTTTACTCGTGCAAATTAAGTTACTGAACGACCGAACATTCCAGTGAACGCCGTGCGAGAGCGGTTAAGTCATGCGATATTTGATGCGTATCATTGAATCGGCCGGATTCTTAATGGCATATCAAATGAACGCATAAAAAATACACTGATGAACGAAGTTAATCGATGCGGCGTAACGCTAAAATGTTGTTCGCATCCGGAATGCGTTTTGCATGCAATTAACGTTGCACGTGTACTGTTGCATTTGCAGTTAGTAATAATTATGTCTTATTATTCGGTCAATCCTTTTATCAAAGTTCAAAGAACTCTGACAAAAGAATAAATTTTATGTATAAAGATAGTCTGGTATAGCACCGATGTTACGATGGAATTTAAAAATAACATACACAGAATTCCCATTAAAATATACTACATAGAATAAAAGACCCAGTAGTAAGCCGTGCAAAAATACTCGGTCTTTTTGACGCCTGACGTGACGCCAATTTTACTTGAAAATAAAACTCACAACAAAAACCTGTAGTCAGCCAGAGGAGACCAAGTAAAAATATAATGCCAGTACACTATCTGGATTGTGTTGTATGGACCAATATTGGCCTAACTAAATTATAATAATGTTGCGTTTATTCTGACATTTAACTTTATATTGGTCCATATAACATAATCCAGGTTGTGTAGTGGCATTATATTTATTACTCAGCCTCCCCTGGCTGACCACTGGTTTTTGTTGTGAGTTTTATTTTCAAGCAAAATTGGTGTTATTTTAAATATCTAATTTACTTTCTTTAAGTTTAGTTTTGCAGATAGTATAATATTTTGATTAAATACCAAAAACAAAATAAAGAACAGGTGAGGGAGACTACGCTGTCTCATTTTCGAATATCGGAAAACTATTTTTTGAAAACGTTCAGTCTACGAACTGTACTTATTTTCGTATAAGATTAAGATAATGAGAGTTGAATAAATTGCTATTTTCTATAAATATTGGACTTTTATGTTTTCCAATTTGATTTTTTATAGTTATATATGGCAGTAAGTTTGCGGGTAATCCAAGATAAGTTTGTTTATTAATCTGCAAGTTCCTATCGTCAATAAACGCACCGGCGATATTTTTAGATAAATAAATTAATTGTATATTAGTTCGCGGATTATAAGTTTTTTTCTCCTTCAAATGAAATAAAATGTGAACCAAAATTAAAATAAAAATTGAGTTTCATTATCCCAGCAGTGTTCCTGAATTTTCTTCTTAATATAGATGACGTTGCTGCATGACTGAATATTTAATTATTGTTTTATCCCATTTTTTTTGTTAGTTTACAGCTTATATGCAATAATTTATGTTGTTATTTTTATTTAATTTTATTTTAACTACAATTGCACTAATAATTATAACAATTATTAATTATTGGCCCGATAATAAATAACGCTATATTATAAGAGTCTCATTATATTGCATTTTAATTATAAGAAATTTAATTACGTATTATCATAGTTTTGTATAAACAAATAAGCTCTCTTCTTTTTCAATCAAAGTAAAATATGAACCGAAATAAAGTAAAAATTTTGTTTTAATGTACTCAGTAGGCTTCCAGAATCTTGCTTTGTTGTCAAATACCAAAATCACATATTGAATATATTTGGCGTTAATTTTGTAGAAATTCATTATTCACAATTAAATGAAAATACGTGATGTAGTATTATTTTTACTTTCTTTATGTTCTTTACTACGATCTAGGTTTCGCTGTGTTACAAGATATTTGTATCTTTGCTAATAGCCCACCTGAAGATGTAATACAACGTCGCATATAATATACAAAATCACATATAATCGTCTATTCCTTCGCATTACAAATTTTTTATAAAGCTTTAGATATTGGGAAAACGTAAGCAATTACTGAAATATATATATATATATATATATATATATATATATATATATATATATATATATATAACAAACATATTAAATTTGACCGTCCAGTGATAGTGTTATTGGGAATAGGATTATCGTGTCCGAACTTGTTTAATGTCCGAAATAGACCCTTGGAATAACCGACGGCATAATAATATATTAAGTAGGTATTTAGAGATAATTATTATTAAGGGTTTTTCCCCTATACTTACCTGACCCATGGCTGCAACGGGGTCAGCGAGACCGCTGAACTCTGTAGCCGTATACATATTTCCTAGCTTAGTCTAAACACGGTAAAGGCGATAAGAGGCTTATCTAAATGAGGGAATTGTTGTCTCGCCGAGTTCTTGCTCGGGTTTAATTAGGTATAACAGTTTCCAAAGTTTAATCTATGAGAGTGTAATACGCACCTGATTTTTATTTTGTGCATGCATACTTTTCTTAGTGATCGTGGAGCACACAATTTTCCAAAGTAGAGAACATTATATACTTTGGCTCTAACGGAGGTTATTGAACCTAGGTTCATGAGAAAACGTAGGGTGAAAACGTATTGGAATAGCAAGCAAAGTCTATATATCTATAGCAAAGCCAAGTACCATGTGCCATGAAAATATGATTTAGTAACATTTCAAATCTAAAATTAACTTAAATTAGGTCTTTTATCTAAAAATAAATTGCTTTTATTTTTTTTTGACTATACCTAATTCAATGTCCTTGTTCCTGTTGTAAATAATACTGATTCAGCAATTATTGGCAATTAAACAATTCAATTTTAGCTTTTACCTATGGAAATATTTAAATTTCCGTTTATAAGTCCGTAGTCGATCGGACGTTTTCTTTCCATTTTATAAGTCTTTGAAAGCGCATATATGTACTTACATTATTACCTACACAAAGACTCCGATATGATTCAAGCTTATCCATTGACATCCCCTTTGAAAACTCTCTTATTTCTTTACTTTTAATGAACCCTTCCTGCATGCTAAATACAAACACGCTGTATCAGCTTTATTAGATACTTTCTTTGCGGTGCTGAGGCATGACATGATATACTTTTAGTCAAAAAGCATGCTACGGATATTCTGAAAAGCATGTAGCAGTGGTATCTCTCTTGAGAATTAGAAATTTCATAAAGACTATCCAACGTTTTACTTCAGAAGATTCAAGCGTATTTTGACTATTTTACTAAAAAAAGCAGTCACAATTTGGAAAAGCTAATGGAAGAAGATGAAGAATCACGAGGACGTGGCTCGATACCTTGTTCAGACCAGATCCGCGCCACTTTTGATGGTAATACCGTGATGAGACGCAGATTGCCGAAAATAGGAACCTCTTATTCAATATCGTGAGATATTTCCCACAGAAGTTGTCACGGCCTTCAGCGTTGAAATTTTTGATCTTAGGAGAATCACGACGTTTCTATCCACATGATCTTGGTATTTCGACGTTTCTATCCACATGGTATTGATTATTTGATTGACTAATGCATTTATTTTTGGTAGTTATTTTTTGAGGATTTGCATAAACTGCAAACAGAAATCAGTCGACTAATTTTGAGCGACTAAGATCTGCCTGTTTATTTAGAAAAATAAAGTGACATTATTTTGACATGATGAGATTTCGATTTCTGTTCACCCTTGCAACTGAAATTATTGTGAACGAGAGGAAAATTTATATATATTTTCGAAGTCAGTATTTTCCTCAACGACTACGACCTAAATTGCGCTTGATATTTCGAAGGTGTAAACATTTTAATAATGAGCAAAAGAATCTTCGAAGATTCCCAAGGATTCAATTACTTCAAATACGGTTTATCATGAAAAATTTGTTGAATTTTTATTGATTGAATCTAAATCAAAACATAAGAATATATTTGCTTTTGGTAAACATTTCTGAAATTTATAAATTGTGTACCACAAGTTATAGTAAGTATGTTCTAGGAGTAAACTAAGTAATTAATTATAATTGCAGTTTATTATTATTTTCTTTGCGTGAATAACAGTTGAATTTATTAAACATTTTTTTCTGAGCTTACATTCTACTTAAGTTCGTACGCCGCACGCATTCATTAGTAATAATATATTAGTTACTTTCTCTTAATAAAATTACATCATTTTTATTCTACATTTTCCTGATATTTTCCTTTTTCCTTTCAGAAATATAAAGAGGTTTTGCGTTGCGGCGACACACATTTTTTTCAATACTTTATTATATACGAAGAACTTGTAATTCCTGAACGATAACATCACATAATTTATTACACGTATATAAAATCTATATATGATAATATAGTTACTCTAGGAAATACTAAAGTTCAATGGCTATATAATACATACTTGATTCGCGTGTCGCCGAAATTATTCTCTATTTAATGTAGACTGTTTCATATTTCCAAACTTCCGTTGTACCTGCACAGAACAATATAAATTCATTATGGGTTGTATATAATACTTATATTAGAAAAAGTACATATCATCATACTACTATATACATACAGCATCATACTTGGAAGTAAAAAGTGCAATTGCTGAGTAATACGTATCTGAATCACGTGTCGGCACTAATTTTTTATTTAATATAAACTGTTGCATATTTACAAATTTTCGTTGTGATCGTATGTAAAAATACAAGTCTGTTACAGATAATATATAATACTTATGTTAAAAAATTTGGTCACACTAGGACGCTTTGGTCACCCTAGGACGAATAATACGGCATGCGACTCAGATACGTATATGGCTGAATACGTACGTACGTATCTGAGTCGCGTGACGCCGCTCATTCTTTATTTAATACAGGTGTCCAGTGGCAGATTTGAATGTTTGAAAAATTGTAAAAAAAAAACTACACCTCTAATACAAAGTAGGTTTATTTTAACTTTATAACAACAAATGCGGATTTCATTTTCTAAAAACCACGTTTTCTAAATGGCGGCCATCGAGTCTGACACACTCTTCGAGTCTAGCACGCATGTTTTCAAAAACGCGTTTGCAGAGCGACTGGGGTATCCTACTGACTTCGGCTCGAATATTTTCTTTAAGTTCTGTCACAGTCCTCGGATTTGTTTTGTAAACAACGGATTTTAAGTATTCCCATAAGAAAAATTCCCATAAGAATCTGGGCATATCTCTCCGAATTCACAGTTACAGTTTGGCCACGTTGATTTTCAAAGAAATAAGGCCCTATGATTGCAGATGCAGACATGGCACACCAGACTGTTACTTTAGGCTTATGTAAAGGCTCTTGATGCATTTGTCTTGGGTTGTGGACATCCCAGTAACGAAAGTTCTGCTTATTCACATATCCTCCAATGTGAAAGTGAGCTTCGTCACTAAAGAATATGTTGCTCATCCGGGTAGCAGTACGAAATCTCAACAACATCACCTCCGCATAAGTTTTTGTTAATTCAAAGTCAGAATCGTGTAAATCTTGAACAATTTGAATTTTATATGGATGGAACTTGAACTTTTTTCGCATTATTACCTGTAAAGTTGATTTCGGAATTCCCAATATCGATGAACGTGTACGCAGTGATAAACGGGGATTTTCAACGACAGAAACCATAACACGCTCGACATTTTCATCCGTGGCTACCAATGGTGTAGGTCCTGACCGGGTCCTGGCCTGGCCCCCGCGCCCCTCATGTGTTGCGTTCAGAAACTATGTTTGTTCAAACTTTGAAATCTGCCACTGGACAACCTGTATAAACTGTTGCATATCTTCAAACTTCCATCGTGATTGTATGTAAAAATACAAGTCTGTTATGAATAGTATATAAAACTTATGTTAGAAAATTTAGTAACGCTGGAAAGTTCTTAAGTAAAATGGCTTAGTAATAAGTATCTAAATCGGGTGTCACCGCTAGTTCCTTAATTTAATGTAAACTGTTGCATATTTCACAATTTTCGTTGAAATCGTATGTAAAAATACAACTCTGTTACGGATAGTATATAAAACTTATGTTAGAAAATTTAGTCACACTAGGAAGTTCTCAAGTAAAATGGCTGAGTGATATGTATCTGAATCGCGTGTCGGCACTCGTTCCTTAATTTAATGTAAACTGTTGTATATTTCACAATTTTCGTTAAGATCGTATGTGAAAATACAAATCTGTTATGGATAATATATAAAACTTTTGTTACAAAATTTAGTAACATTGGAAAGTTCTAAAGTAAAATACCTGAGTAAAACGTATCTGAATCACGTGTCACCGCTAGTTCCTTAATTTAATGTAAACTGTTGCATATTTCACAATTTTCGTTGAAATCGTATGTAAAAATACAAGTCTCTTTTGAATAGTATATGTAAAATACTGATGTCAGAAAATTTAGTTACACTAAGAATTTCTAAAGTAAAATGTCTGAGTAATACGTAACTGAGTCGCGTGGCACCGCGCATTCTCTAATCAATATAAACTGTTGCATATCTCCAAATTTCCGTTGGGATTGTATGTAGAAACACAAGACTGTTATGAATAGTATATAATACGTACGTTAGTAAATTTAGTTACACTAGGCAGTTTTAAAGTAAAGTGACTGAGTAATACATATCTGAGTTGCGTATTATCATTCATTCTCTCTTTAATACAAACTGTTCATATCTTCAAACTTCTGTTGTGGTTGTATGTAAAAATACAACTCTGTTACGGTTAGTATATAAAACTTATGTTATTCAATTTAGTCACACTAGGAAGTTCTAAAGTAAAATGGCTGAGTAATACGAGTCTGAGTTGCCTGCTGCTATTCGTTCTCTGTTTAATATAAACAGTTGCATATCTCCAAGCTTCCGTCATACCTGCACGGAACAATCTAAGTCCACGCGGGTAAAGTTTATTCCAGGAGAAAGTTTGATCCCGCCTCGCGCTGGCTCCGGTGCGGTCGCTCCACCACTTTACGACGATTAGAGACCGGGCTGGCTACAAAAGTTGTGAGTCGAGAGCATTTTACGAGAGCGGTGATCTCAGGTCGCACGAGCTAAAAGTCTGACAGGAAGCATGAGATACGCGACCTTTTAGATCTGGTTTCTAGATTGGAGAACTGTCACTGTGGGGTGTAATAAATTACAGCGGTTAGAACTGTTTTTTATGATAATGCGTTTTTATTTTTTTAACTGTTGGAATTAATGGTGTAGTACAAGATGGCGGAGAAAAAAAGAATTTGAAAGGAGGAGGTAGTAACTCGATATAATGGCTTGCGTGCTCCACAAAAATAGGCCAGAAGAAATTTTGATGTGTTGGGAATAATCTCATTAACGAATATTGGCAGTGAAATGTTTGGAAGAAAATGACAAGAAATTCCAACAGTGAACGAAGACGATTTGTGAGTCTAAAGGTCGGGCGAATATTAGATAAAAAACTATAGTCGTTTTTATAATGTTTTAATATTTTTTATTAAAAGGGTACCGAGAGTAGAAATAACTAACGCTTTATGTAGTTTCGAAGAAAATGGATTATGGACTGTATTGTAATTTTAATTACTAATGGAATGAAATATACTTATTTGCAAGAGATGGTGAAATTTTTGGAGATGTAACTACATATATATATATATATATATATATATATATATATATATATATATATATACGTATGTATGTATACACACGCATATATGTACATGTGCGCGCGCGTGTATGTGTGTGTTGGCGTGTGTGAACGCGTTTGTGTGTATGTGTGTGCGTGCATATGTGCATGCTCAAACGAGAAAAATTCTAATGTGAATAAGCAGTTTTCATATTGAATATTCTATTCATTTAATTTCACTACCTTGTCATAGAATCTAATTCAACCTCGACCAATTTCTTATATTGCGAATTCCTACTAATGTCAAATTTCAAGTTTATTGATTTCAATGTCACTCAATGCCACAATTATCAGTACTTCGAAGTTCGAGGATCTCAGGAACTGTAAAAGTTCTATTTATTAATTTAACAAAAGCTATAATTCAGAATGGGTTTTATTATCTCCTTGAATACGAAAGTTAAATCTAATTAAATTCTTAAAATAGATTTAAGTAAGAATGCTGTCAAAAGTGGCTCAAAATGTTTCGCGCCGTGTTCTGAGATGCATGAAGACAGTACTTAAAAAAATTTACTTGAAATTACCTAGAATTATTTTTTGTTAACAATCGGGTAAAATATAATACGATTGAGTTCGGCACAATTTAAAAAATCAAAATCTATCGTAATAATTTTGTTTCCTTGGAATTCGGGTCGCAAAGTCTTCGTTATAGGCAGCATTCTTGAATTGAAAAATAATACAATATATGTTAATTAATTTAGTTGCTTTTAATTGAAACAACGTAAATTTATTAAGAAGTGGCTATTTATAAGCTAGCATTCGTAAAACTACCGACATTTCTTATTTTTAGAGCGGAATTTTGCTTTTGTTTATAAACTTTGAGCGTTCGAAGATTATTGTTTGGAAGTATTTAGTTGTTTATATTTTTTCATTATTTCATTATTAGGGTTCCGTAGCCGTAGACGAAAAACGTTTTTGCGGACTCCTTCGAATGGGGTGTCATAGAAAAGATTTTTCAAAATGGTACTAAAGAACACTAAAAAAAAAATTGTTTATTTTTAACTATTTATTAACTTGCGTCAACAAGTCAAAGAAATAAAGGAAATCAAGTAATTTTTAGACCTATAAAACGAACTTTAAACAATATATTTAAGTAGAAAAAATCATATTAATATGTGTAACAGTTTATTGAAATCACTGTGTACCCTTAATTGTTAAAATATTCATTTAAAACAGCTTTAATATTTCATGCGTCACAGTAAAACGCGTCAATTATATTAGACAAGAGAAAAACTTAAAATATTGTCAACTATTGTACATAAGCTCAGCAAAGCAAGGACTTTTATTGCTATTCTAATTAGCTACTTTATGAATAATCTCCGTCATTAAGATTATTTTTAAGATACGTTGGTAATGACATTTTAACTATTGCGCTGTAATGGATTGTCAAGGTCTTGTACGATACTATAGAGTTTATAGCTGTACACTTTTTATTTTTTTTTAATTGTTTACCCCATTTGTACTAGCAATCAGAACGGCATAACAGAACGATTTAATTCGGATTAAGTACATTTTTTGGTGAATACGCTATATGCTCATTTAATCACGTCTAGTAAAATCATCCTTGAATTATTAAGTTATGACTCATAACTGTAAATAATGACAAACTATATTTAGACATATTACACTTTTCTGTCGTGCAGGTGGCGTTATGAAGCAACACCGTTAGATTTAACATGGACCACATGCAGAAGTTGACTCCAGTTTTGAAGTGTAGGTTGTTAAGGTGGGTTTGGGCTCACGAAAATGGTTCACGAAAACAGTTATATAATCTAAATTTTAAAATTAATATAATCGATATGAAAATTGCTTGTTCAAATTTGAATTATTCTCGTTTGGGCTTGCAGATCTGCACACACATGTATACACGCACACGCACACACACGCGAGAGCAAGACGTCAGACTACTTTTATCGTTGGGTGCATTTGTAGGGAGAAGACAGTGTGGAGTGAGTCTGGTCGAGGAGAAATCGAAGGGTCGAGGAGAAATCACTTTATAATCTTTCGTCGTTCTGCCTGATTAAAAAAAGCCTGATAAAAGTGAAACGGGAAAGGTCTTCTTTTTCCTCTTATCCTTTTGTTATCATTTTGGTATAGTTTTCCCTTAATCTATGATATTCCTCTCTACCTTGTGTCATCTGTATCTACTTTGCTCTTTTAATGTCTTATAGCAGAAGGGATATTTACGGACTACGTTGCCGACCCATTCCCACTTAAATTTTGCTTTTCGCTTGGCAACATCGGTGATTTTCCTTTTTTTTTCTGAGCCATGTGTTCGTCTTACGGTCGCGCAGTGTTATTCGTACCAGTTTCTTTTCCATTGCTCTTTCGACCACTCTTGGCAGTTTGATGGGGGTTCATTGATGAACACACAAGTTTGGTCCTAAAGTAAATTTTTGTGCCCAAACTTGCTTCCTCATCATAGAAAACTTAGAGGTTTATAACTCAGGCAGACGGAATAACGTAAATAAGCATAGATTTTGTAGTTCGACTGATAGCTCTATTTGTACATTTTTTGTAGGAGCTTGCTAGTAAAATAGATTAAAAGACTGTTATATCTATCCAACATATATTATAAGGTAACGGAAGGTCTTTCCGAGAGCGTAACTCAATTTCTTTCGCCACCTCGCTTCAACTCGGCCCCATAAATTCAATTTAAAAACTTGAAAAGAAAAATTTAAACGCCGCAAAGTACTCAAGTGGTTTTATGCATTCCATTAACCGCATTACGAACGCGTTCCGAGAATTAAGTCGATAAAATCAATTACATCCCTAGAGGGTCTCCCTTTCCGGGACTCCGCCGTTAGCCGTGTCGCTTGTCACATTTCAGCCGGGCCCGCTTTCACGGGGATGAATATAAATGCACGCTCCGCGGGGGCGTTTTGTTCGTCGCTTGGCGAGGACATGTTTTGCTGTGGTAGTACGTGGGTCTGTTCCGGAAATGCTGAGCCACTTGCGAGGAAATAAGTCGATTGGGCTATTAAATAAGTATTCGGTAAATAGAAACGGATTTTATATCGATGTTTTTAACGATTACTTGATTTGCAATATTGTTTCTTTTTAGGAATATCTATACCGACCGATTGTTTCTATAGATATTGATCTAAAAATACAGGACAAATTTTAGGGCAACTATTTTTTTGTCTTTACAACAGCGTCTTATGCTTTCACGGATACTAAGATAGGCAAGGAAGCAAAGAGCGTTGATGCGAAGAAAGTTGTAAGGTAACTCATATAAGTCTTCATGTATGTACTCCAAGGTTTAAATGATAACGGAATATAAGATCTGTATATCATATAAGAATATTGTTCTGCCAAGAATTCCTAGACGTCATATTTCATATAGTTACTGGTGTATGACCCATTGTACCCATTAAGGTACAATGGGTCATACTCTTTTAACAATTTTATCTTCGCTGTTAATATTAATAGACTTGATTGAAATATTATGAAATCATCATTTTGTCTCCCCTATTAAATACTTAAAAATTGGTTAGCAATAATGTAGATAATTTTTTTTTATATAGCATGTATAGCTCCTTTTTCCGTCTTCGTTACTCTCATTATCTAAACTGTGTTTATGCCTGAAATATGTTTTTTTGCTTGTATTGTCATTTACAGTTTTTACGTCTCGAAATGAAACTTATTTTATATACGATGGAACGCTGAGGTATAATTCATAGCGTTTCATCGACGTATAAAGCTGATCGCATATTAATGCCATCTGTAGGTAGATGTATGTAGCTATTTCTACCATGTGATATTTATTGAAATAAATTTTGAACTACATACCACAGATGGCTCTGTTCATTGTTTTTGTTATATTTTTATAAATGACTTTGATATATAATTACAAGACTGCGTGAATAAAGTTAACATATGTTAATATTAATGATAAGCATTATTATATGTAATTATATAAAATTATCTGCTGTTTTTGTGCTAAACTAACAGTAGAGACGTGAGTCTCCTTGATCGATATCACTGCAGTAACAATGTCGCTCTTATGGACAACCCTACATAAATCAGGGGTTAAACCATCCTGCCACAAACTCCCTAAGCTGTTTACTTTTGTTGGTCGTTTGTTATTTACCGGCAGCGTCGCGCCTTTTTCAGTTTCTATTTGCACAGTTTGCTACTTGCCATCTTTTTAAGTTTGAGTATATTCGAATGCGATCGGCTCACCATGCCCTGTTGTGGAACTTTGAATTTTTGCCATAATTCTTTTACACATAATCGAAAGTATGTAGATTAAAAT
Source organism: Druceiella hillmani (assembly GCA_039881145.1). Classification (NCBI taxonomy): domain Eukaryota; kingdom Metazoa; phylum Arthropoda; class Insecta; order Lepidoptera; family Hepialidae; genus Druceiella; species Druceiella hillmani. The sequence goes on along the minus strand of JAYKKI010000001.1, from coordinate 101,151,005 downwards.
AAAGAAATTTACCCAAAACACGTTTTTAAATAGGGTTAAAAATTAAAAATTATTTCTCTTTGCACCATAAAGACTTAAAACCCGATACAGATTTATAACCACATACATATTGTCCTGGAAATTTGTGATTCTGAATTTTTAATAGCTGTAAAAATACTTGTAAGATCTAAAACAAGAAATGTGGGGTGCAAGTTCACCTAGGTAATTAACAATTTTATTGCACCACAAATTATATGACTTGTTATGTGAGTTTTCTCAACGACAGCTACTCTCTAGACTCCTTACTATATTATCTATTGCCTGCAATGAGTCTCTTACGAGTGGAAAGCTATTGTGAGTTTAATTTTTATAATAAGTGTTATATCCTAATTTTTCCTTAAAATTTTTCCTGATTTTGAAGTTTTCCCGAGCGACGATGGAAATTATATTTACGTAATTTATTCTCTACTTACTGAAATGAGCGTATGCTATTTGATACTTTGAAGTTTGAAGCATTTTATTCACTGTTATTGTTCTGATATTTCTCATTTGCTTTTCATGTTTCCTATTGTGGTGTCATGTTTACTCCAATTCTTTTTTGTATTTGAATATCTGGGACGCGGTTACCACTTTTTGCTATTGTCTGGATCGAGGTACCGAGTGCCGGAGTGCGACACACCGGCGGCACCTGACAACCGACCTAATATTTGCATACGAGGCGTGTTTACTTAAGAGCGGACTCTTTTCAAACGGATATAGCCAATATTCAATATTGTTCGCAGATCGTACGCGCGTGTTCCTATCCTGTTTTCTGTCATCATAGTATAAATATGAGTACTCGGAACTTAAGTGTGTTATCAATTCGAGTAACGTAGAGTTTATTCGTATTCGGTCCCGTATGATATACTGTCATAATGCCTTATTTACATATATTTATTTCAGACTTTAATACCTTGTATATATTATTGTATGTATAATATATATGTCAAATTGTCCAAGAACTATCTAGAAGAATACGAGAAAAATAAAAAAATATCGATTTCTATTATTCTCTTCGATATTTTTAATAAAATAATTATTAATTTATATACTTACTAGCTACCTCCACCCCAGCTTCGGATGGGTATATTTTAGGGTAGGACCTAGTGTCTAAAATATTTCTTTATTTTATTTGTAAATATTGGCTTATATTAAATTAATTTAATTAATTTAGCTAATATTAATTAAATTTAGCTTTTTATTTCCTCGTGTTAATGTTACAGTAAATTTCCATTTTATATTATTTATTAGCTCGCTAAGGTTAGTATTATTAAGAAAATGTGTAGTAATACTTTTAGTAGTAGGTAAATGTTAGTTGTTTACTTATGTGTTAGTGTAAAGGCCGCCTGAAGCGGTGTAAGCTCCCTCCAACACTTTCCAATCTTGTCGTTCACTTGCTAGCCTGGGTCACATATTTTCAGCTATTTTTACAAGGTTGTCGTTCCATCGTCTTAACGTTTATCTTGTGTACGTTTTTTAAATATAGGGAACTAATTTGTTGCAATTTGTAAAATATTTCTTTATACCTAACGCTAAATGTCTTTCTCCCAGATTTCAAAATGGACCATGTGATAATTTTGTACGGGTACAATTCAGTAATTTGATTAAGATTTTTGATATGTATTTTTTCATGTGCTTCCGGGCTTTATTTTAAATAACAAAAATATAATAATGCACCGCGTCATGGTGCACTTGTACCTTCTTTTTCTCTGTGTGACGGACCATGTGCGAATATATTGACACCGAAAGTCATTACAATGCGCGTTTCCACTTTTGATTACTATCAAATATTGTTGATTTCTCTTAAAGTACTGGTCTGAATAATAAAGTTAATTTTTATGTATCGAAAATGCTTAAATTGTCTATGATATTTATATTAATTAGTATTAATAAATTGGGTCGAATACATTCAAAATCCACTAACTCCATTTTTTTTTCAAAATTAATTTTTTGGCAGCTTTAATAGAAAATAAGTCACCGAATATAACTATTATATGTTAATTTGCTTCTAAATTCTTGAAGAAGCCCTGAAATAAGAGAAATATTAATTAAGAAAATATAGTTTTTTATAGAAAATAGCCTCGACGGATACAATCGTGGTGGGAGTTTGCTTCGAAAATCTTTCAAATTATAAAAAAATCTCGAAACGAGTGTAAATCAATGCGTCCATGGTTTTCATTCGGTTTTTGGGAAATTTGGTCAGTTTAAATTAGGGGATTTGAAACTATATATATGATTAAATTGCCCTAAACATCGCCACTTTTTTAACCTAAAACAGGTACCGTGGCTTATATAGCTGTTAGATGCTGTCCTGGACTTTCCTATAGGCATGTACATTATTAGAACATTTATTCTCCGTTATTTGAACCCCACATGAGGCCAAGTACAGTTCGATGATTGAATGTTCAAACCACGTTACTCCGACATCTGTATATGAGACAGTATGGTTACGTCCTCTTTCTATTTCCTACCGTTTTCCTCTTGGGTATGCTAGGTTTTCATTCCTCGCAGCTCAGAAGAGAAGTTGCGCTTATGAGATTTCTCTTCCAGCTATTAAAGGAAAAATTCCACGCTCTGTTTTATTGAGTAAACTTCATTATTCGTATCTGACAATTTCCTGCGCTTACACAATCACCTGTTTGCTATACCACCCTCTAGAACTGAATTGCATCGATCTCTTCAGTTCTTGCGGTATTCAACTGCTCGACCACCTGATAGCGGTTGCACTAGAGTTTTATTTGTTTGTGATGAGCGAAAGTAAATTCGTCGAAATGTGTCGTTATATTTTGTAGTTCTTATGTACTTTTGTATTCATGTTTAATATATAACTACTTTTATTTTAATTTGTTAAAACATTGATTGCTTATCGTTACGAATAGGTTATTCGTAATTTATTGATAATGTATGTGTGTAAATAAATAAATAAATATACGTTATTAGAGTATTTATGGATAGTGTCCGTTATGACCAGCGACCAGACCAGCTATTTGTCTCCGATTATGTAGATATTATTAACTGTATATTCAAAATTATACAACATTTTTATATATCGTGTAACCTATAGCAATTTGGAAACTGTGAGCTATTTTATATTGCGAAAATTGTCTGTCAGTAGCAATAATAGTTTTTGGGTGAATCTCTGAAATACAGACAAAACTTTGTTTTTTTATTGTTATTATTATTACGATTGACGCATATTCTATACTTCTTATAAAAATCAGGCAAGTGGGTATCGGTACAGACATAAAGTAAGGTTCTGTGGTAGTCTACATCTCCTGAGATTTCCGATACAGATTAATGGAAATGATATTATTTGATTGTTCTAATATTATGCTTGTTTTTATTTTTTTTTGTTTTTGTAAATCAATTGTTGAAAAATTGTGGGGTGTGAGATGCGATTTGCGTGATTGGGCGGTTTCGCGACTGGACTTAACAATAAAAAACTGTCATTAAACTTCAATTTCGTTTTAAAAAACGTGTTTTTATCATCTTTTGTGGATACGTTTAAGGTAATATGAACATATATTCATCCACAGATCGTAGTTCCGTATTTAGACATTACGAAAATGCTCTGTCTTATCTTTAGATAGTATTCAAAGCCGGGAATTGACAAGTGATGGGATTTAGATAAGTAACTATTGTTTTAAAAAGGTCTCCAGTCTTATGTAGACGGCATAAAATTGTAGAAATTTACATGTTTGGCACCGCACAATACTTATACGCTACTCATATAAGAATGAAGTTGTGAACAATAAATAGGATAATCTAATAAAGTGCGATGTAAACAAACGGCTCGTACAAATTTATCAACAAGTAGTGATCATCCGGTGCCGAACTTTTTTATTGCGTGTTCGCGTGCATCGGGCCCGTGCCTGGGACGTGCCACTTGTTTGTTCTTTTTTCATTTTTATATTTAAAACTATCCATCTCTACATTAATGCTGTATCTCGCCTGGGCAAGGTAAACAGCGATGATGGAACGCCATATTCTGTTATCCTAACACACCTGTTAACTTCATAATAGTATTGTATGAAGCTTAACGTACATTCATATTACTCTACTATTTTCATGCCTCTTAATATTTATTTGCTTCAGGCTTTCCCAATTTTATTCACCCACGTCTATTTGGGTCTCTATGTTTTCTTTCCCCGTACATTTCTTTCACGTATACTTTTTTTTATCAGTAATCCTCTGCTAGTAATTTCATCGTGGCCGAACCTCATAACCCCATTCCTTTCATTATTTTCACGATGTCAGTTTCTTCGGCATTGCATCCTCATCATTTCTATCACATAATTTTTTCCCGTATTCTCTGCCTTGATCACATTTCAATCGCATTTAACAAGCTTTTATCGTTCTTTTGTATTACTCAAGATTAAATTTCACACGTAATTGTTGGCATCAATACAGGTATTGTATACGAATACCCTCGATGTCTTTGCTATATTTTTGAAGTGAAAACTTCTTTAGCTATTTTGGTAGGGGAAAATGTTATGGGTTCGCGTCAGCAACATGCTAATATTAACAGTATATCTGTAGCTATAAGTATGACATGTTGCGCTTAGCCTTAGTTGTAAAAGCATATATGTATATTTATATATATATATATATATATATATATATATATATATAAATTCATATAAACCATTAGGTCGACAACTAATAATGAAATAATAATTTTATGTTATTTTTAATATTACAATCACTTTGAAATTTCAAAATACAGTTTTAAGTTGTCACTTCTGTCAGCAGTCCTCATGATTGCCTCCTTTTTTTTTCTTTACAACTCTAATATGAGCACAAATCATTATATTAGCAATATGTACTTGTAATTTCATATCTTTTTTTATGAATGAAGGAATGAATGATCCTTAGCTAGCACCAGATTTAGGGCGACTTCGTAGCCACTATGCTGCTGTAGGTGCCACTTGTTCACGAGCTCTTCTGTTTCTCTACATTTCTTGCGGTCAGAAATCGCGATATTTGCTTTGTATAAGTCAAATCTTTGCTTTGTTAATTCCACCTCGATTTGTTTCAAACATGTTTTCTGTGGAGCATCTCGCTGGATATTCTAGGTCAGGTCGAATTCTCCAAATAAACTGGTAAGGAAGTCGGGTCATTTGTATTTTCGTTAATCGAAAATAAACGTCCTACATTTACAAAATCTAATAGGTCTTTAGAAATATTACATATGTTTAGTTCATATATAATATTGCATTGATATTTTTTAACAATAATCACTTTACTGTTATCAATGTTCAATTCATTTCTGTTGTCATTGTTCTATTTAATTCAATTCTTTACTGTTATCATGTACTTCTCTTTTATGTTGTGTTCACCTTTCTGTTTCCCAGTAGTTTTTTTAAATCTTTAAACGTATTTAATAGCATTTTCTATTTTAATTCCATATGTCACAAACACATCTAATAGGTCTTTAGAAATATTACATACGTTTAGATCATACATAATATTGCATTGATACTTTTTAACAATAATCACTTTATTGTTATCAATGTTCAATTCAATTCAATTCTTTACTGTTATCGTGTACTTGTCTTTTATGTTATGTTCACCTTTCTGTTTCCCAGTAATTTCTTTTAATCAAAAATCAAAAATGCTATTAAATACGTTTGAAACGTATTTAATAGCATTTTCTATTTTAATTCCATATGTAGATTTGCATTCATACTTTTCAACAACAGTCACTTCATACAAACGAGCATTTATACATACATTTTTCCGCGTCTGTATTTATCATAGTAGATTTCATGAACTGTTAGGAATCGTTAAATCCAAAATTAGCTAGAAATTTACAGTTTGGGTGTTCCGAATATTTTATTGGGAGCTTTCAAGTTATACACGTAGCATATTTCCTTTTGTTAGCATCTCTTTGGAATTTATTACTTATCATTTATAACAGCTGTAAATCCCGTAACAGCATTTCCTAATTTTATTTTAAAAATGGATTTGCAATCATACTTTTCAACAATCACTTTACACTTATCTCGTATCACAATCACTGCATTTATATATGCACTAAGCTGCTTTACTCGCCGTTGCCCGGGTATAATATTTTTACTATTAATTTTTCTGTATTATTTTCACGTTGCTCTATTTTCACGCTTCATTTTCTCTTTGGACTTTCGCTTTTTATTTTCTTCGATCCGTACCTTTTCGTTGTTAAAATGATACTGAATATAATACAAGCGAACTGAAGTTCGTGTCGTATACCTTCGAGGATCGAAATTTTTAGAAGCTAGCATGAGCAGTTTCAAGTTCAGAACATTCTTGAATATTCAGCTTCGTTCGGTATCCGCTGGCGTGAGGGGGTGAGTGAGGAATGTGAGGTATGGGGGAAAGTGAGAAACTGTAAATCTTCGAGAAAATTTTGAAAATTTCTAGAAAAAACTGGAATATTTGTAGTAAAGATTCCGTAACGTACACATTTTTGCCACTCACTCCCATCGATGCACTGCCACCGCTACCAAACCCTCTACGACCACAACCGCGAGGGGAAAGCGGTAGATGATTGTGGAGAAAACCAAGTGGTTACGAAAATACATTCGTCTTTTATACACATATATATATATATATATATATATATATATATATATATATATATATATATATCTTTTTTTTTTTTTTTCTAGACGTGCGTCTCTAAAGATGTTGTAATTGTATATTATGCACTGTTTTTAAAACTAAATGAATAGGATAAACCTTTATTATTTTCGACGAACACATGTTTATCATCAATAATTTTATAAACTTTTCGAAATTGCGAAGTCCTAATTTAGCTTGAAATATAGTCTTAGTTTTCCTAATATTGTAGTGAAATTTTCAAATTGTATTTTTAGATTAGTACCAGTTTCATTATTTACTTATGACGTTTCCCTTTATTATTTGTGATTTTTAAAAGAAAAAGTAAAAATTCATGAAGTGTAATTCATACATATTATGTTGTCCGGTTTTTGTCAGTTTGTAAAGGAAACAAAAACATACAGCTGTACAATTAATGTATAAATCAATTTGAAGGCCATTCTTTGTAATTAGACCTATACATGCTTGAAATAATAAATTATAGTAGTGAAAGTTCGAGAATTAGTTGACCACAATTTTTCTGAATCTTTGTTATTTATAATCATAACGGTTTATACAATTACGAAATTGGTTTATTGAGATGCGTCACTTGATGACTCGTATAAAAAATATCTCATTATAATATTTCTAATATTGCATTAGATTTCAAGAAATTTGAAAAAGCGAGAATGGATAGATACAATTTACCGAAAATATTTCCATTTTTGTCGCAAACCTGAAAGAGATCTCTTGTGTTCGTCATGAAGAATGGTGTTTATGATGAAGTAGGTATCTTGAGAATAGCCTAATTATTTTGCCTAATTATTAAGAGTCGACAACCCACTTTTCTACCGCCCATATAGTTTGATCTGCCATGACATCTCCTAATAAAAATCATCTCCTAATAAAAATCCGCTTTCAGAACAATCGAGTTTTCCACTACGCACAACAAAATGTTGTTCACAATGAAAATTATTGATTTCTCGAACGAAGTTGTTACCGAAGGTCATATTCTTGTACAAAGTCACAAAGACCAAAGTTCATTCATTCTAGACGATGTGACACCAGTGAATTGACGACGTGACGCCGAAAAGTTTGACACCATCACATTTTAGTATTTTTCGCACTGGCAAATGTCACTGTTAAGTACTGAAGAAAATTAAAATAAAATATACACGTAAGATATCTTCGAGTTTTCAGATATTGCGACATTCTAGAAAGTAAGCGATGAAACATTTTGTCACGCAACTTTCTACAATGTGAATTAAATATTTTAAAAGGTTGATTTTATTTTTCGTGTTTCTATATCGCAGAATCTCGTAGCCTATTAAATTTGTTTATTATTTAGTTACTAAGTACAGTTTGACATTTAATGATTTGGGTTACTCAGCAGTCATAGGTGGCAGAACACGAAACATATGTCATATAAATTAATTACGTTTGTTTACTTAGACCTTTGTTATCGCCTGCATTCATTTATTATATTAATTTTTGTTTTTTTATGTTTTAATTTTACGTTGATGATTGAACTGTTTTTTATGGCCATAGTAATTCTGGAAAGTTCAGTAGAATCCATTTTATTCGCCTGGTTGAAATTTGTTTAAATTTGAAATTTGTCTCTTTTCCGATTTGAATGTACCAATTGTTTATATCCTGGATGAAAATTTAAGTATAACATTTTGTACAAAAGAAAATTTTTCCTATTTTCTTCTTACTGTTTTCTTCACACGGCGTATTCTTTTTGGTATATATTCATTGAAAACTTCACACATTTATTTAGCTCTTAAGACACTGCTGTGACAAATATTTCTAATAGCTCTAATTTTTTTATATTTTTTTATGGATAAGGCAGTCCTTTTTTGTATACAAAATACAAATATTGAGACGACATAGCTTATTAGCATTTTAATTTTTATTTATAGTCTTAATATTATTTTATATCATTTCAAAATTGGTTAATATCGCTGAATATAGTTAATACTTCAACTTGACCTGGTGTAGGTTGTGAAAAGCTGGTGGATGCAAGCGGCTGGTGGATACAGCGGTTTTCATAAACAAATGTTTAATTTTGAAAGTACGAATAGATAATTAATATTTATTTTTTTCGGCGACAAATAGCAGAATCTTGCGGTATTCAGATACAGATTATTGTTAATGGCGAACTATTTAACAGGCACGGCAAATCCATGTTGTCGTAGCGTTTAAATTGCTTTGTTTGCTATTTTAAATTTTTCAATCTTTGTTTCCGCAAAGGAAATCGCAGTACAAGCTCTGAATAATTTAATAGTTACTCTGACTAACTACAAGAATCCTTACGTACTATGCTCAGATAAGTTAGCACAATCTCTTTGATATGTTTTGTTAAATTTTATACGAAATTATTTTCGTATGTAGGTTCGAAATATCTTATATCTTACTGGTATGTATGTATTATTATGCTTTATAAGCTAGTTGCTTATCTCGCTGTAATTGGATATGAAACGGCTTCGAGCTAAGACGTCTGTTCCGTTATGATGAACTTACCGAAAGTGTTTTGTTCGTCGAAATTAGATTAATTAATTCTCGCATCGCCAATTCATTGTATTGTTTACGCTAAAGATTTTCTGTCAGGTATTCTTGTCAAATTTGGACTAATTATTTGCGGCATTATTGCCTGCGGTTGCATCGTGTTGGATTTCACGCAGCCTATTCAAGCCACGCAATCTCGTAGTGGTATGCGTCAGTGGTTCGTCATTGGTGTTGGAATTATTTCTTATTCAAACACTTAATGCATTGAATATCGGTATCATAAGGGCCGTGTGCCAACGAAAATGGTTTATTTTATACGTAAGTCAGACGTTGTTAGCTTGTTGAAAATTACGACGAAGAAATATTTTTTATATGTACATCGTCGAACATAATTGTTTATATTTAACGGCACCTAAATCTTAATTTTTTTTAGAAAATTCGCTTTAAGAAAAATGGCACTATTATGTCGGAACTTTCGAAAAATTCACGTGTTTCCACCGCTTGTGCACATCATCGTGCGTGCGGGCGTGCGTTTGTGTGTGTATCTACATATAAATATTTATAATATCTGTGTACAGATAAAATTTCCCCCCATGATATCAACATTTTTGTCGAATCGTTTTCAAACCTGAACGAAAATAGTTCTCGGTCGGCCGAGTCGCTATTTGAAATGGACATAATCGGACAAAGGCACGTTTCTGATTTTACCATATATAGTTACAAACATTTCGGAAATTTTGCGCTCTTTCTCGAGGTCATCAAAATAACTTAATCAATTGTAGAATATAATATCTCAAATGTACAGATTGCATTTTTGTTGGCATTTTGCACCACTCGCGCAAAACGGTTTCATGAAATTTGTTACGATCTAGCGGTTGCGTTTACCATCTTTTTATAGATTTTGTAACCGTTCTTGAATTTTGATAGGATCAAAGTCAAGCGGGAGCTGAAAGGTGCAAAAACAAATGAACTAATATATTTCAAGTACATCATTCGGCATTATAATTATGAAATATTGCTGTTATTGTTAAATGAAAATTGAGCTTCGATATTGGATGTATATCATTGGCTGAACAATGTTATCTGTTATTGAATCTGTGACAAAATACAGTATACATTTATAAATACATATAAAGAAGAAAGAGAAAAAAACCAGTACTGATTCTTGTGACATACTTGAACTTACTTTTGCTTTTAAAAAGCGATGTAAAGTAATTGCTGTTAAATATTTTAACCACTGATAGCTTTAGTAAAAATAAATTTAGAATCATACGCTAACAGCATCTAATACATCGAAAATGTGTTATTTGACCATGAGAATAGATCAACTAAGTCTAATATTCACGCGGATAATCCATAAAAGACACTGGCTGCTATAGTTTCATGTTTATCGAATAATATACCTTTATTGGTTTATATAAAACCTTATCGGATATAAAGAATATCGTTATATATTAAAAAAATTATTATTATGTATTTTATGTCTATACCAATATATAAGTCAGAAACGCATAGAAGCTCTGTCTGAAAAAACTTAAACGGATAGATGAACTTTAATTTATTCGTAACGTAATTGATAATATTACATATTTTTACCGATCGACTGGAGGACGTCTCTACGCGTGTACTTTATAATCTAATTTCTCACGCGATAAAGTTGACTTTCTAAGCCATATAAAAGTTACATACGTGACGCCAATAAGGATTGTTATGGCTAATACATACGTGACGCCAATAAGGGTTGTTATGGTACCCCAATAAGGGTTGTTACGAGTTTTATGTGGGTTCGCGCGATTTTTCATCGACTTACTTGACATTATCGCCCGTCCGTTTCTGTCGATGTAGGTGTAAGGCTTGTAGACATATTCCGATATATGAGATTACATTAACGATAACTATATTGGAATTACTCGCGCCATTGAAGAGTTTACCACCGAGAGAATATAGTTTTAAAATATTGTTCTGCCAAAATCGTAGCCTAAAATACTTCGTTTAGATCAAGTCTCTTCTAGTCAGTCAAATTTTTTGTTAGTTTAATAAATATTAAACGAAAAATGAAGTTATATTTTGGATTCCATCTACAAGTTGAATGACGAACTGTCTGAGGGAACAGAGACGGCTCCTATGATATCTCGGCGGGAAAGCGACTGGGAAAATCTTGCGTCGGCATAATAAGCAACCCGATGCGACGACCTTGTTTGTCGAGGAATGCGAAGTTCTCCAAAGAATCGCGTAATTTTGTGGCGTAGTCGGAGAGACTACGGTGACATCTGGCGCGGAATAAATAAATAGCCGCATCGAATTTGCGAGGTATTTTTATTTGAAATTTTCAATAGTTTTATGTTTGTATTCTATGATACTATACGCTTCGTAACGACTGGACTGAAAGGAAAGTAAATTTAAAAAAATATCTTTTGTTATTTTCTGTGTAATAATTTAACACTGTTTTCTTTAAAAATTATCTAAAAATTAATAAAAGTAAAAAAAATAACAATATGTTTATGTTATTATTAATGGGATGATTCTCTTAGAATATCGTAGATAATAAAAGACATTCCCATTAAAACTAGTTCAACAAGTTGTAGGTGAATTTTGGTCCTTCATCTTCGGTAGTCCTTTAGCTCAGGGCGTGTCAGATATTTTTGCTGACGATTAGTCGCAATTAATTTTTGTAGATGTCTTATCTCATAATATTCGAAAGGTATAAATAAAATATTTAGGAAATTCGTCCGTCTACATTTGACTCGTCGCTCGTATTTCTGTTCACTGTGCCTACGTAATACTTATGTGTATTATGTACGCACAGCGCGTAGATTAAAGGACAAAATATTGTAGCAAAATTCGAGTTTTGAATCTGTGACAAAATTTGAATTAAATTTTGAAATTAAATATGAATTCCCGCCAATCTTGTAAAAATGTTTTTACACTTGTTAAACAGGAGTCTACTCACTATTGGCGTAGCGTAATATGTAGATTTAAAAAAAGTAGTGTTACTTTGATTTTAAAAGAAGTTTTTGTAAAGTATAAGCGACACATACCATTTTTACAAACATTGACTATTTTTTGCTGTGTCAGTATATGCCAGTTTTGCACAGTAACATTTCGCAATGCAAAGAATTTCAATATCGTATAAAGGTTTTATATAAGAAATATTATCTGAATGATATTATGGGACAGATTTAAAACGAAGCAAAAACTTAAATAGTGAGGCACGATTGTCGGGTGTACAAAATACTGTGGTGCGGTTAATTGGAAAAAACGAAGGGTTTGTAAATAACTTTTACAGTTTTCTCTATGGACAAAGTGTTGTACAATTGGTAGATATGGGGAAATTGACTTACTAAGTCTATTTTTCCCTTTCCCCATTGCACTGGATAATGGCTAAATTATGTAGAGGGATGAATTTGATCCACATCTTCTATTATTTGGCAGTTTCTTATAAACATCAAATCATCGCGTTGTGAAACTAAAATGTAGATATTGAATAGTAAATTTGAAAGACAGTTTTTTTTCTTTTAAATAAATTGTCTGTCAATCATTCTAGGTAGACATTAGAAGGATAGAGTTGACACATTTAACATAAAAAGCTGCTTAAAACAGCATAGCTGGTCAGCATAATCATCCGTTTTGAAGACATTGACGGTTATCGATAACTGCTCGTTTGCTTGAAGAAATTCATCTTAGTGAGTTACGCACGAAAGTAAAAACATGCGTGATTTCCTTCTGGATTTAGGTTGCACAAGGAGAAATGACGTGTTTAAAATCGTACGGATGATTCTAATTTGATATTGCTGAGATTTTGTTGCTGAGAAATAGCTATTATTATAATGTCTATAATTATAAATTATTCACCACCCGCTCAATCGTACCTGCACATATGAAATATTGTGTTAGATTGGGTCAGTCGTCATTTGTATAATTTACGACATTGACATGCATTCTAGAGAGCTTTTAATCATGTTTTAGAGAACTTTTAAATTTATAATAGCACCCAAGACAGTTCTATGAATGCTGTGATTTGATTCAAAGGTTTAATTTTGTTCATATTTATATTTTGTTTCAAAGATTTCATTTTTGTTTTTTACTAATAGTTTATGGATGCAACTTTTATGATTTAGTTCTTTGATACCTGACATATTTGGACGTATGACGCGTAGTCAGTATAAAGGCACAATTATATATAAAAAAGAATGTACTAACAATGGGAAAAGACTGGCTTGAATTCCGACAAAGGCTAAGATTATTATTAGAGCGAAATATTCAATAATTTTACGTTTCGCGAAAAGTTATTCCACAAAGCTCGAGCCGAGGCGCAAATGAAATAATGTACAAAATGGAAATTAGGGAAAAGTATTTTCATACGTCTCGAGATTTAATGCCAACAAATCTTCGTTAAGTCGTCGAGTTTGGTACATCGCGCCGCTTAAACTCCCTTTTAAAATGCCTGATGATATTTTTTATTATTTTACGCAAAAAGTTTTACTCCCCCGATATTTAGACACTTTTCGTGAGTTTCTATTAAAAGTGGCGTTCGCGACCGGGAAATTAATGAGGGGGGATGTTGTGTTTTATGCGATTTTCTTTAACAAAGTTAGAGGAGCCCGAGAATGCCTTCGCTCTTTAACACGCGGAACAATCTTGGATCCGGAGCTTTTGTTTCGGCGAAGAGGAAAACGCTGGCGGGACGTTTTTGAATTGTGTCAAATTAATACGCCAGGTTTAATATTGTTGTTTATTTATGGAGAGAATTAGAATAAATATGCTAGGTTTTAACGCTGACGTCTTTGGAATTCATTGCTAACATTAATTTTATGGCGCTGTGGTAAAAGTCTTGTCTGTACTATGACATCCTTTCTTACCTGGAAAATGTATGTCACTGTGTCGAAATGACTTTTTTGAAACAACTTTTCTGTAATATCTCTTCACGTGTTTTATGTATTCTAAATCCGATTCAACAATTTTTTCCTCACAATTTTCCCCTCCTTAACGTTTCTAATGTGCATGTTTTTATAATTTTTCTCATGTGTTAAGCATTGTTGAATTATCTTAACATTTAGTTCTTCATGTCTTCGAACACAGGTCTTCGATTTGACACTCTCGTAGAATGCTGATAAAATTTCGTTTAAAATTAAAACTTTATAACAATTTCACTTTGTCTATCTGGCTATCTGCGGAATAATTTCAAAATTAATCGGAAAATCTTTAGAATACCTATATAATATTAGTTATCATAGTTTGAAAAACTTTGTATAGTGTATGAAAACTTAGTAACCCTGTTTAATTTTTGTGTAGTTTAAGTAAATTTTTGAAGGTTCATCTTGTGAAGGTCTGTAAAAAAATATGTTTATCACAATAAAATAAACACATTATAACCTCGAAATTTACGGAAAGCGACGCAATTTCTCACTACTCTATTTCTCTCTGAAATTGTTGGTTAGCAATATTTGTAAAATATTGAAGGCGTAGGCGACAGAAAAGACATTTGATCTCTTGATTTATATAACCTTTATAAAGAATGAGAAAAAAGTATAAGTTATAACGCTGATACAACTATATATATATATATTATATGTATTTATATGTATTTGTCTTTATCACGTTATTTCCCATTAGACCGAAAAAGACAGCCATATATACCATATCGGATGTCCTGACATTCTGGACTCGTGTTCAATACTTTATAACCATCATTATTTCTGAGACGTTATCGTCTTTCGACAGCCGATCGTCTTCGTTTCAAGCGAGCAAGTGTCATTTGATACATACTTTTGTCTTATGTATATCTTTATTTATATTTGTACTATATTTGTTGTAACTTTAATGTTTTATTCCTAAACGAATCTATCATTTTACGTAATCTAAATTATAACGGAGTTATTTTTATATCATTTAGTTTTAAATTGCAAAAATTGTAGGTATTATGTAACCTAATAAAATTTGATTCATTAGAGGCAACGGAAAAATCTTGAGCTTCAATTCTTGGGCGTCTAATTGGGAAATATGTAATTAGAGTGTGAAGAAAGGCTTTAATTCCTTCTAAGCTTTGAGTAAATGAATTGTGAACATCACCATGTTATATGCGTTGCTGCAACTGATGAATTGCGAATAAAGCGTTGCAATAAAATTACTTACTAAAATGGAAAGGAAAGTCAAGGAAATTTTTGAAGATAGTCTTCAGCTTATGGGGATTCTGGTTTGTCGTCTGCTATAGTCAAACGATAAACACAGTTGTTTCAGCAGTATAGATAGTCTTCATAAGACGACCCTAGCTCAGGCCGCCCAAAAACAGTAAAAATTAAAAATTAGAACTGAAAGATAACCATAAATATTTATGTCCGAGGACCTACATGTCCGAGGATCTAGACAAGTCGAATACCTATTTGCACATGAAAGAAATCAGTGCGCTATGGATGCTGAAAATGCTCCGACGCTCGAAATTAACGGATGAAGTCGAAATTTTTCTGTAGTTTTTGAAAATTTGCAAGGAAAATTATAGGAAACTTTTTTCGTATTATGATCGAGGTATGATGAAAGAATTTTATCAATGATCCTCATCATATCCGGAAGAAGTCCAATGTTGAATACAGGCCTCCCTTAGAGATTCCAGCAAATATTAATTCCGTACCGCTTGCATCCAACGGCTTCCCATGACCTTTACCATGTCATCTAGCTGACAGGGGGTTGTCTCACTTTGCGTATTACTTTGTTAGCAGGAGGTCGTCTTACTTTGCGTGTTTCTTTGCTCGCAGGGGGTCGTCTCACTTTGCGTGCTATTTTGCTAGCAGGGGTCGTCACACTTTGCGTGTTTCTTTATATAGTTGAAATTCGTAAATTTTTCTTCTCCAAGGATCATCGGTTGTACACACTATATGACCAGCCCATTACTACTTCAGCTTGCCAATCCCTAGGAACGATGTCGGTAATCTTTATTCTCCTGCGAATAACCACATTGCGGATAATATTTCTGTAGTTTCTCTTTTCATAATTTTATTCATGGATTAACTTTTATTGGAAAGAAAAGAAGAGGCAAAATCAGTAGAAGGATCATGTGTTTGCAAGACAATACGCCGATTGCCACGGCGCGAGTTTGAGAAGCTTTGAGAGAGGAGCGGGATTTCAAAAAGATTACCACCAACCGTATAGTCCACACCTACCTGTCCTATATCCTTTACAGCAATTTTGAGAAGCACCCGAGGAGAAAGAAATTTGTGGGCGACGACGAAGGCCATCGTAAATGTTCATTTTGAGAGCAAAGTTTGTGATTTTCACAACGGCTTGAAAACGCTCTACAAAAAGTGTGAGAAGTGTATTAAGCTTGGGGCTTCTTCAGATTTTCTATCTTGAGTTTCCAAGTTTAAGAACTTTTCAACCGGCTGGCCACTCGGGAACTGCGTTCGTTTAAAAAACGAAAGAAAAACAGGTAGACTTGGTATGTTGAGAGGGATAATTGAAAAGAATAAAGGGGTAAATGAAATAATGGAAGGAGTGTAAATTCGACACACTGGAAATGGAAGCACTTCAAAATTTTGTCATATGTTTAATGAAATAAAAGAAGTATGTGATAACGTCTTAAAGTACCGAGTGTGTCCTCGTATAATATTGTTTCATCTCTTCTATAGCAAAATATTCTTTTGGGTAGCAAGGTGTTGTTTTTTTCGTAACTAGGAAGCCAAAGCATATGTGCCTCTATGAAGCTGATTTTGAAATATTGAGTCTCAAAGTAAAGTTTGAACTTCACCTCATCACCTCATCACCTTGATAGGTCGATTTGAACAGCACTTATTTTTATCTATTATTAAAATAAAATTTTAATTAATACAGGATGTAACATTCAGTTATAAATTTTGATTTTTGTTTTTGTTTTTAAATATAGAATAATAAGTGAAATGTGATCAAATGGATATCTTAAAATTTAGCATTTATTTATATATCGAACATTTTCTTGAACTAAACGCTCATAAAATTTTAAAAATTGAAGTCTTTCAGTCCTACTCTTAAAGTAATTTTTTAAAATTCGACATATGTGTTATGGAGTCTACATTGAAATGAAACAATTCAGCAACGCATATATCCAATTATGGTAAGGGACACTTTTCGCGCGAGTTCTACTCGCACTTGACCGGTTTTTCTTGATTCGGTTTCTTTCGCTTACGTAAATCGCTCAATAAAATATCAAATTAACCACATCAAGTTATGTACATGTTGATTTCTCATTCTTTATGTCGAATCTTTAGGTTCGATCTAAGTCCATTCCTACATGACTCGTATAGATATGGATTCCGAATTGTATTGTATTGTAGTTTATTTGAATTATTTAATAGTGTTTAGTTGTTAAGTAGTTCTAGTAACAATTGACTTAGACTGCAGTCGTAAAAACCAAATTCGCTTTCGTAAGTAATTTTATTTTATATTTTTTGCTATGCATTTTTATCACCGCTTTTTCAGACAAAGGAACTTTTATGTTTAGTGTTTTTCTGTTTAGAAGAGAAGAATAGAACAATGCAAAACCCGTCACTGCCCGTTAGTTTGAAACCGTTAAATTTGCATAATAGGAAAAGTAATGTATAACTTAGATAAAATTTAGAATGAAAAAGGTTTTAATTTCCCAAAGAGGCCACGTTTTTGTGTTTAAATGTTTACTACGCTGAGAATATTTTTTGTTTCACAATTTAATTTCTCCGAAGTTTTCATATAATATTAATATAAAATTTAAGGTGGAAATTCACGCATTTAAAGTTAAACTTTTTTTTAATGGAATAATTTATTTATAACTTATTTAATTACGATTATGTTTTCCGTTAATGGCTATGAACAAGAATGTTTATTAATAATATTAGGCGATATAAATGTTATTCACACGACCTTGGAATGAAATGTGAAGGCTGCTTATATATAAATATGATAAAACTAACAGAGTGATTTCTGTACATGGAAGATATTTCAAAAAGAGTAATTGATTTAGCAAATAGAATGATAATAGTAGCCAAAAAAACTGTTTTTAGAATTTTTTCTGCCCGTTTGTCTGTCCGTCCGTTAATTTGTTCTTCAATCGTGTGAAATCTGTACGGATTTTAATGAAATTTGGTATGGTAATAGTTAGTACCCTATAGCAATATATAGCTATCTAAAATAGTGACAATAACATCTATACGACTTCTTATCTGGATGTATAGATTTAAAAAATAAATGAGAGGTTCCGGTTGGAACGAAGTTCCTTCCGCTATATATTATGTATTAAATATGTATTATCTACATGAATAAAATGATTTCAGTATAATAGAACATTGTTAATTGTCAGATACGAAAAAAATAACAAAGGCGGTGAAGCTATCCGAGCAACATCTTCTAATTAAACAAAACTTGCACAATACGTGAACAGTATTGCGTGATTTAGTTTTGATGTCGGTTATATATGTGTCGATGCAAATAACAGACGATACCAAAATTTAAGTTTAAAATTATTTTTATTTTAATTACTTTAAATTAAAGTTAAAAGTAATTAAATTAAATTAGTTTTAAAATTAAAAGTAGTTATCTTAAAAATTTAAATGAATCCTCAGCATTTAATTTAATATAAACACGTATATAAAAAAACGGCCTGGCAGATGCCTGACTTACAATGGAAAACCAGCAGAAAAATAGAGTGGTAGACCATAATCTGTGAATTTTTTATTATTATTATATGATTAATATTATGATTTTTATAATTTATTATTTGTTCATAAATTAATTTAATTAATTTTGAAATTAAATTAAATTATTTTGAAAATTTAAATGAATTTAATGCATTTTTAAATTTACTAAAATAATCAAAATATAGTTTAATTAATAATGAAAATAAATGAATTTGTTGTAAATTTATTGCAATTTATAAATATTAAATGTTTAATACATGATAAGGTAATAATTTATAAAGCAAATAAATACATACCGAATTGGAAACGGTCTGGCAGATCATTGGCTTGCAATAGAAAGCCAGCAGAAAAATAATTTGACATATGCTTGTAAACACACAAACACTTATACTGTAGCAAAACTGTCGGTCGAAATCTTACACTTTTATATTATAGCAAATGTAGCGGTAGAAATCTTATATTCATTATCTTTTTCGGGCTAGCTCTCACTCACCATTAGTGTAACGTGCCATAAGGAACGTCGTTCCAAAAAAATTCTGACTGGTGAATATTACGATATTGGTGCTGCCAACATCATCTATTAGCATTTTTAGTAAATGTCATATTCATAGATATATTAAAATATGGTATTGCTAACGCCATCTATTAGGGGTTTTAGTAAACTTTATGCTCATAGAGTTTTGGGAGAATAAAAATTAAAGAAAACAAAAAAACACAAAAAACTTCCTAATAACTTCTTATTCCACGAACGAAGTCGAGGGAACAGCTAGTAATAAATATACAATTATTAATATTTAATCAGAATGAATATTACAGATAGTGTTATAGAGATATTTATTTAAAATGACCTATATATGGCCAAAGAATAGAATCATATCTTGATTTACTCCCCATTGTCATGAAATAGTGACAATAACGGCTATACAATAACACTAACAAAAATGGTTTCACTTCAAAAACTTTCAGCCAGACGAATTTTCGAAACCCCGTACTCAAATATTATTATAATTTTCACTCTGTCTATACAAAAAAAAAATCACTGAATTTGAGAAGAAGCCATTGTTGCTCTCGCATTATTTGGGACGTCGGTTTGAAATTTTCATTGAAATTTTGAGTTGTGCAGGTTTTCATGAAAATATGTCTTGGAGTGTATGGTCGTACCTCAATTTCCCGTGAAGATGCTTAGCGACAATTTATGTCAAGCCTCTATTTCTCAATAAGTTTTTGCAAATAAAATTCTACTCAATTATGAGATCTCGTCTCTTAAACAATAAATAGAATTTTAAGTCACACATACTTAACAATTGAGTATAAAGGAGTAGTTCATATTTCATATTGTAAAAATAATCAATCTATTTCCTGGAGTGTGTGGTCGTACCTCAATTTCCCGTCAGGATGCTTAGCGACAATTTATGCCAAGCCTTTATTTCTTAATAAATTTTTGCAAATAAAATTCTACTCAATTATGAGACCTCGTCACTTAAACAATAAATAGAATTTTAAGTCACACATACTTAACAATTGAATGTAAAGGAGTTGTTCATATTTAATATTGTAAAAATAATCAATCTGTCTTGGAGTGTGTGTTCGTACCTCAATGTCCCGTGAAGATGCTTAGCGAGAATTTATGTCAAGCCTTTATTTCTTAATAAATTTTTGCAAATAAAATTCTACTCAATTATGAGACCTCGTCACTTAAACAATAAATAGAATTTTAAGTCACACGTACTTAACAATTGAGTGTAAAGGAGTTGTTCATATTTAATATTGTAAAAATAATCAATCTATGTCTTGGAGTGTGTGTTCGTACCTCAATTTCCCATGAAGATGCTTAGCGACAATTTATGTCAAGCTTTTATTTCTTAATAAATTTTTGCAAGTAAAATTCTACTCAATTATGAGACCTCGTCACTTAAACATTAAATATAATTTAAGTCACACGTACTTAACAATGAATTATAAAGGAGTTGTTCATAATTTTACGTATTTAATATCGTCTTTTGTTCATTGGGTTTGAAAGAGGTGTTTTACAAAGATTGACGATATTTAGAAACGTAATGTCTAGTAAAATCCAGCGTCAAACTTGAAAAGGACTGCATTAAATATCCGAGGTCAGAAATTTTGCAGACGGTATTATGCCTTAACCGTACCTGACAATTGTAAAGTTTGTCGTCGAAACTTTAATTTAAAAATTATAAAACAATTTAATTTTTGCGTTAAAGTAAGTATTTACAACTAAGTATAGTTAACACCTAGCTTGTCATTGAAAACAAACGTGATTCGCCAAATAAATACGCGAATCGAGCGGTGTCGTGACATAAGTCGACCTTGAAGACGGCTGCTTTGATTTATTTCCGCGCCGGCGATTAGGCAGCCGAGCGCGCGTGATGCCTTGCTGGTCGCGGTATTTTGAAAGGAATTAACGACACATCATTGTTTATTGCTTTTTATATTTACGAGCGACGTTTGTATACGAATGTAAATACTGAGACTAAAACGCTATTCGTCGGAAACGTGTTTGGATGTTTAATCACCTGGCTAGACAAAGTAGAAGCCGTTTATATTTATCGTGTAAATAGTAGATGAGTTCCGGTGATGTTTGAGTTTAGATCGATATATGTATGACCTGTGTGTATATATATTTATTAATTGTGACCGCAATATTTCCAGTTTTGCAATCAGAGATGATCTTAAAGGTGACTTTGGATTAAACTTGGTCAGTTACAAGTTATTAATGCCTGTCAGCATTAGCAATTTCAATGATGACAAATGATTAATAATACCTAAACCATATTGTCTTTGTTCGAGACAAGGTAAGTAATGATGCAAATACGATCACTTTATCTTATTCAGAATGATTGATAACTAAATATTTTTAAAAGAGTTTGCAATGAAATTTCTCTGTTCGTATTATATGTACAAATCAAATTATGGATATATCTATCAGTATGTGTGAATCCGATTACATTCTAAGTACAAGTCGATTCCCATAATGAATCTAAGTACAAGTCGATTCCCATAATGAATTTAATTGTTTTGCCTCGTTGTGGTATGTAGTGTTAGTAATATATATTCTAGTACCTTCATAGATATAATGGATATAATGTTGTCTCGAGTACACGGGTAGGGGGGGGGGGGAAGTCAGTTGCGTGAGAGCTACGAACGAGAGCGGATGTCTACCTGCACACTGGTGTAGTTACAAGCCAATTAAACGTGCCTCTAGTGACAAGAAGTATTACAGGGTATATATACTCTTTAAGACATGATTTTTCTGAAACTTTGTCTATATATTTATAGGGTAAATAAAAGGTAGAAATAGATTTTTGCGATTGCGTGTAATTGTTATGTTGCATACCTATATCTCACAGAAAGTTTTTACGTAGTTACGTTCTCACGTAGTTTGCGAGATAATCTTAAAAATGACTAAATGTTTATTTATTTATTTACACACACGCCTTTATAGATACTTTACAGGTAACGTATCCGTAAAGATAAAAAATTAATGGATTAACAAAGTATAAACTTTTAGATTAAACATGAATACAAAAGTACACAAGAACTCATAAGATAAAGGCAACACATTACAAGTTTACTTTCACTCATCATAAACAAATCAAACTCAGGTGCGACCGCTATCAGGTGGTTGAGCAGTTGAATAGCGCGGAAAATAACTGGAAGATAAATTTCATAAGCGCTACGCCTCTTCTGAGTTGCAAGGGATGGAAATCTAGCATACCCAAGAGGAAATTGGTAGGAAATAAAAAGGGGAAGTAACCATTCTGCCTCATATACAAGTATCAGAGCAACGTCTTTTGTACAAGTTCAGTGATCTAGCTGTACTTGGCTTCGTGTAGGCTCCAAATCACGGAATCATATTTTAATCGGTTTCAATAAAATATAAATATGAAAAAAATTATACAATTTTTTTATAGCAATTTATAAGAGCTAACATTTTTTATTGCTTCTGTATTTCTTGAAAACTTGATAGTTTTAGAGAAATTAGGGAAGAAAGGAAAAAAAACCATAATCAGAATTTTGAATTTTTAAGATTTCCCAGGCCTTATTATTAAGATTTAGTGAAGATACAAAGATAAAATTTAAATCATAAATTAGAAATCTGATAAATTTTAATGGACTTATGCCGTTTGTGTATATTTTTTTGCTAAATTTTAATTCATTCGTCCTTTTTATTTTCGCGTACACACGCACACACTTACATATTTCTTATTTTCAGGTTTTGCTCTATTAACGTTTTGAGCTTCAATTCCATTCAAATCTCGACTTAAAATTAATTATTAAAATATTTTCTTCACTGTCATCGTAGCCCAAAAGAAAGAAAAAAAAACAATAAACGAAAAACTTCAAAGATCATTTTTTTCAACTGCATTTATTAAAATTGAGTCTGTAATATTTGATCTATTCAGGACCAAGATTGCATGCAATGTTTTGAACGATTTAGTAATTACGATAAGAGTAGTTGTATTTTGTCGGAACATCTATTAAACTTTTCATTTCAGTTATGTATAGAAACTGTTATAACACTAATAAATTATTTGTTTTGAGTGATATTTTGACTCATTCATATTTTCTCTCCTTATACAACCTTACTTGAATACATTTTAACATTGAGCTGTAAACATATAGCTACACGTTTGACATCATCGTTCTACTCTAGTATTCTTAGCTTACAGTCTCTCCGCTCGTAATTTTTGAGGATATCTCA
Source organism: Druceiella hillmani (assembly GCA_039881145.1). Taxonomy (NCBI): domain Eukaryota; kingdom Metazoa; phylum Arthropoda; class Insecta; order Lepidoptera; family Hepialidae; genus Druceiella; species Druceiella hillmani. The sequence goes on along the minus strand of JAYKKI010000001.1, from coordinate 101,127,542 downwards.
CAGATTATGAACGATTTTATAATTTGTGATCACCCAAGTTACAAACTTGTTTCACAATACGTGCCGAACCGAAGGAGGACGGTCGCTTTGTGAAAACTTTGCGATATCTCGGCGCTGGGCGCGAACAACTTGCTTGTATAACTTTGGCTAATTAATTATAGTATCGCGGGCGTATTGTGTAGTTTACGTTTAAGGCTCGCTGTCAGGTGTCGAGTTTGGCCAATTATGCGGACGTCAAGCCGCGCCGGGCCTCGCCGTCGGTCCGCGTTCCCGCCCTGCATTTCAGGGCGGATGAGTAATGAACTTCTAGGGAGACATAAAGCTTTTATTTTTATATTCCCTCGTGCGAATGGATGTCTATAAGTTTAAAGTATTTAATATATTTTAAGTTACCTAGAATCCTCGGTTTTTGTTTGAAGACGACTCCAGCACTCGCAATAATATTTTGTTTAATAGATTTTTAGAATTATGCCTTTAAAATAACATTGATTAAGAATTGTTTTTAAAATGATATTAATATTAGTAAGACTTCTACTGTATATAATTATAGTTCATTCCATGATTATTTGTCTGTCGGTATGTATTATTGGAAAAATAATTAAGAAGTATATACGTGAGAAATAGAAAAGTAGTAGGAGGTTACGAGATTCTTTCCGATCTTACTATAATAACATAATTAAGACAAAGTCTCGTTTTTTGTTTTTAAGGATTCGATATACGAGATGTGATGGTTTCTAGATCGCCACAAGTTCAGGTTTTATAATATGTAGTGATGTATAATTTCTAAGTTGTCAATATTTCTAAGTTATAGTTAAAAATGTCAACGTCGCTTGTTTGGGCGGTTTCATGGCAAACGCTGGGTTAGCTATTACATATACACTAATACTACGGTATTTAGGTCTTAAAAAGATGTAAAGAAAAGTTTGGGCAGTATTTATCTATATTTTATAGATAAGCAACATAAGGATACGTAACAATTTTTAAGTTAAGAGTGTGTCTGACAAAAGTGGTGATTTTAGACCAATTTATTATTTCTTATAAAAATAGATATCATAACCATTTTAAGCGTTATTAATAAGTACAAATTGACCCTATACGCTTGGTAATTTGGATCAGTAATTTAATAGAAGTGGTAAAGTTGTTTAAAATATATAAAAGTAGAAATGCGCATTTTAATGATTATTGGTCTGATGTTTTTCTACTGGACAGGGGCTTGTTGGTGGTGGGGGAAGCCAAGGTTATTTTGTCACGGTAATGATTATATTTTTGTTAATTAAAAATAGCATATAATTTTCGTTAAATAGCTTAATTGTATATAATAATGTAATTGCACCCGTAGAAGATCTCGGTACAATTGTTTTGACGTCAGAGTGAAAGGCATTGAAAGTAGTGTATAAAGAAATGTTTTAAACCCTCTCTTTGCTACCCTAAAGTATGATACTGGGGTGGGTAGCTAGGTTCCATATAAATATTTGGTTAATTGTTATGATTAAAATTTAAATACACTAATTTAACACATTCACCACTTCCTTCATTGGGTTCTGTGCACTAAGGGTCAGAAAACAACCACATTGTTGTGATGACGCTGCTTATCCCTTCGTTTGTCAGAATTTTGGGTTTATTATTAATATTTTACTCAAAACCAAAAATCGTGTTTAAAATTAAATACAATATAATTTCAAATTTTTTTAAGGGAACGCCAATAAATTATTGTGAATGGTGTTGGGGATAGTCCATTGCAGATTAAGCTATTCGAGAAAAATGTGTTACTGTGAAAACCTGGACAATGGTAATTCCTAGATTTACCTCGAAGTAATGGCAAAACCCTGAAAAATTGTATTTTTCAATATTCACCGCGTCTCTGAGGTTAAATCTAATATTTACCAGTGAATGTTTGTGAAATTCGAAGTAAATAAATGTTTGTAGTATTATGGGGTTTTACTGTTGTCACTTCAGAAATCTTAGGATTTCTTAGAAAATCTCAAGATTTACCTTTGTTCAGACTATTACGGTAACAGATACTATTACGGTAACAGATACGTATATTGAGTACTGTGTGGGATGAGAGGCAGTAATCAGAGCCTCGCACTTAATTAACTGTTGCGAGATTGAAGGAATTTATCCCATGTAGATCTGTCGTTTTGACTCCGAAATCTGGTGAGATCTCGCTGGGTCGATTACAAATGAACACTCTGCGTCGAATGTAAGACAATCTATTTTATATTTAATCTTAATTATTTACAAAGTTAGACTGTAGTAAATTGTTCAATTGGACCAATTAATCGAAATGCACTTGAACTGAATCGTCGTACCGCCTCATATCTCCCCATGTGATCCCTTTCTGCGGCCGCCACTTGCCTCGCCGGTGTATCAGTGTATCAACTAAACTGACAACTCCGTCAGTGTATCAACTAAACGGTTGTCTGGAACAAGTATAATAAAAACATATTTATCTTGAAACATAACGGCGTGGGAGACTGTCATATTTGTCATTTTTATAGTTATTTTTAATCAGGTCTATCGTGACAACCCTACCTCGGTAGCTGAAATTTTTACTTTATATTGCAAATATCTGTAATAATCTATATACAACTTGATCGATTCAAAAGCAAGATTTAGCACTACTGATGATCTGGAGCAACGGACATAGATATTTATCGAATACTTACACCTGATAGCAAATAAGTCATCTTTCCCCTTAAGAGACATATAAGGACAAGAAATAAATTATCCTATCGAAATTAGAGATCTAATCAAGGATAAGATCCTGATCCAGAAATCCAGTTGACTTAAGTACTTTTAATTGGTTTAATAAATTTTTAACATTTTAATTAAATGTCATAAGCAGACTAGCAGTTTACCTGAGTAGACTGGGATCTGAAGTAAATAAAGACTATTCATTCTGGAAAGCAATTCGCAGATTCAAGCGACCCCTTTTTTAAGTATCAAGAATACATAATATTTATTCAACGATTGTTTTTATATAACAATAAAACATATTCCAAAATGCTTCAAAAACAGAGCAGATAATAATATTAAAGAGACCTGTTAAAGTAGCGGAACGGATAACATCGTATAGACCAACATCGCTGTTTCCTTCAATATTCGAAATGTTTGAGAAACTATTGATGAAACGACTTATACCACTTGTGAATATCCTGGATTTTCAGTTTGTATTTCAAAATAAACATTCCACCACCAATTAATGTCATCGAATAATAGCCATAATCAAAAAGGAATTCGAAGATATCTATGTATAATGTTTGTGTAGCTAATGTTAATGTTGAGTTCTACTAAATTGCCTTATAATCATAATTGTTTTATAATAAATAAGTAAACAATATACCCACACTGCATTCTTTAAATGATAGAAAATCAATATATTCTTTGATTTGATACAATATATAAATCTATTTATATATTGTATCAAAGTGACTTTAAGTAGTATAGGTATGGAACGCTCGTGGCCCAAGTCGGACTAAGGACAAGATGGTTTTATTTATACTATATTTTCACTACATCAGGAAATTTTACCATGTTTCCACCAAGACGCATCATGATTGGTTAGAGTATCGCTGCTAGCACAATCTGAGCAATTTTACCAAGACGCATCATGATTGGTTAGAGTATCGCTGCTAGCACAATCTGAGCAATTTCGCCTTTAATTTGTTGAATTATTTTCGTAGTCCGAATGATTTTAGGTCTCGATTCTCAGCTGTAGGTGTGCATGATCTTGCATTTGGCTATAAAGATCTTCTTACTTTATTTATCTCCAAAGTTGATACATTTTTCTATAAATATTCCTTTACTGTCCTTATCGCCAAAAAGTTGTATCCTGACATTTTGAATGCGCTGTCAATTCACGCATTCAAAGGTCGTCTGAAAAAAATCCTGTCGTAACTTCCATTCGTCTCGTACCTCATTTTCCCTCATAACTTGACAGGAGTAAAGGAGAGACAGGATGTCTCTCCTTTACTCCTGTCAATTTATAGGATATACGTGTATATATGTACACATTTTTTTTCTTTTTACTCTTCCATACCTCAAAAGGAGAAATGGAACGCTTATAAGATCGTTCACGTGTCTACCTCTTGGAAAATCACATTCGTTTTTCTCAGAAATCGCTTGACGTAGGAACGTTAAAATAGTTGTAATTTGGGATAGTAATAAACCATATTAACCCACACACACCTGTGTTAACTATTAACACTCAGAAATATTTATATGGAAATTTAAGAGGGGCTAATTAAATACGCGAAAAAAAATTTTAAATCTGTGTATAGTGTGCGTTTTGTTATTATTCCATATTTCCGAAACTACTCAACCAAAACTTATGAAAAGTAGGATTTTTGAAATCTACGCGAAAGTTGTAGGAAAACTACAGCGATTGTCCTAGATTTTATAATTTTCGAAACACGCACAATGTTTTTACAACTGTGAAAGGTTTAGTATTTACGTAGTGAAAAATTAATATTTGTAAATTGTGTAAAAGAAATACTGTGTTGGGTAAATAAGGTTTATGAGTGCCCAAATGGGTATGGACCCCTCGTAGTCGTAGAGTTCTACTCGTGCTTGACAGGTTTTGTTTATATACATTATGTTATTACTTGTTATTCGTTATTTGTTTTTTAGCTTTCATGTTTATCTGTTATTTTAACTGTTTTTTCACAATCCGTTGTAGTTTATTAAAACACACAATATGTTTTTTACTTGGTACTTTGGTTGACTGGAAGAGATTGTTCCTGAAGTAATAAGTTCATTTTATATAATCATACATTAAAGATAATAATAACAAACCGACTGACTATTTTAGTCAAAAAAATAAATGCGGCGTTTCTTAAGGAAGTATTTTGATATATAGAGTTATAAAATTATTGTTAATAGCTACTTTTGTTACATTTTAATAGTAGAACGTCTTCTTAACGTCATTCCGCATCAAACATCGAACTTTGCAGCGGAAACTTGCGAAGATACACCGTCAGATACGTCAAGTCGACTGTATATCACGGGCGTCGAACAGAGAGCCTGTAAATACTTCACTGGAGCACAATAAATGCGACGGAATCACGACCCTCTTTATCTGGGAATGCGCGGAATGTAAGACGGCATCGGATTCATCTCCGATCGTATCGGGGACGCTGTGTAAGGTGGGAGAGACATCTGTCGGTAAATAACTCGCGCTCGACTCCGGCCGGGCATCCCCTCGCTCGCTCCCAGCCTCCCAGTATCACTTTTGTTCCGCTCGGGCGGAATATATTCAATAAGTGTTCGCTATTTTATCTTAAAATATTTGTTTTTTTATGTTTAGGTCTATTTTGTGTTTATTTATTTTTTTGTAAGGTTTATTTATATACTATACTGATATATATTGGGAATGCTGATCTCGAAGTTGCTGATCATTATGTATGATCAGGAAAAACAGGCTAATCAGGTAAACGAACTTCGAAGAACAGTTCAATCGGAAATCCTAAGTCGTTTGGGCAGTTTTCGGGAAATGTCGCCATATCTTCTCGTTTAGAATACTCCAGTGTTTGCAGATGAAAGTCAATCTTCAATCAATGTATGCAGGCTATGATAACATACGGAAGTACTATTAGTTTCGTAAAAAGTCTCCAAGCCACTCAGTGTGCTATGCAATGGTGTATGCTCAGGGTTTCAGGGTAGGAGAGTTAAGATGACAGTGGACACGCATTAAACATGAAAACGCATCAATATAAATCTTGCATAAATAGCTTTTTAGCAATTCCAGGGTGAATTTGTGTTTTCGGTCTCTTTTGCATATTTACACAAAAACGTTAAATATATATAGAATTGTACGAAGACACTTTTAATTTTCCGTGCAAGTCAACGACGTACGGGCGTTATTAAGATTATTCAACAATAATAGGGCTTCTTCGTTAGATTCGCCACTCCATTTTATTTTGTTTAACTAATAATGTAAATCTAATAACTGTTAATGTAACTCCATTAAGATTATCACCTGTTAATATTCTAAAAGTATATAGAAGTTTCAGCTAAAATAATACTACTATTAAATTATAGTTCGGTAGTATGACAGAGACCTAAACAAATGATAATCGGACATCCATACTTATATTATACTTTTAACCAAAAGAGTAATACGTCTCTCCTCACGATATTTAATAAAATGTTACACGTTGCTAAACAGATAATATTGTAAAACATATCGCGAAGCCAGATTTTTTCACCTTTTGGATTTATACATTTATAATAGTATGTTGATACTCATAACGTTAACGTCTGTGTGTGTCCAATTGAAACGTTTCAAATAGGTAGATGCAACATTAGGTAGGTTGGTTGTTGTCGATAAGGTATAGTTAAAATTTTCGTTAAGGTCGGAAATTTTTTAAGCCAGAATATTTTCTATTATATTTATTAAAAATTAAATAAAAGAGAGAGTAGAAAAACGTTTGTAATCTTTAGGGAGGAAAGAACAGGGCTACAAATATTTCTGGGCGAAGAGTTTTGCAGATTTAAATTGAACATAGAAAGTTAGCACATATTCCGACAAGTAATTAGTCACTTATGATCACAATATAACATTGGACGCATAATCTAGCCGAGATACTAAACTTTTACTTAAATCTGTATTCGCTACTCTGCATACACTTAAATCTACGTTCACTAAGATTCACTATTCTACATACACTTAAATCAACATTCACTAAGATTCACTACTCTACATACACTTAAATCTACATTCACTAAGATTCATTACTCTACATATATTTAAACCTACATTCACTAAGATTCACTACTCTACATACACTTGAATCTACATTCATTAAGATTCACTACTCTACATACACTTAAATCTACATTCACTAAGAGTCACTATTTTACATACATTAAATCTACATCACTAAGATTCTCTATCAAACATATTCAAAATAAACTGCTTAACAATTTATTTTCCAAGTTACTATAAGAATCTTGAATCGAACATATTTTATTTGACTTCGAATTGAATGTACAATATTTAAACCTATTGAATTACGAATTAAAAAAAGACATGAGGTGTCGTGGAACACCCGACAGAAGCGAAGTTTCTTAGGCATCGCATGTCAAATTAAAATTGTATTTATTGATTAATATAATATATCCATACAGTAACAAATAATATACATTTTTACAAATAATTTTCCAAGTATCCATCATACAATAAAGAACGCTTTACAAAAAAACTAAAATACATAAACAGGTTAAGTATATTAAATAAATGTCCATGTGTGAGTATAATTTCTTTTTCCTATTACATGCGCATGCGTGTAGTACGAAGCACATACGTCTCTCATTGGGACAACTATACATACAGTTATGTGTGGTGTATAGTTGTATTAAGGTGTGTATAGGTATAGATATTTAAAGAGAACGAAGATGTGGAGAGAGGCAGCATTACGCGCTGCCTGTTGCGTTTTGTCCCTCTTTTACTCCATCACGCTCACTCATAAGGGAACAATACGCTTTGCCTAGACAATGAGGAGCGTTTCATCGCCACGTTCGTGAGGTTTCACTTTTTCTGTTAGGAATACCAAAATAATTAAGAAGCATCATTTTAATTGTATTTTCATAAAAAAATTCTATGATAATTTCATACAAAATGTAAAGTTTAATTATTTTAGAAATGGAACGATTTAGATAAAAAACCTGTCAGGCATAAGTGAAACTTGTACTACGAGGGTTCCGTACACATTTAGGTATTTATAAACATTGAACTGTACATAATATTTCTATTAAACTATTACAATATTTCAATTTTTTTTTATATTGCTTTACAAATTAACGATTTTCTGATTTTTTTCCTTTACTCGTGCTATGAGACCTGGCTTCTTGCTAAATTTTATGATTTTAGATCAACGAGATATAGGTTTAGATTTATTTGCGAGTGTCAAAATATACGGGATATTCATGCCCGTATTTTAGGCTTCTTCTGGATTGCCTTAATTTAGAAACTTGATTTTTTACAGATTTTAGGACCGTAGGCCAAAGTATTTGATATTAATTTCAAGTGGACACCTCCAGCGTTCCTGAGAAAAAGGATCTTGACAGATCGACAGACGGACAACGAAGTGATCCTATAAAAGTTCCTTTTTCTCATTTTGAGGTACGAAACCATAAAACGGGCCAATTACACATGATGAATTGCATTAACTGCACAAGCTGCAGTGGCGCGCACTCGGATTGTTTGATATTATATACATGTATATATGCACACATATATTTGAACACAGAGTGTAACAGGAACATATTTATTATCCATACAGGCGATCTGTGTTCAAATATATACATACATATATTTGAACACAAAGTGAAACAGGAACATATATATTATTCATACAGGCGATCTGTGTTTAAATATATACACACCTATATTTGAACACAGAGTGTAACAGGAACATATTTATTATTCATACAGGCGATCTATGCTTGCATTAAATCGAGTATATTTGAAGCGCGTTTCTGTAAAAGATTAAATTTTTTTTAATTGGATTTACAACTTTGACAGTGATTTTTTCCAGAAACAGTTGAAAATGATCATATAATTCCTTAACATTTTCTACTCAGTTTGATGCGCACGTTTATATGTACGAATACAGCTTCTTTGTTACGTATAACGCTTATAAATTTGATTGCAACTTTGTGTAAGTTGCAATCAAATTGATAAGCGTTATACTGCAACTTAGTGTAAGTTGCAATCAAATTGATTAAGCGATTTTAAAAAAGATTTATGACAACATTTTTTGTTGAATCGGCATGGAACATATTCGGGAATAAATGTACTATAGCAAGAAATATTTGATTTGGATTTATACATCATTTAAGTTTAAGTTCTTGTTAATAATTGTTTGTGAATTTTTATGCTCCATAAAAAGTTACGCTATAAAGCGTCAATGAAGTAATATACTTATATATATATATATATATATATATATATATATATATATATATATATAAATATACTTATATATATATATATATATATATATATATATATATATATATATATATATATAATGTAAATTAAGAAAATGTATTATCGTAAATCTAAAGATGATTTAATGCCGACAAATTTCCTTTCAGTCGTCGGAGCCGATGAATCTCCCGCTTTAATTCCCATTTAAAAAGTCTCATGATATACATTTTTTTTTATTATTTTACGTAAAAGTTCCGCCTCGCCGATATTTGGAAAATTTTTAGGAGTTTCCATTAAGGGCGCCGCCCGCGATCGGCGTATCTGCGAGGGGACTCTACGTTTTAAAGTTATGCGCCGGAAAACGCCCTCCGCTCTTTAACATTACGAAACAATCTTGCGATTTCGCTTCCTTTTGTTTCAATGGAAGGGAAAATGCGAAAATCTCACGGCCGCCGTGATGTGACATTCATGACTCGCGTAAAATTTCGATATTGGCTTTTAAAGGGCTGGCGGAATTGTTTTATTTTGCATTCGTTTCCTTTTTATTGCCACGTTACGTGATTCTTAACGTCTCTGCGCACTTCGGCGTAATCGCTGTTCATGGAAGAAATTATGTAGTGATGTACATTGTAACGTTTTAAGCGTTGCAACTTCGTTACATGTTATGAGGTATTTGAATATTTTGTTGAGTACATTTTTACTAGTAAATGTGTATAATAAAATAATAAGTAGTGGACGTTTCAAAGAAATAGTGATAACCTAGTTTTATATTGTTTAAGTGTAAATTGAAATACGTTATAAGACGTCAATACATTTAACTTGCGTTATAAAAGAATTATTGAAAAACCAGAATGTTGCAAGTAAAGTTCGTTTCGCTGCGATCACTTTCCTACACGGTATCAATTTGATTCCAAATATATTGGCGAATATATAATAGGCTGTAAATAACTAATCATTATTTGGTCTCCTTTAGTGATAATAATTGAAAAACACAGTATATGTCACTCAAGAAGCCATTAGATATTTATAAAAACAAAGAATTTTTAATTTGATACGAAATTAAGTATGCGATATGAAAGAAAAAAATATTTTACCTAAAATATATTTGCGAATATATAATAGGCTGTGAATGACTTATCATTTTTCGGTGTCCTTTGGTGATATTAATTGAAAAACATAGTCGATGTCACTCGAGACCATTAGATTTAAAAAAAAACATTTTAATTACATGAGTAATTAAATATGTGGTATGAAAGAAAAAAGTATCCTATCAGCCGAATAAATATGAAATAAAAACCAGTAAGTTTACCCCCGAAAAAATATTAGGCGTGGAGAACATCCCTCACATTGGCCCATCTGTATCTCAGTGACCAACAATAGTTGATAACTAAATGCCTCCTCCACTAAACCTTATTTATCAATGCACCCGCACTGCCCTTCGGTCCATAGCACTCTCTTCTTCCGCCGACCGACTTTTGCATATGGTTATTTGGTCGCCGATAACTGCCGACTTTTGTGCCAGAATGTTAGTGGATGACATTCCATCGATTCAACGTATGACATATGTTAAGTGGTATTTTCCGCAGACTTAATGTCATCCGTCCCGTGAGCGCGTATCCTTTCATATGTTCTATTCTTTTCTCCGTCAGAACATATCACTTATAACGTGAAGATTGGCAGTAGTTGGCCAGAATTGTTCCTATTTTTTGCAGGACCCTTTTCAGGAGGACCCTCTTCTGCACGGCCCTTTTTTGCTGGAGGTGTGCGTTAAAGTCTTAAATATCGTTACTTCCGATTATTATCGGTCGTTTTCATTACGCACGTTTAATAACAGTATTCGTAACTACAATTTTTTCGGAGACATTTGAACAAACCAAAACAATGTTGTGAACATTATAATTATCAATAACAATATTCGTAACTACAAATTTTTCGGAGACACTTGAACAAACCAAAATGTTAGTGATCATCACTTTTACACCAAATAATATTACAATAAATATGATATATTAATACATAAAAATATGCTTAATTTACTTATAATTGTTTTGCAATTTCGTACAAAACGCATTACATAATAAATAAATTACTTTTAACTAAGGAGAAAGCATACGTCATCGTTAGAAACACGGACTTAATATACTGAGCACTGAATATACCCCGAGCGCGGAGGAGAGAGTTTTATTTGAATTCTATTAATAAATTATATTTTTAGAAAAAATAACATAAAAATCAAAGAAAGAAACACAAGTATCTAGATTCAAACTCAGACTTCCATGGTTTTCCATATATACATATATATATATATATATATATATATATATATATATATATATATATATATATATATATATATATATATATAATCGAGCGTTTTACCTCTGCACCAATAACTTACTGGGCAAAGTGGTGAAATTAAAACATACTCACTAAGTCGGGCGGACTCTTAATAGGAATATAGAGTTCCTCTCGTTCGGCCGCTCCCCGTCTAGCGCCGAGCGTACCCAAAGTCGAACGGTTGGTCCTATTAGGACTACCGCCGAGAATACCCAAAGCGTGTTAGCGTGATAATTGACGCAAATGGTCTCGAAATCGCAAATCTTTTCTAAAAAATTTGGAAGCGGTGAGCCAAAGAAATTCTTTACTTCAAAAAGTTAATTAAAGGCGTTATATAAATAACGATAACAGCTTTGATGTATATGTCTATTTTGAAATGACGAACAGAAATTAGCTAGATTTAGAGTATATTAGACAGATTTGTGCTTAAAATTATGCTTTCTTTAATATACCATATATTTCTTGCTCCATAATAATCAGAGCTTCAGAAACCATATACCATTCCAACGATATTCGTTTTAGATGACAGTCAAATACGTGTTTACACTGCACCTTTTTACATACTAATCTATAACCACGACTTAAACGTCTCCTTCATATTGACAAAATAATTCACAGTGAGAACGAATAATTTCATCGAACGGAATAGATAATTATCCAATTACTCCAGGTGGACAAAAGGCGCTTTGAAGCGTACAATACGACATCCCTAACGAATGTAATGGGAGCGAATGATTACTGCAAATTGAATAAAATTACGGTGTAGATGCCGAGATACCTCCATAAATCTAGATCGATCCGTAAGGTCGTGAACGGCCGAGCGTCGATATGTTACCTCACGCTGGGCGCGCGGCGGCGGCAGTTTTATAACGATTTAATTGCAAGTCCGCCCTCCCCCGGCCGCCCTAATTGTTTCCCTTCCTTGTTGTAATCGGTGGCGCTTTCGGCCGCTTCGTATTGTCATGGCGTTCGATAGCCGCCCTCATATCGTGTGATTGATTATTGTAGTTAAGTGCTTCAATTTGATTACACAGATTTAATTATATGTAAGCCTCGAGGCAAATCGAAACATCTCCTAAGCAGTGAACAAACGGACTATCATTAATCGTAATGAAAATTGTGTCCCAGATTTTTACTATTATATCGTTTGGCCAGCGGCATTCTCTCCTTTCGGACATTAGTTGCGAAGAGCGATCACAGTGTATTAGAGCGGCAGTATGCCGCATTAAAGCTAACCTACCTTTCCTCACTGGGTACTGCGCACGCTACTCGTGCACGGTGCTACTATCAAATCCATTAACGTTTTTACTCGCTCGCTCGTGAAAGTTTCCACCGAGTCCATCGTAAAGTTTAGTCCCTCGGGCTTTGTATCCATCGCTGAGTGGAAACATATCGCGAGTCGCGGGCCCCTAATGACGTAATCGACGTGGCCGCCGGCCGATACGGCCCCCGCGACTCTTTATTTACAGAGCTGCCCCGCCCGCGCCCGCGGCTCTCCGCGCCTAATGTATCAGACTACGTGCACGCGAATGGACCGTTTGGCGGACCTGATCCATCAGACGTAGGAGTTTATCAGAAGTTTTCGCTTTGTTTCTTCTCGCTCAATTTCTTCATGTCTGAATGGACCATCTTGTATATTATCCATCGAGCATATGTATTTAATTTTTTTTAAACACGAAAAAAAAAATACGTTTACATGAATATTCAAACGTAGGGTAGTTACCTAATAATGACTGCCTTCTGTGTTTAAATGGGAATATATATTTTGTTTGCTAAAAGCTGTAAGTTTTTTTATCACTTTAATTTTTCCATTCCTGGCCCATTACCTGAAAGAAGTTGCCAGTTATAAGTAGTACCTTTTTCTTACAGCACGTACTGTCAAATTTGGGTGATGAAAATTACGAAATCCTAAAAAATGCAATTTTCAATTTTTTATGTGAAACATCTAATGGCGTGTTTGGATGGGAATTAAAACTTTCTGATGGCATGTCGCGACATGTCATCGGCCAGCTCTGCTTCTTGTCGGCTGACAGTATTTTAAAATTAATAATATATTTTCAATAGATTGTTAAGAAATATTTCTGTGGTAAATTACTTCTTCAAAATAAAATAAATATTTTATTAGCAACTAAAATATTTCAGTGTAAAAAATTTAGATGTCCCATGCCGGCACACAATTTTTTTAAGGAACCTTAATAGTAGTCTTATAATGTTTTAATGCGTTTGAAAGGTCTATTACTCTGCCATACTTAACATTAAAAGAGTTAACAATAAAACTTAATTTGTAGCCATGGCACCAAAAAGATCGAACCAGAGGACCGATATTCACAAATTGTAAAAAGTATCTATATCTCAAAAAATACGAAATTTTTATTAAGGTAAAACTTTGTCAGCTACCTAGTATAGTCTAGCCTATTCTCCCATTTTGGCTGGTATATTGAAACCAACAATTCAATTGTTATTTTTCAAAATAGATAAACCTCAGATCCAAGTAGACCGAGCACTACAAGGTTCCGTAAACATTTCAGTACATATATACTTAATAGTATAGAATTTCTTTTAATCTATGAATATTAGGATTTCTTCATGTAAAAATATTACCTACTGTATATTTCACGGTCTTAAATACATGTCGCATTTTTCAAAAATACATACTACATCTAGAGACATCGCAGTAGTTTTCTCCTACAACCGTAACAACTACGTTGCGTAGCTTCTAGATACTCTGTTTTTAATATTTTTAGCTTCGTGCAGACGTAGTTTCGGAAAAGGGGAGTGGGGGTGAAGGAGGGGCACGGAGAACATGTTTTTTGCATATTTGTTAGTACATCTCGGGGGGGTATAATATATAAAATTATGAAATCAGTATTTTAAGGACCCTTATAACTAACCCTTTCAAACGATATCTCACAATATTTTGAGAGTTTATGTTTTTTTCCAAGTGCTTAATTTTTTCCCCTAAAATTTTCGTATGACTATTTTTGTAATATTGAAGTATATGCAAGTTAATATGCTTTATTATTGTGCCAAATTTCAAGTTTTTACATCAAGCTATTTATGAGATACCAACATAGAAACTTTTTTTTAAATACCGAACCCTGAAAGTGTATAGATATAAGGAGTGATCAACTTAAAGGTATTGGTAAAATGTAGATTCCCTAGCGGTATATTGTGAAACTCACGTATGATACATAATTGAAGTTTATAACATTATTGTTTTGTATAGTAGGTAAGATTAACTGCATCTGCATATCTTTTTTAAATACTTTTAAAATATTGTTTGCCTTTATGAAGCGGTATAACAGTATTTTTGTAGCGGAATTATAGCGTAGTTTCCTAAAAATAATGAAAATTGTAGTAAAACCTTTAATACTGGAGGTCAGATGTTTATAAAATATCTGTAGATTCTGTCATAGTTTAATTTACAAGCAGCAGCTAGGGAATGTCAGGACTAATAGTTAACAATTTATGTGACAGAATATATAAATTCATTGTAGAAATTATATGTTAATTACGTTAAGTTTGTGTCTCAAAGCGACTTGAGAAAGTCATGTACTTTTGGACTAAAAAAATTATGAAGTTCAAGCTATACTTGCATAATTAGGTATACTAATTATGCAGTCAGCCCCTCACTTAAATATTAATGGTTATGAACACCAATTATATTCAACCGTATATATACCATTAACTGCACCGATGCTGTATCACATCGCGTATGACCTGAGTGAGGAGCGTTTCGACATAGCTAAATTTAAAATTTGGAAAAACGATTAAAGAAAATAGTACATCATGAAAAATATGTTTTGTGAAAAAAATTTTTCTCGTAAACGAAGGTCTAGCAGTTATAAAGAAACAAACAATTAAAATGTTTTTTAAAATTAATTCGCGCTGGAATTTTTTGAATCCTGACAATTTTCATTCTAACTGTACCTAATACCCAATGTTCATGATTTTTTTGAAATTTTTTGAGCTACCCTTTTGATAAGGGCGGAGGACAGAAATTTTCAAGCATTTTTCCCGAAAAACGTTTAAAAAAGAAAATAAATCATATTTACCACGGAATTCGTGCTTTAATAAGCTTTCATTTGACATCTAACACGTTAACCTTGAAATAATTTTTTTTATATCACAATTTATTTTCTGAAATTAATCCAAGATTCAAAATTGAACCATTTATACTTCACGTCAAATGGTTCAATTTTGATTTTTATTTCGTCACGTGGGCCAGCATACTCGAATCCTGGGCTAAATTTCAAAGTTTTATTCTAATAGTTCCCGAGAAAATTGCTTGTGGTAGACGAACTGGCGGACGGACACCGGAGTAATTCCATTTGTCTTCCGTTTTGGGGATTTTGCTATGGAACACTAAAAAGGAAATAGAAAAATTGTGTCTTTTTCAGTTATCCTCAGTGTCCTATAAACCTACATTAGCTTAGAAACCAATACTCATTAATCCATCACTATATTGAGACAGATTTTAGGGGTCCGCGAAACTCGGTCACCGGATCCCGATCCGCTTGTGTAACGTCAGCCATT
Organism: Druceiella hillmani; assembly: GCA_039881145.1. Lineage (NCBI taxonomy): Eukaryota > Metazoa > Arthropoda > Insecta > Lepidoptera > Hepialidae > Druceiella > Druceiella hillmani. Next base: position 101,111,734 of record JAYKKI010000001.1, on the reverse strand, counting down.
AACGGACGATGCCTACCTAAGTTTTTCACTTTTCTCTTAAATGTTATGAGATCGTTCAGGACCGCTGGCTCCGCGAGAGTGGCTTCTGTCTTCCTCCGTTATTGGGCGTAATGACTTCTGTGTGAATAATTTATTTCGATTAGGTCGTGGAGTGTGTTTAGCAGTATCGTTTTGCGGAATCTCTTTCAGTGCCTTCGCGTGATTCAGCCTGCGTGCGCAGCGTAGTGTATAAACTTAAAAGGATGTTATTTATTAAACGGGATTGGTAGTCTCTGTAATGGACTCTGTTGAAAGGAATTGGGAACTGTGTGTTTTTGGGTATTTGAGATAATAATTCTGTATTTACGCAGAGAGAGACTTCTGTGTGTTTGTAGGGCTTTTCATTTGTTTCTACATTGTTTGCAAGATGTACCGAAATTGATTCAATTTGTCGGTAAGTTTATTTAGTTGGTTCCGAGTTAAGTGAGGGGATAGCAGAGTCGATGAAAGTTATTTCAGTAATAACCAGATTTATATCTATAGCGGACAAGTATTACCAGAGTAAAAAGAAGTTTAGATCGATGATATGTAATGTCCAATAGCGGTAACTGACCCATTTAGCCTAAAGTTGTACTATTCATGACTTTCAATGTTAAGCCATAATACAATCATACTCATAGAAGAAAGGAACGGTTATTATTTTCAGTGATAAGTGTTTTGTATAGCGAGTGCAATGTTGAGGAAAATATAAAGAACGAAGTGTTGAGTTTTTTGTCTGTATCGAATGTATGGAATTGGAAAAGAGGTCAAGAAAGATGTGTGTGGATCCTGGAATAATGGAATTTTAGAAATATCTAAAAATATAAATGAAAGAAATTATAACGTAGATGGTGTATACGGGAAGGCATCAGGCGGGGAATTATTTATATTAACGTTTTATTAATTATATTGTAATTTATTAATTATATCATGTTACCGTTGTCTAGTTTGAAGTTATCCTAAATAATAAGTAAATCGGTTAAAAGGTTGTTAACATTTTAAGCACTATATGTGATCCATTAAACATCGCTGCTTTGGAAGGTAAAAAACATTCGAAGCAATGTTTGTTTAATAGATTGATATTAGACAAGGAAAACATATACGTCTTAGCTTCTTACTTTCGATGATCTGATTATTTTAATCTAAATATCACAATCTACTTAGAAGGGAGATAGTCAGGCAACGAATTGTCTACCTCGGAGTGCAAGTAGAAAATATGCAAATGTGCTTAGTGCCTTTCAGTTATTTTTCGATCTCTGCAAAGCCACGGTCTCGGAATGCTTCGACGCAAGCACAGATATTCACAGACGATATTTACCCAAAACTCCGCGGAGGGCCATTACTGGCGTACTCCACGTGAATCGTTTAGCATTTTCGATTTATTTTATTGGATGCGATCCGTTGGCCCAAATTACACTCCGCAATAAATATCATTGTCGTAGCGGAATTACGATTACGCGCGCGGGTCACGTCACAAAGGTAAGGACGATAAATTAGGCGCGTATGTAAATAAGTCATCCCCGGCATTCGAGGTCGAAATAAATCGTTCATTAAAGTAGCAGACGGACATGCACATTCGTCAGTTTGCCGTCCATATTTAATTGAGTTTGGCCTCCTGATGTATCGCCTGAGCGTATGCTACGCGGTCCTCATTATGATGAGTCTGTTCTGGGTTTTGAGATGTGGTGCGCTGTTTTGAATGTAAGATATTAAGTTGAATTTATTAAGTATGTTTTTGCGATTGACACACTTAATTTATGTCATGTATGTAAATGGAAGTGGGATTATTCTGATGGTCGTTATTGATAATCATACAGCAGTAGTTTTATTTCTACATGATTTATTTCTACAAGATGCTCATCTATTGCTCGCGACTTTATATCTGTGAACTTCTGTTATCGAAACCAGTTTATGATGACTGATTACGAATTGAATTTGTGCTAAAATATATAAAAGGACAGAAGAAAAAAGGACAAAAGGACAATGCATTTCCCCAGTTTTTATTTGCAATATTGTCTTTTATGTTTGAGAAGTGCCAAATCTAAATAAATTTATTTTTATTTTTTTATTTATTGATACATAGGGAGGACTTATTGCTACGAGAGCAACCTCATACAGCCAACCAGAAAGAATCTCTTACAGCCAAACAGAAAAAGAATTTACATTATTCTTTAAAACTTAAACAAAACCCATAAAAAGTAAAGAAATACCTATTAAGTATTAACACAATGTGTTTTGTGTACGTTGCGTACACAAAAACTGCTTAAATTTAACTCATAATACATTTCACTACCGCCTTTTAACTAATTGAAGTATTATTTGTTGGGTATCATGTAACAGTATCGTTTTGTAGTCATCAGAAGTAATGTTATGAGGTAGTTTGAAAAGTAACTTAGTTCGCAGAATAATAGATGGGGCTAGCTTCATCCTCAAAGTACAAAGTAAAGGATAACACTAGCGTCGTATTTTAATTTCTAAATCAAAAGGCCGCAATGAATTTAATTTCTGCGATGAAAAACTTCGAGGAAACTCTGTAGAAAAATAATGTACGTTACGGAACTCGATTTGTTTTCATTCATGTCAAACTAAGTTAGCTTTCAAACTATCCTGGAAGAAACTTATAGTTATTTTTATATCCAGATATGTATTCTAAAGCTTAATGGATAAATTATTCTGAAAATTTTTAATAAAAAGTAAGTAAAATCGGAAATTTCCGATTATACCTCAAAAGTTTTAATAACTAATCACATTTTGTAGTGTTGTCGGGTTAAAAATTTCTTTCTAAGTCTTTCTGCTTATAACCTAACTCAAAATATCATTTGTTGAAATGATAAGTATTAAGAAACCATAATTTTCCATATAGCTCGGTTCCTCGCATCTCTGAGAAATGAATCACGCTTCAAAACACTGCAAGGACTTCATCGCATCATTGCAGGAAAAAACCATCAACATCTATTCCGAAGCTTTTATGCGGCACCCGATTAGCAAATCGATAAAAAATAGATGGAAAACATTTGGAAAAATATAAGTGTGACGTTCTCTTTTGTATTTCATTTATAATACCACTTTGTACTCATTTTCTCCAAAAATATTTGATGTACATTCCTTTTTGCCATTGTTTTTTCATTGTATGTATTGCCACTCATCTGCATGTGTGTGATGTGAAAAAGGTATTTAAATGTAATGTGAAACGTAAGTCTAAATTTCTTTAATGATAGCTGTGCAGTGCAGGTTTTGTGAATTTGTACAATGTGTGGTGGCGCTTCAAAGACTTTAATCGCGCTGTAATTATACCATTTTATAAAGGGACAAAAGCGCGAAGGTAGCGCCTAGACTAGGGCATAAGGTTATTGACAATAGCCTGAAAGACCTACACGATCGGAACTTACAAACGATTTTCTGTCTAGTAAATTGGGGGATGTGCGAGTCAAGGTGTCATTAGCAAATATACAGGAGTGTTATTATTCCTTACGACATATTTTCACAGGCTGATTTGATTCATAATTTTTCATAATAAAAAGAAAGAAAAACTTAAATATTTTAAAAGTTTTGTTTTTTGGTAAACTTTATTTTTTTATTGAGAGTAATGTTACGGATTATACCTATAAAAAAAAATTTAAGAAACGTAGTGTCAACATTTTGCGGATTGTCAGCTGATCTTATTAGTGATATTTAGTTGTGAAATAAGGTTTTCTGATAGTTTTTAAAGTTTTTGTTTTTCTGAAAGTGAAAGTGTAGGATTTGATGTCATAATTTCGTCGATGTTATATTATGATAAGAAAATGGATTTTCTTTTTGGAAATTTCGAATTTTTGAAGGTAATTATCTCGGAAACGGTGAATTTTTTTAAATTCGCAAAACATTTTCAACATTTTCAGTTTATTTTTTGAAATTCGAGAATACAAGACCGAAAGAAGAGAGCGGGAAAGGTTTTGTCATGGTAGTATTTGTATAGAATACTGATACCTAAAATAAATCCTCAAGGATATATGTAGTTGCGTATCCTTAAGTACTTGACCGATCGATACCAAATTTTGCATGTGTGTATACCGTGCTACGAGTTATTATATGTTTCCGAGTAGACCTCCTCGAATTAAATGTGCTCTTAACTTCCAGTTCGACGTATTCTATGCCGCTGGTAAGTGCTACTCTATTAATATGAAAGGAATTCAACCGAGCATTGTTAAAGTAATTGGCTTATGTTGTTTCATAGTGCTTGGAATTCAATGGATATGTTAATCCTCTATTATAAATTGCCTCATGTGATTCTAATTGACATTAAGTGAGTATATTTTTTATATATGCTACGAATGTAGCAATATAGCATTTATGGTATCTGTCTGGAAATATCTGTGAAACTTGGTCTTGTCATTGTCTGAGGTTAGTCGGGATCACCTTTTTGTGAAATATGGGGAAATTAATCTTTATATTCAGGAAGTTTCTTCACTAAGTATGAAAACGGGGAAAATTTTTTGTTTAACTGAAAAAATATGAAAAAGACGCTCATAACAGTCCTAACTGTCATAACTTCATATCAGTTGTACTGTCCTAATGTCATCGTTTATGTAATTAATAGGCATTTGGGTAGCGAGTAAGGTGTTAATTTGTTTTTCTAGTAGTTTTTCACATTTGTAAGCTGCCTGTATATAAGAGTATTATCATCTTTATTAATGAATTAATTTGCTTCATCCTTGTCGAAAGCGTCTGCGTGTCTCACCCACGTTACTTGAAACATTAAGTTCATGTAGTCAGGTTGTTTGTTAACAAGGTTAACTGTTACCTTTTAAATTACTTTGTTTGATGTTTTATTGATCGATTTGTATCCAAGTCCATGGTTTCACTTTTATCCATTGGTTATCGCTTTACGAATAAATATGGAATATTTTTAATAACAAAGTTTCTTTTTCACACACCTCGTTTTTTAATTAGTTGTAATATATAGTAGGACAATAACAAAAGTAGTATTATTTTTTACGTGAAAATGAAATGTTACGGAACGGCTGAGATTCTTTGGATCAAAACCCATAGCTTTTCTTCCATTGAAAAATTTTCTCCTATTTTCACTCCGACAATCAAATGCTTGTCTTAATTGCTGATAAAATGTTACTTAGTAATTTAAATAAGTGGATACGCAAATCAATTTTAATCTAAAGTTACCGTTGTTTTATTTTTAGAATGTCGTATTTTCCCATCTCGCTAACAGTAAAACGATGGAGAGAAACCTGGCGTTAAAAGGAATTTTTGGTGTACGGTTCCGTTTACAAGAAATCATAATTTCATTTTATTTGATTCAGCGCGTCGCAGATTGATACTTCCAATAATTATAACGTTGCTGTAAAAAGAAGTTGAAAGAAAATGTTTTCCACGCCCAAAAGTGGAAAATATAAATAAAAAAGTGAGTAAAAGATATTTTAATTTTTTTTTAATTACTTCCTATGTACTGATCGACAGGCGTCTTCTCTTTTTGTTTAACTTATATTTTATGTCTGTTTCGTTTTTTGACGTTGGAATCGTATATAAAGACGTTTTGCGCTATTACGGAGGCATTTCTAGTTGAGATAACAACGTAAAATTTGGAATTATTTAAGAAAAATGTTGTAAATGCTAGATTTTGTAAATTTTTTTACTTAATCAACACAAAATTAGATTAAATGAAAAGGCACCTAGTAAGTATATTTTTATTGCGTCGCTCCCCAAATTTAATCATTGGCACAAAGGTAAAGTACTGGAATTCTGAAATCGGAGTTACTAAGTTCGAATCTTGGAATAGTACTTTCCTTTTCTTGTCGAATATCGATTTTTTCTTTAAAACTTTTAAGTGGTCAAGTGGTTAAGTATGAACGCATAACTATTCCACAATTTTGAGCTAAACTGGATACTTTTCAAGTACAGATAAGTATAGATAAGTTCAATTTTCAGGTATTTATTGCAATTTCGTTTGGCTTTTTAAAGTACTAGATAACAATTCCAAAAATATATATTTCATAATATTTCCAACATTAACAATCGGATCCAAAGATCTGCGTTTATCATTCGGAACCTAAACAACACGTATCTTCCTTTATCTACAATTGATAATCAAACCTAGATGGCGCTAGTAGTAAAAGTATATGACTTTATCAAAACCAGTAGAGAAAAGGTACATAACTATATCAAGACCATCCGAAGTAATAAATGATTTTAGATAAATTGAATTGTTTGTTGAAAAAAATTGTAGATATTTTGGGAAATCAAAATAACCAAAAAACAAAAGAAACTTTGGATAAATAACTGAATGATATAGGTATTAGATTTGTTTTGCCGTAAATATGAACTAAAAGTGGCAAGAGGTTTTTCCTTCAATAAAATACCGTAATAAAGTATACCCGTATACGTGGTTTAGTCAAACACACATCAAGATAGAATTTTCGGTATCCGAGTTTAACTCTTGGAAGCTTTTTATGTTACGTAAGCGTATGTGATGTTCTTTTCTTCCCTTAAAACATCGACTGTAATTTTATTTTTACAGTGACTGTAATTGCTACTTTTCTACTTGCTCACTTATTCAGCACTGTAATAAAGTTTGCGTTTGTATCTGCTCATTGGGAGCCGCGCGTTAGCTCCTCCAATTTGGCTGCTAACATTAAGAGAACAATGAATTATTTATGGCAAACTATGTAGTTTGGTGCGAAGCGAGGTTCGTTAGGGGGCACTTTATGCGCTCCACCAGCGTATCCGGCGCATTTTACGATGGACTTGTTCGTGTGAAAAAATTGTACAGAATCATGAAAATTGTGGGGTTGAAAGGAGAGGATTGTGCGTCCGGATTGCTCTCCTGAGGCTGCCGTGTTTATTATTGTGCGGATAATGAAATTATTCAGTTAATTGGTTTAGCGCTTGTATTAACAAATTGTTATGATGTAGTATAGCAGTTATCAAAAATCGGGCTGCGCTTGTGTGGGTAAATGTGCAAAGGGTTCTATAGGTATTTATTAGAGATGTATATAAAATTGTTATCGGCAGCTAATCAAGTCCATTGTACGATTGGATATTGGTTTTTAATATTTTTATATCCTTTTAATCGTTTATCGACAAAATATTATCGTAAGGTAATATTACCATATTTTTGTTTTATTTTGCATTAGGGAAATATTTTCGTCAACTTTTTTTAAGTGAAAAAATATCGCATAGTGGTGGACCCGGTGTCATCGATAATGCTGTCGTATGATATCGGGGGTAATTCATAATACCAGGTTTCCTTCATTTTGGAGGTGGCCGCACCTCTCTTAGATTAATTGTTAAAAGTGGTAAATATGTTAGATCAATTTTAATCTTCACGTTCAAGCATCCTTTTATAGTTTTGACTGTCGTGGGATCTAAGAACTGTATTTTTTATGCATGTTATGACATGTATGTAGAAAATTGTAAATAATAACATTTAATTGAGAGAATTTATTATTCAAACTTAATTATTTTTTTAGATATTTCTTTGATTTTTTAAAATTGTGAATACAACTATTGCATCTTTACTATTTTGCTTATACATTTCAGATGTATCTACTTTTTCTCGTTTAAATAATACATTTTAAATCGGCATTACAATACGTATTGTTAAGGCCTCCTTTGAATTGATAGAGAAGCTTTTTTTAGAGTTCCTTAGCCAAGTAGCAAAAACGGAACCCTATAATTTCATCCTGTCCGTCTACCTGACTGTCCGTCTGTCTGCTTGTACGTCACAGCCGTTTTTATTTGGATGGTAGGTGTTTTCTAAGAAGTGTTACACAATGAGATACTGGAATTAAGGAAAAGAATAAGATAAGGAGTGGTATACTTGTAAGAAAGGGATGAAAAAAATCTAGTGCACATAAACGTGCGGGGTATGGTTAAAAAGGTCTTAAAAATGATACAGGTTGAGATTCCAAATAGTTTTTTTATTTGAGTCAATAGTAGGTGAAATATGCACTTGAAAAGTCTTGAAAAGTGTGTCACGCTCTCTAACTTTTCAACTAACGTGGAGAAAATTCTGAAAAAATTAAGGTAGAATTTAAAAAATACTTTTAACAAATATTGGTTTGAACAAAATATGTTGTATAGTTTTTGAGATATGTCATTTTTCGGTACCGACCGCAGCAATAACTTTGTTTTTCAGAGTCTTTGACAAATAGAAACGTATAGGTTTAATATTGTTTGGTGCTACGGAACCCATCGTGCGCAAGTCCGACTCGTACTTCCCCAGTTTTCACTAGTAGTAATTTCGTATTTTACTAGCAGTAATTTTCATATAATACGTTTGAGCTTATTTGGATTAACCAGTTTTATAATACTTCGGACAGATTGATAAAAAAATATAATTTTTAAATAGGCTTTACGTTTTTGACGGAATCATAAAAATTGTAAATAAGAATATACTAAGTGTGATAGACCCACCAAAAAGCCCAAGCTGCTATAATGGAACATTTTTTTCGTGAAAACAAGTTCTTTTTTATTGATAGACGAAATCCTGAAAGATAATTTAATTACCTTTCACCGGCATATGACACTATCCTTACGCCATCTACATGTCAATTTACATAAGTATTTTGATTATGCTATCTTTGATATTCATAGAAAATAATTGTTGCAAATTTCAACAATAATTTCGAATTACAGGCCACAGATGGCACTGTTTATAACTTAAAAAAATGTACTGGAGAATTGTGGCGAATATTTCTAATAGTTTAATTTACGAAATCACATTATCAAAGCTTGATAATTATATTCACACATACCAATTTTCGCTTGTCAATTATAAATGTAAATTGTCTTTGTCAACTTTTAAAGAAACAATTTTGAATTAAAATACCGATATAATGTCGATTCTTTTGTTATTTCTTTCTGTTTTTACTGCACCCAGTGATTTTTTTCTTCTAAGGGGATATACATATATATATATATATATATATATATATATATATATATATATATATATATATATACACACTAAAAAAATAGTATAGTATAGGTGTTTTTTATTCCTCTGCTAAGTTGAGAATGGGCTTTTATAACTTTATAGTCTATAGTACAGAGCGTAAACGGTTAGGGATATTCGTAATATGAGAGCAAATGAAAATAATTAAGAAACTTTGCATATAGTGTGTTTACTTTGGTAAAATTACTTTCGAGACTGAAGGCCGCGGTCGTTAACCTCAAGATTTCACCTATCGACATGTAGGGTCGGCGTACGCGTTCTTTGTGTTTCAATTAGATAATTCCACATCTACGGCGGATGTAGCGCGGAGGCCCCTGCTACGGCGGACTTTATAATTGGATCTGCGCGCGTCGTAATTAGCCGAATTGTCTTGCGAGCGTCTACGTGCCTTCTCGTAGCTCTTTGTTTGCATTACGCGAGGCCGCCTTATTCAAGATTTACGTTCGTGCGTTCGTTGGGTGTTGTTTTTGTATTACATCTCTAAAATTCTCTGTGAGTTATTTCCGTATTATAGTTGTAATGATCACGAAAGCGAATGACATTTTCAGCTATAATTCTTGGATGTTTTCTTCATTGCTTTTTTATTGTTTTTTGTGTCACCTGACTTCGTTGCTACTGTCGTTCCAACTGAAATAAAATGCTCCTATTATAATTCTTTCAAGATGTTTTAAAAACTAATGGATAAAAAAAACAAATAACGTGGTAAAATCGCGTAAACTGCTGGTAGCGATGTTTTAAATGTTTTTTTTAACTTTTGAGTCATTATGTATTGTATTGAAACTTTAGAATCATTATGTGGTAATTGAATATAATTTTAAACATTTTTTTACATTAGGGCTTCGTACTTGAAAAAGGAAAAACGTAATCCTTATATCACTCGCTTGTTTTTTTTCTCAGAAATAGCTTGAGGTTGGAACTTGGAATTTGTTGTAGTAGTAGAGAAAAAAAAAGTCTAAATTTTAGGTAACATATTGGGTACTCCAAAAAAAAATTGAAAATTTCCTCTATAATTTGGGATACTAATACTTTTTGAAAGAGTTCTTTATAAAGATTTCAAAAAGATGAAAATATTCATAAATATGCTCTCTTATAGGAAAACTAAAAGGCTAGAATCACTATATCTTAGTTTTTGAGATATTCGTGATAATATATATATATATACATATATATATACATATATATATATATATATATATATATATATATATATATATATATATATATATATAATTTGTATTTATAAATCAATAGTTGGTGAGATATGCATTTTTAAATTTTTAAAAAGTATACCCCCCATTGTGACTTTTTAGATGAAATTGAGGTAATAGATCTTAAAATAAACTTTCGACGAAAACTCGTTTGAATTAGATGTATTGTGTAGTTTTGAGATATGGGGTATTTTCGATACCGGCCACAGGATAAACTTCTTCTTCATAGTATTTCAGAAATACAAACTTATAAGTTTAATATAGTTTTGTGCTACGGAACACTTCGTGCGTGAGTCCGACTCGCATTTGCCCGGTTTTTTTAATTTTTCAACTATTAATTTTCTGCCCAGCTTACTACAGAGAAGATAACCTCAGAATTATTATCCACTCCTGCTTTGCCGCTGTATTAAAAGATACGAACCCGTATTGTGGCATTCATAGGGCAGATCTGATCACCACACTTTGACTTAGCGTGCTGGCTTTTTTATTGCTTAAAAATGAATACAGAGTCGGTAATTACTGCCCACATGCTTCCTATTTTCGCGTGCTTTGCCTTTATGAAGATTACGTGCTGTGTCATGAATAAACTGTTATGTCCTGATAATCCCTACTAGCCTGGCATTTTAGTAATTCGTAACTATGACCAATATTCACAGCTGCATTTGCAGTGGAATAGTGTTAGTAATAACCTTGATTTAATCTTTGGGTCATTTTCGGTCGCAGGTGAGACCAGCAAAAGTTCATTAGGTTTTGAGCTCAGGTGTTATAAAAATAAAAATGGCTCTCTTTTAAAGAGACATGGAAAAATAAACCTCTTTGAAAATTTAGTTTAAATTGTCAACCAGACAAATGTGAAACCTTGTTTGTTTTTATAAAAAAATCTGGTTATTTTTATCATAATTTGTAAATGCTGTATCTATGGAATCCTTTGAATCAGTAAGATGAAACAAAGTGCACGTAAATTGTATCTCGTTATGTTCTCCATACACAGATAAATTAGTATGTGAATACTGATTCATAAAACTGATACGCCCAACAGTATCGTTGAAAAAAAAACTTAAAAAAAGAGCGAAAAAACCTTAGATTAATCTACAAATTTGTAGATTAAAAACCTTAGATTAATCTACAGATTTGTAGATTAAAAACCTTTATTTAATCTACAAATTTGTAGATCAAAAACCTTTATTTAATCTACAAATTTGTATTTTAAAAACCTTACATTAATCTACAGATTTGTAAATTAAAAACATTTGTTTAATCTACAAACCTTCATTTTGAAAACATCAAACGATTGTCAATGTCAATTGACAGATTATTTTTAATTACTTTAGGCAGCAGTATTGATTATATTTTGTAATTGGTTTTTAAAAGTTATTATGCACTTCGTTACATTTTTATCGTTTTTATTTCTTATTAGCAGTTCTTAATTTATTGAAAGCATAATGTTTGAGCGTTTATGAAGATAGTTTATTTGTTTTGTGTGATGGTTAAAAATTATATTTTATTCTATGCTTTTTCTTAGTTGTCAATCACTGAATTGTTTAATTTTACTTCTAAAATTATCAGCTTTTTTATAAATTATATTTGATAACTCAAACGTCCGACCCATACTCATCGGTCTCCTTTCAGGTTATATAAATTATACAGCAGCTGAGTCATTACTGACTCCAAATAAGTAAACTATCACTTTGATTTGCAGTTATCTTTTGTTTTTGTTCAGGTTAGATTTTTGAATATACTTTAGCCTGTATGCAATTTGATGATGTTTCTGCGTTAATTTCTATAGTGTTATGAACATTGCAAGATAACGGAAAACGATATCTTCATCTATCATTTTAATTCAGGTAAACAAAAAGGAATACTGCCATTAACGTGTATGTTTCTCTCAATTAAATGAAACGAATATGTTAATAGCCCATCTGAAGATGTTGTAATACCACGAAATCTAGGTGCGTGGTAAAGAACTTAAAGAAAGTAGAAATAATACTACATCACGTAGTTTCATTTAATTGTGAATAATGAATTTCTACAAAATTAACGCCAAATATATTAAATAGTGTATGTTTGTATTAATATGTTGGGCTTATATTTACTTGTCTATGTGAAAATGCTTAAAAGAGTGTTTAGTTACATTTTTTCCTTGTTTTTTGCATAAATATAATTTAAACAAACAAGCATGGCTCCTGTTCCTAGAATATTTGCTGGATAATATCAAAATAATCTAATTAAATTCTTGTTTGCCCTTGAAAACACAAATAGTTTTAATAGGTTTACTTAATTTGATATAAAAAAAAGTAAAAAACATATTTGGAAACTGCAGTATTTAAAATGAACACATTCACGGTACACAACAGCAACTTAAATTTAAAGAAAAAATATAATAATATTGTAAATATATGGATTGGCATGTTATATATGGAAGATATTTCAAAACAAATTATTTAGAGTTAGATCATTAGTCATAAAACAGAAAAATATATTTTTGGAATGTTTGTCTGTTGTCTGTTTATGTGTACATTATGTAAAAACAACTAACTCAGAGTCGTTGCTAACTCAGTGCCGTTTAGTATATAGCATTTTAGCTACGCGATTATATACGTCATTCCAGCTCTGACGAGCGGCCGGGAGACACCAAGGTGCCCCTTACCATCAAAAGCCATAAGCTTGTAATCAGTCTAACACACACGACATTTCTGATCAGTGTTCGATAATATTCAAAACGGATAATTTTGAATTTCACGGTCAATTTAATTTAGTTCGATGGGGTATGGATTTCAGGAACATTGCATAGTTAAATGAAAATTATCTTTAATATTGAATTCTACCATTAGTGTATGAATATTAACCTGCTCAAAGTTACTGGACGGAGAAAAGTAATTAGAATTTTAAAAGACCTACAGTGGTATTTTAAGTCTCAAATTTTGACAATTAAATGAAACTATGTGATATAGTATTATTTATACTTTCTTTAAGTTCTTTACCACGACCTAGGTTTTGTTGTATTACAACATCTTCAGGTGGTCGTGAAGGCGGTGATCTTCAGGCGGTCAGAAATATTCAATGTCTCAAATTTTGCTAAAGCTGAAAATAAACGTACATATTTGTGGTGGTAGTTTTGTTGAAGTAGTTTTCATTTATATCGGTAGAACAATAGAGGATGGATAATAGCAAAGTCTGGTATAAGTAGGCTTTAGTATGAAGAGGGTTGAAACCTTGAAGGTATTTGAGAGTATTTACCGCTCTAATGTTTAAATAAAAAAGAACTAAACGAATTGTTAAAGCTTCTCTCTTTGTATTTCAGGGTCCTTTTGGTATTCAATTTGTTTTCTTAGTAAAAACGTCACGACACGCTTCGAAAACTTACAATAAAGGAAAACAAATCAAACAAGAAAGAGATAAATCGTATACAAACAACGAAAGGCACATTTTAAATAAGCAGACAAGACCATTTAAATACTTCAGCATTTAATGTGACAAAGTTTAGTGTCTGAAATCCTTAGGTATTCGTTGTGACAGAACGGCTCGGAGGTAATTTACAAGCTCAAGAATTTCACACGATTTATTTGGTTATTACTAAATACTCTATTTAATTTACTGTCTACCTCAAAGCATTGATCATGTGTATGCACCAAAAGTGCAATGGTTTACAGTACGATGTAAATAAATAATTTATAAAACATTACAGACATGTTTATTCAAATTAAAAATAAAACTAACTAATTATTAATTGTAACAATCGAGTAACTCCATAATCTTATTTCAAGATCAGTCAATGAAGTTGAAAAAATATAAAAATCGGGCCCCTGTTAAAGTGTCCAAAAATGCGCTCGTGAAAAGTGCGTAAAAACAGGTGATTGCTGCAGGATTGTCGCGTCATAAAACTTTACCACATCTAAGACCGAGGGGTTAAAAAATTATTAAAAGTAACATAAAATATTTTTTTTTGTAAAAACCGACTTCGGTAAAGTAGGTACTAAAAAGTAAAAATAAACTTACTCAAAGTAGGTACCTTCTTATTTACAATAAATAACTAAGTTACTTATTTTGAAGTCGGTGCCAGCACTGTCGACCAACTTAGACAACTTTATAAATTTACTCAATTTATAATTTAAATTGGAAACCTTTACTTCTAATGCCCTCGCAGTACGAAATAGTTTCATAAAGGCGTATCTATAATATACAATTTTACAGTCGTTTAAGTTATCGACGGCATCTTTTATCTTTTAGTACCTATTTTTTGAAGTCGTTTCGGTTTAAAAAAATGTGTGAATTTTAGAATGGTTAGTAAATAATAGTATTAATCATCAAACTACATATACTCGTAACATTCAATTGTTTTTTTTTAGAATATTGTATAACTATTAAAAGTTGCGGGCAAAAGCAATATATACATAATTTCTTCTTTGTCCATAGTTGGATATCAACAAAATACAAGCGAAGCTATAGAGGTAGTCGCGAGTGGTTAGCTGTTAGCTGTTAGCTGTTGAGGAGTTCCGTTCTCTACATCCAGAGTTCAATATTAGATCTTGCAAAGTAACGACTATCCGTAGCAAATATCTTGAATAACGGTTGATTTAAAACTCATCATCCTCAAACTCATCTCCAAAACCCATCATCAGACACTGACCTATTCATTAGTGTAGTTATTTTGCAAAATAAAAACTACCAGTAGCAAATATTTTGAATCACGGTTGATTTACTACCACCCGTCATGAAGTACCATTGTTCGTCTCCAGAACTCATCTCATAGGACGCGGACCTGGTGGATGGTGTAGTTATTGTGCAAAGTAACAACTACTAGTAGCAAATATGTTAAATCTCTCTTGATTTACTACCTTCCTTTAAAGAGTTCCATTGTTCATTTCCAGAACTCATTATCAGAACATGGCCTAGTGAATGGTGAATTATTTTGTAATGTAACAACACTACTGGTGTTAATATCTTGAATCACAGTTGATTTACTATCATTCGTTAAGTAGTTCCATTGCTCATTACCGAACCTCATTATCAGATCATCACCATATTTATATGGGACACTAGTATACACTTTCAAACAAAAAAGAATCACGGAAATCGGCCTAGAAATCCCGGGGAAATCCGTGTACATACATCAAGAAAAAAAATACGCGTGGAACAAGTAAACTTCTTTCATTTTTAAAGTCAAATCAAAAGCAATCATCGTTAAAAGAAATTACCGTGGAATTTAAATCGAATTACATCCGAATTAGATCCATTATAAAATCTGAATGAAACACACAAGGACAGCAACGATACATTTTATATACAAAAATCTACGGAGCTTTTTAAATTAAAATATTTTGTCCAATGTGTCGTGTCGTCGAAACCTAGTCGAGATGGCCTCGATGACGTGCTGTGCAATAATTTTTTTAGCAAATCTAGAAGATCGCATAATTTAAGCCAGAGAATTCTTAAATTCTTTGAATCCATCCAGGATTGGAGCTAAATGTTTATAGCCAGGAAAACATTTTGCAAGGCTTGATCATGAAACCACTGTGTAGAGGCCGTGAGGAAGTATGACCGTGGCTCATTTCCTGAATACCCCTAATCTCGACTAACTTCTCATTTTAGTTCAAGCGTTTACAGTTTCCCGAGTATGTTTACTTTGCGACGCTTATAAGTTACAAAAGTATACCCTGTGAAATGTAGGTGTTAATCTGCTGATGATGTGCTTTTGTTGCAGGTCAGCTTTATGTCGCATACTACTATCACCTCTTCAGTTGTGCCTGTGACCATGAAGGTAGTCACATTTTATCCGAAAGCATACAGATGACATCGCGGTCAAAAACTGTTAAAAATAAAAGGATAAGAGGGTAATTAGCTATGTGAGATTGTCGTTTTCGAATCGTTCTGATAAGTTCGAATATGAATTTGCATTGTTACCTTAGTTGTTTTTAAGTTTTCATAGCGAAACAAGGAAGCTTTGTATTTTCGCTTGTTTGTATGTCACAACCATTTTACTCGCAGGTTATTAGTGCTATACGTCGTGTGTTCAAAAAGTATCGCGAATTTTGTGTTTGATGAGATATTATACACTTGTGCCAACGTTTTTTCTTATCTTCGAAGCACTTCAAAAATCATTTTTTTTATCTTGTTCAGCTCCTCCTTCGATGCCGTCTTTATCTCGTCAATCGTAGCGTAGCGTCGTCCTTTCAAGGGCCTCTTCAGTATCGGGAACAAGAAAAAGTTACAGGGGGCCAGATCTGGGGAATACGGTGGCTGCGGCATCATTAGTATGTTGTTTTTGGCCAAAAAGTCGCGCACAACCAACGATGTGAGCAAGGGCGTTATCGTGGTGCAAAAGCCAATTTTTGTTCTTCCACAAATCCGGGTGTTTCTGGCGGATTGCTTCGCGCAAATTGGCGAACAGCGGCAGCTTCCATTGCGATGATTGAGCTTTGGTTTCCACGTAATAACCATAAACCCACGATTCGTCACCAGTTATGACCCTCTGGAGCAAATTTGGGTCGTCGCGGACGGAGTCCAACAGCTCATTAGCAATGTTCATGCTATGCTGTTTTTGGTCGAAATTGAGAAATTTTGGTACGAATTTCGCGGCGACCCGTCTCATGCCCAAATCATTGATAAACATCGAATTGCACGAGCCAATCGATATGTCTAGGTCCTCAGTAATTTCTCTAACGGTGATTCAACGATTGGCCAATACCATTTTCTTCACTTCATCAATTTTTTCGTCTGTTGTTGAAGTGCTTGGGCGTCCGGCACGCTCTTCGTCGTTCACATCTTCTCGGCCTTCTGAGAACATTTTGTACCACCGATAAACGTTGCTTCGGTCCAAGGTAGCTTCTCCGTATGCCACAGTCAACATTCGGAATGCATCCGCGCACTTAATTTCGTTTTTCACACAAAATTTGATACAGGTTCTTTGTTACATTTTTTTGAATAGGTAAAAATCGAAGACGAGTCAAAACACGTGCAAGCAAAGCAGCTGTCAACAATTAGCTGAACATTCAAAATGGCCGAACTTGTCGGCATAAGTGAGAGACATGAGTACCAACATAACGTCACAAACAAATCGAAATTCGAATATACGTAACGTTTATTTCGATTATTTTATCTTTTACATATCGATATAATGTGTAGCTTCATGCCTATCTCGTTTTGTTTTTATTACACTGTATTTCTGGTTAACTATAAGATATTGCTCCTGTAGCAATAATTTCGCCAGATCGTCAAAGTTCGTCAACATTTTTAAATGAATAATTAAATTACGAAATATTAAGCTTTAAAATATACATTTTTTGTTAGAGCTACGTGTTCCCACGTCCTATCAGCTAAACCTCTATTTTTAATAACACATCTTAAGTAGTTTCTACTATTTTATACGAGTAATAGTCGACCAACTTAAGACATGTAGTTGGGTATGTAAAATTTCATAGAATCTTTATACAAGTGACTTAAATCGACTGCAAGTAACTATGTATTTAAAAATATACATTTATTGTGTCTGTGAAAGATATAGTGGGAGTTATATTCATGTTTTCATATATTTCTTACTAAATATTTAATATTTGTGAATAGTTTAATAGAATGACTGTGCACCGTAAAATATTTATACCTGAATATGTACGGAACCCTCGTCCTGAGTTCTATTCATACTTGAGAGTTTCGTTTTCCAAATTTTTTTTTATTATGTTACCAGCACCTCTTAGAATATTATTGTAAAAATCAATTCAACTTTATAATAAAATTTTGTGTTAAGTTTTAGTAATAAGTAAACATTGTATTCTTATTTCAATTATTACTACACATTATTTTTTTTATTATCTCACGTGTTCTTAAAAAAATGTGTTTAAAAAAGGATAATATCATAAATTCGCCGAATCCATGAGAGCGAATCGAGAAGGGAATTCTAAATTACTTTTTAACCTGCGAGCCGTTATTTTATTTATGTACCTTTTTCAGTTGTAAATTTTCGTTTTTTATATTTATTTTTGTTTACGAATTTTAGTGCCCGGCTTAATACACAAAGTTTACCTTAGAATATAAAGCTGTTTTTACACACACCCCGTTGCATAAAAACGTAAAAACTCCCTGTTGTTGTGACATTCCTAGAACAGATCAGATCACCCCACGCTAACTTGACATGTCGGTTTTTTATTGCTCAAAAAATGAATGTGAAGTACCGCCACATGTTTCGTGTCTCTGCGCAGTTCGCTTTTATAATGATTATGCGCTGGGCCATAAACAAACTGTTATGTCATAATAATCCCTATTTGCCTAACGTTTCAGTTAACTACGAGCAATATTCACAGCTGTGCTTATAGTGGAATAGTGTTAGTGATGACCTTGAGTTGAACTTCAGGTCTTGAGTTGATTTCATTCCGAATAAGTAGATATACATAATAGTGCATAGATTTTTTTGGTTCACGTGAGATTCTGAATATATGAATAAATTTATATTGCAGTTCATTATCCATGCTTTATATTACATTAAAAAAATAATTACAGGATTTTAAAATATTATAAATACACTTAAATGACGTTAATAAATAAATTAGAAATATTAAATACTTTTATGATATTTTGTTTTTTTACCGAAGCTCCGATTGAGAGATTTTCGCTTAAAAGTCTGTATCTATCTTTCAAATCCTGATGAAACACTTACAGCTGCCAAGTTATCAGGAACGTAGTCCAAGTGCGAATTAAGGAATTGATGTTTAATGCTTATCGAACATCCCATTTTTCCGAAATTATTAATCATAATTTGGAATTTTATGGTTTCTAGGAAAATGTTCACTACTTCCTTAACATATTTCCACGCTTCTAGTTCAATTTCACTTAATTTTTTATGGAAAGTCTTGTCTTTCATCAATTTTCTTATGTCCGGACCAAGGAAAATATCTTCCTTCACTGTAGCTTCAGATGGAGGTGAAAAAATGTGATGTAGATATTTAAAACCTTCTCCTTCACAATTAAATGAAACTACGTGATGTAGTATTATTTCTACTTTCTTTAATTTCTTTACCACGACCTAGGTTTCGCTGTATTACAACATCTTCAGGTGGGATATTAGCAAAGATACTAACTAAGAAACCTAGGTCGTGGTAAAGAAATTAAAGAAAGTAGAAATAATAATACATCACGTAGTTTCATTTAATTGTGAATAATGAATTTCTACAAAATTAACGCCAAATATACTCAATATTCAAAACCTTCTCCTTCTTTATTCAGCGCGTTCACAAATTATTTCATCATTCCCAGTTTTATGGGTATGTGTACAGGAGGTAACAAAACTTTTTTCGGGGGGCTTAAATTTTCTTAAAAAAATTTGGAAAGTGAAATTTGACGAAATAAGCATAGTACGACAACGGTATTTTAAGCTATAGTTCTTGCAAACAAAAATGATATTTCTTTCTGTAATGCCAGTAGATAATAAAGATTTTTCCAGATAAACAATATAGATAAACAATATTCATAATTATAAATTCAATAGATAATAATGATGTTTTCAATTGTACTTCCTGTAGATATAAACAATATTCATAATTATAATTTCAATAGATAATAAAGATTTTTCCAATTGTACTTCCCGTAGACAAACAATATTCAAAATTGTAATTTCGATAGATAATAATGATATTTCCAATTTTACTTTTTACATGCATAAACAATATTTATAATTATAATTTCAATAGATAATAATGATGTTTTCAATTGTACTTCCTGTAGATATAAACAATATTCATAATTATAATTTCAATAAGCAGAAATGTTCATTTTATAACGTTTACGTTGAGTGTTTTAAGTTGTTTTTATATTTCTTGTATATAAAAAAAAATATATATATATATGTATATATATATATATATATATATATATATATATATATATATATATATATTTAAATTTGTTAGTCGTTTTTTTTCTTTGTGTATGTATAATTTGAATTAAAAAAGTGGTCGCTATTGCAGAAAAGTTGAAATAATCTAATTTAATTTCTTGTTTATCTTTTTTGTTTTTTTTCAATAGATAATAATGATGTTTTTTATTCATAACAATACGTTGATTGTCTTAAGTTGTTCTTATATTTCTTGTATATAAACAATAGAGATATATTTTAAATTTGTTCGGTCGTTTTTTTTCTTTGTGTTGTGTATAATTTGAAATAAAAAAGTGGTTGCTATTGCAGAAAAGTTGAAATAGTCTAATTTAATTTATTTTGTTTTTAATATAAACAAATTAACACCATATTAGAATACTTATCGAATGTTAATATGGACAAATACGCGCCCAAAAAGATCATAGTGTATTTAAAAAAAACTTATTAAATGTTATGACAAAAGTTCACATAAAATGTTAAGTGTAGGAAAGGGAAGGTCTCGGTAATATTGAAATTACATTTATTATTAAGATTTAATTAAATTTCTTCACTTCTAATCAGTCTTCGAAACTATTCACAAAAGGATCAGTTTAAATTTGACGTCAGTTTTATTCAGTATTTATGAAGCAGTGATCACGTACGACGTTAGAAAATCGTCGCAAGTATTGAACACTATAGAATAATGGGAAAATAAAAACAATGACGTGTTCAAAAACTAGCAATTTCTGTTGGAGATTAATAATCACAGAAATATTTAGTCACAGATTTTACTGTAGCCGAAGATAAACGTTCAGGTTTGTTATGGTTAAAATTTTGTGGAATTAGTTTCCATTCATATCGTAGAGACAATAAGGATGGGTAATAGCAATGTCTAGCACAGGTAGGCTTTAGTTTGAAGAGGGTTGAAACTTCGGAGACATTTGAGAATGTTTGCCACTGTAATGTTTACCCTTATTTCATTTACTTGAGGTCGCTATAATAATAGAGTGTCAATTAGTAAGCTTTGGTTTTGGCGACAATGGAAGTGGTGCTGTAATGGTATTACGGAAACTTTGAAGGGTCAACTAAATATAGTTCAAACTATTCGAGTCGTATTAAATTGTTGTAAAAATAGATAAGAAGCGTAAGAGCTAGTCGGTTTATAAATTTGTTGTTAGTATATTAGAAAACAAAGACAATATATTACACAAAGTAATAGGCAGTATAAAGAATACACTTCGGATAAACCGAAAACCCCTCAAAGACTTCGGTACTGTGTTATGATAAGTAAAGAGTATTTTTACACACACATATCGTAGATATCTTTTCTGTTCCATAGGCTTTCGTTTAATTTTGCCGCTAGATTGCAGTATGAGGTATTTAATCTAGTGACAACATTAAATATTTTTAACTGGCCCAATAAGTTTCGTGTATGAATTTTATGTACACATTTCCATGTTTCTCGTTTAGAATTGCATCGAGGGTTGAAAACGAGACTGATATCTGTATACACTTAAACTCAGGCAAAATATCAAAACTCTAACGAAAGGCTTTAAAAAATTATGGACGTTGAAAGTCAGTTGGTAGTTAAGAGTGAACTTCTATCAGTTATTCGTTTATTAAACATTTAATTTAATGTCGTGCAGTATTGAAACATCTATAGAATAAAATATGCGTAATAAAAAAAACTTTGTGCGTACATACATATGATTATATATTCAGTTCTTACGTATGAATTTATTTAACTACACAATACTACTTGTTTATTGTTTAAACATGTCTATAAGATAAATAAGATTTGTTGTTAGCATTAAAACTATGATACTAAATTTTGATATCGTCATTGCACGACACTGGATCATATTATTTTGTTAATTTAATTATTCTGTTTTAATTATTTTGTTAAAACATTTCACAAGATCTAATCTGACAGTACTGCCATCTAGTGAGTTTAAATTGAATTGATTATCGGATAATGATCATAGAACTGCCATTGTATTGTGTTACATAAGGGCTAAGTTTCACTACCATTTGTAGAGAAGTTGTACTGCATTATAGCAAAACAATGTCGCAAGTTAATCATTTTTTAAGATATTTGTTAATTTTTATCTTTATGTTATCTATTTGTTTAATGAATATAAAATGAATTAACGTACTAATTTCGATGATATTAGTCTGGACTTAAATTAAGGTGAGTTTTTATTAAAACCGGTTCCAGTACTGTTTAAGCACCAACATCATCCTTCAATTTGGTGCACACGTGTGCAGACAGCGTAAATATTAATACAACTCGGCTGCGGCCAGTCGGGTCGATATTTGCAGACGGGTTGAGTGCACCGGACCGCATCCGCGGGCGACCAGCCTGTTGTGCGCTGAGGCCTATCGATGAGGCCAATATTGGCCATGATGGCAATATTGGTCGCAATGGCAACCGCATTTCGCGCTACGCTTACGTCGAATAGTGGCACGCGATGTGACCAGTGCATTTTATACGATAAATGTTTTTCTAACTGCTCCACATTTGTCTGCTTGGAAATGTTCATAAGTCTACAAAAACTCAACTTAAATTAGTTATTTGTATATTCATATATTAAAATATACTAAGCGTAAAATATACTATATAATTAACAAAAAATAATTAAAAATTAATAAATATTTAAAGTTGCTCTTGTTAGACAGACATATGATTATTGTGGACAGCAAAGTTTTTATCCTGGTAGAACCAGTTAACAAATACATAGGTCAGATCTGCATAGAAAAAAAAACTATTTATTCATTTCAAATATAATAATAAATATGCTGGTGTTGTTGGCAATAGAAATATATATGAAAAACTATATATATATATATATATATATATATATATATATATATATATATATATGTATATATATGTATATGTGCAACATGAAAGTATGTTTGAGATCGAGGGAAGCGGAAAAAGTAAAGAAATATGGCTTTTTATTGCTACTCTTGTGAGAGACAAGGTACAGTGAAAGGTGGAAGTTGATTAATAAGAATTAAAGATAGATTTATTTATTTTCCATTACCCAAAAGAAATATCTAAGCCACCGATGTATATAATAGGTGTGGTACATTTTTTTGAACTATGTAGTTTTATATAAAATTAATGATTACAACGATTAATATATACACTGTGTGTGTATATAATACATGTTATGTTTTTAAAATTTCGAAGCAGAAAGAATTCGGGGCTAAATTTATACTTTAATTTTTATTGTCGTTCATTACTAAACTGGTTAGCAGTTTAAAATTATTGAAAAAAATTCTAAATAATTATTATACAAACAAATCATTTGGCTCTATAGTTACTGGATTTGTATATAATATATGTTATGTTTTTAAAATTTCGAAGCAGAAAGAATTCGGGGCTAAATTTATCCTTTATTTTTATTGTTGTTCATTACTAAACTGGTTAGCAGTTTAAAATTATTGAAAAAAATTATAAATAATTAGTATACAAACAAATCACTTGGCTATATAGTTACTGGATTTGTATATAATATATGTCATGTTTTTAAAATTTCGGAGCAGAAAGAATTCGGGGTTAAATTTATCCTTTATTTTTATTGTTGTTCATTACTAAACTGGTTAGCAGTTTAAAATTATTGAAAAAAATTCTAAATAATTATTATACAAACAAATCATTTGGCTCTATAGTTACTGGATTTGTTAAAATTGCAAAAAGTAAATACTAATAATCTCACATTAATTAAATTTAGCATAATTATTTTATATAACATTATTGATGTGTCAATGTAATTTGTGAGACAAAATAGATATTGTGAAACAGCAATGAAATATTTAATTTTATAAAAGGTAATTTCGCAAAATAGAATATCATATAAATTGTTTTAAAAATTTAGTTTAATTTCAACAGGTGTATTAAAATTGAAAGTGTTCCCTGATAGACAAGATCAAGAAAAACAACCCTGCAAGAAAGTCGTAAGTTGGTCACATTTGTAAAGAGAGAGACTCTTAAAGATTCCGTTTAAATCAAGGGAGAAGTAGTCGGGTTAGATAAAACCATACCCAATACCCGCGTAGCAGAAAGTACCGCCCGATAACGATTAGTAGAGTCGAAGCTGTTTTGAAGAACTGCTCTGAAAATTCTATTACTGAAAATGTAAATTCTAAATTTTCAATGTTAATTATCAAAAAAATGTTAAAAGTAGAAACATTTAGTTTATTTGTTTTACACGCAAAAACGACTCATCCTATTGACGTGAATTGTGGTCAGGGAACCTCATAATATTTATAGTGTCTCGATGGGCCTGGGACATATAAAATCGTTTATGATTATCATTAAAAAAAGATATAAAACAGATTTCAGTCACTGTTAACTTTTTGACCATTCAAAGCCAGAGCGGCATTTAGTGTTAATTAACCCCGTTAAATATCATTAGACCTCACACTATGAGGGTTCTGTACACGCTTAGGCGCATATACCAATTAAGGGTACTATTTCAATTAAAGTTTTCTTAAATATTATTTGTCACCACATATTTACAAGTGCAAAAATTAGTGAATTTCCCAAAAACTATGGTATTTAAAATCAGTGTTATAGTTTTCAGGTAAACGTTAACTAAGCTTCTAATAGCCCTGCTTTCTTTATAATTTTGATTTTGGTGCTTTCGGATATCGGGGCATTTTCACCAATATTTATAGAACCGTTTTAGATAAAATTCTGAAATAGTCTTAAATAAATTTGGAATCCTCGTAACTTGCTCTTTCAATTGGTGTCCCGCCCAGAAAATTTAGATTAGAATACCACTTTGTGAAATTTTCGGACGAAAACAGCAGCGGCAGACGGACGGACACGTGAGTTATCTCATAAGGGTTTCGTTTTATTTTCTACTGCAGTACGGCACCCTATTACATTATCTGATATTTATAATCTGAAGCAGGTGAACAAATCAAAACAATATAATAATATTTCGTATTATAATGTAAGATTCAGAAAATCTAATTCGATACATAATACGTCTAACAAAATTACGCGTGAATGTAGTTAACACAAGATGAGCAGGAAAAATGAAAGCAGACAATGAAAAAACGCGCCGTCGACGGTGGAAGACGGCATGATTAATGTCCAGGAAGCTGAAGTCAGACACAGCCATGTCGACACTCCATTGAATTATATTTTTTTGTTTATCTATCTTGAAAAGGGACTTTAACGGATGCGAAGTCTAGCGTCTAAATGTCTACAGCCACTTTGTCGTAACCGAAAAACATAAGTTAATACACATATGGGACATGTAGGAAACGGTGCTAATGAAATTTAGAAATGTTTATAAAAATCGGTCAAGTGTGAGTTGAACTTGCCCTGCAAGTTGTTCGTATCAAAATTGAAATTAATTGCATATATGTCCTGTTGGTAATTTTTGATATTTAAATGTAAATGCCATAACGTATCACCCTGACTTTGTTTTTAACTTTTTTTCAGTAGGAATTGCTGAAAAAATTGAAGTAAGTGGTATAGAAGAGTGACAGTGATTACGTTTATGATTTTTATTAATATATAAAGATATGTTACATTTCCTTTTTTATCCGATTTTACTGACATCCTGCACGATGAAGTTGAAAATAACAAAAATTTGGTGATCCATTTGATCTAAAATTATGAAACAAATTTTGATACTATTCTTTATTTGAGTCGTCTTTGAGAAAACAGGCTGTTGATAAATGGACAGATAGACCTACAGACTGGTTCGGAGTTTTTTCTTAATTACTCCAGATCAGTTTTGACATGGAAAACAAAAAACAAAAAAAAGTAATATATAATCGTGTGAAGAAAGTACATTCGGACAAAACTACTTATCGATTTCAATTTAGTTATTGTTTTAATTATTGTATTGTATGTATATATATATATATATATATATATATATATATATATATATATATATATATATATATATGTATAAGTTAAGAAGTTTCTCTAATCTGTTTATAGTTCGGGGTAATCGGATCGTTCCAAATATATTTTTGGTTATTTATTAATGTGGTCGAAAATTATTTTACTTGACACACATTCAAAATTAATCGCGCCTCTAATTCTCTATAACCACCACGTTGCCTAATTGGTTTAACATCTGTTGATTATTGGAGACCTTATTGATTATTTATATTTTAGTTTCTCAAAAAGGACGGCGGGTGGTGAGAAATACGTCTTCGTAGGGCGTCTTACTAGAACCAAAACATTACAGTGAACCGAAGTAAAAATAAAATGCTAGATAAGTATTTTTATACGCATTTCCATAAATAATAAGTACATAAATAATAAGTAAAGTTTACATTTGTTTGTCTATTTCTCTTTCTTATTACTAAATTAGTCATAGTGTGCATGTTCAATTTCCTTTGTGTTATTTAATTATATTATCTCGTAATTTGTGTATATACTATACGCAAAGGTTTGTTTATCTTGTAAAACATTTTTTTTTCATTTTAAATGAACATTTTTAAACCAAATAAATATATGCCGTTTTGGTCAATAACCTTTTGTCATTTTTCTTGTAAAACCATTACTCCATCACTATAGAATTCTGGGTGAAAAACTGAACCAAGTGATTTTTACAGGACTCTTTTTAAGTCAGTTTTACATCATTAAGAAAGTTTTGTAGAGAGCGAAACAACATGGTAATCAAGGTCTGGGCTGTACGATGAATTCATTAAAATTTCCCAGCCAAGCTACCTCAAATTTTGCCGAGTCATTAAAAATGTGTGTTGTTTGATATTCATGCAGTGGAAGATGACGCCTTTATCATAATTGCACGGATTGACAGTGAGGAGTGGAATTAATCGTTTGGTCAGCCTGAAGCAGATCATGATGTACGTTTCCCTTCCAGTCTCATCAATCACAAAGCATTATTACCTTACCTGGCGTCAATCCGGGCTTTGCTATCGTATGTGCAGGTTCATCCACCTTGACTCATGAGCACATTATTGTTATATGTGACCAGCTTTTCATCGCTTATTATCAATCTCTTCAAAAATGGCTCGATTTCGTTTCATTTCAGTAGCGCTCTACCGAATTTCCGGTCCATTAAATTGTTCACTCTTAATTCATGTGGTTCCCAAATATCAAGCTTCTTTTTGTCTCCAGTCTTATGCAAATGGTTCAAACTTTTGGTCAATGTTTAGTTCCGCAGTAATATCATGAGACGAAATGTGCCAGTTTACCTTAATTTTTTTGAGAATTTCATCGATTTTC
Source organism: Druceiella hillmani (assembly GCA_039881145.1). Lineage (NCBI taxonomy): Eukaryota > Metazoa > Arthropoda > Insecta > Lepidoptera > Hepialidae > Druceiella > Druceiella hillmani. Next base: position 101,084,486 of record JAYKKI010000001.1, on the reverse strand, counting down.
CAGCGATTGGCTGACCAGAGCGAGGCGCTCCTTTAACCTCAAAATATCCAGAGAGGAAACGGGCAAACCATTTCCGTGCTATTGATTGTGATAAATCCTCTTCATCTTAATCACCACGATTTTTTTCACGAGCTTGCGAAAAGCCTTGGTCGAAGTGATATTGAATATATTTGGCGTTAATTTTATAGAAATTCATTATTCACAATTAAATGAAACTACGTGATGTAGTATTATTTCTATTTTTTTTAAGTTCTTTACCGCGACCTAGGTTTCGTTGTGTTATAGCATATTCAGGTAAGCAATTAAAAAAGATCTTTGCTAATTACCCACTTAAAGATGTTGTAATTCAACGAAATCTAGGTCGTGGTAAAGAACTTGAAGAAAATAGAAATAATACGTTACTACATCAAGTAGTTTCATTTAATTGCGCAGTGATATTTCAATAAAGTGCTTTTTTCATTTGATATTATAAAAAAACGGGTTTTAGAAGCCTATGCAAAGTAATCAGGAAAACTATTGCGATTACTTTATATGACGTAACTTATAACATAATCACGATAACGTATCTGTCTATGTATATATATATATATATATATATATATATATATATATATATTCATATATATTTCTCCTATTTAATTATATTATGTATTATTAAATATGTTTTGCGCTAGGAAGTTCATATTAGTGATGACTTATGGTAAATTAAATAATTTCACTTCAAACGAGTACGGATTCGCGAGCCAGTCTAGCACTTGCCCGGTTTTTAATATTATAAATTCTTTGAAAATACAAAAATACGAACGTACATTAATTTAAGCAATCAAAATACATGCTAGTTTGAGAATTGTACGTTTATGTTTTGATTTTTTATGCTCATTCAAAAGTAATTTTACACATACAGAATTGTCCATTGTTCAAATAATTTCAAAAATAAAATTATGAATTTGTAAAAAAGTCGGTCTATTGATTGACGTATTCGTGTGTGTTCGCCTTCGTCTGACATTTGAAATAATTTGCAAAATCGAATGTTATTAAAAAAAAATGGTGCGGGTCAGCACCGATGTGTCACTGGAGTTAACTCTTTAATTACGATTGTCTTGGAATATATAAAATAAATAACGCTTTATATAAATATAAATATTAATATCAATATCATCTATCAATATATCACATACCGTGAAGGCAAAGTACATTTGAAGAATTGTTTTTTCGTTGACTTACGTTGCAAAACTGGTCTCCATGAAAAAAAAAATTAACGGGATAACATACAAACTGTGTCCATCCTGGACGATCTTCACGAGCTTGCGAAAAGCCTTGGTCGAAGTGATATTGAATATATTTGGCGTTAATTTTATAGAAATTCATTATTCACAATTAAATGAAACTACGTGATGTAGTATTATTTCTATTTTTTTTAAGTTCTTTACCACGACCTAGGTTTCGTTGTGTTATAACATCTTCAGGTAAGCAATTAAGAAAGATCTTTGCTAATTACCCACTTAAAGATGTTGTAATTCAACGAAATCTAGGTCGTGGTAAAGAACTTGAAGAAAATAGAAATAATACGTTACTACATCAAGTAGTTTCATTTAATTGCGCAGTGATATTTCAATAAAGTGCTTTTTTCAGAATTTTGGCTCATTTTCAAAACCCAATTACATTCGTTTGATTTTTTTTCAATGCTATATGGACCAACCTTTCAAAACGCGCTTGAGTATGGCTTAATAGACTTGGTATTACCAAAATTATACGACACTAGAGCCATCTATTGGGGAAAAGCCACTAACTTTTTGTTGACTTTATATATATATATATATATATATATATATATATATATATATATATATATATACACACACATGCACGCATACACGCACGCACGCACATGCACACACAAACAAATACTCTGGCCTGATTCCTATTGTCACTTTGAGCGTAAAATGTTTTCGTTGAATATGAAAAAATGCAACCCTTTCTGAGACAAAGTTGGAACTTCTAAAAAAATTCACTTTTGTGTCATAAATCGCTTCACTATATTTATTAAATCAAATCCTATTATTCTCAGGAAAATAAAACCTATCAAAAACCCCTTTTCAAAATTAAATAGAATAAGAAGACCAGTTGACGATTTGCAATGTTGACACGAAATTTTATTTTTTTTTATGTGAAAATGAAGGATTAATTAAAAAAATTGTTTTTAAATTGTTTAATTTTTTTTATTCTTTCCATTATTCAGAATAATGGGACGAATCGACATGTGAAAATATACTATAATGAATAATACGGCATATGTAAGTGTGTTAGTAAATTTATACATGTGATGCAAAACAAACCCAATAACAATGGCTGCTGACAAATTGTTGCTACATGATTATGGTATGCAAATCGGCAATCCTGGATAACTGCGAGGTCACGTACGATTGAAATATGGGTGAGGTCGGTACTTCAGGCGCTTCTGTACGCCCTTCCGATACGCCGGTGCGAGAGAACCTCGCCGTTAGGTATTTGCTTTCTTATTTCATTTTTTTATTGAATATTAGATATTCAATTAGATGTAATCATTTCTCGATTTACATATGTATAAGTTCGTTCAATATGGTCCCGTACCTCAGAAGTAAAAATGAAATCCTTAGAAGACCACTCACAAACCAATTCGTGTAGCATGTGTTCAATAGCTAACATTCAACAAATTCATTTGGAAATTATGGGGAAGAGGGAGCTAAATTAAATACACGAATTTCTTTTTAACCCTAATATTATGTGGCTGGTTTGAAAAGCTTAATTATAAGGGATCTCAAATATATTTCTTTTCGCAGTTTTAAGTATATGTTCCATAGATTTACTGAAAGATATGAAAAAATATGTCACCGGGGGGGGGTGTACCCTTCCTAAGTACTACATTTGATATTATAAAAAAACGGGTTTTAGAAGCCTATGCAAAGTAATCAGGAAAACTATTGCGATTACTTTATATGTCGTAACTTATCTATATATATATATATATATATATATATATATATATGTATATATATATATATATATATATATTCATAAATATTTGCCCTATTTAATTATATTATGTATAATTAATTATTATGTATTATTATATTATGTATTGTTATCTGCGCTAGGAAGTTCATATTAGTGATGACTTATGGTAAATTAAATAATTTTACTTCAAACGAGTACGGATTCGCGAGCGAGTCTAGCACTTGGCCGGTTTAATATCATAAATTCTCTGAAAATACAAAAATACGAACGTACATAAATTTAAGGAATCAAAATACATGCTAGTTTGAGAATTGTACGTTTATATTTTGATTTTTTATGCTCATCCAAAAGTAATTTTACACATACAGAATTGTTTTCCATTGTTCAAATAATATCAAAAATAAAATTATGACTTTGTAAAAAAGTCGGTCTATTGATTGATGTATTCGTGTGTGTTTATGCTCATTGCCTTCGTCTGACATTTGAAATAATTTGCAAAATCGAATGGTATTAAAAAAAATGGTGCGGGTCAGCTCCGATGCGTCACTGGAGTTAACTCCTTAATTACGATTGTCTTGGAATATATGAAATAAATAACGCTGTATACAAATATAAATATTAATATCATCTATCAGTATATCACATACCGTGAAGGCAAAGTTCATAACAAATGCAATCACTCGACTGTTTTTTCGTTGACTTACATTGCAAAACTGGTCTCCATGAAAAAAAAATTCAAGGGGATAATATACAAACTTTGTTCATCCTGAAGGTCCTTTCTAAATATTGGGGAAACATTTTTTGATATCGGTTGAGTAGTTTCGGAGGTTACCTCCTACACCCAAACTTACAAACTGTTACATTTTTTTAACGCTTTGAACTCCTGATTTTACTCGTAATAAAACTTCATACCAGTCGCTATATATGAAATTGATTCTTTAGGCGTAAACTCTAAAAACAATCGAGGTTAAGTTGTTCCTCGCAACATTTAAATGGCCACAACTTTAAAATAATACCAAAAATAACTATAACGAATAAATACAATTAAACGTTTTTATACAGTGCGAAAAGTTTAAATAAATTATTACTTTATATGTCAATAACAAAAATTGAAATAAATTGTAACTTTTCGCTATCATTGAAAGTTCAATATAATTTTAGGGTCAACTATATTATTTTCTAGTAATGTGTATGGGTTTGCCTGCTTGAAGTCGGTTAATTAGATTCGTTTTAGCGAAGTAGTTGTTTGCAGTCAACAATTGTGTTTTAATAAAAGTGCCATTTTAATGGGGTCTTACATGAAAATATACGTGTGTATATGTTTGCGTGTTTATTAATTATAATGGCGAAGCCTGAGCGTCCCAGAATAGAACAAACTTTGCGAGAAGTCAAATGCTGTATCATCAATCAATGAAAGAACATTGGTGAAATCCATATAGTGTTGCGCCTACACTATATTGAAGTTTACCGTATATCCTTGTGACACTGCACTCAAGTGTTAAAAGAATGAAAATCACACTCTTATATAGAGAAAATGAAGAAAATAAGTACCTTCTATCATCAATTAATGAAAGGACTTTAGTAAATTCCATATAGTATTGCACTTACACTATATTCATTTTTAGCATGTATCGTTGTAACACTGTGCTCAAGTGTTAGGAGAATGAAAATCACACTCTTATATAGAGAAAATGAAATTATAAGTACCTTCTATCATCATTTAATGTAAGGAAGTCTGTAAAAGTTCATATAGTGTTGCGCCTACACTATATTGATGTTTATTGTATATCCTTGTAACACTGCACCCAAGTATTAGGAGAATGAAAATCACACTCTTAAATAGAGAAAATGAAGAAAATAAGCACCTTCTATCATCACTTAATGAAAGAACGTCTGTAAAAGTCCATATATTGTTGCGCCTACATTATATTGACGTTTACTGTATATCCTTGTAACATTGTACCCAAGTATTTGGAGAATGAAAATCACACTCTTATATAAAGAAAATTAAATAATAAGCACCTTCTATCATCACTTAATCAAATGACGTCTGTAAAAGTCCATATAGTGTTGCGCCTACACTATATTGACGTTTACCGTATATTCTTGTAACACCTCACCCTAGTGTTATTAGGAGCATGAAAATCACACTCTTATATTAAAAAAATGAATAATAAGCACCTTCTATCATCACTTAATGAAATGACGTCTGTAAAAGGCTATGTATTATTGCGCCTACATTATATTGACATTTACTGTATATCCTTGTAACATTGCACCCAAGTGTTAGGAGAATGAAAATCACACTCTTATATAAAGAAAATTAAATAATAAGCACCTTCTATCATCACTTAATCAAATGACGTCTGTAAAAGTCCATATAGTGTTGCGCCTACACTATATTGACGTTTACCGTATATTCTTGCAACACCTCACCCAAGTGTTATTAGGAGCATGAAAATCACACTCTTATATAAAAAAATGAATAATAAGCACCTTCTATCATCACTTAATGAAATGACGTCTGTAAAAGTCCATATAATGTTGGGGCTATACTATATTTAAGTTTACCGTATATTCTTGTAATACTGCACCCAAGAGTTAGGAGAATGAAAATCACACTCTTATATAGAGAAAATGAAAAAAATAAGCTCCTTTTATCAACACTTAATGAAATGACGTCTGTAAAAGTCCATATAGTGAATGAAAATCACATTCTTATATAGAGAAATGAAAAAAATAAGTACCTTCTATTATCACTTAATGAAAGGACGTCTGTAAAAGTGCATATAGTGTTGCGCCTAGACTATATTTACTTTTACCATATATCCTTGTAACATTGTGCCCAAGTGTTAGAAGAATGAAATCACACTCTTAAATAGAGAAAATGAAAAAAATAAGCACCTTCTATTATCACTTAATGAAAGGACGTCTGTAAAAGTGCATATAGTGTTGCGCCTAGACTATATTTACTTTTACCATATATCCTTGTAACATTGTGCCCAAGTGTTAGAAGAATGAAATCACACTCATACAGAGAAAATGAAAAAAAATTTACTTAAATCGTCATCAGACAAATGAGAAATATTACATTTTTAATGGAAAGTCAGGTTATTTTTCATAATAGTTTGTAAATACTATTTCTACAGTAGTCTTTGAGCCAGCAAGACGAAAATAGTACTGATTGTGTCTCGTTGTATCCTCCATACACTGATATAACATACTAATTCATGAAAATCGCAGACCCAATAGGGACGTCGAAAAAGTCACATATTGACAGCAACAGAACAAATGTTACTGTCAGTCATTATTCATTTTGCAATGATTTCTAAAAAGTTATTGTGTACTTGGTTACGTTTTCATTGTTATTTTATTTCTTATTAAGAATAGGGTATTTGATGGATGTCGATATTTTTTGTAAAAATGTTTTAATACTGTGAAGTAAGTTTAAAAAACCCTTTGATGAAAAAAAATAATGCACATAATAAATAATTTATCGAAACTAAATTGGAAAAGTGTAAATTTTTTTGTTCATTAAATTGAAAAATTATTATGAATTTAGTTTTCACATAAAAAAATTAGAAAATTATAATATGCAATATATAAGTTAAACGCAATATTTAACGAGATACTAAAAATATTTAATAAGCTCCCTGATAATGAATGCTAAATAACTGGCCAGTGACGTCATAAGCCAGTCGTGTTTTGTATGGGGCGTGAGTCGTTTTTAAATCATTATAACTTTGTAATGAAAAACCTATGTACGATATATTTAATTTAACCGTTTTTAATGTTATTACTTTTTTCTATTCTAGTAATAAAAAATGTAGTCAAATACCCTATTTAAACAATTACAAATTTAATATATGCGCATTTATAAAGGTATCTTGGAACTTTAGACATGATTGGAAGAAGATATAACATGAAAGAATGTATATTAAAAACGACGTATTTAACGTTTTCTCAATTCAACGTTACTTTTAATTTACCTTATTTACATTTAAATGAAACTACGTGATGTAGTATTATTTCTACTTTCTTTAATTTCTTTACCACGACCTAGGTTTCGTTGTATTACAACATCTTCAGGTGGGATATTAGCAAAGATATTTGTAATACAACGAAACCTAGGTCGTGGTAAAGAAATTAAAGAAAGTAGAAATAATACTACATCACGTAGTTTCGTTTAATTGTGAATAATGAATTTCTACAAAATTAACGCCAAATATATTCAATATTACCTTACTTAATTGATATATTAACGTTTATACTTTTGTGGATGTGGAGTGTGCAATGTCTAATGATAAATGCATTGTACAAAAAGTTGGGAACAAACATAATGGAAGACATTTTTGGAGAGTAGTACTTTCTAAAATAAATAATGGAGCGAGGCAATTTTTTTTATACGGCCTTTTTAATCTTTATTCTTAATGTCCACAATTAAATGAAACTACGTGATGTAGTATTATTTCTACTTTCTTTATGTTCTTTACCACGACCTAGGTTTCGTTGTATTACAACATTTTCAGGTGGACTATGAGCAAATATCTTTGCTCTGATCATTGCTAATAGTCCACCGGAAGATGTTGTAACACAACGAAAACTGCATTTATACCGATATGTTTTTTTTTGTTTCTATTATGATTACAAATTTAATTTAATTTGTTGCTTTTTCTTAATTGTCAATCGCTGAATTCTTGCTTTTTTATATCCTAAAATATATCGAAAATATATTCCATTTCTGTAACTCCATATCCGTTTTCGTCAGTCTTCTTTAGTGTCCAGTCAAATTTCTTTTCCTACTTTATGGGCCGATTTATACATATACTCATATGTCTCAAATACAAAGTACTTGTTTGCTTTATATTTCTTTAATAAGAGTTTTATTGTATTGTTATTTTAAGACAAATAGCTCTCAAATGTTAAAGTGTTTGTTAATTTTGAATAATAACATTTCGGTGAATGAATAATGCGATAATTTCAAATTGGGAAATTTGAGCCACCTACGTTGGGAAAATTGAGTAAAAAGTGAGAAAAGCGATTAGGAGCATAAAACAATTCTTCTACTTGCAAAGGTTCGGCTACAATTAAAATGTATAATTGTAAAGTCAAAGTAAACCAATTATTAATTTCCTAAACGTAATTTCATTACCTAACGGGAGTTTTCGCCCTCCTCAATTATACAAAATTACATCTACGAAACAAAATTACCCAGCCACGTACGTACGTAGGCGGGCGGACAAAGGTTCGTCGGTACACCGGGATACGGATAATAAGTTGCGTTCCGAAGATATTCCGTTTACCTTTTTAGGCGCCGCCGATTGCGGTCCGGCGCACCCGCGGCCACTGTACCCGTTCGGTCTTCATCATCGGAATATTCGGTTTCATAGGGCGGCCGTAAAACAACGCGAATCCGCCGCCCCCGCCGAACCGATATGTAATTTCAGGAAATCGTCTTTATGGCCGCTCGTAAAAGTGAAATAGTTTCCAGTTATAATCTAAATACGAGTCGGAATCAGCAGCGGTCCGGGGCGGGCGAGGGCGACGCTTTGTCGTACCTCGGGGATAGGCGTTTTGCGGATATTACCCTTATTTGGCGTCGTCTATTTTTTTTCGTCATTTTTTACAGAAAAAGGTCGTGGAAGCCCCTTGTCTTTGCTAAATTATGTATCTATCGATCATCTCAAGACGAAGGATACGCTTTCGATGTACTATTTAGCATCGTTGTATAAATTGATATATTCTACGTCACGAATCATATTATGTTTTTGCGGGCCTTTGTGGGCACCGGCGATGTGCGCCGGGTCGATGTCCGATTTAACGACGAACAATCCAATGTCTCTTTCAATTTATTTTTTATTCATATGACACAATATATGATCACGTATATGCTGCCAAGAAGTCTGGAGCTTATTCTTATTGATACTATTACTCGACTGAAACAAAGGCTTGTATAACAGTGTACGTATTATCCTTGACTACGAGCATATGTACATATTTATGTCAAATGTTCCCGATTTTCCTGATGGGATATTAATAATTTATAAACAAATTAAAGTTTCAAACTAATCGGGCCGGGCCAATATCTTTTTTTGTTTAAGATCTTGGTACTTTTGTTAACCAAATTATCTAGTGAAACCTTTTCTTAGTTTTTTTTCTTTATATCTCTCATACTCTTCTGATCATTGATTTCAAAACACACAACCGGTTGTGAAAAGGCCTGTTCATCAGCAAACGTGAACACGATTCGTTTTCTATTGACGAGTAAGAAAAAAATAAGAACGTTTTGTGTGTCTACATTGAATGTGCTACATTTAATTTCTATGCATCATTCATACGCATAGTAAAAATATATTTCAATTAACTTATTAATACTTCAACAATTGAAGGAATTAAAATTATTTAAATATTTCTTTAATTGGTGAACTCTTGGTTTGGGTCATAATAAGTTATTTGACTATATTTTATTACTGAAATAAAACAAGTAATAACATTAAAAACTTTTAAAATAAATATATTGTACCTAGGACATTCTATTATAAAGTTAAAACGACTTAAAAACTGACGAACTACAATTCGCACGAAAATGCCCCATACAAAATACAACTGGCTTATGACGTCACTGGCCAGTATTTAGCATCATTATAAGGGAGTTTATTAAATATTTTTAGTATTTCGTTAAATATTGCGTTTAAGTTAGATATTGCATATTATAATTTTCTTATTTGTTTGTGTGGAAACTAAATTCATAATAAATTTTTCAATTTAATGAATAGAAAAATTGACGTTTTTTCCTATTGAGAAGTTTCGATTGAATATTTGTTATGCATTATTTTTTTCATCACAAGGCTTTTTTAAACCTACCCTGCAGTTTTAAAACAATTTTCCAAATATATCGACATCGGTCAGATATCATCGACATCAGTCAAATATCAATAAATATGAGTCTCATTGTTACTACTATTTTGGGAAATATTTTTATCGTCTCGAACTCCTTGTAGATTAGGGATGGCATGTGTTACTGAACTTTAAGACTGTTTAGAGTTGTTAATGTAATGCAAATTTAATACTGAGTAATTTTATATCTCAAGATGAAGTGTTTTGTCGCAAGGTATATCTCCATCTGTGGCTGAAAATGGGTTTCCACCTTCCTTGAAGCTTTCACTTATTTTTAAGATACCGTACTATCCGTCAGTCATAGCCATTTTTCTTTGAAACCGTTATATGTAGTACTTTATTATAACTTGGTATAGCAAGAAAGAATGTTAACTCATATATATCTCGATAGCTAATACTCAGAAATATACATATCAAAGTTTAAGAAGCGATAAATAAAATAGTCGATTTTTTTTACAATTCAAGTATCATTGTACAGAGCATTAATTTAATAAGGGAAAAAATTATAAAGGTTCCAAAAGTATTTTTTGCAGATCTTTATATAATAAATTTCTACAGGTGTTGTTGAAAATGTCAACAAAAATATGTTCCCCCCCCCTTTTCTCCGAAACTACTCAAGTTACAATTAAAAAAATAGCTTTATTAGAAGTTTACCTAAAGTTTAGTGGAAAACTAAACTTGAAGTTTCTTAATTTTGAGAATGTTCTTAATGTTTTTGTGCTTGTGATAGGTGGGTATCCTAGGTAAACTATTTATGTAAAGTACAATGTACTATTAAATGTTTATGTATGCCAAAGTGTGTACGGAAGTGTGAACAGGTTTAACAGGTTTATTATTTTCATTGCTATGAAAAATCATTTACATTTATTGTTTTGTATCAAACCGATGTATTTTAGTGAAGATTGGGAGAGTCTCATAGATTATATATGGGTGTGTGAGGTCAGATTTGTAGAGGAAAACCACGTCTAGATGTACACTTATGACATTTTTTAATAACACTTGGTCCATCTGGCTTGAATTTTTTTCAGTTAAGAGAAGTGATATGTAGCTTATAATGTAAACGTTACTGCAATGATTTTTTTCAGCTCAATATGTTTTTGATTCCTTGCTGAATGTGGATCAAGAATCTCCATACTTTTATAATTTTTTTGTTGAAGTTGCAGTTTTATGAAGTGTATTTAGGTTATACTATTTTATAATTATAGTATTTTTCAATATAGAAAGACATTTATTTAAACAAACTGGCCACAATATATAGAAAACGTTATATTAAGGAAATAACTAGATTTATTCTCTGTTCGCTATTTACTTCAAGATGTAAGTGGTTTTCTGTTTTAGCGGTCATTTTATTATGCCTATATTTCGTAGCGATACGTAATGGACCGCCGCCGGAGGAAATGCGGAGCGGATTTATTCCGCAATCGAGGAAATAAACTCTCCGCGGGATGCATCAGTACGAGTGGCGCCATCTATTACTTGCAATCGCCTATTTTATTTCCTGCTGCTTGTTTCGCTGTGCAGGCTGGGCTTCTTTTATGCTCCAGCTTTACGCGCGAGCTTCCGCTAGAAAGCTTTTGTCGTAATGAATGTTATGCTCGGAGAGCGGTACTTTGCATCTAAGGTGGAGCTTTCCACGTCATAATTTTCTCGAATCGTTGAATGCTTGGATTTTGGTTGAGAATTCTTATTTTTTATTTTTATCTTTTTAATAATAAAAAAGTGGGTGGGTCTCTGATGAAACCATTTCTCTGCAGGTCTCATTGCATTTTTCTGCAGGTCTTTTAGATTTAGAATATAGCACGTGGCTGTTGAGGGATAAATGAATATTAGTAATGAACGATTGCGCAGAATTTATCATTAGAGAGATTTGTAATTTGTTTGTTTATTTATTTTGATTGTTTATAAAGGGTAATTAATATGTTTTGAGAAAATGGCTCACTTATTTTAAAGTAACAATGATCATGTTGACAATAGATCGTTTATTTAATCAAGCTTTCTAATGAAATTGATTACATATATCGATAAATTTCATATAGGCGAAGCCTTCCTCGTGATAAACACGTCACGGTACTTAGTTACACTGATCTGAATAAGCGAATCGAACATTAAAATTATAGTTGTGGCCGTTGTTCGCTACTGGGTCATCTAATTCCAAATGCTAATTGAGCTCATTCTTTAAAGGTTTCTTTTTTAATTAATTTAGTGGATGTTCGCTACGTTTTCTATTTTCTAAATTAGTATATATTAGTTTTTATCGACGGACCCATTACTGGAATGAAACGATAGATGTGCTCTGCGTGAAAGATGAAAGGAATAATGAATGACGAGATGCTGTCAGTATTTCTGAATTGTTTCTAAAATGAAAGTATATTATTATTGCTAGGAATATTAAGTATTAATAGAACTCACAATTAAATGAAACTACTTGATGTAGTATTATTTCTACTTTTTTTAAGTTCTTTACTACGACCTCAACCAAAGGTCTTTGCTAATAGCCCACCTGAAGATGTTGTTATACAACGAAACCTAGGTCGTGGTAAAGAACTTAAAGAAAGTAGAAATCATATTACATCACGTAGTTTCATTTAATTGTATATTTAATTGTATATAATAATGATTTTCTACAAACTTAACGCCAAATATATATAGTATTAATAGAACTCTTGTAGTAAACACGATTATTTCTTTTTAATTCAAAGGCTAATGTCATTGACTTATATTTATACTTATTTTCTGAAATTAATTATTGTTTTTGTTTAAATGATTTTAAGTAAAAATGAATTATTGTTTTTGTTTAAATGTTTTATTATTATTTAAATGTTTTATTATTGTTTAAATGTTTTTGTTTAAATGTTTTTGTTTAAATGTTTGTGTTTTATTGTTTTTGTTTAATTGAAATGAATTATTGTTTTTGTTTAAATGATTTTAATTGTATATAATAACGATTTTCTACAAACTTAACGCCAAATATATATAATATTAATAGAATTCTTGTAGTAAACACGATTATTTTTTTTAAGTCAAAGGCTAATGTCATTGACTTACATTTATACTTATTTTCTGAAATGAATTATTGTTTTTGTTTAAATGATTTTAAGTAAATATTCAAGGATTTGTGATATTGGATCCTTTATATGCAATATCGAAGATATTGCATGTATTGTATTTTATTTCCACCACCAAAGTGGTATAGAACGCAAACATTTAATATCCAACATGCTTATGTATCACTGTGCATAAATGACCTAACATTATGTGGTCATCATTGTTGTGGAGTGTAACATAATTTGTTCGATTTTCCTCTACCACTAGAATATATATATTTTTTATGTTAATTGTGTAATTTTTCACTCCGTGATGGTAATAAAGGCGTGCATTCTCACACACGTGTTATTTTTTAATAATTTATAATGTAAAACATTAAGATCAGTAGAGTTATAGCTTACGTAAACAAATAAGCAAATATTTTTTTTCTTTTTGAAACGAAATTTTAATAAGGGATTTTAATAGAACTTCGCAGAAACATTTAGAACCTAATTCTTATATCGGCGACGTCAACAAACCCGTTAGTGCTTGTAACCATATTTGGCTCCATTTTCACTTTTACTTTCTTAGGTGGAAAGTCAAATTGGTATCTTTCAGAAAAAGGAGCGAAAGTAAAAAAAGTATATATAATAAGAGTGTCATAATACATAATATTTATATGAAAGCGTTAAATGAACAATGAGTATAAGAAAATTAACATATCGACGCAGATACTTTGCACAGTATCGATAATTAATTTATTAATGCATACTAGCGTGACCCGTGCGAAGTCTTCGCATTATTATTTATTCCATTATGAAGCTCAGATGACAGATCAAACAAATATTTTACTAAAATTGACATATAGAGGCGCAAGTATCAAAAGCATTGAGCTAAAGCGCCACTTTATTTATACGTGAGTGGATTTGAAATTAAACAAAAATTTTACCGACCGTCAATCATATTGACGTTGAGCCGTTAGATGGCAGCATTGCTGATTTGTGTATGTAATTTTAATAATTAATTAATTTGCAAAAACAATAGCAATAATAAATTTTTTAGTTGTGGATGCCGGTAGCGCAAGCAATTATCTATAAAATGATATATAATTTATGTGGATTAGTTGTGAGGTTTTTTCTAAAAAGGGAGAGTAACATCTTAAAACCTTAGCGTATTAATATATATGATGATGATATGATGATGATGATGATGATATAAATCATATATAAAGAGAAAACCGAAGAGATCATAGCAAAGCACTTAAATTAAACAAATTATGCTATAGAACTTTTCTATTGTGATATATGATAATGAAAACCTTGGAAAAATTTTAGATTTGGAACTTTAACTTGTCACATTACGCCGAGCATCTCGCCCACTGAACCATCAGACCCATTGAACGCCTCATCTAACTCACACCTGTAATAAATAATTGCGAATTTTGTCCCGCTATTCAGAAACTAAGTTTGAATTGATCCAGTAAGAATTGTTGTAATTAATGAAGCGAGCGAAGCGCGACAGCCGGGAGTGAAAGTGATTCGCCGCCTTTGTTTGAGCGCCGATGCTGCATTTATCGGTGGGCGGACGTTTTTGTCGAGTCTGAAGGTTTCACTGTGGCCTCGAGGGCTTTTCCGCGGCCGTTAAATTGCCAGATATAATGAGTTAATTAAAAGCCCCTGGAATCTAGGTGAGCGAGCACTTTTTCTTATTAAAATTCAACGATCCTATATTTATCGTTAGTTACAATGTTATTGTTTTGTCCGAGAAATTTTCTTTGCTTGAAATTTTTAAATATAATTATCTAATTGAATGTGGGAACATTTAAGGCAAGGCGAGCGCTTTTCAGAATTTGATATTTTGCTGAGCGTGTATTTGTGTGTCAAGCTGTTGGTTTGTAAGGTTGCGTAACTAAGTCGTAAAGGGATATTTCCTTTATATTGGTTTATTATTGAAAATTTAAAATATTTAAGCTTAGTTTGGAAGGTTTCTAAACAAAAAAAATATAATTGTCATGATTAATTGAATTAATTTTTGTGTAAAAACTATTATTGTAAATGTTAACTTCTGAAGAAATATTTCATTGGCTAACGAAAAAAAATATGGATTTCAGTATTATAATCTTGCAGGTTAACAGGATATGCTTCTCGTAAAGTTATCTTCGATTAACCTAATCTATCGAAGATATCTTAAAGTTCGCTTTAAGCTAGCTTCGAAAACTTAATTTAAAGAGGTTTAACTTACACAATTGTTTGATTTAAGACTGCATTTAAGAAAGCACTTCCATAGCTCAAAATGGACAAAAAAATTCAAGTGTTCGTAAATATTTGGGTATTCATGTGATTGTCTATAAAATTAAATAGATTCATGAATTTTTCTGCTATACTATTACAAAAATAGGTTTTTACTGGTTCCTACAATTTTTTTTCAAATAATGATGTGTTTGTGGGGTTTCAACTGGATGAAAATATTACGTAGGAAACGTAGTAAACAGTATTCTGACAAGATGATCGTTAGAATTAAGATAAAAGTTTGATAATTTAAAGCAATTCACCGTTACTTTCAAAATGTTATTGATAGTAACATTAAAACTCAATACGGGAAAGGAACAACAAAGAGTAAAGTACGAGCAACTTTAATGAAAGTAACTTTTTCACCGCTTTCCTTGATTTCATTGAAAGAAAACATACACCGAACCTTGTTTTAGATAGTTATTATTGTCGTGGTTTATTTCATAATAATTTTTTGACCAATTATAATTTTCCAACGAATCCTTTCTTATCGTATTTTTAACTAAAGTATCCTGTTTTGCCTCCAAACTTTTAATATTCAAATAAAACATAAATTATGAAACGTTAAACGAGAAAAGAAAATAAGATGCGGAAAAGTGAAATTAGTGAAAAAATTGCGCGAATTTTTTTTACCTAATTAATGCTGAAGAGCCTTTATAAAAGTTATTTTATTTATTAAGTACTTTTGATGTTAGAAGGAAGAACCGTGACAATGTCAGCTTTTTCGAAGGAGTATAACATCCTCGTATTAATTTGTCCACACATTAAGCGCACAAAACTTTACTGCAATATGTTGTGTACAATGTACATAATTCAGTATTAGTTTAAATCTGCTGCTCACGACAGCCATTGCGAGAAACAAATATATAGTCAAACGATTTGTAGGAGCCAAAGTGACTTTCATGATCATTCCTAAAGTACAAAATCATCAGACTTAATATAAATAAGATCAGAGTTGCCCCATTTCATACGTAAGTTCAACATATTAAATACATCGTAACTATTTAGAAATAATTGCGTTTTTCTAATGTTTACAAAAAGGCATCGACAATAAAGATCTTTAGACTACGACGCTAATTGCGACACAAATGTCTGACACTAACGTCTGGCCGTTCACACATAAAGCGGTTTCGGTGTCGCGATACTAAACCAAGTGTCACAGTAAATGTCGCAAGCGCGGACACTGACGATTTTCGAAGTTAAACATTGACGATTTTCGAAGTTTTTCCTTCACTTGTGCTGTGATAAATTTCATGATTGGCAAATTTCATGATTTTTGGTCAACCGGAAGTACCCTATAGCTTTCGATTTATTTGCGAGTGTCAAAATATTATATAAATGACCGTATTTTTTATTGCATTGACTTAGATGCTTCATTTTATAGCTACGAGAAACCGTAGATCTGAATATTTTACATTATTTCAATTTGATACCTCCACCCGTTCCTGTGAAAAATGGTCTTAACTGACAGATGTGATCCTATAAGGGTACCTTTTTTCCTTTTGAGATATAAAACAAAAATTAAAACTACGTCATTTAAATCTTCTATTTGTAATTTCTTCAAAATGATGAAAGTTTTGAATTCAGGAGGGGTCAGTGAAAGTAACGGAAGAGGGGTATTTTCAGAGGAAATGTTAGTATATATGTGAATATATACGTAAATATATACGTAAGTATATACATCGGTAAATACGCTTCCAATGGTTTATAAAATCTAGATGATATATTCGATTGAATGTCGACTTTTTTATTTGATGTTGCTCGAGCTAGAAGAAACATTTCTGAGTTTGGAAATCCGTTTCGCCCTTGAGTTACATCACCAAAAAGTTTAAATAAGTAAAGAAAAACTTGTTCTATTACGATACATTGTATAAATCCATTCTTTTCGCAGTGTCTATATCCAATCTTCTTCTTAGACTGTGCAAATTATTATACGTATCGAGTAAATGATGAAAGGCATCTCAAATAAAATAGAGATTTTGCGTCTACAAAATCGTCTTTTATTCTATCAGCCATCCTTGAAATAAACGTGTGTGTAAATGTTTACAAGGCAAATATATGTTTTCATATTTGCGCAAACAATACGTTGCAAATGGTTCAAAAATGTTTGCACAAATCTTTAATGAAACGTCTGGCGCCGATTATAGATTTAGGTGCCTAAACAATAATAATTTATCCATTCTGACAAATGTGATAGTGGTTTCGCACGTATCGAATTATTTGTTGTTTTTTTTTGTGTAAAGGAGCGTTCACACAAGGATGATGTTTTGGGTATGCAGCACATTTTGTGACAAAAGTTGCTACCTCAAAATTAAATAATGTCATTATCGGGTAAAGACATACTGAATTCTTGTGTCTTTACGTGATAATGACATTGAAATGGAGTTACGACACCTCACACGCCGCGGTATTCAAAAGAAGTAAAATATATTAAATAAAATATATTATGTATTATATGAAATAAAAGCTGTCAAGTACGAGTGGAAATGGAACTACGGTTTACCTTAGTGTGTACGAATTCTGTACACGTTAAGGCTTATTAAGACACGTAAGTGTATATAATATTTGGATTAAACTATTTACAAATATTAATATAATTGTTCACCATGTAAATATGTAGCCTATTATGTCTTTCACATGCGTAAACATTTCGAGAATATCTCGGATACAATGAGTGTTCACACAGTAGAATTATCGCCATGATTTTCTAATATTTACGTAAACTTTTAGCAACGCTGGTTTTTTTTTATTATTTTGACATTAATTATTGCGAAAAAAGAGGGAGGAGGGGTGGCTATATTTTTGAATACATTTTCAACAATATTTCTAAAACCATCTTACATAAGGTTTTAAAATAAATAGTAATCTTTTAAAGATTTCAAAACTCATTTAATCGATCTTACCCTTTTAAATGATATTACACACTGTTCATGAAATTAAAAAAAATAAATTGATTACAATATTTATCACCTTTAAATTTTTGCTTCATCATTGCCAATTTCAAGATTATACGTCCAACTGCTTCTGAATTGAATTGGTGTCTGAATTGAATGTTAGTTCAAGATATTGACAAATAATAATCATTTTTCGAAATTCTTAACTATGTCTTAGGAGAGTAAATCTTCACCCATCGCAGTGCATGTATTGCTTCGTCCTTATTTTGCTTTAAATATAATTCTTGCAGCAAGGTCTTTGGCGAAAGTTCCAGATTTTATTTGTTCTTTTATTGGATGAAAGTCAGTTGCTAACCGAACTTAAGTTCGAATGTTATTCCCCTACTAGAGATGTTCGGAAAATTACGCAAAATAAAATTTCGCAAAAAAATATCCTATAAAAAAAGAAACGTAAATAACTATTGCATATATTTGGCGTTAATTTCGTGGAAATTCATTATTCACATTTAAATTAAACTACGTTATTTAGTATTCCTTCTACTTTCTTTAAGTTACCACGACATAGCTTTCGTTGTATTACAACATATTCAGGCGTTCGTTAGCAAGGACTGCTAATAGCCCACCTGAAGATGTTGTAATACAACGAATCCTAGGTCATGGTAAAGAACTTAAAGAAAGTAGAAATAATACTATATCACGTAGTTTCATTTAATTGTTAAAAACTATCTTAAAGATTATTTCTACGTTCCAACAAGTGGTAGAGCTCAGTTTCGACGTATTAATTGATTAATAAATTTATTTTATAAATTTGCAAATTGTTTTAATATCTTTATAACTGAATCTGTGTTTCATCAGTTTGTCTCCAAAAACCCTATTTCATAGGAAAGTAAATTAAACATCTATTCGTTGCATTCGTACGTCCGGCGACCATTCAGAGAGTTTAATTGCTTTTGACAATCCTATTATCGTTTTAACTTCTGAAATAATTTTTTAATCACAATTACGTTGATTTCATACTAATAATTTTGCTATCTGTGTTATTAATTATCTTAAGTTAGTGTGAAAATTGCTCAAACCCAATAAAAATTAAACGTTATCTTTTCATTTATTGGGTTGTTTCTCTTCTCACGGTTTAACGGTTTAAATGATATTTTGTGTATAGTTTCTATATAAAAAGATAGGATATATATATATATATATATATATATATATATATATATATATATGTCAATATGTATATATGTATATATTATAGGTACTTATTTGATTGTAGGAATGTCAATTAGTTTGACGCGTTTTAATAATTGACATGTCAATTTCAAGGCCAGAGATCTAAAGTCTTATTCCTTATTTGTAAACGTGATTTATTTGTCAGCCATAATTAATTAATTACTTTAAGTAAAAAATTATAATCGACCTTAATACAGCAATCTATATTTGGACATCGATATGAAAAACAAAGGTTAATATAGCGATTGAATCACTGATTGACTGTGATGATTGGCTTGGCGTTTAATGTAACTTTTATTAGTTTATTGAACGTAATTCTATTGACCAAGTCGATGTAATGAGTTTGTCCATGGGAACCCAAATACGATGAGTAGTTACGTCAAGGCGATCTTTGAAATAACGAAGACCACATCTTGGGCCAGAACTGTTCAAAATGATAATAATAAGGGCCGCATTCAGAATCTTCGGAGGATTGCAGAAACTCTGAAGACCAAGAATGTATGATGTTTGAACGTTTATCGATGCGTTAAATATATCTATATTTATAAGATGCATTAATTCGATTTCGAATATTGTTCCCAATCGATTTGATTTTCATTCCGTACATTGAGAGTAAGTTATTGCCAAAACATGATAAAGCGAACATGTAAGCCGATAAAATGATATGCAATTTGAAAATTATAGTTAACGATATTAAAGTAAATTAGCTTGATTCATAGACCAATAGACTATTTTCAAAGATTTAAATTAGTCTAAAGACATAATATTTAATCATTTAAAAGAAAATATTTAAGATACTTATAGTTTCGTATCCGTCCGAAACCTATAAGTTTGTTTTTTAAAAGTTTCTTTTTTTGACAACATTTTCAACGATATTTTGAACCAACTTATATGAAATTCTAAAATTAGAAGTCGCTCTTTGATACCTTTTACCACATAATTTATGCTCTGTGCCCTGCACGATGCATAAAATTAAAACGAAATATTTTCAAGTACTTTATTTGCCCTTTCTAAAATGTACGTATGAAATTTGAATGTTAATTATTGGAATACATGCGGGTTAATACACTTTATCACTGCGCCAAATTTCAAGATACTGAGATATATGCGGGTTAATATACTTTATGACTAAAACTAATATTTCCCAAGAATTGATTACTAATTATATTTACTCTGTTCTCATCTTCTTTGCGAAATAACCATTATGAAATTCCATACATGATTATCTTTGGCAAAAAGCTGTCAAATATCCTTAGAAACATATTCATCTGAGATCGGAGTATTATTTTCGCCAGCCTCAAGCCTCAAACCCTTATCCGGGCCACACATCGGGGACCGCGACAGATTCCGCCATAAGCAGAGCCCCTTAGCCGCTAAATTGATTAGGAAAAAGGGCGGCGAAACAAAGTGGACGTCGCGTCCAATAAGGGCGGGCGCGGCGGCACTCGGCGCGCGTGATGGAGCGCAGATGTCGCCACCCATCCATCTGGCGCGCGCTCAGCTGAGACATCATGTCCTGTTATCAATTACCGGCCGACGAAGCGCCTCTTCATGCCGCTCGGGTGCCGGGAAACCTTGGGTTTAATGTGTTCGCAAAATTTCGAAATCTCTCTTCTGGTCGCAAAAGAAATTTCTATATATATTTTAAGATACGATAGAGCGTCACTTTGTAGACTCTGAAATGTCATTTTATTTTATTTTTTTCCTGAATTTCGGATACTGAGAGGCCTAATCAATTTCTTGACTACACATCTAAATATAAATATATATAAAAAATAAATAAATAAAAAAACGGGAGATATGTAAAATTAGTGGTATAACCTTTTTCTAACTTTTGGATACCTTTGCTATTGTATGAATATATTACTGAGAATAACTTCCATTTAATTTTATTGCATACACCGGCACATTTGCATTGTATAACCTCATATAATAACATCAATTTAATTTATTACCCTCACTAAAAGACTTGTATATCGTACAACTCTCGGAAAAACAATAAAACCTACACCGCTGCCCTGCAATAAACTCACTAACATAAGTAGTAGGAAAACCCACACAAACCGGCCTCTGTCATTGTTTTGAAACATAAATGCTGTTGGATGTACGTAAGGTTTAATCTTTGCTAATAGTCCACCTGAAGGTGTTGTAGTACAACGAAACCTAGGTCGTGGTAAAGAACTTAAGAAAGTAGAAATAATACTACATCACATAGTTTCATTTAATTGTCAGTTATATGTTTGTTTCATTTGCCTTCATTATCATAAAAAATCTTTTCTAATTTTTTGTATTATATTTCTTTTCGTGACCATTGTATTTGCTTACAACTTAATTTTAAAACTTTTTACAATGTTTTATACCACTTTGACACATTCTTTTCTTTTGGCAAATATGACGATATTTCCATGACAACCTACCCAAACTGATGTAACTAATATGACTTCTTATCAAAACAACGATTTTAACTGTTTTCATACGTGACAATAATGAGGACAATACAACTAGGTAGATACATTAATATCTATATGTAAAATGTTCCTTTGGGGCAAAACCTTTCAATTATATTCTAATATCTGTCTGTAGGACAATATATGCCATCACTATTATCTAGTCCTAATGTTAAAAATTTACTATCAAAATTTAATACTATTTTTATATATTACGAGTTTCCGTAATCTGAGAATTTTGTACACTATGCACAATTCGTCTAGTTTCTATAACATTCTTTTCTTTATTCAAAGCTCTTTCTTATTATTTTGATTTTGGGCAATACAAGTACCTACATCCGCAGTCTTCAACTATAGACGTAGTGCCACGCTTGTTGAGTCTCCATGCCTGAAAAGGATAAAGCGGAACCTTTATAAGATCATTCACATGTCTGTCCGTCTGTCCATCTATCTTAGTCGTTTTTCTCAGAAACTAATTGATGTAAAAACCTGAAATTTTCTACTAGCTTGAGGGTTACACCAGATAAGAGATTGAAGTTTGAATTACTAGCTATTCTGTCATATTAATTTGAAAGTATATTAATACGCATATATCTGAAAAGTTAACATTTAAAATTATTGCTAGGGAAGCTTTTAAAAGAGGGCAAAGAAAGTACTCAAAAATATTTTGTTTTAATATTATGTCTTGTGAGGGTTGTCAGTTAATATGACGCACAAAAAAAAGTAACCGACTTCAAATAAGCACTAAATAAGAAACGCATTAAAAAGTATTAAATAGGAAAAATGTATTTCCTTGAAAGTTTTGCGGTACAATTTCGTATCCATAAGAGCCACATACGACTGGGCATTGAGAAGTTCCCATCATTATTCGGACAATCCTATATAATCCTTTTTTTATTTGTTTAATATTGAGAATATACAATGTTTAGTACATAAACGTTGTGAATATAGTTTGTCAAAGGCGAATGATACGCCGCTGTACAAGATAACATGAGCATATGAATATACACATAAACGATTGTAACACGTAGGTTAAGACGCTGGAGTTACGTCCATTGAAACAGTGCTCATTAAACAACTTTAAGTAAGAGTTTTCAAACTTTCGCAACTTGAACGATATTAGTTTTGCCGTGTTTAAGTTTCAGCACCGCTATCTAACAAGTAGTTTTACTACCAATAAAGTTTTCAATCGAAAACTGGAAAGGCGACATCCTTACGTAATACGTTTGGCTGTGAGCGTTGGCGACAAGCGGAGGATTTTCGTAGCGATCTTATTAATTGTGGCTTAAATATAAGTAGTTTGTTTTTAGGGTTCAGTACTCAAACGGATCTTGTGAAATCAACAGAGCTTCGTACGAAACCGATAGGGTATTGATAATGCTGCCTGTTCGTTTGTGTTAGAGGCTTTTTGTTCATACACAGAATAAACTGTTGATCTGAATTAGTTGACTAAAAATCAGAAATCTTGCTTATACAGAATGTCCAGTGGCAGATTTCAATGTTTGAAAAATTGTAAAAAAACTACACCTTTAATACAAAGTAGGTTTATTTTAATTTTATAACAACAAATGCGGATTTAATTTTTTAAAAACCATGTTTTCTAAATGGCCGCCATCGAGTCTGACACACACTTCGAGTCTAGCACGCATGTTTTCAAAAACGCGCTTGCAGAGCGACTAGGGTATCCTACTGACTTCGGCTCGAATATTTTCTTTAAGTTGTGTCATAATGCTCGGATTTGTTTTGTAAACAACGGATTTTAAGTATCTCCATAAGAAAAAGTCACATGGGCTTAAATCGGGTGACCTAGGTGGCCACGGTACGGTACCGTTTCGGGATATGTTTTTTTATGGAAATAACTGCCGCACTGCATTCATGGACACATTAGCAGTGTGAGCTGTGGCCCCGTCCTGCTAGAACCATGTGTTTTGGTTGAAGGATGAACTATTCTGTAGTTTTACTCTGACATATCCCAGTAACGAAAGTTCTGCTTATTCACATATCCTCCAATGTGAAAGTGAGCTTCATCACTAAAGAATATGTTGCCCATCCGGGTAGCAGTACGAAATCTCAACAACATCACCTCTGCGTAAGTTCTTCTTATTTCAAAGTCAGAATCGTGTAAATTTTGAACAATTTGAATTTTAAAGTTTTCGCATTATTACCGGAATTCCCAATATCGATGAACGTCTACGCGGAGTGATAAACAGGGATTTTCAACGACAGAAACCATAACACGCTCGACATTTTCATCCTTGGCTACCAAAGGTGTAGGTCCTGGCCTGGGCCTATTTAATGTTGATCCTGTAGCTCTGAACCTTGCTACCCATAACTGAATGAGGTTGATCGATGGTCCATCACGTAATCGACGAATACTGTAACGTTTATTAAATTGACGGCGTGCTACAGACAGCGAAAATACACTCGAAATGTGCGCCTCGACGGCAAAAGCGCGGTGCTCTCCACTCCACTGTTCGAAGGCTACTAAAACATCCGCACCGCTTGCGCTTCTAACGACAGCCCCCGCGCCCCTGTTATGTGTTGCGTTCAGAAACTATGTTTGTTCAAACTTTGAAATCTGCCACTGGACACCCTGTACTTATGTATTATTTAATTTAAATGGAGTGCTCGCACGAGCATGTAAAGGGGGGCTGAGAAATATTATTTAATTGCCTAACCATGTAGGCGATAACAACTCTTTGAGAAGAATGGTGTTTTTAAATATATATTTCGTTTTTAGGCCGCTACGAAGCTATAAATATATTAGCATTCATTTGTATCATGCTTCGAATGCTTCTTTATGGACCAAAAACAATTATGAATTACCGTTATAGTGTATTTATTAAAGTAACAGAATGTGTTATAGAATTGGCATAAAATTATGTGTATTAAAAAAATAATGGTGACATTGGGCAACGTTTATACTATGTGTCATGAAAATTTTGGCTTCTGTTAGATAACGCATTATCGCATCAATGATGCTACGACGCAGTGCGACGCTACGGCGTAGTTGTTTGCTCTGTCGGTTGGACAATATACAAATATATTCCTACTAACGTTATGAAATCTAAAATTGCTTTTACCGGTATGTCTGTGTATTACTTAATAACTTTGAAATTAAGCAACTTATCGCAATTACATATGACATGCTTACAGTTCACGTGGCTCCTGTGGTTTTGCTGGAATATTAATAGACAAAAATTGAGTTTGGATCTTTGTTACTCGGTCAGGTCTAAACGACTCGAATTAACATATGGGGTTTTAATCTTAAACAACACAACTCATATAGGTTAAAACTAGGTGTTTTTTTTACTCAAGAATAAAGTTTTAGTATTGCAACATGTCAATTGACGGCACAACTTGTGTAATAAATATTTTGCTCACGTGTTTCGAGAGTCCAAAACCTACATGCAAATCTCACCGTTTTGATAGATAATTAACGCGAATTAAGTCGCGCACAAAATAGTTCTACAAGTAATGGTTAAATTAGTCAAACGATCTATTTCTATTCACAAAATTATTTGATGTAAATCAGAGGTCGAAAGTTTAATACTCTAATTTAATTATTATCTGTTATATACCAATGTTATGTCAGTCTAAATTATTATTGATGTATGTATATATATATATATATATATATATATATATATATATATATATATATATATATATATATATATATATATACTAGCGTGACCCGTGCGAAGTCTTCGCATTATTTATTCCATTATGAAGCTCAGATGACAGATCAAACAAATATTTTACTAAAATTGACATATAGAGGCGCAAGTATCAAAAGCATTGAGCTAAAGCGCCACTTTATTTATACGTGAGTGGATTTGAAATTAAACAAAATTTTTACCGACCGTCAATCATATTGACGTTGAACCGTTAGATGGCAACATTGCTGTTTTGTGTATATAATTTTAATAATTAATTAATTTGCAAAAACAATAGCAATAATAAATTCTTTAGTTGTGGATGCCGGTAGAGCAAGCAATTATCTATAAAATGATATATAATTTATGTGGATTAGTTGTGAGGTTTTTTCTAAAAAGGGAGAGTAACATCTTAACCTTAGCGTATTAATATATATGATGATGATGATGATGATATATATATATATATATATATATATATATATATATATATATATATATATATATATATATATAAATATATTAATTGTTTAGCCTATCCAACTTCGTCGAATAAATGTAGCTAGACAGAATTGGGTGTACGATTTCTTTGGCGCTGACATGAAAAATAGTCTTCGATACCTTCCACTCTAATTACCACTTAGTTAGATAATATCGTGCCTGAAAGGGCATATCTACTTGGTTCTTCGTCATTTGGGCGAGGTATTCAGTAAGCGCCTCGCCATCGGTCGCTTGCATGGCGACAGCGGCGCGGCCGTGGCGTCCCGCTCGTGTTGTCACCTCATTAATTTGAATTTAAATGCAGGTTTCGCGTCCGTCCGCCGGCGCTGCGGAGGCTTTTATCCAAATTAACTGCCGGCCTCCTTTCATTCACTTATATTTTATAATTACGACTCTCGTCCGATCTAATTATGGGCCTTGTTCAAATACCGCACGGTGACTTGCATATTATTGCCGTAGATTAATTCTTTTACGTCGGGAGCGGGTTTTGTTTCGTGTCGGGCCGGCTTCACTTGATTATGTAATTAAAGGCGCATTTTTTTTCATAAACTCGAAAAATGGCCTCAATTCTGTATTTTGTTTTGTTTATTTCGCGTGACACGGTTTCACAATTAGAATGTTCTTGTTAGTAGGGTTTTTTTCGAGCATTTTTCTGCTTGGTGAGCTGTAGGTTTATTTTTGGCGGTTTAAGCATGATAAATAGTTTATGTAGTAACAAGTTGGCGTTTACATAGCCAGTGTCTTGAAGTTTGGAAGGCGTGTTGTTTTGGATTGAGAAAAACATTTGACCAGGCCAAGTTTGCGAAGGGTTGGTTTTAATTTGATATACTTTTCAGTTTTTTATGAACTTTATGAATTTTTTATAATTTTTTTGTAGTGTACGTTACTAAAATTTTAAAATTTTAGTAAGGAACTTGTAGAATTACTGGATGTTTTTCATTTGTACACAAATGAAAAAACATGTGTTAGTTTTTTTTTCGGAAAACGTTTCGCATATATAACAAATATTTTGCAGACGTATCAAACACATACGTAATTTATTAAGTGCAGATATAAATTTTTCAACTTTGAATAAATATTTTTAGGGTAATTTTTAGAGAGGGATGGACATTTCTTGTATTGCGTAGTATTGGTATCCAATGAAAGCTGATAAATTAGAGGATTTAAAACTATTTATAACTACTCCTATACAGCTTCGCTCCGCCAAAAAAACTACTCAATTTTGTTTTAATTGCTTTTTTACATTTTTTATAATACAAATATTTTTTGTATTAATCTATTAACGGTGTATTTAAGAGGTTTAAGCTTATTTATTTTGTGCTTTAGTGAAGTACGTACAGAATTGTAATTATTATGTTACAATATTGGTAATCTGGTCACATAATAACGATTATAACAATCTATAATAGTATAATTACGAATATTGTTTTTATACACATTGTTACGATTTAATTTGTTTAATATAGATGATTCTATGGTCCGAATTTGCAATAGAAAACCGATTTTAAAAAAAATTATATAATAACTGTGCGAAAACAAGCAAAGTTTCTTCTTTATAAAATTAATATGTTAAAAACAATATTCTTATATCAATTTACCACTGTTAACCGAAACCATTGTCTCGCCCTCGTATGTACATAATAAAACGATGGCAGGAAAAACAATATTATTGTTAGTGTAATAAAGTTAATGTAACAGAAAATGTAAATTGCAAATAAAATAATAAGAATTACATAGATTTTATCTGGTTTTACTATGCGTTATGTGCGAAGTGCGTGATGGGGACGGTTAAATCGATCACAGCGCACGCTGTGACAGAAATGTGAAACTTCTTGGGACTATTAAAAGTTGTTTTGATAATTCCATGTTAAATTTGCTATTTCTAATTAAAAGGAAGAAATGGGTCACAATACTTTCGTTGTAAACTGTAAAAATAATGGAAAAAATAGTTCGCGTAAATTTTCCAATTTCCCAAAATCGACGTGGAAATTGGAGCAGAAAAAAAATTAAAAAAGCAAAAAGTAAGTGCTATGACTTTATGTCGATTTCACTGAATTAATTTTATTTTTACGATATTATAAATATACTGTTTGAAAAATATAACATACGTATATTAATTTTACTACATAGTATTATGTTGAGCGATTGCTAATGTAACAGACAATTCTTTATTTATAGAATTTAAAATAAATCTATCCATTGTAGATACTATTAAAATATACTCTTCTAGAAATTTTTGAAATTAATTGGTGCATTTTTTGTCAATTTAATTATTTTTCACCACTTTGATTACATGCACAGTAGCATTGAACACCGGTGATAACACGTGCAGTGTATGTCTGTAATTAAAAAAAAATTAAAACTAACTAAACTTTACTGTAAATTAAATAATAAGGCACTATTTAGGATACTTACATTCAAAGTTGTTTTGTAGGGTCTTAATGCCGCTGAAATTGGCCTAATGATATAGGCTCGTATTAAATAACTTTTAGCTTTAATTCGCAGTTCCCCAACATTTATCACGTGTTATGCTAAAACTAATTTATTTCCTTTTGTCACAATTTGATGTTGAAAAGATATATTTTATGCTTTCAGATCCTGTTCTAATGATGATATCCATTTGTTTATAAATATAATAAATGCACATAATATCAGCAATATTACTCATTTCTTTATGTTTTTTAAGCTGTCAGATAACTCACGCGTCCTGAAATGTTGCAGTTGCTAGGCGACGCTATTGCCGTGCACGCTGCGTATGCTACTTCCTTATTAGAGAAAGACTGCAAACTTTATGGCGCTGAGCAGTTGTCGCGCGACTTCCACTCTCTCTAGACTTATTTCCAATTTATTTATATACTGCAAGTGACCAATTATTCACATATGTTTTAGAACAATATATTATTTCATCTACAATGTACGTAGTCAACAATCCTAACCCCATTGAGGGTTATTTTGTCGTTCATCGAGTATTTATGTTTTTCACCTGCCTGAGTCGCGCATTGTGAACGTCGTTACCGTTAACTACTTCTCGTCGTTTCACCGCTCAACTATTTCTCTAAAACACTTAGCTTCAAAATTTAAAATAAATAATTAATAAAAACATGAGTTCTGAGAGTAAATAAGTGTCTACGACTTCATCGTAGCGCCATTGTGTACATTCAAAGTGACAAGTAAAAAGTACGCTAACTTGCATTTATCGCATTTGCCGCCGTTGAACCGTAATATATCGCCCGTAGCGAAGAGCGTCGCACTCGTAAGCTGTTAAGAGAGATTACACCGAAATAGGTTGTAACTCGATAAATCAGGCCCTCTAAGCGGATGTACAATTAATGTGGAGGCGGATTATTCGCGTCGCTGTGCGGGGAGGTCGTCGCCCGCCTCGCGTCTGCAGATGAATGGAAGGTGAGACGATAGGATGGCGTAGCCCGCTCCAGGCGCCCTGGCGGCGAAGTGAGCATCTCGCGTCGGAATTTATATATATTTCTCGTTGGAAGTTGCCGGTTTAAATAAGGCCTACATACTTGCGATGTCTTTGTAGTCTTGTTTTTGATAACATTTGCCGAAAAGCGGAACTGTCTTTAAACTCATTTTTTTGTGAACTTGTTAGTTTCAGTGGTATGCGGAGGTAGGGGTGTGTTAAAAATTACGGGTCATAAGGTGAATATCCTTGAAAGAGGGGCTGCTCGTATTTACCATGAATATTTTCAGAATAGTTAGTGTGATTTGAAGTAGTTGTTTGAGATAAAGTATAATGAGAAAATGGTCTGACGTTATAGAGATAGAATTTAAGTAAAAAAATCTGTTATTTTTGACAATATAAAAAGTAAATAATTCAGATTTAGCGACAGGTAAAAATAAAAGGTAAAAGAGAATTTATGAGTAGCTACTGACTTAAAACAGAAAAATAAGTTATGAGACGTTTATATTATATTGCTTGTATGTCAAGAATTGTTAATAAGGAATAAAAATAACAATAAAAACCTAATGATTGTAAATAATATCGATCGCCTTTTAAATGAGTGTTTATTGCCTAAATGTATTAAAAAATAAACTATTAATTGATAGTGCTCGTTTTTTATTCTATAGAATCGTTTTTTTTATTCTAGTGGTTTTTTTATTCTAGTGGAGATCATTCTCCATTCTTTTCAAGGTTTTTCACTTTATTTTCCATTAGTTTCATAGATCAAGGAGCTATGCAACTTTATTAAAATAGCGTATGTTGTTCAAGAGATCATCAGCAACTCAAATAATCAGAACGACTTAAATTATCAGCTGAAGTGGTTTAGCCATATATGTCATTAAAAGTTTTTAGGTCTTAATTCACTAGTTCGTTAGATCGTTTTGTAGATACACTGCTAAACCATATACACTAGTCTAATGTTTCTTTTTTCACTCTCTAAATGAAGCATCGTGAGCGTCATCGTAAATGCACAAACCAGTAAAACAGTGAAGAACAAAAGGTTGATGATGAGGATATAATGAATTATGAAATGTCGACAGTGGTTGAATATGGAAAATAGAAAGTTATGTAGGCTGTTACCAGAGTCAAAATCAATATATTAAAAAGACTTCCTTGTCTTAACTATATAACTGAAGAACGTAAGACATGCAAGGTATAAGTGTCTTCAATTCCATGATATACATAAACAGTGTCTCCTAATGGGATATTACGCAAAGCTTCTTTGCTACCCTTAGGGCAAACCATTTGTTTCAAATAAGTCATTTTAATCAGAGTAATAACAGCCGTAACTTTTTCTTTTATAGCACAAAATTATATTTTAGACAAAAAATTGTTTTAGACAATACTAAAGGTTTTTTTCAAATATGTCAGCTTTGAATTTCTGATAATAATGGAGAAATGAAGATAGATGAAAGCTTTAAAATATAATTGCTTACGACTGCGGGAACTTCTAAAATTATAAAAGAAATAGTTTAGCTCTTATTTTAGGCGATATTAAATATTTATCCTCCGTGTCAACGTTTGTGACATCTTAGTATTTTATAATGTTAGACTATCTGTATTTAAGTTTATTAGACAACTGCCTACATTAATTAATTACGGTAGGGTAAACAATGCATGTATAATGTCAACTTCAAAACATAAAATTTCACATGAAATCAGAAGTATTGTAACGGATGAAATACAATAAATCAACAAGATGTTCACAGTTCACTTTTGAAAGCATGAGGTTATAACCAGTGGACGAGTAATTAAAAACAAATTCACTATAAAACAAAGTGTGTTAAAATTTGTGGGGACGGGGGAATCGTACTCGCTTTTGAATGGATAACACAAGTTTTATTGTAATAGGTCAGTCATTATACGCGTCAATCATATCTGCTTTATGTCTTGGCTGTGACAGTATCGATAAACATTATTCGTTACTAATTAATTACTGAGTTACATACTATCCTAATTGAATTGTAATGTGTACATTGTTTCTTTGAACTTAGTCAAATTAATCTTAATAATAATTTTAATGCACTTGAACAACAGAACATTTGAATAAAAAAACTTAAGAAAAACTTTGAATTAGCTGCATAATAATTTTTCTTTCTGCGAAATTATACTATTCGTCGCCGACTAACATTTTCACCAGGTCCTTTGACTGTGCCCCACGAGGTCAGTGTGCGTGCACTGCAGGACGCTCAACTCTTGCGGTTATGTTGAAATATGTAGTTTACCTTGATAACTGGGTAAGATACGGAAAAACACTATCGATTACAATTGTCTTATTTTGTATTCAAGAACCCATAGACCCCATAGTAAATGTACGGTACTTATAAGAAAACGTCAGCAGTTGTTTGTATATATTTTACAGTTTTTTTTCATATGATGAAGATTGTCACACTTAGAAAAACTTTACTAGTTTAAGAAAAACGTTTCTATAATTGTACATATGGATAATTCTGTGTATAAAAATGAGTAGAAAATTGTAAGAAAATTTATGACAATTCTCAACCATTTCCGAAAAAAATTAACCTCAAAGTTGCGATTTCAAGGAAAAAATTACATTTTTTACAGAAACATGTGTCAAATAACTCAGTTGAATGCATAGAATCACGTATATTAATAATAGAGACTTTCGTTATTGCACTCTGTGATTGATTTACTTATTCACAATTAAATGAAACTACGCGATGTAGTATTATTTCTACTTTCTTTAAGTTCTTTATCACGACCTAGGTTTCGTTGTATTACAACATCTTCTGGTGGGCTATTAGCAAAGATTAACTCTTAGGAACATCCAACAGCATTTATATGTTTCAAAAACAATGACAGAGGCCGGGTTTGTGTGGGTTTTCCTACTACTTATGTTAGTGAGTTTATTGTAGGGGAGCGGTGTAGGTTTTATTATATTTCCGAGAGTTCTACGATATACAAGTATTTTAGTGAGGGTAATAAATTAAATTGATGTTATTCTATGAGGTTATACAATGCAAATGTGCCGGTGTATGTAATAAAATTAAATGGAAGTTATTCTCGGTAATATATTTATACAAAAGCAAGGGTATCTGAAAGTTAGAACAAGGTTATACCACTAATTCAACATATCTATTTTTATTTATTCATATATTTATTTATTCTTTAAGTTCTTTACCACGACCTAGGTTTCGTTGTATTACAACATCTTCAGGTGGGCTATTAGCAAAGATGTTGTAATACAACGAAACCTAGGTCGTGATAAAGAACTTGAAGAAAGTAGAAATATTACTACATCACATAGTTTCATTTAATTGTGAATAATGAATTTCTACAAAATTAGCGCCAAATATATTCAATCATCTCGCCTTATTATTAAGCACGCGACATGTCGGAAAGTGAAGACATATTACATAACATAGATCTTTGACATTGTAACTTGTATCTCGACTTCGCCCCATGCGAAGTATTCGAAAATTTTCTCGTGTTTGGTGTAGTTGAAGCAAAGTTGCCGTAAATTGTTTCTTTGTATCGCGTCAAAGTTCCACGTAGTTGTTTCTGAGTACACGGGACCTTCCTCGGGTATCTTGTTTCATCGCCACGTTTTCAATTGTTATATTGCGTAGACGATCGCTCACGAAGCAATGTAATTAACGCGGTGGAAAAAGTAATTTTTATGTACCCTGTTCATTTGTTAAGTTTTATGCGCCATTTTTGCTCATGGTCTGCGGCTTTTTTTTAGCGTTCTTAGGGTTCTTTACCTCAAAAAGAAAAAAAATTGGAAGTTTTGTTACGTCATTCCGTATCCGTCGGTCTGTCTCCCATAGCTGTTTTTCTCATGTTAATCTGCGTTTATATTAATTGTTAACACTCAGAAAAGTTTATGTTGAAATTGTAGAGGGTGCAAATGAAGTAATAATTTTTCCAGGTTTCCATGTCTCAAAAGGAAGACTGGAACCCTTGTAAGATTACATACGTGTTGTCCGTCCGTCTGTCACAGCCGTTTTTCTCAGAAATTGCTTGCTGTAGAAACTTAAAAGTTGGTAAAGTAATAAAACATATTAACCAGCACATATCTCAGTAGAATACTAAAATTCAGAAAAATGCGTTTGGAAATTTTAGGGGCAAATAATTGTATTAAATTTTATTTTAGTTCTACATATAGTATGGGGATTGGAAGGGTTAAATTTCTTATTTCAATAGATACTTCAAAAAATATAAGAAAATAGCCCTATTCTTCTTTTTCTTTCGAAACTTCTGAGCCAAAAATCATGAAAAAAAATAGTGATAGTCAGATTTTAGACTAGAATATTACAAGAAAACGATAACCCTAGATCGTGTATTTTTTTAAATATGCACCATGCTTTTATGTCTGTGGAGTAGGCTATATATTTATGTTGTAAGAGTAAAGGCTTTTTAAGAATTATGAAACAATTTTTTTATGATCTTGTGATTAGAAATATTGTAGAATATGTTCACTCTACAAATTCCCACCATCCCATGTCTTAAAGTGCTTAAGTTAAGACCTTCTCCTCCCAGAGTTTAATATAAACATTTCTGAGTGTTAGTTATTTAGATATATGCTGTTTAATATGCTTCATTACTCCGTCAAATTTCAAGTTTCTAAATCAGGCAGTTTCTGAAAAAAAAAACGGCTGCAACCGATGGACAGATGGTTATGGTTAGTAATATTATAAGAGTACCGTTCGGTAAAGACAAAGGCTTGCCAGTTATTTCTAAATTACTGCTATTTTATAATAGCCATGTAGAATTTGAGCTGCTATAAAAAAATGGTATCATATCATTAGGGTCTTTATTCAGTGATCGGGATGTTGGTTAATAGTTTTGTAAACCTAACCTTGGTTAAGAATTCGTTTCATTACCTTTCTATTTACAACACTATTGTATAACGTCCTACAACCCTTCTGTCCATTACCACGCAATGTCTGTACACATGCATATGTATGGCTATTGCTGCTTCAACAAACAAACTTAACAGACTCCAATGAATAAGTGGTTCTTTGTTGAGTGGCAACAGAGAAGGTACACTGAATAGAACGAAAAAGACCTACGCAGCGGTTGGGCTACACCTTTTTACCCACGCGCGTCGTCACTGTAGCGATATGACCGTATATTTCCACTTTTATGGTCGAGACCAGACGAGCCGTTCGCACAAGGACGAAATTATTGCCGAACCATATCCGGCTAAATTAAGATGTATTAAAGGGAACAACCAGTGTGATGGCACGTAAGAAGGGTGTTATTCATGATTGGACTATTGGATAAATTAATGAAGTAGGGAAGAGTTTAGGAACATGCCCTATGTTACAACTACTTTGAATATTGAATATATTTGGCGTTAATTTTGTAGAAATTCATTATTCACAATTAATTGAAACTACGTGATGTAGTCTTATTTCTACTATCTTTAATTTCTTTACCACGACCTAGGTTTCGTTGTATTACAACATCTTCAGGTGGGATATAAGCAAAGATTAACTCTTAGGAACAACCAAACAGCATTTATATGTTTCAAACACAATAGAGGAAGCCTTGTTTGTGCGGATTTTTCCATTGTTTATGTTAGTGAGTTTATTGCAGGGGCGCAGACTAGGTTATATTACAGAGAGTTATACAATATATCAGTATTTTAGTGAGGGTAATAAATTCAATTGTTGTTATTATGTGAGGTTATACAATGCAAACTTTACGGTGTATGTAATAAAATTAAATGGAAGTTATTGTCGGTAATATATTTGTACAAAAGCAAGGGTATTTAAAAGTAAGGCCAAGGTAATACAGTAATTCTACGTATCTTATTATCGGTAATATATTTATACAAAAGCAAAGGTATTTGAAAGTAAGGACGAGGTAATACACTAATTCTACATATCTCCGGTTATGTGTATTCATATATTTATTTATTTATTTCTTTTAATTTTTTTTTCTTTTTATTATATATTCTTATATTTATATGTGTATTAGTGCTGAAACAATTTCCAGGGTACTGTAGTATCAATGTTTTATATTTATATTATATCTAGAAGATATTAAGAATGGGTGATGATATTATATTTAGTTGTTCATTTAATATATTGACCTTGATATCTTTTTTATGTCTGTTTATTTCTAATGTTTCTAGGATATTAAGTTTATTGCCTTTTGTATTTATTTGTAATATATATGGGGAATTATCAGTATGAGGGTGATGGTTATTTTTAATGAGATGTTTAGCAAAGTGAGATGTGTCTGGTTTATTATTTCGCCAGCTGGCGATGTGTTCTTTATATCTTGTATTAAAATCTCTTCCTGTTTGACCTGAATAAATTAAGAAAAATATGATTGTACCATAATAAATTAAGAAAAATACTAATACAAGAAATATACCCGGTCGTACCA
Organism: Druceiella hillmani; assembly: GCA_039881145.1. Classification (NCBI taxonomy): domain Eukaryota; kingdom Metazoa; phylum Arthropoda; class Insecta; order Lepidoptera; family Hepialidae; genus Druceiella; species Druceiella hillmani. The sequence goes on along the minus strand of JAYKKI010000001.1, from coordinate 101,048,729 downwards.
AATAATAATAATATTTACTATAAATCTATCCCATACATAGGTAATGTATCACTCAAATTAGGAAAACTCTTAACTAATAATAAAAATATAAATAATATAACATGTACGTATAGTACCTTAAATAACTTGGGTAAAACCCTTATTAATAATAAAGAAAAAATAGATAAACATAAAAAGAGTGGTATCTATAAACTTAAATGTAATAATTGTAAAAGTGTATACATAGGTCAAACAGGAAGAGATTTTAATACAAGATATAAAGAACACATCGCCAGCTGGCGAAATAATAAACCAGACACATCTCACTTTGCTAAACATCTCATTGAAAATAACCATCACCCCCATACTGATAATTCCCCAGATATATTACAAATAAATACAAAAGGCAATAAACGTAATATCCTAGAAACATTAGAAATAAACAGACATAAAAAAGATATCAAGGTCAATATATTAAATGAACAACTAAATATAATATCATCACCCATTCTTAATATCTTCTAGATATAATATAAATATAAAACATTGATACTACAGTACCCTGGAAATTGTTTCAGAACTAATACACATATAAATATAAGTATATATAATAAAAACAAAAAGAAAACAAATTAAAAGAAATAAATAAATAAATATATGAATACACATAACCGGAGATATGTAGAATTAGTGTATTACCTCGTCCTTACTTTCAAATACCTTTGCTTTTGTATAAATATATTACCGATAATAAGATATGTAGAATTAGTGTATTACTTTGGCCTTACTTTCAAATACCCTTGCTTTTGTACAAATATATTACCGACAATAACTTCCATTTAATTTTATTACATACACCGTAAAGTTTGCATTGTATAACCTCACATAATAACAACAATTGAATTTATTACCCTCACTAAAATACTGGTATATTGTATAACTCTCTGTAATATAACCTAGTCTGCGCCCCTGCAATAAACTCACTAACATAAACAATGGAAAAATCCGCACAAAGCAGTCTTCCGCTATTGTGTTTGAAACATATAAATGCTGTTGGTTGTTCCTAAGAGTTAATCTTTGCTTATATCCCACCTGAAGATGTTGTAATACAACGAAACCTAGGTCGTGGTAAAGAAATTAAAGATAGTAGAAATAATACTACATCACGTAGTTTCATTTAATTGTGAACTACTTTGAAGTTATGTTTTAATTAAGAAAAAAAAAGTTTATGACAAACTCTGTACGAAATTTTCACCATCAGACTTGATTTCGGTAACTACCATATTATTGATCTTAAATTAAAAATGTTCTTAAGCTAATTCGATGTCACTAACGTTACACGTAGTCGATCTTTTGCCTTGTCATTTTTCACAAAATGTTTGTAAGAATGTTCATTGTGTCTAAAAAATGTAATTCGAAAGCAGGAAACTTTACCTACGAGGATAGGCCTGCGGTGATGCGAATATTCGAAAAAAATTTAAAATCACATAATTAGGATCAAAGTTTGGGACCTCACAATTTAAAAAAGTGGTTTCAAAGCTCGTAAGATAATTTAACGTTTTTTACCTGTAAACTTTTACCAATTCCTAGCCTTAATGTATATGAAGTTTCCTCTTTTTCATCATCCTGGTGTAAAATTTATTGAACAAAATAATGAGCTTCAGGCTTTAATAGTGATGGTCCTTTTGATCGACTTTTCTTAATCCCTTTACCTGTTACTACTATAATTCCATATAATTAGTTAGAATTTTTAAATATAATTATTTGAGGCTGAAGCAAAAAAAGGAAAGCCTACATTTGTTAACCCGTCTGTGTTAAATGACATTATAACATCGTTATATCTAATATAAACGCATAAATTATACTTTACATCTAAGACAATGCGAAGACTTCGTCGTTTTTTGGACTCTGGGGACTTGCACCAAATGGGGGGATGGCTTTAGGTACACGCTGATGTGAAACAAGATGTGAAGACTCGTGTTTTTATCGAGCAATAATTTTTTAAAAATTATTCCTTAAAGTAGACATTTTTCGTTATACTTGGAAGTTGGATGATTCAAAATCTACTTCTTAGTAAAGAAGTGCACACCGTAAGTTTGTATTATTTTTTTAAAATCTAGAATTAAATCGTGTTATCTAAGAAAGTAGTTTTAATCGAAAATATCCACAAATTGAACCGATTATTTCTAATATTGAAAAAAAATTACTGTTAAAATGAAACCGTAATACAGATAAATTAATTGGAAAGTATATAAATAATATGGTAGGTTTATTGGTCGTGGAATAAACTTGTAATTATCTAGTTCCAGTACAAAGGACTGTTTATACGAAATATCAAGTATTTTGTTAACATATATCTCGTGTTTTGTCTCTTTCTAAATTACACGTTTCTCTTTTATTTCTATTTATTAATATTATTATTTTGTTTCCATAAACAAAGTTTTTCCGTCCATAGTGGAATTTCTAAATTACCGAACGAATTAAATTGAAAATTTACGAATATTCATAGGGTTAGTCCACACATTCAAGGAAAATTGGGGGAAAATTATAATAATTTGGCAATTTTCTTTCCTATTCATAAGAGTATGGTTTAAAGAATTATTATAGTCTTGAATTAAAAAAAAAAAATGTTGACAAATTTTGTGGTTTAAAGATGTTGTTCAAAGGTACCAAAAATTTAAAAAAAAATGGATGGAGGTTACATAATACAAAATAACTCAGAAAAAATTATTTTATTCATCACATTGGAATCAGTATGTATGTATGTATATTTGTACGTACGTACGTATTTTAAAAGGTTATAAAATCTGAAAGCTTATAAAATCCAATATATTAACGACGTCTTTTTATTTGACAGTGCTCGGCGGAATGAACAAACCGATAAAAGTTCGGGAATCCGTTATGCCACCATCTCCTGCGTTATGCCATCGGTAAATTTAAATCTATATCTTAAAAAAAACAAAAGAAAAACTAATTGCATTGGAATCGGGCAGAATTACAGGCATTCGTATTGGTCCATAGTACCTATTGCTTTTAGTAATAATCCGAAAATTAATTTCGAAGGTAAATACAAAGGCTTGCCAGTTATTTCTAAATTACTGCTATTTTATAACAGTCATGTAGAATTCGAGCTGCTATAAAAATGGTTCGCTTTATTTTTTTAGAAAAAAACTGAATTTACTTCAAATTTAATTTAAAATATTTCTAAATGCCATTTTAACAAAAATTCTTTCGTTTACTTCTCGACCTTCGATTCTCGTTTTACTTCAGACTGCTCATTTTATGCTCGGCCCGTCGGTCTAATCTCTCGATTCTGTGTTACCGTGTAATATATCCGCCTTGCAGTGTGCGTGGTGGGCGCCGCGTCCCATAATAACAAGTCGTCGGCGATGTTCCGACTCGAGTCAAAACTTTTGATGGATGTTGCCGCTATTTAACGCCTTTTTTGAGAATGTGAATGTGCTTTTTTCTTCGCAACGATAAGTGTTGCGGAACGCGAACGGGGTCATAGAGAATGTTCCGATATAGAGCGGGGCGGGGGCGGGAAAGCGTCTACGATTTTGGAGCGCGCCCGAGCAATATGTAAATAGATTTTTTATGACCGGAAGTTTGATCAAGCGATTGTTCTAAGTGCCGTCTACCCTGGACAGGTGATATGGCGTACTTGTTTATAGAGTTTAAAAATCTAAAAGAAATGACAATTTTTGGCACTTTTTAAAATATTATCTATTGCCAGCGGTATATATACTGTAAAAAGGGTGCAATTTCAGAATTTTTTTGTATATAGCGTCAGCCATCGGATATATTATACTTGTCTTCTTTTCTGAAAATCGTGTCGTTAAAGATAATCGTGAAAGGTAGCCTGCAAATGTGGTGTAAGTAATAGACTTATTTTATAATGTTACTATAAATGTGAAATAGGAATTTACACGAATTCATAGATAAAGTAAATAATTAATTGGGAAAGTAAATAAGATGTTTTTGAGGGATTTTAATGAAATATTATTATTTAGAGTTAAAAATAACTCAATTAGTATTTAGAGTGGACATGGGATTTTTTAAATAAATAAATACTTTTTTTCTTAAAGAAGGAAAATACATTTTTCATTGGTTAATACACAAGCTGGTTTTCAATTATATAATTTTTTACCTCTATTTATATTGTAAGTGTTTAATAGTATGTTTATTTGTATTTTTATGCCCGGTTCCAAATTAATATTATTTTTTTCCAAATAAGCTTTAACTTCCACTTTCACTTAGTTAGACACTGAATTTCATAAAACGGTGAGATGGGTGTTTTATTAATTGATTGTAGATTCTTTTTGTATTTCAATGTAAAAAGCTTGTTAAATTTGTTTTCACCTAAAAATTTATGCTCTGTAGAGTTGTGTTTTACTGTAGAGCCCGGTTTTTACTCGGTTTAAATTCTTAATCCAAGTTGAATTGAGTTCAATAAATATTAAGGACATGCGCTTTTGGAATTATATCTTTTTATTTAGTATATTAAAATCGATTATTTGGAAGTGAATTAGATTTAAATTATATTTTTCAATAATGGAATAAAACGTGACGTTCTTTCAGGTTTTTATGAAAGAACAATGCGAAAAATGACGCAACCAATCTTTGCTGAATAATTTGATCTCTAAAGGGCTGTGATACAAGTTACTAATGGGGAGTGGATTTAAATGGAAAATTCTGATGCATCAAAACTTTAAGCCTAACCGCCTTAAAGGGACTGAGTAAGTCGTCCAAAGGGCGCATTGCGACCGAGCGAATTTCACGAAACAAATAAGCAAACCTCATTAATATGCATTGTTTCTGTGTCGACTCATTAATATTTATTACCGAATGTGGACGTCATTACTGTTGCCGCTCCTCTGTGCTCTCCTGCTACACGCGGTGTCTGATCCTGTATCCTAGAAAAAAAGAGGGACCCGCGTGTGCCGCTCGGGCCGCGGCGTCTCGTCTCAGAAGTACTATTCCGGCGGTCGGTCATTTGTTTTCATTGTGCTCTATCCATTTAAATAAATTCAAGATGAAGTCGGGCAAAACTTCCCGTTGTTTACTGCTGAAGCACACTTGCGACGCTACCTCGTAATTGAACGGAGGCACGACTTGTCCGCCTTTCTTGTTGAAAGGTCGTGACTCGGTATTTATTTAACGTTTTAATGAATCATGACTGCTGTTTAATGTTTATTTATTTTGGAATAAAATTATATTTTTATTATTATGTTGGAATACTTGCGGGAAAATAACTTTTTTTTGTTAGCGTACGATCAGAAATATAAAACTAATTAAGCGCATTTGTGCTTTAGCGAAACACAAGTCATCGTGAATTATAGTTGTGTTATATTAATAAACAATTACAGTGTTTCGCATTTAAGTATCGCAGAAAAATAAACTGAGATAAAATTTTATAGTAAAAAGAAATTGAATACATGGGAATCTAGGAAGTTACCAAAAGACAATCTATTCATTAACAATAACGTGAGATTGTTTTTCCTTTAACTAAACCAACATTTATGATATAATAACAGCGAACATATTTCCTAAGTTGCTAAGCAAGGAAATTCGTTGGAGACGCAGAAAATGAATGATGATTATAAGCTTTTCAAGAAAAATTGTTATAAAAAGATATTTTTAGCTCTATATTCTATTAATTTAAACTTTAACCAAATTTACCTCAATTCTCTAAAAAAATTTAAAATACATTTCCTAAGTTTCTAAGCAAGAAAATTCGTTAGAGACGCAGAAAAGAAATGATGGTTATAAGCTTTTCAAGAAAATTTCTTATACATTTAGTTAGGAACAAGTTTCGAGATTGGATCATCGTCGAATTTTCAATGTTTAATTTTTTGTCTATAAGTTTTAAATTTATTTTACACATCTAACGTTTATATTAAACGTTCCTACATAAATTTTCCTCAATTTTTCGAAATTTAAAATACGTATAGTAAATTTTTAAAATTTCTTAATGTTTAAGTAGAGTTATAGGATTAAAAATAAAAAACGAGCAACTGTACTAAAAGTTTAACTACCTACCTTCTCTCCTTAAATTGCAGTAGTAACTTTTTTAATTTTAGTGACAATTGATAACGAAGCAATTAATGAAACTTTACGTCTTCAACTAAAGAATGCTTCTCTCGTACGTCTGGTAAATGTCTCTGAAAGGACGCTAAAAATCTGAGGATTTAATATATTTCTTAATATATTTTTCTACATTAGACAGCGGTAAAACATTTAGAAGTTTGATTAATTATTCTTTTAGAATATAATGCGCAGATAGTTTCAGTTAAGTGAAAGAAAAATCAGTCGGTTTAAAAACTTCTTTAATTAAAGCATATATTCAAGTGAAGATAAGAAATATATTTAGAATTAAAAAGAATATGAATAAATCGGTATTGAAAAAATTTCCTCTAACTGAAAGTAAAAAGTTTCTATGAAAGAATAAGCGTTTAAATTACGTAACTCTCAAATAATAAAGCACGATCTAAAAGGATAAACGTTTAAATTACATAACTCTCAAATAATAAATTCTCTAAAATTATTAATTTTATTTTTAGATTACTAAGAAATATATTTAGAATTAAAGAACTTTGAATAAATCGGACGATAATAATAATCTATTGGAAAAATATCCTTTTTGTGAAAGTTTTTAAAAAGTTTCTGTGAAAGGATAAGAGTTGAAATTACATAACTCTCAAATAATAATCTCAAATAATAAATATAATATCGAAATGATGGTGAAATAACTGTGATATATGATTGGCAAGTTAATTGTTTCGGACATATTGAATTGTAACTTGAGAAAAGAAACTTAGTTACGACTGACAATTGATATGGTGACGCAAACGCATTATATAAAAGCAAAAAAAGTGGAACAATCAAGGTATAAGTATGGTATTATAATTGTAGACAAAGGAAACGATGTAATAATTAATTTGGTTTGCGCAGTTTTATTGTGAGAATCAGTGTGTTTCAGTTAAAGCTCCATATTATATGAAACGGTATAATAATTAATTTGGTTTGCGCAGTTTTATAGAATCAGTGTGTTTCAGTTAAAGCTCCATATTATATGAAACGGTATAATAATTAATTTGGTTTGCGCAGTTTTATTGTGAGAATCAGTGTGTTTCAGTTAATGCTCCATATTATATGAAACGGTATAATAATTAATTTGGTTTGCGCAGTTTTATAGAATCAGTGTGTTTCAGTTAAAGCTCCATATTATATGAAACGGTATAATAATTAATTTGGTTTGCGCAGTTTTATTGTGAGAATCAGTGTGTTTCAGTTAAAGCTCCATATTATATGAAACGGTATAATAATTAATTCAGTTTGCGCAGTTTTATTGTGATGATCGTTGACACAGTGGATTTCAGTTAGAGCTCGATATTATAATTATTTTCTTTTTCCTCATCAATCTTAGAACACTACAAGAAAATATAATATATACAAAGATTGTAGAAATATGTATATACAGATTGTTCTTCTGTAAAACAAATTTAATTTTTTTTCATTGTTTTCGCAAATCGGACAATGATTTTTTTAGAAACACTTTAGAATTGTCACATAGTTCCTTAACATTTTTACTCAACTTTTTGTTCGAAATTTTTTATATCGTATACGTTATTGTTCATGCGTACTTCTATTATTATGGCATACAGCGTGATTTTTTTTAGGTAGTTTGTAATTTGATCCACTCATATTAATGAAACTCAATAATAGTTTCTCATAACATTCTTTATCACTTAATTTGTCCACATAAACATATATTTTATATCACTTTCTAACTGACAAGAAAATTTAGGCCGAGTGCACTTTGGATACGTTTTTGTACGAAATCCGGTGTACGAATACGTATATGTATACGAAATCGAGCAGTACGAATACGCATACGTATACGAAATCGAGTAGTACGAATACGCATACGTATACGAAATCGAGTAGTATGAATACGCATACGTATACGAAATCGAGTAGTACGAATACGCATACGTATACGAAATCGAGTAGTACGAATACGCATACGTATACGAAATCCAGTAGTACGAATACGTATATGTATACGAAATCGAGTAGTACGAATACGCATACGTATACGAAATCGAGTAGTACGAATACGTATACGTAAACGAAATCGAGTAGTATGAATACGCATACGTATACCAAATCGAGTAGTACGAATACGCATACGTATACGAAATCGAGTAGTACGAATACGCATACGTATACGAAATCGAGTAGTACGCTACCTATACGATTACGCACGAAACTTCCCGAACATAGATCTACTATAGGAGCTCGCAGACTGGGTACGAATTAGTAGTGCGTATACGCGCGTACAGTTGCGACGTCCGACACGTATCCCATTTTGTTGGGAATATTTTGCGTTTTCGCACAAATGAGTCACCATTCACATTGAAAAATGTATTTATTTAGTGCATGGACACAGATGTTTATGGGACCATAGTGATTTCAGTTATCGTTTTAGATAGTATCAACGCAAATCATGGCGGGAAAACTCGGAAGAAATAAAAATACGAAATTGATTTTGCGCGAGTGTCACTGGGATGGAAGAGAAAACAACTAGTTATAACGGACATAACACGTATCCATTGTGTTCACTCAGTACGTACGACAAAAATTATAAGTTTACGGGAGGCACAAATACGTATCCAAAGTGCGTTCGACCATACTCGACTATTGCACGAACGCTAAGCACTAAGATAATTATCGTACCCTTTGGTGCTTTACTGGATCCTTGAAGATTTAAGATCAAAAAGTCTCCAGGATACTTTTCTTCTCAAACATCTAACTTTACATAAAAATTAATATTGTGGGGTGAAGAAACATTATTATTTGCAAAAAAAAAACATATAAATTAAGGGAAATTAGAGGCAACAATATGAGATATTATAATATATATAATTTTTGCAACAATACGTTCAATATGATCATAAAAATCTCGACAACCAGAACTTAATGCAGAGCGTTAGCATACGGTGAATCATTTGATTCAATTTCATTTAACGGCTGATGTCCACAGAGGGAGTGGAAAATCATTCGCTGTAGGTACCGGAAGGTCGAAACGCCTGCGCAGAATGTGTAATGTCTCGTGCGATTAGTATCGTTAAGCAGGGCGGGCGGGCGGTGTACTAACTCACCTACCCGTACGTGGAGCGGTCGCCGCGTCCAGCCGTAAGGCGGCTTAATTCCGCCAGTGATTAATGTTGACTGTTGTTCATATGATACCGGTGGATTATCCCAGATTTGTAATGAGGATTAGCGAAATTATTCTTAGCGCAGTGCGCCCGCGCCCAGATAAACGGGAGATTATTTTTTATTTATTACGGGCGGGCCCACCCCCGGCCTCGTTAGTGCACCGGCCGAGGGCGCGCGTCGCTTTATTCGTTTATTCGTTATAATCTACATCGATCAGGATGACTGTTTCAATTCGGAATGCTTTATCTTCATCCATTATGTCTTATTATGTAACGGATCTTTTGATTGGGCCCGAGTTACGCGCAGTACGCAACGATATAGGCTGATACCAGTTTTGTGACTCTCCATTTCCTTAGTGGTGAGTTGCTTTTTGCCAATATAATCTCAAATTTAGTTGTTATTATTTTTATTTCGTTGCAATAGCAAAATAATTGGACCTGATATAGTTTTGTTGCGATGGTAATGTTTGTGACATGGCTTTCTTTTTATCGCTGGTGCTATTTGACTTGTATATACTTAGGTATAATTAAAACATTTGATAAACATTACGTATTACCGTGATGGTATTAATTACATCAACAGCGATTTACTGGCGATGGCTTTTGTAAATCTTGTGGTTAAAGGTTGGTATAGTTTACGATAGTTTTTCGTATATTACCTACGCAATTAATAAAAGTAAATCTTTTTATCTCATTCAAAATAAATTGTTCACTAACCCTTTGTATAAAATAATCAGCAACTTTATCTTAATTTGAATGAATCTTACAGATGTCGCTGCAAAAGTGATTAGTTATATCGCACTAACGAAAAGTCATCAACTCGTATTTATGGGAGTACACTTCGCAAATGCCGTCAATCATATTTTCTTCGGTAATTGATTTAATAAAATCGGAATTGTACAGAGAAAATTAGCACGGCATCTACGAGAGTAAGATGTGCAAAATCGTAAGCGTTTCTGCAGGCGTAAGCGTAGGACTTTATTCCTACTGTCACTGCATTGTTTTCATTACGTGTATATTCCTAACTCTTCCTGAACCCACCCTTTACCGTAAAAAGATGCTGCACAGAACATCATTCTGACACGTTTTTAGGATAAAATCATTTTCCTCGCATCAGATCAGATCATAATATTCATACATCAACAGTAAAACGATATGGGAAGAAATACATTACCATTTATATTCCAATATTTGTTCCTTTAATATAATTTGTATCGTGTATGAAGCTTCAGTGTTCTTCCTGTTTCTAAGTAGTTTGTACGGTATAAAAGAATTCGCTTATGTAACAATTTTATTGATTCTTGGAACGTACTCTACTGTAATAATCAATGTAAAATGAAAGCATGTTTTCAAAGAAGATGTTAAATCTTAACAAAGTTGCCTACAGTTCCAAGCATTGAACACTTTAAGCGCACACCGTAAAAATGAGTAATGGCGCGTCGGCGCTCCGCCGGGCAACACGGCCTGTTTAAATAATAATTGAAATTCATGCAAATGAGGCATCTTAAGGATCGCCCCTTTGGCATTTGCAATTTGCAATTAATTATTTTAAAGAGGTAATTTGGCATCGAGTACAATCGGATTTCCGTTCATGACAGTTCGCTCCCCCAATTAAATTTGGGCGCCGCGCCGGAGTCGCGCTTTAGTTTTTTTTTCTACCGCGACCGCAGCGCAGATCGGCCGCGAGCCCTTTATTGCGATTTTTATCGGCCGAAGTTAATTTACCGCGATTTTTCAATTTAGACTTCTCCCCGTTTCCACGTAAGTTGGCTTTCCATTCCTCGAGATTGGAATGCGGCCAATATCGGCCGCTACCTGGGCGGGCCGCCCCTCCATCTTATATTATTTACAAAGAGGCAGATAGATGGGCGGCGCGCCTCCTCCCCTCCCCGGAATAGATTGAAAAATGTTTTACATTTTCTTGCGTCGTGATTGCGCTTCCCGGCATCGGGTGCACTTGGCTGCGCACTCTGTAGCGCCTGGCCTGGTTGCAGCGCGTGTATCGCCTCTCTTATATTGCCAATACGATGGTCGCGTTTATACTAGCGCATGTCGCGTATACACGCGTTCGCTTTGGAACTGGATGCAGTCCGAGTAACTTATTTCAAATATTACATCACGACTTTCTTGAATGAAACGGATTATGAAGCAAAAGAAGCATGCATGTTACGAAGGTATTTCGATGTATCGTATCGACGTATGGGGGGTGGTACGATTTTCCAATTTTCCAAAAATAAAATAAAAGAGTCACGTTAAACCATCTTGTAGAATTTCCCACGCATTCTTTTCTTATCTAATAATGCAGCTGTGAACATAAGGAATACATGTCAATAATTGTTTGCTCGACAATATTTCACATTCTTCGTGCGTCGATTGTGAAGTTCCCAGATTGCCGTTAAGCTACCTAGCAACCGGTTCTATTTATGTGTTTTTTGTATGAAAAAATATTCGAACAGAAGCCTTCCTTTGAAGCGGTAAATCTTCTAAAGCGCAGTTTCTCTCAATCTCCGGGTGGTGAATATATGTTTTGTATTGATTCCTTATTATCCACAATGTATTACGGGATGTCGCCAATTTTATGTGCGTAGTTGATATAATTTGTCTCGTACGTATCGATGTTATGTAGGGCAGATTTTGTTACCCTTGTGAGTTTATTTGTGAAAATAATAAATAAATGTAAGGCTTTCGTGCCTCTAGCGCCTACGTTTCGTTTGCCGATTTGATATTGCCCCTATTAATAATTTTAGGAATACTCATGTTTTTGTTTCATTTATTGTATGATAAAATATGATGGATTCTGTATAGCTAACGGTATGATAACGAGTTTATTGTTTTCCTTTTTGTATGTAGTTTTTCTATATAATTTCGTCTGTATTTTTATTTTTATTAATATTTTTCTTTTATTAATATTTTCTCAAGCGTAGATTTTTTATTATATTACAGCCAATTTTTGCCGGCAGATGTTTTAGTGCGGCAAATATAGGTGTAAAGGAAGAAAAAAAATTATAGAACCTAAAAAATTATTGAAATTATAGAAGTTAAAGAAATTAAAATAATACTACATCACATAGTTTCATTTAATTGTGAAAAAAATTATGATATATTTTGCTTATAATCTAGTGGGCGTCGTTATAAAAATATTTTTAAGCGTTATTAAATATTTTTTTTAAAGTTATGCACTCTGCGTATTTTACTCATTATTCGGTTTGGAAATCTTAAATAATTTGTAAAAATAGTTCAATGTAAACATATTAAATATCAGTTAATTAAATACTAATTAATTAAGAAATGTTCGATTTTTAATGATTTTTGGTAGAGTTTGGCTTATTAGCTCAAGAGAAAAATTAGTACAATTAGTTAACAAATAAGTATGGATCTAAACTGTCGACACGTATATGCAAGCAGTAAACCTGGCAAGAGAGGTATAATGAATTCACGAGAGGTATGTCATAGTCATTTGGGAGTTGAATGTCCTAGGAAAGAAGCGGTTTATTGGTTAAAAAGCGGTAATCAATTGCTGCGGTGTGAATATAGTAGATGACAGAGTTCTAAAATGTAATGGGAAATCTTTCTTTTTTAGTATGAATGACGTAATACCTTCGACATGTGCCGGAACCTTGTCGACTTTCGAGGATATTGGCCCTTACTGGTTACCAAACCTGTATTACTTAATAGCAAATGTCATTATTTAATATATTATCGTCTCCTTCCCAATTGGGACGCAGAACTCATATAACTAGTTTTCTCGCCTTGCTGATTAGTTTGAAATCATTCAGTATTTTTAGAATGGCAATATTAAATCTTGCTGCTTTCTTACTCTCATTTCAAGATGCTCATTTTCAAGATTAAACATCTAAAACAACGTAATTAACTCGAGTTCATTAGCCGTATCTTGAATAGATACTTTGTCCTATTATGAATGGTCGTTATCATATATTTCACGTTATTTTACAGATATCACAATTAAGATATGAAATATCCCGATCCATAACCGTGGCAATTTCCGAACGCATAGAAATTTTGATCAATATAAGCAAATAAGCAAGTTTTTGGCAAAATAGACGAACACAGATCTCTACTCTTTACGAATTTCATCTTTACTTAACGAACTTGATCTTTCATTGATAGAGTAAGCACTAAAGGCTAGATTATGAGATCGTGCAATACATAGATAACGACATTAATGGTTTTTAGACTGTTTAGACTATTTCTTAATAACAAGTTTACAGTAACACCTATTAAAATATTTATATTTAAGTGAATGTCCATGACATGAAAAAATTAGTATTTCCCAATATTTGACACATTTACATTAAATGTCAAATATGTCGGCAAAATCATAACTACGCAAATAGTCAACACTCAACACCAAGAGAAATGCCGGCTGTAGGTGACTAATAAATGATTCAATGTAGAGCACTACTTTTTTGACACGTAGAGAAACATTAACGTCATTGCCAGTTGAAACTGGAATTCTATGAAATTTGTAATTTTAGGCTAAAATTGGCGGAAATCACAAATTAATTTTGTTTTTTAATTACATTATTTTGCCATTCCAACACGCAGCGCAAAGTGGAATGCCGGCGATAGACGAGCACAAATAAGTGCCTTAATGTAGAGCAGTATTTTTTTGGCACGTGCTAAAACATTACCGTCATTACCGGCTGAAAGTGAAACTCTGTAAAATTTGTAATTTTAGGCTAAAATTGGCGGAAATCGCAAATTAATTTGGTCTTTTAATTGCGTGACTGCCATTTCATTATTTAAATAACGATATAACTTCCATTAAATTCATTTTTCTTTTATTGAAGCCGCTATCATAATAATTCCCAGAATTTTTTGTTTAAATATGACCATCTATTCGGGGTCGAATACTCGGGGGAAATTTTCCACTCTAACAATTACACACTTCTCTCCGATTCTTTATGATAATTACAGCCTCCCAGGGCGCGGCCGCAACTTGCCGAAGTAACCGGAAGTTATAGCGAAGTTTACATTTCGTAGGCGTCGCTGAACCACTCATTCTAAGCTCATTACCATAAAGAGACGGCGTAAATCAACAAGGCTTAGGCGAAACTAACGGGCTGATGTGGGGCTTTTGTGTTAGACTTTTGACGTGAGATTAGTCGGTCGGGGCTAACCGGGCAATATATTTGGCGATGCCTCCGACTGACGTGACTAACGCTGCGTTTTACGCACCGCGACTGAGGTGAACTTGAACTGTGCTTTCAGGAGGATTACTTTAATGTGCATGCTTGGGGGATAAGTGATCTCTGGTTATTGTTGGTTGGGGATTTAAGAATCTTGTAAACGTGTTGTTTTATTTACATGTTTATAAATATAAACTGCTAACTCCTACATTATAGTCAAATCACTTTGCAGTAGCTGCAAAAATTTTAGTACTCTGATATATCTAATCGGAAAGAAAGGTGTATTTTTATCGCATAAGGGATCTTCAAAATACCTTTGATCAGAGAAATTTAGGTAGATTAAGGGCTCTTATTTTTGCTGCTCTTTTATCATGTTATAATTATATTTGTCAATTCTATACCTTTAAATCTTATTTGCTTCATTTTTGAGGTAGTTCTTTTAAATTAATATTTACAAATTTATTATTCTTTTAAGGTAGAAAGTGTTAGTAAAGGGCATATAGTCGTTTTCCTTGCGATATTTTCGTTTGTTTCTGAAAATTAATCTGAATATGTGCGTTGTTATGATATTGTTTAATTTGCTGCCAGCCCTTGGGCACTTCTTAACAAATTGACGAAAATAATAAAGGGACGCATCTTGTTTCGATTTACTTACAGCATGCACCACCGTTGCTTCTTGCTTGGTTTAAATCTCACATTTGATTTTTTTTAATACACCATGATTATTTTAGGAAATGATGTATATTAGTTCAGAACCTTAGATAAGTCAGTTCGATTAGCTTTCTTCTGTTCATTATTTTTTAAAATTATATGTTACATATATTTAATTGTTTTATATTTGTTATTGTCAATTGGATCATTGGATATTGCAGATATTTTTTACACTCATATTATTAGTATGGTGAATCTTGTTGTCACGGAGACTGCATTTTTTTAATCATCTTTTCTAAAAGTATTTTTTTTATTTAGAAATCAAACACATTCATGTTGATTTGTTATTTAATTCTGTGATATTTACAAAAAAACCTATGTCTTACTTACAGACATAGGTTACTTACAGGTTGCCCCATAGTATTGTACTTCTGCAAGAACCGAAAGTACCACTATTTACCGTATAATATAAACAATAATGAATAAAACAGAAAAAGATACATTCAGATTAAAATTGAAGCTAATTCATTATTGATCGTGAATAAGCAAGGAATTCCATAATTGCATTCTTAAAAAAATATCAAAATTAGGCGCCTCTCGCAAAATTACGTTGATTAATGTAAGTTCGTGAAAAACAAGTGCACGCTTTACGATGTTCGTGCGCGCCCTAGACAAATGATATAAATTATGACTCCGTCCTCTCACGAAATAACCAAGAGTATAAAGCGTTACAAAAGCCAATGCCGAGTATTTATTAACATAATCATTTCATAATTAAAAAAAGTGCATAATTTAAAGCATTTTTTGTCGGAATTGAAGGGAATTATAGCGATCATGCGCGAATATGTTTAATTATTACTTAGTTTATTAACCAAAATGTTATGTACATTATTTCTTATCAGTTATTATAGATCAATATTATTTAGTTCGCTGCAAAATTAATTACTGAGTCTATATTTTATCTAAATATACAGGGAAATTTTAAGATAACTTCGAATGATAGTACAAACTATAAATTATCGACATAGTAAATTTTGTCTGCCGTTTGTTTTCACCTTCAATTTGAACTCATGGTTTACCTCGTAGATGAATAATATATATGTCACTAAATGTAGCGTAATGCAATAAAACCTACTTCAATATCATTTAGTTCATTCGTGTTACATAAACAAAAGTACTGGGTCTATATTTAATTTAAGTTAATCGTAGAAAGCACATAATCGTTTCGAATTGTGTTTGTAAGATATGCGCCATTGGCCATACAATATTTAATAGCAAGTCATTTTGTGTGGAGCAAATGCAATAGTCGGTTTATTATTATATTTTCCAGCTCATAAAGAATGGAAGAAGTAAACAATTTGGCATCATCAATAATAAATGCTATCAATCATGAAGTAGGCGGCGCCTGAAGAGGTCTCTGAGGCCCAATCATTGTCTGGGGGGATTTGAGCGACTATATATCGGTTCCGATAACATTGTGTACGTGAATATATCGTAACGGTTGCCGCGCAGTGCAGTGGCTTAGGTTGAGTGGTTTAAAGTGTTAATGAATGTGAAGTTTGGTTGTTTTTAAGACACAAAGTGATAATGTTTAATATAATACGGAACTGCTGAAGTCAATATTGTACATCTTCATAGAATCAATACTGAACTTAAGGAGTCAATACTGTTTACATTTTTTGTTTATGCAATCAATACTGAACTTATGGACTGTTAGTATTTCTATCATACGTTTTTAATTTCAAAGTTACTTGTTTAGCAAAATCAAATTTTGAATGAAAATACTGCGTCGTGAAACTTTATAAAATCAGTTTTTCGACAAAATTGTTCCTTGTTCTGTAAGCATTTTTCTTAAAAGTACATCCTAGTATGAACCTTAGAATGTTTCCTTAATATATTAGTGTAGATCAGAAGTTCCCAAACTTTTTTTTCTTGTGGACCACTTTCAAAATTCTACTGGTTTCGGTGGATCCCCCGCTGCAATTGCAATTGAAAAATGGAATGGTTTTGAAGTGAATTACATTTAATGAAAGAAAAATAACTTTTTGAAAAACATTGCTCTTTCACAGATTTTTTATGTAGACGTCCGAGAAAAAAACATTTTTTCTTTTCTGGATTACTTTATAATCAGTAACTATGTCGTGGTAAAATATATATAAGATAATTACTAACATTATGAAATAAAACGTACCTAGCCTAATGATGAAGAGGGATTTTAGTAGTTCTAATGTAAATTATTGTGAGATGTTAGATATCCATTTTTCTACATTTTCTTATTTATTTTTTTGTCGTAAGACTAGTGATAAAATTTACATCTATTTTCTAAAATTATTAAAGTTGTCTTCATTTTATTAAAAATTTTAACTTATATCTTTTTTTCTTCTTTACAGGTAAGAATTTAGACATGGATATGGCGGTTAAGGTAAGTTAGCAGCGAACGAGGTAGGAGAGAAATGCTATGTTTGCGGTCATAAAATAATACCAGTTTTGATAAGAATGCCTTTGATCTTTTGATTCATATAAAACCCTTCGCAGTAGGCGTATGTGTACATTGAAATTTTTTGACGACTTTATACCGAAAATTGACAGAAAATTTTTTTTTGAATTGTATTGTTATGTCTTTATGTCCGTTTGTCTGTATTTGCTAGAATAATATGCAAAAACTATTTCCATTGAGATCATGCTTGGAGTCTCACGTAATGAAAAGAAGAATCTATACCAGTGATTCCCAAGGTGGTCCAGGTGGACCCACAGGGTCCACGGGAGACTCGACGGAGGTCTACGTTGGCGTGAAAAAAGTTTGGGCTTGGGAATATGGTAGAAATGTCCACCGAAACCAGTAAAATTTTGAAAGTGATCTACGAGAAAAACAGTTTGGGAACTTCTGATCTATACTAATATATTAAGGAGACATTCTAAGGTGCATACTAGGAGGCATTTTTAAGAATAATACTTACAGAACAAGGACAAATTTAGGACTGTACAAGATTTATCGAGAAACTAATTTTATAAACTTCATAGGAATACATAGCATGAAATGGTCTGGGCACATTATTGGAATGGAGGAAAGAGAAACGAATGTTTTTTAGACAAAACCCATGGACTATTTTAGAGCAAGAGGAAGATCTAAACGGTGGTTCATGGATGGTTTGGACAGGTATGAGTACTTATAAATGCTGAAGTTTATGAACTGCTACTGCTAAAAATAGAACTACCTGGAGTCGACTTCTTTAAAATACTAGAGAACACTTCGGACCATCGTGTCTCTGGAGAAAAAGAAGATGTTTGGGGTTGACATTAAAATCTAGAATATTATTTGCCCCGGTCGATCTAAGGGTCTTGAAATTCACATATTGTATTTACGCTTACACAGTGCATAATCGGGTGCTCGTGCTTAAGAAGTGATGAATAGAAATTGTCGAGATTATCACATGTGATTCAGCGTAAAACAAGATATACATAAGCTAAGATATAGAATTTACATTTATCATGGTCAAGAGTACTTTGAGATATTAACTTATCACTAACAGAAAGAACATCTCAATGTTGAAATTAAATATTTTCTTTGCAAAGAAGCTCGTTCTTCAAAGTACTGTCATGTATTTTTATATGGTCAGCAATCTGAGTACTTACCGCAACCAACGTTGATTAACTTTGACGATCGGGCGAAACATTAATATACATATAGTTAACATTTAATATCTGAAGTCAACTGCTTGTAATATGAATCGCCTATGATCGAGAAAATTTATTGAAATGAAACTTGTTTAGCGTTGTAGTAGTCATGTCACGTTAAAGTTGTGTAACGCTTAAGAAAATAAATGCCGAACGCATGCGATTGGTGGCGGAACCGGCCCAGCGCTTAGCCGTACATTTAGTTTTATGTACGGTGTAATGTAAAAATTGTAAATTATTGCGAAAATTTTGATTATTCTATAGCTTCAAATTAAAATTCATTAAGTTTATTGCTATAAATTAGTGAAAATGTAGTTTGAATATAGGTAATAAGAAAAAAAGAACTATATAGCTAATGATTATTATAAATTATTAACCAACCGTTAAAGGAGTTTCACATCATCCGTCAGCTTAGGTGGGTGTTACATCTTTTTTGTGCGTCGATATAATCTAATTTATATGAACTGATACGATTCCTCAAAATTCCCAAAAATCATTGTGAATAATATTAGGAATGTTATAATAGAAAACTAATGAATTCCAGATAATAACCCCGATGCGTCTTATTTCAATATTTCTAGCATATATGTCTTTATGTCAAGCAAACATGAAGCCCTAAAGATGAGAAGACTCCAGCGATGCAAATTCGTTTATTATTAGTTCACTAGCTGAAGACTCCCCCGTTAGTCGCTATGTAAATGCGTGTTTGCTTTGTCTTGTTCTGTTTTATTAAGGACGTCCAATTTCATCCCTCGTTAGGTCGCTGAATTTATTTAGGTGTGACTAAACAAAGCTCTTAAACATTAAGCGGCTTCGAGTGGTTTGCGTGCTTCGCGAATTGAGTTTGTTTGTTGGCTGCTTTGAGAGGGTCAATCAAAATTAATGTTGAGAATTTAGATTCATGATGTAATTAGTATCTTATGAGCTCTCTATAAATAGTAATAATAAGGGTTGTATTCAGTGGAAAAAATTTGTATATATCGTTGGATTTTAATAACATGAATTTCATTTCATGTAAAATAAGTGAAAATTTGTGTATAATCAACATTTGCGAATATGGATTTTAAATGGGATTGTCTTGTCGTTTCTTGCTTGACATAAGCGAGCATTTGAGTGACAAACTGTCTATGAGTTTATTCTGTTGATAAGTGACCGTGACCTTCTTTTGTTTTAACGTCAACTAAACATTAATATCTTTATTATGTATTTGAAGTGAATTAAATCATTTAATCAGAGTAGTAAGTTAGTGGTATTCTTTATTAATTTGAATAACTGAAATTTAGTCGTGATTTCATATTATATGAAACAGTCGTATAGACTAGTCCAAACAAATAAAAATATTATAGATAATATTCCTAGAAACATTCGCAAGGTTTTTTTCAAGTACACTTGTGAATGGCAATATCTGTTGTTAGTAATTAGTTTTCACTGGAAGTAGGTTATCCTATGCCGATGTAAAATGTATTTGGATATATTTGCAAAAGGTGAAACGAAAGATATTTTTGAGAGAGAAACAAAGAGTAGAAAACAAAGATTTATTTCATTATGTATTATGAAATGTATTTTCAAACCGATTTCTTGGAAGTGCTCCTTGAAATATGTAGTTAAGGAACAAGTAGAAAATTTAATTAACGGCGTTGAAATGAGATAAGTTAATGGCGTTTATCAGGGATAGGAATATTTTTTTTCCAGAGGAATGGCCTTTATATCATACGGTTTTATCAATCTTCAATCATAGTTCATGTATACTAGTGACGTAGATAAAATTTGTTTCTTCATAACCTTAATCTATTTCGAAAATTGTAGTAATTTTCACTAGATTTGTGAGCGTTTTAATTATACATGGATTTTATTTATTAATTTTACCAGCCATTTCTATTTCTTAAAAAACTACTTTAAAGGTAGATCCCGTTTTAAACAATGCAAAATCTTTAAATCGGTCTGCGGTTTACCATATTCATTGCGTTTAAATCCTGAACGAGTACAATGAACCTAAATAAAAGCCATAATTACATGATATCGTGTGGATATTTTGAGCTTCTTCGTGCGATGGAGGCGAAAGCGGAAGGAAGTGGCTATTTTTATATAATTATCGCAGCTAAAACGAGCGATCACGAAAAGGGAAAAGTTAACAATGGATATAAGTGTCCCTTTTATCCTTTAATGACATCAGCCCTCTTTTCTTAATAGGACCAGTCAATAGACCACAGTGGCGAAGATTATATAATACTGTGTGCTAAAAATAATTATTTAATGAGTGATTAATTAAACCCATTATGTCAGACTTTGATGAGTTTATTTTTAAGAGCTTTCTTAGCTTAAACTGAAAAGTTTCCACAAGTTAAAAGTGAATTGGAAATGTTGTTAAAATGCGGCTTGGGAAAAGGTTGGAAAATATGTACGTTTTTTACAGTTCTAGACAGAAATGTATGAAATTTTGCAAGTAGAAGCGTCACATATCGATTGCAATGAATTTACTGTACTCGTAAAGTGAATGTACGTTTTAGGTACTACAGGTACTTAAAAGGACTTAATTTTTTTTGGCGTACCGAATGAATTCCCATTTCATGGGTTTTTAAAAAAAAATTAAGGTTATATTTATTTTCTATTTTGTATTTTTGAGCTCCATTTGCGAAATAGTAAGCTTCAGAGTAATGGGTAAGGTTGAGCACATTACCCTTTAAGTTTTCTTTTAACTATGGATTTGAAAAATCGGAAAAAATTCTAGGTTTTGGAGGAAATAAATGTAGAATAGCATTTGATAAGTACTTCTAATTATTTCAGTTAACTTGCATTAATAATAAGAAGAGATGCTGACAACTACGGTACCATACTTTATGCGTGTTTCGACATGCGTTTGGCCAGTCTTCTCTAGGGTTCCGTAGTCAAATATCTAGAACGGAACTCTTATAATTTCGTCCTGTTCGTCTGTCCGTCTTTCTGGCCATATATCACAATTATTTTACTCGGAGACTATTGTCACTATATAGATGTTAGGTATCTTATATGAACCACTGTATAATAAAATAGAAGAATTATGAAAAAAATAATAATATTAGGGGTGTCACTCCATACATGTAACTCCAGGATGAAAAAAATGCAGTGCATGTAGGCGTGTGTGGTATCGTTAGACAGGTCATAAAATCATATATTAGTTCGAAAATAACTTTTTTATTTAAGTCGATAATTGGGGCGCATATGTGCTTGTAAATTCTTAAAAACTGTGTTCCTCCTGTGTGTGGAAAAATTTAGCAAAGATTCAAGATTTTTGAATATCCAAAGTATTTTACGTCTGTGAAAAATATAATGAGCAATACATTTACTTTGTAAAAAATTAAGGCTTGTAAATAGTTTAATATAAACGCTACGTAACCTTATATATTTATAAAAGCCTCGCCTCATGGTGCCAGTTATACTTGTATTTGACAGGATTTTATAAATTAAATAAGTACAGTTCAAGTACCATTAAAACTATAAAATTCTCTCAATCAAATCTTAATACGAATAGTATTAGTATACCATGGCATAGTGTAGTTTCGTTATCATTTTGCGCATGTTCACGTATTTCGTCGGACCCTTACTGTAAGGGTGAAGTGGTATTCCGTCATCTGTGCATTCCTCTTCCATCGGATACAGCATTAATATTCCGTTATAATCCTCAAAATGAAAATGGTGATGAAATTAATAACTTAGATTTTTTTATATAAATTACAAATAACCTTGGTAAATTCCTCAAGCGCCATCCAAATATCTTCATAAACTTCATGCGAAAAATAGGATATTAGATTTTGAGATACTTTTGTATAAATATTCTCACGTTCCAAAATATTCGCCTGTAGCTAGGTACTCAGTATTATTTAAAGTTTTATTCGTGAAGTTATACTCTCTCTCATTACGGTATATTCTTTCGTTATTAACGGAGTAGCAATTGCTTAAATTTACTTTAATCCATTCGGAAAGGATTTCAGTATAATTCAGGCAGGATTTTCATCCACTAATTGTTTGAACAATATATCTGAAGCTCCCAAGATGTTTTTTGCTACTTTTTTCTCAATTCTTCGATCAAATGATCACACGCCAAACGAATTCCAAGGCGCATAACTTCGTTCAACGACACATTTGAGAAAAAGAACAGATGAACGTTCATTTCTATATCATTTTGTCTGTGTCGCGTGAACGTGTAATGAAAAAAAAGAAATTCACCCGAGCGAGCATTCGCCCGATCGAACCGTCTGAAATTACCTTTAGGTTATTTTCAAATTGTTGTGCAGACATTTTTTTCTTGATTATGACATATAAATGTGTTTATTCACTTATGACTATACTCGTGTTACAGTTTAAAGGAAACTATTCGTTTCAGTAAGTTAGACTACCTGTCGTACAATGACTTTTATAATAGAATAAATTTTGATAATGCCTTATATATTTTATCAAATTGACCTTCATAATTTTTCCTTTAGCAAGTAATTGTGGGAAAGGAAATGACTTCACGAGGGCAAGTTTAATTACTTAGCCATCAATTTATTACCTCTTAATTACTTTATGCGAGCCCAGACGCTACCTGTCCAGCCCTGCTCCGCCCACTTTACGTTATAGTTTAATCAACTCTCCGCTGTAATAAAATGTTCGGAGTATAGAGATAATATGTTGTAATTACTTTATACCTTTACGTTTAAATAATTAATCGGTGTCTATTAAACGTCGATACGTGCGGGAATTGTGGTTTAACCCTCGAACATAAGAAAGACGCTCCCGCTCAGGCAATTACATAACAACGACCCCTTTGTATCCAAATGAACGTATTTCCCTTATTTACCTTTAAGGCTAACGAAAACATCTGGCAGCATTATGCAAAGTGCAAACCCCGAGGATCGCTTTAATAAAACCGAATGAGAGTGAGCCCTCGCGCGTTCGGCCGGGCGGTGCTGGCCCAAAACCGTCAACACGCAGTCCCGGCCGCAAAGAAAGCTCGGCAGGTGCGCCGATATTATCTTTTGTATTTCGAAACGCTGAAAAGAAAAACAAGGAAGTCCAAAATTTACATCTCGTAATGCGTATTGGGAATGGGGGGACGGCACGGTTTGGGGGCGCGCTCTCGTCTCTTATCAGACGTCGTGGGCGCCGTCACAGCCGCACATGTCGCGGAGGGCGGCGCGGGACATTATCGAGTAAATATTTGTATCGGTTACGGTCTCAGAAGGCACTTCGCGCGCCGATGTATCGCAAGCGAGCGCCGTGTGCTTTTAAGGGCGCACGCGTTCGTTCTGCACGCGAAGCAGAGATCGGGCATTCGTTTCGAAGGCGCGTGTGTGCGTAAACTGATATGGGTTCTTTTTTGCTGCGAGGCGCAGAATACAATGGCTGAGTACCGACACGTTTTTAATATCTTAAAATATCTTTTATTCTCTTGGCAGCGGATATGTCACGGCTTTAATACAGATGGCATAACAAAAGGAGCATTATGTTTTGCGAGTAATATGCGAGTATTTTTGAAGTAATAAAGGAATAGCAAATATAAATTTTCATTTATTTTTAGAGCCGAAGAACAAGTGGATTAATATCAAAAGTCCTTAAAGTTCCAATAAAAAGACATGAAAGTAACAAAAAAAAGTAAATATACACGAGTGGATGTATTTACGAAAATAGCACGAATTAGAAATTCATTCCATTTCTCAAGTCACAATTTTGAATAAGTTTGATTGTTTTGACATCACTTGGAAAGCCTTTCTACATTGTAATATTATTAAGAATTTTTTGAAAGGTATTTCTGGAAAACGTAGATAAAACAGCCGTTTTTTTTTAATTTTGAGGATAATGTTGCTTTATTTTTTTACTAGTTTTTATCAGCGGCTTTGTCCATGTGATATTAGGAAATATAGAATTGTTACGCAACGTCGTACTTTTCTCTCTCTTTGCATATAGAATTGTTGCGCAACGTGGTACTTTTCTCTCTCTTTGCATATAGAATTGTTGCGCAACGTGGTACTTTTCTCTCTCTTTGCATATAGAATTGTTGCGCAACGTGGTACTTTTCTCTCTCTTTGCATATAGAATTGTTACGCAACGTGGTACTTTTCTCTCTCTTTGCATATAGAATTGTTGCGCAACTTGGTACTTTTCTCTCTCTTTGCATATAGAATTGTTGCGCAACGTGGTACTTTTCTCTCTCTTTGCATATAGAATTGTTGCGCAACGTGGTACTTTTCTCTCTCGTTGCATCTCATCCTATGCTCAAACACTCCATTCGTCAGAATTCGTCTTATCGAAAAACAATTTAAATAATCACATTTGTAACTATATACATTTACTTGCCAACAATGAATTTTATTTACATAATATATGTATATATATATATATATATATATATATATATATATATATATATATATATATATATATATATATAAACCTTTTATCTTTTTACCGTTTAGGGACTATTTTGCACGTAATATGTTAAATAATGTCGATACAATTCGCTACGGGCTATTTTAGCAATGGCGACATTTCACTTTTCTGCGGTATGACTATAAAAATTCTGTATTGTATTATGGTTACAGTCACGGTTAATGTACAATGTAATACAACGACCTTTAAATGAATAGTTTAGAAGTTATAACTTTTGTGTACTTTTGTAAAAATCTGTACTCCAGTCACATTAATCACTTTTGTTGGAAAACCGTTCCACTAAATCACATGAAAATTGCTATGGAATAGAGTAGTCATGTAGCAATTATGCGAAAAGCGATTTTTGTGTTTATTCACAGCTTAAAGAAAAACTTACATTTAATAA
Organism: Druceiella hillmani; assembly: GCA_039881145.1. Lineage (NCBI taxonomy): Eukaryota > Metazoa > Arthropoda > Insecta > Lepidoptera > Hepialidae > Druceiella > Druceiella hillmani. The sequence continues at coordinate 101,023,260 of JAYKKI010000001.1, read as the reverse complement.
ATCACCGTAGTAAAATCTGTACACCTAGAAACTAGAGATTTGTTTATGATCTTAAAAATAACCTTAGGATATGGTGGTAGTCTAGACCAATCGTAGCTAGTGCAACATCTTAAGAAATTTACATCATATCACTAATTCACTAAATATGGTATCTCTGCTATAATCGCACTTTTAGCAAAACTAAGTATGTTTCTATTAAAAAAGCATTAATTCAACTCAGATTTACCTAAATTATTCGCAAATCAATGTTTATTAGCCTTCACAAACACAAAATGTGTTCAGGTAAAATGAATCTGCTAGACAGAGCACTTTTATGTTGTGTTAAGACAAACATTATGGAGAAAATCGATTTCTTGAGGGTAAAAAGTATAAATAAGATGTTGACACAAGACATTTTTTTGGGGAAGAAGTGCGCCTTAGGAGATAGAGATCTATTTACCTTATTCCACCGTTCTATCCACGAGTTAGGTGGACATGTGAATATGAAGTCTCTTTGATCTGCTTTTATCATAACTTATTGAAAAAAACATCAAAAAATGAAGAAAATAGTTATGAATGGTAGAAAACTTACTATTAGGCATTTGGTGGAAATAAAAAAGTCTTACAGTAGAGTTCAAATGATAACAATAAATCTTATACACAGCAAAAAGTGTCTACAAGGTGAATTCATCAAAATAGCAGCGAGGAATATAAGAAACAGCGTCGTGTAATTTCAAATTCAATTACACAGAAAAAAGTGTCTACAAGGTGGATTCATCAAAATAGCAGCGAGGAATATAAGAAACAGCATCGTGTAATTTCAAATTCAAGTACACAGCAAAAAGTGTCTACAAGGTGGATTCATCAAAATAGCAGCGAGGAATATAAGAAATAGCTTCGTGTAATTTCAAATTAAATTACACAGCAAAAAGTGTCTACAAGGTGGATTCATCAAAATAGCAGCGAGGAATATAAGAAACAGCGTCGTGTAATTTCAAATTCAATTACACAGCAAAAAGTGTTTGCAAGGTGGATTCATCAAAATAGCAGCGAGGAATATAAGAAACAGCGTCGTATAATTTCAAATTAAATTACACAGCAAAAAGTGTCTACAAGGTGGATTCATCAAAATAGCAGCGAGGAATATAAGAAACAGCGTCGTGTAATTTCAAATTAAATTACACAGCAAAAAGTGTCTACAAGGTGGATTCATCAAAATAGCAGCGAGGAATATAAGAAACAGCGTCGTGTAATTTCAAATTCAATTACACAGCAAAAAGTGTCTACAAGGTGGATTCATCAAAATAGCAGCGAGGAATATAAGAAACAGCGTCGTATAATTTCAAAGCGTAATCCCGATATCTTCTAAAATTCCGAAGTTTTTCTCACGATGCTATGTAACAACGGATGAAACGTGATGGAATCATCATCATCGTATTTACCGAATTTAGATCCCAGTATTTAATAGTTATTTCCTAAGTTGAATGAGGATATTCGTGAAAATAAACGATGGTGATGTTGTGGCCGCTAAAGAGAATTTTTAGTCACAAATTTTTTTCGTCGATGGAATAAAATATTAAAATAAAACGTGTATGATAAATGTATTAAGTTGGAGGAATAAGATAGTAGGAATGAGGTACTGTTGTAGTTTTTAAACTTATTACAAGAATTCTTGGCTAACCTCGTTGTAATTGATGTTGCTCGTTAATATTGTGGGATATATAAAATAAAATAAACATTTATTGTAAAAAACAGTTATCCTTGGTTACTCTCTAATAATGGATAAAAAATTACATTTATCCTCCAGTATTAATTTTTAGTTAGTCGTTGATGTAGCTTGTTAAGATTGTAGGACATATTCAAATAAACATAACATCATAGAATATAAACATTTATTGTAAAAAATGGTTATCCTTGGTTATTTTCTAATAATGGTTAAAAATGACATTTATCCCACAGTCTCAATTTTTAGTGGATTTGTAAACAAATCATTAGCCTCAGTTTCACTGATATTTTCTTTACGTCAATATTCCGTAATGTGATTACTTTCAATATTTATGTATATATTTTTTGAACAAACGATTTATTTTATTTATAGATAAATTCAGCCACAATTAAATTCGCTTTACAAATACAGTTGCGCTGCGCAAAACGACCAACGAATCTACTTGACATACTTCAATTCGCGAAGCACACAGACCACTTGACGTCCCTTAATGTTTACGGGCTTTGTTTAGTCACACCTAAATAGATTCAACGGTTTAACGAGGGATGAAATTGGACGTCCTTAATAAAACAGGACAAGGCAAAGCAAACACGCATTTACATAGCGACTGTCGGCAGAGCCTCCAACTATTGAACTAACAATACCCGAATTTGCATTGCTGGAATCTACTTATCTTGGTAATTTCTTGTTTTCTTTGAGTATGTTCGGGAAAAATATATACAAGGGTTTGAAGCGTAAACAGGAAAATTGTGGTTACTCGTACTTACATTGGTAATTTCTGCTTGTAATACTTTACTTAAGTAGTGAGTATCCGATTGTACGAAATGAACAAATTTATATCAAATAGACAACAGGATTTTGTGATTCAAATATGGAATATACTACAACGTTTCCTATGTCTGGAATCTTATTGATTTACCTTGTAGATATAATATATGTTGAAATGCGATGGACTTAGGGATTATTTAACTTATTTAATTTTTTAACATTAGTGAGCTTCAATGAGCGCGTCCATTTGATTGACTTTTTATTTTGCTGACGTCAAATTCCTACTTCCTTTAGTAGCCTTTTAATGATTCGCTTTAAATGTTTTATTGTTAATTGATGTCAATCTATTATTTCCTGGGATTTTAGTCAATAAAAAAAAACTAACGAATAACCGTTGTGTCCATTGATTAATATTTTGAATTTGTAACTTGTTTATTTTGAATTTATAACTATTTTCAATTAAGGAAAGTGATTAAGATAAGACGAAGTAGCCGAGTCCCAAAGAACTAAATTACATTAAACAATACCATACCATGTATCTGATTGAATATAATTTTGACGTCAAAATGAATATTAATTTGTGCTACGAATTTATGGTCTCATTTAGGTACGTTTAAACATTTAAGGGCAAATAAAAATTATAGTAAAAAATTACTTAATTAATAAGACCAATTGCAAGATCGTTCCTAATATCCTTCATCCATCAAAGAAAGTTCTTTGATGGATGAAGGATATTATCAATATTCAAATATTTTCGATCGCTTCGAACTCAAATTATAATTCAATATTTAAAAAAACTCTGTCTCGATCTAAAACTCTCTTTCCAACTACCTATAGTTTTCAAATGTAATTAAATTTTTTTTATTTTTCTGCTAGTGCTAGAGCACCACAATTTCTTTTTGCTAAATTTCAATCTGACTTTTACTTTTGGTTATAAGTTTACCTAATCTGTGCACATATACTTTATACATATAGAATTTATCGTTAAGAAGCTCAAAAGGTATGGACAGACGGATAATTGAGAGAAAGCAATAAGGGTCCGTTCTAAACTTTGGGCAAGAAACCTTAATGAAGTACTAAAAGCAAGAAAATAGTTTTCTGTCTTCACTGGTTAAGTACTTCACTGATTAGTGTATTCAAATTTTTTTTCACAAGACTAAAGAAGTTGTGACGATCGTAGGGCAAAATATCTGACGTACGAGTAAAATTTATCATTTTGTAGTCGGAATCTTTTATCGAGTAAACTTTCTACTTTGCTTATAATATGTTTAATTAGAAAAGAATTGATATTATTTTTATATAGCAAGGTTATAATTAAATATTACATTAGCCTAGTGTAATTAAATTACATTATGCTTCAATTATCTGTATAACATTTTATATTATACATAATGTTACATTTTGCAATATCATATTTTTTATATAATTATTTTTACTTTTTTTAAATTCTTACAGAATAGAAAAAGTGTCGCCTATTACATTGCGTTCGCCTTTTTCATTTTAACGGCAGATTATTATGGCGATGACTAAAAAAGACATTGCAAAATTAATTTCTTGATCGTCGTTAATGGATGGAATAAATTAAATATAAGCCTACAGATGTTGGATTGTTACCTTGTGCGTGTAAGAAACTAGGTAACAGATGAAACTAAAGAAGACATCGTATGGAGTAAGTAAACTACCGTAAGTAACCGTCGTATGATACGACGCCGTTCATTGTAGCCACCCACTGCGTACGCATCGTTCAAAGGCCGATTTCAATGTGCCCGGAAACATGCAAAACGAAGGCTTTTTCCTCTCCCCCCACCATACTCCGTGTCACGGTCCATTGTTTCCCGCTGGGTATCGACATTTTATATCGGCGAGCACATAAAAGCGATGCGAGGAAGACCGCCGCCGCCGCTCGAAGCTCCGCGCCCCGAATGAGACATAAACCGTCCGCGGCCCGCGCGGCACACTGCCGCTGTATAAACACATTTTTTTACGGTTACGACGAATATTTGTTTACCGATTTACATATAAAAACTCCGCGCGAAGTAAAATATTGTGGAGCGGACGACGGCGCCATGGCTTTAGTGTTGAAAGGGTGGTTTTATGTCTGGAAGGGAGTAGTCTGTTTGACAAGATTTAGTGAGAACATGCGGATAATAAAATTGCTTTTGCCGTTTTATGAAGCGCGCGTGTGTGCGTGACGAAGGGCGGGCGCTGTCACTGTCGTGCGTTTGTGTAGTGTATGAATTTTATTTACATCGTATTTGTATTCAATGAATTATTTGATAGGTAACATAAGCTTAGCAATAAATAAGTAATCATGTCTCTACGAGCATTTTTGCTTCAGCCATGTTATTGTTCATTTTCTCATAAAGAAAAATACGAAGTGAATACGTGACGTTAGAAACTGTTATATCGAGTGAAGGCTCTATGAGAATAATTTAAAAAAAGAAACGGAAATACATTTATATTCTACTTCAAAAGAAAGATTAACAAAAACTCTGATAAGAAGAAATGAGATCAAAAAGTTTAACAAAAAACATAGTATTTGTTTATTTGGTTAATATAAAAACTCACTTGTTGCCTTTGTTCGACTATGGGCATGTATACTAATGGAAAACCTCATGTGACAACTACCAGTGTGGACCATGCTCATAAACCCTATCAGCATCAAACAGTTTGAAGGGAATTCCACAAGCAAGGTTTTTATGTACTAGCAGATATTTCAAATCCATGCTACTAAGAGCAGACAGTGGTATGAAAGTCATAACTATTGGACTAGATGGAGCGTTAAAAAAGGTCATTTGGTCAATGAATCGTAACGAAGATCTCTGAAATAATTTAGAACTTCAAAATTTGTGCATTCGCTACATTTTCAGCCTGAGGAAATGTTGACCATATTTTTGATTATAAGGCGCAACTTAATTGGTTAGAGATTGATTGCCGTCACAATCTACACATTCTCTGCCTTCTCGTTAACGTTGGAGTAATGTAGCCGGGGTTAACTCAGGTCTAAATTCTCAGCCTTAGGTGCGCATGACCTTAAAATTTGCTTTGAAAATCTTTTTTAGTTTCTTATCCCCAATCGTAATACCTCCTTCTATGAATATTTTTTTATAGTTCATGCTGCCAAACTTTGGAATAAGTTGAATCGTGAAGATCGATAAAATCCTTTCTGATACCCCGTTCGTAAGTCCTATCGCATCTTGTTTATTTTTATCAATATATTTTTTATTAATTAATCTTTATTAATTATTTCTTTGTCAGCTTGCCATTTCAGATGTCATTGTTTTAATTGTTTTTTCTGTTGAAGTCTTCCACGACACCTTATACTTTTTATGATTCAAACATCAAAGACAAATAAATAAATAAGTATGAACAAACTCTAAATATGTGACAAACTCTTTATTTTATGAATAGTGTTTTTATTCTTCGATTTATTATTTATTTCAGGGAATAGACATAAAGCTGCATTTTTTCTAATTATCCGATAATGAGAAATAATCGGGAGCCATACAGTGGCTGCTATGGATTATTCATTAGGTGTTAGTCACTATTACAAAAGATGACGAACTTATTTGAAAAAGGCAACAAAACTTGCTGCCATGAAATTAAAATAATTCGTTCGACACTCAATTTTCAGACTCAATTTTTACCCTGCGGTGTAGTTCAGTATTTGTGGAACATAGTCTTTCGTAGATTAATTTCTATTGGCGTAGCGCATAGAGCTCGTAGAAAAGTCGACTACGGACAACAATACATTCAACGCACGGGAGTGTTGTACCCGTTTCAAAAGCAATTTCCAGTTATCCGGTTGGCGACAAAATATTAAACCGGGTACACCGGGTTTATGGCGTAGAACGGTTACAGTATAATGGCGTATTGGTATACATTGATCAAATATTCGGTTGTAAATATAGTATTTGGTTTTTAATATGTGCAAAGGTAATATGTCGGAATTTTGATATATATTAAAGTGAATGTCATTTTATATTTGTGGAGCTTTGATTACAATATATTTCGCAAGTTTCTCATAAGTCAAACACAGACTGGTATAGGTATAGCAGTGTGACGTAGATTTTAATGATTTCATTATCATTAAAAGCTATTAAAATAAAAAAAAATGTAACTAAAATTAAATACTGCGATGGTATGTTTTAGTTAAGCAGTGTGAGACCAAAGAACTCAATGTGAACAATAAACAATTGCAGACAGAACAAATAAACTTCAATTAGTTGTATGCTCTAGGCTTGATATATATAATTGTGAATTGTAACTCTGTAAAGGAGTTTTTATGTCGATTTCTTCTTAATAAATATTTTCATTGAAATCTATCCTTAGATTACAGATGTGATTATAAAATCAAAAATATATATAGACTGACTTTTTCACCCGAATGAAAATATAAGTAGTTGTGCATTCTTTGGTAAAAAAAGGAATGCTTTTTTCGGATAATGAATGAGGTCTATTTTTGATTTATTTTTTCGTGAATCTGCGTTCTATAATTTTTTCGTTTAATTTTATTTCTCTACAACAAAATGAAAACCTTTTTTTAAAGTCAATTCATTAAATTAAGTCTGTCTTATTTGCATGAAGTTACCAATTAAGTGAGGTAAACATGAAATGGAATATTACTTTAGTAAGTGATGTTAATTTTTACCTGGATGTTGCTATTTTATATTAAAAATAAAAGAAAAAAATATTTTTATATGTTGCTCACCTCGCGGCTTTGTTATCAACTAGCGCACAAGCCTCGAGTTTTGACTACAGTAGTAATTATAACGCGGATATTTTTACAAGTAATAACATTTTATTATAGTTTTTTGGTAAAAGGATATCTTTCTCTAACTTTTTATAATATAATATTCTAAATTTGTTTTTGAAAAATGACATACGTTTGCCTCCGTTGATCTGCACGTATGTGCACATGAAGACACACTACAGGTCATCATTCTTGACCGAATTCGGTTTTTCTTCTTTTTGTAGTTTGGTTAACTATTAGAAGATGTTCGCAATGATTTTTTTTATTATGCAGAAAATTAAACTATTTGGTAGTTAATTTTCATAAAAAAATTTGGTAAAAACTCTTTCCGTGCTTCGGCTCTCGTTTTGTATGGATCTTTTTCAGTCTTCTCCCTGTTCTTTTTAACTTTTAAACAATTTTTTCTAATACACTAGAAAAAAATGATCTACGAATTTTTTATTTTACTTAAGATTTTTTTTTCAATGTCATAATTTTTGGTTTTACCAAAGATTTTTTATTCAATGTCTGCCTAAATATTCACTTATATTAAATATAAGCGTGCTAACCCTAAGTTTTTATTTGTTCTTTTATAATTTTTTTTGCGATATTCCCTCTTCATCTCATCCTCTTCCCGAAAAGTGTTATCAAGTATTGAATTTTACTATTAATAATTTTAGTATTGAATTTAGTAACTAATTTTAGTATTGAATTTTAATTACGAGGGGTAAACAATTTAATTAAGAAATAAATGATTTTTTTTATTTTAAATTTTTTTCATTGTCATTGAAAAATTATTTAAGTCTAATTTCTAATTTTTTGAAGCGAAATTGCTTTTATGTTGATCGTTTTACTGGCAAATAACGCTATTCTATTGGTTAGTTTGTGTGAGTATTCCAACACTATTTTTAAAGAACGAAACACTTTTGAGGTTATAGTTTCGTATGTTAACTTAAATAATAAGAATTATTTGTATTAAATTTTTTTAATCTCATTCATAAATTAAATGAAATTAAGTTCTCCGCCACGTCTGTCTGTATATACGCGATTTTCCCAGTAACAGCTAAACGTACTTTATTGCGATTTCCATCAGTGAATAGATTACTTCACTAGGAACATTTAAAGGTATAATATATTAACATTTTTTTAGAAATTACGATGAATATTGGTGAAATTTAAGGAAAAAGCATTTGTCGGAGAGGCAACTAAGAGCGCACTGCTTAATTAGTTAGAGTTACAACAATACAGAGTGATATTGTTTTTCTCAAAAAGTTTTACGATAAAGTCACGCGCAGCATATGTTTATATATACATATATATATATATATATATATATATATATATATATATATAATATATATATATATATATATATATATATATATATATATATATATATATATATATATATCTGGCGACACAAATTATTTGCGACCTCTTGTTGTGTCTTAATTAGAAAGAGAGATATGATTTGTTTCAGTTGGCATTTGACATCGGGGCGTATTGTGACGCTAGTGTTTTGCTTTAATTAATTATGACCTTGTCGCTCTCAGGTCGTCCATTATGAATGTTGGAATATTCGTCGGTGTTATTAATAATGTCGATACCGAAATAATACCGGCATTGTAAGACTCATGATTACAGCGGACAAAAGCCCAACCTCTCAACAGATACTAGTCATTTTTCGCTGAATGCGATTCTTTGATTATAATCAGTAGTCAAGTACAGAAGATATTGCTACAGCTCTTGAATGTAAGGAAACTTTATTATTATGGAATAAATCATGACTAAAACGAGATCAGAAAAGTAATTTCGTGCGTTACACTATATTGATTATGGTAACTGAATGACGTTAGGTTGTTGTCGCTGTTAACGAAATGTTGGTATGTTTTTTATGTTTTCTTTATAAGAAGACAAGAGTTATGAAGGGCAAAATTAAAATAGTTTTTCAAGATATGTTATGTCGCTCTGATTTTTCGAAATAAATTAATATTATTTCTTCATTATTTCTATTACTACTTGCATATATATGTTTACTTTTTGGAAAAAGTTTGTTAATTGATGAGATAATAAATTGAGTTGGAGGTATGTAGTTTCGATCAGGTATCTCTAGATGTTCGGATTATAAAGAAACGTTTTCAAAGGTTTATGAGAAGTAATGATGCTTTCCATGTCAGACATATTTTTTTCAATGTTGCTGGTACTACAACATATAATATAAATATTATAAGTCTTATGATATAAGGTGGATGTTAAAAATTGTAAGCCCTATTATATGATAAATATTTTCGTAAAAAATGGTAATTTATATTTCATTGTTTTATTATTAAAAAAATTGCAAATATATTTACAAATGGAGTAATTAAGATTTAATACTAGAAGTTTTAAAAATCACTGATAGTTGGTAAAACGGTTTGTTTTTTTCGGTAACAGAATGTATTTATGAATTTTGGCACCTACATAGATAATTATTTAGTAACAAATTTATATGTAATAATTAAGCACAACTACTAAGCAACGAAACCAAGGTGAACTTGAAATGATATGTATGTGTGTGCGTGCGTGCATGCGGGCTTGCGTGAATGCGTGCGTGTACGTATGCGTGCACGCATGGTAAAATCGAAAGTATACATCTGGCGAATGGGCAAGAAAATTCACTCAAAACGGAGGCCGAGAACAGTCGCTAACTAAAAAGAGGAAGGAAGGAAAGAATTTTGTTGAAAATTGTTTATGAAAATTAAATTATTTAACAAATCGTAGTTAAAATCAATAAGTTTCTATACTGATAGTTACCAAATCTATAGAAAAGAGAACTACTAAAATCGGTCGAAAATTGCAACCTCATACACGCATTAGTGTATTCATACGCACATACGGATATACGTACATCCTTGCTTACGGACATACGTATATCCGTGCAGACAAAGATAATAATAAATGGTTTTAAAACTTATTTCATTTTTTGAAGGAAATTTTCTTTTCGAAAAGTTATATTAAAAGTGAATTCTCACAAAATTACTTAGTTATAATTACTTATACCGTCAAAATTCGAGGCTGTTGCGCTAGTCAATAATAAAGCTCAAGATATACACCCATGTGTAATATGCAGATGTAGTTTATGCTAACTAAATTAATTTTATTGTGAGTTACCTTTAATTTTATGTGACTGTTTTTATTTTAAGTGTTGAATGATTGTAAGAATACGTACATACTTTATTTTACTTTATTCCTTATTATATGTGTGTTTATTTCTCTCGTTCTGTACTTTTAAAGACTATATTTTTATCAAAATTTTTCTTTGTGAATATTTTGAGCGCTTCGATTTCCTTGGCATGTTTAATTAATTTTGTTTCATTCTTTTATCTCTTCGTAAGTACGTGGAAATATATTTTTCGCTTTTATTTGCGATTTGATTATACCTGCGGCTTCGTTTACGTACATATCGGATTTCCTTTTGTGACGAATGCCGCGGGTAACAATTTAGAAAGTCTTTTCAGAAATATTATAAAAATACAATTTATTAGACATTTTTTTTATAAGTTTCTACGCAGTGGAGTGAAATGGAATAAACTACAATAATGCTAAAATAAATTTTAGAAGTTTTTTGTTTTAATATTTTAATCGTTTTACTATTTTTTTAACTATGATTATAGATAAATAACTGACTGAAAGCATCGAAATCTAAATATATACATGTCAAATTTATGCCATTTTTTTTAATAATTACAATTTTTTAAAATTATATTTAATTCTTACAGTACTGACAATATTTTGCAGTCCACTTCAGAGCTAATTACTTACAATCAAATTTTGTAGCAATAAGTTCGATATACATACGTTTATATTGTATTAATATTGAATTGTTATTTATCTATTTTTATTTATTTTCACAAACGCACACACACACACACATTTATTGATACATTTCAAGTAACCTATTCAAAATGGAAAACTTAATAGTTTAACAAAGTTTAAAATTTTGTATCAAAACATGAGTACCAAAAGTACACAAGAACTACAAAATATAACGACGACGCATTTAAATAAATTTTTTTTTACTCATAAACGAATCATCCTCCTGGTGCGGCCGGGTCAGGTGATTGAGCAGTTGAATACCGGGGGAAACTGAAGAGTTCCGGTATAATTCGGTTCTAAAGGGTAAAAAAGTGATGATTGGTTGAGCGCAGGAAATTGTCAGATACGAGTAATGAAAGTAGCTCAGTAATAAAAGGAATAGGATTCTTCCTTTTAATAGCTAGAAGATAAATTTCATAAACGCAATGTCTCTTCCGAGTTGCAAGGAAACCTAGCATACCCAGGAGGAAATCGGTAGAAAATAGAAAGTAGAAGTAATCATATTATACAGATATTGTAGGAACATCTTTTGCATTCGTTCAAACATTAAGCTATATCCGCCATATGCCCACAAAACGTCAATTGCGAATAAAATGTGACTCTCAAATCAACGATCTCATCAAATAAAGAAATAAGTACTCGTTCTTTTAGTTGAACGAAAATTTAGGCAGATCTGAGTGTTATTTATAATCGTAAAAGCAAAAGTTGACGTATTTTTTAAACTATTAAATTTCCCTTTAGCTCAATTGAGTGTTTGACTACATTTTTTTGATTTCATTAATCATAATTTCAAGGTACAAGCTGATGAAGAGTGTAATTTTTTTTAATAATCTGAAAAAATGACCGAGTTATAAAAGTTTAAATTTAACCTTTAGACAAAGACGGCAATACTGTGTTGTGAGGTCATTTTTAATATTGCACATTATATTCTACAAGAGGAAAAGAGACAGGATATACCCGACCCTATCCGTATCTTCATATTTAGAAGCCTATAACTGGCTTATTTTTCAATCAATTTTTTATTTTTTTTCAAAACTAGTTTTCAATTAACATATTCCACAATATTGTACGAAAAATATCAAAATTTAGAATAAGTCAACTACTGTATTACAATTTATCTGAAAACATTAACTGTAAGTTGTTTATTTCGAAAGTTTGCATAAGATTAAAATATAGGAAACAGTAAAGATAACACGTCATATTCAAAATTCACTTAAACAGCTTCTAACAATCATGCATATATATTTATACTTTCCATTCCGCATTTTCACTTTGAAACGTAAGCCACTTAGACAGCGCGCCTGAAGGCTGGAGAGCTTTCTCATCATCTCTCCGTAGGAGGAAAAGTGGAATCCTCAGCGGGACTGAGAGCAAGCGAGCTCCGAGCCGCGCAATATTTCACCGCGCGCCGCCTCATTCGGCGGCTTCGTTCCGAATCCTTTCACTTTATTTCTTTTAAAGTTAATTCGGCACATCGACGCTTCGTTATCGGCGACGCGAGTTACACTCGCGAATTATCCGTTGGCGTGTGCACGCCTGTGCAACTTTTAATGTGGACCGCACCCGGTGCTTTCTAGTTAGGCGGATAATAGAGAAGGAGTAATAGAGATCGGTGACGATTTTGAAACTAAGTCTTGTTTTTAGCGACTTAACACTTAACCAGGAATGTTGGGTTGTCCAAGATTTTCTGTATCCATTGGATACAAAATGGTAAACCTGCCACGTCATTGCAGCTTGCTTTGTGTGAAAGAATACTAAAAAGAATATAAGTAAAAATTTTACTAGTTTGATAGTAATCTGGAACAGGGAATGACAGTAAATTATTTCTTTGCATATCGAAAGTTGGATATTAACTTCTGGAATATTGTTTTGCCGTTGTAAAACTTCTTTATATTAGTATATGAAACACATAATCTAACCCCATAATGTTCCATGGGTTTAACACTAATTCAGCGACATCTGTCGGTGTATTTATGCGAGATTTTTTCATGTTTTCTGCAATATTAATTGGAATGAATGTTGAAATGAAACTATAATCGACATATATGTTTTCATTTCATACTTTTTGTTTTATAACTTACTATACAGAATTAATATAATTTTTTCATAAATTAGTCAAAAATATTTAATTATAATACTACATGAAAATAGTTGACGTCATGTAAAATTAATAAAACTATTTTTTATGTCATTTCAAAGTTAAAAAGCTCAAGAGGCTTTCATACAACTTTTATAACGCCATATCAGCTGAAGTAAAAAACTGCACAAGGATGAAAGTGGATTAAATGATTAAGAATGTTTTCGAAAATTCTGACACTGAAAAGTTTTGAGCTTAAGTTTTCTGGATAGTTTTTTCACTTGTTTTCTACTTTTCCATAAAAGTGTTATGTGATGCTACTGTACAGATCAGTCCCCTCAATCGATATAGATTAGAGTCAAACACGACTGACTGTCTGGACTAATAACAAAAAAATTGGAGTTTTGTTAAAGGCCGGACTTGAGTAATGTTTTTCCTACGAATGTACATATAAAAATAGTATATTTTCTAAATATTTTTTATTATTAATGTGCTAAAATGTCACCAAAAGTTTCTACTTCTATTTAAAACCTTTTAATGTTTTAAAGATTATTATGTATTGGTGACATGTTAGGTTTCGAATCTTGGAAGTTTTGTCAATATGTCTACTCAATAACCAAAAATACAAATTGTGCTGGAAGAAACTTGTAAGTACAGCGCTAAAAGTTATACGAAATGGGCGTACGCAGTGCATAAGTAAGTCGAGTTATGAGTACATAAGTTTGAAGAAATTCGAATCGTAGTTAGGTTATTTGTGAATCATTATTTTCTGTTATTTATTATTCCTCCTGTACTTTAATAAAATATGTTTAATTATTTCGAAGAATAATTGTTCAAAAAATTCCAAAGAACAAGAAATTAGTTATGTATTTGTTTATTTATTTATTTATAACCACACATATCCGACTTACAACTGAACCCAAAGCGTTGGACATGGGCAAGCGCCAAAAGTACCATAATTTACAATACACATAATAACGTAAACAATAATTAATAACACAGAAAAACACACACATTAATTCAAATTGAACATAACTACTAATCATCAACTAACTAATCATCAATCGTGAAATCCAAGTAACTCCGTAATCGTATTCCTAAAGTGAATGAAGCAGAAGAGATATCAAGATTGAACGCGTCTCGCAATACCAAGTAGATCAATGTAAGTGCGTGAAAAATTGGTGAGCGGTGCTGGATGTTCGTGCGCACTCTAACCGGATGAAATTAATTTTAACCTTCTCCTCTCGTATAACAGTCGGGAACATAACACGTTACGATATCCAAAACATAGGGGGTTATCAATATAATAATTTAAAACTATGCAAGATCCAAAAGCAATACCCGTCGGGCTTTAAGGAAATTTTATCCTACCCATTTTAAAATCTGAAGGAAGAAATGAGAGTACTTTTACCCGATCATTTTTATATAAAAAGCTATTAATCTTTTTTAATATTTTTTCCACAATGAGTATATACGTTATTTCTTTTGGAGACCAGATGACTGCATTAGTTTCAAGGATACTACGGACTAAAGAATTGAAAAAGCGCAACGAGTGTCATTGTCATGGAATATTGGGAATTTTGTATGACTAATTTTAGAACCTGTAGACTTTCTGACAGAATTCGATTTATGATTGTTAAATGTTAAATGGTCGTCCATAATCACACCGAGATTCCGTACCTTTTCCTTTAGAGTGTCCTTCCATGTAACTCATAATTGTGCACCAAGGGCACTAGCTTACTTTAGAATGTAGTATATTACTCAGACTCTGTACATATACACTCCATATAGATATATATGTGTTGTATTTGTGGTTTTTCCTCTTCAGTTTAAACGGCTTGATAGGTTTTGTGAAGTATAGTTGATATAACGGCTTGATCTCACGATGGTTGCTATATATATATAATGTGTTTCTAATTCTTATCCTTGGATAATATGGTGAACAGTAAAACTATAGCATTGAGTTGTTCTGAAAAGAGATTTACTACATAAACAAATGTTTACACTTTTACAAAACAATTTATAACGTTAATTAATCACAAACTCACCTGGAAAGAAAAACAACATTTAAAGCTATTGCTTCACTAGTTCGTATCAATTAAGTATTAAAATATTATACTATATCATATTATAATTCATTGCTCGTTTCTAAGAACATAACCTATTTTTCTATCGTGGCGTGGCGACATGTCCAAGTGACAGCTAGCACAGATCATATGCAAACTTCATGCTGAATGAAGTGTCACTCACTTCGTTTACATATATTTAAAATCTATGTCACTATATTTTACCCAAAATCTTATTTCTTAGCTGTGAATTATCATTTCGCGTAATTTAATTTTCTTTTTGATAATGACGAAACGGGTCCTACCAAGACAGTTAATAAGAAAAGTTTCAACAAATATATAATACATATATGATATGCTATATAGAAATGAATATATCCTTTAAACATAAGCTTATTGTGAAGATAATTATCTGTAAATAAAATTATTCTATGTGGAATTTAGATAGTATTTTAATAGTTTTTATATTTGTTGTGGCAAAAAATCTCGAAAAAAGAAGAAAAAATAAAAAAAGTTATTTGTGTTTAAATTAATTGCAAAAAAAGATACTAGACGTTCATCGTATATCGTTTAGTTAAGGTTTATTGTCTATTAAGCATATGCATCTGCTTTTTTATCGAATTTTCTCTAGCGAAGCAGTTATGACTGTGCTGGAAAAAGGAAATGGTTAGTGATATTTTGTTATGACTTGAATGTTGCATAAAATTTAGTTTAGATAAAGTATACATTAGTTTCAATCACATTATTTGGCAATTGTCTTTCTCTTTATCTTAAAGTCTAAGTAAATAACAAGTCAAAAGTGAAAATTCCATTAAAATCGGTCCAGCAGTCACGGAAACTAAATAAATATATATTTTTGACTTTTATTTTAACAGTGCCTGCTTTTCGTGAATATATTTCGCACGAGTAACGGAAATTAAGGAAGCTTTTCTTACGTTCATACCTAATTCCGTCATAAGACGTCAAGTTAATAACGATTACGATCAGCTCGAACTACGTGAAAAGTTTTTAAGACTCAGTCTGATACGACAGTTCGCTGGCGTCGTCGAGTCGTTAAACGCTCGGCTTTTACGATGCGGGCTTCGTGTGTCGCTATTTACCTCGCCGTGCGCGCTCCGCTTATATTCTCGGGCGTCGCTATCAATTTGAAAAATGAAAGAATGAAGATGTTCGCGTAATCTCGGCTCGGCATTTACAAATCTCGGTGTCGCGACGCTCCCCGCGCCTGATTGATGGGCGCCGCGCACGCACTCTTTGTTCGCCCGCGGGCCATTTATCATAATTCGGTTATCGGCGGAGTGTTAACAACGCCGCGGCGCCGCACTAGCTTATGTCGGCTCGTGTCGGAGCCATTTCTCGCGGAAATAAGAAAGTCGTAAATATCTTGTACCGACGGCGGCGGCGGCTGCGGCGGTGGCGTCTGTGTTCCATGTTGAATCTCGTGCATCTGACAGTGTGCGTAACCTTATTGCTATCGGTTGACGTGAGAACAGGGAAGGATTTTTAGATTTGTATTAAGTTTGAAATCGTTTTTAAATATTAAGCTTGATAATTTTTCCTACTTGAATTCGTTTTCATAAATTATTTTGGACAGAAAATGAATTTGTTTCAATTTACGCAGCTTACTTCGACACTTTTTTGATTTACGAGTTTGATTGCTTGTTAATATTGCAGTTTATTATGGACTTAACTGAGTGTACACTTAATTTCGTTATGTTATCCAAATTGTATTTGAAGTAATGAAGATTTCGTTAGATATTTTTTTTGTGGTTAACGTTATTATTTATAAAAGATTCGTGTTAGAATAGGTTTTTATTTACTCAGATTTTGTTATAAGTATGTTTTTTTATTAATTGGCTATTTAACTCTGTTTTCTAAGTGATTATCATTTTGTTATTATAATCGCGTTAACATAGGTAATTCTTTGGAAAGATTTACTATTTATTTTCAATTACTTTATATTTGTACATTATTTAAATAGGATATAATGAAGAATCCCGGTGAACAGCCATAGTTAATCAGCTCCACATGTAAATATCAATGGTCAAAAGAAATTGCAAATGTTAAGACTATAAAATACAATTTAAACCATAAACGTATTAACGACCTCGAGTGTGGCATAAAAATTATATTTAATAATAAAATCACAACATACGATTGAAAAGAGAATAATGATTTTGATGTAAGATTAACTAATGGATAATCAAAACATAATTTTCAATATTCTTTTGTCTTGTAAATCAGATTTTTGACCATATCATAATAAATTGACCATATCATAATAAATACAGGAATCGGTATATGGTATACGGCAGATTCGATTCCTGAGTTATGCTACAAACCCACGGCACTGCTGCCGTCGCTGGTTTGTAGCATAACTCAGGAATCGGTATATGGTGCACGGCAGATTCGATTCCTGAGTTATGCTACACACCAGCGACGGCAGCAGTGCCGTGGGTAGGAGAAACTGAACATTGATGATAATTTACAACCTATCGTAGTCCACAGATGGACTTAAGTCTCATCTGACATTTAAATATTCCAGTTTTAAATTATCATTTGACACACTTTTGCCACAATGTAACTAACATCACAAAAGTCAATTTAATTTGTTAAAGACACAAAACTTGGCTAATTGAATGTATGCCTACTGCAAGCCCAAAAGTAATTAATAACACTCGAAATTAACTTATAATTTATTCAAATTGACGAACTGATCCTTGTAACGTAATATATTTTGAAACAAAAAAGAAAACAATACTCGAAATTAACTTATAATTTATTTGATATTAGAATGTTCACCTATATGTTTTGAGACACTCGATGCATTTATAAGAAATTGGGATTTACCAAAGATGATTCAAAATGTCAATATGACAAAAACCACACAGAGTGTTAAATTTTTTTTTTACAAATTGACGAACTGATCCATGTAACGTAATATATTTTGAAACAAAAAAGAAAACAATAAACGATGAAGGGCAATATTTTAAATATCGCCCTTTATCAAATGGATATAAAATAAGACCAATTTATATTTTTAATTATTTTTATTAACTCCAAAATTTTGGAAAAATATGAAGCGATTTAATATTATCATTTAATTAATCTAAGTTTATTAACAAAGGTAAAACCAATATAGAAAAATAAACACTATTTATTAGATAAGTCATAGTAGTATTTCAAAATAAAAGTTGTCGTGTTTCAAGTGATGTCTATTAAAAAGTACGATTTTTTATTGATTAAAAATAATTAAGGATAAATGTTATTTGTTATTTGGCAATCTCGAGGTCTAAAGTAAATGTATTCAATTCATTTATTTTTTACTTTCATTTACAATTTTACTTTTTAAAAAAATTATTTTTACGTATATTTTCTGTATTCCGGGGCCCCCTACTAGTTTCAGATATGTTATAAATGTTATTGATATAATAAAAAAATGGGCTTTTTTTGGTGTTCTAACAACTCTGTCCGATGCGGCGGGAATGATTTTTCATATTACAAAGACTTTACACATATTTTATGTATATAATATCTGCCTTACTCTAGAAGAAAGTGATGGTCATTTTATATATTCTTTTTCAAAGCGGAGCTTTCATAATAGAATGTAGAAAAATAAGTTTAATATGGCATTTTTTAATATCATCTTAAAGTACAAGAGAGTACTTAATCGAAGGGTTTAATCGTTACTTCATGATAAAGCTTAAAGTAAAATTTCTGATTTTGCATTTCGAGGACAAAACGTAGTAGAATTATAAGTTAATCATTTAACTGGGATATAAATGGGACGAATGGGCCTAGGTTGAAAATGTCTTTGTCACTTGTACTATTATGCAGAGCGATATCAAATGTATCTTATTCCTATTTGTTTATTAAATATATGAATTACACTGATGAGTTAAAATGAAGTTTTTTTTGAAATAGTGCTATTTTTCAGAAAGTATTCATATGTACACAATAGTAACTGTCTAAACTCTGTTTAACGGGAAATGCTTATACGTTTATTTTTTGGAATCAAACACAGCAACATAACTAACATGTGGCGCTTTTAAACTTCGAGCAAAAAGATTTTATATCTTCATTGACAAATCCAATTGTTCACGGTTCACATCCAAAATAACCAAAGTTAGTAAATACATCGTCTTTGCTACGGATAGAAACTTTTAATTAAGCGAAAAAAGAGGACCAGAACTTAAATTGGTTCCGTATATATAGGCTCCTGAAATACTTGTTTTTCATGACTTTTCTTTTTCTCGAGTTATTCTTGCGGGAAAATTTTGTTAAGGAAGTTTTATTGTTTCGTTTCCAAAATTAGACTGGAAAGCTGGAACATTATTCTGAGAAAAGAAAATGTAACGGTAAATTTTGAAGGTGTAATTTTAAGAGGATTTTTACTGTTATATCAAGTCATTAAATAATTGTTAACTACAATTAAGGTATTCTTTTATGCTCTATTCTGTATATAATTCCACTTAATTACTTATATTTTATAAAGTAAAGCTAAGTGTTCTATTTTGTATATAGACATGATGAAGTAAAAGATTATACATGCTGTCCGGGAATAAATGTCGGACAAAGAAAGGCGCTATTCGTTGTCTATAAAGGAATAAATGGTCGTTGATATAAAACTTCAAATACGCCCTTTTTCTAATTGAGTGCAATATATATATATATATATATATATATATATATATATATATATATATATATATGTTTTTTTTCTTTTTTTTTTTTCTTTTTTTTCCCCAATATCTAAGATTTGTGCGTCCTCTCGATACTTAATCGACAACTTGAGAAATGAAGAAGATTTAATCTATAAATGAAATTTGTTTCTTTATTTCTATTTTATTTATTGAATGTATTTGGCGTTAAATTTGTAGAAATTCATTGTTCACAATTATATTAAACTAAGTGATGTAGTATTATTTCTACTTTCTTTAATTTCTTTTACCACGACCTAGATTTCAATGTATTACAACATCTTCAGGTGGGCTGTTAGCAAAGATCTATATCTTTCCATATCTTTGCTTATATCCCACCTGAAGATGTTGTAATACAAAGAAACCTAGGTCGTGGTAAAAGAAATTAAAGAAAGTAGAAATAATACTACATCACGTACTTTCATTTAATTGTGTATTCTTTATTTCCTTTTTCATCATTGAGCAGACTGAAGAAATGTTAAAGTATTGTTGGAACGTCGTTGCGTGTATAAATACAATATTTTAACTCCACTTCTGACTGATTCCAAGAGATGTCGCTAGATGAAAGTTAAATGGCACTCTCGAAATCCCTTTATATATTAACAGACCACGTAAATGGAGTCGTGACCAAAATTAGTAGTATAACGAAATTTTCGATTTTGTTAGAAACTCATTGTGTATTCACTAACATTCTGTTACGATACTTTACCAACCTTTTTACTTAGACACTCAATTATCAGCACTACGGCAAACGATGTTAGAAAATATACCAACTGGTAAGTAATATGTCGTGGGCATTAAGCTGTATCGAGAATTCACATCTGTATTCAGGTTTGAACCGATACACTAAAGCTTTCGGCACTAAAATACGATCTACGAAGTGGGCGCTAAATTATTTACTCGCTTGAAATCGCGCACGTGACTATACGCGGCGAGTAGGGTAATAGGCGGGCGGGCGGTCCGCGCATTATCTAAGATCATACAGACCTTTGTATTATAAAAATCAGGATATTGCGCTCGCGATATCTTCGGGGCGGATGAAATAGTTCTTGAACTCGAGGGCCGTAAGGGGCGAATGGAAAAATCTCCATTTACCTAAGGAATTTCGCGTTATGGTCGAATCGTCGATTGCATCGTGATAGGCGCCGCCCGGACGGATTTCCGGCGGTCGGAGCGCGCTTTTTTTCTATCTCAATCGCATTTATGGAATGGAATCACGTCTCGGTCCAGCGCCGAGGATAACTTTGCACTCTGACCCTCGTTAAGTTACGATGTGGCCGAGGAGTAGCATTTTATTATTGGATTTTCGTTTACACTTGCACACGTATGGCGGGTAACGGCGCGCGCAGCAGGTGCGCGACGACGCGCCGAGAATCGTTTTATTTTCGCGCGCCTTTGAAATTTTTATCGTTTAATTTTCGTTTTAGCCCCGTCTCAGGATGTGGAACTTAATAATTTAAAAGCTCGCGAGGTTATATCAGCATCGACGGATTTAAACTTTTATAGCGCGAGATGCGGCTCGCGGGAAATTGTTGATGCGCTCAGACGCGATGTAGCGGTAATAAAGTCTATTCCGTTTTTATTTGCCCTGAGCTGCTAATTGCAGTTTTAATTCTGCAGCCTCTGGGTACAGTTAGATGCGATAGCGGGTCTTTTGGCAATAATTAAACGACGTAACTAAATATGTAGTACTATAAAGTTATGTGCTCAACGAAGATTCTTAGAATGACAAGTGATGTTCAGTCTTGAAACTAAAATTTCATTTTAATGGGTCATATAACATTTTCTCTAAAACGTTTTGCTCGAAGGTACGCGTATGCTTTTTAAAACCAATTAATTTAGCTTTCCTCCAAGTTGTGCTAAGGCGAATTAATTGCACGCAGACATACGTGCTTCCCATAAAGAAAATCAATGTGTAGGAACGTGCGAGTGAGGCGCGTCGGCCGTAGACGGGGCGGGGGAACCGGAAGCGAGACGTCGCAACCGGCCTAATTGCGGCACTCCCCGCACGGCGGCGGAACAAAGTGATGCTTGATTATTTTGAAGCATTCAGGATAATGGCGGATCCGGCCGGCGGGACCTATCTATTAGTGCGCCTCGAATTACTTAAACGACACATAATAATAATTATTGTTATTATGTCGTCCCTAAGGGAGGAAGCTAATAAGACCCCGGGATGGCGTTCGGCCCCAGGCCTGACGTCTAGTGTGGAGATAATCGGGCTGATGGAGGGAATTAATTTGGGGGCGGGGCCTCGTTTCGTGGCGAATAATTAATTTGTTTCAATGTAAAGTTTGATTGTGGATTCCAGATTAAATCGGTCGGGTTGAGATTCGAGGTAAGAAGGTGTACGGGTATTCGCTGTGGTCGGTCTTGATTATGTTTACGTAATCGAAAAGTTTTATGGAGGAATCGTGTAGTGCCTTTTTGGGATACGAAATAATGAGGAAATTTTAAGAAACGCAGGCTCGATAAAGGGATTTTCGAGTTTAATTTGTTGGATAAGATTGTATTAAAAATTTCTCCAATATAATTAGCGTCCCGCGTCGGATTCGCACGGGAGCGTTTTCGCAGCGGTTTAGAAATTAACGCGTTGATAGATTATTTAGCCGTTAATAACCTGTAGATGTTGAGAGCCTTATTACGGTAAACGATGGATACTTTCTTAATTTCATTATAAAGTACCTGTCTCACGCTGAAATAGGCTCACTCTTAATGATACTAAAATGTTAAAAAAAAATTTAAAAGTTGCTAAATTAATTTTATGACATGAATTTTATTCTTAATACACTGATTTAATCAATTCTAGAGCAGCAAACAATTATGAAGAATAATGTCTTAATAAAATATCCATAACATAAAATTTAAAATGCAATATCATCACAACGCCAACAACAAGGCAATCCTCTTTCTACTGCACGTGCTTTAAATATATATCCTTTTGGCGACGAAAGTGTCACTATATTCGACGTAATTAATTATCATCAGAATGCAACTTTCGACAAAAAACACTCGCGAACCGTCATCGGTCGGCAAAGTAGTATTTTCTGGTTATACATATTTTTATATAAATTAATTTGTATTTTAACGGAACTGAATAATAATTAATACGTATTAAATACATAACTTTCTTAACAACATTTTGCTTCATTACTAAGTTTGGTCATTTAAAAACATGGTTATTTGAAAATCTCCCTCGAAGAATAAGCTTATCTATAGCTTATTATGCTGAAAGCTACTCTAAAATACATTGAAGTTAGTTACTTGTCGGAAAATTTACATGGATGAATAAATATCTATATAATTTTTCAGGAATTTAGTACTAGAATAGTATGTCATTAAAACAAATTTTATACATTAAGTTAATGGTAAAACTCATATGCACTTTCGATAATCACCCAGAGTAGAAGGTTGAGTGATACCTATTGGTTATTAGTTTGTTCAGCCAATCTTTCGAAAATAGTAAAATTGCAAAATATGTTATATTAAATATATCAGAATTTAAATTGTTTTTTTTTGGCATCCCGTTACGATGAATAAAGTTAAAGTAATAATATAATATAATAATAAAAAAATACAATAAAATTAAAGTAATTAACTGAAATTTTGAAATGTTTTATTTAAGGTTGAGCAAAACAATTAATCAGTTCTACAAATAACATTGAAATTTTAGGAGTAATAAAGAATTAATTAAAAATTAAAAAAAACAACAAATGGTCTTTATAATTCTAGTTTTCGCCAAGTGGTAAAAAATTCTACCGTAATCATTATTCAAAATTTGAGGAAAACATATATGAATTTCCCAAATATTTTTTATTGATAACACTAAAGCTCGTCAATAGCAAACAAAAAAAAAGAAAATCGGTTGACAAACAGACGAGAAAATGGTTCTTAACTGTTTTGCCTTCGCCTATTTATATAATGATATAGAGTGATAAATTGAAAACTGTTGTAAAAGAATATTTTTTTGTTTTAATTTCCTTTAAAGGTGTTAACTAACTTTGTTTTAATTCGCTTTAAAGGTTATTAACTAACTTTTCAGACGTATAGATGTTTGAAGAGTTAGTTAACATTTTGTTTATTTTTTTCTTCACTGAGTTTACACAATACGCAATTATGGTTGCTAAGAATTCTGAACAACGGACAAAACGGCGATTCCCCGTGGGAATTATGTCTTTATTATGTGCTTTTTTACTTTCGAAATGTTTTATTATAGTGTTTGATGTACACGATATACGAGTAGTTGAATGTTGCTTTTTACAATGGTTATTGGCGACACAGAAAGTATAACATTGTATATTATAAATGGATATTATACCTAAACGAGTACGTGCGGGCAAAAGTCAATACAACTGGGGAAACGGTATTGGAAGTAAGCAGTTAGAAACCGTTTTTAAAATTGCAAAATTCATTCGCTTTTTATTTTTTTCAGAGTGAAAAAAGAATGAACGAATATGCATTTAACTGTATTCTGGAATTTATGATATGCGAACATTATGGTTTGGCTGCGAATTTTCTTGATAAACATCAAAACTTTGAACTTTTTGTCAGCGTATATTTTAAATTTTCAATAGGCCGGACGGAGCGACGATTGATGTCGTATTGAATGTAAAGTTGCCAATTCTTTTTTCTTCTAAGCTTTGTCCTTTCTCACCTTCAAAAGCGTTTAGTAAATTTTTTAACAACTTTTTAAATTAAGGTGTGGTGCTGTAAGATTTTGTTTTATTAGACAGTACTAAGTCATATTTTAAAAGGAAATGAGTTATTAAAACTTTATCTAAAGTAGAAAAGAAATATTTAGCATTATATGTCTGTTGTTTAGTTTAGATTTGATATCAATATGAATATGAATTTTTTTCCCTTGCCTAATTAACTTATAATGCTGTGTTCACACGCACACGCACACACACACACACACACACACATATATACGTACGTGTAGTTTCAATAATCGGAATCTTGATTAATTAACACATTAGCGACCGAACATCGTTTTGGTTGGCGAGACGTTTACACGAACATCACATATCATTTTCAAAAATTTTTACCTTGGTACTTCAAGGATGTTACATGTACATAAATATACGAAAATATAACTCTTCCTATGTGATGCTTTCATTCATTTATCCTTTAAAAACACAAAAAGACATTCAATTGGAAATGGCAAACGATTTCGTTATCGGTCGTAAATGTGTTAAGTAATATTATTAAGCAATAAGTTCTATGTTTTATGTTTATCCTTTTTAAATTGATTGAAAAATAAAATGCATTTAAGATTAATTTAGATACATCTGTATAAATTCCTGTAAAAGATAAAGTGACTTTCCGTTCAGTAGAATCTCTATGTGATTTTTTTCTTAAAATATCTAACACCAAGCATGTGGTGCACTTTATTAGATAAAATGATGCATGGAACCATTTTAATGTGGATGCAACTATTTTTGACGAGAACTATTTTATACTTAAAATTTAAAAAAAACGGAACCCTGATACTTCTTTCTCTATGAGCTCTTTTTCTCGGAAATAGTTTGAGATATCAAGTTATAATTAATATCTTATACTAAAGCCTTACGTAGTCGTACAAATTTCAAGTTTTTTTGGTTTTCGCAACAAGAATAAAGCGTATTTTTTGTTATTTATGCCATCTTCAAAACCTGTAGAGTACTTCCGGTCTACAATCTTGAAAGTCGCCATAATATAAGGTTTTATAGCATAAGTAAAGGAATAAATCAAGAATTTCTAATTTTATATAGAATTTTATACTTGTTGAACTTCTCTTTTACTTTGTGAAGAATTTATTTACATTGTGAAGATTTAATATTTGTAAATAGTTTAACAGAAATTCCATGTACCCTTAAATGTGTAAAAGTGCCTAAATGTGTACGGAATACTTGTAGTGCGAGTTCTACTTATACTTAACATTTCTTTTATTTATCAAAACCATGTTATTCAGATTTTACGCGGTAAAAAACGAAATTTTAACTTTGTATCATGATCAAAAATCCAAAGGATTTTAATTTAAAATGTTTCTAGTAACACCAATCGGATCAAAAGTCAACTCGAGGTATATTTTGTTTAAGTTCTGTACACACTTTTATTTGTGAAAGTTGAAAAAACATTATTAAAATTAAACGAGTATAGGAAGTCAAAAGGAAAAGCGGAAGCATATAATATCTTCACGTGTTCGTCAGTATCACATTCGTTTTACTTAGAAACCGCTAGATGTAGAAACTTAGAGTTTGGTATAGCAATTGATTAAACGACGTAGTTATTTGCGAGACCAAAATATGGTCTTTTTATTAACCGAATTAAATCTACGATGTTCATAGACAAAAAAATGTGCAGAACCATAAAGTAATATGAAGAGAGCGGATGGCGCTATTTGTTCATTTCATGTTGCCAGGTTTTAAATAATCATAACAGTATTATCATAGGTTTTAAATAATCATAAACCATATTAATCTGCACATACTTCAATAGCTAAGCCCCAAAATATTTATATAGAAATTAGTGGCGATAGAATCAAATTAAATATTCGAAAAAAAGTTATAAATTTCTGTGCGTAGTGTTGTCTCGTTTGAAAGGGCTACTATGTTAGGTATATGTAACGTCTATTGTTCTAGGACGTTCATATTAGTGATGTCTTATAATAAATAATTTATCTTCAAACGACACACGGAATTCTCGATGTGCGAGGCAAACTCACTTTTAGTCAGTTTTTTTCATATTGTTCAAGTTTATTTAATCAAATAGTTTCCTCGCAATTAAATGAAACTACTGGATGTAGTATTATTTCTAATTTATTTAAATTCTGTACCACGACCTAGGTTTCATTGTATTACAACATCTTTAGGTTGGCTATTAGCAAAGATCTTAGCTAATTGCCTGAAGATATTTTAATACAACGAAACCTAGGGTAACGTAGCGTAAAGCATTATTAAAACCATTATGAATATTATAAATATAAGTTTGTTTATTTATTTGTTATTTAGTAACTTAGCAGCTTTATACACATGTATAAATCGTGTTACGAACTTAATATACCTTATAAATTTTCTCGGAAAATCGTGCAGTTTCTTACGAATGGATAATATTTTAACTGATTTTATAACGTAAAGGTCTAGTCTCTCTGCTTTGGCAAAATAAAAATTTTGCCCAAATTGTGTATACATATGCACGAACGGCAATGAAGTCTCGTCATAAAAGTTTCATCACAACCTTTTGATTTACACTCTAATATAATGATTTTATCTCTACCAGTGTTTCTCTGAAGAATTTATATATACCTTTATTGTTTATTGTTCCGCGAAATGTATCCGTTTCCTCTGTAAACAATGTTGTAACATATGAAAGATAATTCGTAAATATAGACGTACTTAACTAAACGTGCGATGTAGAATATCAGCTTACGCGTTATTCGTTACGAAAATCCTTCAAAATCATCTAAGTTTGAGGCGGGCGTCGCGCTGTCTGATCGATGAAGCGAAACGTTTGAAACTTTTAATTGCGCCCCGATACGGCGCATCCGTCGCGACGGCGGCGTTTTGAATATTTTGCGCCGGGCGCGGATTAATTACGCGAATTCGTAAGCCGCGCGTAATTTATTTTCGTCCTCGGGGACAGGTGCGCGGCCGCCCTTTGATGTCGCTCGTTAGGGCGGGCGGGTCGTAGTCGGGACGATATTCCGCAGACGAAATACGGAATCGCTCCAAAGTGACGGAAAGTGGAGGCGTGTTAGCTTTTGTTTCTCGATTTCGCTAGTCTCTCATCGTGTCGATGCAAATGGCGTTTGGTGGGGATTTTCCTCTTACTAAACGGTCGTTTTTGTGGGGTTGTGTGAGTAGTTTGAAGATTGATGCTTCATTCTTAAATCAGAACAGTTTATCGATATTTATGACTTTTTGTGTGCTTGTGAATGCACTTTGTAATTTCACAAACTGAGCAGCGATAGTAATGCGCTATTGTGTAAAAATTTGGATTTTGGATAAAAATATCCATCCAAACCATACTTAGTTTACCATACTAATTATTTTAAGGTTTTGTTAAAAAAAATAATCTTGGCAGTAAATTTATTTCACGTTCTTAAAATCATCCTGTGAATTACCAGATGTTAGGTCAAAGATGATGTTAAAATGATTGAAGTTTTGATGTGAAATATTGAATACATTTATTTATCTGTTTATCTCTTCGCCTGTTTATGTGTTTATGTGTTTGTTTAAATATGTATCATGTAAAAACTTCTGACCCAATTCAGAGGGAGTTTTTAAAAAAAAAAAAGATTTGACTTGAAATAGACAAAAAGAGGTGGTTGACTTGAAGAGGATTTGTTTTTGTTTCACTGGAATCAGATCTTCATTCAAGCGAAAGACATATAAACTTAATATTACAAATAATTTACTTTGCATTAGTACCACAACAACAACAACAAAGAAATTTCTAGCTTCTCGACGCATAATAATTACACAAATGTGTAGAATATCTATGTGCACCAATAGATAGCACTAGGTGTATTTTTAATCATGCATTGAAATTTTCCATTCTTACCTAGTATAGCGAAATATATAGGGCATAAGTAACGTGTGGAGCGGTGCGGGAGGGATAAAGGCTTAAGTAATCTGAATGCCAGCAGACGCATGAGGGCAGAGATCGTTATTTTATCGTCTTCCGTACATACAATTTTTCGATGTTACATGTGTTTGATATAAGCGTAATTACTTTGTTTCCTTAATATTCGTAATTTAATTACTTTAGTCGGTTTCCTATCAGGCTGTATAAATTTAATTTTAAATGCTTTGTTATCTATCTGATCTATGGGAACATAACAAAAGTAACAGTTAAAAAATATTGTTTTTAGAATTTTTGTCTGTTTGCGTATTACTTAAAAACTATGGAACATATTCGAATACTGTTTTAGAACAATATAGGGATAAAAAAAGTAACATTTATGTCATCGCAATTGGTTCACTCCATCAGAAGGTATGCGAATTTAATATTTTCAAAAAATTCTTCTACATTGCTTTTGTTAAATAATAAAGAAGTTCCTAGCTACTCGACAAGAGCTAGAGCTACTAATATATAATTTTATTATTTTGCTTGGTTTAGTATTAGGCTGAAAATTCTGATTTTCGCGATTGTTTACGAATATAATAAAACCGTAGAATTGGCGTGTGCCTTCAGTGAACAGAATTGAAGGTATGTACAAAACAATATTTATTTAAATATTTTTTTTTTACATAATTTTTTTTAGTAGTTGTGCGTTTGTTTGTTATTCGGTTTATTTGTGATATGCGAATCACGCAAGAACAGCTAAAAGGATTTTGAAAAAGTTTTTAATGGTGGATTCTGTTGGCTAAAAAAGATATTTGATGTCTCATTACTATGTGCACGTAAAAAGTGTATTTTTATACTAGTAGATATTATGTGTACATCTTCAGTTAACAATATTATATATTATCGTGGGTATAACTGTTGTGAAATAAACTTTAACGAACATCGTTTTTAAATTACACTTGTGCCTTAAATGTTTCTTTTTTCCAACATTGTAAATGTAGTTTGAAAAGTTAATTTTTACTATGTTAACATTAAAAAGGTATAAATTTCTATGTAAGAATAATATTACAAACCATAATTTATGAAAAGCGCGAACCAATTTTTGATAAATTTGTGAATGTTTGGAACTATAAAACTTTGAGTTATGAAGACAAAACTTTAATTTTAGGAAGCCAAACAAAAATTTAATTTTTATGCTTTGAGGGTATCACCGCATTGTAATTATATAATACTTGTAAGTTTTACAACATTTTTTCTAAAATACTCGTAGATTTTAATTTCTCAAAATCATATTAACGTTTTCTTCGTACATTTTGTAACCACGGTTTTTATGTCCTTTAAGATGTAATACGTTTTAACAATTCAGATTAAATCTATTTTAACCACACTACAACAACCTATTTTAACCACACTTAGAGAAAGAGCTTTCCTGTGAGAGTAATACTAAAAATAAAGGAATATGGTAAGAGAGTAAGTGAAAGGAGACGTGAGATGGTGTGAAACGACACGCGAAGGTAGAGTGAGTAAAAGTGATTATTAAGATAAAGAAGGAAATTTTCAGATGATATGGATTTGGATGAAACCTGCCAAGCACGAGTGGAATTCGCACTGTTCAGTTCTGTACAGATTTCGGCATTTATAAACATTTAATGGTACATAATATTTCTGTTGAACTATTTACAAAATTTTGATTTCGTAGCTACGAAAATATATTGCCTACTATATTTTTCACGGGCGCAAATTTAAAACATTTTTTTGATGGGATTTAACTACAACTTAACGATTTTTGGATTTTTTTCTTTACTTTTGCTGTGAGACCTTACTCTTTCTAAATTTCACGATTCTAGGTCAACGGGAAGTACCCTGTAGGCTTTTATTTATTTAAGAGTGTCAAAATATGCTGCGTAACTGGCCGTATTTTTTGATTGCATTGAATTAGAAGCTTGATTTTTTACAGCTCCGCGGGACCGTTGACCTAAGTATATTAATTTAAACTTAACACCTCCACGCTTTCCCGAGAAAAAGGGTCTTGACAGACAGACAGATTGACAACGAAGTGACTCTATAAGAGTTCCTTTTTTTCTTTTTGAGGTAGGGAACCCTAAAAATTACCTTAACATCTGGCCATAAAAGTGACAGAAAAGCGTCCCTAATAAGTTTGTGACAAAAATCCATTTACACCTTCTGTCCTTATAAAGTGTGAAGCACACAACTTCTAAATAAATGTATTAAGGACGTGTTGTTAGCGGGACACAACTAGGGTTACTCAAGGTGTATTTGACTCGCCCTTCTGTCGTGAGTGACTGCCATCTTTGTCTTGTCACCCGCACAGCCCGTCGCCTTCAGTTATGGTAATGCGTCGCAGGTCGCGTAGTCTCATTTGTCATGCTCGTGATTGAAATCGGCTGCAGCCTTATTTGACGATGAACTGTCTCTTATAATTATTAGTTTCGCTGAAAAAGGTGTGCGAACATTGTAGCGCGCAAGTTGTGTAATGCGACAAGTTTCCAATCTTTCAGTAGGTGAGTGTGTAAGGGTGTGAGTGTGTCACTTTTTTGTCATGCAGATCTTATAAGCATGTTGTGATTGGGAAAGGATACCGTACGTAGACGGAACTTTTTAAAACTTAGTAATCAGTCATAATCACTAAATAAAAAGTTCTATTAGGCACTTTTTGTTGCGAATAGAATAATGATTCAATTTACTCCTAACAAACGTTAAACTTTCTGAAATTTTAAACACAGTTTTGTTTAAGCTTGTTCTGATGTTTTACAATACTAAATATAATTCCGAGACGGAAGCGGTCAAGCGAAAAGTGACGATCATGTTTAAGAACCGAGAACTTTGATTACTCCGATAGCATGTCCCAAATTTTTGTGAAAATTTCTAAATTTTTAATTGTGAAAGTGAATAAGAGCTTTGCTGGGAAAATGTATCGGAAAAATCTGAAAACGGAGTTATGGTGAAATAAATAGTGGAAGTTAGATTTCACTAACAAAGCCTGTGTTGAATAGTTTTTAAAATACAATGAAATTTGTTGTAAGTTCGTGACTTATACGTACATCCTGCAAAAGTATTTATATTATTAAAAGAGGAAAAAAATATTAAGAAAATCGAAAATAATATATCTTAGCGTCCTTTAAGTATTTTGTTTTATTTTGAAGTTTACTTTTTAGACATAATCCAATTTTTGTCTCAATGAAAGGGTTTAATTTTTACCCTTTGAAGTTGGATATTGAAAGTGGTGATTAATTTATACTTGTTAGGGGTAAATTGAATCAATGTGTTTGAGTCTAAAGAGTTGTGAAATATAATTCGAAAGTGGCAACAAACTAATTGCAATTTGTGGCTTGTATAGAAACGGTAGGACCGTTTCTATATAATTCAGATAACGTATATAACGAAAAGGGAAAACTCGATAGGTCGAAAAAATTTAAAAAGGCACGTCACTAGTTGTGGTTTATAATCTCACATTGCCTTTAATTTTATTTTTCAATTCGAATTTAGTTGAATTACATTTCCGAAGCAACTGTGTTCATTTCATAAAATAAGTTCCCTTCGGTACGATCAAGCGGCACTCGAGACGCACCTCCACGCCAAGGACAAAGACTTATCTTTTCATTGTTATTTAATTATTAAATCCAAAAACCTACTTTATTTAATAAGTTCTCTCTTTGGACGGTGCGCCCAAGAATTCAAATGAAAACAATTAGATGAAGACGGCTTTCGCACGTCGCGCCGTCGGTCACGCACCGTCCGACCGCCCGCCCGCCTAGAGTTCGCGCATTAGCGCCCTATTACTGTCGAAATATGTCCCGCTCGCCCTCGATTTGATTATCTCGCATTACGCTCTGCGGAGAGGCTGGTAAGTCAATTAGGCGGGTTTAGATGAACGGGGCTGGTTAGGTATTTTAGCGGGTTTTCCTTTATGAAAAGAAGTGCAGATAAGATGCATTTAGTAGGGTGAATTGGTTTATTTTATTTTGAAGTATATTTCATATGAAATAGTAGAAATTTAGAATTTATTGAAAAATAAATTAAAACTAATATTTTTTGAGCTTGTGGCTAATGTTAGGTTTTATATTCAATAATGGTTTTGTTTTTTTTAATCGTAAATGGAAATAATATCAAAAGATAGCGGTTTCCCTTACATAAGCTCATTTGCTATTACTAAGTATATATGTTAACTTTTTGCCGTGTTTAACGTAATATGAAAGATTTTATCATTTACGTAATGCATTATCTCGATAAAAAATTCACAATTAAATGAAATTACGTGATGTAGTATTATTTCTACTTTCTTTAAGTTCTTTACCACGACCTAGAATCTTTACCTAGAATCTTTGATCTTAGAATATCCCACCTGAAGATGTTGTAATACAACGAAACCTAGGTCGTGGTAAAGAAATTAAAGAAAGTAGAAATAATACTACATCACGTAGTTTCATTTAATTGTGAATAATGAATTTCTACAAAATTAACGCCAAATATATTCAATATTCGTAGTATATAGTCGTATACAGTGAGTAGGTTTATTGGTTTTGGAGTCTATTAAAATACGTATAAAAAATATTTTGTAAGTATACCAAAAGATAATGGTTTCTCTTACATAAGCGCATTTGCTATTACTCAAGTATATATGTTAATTTTTTGCCGTGTTTAACGTAATATGAAAGTTTTTATCATTTACGTAATGCATTATCTTGATAAACAAATGTCATGCCACTACCGTGAGTAGGTTTCATGGTTTTGGAGTCTATTAAAATACATATAAAAACTATTTTGTATTTATTTATAGCACCACATAGATAGTAACGAAGGTAAAATTAATTTTCTCTTCAAGTTTATTTTGAACAGAAATGGAATTAATTAAAATTCTTGAAATTAAGAACAGTCTGAACAATACAGCCGTATCAGGACTGCATAATGTTTATTGAAAACTAAAAGCTATAAAAGAAACTAATAAGGCGGATAGCTTCAATCGATTTTCAAAAAGGGTTTAAAAAAGGAACGATTTTAAACTATTTTATATCGAAAATACTATTAAATTCGCAGCAGCAGCACCGACCGTAACTGCGCCGAAGCTCTTTGCGCCCACTTAAATCTAGCGTTACAAATTGCATTTAGTGCTTACCTCAATTGCCGGCGTTAGCCGCACCTACAGCCGCGCAGTCGTTATTCCAGCTGTTAACATTTAGCAGGGCCTCATTACCGCAGCTCGCCGTCGAGCTAATCTGCGCCGACAAATGACTCAACTTTTGCATAATTGTTTAACTCGCGCCCTGGCGGCTCGGCTGGCGCAGGTTATGTTTTACGAGGGGAAAAAATGAACAACACAGAGAGAGAGCCTCGAGGCGTTGTGGCGCTTATCCGAGATCGCGGGGCCCGCTCGTGAAATACGGTCGGAGATAACGACGTCATTCGGCGCTAACGATGCATAAAACAAGGTGAGCGGGAGGATTTCTCTCTCCATAAAGGGAGCGCGCGCGGCGCGACCGCGGCCGTCACCTGGCGCCGCTCGATATTCTCAATATCCGATGCGCCACGGCGGTTTATACGCATCCGGTCGCCTCGTTTGTCCTGAATATTAAATAATAAATTGTCATTTTCTCGTTTAAGATGCGGGGCGTGAAAGTGACGCGTCGGCGAAGCTGAATAGTGGCGTGGCGCGTGTAGTTTGGCGTATGTACGTTGCGTTGCGTTTTTGTTTTTGGCGTTTTTGTCTAAGGCACTTTGGAATTAGGGTTAAAAATTGACGAAAAAATCATGTGGCTGTTTTATTAGACTTAATTTTTCAACCAATTTGGTATGTGTTAATCCATTATGATAAATAATTTCAATTAATTTATAATAGACGAAATGTTAAATCTAATTAAATTAAGAAACAAAATTGAAATATAGAATTATTGGAAAAATCGAAAGGTGTATAGTAGTGTGGCGTAGACCTATAAAACTAATGTATCCATTTTAAGAAAGTTTATTAAAGTGATAAGAGATGGCGTTAATTTTCTACGACTCTTTTCTTTTTTAATAGAACATAGTGCAGACAATATATAATAGATGGCTTTAGTGTATTATGACTCGGTGTGTTTATTTTATATGAACACATAGCGTACAGAATCCTGTGAAATCTAACTACATTTTGTAA
The DNA here is from genome assembly GCA_039881145.1 of Druceiella hillmani. Lineage (NCBI taxonomy): Eukaryota > Metazoa > Arthropoda > Insecta > Lepidoptera > Hepialidae > Druceiella > Druceiella hillmani. The sequence goes on along the minus strand of JAYKKI010000001.1, from coordinate 100,988,659 downwards.
CATTTGGAACTTTATGTAATTTAGATATTTGTTTTGCTGTAAATTGGACTACAGAGTATTTCTATTCACGTACTTTCCTTTCTCTGCGATTATTCCTTTCTTGGTTATAAATGTTCAACATAGGACGTATTTTGATTTTACTATACTCTGGAAGAGTCGCCAACCCTCGTCTAATTCCGAAAAAGAAGCACTTAACTTTATGTCAAAAAAATATGTTCAATAAACCATCTACATGAATTTCAATACCATACCTATTTGTTGCTACTAAAAGAGTAGCACGCAGTTAAAGAGAGTATTATTTACATCTTCAATAGATATATGTGATGCAAAAGCAACTTTATTTATTTGAAACTATGTATCATATAATTCTGACTTCAAAAGCTTTGTAATTGTCAAAGATAAAACAATTTTGAAACTCTGCGTAATTTCAAAATCGTTAAATGGGGAAACGAAATGGTAAAATAGTCTGGAATAAAGAAAGAAACAACTGTCAAAAGAGGGAAAGTATACAATATATCCATTTATAACTTTTTCATCTACAAAATGCTTTTCTGGTAGAGAGAAGACATCATTGAGTATTGTCTGGTGAATAACATATAAAAAAGGGACTGCGGGAATAGTGGATAAAGTGAAATGATTTGGGGAAAGCAATCGTTATGAATATTGCTTTATATGCGCTTATTTTAAATGTTTTATAAATGCCTAAATTAAATGTTATGTTATAAATGTGCATAGGGGAATTATAGGTAATGAAAAGTTTGCCTGTGTAAGTCTATGAAATATAGCCTACAAGGTCAATGCAAAGAAGAAACAAGGAATAGAAACACTTCTTTTTTCTACTTTGCATTGACACTGATTTGACAATATGACATTTGATACAAACTTTCAACCCACCTCTTTAAAATGAGACCAAGGTAGAGCAACACTTATTTTTAGCCGAATTATTAAAGTCTGAAATCACTTCGACGGAAACTGTCGCTTATTTGGGCGCGTCAGCCTACCCACACACGGCATCAATTTTAAAACAATATTCCTGTCAAAAATTAACAATGTATGCTTTTTGATTAGACGGCAGAAGTGAAATTTTACGATAGTTCAATTTTGCTTCGTTAAAGGTAATTAATATCGTAAGATGTGTTGAAATAAGTTGTACTTGCTGTGATAATGGTCACGTTTTCACCTAACCGTTTTCACTTTGTTTTCCATGACAGTCGTATTCTATATAATTCGAATGTTTATACTGTATTAATAATGGACTGTAATTTTATTAATTATCGATAGTTATTGAAATATTACTATTTATTTTGCAATAAAAAACCATCGTAATGCAACAAGTCGCTGTAATATTATAAATTTGGTGTATTCAAGTTTCTTTGACGGCCTCTCTCGATTTGTTCACTAAGTTTTGAATTAAATTTTATTTCGCAATCGATTCTTCAAATTTATTTTTCTCAGTATATTATACTATCATTATAGTTATTTAACTTAATATTTTGTATTATTATAATGGTTGTATGGTTTTCTGAGCTTAAGGTCTCAACAATTTTCAAAATATTCCTTCTGTTTAGCAAACATATTATATATAACAAAACCTTAAATTGAAACTAACGGTTTTGGAGAAAACCACAAACTACCTTAATCTAATCAATATTGGTGGAAGTGATACATGTTTAAATCGATTTTTGTGATCATGGCTGACATCCTGGTGTAATGGACTCGGGCGTGTCGTGTCATTATCGAGTCATCAGCGCACTCGTTCAAGCGTCGTAAGTCGTTGATTTACACGTTCTACACGTTCGGATTTTTCGCAGGATTTGATCTGCTAAACTTAATTAATTCAATATTATTTGTTATTGTTAAATCAAATTGTATATAAATCTGTATAGTTATGGGGTGTAATTTGTGATTCTATGTAACACTATAAAAGGTCGTGGTTTTCGTATCGCAATGCGGTTAGAAGATAGTTTATAAAAATTGCCACTAATAATACAAAGGTGAAAGTGTTTTTTTGTTTGTAATTTAATAGTTTCATTTCGGAAAAGATACACTATTCTTTGAAGAGTAACAAGAACTTTCTTAAGGCGATGCTGAAAGATGCTGCTGCTGGACCTAATCGCTGATTCAATATAACAGCTAGTTCAACATGGAGTATAAAATTAAGTAATTCCCCCTAAATTGCGAATTAATCTGTAACAAAGTTTGCGATAGAATTAAATTACATATTCCATAACAATACATTACAAAAGATACATTCAAAATATCATTATGTACAAAAGCCTTTGTGTAAGATAAATTTAAAGTAGAAATTTCTCTTGCAGATCTTTTGTGAGCTTATTTAATATGAGTTGTATGAAATGACAAAGCTTTGTGTTAAACCAATTAAGGTTTAGTGTATGTATGTGTATATTTGGTGTATACTAAGATATTAGTATGACGGCTCAGTAAGAGGAAACGATAAGAGTATGGAAGTAGCACGAGTAGATCAATGTGGTTTGGTAATGTGTTGTAGCATCTTTGAAGAAAATATTTTTGACTTGCTATAATATTTGTGTATACTTTCCTTGTTCCCACAATTTTAGTGGAATGTCAAGTGGATCTGTTGAAAGTATCTTGTTGGAAATCTATAGTACACACATTTTGCTTTCAGGCTTATTTTCTATAAATAGTATTAGCAGGTTTCCATGCGGAAATTATTACGGTTTATTACGTCATTATGGAAGATTTGTCCAGAATTTACTGATCATTTGGAAAGGTGAAAATGAAAATATCAAAAAGAAATATTTCATTTACAATACTACTTAATAAATCCATATATTTTTAATAAATTAATTTGAATTCAATTTTTTTTTTGATTGTGTTGTACCAAATTAATCTGCTTCGTTAAAATTATATGTCATAATAAGGTGTGACAAATGAAAATGTCAGTTTCGCTTGTTATGAAATATAACATTTTTTTAATAACATAATAATTTTTTTCTCAATATATCATTACAGTTTATCCCTCAACAATTCGTTTTATATATTTCAATAATGCATGTAGATATTATAATACTTGGTCAAATAGTTTAAGATAATTTTTTTCTCAAAATTGTGTTATTTTGTATTCCCAAAATCTATGCATTTTTTAAAATTGTAATTTTGCGCATTTGTAAAGAAAAATCGAAGGCAATTGGACCGAACCCTTTTCACCCATCAAACCCGTTAATGTCGTTTTTAAAGCATCTATTTAGGATTAAAACCCACAAGATTTAAAGTAAAACCCTTATGAAATCGTAACCCTTATGTAATATAAACACATAGACTTTTTTGCAATAATTGCTACCTTCTTAGTAGTTTTAGAAACAAATATAAATATTTGTTTCGTAAACTACTGAAAAATTTTAAATTATATCTCGTATACACGACCATGTGATTTCACTCTAAAATCTTTAAGTGCGTGGTAGTTGTCTAGAACGAAAATACTTTGCGGCTGTTTGATAATTTTCTGTCCCAGGCACATAGCTTCACTTCCTGAGTAATACTTTATTACAATTGACTTTGACCCGAAATTAGCTCGCGTGGAAAATGGTATAAAATTGTAATGGAAAAAAAATCTGCTTATGAAAAATTTAATCTTAGCATTAGATATGACTAAGGTTGAGATCCACAGAATCGAAGAAATGGCGTAAAATAAAAAAGCATTTTGTAGGTATCTGCAAATTGTCACGTTACCGTAATGCGTAATTATCACATACATATGTTCACTCTTGTACTTATGCTCACGTTCTTACTTATCTTTACGCTCTTATTTATATTCATGCTCTTTCTAATGTTCACGTTATTACTTATGTTCACGCTCTTACTTACATTCACACTCTTACTTATATTTACGCTTTTACTTATCTTCACGCTCGTGCTTATATTCACGCTTTACCATGTTCACGTTTTTACTTATGCTCACGCTCTTACTTATGTTCACGCTCTTACTTATGTTCACGCTCTTACTTATGCTGACGTTCTTATTTATGTCCATACTCTTATTCTAAGGGTATTATTATTTAATTACCAAAAATATAAATTTTATTCCGAGATAAATGTGTTTTCTACATCTTTCTTTTCAAGTTTACTTTATGAACGCAAAATTTCATGGAAATTAGTTAATACGAAAGAAGATTGTTCAACGTAAAAGTATGACAGATAAATAAATAGGTTCAGTTTCACTTTTGTAATATTAGTTATGTTGCATTTAGTTGGGTACTGTATAGTCGGTGTGATTTTTTAAATTTATTTTAATTTAGAAGAAGTGTCAGAAATGTAATATTTTTATTGTAAAAAAATTAAATAAATTGAAATTATTGTAGGTTAAATCTTCATTACTTCAGACTGAGCTTGCAAACGTAGTTCTGCCAACATCAATTTATTGATTATGGTTTTAGGATTTATTGGATAGTCAAGTGGACAGATACGAAATAAAATATGTTTGTTTCGACTTAAATTGAAGAGGTTATGACATATATTTTTTCATAGATCAATAACTTTAAATCTTACTTCTTAAATACATTTTTAATTTTATGTATGTTTAGTGTCTTAGTATTGTGTGGTCTATAGACCCAGCGGGCCTGATTTGTAGATTAGGTTAAACTCGTGTATGATGAGCTAATGACTGCGGGACCTCAGTGAAGGCTCGAGGGTATTGATGTCGGCCGCCGTTATCTTACCCTCGGCTCGTGGAATTTTTATGTTCCGAGTTGAGTGATTATAGGTTTAGTAAGTTAGATCGCGGCTAATGATGTTCTGATTAAATTGTTCAAAGATGCGATAAAGAATTTCGATGTTATTTAGTGAGGTTTATAATTAAAATTAAGCTTTCGCGTGCGTGTAAACGCACGCGGATGAAATGAGACTTATTTATTGTGAATTATTTATTTCTTATTAAAAACCGGCCAAGTGCGAGTCTGGTTCGCGAATTGATGGGTCCATATCTCGTTTAAATTGAAATTATTTTTTTTGTCATTGGCTTTAATAATATAGACTTTCTGTTGCATTATATAACCATGACTAATGTAATTAAGTAGGGTAGACATACATTATCCGTGAATATCTTAAAAGTTATGACGTCTAGAATTATCGTTATAGTTTTCCTACGAGCTTCGCGAAGGCTTCTGAAACCCTGGACTTTTTTAAATAAGGGATATTTGTTTGCATATTTGTCGGTATATCTCTGCCAAGAATATATTTTCGAGACCCTTCAAAACGGTAGCAAATTGAAGTATTATTATTATCTTCAAACGATGCCCAGGAATATATATAACATTAAAAGAAATTCTTTTAGTACTTATTCGACACCCGCTCCCCACCCCTAAAATTTTATATAAATTTTCAAGTTTTCACATTGAGCTGTCTCTGATCTTGTAAGGATTATGTTTTACTTTTTGAAGTACAACGCTCTAAAAATGAACTGAAGTTTTATCATGCAAATACCTTACATCATTATAGTATAAAGTATGTTCTTTAAAAATATTGTTATTGATACGTAAATAGTTGATCGATAAGTGGAGTTACGATAGCGTTATATGTAAGTAGAATGTTTCAGAATCATCCCTCAGAGTTTAATCGGTTGAAAAAGAAGAAGTTTCACTGCTCAATTTTGTTAATTGTGGCACTTGATCCGTACGTATATTTCGTTGATGTTACAAGCCGTTTTCTTTGAATTGATGTTTTAACTGTCTATACTAAATTAATATTGAACTTATTTTGAAAACAAAATATTGTGGCTTTGAAGCAAGGCATAGACCATAATAAAATTTATACTTTATAACGAAGGATAATGTAACAAAATGAAAACTTTATTCAAATTTTAAAATGTAATGACGTATGTAACGTATGAAATGTAATCTGGTTAAATTGTTATTTGGTCATTGGAAATTAAAATACTTTTAGTTATAATAATATTTGTTAATATATTATATATGAGTTTCTATATTGTTCTTTTCTTAGTCCAGACTCTTGTTGTCTATACCTCACGACACAACATCGCAAAAATTGTATCTTGGTACAACAGTCATAGTTGGCTAACTTCTGAAATTTTACTTCCTGAAATGCTAGCTTTCTCTCGCCGTTTCGGTCGCACATACGTTGTGATTTTCACAACTTCCGTGATTACACGGTTTTCTCGCTACCCAGTGTCGTTGCTGTCGTCACGTCATCTATGGCGTTTCGTGTCTATCCGTGTTTAAGGACATGCCTCACAAATATTAACATAGCTCTGTAACTTTGACACCTGACGTAATGTCTACGTATATAAAAATGTTCCTAGATGAATGCTCTCTATAACATTGTAAACCATATCGAAATTGATGTAATAGATCTCAAGTTATATGTGTGTGTGTGTATTACCGACAATAGTAGTTATAGGGCCAATTTATTCTCGTTTTGCAAGAAAGCTACTTGGGCAACATTCCGCACTGTACAGTGACATCCGTTTCGTAAATTGTCTTCAAAAGTTAGCAGCGAGAACGGTCTCTTTTGCTTGCGGATGCGAGCAATCTTCAATCGTTTCACGCATCAGGGCGGACGGAGCGGCGAGGCAGCGGTCTCGTGGCGTACGCCGGTGCAAATTTTACTTAATTATGATGAAATTTCACCGAGGAACAGCAGCCGCGCGTCTGCGTCTCACCGCAGTGCTAATTACAAGTTTTTCGCCGCCCGCCCGCCGACGGCGCGCGCCGCCCGCGCCGACCGCACGCCTCCGCCCGCATTGCGCGATCCTCGTACACTTTAATGAAATACATTATGATACGGCGATAATGTTACGTTTTACCGCTTTGTATTTTAGTTAGTTAGTTACGAAATCTCGTCGTGTGTTATTTTGTCTTATCTCGCCCCGGGGCTTGGAAGATAACTGTCATCTGCCGTGGCAGGTTGTCTAAAGTAGAAGTAATCGTTTAATTACACCTTGATAATATTTATACTGTTTTATTAATATACTTATTTCAAAGAGTATTCTGATTAGAATTACAATTAAAGTGAATGCAATGACCCTATCTGTAAAAGATAGATCATCAAATGGGACCATACTACCATGGAATATATTACATAGATGCTTTTGTGCTAGGTATGTAGTACCTTGGTGTCTGTATGTATATATGTATGTGTATGTGTGTATTTGTGTGTGTGTGTGTGTATATATATATATATATATATATATATATATATATATAAATACATGAATATTTTCAGACGATTTTAATCTTGTTCTTGAAATACATTATTTCATTGTGTATTACACCAACAGCCACACCGTGCGGTACAATCATAGGGTTACTACGCAACGCGGCGTTACGAGTATTGTTTCCCAGAAAGAAATAGCTTTTGTACTGAAAATTCAACTGTGTACTTAAGTTTTTCGTGATTTTGTTTCACAGAAGTTTTGTCTATAATAATTAGGCGTTTTAAATTGACTATGATTGAAAATATGTTGCAAATTAAAAATAATTTCTATTGAGAAATTGATTATTTCTCCACGATAAAAGCTCAAATTAGTCGAATGTTTTCGTTATATATTTTTATAAAGGAATCCAAAAAAAATTGATATACCAAGAACGTGTCCATTTTTTATATAGGTTATTCTGGGCATCAAACTGTGTATATGGTTAGCGTGTTTTTGTAAAAAAATAAATCTTTTTTCTTTTGACAATGACTTTTCTAGAACGGTTCAGAATTATTATATAGTTCTTTGACATTTTTACTCAGTTTAATGCACAGAATCACCCCTATGAATGATGGACACATTCATTAGAACATTCGGCATATATGTACGTAAATAGCATATTTATGTTCAACTATGAAAGCGTACATTTGTACTATTGTGCATATATCTACGGACTTGTGTATACCCTTTTTTGCACACTTCATAGCTTTGTACGCATTTACTCTATAGTGTAATTACATGCGGCACTATAATATATTTACAATAAAGTAAATAATCAAAAAATATTGTTTTATGAACAGTTTCATAGTTGTTGCTCCGAAAACTGTCTTTTAGGCAAATTTCGACAGTTTTGAATGCAGTTGAAGAGTTGGGCGAATATTTATGATACAATAATTATAGGAAATATATTGTGAATACGTGATACTTAATAGGTAATTGGTACAGGTAATTAAAAGTTTGTTCGATTGAATCGTGTAAACATTACTTAACGAAAAAATCAAATATGTATCATTGAAGATGCAAACGGTGAGTGAATTGTAGTAGGAAAATTGTCATGTTGCAAACAAGAATGTGTAGGGTAAAAATGGCCCTTAAGTTTATTTATTAATTTAAATGCGATTAAACTCCACTAGATGGCAGTAGTGGTACAAGTATACGACGTAAATAAAAACTTCAAAAATTGTAATATAATACTTGTCAGAGGTGTACTTTGTAGGGGTGTGAATACAAGTATAGACGTTATATCTAAAGACATAGGCATGTCTTAAACAAATTGTAGGAATGGTTTCAGCTCCGTCATAAGATTCCTCAAATCCTAACCAGGGCTTCGCGGATATGTGAGTACAGCGAGCATTAGTCATCTGACGTATGTTGTCCGAAATAGCAATTGTATCTACAAATATATAAGGGAGAGGGAGAAAGTTAAACTGTGACAATCAACATGATAATCGATTATTTAAAGACCGATTATTTCGTTTCACATTAAAATAAATTTAAAAATAATCGATAAAAACTTATAAAAATAGTCGATTTTACCCTAAAAGTCGATTATTTTGTTTTACATTAAAAACCATTAAAAATCTATTTTCCCATCCCTTTCTGTTTTTGTTCTCTTTCCGTTTTTGCTGAATCAAATGTACACACAGCTTTACATAGCTTTATTAATTAGATTAAATTTATATCACGTATCTGTTCCCAACAGCAAGCAGCGAGGGTTGATAATTTGAGTAACTGGTACTGGACTGCGAAAATAGATGACGTTAGTGCCACCAAAAAAATCGATTTTGATTTGGTTAAAAATATATTTTTCATCAAAAATAATAGATTTTTTTAATAATCGATTATTTTTTCACATCCCTAAACAGAGTACATGAATTTCGAAAGCCTTTTAATTTGTTTATTTTATTTTCCATGAGTCTCTTATAATTTGGCAAAGCTGGCAATATCGTTTGATAAAATTGGATTTCATTTTAATTGGCATGAATAATTGAAAATATTTCACACCGTATTTTTCTAAAATTTCGACGGCTGACGTTATTTATATTCCCTTTAACTTAACATTTATATTAATTTTATTTTTGTGTTAAACTCTCTCATTTTCAATGATGAAAGTATAAATTATTTTTGTGAACATTAAAGGATATTCGTGTGTTCAAAGTTAATTTAAATAGCGAGGACGTCAAGTTTTCGAAACGCAAATCGTGTGTGGCCGCTAACATTAAATGAAAAATATAGCTTGTCCGTTTCGCACGTAACTTTTTTTTTCAGACGGATCCGATTTTCCTAACGCCCAGTAAACGTAGGCTGATTAATGTGACCACTCTATAATTCCCGACTCGCGGCCCCAATTATTCTTTCTATAATTTATATAGGAGACCTCATAGATTTACAATAAACACACGTAGGGTTAGGGTTGCCACATTATTTACGTTTCGGTAGGAGTCGAGTCAATGAGAGTTATATAGTGTTGTGCTTATTATTTTGTAACAGAATCGATTATCGATTAAAGTGTAATTCCTGGAATTCGGAAAATTTGCGATCACAAAATAGATTAATAAAAGAGTAGGTATTTTTGACCTGCGCTAAAGATATTGGTTGGTGATGACGGAAAGTTTATCTATGAATTGAAGTTTTAGCATTTTTCGGGATGTGCTTGAATATTGTTCTTTATAATGTGAAATTACATTTTTAGGAGGTGTTTATGGCTTACTGGCTTAAGTCTGTGTTATATAGAATATTATGAAAAACACTGGGAATTGGGAATTGCATCTAGTGAAACATCCGGAATTATCATACGTCACCCTAAGGCCGTGCCGTGTACCTCTGTTATAACTCCGTGAGAACTAAGAAATCTATACATATTATATATATATATATATATATATATATATATATATATATATATATATATAATTAAGGTGTGTGTGTGTATATCTACGTATATAGTAATTGAGACTTTAATATTTCTATTTTTGTCAATCAGAGTGACAAATAGAAAGACCAATAGAAGAAATTTTAAAAATGACTTCGCAGCATCATTTTTAAATAAATTTGCATGGACACAATTCCTAAATTATAATTATATTAGCAATTAAATTATTGTAGACTGTAGGTAGCTGCAAATAGCTATGTTTACGAAATTTTACGCTTTCGTGGTTTACGAAACATTAAAGTAATAAATAATTATAATCGTACAAAATAAATTTGTATAAAATTTAATTTTGATTCAAATACTGAATGTTTATTGCTATAAATATAGCTCAGAATAGCTCAAATAGCGGCGGAATAGCTCAAACTACGTCGTTATACAGAATAGACGTGAAAGGATTGTAACGTGCAAGATTATGTAATTAGCATACATGGTTTGTTTTAACAGCGCGTAGAGCGAAGAGTTGGATAAATTGCCGATTCGCCAAATTTGGTTGTTTCATTTTCGCTGTTTCGTTTTGTCAGTTTGGTACGTAAGTATAAATATTGATCGTATTCATTTTGATTTACGACATAATATTTTACTGAATGTTTTATAATTACAGCTATATAATTGGTATTTATATTCGAAGGTCGCTGGAAATTATATTATCTAAAATATCTACGAGTAGAAGTGCCTTTTTATCTCATTTCTCATTACGTCCTGTAGCGCGCGTTCTATTATTTAATTTCAATTTATGAATTATGACTCAATCAGACATCCACGTGTAACAGTATTTATCGATCCTATAACAATAATTTACAGCCAATTTTTCTAATTATATAAACCTAGGTGGAATTTGAAGGATTATTCAAGTAATGATGAACTCACCATCTGTATATTTGGTTTTCTGAAGCGCATTAAAGTTTTATAAAAAAATATTATTGTAAGTATTCATTCGTTTGCCTGCATAGCACGACTATGTTATAGTACAATCTCCCTAATTCGACTTTTGATGGTCCGACTCCCCGTTTGATTCGACTATCGCCCAATGCACCACACATGGCTAGGATTGTTATTCGGACTTCAGTCGGGCCCGAATAAGAGTCTACTTTATCGGTCGAAAAAGTAGAAATAGGTTTTTAATTATCGGTAAATCCTATTGAGATTCCTGACCGTGTGTGCTCCATACCAGCGTATTCTGTGCCATTCGCAGTCGGGGCGCAGTGCTAGTGGGTGAACCATAATGTGCGACGTGAACACAGTAGTGTAATGTAAATAAAAGCGTTCCTCTGATATTTCGACCTTTTTTGTGTCCCGACATTGCCCTCCGGCCTGTAGGTGACGGATTGACGTGGTTCTATATAGAAATATTGTAAGTTTTAAACTTTCTTATGTTTTTTTATGATTTAATTTTGTACAAAGAGCGTAAGGAACATATACATTTTTAATTTTTTACACTTTTACACTTTGCACACTTTGCAGGTCTAGTTAGTGGTAAACCATGTATTTGTTATACTAAATTTGAATGGTTGAAATAATTCTTGTTACAAAGTAGCATTCAAGTTCCAAAAAATAAATAAGTTAAATTTTTGGCTCCTACAACGAAATGAATGGAAGCAAGTTTCTGCCCATATCCAGAGGTGCAACGACCGAAGCCTTATTGGGACGACAGGATAAAATAACCATATCCGCAGCATAGTAGTTCGGTGACAGATTCGACTAGCAAAATCGCTGCCCACTCGGGCGGAACGCGACGACTGTAGATTGGTCGGCGCCCGCGGGATCCCGCGGGGCCGCACCGCCGCCCGCGACCGCCGCCGGCCCGCGTCATTTCCTATTCATGAATTGTATTGAGGGTACGCGAATGGATTACAGCCGACGCGTCCGCCAATACCGACTGCGTTCGTACCCTATGTTTACCCACTGTTGAAATTGGAAAATTTCCTGCTCCATATCGGTTACGGTGAATTTCTGCAAATTTTGCAAATAACGGTGATCGAATAATGAATTACAAAAATTACGTTGTGAGCTCGTACATTATTAAATTATGCAAAACTTATAGAAGTTAACTGATTGCGTTTGAAAATCACAAAGAAATTGAGACGTATTAATATTTATGAAAATTTAGAGCCAAATATAATGTAATGAAAAGTTTATTTACTCTTAAATTTTGGATGCTGTCAAGGATGATATGAAACAATTTATTCCACCTATAATTATCATTAATTTTTTTTACAAAATCTGGAAAATCCTCAATCAATCGTCTGAGGGCGTAAAAGTCAATTTTGTATTATCCCTATTATTATAATAAAAGTGAAACTTTGTTTGCTTGCTTGTGTATCTTTCATTCAGACTTAAACGGTCCAACGGATTTCAATGAAATTTACGCATTATACAGATTCTAGATGAGCAAATAGACAGTGGTGTATAAATTACGTTATCACTTACAGCATCAGAGCTGTGAAGATAAACTCTGAAATAAATTATGTCCGCACACGAAAAATTTAATGCTCTGCTATCAATTTAATTTTTAAAAGTTTAACGAATATTTGGAACAAATTAATGGGTTAATTATTGCAAGGCAATTAACCTACACTGCATAATTCGCGCGACGCACCTCACTGCAACACGACAATCGATAAAAGTCAGACGTGGCAAATTATGTTTAAAATAATACTTACCTCGAAACTGCATACCTGACCCGATTGAAATGTATACTTATATTTCTGAAAAAAATATAATTTCCTAATACAACATGGAAGAATTCGTTAGTAAAAGCTAGTAATAAGTAAGTTTTATATGATAGTATAAACCTGAAATAAAGAGCCAATCTGCAGAGTTGGTGATTAATTTTGACGAGTTAGCAAGGAAAGAAAATAAAGGACCAAATTGTAGGAAAATTATGGTAGCAACTTTACTTCAAATATTAAATTATTACGCTAAGTATTCTTAAGCGAAGAATAGAATATTTGTTACAAACCTTTTTGATTTTCTCTTAAGAGGAATTACCTGTACAATAATACTATCCATCACCATGACAAAAATATGATTTTTGAAATACTTCAAAAATAGGCTTAATGAATGTATTATTATTCTATATTGTGATATCTTTTTTGCAACTTGTCAAACAACCAATTTTTCGAAACTTCTTATCCTATGGTTAATTGGAAGAGATTGCTCTAAGTTCATCACATGTTCTGTACATTGAGGTTGTTAGAAATAAATAAAATCGCAGTTCTTTATAGTCTAAGTAATCGTTCAAAATGTTAGAATGAGAAATTGCATACCGATTAGTTTAGAATTTTCCCATAATTGCGTGACAAACATATTTTCACGCTTTTAATTTCCTTCAAATAAGAAAATTCTATTGACGGATACTACTTATTTGCGTGTGATCAGGCTAAAAAGGTTTTTGCTGAAGGCTACCGATCTCTGTTAAATTTGGAAAATAATGGTGTATATATTATAAACTATAGAAGAATAAAGTCAACATTCAAATGAAGTAATAGTGACATTTGCCTATGAGTTAATTCCCAACTGTAACTATAGTTACCTATCTATAACTTTGAACAAAATACTGGACGGCGAGTAAATTTTTGTAATAAATTTCCCACGTCTTCTGTACCTCTAATTAATACACGGAAAATTGCAAAAAAACACAAGAAAAACGTTTTCCCGAAAAGTTAACATTTTCTTATATATGTAAACAGAGTTCAACGCAATCCGACGTACCTTTTTAGACCTTTTAAATTTTGTTTTCAAATTTTGTTTTAGCAAATTTTGTTAACTTGTACTAATATATAGTACAAGTTAACAAAATTTGCTCCATTAATCATTAGAACTTAAAGAAATCATATTTTAATTTCTTGAGAAAGTAATAACGCTAAACGTTGTATATATACGGATATTTCCGCCCGCGGCGATCCCGGCTCCGCAATCATGATGTCTCTCGGTTCGTGCAAGTGGACGTCCGCACCCGAGTGAACTTTTTGACGAATCTGATCCGTCGAAGGTCAATACATTTAATACGTAAAATGCTTGTAAACTAGTCCTAAAGAGATATTTTGTAGGTGCTATTTAAACTGGTGGTAAAAAAAAGATTGCTATATTCTTGCCAACTTATTATTAATTTCTATAGTTCTAACAAAGTAAAGACACTAATAGTTTCAGTATTTCAAGGTACTAAAATTGGTAATGATATATTAATGATGATATGCTTTTAAAAAATAAATACGAAACAACAATTTTCAGGTTCTTACTGTCACATACCCGAGGGAATAATGTTTTTCTTGCCTCATAGTGTAAAGGATTTAACTGAAAGTTATTTTTATTAAACTAAAAATATTTGTTAAAATAGGTCGTCGTGAATGCACTAAACTATATTTATTTTGGCTATAGATTAGATTTGGTAGATGCCCCGCTTTCGGCGAGACAGTCTCCCTTTCGCGCTAAATGTCTCGGTTGTGTTCGAGATTTTACGGGGAAACAAAATTTCCCGGTTTAAAGAAAATCATTCCGTTAACCCATCCCGTATCTATTACTACGATTTTTGCATCGCATAGTATAGTTATGAAATCTTGGATGAAGGAATCAATAAGACGAAAGTTTTTGATGAGCATTTTTGGATGAAGGACTTTGTGGCAGATATTGGCGCAAACATTCAAAACAGAGAGAAAAGAGATGGGTAGACGTAGATATATAAACACTTTGAAGAAAATAATATCCAAATTCTATATTTAAAAATTCATATACTTTGTATGCCCTGAGGGTTATGCAGCGGTTGATCTAATATTCTCAAAGATTAACTATGCGTGAACGTCAGGTAAAATAGTTTTAGAAGCAGATACGTTGAAAAATATACTCACGTACAAATGTAACGATTAATTTTTATATGCGATTGTATACATTTTTAAAATAGACACCAAAATGTTTTAAACAAATATATTTTCTAGTGAAAAGTTCTATTAATATACATCTTTGTACGTGAAAAATTATGTACCGTAAAACGTACAAACAAAATATTTTTATATTATTTCTGCCATAATTCTCCAACTGTCTGCACAAGTGTTCCGCTTTGAAATTTAAAAAAATAGGTCACGTTAGTTATAAAGGTAGAAACCTTTGTTTGAAAAGAGTAAAGAAAAAAAACTGTGATAATTGAACTGTTTTACACCACAACAGAGGACACAGTATTTCTTCGAAGCATTAAGTATCCGACTATTGAATAAATTTGGCATTAATTTCGTAGAAATTCATTATTACAATTAAATGAAACTACGTGATGTATTATTATTTCTACTTTATTTAATTTCTTTACCACGATCTAGGTTTTGTTGTATTACAACATCTTCAGGTGTATTACCTCATCTTCGGATAACATTTTCGGTTTCGGTATATTACAATATCTTCAGATAACGTTTTTCGTGTGTGTTTTTTGCAATTTTCCGTGTATTAATTAGCAGCACAGCAGACGTGGAAAATTTATTACAAATATTTCCTCGTTGTTCAGTATTTTTAAAAAGAATTATAGGTAACTATAATTATAGTGGGAAATTAAAATAATCTTTTGCTAATTGCCCACCTGAAGACGTTGTAATACAACGAAACCTAGGTCGTGTTAAAGAAGTTAAATAAAGTAGAAATAATACTACATCACGTAGTTTAATTTAATTGTATCCTATGTTATGACGCCATCCGACGATGCCGCAGAGTAGAACAAGAACTATATACATCTTCATTTGGTTACGTCCTTTTGGTAATTCCAGGACCTTATTTCCCATATAGAAAATTTTTAACGGTTATAGCATGTTAATATATATTTTTTTCAACTTATTCAACTTTTGTGTGTATCTAAAAATAAGCAGGACTATATATATAAATAAGCAGGACAAACCCTTTTTGAAGTAAAACTTCTTTACGCACGCTTGACTTGGAGAGTAAGCTGGTGAATGAGTGACGAGGGCGTTACGAAAAGTGTGATCGGGCGAGGCGACCGGAAGTTGAGAGGGAGATATAAGTTAGTGAAGACAGAAAGGGAGAGAGAGTTACGTTTCGTATATTACTGTAGGGACAAGAGAGAGGTGCGAGCACACATTTTCTTTCTCTCATACCCAGTTATGTTTCGTATATCTAAGACACAGTGCAAGCCTATTGTCTGTATCACACTGTAGACGCGCACATTTTCTTTCTCTCTTCCTCTCATAGCCAATGCATGATATATACATATATATATATATATATATATATATATATATATATATATATATATGCGAGTTTGCTAGCGTTACGCGAACGGTGATTTTTTGATTATTTTGTAATTTCATTTCGTTCTTGAACAATTTTATAAATTATTATTTTGTTCAATACATTAAATACTCTACGTTTGAAGTGAATAATATTGTAAATTCATTTTAAAGTTCATATTTAGTGAATTTGAAGTTTTACTTCAGTCGTGTGGTCTAAAGCACACTCGTTTTTTTAAAATTCTTTCCGTTATTTCGAATTATTCTACACATTCTTTGCGTTTTTATCTCTTGCACCAAGTTTTCCACATGTATAATCTCATTTCTAATTCTTTTTTCCTCTCATCGCTTGTAAACAATACGAAGCAAATCCATTCGCATGTCGAAAATATAAATAACAATATCCTTAAAAATGCCAAAGAATAAACTGCGCAAGTAAATAGCTCTTCCTATAACTCATACCGTTACTTGCCTTCTTGAATCCCTGCGCTCGTCTATCTATAATCGTCAATCACGCTTATTTATGGCGTACGAGGCAGGCTTGCTTAACCTGATCCTCCCATGCACCGGTCGCTGTGAGCGATGCTGTGGACGGGGCCGTATAAACAAAACGCGCAAGGCCCCCTGCCGCCCCGCGCACTCGCGTCGACCATTTATCTCCTGTAAGCTATGTAACTGCTCCACACCGCATTTCTTCTGGCAATTTCTGTTTCCTTTTATTCCACTCGGCGGCAGATGCGTGACGGAGCGTTCGGATGAACGCTTCTTCAGTCTGATTAATTCGACGGTTTAGCTTGTGTGGTTTTATTTATTTCTTTAATCAGTAATTTGGCTTTGCGGCCAAAAACATGTTCTTGGAGTGGTTATTTCTTTTTAAATTATTTCGATTATTTTGGTTGGTAACGGAAAAAACATTAAATCGTCTGCTAAAGTCTACTGCTAAAGATCCTTGAATTAATTTTAGTCTCACTTTATGGAGTAAAAATGAAGATTACGAAAATTCGTGACGAAAATAACAGGGTGTAGTGGGAATAACGCGCAGCGCTATCGTTGTTTGCATGAACACTTTATTAATTGGAAATTGTAAATTAAAACATAAAATATACACTTACTACACATACTTAAATATTTCAACTATCTAGATGTTGTTTGTAACCGATAGACATGTTACTTAAAAGTAAATTCCAAACATTTGTTAAACACGACTTTACAAATGATCCCTGTATTAAACTAGTTTATAATACACAATTAAATGAAACTACGTGATGTAGTATTATTTTTATTTTATTTAAGTTCTTTACCACGACCTAGGTTTCGTTGTATTACAACATTTTCAGGTGGGCTGTTAGCAAAGATTGATTTGATTGAAGAAGATCTTTGCTAATATCCCACCTGATGATGTTGTAATACAACGAAACCTAGGTCGTGGTAAAGAACGTAAATAAAGTAGAAATAATGCTACATCACGTGGTTTCATTTAATCGTGAATAATGAATTTCTACAAAATTAACGCCAAATATATTCAACATTTTATAATAATTACAACGCAGCATCAATTTAAATTTTAAAGTGTTTCAAATATTACCTCCATAGACAACTAGAACTATAAGTACTAAATATAGTGTCTACAGAAGCGTACGTGAGCTCGTATAAACCGTTACAAGGCCATCCATCATCTCTCGACATCAGCAAATTTTGCCAGATCAAGTAAATAAAAGCTCTCAAAAGTCCTTAAGCATTTATTGGATTAAGCATAGGAACGAGGAGCCAAAACGGGAATACCGGGCCTCTCCAAATTTGTTACCAAACGTTTGAAGTGTAATAAATAACGTTTACAATTATTTTAACTCAGGGCCTACATTTTTCCTCGTCATTGCGCTGAATTATAAATAACGTTGAAGTGGAAAGGCTTTAAATGTCAAAGTAAACGACACACTAATACGGGACCGAAGTGGGTCTGGCTAACCGCGGGGCGGGCGTCTGTTTGCGAGGATCGCGACGCTCGCTCTGTCGCGCTGTTTGTTAACACTTCGACGCAGAGATTTGTGACGTTAAAATATCTCTTTTTTTTCTTTTAAGCGATATTATAAGCGGACGAAGAATTGCTTTTGTCTAGAAAGTTTCGATTCGAGTTTTTGAAAGATAATGTTGGAACGTATTTCTTTGTGCGGTGAGCACGACTCAGCCAAAGTCTTGAACTAATTAACTGATCTGCATGGAAATAGTGTGGAACTTCTTGTATTTTTTTATATCTTGTTATTCTATATTGCCACTGTTTTTCTTTGGTTCGATATTGAACCTCCAAATGAAGGTGCTTTGATAAAAAAAATGAAAAAAGAAAACATCGATTTTCTCAGAAGCGATTTGATTTTTACGTTACTGAGTACAAATACAATATATAGTTATTATAATTAATTATTTATTCATAATTAGTGTAATCAATTATTTATTTATATTCAGCAAGAAGTAGTGACTAAATTTCTGTTTTTTTTTAGTAATAAGAAAACGTTCCTGAAAACGGCTCCTTGAAATTTCGATTAATTCTTTAAACTTGAATTTTATTTCCAGTCTATTGAAACTTCTTGTTAATATACAAGTGTCTAGTTTCTCGTTTTTTGAACTTTTTCTACCAATATCATATACCAAATATCAATATTGTGAACTAAAATAAATTGGGTTTTTAATCTAGACATCTTTGCTTGAATACGTTTTTAAATACCAGAAAATCTATTTAGGGTTTATCTTTAAAGCACTGTATGTATATGTGTGTCGTAGTGGTAAATTTGTCTGTCCAAGATTACGATCATTTTCGCTTAAAAAAAGTTTTCTTCGTTTTGTTTTATTTTTCATAATGATTACAGATTAGTTCGTTCGTTCGTTGAACAAAAATTTTAATTTCATATGAAAAACTTGAAATTTGAAATTAACGAAAAATTAGATTTCAAATTCTTATTTAAGAATTGTGGAGTTTAGTAAAGAACTAAATAGTTCTCACAATACATGAACAGGAAATCTGCTATATGTCAAGTCGCTGATTATTTTATATTATATAATGTATTTAATATTAATAACTCTTCTTTTGTTAATAATAAAAAATATGAAACGCCAAAATTTTTATTGTTCTAAAATTTTTATTGTTCTTGTAAAAAATATCATAAAAAACGAATATAAATATTAGTAATTTCATGTACTAATATTTATACTCGTTTTTTATGATATTTTTTTCTAATTCACTTTATATCGGATTCACATGCAATTCGTTTTCATATTGTATGTTGTTTATCTAAATATCGACTGCGTATTAACGACCACACGGCGGACTGGCAAGGGTTAATTTGTATGTCTCTGTGTCCTTCCTTTGTGCCGGCGCGCTATTTGTTTATCCCAAGGGAGGTAGGTGCGAGCTCGCAGTTCTTGCATACTGACATCGATGATTGCGTGTAGATACGCAGCAAGATTAGTTTGACGTCATTTATGTATATATGTATATTAGTATGCGTATGTATTTTATTTGGTATGTAGTATTAATGTATAGACGTAAATTTTTAAAACATTTATTATTAAATGTAGAGCGTATAATTTCTAGTTAGAAATTATTCATACAAAATAGTTTTGTTTAAATATTGAATATATTTGGCGTTAATTTTCTAGAAATTCATTATTCACAATTAAACGAAACTACGTGATATAATATTATTTCTACTTTCTTTAAATTATTTACCACGACCTAGGTATCGTTGTATTACAACATCTTCAGGTGGGCTATTAGCAAAGATCTTGGTAATAGGCCACCTGAAGATGTTGTAATACAACGAAACCTAGGTCATGGTAAAGAACTTAAAGAAAGTAGAAATAATACTACATCACGTAGTTTCATTTATTTGTGAGTTTTGTTTTAATTAAGCTACCAAAATTAGAAGTATTCGTTATAAAAGTTAATCATTAATCAAGTCAGTGAAAATTACTTTATGACCTTTATGATCTATCCCAATTTTAATTAACTATTTATTGATCTATTTCTTAATAACACTTGTCCAGCTTTTCTAAAAGTGTTGGACATGTGCAAGTACGATAAAAAATTGGGTATAAAACATTAGTGGATAGGACAGTCGTGATGTACGTGGTGATGGATAGTAGTGATCAATCCAAATTCCTGAATCAGTGGTGAAGAAAAAATATCAAGACTAAGATAGGGAAAAGCTGCAGGATATTCCAGTGCTCTCTAGGCAGGTGGAATAAACTATGATTTTGTTTTTTCATTAACAGCCAGATGCATAAAGTGGTGTCCAACTTAATATAACCCCTCGAGGATTATCAGAATAATGGTTTAAAAATTTAAAAAACGCACGGTCCAAACCAGTTTCCGCTCAAATTGAAGCCAATTTACATTGGAACATTTTTGTTATAAAATCTTAAGGAAATAAATAGTGTTAATAATACATTTTTTGTAATACGAAAACCTATAATTTTTTAAAAATATTTTCTTCAGTATGAGAGTAGCTTCGTACGGAGACCATATTCAAGAAAGCTACGGACTAAAAAATTGAATATAGTAACGACACATTCGATGTCATGAAAGTTGGAGGAATGAAATCTACGGCAAGGTCTGCAGTGAATGCAGAAATTGTATAAACAGCAAACGTGAAGATTCATTACGCTTGAAATATTTGAGAAAACTTATTTAAAACTTATTCCTTATTTGTTCTTATCCCCCGTATGTTTTTAAACCTGTTTAAAATACAGGTTTAAAAGCTATACATGTTTTCAAACCTGTTTAAAATAACATATACATACATATACAGATGTCCGGGAATTAAACCTTAAAATAGCTTATAATTAAAGTTTATGGATCTCTTGCATAAAAAATAAAAGGTTTGAAAACATAAGTGACCAATTATTTGAAAAAATGTATGTTTAAAATAATTTCCGATAAGGTGTAATTAATGTATATGTCTAATGTGAATAGTCGGTTATTACTATAAATGTGTAAAATTTTTTTTATTTTGACTGAAAACGAAATGTACAATATTTGAACATTCCTTTGCATTAAATTTTGTCTAGTCATTGGGGTTCAATAAAAAAACAATGGATAATCTTGAAATAGCTTATAGTAGAATTAATGATTATTCCAGGAGAAATACAAAAAAAAATTATTCCAAGTCATACCCTAGATGATTTTTAAAAAAAGAGGCCAAATTTTTTACTTAGTTTTAGATTCATGTTAGTCCTTTAAGTAGATAGACTACTAATAGTATGACTAACTTTAGTAATTTATAGGAAAAACAATATTGAATAAATAGTAGAAACATGTAATATGTAGTATAATTCAAGTATGTAGAAACATGTAATGTAAAAAAATGTTCAAATATTGCATATTTAGTTTTTAGTCAAATTATCTCCTTTTGCACATTTATTGTAATAACCGACTATTTATATTAGATATATACATGTATTATACCTTATCGGAAACTACTTTATACGTACATTTTTTTGACATAATTGGTTATTCATATCTTGATATTTTTTTTTATGCCAGAGATACTTAAACACTGACAAAAATATTAATTAATATTTTAGTAAAATTTTACACCAAACAATTTATTCAATATTGTTTTTCTGTAAAGTATTAAAGTTAGTCTTACTATTTACAGTCTATCTATTGAAAGGGTTACCCCAAAATATTAGAACAACAAAAAACCTATAAAATCTTTCATTTGTAGCCGCGGTGTACACGAATCTAAAACTAAGTAAAAAATTTGACGGTTTTTTTTAAATCAAATCTTGGGTATTACTAGGGATAATTTTTTTTATATTTTTCCTAGAATGGCCATTAGTTCTACTATAAGCTATTCCAAGGTTATCCATTCATAACCGGACAATATGTATAAGTATTATATATGTATATGTTGTTTTTAAATAGGTTAGTAAATAAAATACTGTGCACGTGACTATATTTTCTTTCACTTGACATATTGTTTAAAAGAATTACTGTGATTTCAGTATTCTGTAAATTTGCTTGGTATCCAAAAGACTTTCTTTGTTTGAATTATAGGTGTATGCTTTGTTATTTGAATATTAGAGCTTCTGGAACACACAGAATTAATATTTATACTTGTAACAAAAATATCGTGACTTATGTTAAAAACAAATAAGACTTCCATTCACTGACTTCATTCATACTTAGACTAATAATTTGCGGAAGTGGCAAAAATTTTAAAAAATACTTCCATCTTGCACATTCCGCTTGTTATCAGCTAGCGAGCCAGCATCGAGTTTTGACAATAGAAAATAATTATATCTCGGGTAATTTGCAAGTGATCATCTTTTAATGAAGATTTTTAGAAAGAGAAGATCTTTCTTTAAAAATGTATATTTGAGTCTTTAAAAATATTTATTATGATCTAATTTTATGTTTTGAAAAATGACACGCGTCTCCGTCCAATGTTATGTTCGTATAAGAATATTATACAGGTCGTAATTTTTGGCCGATTTTTTGACCAATTATTAAAATATCAGAATAGAAACCTGTTCATTTTCACATTTCAATTTAATTCTACAGTCTGACATAGTCCACTGCTGAATATAGGTTTTTCAAATGTGCTTATCATTGGCGGTAATGCCCGTAGTCGCCATGCTGGGCGGATGGCGTAGTGATCGTAGTGCCCGTCACCGGTCTCTTGCATTTTAGCTATGCGTCTTTATATATCATTCATCGCTCGACGAGCGACCGGAACCACACCCGGGTCCCACGGTGTGTCGAGCCGTCAAAAGCCATAAGCTTTATGATCAATCCAACACATCACGGTGACAACTTTCAAAATAATTTGTCAAATAATTTCATTTGTATGAACATTTTTTTTACAAAACCCCCTTCCCTCGGCTCCCTTCAGTTTTTCATTAGGTATATGGTAAAGGCGCGATTGACAATTATGATTTTATTGATTTTGCCTTTATTTTAGTCATAATTACATAATGTATACTTATCGCATTACTTAATTTATTTATTTTCTAACATTAGACTAACCGTATTGCATTATAAAGACATCACTTTCCATAATGGTTAGCCATTTTTAAACCGATTGAAATTTTGTATTAAAATTTAGAAAGGCTTCGGATTTCCCAACGGGATGTCGTCTTGCGGTCTTTCCACCTATTACCAGAACTGGACCTTATTGAAAGACATCATTATCCACTTGATCATTCAAGTATGAAAGGTTTTATTAAACATAGCTTTTAATTCGAGATTATTGGAATGTAAGGTGAATATTTTTGAGCCAGTTTTATAAGTAATTATTTTATTGTTGTAATAAGTATGCGGAATTGTTAAAAACGATTGCTATTTTTTGAACAATTATTTTTTCCGGAAAAAATAAGTGAATTTTACCTTTCAAAAGCTGAGTCAAATATAATTTTCTGCGAAAACAGTTATGTTTTCTACTGGGTAAAACGGCGAAGTGCGCTTTCGGCGTAACCGATGTGCTCATCGTCTTCGCAAACATTGTTTTTTCCTTAAAAGTTTTCCGCAATGTTTCCTCGATTATCTTATCTTTATTGCTTTTATTACGTTGTGAATATTCTTTAAGAGTTTATTTTTCTGAGTTTCATTGTATGCGTTTATACTCTGTGCTTAAATTTTGTTATTGTTATTTTGGTTTTTAATGGTTATTTACAAAATTTAATTTTAAGATTATATTTTTTTGTTATAATTTAAAATCTTAAGTAGATTGCGATGTCTTTTTGCAAATTGTGTTTTTTTAGATGTTTTATTATGCATGTTATTTTATTGTCCTAAAATTGTCCTAAATAAATAAATAAGTTAATAAATAAAATAAGCAAAAAGTGACTAATTTTATGTGCTTTTTAATAAAATCACAAAAAGTGAATATTATCGACATTATTTAATTTTTACATGTGAAATAATCCCAAAGCGTTAAAAAGATAAAAGGTTTTAATCTAAGAAGCGAACGCGTTATGTGACTTAGTGTTTCTAACACCAAAATCTTTGGCTTTGATCAGGATCAGAATATCCTTCATTGTAAAGTATCATGTGACCAAACGCAAAAATTAATTATATTTTTTGCACTTTGTGGGAGTATTTTATTCCAATAACCGAGCAATGATTTGGCAAGGTTTTATACTCGTTTT
The DNA here is from genome assembly GCA_039881145.1 of Druceiella hillmani. NCBI lineage: Eukaryota > Metazoa > Arthropoda > Insecta > Lepidoptera > Hepialidae > Druceiella > Druceiella hillmani. Next base: position 100,964,172 of record JAYKKI010000001.1, on the reverse strand, counting down.
TTAGGGTCTCTTTGATTCGACGGTTTACTTTGTTTTAGTTTGTTTGTTGTATATAGGTTTCTTCATCATTCGCAATTAGTCTGTGATTCAAATAGCTGTAAGAAAATTCCTCTTGAAGGTCGTTTTAAAAAGAATAATGTTACTTATGTAACTAATAAATAACAATTTTGAAGTATTGTCAAATCAGAGCCCCGTGTAGAAATGAACTAAGAGAAGATATGAACCAAGTTTACCATAGTTGGGGTTTTGATGTAACGGGTGATATTTCAATAAATTTAATCAACCTTAAAAACTTCTCAAGCACGAGTGGACCACGTACTACGAGGGTTCCGTACACACAGGCATTGATACACATTGAAATAATATTCCTATAAACTATTCATAATATTTCTATTAGCTATTCACAACATTTTAATTTTTTAGAAGGAAAATATATTGTCTACTGTATCTTTCACAGGCCTATATCTAAATAAAATATTTTTTATGTGATGTAAGTATAAATTAACGATATTCGGATTTTTTACTTTACATATGCTGTAAAACTTTGGTTTTTGCCAAAGTAGTAGTTATATTAGCATCCTGAATTTGTTTCTTCAACTCTTCATTTAAAAATGAAGAGGGGTGTTGTTCCGCGTTGTATATGACTTTAAACTTATATTTAGCAAAATGGGCATAAAGGTTGTTAATTGTAAATAAAACGTTAATTTCATTTCGAAAGGTCTGTCCCATGATATCGCATTGAATGGTTTACGCAAAAACGGGGTCCGCTCCCACTTCGGGTTAAGGAAAAAAATGGTTATTTTAATACTTTATTACGTAATTAATATACGTAAATAAGGCGTCTGTATGCAAAATTTTATGCAAATAGATTTGAAACTGTGGAAATTGTAAGCTAAGACGGCGGATGTGATGAAAATATTACTTATATATTTTCATCACATCCGCCGTCTTATTCGTTTAACATTCGAAACAGTTTATTTCGAATTACGTGAAACATGAAAGCGCCTGATAACTACAGTTTACGTAATGGAATTGTTTTATTAGCAGAAAGTAACATTATTTTAATAACAAAAACATTAAAACTGTCAGTTTTTGTGTACTACATTAAAATATGGCTTGCTGAAAGCGATCCTTCTCCCACTTTGAAATTGTTTTTTTTTGTCTTTTCGCAGTACAGTATTTATATAAATTTTACGTGAAAATGTTAACATAACGCTATCATACATGCCTGCGAGCTCAAAAAAAGCTTCGTACGAAAATGTTCTATCTTAGCGTTTAAAAGCTTTTCATATTACGTAGAGAGCTTTGAAAGTTCATTGCTTTGATACGGGGAACGAGTAAAAGAGAAATGTTTTAGAGAAATTATTAAGTTTTGTAGTAATTTTTCTCTTGTTAATTATTTATATGCTTTTAGTTACAAATTGCCTACTTACTACGTACCTTTTTAGCAATATTTATAAATAATTATCAATTTATGGTATGGTAAGACTTGGTAACTTCTTTACGAAGAACTTAATTTGTGTTTCTCGTGCTTATATATTTACCCGCCTCAATAAAAACTGGTGGAAACATCTAATAAATAAAGGGCCCAGTAAATATTGAATACGATACAATAGATGGAAAGTTTTTCTTTTTTTAAATTTTAAAATTGCTATTAAATTGCCTTGAATTTTTTGGTTTTTAGTAGAAAGGAACTAAAGTTATAACGTTATTAGAGACAAAGAAGTAATATTTCATTCTATAGGTGTTTTTTTTATTCTTTCAGAATGCAGAATCATAAATATACCAAACATTTCATTGGATACTACTTACTAGTTTCACATCGAGTAAATTATTTCTTCAGTGGCTTCTATTAGCTTATCTACCCTATTAATTACAGGATCGTCTGACTAATTGCGGGGTGAAATAATGAAGACCCACCACTAAGATAGGCGTCGGTCGGCTATTTGTAAATAAATTAACTTTTATTCCGTCTCTAAGTGCCTAAACTCGGATCCCCTCGAAATATTAAGCCAAACGTGGCGAAGACATAGGCGGAATATAATTAGAGTATAATTGAGGACTCGTTAGGTGTTTAAGTTTGTTTGCTCGTATGTAAAATTATGTTCAAGCGGCAGTAGATGGTGAGTGCTGTGGGAAAATTGCTGTGTTTTTTCATATCGCAAGAAAATTGGAAATTCTGTCGAATGGAACCTGAGGTGAATTGAACTAGTTTCAATCGGAGTTTAATTCTACGTTGTATATAAATATTATAATTAATAACTATCTTGACTTGTTCTTAGAATAGTATAAAACTTTGATTTCATGTACAATATATCTATATACGGTATTTCTCAAAATTTAGCCAGTGTTCTGTTTCGTGTCGAGAAAATTAATAAAGAAATTACAATTGCTTAGTTCTTTACTGTTGTTGTATAGTGCTTTCCATATTTGGATTTTATACTACGGGCTATCAAAATGTATAAGTAATAAAAACTTCGATTTTATCAGTATGTAATGAAAGTCAACTTGTTACAACAGCTCGGGGTTGTAATTGTCACGTAGGGATATCAAGTGTAGCGAGGGTGCTTGGACAATATACTCTTTATGTAATTATTTTGGTAAGGAACTCGAATTATCTATATTATGTCATAAAGACCCTACGTAGTTTGACAACGATTACTCATTTTCAAAATGGGAAAGGTTTCCTATTAACATTCAGAACGATTTTCGGACCTACCAATATCCCTTCCCTCGCCGCGGTATGTTCGATCAAGAAGTTCGTCTTGCACAAGAATAGGACCACATTGTTCATTGTATTCAAATATTGAAAGCTTTTATTTAACAAAATTAATGCGATAACTTTAATTATATGTACGCGTGACTTTTCTTTGGAGATTTTCCTGATATTATTTGAAGTAATTGGTCTGTAAATATAATAGAATTATTATTATGAATGTACTTTGTTAAACATTATTTCATTTTGAACTTTTTTTAAGTTGGTGTTTGTTATTTGATGATTATTTTTTTCAGATTGTAAAAACGAGTCTTAGCTTGTAGAAGCTAAGTGAAATATAATTTTCTGTGAAAACAGTGAGGTCATCTACTGAGTGAAACATCTTGAAAGGAAGGAATTTTTGTCACTACAGCCCTTTTTAGGATTAAATAGTACTTTTAGGGTTAAATAGCGTTACTCACAGACTATTAGTGCTATAAAGCTGGAATTACATGGTTATACATGTTTATAACTTCTACAAAATTATTAAATAAAATTTTTCAAACATATTTGTTAGGGTGCTTCTTTACATGTAAAGTGGGTTTGATTTTTTTCACATACCCCATTGTGTTGAGTATCGTTGAATAGGTCCTTGAAGAATATATTTGGGTATGTCTTTAACACTTTTTCCATTCGTTTACGAAATATTAAGCTGCAAGATGATCATTTTTAGGTTTCCGTACATCAAAAGGAAAGAAGAAACCCTTATAGAAAAACGGTCCCTTGGAGCTGTAAAAAAATCAAGCTTCTAAGTTAACGTTATCAAGAAGAACCCTAAAAACACGGTCATTTATAGCGCATATTTGAAACTCGCAAATAAATCAAGACCTAGGGTACTTCCCGTTGACCTAGAATCATGAAATTTAGCAAGAAATAAAGTCTCACAGCACAAGTAAAGGAAAACATCGATAAATTGTTATTATAGGAAAAAATATTTTTTTTGAAGTGAAACTTCTTAGGCTTTCTTCTTATTTGATAATCGATAAGTGGATGAGAATTGAGAGTAAAATTTTAAGGTCGCGTCACGTTTAGGCACATTTCGTTACATAAGCGAGAAAAAAGATATGACGTAGAGAGAAAGAAACCTATATATTCCGATACCATGGAAATGGAGTAAAAGAGAGTGACGTATACAGAACGATACAAAGATGTACGCCTTAGACGCTACATACGAACAGCTGAGGTACCAGGCATATGTTGTGTTATTAATATTTTTTAATGGCTTACTTGTCTTGGTTAATAGAGAGTTTTCCTTTATCTCATAGACTAATTTAATTGACAATTGTCGACGTAAACTTATATGAAGATTTTATTAGATGTTTACGTCGATTTGTAATGACATTTTATTAATTTTTCTGAATATACATTCAGTTTTTATACGTGTTTAGTATATTCTATGAACTTACACTTACTTTTTACTTGGTGTATTCTCTCTCTCCCTCTCTCTCTCTATCTCTCTCTCTCTCAATGAACCATTAAATGTTTGTAAATCCCTAAATTTGTACGGAACCATCGCAGTGCGAGTTTCACTCGTGCTTGATAGGTTTTTTTTTTGAGTTACGTGCACTTGTTATCAGCAAACCCACTATTTTTGAATATCTGAAGAGTATTCAGAATAATAATACACAACAAAATTATCATAGCTTAGTAGGCTTTATTAGTTTACGAGTAATAGTCCACCAACTTATGACATGTAGTTGGGCCTGTAAAAAGTTCATGGAAACTATACACGTAACTTGAAATCAAATGCAGAAATTACTTTGTATTTAAAAATGTATATTTATTATGTCTGTGAAGATATATTTACATTTGTACATTTAGGTACATGGTGAGAAAAAATATTATTTAAATATGCACCATGTGTTTATGCATGTGAAAGATATGGTAGGCAATATATTGAAGTTGTGAAAAATTATTATTTGTGAATAGTTTAATAGAAATGTTATGTATCCTTAAATTATTACAAGAATAGTATAATAGAAATATTATGTATCCTTAAATTATTACAAGTACTAAAATGGTACGGAACCCTAGTAATGTGAGTTCTACTAGCACTTGCTTGGTTTTATTTCGTACTCGTCTTCATTAACAATTTAAGCATTAAAATTATTTCCGAATTTTTCCTCAATTATTTTTATCTCCATTGCTTTTATTACATGGCGAATCTTCTGTGGTTTTGTATGCTATGGTATTATAACATGGTTTTGTACTATAAATTGTTTTTTACATTTATATATATATATATATATATATATATATATATATATATATATATTATGAAAAAGGAAACTAACGTTTTGTGCTGACTTTTCTTTTACTTATTTATATAATTTTTTTCTTTTAAATTTTATCACGAAAATCTTTAAAAGCAGAATTAATTTATATGAAAAATGTCTTTGTATTACATTGTACATTAACCGGGGCTGTAACCATAATATAATACAAAATGTTTATAGTAATACCGCAGAAAAGTGAAATGTCGCCATTGGTAAGATAGCCTGTAGCGAATAGTATCGACATGATTTAACGTATTACGTGCAAAATGGTCCCTAAACGGTAAAAAGATAAAAGGTTTTTTGCTGAAAAGCGAACGCGTTGCTGGCCTAGAATTCTCAAGGTAATGTGAAACAGAATTTTTTGCCTTTGGTCATGATCAGAATATTATTCACCGTAAAGTACCATACGATACAATTTAAAAACGAATTGTATTTTTCTATACTGTGTGGGTGTTTTGTATTCCAATAATAGATGAACAGTTTGGTAATGTTTTATTTTATTTATTACTAGACGTTCCGTTTGGCCTTTTTAGTGGAAACTAGTTTGTGGAAATACGGCTAATAAAGTACTGAAAGCGATCGGATCAAAGCTTTCTTGCTGAGCTTTTCTCCGGTTGTCGGGTATTAACTTTTCATCTGCCTATCGATAGCGATTGAATCAACGGATTGTTAGGAGATTCTTGACGAAAGTCGCTTGAAAAGGGTAATGTGGCACTTTGTAAATATTTGTTTTATTTATTTAACTAACAAATAAAAATATATTGAGATTCGTCGGATAAGAGTTGTGTAAAAAATTGAACTTTAGAAAGAAATGAGTTGGGTCTATTCTCTGAGTTGTTATGATGTAGATTCATGTTTCGATTAGTTATAAATTACGGTGTAAACATTGTAAATAAAAATTTGACCAATTTTTTAAACATTACTTAGTCGAATTTTACTCGATTGTTGATCAGAATAGGAACCTAAACAAAATATAAGACAAATCGCTAACATGTACACAGTTACTAATAAAGTTGGAATAGGAAGTTATACCTTGCATAAATAGAGAATAGATAAGAACGTCACTAATATACCAGTATATGACTAGCTCCTCCTAATTTCACTTGTTAAGCACTATTCCGTCCTCGACCTAAATTTAAGTTTGGTGTAAATTAGTAAAGTTGACATTTCGGCAAATACATCTAACAGCACGTCAGTTTTTGGAATTTGATCTTTTTTTAAATTATTTTCAAGAAAACAGATTTTATTTAATTAATTTCCTACAATCGAAACTATCTTGGAGAATAATTATTTCATTTATTGCGTCTAGCTGCACCAAGAACAATAATTATTGATGACAATTTTTAGATTAAATGGAATTAAAGTAATATTCTCATTTATTGTTGGGACATTTTGAAGAGAACTGTCATTTTTTTAAAAAAATTATTGCAAAATTTTAAATCAACCATTATTTCTTCATGCTGTTCTAATGGTGTTTTCATATGTAGCACATGCTCTGTTTCGTAACTGGAAAAAAGAGAAAAATTCAAAACTAACGGACACAGACAAAGAATAATATATATTTTAAGGATGCTCTAAAGATGCCATATAATGTGACAGATGTAATTTGTATTCACAATTATAGACACAGTCTCACATTTTTCGTATTTTCTAAATAAACGCGACATTACTACGTTGTATTTTTTAAATAAATTCGTAATAGTTATTCTGTAGTTTTACTGAGTTTATAAATGTAATTAATAACTTCATTATGCCAACTTAATGAACGGTATAAGTATTCTCAGAATAAGAGTAGTATAATTTAAATATAAGCATTTTTCATTAGTAACAATTATAGAGCATATAACCAAGCTCTTCGCTTTCTCTTTCTATTCGTTTACTAAAATGGTATCATGTACTCGCAATATGCAAGTATGAGTGTGTAGTACTGTATGAAATACTTCTTTATTTTATAAATCAATCGAAGCAGGTGAAAATATTATTAGTGTGTCTCTTTCTAACTCGAAGAAAAAAGAACGGGCAAGTGGGTGCCAGAATACCCATAAAGTAAGGTTTCCGTAGCTGTGTGTTTCTGTTGAATTTGTTGATAGAACTTAACTGAGATAATTATAAATAAAAAGTTCATATCATAGAGGAGTGTGTTGCACTTTACTGATCAGTTTGAAGTCAATATTTTACACATATTGTCTGGAAACTAAAATGGTACTTAGTCCAATTATATTCCACTCAATGGTACGCACAAATAAAAAAAATCACCCCATTTTATGCTAATTAAAAAATATTTTTTAATAATAGGTAGATTGCTAAGAAACCCGCCACTTCTTCTTACGATTTCTGCAAAGTTGCAGAAATTTCTCCAACATCTTTGATAGGCTACGTAAAGAATGCGGCGTTATATCTTCTGTTCAATAAGCAATTTTTTATAGAATAAAGTACAAACAAAATATCCAAATTTCAGAAAGAGAATTACCGCAAAACGTGAGTGAAGCAACACGCAATATGTACACAATGATGAGCTAAAGTATACCCTCTTATGATACGACCAAGTATTGGTCACAAGAAACGAGAAGAAAATTTTGATTTCTCTGAAAATTCTTATGCTTATGAATTAAATTTCGAAAAAGCCTAATTGAAACATATACGCGTTATTTGATAGATCTAGCCTCGTGCTCTCATGATGCAATAGAGAAATGATTTCACGATTTGGTGAAGAAGTGGAAATATTATGTTTGGCTACCATGTAAATCCCCTTCTATTTCAAATAAGAGCCGATTTTTATCTGGAAATAATGATGAGTTTTCATCGTATCAATGAAAAAGTCTAATAGTCTGCTTCCGCAACCACCGCACCCTCCGGGGCTCTCTCCCTCCGACTATATTTGTCGAATTATTTTCGCGGAAACACCATTCGGACGCAGACTTTCTTAAATTTGAACATACCCCATTATTCAGTTATAAACCCAAATAATTCGATAAGGAAAGAATTTTATTTCTGCATAAACGCTGGCGACAATGATATATAAGTTTGGTGCTTATAATGTTGAAGATGGATTTTATTAATTACCCCAATGGAAGATAAAACTGCTTCCGGAACTGTATTGACTTGTTGGTTAGTTGACAATTAAATATTTTGCTCTATATTTATTGAGATACCAATCTAAAGAACCCTTTGGAATGATTAAGATATGGCCCAAAATGACTTGAAACAAGAAACCGTACAAGGACGGGGAGAATTCCATGTAATATAATTTTAATAATAGCCATTAAATACTGTAAGTCTTCTGTGAACTCACTAAAATATGACTTGTTAAAAGCAATTTTGTTCCCACTTGATTGTTTACTTTTGCGTTTGCCGCATCAAAGGATAAATATAAATTTTACGTGAAAACCTTCAGCAAGCGTTATCATATATGCCTCTGCAAGCACAAAAAAACTTCGTACAAAGGTGTTTATATTCAAAAGCTTTTGATATTGCGAAGAGAGCTTTGAAAGTCAGACATTGTCTTGATGACATTGAAGTAAGGAACGGGGAAAAGAGAAATGTTTTACAGAAATTATTAAGTTTTATATTGACAATGTTTATCTCATGTTTGTGAATTTTTAGACATTATTTTTATTTTGTGGCGTCAGTGTTACTTGAACAAGGATCGAGAAATTTAATTAGCGTTGTTTCTTAGTTTTTAATTGACTAGTAAGAGGCTTCGTATATATATAATTTATCGTGTATTTGTTTACTGGTATGTATGCAGTATATACTTATATATTTTAAAGTAGAAGCTGCCTGCCTACAACTTTTTCTCCTAATGATACTAACATTAGCTTACAGTACATTAAGACTGTGATGACCTTCCGAAATGTATATTTTTTGAACTTTATGTTTCGCTAATGTGATGCAGATACTACAATACTTATTTCACTGTAATATAAAACCTAATATCTAACCAACCCAACCCTAAAGTAAACCGGTAAACACACCCATAGTTTGAGAGTTATCATGATAGCCATTGTTCTTGAAGAATGAAATGTTCAGAATAGCGGTTGAATCTTATTCATTTATTGTGCGTTCTCGTGAATTATTTAGTACGCCCACATCGATGTTAGATGCCGTCTGGGATGTGGTACTTTCGTGGTGTACTGTGATGAAATCAAAATATAAACGAGATGCAGAAAGACTTTAAAACAAATAGTATAAATATGCATATTCCTATTTGTTAAAAAAAAGTATATGTACATATAATCATATTTGATATAAAATTAAAGCAGTTTTTGTATCCTAAATCTATATTGAGTGGCCATCGAGGTCGCGAATTGATAATATCTAGCCTGTATGACTAAATCAATAAAGATCTAGCTTGATAGAAATATCTCCAGAAAAAATAAAGGGTGCCCTACTATAACTAGAGAGACTAAGACTAAGGTCGACATATTTGAATTGTGGTGCTAGACGTAGTTCGTCGTAGTACAACGCTAAGAAGTAGCCTAGAAAAGTTATTCATGATGAACAAATCAGCGGAAAAGAGTCCGTTAGGCCGCTTTCCGGCTAGATGATTGGGCTAGATACATAAGCTATTCTGTATGTCCTTTAACAACGCATTAAAACATAACCAAGACTGGGTTCAGTCGGCAATTTCTAGTGGATATGGTTTCAGTCATGAGGAGACGATTAATAAAATAAGATATGAAGTGTCAATATGGGTATATTTTTTGTTTGTTACCATTTCAGAAGACTACATAAAGTATTGTAATGACACTAACTACCTGTTAAGTTCCGTAATTCTGAGTAATTTCACAATAAAATGAAACTACGTGGTGTAGTATTATTTCTACTTTCTTTAAGTTCTTTACCACGATCTAGTTTTCGTTGTATTACAACATCTTTGCTAATAGCCCACCTGAAGATGTTGTAATACAAAGAAACCTAAGTCGTGGTAAAGAACTTAAAGAAAGTAGAAATAATACTACATTACGTAGCTTCATTTAATTGTGAATAATGCATTTCTACAAAATTAACGTCAAATATATTCAATATCTGAGTAATTTGTTAAGTATTTTTTATTATTCTACGTTAATATTATTATAAGCATTGAGAACTTAATAAATACATTTAAATTCCAAACATATATTATACGCGTATTAATGAAGGTTCGAGCCATGTATATCGCAAGTACGAACTGTCGCTTATAGATAACATTCTTGATCAATTATTTAGGTCATTTATGCAACATAGTTATATACAACATATTAAACACATTTATACTTTTAAAAAATACTTTTCTTTCTCTCACTACTTTTCTTGGTTGCAATCTTAATGATCTCTTTCAATAGTCATGTTATGACAAAGAAAGAAAGTGCCTTTCATTAGGAATGTAAACTGTGCATCCAAACCAGAGATGATACCAAAGCCGGCATTATTTTTTTAGTTTTAATTTGAATCCCAAAAGTACATGGCACTCCAAAAAATCTGCATCATCTGGCTGTGATTTTGTGTTCCAAAATGAAATTATACCAAAATTATAACACTGTAAGAGAAAGACAGGCGATATTCCATTGTAAGGATGTCATTTTTAAAGTGCCGCATCTCAAAAGGAGAAAGGGAACTCTTATAGGATCACTTCGTTGTCCGTTTGTTTGTCTGTCAAGACCCTTTTTCGCAGGAGTGCGTTGATTTATCAAGTTGAAATTAATATCAGATACTTGGGCCTAGGGTTCTTTAGGTCTAGGCCTTGTCTAGGCTTTAAAAAATCAAGCGTTATATCAACGTAATCAAAAAATCCATTTAGCCGCAAATTTCGACGCTCCCAAATAAATCAAAAACTACAGAGTACATCCCGTTGACCTAAAATCATGAAATTTTGCAAGAAGCAAGCTCTCATAGAACAAGTAAAGGAAAAGTTCTAAATTGTAAATTTGTAGATATATCACATAAAAAATATTTTTTTTTCTGTATGCGCCTGTGAAAATATAGTAGGCAATATATTTTCGTACCAAAAAATTAAAATTTTGTAAAATTTTATAGGAATATTATGTGCCACTAAATGTTTATGAATGCTTAAACGTATACCTGATAGTACGAGTTCCACTCGTTCTTGACAGGTTCTTTTGTTATAAGGAAATCGTTAAAAAAACATATTGTTAAATAATCAGAAGATATTGGTATATGTTTATTTACGAATCAAATAATATCGGTACATGGTATTCGTTTGTTTACTTTTGTTTATTTAATTAGATTAAACCATTTTTCGGTAGTCTCTAATTTGCGTGTCTACCCTATTTAAGACAGGGTCACCCGACTAAATGCGCGTTGGCATAATGTCCGCCCACCATTGGGGGTAGGCGGCGGTTGGCTACTTGTAAATAAATTACCTTTAATGCCACGTCTGAGTGATTCAAGTTAGATTCCCTGGAAATATTAAGCCAAATGTGGCGACGACGTAGGCGGCCGCACCTGGCTTTGAATTTAATTTGAATATAATTGAGGACTCATTAGGTATTTTAATTTTTTTTGCTCGTGTGTAAAATTATGTTTGAGTAGCAGTAGATTACGAGTGTTGTTGGCAAATTTTAATAATTTGTCATATCTTGAAAAAAATTAAAATTATGTCGAATAGCAACTGAGGTAGGAAATAGTACAAATCGAAAGTTTTTCTTTGGTTCATCTGTAAATCTGCGTGAAATAGTTTTGAATGTCTATTGTAACTTCAAGCTATAGGGTTTTGATATGCAAGCTAGATGGATCCCGAGGTTCTTCTTCTCCGTTGTTTCGCTCTTGACAGAGTTGTCGTGATCAGCATGTAGTACTATTATGGGTGGCCGCTGTTACGCGCCTCACGATGCTTCTCCATCTAGTGGTGGATACATTATACACCCTCAACGAACTCCAGAACTAGGGTGAAAATTGTCTATAAAGATTTCATCTATCCATACGCTGATGCTATTCATTCTTCACAAAGTTGTTTCTCAAGATGTACGAGATACTTTGGCGTTCCCATTTCAAATAGTAAACTTCATAGTTTTGCCCATTTCACTGAATCAAAAGCCTACGAAAAATCGACAAAAAAGATACAGGTTGGTTTATTGAACTCTCGAGCCTTCTCGATCATCTGACGAACTATAAGGTTGACGAGTACCCTTTCCTCTGACGAAACCAACCTGTTCTGTAGCGATTTCCCTGGAAAAGTAATCCTGGTGTAGGAATTCGCAATTGTTAGAGTTTTTCACATTGATAATTTCTGTACTTAAAAAATTTTCACATTAAAATTATAAGTTTACTTATTTGTATTATAAGTTTGCTTAGTTGTAATATATCTTTGCTTATTCTCACATTAAAGTTATAAGTTTGCTTTGTCTATTTGTTTTTATTCATAGTACTATAGCTGGTATTCGTTTTGTGTTCTATTTTTATTTGTGGGTCAGTCGTCGTCAAATATATCGAGAAATGTGTATGATTACATAGTTAACGTGCTTAAGGAAAGTGTGAAGTTTACAATTATATAAACATCTCCTCAAAAACATAGAAAATGAAATAAAATTGATAAGACCATAAAAAATAACCTTGTTTATTTAGAATTAAAAATCTTTACTAATATATACAGTGGCAAAATTTATTTGTTTGTTTGTTTGCGCTTATCTCTGAAGACACGTATCCAATTTCAAAATAATTTGTGTATTAAGAACCCAATTCTTTGAGGTATACTACAGGCTATTAAATTACAACGCTACGGTTTACAGAGGCAGAGCATGGATAAAAAATCTAGCAAAAGTTTGGGAATACTCTTATAATTAAGGCGAATCCAATTGTTCTTCATTTATTATATTTATAATAAGTTATTTTAAAAATTATAGAAATCTTTATATTCTAATTTTTCAAAAGTTAGCAGTATCGGTCTTATATACAATAACTAAAGTAAAATTAGGAAATATATTTGAGGTAACCGATTTTTATTTTGTAAAATTGAATGAAAGGAAATTTCTGCTAATAAATTCAATAAAACTAAAACCAAAAAAAAATTAAAGTTTCATAATCATCCGACGCCGACGGCTTGGAATTCATTAATACTTAAACATACCAATTTAAAATTTTGAGGCTGTGAAAAAAATAAGGAAAACCTATTCAGATCCATATAAATTGAATGATATTTTACAAGTATTGACGGATGGTCCTAATTTTCAGTACTTAAAACCAATGAAATTGATTCGGTTTGTTGTTTGGTTTCTAGGATGAAAAAATATATATCCACATGCTGTTAAAATCATAACCCTTCCTTCTCAACCTTACCAAAGTCAGGTAAAAAGGTGGTTCTACATCTCTGGTTGAAATTCGATATCTCAGGTTATTTTCATTTTGTGGCCGGCATTGCGAAGACAAGTTGATACTCAGCAATTTAAAAAAAAAATTGTAGATTTCGTTTCAAATACATTTTTAAAAAGTAATCCTGAGATAGGGGTTGAATTTAATCTAGGCTGGCTTCGTTTTAATTAATTATATTGCCCTTAAGTAAAATAATGTTGTTTTTTTTTTTAAATATCTGTTTATATTATTTTAGTGCAGCTTTGGTACACATTTTAACCATCTTGAAATTTAAGCAACAAAAATGGCCATATGAAAGCGCGCTCCTATAAATTTTTGGCGCCAAATAAATTCGTTTTTTTTTACAATCTGTAGCCGTTATTTTGGTCGTTATTTATCATCATTGCTCAATATATAACGTGTTACAATGGGAGCGTCAGGTTAATACGTCGCTTTATTGCGCATAAATCGGAGTGTGCCGAGGGTCGCCCCCCGAATTGAGTCTTGCCGCCGCGAGTGCGCCCGTTTTTTTCGCCGTCGCCAAACAGTAATTTGAATTTAGGCCCGCGGCCGCGTGCCGCGGACGTATCTCGCGTCGTTAGAATGATTGATGTTACTCGAGAATGTCGTCCGTTTATTGCTTCAAGCTGCGATAATTGCGGGTTTTCTTTTACGACAGAACAATAATATTAATGATTCCGTTTATTTGGTACTCGTAAATATATATACTATGTAAATAAATGGTGTTCTGGTTGTTTTTTAGGGTTCCGTACCTTAAAAGGAAACAAAGGGAACCCTTATAGGATCACTTTGTTGTCCGTCTGATTTTAAGACACTTTTTTTCAGGAACGTGCGGAGATATCAAGTTGAAATTTATATAAAATATTTAGGTCTGCAGACCCTTGAATCTTTATAAGAATCAAGCTTCTCAGTCAACGGAATCAAAATATACGCCCATTTATGCCGCATATTTTGACCCTCGCAAACAAATCAAAACCTATAGGGTACTTCTCGTTGACCTAGAATCATGAAATTTTGCAATAAGCAACGTCTCATAGCATAAGTAAAGAAAAAAAATGAGCAATTCATAATATCACATAACAAATTTTTTTAATGTAAAGATGTAGCAGGCAATGTATTTTGGTTCTAAAAATTAAAATGTTGTACCTAAATGTGTACAGAACTCTCATAGTGCGAGTTTCACTTATGCTTGACAGATTTTTTTAATAAGATTTTTTAGTGAAATGTCGAGGTGTCTATTGTTCGTACGATCTTGTTCAAAACTAAGGGCCTATCCGGGGCTTCGTCTGCGTATTATTTGTTTTCAGACTTCCTGAGTCAAAAAATCATTATGTTTTCATCACCTTCATCCACCTGCATGTCACAGTTTCATAGTCACAAGGTTTTTTTTGTAAACATACACACAGTATTTTTAAACGTGTCTCCGTATATTTAAGAAGAATGAGGAATATATTTATGTTCCATTTATTAAGTTTATGAGGCCCCACTCTAATTTTCCAAAAACTGAACTTAAAAAATATGAAAAAACTTTAAATATGAACTTTTAGTTAAAACTTTTGTCAATAGAGAAGATAACATTACAGCAAAAACCCCTCTTTATGCGTGTTCAGCTACGTTAGTGAGTGGTTCAGTCCTAATTAGTAAATAATAGGGAAAATGTATTAGAGAGCATAAAAACAACTTAATATTTCAGGTATATGATTACGACATAAAAAATGATGAACTTTGACTAATGTGTCATGTTATATATTAAAAAAAAATGTTTGTGTCTATTGAAGTACTTTTTTCATCCATAGAATAATTTCAGCTAATTTTTTTGCTCGTATCAAGAAAAACAGTTTTCTAAATAATTTTCTCTTCGATTTTAGTTAACGAATTGACATATTTTTTCAACTAAATTTCATTTACGTAAAAATTTGCTATAGTAATTTTTTGATATTCATCGTTAATTTAACTTGTTTTTTACGTAATTTACATTATTTTTTACGTTAAAATGATTTTAATATTATCCCTTTATAAAATTAGAGAACTAGCTCCAACTTGTAAATACACCATCTATTACTTACTTTCCGTGCTGAAAAACACTCGTGGAAAACGATCAAATTATGTAATAGTCTTCGCCACATTTCGATTCCGTAATTATCACCGTCAGTCTTACCAAAGGCCCTATTTATGAGAAGAAAATTTCTAAAACATTCCAATATCGAATTCCTGGTTTGTTCGTCTTGTGATTTTACGTAAATTTAAGATTTAAAAAATATATGTGCATTGTACAATTTTTATGAAAATTGTTTCTGTAAACATGAATGCATTTTTATTATCCTCTGAATCGTGAGAAAAATCTTTCTAGAAATCTATTCCTAAGTATTTATTGAAGTGAAACTTCTTTGGACACGATGAGAGCAAAACGACAAGGTCGAATTACGAGCTACGTTTTTATGGGACGTGACATTATCGCGAAAAGGACAAAAAATAGGTACTTAGCCGACAACCGAGAGAGATAAATAAACATATAGAAAAAGACAAGAAATGTACGCATGCGCAAAAAAAAAATAAAAATAGCGCTCACTACTGCTATCAGATGTTTTGTACGTTATCTGTGTCAAAGTGAACTGTCAAAATTTTGTCGATTTATTTATCTATTTATATTTGGTTTATTACTAATTTGACGTGCACTTGATTTATTGATAAATTCGCAATCAACCCGCACCTATTAGTTGTCGTAAAATATAATATACAACAGGAGCAATAGATACCGACTTCTTTCTGCCGCATTTAGCCACGCTCTGTTACTGGTATCTGACTTTAATTGCAACCTACGCGTAAATTTGCTGTATTTATTGGGCTTGTACTTGGTATCCACTTGCTATGAAAATATTTATTATTACTTCACGATGTAGAACTGTTTACAACTAAGAGTTTGCCCAAAGATTGTTCTCTCATATTTCATAGATGAAGTTTTAAATTGTGCGCTTTATGATGATGCTTTTAAAAAGATGATAGTCTAAACATTTTGTAACGATAAATAAAAAACCTTTGAAGTTTAAGGGTATACTGTTAATTGTTATTTCTTTTTCGGTTCAAGTTATATATGGGTCGTATTTAATAAAAAAATTCCAAACAAATTTATCTCATTAGTCACTTTCGTTCCAACTAACGTAATAATGTTTTTTTTCCATTTTTTAGAATCATAATCTCTTTCATTTGGCAGGTAATCGGATTACAAGGGCAAGTAAAGTAATTAGACCTCCGTCTTCAGGGATAAAATAAAATTGTGAGACTTAGTTACTAGAACATAACGACAAATTAACTACTGGGTCGCAAATACTTTCACTAATCTTTTAATTTGATTACGAGAAATAAAGGATCAAAGGGAGAAAATTATGGACGAATAAGACTTTACAGAATAATTAATGATGACATTTGTTAATTTGATGCTATTTTCAGGTGTTCTATTGGTATGGTTGCTCTTAAAAATCTAAAAGCATTATGCGTGACATATCTGCCTGAAATGACTTCTCATAGACAACAGTTCTGTGTTAGGTGATCAGTAGTTAATACTTGCGCTGTCTACGCTGTTGAATTGTGAAATTAATTAGATCCCTGTTTTCATGGCCTATAAACGCATTCAAGAGTCAGGTGATCAGTAGTCAATATTTGTGCTGTCTACGCTGTTGAGTTGTGAAATTAATTAGATCCCTGTTTTCATGGACAATAAAGGCATTCAAAAGTCAGGTGATCAGTAGTCAATATTTGTGCTGTCTACGCTGTTGAGATGTGAAATTAATTCGATCTCTGTTTGTATGACCAATAAACGCATTCAAAAGTCAGGTGATCAGTAGTCAATATTTGTGCTGTTGAGATGTGAAATTAATTAGATCCCTGTTTTCATGACCAATAAACGCATTCAAAACTCAGGTGATCAGTAGTCAATATTTGTGCTGTCTACGCTGTTGAGATGTGAAATTAATTAGATCCCTGTTTTCATGACCAATAAACGGATTCAAAAGTCAGGTGATCAGTAGTCAATATTTGTGCTGTCTACACTGTTGAGATGTGAAATTAATTAGATCCCTGTTTTCATGACCAATAAACGCATTCAAAAGTCAGGTGATCAGTAGTCAATATTTGTGCTGTCTACGCTGTTGAGATGTGAAATTAATTAGATCCCTGTTTTCATGACCAATAAACGCATTCAAAAGGCAGGTGATCAGTAGTCAATATTTGTGTTATTGAAATGTGAAATTAATTAGATCCCTGTTTTCATGACCAATAAACGTATTCAAAAGCCAGGTGATCAGTAGTCAATATTTGTGCTGTCTACGCTGTTGAGATGTAAAATTAATTAGATCCCTGTTTTCATGACCAATAAACGCATTCAAAAGTCAGGTGATCAGTAGTCAATATTTGTGCTGTCTACGCTGTTCAGATGTGAAATTAATTCGATCCCTGTTTTTATGACCAATAAACGTATTCAAAAGTGATCGAAAATATATCGTATCTCATATAATTTCTTCTTTATTTTTTATCTTTTTATATTATATTTCCCTTTTTGGCCCCTGATTGTTTTAATTTAACAAATTCAGCAATATTTTGTGAGCTTGTGTGGAGGTGAATGCTGTTTTTTATTTTGCCGTAGTAATATATAAATGAAAAATTGTGTACATATTTAACAATATATACGTGGTGTAAATATTAGCGTGTATGTGTGTGTGTGTATGTATGTGCGTGCGTGTGCCTATTCTGTGTCTGTGTGTGTCTGTGGTCTGTGTGTGTGTATGTGTGTGCGTGTGCATGCGCGTGCCTGTGCCTGTCCTGTGTGTGTGTGTGTGTGTGTATGTGTGTGCGCGCGCGCATGCGTGCGTGTGTTTGTGTGTATCTGTGTGTCTGTCTGCTGTGTGTGTGTCTCTGTATGTGTGTGTTTGTATTAATATTATTCTTGGTATTATGTATGTGTGATTTATTTAACAATTGGCATTGATGCAGGGACCCTGACGTGACATACTCAAGAACACGCCTAAAGGCTAGTTGGTTGGGTGTACCCTCACGCATGGGCAATTGCTACCCTAACGTAAGATGATATGTATATTATGTTGTAATTCCAATTATTAAATAAAATAAAAACAAATTAAAAAAAAATCGTTGGTTGAAAGATAATGATGAATGCACTTGTATGATCCGGACATTAAAATTGCCATGAAACAATCAATAAACAATCAATATATAAGTCCAAGACAACTGGCAAGCAGAGGTTGTCGACTATTCTTGAAAAATTATGAATTTTTATTGGAAATTTTAACTGACATGTATTTAAGTCGAAACTTTTTATGGCAACGCAATCTGTCTGTCCGCACGTCTACCAGAGGCTCGCAGTTCCTGTGGGCTAAGTTATTGACTTCAGTATTACATTTAAAAGATATAAAAACTGGCTGTGCATTACATATATCATTTCACATCGATCTTTAGAAAATATTGTTACGTTAGTTGTAAGATTTAAGGTTAAAATGCGCGTAAAGCATTCTATAATCTATTAATAATTTTAAATAATCTATTATTTTTTTCCAAATAAGGGAGGGCGCTTTTTCAAAATTTCAAATCATCATATCATCTTTTTCAGTAGGTTGATTGCAAAAACCCTTAACATATATGTTGCCTCATGTCCTAGAGAATCCACCACCACGAAACCGTAAGATTTCTTAAGTGGTTCTTGCGTGATGCGCAAACAAGTAAACATGCTCACGAATAGATAAATGTTCCAAAAACAATATATTTGTTTTTATTGCTTTTATTATGTCCCTCCGAATATTTTTTCGTAAATATTTTCAATACACGAATGTGCTAATTCTAAGATTTTATCTGTAGATTTATAAAGGGGAAGAAAAGCGAAAATTCTCTTACTTCCAGGTCATAAAAATGGTGAGGAGAGTGAGAAAGGAGAAACTTACTTAGATGTACACTCTTAGTTACACTCCGTTGCTAAAAAGGACTTTGGGTGATTACTGGTGTGAGAATAACGATGTAATGTAAAGTTTCCATTTTTAGACTTGGTCTGGTGATCTATCTTGGTAGCCCTGATCTCTAGGCATCTGGAATTACTGGTTAATATTCCAAATTTCCTACATTTAAATGAAAATACTAATTTTCTGTTCCTCTTTAATAGTTATGAGTATTATGTTTTACTTATTACCATATTCTATGATATCACTTTTAAATATAATGTTATTTTTATAAATGTTGTGACCATTATTAAAAGGTATATTTCTATTAAATTTACCAACGTGTCTGTAACTTTAGGCGAAAACGACTCGAATTATTTATTCATTCCTTTTTAACTTACGTGCATGATTTATACAAGCTGTAACACTAATGTTTCTATTATTCATACATGTCATTCTGGGCATCAAACTGAGAATTTAAAGACCAAGTAATGGTCTTTAAATTAAAAGGTATATTTCTATTAAATTTACCAACGTGTCTGTAACTTTAGGCGAAAACGACTCGAATTATTTATTCATTTCTTTTTAACTTACGTGCATGTTTTATACAGGCTGTAACACTAATGTTTCTATTATTCATACATGTCATTCTGGGCATCAAACTGAGAATTTAAAGACCAAGTAATGGTCTTTAAATTAAAAGGCATATTTCTATTAAATTTACCAACGTGTCTGTAACTTTAGGCGAAAACGACTCGAATTATTTATTCATTTCTTTTTAACTTACGTGCATGTTTTATACAGGCTGTAACACTAATGTTTCTATTATTCATACATGTCATTCTGGACATCAAACTGAGAATTTAAAGACCAAGTAATGGTCTTTAAATTAAAAGGTATATTTCTATTAAATTTACCAACGTGTCTGTAACTTTAGGCGAAAACGACTCGAATTATTTATTCATTTCTTTTTAACTTACGTGCATGTTTTATACAGACTGTAACACTAATGTTTCTATTATTCATACATGTCACTCTGGGCATCAAACTGAGAATTTAAAGACCAAGTAATGGTCTTTAAATTAAAAGGTATATTTCTTTTAAATTTACCAACGTGTCTGTAACTTTAGGCGAAAACGACTCGAATTATTTATTCATTTCTTTTTAACTTACGTGCATGTTTTATACAGACTGTAACACTAATGTTTCTATTATTCATACATGTCATTCTGGGCATCAAACTGAGAATTTAAAGACCAAGTAATGGTCTTTAAATTAAAAGGTATATTTCTTTTAAATTTACCAACGTGTCTGTAACTTTGGGCGGAAATGACTCGAATTATTTATTCGTTTTTTTTTAACTTACGTGCATGTTTTATACAGACTGTAACAATAATGTGTCTATTATTCATACAAGCCATTCTGGACATCAAACTGAGTAGAATATTTTAGGGAACACGTGACACTTTTCAACCGTGTCTAAGAAATCAATGGCGAAATTGCAGTCTTAACGAAAAGAAGGATTTATTTTTTTTAGAAACATGCTTCAAATATACTGATGCATGATGGGGTCACCTGTATGAATACACGTTCCTTTTTAAATTTTATATAAAATAGATGACGCTTAACTGTCTGAACGTATGGCTAACTATATGGTCAGGACCTTTGGAATGGTTACTAAAATGTCACTGAGACTAATCTACTGACGGACTGCGAAAGAAACTTCTTAAAATATACTTCTCACCTTTTTCCTTTGTGTTGTAATAACAAGTCCAGGCGAAAATTTTCCTTCCGCTGCTAAGCTGCACGTTTTTCGTTTGAACACTTATTGTTTTATTTGTATTATTTTATTACCCCTTTTTTCTTTATTACCCCCTCTTGAAAAAACAGTTGTAAGACGATCAGAATAATTCACCCTAATTATTTGTAAACAGTTTTTAGAAAGCAATTAGTTTAAATAAATTTCTATACAAATATAATGTTAAAGATCACTTTCCCCAAAATAAATTGAAATGAAGCGAAATGGATCCGTCTACCAAATTCGTGGAAACAGAGGTAATCTGTTACCCGTGTCTGTTAACAAAACAATTAGGAAATTAAATTTCAAAAATTTAGTATCGAAGACTATTTTTGTACTAAATACATATAATTCAGAGTTCTTCAAAATACAAAATAATTTCTGTAATAAAAACAGAAGTACACCCACTGCTAGTCGCCAGGCAAACTATTATTCCCTTATTACAAAGTACGATTTTCGTTGATAATATCGGTAAAAAATATAAATTAAAATAATAATTTTTTTGTTTCAAAAATGTAAATATAAATTTCAGTACAATATAAATCGTCTTATATTAGATTTACAATACATATCATCTTATTTTAGGGTATGATTTTAGGATACATTCACCCTAGATACACTCGACTACCCCTTAGACATTTTCTTTGGTGTGTCGTCTCAGTCCGTGCATCTATGTCAATTGCCCAACAAGTGAAAATAAATTGTTTTTTTTTTCTTTTATAATACAAGAATATGATATAAAAATAACATTAACACAAACATTCATACATGAATTTCCAAGTATCCACACTACATATGTACAATATACATATTCATATATCACACAAATTAATATATTTATTTATGTATTATAACAACGAAATGAAAAAAAAAACGCATCGTCACTGATCTCCACACACACGCATACACTCATTTTTGAAGTGAAACTTCTTTTTTATTGCTAGGTAAAACGCAGAAAGATAATTCTATGGAGGTTCCTCTGCATAGGATAACAACCTCAACTCATATATTGGTCTAAAACAAGGAATATTATAGAGCGTGACAAAATTGGAACTTTTTCGTTTCGTGCATAAACATTTTAAATTATAATCATTATTACTGCTATTCTTTGGAATATTATATGAAATCATAATATGACTACATATCTCCAAAGATCATACTGTAATAACACACACCTTTATCACTGCACATGTAACTTATTCCATCTAATATTTTAAATTAGGTTTAATTTGTTGAAATAAAACTAACATAGTAGTCTAAATATAGTGATTTTATTTCTGTCTGATATACGGAGCGCACATCGAAATTTTCTTGTCAAGAATTTTCGTTTTATTAAGAAAAATTTTACTTTGAAAGTGTATATTATTTTATTTACAAATTGTCTGTTACAATTGGTTGTTAAATTTTTATAAATAAATAAATTGTTTAAAAATATTTTGAATATAATCTAGAGTAATTAAACTGAAAATAAATGCTTTTAACCATTGAATTTATTTTGATTTTCAAATAAGTTAAAAAATAGTGTTTATTTTGACAGTAAACAGAATAGTTATTTTTCCATAAATAAGATTGTTATTAGACTAATTCATTTATACGAGTATAATTTTTACTGTATATTACAAGCTTTACAAGTGCGGTAGTTAACGGCAGAAAAATTATAACTGGCTGTAAAATAAAGGTGTATTAATTTCTTGAATAATTCAAAAAAATGATTTTTTTGTTTTTTTTAACTACGTTTAATATTTTAATTTAGACTCAAGGGTATTTTGTTTTATTTTAGTCTAAAAAGAAGGTAAAATTGAACTCAAGATTGCGAACCCGAATCCGTTGATTCGAGATCAGAATCGAGTAGTTTCCGCTGAGTCAGCGGCTCGCTTATAGAAGCGATGAAATAATAGAGTACTACGTACTTTTGTGTTATACTTGTGCCAAGTTTCATATTCTTAGCTTCATAAGAAATTCTCAAATAGCATGTTTAAATAATGGCGCAAAACGATTTCAATGGCAAAATTTGATAATTTCAAAAAGTTGTTTTCTTATAATTTCTCCAATAGAATGTTTTAATAATGGCGCAAAACGATTTCAAGGTCAAAATTTGATAATTTCAAAAAGTTCTTTTCTAATCATTTCTCCAATAGCACGTTTAAATAAAGGCGCCAAACGATTCCAAGGTCAAAACTTGATAATTTCAAAAAGTTCTTTCTTATCATTTCTCCAGTATCACGTTTAAATAATGGCGCCAAATGATTCCAAGGTCAAAACTTGATAATTTCAAAAAGTTCTTTTCTTATCATTTCTCCAATAGCACGTTTAAATAATGGCGCGAAACGATTCCAAGGTCAAAACTTGATAATTTCAAAAAGCTCTTTTCTTATCATTTCTCCAATAGCACGTTTAAATAATGGCGCTAAATGATTCCAAGGTCAAAACTTGATAATTTCAAAAAGTTCTTTTCTTATAATTTCTCCAATAGCACGTTTGAATAAAGGCGCCAAACAATTCCAAGGTCAAAACTTGATAATTTCAAAAAGTTCTTTTATCATTTCTCCAATAACACGTTTAAATAATGGCGCCAAACGATTCCAAGGTCCAAACTAGATACTTTCAAAACGTTCTTTTTTTAAAAATGGATCAAATGTTACGACCTGTAGAGTGTTTCCTTATACCCATACGATGAATATGTTACACGAACATTGTACGCTAATAATATGCCCATTTTAATAAACGACGTGGGTTGAAATGTATCTAAACGGCAATATAAAGGCATGAAGTAGATCTTTATTGTAGTTTACTTTGAGCCGCAAACAATGGTGGCGCGGTTGTAATGTTTCCGTACGCCGCCGTCGCGGTCGCGGCGCGTGATTGATGCGCGCCGTGGCAAGTCGGCCGACCGCGTATACAAATTCGTTCGCCGTCTGAGCGAAAGGCTTCATAAATCATTTCCGCGGCGGCGGAGTCGCGGGGGCGTAGTCCCGCCCGTCGCGGATAAAAATCTGACCGCCAAAGTCTAACACGGAAATGTGCTTCTGCGTGGCCTTGGTACTGAAGTATGTAGTTTGACCTAATTATGGAAATTCTACGTATACCAAAGCAGAAGGGGTTGTTTCATCTGTAATTTTCAAATACATTCTAAATAAATTTAGTAGATGAAATGAAAGAAAAATATGTAGTTGACACTTTCTATGGAGCGGTAGTGAAATTGTCCCGGAGTAAATTATAATTAGATTCAGACATCACGAAAATGTGTGACGGAAATAGGGTGGCAGAAGTAGGGATAAAGTGTCGCATTTTTTAATTTAAATATAGCAATATATATTTTGTATCCGAGAAGATAGGGAAGTTATTTATTTAAATAATATGCACGTAAATCAACTTTCTTATTTCGCCAACCTAATCTCAGAATTTGACGTAAGTAATCAGTAAGTCATGTTTATATTAAAAACACTTTTTTCCGACACATGCTAATTTTTTTTCTTCATTTACTACTTATTACGACATCTATTGCATCGGATTCTATGAACTTTGTGTTATTTAACTTAGAGACTGGCTTTATATATATATATATATATATATAGCAATATCTGGATATTTGATGTAGGACACAAAAATTAGAGAACAGAAGTTAAGGAAATAGAGAATGTAATGATACAATATTGTTTACGTCATGTAGCCTATGCAACAAAAATGAATTAAATATCTACGTTAGTTTCCGATTATATAAAGCTCCTCTAAATATGAGCTTTTCTTCTTTCAGCGGAAGTGGCGAAAAAATTCTGTTGAAATATTTAAGTGAAAACAATGGGCGCAAAACTTCAACGGTTTCATTTTATTCCGTATTACTCATTAAAAGTAACAAAGGTATTAAGTTAATAAAAAGACACCGAAGTAAATCTACAAAGAGAAAACCAATCTCATTTCGTAGCAATAATTTCAATTGATTGAAGCGATCGAGTGTCCTAAGAGTGTCTCTGATTGCGAGCCGGCCGCGTTGACCTTTCCGCTCTCTTGGATTTAATGAATCGAACCCTTAAAAATAATCATCTCGTTATTTGTCACCAAGATTCAAAAATTCATCGGAGCCTGAAGGTCGCCGACGCCGACTCTCTGGGCCCGAAGAAAGTTGAAGTAGTCTCGAGACGGTGAAAAACTGTACTTAGCAAGTTAAAGCCGTGTTTTAGAAGTAAAAAGTGTTTAGGTATAAGGAAAGGCGTGTCGGAATCAAGTTTTTTTGCCATTTTTATCGGAAAATGTTTTATCAGTGCCGATAGCGAATAAGAGTTGTTTGTCAGAAACTTTGCCCCGGTTTCTTTTTCATTGCGAAATCCGTGATGGATGTAATTAACGTCTGTTGTATTTCGTTTGCAGAAGAACGCGTTTGAGATTAAGTGATGCCCAAGATGTGCTAGTTAAGTTAGATGAGAGTTCTTTCACTAATCTTTACTGTCTAACTAAGTCTTGATTTAAGGAAAAATTATAGGAGGTTTATTTACTGGATTTGTAAAATAGGTCAGTCAACATCGAAACTATTTTCAGGATATTTATCGGTATGATTTTGTAGATATATCTTACTAATTTTAAGAGTGATTTGTTTAACATACTTTGATACCGTGTCCAATTAAGGGTGTTTTGTGGCACCTACTAAATTCGTAGTTAATACGTAAAACAGAAATGTTGACGTCATAACGCTGAAATAAACATTCGAAGTTCGATTGGTAACATAATATTGCATTTATATTTAGTTGGGTTAACCTAAAAATGCAATGCCTTTTGTAAAAGCAATTTTCAAATCACAGCGTCCTGCCCCAATCTGTCTCGATAAGCAGTCACGGTAAAGCAATAGCGACGATTCTTTCCGAAGAAGTACTGTACAAGCTTGGATATAGTAAATAGTAATCTTAAAATTATATTAGAAAATTTAGTGGAAATTAAAGATATATGTGTTCCGAAATCAAAACTTTATTTGCTAATTTCTCCTTAGTCCATTTGATAGAAAAAATCATTCACGTGTCTGCGTGTCTGTTTTGGATACTTTATATTTTTTCGTACCTAAAAAGGAAAAAATCACCCCTTATCACTTTGAAGTTACTTATATGTCCGTTTATCTGTTTATCGGTCACATCCGTTTTTGTCAGAAATCGTTTGACGTAGAAACTATCATAGCGATAAAGCATATAAAGCTGCATGTCAGTAGTCATCGCCCAAAATTATGTATATGGAAAGATATACTATACAATAAATTCAGATATTTTTGAAATAGTATATTAGAATTATCCACTGTGTACCTTTAAATGTGTAGAAATAGCTACTACTATACGAAAATCTTCTAGTGCAAGTTTCACTGGCACTTTAGACATTTTTTTGTCTTTTGATATCATCAATTACCTTTAATTTTATATCTCGAAGGCAGTGCCTTTTTACTATATGAAACATGGTTTTATTTTAAATAATAGTTTTTAGAGTGCATTTAATATAATTAATACATTTTGTAAATTTATTTTGCCAATAAGAGTTTCAAGAAAATCATGAGGTCTGATAAAGGTCAAATTCCTTCCATTTTACGGCGGTATATGTGTGATCTTAGTTTTTCGGTGATTTCCAATATGAGTTATAAATGTATTCCCTATAATATATTTCCAACATTTTCACTGCTAGTATATAGATCCGAATATATAGTCCATTGAGATATGTGTTAACAAGTTATTCCCTTTTAACAGGAAAAATACTACTACTGTAACATAGAAATTTGGATAGTAAAATCGAAACAAATCTTGTCACCTGTCATAATCCTCTAATTGTTTTCACTTATGTTATATTCTTTCAAGTTTTTGCTTTTATTCAACATTTTCATACAAGACTTATATTATTTGAAGTACTCTTCCAAAAGTTCTTTCATTTTTGTATAGAGCATTGACTTAAATTGACATGAAGAATTTCTATTTTAATGGACAGGCCTTTAATGTTGATAATCGCACGTTTAATTCGAATAGGCTAAAATTAAGTTCTAAGCAGTTTAACTGGCGAGTTTTTAACATTTTTTTTTTCAATGTCAAATCGTTTTATACAAAAAGTATCATATATTTTAGAAATCTGCTCATCGAGATCTTTAATTTTCTCCATTCTTGACGGCCTTTTCGAATTTTAATTTTTTTTCCCTGGACAAAATGGTCTCTCGCGACCACCATTTTTAAATGAATCGGGACGTCACTAACTATATATGGAAGATTCTACTGATACATCATTTGTTAAAATCTGATGATCCTTTTCAGATCTAGAGAGTAATATCTGAACACATCCGCATGCATGTATACATACTTAGACTGACAAATCAAATACTGCTTTTGTGTGTCGCAGTCGAGTTATAAATAGAAACACAAACGGTACGAAAGATTGGAATAGCAACCACAATTTTAAAATAAATGTGATGAATATCCGATAAGATGAGATATACTTTACTCAAGACCTACGATGAAACTCGTTTTGTAAACTTGAAAACTATAACATATAATTTTGATGTCGTTAGAACACCACACTATCTCTTGTTATTTTATTAACAACTAGCTGGCTCATTCCGACTTCGCCTAGCCATAAAAATTTCTATCCCTAAATTTTTTTTAATGGCTATAATTAATTTTGTGGTTAATTTAGTAACGGTATTCCCAAGGGTTTAGCTATTTATTCCGTGTTTTATTTGAGTGCAGAATTATACTTCCCCATCGTGTTGCAAAAAAGCGTTTATAACATCATAAAGTAATTCGCCGTAAACACTCCGTATTTTTTTTTGTCTATTATATTGTCTAATTTATTTTGTGCATTATTTGTACGTAAATTTATCAGTTTAATTTGTTCGACTTAAAAATACTTTCGTAGTCCAATTTTGCCTCAGGAAATGGACTATAGTTGAATATATATATAATAATTAGCAATATACTATTAAATGACCCAAAGCGTTTATAACAATTAATAGTGATTAGCCATAAACATTCCGGTTTTTTTGTCTATTGCATTGTCATACTTATTTATTTAGTGCGTTATTTTTATGTAGTTTCATCAATTTAATTTGTTCACCTTAAAAATACTTCTATAGCCAAATTTTGCCATAGGAAAAGAGCTATGGATAACAATATATAATAATTAGCAATATACTTTTAAATGGCCCAATCATGTTACATAAAAGTGTTTATAACAATCTATAGTATTTAGTCATAAACACTTCAGATTATTTCGTCTATAATATTGTCCTACTTATTTCGTTTGTGTGTTATTTTTATGTTGTTTTATCAGTTTAATTTGTTCAGTTTAAAAATACTTCAGTTTAAATATCTGATTTTGTCGTAGAAAATGGGATATAGTTGACAATATATAATAAATAGTAATATACTGTTAACTTTGTGTGTTGATTTTTAAGTTGTTATTTTAATGTAGCTATAATGGTTTAAAACTTTAACTCAAAACTGCATCCAGCACATTTCTGCTCCTTTCACTTATGTCGTTATTCGTCATTATTCTGAAAACATGTTCTGGAGTGATAAGACACCTGCTTCCATCTGAACCACAGAACACATAATAGGATAGAGTGTTTTGTTTGTGAAATTGTATGGGAGACGATGTCGCCAAACTTTGTTTTAAAAAGCGCCAATTACATTACGTAACACACCCCCACCTTCGCTCACAGCTGTCTTATATGGCATTTGGTATAAGGTCTGTGCGACTTTCGATGCTGGATCTCGCTTCCGCATGTGTGCCTGTGAGCAGGATAGACACACACACACACACACACACATATATATATATATATATATATATATATATATCTTCAGAGATATAGTGAAAAACATGCAAAAAGTATGTTGCCCCTTTTATTTCTAAAACTACTCCATCTAAAATTATAAAAAATAAGATTTTTATGAGCCCACCCAAAGATTGTAGGAAAACTATAGCGAATTATCCTAGCTCTAATAATTTTCGAAATAGACATACATTTTTAACGCTTGTGAAAGATATGGCAGCCAATAAATTTACGCTGTAAACATTAATTTTTGTAAATAGTTGAAAAGCTATGTATCCTTAAAAGATTACGGGTAACAAAAGTGTATAAAACCCTGTAGTGCGAGTTCGACTTAGGTTTGATGTACTTTTTACTTTAGTAGAAATAGTTGGGGTCATAAAGTGATTAATAAAAAGACTACTTAGAAATAATTTAATCTGTCAAGATATTCCATTACTCTTTTGGACGCGAGAAATGATTCCACGCTTTGGTTACAAATGGGACTATCTTTATAACGTCACATCCTTAATCTCTAGCCTTTAGGCAAAAAAGTAACGAATCACGGGGTGACGATAAGGCGCCGCGGTGCTCGTGATTGGTGTCACCAGTAGTTGACGTGGCGCTAGGACGCACTAACGACGTCATTACCGCGGCGGCTCGCGTTTGTCAAGTCGACGACGGGCGCACGCTTTTACGCGTGGATGATGAGTTTTAAACTGGCTCCTGCGTGTGATAGCGAGAGTGGATATAAAGCGCGAGCGTCGCAAGCGATTTGCCCACAGGTGGTTGAGATGGTAGAACGTTTAAGGGTCCTAGCATTCCTTAATTAGTCACCCATATATTATTTAAGTACCTACGGTTGAGATGACATAAGTTTTTAGTTTTGTTAGGAGGTGGCGGTAGGTCCTTTATTTTTAATCCGTTTATTCTTTAAGATATTTAAGATTATCTTTTGATTTTCTAAAAGGATGAGTTTCTCTATTCGATTCGTATATAGTTATATATTCTTTGTATGTTATATATCGTTTGTGTATTGTTTGTATGTTCACTCATAACTTTTTACTGGGAAGACTGAATTTGAAAATCCTTTGTTTATGTTTAATCGTAGGGCATATTTCCCTGCTGATTTCATATAACTATGATCAGAAACTGATGTTGACCTAAGGAGATAGCCTAAGTTATCGCCAACGGATGATAGGACAAGGCCTCTGAAAAAATGTAGACCGTGCTCAAACTCATTTCTTATGTCTTTATAAATACTTTAGTCATAGATAATGGCCTTGAGGGTTTTATGATGGAACCAGAAAGCGGTGAAAGATCTGTTTTTATATGTTTATCCTTAACTTTTTACTGGAAAGACCGAATTTGAAAATAATTTCTTTGATGGTAGGGCATATTTCCCTGATGATTTCATATAACTATGGTCAGGAACTAATGTTGACTTCCGAAGATATCCTAAGATGTCTACAACAAGGACTCTTTGAAAAAAATGAGACCGTGTTCAAACTCATTTCTCATAACTTTATAAGTACTTCAGTCATAGGCAGTGACCAGGGTTTAATGACGGAACCAGAACGCGGTGAGAGGTCGCTTCAATTGCAAGGAATATATTCAGTGAGTTTGAGCTCTATTGATTTATATTGTTGAGTTTTTTAGTTGCAAATGGTGGCCATGGTTTGATGATGGAAGCCGAAGATGATGGCAAGAGTAACAAAATAGTTCACTATGTACAAGTACTATGTACAAAGACAGGAAGCACCAACTATGGTGAATCCAAAAGAGAACAATGTTATTGACATATGCGTATGTATTTATACTACGGTTGCTATACTATGGTTATATTGCGCGATCACCCGCACTCATAGGTCTTACAGCAACGGTTAGTGGTCCGTAATATTATCTATAAGCCTCGTACAAAATAAAACTCATCGTAATTTAAATATCTTTGATCTTCGTGTAGATATAAAACCGAGTGATAAATAGTTAATAAGAAATATTATCATACACATTTAGAAACAGATTTTTAAATATTTTTATGAATAGTAGACTAAGTAAACATTAATAACTAAGTTATTAATTAACTAAAATGAATTAAGTGATAAATATTATAACAACTTCATGACCATGCTGGTTTGCCATTTGAATTAAATGATAAACCTTTCAGGTTTATACCGATGTACCTTTTGCAAAAGTTATATACTTTTAGATCAGCGTTCGAAAATGCAATATTATTGTCCTGAATCCATTTTTGTATTTCGTCTACCCTAGACGATGATTTAGATGCTCGATTAATTTGCTAAGAGTGGTAATTGGCATTAGCCATATTGATTACGGATGGCTTCTCCAAGCTCAATAGCAATCGCTGATGCCACTCAGTAAACCCTTCATCGTTCATTTCAGAATGATGGTCGTTATTGTTCGATTTTACTGCTCGAAAAACCCTTTTCGCATCTGGCAAAAATCCGTGTTTGTCATAACCTGCACGACAAACTATAAATCTGCTTCCTTTTCTAATATTTTTATTTAAACCACCTTTATTGTTTTCATCAAGTCAGGTTGGTTCAAGTGAATGATAATGATTAACCCAAGTTTTGTCAAAATAAATTTTTGGGCGCGTGTCCCCGCCCTCTTTCAACTCTTTAAACTTCCTTAAACACTTGAGTCGTGCACAAACAATATAGCGTTTTTCCATCAACTGCTTTCTTCCACCCGGAGATATTTTGTACTTATAAGCAAACTCTTTCAAAATTGTATTTATTTCAAAACACTGAAAACCGTTCAATACGTGCCTTTAATTTTTCCAATATATTTTTCACTGACAGATACTCGCCATTAAAACAGAACAATAAAACTACTTGTTTAATAACAATTTTGATCGGTTACTAGACGAGGCTTATTCATTTATGTACCGGGGACAAGTCGATTCACCATTTTATTCATCTGTTCTCTTTTTGGATGTTATCTGCCGTTCGAAAACTTATACCACAAATTATCGCAGTAAGTTTTCGCGTGTTATTAAAATTAAGTTCTGTGAACTTCGGTAGATCTTGTTTAATTTCACTTGAAAATATCAAAACGTTGTTAATAGCAATGCGCGCTTGTTGATTAATATTGACCGCAACACATTTAATACTGCTCTCAAAAACAACTTCCATTTAATTAATTGAATAATAGAAATATATAAAAATCGTAAACGATTCCAATTAACAAACCAAGTCAGAAGATATCAGAGTCCGAAGTTATCGATAGCGCGTAGCCGAAATGCAAATAACTAAAACAAACGGGCTTTATTGCTTCGCATGCAAGGAGACCGCGGCCGTAGTATAATGTATACATGCATATATATTGCTTGTGTGTATGTTTGTATGTATATATAACAACACATACTTATATACAAACAATATACGTGCATGTATGTTTATGAGGGTAATGTTGCTGAATTCAATAATATATCACTAATTTCAGTACGTGATGTATTATTGAATTCTTGGTGAGTTTTGAAAATTTTTGATAGCATAGGATACAGTAAGCTCTAAAAGTGAAAGCAATTCAACTTTTTTACAAAAAAGAACTTCAAATATCCAGTTAATAAGAAATGCAAAGAAAAGTATTAAATATAATAACTTATTAAGAAGAAAACTTGCTTGCTTGCATTACAGTGTTACTTGCCTTACATTGATTGCCAAAAGAATGTTAAACAAAAATTTGTAGGTAAATGGATATATACTAGTATATTTACATTACTATACTAGTCTATTTTACTTTTAATCTATTAATCACAGGAGATATTTTCCATCAAAAATTGATATCGTTTTTTTTGTTAATAGAAAATTTTATTTCTGTTATAAATTTGTAATAAATGTGGAAAATTTTTTGTCAAGTGTCATACTGAATCAAGTAAAAGATTCTCATAAAAAGTGTGTATTGACTCGAGAGAAAAGTTGGTGTAAAATTGATACGCTTTACTACGATTCTCTACGCTTTACGAGGTTCTCAACCTAACGAAAAGGGAAAGTGAGACATACAGTGTAGAATCAATTTTTACTGAGGATTTGTTATTAACTAATGCACTCAAGGCGGTAGAAGCTCTACCGATTGCTTACCCATCCCACGTATCTTTCACTTTTCATTAGGACCTCGTGTCCTAACATCCGTGCTTAGATTAGCGAAAAAGTTGTACTTAAACATTTAGTATTTTCTATTTTAATACTGCCCATGATAACACAGGATCGGATAGCCGTGTGGTTTGTAAAATTGGTAGTTACGTAATATAATTGTATCTGCTTACTAGTATATGTGTATATCTTCAGTTAAAGTTGTGATTATGTCTTTCGTCGAATTTTTGAAATATTTTCACGATCGGGTAACAAAAAACCTGACTTTCCTATCCACTGTAGGTCAAAAGTTGAGAAATCAATATATCGAACGTAAATACGTTAAAATTATTAAAAATGTGTACAGAATAAATATACTTTCGACGTTGTTGTATATTTAAAACAAGCTTTGGTTCTGCTACTCTCACGTTACGCTGTAATAAACTTACGTCGTCGTCTCTGCTTAATAGAAATCGTGGATTATCAGATAATTGCTCGTCTTGCGTTTTCTTATTCGTTATATTTCGAGCTATCTATATAGAGGCCTGTGCGTCTTTCGCCTCTCTAATTTTAATGAAGTCGAAATGGGCCAGTCGAATCCGGCGGCGCCCCGTCGGTAGTTAACCGCTACCGGGCGTAGGACCGGTCCGGTGCAGGGCACGCTGCAACCGCGTGCGGTCACCCGCGCCCGCGCCTAATAAATATTCAAATGAAGCGGCGTCGCGCACACCCCCGGAAAATTGACGCGCGCGACTGAGTGAGGCAAAAAAAGTAATTGAAGTTAGGCAAACTTTTCCCATTATGGGCGCGTTCGGTGCGCGCTTCCGCTTTTTTTCGCCGCGCGTCCGTTGTCGGCTCCATAAACAAGTGTCGTGGCGCGCCGCCGAATGCCTTCGATTTGATTTTATTGAAAATTCAGAGGCGCCTTTATTACTTTTGTTTTCGGTTTGTGCGGTTTGAGGAGTTGGCGCGCGCTCGGAGGCAACTTCAATTATCTTTATTTTCGTCAGTGTCACGCTCTGTGCGCCGGCTTTGTAAGGGCGCGTTTGCGCTGCGGGCTGCTCTCGATTTTGCCGCGCTAAATCTGTTTATTTGTAACTCGGGCGCTTTCATCGGGCCCTCTTCTCAAAGTAGGTTGGCGAAAGTTCGACGGGAGGGAGGTCGACGAAAAGAAATGTTCCGAAGTTATTCCTAAGGAAAGTTAGTTCGCTAGTTCCGGCGCTGTTATTTTCAATTTATCAATATTAATTATTGTGCTTTGTGTAAATAAAGGAAATGCTGTGCGGGAAAAGTATGTCCGCTCTTGCCATGGCTAATGTTATTGATTATTAATGTTGTGTTATGTTAGCATGTGGTGTCACTACGAGCGTTTTTGTAAATAAATTCACTTAAAAGGATGAAATTTGATTTTCTGAAATATGTTACAATTTATAAGATCTACGAAAATTGCTATAGTTTTCCTGTAATCTTCTAGTTAGATTTTATCAACCCTGTGTCTCATGATTTTTGGCGTAGCAGTTTCGGAAATGAGGAGTAGGGGGGAGGAATGCACCATTTATGCGTTATTTTTGAAATGTATTTTTAAATATGCAATTTCAAATAATGAAAAACATCTTGTGTATTTTTCATAACAAACCCTTTCAGATGATAACCCACATGATATAGGAACGTAAAAAATAAGGCTTTTATTTAGGCCCCTTTTAATCCTTATGTGAAAATTAGTAACCGTTGCACTCAGTTTTTCTAATTTTCACATAAGGATTAAAAAGAGTGTAAATAAAAGTCTTGATTATGTGTGTTAATAAAGTGTGTTACTATGCCATATTTATGGTTTTTGCGTCCTATGGTTTTTGAGAGAAATGGCTGTGACGAATGGACAGACAAAAAACTGATTGATCTTATAAGGGTTCCGTTTTTCCTTTTGAGTTGCAGAACCGTAAAAATTAACTTTTACCTTTCTTTTCTTTTGAGATATGTCAGATACTGACACTAGTGAAAACAAAGGTATATTTTTTAGAAAAAAAAAACACCTCATGCTATCACATTATGCCATCTAGAACCATCTGTTCTACGAATGCATGGATCTGTAAAACGTTCGCTTTCTCTTTCACTCGTGTGCTCGTCTGTTGTCACTTTAAACTTCACCGTACACTCTTCGGTAAAGAATACCGTACTCCAGTTTTTCATAGTCTGGTTCATATACTCATATGTGAAAGTTTAACGCGCTGCACAATGAGCCTTTTTTAGTTTAAGTAATCGTTGTGTATCTTCATGACTCTTACAAATTATCTGGTCATAATTCGTGTACCAGTAGCTACCGTTGTTGGTTTTGTAACGCACGGGTGGTTACGATACACTCTCGATGTACAAAATATCGGATTTATTCTTTGCTAATTGTGATTCGGGATCTCCCTAATCTGCGTATCCTGGCCAAACTATCGGTCTTTTAGTAGCATTCCCACAAGTTCTGGATAGCCCATCGCGTGACTCTCGCTCCTGCAACAAAACAACCGCTCTTTCCATATTGATGTGATGTAGAGAACGCGGCATAGTAATCCGAATTAATACCAAAACTAAAGCAAACAGTCAAACAATATTATTTTTAATACCAGCGATTTCAACGAGCCTAGAAATATCAGTGAATAAAAATGTGTGTATACAGACGAATTGTTTTCGTTTGATAAACCACTATGACATAACATTAAACAAATTGTTATTAAAATTTTCCTTCGCTCAAAACATTGATAAGGATTCATAAACACGTTTATTTTATGTTTAAACACTTGACACGGCTATTTTGTATTAACACATAAATTTTATTAACACATTTATATTAACACGTAGTTATGCGGTAATAAAAAACAAAATAATCTACTCAAACTAAACATGGACCACATCGAGTTATTTTCTATATATATTTATATTTATTTTACTTGAACGGCAATTATTAACAGAGTCAGTGTTTAAACATATATTAGAAGTTAAGTACTGTCGGACAAGACGTTCCGCTGACACCGATTATAATTTCTGAAAGTCTGTAGATGAGTGCCACAGGAACTTGTTTTTTATATATGTTTAAATATAAAACAAATTAGAAAAGTTTGTTAAAAATCAGCGATGTTACTATAGTTTGATAGTTGCAGTTCACTTATTTGTTGAATGTGTTTTAAATGAAAATAGTATTCAGTTTTTTAGTATGATGTACAAGCCTCACGCCTCGCATGAATGTTAACTTTGAAACGACGTAGAGCACATTGCCGGTATTCGGTTAACAAGCATCAATTTACGTAAGGCTACAGGTACATCACGCTTCGTTGTTTAAAACAATAAAATCGACAATCAATATAATTCAGTTTAATGTTTGTATAGTCAGGTACAAATTTCGTTGAGATATTTTGGGATATTGCGGACTAATAGTTAACGAAGTTTATCGACTGCGTCAACGGACGCATTCCAAATTTAGAATAGATCCTTGAAATAGTTTCGTCGAGGTTAAGGATTTCTAGTCATTTATAACGTTTAGAGTTTAGTGCTTAAAGTCACGAAACAGATAAGCCCATAATATTATATAGAAATACATATATAGCAATATATAGCAATGTACATAGAAACTTGAAAGAATGTTTCGACAATTATACGTTTAATATAATAAATAAAAGTCTGTAAGACTAAAAAGTATTTTCAAGATTTAGGAGATCAGATTAGGTGTATATACGTAAGTAGAAGAAAAGAAGTCGGCCGTTTATGGATTCCGTAATTTAATAGCTTAACCTGAACCCTTATAAAATGACTGTCTGTCCGTCTGTCAGAGCTGTTTTTCTCAGAAATTGTTCGATGTAGAAATTTGACATAATAATAAATCATATCACATGGAAATTTTATCGTTTCATAGGACTAGTTTTTCATAACTTTAGGTAGTATATATTTAGATATATACTGAAATATTTACGAAAAAATATGGCCCCTTTTATTTCTAAAACTATTGAATTTAAAATTATGAAAAAAAACAGAGTTTTAAAAGTCAAAGGAACACTAATACCGTGATTCTCGATGTCATAATTTTTGGCGCTAGTACATATGCCCACTCTACATAATTATATTAGATATTATTAAATATTTATTGCACTAGGAATTCCATATTAGTGATTACATATGACAAAATCCATATTAGTGATTACATATGATAAAGTAATTTTACTTCAAATGAAGTACGGAACTGTCGATACGTGTGGCGGACTCGCACTTGGCTTGTTAATTTAATTTTTTTCTGTCTTTTTATATGCTCGTAAGTACACTATACAAAAATTAATTTTTATGTGGTTTTCTGCATCGTATATTATTTTTATATAATGTTTACAAGTAGAGAAGTGTAGAAAAAATACCTGTCCACAGACTATACTAATAGCTTAAACTTGCTAGAAAAGAAACAGTCACTAAGCAAGTTAAATATTTTAAAAAATGATTTAAAATATTCGTGTAATAATGTTTTAATATCGCTTCTCCAATAGTCGTTAGACAGAAGTTAAACTGTGCTATCAAAATGGGTCCTTGTCTTAATAGCAAACGTCATCACCGGCAAACGTTAGTTACGAAATATATTCTAAAACAGTATTCTCAGTGTATATAAACGGTATGCAGACAGAATTTAAACGTCCCAAAGAAATTACACTATATATACACTTTATTTAATTACGACTTGCCGCATTTAGGTTTAAAAAAACGGAAAAAAAGAAACCTTTATAGGATCACTTTGTTGTCAATTTGTCCGTCTGTCTATTTGTCAAGACCCTTTTTCTCACACATGTAAAGGAAAAAAATTGAAAATCGTTAATTTATAGTGATATCGCATAAAAAATAGTTCTTTGTACAATGAGAAGGAGTTTTATGTAAATAATTGTAAGAAAAATTAATTGTAGGAAAACTTATAGATGAATGAAACCTTATAGTAGGCAATATATTTTCATTCTAGAAATAGTAGGTAATATGTTTCTGTTTTAGAAAAGTAAAATTTTGTATATAGTTTAAAATGAATATTATGTACCATTAAATATTTATAAAAGTCTAAATGTTTACGGAACCCTCATAGTGTCAATTCGTGTTTGACAGGTTTTTTATTCTGAAAATGTTTGCTTAAAATTGTCAACAAGCAATGTCGGGTGAATAAAATGAAACTACTGGTGAAACTTAGCCCAACTCCTATAATTTTAACGAGTATTTTTTGGTATGTCTTGCGTTATCACAGAGAAAGTAAACTCAGTCCTATTTACTACTTAGTTTGTCAGCTAGTTGTAATTGTTTATAGTAAGTTCAAATTTATTATAAATTTTTCCGGATGTATCACCTAATGAAAAACGCCCTTATTTTCCACCAGTAGTTCAACATTACCTTCCTGGTACTCAGATCAAGTTTAGGTAGGAAAACTGTTATTTGTTTTGCACTAAGCCCTTGGAAATATCGACAGCCTTTTTACAGAAGTTCCAAACTCGTGACTAAACTTATTAGCCAACCTAAGTTATATATTTATTAATTAATGTAATTGCGTTCAGTTTTTTTAGTCCCTTGCACTGTTAATCGGTTTAATTGTTAGTGTCTTAGTTTAAACATTTAATGAGATTTGCCTTAAATGTGAAATGTATTTTTTGCCATACTTTTTTCACCCTTATTAATAACGCGTTCTTTCTAAGGGTGAAAAAGTATGGTAACGGTAACCAAAATAATCATGTGATATGAAATATGAGCATCGCTTTGAATCTGTATTTTGAGATAAAGTGGTACTAAATTTGAAACAAAGAAAAAATTTTTTTTTTTAAAAAAATTTAAAAATAAAAAGGTTTAAAGCAAGGAGCAGAGGGAAGAGGCAAGAAGATCCGAACGAAAAAAGGAAGTTTTAGTAGAAAATTGTTTATAAAAATTAAACTGTGTGACGAATCATTGTGAAATTAATCTGGCAGTTAATCAGTCGATAGAAAAAAGAATCCTTAAAATCTGTCAATAAATCGCGTATCCTCATACGTACGTACAGATCAACAGACGCATGCCATTTTTCAAAGTAAAATTAAATCATAATTAAAATTTTAAAATATTAAAAAATAGCATAAATTTTAGAGGAAAATATTTTTCTAAAAGACTTTATTAAAAGTCGATTACTTCTGGAATGACCAGAGCTATAATTACTTCTATCCTCAAAACTCGAGATTGGCGCGCTAATTGAGAGCTAAACTCGTACTTGCGAGTCTGCTAAAAATTTGCAAATAATAACATTTCCAGAAACGGTGCAAATTTTTAGTATGATATGTTCAATCGTAATTATTGACATTTGCAAGCAAAATGTCAGAACGAAATATTTCAAAAATATTTTATATGCCATACCAATAAGTTGCTATATAAATTATAGTTTCATTTCTTATCTTACGTACTTTCATTTCTTATTTCTATATATAAATTATAGTTATATTACTTATCTAAATTACGCTATGTTGCCATCACAGGAAAGCTCTTCACAAAACATAGAAAGTATATCTAAATCACTAGAGAATTTACCGAGTTAACTGCGAGCAAACACGCAAACATACATACAAGAAAACAGAAAGAAATAGGAATAAATTTTATTTATTATACGCTTTTTAGAGTTACATACCTCAAAAGGAAACACAGAACCCTTATAAGATGGAAGGAAACATAGAACCCTTATAAGATGGCTGTCAGACCGTCTGTCACAGTGATTTTTTTTCAGAAACCGCTTAACGTAGAGACTTAAAATTTGACATAATAATAAAGTATATATTTTAATAGGTAACACTCATATGGAAATATTGATACGAAAAATTTCAGGGCGAAAATTAAGTACTAAGAAAAACTATTTTAAAATTTCATATGTTGTGTGGGATATCGTTTGAAAGGGCTAGTTATAAGGGTCTAAGAAATATTTTTTTCGTAATTTTTTGAAACTATCGAAACTAAAATTATTAAAGAACAGTTTTTAGACTTTTAGACAAAGGTTGTAGGAAAACTATAGGGATGATTCTATATGTCAAAATATTTGAAATATTCACCATGTACGTATGAAAAAAATATAATAGGCTATACATTTATGTTGTGAAAAACTAATATTTGTAACTAGTTTAATAGAAATAATATGTACCCTTGAATGTTTATATGTGCCTAATTAACATTTATGTTGTGGAAAACTAATGTTTGTAAATAGTTTAATAGAAGTAATATGAATTCTTGAGTGTTTATATGTGTCTAAGTAACATTAATGTTGTGAAAAACTAATATTTGTAAACAGTTTAATAGAAATAATATGTATCCTTGACTGTTTATATGTGTCTAAGTAACATTAATGTTGTGGAAAACTAATATTTGTAAATAGTTTAATAGTAATAATATATACCCTTGAATATTTATATGTGCCTAAGTAACATTTATGTTGTGGAAAACTAATAATTGCAAATAGTTTAATAGAAATAATATGTACCCTTGAATATTTATATGTACCTAAGTAACATTTATGTTGTGGAAAACTAATAATTACAAATAGTTTAATAGAAATAATATGTACCCTTGAATGTTTATATGTGCCTAAGTAACATTTATGTTGTGGAAAACTAATAATTACAAATAGTTTAATAGAAATAATATGTACCCTTGAATGTTTATATGTGCCTAAGTATATACGAAACCCTTGTTTTATTCTTGCTTGTGTTGCTTTTTTTATTTTGCTTGATCAAAGTATACGTGGTCATTTCTAAAAGCTGAAAAAATTGTCAAGCTTCAATTTAAAAATGTGCATTTGGCTTTTCCTTTCATGTCAGAATAGACAACCCTTAATGCCCAGCTGTGTTCCCTAATGCCATTTTGCCAACCTTTAACTTAAATCTGTTTTATTTTAGCCCAAATTATCAAAATTAGACGGAGGGGTAGTAAAAACGTTAGGTAGACTTTTAAAATTATGCGATTTTGCGAACAAGCTTACGCGTGAAATGTTATTATAGATGAAAAAGTACTATCCATGAATAAGCCTTTTTTGATACTATTTCTATGAGGTTATCTGTAAGCAAATTTCTAATTCTTTTATTTTCAAATATATTAGGTCTTCGCGTTAATTAGTTATATTTTACGGCCTGTCACGGTGTGTGCACGTCCAATTTTTAAAAGTCCAACTTAAGCTATTAGATGTAAAATATACCGTATTTTTTTAAAAGCTCCCGTAAAAATGGGATTTTTTACTCCCGCAATAGCAGTAAATTGTAACAATTCCAATCTTCAATAAATTTCACCTGAAATTGAAATATATCATCCCGCTCCGAGTCCGACTAATATTTTAACGTTTAACGGCTTCATGTCTAAACTGAATTAGGTGGCCCGCGTAATGGTTTAAAAAGGCCCCGGGGCAGCGTCGGGCTCCGGTTGAACCATCTGTCGCGGCATTATTGATGAGCGCATTAGGGCGGACAGGGGGCCGCGCCATTAATCGCCTAGGTGGGCGGCTGCGGCCGCCTTCCGTCTGCGATCATCCGCTGCGGGGATGCACTTATTGCATACGTGCCCAGGCAGCTGAGTGCAATCGAAGAGCTGTTTGCGAATGAAGATTGCGTCTTGGAAATAAAAATATCGTGAGGCATATTTAGAGTTGTAACCGCGGAGCGGTTTGTTGGGTGAAATGGAGATTTTTAACGTGAATTTGTTATTTTTGCATATGTTAAAGTTTCACCGTTCTATAATAAATAAAGTATGACGCTTTCGTGTATTTTTGATACAGTTTCTAAAGCTGTGGTTTGTTATATTATCTATAGTTAATAGTTAAAAGCTGCAGTTTAAATGGCACATAATTAGTGGGGGATCGAGAGTGTGAGGTGTGTAAAAAAATTATGTTATAGAAAAAAATTAAAACTGGTAGTACTGTTAACCACCATTAGAATCCACACATTCTTACTAAGTGATGATTTTTTATTGTAATTTTTCTGTAAAATGTTAGAGAATTGGTACTATTTTATGATTAATGAAGGTTCATAAAAATATTTATTTATTTATTTGTGTTCATTAACTTAAGTAGATTAATATGAACATAACAGAAAAAAATGCCGAAAGCGATTCGGACTCGGTTTTCGTGGGTTTACCTGAACTATTTAAACTCACTTCAACACAAAAGATATTTATTTTTTAATTTAAAGCATATCTAAAACTATCGTTTGTCTTACTAATGACTTAAATAATGTTATAGATGATTAAAATC
Organism: Druceiella hillmani; assembly: GCA_039881145.1. Lineage (NCBI taxonomy): Eukaryota > Metazoa > Arthropoda > Insecta > Lepidoptera > Hepialidae > Druceiella > Druceiella hillmani. Next base: position 100,922,006 of record JAYKKI010000001.1, on the reverse strand, counting down.
TTGTTATTTGTGTTTTAAATACAGGACACGCACAATATACATCAACAATTTTAGGCATTTAGTTGTATGGTGTCACAAAGAAATTCTGATCATAAAAGGTTGGTGACAAAATGTGTCTGAAAATGGCAATTTAATGGTCTGCCATGTCGTTATCTCTCAATGGAAAACATTTTCCGAAATACATTTTTCCTCTACGTAAAAAGCTTTTTTCGATGATTTCCCACACACATAGATAGAATTTTTGTCGGTCCTCTTTTCATGGCCTATTCAGCCACATTGAAATAAGGTAAGTAGTATATAATATTAAATACGATTTCTAATTTTATTTCAGGAAATTACGTAACATTAATTTTTCTATAACATTTAAGTCTTACATAACTTATTTTATTCAGGAGATAGAAGGCGTCCGTAGGTGGATTGAGTGATGTAGTTCTACCAATAGACTTCTTTATGCGCATGTAACTTTTAAAAGGAGAGAAACCAATTATGCTATTCTTTATTTTAACGATGATACTTCTTCGAGTTTAATTGTGAAGTAAATGCTCGTGAATATTGCGGATGAGTCAATAAGGACAATAGTTGAATCGGTACTTAATATGTAGTCGTTTTATATACTTCGCTATCTTATTTGACGAGGGATCGTTTTCATAGATCACAGAGAAAAATACAATATAATTTTCTATTCATTATCATTTTCTATCAATTATATTCTAAATCTCATAATTTGAAACTAAAGCTGGTCTTATTGAGACCCTTTAAATTAGGACAATATTATTGCACGCCTTCTAGTATTCCAGTATTTAATGTGTGAAACTAAAAATTCAATAATAAAAATACTGTTAGACTTCGCGCTACACGTAAGCCGCGCGCAAGAAGCTTCGCGCTACATGCAAGCCGCGCGCATGTAGCTTCGCGCTACATGCAAGTCGCGCGCATTCAGAGTTCAAAATAGGAGGTTCTCAATTTGAAACGTACTTATTTCTTTCTATTCCAGCAGTTACTGAGAGACGCTTTGACCGATTTTCGTGATCCGTTTTTTTTTGTTTAGAAAATAAATGTTTTCAGATAATTCCCTTGTAGTTATTTTTATTATAATGGATTCCAGAGTTATCCTGAGAACGAGTTTTAATTCACTTCACAGGTTTTTAAAAGTATTTTTGGTCACAGATAATGGATATAACCTGAAGGTGCAGCCAGAAGAAGCTAGCAGAACTCCGTAACGGAGAAAAGTAAATTCATCGAGTTTGAATGGATAAGTATAGTTGTATACAAAGATTTCAAGCAGTTAGGATATTAAGTAGGTTGTTAGCTAAGTATGGCAAGTATTTACAAAGTCATAAAGTAACAAAGATTTTAGTAGATGCGTTGGTAAGTTGGTAAGTTTAGGTATATTATACAAAGGCAGGAAGCAACTAGGGTCTAAGCATGTAGGGATATAAGTATGTATAGGTCATGAAGAAAATATCATATCAAATAGGAGGCAATTAATTAAGTACAGGTATGTACAAAATGAAGCAACTAATATATACGTATTGTTGTGTTTCTATGTAAGTATGTACGGATACTTTTTAAATTTGTTTATGTTTGGATACGATATTGTACCGCAAAGGTACAATATCGTGCCAACTTAGTACTCGTATTTTTATTATTTTAAGGTATCCGTGCGCTTCGTATGCAGCTTTTATATGAAGTCGGTTTAATGTTTTTGTTAATAACTCTTTGACGATTCGAATTTGCATTGTGATGTAATTTTTGTTCACTCTGTTTTGTTGTTGTGCTTGAATTATTTAATCAGTAATTTAATCTAATCGTAATTATTAAACAAATAGTCGTTAGTTAAAGTACCTAAAATAACAATCCATTTATAAAAATAATCTTTAATTAGAGTTTCGTATAAGTTGTCTGAAAAAAATAATTTTGTCCCGTCCTGAAATTTACGAGTGTGAAAATAAGTACCAAAATAGTTATAACCTATGTTTAGTATTTATTTTTGGTATTTATTTTATAAATCCAAATAATATTTTCTTTAATTCAGTCGTATTTGTGAAAATATAATATCATATATAATATACGGAAGGAAAAATATGACCATTTATTCCTATCTCTAAGAAAACCGCTATCGTTTCAGTATGTGATGTTTAAGATAAATTTATGTTTTAATCAAGGAAATGCTTGTGATGTACAAGCTCAACACAATAAGACCAAAGATTATGCCATTTTCATAAATACATTTGAAGCGCTCAGCTAATAGGGTCTGGCAAGTATCTCGTTATATAAGGCTTAATGGCTCTCCGGCATCCGCGACTTTTCCATTTGAAGGGAAAACAAAAGATAGAAATTTGTCGGCGTTGTGTTTTCCCCAGAGCAATATGTCGGCGCTGTAATACAGTGGGAGGCGACCTTCAACTGACGGCGGTGAGCTGAGACGCGCGTAGGGACGCACCGGATCTGTGTTCGATGTGGTGATCTTATTTATTGATATGACATATATGTTATAGTCCGTTTAGATCGAAATATGAAAGTAATCTAATTGAAATGTTATCTATCAATCGTATTGAATGTACCTTTTGATTATTGTAACTTAGTAAAATATTTACAAATATATATATATATATATATATACATATATATATATATATATATACATATATATATATATATATATATATATATATCTGTGTATGTGCTCGTGCGTGCGTGTGCCTGCTTAGGTGCGCGTGCGGACCCATGCGTTTGTATGCATGTGTGTATATGTGGTTATGTACAATAGAAATTAATGACATGTTTATTGTAAAAAATAAGATTGACATATTGAATAACAAAGTGTTTCTCATGCATAGACCGACACAGATTATGAATAATATAAGGTTACTAAAAATGATTTTTTCAGACAACTTGTCAAATATGACATGATTGATTAAGGGAAGCTGAAAGATGGGGTTTAGTCTTATTGTGGACCGCGTTACGTGACAATGCAAAATGAGAAAAATCATTTTATTTAGATTACGCAATAGTGTAGTAGCAGTTGTGTATCTGTATCATCATCGTATTCGCCATAATAAATAATTTTGAATACGCACATTTCTGAACAACACTCTCACACAAATCTGAAATAACACGCACATTTCTCACACAAATCTGAAATAACACGCACATTTTTCACACAAATCTGAAATAACACACACATTTCTGAAATAACACGCACATTTCTCACACAAATCTGGAATAACATGCACATTTCTCACACAAATCTGAAATAACACGCACATTTCTCACACAAATCGGAAATAACACGCTCATTTCTCACACAAATCTGAAATAACACGCACATTTCTCACACAAATCTGAAATAACACGTACATTTCTCACACAAATCTGAAATAACACGCACATTTCTCACACAAATCTGAAATATCACGCACATTTCTTACACAAATCTGAAATAACACGCACATTTCTCACACAAATCTGAAATAACACGCACATTTCTCACACAAATCTGAAATAACACGCACATTTCTCATACAAATCTGAAATAACACGCACATTTCTCACACAAATCTGAAAACGAAGTAATGATTAAATTAAAAGTAACATTATTGCAGTAATATCATACAATTTTGAAGCATTTATGCCCTGAATAGTAACGTATTATTACTTTGAATATAAAAGTATAAATAAACAATAATTTGCAGAAGAATTACATACATAATTTAGGAGCAAATAAGTACATACTTTTACCTACTTCTTCTTGTGATAATAATTTTTAAGTGTGTACAGATTTGTCTTTTTTTATTGATTAACATTATTTTATTTAACAGAAAATACTGATCTAATCAAATTTGTTTGTCTGTATCAATTATACGAAGACAATGCGAATTTTTGTAGGAAAAAGCCACTCACGCAACTTTTGAATGTCAAACCTTTGACAGAGAACCGCGTAACGTATATTACGGATATAGTAGTATAAAATATATACGAACTGTGAAGATTAACAAAATTCTGTAAAACACCGAACTAAAAATAAATAATTCGGTGTTTTACAGTATTTTGTTAAGGAAGAAAGGCAATACTGTAAAACACCGAACGTTAAAAAGGTAGGTTTATTCAGTAATATAATTTTGATAAATTATTCACAAAATGTTTTATCAAAGCCGAAGGAATCTTCAGAATCAAAGAAAATTATGATTACTGAACGAGATTTGATGAAAGCAGGAAGCATTTCTAAACTGAGCAGAAGTGTGTCTATGTATTCATATCTCACTCCAAAAGTTTCGTAGATTCATACTGTAAGGGATGTATTATAAAAGCCCCATTTCACTCTTCCATTTCAAACTTTGAAAATTTGTGTGCCATTTGAAGCATTCATTCCATCCATTTCTTTGTATGTCTGTCACAATATTTTTTTCTCATAAATATATGATATTTTTCACTTGCAATTAAATAATCATCGCAAATGAGTCACCAACAAGTCATATAATGACCAAAAAGGAATAAGAAAATAATTTTTTTTAGGTTTTAAGCCTATTGTATAAATGGTGGCAAAATTGTATAGTTCACTTTAATTAGTTTCATTTATAAAATTTTTAAAATTTTGTTTCGCATAATAAGAGTAAGCGAAGATTTATAAAAAAAAGTATGCGATGAATGTAACCTAATTTATACTAAAAATGAGTTAACCTTTAATCAATACAAATAAATAAAGCGGGAGTGTCTGTGGTGTTGAAATATTTAAATTATTGTCAATTTCTCCGTTTCTTTAAACAACAATTAAACATAATCAATTGGATTTAAAAGTTCTGGCTGTTTGTCTCTCTGTCCTTCTGTACGCCTTCCACGTTCTGTAACCCAGAACTGTGACGTCTCGAACGGTTCCGGCCTTGGAATTCATACATTGACCTGGGTGCCTTACCCACTGTTGTAGCGAGAGAAGTGATACCTGTATAAAAGGTATTAAAAATGCACGTAAGGTAAATATACTTAAAAGTAGCTCCTCGCTGTATTCACCACAATCACATCAGCCTCTCGGAGAAAGTAATTTCTATTACATTTTCTCGCTTAGTATTCCGTGTCGCTTTCCTCTGTGCCGTATCGATGCGGCTTGAGGGCGGCGCCTCCCTAGGGCGCGCAGCGTCAGCATTCTTTGAGCGCGCCACCGAACGGCAAATAAAAAGGAGGGCGACACATGTCGCTCGCCGCGCTACATTCCCGGGAGAGATTTATGCACTCGTCTACGTGATCGTCTCCTCGCGCCCAATAACGCACTTCGCCACTTGACGAGGAATTTCATTATAACTAGATTCAAAAGCAAACGTGCCAGCGGCCGCCTACCGAGTTTTGTTTTGTTTCCACGCCCACTGCGGTCTGGGTTTTGTGAGATGTGGGGTAGGTTGAGTCGCATCATCACCCCCAGTTTTTTTACATGAATACTACATCTTTAGTGAAGAAAGATTTAATGCAGCGTTATATTTTTCAGGTCATTATTCGAGTTTTGCTTGAAGAGTGCAAAACTTGAACAATGACCCGCAAAATATTCGCTATAAATAATACTACGCTTCACTCATACTCGGCTCTTTGAGATAGTATATTCTTTTTCTTTTTCTATAAGCCCTAGATCAGTGATTCCCAAGGCGGTCTATAGCGACCCTGAACAGTCGATGACGATCTGCAAGGGGTCAATGTCAGCAAAAAAAAATTGAGGGTCCGTGAGATGTAAATGGGAGGTCCACAATAATGGATCTCATTTAAGTTTGGCTTTTCGTAATGAAATAATCTCAGCAAATGTCTAAAAAAAACAAATGTTCAGCAGGTGGTTTATCCAAAATCGAAGTACATGCCAATTGATGCACGAGACAAATTTTTATGTCTAAAAGAAGGTCAGCGGGGGGAGGAGAGGCTATCCAAAACCGAAAGACATGGCATGGTCTACGAGACAAAAAAGTTCCATGAATGGAATAATCTCAGCAAAGAATTTTTGTCTAATAAAATAAAGTCTAAAAAAAGGTCAGTAGGGGGTTTACCCAAAACCGAAAAACACGACCAGTGATCCATTTCTGTTGATTCTGTTGTAGATCCTTCAGCGGGTGTAAAAGGTATATTTTTGGAATATATTTTCTGCATATAATGAGACATCACGAAAATTTGTATTATTATTCATTTTTGTATAATATTTCACTGATTTTTTATCGATTATTACCAATATTGGCTCAACCTAATCTTATATTTTTTAGGGTTAATCATATAGATTAACCCTCAAGAAGGGAAATGGCAAAAACACAACCCTTATACTTTTGTCCTGTCACTCTGTCTGTCCGTGTGTCATAACCATTTTACTTGGAGGCTATTGGCACTATGCAGATGAAATTTGGGTTGAAGATGTCGTCTATGAACCGCTATAAAATGAAATAGAGGAATTTTGAAAAAAAATAATATTAGGGGTGACACTCCATACTTGAAACTGAATGATGGAAAAAATCCATTGCACATAGGTGTGTGGTATCGTTAGATAGGTCTTAAAAAATGAAAGAGAGACTCCAAAATAAAATAAATAATATTTTTTATATAGATTTCTGGTGATTTTTGGTGAGATATACGATTCTAAAATCATAAAAGGTGTGTCCTTCCCCCTCTAACTTTTCAACTAAAGTGTGTAAAATTCTGAAAAAAATAAGGTAGTAGAATTTAAAATAAACTTTCAACAAAAATTGGTTTCAGTAAGATATATTATCTTGTAATTTTTGAGGTATGCGATATTTTAGGGCCGTAGCAATAATTTTGTTTTTCGCAGTGTCTCAGAAATATAAACTTTTAAGTTTAATATTGTTTGATGCTACGTGCGCAAGTTCGACTAGCTGACCCGTTACCACTGCTTAAAGCGTACTACCGACGAGATTTGGGCTTCAAAGCATCAACGCGCTACACGGGACGCAGAAAAACAGGGACGAGAAGATTTAACACGTACGGCAATCTTTCATTATCACTCGCTCTATCTATGCGAAATCGATGTGAATCGAACAATAAGATCATTTAAATTTTTCCGAAATTGTTACCAATTTCGTAACGCTTAGAATTCTTGTATTATAGGATACACTCGTAGTCTCTCTGTCCATACCTCAGTTCACCTGTCAGTTTTAGTCATAGATATTTGACACAGTTATATTTAATTATGAATCAAAAGAATACGTAAGATGTGAAAATATTATTCTGGTGTATTAGGGGTGGTGTAGGAAACGGTTAAATGAATAATCAGTTTTTTTGTTTTTGTTTTCGAGTTTATTCTGGAATTCGGTAATCACTGTATCTCGTAAAATAATTTTTGAAAAATTATAAGAAGCGAGTTGGTCTGTTTTGTAGTCTATATTCATAAAACAATATGGTGATGGTATGTATTAAAATTTATAGGTACATTTGAATAACATAGGTAGTTACGCCCTACTTTTACAAACCATTTAAAAATATGTCTAGTAGATACTGTGTTTATGTTTGCGACATAACTTTAGACATTGTACAAGTATAAAAATAATCCTTTCTCTGTCTCACACACTCATTATATAATAGACTTTATTCTCTAGGTTATTTTTGAAACATGTCGCCTTGTTTCTATCTCTTTATATCGGAGCCATTTTGTAACCAATAAAAGCACTCAATTATTTCTAAATAATGAGGTATCTGTATGATGTCGATATTTTTTGTAAAAATGTTTTAAAACTGTAGAGTAGGTTTAAAAAAACCTTGCGATGAAAAAAAATAAGGCACATAACAAACAATTAATCGAAACTTCTGAATGGGAAAAAGTGTAAATTTTGTTGTTCATTAAATTCAAAGGTTATTATGAATTTAATTTCTGTACAAAAAAAATTAGAAACTTATAGTATGAAATATATAACTTAAACGCAATATTTAACGAGATTCTAAAAATATTTAATAAACTCCCTTATAATAAATGCTAAATAACTGGCCAGTGACGTCATAAGCCAGTTGTATTTTGTATGGGGCGTTTTCGAGCGAATCGTAGTTCGTCAGTTTTCAAGTCGTTATAACTTTGTAATGAAAAGTCCTAAGTACGATATATTTATTTTAACCGTTTTTAATGTTATTACTTATTATTTTCTAGTAATAAAAAAGTGTAATGCTACACCTTTTACCTGGTTTTATTTATTTTATGACTGGTGTTTTTGCACTTCTAGAATGAACATGAAATCCTCCTACTATGTTTTCTGAAATAATTTTCTGTTGACACACGATAGATTGCAATAAATGCTGTAAGCAAATGACGCATTTTGTGGACATTTTTATGTCAGAGTATGTCTATATTATTTATATCTTTTAGTTTCGAACATTCATCATATGAGTTCATCTCTTGATTGATAATTTATACTACTGTAACTGTATGTAGTCGCTGTCAAGTAGCACTCGAACCATAAACAACAGAGCACGAGTTAAAATCTTGGAAATCTCATTAAAAACGCGAAATACCGTCTATGGTGTTAATATTTGTTTTTTTTTAATTTGATTACACTTTGATGAGAAATTTAAAAGTTGAATCCTAAACCGCTGATTTTCTTAATCGACTTAATGTAAGTCTCATAAATCCGATCTCGTAGAACGTTAGACGTCGTGAAATTGGTGTATACAAAAAAAATATTCATTTGTTTTGTTTTACCATTATATTTTTTAAAAATTCCATTGCATTTGATAGTTTTACAACTTTTTAAATCTTGATTTATTCATGTGTTTATTATTCCTCCCATGGAGAAGTAGTAACATATCAGGGTATTAATGAGTATAGGAAGGTAGTAACTCGTATCTTTTAATGATCTGCAGAGTTGAAAGATCTTAATGTTTTAATAAAAGTACTGGGTAATTGCTACTATCTATGCGACTGTATAATACTGGGTTGTCCACTTGAGTTTATATTAGCCACTTTACGTTAGTAACAGTGAATTTTTGTCAATCATTTTCTCTCAATTATTTCTGTTTTCCTTTGAAGTAGTTTTAATAAATCTTTCATAATTGGTTGGTACACATTTTTCTTGCACTATTTAAAGGCTCCAATTCTGTTGCGTTTATTGTATTAAATTATTTACAACATCTATTAAAACAATGTTCATTATATTGTCGAAGGTTATGCGACTGTATTTTGCTGGGTTATTCCACTTGTGTTTGTATTAGCCACTTAACATTTGTAACAGTGTATTTTTGTCAATCGTTTTCTCTCAATTATTTCTATTTTCCCTTGAAGTAGTTTTAATAAATCTTTTATAATTTTTTGGTACACATTTTTCTTGCACTATTTAAAGGCTCCAATTCTGTTGCGTTTATTGTATTAAATTGTTTACAACATCCATTAAAATAATGTTCATTATATTTTCGAAGGTTATGTGACTATTTTCTGCTGGGTTTTTCACTTGTGTTTATATTAGCCACTTTAAATTTGTAACAGTGTATTTTTGTCATTAAAATAATGTTCATTATATTGTCGAAAAAAATTATGATATGGCCAAATTAATCACAAATTCTTTTGTGAAATGATCAACTTTATTAAAATAATTAACCTTCCTTTTACCATTTTAGGTATCGGTAGCGAAACTAGGAAGGAATCCTTATAGTTTTACCATGTCTATATCTGTCTGTCTGCCCGTCTGTGTGTCACAGACGTTTTACTCCTAAACTATTAGTGCTATGAAACTGAAATGAATGACTTGACATGGTGATACGTATTTATAACGCCTACAAGTTTTCATAACTTCTAAAATATGTTAAAAAGTTTTATAGGGTACATAAGAGGTGTGGGTGAATGTTTTTCGCATACCCCATTGTGACGGGTATCGTTGAACAGGTCTTTCAAAAATATTGGAATATATCATGAACATTTTTTTGATGCACGGATCCATGTGCAAAGTATTGAACTTTAAATTGGTCATTTTTTTTAGTTACGTGTCCCTACCCCCTACTAGGTAAAGTGCTATTTTTAATACCTGAAAAATATTCACAATAGTAGTATATATAACGAAATTAAATGAAAATTATCACAGCTAAGAAAGCTCTGCTAATTTACGAGTAATAGTCGACCGTCTTATGACATATAGTGTAAAAAGTTCATAGAAACTCTATACAAATGGTATGTTCTGAACTAGATGAAAGATTCCTGTATTCTATTTTATATATATTTACAAATTCCATAATCTGATATATTACTTATTTCTTTTTATTGTAATTCCAAAGTAAAATTAAAAAAATATTAATGCGGTTTTCCACTGTAGTAAAAATAACAAACAAGTATAATTGTTATACGTTTACATATTAGTAAAAAAAGGCATTATTAAAAAATCCTGTAAAGGAAACGGAAGACAATTTCGAAGAGTAATATGTACTTGAAGCGTCTACTGACGTTGCTTCCGTCAAAAACATTCTGATTATCTAAATAAATAGATTATAGAGGAAACGACAAAAAATATCTTGATAAATATTTATGCCGCCCTTGCGTTGAATGTGGCAGAGATAAAAGTTCAAAGCGAGGCATTTCTTTTCGGACACAATGTCGGGAGGATAGCCCTCTTTGAACTCGCGATACTATCTCGTGCCCCGCGGCCGCCAATACTCCGAGTGGCTGGCTGCCTGCCTTCCACAATGCCGGCAGCGCATTAAAAAACACGATACTCGCTCGAGGATAAAATGTGTATTTTTAACAAGGCGAAGAACTCTTTTACGACCGCGCTATACGCGCAACGCTACTTTGCGTCGAGCACATTCCTCCGCGCAGCGCGAAGAATTTTCATTCGCCAGACAAATAAAAGAGATTTTCATCTCGCTAACGTGTGCTTCATTGGGCCATCAAAACTCATTTCAACTTGTACAAGTCGCGCCCGTGCTCCCTGCGCCGCCTCTGCGGCTGCCAATAATAATAATCCTTTCAAACTGTAAACTTCGGAGGGCAAATTGCTCGTGAAATTGCTGTTTACAACTCGACACCTGCAGGCGGTGGATTCAACTATCTAGTTGGCCTCGTCTAATTAATATCGACTACGACATTTTTAAAATAATGACGTTAATGTTACACCTTTCAATGATAGGGTGAGTCATATAGCTATGGTGCAACTCTGTATTTCACGATTACGTACAACTAAGCGAGTGACTGCATCATTCCGCTCATCCATAGTCGTATCATTACGCTTATTCTTAGTCGTTTATCTTAATCTATTTATATCCACATCAATATCACAAATCTTATTAACCTTATTGTGATTGTCATCATCTATTGCTCTAATGCTATGCACAAATATTTCTCTAAGGTCACTGTAATTTTGATTTCACAATGTCTACCTTTAATTTTTCGTTACGTACTTTAAATTCTTTCCACAAATATTTCTTGAGGGTTACTATAATTTTGATTTCACAATGTCTACCTTTAATTTTTGTTACGTATTCTAATTATTTCCACAAATATTTCTTGAAGGTCACTGTGATTTTGATTTCACAATGTCTACCTTTAATTTTTCGTTACGTACTCTACCTTTAATTTTTCGTTACGTCTTTCTACAAATATTTCTTGAAGGTTACTGTAATTTTGATTTCACAATTTTTATCTTTAATTTTTCATTATGTTTAATTCTTCGGGTGGTAAACTAGGTGAACTAAAGGGATTATTGTCGTCAAGGTTACGGCGCTTTTTCTCAAGTCTGCTCTCATTGTGGACTAAATCTGCTTTCATTGTTGTATTACGGAAACTGGCGCAGAAAATGAATTTCGAAATATTCTGGTCCAGCGTCTAATCAGGATCCTTTACGAATATCAGAAATGAGGTACGAAATAACTCATGTAGCGACTCCAAGTCTTTATCAAACACTTCCTCCGAAATATTCTACGAATATCCTGGCCAGAGAAGATATCTAATGAAGGTTTGTTATAAAGTCGGTTGTTATAAAATCGGTTAAATATTTAAACACAGCAAATGAAACTGGATTGTACAAATCCGTGCATACACTCAGAATGAAACTTGTTTATATTTCTAAATAGGGTCTAGATTGAAATCTTTGAGGAAAGAGGAAGCGGCTATCCTAACCAGACCTGATGGCGAACTGTGTTCGCTAAGTTATCGGCAAGATTTGAGGCAATGAGTGATGTCCAAGATTAAATAGCTTGGAAAATTGTTGTGTATCATCAAGCGTCTGATCAAGCGAATATAGGATGTAAAGACGTTTAGTCAGAGATTTACTTATTTCTTATTTTAGAACACTTTTTTCAATACATAATTTCTTTCAATTAAAAGGTCTTTTTATTCTTGACATCTGTTATTTTCGTTCTTCGTCTGATTTCTATCCTATGTTGAATCTCCTATATGATATATTGAGAGAAAATTGGAAAGGCATAGATCTGTGTCTATTAAATCTTTTGGTACCAAAAGCAAATTATATTAAACGGAAGAATATCCTTTTCCGTTTTTGAATTGAGTTTAATAAAAAAAGAAATATTATAATTGGACTAGAATCAGGATATAGTATTTTGCATCAATGTGTTTGGCGTTGATCTTTCAAAACAATGTCGTCAGTGTCAAATAAGGTTGTTTTCCAAACATTTTATTTTCCGCCTAATTCGTGTGAGAGATTCATTGGCTTAGTAACATAAAAAAAATCAACGAAGCAACTGCCTTCTGCATACTAACGAAACTTCAATTGTAGATATTAATTTCTCGATCGCTTTTAATGCATTTGACTGTCCCTATTTGACGGTTGACTGTGTAAATTGGTGGTCTTGGACGGTTGACTGTGTAAATTAGATAAAAGAGCGCTCGCTGCGGATGACGTCGTGCTGTCTCTTTCAATTTCACTTATTATTATTAGAGGTGACGGTAATTTCGTTATGATCGCCGTTCGACGACTGGCTTTTAGCTTCAGGCGAAAGCAACCCGCTGTTAATTGTGTACGACGTGCCTTTACATCTTTTACCGATTAATTTATAACGAATTTTACTTTAAATGGTACATAAACGTTTAATTCTTTTTGTAAATATTTACAAGTTCTGGATGTGTAATTTTTGGGTGACAATATCGAAGGAATTTTATTAAAAAACTTCCTGGTAGTGATCACTAAAAATAGGTGTACATTTTTTTAATGATCGCTACCAGAAAGTCTATTATTTAACTATCATTAAAATACCCTTAGTATAAGTGTACACTTAATTCTGAGATATTGCAAAGTTCATTGTGACAAATCTAGGGAGAAAGTTGATTGTCAAAAATATACTTAGGAACAGATTTAACTTAAAATGTCTCTCCATATTGTTAGGATATTAAAAATAAAAGGCAATCAATTCATACAAGAATAAATTTATCGAAAGAAAAGTGACCTAAGAGGAGTGTTTTAATGTAGTGTATTCTGCTGACTATGGGAGTCTTAAGTTTTATGTATGATTTGTACACACACACACACACACATATATATATATATATATATATATATATATATATATATATATATATATATATATAATGTTACACATAATTCTTCTTAACACACACAATACTTAGCCGAAGTGCAGTTTTTATCTTCAGTGGAGATATCTTCGCAGCTATCCGCGGGTTAATCCCCCGAGCGGCGCTGAATAATGTGCACAAGTATCGTATGTGTGAAAAAGATGAAATGATATAATTATAAATATTATTTTCAATTTTCCGAAAAAAAGTAATTTTTTAAATTTTATTCGAACGACAATCAACTATTTTTCAGTCAAGGAATACATTTTTCTTTGTCCGACCCTTATTCCTGGACACCGTATATATATATATATATATATATATATATATGTGTGTGTGTGTATGTGTGTGTGTATTGTATGTCACATAAGACCTTTCTATATATTAAGTGAGCACGAAAGTATAGCTGAAAACAATTAAAACTTCTTAATAGAGCTAAATGTTAAATACTAGTTAAAGATAAATACCATTTGCTTTCATTATGACTTACCAACTAACTGGCAAGATTCTCTGCAAGAATTTACCAAGCCCTGGTAACTAAATACGCGCTCTTTTGTGTTCACGAATTTTGTTTTCCGCAGTAACAAAACTTTGTAATTTGCGCCTCTCATAAGCGCCTCGTTCGTTTCACACGTTAAACATTTTGGCTAAGTAGTTTAGCGAAATCTTCTACCGATTTAAATAGCTTTTAAATTTTACATATTGGCTTTAAATTCTAAATCTCGTATTTTCTCTTTTGTTGCAGGTATTGGATTGGATTATTCAATAGGCTGTTTGGGGAAATTTAAAGTTTGTATAAACGTTTTAATTTTTTTTAAACTTTATAACGGTGTTCTTCGCTGTCTTGTATATGGTTATATTATTTATAATTTTACTGTGGATTCACGTGATTAATTTAATACACTACTTACCTATAAACCATATTATTATCTGAATTTCAAAGTAAAACAAGTGACATATAACTTAATATTTGATATAATGGTGAACCTGTTTTACAATGCATTTTTTTATAAATACTAGTACAGTAGTTTTAAAGATGATCAGTTGTTACGTAAAAAAATATATACACATAAAAATCCGGCTAAACGCATCTTTAACACTCATTCATAAAGTTACGTAGACATGTTTTAGGGTATAGATTAGTTTATATGGAAATGAGTTCTAAAATGAAAAATTTGTAGCAAATAGTGGTGTAAGCTATGTGGGATCACCGCCGCTGATATTTTTTACTTTTATACGTACTTTAGCGGGGAAAGAAATTATTTTTGTGTCATTGTTCGAGTTACATTTTCTCCAGTTTTGATTATAATTTTCCATACTGTTTTTCCCACATAAACCTTGAAAAATTCAGAAGACCGAAAACTTTGTTTATTGTCCGTTTAAATAAAACGTTCGATTACTAAAAATTTTAGCACGGTTGAATTACACATTTTTACGTTGTGACTACTAAAAACACACTACCGTCGAGATTTCGGTATTCAACTTTCAACGCGCTACAAGTGACACGGGTGGCGGTTAGGGGAAATCATAACATGCACAACAAACTTTCATTATTACTTTATCTAACAATATTAAAACGATGCGAAACGAACAATAAGGTCCTGTAAATTTTTTCGAAACAAATTATTTTCAATTTCGTAACACTCGATTTTTTGAAGGTGCTATGTTACCGGTATCGAATTGAAATACATATTTCCGCTACCAAAATGTAAAAAAAGATCTTTTATAGGCTTCTCCATAAGGCATAGCGATAACTAAATAGTTTATTATATACTAACCTTACACTGTGACTAATATAAGCTTAAATCAAGAGTGTATAATCCACGTAACGCCTAAAGTTACGCTCTAGCATAATAAAAATGTAAAGAAAATCTTTATTAAATCCCTAAACACCAGTATGGGCGTATTATTTTCTTTTAGTATGCTATTTAAAAACTCTGTTATACTTCAGATCTAAGAAATTAAATTGAACACGCAAACTTGCTTTAGCTGTAATTTCTTTTATTAGCATCCAGAAGCATCAAAATTGTGACTGAGTTATTTACATATACATATCTAGAGCTGCGCTACCCGAACGTACATCACAGCGTAAGAACACACGTTCCTGAATGGATCGCGGTATTAATTATTCTTTTGTGAATTTCATTTGGAAAAAAAATTGGTTTACAAGCTTAAGTGAAGTCGCGTGGCGTGAAGGCGTGTGGAAAGGATGCAACTAGCTAAGGATGCACCTAAGTACATGCGCTTTGCTTCATTGATTTCATTTTTATTTACTTAAACCTTAAAAAGTACACTTTGCACTTGTGAAAGTAATGTGCTGAAAGCACTTTGGCAACAATAGAAATTCAATGAGTATTTGGCATGCGCACTATAATAGTGCTACATTGTAAGCACGTTTTTAAGTTAGGCAAGCGTTTTTTAATTCGCAGAATGGGGGGTAAGAAGTGAAAATAAAAATACAAATTTATTTTTCTTTTCCGACGTGTTCACCTGCTACCCTAATACATTTTCCCGATCTTTCAATTAGCTTATGTATACCTTTGTAAAAAAATGTTTTATCTTTGTCCGAAAGTAAGCCGGAGACTGCATCCTTCACTTCTCCATGGCTTCAAAATTTTCTTCCCACGAAGTTCTTTTTTTAACTTTGAGAATAGAAAATGAACGCTGAGAGCCATGTCAGGACTGTAGAATGGGTGTTCCAAAATATCGAAGCTCACCTTATGCAGCGCAACCAACGCAACACGACTCTTGTGAACAAGCGCTTTGTCATGCAGAAGGATTTTTATTTCTTTTCCGTTAAATTTCCCCTTCTTTTTCCTTGATCGATTCTTTCAGCTACTCTAGGATTGAAGCATAGGATTCTCCGGTTATAGTAATGCCTTTATCTTTATAACCTATCAACAGGATCCCTTCTGAGTCCCAAAAGACTGTCGCCATGATTTTTTCAGCCGACTGTGAAACCTTAAACTTCTTGGGTGGTGGTGTGCCTTTTTTGTGCCAATGCATAAATTCCTGTTTAGACACAGGTTTATAATGACGAATCTAAGTTTCGTTTCCAGTAAAAATTTGTCTCAGTAGTTCCTTGTCTTCACTACAAATATCTAAAAACGCGCGAGAATACTCCACGCGAGTGGCATCAGCTTTGTGCTGACCATACTCATCGCAAGATGATTGTGAGGGATTTTAAAAATGGTTGTATACGACACTCCAACCATTTCTGCAAGCTGTTTCTTCTTTAGTCCAGCATCTTCCAATATTAATATTTCGTTTTTTTAATGACTGTCGGAATAGTTACTTCATCGGCCGTCTTCAAGTGAGGCCCTGCCTTGTTTAAAGATACTGTGACACATATAAATCATGATTTCACCCGAGCAAGAGGCCCTGTAAACGGATGCCATCTGTTCCAGTATAGTTTGAACCTACTTTTCTTGCTTGGTAAGGACTTTTAGAAAAGCGTGGTACTCGATTTTCTTCATATTTCACGAACTTAAAAACACAAACTTATACTTAGAAGATTGATAAGTACATTGTGTATTTAAATGTTATTTAATATCAATTGTATATACGGTGTATGTAAATTCTAAATCTGATCTAACATTGTTACCAACAAACTTAACTCTTTAGTTTAATGATATAAGTTAACAGAGGTAAGTTCTCCAAGACTGAGTTTTCGTTGTAGCAGTTATTAAACACAGTTTTCGTGATATATTTTTAGATTTTTCCCACGTATAGTTAAAAAGTTGGGCGGGAGGGGGACACACCGTGTTTCGATTTTATTTTGAATGATTTTTTCTATGATACTCCGCCCGAAGAGGCTCGCGAAAAACAATTTCACTTCTAAATTCTATGTTAGGGTTTGTAAAAAAATAAGTAAATAAATAAAAATTGCAGTTTTTTATTTTCTTCAATTGCCTTAATTAATGTACGTGTTCCTAGAAAAATTTGTTACGATCGGTCTTACACTGAAAAAGTGTTAAACAATCTCTTGAAACAAAAGCATTTTAAATTATTTTCTTTTAAATTGTAAGGTACAAGTTTTTTTGATAATCGATATGATATTCGTTAATATTAAGTTTGATAACTTTCATAATTTCAATAATATACAAAATGCTTAATTAATTGAATAATTAATAATGCACATAGCCAATAATTATATTGTGACTAAATTAATAATACAAAATTGAGTAGTCTACTTAGGTAAACCTGCTGTGTAAAATTAGTCACTTAATAAATTATATTTTAACATATTATACACAAGAGAGCTCGTTTCCGACATTTTGATTTGTCTAGAGTATTTAATATTATTTCATTAAATATTAATTTTAATTTTTTCTAGAAGTAGTTAGGAAACGGTAGACATTTCATTTATGGCCTTAGTTAAAAATAACTAACATTTTTATGTGAAATTAATTCTTTGGCCGTTTTAGTGCGTGATTAAAAACATTTCGTCAGGCTGTCTGCACTTTCTTTTTTATTCTTCAGATTCGTGAAAATCTTATAATTGCGTCATTAAGTTTTTATTATTTTAACAGAGAATTTTAATATCGGGTAAATTTTGAACTCGCCCTGTTTTCGCCTACGGCGTTCTGCCTTTGATTTCATTGAATTCTTTTATTAATAATGAAAGTGTTGAGTCAAATTTTCGTACTGCGTAGTACGTAACTCGTCATTCAATGTCGCAATAACGTAGCGTCACGAAAATTTGTAACGGAGGAAAAGCGCGCGTATGGGGCATTGTCAAGCTGCAATCGTGTGTTACTGTGCAAAGTTGACAAGTAGCGCCTTCAGAGTCATAAAGGGCGAGATGTGTAGGTTAAGTTAAATTCGGTCCGTCACATTTTGTATATTTATTTCAGTAACTTATTAATTTCATATTTATCAAAAAAATCAAACGCAATATACAAAAGAACGTCAAGAGGGTTTCGAATTCTTATCCATACTGTCATCAATCTAAAAGTTTGTTTGTTATCTAATATCTCTGTAAATAAACAAAGAATAGCTATCAAGTTTGGAAACTGTATAGTTCATGTGGAGATTAGCACACACTTTAGGCTAGTCTAATGTTATGTTATAATCAACTACGCAAAAAAGAAAAGAACTTCAGAAGGGTTTGAGTTCTTATCCGTAATAATATAATCAATCCAAAAGTGTGTTTGTTACCTAATATATCTTTAAATAAACAAAGAATAACTATCAACTTTGGAAAGTGTATAAGTTCATGTGGAGATTAGCACACACTTTAGGCTAGTCTAATGTTTATGTGAAAATAAAGTACGCAAAGAAGAAAAGAATTTCAGAAGGGTTTTGAATTCTTATCTGTACTAATATAATCAATCCAAAAGTTTGTCACCTAATTTATCTTTAAATAAACAAAGAATAACTATAAATTTTGGAAAGTATGTCTCTATTTATGCTGAACCCAGCTAAACGTTTAATATTATTTATAGAGAAGTATTGCAATAGTTTAATTGGATCAGAGAGAAGACTCTTTGGCGTAATCGAAGATTCACAATGCCTTTATTACCATAACGTTTCACTAGGTGGTACAAAATTCATATTAAATCCAGTGCTCATATCAATTAAAACTTGCTTATTTTTGCCCAACACAGTAAAACATTTAATATTATTTATAGAGAAGTATTGTGACAATTTTATTGGATCAAATACAAGTCCCGTGGACGTAATTGAAAAACCACTGTGAATTTTTTTAGAATAACATTTCACTAGATGCTCAACATTAAGTGTATTGTTCACATCACTCAAAACTTGCTTATTTTTAGTGCACACGGCAAAACCTTTAATATTATTTATAGGGAAGTATTGTGATAATTTTATTGGATCAGAGACAAGTCCCTCGACGTAATCGAAGATTCACGATACCTTTTTTACCATAACATTTCACTAGATGACACAAGATGCAAATTAAATTATTGTTCACATCACTCAAAATCTGCTTTTTTGCTGAACATGATAAAACACTTAATATTATTTATAGATAAGTATTACGATAGATTCATTGGATTAGGGACAAGTCTTTTCTACGTAATCGGAAGTACACAATACCTTTTTAACCATAACATTTGAGTACATGGCGCAAAATGCACATTAAATGTATTGTTCAAATCACTCAAAATCTGCTTATTTTTGATGTACACGGCAGAACCTTTAATATTATTACAAAGAAATATTATGATAGTTTCATTGAGTTAGAGACAAGTCATTCGCCTTGTGGGCGAAGCCACAGTTAAACTTTGATATATATGTATAATTTTATTAATATTTCTTTCGGTACATGTGCAAATTTACTTTCAGACGTATGGGTTTTTTATTTAACTTTGTGTTTAGTTTATTAGATAAGATTGATATGTTCATTAAAACACTTATGTGATCCTATTTTTCACGTACCCGGTCCGATAAGCTTAAGTAGCGATGTTGACATAACTCGGCTCGCGTCTAATGGGCCTTCCGAGGGCCCGATCCCATTACGCGCGCTCGCATCGTCGTTATTAACGTCGTGCGAGTATTTTCTCTGGAAGTTGTAAGTTTGCGCTTAAGCCGCGACACGCCGCTTGACATCGTAACAAATTACTCTCCGGTAAGAGAAAATGTCCTATTGTACCGCCCAATCTTACGCAACTAGACCGCGCCCGCACAGCGTCGAAAATTTACGGAATACGCGGACAATAATGAAGTACGAGATAACTCAATATTTTTGCGTAGCGAAAAGTATTGAAGTTTGACGTCGGAAGCGCTTGAATAATAAATAATGGCCCTTAATGGCCCCTTACGATTTGCTTTATTCGCCTCGGGCCATTGTTTACACGGCGAGTTTAAAACTTTGGCGCGCCCTCACCTATTCGATTCGAGCGCCGAGGGAAGAAATATTCTTTTATTATATCCATTTAATGCGAAAATGTAGTAATTATTAAGGAAGTTTGCGTCCGGTCGGCGGAGATGGGCGGTTTAAAAGGGGGGCGCCGCCCGCCCACCGCATTGAGACGTCGCGAGTCTAAATGAACGCCGGAAGCACACGCCGCTTTCATAAGGATCTGGGGCGCGCACGTTTTTTAATACGGGTTGCATGTGCCTGCTTTTGTAACGGTCGTTTATGAGATCTTATTTGAAGATCATGTAGATATCACATAGATCACATCACAACCAAATGGTTTTTGTAATGTTCCTCGGTCATTTAATAAATATATTCCTGCCACCTTTCAGAATACCGAATATGAATGACATTAAACGGTGCGGATATATATATTCTCAATTGTATCTATACTTGATTTTGCCTGTAGCTTTACTCGCTTGGAAGGTGTGAACATTGGACTTAACAGTTTTTAAATAATGAATATTACAATAACGTATTTTTACAATTTGTTATTTTTTCTCTTAGTCCAAGTCTAATTTTTATGTATGAAAGTGAACCTAAGGTATATAAGGTAAAAATTGTAGAATAGAAAATACTTAAGGAGCGCGCGCTGCGTAGGAAGACGACCGTACGAGTGAGCTACGCGTGAACCTTGAATAAAATGACTTCCCCCACCCCAGCGCCATCTGCGTCTTCTAGGTTTTCACAATCCGATCCGATAACATCATATGATACTTGGATATTTTAGATCGATACAAACAAATCAAATTTGTTTACAAGATATTATTTTACCTGTTTACTTGGCAATTGGGCGGTGGAGAGTCGCTGGCTGACTTGGATTTGTTTATTCCAACTTGGGACAGTAGATGGTGGGTAATTGTATTTTGAAGTTTAAAGACTATCAGTTTTTAGTATATTTTGTTATCTGATCCGTTTAAATCCGTATCGATCGTCAATATTACGTGTGTAAGGATA
The DNA here is from genome assembly GCA_039881145.1 of Druceiella hillmani. NCBI lineage: Eukaryota > Metazoa > Arthropoda > Insecta > Lepidoptera > Hepialidae > Druceiella > Druceiella hillmani. Next base: position 100,900,692 of record JAYKKI010000001.1, on the reverse strand, counting down.
TTTTGAAACGATCTAAAATTTAAAGATTGGATTTTGTAGTAAATTTCTATTGATCGTTACCAATATTGTTACCTTTTTCTTTACTTGCCTACTACGTGCATATCATATACTTTTTCATGTGTATTGTGTATGTACGTTATACTATTTTAATTAAATAATAAAAAAACTATTGCATGTGTTCAAAAATCTTTAATTCCATGGTTCGATCGATCGATACGATATTCGAAGAATCGGATCGTGACTATTCAATACGATTTCTTTGTTCTATCATATAGTTACGATACAAATCGATCAGATATATCGATACAAAAGAAAATAGTGTGCATCTTTGCCGTTGTAGCGCTATATTAACACTTCAGGCTCTTTATCATTCTAAGTTTCATGCTGCACAAATATTATCGTAACTTGCGCATCTACGCTAATATTTTATGTACAAAAATTTTCAATCTAAACAATTTATATAATAGTAAAAACCGTATTAACATATATTTATTAGAACTCAAGTTAAAACCGAACTGACAGAATGTCGGACATATATATACACAGACACACAGATACAGTTTCTGATTGCAGGGCGCAACTTAACAAGTTAGAAATTTGCTATCAGTTGAATTGGCACATTCTCTACTATTTCTTTCACGTACTTAAATATTCTCGTAGCCCGGGTTATCTTAAATCTATATTCTCAGCCTTATATGCGGATGGTTTTGGCCTTCGCTCTGAAAATCTTCTGACTTTACTAATCCCCAAACATAGTATCTTGTTTTATGGATATTATTTCACTATTTATGCTGTAAAAATGTAGAACAGGTTAGATTTTTATTCCTGGAATGTGCCATCAATTCACGCATTCAATGTTCGTCTAAAAAGAAATTCCTCTTGTAATTCCCTTTTGTGACTTCCCATTGTTGTCTCCTTGGCTTTTCCTCCTAAATCAGGTTCCTCACCTTTATTTTCTCCATTATATTTATTTTAATTACTTGTTATTTTTTATTGTTATTTTAAACACAATCTCTTGCAGTTTTCCACAAGACATTATGTTATTTACTGGGTGTTTGAGTTGACTGGGCGAGATTAATCCTGTAGCAATAAGTCGGCCTTTATACATTAAAGATAAATAAAGTTTAAATTAATCTCAATCAAAACTCAGTTTTTATTGAAGTATTTTGGTTATTCATTCAGTAGACTTGCAGGTTCATTAAAAAATAGGTAAATCCAGAAAAATATTAGAGTATGGAACTCTTCGACGTGGAAATTAGTTTATAGAATTGGTAAGTATATTCAAGAGAACTGGAAAAAAATTTTCTGATGTAACTCGATTAACGCTTGCAGCTTATATAATGAATAACACATTAAAATGAATATGAAGAATATACATATTCCGAAAAAAGTGGAGAATTTTTATGAAGATATACCGATAAATATGTTCGTCAGAAAATCGTATGTGTCGCGAAAGAACCACGTGGTATAAGTAATACAGGTAATGGAAAATGAGAACATTTGTTTATCAGTTCGTTACCTAAGCAGTACTCCAGCAAAGTAGTTACTTTTCATGTTACACTCCAGATTAGAGAGCTTATAACATTTACCTAAATCCACTGCTTTATCAAAAAGTCTACGCAAGCAAAGCCATGGGTAAAAGCTAGTGATTTATGTGGGTGGGTATAAGAAGGAAGAGTATTTTCGAGAAACTTACGACGTTCCACGTTGTGGAACCTTCTAGAAAATTCTGGAACATTCGTAGTAAATATTCCGCAACTTCACACACCCGCGCACAGCTACCACTAACAAACCCTCTTAACATAGATGGGAGACTAAAAATTGTCTATTAACACAACTGGGATTGGAAGGCTATATATATGACAATATGGTGAGTACTAATCATATTCCCGCATATGCTGCAGACTCAAAACATTCCTCAATTCTACTCACTACAAGAATACTTTTATTCTCCACGGAAATTAAAATTATTTTTCTCTACTCACCCATTTTATCAACCAAAGTAACTGATTAATCTGAAATAATCATTGTCGAATGTACACGATGCACATATATAAAATGCAATACTATGACCAGCTATCAAATTGCAATTAAAGCCTTGGGAGGATGCTCGCTAATAGGCCGCCATAGTCAGCTATGGCGTAGTCGACTGGTCGGTAATTACAAATGCAGAGCTAATTTCACAGCAGCTGACATCAAAGGCCGACGCCGTCAATAGCCCTGTGCCAATTACAGTTACGATACTAATAACCTCTAGGGATTGGCTTCACTGCTAAATGCATTTTGCTGTCATTAGCCAACATATGCTGCAACACACAAAGGAAGGAACAGTTTTGTTTTTTGTCATTCAACTTAAAGCTACGTACATACGTGTTTAGTTGTGTCTAAAAGGTTTAAATAATTTTTAGATTATTTTAATTTATAGGAGAATATAAATGTATACATATTAACTTATGCAAAGAAATTTTATGGAAACTGCTAAAATTGCCTTTAGTCTAATGAAAAGAAGCATTTTAACATTACCACTGCAATATCTGCTTGTACATTTCTAAGCAAACGCAATAGCATGCTGGTCATCAGTTGGGCCTGGCAGGTTAGTAACGAGTAAGTTTTACGATGCTCTGGAAAGAAAAACGATTTGTTGCAGATTGTATGAAAAAAAGAAAGATGTGTATCTGGGTTATGTGCCACGAAAGAAATTCGTTTCTTCAACTAATATTGGGCAAGTTCGCAGAAAAAGGTGTGCTGAAAAAAATCTTGCCTACGTATTAGTCGAGTGAACAGAAACGTTAAGTGTTTTCGGGCAGTTTTGCTCCGCGTGAGTGACAGACAAGGATATGAAAGAGCTAACCGTAAACCATTGTCAAATTGATAGGCACTGTAAGAAGAAAATATAGATTATATTTTCTTCTGTGCTACACTAATATTTCCCCAAAATTGGAAGACAGCGGTAAGGTCGCTCTGCATTAGTTGTTAGCGTCCTGGTTTCTGTAATATGTTGTACGGGTCCTTTGCTAAGACTAGGACACTCAATTCACACTAAATTTGGCTTTGTTTCCACTAACGTGTAGATTTATAAATGTAATGTAATCTTTTTTCATGATTCGGGATCTCATAGAAGGTAAAAATGGATACGGAAATCATGGTTTGGCTTGCTAAAAGTAAGCCCCGTTGATACTTAAACAGTTTGCCATAGATATGTGAAATTTGAAACACTGATATGGCTCAAGGACAGTTAAAATACACGGTTAAAATCTAAAAAAAATTATTATGGGTGAACGCCTTTAAACTTTTACAATCTTAATTCTAACCATGTTAACTTTTTTATACCCATACTCTTATGAATTTTAATAAAAAGTTAAGAACATTGTTTAAAATATATCTACGCTAATCACAGATTTCTAGAAATTCACATACAGAAGAGCCGTCATTAGTAATACGAAAGGCTCCAGTATAATCCCATTAACCTTGGAAATATTTTTTAGGGTAGTTTCATAAATATATTCTAGGTTAGCTTTCATAAACATTAACATAAATGAGGAACAGATAGAATGACTTAGATAGAATTACTTATAATCGAAATTTAGTTGATAATGTGTTTTCGCTAAATTGTTAGTTTTATTTCGTAACCTATTTTAGAAAAAAAAAACTAGAGATAACCACGTGGTCTATTTAATGAGATCCGTCGAACTTTTTCAAATTATCGGCTTTTCATAATGATTTTACCTACTACGATTCTGATTCTTTATCTATTAACTACGGCGTCTACATATATATAAGATATAGTTACTGTATACTTGTAGTTATATGCCTTTAGGTGATTGTGTAAAGTTTCGAAACGAGGGCGCCGACCGCGACCTGGCCTCACCTCGCCTGGAGGTGCTACGCGGAACGGCGGGGCGCGACTCGCGAAGGCCGCTCACGCCTCTGCCTGCTCATTTTCCGCTTTGTTGCGCTTTTCTTATGAGGCTCGTGCAGAAGTTTGGCGGTGCGCCGACCGTAGCCAGTTGCTTCCGCTCGCGTTGCGATTTCGACCGACTTCCGGGTGATTTTTTTTGTAAAATTGCTCTATTGCATTGCGACTTTTTTGACTGCGCTTTTAATTTTTTTTGGTGTTAAGTCGACTCTTTATTCATGGATATGTCAAAGTATTTGTTTACACGCAATTGTAGCCAGTTATAGCGGTGTTTCTGGGGTCTGTCTAGTTTTGGTATTTTTTTTGTATTTTGTTGTAATATGGCTTTAAATATTTTTCTTGTTAATACGCCATCGTCATCACGTTATTTACACCTATCTACTTTTCCATACTCATGAAAATGTTTTACCATGTTATTTATAAGTAATATAGGGTTATCTTATATTCATAATGTTTACAGGTCAGTTATCCTTTTAGGAATTTTGTGGAGGTTTTACGGAAATACGATTTTAAATTCCTGCGTACATTATTATAATAATGATCAGACGAATAACAAAAAAGGAAGCGCAATCTTGATTAAAATGAGGATATATATATATATATATATATATATATATATATATATATATATATATATATCACAGGAAAATATAGTCGACAGAGACATCTGTGTACTTGCTTATGACGTAATTGGTTCAAAATTTCTTGTGACCACTTTTAATATACCAACAAATTCACAAGCAATATTTGCATTTACCTATCCAAAAATTGCTAACTCTGTTTATTCAAAAATACTTAATGCACACAGGAATTATTTTAAAAAAGTCGACTTTCGGATTCTTTGTGTGAGGGAATTGGCATAATGGTAGTTGAGTTGAGTGAACGGTTTACAACCATTGTTTATCAACTATTTTATTCGTTACTACTGTGTTTTATTCATTTTTTAGGCGTATTACCACGTTTATCAGTTCAATTTGAATTTATGGTTAGTGAAAAAAATATGATTACATCAAAATAATATAATAATATTAGGTTATACGAATTTTGAAGTTGTGATAATAGCGCCAGAAAAAGTTGTTTATACGAGACTTTTTTATTACTCAATTTTGGTACGCCAACGGAGTTATACTCAATTGATCGATTTTTTTAAGATTTCAATAAGGACAATAATGTTTTTTTTTAATTAGTTTAAAATTTTTAAACGCTTCGTGTTCAAACGACCAAAAAAGGCGACATGCTGTCAAACGGATATATGACAATTCCTAAAACACTCAATGCCTCATATTTTTTCTCGGATTCTGGGGAACGCAAGAGTGAAAGCTCGATCTAAATTCATTTTTAGCTTTTATATGATGCAAGTTTAGACAGGCCGACAGACAAAAGTGCCCCAAAACTATAGCATTCTATTCTACAATATATTTGTTGGTTCTGAGCTTACTCCGACAACCTTATTATATGTACGGATTAGTTCATTAGTGTATTGCTCTTTCCACACTCAAATGCTATTTATATCTTTTTCTCAAACTTTGATCTCAAATTTCTTGCCATACCTATGCCATAGCTATGTCAATTTATAAAATTAAATATTTTACTTTTGTTTTGCCTTTATCAAAGAAGAAATTTATGGAATCTGACTGGAACTAAGCAAATATGATTAATAAAAAATAAACAATCGCGATCGACAAACAATTTGTGATCAACCTCCTAATTATGGAGAAAAAGAAGAAAAAAATTTAAATTCATACAAATAGTGCGTCACTGGCGACATGTTGTCAGACGGAATCCTTTAAGCAGCGACACAGAGCTGTGGGGATATACTGTAACATGAATAAACGCTCGTCATAAATCACAGCATAATGTGGGAGTTTGCTGTGAGACGTTTCATGAAAACGAACAAGTGTCGTTAATTCTGCGGTGTAACGTTTTGGTTCGTAGCCTAAATTTTGCATTTAATTATGTGGACCTTCGCGGCCCTGGATTGTAGACAACTGGATTGTATTATATTTAATATCGTACATAATTTTTTTACTACAATGTTACTTTAACAATACATTAATAAAGTTAACACGCTATTAGATTTTTAAATTTTATAAATGTTAATTTTAACGTTATTAGTGTATTGTTAAAGTAACATTGTAGTAAAAAAATTGTGTACGAATTAAATAAATAGAAACTACAATAGATTTAAAAAAATAAATATTAATTTATCGGAAACAAATCGAACTTTGGTATAATTATTTTTATATTGATTGGGTGGTGAAATTACAATTATGATTGGGGGTGAGTGCAGGAAATTTGGGATATTTCGATATCATTCGGATTGAGAGAGCTATGCTGCAGAGATTTTGGTTACGTATGTGCAAAATGTAATTAAAGTATTAAGACTGAAAAAATGAGAATATCATCATCGAACAGAATAAAAATTTTATGAGACTATTTTCACGTCGGAGTTGCAAATTGTGAAATCATAATAGACCCAAGAGAAAATTAACTGGAAGCAGATAAATTGATAACTAAATTAAAATCGTCTATTCCTACTATTCTAACTATTCTAAACATGGATAAACGATTTCGTATCAAGTGTACCAGATTTATCCGATTTATAGCAGAAACGAATAACATCTAGAAATTGAGCTGTCAAACAACGTAACCTTAGCAACGCCATTAACACGGCAATCGTGTTTCTATAATGCATGCTCGTGGCCTGCCAGTAACTTTCAATGTTTGGGAAAAGAAAAATTGGGTTTTTTGCCGTTATTTGAGGAAATTCTTTTCCGATTATTAACAGAAGGAAAACGTTTTATTTATGGATCAATACGACAATACGAATAGTCTGCATTTATTCGATTCCAATCAAATTTGTTTTTTCTTTAGTTTTTATAGTATGTAGGTCGAAATTCGGTAGAATTCTGTAAAAAAAAAACTAGATGTGACTTCAATGTGCAGAACTTTGAAGTTATTCTTAAAAAAATAATTTAGAGGGACATAATATAGTATATATATTGTGATCTCTTGCTTTGGTTACAACTGTTAAACTTCACGTCCAATGTTATTCGTATACTATAGATAAAGTGACGATAGGTAGTTATCTTTACATATAATAAAACTGTAGATGTAACTTCAATGTGCAGAACTTTGAAGTTATTCATGAAAAATAATTTAGAGGGACATAATATAGTATATATATTGTGATCTCTTGCTTTGGTTACAATTGTTAAACTTCACATCAAATGTTATTCGTACACTATAAATAAAGTGACGATAGATGGGTTATCTTTACATATAATAAAACTGTAGATGTGACTTCAGTGTGCAGAACTTTGAAGTTATTCATGAAAAAATAATTTAGAGGGACATAATATAGTATATATATTGTGATCTCTTGCTTTGGTTACAACTGTTAAACTTCACATCCAATTTTATTCGTACACTGTAGATAAAGTGACGATAGATGGTTATCTTTACATATAATAAAACTGTAGATGTGACTTCAGTGTGCAGAACTTTGAAGTTATTCATGAAAAAATAATTTAGAGGGACATAATATAGTATATATATATTGTAATCTCTTGCTTTGGTTACAACTGTTAAACTTCACATCCAATTTTATTCGTACGCTGTAGATAAAGTGACGATAGATGGTTATCTTTACATATAATAAAACTGTAGATGTGACTTCACTATGCAGAACTTTGAAGTTATTCATGAAAAAATAATTTTGACGGACATAATATAGTATATAAAAATACTAGTTTTTCGCTTGCGGCTTTGCTCGCGTAAACGATTCGTTTTTTTTTAACTATTAGTTGAATTTTTAACTTTCAGTCTTTCCGACTACGGCCAAAATTAAGGCGTGGTAACAGGTTCGAGTTAGTTAAGAAAACATATGAAATAAATACAATCTCGCTCGAACTGTTACAAATTACCATAAAAATATTTTTCCGATACAATCTTTGCCACCCCTTGCCACTCTGAGTCTTGGAAAATGCTTAATGCGTGTTTCATTATTTGTGTAAAACAGCATTAATACCAAGTTTTAAGTAAAAATTACCCTAAAATATATTTTTCCACACAAATTTAGCCACCTCGTTTCATCCCCTTAGGGGTTGAATCTCGGAAAATGCTGAAATATGTATTTCTTTATTTGTGTTGAAGAATATTAATAACTAAGTTTCACATAAAAATTTACAATAGAAATGTTTTTCCTATACAAATGTTACCACTCCTTTTTATCCCCTTAGGAGATTCATTTCGAGAACGTATAAAATCAACACCGTCTCAAAATTTCAAATTTCTATGTCAGCCAATCGGGACATTGCCTTTTATATATTTAATAGTTTTTTGAATTTTTTGTATTTGTTTAAAACACGCATCACTTAAAAACCTACTGATTCAATTACTCAACCTACCCCAACCAAGAGCAAATAATCCAAAAACTCAACAAAATTATTGTCAGAGAGCTTACATGTGATAAAAAATATATATCACCGGAAATCTATTTTACACAATTCCTGGAAAATGTGTAAAATTCCAAGCTGACTTAGTAAATGTATAGAAAATTATATGGCATTTGACGTTTCAATACAAATTTTACTCATTCGATAAAAAATTACTCTTGTAAGTATTACACCCGTAATAGATGGTGTTACATATATAATGTGATATTTAATTGCATTTTCTCTTTGATCCAAACGCGAACAAAATTGCGGACACGACTAATTATTAAATAAAATTTTAAAAATCTGTACGTAACGAAGTGTCGAAAAAAACTTTTCATTCACAAATCTATGCTTTTTTTAAACATGACCACTGTAGGTTATGTATGCAAAAACCAATGTGAATCACTGAGAAAATCAAATTTGAGAAAAGACCATGTCTCTTGATTTTCCAGTTGAAATTCAATTATTTTTTAGTAGTCATATAATATGATATTTTCAGAAAATTATCTAAGATTTTAAAACGTTAGTAATAATAAGAGTGTTATAGCGCGTATTCCTAAAACCGTGCAGTAAATCGCATGAGGAAATCAAGTTTTTAATTGAAGATGAAAACTTTCTCTGCGTCAAGAATGGCAGTCAATTATTTATTACATTTTCAGTTCTGGAGATCCAATTCTTAGTTTTTTTGTCTAAGTGATGGGTGAATATCATCTTCCAAGTTTTCGATAATTTTAGGTCAGGCGAACTGTAAATATGGGCTATAATTTTCTTTACGGCGTCACTTTAAATATTTGATTGAAAAAATATAATATTATGGAAACAATTTTTTTTTCTACTAAGTACTTTTATTTTGGTATTTTCTGTTCAGAGTAGTGTGACGAATCACACTTGTAATGAAAATTATAAAATAAGAAAACGTTTTGTATGCACTACAAATCGTCTGTCTATCTCATTAGTGATATTTCATTATGAGTAATAAAAAATAATAAAAAAACAGTTTTTAACGTTTTATTTTTCTGGAAGTACTAGGATTTTATGTAATTAAAGTGATTTATGATAGCAAAATAGAATGTTCTTCATTAAATTATGAACTTTAAGACGGATTATCTTGGAAACGGTTGAGTTTTTTTCACATTCACCAAAAAACGTTTTATCTTTACATGAACCAAACAGGCACATAAAGTCGTTGGTACTAGAAAACTCCTAAAAAGGTACCAAACGAGTTCTTAAGTTCAATGGAAAAGAATGGTAAGTAAATTAGTTAGACAAACAACTAGAAACGAGTTTTGACAAAGTTTGTTTTTACAACAAATGTAAGAAGTCAGATATTTTTTATTATCTTTACCATTTCCTCTCGGCAAAACCCGGGATTTAAGGAAACTTTGTTAAATACTGAAGTGTGGTTATACGGAGCTATTACGAGCTAGTTGGCGTCCGATTAAAAAGTTCCACCTCAAGCGGCGAACTTAAAAGACACTATCATTAATTGCTTCCGTCGTCTGGAGTTGCAGCATTGCGGCCCTGTGGGTAAACACTCGTGACTACGTATGTACAACATTCACCGTGGCGAGGGAGGAGATTCTCCCGTTAGACGAATGCTATAATACCTAGAAGCGAGGCTTGTGGGTTGGTGCGCGCGATTTACCTCGGGCGTCTCACTGCGTCTGCATTACGGCTTTCGGCACATGCGATGACGGACTCAACTGCATTGAGTATGTGCAGCTTGCGGTATGATTTGCTGCGATGCACGATAGTTCGGTTCCCTGTTTTGTATATTTCATTCGTTTACTGATTTATTAAATTTATTTTGCTACTTGCACAGTAACTAAATGAAAACGGAACACAACTATGTAATAATTGTTTTCCACAGGGATAGAGCTTGGTATACAGAGTATTACGCTCCGGTGGCACCATCTACTCTAATGCAACGAATTATCTTTCTGCACTTTTCTTGGATCAAGTCTATGAGTTCTAAATTATATCTGACCTTCTTTACGACCTCTTTATTCTGTCAGCCTGATCGAATATGAAGTGAAGTTTTACAAATATGGCATAATTTTTGATACCCAAATAAAACCCTTTATGCCATCAGGTCTAGGGATTGTAAAGATCATTTAATTCATCCTATTCTTCCGTGGTCCATCTATGATTGATGATCCATCCATCATTGAAGAAGCACTGAGTCAATGTTTAAATACTACATATTTAAATGTTGATCTGGTGCTTGAGACACACGTGATGTATTCTAGTTTCAGCTTTCTTAGTTGCACGGTATAGATTTTGGAAGACTATGACAGACAAACAGACGCACGAATACCTTGGTGAAATTGTAAGTATTTCGTTTTCACCTTCGATACAAAACACTAAAAAACATTCATGCGCTATGTTTGTATATAATTGTATCTTTTCATTTTGTATTAAACTAGTTGTTACCCGTGACTTCATATTATAAAAATTTCCGCAAGTCATAACTTTGCAATTGTTACAATCGTGTAGTGTGCCGTCACAAGTGAGGCATCGGGTATACATAACTTGTGACTAAAGGGGTACATCTTACCCCACTTCACCGCCCGCCGCTTATATTCGTTGCGCGTACACAACACTGTGAATGTGAACGTACTATTATATCCATTTTGTTGGTTATTATTTATTTGTTTATAATACGCCTTTTTTTCCTTTTTTTTAGCAGTACGATTTTTCTTTAGCAGTGTTTTGATACATATTAAATTTTATTTTCGTCTGTAGTTGGGTAAATTATATATTTTTATATTTTTTATATTTTATCTATTACCCCTTTCATTTTATACCCATATCAAGTAGGATCCAGAATAAAAAAAACCGGCATCTTGAAGCATTCACTTCATGATATTTATGATAACGTCAAGTACCCTATAATTATTAAACTCTGTTTGGTAGTTTAACCGCGAAGACGTAACAAATAAATAGGCAGACAGATACAGTCACTCTCGCGTTTATAGAACTGATATGTATTCATTTGCTATTCACAGGAATAAGTCACGTGTAGAACCATGTTTATATTTGTTTGTGTTACCATTAAGCATATTACGGAGATAATTTTTCACTGAAATATAATCGCGAAAATTCTTTTGTTTACACGACATCCCCTTCACGTATATCATAAATATCCTGTTCGGTACCGTTAACCTGCGGACGAGTACATGTATATATTTTTATTAAAATTGTCGAATGTCAGTCTGTGGAATGGTATCGCCGAGTCGCGGTACATACAGATGTTTTCTCGCTTTCCATGTTTTTTGTATTATTCCTGCTCGTTTCCCTACATATTGCATGTGTTATGGTCGTTTTTTATGGTGTTCAGAAACCGGTCATAAGTCACGTATAGTATCGTGTCTATCTTTATCTGTATTATCATTAATAATGATCATTTTTCACCGAAATATAACCGCGAATATTCTTTTGTTTACACGATATCCCTTTCACGTATATCATAAATATCGTGTTTGATATCGTTGACCTGCGAATGAGTATATATATTTTTATTAAAATTGTCGAGTGTCAGTCCGTGGAACGGTATCGCCGAGCGCGACTAATATAGCTCGCGGTGCAGGTAGATGTTCTCTCGCTTTCTATTTTTCTTGCGCATTATTCCTCCTTGTTTTCCCACACATCGCATGTGCTATCATTGCTTTGTATACGACTGCTTGCACGTTTTGTTAAATTGAATAGTTTTCGTTTTTTCCTAGTTTGGTTACAGTAATAGCTCCAGTTATGGACTGTTGGAATTTTGTATGTTTATTTTAGTGCATTGAATTCATCATTGCTTTTGTGTCTTATGGGTTTCCCTCTCTGCTACTTTATATGTGCGTTGGTGTATCAGCATTGTTTGTTTTAAGGCTTATAACTTTACTCGTTTATATCGGTACTAATAAATTCCGTTAACCAAGGTACAACGTCTTAAAATATTTTAAATTAAAAAATAAAAAAAAATATATGTTTCATATCTGCCAGGCTTCCCATGAACGCTTACATTTTTATTGTTTTCACATTATCGATGTTTGAAAAGCACCGATAGTATTTATGCGAAAGTAGAGTAGGGTACTTTGTTTATTTCTCAGCTTAATATTTGAATCGCCAGCGGTTGTTAAATCGAGGCAGTGTTTTTGTATCTTCTTTAGAGATGTATTAACTTTTAGATGTATAACCTTTCTGTTCGGAGTGAGGGCAACACATTATCTTTGTACTGTTCTTCGACCAGTGGCACTGAGATGAGAACTTTTGGATATGTTAATCGACCGTATGTATCTCCCATGTCCTCTTGTAGTAAGAAATGCGGTCTGATGGCTAGTGGACTTAGTTATTTCGGTCTAGACTTTTATTTATGTAACGAAGAAATGTAACGTGGAAATAATTTCTTCCCCAAGTGAGATTTGAACTTGCAATTATGTTATTAAGCTGCCTAATCCTGAGCTATAAAGTAACCATCGTTTTTTTTTATGACGCTGCTAGATTGAATATTGAATTTGACGTCATAAATTCAAATCGTGATTGATTAAGTTTTATAACTCCTCAGTACTAGGAAAAACAAGTGAACTTTACTAAAAGTAATTTATTTCTAGTTATCCTTTATTTAATTGAAAGAAAATTTATAGTATATCTTGTTTGAGTAGTTACGAAAGCCGCCTGCGATTTATTCCATAAAAGATTAAGGTAACAAATGTCATTTTCACACAATCGTTTTATGTTCTTTATGTTTTTGCAATGTTGTGTTTGTTGACTTTATTTACATTTATGTTATTAAACTTTTAATGTATCATGATATAAAAAAATAAATTGTCATATATTAAACATAAAAGGGAAAAAAGGCGTTGCAAGGTATTGAAAATGTAAACCTTGGGCGGCTATTTTAAATCGGTTTAGTTTTACTAGCCAAATTTTCTTGCTGAGAAATACACCATTTCCTGTTTATAAACTGTAATTGAAAGATAAAGAAAAACAATGAAAACAATTTTGTAGAGTATACTGCAACCAAAGAGGTCACTTAAAATCATTTAAGATGTAGATGCCGACTTATTTAGGATTTATTTAAGGAACTTTTAAATAAAATAGTAAAATATGATCGATATAATCCACGATTTTACGCGATATGATCCATATAATCCGTACATATGAACTGAAATTTCTTTATTTTAATTTTAATGAAAAGTACCTAATTGGTATCCAATTCTCTTTGTCAACACTAATTTAATGATATCGTATACTTAATTTAAGCATGCTTATAGTTTCATTACAAGTTATAATTAAATTAGCCGTTGCACCCTGCTTCGTTCGCGTGGTCGATACGAACATTAAATATTTTAATATATACACGTCGTAGGTGTTTTTGTGGCTCATATTGTATCGATAATATAAATGTATATATACGTCTCGGAAGCACTCTTGATAAAAGTAACTAATATCTTAATTTAAATTTTAACCGGGACCGCTGTGATTGTCTGCACGATCTTTATTCTGTTCTAAGCTTTAATTCTAAATTCTATTTTATATAATTCTAAATTAATTATAAAGAAACAATGCCTAGCCTAAGTTTTAAAATAAACCTCAAGTCTCATCTTAGTGAAAGTCTTTATGGCAAACCAGCATATTAAGTTTTGTGTCTAACAAATAGATAAACAGAAAAATACCAAGGGACAAAAAGATCCTTATAAGATAATAGGATGTCTAGATTTTAAAATGAACGTTTGAGGTTCAGCTCAGTAAAAGGCATATTCAAATCATTTAAGAATTATTTGTCTACTGCTCTAACAAATTGACACTTGGGTAAACACAAAAGAATCCTAAAAAACTTTTTATGACTTCTAATCTATCCCAAATATGCTTCTTTTATAGGATTATCTAAAATATTTCGTGTAAAACAGCTAAAGGTTTTTATATAATAGGAATTATTGTTAAATTATACGACGTAATTGATGTCATTTTGTAACCCTTAGGCATAACACTCCCAATAACTAGTATAAGTGTGCTATCCCTCTCCTACCGTATTATTTTCGTTACTGATTTTCGTGACGCTGTTTGAACTGATATAAACACTGTTGCTTACTAAAAAGTTTTATTTAAAAAAACGCTTTCAGAATTAATTTGAAATTTGTATATCACGGGAAATTTTCCTTGAAAATTGGCTTAAAACCATTTTCTTTCTGCGACGTCTTATATTCAGTCTACACAAATATTGGCAATACTTGCACTACTTGTACTTGCACTCTGTCTATTTTTACCTAATTGGAATTATCTTTGTCGACTAGTTGTTAACTTGCTCGTTTATATTTAATTTTATAAAAAAATACTTTTTTTTAATTAATACAACTGAAAAGTTACATTATTACGTCCACTTTAATACCGATTAAAGTAGACTGCAACGTGAACCACCCACCTCTATAACCTTGCAGTTTAATAAACGCCGCTGCATTGTCACAAGCGCGGACGTAGCTAAACTTAAATCCCACATGAGCGTCGACCGCACAGCGAGTGCGCGGTCCCGGCTGCAGAGCCGCTGTGGCGCGATTATCGCGTCGCTCCCGCGAGACTGCGGCGGGTCGCGCCCCCGTCCCGAGCGTGAAATATAAAGTGTGGAGGGGCACGGGGGGAAGTAATTTACTCGCTCCACAATAAGAACAAAAGCTGAAAGAAGTATGACAATGCAGCTGGCGCCGCAATATGCGCCGCTTAGCGCGGATGTGAGTTTGCGGATAAATCGTATTGCAGTCATCTGGCCTTCGTGAAAGATGGGACGGTCTTTAAGCCGAAATAATGAAGTTAGGGTGACTCACAGCATTTGGATGGTAGTGATTGAGGCAAGAATTTTTTTATAATTTCTCTAACCAGTTTAGTTTCATTCATTCGTGAGAGAGCTGTTTGAAATGTGAGATTTGATGGAAATTTTTTCTGATTTATAGTGAAAATTTTAATTCGACTCAGCGAACTATGTTGAATGGATTATGTTGAATGGGAATTGAAGAAGTGGATAAAAAAGTGCGAATTTCTTAAATGCTGTCTTTAGTAATTATCTTGGTCGCATTCAGCGGTTTAGGTTTATATCTACATCTCAAATGCGAAACACAGTTAGTGGAAGGCTCGTACAGGTATTCTTAGTCGAGGAATTTGGTGCTTAAAGAGATTCCATTATCACTGATATTTGTCACCGTAGTCGATATTGTTATTGATATTGGTACACGAAAAATGAAATTTCATAATTTATATTTCTGAAATCGAACATTTTGAAAAGCGAGATTAATTGAGAAATAAACACAAATTCATGATTATTGAAAAGTAATGAAATGACATCTGAATATTCACAATTAAATGAAACTACGTGGTGTAGTATTATTTCTACTTTCTTTAGTAGAAATAATACTACATACTAGTATACTACTAATATTCTTAGGAACTTCCAACAATATTTAAATATTACACAAAACAATAGCGGAAGCCGGGTTTGTGTGGGTTTTCCCACTGCTTATGTTAGTGAGTTTATTGTAGGGGAGCTGTGTAGTTTTAACTGTATTTTCGAAATTTATACAATATACAAGTACTTTAGTGAGGATAATATAATCGAAACTAAGAGTTAATCTTTGCTAATTGCCCACTTGAAGATATTGTAATACAATGAAACCTAGGTCGTGGTAAAGAATTTCAATTAAATAGAAACAATACTACATCACGTAGTTTCATTTAATTGTGAGTAATGAATTTCTATAAAATTAACGCCAAATATATTCAACGTCTGAATATTTTTCTTTTATAAAAATATCAAATATATTCTAGGAAATAATCTGGTGAAGTGAATATAATTTGTTTAAAGTTGTTAATTTTCCCAGTTATTTGGGCTTCATTATTCAAAAATAGGAGAAGATTATTTAAAAGTAACATGTTATTAATATTAATAGAAAATGATGTTCTCTCTGCTTCCAAATTTGGGTTGTATTACATATTTGATTGTCTTTTTGTTTCTCTTCAAATTCCTGTTCGTTTAGCAATCAGTGAGTTATTTTTCTTGAATTTATTAAACTGGACTTCGCTTATATCCCTGTTTAAGTAACAAACAATATCCAGGTTTGCTGTCATGTTAAATGTATGATTCAGAAGTTTGATTTGAATTAAAATAGGACGCCATTGGACTCCATGTTCATGTTATTTGTAGATTTTTATCTCTTTTACGATTATGATTACATTGTATCTGCCAACAGGTTATAGTAAATCTAGCTTATTTATGACAATAACTATATTCAATGTAAAATTAGGTACAAACCACGTAACCTGTCGCTAAGCCGAATCAGTTTATAATAAGAGCTCTTAAAAATGTATCAGTGTAGCTAATGGTAGACATTATCAGAGATAATATCTAAGTACCAAAGTCAATCTGTCTTTGTCGGTTGTACTTCCATAGTATTCGATAAATCATACAACATTTATTTTGTCTACGTACCTACATTTTGTCCATAAACATAGCTTTAATATTGCCTTTACGTATAATAAGTAATAAAATAGACAGGACAATAAATATTGGCTTCGTAAATGGTTCTGACAAAATTATGATTCAATTTCTCGCCAAATCTTTTATTGTAGATTTGTGTATACAATTGGCTAATATTATTTATTTATTATTATAGTAACTTGAGTTACTCCATTTTATTTTTTAAGTCCATCCATAAAAAACATTTATTTTGTCTACGTACCTACACTTTGTCCACAAACAAAGCTTGAATATTACCTTTACGTATAATAAGTAATAAAATGGATAGGACAATAAATATTGTCTTCGTAAAATTTCTCGCCAAATCTCTTATTGTAGATTTGTGTATACAATTGACTAATATTACTTATTTCTTATTATAGTAACTTGAGTTACTCCATTTTATTTCTTAATTCCATCCATAATAAACATTTATTTTGTCTACGTACCTACACTTTGTCCACAAACAAAGCTTGAATATTGCCTTTACGTATAATAAATAATAAAATGGATAGGACAATAAATATTGTCTTCGTAAAATTTCTCGCCAAATCTCTTATTGTAGATTTGTGTATACAATTGACTAATATTACTTATTTCTTATTATAGTAACTTGAGTTACTCCATTTTAT
The DNA here is from genome assembly GCA_039881145.1 of Druceiella hillmani. Classification (NCBI taxonomy): domain Eukaryota; kingdom Metazoa; phylum Arthropoda; class Insecta; order Lepidoptera; family Hepialidae; genus Druceiella; species Druceiella hillmani. The sequence goes on along the minus strand of JAYKKI010000001.1, from coordinate 100,883,217 downwards.
TTCTTAATTCCATCCATAATAAACATTTATTTTGTCTACGTACCTACACTTTGTCCACAAACAAAGCTTGAATATTGCCTTTACGTATAATAAATAATAAAATGGATAGGACAATAAATATTGTCTTCGTAAAATTTCTCGCCAAATCTCTTATTGTAGATTTGTGTATACAATTGACTAATATTACTTATTTCTTATTATAGTAACTTGAGTTACTCCATTTTATTTCTTAATTCCATCCATAATAAACATTTATTTTGTCTACGCACCTACACTTTGTCCACAAATAAAGCTTGAATATTGCCTTTACGTATAATAAGTAATAAAATGGATAGGACAATAAATATTGTCTTCGTAAAATTTCTCGCCAAATCTCTTATTGTAGATTTGTGTATACAATTGACTAATATTACTTATTTCTTATTATAGTAACTTGAGTTACTCCATTTTATTTCTTAATTCCATCCATAATAAACATTTATTTTGTCTACGTACCTACACTTTGTCCACAAACAAAGCTTGAATATTGCCTTTACGTATAATAAATAATAAAATGGATAGGACAATAAATATTGTCTTCGTAAAATTTCTCGCCAAATCTCTTATTGTAGATTTGTGTATACAATTGACTAATATTACTTATTTCTTATTATAGTAACTTGAGTTACTCCATTTTATTTCTTAATTCCATCCATAAAAAACATTTATTTTGTCTACGTACCTACACTTTGTCCACAAACAAAGCTTGAATATTGCCTTTACGTATAATAAATAATAAAATGGATAGGACAATAAATATTGTCTTCGTAAAATTTCTCGCCAAATCTCTTATTGTAGATTTGTGTATACAATTGACTAATATTATTTATTTCTTATTATAGTAACTTGAGTTACTCCATTTTATTTCTTAATTCCATCCATAAAAACATTTATTTTGTCTACGTACCTACACTTTGTCCACAAACAAAGCTTGAATATTGCCTTTAGGTATAATAAGTAACAAAATGGATAGGACAATAAATATTGTCTTCGTAAAATTTCTCGCCAAATCTCTTATTGTAGATTTGTGTATACAATTGACTAATATTATTTATTTCTTATTATAGTAACTTGAGTTACTCCATTTTATTTCTTAATTCCATCCATAAAAACATTTATTTTGTCTACGTACCTACACTTTGTCCACAAACAAAGCTTGAATATTGCCTTTAGGTATAATAAGTAACAAAATGGATAGGACAATAAATATTGTCTTCGTAAAATTTCTCGCCAAATCTCTTATTGTAGATTTGTGTATACAATTGACTAATTTTATTTATTTCTTATTATAGTTACTCCATTTTATTTCTTAATTCCATCCATAATTTAAAGAGACATAAACGTATAGCAAATCGAGTAAGATATTCCCGTTAAAAAATAAAAATTAATTTAAACTGTCATTCAGAAGATGAATGGCACAAAACTGTGAAAAGGTAGGGAAAGCAACAAAACATATAGCAAAGTAACAAAACATATGACAATATAATAAAACGGAAGTTTTCCAAAGAGAATAGAAGGTAAACTTCATATGCCAAAGAAAAAATTGGAGCAGAATGAAGAGACAAAAAGAAGAAAGTAAAAACTGAGACTGGTATTGGAATAAGGGTGGGTAAGATTCTATGAGTATGTTTGGCCGGTGAATAGTTCATTCCATAACTGGACTGTATTGAAAAAATATAAATATGCTTAGAAGAAATTATTACATTTGGTAAACACTCATAAGATCTTAAGTAGATTAGCTGGAGGTAGGCTAAAGCTCTTGGGAAATGGACTTTATGGACTTTATGGCGCCCATATGCACCAAACATGGTCAGGACTCTCAGTCGGACTTACTAATAGTTGAAAACGTATTTATCTTTCTCATTAATTGCCAGTTGAGTTGAAACAAGAGTTTACTTTACCGACCGTGCCCTATTACACAGTACAATTGCTAAAGTATCCATATAAAATATGTTTTTAACTATCAGTAAATCTGGCTGAGAGTCCTGACCGTGTGTGGTGGATACGGGCTTAAGACGCTGTTAAATTTGGTTCAGTTAGTTGTTCTGACCCCAGTTTTGTTGCTTTTAGTTGACATTGTGAGGTATTTAAACTACTTATAACATCGTTTAATGATTAACGGCGTCGATGATTTACCTCTCATAACATCGTTAAATGATTAACGATTTGGTGATAGTTTACATTGTAACCATCGATACAAAAAAGACAGTCGTAACCGAACAAAGTAATGCTCCGTCGTTACTGCCAGTTTTCTTTCTGCGGTGATTTTACTCTTATTGAGCATATTTGACATTAAATAATAATCTCAAGTCTTAGTTTTACGTTTTTACGTTTTGTCTCATGCCATGTCGCTTATGTCTCATTGAAATATTTTTTAAACCGATCCTATCGTAATTTGCTCTAAACTGAATTTGAATAGAGAAGCTAATCGTGCCTTGTAATTTGCTCTAAACTGAATTTGAATAGAGAAGCTAATCGTGCCTTGTAATTTGCTCTAAACTGTATTTGAATAGAGAAGCTAATCGTGCTTTGTAATTTACTCTAAACTGAATTTGAATAGAAAAGCTAATCGTGCCTTGTAATTTGCTCTAAACTGAATTTGAATAGAGAAGCTAATCGTGCCTTTTAATTTGCTCTAAACTGAATTTGAATAGAGAAGCTACTCGTGCCTTGTAATTTGCTCTAAACTGAATTTGAATAGAGAAGCTAATCGTGCCTAGTAATTTGCTCTAAACTGAATTTGAATAGAGAAGCTAATCGTGCCTTGTAATTTGCTCTAAACTGAATTTGAATAGAGAAGTTAATCGTGCCTTGTAATTTGCTCTAAACTGAATTTGAATAGAGAAGCTAATCGTGCCTTGTAATTTGCTCTAAACTGTATTTGAATAGAGAAGCTAATCGTGCCTAGTAATTTGCTCTAAACTGAATTTGAATAGAGAAGCTAATCGTGCCTTGTAATTTGCTCTAAACTGAATTTGAATAGAGAAGCTAATCGTGCCTTGTAATTTGCTCTAAACTGTATTTGAATAGAGAAGGTAATCGTGCCTAGTAATTTGCTCTAAACTGAATTTGAATAGAGAAGTTAATCGTGCCTTGTAATTTGCTCTAAACTGAATTTGAATAGAGAAGCTAATCGTGCCTAGTAATTTGCTCTAAACTGAATTTGAATAGAGAAGCTAATCGTGCCTAGTAATTTGCTCTAAACTGAATTTGAATAGAGAAGCTAATCGTGCCTTGTAATTTGCTCTAAACTGAATTTGAATAGAGAAGCTAATCGTGCCTTGTAATTTGCTCTAAACTTTATTTGAATAGAGAAGCTAATCGTGCTTTGTAATTTGCTCTAAACTGAATTTGAATAGAAAAGCTAATCGTGCCTTGTAATTTGCTCTAAACTGAATTTGAATAGAGAAGCTAATCGTGCCTTTTAATTTGCTCTAAACTGAATTTGAATAGAGAAGCTACTCGTGCCTTGTAATTTGCTCTAAACTGAATTTGAATAGAGAAGCTAATCGTGCCTAGTAATTTGCTCTAAACTGAATTTGAATAGAGAAGCTAATCGTGCCTTGTAATTTGCTCTAAACTGAATTTGAATAGATAAGTTAATCGTGCCTTGTAATTTGCTCTAAACTGAATTTGAAAAGAGAAGCTAATCGTGCCTTGTAATTTGCTCTAAACTGAATTTGAATAGAGAAGCTAATCGTGCCTTGTAATTTGGTCTAAATTGAATTTTAATGGAAAAGTTAATATGTGAAAAAATTGTTCACTGCGAAATTATAAAAAGAATACCATACTGTACAGACTTGAGGTTATGAAGGAATTTCTGAGTATTAATTTTACTTTACACCGAGGTGCGGAATTTGTGTTATCTCTTCAAAGGTTGCTCTGAGATAAAGCAGGAGATGGAAAGCATAAACTGCTCGTAGGTACACTTAGTCAATATACATACTATATAATCCACATACATATATATATATATATATATATATATATATATATATATATATATATAATTAAGGTAATATAATAAAGGTTGATAGAGCCGTATATATCCCGGGCATCGTGTACATATAAATCCGGCTCTACCAAGCTTCGATCAAAATACAATTGTATACATTATTCATAGCTCTACTGGAAAATGTTCGATGATATTTTAAAAAATGTGAGAGTCTTTCTCGATAGGCTGTTTAAAAGGAAAACTTGAAACGTGGATGGCAACGGAATTTTATTCAGTTTACATAACAAGAATAATTTAATTTATGTTAAATTATTGCTCGTTGCTTTTGTTTGGTATTTCGTTAATAATAATATTTAAACCGATTTCTCCCTAAACATGCTGGGTTTTAGTTGGTTATTATAAAAGAAACATCGGCTTGATGAAATATAGTCTATGGTTTTAGTTCACGTAAGCAATTTTTATTTCCATTAAAAGTCTTTGAACCTATTTACGCCCCTATACAACACACACAGTCAGGACTGTTAGTCGGACTTACTGACAGTTAAAAACGTATTTCCTATGCATACTTTAGCGATTGTACCGTGCACTAGGGCGCGGTCAGTAAAGTAGGCTCATGTTCCGACTCGACTGACAGTTAATGAGAAAGAGAAATACGTTTTTAACTGTCAGTAAGTTCGACTGACATTCCTGACCATGTGTGGCATACGGGAGTTAGTGGTTCTTGTTACTTCCAATGCCACTTATATTGACTAACAATGGCGCACTTATACGTCTTCGGGTCTGGATTGATCAATGATAATATTAAGTTTAAAATATGAAGTATTGAAATTAAAAACAAATGGAAATATTTGTAATGTGAGGTCATTTTTTTGTTGAAAACTAAAAAGGATTATCCTTTTCTTCGTCCTCCGATTGAAACTAATTTTTATATTTTTTTATTTCAATTACTTTTGTTCGAATACGATATGTAGATTTAGGTTATATGAAATATGGTTAAAATAAAGTGTTAAAATAAACATTAAAAATCATTCGATACAGCAAAATAACACGAAGTGAAAAGAAACAACTGTAATTTTTTGTCTATTTTAAAATGAATTTAATTTCTTCTATCAAGGTTGTTATTTTGCTGTATCGAATGGTTTTTAACGTTTTTAACCTCCCTCCCTTTTATCTTTATACATGTTTTTAATAAATATGTCTAAACTTGTAAAATAGAATGAAACATAGGCAAACATTCCTTCTCTTTACAATCAGTAGTCAAAGATCGGTTATCGTGTTTAAAGACGTGTCTCCCTAGATGACAATACATCGCTAAAACTTTATTGAAATAAGTCATTATAATGAGGGTGATTTAATGAGTCATTGTAATGTGATGAGTTTTTAGGGTTTATCTTTCAATTGTATATATTGAGAAGTATACAGTTCAAACAGACGTTGTGACAGTATGTTTGAACTGTAACAACGAATTAAAAACAACAATAACCAAAATTCACACAAACACTAATTAACTAGAATAGAAACTCGGTTTGAGTTTCGATTCTAGTGTAATAACAATAAGTATCTCGGGATAAAATATTAAAAAATATTTCATTCACATAAGTATAAATTGCTGCATGCGATCAGACAGACGGATAAAACCGGAAGTATAAGGATAAGAATAAAAAATAAATCTATGCGTTTTAGTAGGTGAAAGCGTCGTACAAAACATATCTTCAAAATGAAGTGATTTATCAAACGATGCTTGTTATTAAGGTGATTATAGTATTATATACAAAAATTACTGAAGTAAAAAATAATACTAAAACGTAAGTAAATTGAAATATGTATATACCTATATCACTATCTCCATGACAAATTCATTAAAATTATGTTGAAAAGATATGTGTATATATACGACATAACATATATTTCTGAAGTTAACTGCTTCTTGTAATGTTTTCTTCTTATTTTTTTTTATGTATATTTTTGCTATTTTAAGCACACAACGAGAACATGAATCAAGTGTAAAGTATGCATTATTTTTCTGCTCATTCTTTTAATACAACCTATTTGTGTTACCAGTTACGTAACGTTTTCTGACAGTAATTACATTCCTATGTGGTATTTGTACTGCGAATTCTTCAAAGAAAAACTTCTGTCTCCTGCAACGACTGTATTTTTGTGTACAAAATAAATCATTTAGGCCGGTAAAATAGCTGGCGGGCACTAGGAACTAGTGAGGTTAATTTAAAATGTTTATCTATTTAACGTTCTCAAACTGCGACGCTATTCAGACGGGGCGCCATAATTCGCCACACGACGTAATACAGATTAAAACTTTGAGGAGTGAGTTAACTGAAATCTAGCTGATAATGGGGGATTTGGTGGTGCGCCCACAACTCCTCTTCCGGGAGGTAACTTGGCGGCGCTCGTTTGAGCTGCGTCATAATTCTTCCCCGCGGTCGACGTAAATAACTTACTTTTTGTTGTTTACGGGGGCGGGCGGGACCCAGTGGGCGCCGCCCCAAAACAACGTGGACGTTACAGTGTACAATTTTCAGTTGGAAATTAAATTTTATTTATTATGTTTGCCTTAGTTAGATTAAAGTCTGCAGCGTTGAATATCGGTTTTCTGAAATTGCCTCAAATGACTTTAGAGGTAATTCTTGACGTTTCGTATAGGATTTAATTTCGGGGACTTATATAAATATTAATTACTTATTAAATTCTTTATACGAATCATATAGAACTGTGTCCTTTTATAATAAACTTATTTTTTATGATACACTTTATAATGTTCGGTACTAACACAGCATTTGTATATATTTGTAGTACCTTTGTGTACAGTATTTATGCTGTAATAATGATATAAATACTATATTTTTTAATAAAACTATAATAGAAACAAGAAAATAATGTTTATTTTTTTTTCACCAAAAGAATCGCGTATCAAGCTATTATGAAATTTATTTCAACTGAAAAACAATTTTCCTTGCAGTAATTGTACATGCAAACATGACGAGGTTCTTTAGATATAGCGTGAGATTATCAGATGCAACTGCTGTTTGAAATTATTAAAAATAATTCATAATATATATTATTTTACTTAAATTATATATTTTACATTTTTGGTATATATTGGAAAGGCAAGTTAAACTTTTTTGCATTGTGAAATGTTCATTTGGTTCATTTTATGATATATAATTTTTAGAATATACATGTGCAGATTAGATTTAACTTCAAATATATCATGGGTTTTTGAAAAATTACCGAATGAGTTAAAATATTATTTTGTAGATCATACTAACCCTTTTTTATACTCGTATTAGCACATAAACCACAATAACACCAGGTTTAATGAGAAGATAGTATATTATATATAATCATTTAAACATAATATTTGTCCATTTTTGTCTTCAAGCGACACACTGTGCGGCGCCCTACGCGCGGCTGCACGTAGGGCGGATAGATTACTTCTAGTAGATGTTGTTAGGTGCTGGCGATTTTAGGCGATAATAAATTATGACGCAAGTCTGACCACTTGAATGTTGACTCGACTTGACGCTGGTCACTTGGACAGTTTGGCGTGTTTATTTCCTCGCTCAACGACGTACATAACGTTCTTTTTTTCGACATTAAGAGACAAAGAATTTAGTTTGTTGTTTTTCTTGCAATTTGCCATTTCTAAATAATTTTTGTTATTTGTAAGACTAATTTTGTAAGCCGACAATGACTTGAATATTAAATTTTAGAATTGCAGTCGTTTTTATTGTTAACGTTTGACAAGAAGTTAGAATATATATTTTTTTCTTCTTGGATATTTTTTTATTAGTTTTGTTGTTACTTTCCCATTTTATTTAATATTTTTTAATAAATAAAAACAATGTTTAAGTCTTAAACAGTTATAGACTCGATTTATCGTTATTTATTTGGATGTTTTTATTTATTAACTTTTCATTTCTTTGTTTTTCTCACATTGCTTTTTTATCTGGCTTATGTAAACTTATTGAGTGTCTAAAAATAGGTTTTAATATCTTCTCTACAATTTTGGATATCTAGCGACAGTTATTTAATATAAAGCTTTTGATAATTTAAAGAAAGATATGCTGCATTTGGAAGAATATAATACTTGATTTGGATGCAGGTAAGTACAATGTCATCGTTCCATGTAATTACAATGCAGGCCGACGTTTACACGTTTACTGGCTAGTCTAGCAGATGGAATGAATTTATATTAGCAATGACTATGTAATGATTATGGAGAAAGTGCACGGAAAAATGGCTTTTACAAGTAGTAATAAAAATACTGAGAAATGAAAAATTTCCCTGCATTGTACTGACCACAGTACTTCTTTAGAAGCTGTATGCCGTCCAATCCGAAGCTGTATGCCATCCAGTCAGTGTCAGATGATTTAAGCAGTTACAACGTCGTAGATCAAACGCAGTTCTGGAAGCAATATAATTATCTATCACGTATTCCATCTATATAATTTTTATAGGTTTATTATATACTATTTTTATCCCCTTTCATAGAAATTATTTTCTTTCTTACCGTTTAATTTTCCTTTTTCATTATCCAGAATAGAAGAGAAGGTTAAATAAATTTGTTTAAGACTGGCATCGGTTGTTTCAAAGTTGTACATTCAAAAAATAGGTATCAATTTTTTTTATTTATTATAACTTTTATGTATTTGAAATTTCATTGCAGAATGTAGTATGAGAAAAAAAAAGTGAGCAATGTCCGGTTTTCGAAAATTATATTTTATGACAATTACTACGAATGGTCTGGTAGTTGCAGTCTCTCGAAATTACTTATGTTTTTTTTAGTTATTTATAGCTTATATTTCCGTCTAATAAATGTCAAAAAACACGTTTTTATTTATTATAACTTATCCAATATTATGTAGATGAAAATCCGTGAGCGAATTTAATAACGAAAAAGTTGCGAAATGAATAAATAACGTTTCGCCGTTAATAAGTAGCGCAGCCCAAGATGTAGTGTCATGGAAATCTATTTTAATAGTTCGCGTTGTGAATATTGTTTTTACAATTGTTTTGTTGTGTTAGAATTGTGTATTAATATGGTTTCATACTATTGAATATATTTGGCGTTAATTTTGTAGAAATTCATTATTCACAATTAAATGAAACTACGTGATTTAGTATTATTTCTAGTTTCATTAAGTTCTTTACGACTACCTAGGTTTCATTGTATTACAACATCTTATCTAATAGCCCACCTGAAGATGTTGTAATACAACGAAACCTAGGTCGTGGTAAAGAACTTAAAGAAAGTAGAAATAATACTTCATCACGTAGTTACATTTAATTATGGTTTCATGAATTATTTTTGATATGATTATTAAAAAGTTTAGTGGTTATTACCCGTCTGATACAACTTATTTAACATTAAAGTCTAAAGAATAGGCGGAATCAGATGTGTTACCAAAAATAAACTTCGAAAAATATAAAGTATATATTAAGTATAGTGTATCTAATATACATTATAACTAAAATATAGTTATAGTCATATTCTATATATTTGTTTTAATTTCTCATCTTAGTGTTTCTTACATCTGTCATAATAACGTTGACAACGGTTTATAACGAATTAGGTAAACGTATCAAAGTTGTATGAGTTGTTCGATATTTTAAAGCGTTGTAGTTATTATTCAGTGATATTGACGTGTTTCATAATGTTAATATTTGGAGACTAATGGTTACATCATATGACATTTCGAACAATATTGAAGAAATAGTGACCCTTATATGACGACCTTGCTTAAATTCAATCGTCAATATTTGATCATGCCCAAGATTTACACAAAAAATATTCCTTTGTTTCAAAATATCGATTGGAAACAACAAAATAAAGTGAGTTTCACTGAGGTAGAACTAGTTTCGATACGGTACTGTGTTCCATAGGGGAGATTGTATTCCCCTTAATTAAATATTTTGTTTAACTTAAAAGTTATGGATTGCACATAAACTAATTAAATGTTTTATCAAATGACAAATAGACCCTCTTTAAAGGATTGTGAAAATGGTTTAATGATTCGTAATATACTATTTTTTCAAATGTAATATATGTATATCCATTTTTGTTGCATTTGATAATAAATTTATTTATATCAAATTTTCATTATCGCAATAGAATCGGTACACAAATGGAACGACGAAGAAAGTTTGCACAAGGAAGCTGGTTGCTTAATTATTTTACTATGTCTCTGTCGACCAGCAGACATGGGAAGTCGTGTCGACCGTCAGCATCGCGAGTAGGCGGTCACCGTTTGCGATACCCATGCTTTACGATGGACAGAGATCGGCTGTTATCCGGACCGGGGGCCATCTGATTATAACGATTGTGGAGCGCGGTCTCGTTTTACGGCTTAGCGTGAGATACGAAGCGTCTCTTGCGCGTTTATGACGCTCGGGGTCCCTGGGGAGATGCCGGGATGGGTGAAGAACGCGTTTGGCTGTCGTTGGTTTTGACGCGACCAGGGACATAGTGTGCTTGTAATCGGACAGAATTAATGGTGTAAAAGTGAAATTACAAATATAAGACTGCTATTGAACGGATATTTTGTATCCAGTTGGTTATACTGGATGATTGATTTGACGCTATGTGTTTTGGGATAAAAATATTAATTTTTTTAAATTAATAATGGTAACGTACCAGGTAATACTGAAAGTCTACGGCGGTAGTTATTTACCTTCTGGCATTAAAAACCATATTGCAATTTCATAAAGGGAATCCTGTTGTCAAAGTATCCATTAAAAACGATTAGGTTTATTATACGTCTTACGTTTTTTGCGGCAATTTAAGCATTGTATGTTTGGGGCAAAATAAATTTACTATTTTTCTTCCGAATAGTAAAAAAAAACAAATTAAAATGCCAGAATAAAATTGTAAAACTGGGCGCGTCTTGCAAAACCGCATTAATCAATGTAAGTGCACTAAAACATGTGAGCAGTACAACGATATGTTTGTGCGCGTTTTAGGCAGATAAAGTAAACTACGATTTTGTATTCTCACCCGCCAAGCAGGAGTATTTATACTCCTGCTTGGAGCTGTACTAAACTGAACACCGTTATCATCGTAATAATTCAATAATTAAACAAAATTGAATATCAAACACAAATTCTATCAAAGTAGAAATGTATTACAACCAACCATCCACATTATATCTAAGGCCATTTTTCTTAACCTTTTTGTATTAACGGATCACTTAGCAACATTTAAAAAATCTGGCGGACACCTTCCATTATTAATAATAGGTAGATAGGGAAAAAAACAAAGCATTATAAAAAGAGAACTTTTTATTTATTACGACAATGAAATGAAAGTAAAGGTGTACCCCGTGACGGTCATTAGTGAGATGGACCCCCAGCACTCATTCAACGGACCCCGTGGTCCATGGACCCCTGATCTAAGGCAATAAATAACGCCATTAATAAAGCATTTCGGACATAAACATTCCTGGAGTGTTCTAAACATTTTTCAAACAGCTTTCATAAAGTGTATAAAGAGAACTGGTATTGGATTTGCAATGTACACGCACACGCACGCGCATCCGCGCGGATCCGCTGACAAGCGCACGCGCACATGCTCACACACGCACACGCTCACACACGCACATGCATATGCTCACACATACACTCATGTACACACGCACACACAAGCACACATGCTCACAATGGCACATACGCGTACACATGTCCACACGCGCGCTCACACGCACATATTCACACCTGCACGCGCACACATGCGGACGCTCACACACAGTATTTATTATGTTCATTTTATCATTCTAAACGTAAAATATACTCGTATATTTGATGAATGCAAAAAACGTCAAATCCGTTTCCGAGGCAATCGCCATCAAAGTTTGAAAAAGAAAAAAATCCGATTTTTTCATTATAAAGTAGCAATATATTTTTACATTAAATCCTACTGTTCATAGAAATATGAAACATTGAAAACTATCAGAGAAGTCTTTTTCAAAATTGAATATCGCTAATAAAAACAGTCGACAGTGTGCAAATTGTAACGTTTTCTTCACAGTTTTCGCCATAAATGTGATTCGTCACATTATTCCAATTACGAAAAACTAAAAACAGAAGATAATAATACTTCTTTAAAAGTGCTTGTATCCTATTTTCTTTTTATTATTCATAATAAGGGGTCGAATCATGTATGAAAATATCGCACAAGGAATAATGTAACTATACAACTGTATATGTGTGGTCATTGAGATGGTTTGAACACATAGAAATAATAAACAATACACGACTTGTATGAAATATGAAACACAATTAAATAGCAAATGAACATGTCTCAATATTGGATTAGATCTAATTTTAAGTACACAGAAACTAATTACACAGAATTCAATAATTTTGTTTGTATTTGTTCTCAGTTTAGCTCACATGCCGGGCAAGTTCTGCGACCTGCAATTTAATATATTTAAACTGGTATTTCCGAATTCCCTCTACCAGTCATTACGTAATACAAAATTTTATATATATGGTATAGAAATAAAGCGGGCCTTCGCTTTAAAATACACGTTATTCACGATAATAAATCATAATTAATTAAGACATTTACTGAAATATATGATACAAATAACATGACTTGCCAAAAAAGCATCCGCTGATAAATTTAACATTTAAGGTACTAGCGAAGATTTATAAAGACTAATCTGTAGATATAAGGACTGTTGTTATCCCCTAGTCGATAACATTATTAGTGTTTATAGAAATTAAGCGGAAGTTACGATCCGGATCTTCGAACGTACGTAAACATGGCGAGGTCGACGCGAAACTCGACTCCTGATTGCCGGAGGCGCACACGCATACTAGGAGGAAGCTCCTTGTTTACTTGCTCGGGATAATAACCGAATAAGTACGTACTCGTATATACGTGTATCTTGTACTTCCGTTGTCAGGTACACGAGCGAGCGTCGACGCTCGTTGGTGAAAAATGGAAGTAGTGGGGGCAGATGCTTTGCTAGTTACGGTTTACAGTATGCGTTGGGAATATGTAGTAACAAGTGTACTACTGAATATATTTGGCGTTAATTTTGTAGAAATTCATTATTCATAATTAAATGAAACTACGTGATGTAGTATTATTTCTACTTTCTTTACGTTCTTTACCACGACCTAGGTTTCGTTGTATTACAACATCTTCAGGTGGGCTATTAGCAAATAAATAAAAAACAAATAGCCAACCTGAAGATGTTGTAATACAACGAAACCTAGGTCGTGGTGAAGAACGTAGGAATAATACTACGTCACGTAGTTTCATTTAATTCTGAACAAGTGTACTATAAAGTAATCATTCAGAAATTAGTGCAAGGTAGGCTAATACAATCCAAGACTAAATTAGCACCATGACCGTTTTTAATCGACTTAAAAAAAGAAGAAGGTTATCAATTCGATCCGTATATAGGAATTGCAAAACATTCATAGATGTCATTCTAGACCTTCTAAATAAATGTACAGAATTTCATAAGTGAATGTATGATTGTATGTTTGTCCACGTATTTCTCAGAAACTAATAATTGGATTGCAAAAACCGAAGTCAAGCTTTTGTTTTGTTTTGTGATATGTACGTTTGACATCCTTTAGCTGGCACCAACCTAAAAAAACTGTTAACTTACCTATATAGATTAGTACCTACTTTGGATTTTTCATTTATTTTGTGATACTTTTTATTTCTTCCATTTTAGTTAATCTTTTTTTATTTATTTTTTATTTCGTTATTTTAAGTCAATTATTTTGTAGGAAGTTTGAAGCCTGTTTAATTTTTTTTTGTATTAGTTTTTATACCCTTATATACTTGACTCTAAACTTATTATTTTGGCTTTAATTTTTTTCCGACTAATTATGAAAGACAGTGCCCAAAAAGAATTAAGAATTCTGTCTCTTTCAGGTTCCGGACCAAGTGTGATAGACACTCTTTCTTCACAGATCTACACTCTAGACACACTTTCTATATACACTCTTTCTACAGATCTTTCTGTCTCAGTCGTTTTTCTCAGAAATCGCTTATCATGGAGACTTGAAATTTGGTATAGTAATAAAATATGTTAACTATATGTTAACATTCAAAAGTATTTAAACCGAAATTTCGACCCCACCTCCAAATTTCCGTTTAAATTCTTAAGTATTCGATTATTAAATATTTTTGGAAAAAAATTGTAATTCCGTATATAGTGTGTATTTTTGAAAGGGCTAGTAGGCGTTTCAAATTGTCTGTTGTTTGTGTTTTTATGTAACAAAAAAAAATCCATTCCAAGGTTAAAAGCGTTTTGTTTCCATTTCTACTAGCATTGGAGATTACTAAGTAGCTTAATATGTATAAATTTATGTTTATATTCTAATCCGTAACGGAGTGTTTTTATGTAACAAAAAAAAACCAGTCCATTCCAGGGTTAAAAGCATTTTGTTTTCATTTCTACGACACAGGCTATATCTTATTCAGTTTCAAATAGATCACTTGAGTAATTGAATCATAAAAGTGAGACAAGCAAATAAACTAAGAAACTCACTTTCTTATTTATAATATTAAGAGATACCGTACCATACCAACCCAAATACTACGTAAAATACCCGTATTACCCGCCTTCTGTCAACGTTTCTATGTTTGCGTATATTATTGGGCTCGTCGCTTTAGCGAGCGATACCCGAGCTACTTCGACGCCATTTTGAATAATATGAAATTCGGCTAATTCGTTTCTGCGATATCGGCCTCGCGTCAGGTCGATTTTCCAGAAGAGCGCGCTGAGTGACGGAGGCTCGCGCGTGGACGGCGCGCTCGGCCGCCATAAATCAGCCTCGACGGGCGGGTGTCGCTCGCGCCGACGACGCAGACGTCACATCCGACCTGGCTAATATGTGCGATGTCCGTTACGTGTTTTTTGTTGCCATAACGAAATAAGAACGTCCTACTGAAGGTGGACGTTTGGATATCGATATCGACGGTCCGTGAGAAGCGATGTAATGAAAATGAAATGTAACGTAGTATGGTTTATTTACTTATTTATTTTGGCATAACGGGCGTTCGGTTTCTAAATGCGTGTGCTAGTTTTTTTATTTTTTATCTCAGGAGAGATGTTATTCATAATAAATGTATTTTATTATCATTGAAGAGGAAACATCTAAGTCCCGTATTAGTATTATATCGATGGTCCGTGGGAAACGATCTAATAAAAATGGAATATAACACAATATGGTTTGTTTGCTTATTCGATTCGGTGCAATGGATGTTCGATTCGTTAATGCGTTTGCTAGTTTTGTATTCTTTGTGTCTCGGGAGAGATCTTGCTCGTATTAAATGTATTTTATGATTGTGGATACCGCATTAATATTATATGTATGGAATGCAACGTAATATAGTTTGTTTATTTTTTATTTCGACATAATGGATGTTCGATTTTTTATTGCATTATTTATGTCTCAAGAAAATTTTGCTCGTATGGAAAGTATTTTATGATCGTTGAAGTGATAAATGTAAGTCCCTTATTAGTATTATGTCTATTATCTGTGAGAAACTATGTAAGGAAAATGGATTGTAACATATTATTGTTTATTTACTCATTCATTTCGGCGCAATAGATCTTCGATTTCTTAAAGCGTGTGTTAATTTTGTATTGTTTATCTCAGGAGAGATGTTGTTGAAATCATCTGAATCTCGTATTAGTATTATTATATCTGTTGTCCATGAAAAAAGATGTAATGAAAATGGAATCATATATATTAATACGCTAAGGTTTTAAGATGTTACACTCCCTTTTTAGAAAAAACCTCACAACTAATCCACATAAATTACATATCATTTTATAGATAATTGCTTGCTCTACCGGCATCCACAACTAAAAAATTTATTATTGCTATTGTTTTTGCAAATTAATTAATTATTAAAATTAAATACACAAAACAGCAATGCTGCCATCTAACGGCTCAACGTCAATATGATTGACGGTCGGTAAAATTTTTGTTTAATTTCAAATCCACTCTCGTATAAATAAAGTGGCGCTTTTGCTCAATGCTTTTGATACTTGCGCCTCTATATGTCAATTTTATTAAAATAGAATAAATAATGCGTAGACTTCGCACGGGTCACGTTAGTACAACATAATAAGGGTTAGTTACTTATGTATTTTGACACAAAGGATGCGCGTTTTTTTATATTCTTTGGTCACATAAGGAGTGTTGCTCGTAATACATTTACCGAGTAGAATTTGTATCAGAAATATTAATTTCTTTATGATACAATAAATTTATTGAGACATGATATTATTTCTAAGTTTTTTTATCTGGTGGTTTGAAATCTTATAATTAATTTATGAAAAGTTTAAAGATTGACTTTACCCAGATTTATTTAAATAAATTCTATATCATTTTGTTTTATGTTTTTGACATTTCGTATCAAGAAAGTCAAAACGGAACCCTATTCGGACAACTCTGTCTATCCGCCTGACTGTGAACGATTTCTGGCCCGTAAGTGTAAATTGAGACAAACGCAAGAAGAAAAACTAAAACCCGGCTACGGAAAAAATAACAGGAAAACATGAAATACATACATCATAGCCTGTAAAACTTATAACGTTATATACCCTATGATACTCTCTGGATCAATATTAATTTAAAGACAACTCATTTGTTGAAATTACTTTAGTAGTTTAGTCTGTACGAGGAAACAAACTTATTCACATATATACATACATTCATACATAGCCTGTGAAATTCATAACGTTATATACACTAGAATACTCTCTGGACCAATAAGAATCTAAGGATACCTCATTTGTTATTTGTTGAAATCACTTTAGTAGTTTAGCCTGTACGAGGAAACAAACTTATTCACATATATACATACATTCATACATAGCCTGTGAAATTCATAACGTTATATACACTAGGATACTCTCTGGACCAATAAGAATCTAAGGATACCTCATTTGTTATTTGTTGAAATCACTTTAGTAGTTTAGCCTGTACGAGGGAGCAAACTTACTCACGTACCTAACCTGTGAAATACATAGCATTATATAACCTAGAACACTCTCTGGATCAAGACGAATCTAAGGACATCTCATTTGTTGAAATCACTTCCGTAGTTTAATCTGTGCGAGGGAACAAACTAACTCGCATACGTACATACATAGTCTGTGAAATTCATAATACTTCCTTTTCCGTAGTCGTAATACTTCGTAACGCAAATATATACGTATTAAACTACTTAGTAATTTTCAATGCTAGTAGAAATGAAAACAAAATGCTTTTAACCCTGGAATGGAATGTTTTTTCGTAGTCGTAACAATGAATTATGAATAATGAATTAAAATTTGAAAATGATTATGTAAACAAACGACACGTACTGTCCTGTCTTATATTGTGAAAAGTTTCAAGTTATATATAAATAGGTGTGAAAACTTCGGGATGGGATAATGAATCATATTTGGTCGTCTTTTTTCTTATAAATGTTATCAAGTTCTTAACTGTTCATATATTATATATTGATTATGTGATAAAGTAAGAATTTGTTTTTACTTCCTCTTGAAAATATAATATGAAAGTAATATATAACCTCTTTCGATTTATTAAATATGTGAATTTTTTGCATGTGTTTTTTAAATATGATTCTTGTGTCGTAATTTTTTTAAATATTCCTCAGATTTTACGCCTACAAAAGGTACAGTAGGCATTAGGACTACTTTATCTTTTGTAGGCGTAAAAACATAATGAATTTTTTAAAATTGATGACGTCAAGAATCACAGTTTTCCTACAAATTTTGAGTAGGCTTCTGGAACCATATTTTTTATACTTTTAGATTGACTAATAGTTTTAGAAGTGGAAGTAGATTTTTTGCAAAATTGTCAGCGTATCTTTGAAGATATACTATCTAAAATTATGAAAACAATATTTTTGAGGTTCTTATTATTACCCCACACTATACATGGAATTTAAAAAAAAATTGACTACCTCATTTAACCTCCCTAAAATTTCCAAATTAATATTTCTGAGTTTTAGCTGTTGCCATATATGTGAGTTAGTATGTTTTATTACTTTGTTAAATGATTTCTGAGAAAACGGCTGTAATGGACGTATGGATAGACATATGAGTGATCGTATATTCTTTTTAATATTTAAAATAAAATCAATTATTCCGGCAAAGTGGAGTTACTAACTATTGCAAACCAATACTCGTTGCAAACCATTACTATTACGCATCGCCTTACCAAAACACTATTTAAATCTGTTTGTGCACATATATTCAAATATTGTTTAGAGAACCTTCCGGACTCTTCAAAATAAACTATTAAACTTGTATACTTTATCACGACTGCTATTTACTAGAAAATTCCCGCATCGAACATGTACTTATGTTCATGACATATAAAACAAGTATTTATATACATCGAATTACGTAGTAAATAAATTATTATTTATTTACTACGTAACTCGATATTATTTAATACAATATGATATCGGTATATACATGTGAGCATATAAAACGAATGTATATAACTATCGATGGGTGTACAAGTTTCGAACTTAGTATAAGTAGCGGTGTCTCCGCGGGTGTAAGTTTAGTTTTATTTTAAACATTGCTTCGCAATCACTCGGGATCCTCTATCAAGAATCAACTATTATACTCTAGTGGATTTCTAGTCTTCAAAATTAACCATTAAACTTGTATATTTTATCACGCGCGCGACTGCTATTTAACATGTACGTATATCTATATGTTCATAACGTATACATATATAACAAGTATTTATATCCATCGAGTTACGTAGTAAATAAATTATTATTACGTATATAAAACGAATGTATATAACTATCGATGTTTGTAAAAGTCTTGAACTTAGTACAAATAGCGGTGTATCTACAAGTGTAAGTTTAGTTAGATTTTAAACATTGCTTCGCATCACTCGGGATCGTTGATCAAGAATCAACTATTATACTCCAGTGGATTTCATAATATAGTTTGAAAGATTCGGTGAACGTCATCTTCATCGTTCGGTGACCTGCTCAATCTCTTCGTCCATCGACAGTCGTCATATAGACTTACCCAAGTATCAGAACCTATTGCCTGTTTTCATCTAACAACAACTTACGAACTCCACCACCTGCAAAAAAATTATGTAATAATTTCATTACTTAATGACAAGAGTCCTTTCGTACTGTTGATCGCATTTAATTGTTACCAAATACCTAGTTGTGTTTTTGACGATTTTAGTAAAAATTCTTCTGATTTGTTATGAAATTTTTCTTTTGTTTCAAAAAAACCTAGATCCACTTCAGGATATTCAGAATTGAGGTCCAATATTGGATTCTGATTCCGGAATTGAAAAAAAAACAACAGTTCTACATTTAGGAAAATATTTGTTTTTAAATCATGTTATACATTTAGCGTTTTATCGTGAGAACAAGTTTCTACTAACGTTGTTTTCCAATCTTCCCAATATAAATGACCTCATAGAAGTCAATTTGTCAATGATTAAAAGAGCGATTTCATTTTTATGCTTTAACTTAAAACTTGGGATGATAAGGTTTTTTTATTGTGGAAACTGTCTCTCACGCTTCCCGAGTCGGACGACTTTTTATTGTATTGATTAGGATGATGGGGTGAGATTCAATAGAATTGGTCGAAGCGTTGACGATTTACAGCGATGAACAATGAAAATGGCTCAACAATTTTCATCAAACTAATGGATGGTTCGTTACAATTTCTGTGATTATTTCATGAATTGCGCGTGTCTGGTACGGGCTGTAGGTAATTTGTATTTGTCTAAAAATGATTGCTGTATTTAAAAAGCAGTATATTACAATAAATTTTACTCAAATATTTATTGTAAGTTCGAACATTTTTGGGATTCATTTTGTGCCACGTCTTAAATAAGCTGTATGTATTATGTATTATTTTTAATCATTTGATTCAGAATAAAGTCTAAATTTGATTGTTGTATTAAAAATCAAAATAGTAATTAAAAATCAAAATAGTGATTAAAAATCAAAGTAGTAATTAAAAATCAAAGTAGTAATTAAAAATTAAAATAGTAATTAAAAATTAAAATAGTAATTAAAAATCAAAGTAGTAATTAAAAATGAAAGTAGTAATTAAAAATTAAAATAGTAATTAAAAATCAAAGTAGTAATTAAAAATCAAAATAGTAATTAAAAATCAAAGTAGTAATTAAAAATTAAAATAGTAATTAAAAATCAAAGTAGTAATTAAAAATCAAAGTAGTAATTAAAAATCAAAGTAGTAATTAAAAATCAAAATAGTAATTAAAAATCAAAGTAGTAATTAAAAATCAAAGTAATAGTAATTGAAGTAAAAATATCGTTAAGGCAAAAATGGTAGATTTAAAATATTTTTTAAAAAATGAGTTCGATGGACTATAAATTAATTTTAAAAAATTGATTGTTCTTCAAATTTTTGTCTGTCTGTTCGGGTATCACACAAAAATCATGTGTCAAATTTTAATGAGACATAGGTAAGGACCTCACGACAGGAACAAAGTATGTAAAATTTCGACTCGGAAGTCTTTACTTGACTGCTTGTCTGTCTGTGTGTTTGTGCATCCAAAAGATTTTATTGTTTTCTTCATATTATATAGTTTATATAAATAAATGACGATATGTATAATCTCAACACGTTATAGAAAAATTAAAAAAAAATATATTGCACCCAAAGAAATTTTCATTGTTTTATATACATTCTAATAATATTACTGGAAGTGTTGTCGCTAAATAGGCTGAGGTACATTATTAAGAAACGTCAGTGTACTGATATTTTAATCTTGCCTTTGACTGGTAACATTTTAAGAACGCTAACTTATAAATAGCTCCATTTTACAAATTAATATTAAAGTATGTATTCTTTCGATTGGCTTCAATAAACGGTGCTAGATATACGTCAACTCTTGTTGTCAAAATCGATCCGTATATTAATAGCTCACGACAGTACAATATATCCGTAGGCAAAAGTTAGTTGTTAAATAATTTTATGTTTTTGTTCTTGGTGTAAAAGGTATCTTAATATGGAAGCAAATTGCGGCTAAGTTTATAAGTTACTACGCTGCTTGAGTTGTATGCATGCCAATAATGGTAGCATTACATTGCTGGATTGTAAGGATTATTAAGTAACTTTCGGATTTATATTTATAGGGATGTACACCTTTGGAAATAACATTTTTGAAGATACAATTGAACCAAATTCAAATAGCCACTGAATAAGAAACACACAAAAAATTATTAAAAAATTAGGTACTTTTGTACAAAAAAAGCGACGAAACGAACTAGGTTATTTGTTATTAATATGAAAGGTTCGCTTACACCATAATGTATTTTTTGTAATACATGGTATTACAAAAAATAATATAGACTATCTATACCTATACAAAACCAATGCTGTAATCAAGTTTAATATAACACATTGTTTGACACCGACTTCAAAAAGAATATTAAATGGAAGATTAATACTAGGCTATTTGTATCTATTAACCAGAGGCGTTTTCAATGTAAAAGGCTATTATTTTTTCTTTTCTGTATTTTTGAAGTTGGTTTTTTTGTAGAAAAGTTGTTTTATTTTTTGTTGTTTTATTTCTGTATAATGTTTTAATTTATTATACTTTAGTTCCGTTCATTGGATTTATTCTAGTAGCGATATGCTCTTCACTAGTAAGTCGCTATAAATAAATAGAAAATAAGGAAATAAAACACTTTTCAGAGACTTTAGACACCCCTTTATTTCAGTTTTAATTCTTTCACGTAGAGTGTCTCAGAATGAGAAAGCTTATTAGTGAGAAAGAGTGCCGTCGTGAGCGGCGTCACCTCAGATTTGCTTACAATAGCGGCCGGCGTCTCGCGACGCTCTCGAGACGTCGAGGGCCACTTCGCCGTGCCTGTCGCGCCGAGGGGGCGCCGGCTAACGGAATTGGGGGTGGGTGGCTCCGGGATGCGGCTGAAAAGGTGTATAGATCCGCTTTATCATTGTTGTTTTGAATACAGCGGAAATATGGTTGCTTATTTCGCCTATTTGGGGAATGACCTTAACGGTCTTGAAATATGGTTTTGTATTTTAGGTATACTTTTTTTGGTATACATAGTTTTATTCTCGTTAAAACGTACGTTGAAGGCTCTGAATATAAAATGGTGTAACGCTCGTAACTAATAAATATATCTTGTAATGAAAACAGGCACGTGTTAAAAATATATTTGTCGCCAATTTAAACGTTCATTAAAATATTGAAAGTAATTGAATTTCATTTACAAATTGAGGGTATACAACTTAAATCTTTAATTACTTTTAATATGCGAGTAAAATTTTCTAATGAGTCTACTATATTGAATTTATGAAATTATTGAAATATGAGCTGTGGAAATTCTATATTAAATTTTGATTCACTTACAGCAATATACGGTATATATTTGTTAATATTAAATATTAATTTAAGAAACCTTCGACGCTGAAAAGTTATTTAATATCTAGAGGTGAATTATTTTATTACAATATTTTTATTTGTAATATGATGAAAACGAGACTATTTCTGTGTGCGTATCACGTGAAAACCAATAAACGAACGAATTACGACGAACGAACACTTTTATATTAGTAACTACAATATGACGCAACAAGGCGACATTTAAATAATAACAAATTGTTCTAAAACGAACATAATACAATTTCCTGGAAAAACGAAGTGGGCATGCGCTATGCATGGCTACTTCCGAGTGACCGGCTTAAACAATGCGCAGCACAAAGCTCCGGTAGGTCCATTCCTCTCGACGGTCGGTGGCGGAAAAGAGCGGGCGCGTACGGCGCGGGTGTATTTATAGAATATATTTACGCTTCATGCTGCATCTCCTTCATCGTTTGCTCATCTTTTGCTCCTATACTCTGTCTCAATTTTTATTGGCATCTCTATTTTCGGCGATAACCTTTACATATAGAAATAATAAATCGTTCAGTAATTTCATTTCTACTTCTTAAAACCTATTTTATTTTACCTAACTCTATTCGAGTACTCGCCTTAGAACTCGCTTCATCATCACTATTTATCAGATTCTAAAGCAATCTTTTGCAGCTAACAGGTTTAAAGTTTGAAAATGTAGAAATATATAATTTAAAATATTTTTTTTCACGCGAAGGGTGGACAGAATTATTAATATTTAAATAAATCCGTTTTAATCTTGCTAGCTTAGTGTTAAAACATTTATTCCACTTATTAAATAATATAATTTGAGGGTTTTAGAAATACATGTCACTAGCAGTCTACTTTAGGTATCATTAACAACATTAGTTCGATATTCACGCGCACATTCGCGTTGCCGTGGCAACATGTCGGAAGTGGTACACGTGAAAGTGACAGCAAACATTTCAGTTTCGGCGCAGCTCGTTATTGAGGTGCCGCTCGGGAGCTCCTTTGTGCGCCGCCCCGCGTTACAGATACATTTTATGAAAAACACGGCCACAAAGAGCGGCGCGCCGTAAACCGGCTAGTCCGATCACTCGTAAAATATGTGAGCACTCAGATAGCGAAATATAAAACGGAGCCGTGCGTCGCTCCGCCCCCTCGCCTCTTAACGCGAATGGCCTTTTAAATAACATCTTAGTACTCGCGTTCGGCTTAAAGGAATTTCTTTGACTGACTCCATTCGTGTCTTGCGCTAATGCGAAAATGTATAAAATCATGTATCTCGTTTCGGATGGGCATTCGTAGATTGAGGGCGCCGCCTAATGACGGTGAGTGCTCGCTGCGAAAATGTATTCAAATTCGCTTATTTAAGCGCGCTTGTGTCTAACGCGAAGCGCGCTTTCGACGCGTATTAAGTTTGCGTCTGAGAATAGAATTTGAAATAAAACGAATTAGCAAAATTCAAAAGCTCGCGACTTCCAGAATGTAATATGTGAGTGAAATATTCATATTGAACTTTGCTTCGGCTTTACGCGGAGGAGATATTTAAAAACAAGGTGCATTTAATGTTATTCGGTATGTCTAGGAGCTGTCCAAAAAAAGATGCGACGAAGTACGAAGTTAAGTGATGGAATTTACCTACATCAATAATATGCCTAATAAAATTTTTGTTCACTTAACCTGTAATTGCCGGAAACACGGAGGGAAATTCGGAGAATAAGATTATTTAATTTTTTACTTGCGTTAAAGCGTTTACACACCATCCATCAAACACGACCAGCAGAGAGGGAGACACCGCTATAAGAAAAAACGAGAACAGACAAAAGGGGTAAGTCTGTCTCGCTTTCCCGTACTGCCGCTCTGCTGGTCCAACAAGGTGGATAGTGTATAACGCGCTTTACTGTTACTAGACTGAAAGCCAAGCCTAAAAACGAGATAAACTATTTACCACTGCCGCCGAGATTTACAACACAATTTTTTTCATATCGTCTGTGAATAACGAGTACAAAATATTAATTTTATATTCTACGTTGTCAATTGTCCATTAGGCTAACTAAAAGGTTAAAGGTATTTCAAAAGAGAACGAGGTTATTATTCAGAACGAAAATTAAACAAAAAATACTAGCGACATTTCTTCCACAGGGCTATTCTGAAGTAAAATTAGATTAAGCCACCATCTTGAAAGGCTCAGGGCGATTCTGTTTGTTATTTAAATATTTTGAGCTTTAGAAACAAAATAAAAATATATTTTAATAATTTTGTATTTTTATTAAGAGAATAGACATTAGTTAAAATGACGTATTTGAGATATGACTGGGTTTTTTCAAGTTTCATTCTTTAACACACTAAATCTACGTGAAGGGTACTGTAGCTAAAAGAAGTTTTGCATCTCTGGAGTGGATGTATTTATACTTATTCAGTTATTTAATATATTAATGTATATAAAATGATTAAGTTTATCTTCATATATCTAAAGTGAAAAGAAATACTGTACACTGAAAGGTAAGTACAATGGAAGACATATAGGGGCTGCATTTAAATAATGCTAGTAGTAAATCATTCTGATTTATGAATTAATAATTTAAGTATTGAATTAGAGGACAAAGCAACAGGTTACCAGGGGTATATAAGGTAAGTTCCGGTAAGGAATTAAAAATAATAATTAACAAACCGTAAATAAATACGAAATTTACAATGCTCCTATATTTAATTAATTTTAGAATTTATGAACTTGACCTGGTGATAGTCTTTTGTTTTATGAAACAGGCATAAAACAGATGTAATATGTAAATGTGAGATTTTAGTTAATAAGAAATACTTTTTAGTTAACGAGAAAAGTTAATTATATTAAAATTTTGAAGGAATATGTTGGAAGATACTCTGAGAAATTAACGAAAAAATGAATAAATAACTTAAATGAGAATAATAATGCATGAGTGTATTTCATGCACCATTTCAACGTTAATTAGGATTAGATGTCCTACAGAACGCTCACATCGGGCGCAGCTTCATCAAAGCGATACGACATAACGCGGCGAACCCTTTTTTCGACTTTGAATATTGAGCCATACGAATAATATTCGGAGAAAGAGATACCGATTATACTGGTAATAATTTTTTTTCTAATTTTTGGCAATTTCTGTTTACACATAATTACATATTTTAATAAAGTTACTATTGAGACAATTTTGAAATTAAGAAGTTGTGTATTACTGGAAAATAAATCATTGTTCGCTAATAAAGTCCCAAATCAAAAACATGTTATAAATTTATTTTATATTTTCAAGAAGAATAGAAAAAAATTCTTATTCTATTAATTAACCAATCTGTATATATTGCATACTATATATATACAACAGCTTGTATATATTACATATTGTATTGTTTTAATCAATATATAAAATTTATATGATTAGGCTAGCAAATATCCGAGCTCTTTCCTCGCGCAAAGTTATTTTTTCAAGTGTTAGAGTAGAAATGAAGGTCAGAAATATTTTTGGTCAACTTCATCTTATTTTTTCCATCATCTATCGTCTAAGTTAAAAAAAGTTTAATGTATCATATTTAATTGATTTCTACAATATTTCTTTATACACGAAATTTTGTGTTTCGTCGTCTTTGAGTAATAATTCTGAGAAAAGGTTAATTCTTAAATTTGAAAAGGTTTGTTATGAATTTCGAGAATCTAGTTTAATGAATCAAAAACATGAAAATCTATTGAATCAAAACCATGAAAATCAAGTTTTACTGAATCAAAAACGACTACATAGGAAATTAAATACAAAATAAAAACCCGTATACGAAGTCTGTTAAAAAAAAGGTGACTTCAAATTTCGCGAGCTACGTGCATTCGATATTAAATTTTTTTTGTAATGTTGGTACGTACATATGTCTCCAACATATGTTGACATTATCAACCATTTTGCATTTTTAGTTTGTTGTTGACAGGTATGAAGGTTAGACGTTTTTTTCTGTGCTTCGCGATTTTTTGCTATAGAAAAAATAAGTCAAAGAGTCTGTGTTAAATTTTGTATGAAAAGTAAAATTAAGCACGCCGACGCACTTAAAATGTTAACTGTGGTATTTGGCGAGCCTATTTTGGACAAAAAAAATGTTTATGGTACGAGCTCTTCACAGAAGACCAAGAAGATGTTAATGAAGATGCCCGCCCAGCACGTCAACAATCAACGAAAACGTCGAAGAAGTGAAGAAAATTGTTAAGGAGAATCGTCGAATCATTATTAGAGAAGTTGCTGAGAAAGTTAGTATGTCGGTTGGCTCATACCATTCAATTTTTCGGAGAATCAGATTGACAGCAGCATAGAGAAAACATTTTAAAATGCTTTTTGTGGTTAAAATAATATATAAACAATATAACCCATCAATAAATACATAGGAATTTTTACTGTTCGTTTTAATATTCTGGGATACGTCTCTGATCATATAACAGTATTTATTCTGTGTACTCGATGAAGTTATAAAATCTTCATGTAATAAATATGAAGAACGGTTTTATAGTGCCTATTAGGCACGAAGTATACAAACAAGCAATCGAACCGTCTCTGTTTATAACTAACAAAGTCACAAGTGAATTATATTGCTCTTAATTAATGTCGCTACTGTTTTCAATGCGTTCACGAATCTTTTCATTTAATATATATATTTACAACAAAAGCCTCGCCTAAATATCCAAAGCCGTCACGGCCCGAAATAAGCAGTCGAGTCCGCATAATAAGCGTGGGCTTTTATTGTTAATTTGTATTTGATTCTCGCCGTCTGCGAAGTTTGAGTTGATTGCGAGCGTCTCGACATATTTCGTTATAAATTCGACCCTCGTTTTGCGCCCCCGCCGCACCCTTGACTCGGGATCAAAGGTTCGTTCGATGGTCTCCCGTGATGCGGGGCCGCATCGACGCGCGAGCCGGTCGGGCTTATCGGGGACTTGCGGGACACCTTAGCGTAACAATGCTTTTTATTGAGACAGGTTTTGATGTTGTGTTTGCTTGTTTGCGAGTGGCATTTTGACGTGTAAATTAAAAGGAAATATTGGTAGAGTTTTCGTATTAAGTTACGTGTCCGTTGCAAATATTGCCCGTTAGTAGAATGGATCTATCGAAAAATAGAAATAAGTCACTGTAACTTTTTAAAGAAAATCTATTTATGAATACGGAATTTTTGACGTGAAAACTTTTAATACACTCTGCGTAGGCCAAATATAGCTAAACAGTTCTAATTCAGGTATACTCGGCAATAGGCTGAGTGTTTCCGAACGAGATGAACCGAGTTCGCAAGTATATTTTTATTTCGTCGATTGGCACAGTGAGTCATTGGGATAGCTGTCGTAAAAAATCGGATTACGTACGGAACGCGACGGAAGTTCAAGTTCGGATTGCGATGCTCGGTTTTTTTGTTTGATTTTCATTATATTATTTTTTATAAGACTATTATTTATTAATAAAGTTCAAATAAAACTCCCTCTCGCTAGCTCTAGGGGTACATGTTTATAACGAAGACGTATATTTTCTCTTTAATAAATGAATTTATTTATTGTGTAGTGTATTGTTTATCTAATTTCGTACCTTTTATAAAGTAATTGAGCATATTTATATAAATTAATATAACATATTTATTATGGATATTATTCGTTTAAATAATGTTACTTGTTTTTTTTTTATTTACTTATTCAAAACTTATTACATACACAGTACGTTTATAGTGGCTACCCAACTTCTACTGTATGGTCTTAAGCACGCCATATTTCTTTAATTGTTACATATATTTGTATTTTTTTAATTGTTACATATATTTGTATTTTTTTAATTGTTACATATATTTGTATTTTTTTTAATTGTTACATATATTTGTATTTTTTTAATTGTTGCTTGTATTCATATTATTTAATTGTTACATATATTCGTATATATGTCGTGTGTTGGGTTGATGACAAGACATACGGCCTTTGACGATGCGAAGCACTGCGGGGTCCCGGGTTCGATTCCCGGCCGTTCGCGAACGGGGCTGGACTGGTGTTATAGCTAGGTATAAGAGATTGCTCTCGTAGCAACAAATCCGCTGTATGTATCAATAAGATACATTAAAGTAGATAAATAAATATATTACTGTGCCTTTCTCTCCTAAACAATGGGGCAACTATGAAGGGACACCATTTTTATTCCGTAAATACATATTTATTCTTTCGTGATATCGAATCGTGCTGTCTTCTTTCTTATTTCCTCAGGTTTTTTATTATTTCGATCTTTTATAACAATGTTTAACCTTGATATTTTGAATTTTTACTACCCCGTTGTCATCCCCTACATCTATTTAACAAATTTTTTAAGTTTTTCCCCATTTTTTCTGTGTTTTTCGTCACGTTCTCAGATTCCGTAATCGTTCTGTAAGCTGCAACCCCTCATCAGTTTTCATTAGTGTCAGCCCAACTATTCCTCGTTATCAAGCGTTTAGGTTATTTTGAGAGTTTTGCCTTTATAATAATTGAATTAGAGATTTAGCGTTTTTATTAATTTAAGATTTTCTTTTTCACTTAGTAATGCAAATTTACGTCAAATGTTTTAAATTTTTTACCCTTGTTAGAAGGTAATATTTTATATAAGGCTAAAGTAATGACAGTAAACCAATTTATATTATATTTTTTGATAAACTTTGTTAGCTGGCTAAACTTAGCTTTATTTTTGATCCCAGGCTAAATATTTTAAATGAAAGAAAATCTTATTAACTAAACTTAGACAAAATCGCGTGGCTAATAACGTATAAACACTATAAAAAACCAGTCAAGTACTAGCAGAATTAGCGCTACGAAAGTTCCATACACATTTAGACTAAGTGCCTCAATTAAAGGATATACCAACATATAAGGGTTATGTAACTTTATATGATTTCAAATTTAACTATATATATTTTTAATTTAACTATTTATAAATATTAATTTTCCATAACGTAAATATATTGCCTACTAAATCCTTGACAGGTGAAAAACAAACTAATTTTACATTTTGATACCACATAGAATTAGAAGTGATTGATTTTTAGGTTTTCCCTTTACTTATGCTATAAGATATAAGATTATGCCGACTTTTAAGATTATAGGTTCACCGAAAGTATTCTATACGTTTTGTTTATTAGTGAGTAAGACTGTGGTATAAAAAAAAATTCCCTTCTGTAACATTCACTGGCGCATACTGAAGAAAAAGAAATTATAATTTCGTATAGAATTATAAATCGTTGATTTTTTTACTTTTCCTTTTACTTAGTCTATAAGATTCCCATTATGCCGACCTTCAAGATTATAGGTTGAAATTATGCTGACTTTCAAGATTATAAATTGACCGAAAGTATTCTATACGTTTTGATGATTAGTGAGTAAAACTATGATATAAATAAAGAAATATTCCCTTCTGTAACATTTCTGTAACATTCACATTTTTCAATATGAAAAAAAAGTATAATTAAAAAAAGTATAGATTTTTAATTTTACTTCTTCTATAAGTCCTATCATTCAGCCGACTTTCAAGATTGTAGGTCGGCCGCATATACCCTATAGGTTTTGATGATCAGTGAGAAAGACTATAGTAAAAATTTAAAAAAAAATAAGTTCTGAAAGGTCATGGTTTTTTGCTGCGTCACCTAAAAAACTTATAATTATTAAAATAAAATAAAATAAAACAATATAAGGTTATGGGCTTTAATATACGTTATTAATTTTAACTTCATATCTCAAGCCGTTTATGGGAAAAAGGGTTCTGATAGACATACGGACGGACAATCAAATTATCCAACACCGGAACAACGGAACCCTTTTTTTAATTTTGAGGGACGGAACGGATGGAATTTAATTTTGTAAAACAAAATTGAATAGGTTGTTGCACTGGTGTGCTATATACGAAAAATGTACGAAGTTGTAACATTGCTACTTCTGTGGCAATTTTGATGTGAAGTGGATTAACTTGTACAAATTTGATCTTGATATATATATATATATATATATATATATATATATATATATATATATACTAGTATATGAAGCAGTTTATTTGTTTGTTAGCGTTAATCTCTGAATCCGGACATGCAATTTCAAAAGTTTTTTGTTTTTTATGTTAAAAAGCTTTACTACTTGAGCACGATATACTTTATAATTTGAGGCCAATTATAGGCTATATATAATCACATTACGAAGTATAGGCGTAGAGCAATGATAAACTTGTAACAAAAGTCAGGAAACACTGCTTAAACGGTACAAAGTAAAAGAGAGACCGGCTTAATTATTGACTTAAAACTCCGAATGTTCCTGCCAATACAGCTCCGATCCCGACGATCGATTTCGTTTGGCGAACGGAGCGAAGATGTTTCGTGACCATGTTAAGGGAGAGCAGCATAAGTAAGATAATTCTCCGCGGCTGAAACCGCGGGTCACAGATAGTAAAATAATCAATTTTAAAATACCATCATAATAACTTTGATTAACTATTAAATTGACTTAACATCGATTATTCATCACAGGATTATGTAAATAGTTTTAAACTTATCTTTTTATAGCTATTTTCTGAGTGATAAAGAGATTTTAACTTTTAGTACTTTCTTGACTAGAAGTTATAGCAGTAGCTAAAAGTTGATTGGGGTAGAAAAGAAAATGATATATTGCCTACTAAATCCTTATCTTCTATACTACTATTGTCAGAAACTAGATCAGATAGTCAAGGTGTATTTATT
Source organism: Druceiella hillmani (assembly GCA_039881145.1). NCBI lineage: Eukaryota > Metazoa > Arthropoda > Insecta > Lepidoptera > Hepialidae > Druceiella > Druceiella hillmani. The sequence continues at coordinate 100,852,079 of JAYKKI010000001.1, read as the reverse complement.
ACCTGAATATAATAAGACTAAACTCGAAAATGGCTACAATAATCATCTTAATTTGGGGCAGCCGCTTGCTTATGAACATAGGATTAATCAATTCAGTGCTTTGAATATATTTTTAGCAAAAGAAGCAAACAATACCACTGACGATTTCGATGAAGGAGTCGATATCTGTTATAATTTAAACAAATAAATATCTTACCGAGATGTCGGGAGTATTTTTGTCCATATCTGACATCATTCCCAATCATTTAAATAAGACCAACGGACGGGGTAATTAGCCCAAACTTACGGCCCGTTAATTATGAAACATACTATTTGCTGGATAAAAAATTGCAAGCAAGTTATAATTTAAAAACGTCGCAAATGAACGAGTTTATCCAAACAATCAATGAGATCCCGCTGACCGATATGTTCGTATTTAATAGGAGCGTGCACTCGGCTGTCACCCACTATTGAATATTTGTTTGCTTAAGTCGTAAGCCGCCTTCTGCGCTCCACTCAACGATGGCGCTGATGCCACGCTGCACTCGTTCCGTATAGACTGAATCTTTGTCAGCTGGAAAACCTTCATGTCGTCCGCCAATAACAAAAAACCGCAATTTTCACCGCACAACCAATATTATTTACAAGACCAGTGAATAACAGAGACCTATAAGATTCAATCCCTATGGTGACGCATGCCGCATGTGTAAAGGAAAGGTCGGTATATAAAGTATATTGTTTCCCACTGGTACGTAATGTTTTTTGTCCGCTTCGCAGGACATATTTTCATACTTCAATTTTGCGTTACGCTTACACCAGTCGGTGACGTCAGTGTAACGTCATGCCGTATCTAAAATGCGCTCTGTTTAATTCTCTATTATGTTTTCTTTTTAATTCTCATAATGATTCATTAGTTAATACTTTCTGCATTATCGATTTTTTCATGATCAACATATTTGGTGATGATACCCCCGAATTAAACATAGCTCTCTGGTTTAGAAAAGTTACTCCAATTTCTACTTTTTGAATTACATCACAATTGCTTTTCAGCTCTTCGTAGTTCGTCCACAGATGATTACATACCGAAAGATTAGTCATTGTAAGGACCCACCGACCATGATACACCACGATTCTTTTGAAGCATGCATGAAAAACCAGCAATAAGACCACTGTCGTTTACGATTAACAATTGTAGGTTATATTGCGCCATGACCTCCTAAATATAATACAACTGCAATTACCGACAATTAACCAACATGGGCCGCTATGTACAGGGGCGAAAATCATTACTGTATGCCGAGATTAATCGTATTAGGCCATTAGTTACAAGGAGCTGCATAGCAACAAGGGGGTCTCTAAACAAGTTTAAGAAGATTTGTCACCCAATTGTACGTCTCAATTTAAGTTTAAATTATATTAGTGTCGTCTTTCTTTTTTACTTCGCCTCATTCAAATTTCATCATAATGTGCTGTATATTTTACAGGTAAATCTTGTCGGCGACGTTCCTGTGTCGTTTTATGGAAGCTTGCTCCTCTCGCCCTCCAGCCTCTGCTATTTCTTTGCGCCATTACCTCATTACGTAGCTAATGGCGCGTGCAAAGTGTATAAAAGTTTCTATTGTTATATATTTCACGTAGTTTGTAGCCCGTCGCATTGCGCTCCAGCTTTTCGTTCTCCGGACGGTTTTCGGGGAAAATTGAAAAGTATTTTTAAGATTAGCGGCTGTGTCGAGCTTTATAGTTAATTTAAATGAGACGTTTTTGTTAAGCTTTCGTTAAAACCTTCTGTTGAGTGTTAAGAAAGTTAAGTATTCAAATTTAGTTTTAATTAGAACACTTTATTATACATTTGGCAGTTATTTTGTAATAGGCGTCAGTAAAAGCTCAGCTACGCTGTATACTATATCGAATGAAAGAGTATTAAAGCTAGAAATAAATTATGTTATTTAGTGGAAGTACAACAGTGAAAGTTATGCGTAGAATTTAATTATTTTTTTTAATAATTCTGTATTCGATGGGTTTCGAAATATTAATTTGAATAATTTATGTTTAGAAATGTTTAAACTTTTGCCATCTGAAATTACTTCAAGGCTTAAATCCTGGTCATATAACAGTTTAAATAGAATAACGAAATCAAGACATTTATTTTTATTTTGTAATTTACTAAAATGTTCATCATTAAAAAAATATGATTAATATTCCAGAACTAGAAAGGACAAGCTTATTGTTTCAAATGAAATATCGAAATTCAACCAACCTGATTGTCTGAAGTCCTTTATCATTTAGACTTTTATGATAAGATGGTATAGAACCCTCAAAGCGCGAGCTTTGCTTGCATTTTACCGTATATAATTTTTTTCATATCTTTTTGGAACCAGAATAACTAGACGTGAGTAGGCTGTTGGCCAAGTTTGTTGTCCAGATTTATTATTTCAATAGTGTATTCAGTTAATTTAAAAATAAACGTTGAACCCTTTTCCCCTCAATGAAATTGTTTTAGCAAGCCAATATATTGGTATAGCAAGTCAACTTCTTTGAGTTCCTCGTACACAATAAGACGATTATACTCAATAATTTTTTTCATATCTTATATCATCCTAAAGTTACTATTATATACTATTCAACGTTATCACAAGGGTTAAGCATATTGCGGTGCACGCACTCCGAGTGCCGTGCGATTTCATCAAACTTAAAAACGACGCTGCGTAGCTAAAACCTTATTCGACCTTGAGTAGTGAGTGATCCTAGTATTTATTCGCACAATTAAAAAGGAAAATTGGTTACTATTTTTATAACTGCTCCCTACGTTTTCAAGCACCCTTATTAATGTGAACGTACGTGTCTGTCTTAGTTACAATTCCTACATTATTATGACTAACAGACGTTTGATTTGTTTCCTATACTAATCAGACGTGGATGTAAAATAATGCCCATTATTTTTAAATCCGCGTCTGATTTTTCATTTCTGATGAAAAACTTTGAAACATGAAAAATATTCATCTTACACCATTCCTCATCCTTTGCTCACTAATAGGAAACGTAAGAGATTTTTTGGTCCAATCTTTGAAATAGTAACATAGCGACAGCTAAACAGTTTTTGTTGCATCAGTGAAATTCCTTGTGTTACATTTATTGTTTGTGACGTCAATATAATACCATTTTGTGACGCAGTAACAAAATATGCAAGTCTCGCGTATAAGTAGCGCCATCTCTTTTTCACGAATAGGAAGCTTAATACGTGTTCAAATATCGTTAGTTTAGACTTGTAATTTTTTAAAGTTAGAGTCTACGTAATTTGGAAATGAATGGTTCTGCCTTCATTTGTTTCATCTTTGTTTTACGTTAACAAGTAGAATTTTTAAAAGTCGCTCCATTATTAATTTCATCGATAGCTATGACCGCATTTGTCCAAGACCATGAAGACAGAGGCTTCTCCTCTGGTTGCAGCATCGTTGTAACAATTTATTATAGCTTTTCATAATAATCAAAGGAACGTTCGCGCGAATTTGGCACGCCGCCAGTTGGCGGCACCGCGCTTTGATATTGTTAAGCCTCCTGATGTGTCGTCATTTTCTTTAAGATTTTACAATTTTGTCCATGTTCCCAATCAATCTAGATTTTAAACGTTCCGGTCGAGTAAGAAATGTGAGATCCACAGCGCAGATTTATATATAAGCACACACACACACACACACATATATATATATATATATATATATATATATATATATATATATGTATATATATATATATATATATATATATATATATATATGTTTACATACACATATATGATCTTGCGTTTGGTGTTGAATGAGAAAATCATCGTCAAGATATAATGAAACCACCTCATAAGTCTGTATGTACCAAAATTAAATTAAAATATGTTGTATTACCAAACTGTAGTCGGATACTTCTAACAATTTAACCTTTATTTAAACAAATTTTAGCTAAAATTCGAATAAGATTATCTTTCTAATATATATTGTACAATGACTTTGTATAATACAATATGTTATCGTAAGAGATTTGATAGTTTCAATCTGATAAAACGTGCATTTTTAAATAAAACTTGAAATTGGATATTATATGCTGTCTTCTTTTGTACTGAATCCATTAACAAGTCACAATTTCCGATGAATTTAACTCACTCACTCATCATTGCTGTTAATGGGAGGAATGTTATTAGCAACCACTGAGCTGTGGTATTATCCACTTAGCTTACGTTTGTTGAGTGGGACCTGAGTGAGAGAATGTCTAGAGAAGTGAAGAAATTAAGGTTTTTATAGTTTGGAGTAGCGAAAGCTTTTAGTAACTTTGCAGGACTTGAAGAATGATTTGTTCTTAGGTTACCTGTGTATTTGTATATCTTTTGACTGTCATTTTTGTGAAATATGACATTTTTTTCAGAGTGCTTTTCTACCTTTTCAGCTTACATTTATATCTTTTCAGCTTTCATTTATTTATTTAATATCGATACCCTCAAGGAAGAAAGTTGTAACTTACTTTTGCTGATAATTAAATGAAACTACGTAATGTAGTATTATTTCTACTTTCTTTAAGTCCTTTACCACGACCTAGGTTTCGTTGTATTACTACATCTTCAGGTGGGCTATTAGAAGAGATTCTTAGAAATTCTATTAGCAAAGATTATTAAAAAGATCTTTGCTAATAACCCACCTGAAGATGTTGTAATACAACGAGACCTAGGTCGTGGTAAAGAACATAAAGAAAGTAGAAATAATACTACATCACGTAGTTTCATTTAATTGTGAATAATGAATTTCTACAAAATTAACGCCAAATATATTCAATATTACTTTTTGCCATTTAATAGGAGAGTGACAAAGTTACAAATACAATACAAAAGTACTGAATTTTTACATTTCTTTTAGTAAATGACCTTTTGACCTTATTCAAAATCGTTTACAGATATAAAAATTGAAATGTATTTTAGGGAAAAAAATAAACAAAATAATATAATTGTAACTTGACTTTAAGGTTTTTTGTATTTTATTTTGTTATTTTTAATCATATATATTTAATATTATTAATATGATTATTATTATCTTTTCAATTTAGTAAGCAAATATGAAAATATGATTTGTTCGCCAATGAACAGATACAAACTAATACTAACTCAAGCCATTAGAGAAAATGCCTAATGACTAATTGGGTGGCCCGGAAGTACGTATAAATTATTTAAGCTATTACAAAATAAAAATTAAAGCTCTGAATCTTCAACAAGTGAATTTTAATTGTCTTTGGGACTCTATCTGTATCCACACCCATATATGAGTTAATGTGTTTTTGGCATAAACCGCTTGTTAATTTTTTTCTTCTCAACCGTAACCTCTTGTTACGATGGGGAATATTCTGGGTTTTGGCGGCTCAATAATGTATCTTTTTACGTGATGCATCTGCACTTGACTTTCTTGGACGATTTTCAGGAACATTTGTCCATGGAATACTGTCTCTGTTTTTGTGGGAACTGCCTATATGGTTCGCGATTTACCACGTAACTTTTTGCGTTCTACCTGTCTATGAACAACCTTGCATGTTTTAGACACAGACAACTCATCTTATTACTAAAAAGTACACATAAGCAACAGTAGTTACTAGACTAGTATATCTAGAAAACACTAAATTTTATTGTTATCTTATTTATTTTTAAGGTATTGTCAAAAAAAACCTTATTAGCGAAGTAACTTAATTCGATTGGCAGGTTCTGTTTGCAGCATTACTCCAAAATTACTTGTTTTAGCTGAGTACAAATTTAGTTAAAAACATATTATGTTATAGTTAGTACAAACCTTACATTTCCAAGCTCTCCTTAGTGAAAGAGGTGATAATTTAAATAAAGATTCATTAAATAATTTCAATAACTACGCTCATTAAACAAATCCTTTGACTTACGTCAGTTTATTATTAAGTTTACAATGGAAATCATCTCAAGAAAAATAATTTCGTTTGATTCTAATTAAAGATACAGTGTTTCAAGGCACTGTACTACAATACACACTGCGATTTTTTAAATTTGACAAGTGGTATAACATATCGAAAATTTGCGGTTGAATTTTAGGACGATTACAACACTGCCTTCACTTCTGACATGGCTCGAAAGTAAAAAGGGCCCGGCGATCCAGTCAATACGCTGGAAACAATATATTCGTTACGCACGTCGTCGTGTATTAGCGCGTTCACTCCCCCGTCCCCGCACCCTTCCAGCCTTCGTCCCGTCATTCATTCGGCCGTCTCATTTGTGATAAAAGCGCCGGCTCTTCCTGGCTGCCAATTAATCTGCCGTGATTGATCGCCGTCCAAGTTCGTTTGTGACCCTTTTTTTAGGCGTTCCGCTTCAAAATTTAATTGATACAATTTGATTGACATTATTCGCCTCATGTTTTGTCCCTTTGACATTCGTAAATGGTCGGACGCGTTTTATTTCGCGATTATTTATGTTCGGGGCGGGCGGGCGTCCGGCAATGGAGAACGGATTTATGCGCGCGCTGCCGATGCGGGACAGAGGGCTGTTGTTGTGATAAATTAGCGTTATCGCGCGGCATTCAATTAAAGGTCGCCAAAATTAAACAACGTGAAAAGTCCGATTTGCCGCGTATCAAATGTCATGTTTTCATTTTTGAAAATATGTGGATCGTAGGGGTGGCCAACTTGGAGTTGAACACTTTTTTCCGTAAAAACACCTTTATTATTAGGACCATTGATGTTTGTTTGAGTAAGTTTAGTGTACTTTAATATAATTCAGTAATTTTTTATTAAATATTGAGTAGAATGTCTATAAATGTATTTTGCATAAAATTAATGGTTTATTAAAATAGATTAAGTATCTTCGGGGATTAAATTGTACGAACAGATAACTAAGCAAACGTAGCGCTTTATAAGATATCCTGATATTTTGATATCACAAATACATGCACACACACACATACACATGCACGCACGCACGTACGCAAGGACGCACGCACACACGTACACACGCACGCACGCACACTTACAAAAACATCAAAGTGAGGCGGCGAATATCTCATTTGGTTTTGTATGTTGAGTGGTACCATTAACATTTCAAAGAAAATATATCGAATTTTCTTATAAATGACTGTTATTTTTACTTCTTTTTTCATAGAGATTCTGTTTATGGTAGTAAAGTGTTTAAGTGTTATTATGAATAAGAAAATATTTTAGTTAAACTTAATTTTTTATTGAAGTATAAAATATCTGTACGTAGTGAAACCTCAAGAAAAAATTAAAATTTTCGCCTTATATTTTCGAGAGGATTCTGAAAAAAAATCTTGCTACACCAATTAACAAACAATATGTATAGAACACAGTGTACAATATAGTCAGCCTATAGTAAGAATGCAGTATTGAATATATCGCCACCTTATCCTTTGTATAATTTATACAAAGGATACGGTGGCGATATATTCAATACTGCATTCTTATTATAGGCAATATAGTCAGCCTATTGTAAGAATGCAGTATTGAATATATCGCCACCTTATCCTTTGTATAATTTATACAAAGGATACGGTGGCGATATAGTCAATACTGCATTCTTACTATAGGCAATATAGTCAGCCTATAGTAAGAATGCAGTATTGAATATATCGCCACCGTATCCTTTGTATAATTTATACAAAGGATACGGTGGGCCATGTCTCTTTGCAGTTTGAAAAAAAATATCTTTCCCAGTGATGAATAGTACACGTACTTGTATCGTTTTTGTTATAATAATGACTTATTCATAATAATAACCCTAAATTTAATAATGGAATAAGAACTAATTTATTGAACAAACTTAATACATTATTTTCGAGCATCAAATTATTATAAGAATAATTTTTAAATAAAAAATATGCATATTAGCTTAGCGACGATCAGAACACAACGACGTCTGCCATTACACACGCGCGGCTTTATGTACCCTTTTAGCGCAAAGTAGTCAGTGACTGAAATAGTTTGACGCAGTTGTCATCAAATGGAATTTTCAGTAGGTTTCGATGCAGTTTGAACTGTTATTTTATTATCTATATATTTAATCTAGAGAAAAAAATAGATGTTTTAATGCATCCTATATTAATTTAGGTACATTTTGAAGAAGATTTCCCCTTCCAATTCTCATTGTTATATTAGTTAGATTAAAATTTAAAGTTTTATTTTGTAACTTACATTTGGCTCTCACTATACGCGGTTGTTAACTTACGTTTCTTCAAAGCACCGCGAATAGCGAGTACTGAGCTTCATTTGTATAGAATTGTAAGGAATAGGTTTCAAGGTTTATTGAAAGAATGCATTTTAAACTAAAAATATACTTTTTAATTAGTAAATTAACTATGGTAATTAAAATCTTCATCTATATACAAAATAATGTACACTGAATTTATATATCTTTAACATTAGAATAATTTGTAATATTTGTTTCCATGGTCGAAATTGTTACCAGATAGTTCTGATGATTCCGAACTTCCTATTTTTCACCCGGTGTTGTTAATTTATCTGACAGTAGAGTAGTTCGCTCTGTACATCCTAACAAACTAAGCAAGATAACACATTTCGTCCTATAGATTATTAAGGATTTTTAACTTTATTTTAAGATAGAATATTCATTGCTTGTAATAATTTCCTTGCCTGTTAAATGAATCTTCTCCACTTTTAAATCCAAGTTTACTTTTTTCTGATACTACTTTCAATAACAGATATCATTTAAATCTTTGAGACAATAAGCATAAGCATATGGTCGTAATACTTCCTTCATCTGTTAGTCCGTAGAGTTTTCCAAATCAGTTTCCCAAATCTCTGTTTCCAAATGAGTTTTCTAAATTCGAGTATTAAAACAGTGGAAATTTGTATTATTAAGAACGTGGTATCTAGTTTGCAAACATCAAGATAAGGTCTTTACGAGTTTTGATTACAGGGTACACGGTGCGTGAAATTAGCACCGTGATAGACGATTATGAAATTCATATAGCATAAGCAAAAGCGCGCTCTCCTCATTTTCCTTTTAATAATGTTGTTTTAATTTGTATAGTTTTTCTCCTATACGCATGTACAACTATTTTGATAAGTTTACATTAGTTAATTATAACCAATAATTAGGCAAAAATTAATGAAAAACATAGTCTTTGCTCTAATCATCAACTGTATCTAATAAAAAAAAGTTAAAAAGTTTCAACTCTAAAAAGTTTCAAAAATAGTAGAAAAGGGGCAAGAAGATTCGTGTAAAACAGAGTTTTGTAGAAAATGATTTGTAAAAATTAAAATTTTTGACAAGTAATTGTGAAAAGCTTCTCTGCTGATAGATAACCAATCGATGAAGAAAGAATCAACAAAATCTGTTAAGAATTGCGACCTGTAGCGTGCAGGTAAACATACATACGTATGTCCGCATATACGTACATACGTACGTATGGACCAATGGACGTAGATGCATTTAATTTTTCCAAAGCATGTTTTGATTATAATAAATATTTAAAAATGGTATCATTTTTTAGATCACTTCTTCCAAAAGATCACTTCACTTCTTTCTTGAAAGATCACTTCTTTCGAAAAAGCTATTTTAAAATTATTACTTGTAAAATTACCCGTGTTACAATTACTTGTACTTGTATTGCCAAAGGTCGAGGCTGGTCATCCATAATAAAGCGTACGCCTGTTTAAAAGGTTGAATGGCTGCTACGTGCATCAGAAGTGTAACTTTCTTTATATATTACTATTCTTAACTGTCCGTGTAACCCACTGATACCAATGAAAACTTTTAATCTTCGTACGCTTATGCCAGCAATATTCTTAATACACTATGACCGAGAGACTAAGAGAACTGAATTAAACTAGGCTTAATTTATTGTTAGTCAGCTGTTCATTCATCTATCAAATGGGGAAACTATAGCTCGTTCTCTCCGCTACAGGTGCGTTTCACTTGTTACGGCCTAATTTCTCTACAAATTAATTTACATACAGTGTTAAAAGAAGTTTCACTTCTAAAGTGGTTGGTCCTCGTAAAATTTAAACTGACTTGGAGATTTGTCATTGTATATTTTTTTATGTTTTTTAGTCCCAAGGAGTAGTATAAAAGACTAAGCAAACAGAGTTACTTGAATTCGTTCAATATTATTAATGGAATTTTCACAAAACTGTGGAAAGTTAGAACTACATTCCTTACGTTCTTTACGAAATCGTTTACTGCCACGTTGCGGTACGAAAATTTTAGTAATGGGACTTAAAACTTCGCGATCTTTTGAACTATCCTTTGATGGACCGACACGTCTTTCAGTGTATACATTAATCTAAGTCGATATTTATATGTATAAATGTACACTAGTTAATAAACGAACATATATGCAGCCCTCAACAATTCTGCAGTAAGCAATGAAGCCACTCTGATTCAATTTAAAATATTAGTGTACATAACGAGTGCGAGGCGCAAATAGTAATTAACGTGGCCCGCGCGAACAATGCGCCGGGCGGGCGGACAATGAGCGCTCCGCCGTCCATTAGGCGCCGCCCGCGGGGGCGGTTTTCATAAATATTCAAAGTGTTTTCGTTACCATTAGCTGGATGCAAAATGGCGTGCGCATACCTGACGCTGCATTCGCGTGGAGGTAATGGATGCACGCTCCGCTGCAGGCGATCGGCAGATGCCTTTTAGTATTTGTTATAAGCTATTGGAATTCGAAATGTGGGGAAATAGATCCATGTTATTCTAGCTGAATTTCTGCAATATGAGTCTGTCTCTGTAATAGAAAATTTGAAATTTTTAAAATTTTGCACTCACGAACCGTTAAAATCATGTACGATATTAATGGCTTAATTTTACGGATGAAAAATAATTCAGAAAGTTTGGATTCATGTTACATAATAATGAGCGTTTGTTTTGTTTATGTTTTAAGTTTTGTATTGTTTATCTTTTAGGTTATTAGTTATTTATATTAGTGCAAAATTAGAATTCAACATTATTCTGAGGCCAAGAGCAGTTTAAAGATTGAACGTGTCCAAAAGACCTTCATTCGATACATTAATTCTGTTGTTAAATATATTCAGTGCCCTATTAAAGCATCGTCATTTTCCGTTTGTGTTAAAATAGCTGGTGAATACAAACTTCTTGCAAATTCAGCATTACGAACTGAACTATATTAAAATGTATCCATTTTATCGGAATATTCAGTATTGTTTAAACACCTGATCGTGGTTTTTTTTAGATTATGATTAATTTATTATGATTTGAAATTTATTTTATGAAGTTTATTAGCTATTATCTGTTATAATAACTTGTTCGGTAAGAGATAACAAATATTTAATTTTAAAATTATGTATTTGTTCAACAATTACTGTAAGACCGTTTACGACGCTATGCCCAGAAGAATAGAAGTCCGATGAGGACTTCGTTAGAAAATGGGGTACCATATCAGCGCGATACACTCTCCGCAATCACTGCCTCCTCCGATTGTAGGTACGAAAAGTATTTAAAATCCATGGTGTAGAAGTAAATATGCAGATATTTAAATGTTTCCCAAACAAGTTAATGTTCACATATAATTTTCACATAAATTTTATAAAGTTTACATGAAATTTATATTGAATATATTTAGCGTTAATTTTGTAGAAATGCATTATTCATAATTAAATGAAACTACGTGATATAGTAGTATTTCTTCTTTCTATAAGTTCTTTACCACGACCTAGGTTTCGTTCTTGCTAATAGCTAACCGGAAGATGTTATAATACAACGAAACCTAGGTCGTGGTAAAGAACTTAAAGAAAGTAGAAATAATACTACATCATGTAGTTTAATTAAATTATGAAATTTATAGTTTCAAAAATACTAAAAATACTAGCTTTTGTAACTCATTGAAATCAATAGAGCAATTCCAAACTCGATGGATTTACCTTTAGCCACTAAGAAGTTCTCATGACTACCTTCCTCCTCATTCATCATTATGTTCTGGTTACAATATTAACTACAGGTTCCACTGAGACGAGTCAAATTAACCCTAACTCCGTGGATTTACTGTTAGATATTGAGAAATTCCCACGGGAGAAGGAAGGCCTTCTCCCGTCATCAAATCGTCCTGGTTTGTTGAAAAAATATGTAATCAGAGGACTTGTTAAAAGAAGACAAATATGGTGGTTTTACTGTTATACATTAAGAAGTTCTCATGACCACTTGAAATCGGCTCGTTGATAACATATTAATAACTTTATCAGAATTGCATAAATATAAACATTTTCGAATCGATATGACAATTAAAAGTAATCGAAAATGGACTTGATAACTTTGTTTACATTACATACAAGTGAAGCTAACAAAAGGTGTTACAAAAAAGTTAATATCTTTGATGATTTGTATATCTTACATACAAGTGATGCTAATTATATATTATATAAAAGTGTTACAAATAATTGCGTATTTTTGTTTCTAAATTTACAATTAAGCTTTTTTTCTACTCAGTGTATTCCATACAAACTATGCGTTTACCACATAGGTACGTACCCACTTAAACTTCACATCCAACTCAATATATACCTATAACTAACAAACAGATATCAAAATATTACTTAAACAAAATTATGTAAATATGTTTTTAGACTACTTAAAAGACAATAAAATTATTAGGACTGTATAACGTACAATTATTGTACCTTACTAAACGTGGAATGTTACTTAAATTACATAAACGTGGAATGAATTACTATAGTCGTAACAATAGGTATACACACACAGAGGCAGCACGGCTGACGCGATCGGTGGCGTGGCGCGGCTCGCGGTGGAGGGCATGTACGGTAAGAGTGGGAGGGGAACAGGTTGTGAGCGAGACGAACGCGGACGCCCGCGCCGGACAGACGCCACACAAGAGAAGAAAGCTATACGAATTACTATTCGATTTATCTATATCCATTGAGCCACACCGTCCTTCTTATAGTAATTCCTTATAAATGTACGGTGAGGGTGGGAGGGGAACAGGTTGTGAGCGAGACGATCGCGGACGCTCGCGCCGGACAGACGCCGCACAAGAGAAGAAAGCTATACGAATTACTATTCGATTTTTCTATATCCATTGAACCACACCGTTCTTCTTATAGTAATTCCTTATAAATGTACGGTGAGGGTGGGAGGGGAACAGGTTGTGAGCGAGACGATCGCGGACGCTCGCGCCGGACAGACGCCGCACAAGAGAAGAAAGCTATACCAATTACTATTCGATTTTTCTATATCCATTGAACCACACCGTTCTTCTTACAGTAATGCCTTGTAAATGTACGGGAATATTGACATGTAACCGTGTGGTAGTTTCACCGCTGTGGCACACTACATCGCAAGATATGCGAGTAAATGCGAACCACATGATATAGATGATGTGATGCGAGACACTATTTCGAAAGCTAAGAAACAAGGTGGTGATGTTTGGAAACAATTATTTTTCAGTATCAATGACTATTTTAAATCAACGCTTGGTGAGCGTGCCATAATCGTGATTATGCCATTTGCCGTTGAAAATGTCGTCGTAAAAGATTGTTTTCCTAAATAATTGCAGGCTGGAGGAATACTTCAGACTTCTGAGATATGACAGTGATAAAACCAGTATTAACAAGAACATTTTTGATCGTTATGTATTACGCCCAAACGAGCTGGAGGATTTAAGCCTTGCGGTATTTGCCGTCCATTATGAAACCGTCCCTAACACAACATGGTCAGAGGGGAATGGTGATGCGGAACTGAGACACGAAGATATTACACAAGTTAGATATATCAGATTGCAGGATACGAGAATGCGTGTATGAAGAAGGCCGGCAGTATTACTTATCTGCTATTATACGACTAGTGACAGAGAAGCATATTAATACAGTTTAATAGTATGACACATACCATTCCTTGATGAAGGCGAGTTATTGTTTGAAAATTAAACCGCTGAAGATTGTTTTATAAGACGCCAAATAGATCTTCGCCCGTCGTAGGGTAACGTCAGCGCAGAACTTGCTCGTGTTGAACAAATTATTCAACAGGCTATTGCCCAAGCTACCGCGCTTAAAGCTGCGCGTGAAACCGATGTCGGCAACGCTCCCATGTTATGTGTTGGTGAACAGATTGTAAACCACGATTATAACTTTTGTTTACAATACCCGAAGCGAAGTTTACAAAAGGTGTTCCAAAAAAAGTGAATTTCTTTGTAGATTATATATATATATATATATATATATATATATATGTATATATATATATATATATATATATATATATGTATATATATATATATATATATATATATATACATATATATATATATATGTATATATATATATATATATATATATATATATATGTATATATATATATATATATATATATATATATATATATATATTAACAAATGAAGCTAACAAAATGTGTTACAAATAAGCGAGTTTCTTTGAAAATATATTTACATTACATACAAGTGAATCTAAGAAAAGGTGTTACAGAAGTGCATTTCTACAAATCTGCGAGCTCTGACTACAACTGTCATAAAATAGATCCCATTTATATCTCTTGGCAATTATTCCATGATATACGTGAGATTAAAATACATTTAAAAATCTTTTACTTTAGTTTGTAGCTGGACATTTTCGTTTCAGGTACTAAAGTAAGCTGGCTTTGCTTATTTTCTAGATGTGGTTTCCTAACTCGGAATCCGGTATTTTTTTGCCTTTTTTTGCAGAAATTTTATCAATTTCTAACTAGTATATATAATATCTATACTAAGGACCTTTGTTTTGTTGAAACCATTAGTCTTCCACCCACATCTTTCATTGAATGAAAAGAAAAATTTGAATGGAGCTATTGATAAAGACGCTATTAAAGTTACTTTTATTTGATGAGAAAGATGTTTAAAAATAGATTTACAAAATGAAATATATTTCTACATTTTTTATTATATTTCTAAATCGATTTAATATTTTAATTTCTTGTGGCGTCTAGTGTGACTGTAAAGTTTTAGTCTTATTTTTAGTAAATACTTCTATTTTATTTAAACTCGTTAACCTTTATACGTATTTACGTAAAATCATTTCAATATATTTATTAGAATTGTATTTAAAGTGGAAAATTGCTACGTTGCGTGATTTAGAAGTAAGACTGAGTTGAAAATAGATACTATTTATAGAACCCGTGTCTGTTAATATTTAAGTTATTTTTTATGACTTAAATTGAAAATAAACTTAACTACTAAATTTTATAGGTACATCTAATAGTTTTAACTATATTATATACACTTACAATCATTCGTCATTCATCTTTTCTCTGGTGCAACTCATAATCTCAGTTTACAACGACCCTATAGCAAAGTAGTTATTGAGTATTCTAAGTGCATATCGGATATCCCAATTACATTTATCAATAAACAATATTTGATTCGATAGCATAGCTGTACAATGCATTTGCATATTTAAATTGAGTTAAAATGACGAATATGATCAGTACGATACGGAGCGTGATAATGGCTAAATGGAGGCGGGTTAATGACCGACATATTGCAAATGTAGAGAGTGCATTACCAACCGAATATCCTACAAACAGCGTGTGGTCGATTTCATATGCACCGTGGCAAATCTCGACGTTATATAGTTGCGTCATCGCTACAATGATATGATTACCAATGTAACGATGACGCAACATAAGATAAGAATGAAGTGATATGATTATCATTGACAAGATTATCATTGACAAGATAGATAAGAATGAAGTGATATGATTATCATTGACAAGTAACAATTGCGTAGAAATGCCTTGTGAAATGAAAAGAAAAAAAATGGCATATTTAAAGCTTATCCGCCCAATGTGTATATAAATGTTGGCATATTTAATTATTTACCGCCTTCAAGTTTGCTTTTCGTGTTTGTGTTATCTAACCGGTAACGTTTGTACATATCCATGATGTTTCTATTTTCAAATCAACCTTTGGGCTGCGTAAAAGTTACTACTGTAAATAAATTAAAAACGAGTATCTATTAAAGGCTTTTTTCAGATCAAAGAGGCTTTTATCTTCCGAATTTATGATTAAAAATAAACACGCGAGCCCCCACAGGAGGACAAAATATTTTATAAGTTACGTAAACTACCCACGTACTTATTTTTATTCATAAAAGCGGATTTAATTATTTTTAGGATATTTTTACAAGGGTATGTTTTTTAAAGCCATTAATACCTTATTTTATTGATCACGTTTTTTTTGTTATTAATATATATTTATATTTTTATAAATTCGATACATAAAATAAACCATTATTTGAAATATTGAATATATTTGGCGTTAATTTTGTAGAAATGCATTATTCATAATTAATTCATTATTCAGTAAATTGTTTGAATTCGTTAATTCTCGTTAATTCGATATTCATTATTCACAATTAATTCATTATTCATAATTAATTATTCACAAAAATTTTAATTGTGAGTAATGAACCATTATTTGAGTTAAAATTTCAATGAACTGCTTTATCAGCAGATTTTTGCGTAAGTAGAAATGTCATTAGGGTTGAGTATAATCTAGGCGTAGTCGTTTGTAATTCGATAACTTCGATCGAACCTTTATTTTATGATTTACTAAATAGTATCCTGTGAAGTAATAGCTTATTTTGATAAGGCTAATTTGACCAAATGCTCAGTGAACAGCTATTCTGCTTAAAACTTTTTGTCATCCCCTATCCATTTATTAATTTATTGTAATGTCTATTTATCCTTCACTAGACTGTCTTTACTATTAACCTTGTTTGAAGCGGAGAGACTGGTCAGCTTGGTGATGACAAAGATTCGTATGGATGAGAAAGCTGTAAATATTGCGTGAAATGTCCTGCCTCTCCTGAAAACTTTTCCTTTATGCCCTTGTGTATTCCCCATCCCAAAATCATGCCAATAGTTTGTTACCTTCCTGTATTTCCCATCCCAAATCATGTCAATAGTTTGTATTACTTGTACTTTAGTATTTTTTTTTAATTTTTAAAATTTTTTTGTCTAATGTTCTTCTATAAAGAATTTTCGTTGTAAAATCTCTTACAGTCTACCGACTAAATTTCAACACAAATTGTTATGGTTGACTGGAAGAGATTGCTCATGTAGCAATAAGCCCGCTATGTGTACTATGCATGAAAGATATAAGAGAATAAAGCGAAATAAATAAACAAAATAAGAATTTCTAGAAAAAAGGTTCGCCTTCAACTAATATTCATTATATCTTCGGCATATTCGACATATATTTCGGCTCTCAAAATATATTTCTAAGTCACCGACCCAGTTTAAATGTACTGTATATTTTATTAAATATTTTGAAGAATCTAGCACTGTCTTATTTCTGTTGTTATGTTTGAATTCCTTCTTACTTTTCTTCTACCCAAATATTATACCATCTTTTGTAAATAATCTTCCAATATGTATGATGCCGCCAAAATGGGAAACAAATTGGATTCTGACTTTTAAAATCCATCATCAATTTTAAAGTGATTCCTTTTTTAAATTTCTACTACAACTGTATTTTTACAGTAAATAGTTATTTAGTTATTTTATACTTTCTTTAATAGTTTTCATGCTGTATTAATATTAAGTAGTATTGCGTTAGTCTTTCCATTCTCATCATTTTCGTCATTACTCATTTCAGTATTTAATTTGTTAATCCGACAAGAAGATTTTGTTAATTTTACTATATTTGTAAACATCATATGTGTAAGTTTATTATTAATATATAAAACTTATTATATAAAAAGGTAATTTCTTCTCTTGGCCAAAAAGATATTGTGCTATTATAGCTTAGGAATTAAATTAAAATCTTTATCTAAGTGGATTTTTGTGATCGCAGCTAATACCACGTATACTCTTAATTTATTCTAATTAATTATTACGCACAACACAGGCAACCCTAATTTTGTAGGTGGGGAATAACTAGCCGACAACTTCCAACTTTTATGGAAAATGATGATGGTTGAAATCGTCCGACTTACTACTACCATTCGTGATACGTGCTGCCGGCTAAATGTCTTCCGTCTCCCCTGGTGCGTGTTCAGTCTAATGTTCTATCCTTTTCTCTTTTAGCGCGTTTTAATTCGTAAAGTACGGATCGGATGCAGTCGGCCAGATTTTTCTTTGTAGGGCGACTTCTGTGGAACGTGTGCGTGGAAAGTATGAACTTGTTCATTTTTTTCAGATGTAATTATAAGGCAAAAGAAGTATTATAAAAGCCTGTATAACATACAAATGAAATATTATGTCCATCCAGGATGCGCCAGGCCCTAGGAAGTAAACCTACCATTCACATCGGTGTAGATAAAGTGAACAATACTGTTGTTTTTATACAAGTTTTGAACGTTGCTATTTTTGAACAACAAAATTTCTGTCAGTTTGAGGTCTTTATATATCCTTCTTTTCCTTTAATTTTTTTTGGTTACGTTATACATCTTGGATCACTGAGAACTTAAGTGGATAAACTTTGAATTAATATATGAAATGAACAGATGGTTTGTGATCTGATATTTCTTGAGAGTCTATATTATGAGTCTTTGGAACATAAGAGCCTTTAATGCTAGCAACAGAAAAAAATGACGCCACAGTAAACAAGACGATTAAACTATTAGCAATTATGGATATTATATTAATATAGCCAATTTTATTTAAGAGGTAGATAAAAAAATCGCATATCGCCACTGTAAAGCGAGCGTCCCGCCCCACACATCGGGCGCACCGCTGCACTGCCATAATTCAAGGCGGGCGGCAAATTGTACCCGCTCCCCCGTTTCCCGCCGTCGCCGCCCCTCAAATGAACTTGTAAATTTAAATAATAGTTAACGGCGTGAAGAATGGCCCGTCGCAGCCGGTTGCACGCCGGGCGCCGCTCGAAGCGAGAGCGGACCCCAGGGTTTGAAGAGTATTCAATATTTACTTTATTTACGTTGTACTATGAAAGGACCTTTATGAGTGACAAAACAAGAACTAAATAGTATATAGGTAACAATTTTTATAATAAGAAATATAATTAAAATAATAAGTGTTTAGTAAAAAATGAACAGGTTTCTATTTAGTGATGAAATTTCAGGGAAATTTGCATTATGTACCCTTTGCTTTCCTTCTACTTATGTTAATGAAAAACTTCTCAATGAGTTATCGTAAAAATGACGTTTGAGAGGATTATCATTCCCATGCGGATTGAATGTGGGAATAAGAGGGCAGGACTAGTAGTGTTTTCTTTTCTACAGATAACGTAAAAATTGTTATATTTGTGGAACTATTTTATGTCGGGAGAGACGTACTAAGATAAAAAAAAATACATTGTGCTTAAGACCATACAGTAGAAGTGCAAACCTTGGCAAAAAATCGTAATAATTTTGAATATTTTTATCATCATCATTGTGATCGAAATAATGATATGTGCATAGTATACGCGAAACGTGTCACGCTGCGTGATACGAACTCTCAGTTTTTTACCGACCGCGAACTATACTCGGTTGCTCGACGTTACTCTTATTCGGCCGTACTCGGCCTACCGCCGCGTATACCCGAAGCGTGTCACGCTCGTGACGTAAAGCGAATTCCTAAACTTTTCCCATCGAAACAATTTAGACAGAAGTAAGCCAAAACGGGTTTCGTCACAAAGTAAGCCAAAAGAAGGACATCAAAAAGGACATCAAATCGACCCTGTTTTTATGATAAATTTTATTTTAGCAATTTCTAAAATATGGAGAGTACACGTTTTTGTGAATATTTTCAGCAATGGCTCTAGAACTATCTGATATAATATTCTGAGATAAATTGTTTGGAATATTTTTAACAAGCTCTTTCAGTCACCGAAAGGAATTATTTTTTGGTTCTTGCTATTGTGAAATGCACGGGTCGATAACCTCCAATGTTACCAAATTTTAAATTAATATTTCAAACGGTTTGTGAAAAAATGTACTGTGACAAGCGGACGGAAGTACGAGTGGATGATTCTATAAAAGTTCTATAATTTGTTGTCATTATCACGGTATGGAACCTACAAAATTAGTTAGTGCTCGGTTATTACATCTTATAGAATGGAAATATAGATATATCTGGATAGCTAAGCATTCTTTTCTTAATTACCAGCGTTAATGGGGAGCTAGCCACCCTTCATTAAAATGAAATCCTTAACAGATACTAGGTTAAATGAACCACTTGTTATCTTTTAGAATTTACCTGTGCGATACTTTGTAATTGCTGTTCATTAAATTTTAATGAAAGGTACTCTAAATATAGAAAAGTCAGAATGGTATGTTCTTGCAGCATATAATATTTAAGTTAGGACGATTTGAAATATTTACAGTTTAATTCTAATCTTAAATGGCGATAATATTAAATAGCGATAGAGGTAATAATATTTTTTGTGTAAAGTGGATTATTATTTTATGGTTTAATCTCCTGTCAGCCAGTACTTTCTCTCCCTCCGTTTTGCCAAATCTTGAATTCTACGCCAGCGAAATTGGCTCACTGAATAGCTGACTAGCACACCTGTTTCAATTAGAAATCAGTGCAAAAAACATTCATAGTAAAAATTGTAAGTTGTCTGTCAATCTTCTGTCAAAATAAATAAATTTGTCATTTCTGATACTTACTAAAAGAAATATAAAAAATTAATTTATAATTATTACGTCAATATTAGTGAATTTAAAAATTCGTAATAGAAGAAAAATCAGTACATAAAACATTCTATATCAATTCATTAAGCGCATTACAATTTTCTTATTTCAAAATAATTAAATTGCAATAAACTTAATTTTTTTAAACCGAACGATTTCTCAGTGCGCATATAGCCATTCGCATAACAAAACAAATTGGTGTATATAGACATGTTTTTTAATTTTGTCTATAGCCCAAACATAAATTAGATTGTCGCCCACGGTGAGACCAACCTGGTGAGCTGTGTTAAACTAGTTACTAGGGATAATAAAAATACTAGAAAACGGTTAAAAAAATAACATAGCAACGAAGTATCATCCGTCGCTGTCACCTGTCAGTGTACAGATTTTTAATATAGATGGTTTTACTATAATGCGTTTGAGTTGTTTAATAATATATTGTAATTATTATCTTATGTATCCAAAAAGTTGCATCTTCTTTATATACGAGTAAGAACCTGTAAAAACACGACACATAGCAAATACATTTCACAACAACATATGATAAATGTCATGCTACTCCTTACATAGTATAAAAAAGTCGCTTCCCGCGTCTGTCTGTCCCTCTGTACGCTTAGATCTTTTAAACTACGCAACGGATTTTGATGCGGTTTTCTGTATCATTCAGATAATTTCTTCCGGATGGTTTATATATATAATACATCGATTTTATGTTTATAGAAAAAATAAAAATGTCAATGTTATATAAAAAAAATAGCATTTTGGGCGTTTTCATTACTAACGCTGACTAAACATTACGAGATATATCAAAATGTTGTACTATGGAATTGTATATTATAAAAATATCTACAAAAAAGTCCGGGATGGCATATATCTATATCCTACGGATAACCCAGTGACCATTTTTATGCGATTGATATTATTTTTTTTGTGGGTTATACATACTTTCGATAATTTTTTTACGTCGGGCATTTAATGTTGATACAATTTGCTCCTTACAGCAAATTATTATCATTATCATTAATATTTTAGAAGATATCACAGATTTAAAATTACCAAAAATCAGTATTCGCGATGCCGAAGCCGTGCACGAACGCCTCGCAGGACGCGCGTCACTCTATTGCATTGTATGATTTGCAGCGATCGCACGCGTTTAACGGAGCTCTCAAGCACGTAAAATAAAAAAAATAAAAACGTGCTTATCAGCGCGACAATATAAACCGCGAAAACAGTTGCAAACATTGTATATAAAGACATCCTTTAGTATTTTCTAATAATGACAGTAATATTATTCATCGCACCACAATTACACCACATTAGTACCTACATTGCACCGTGCGAAGCCAGGGCGGGTCGCTAGTTTATTTATAACACTAAGAAAGTAATTCTAGTTTAAATAGAAATACGTTGATGCTCTGGATAAAATTAAGGCAACAGTTAATTTAATTACTTTACTCTCACAACTTTAAATAGTGAATTTAAGCATTTTATTGCTACACGCTTATATAAAAGATCGCAAGAATTGAAATGTAAATCGATGCTCGCTGGCATTTCTGAGGGATCCACCTGTGAAAATAATTCTATGATTTCATTTTCGTATTTTGTTGCGTGGTTCTGATAATTTTTATGCTATTAAAAGTTACTTCGTATTAATACGCTAAGGTTAAGATGTTACTCTCCCTTTTTAGAAAAAACCTCACAACTAATCCACATAAATTATATATCATTTTATAGATAATTGCTTGCTCTACCGGCATCCACAACTAAAAAATGTATTATTGCTATTGTTTTTGCAAATTAATTAATTATTAAAATTATATACACAAAACAGCAATGCTGCCATCTAACGGCTCAACGTCAATATGATTGACGGTCGGTAAAATTTTTGTTTAATTTTAAATCCACTCGTATAAATAAAGTGGCGCTTTAGCTCAATGCTTTTGATACTTGCGCCTGTATATGTCAATTTTAGTAAAATATTTGTTTGATCTGTCATCTGAGCTTCATAATGGAATAAAAACGTAATAAGCAGTGTGCAAAATTAGAAATGAATTGAATACCTGCAATCAATTTTGATTTATTAAATTGAGTTGAATAATTTATAATGCGAAGACTTCGCACGGGTCACGCTAGTATATAATATTCGAATAGTCGGTTTACTTTTTATGGTTTGAATGGAATCTCAAAATAATATAATGTACTAACAACGTAAAAAAGACAAATAAACGTCGAAAAAATTATATTTTTGTTTCACGTAAATACTTACTCCGAAGCTCTACAGATGTAAAAAGCACGCCATAATTCATTTCTAGTTTTTTTTTTTTGTATTTATTTCAAATTTGTGATCATTACCAGATACTACTAGGCAGAAATTGGTCATGTTCTTTACGTAATTAATTATCTTATGTTTAGTTAAATTATATTCTCATTAATTTGCTCTTGGTTAAGAAATATTAGCCAACAAAAACTCGAATATGTCTTTATATGTATACACTTGGAGAGTGATTAACTAATAAAAAATTATCGTTAGTAACACTAATCACACCAACATTAAATCATTTATAAATTTGAAGGCGCTACAGTCTGTCAACTAATGTTTACGTTTGATGCACGCGCATAATATCCATCATGTTGGCTCGCGTCAGTTGCTTTGACGTTGACGCGCGCACTCCAAGGGGTCTCTCGTAGCTTTCTCGTAACATTCTCTCTGCAGGGGGTCATTTCACCAGCCTTCACGGAAACCCACCGTTCGTACCAAATTCAGGCTTCGCAGCCGACGGAATGTTATCTTTCATTTTGAGTTTACTTTAAGCTATTAAGATTGTATCGGAATATAAAGAAATGTTATTCAACATAATTAGTTATTAACCTCGTAGGATGTTTTTTGAGTTCCGAAGTCGAATGGAAAAAACAGAACCACAATTTTGACTAATTTCTGTCCATTTTTACGACCGTGTGTAGCATTATTATAGCTTTTCATAATAATGTTAATTAAAAGAAATTCTAAGTGTATGGACTTAAATACTTCCGTATGGACTTAAATAATACTTAAATTAATTATATGGGGGAAGCATATATATTATTGTGAATATCTCAAAAACTATGATATCTAGAATCATCCTTATAAGTTTACGATAACCTTTGCGTACGCTTCTAAATACTCTGTTTTTCATAATGTTAAGTTCAGTACTTTCTGAAATTGAACGGGGATGGCATATACTTTTTGCCTATTTTTCAGTATATCTCTGAAGATGTACTACGTAAAATTATGAAAAAAGATTAATCTTTGCAATGGAATTTCAAAATTGTTTTTCGAGTACTTAATATGCCCATTCGAGGGGGAGGCCTAAAATTTTCTTAAAATTTCCATGTAAGTATTTTTATATGTTAGCTACAGATGTTGTGATAGATATCTATAATAGATGAACAGGTTTTGAAGTACGGAACCTTAATAAGAATAAAAATAATATTTTTGTAAAATGGCATCGAAATATATAAAACACCGGGAAGGAATTGAACCAAAGCGCTTAATGTTGTGGCGTCATCTAGTGGTTTTTTTACCGTTACATCTAATTTTTTATAAATTGTATTAATCCTTTTTTAACCAAATA
The DNA here is from genome assembly GCA_039881145.1 of Druceiella hillmani. Taxonomy (NCBI): domain Eukaryota; kingdom Metazoa; phylum Arthropoda; class Insecta; order Lepidoptera; family Hepialidae; genus Druceiella; species Druceiella hillmani. The sequence continues at coordinate 100,827,861 of JAYKKI010000001.1, read as the reverse complement.
TTTATGATATTACAGGTTTACCACTTAATTAACATAGATTATAAAAGAAACCGCATCAAAGTAGTTTTGGAGAAAAATGGTAACAGTCATGCGTATATAAAATATTATTCATATACGATCCCCATTAAGATATGAGTAAAAACAGCGATCAGTAGATGGTACGAGCAGCGCCTTTCCTAAATATCTGCCGGTAACAGTTAGGAGAGCCTCATCACATAGGATCCTATCGATCCAATTCCTCATTGTAGCAGAATCCCGTATAAAAACAGGGCCCGACTACTTTGCCTCATATCAACACCTTATTTATATCCTGCCATTTCCAGAGTGTCAACTGGCTAATTAAAAGAGAATGTACGCCAATCATCTCAAAGGCTTTAGATCACTTTTATAAAAATGGAACGTATTGTTTGTCGCAGCCCATCTTTGGTGGTCAGCGCTTCACCCAATAACTCTAATGACTAAATGACACAAGAGTAGGTGTTCGCTAGAAGAATATGTTGTCACTAATTCGGCTCAAAGTTTTGAAATTATGCCGAAATATGTATAATGAAAGTGTCCATGAAAGTTTTCTTATAACAAATGTTATACTATATTTTAATGTGTACGGATATTGTATACCTGTGATAATGTGATTAATATTTTTTAAACGTTCAAAATATACAAATAATAGAATTACAAATAAATAAAGAGAACACTGGGGAGTTGCTGTTCTTCCACTGTCTGTTTGGAACGAAAGGATTCGAACTGACGGTGTATGCGTTTTGAATATATTCATTTTTATATTAAATTTACCAAGGAGCAGCCTGCGCTTAATTTTTGGTGCTAAAACAATCTTTGTCATTCTTTTCAAGATTGCTGGCTTCCTTTACCAGCTTCCTTTCGTCCACGAAGAATAAAGTATGAGATGTGACGGTATCCAACATTCAGCAGGCAATATAATACAATTTACAATTCCCTACAATTCCCTGCCTATACTATATAATGGTATTAGATGCGCGAGGAGCATTGTGTAGTATGAACTGTTGTCTATTTGTTTCATTTGCATTTCGAAAGCTTTCTAAATACAATTTTTCGCGGATGTAATCAAATATCGTTCTTGTTACGATGTACATAAAATATATAGTGAATTTGTATTAAAATTATAAAGACATAATATTTTAATAACGTCCTCCCATAAATATATTTTATTATATCAATATGAAAGACAAAGCACATGAAAGACAGACTACGTGTATAATTTAATCTGTCAGCCCTATAAGATAAAACATGCTTCCTAAAGCGTATTACATTCCCAAAAGGACACAGGCCGGCACTCCAAGTACATTTCGTATTTCGAAAAATTAATTACACGGATTTCACAAGGCCCATCCGCCGGCAAATCCGCAGCGGGACAATACCTCTTACAATTCTTGGTGTACACGATTGCACTGTTCGTAGGATCGGGGCTGTCGTAGACCGAAATATTATTGATGGGAAACATCTATAGGCGCAGGTATAAACCGGATCGTTGGCGTGGTGACGCTTACCGTGGCGACGGGTCGCCACGCTATACTAAGGTATATATATATATATATATATATATATATATATATATAGTATATATGTAGTAAAGTGTACGGTATGGCGACGTGTCGCCATGCGCAACCGACTACGCGACCCCCTCCTCACTCAGTTCGACGCTGTAGTTTACTACGGTACACATAACCTGTGCTTTATTATTTTTATATTAATTGTAAATAAATGTTTATTAAATAAAGTCACCATTTTCTATAAGAAATTCGTAATACTTTATTTTTTCATTATGCTATGCTACGCTACGCTGCTTTAGTTCCTGTAATAATCTTGTCTTTTATGCATATTACTTTTACGAATACGATGTTTCACATCTGCCAGGCGTCCCGTGACGGCTCACTGTTTTTGCTATCTGTAAAATTGTTTAATTTTACGTTTGTAGTTTTCTATACGGAGAGTTTAGACTCTGCCTTACACAAGTTGAATAAGTTTTGTCAAATAAATATAGTATGTAAAATTTGTGATTTCTTGTTAATTCGAAATTAAGAATAATTAATTTTGAATTACGGTATGTAATATATTAGGGGTTATTAAGTTTATGAAGAATTGGGTACGTGAAAAAAATCCTCTATATTTAGGTCAGTTATAGTACCAAACATCTATTTAGATATTGATATATTCTAGAAAATTTACTACTTCTGGTGAATGTTTTTCCCTTAATTTTGTCGGAACCATGATATATCATTTTTCCCTAAATCTTTTTGTATAATACCAGTCTTTTTCTTTAATTTATACCTTCACATTTTCCTTTCTCACCGTTTATTTATACTTCTCTTCAGCTTTTTTTAGTTTTATTATGCATATTTTTTAAAGATATGTTTTACTTATACTTTTAAAGATATATTTGACATGAAAACTTCTTTAGGTCCACCATGCGCTTTTTTTTTAAAAGTGAACGTAACTGAGCCATTATGCTTGGGTCGGTAATGCTAAATCTGGTAAACTCGGCTTCCTTCGTCATCATACAAGCGTGTTTACTGTCTAACACGGAGTGTGTCGCTTCAATAATTACGTTTTATTTTTGATCAATATTTTATTTGAGAGTAGTTTAATATAATACGTGTATATTATTGTATTTTTTTTATTTTAGTTTTCACTTCCGTCATGTTTTCACAAGCACGCGCCGTGTTTTTTTATTTATTTTGACTTTTTATTACGATGTTTTACTTTGTTGTGTTCTAATAACCTGACATTGATGAATTTCGTACTGCTTTTTTTGCTAACCTCTGACTTCTTCTCTATGTTTCAGTACCTCATTGTCATAGCAGCTGAATTATCTTTCGTTAGATTTATTTAGGTTTAGTTTAATAAATACTTCTCACATCACATTTAAGCATATACAATTTTTATATAATGTTATGTTCCAATGACCAGAAAATTAGGAAGCCTTCTCTTGTATATATTTTATCAATAGCTCATTGTCATAGTTAGAATTACCATTGCATAGATTTAGTTATATTAATCGTAATAACATGTATTTTGGAAAGTTTGAAAAACATTTTGCGGGTTAGACGACCGCTGAATCTGATGCCGCGCTGCCGCCGCCGTGTAAGCGCTCGGATGCGATACGGGCGCAGGCCGGACGCGGAGCTATGCGAGACACGCGCCCGCGAGACAGTTGATCGCGGGCGGATCCGTTCGGCGCATGATAAATGGTCGGCAGGCGGGCGGATTCAATTAATTCGGGCGCGTCTCGGCCGCGGCGCCGCTGAAAAATGAAATCTCCGCGCGGCGTGATGAATCGCCGCGTACGTCCGTCTCATTTGTCACTGTGCATGCGTAGTGGGCGGACGCGACGGGCGGATCATGCAAATTCATGGGGGTTTATTAAATTTGTAAACGGATACTCAGGCCACCGCAGCGTCTTCGCGGGGGGTGGTGGTGGGGTAGGGGAGTGGCTGTTGACGCTCGAAGAAATTGGCTGCCCGGCATGTAATTAATATTAGATATGTATGTGCAAGATCTTTGTGGAATGTTTGCGTAAAGAGTTTATGTGGTAGGGTTGCAAATGTTGATTTTTTATATCGAAAAAGGTGTGATTATGAGATGATTTTGGGCTTCCGTACCTTCAATTTTCCGTATTTCTATCTATGAGAACCGTTTTACTCACAAGCCGTTTAACGTAGAAAGTTGAAATTTGACATGGCAGTGGAGTTTATTGACCCACATATTTCTCAATGGTGAGAATTTGACACGTTTTCATCCATGAATTTTAAAAAGGTACTTGCTTTTACAACTTACTTAGCATTATGCTTAGTATATACAAACTTGCTTAGTATTGAAAGGGCGAGTTATAAAGAAAGTGTTTTTTTTCATAATTTTATAGAAAGTAATTGAGATATTTATAGAAAATACCTATAAAAAGTTTATTTCTATCCTCCAAATCTTCGAAAAGGCTAATTTAAAAATATTAAAAAAAGGTGATTATTAGAATTCTCCGTGGACTAAAGCGATGTCTTTCATACACATAAATTTTTGAGAAATTTACAATATCTTTACGCCTATGAAAGATACACTAGGCAAGTCGTTTGCATATTGAAAATTCTAAAGTATTTTTAATTAATATACGTAAATAGTTTAATAGAAATATTTTGTGCTTTTAAATGTTTAAATTTAAATATTAACCTGCATTTGCACGCGAGCCTCACGGTGGCGCGCTTGTACTTAATATAATTTGTTTTTGTGTATTAGATATAATTTTATGTGTTAGAAAGAATTCTTTACATTTTCACGGTAAATATTAATTATGAACGATTAGGGAGTCGTAGATTATTTATTAGTAAAGGTATAATAAATTTTATACCTAGAATAAGATTATGGAGATTTTTATAATCTACTTCCAATATAGCTGCCTCTCCTTCAATAAATTTAATAAGAGAAATTAGATTAATTAATAGAATAATTAGTTGAAGATGATTAACCTTAATTATATTAATATTAATTTCTTTTTTTAGTGCTGGTTATAGATTATATTTATATTATTATATTCAACGTGGAATAATTTATTCAGGAATTTATAGTCCCCGGGTGTTTTTTTCTGTTATGCTATCTATTCTTAATTCTATATTTACTTTAGTTCCGATGAGCAATACTATAAAGCTCGTAAAGTCTGTTTGTACAAGGTTTGAACATTAATTGCACAGCTCCAAGGGTCGTCATGAATATCTTGAGAAAAGGGTGATTACTTCACATTTCTTTTGCTTTTGGGGTTACCTTTGAAGAAATAAGGAGCCCTTGTAAGATTGCACACTTATCTATCTTTGACGACCGATTTTATCAGAAATCGTTTGATGTAGAAATTTGAAATTTGGCGTTGGCATAGATCATATTAATCCTATTATAGATTTAAAATTTTAAAGGGGAAATGTATCCACTGTTATTTTTATTGGAGCGAAGCTTCTTAACGGACGTTTGGGATAGGGAGGTAAATGTGAAGAAGTGAAACGTCACGAACGCAGCGATGAAACGCTCGTCTTTGGACGGACAGCGCATATTATTGCCCATATGAGATATTATATTAATTAATAATTAAAATGTGAATTTCATTTGCGATGATTAAGAAGTTTCGCTTATGTTCAGGGTCCCGCGACACCTCACGTCGTTTTCATTACAACTACTCTTATATATCTTGTGATTGTTTAAAATAGGTAGTTATAAGAAATTTAAAAATATTTTTTCTACTTTTAATGACATATTCTCAGAGATATGCCCCGAAATGTGGAAAACGTGCATATACGAAATGTGGAAAACATGCACCCCCTCCATTTCTGAAACTATTGAACTAAATATCATGAAGAAATAGGGTTAGTAGTATATAATTGGAAGATAATGGGCCATTATTATATTTATGGGGTCTTAGTTTTCTGAGAAATTCGAGAGAAAGTCACATTTTTACCTCTGCGAAAAATATGCTAGACCATATATTAATACCGTAAAAATAATAGTAATATTTATAAATTATATCATGAAAACGACTCTCAAATGTTTAAACTTTTATGTGTACCTAAGTATGTACGGAACTCTTTTAATGTGAGTTCTATTCGTATTTGACAGGTTTTATATTCTGAAGTTTTCCATACAGAATTGTCGATGAAAGTAAAATACTACTTGATTCGTTTCATCATCAAATAATAAATTACTGCCAATAAAAAAAAAGAATAAACGTTTGTATTTTTACTATATAAAATGATTGAATATATTTGGCGTTAATTTTGTAGAAATTAACATGAATAAAAATAAAAAAATCACAATTAAATGAAACTACGTGATGTAGTATTATTTCTACTTTCATTACGTTCTTTACCACGACCTAGGTTTCATGTATTACAACATCTTCAGGTGGGCTATTAGCAAAGTTATTTCGAAACCTAGGTCGTGGTAAAGATCTTAAAGAAAGTAGAAATAATACTACATCACTTAGTTTCATTTAATTGTATATAAAATGAGTCAGAAAAGTCTTTTGCCACAAACTAAATTTATTCATTGTTAAAATTGTCATATGGTATAATCTTCTATAATTTTATCTCAAAGTTGTATTATGTATTTGCTTACGTTGTTACAGTTTAAGTACGAGCGTGCGGTTGTGTTCGTATAAATATCTTAATTTGGTGCAGTTCTGCGAAGTAAACTTGTCGCAAACGAGCCCCCGCTGTTTGTTGTAGATAACGGGAAAACAAGTAAATAAGTCTGTTAGTTTGTAAACAAAGAAAAAAGAAGTCTGCACGGAAAAGCGAAGAGGTAAAACTGAACGTTCGCCGCCGGAACTTTCCGCAGTGATAACGACACTCCGCCGTAATGTTATTTCGATATTTTCTTATCATGTTTTCGGCGGCCGTTATGGGAATGAAACTCGCCACACTGCGTCATCGTCTGTATATTCGCTGCAGTTTGCCGTAAACATTTAACGACTGTGACCGTAATTTTTTGTCTTTTTTCCAAGTAGCGTCATAGCGTCTAATATTGGGCACAAATTTTATGAAATCTTTAAGGCTTTTGTTGTAATATGCTACTTCGATATTATTACGTAAGTATTTTTTGGAGTCAAAGCGCAATTAAATTAGAGTGGTGCTTAAAAGCTGAATAATGATTGTATTTAACAAAATAGTTTATTATTTTTGGGCAACATTAAGGGCGGAAAGCCAAAATTTTTCTTAGAATTTTCTAAGTACGTTACTATGCTTCTGCTTAACACTAAAAAGTGTATAAAGAAAACAATACGTAATGTAAATTGATTCATACGATAAATTGACGATAAAGTTTATTACAAAAATTTGACGCAATGAATCTTGAACGTATTCTCGTTCACTGCAAATAAATGGGAACGCCCATTGAGGTATGTTACCTCCTCCATACACGAACCTCCATGGTCGCTTAGTATTCTTGCTGAAAGGTAGTTTCCAAAATGCATAGTGTGTGCACCGTGGACTGTAATTTAATTTAGATGTTATAAAGTACCTAGTAAATATTCAGGGATTATTATCAAATTGTGGATTATTGTCAGTCATTAAAAAATATTTTTAAATTTTCTCTGACAGATTACAATTTATTAATGGATTTAAAAACTAAAAAGTTCATGCTATAAAATTTGTTTTTTTGGGATGAATTGATAGATTTTCATATATAACCCCGGTATGAAGTTTTATTAGCAGTAAAATCAGAAGTTCAGATCATCAAAACGAAGTGTGGCATTTTGTAAATTTGGATGTAATTTCGAAACTACTCATCCGATTTCAAAAATTCTTTCACCAATATTTAGAAAGGACCTTCAGGATGGACATAGGTTGTATATTATATCGTTAATTTTTTTTTTTCATGGAGACCAGTTTTACAACATAAGTCAACGAAAAAACTGATGATATTTATATTTGTATACAGTGTTACCTATTTTATACATTCCGAGACAATCGTAATTAAGGAGTTAACTCCAAGGGCTCTTCTTCACTTAACGTTTTATATTTAATTAATTTGAATGGATGAGTTCCATACATGTACATGGATTCAATACACATTTAGTCATTTATAAACATTTAATAGTACTAAAACTATTTACAAAATTTTAATTTTTTAGAACGGCAATATATTGTTTACTATATTTTTCACAGGCGCACATTTAAAAAAAATATTTTGTTATGCGATATAACTACACATTAACGATTTTCGAATTTTTTCCTTTCCTTGTGTTAGAAGCTTGATTTTTTTACATCTCGAAGGGACCGTAGATATTAATTTAAACTTGATATCTCCACGCGTTCCTGAGAAAAAACGTCTTGACAGACCGACAGGCGGACAATGAAATGATCCTATAAGGGTTACTTTTTTCGTTTTGAGGTACGGAATCCTAAAAACAATATGTATTGATTACTTTTTTCAATAATTTTTGAGTTATTAGTTTTTGTTGTTGTTTGTTCATTATTATTATTCTTGATATATCAAAAATGTAATATAGACACGTTTATGGAGATACCTTTTTTGTTTTCTATTCTTATAACAAATTGTATTTTATTTTTACTCTTTCCTGATTGTCAGTCATTCAATTGTTTATTTTTTTATATTCTAACAAATATAACCTTTTATAAAAATTATATTCTGTTTCTATAACGCCAAGTCTATATTCATGGCTTTCCTTTTGAAAACATTTTTTTTATTATACTCATCATTTTCCCACGTATAACGCTTTCCACATGTTCTTGATAAACCGTCTTTGGCAGATTACGTTTTTGCAAGTAAAGTATTCTCATATAATGTACTTTGAGCGCTCTTCGAAAATTTAATTACGATGTAAATTAACATAAGCCGTTAAAGGCCAGTAAAAAGGCTGTGCGGATTTAGTCTGAAGTGCAGTGCTAACGTAAACGTAAACGGGCTCCCGTGTATGTGTACGGCAGCGCCCTATGTGGTTCTATGTAATTATTACTTCCATTCTGTCAGTAATAAACCAAGAATGTGCCGTCTGCCGCGTAGCACGCCGAGTATTACGATTCGTGATGTTACACGTACGTAGGTTTGTTTGTGCCACATAATGTGATTTCTATTTTATTTCACTTTTAATGACATTTAACGAACTTCCTTATTGTCGATAAAATGACTTTGGTTTATGCAATCCTTTATATACATGTAACAACCATAAACTTGCGGAAGCGATCAGCACTGAGTTGGGGTTTAATAAAAACGAATATAAACTTAACGCAATTTGTTTAATTGATTATAAATGAGTAATTGTATTTAATAAAAAGTTAATTTTTACTAGTTTTCTATATTTGAATTGAATGAAAATTTGTACCGGACAGTGTGATGGATTATCTTTTTTTATAAGATAAACCGCGAGGACTCTTTATATAACTAAAATTGTAATGAAACAGCCAAATAAGGTTTGGACAGATAGGAATATCTCCAATAACACCAACAAAAGACTGGTCAAAATACTCGTTTGGAGCATCTTCCTCTTGGTCAATTTGCTCCTTGGTGAGAAAAAGGTAGATGCTTTGATGAGGCGGTGCTGGTGATGGCTACTACTGCCCTAGATTTGATTAGTTGATTATTAAAACAAGCCTGTCGCCTATCTTATATGAAAAAGTTCTTCAATGCTTTGGTCTTGTAATACACATGAGAACCAACTAATCTGGAAAAAGTTTTGATAATTGGCGAGATCGAGAAGAAACTGCGAGGGCCAGCGCCAACAAACTCACAGATCTCTTAGTAACCATAACTATGAGACAGGCCGTAGACAAAGTTATAAAACACGATTCATAGGCTAATAGAGACCCCTTAAGATGAACACGACTTTCAGCTATGAAGAGTCTAGCAAGAAGAAGGATGTGGTTAAAAGAAGGAATTTAACAACAGTTACAATCAATACTACCGTATATATATTTCGGAATACGGGCGTATTCTTAAATGATGCTTTAAGTATGGTGTGTGCCAACTTCATTCCTTTATTAATTACGTAATTTTTTGGACATTTACAAATTAACAATAATTCTCCTAATTCATGGAAATCAAAATATGTACGAACTAATCTTGCAGTAAGATGTTTGTTAATAAAAACTGATGCAAAGGGTGTAAGCAAACTTAATTACCCATTGAAGCCATCTGACAGCCCCATTTAAAGACAAGTAATATTAGCTTCGTTAAATTAAGTTCTGTTTCCTCTTGAAGAATATTTTAGAAGGAAGATTCAAATTTTACTTTTCGTTATAAAGGATTTTTTGAGATAGGCGGATGAACAATGATTAGAAATCGTGGCATCGGCAGATTCAGATTTATCATAATAGTGTTAGAGATAATTCTCTATTATATAAAATACGAAAAGAACACTTGTGAATGACGTTAAAAACAGAAGAAAGTTTTACGCTATTAGGAATGATCTTTACTTGTGTATATAGACAAACGCATATTTTATACTAAATCTCACTGTACGCGCGCGCAGCAAATGATCAGCGTAAAATTTCAATATAACTAACGACCGCTGGCACTCCATGCAAAAATGACATCAGCTCGGAATCAGCGGGCGCTTGAAAAATGAGAATCGTGATTAGCTCGCGCCCGGCGGCCAGCTGCTCGCGCACCCGCGCCGCCGCCCGCCCCAGATAAATCACTCGGCGGCGACGAGTCACTCCGCCCAGCCTCCGCCCGACGTTAATAAAGCGGATAAGGAAGACGCGCGGCCGGCTCAGCCATTGAGCGTGGGACAAATTACCTGTTGTTTTTATTTCTTTTATGTTTTCTTTAAAACGTTTGCCGGCGAGAATTTCGGCTCTTGACGAAAGCTTTTCTGCAAATTTTGAAGATAACGCTTCGTTGACAGTTTCTTTAGAAGTGTTTAATTGTCGTTTATTAAGATCAGGTTGCAAATATTTTTGCACGATTTTTCGGCAGCTTTATAGCCGATCTTTACTTTTTATGTTTTAAGCTATTTTTTGAAGCTTTTGTTATGGTTTAACTTAAATCATTTTGGCTTACATTAATATACTGAAATATACTAGACTAATTATTTTATCAATAATTGCAGATTGTGTTGTTTTAAGCATTAATTAGATTAGATCGCTGGGATAAGGGTGAGAAATATAACGTTTCTGTGTAAGAAATATATGCTATAAAAGTCAATAGTATTGTTTGTACTAAAACTCGTAAAAACTATTGACTTGCAAAATCGAACAAAACTCTTAACAGACAACACATTTTGTGTCTCATAAAATGTTTCATTATCAATTACCAGTTTCTAAATATAAGTTGTGTATTTAAACGTCACTGTTACCGGATGTGAGGCGCTGAGATGGCGATAAGTTGTGTATTTAAACGTCAGTGTTACCGGATGTAAGACACTGAGATGAAAAACTGCGACTAAAGAAAGTCGTAGGCCCACAATTTTTTTTAATTTTTATCTTTTTAATCCGTTGTTACGCAAACTACTAAAGTATTTTTGAAAACGTTTTCAATGTTTGAAAGCTTGGGGCTCAAGTTGAAAATCGTTGTATTTATTATTATACAGTGTTAATTAGGTACAGGTATGGAACACAAAATCAGTTTTTTACATAAAAAAGTTTTTTGAAACCCGCTAAAAACACTGAACAAATTTTAACGGAGTTTTCACCGTTTGAAAGCTTAGTTTTCAATAAAATAACTTACAAAAAAGGGGTGGAGCGTAACGTTAAAACTTGATGAAACTAATTTCAATGCGGCCAATGTTGGGATCAAAGTTATTTATGTATAAAATTATTGACCTTTTATACGTATGTATTTGTGTATCTGGAGATTTTATTTGCAAAATTGGTGAAGCTTTTACTAATTTTAACAATTGAAAGAACAGAAATTAAATATTAATTTGGTGAAGCTTTTACTAATTGTAACAATTGAAAGAACAGGAATTAAATATTAATTTGGTGAAGCTTTTACTAATTTTAACAATTGAAAGAACAGAAATTATATATTAATTTAGTGAAGCTTTTACTAATTGTAACAATTGAAAGAACAGAAATTAAATATTACTTTGGTGGTGCTTTTACTAATTGTAACAATTGAAAGAACAGAAATTAAATATTTATTTGGTGAACCTTTTACTAATTTTAACAATTGAAAGAACAGAAATTAAATATTAATTAAGTGAAGCTTTTACTAATTTTAACAATTTAAAGAACAGAAATTAAATAGTAATTTGGTGAAGCTTTTATTAATTGTAACAATTGAAAGAACAGAAATTAAATATTTATTTGGTGAACCTTTTACTAATTTTAACAATTGAAAGAACATAAATTAAATATTAATTTGGTGAAGCTTTTACTAATTGTAAGAATTGAAAGAACAGAAATAAAATATTTATTTCGTGAAGCTTTTACTAATTGAAAGAACAGTTCTTTCAATTAGTAAAAGCTTTACAATTCATTTTCTTAAGGAATTTTTCAATTGGTGGCAGAGAAAAAAATTGTTGAAAAGGCACAAAGTTATAAAGGTTAAAAAATTGTAATTCGGGTAAAAGGGAATGTTTTTCTATTATCGTAATGGAATAATTAAAAGAATCATTTTATCGACTTATTTAATGACTAAAAAAATATTTGTAGTTTAACTTTATATTTGAAGGTATAAAATATACATTACCAGTTTCTTCCTCGCCTTCTCGTCCGCATGGATTTTTAATCAAGATGTCTAACCCATTGCAAGATCTGTCTATAAATAATGTTATATCTTTGATATTTTATACATTATTGACCTGTTGACATATTAAAATTGTATTATTGGACAAAAATATCAAGTTTTATGCTACCGGTATAGAGTTATTTCTCGTATTAAAAGTAATCAATACCTCAGTTTCAATTATGAATTATGTCCGTGCTAGCTTTTATGAAAATGGACGACTTTTATTTAATATTTTGTTTATTAGGAAAACTTCTAATAGAAAAACTGCAAATGACGACAATTGACTTGTAACTACAATAAATAATTTTTTTTCCTAACTTCTTGCAATAAAGTTTTCAATACATCTAAGTACTTTATTAAACTCGTAGAAATTAGTAAAACTCAATGAAGATCTACATAACACTATTTCAGGACGTTTTCAATAATTTTAGTTAAGAATGAAGACCGGTCAAAAGTAAGAAATGGAAAATATTATAGGAAAAATTTCAAAAATACAAAGTTTTAAAAGGATGTTAACTTAACTGGACTTAAACAATGTTTTTTTTTCATTTCTCAACTCAACCGGGGATGTAATTGTACATATGTACAAACACCGACCGATTATTAAATAACAAGAAATCGTTCTATAAAACATGTTCTTTTACAAGCACACCCGACGATCATACAACAACTGTTCCGATAAGAACAATTGACCATTCTAAACAACACGCCAATCAAGTCGCAAAGCACGCAAGCACGGGGATGTCTACAAAAAAATAGCGAGCGTGTGCAGCACAGGTAAGCTCACGAGGGCCACGACAGACGGGTCAGAAACATTTCTCCATTTAAATATTGGTCTAGTAGAGATGTAAAGATATAGATATAAAGATATAGATCATCCAACTCCAGTATAATACTCGCTTCACTTACAAAAAGTCACCTAATGGGTTTATATGACGAAAGAAGAAACTTTTAGATCCTAAATTTATTCACAATTAAATGAAACTACGTGGTGTAGTATTATACTTTCTTATATTACTTTCTTTAAGTTCTTTACTACGACCTAAGTTTCGTTGTATTACAACATCTTCAGGTGGGCTATTAGCAAAGATATATTTGCTAATAGCCCACCTGAAGATTTCTACAAAATTAACGCCAAATATATTCAATGCCTAAATTTATATTTATGGGTACCCCAGGAGTGATGTTGTAACCTGGTATTACTTAACACAGATGATATTTGTTATTTTTATAATTCTAAAGTCAAGGGAAACCAATTACTACCAAATTTGGCATGCATATATTAATGTGGTGGAGCGCCGATAATACATATTCAGCATATTATCCGCGGTTTCGGACACGTTGTATATTAATACCGGGAAAAATGTGTATGGATGTCTATTGCTCAATCGCACTTAAACAACAAGACAAACACTTTGAATAAAAGTCGTCCATTTAACTATTTATGTCACTCCAAATTTACTGTAGTAATTGGACAAAAACAAGGATTTTGTGTTAAACATACATTTCTCCTACATATAACGTAACATTTCATTTTTCCTAAATGTATTTTCTTTTTTAACTTATTAAAAATACTACTCTTCTAACCATTCAAATGAACTTTGTCCTTAAAAAAAATTATTTCATGGAGTTGAATTCATATAGTTACGAAATAAATTTCATTTTCGCAAAATTTTGTACGAGATTTCGTTTTATTAATTAATAAATAAATTTGTATATAGGTACATCAGTATGTCTGTATTAAAATCTGATTAATTAATTATCGAATATAGCGTGGAATATCTTAGTAACGTGGTCGATTTAAAATTAAAATTAAATTTTTATTTTTTTTATTTTTTGAGGATTTTAAATTAAAATTGAGACTCGTACTTAAAATAATCAGATCAGACTTAGTCATTGTTAACGTAAAGATTACGGCTTCAAAGATACATGTGTATACTTAAGTATATTTGCGAAAACTTGCGTTTACATTGGAACACGCTTTCAAAGTTACATACTGCCTAAGGCTTCGAGGTACGAGTTTATCGTCCTAATATAAATTTACCAATAATCGATGCAAAAGTTTTGTTCGACACCCTAAATCATCGTAATATCGTGTCGTATCTCGTTCAGGATACGACAAAAAATTAGTATCAATACGCTTCCGACGGCGCGGTGGGTGGCGCGAGCGTCCGTTATTTATGGCGGCGATAAATTAAACACACAACGAAGACGGCACCGATGTATGAATTCTAAGCCAATTTTGATAGTGCACGCGGTGTTTTGAGATGAACACCACTGCTCGTCGCGATACGTAGGTGCAATGTATTTGTTGCATTAATTATGGAAATAAGCTTTACTTTTTGAAAGCTCGATCATTCATTTAATTTACGGGATATGTTTTGTGCTTAATAGACTATTCTAAATATGAGGACATTGACCTCAATTTTCAGCACACCTATAAGTGTAAGATTATTCTAGGCATAGATATAATGCGCGTTAAGTCTCCTTGCTATACAAAATAAAGTAGTTTTTTTTAAATATTCATGTTGAAATGTGCACAATAGGTTGCCCTTATTGTTTCTATTAAGATAATCCATAACTATTGCTATATTCCATCATAAGAAGTCCAGTAATTTATCTATCGTAAGCGTCTTTTGACACTTTTGGTTAAAATGGTTCGCGGAGCACCTTAAAATCGAATTATGTTGGCGTTATTCGAACAGAAAGAAATGTAGAAAATCAGCATAGCACTCAAGACAGAGGTGACTTATATCAAAGACTGGAGGACTATGAAATATTCGTTCGCACTTGTGTGGCCTAAATTAATGGGAAATGTTTCCGTTGTATAGGTGTTGTTTCCGAATGCATCAGCCCCAAATATAATAGCAAAGGATGTAAAACAAAACAAACAAAGCCTTGTACCAATGGTTCGATATAATAATTTTGTATTTTCCCTCTAATCGACTATTAATATAACCCGACCAGACATAATGAATTTAGGTACTTAGTGAAATTGGTAATGTTTTTGCGTAAGAACTTTTCAAAGCCATAGAAAACTCAGTCATGTAAGATCTTTAATAAGTTTGTGTTTTCATACTTTAATGTTGAAATTTCGAACGGTGTTTGAATTTTCGCATAATTATTATAACCGTAACTTCAATGATCATCTATAAGTATCTGTTTCATTGATTTTGTATCGTTTTAATTACCATTCATCATTTAGGTTCTCTGGTTTCGTATCCTTTAAATACTTTCACCTTTTAGATACTTTCATCATTCCTGCTTCTTGGTATTAAATGAATACAAATATTGCAATGTCTCAGAAAGGAGTGAATAATAAAACCTGTCGCGCACTAGTAAAACTCGCAGTACGAGGGTTCTGTACACATTTAGGCAATCACAACGTAAATATATTGCGTATTATACCTTTTACTGGCATTAAAACATTTAAAACATTATAAGGTCTAGGATAATCGCCATATTTTTCTGGAACTTTTGCATAGGCTTCTAAAAACTATTTTTTTTCATAATTTAAGATTATGTTATCACATAATCTTAAATTATGAAAAAAAATAGTTTTTTTATTTTATTAATAAGGCACCACCCTTAACAAACTTTTTGCAAATTTTTGAGTAATTTCTTTCTAACGACACCCTACGCTATAAATATAATTTAAAAAAATGTTGGAGTACTTAATGTGCTTGCCTTAAAATTTCCATATAAATATTTTTGAGTTTTAACTATTAAGATATAAAATATTTTTGAGACCCTTATTGTTGGCCCTTTCTAATGACACCCTACGCTATAAATATAATTTAAAAAATGTTGGAGCACCTAATTTGCTCACTCTAAAATTTCTATATAAATATTTTTGAGTTTTAACTATTAAGGTATAAAATATTGTTGAGACCCTTATTGTTGGCCCTTTCTAACGATACCCTACGCTATAAATAGAATTTAAAAAATGTTGGAGTACTTAATTTACTCGCTCTAAAATTTCCATATAAATATTTTTGAGCTTTAACTATTGAGATATAAGCGGGTTAATACATTTTGTTACTATTCCAAATTTCAAGTTTTGACATCAAGCGGTTTCGGAGGAAAACGGCTGTGACAGATTTTTTTTCTGTTTCAGGTATGGGATCCTAGAAATACAATGGCAAAACTTTGGTTCGCGTTTTAATATATTCGTGTTCATGGTAAACAATTCTGAAAGTTTTTTGCTCATAAAAACGCTGCGGTAAGTTACTCACGAAATCCAACGAAGTTGGCGAGAGGTGAACTTTTCAAAGCCTCAAAAAATTATCTGAAATAAAAAACTGTAGGCAGTAATGGGGACTGCCGTAAGAAGTGAAAACTTAACACTATGAAGTAACAGTGGTTTTTTAAATTTTTTATGTAATTTTTATTTTTAAAATCCGCGACAAAAGTACTATTGAACAACTAGAAATCTGTTTTACTACGCTAGTAAGATAACTTGTAAGCCACTATGAAATACTCATTGATGTATTGCAGATGTCAAATATTAAAAAAATAAAAAATAAATAATGTCAAAGATTAAAAAAATTAAAAAAAGTTATAAACGCAAATATTGATACGAATATTGGAAATATTTTAAAATAAATTATTTGTTTTTATTACTCATTTTTTTTCTTATTGATGTATTTAGTACTCACTTTTGTACTGCACAAAGATTCTACAATTAAAATAATAATCAAACTAATAAACACAAGTGAAACGATGCACAGTATACACAAATTGAACTTTCCACGTAGTCAATTTAACTTTACTTGTATAGACATAAGTAGCAATAACACGTTACTCTTATAGCTACAGATATATTGCTATTACAGCATATCGGTGATGCCAACTCACAAGATTTTACCCATCCAAAAACATCCAACGCGGACATCATACCGTCCGGTTGTATACAATGTGTGGGTGTATGTGTGTTTATACGTTTACACAAGCCGCTGCGCGTGCGCCAGCTGGTGTCAGAACAGAACAGAGAATATATATATATATACTCTAAAAAAGTTTTCATTTTTCTTTTATCTTCAGCAAAGATATGTAAAAATATTATAGTTCTATTTTTCTTTCCTGTGATACAAGGAAATATTTTCTGTTTTTTCGTGCTAACAAGGTAGACTCCCCCTTCATGTTTTTAAACGCAATTGTCAATTTATTATTTATTTATACATACTATGACAACGGTATGGTTTAGTAAGCAAAAAAAAAGAAAATATAAACAATTGGCCAGAGATCGAAAATAAAACAACATCTGAAGATTTCCAATGCTTCGGTCTTTAAATCGCCATTCTCCGCGAAAGCCTTTTACAGCTCCGCAGATATCCCCCGGCGTAGGAAGCGATCGGCGCGTGCGGCGGGTCCGACGCAACTAACTCCCGGAATCTTTCTCTTTTTGAATTATTCCACTTTATCCTCACTTTGTCCCCGTAACAGTAATGTCTTATTGATCCCTCCTGTTCATTTTTCAAAGTCTCCACCGCCCGCTCGGGCGGAGCGGGGCTCAGTACTGCGCTAGCAATATTTCGCTCCGTTTGCCGATATCTTCCGCCGTGTAAATCGTACGCCGGCTCTCCTGAAAAAGAAACAAATAAAGAATATTTCAGCAGAGTCGTTAGGGTAATTGAATAGGGGGCGGACAATGGAACTCATTTGGGATTGTAATCTAAGATCAGCAGGCTCGCGCGGAATTGTATTGATGAGCGTGTAGTATCCGGGATTCACGAGTACCAACGATTGAAATATTCGAGTTGGTACCGGAATTTCGATACTTTTTTCTACAAAATATATTCAAGGTATCTTTAAGGGTATATTATGCGTAGTTTCAACGAAATTCGCTTTAACACATGTTCCTGAAAGAATTTATTATTTCACATTTGTTTCATATATTTTATGGCGTTTAATGATTACTTTCGTGTAACTCGATATTGAGTGCAGATAGCCAGTTTGTCATTTCTAGGATATATCGACAGTTATGTGCTAGGCGGAACTACGTTTGAAAAGATTTCATTCGTGCGTGATCTCGGTTCAATTGTGGATCATCATCTCACATTTCTTAGTCACGTGATCGAAATATAGAAAAAAATCTACAAGGTACTAGAATTTATCATGCGGTATTGCCACGATTTTCGTGACATTGAATGTTTGAAGAAATAGTTTAAGTGTTTAGGATTTATCATGCGGTATTGCCACGATTTTCGTGACATTGAAAGTTTGAAGAATTTGTTTAAGTGTTTAGTCCGTAGTATTCTGGAAATGAATGCAGTCATCTGATCATCGTATGAAGGTACCTATATACTCGTACTGGAGAAAATATTAAACAGTTCAATAGGTTTTTATCTTAAAAAATGAATGTTATTATCTATATTTATTCCATTCAGATTTTATAATGGGCGTGGTTGAATGAAGTTCCCTTCAATTCCAATGGGAATTGCTTTTGGTGATGCTTTTTTTTAGAATTGTTAATTCTTTATGCTTATAACCCCTCAGTCTTGAGTTTAGTAGCGCTTCATGCCCCTGGCTATTCCATGACAGGACGATGTCATAGCTTATTTCACCTGCCAAGAGCGCACACGAATATCCTAAGGCGTTAACCAGTCTTTCGGCAGTCACTATGTTCAACACAGTATAATTTTTTTCTAACCCATTGAGCGCTACAGGAATTGGGTTATATTTATTCAAATCATTGCTTGCTTCTGCTTTATTGTTTGTACTACATTTTGTAGTCATTTGCTCTTATGGCACTTTCTCATTTCTAGCGTTTTAGGAAAATCTGTGAGTCGGGCATGGGGTTTTGAAGAAACAAATAAATATACAAAAATAAATAAATATTACATCTTCAAAGCGAAAGTGATACAACTTGAAGATTATTTCTTGGAAAAGGGTGTTAGAAGTTTTAACGCTTAGCGTGTTCTGCAAATAAGTAGCGTGGGAGGCGGTTACTTTAGGTATCGAAGTATGTACTTACATATTTATTTATTTGTTATATTCTGAAGTTTCTATAAGTATGTATGTACTTTAAGTCATATGTATGGTATTTGTATGTGAAAATAGAATCTAAGAAGTTTGTTCTGTAATATTTGTTTCGTTACTTTAATAATATCATTAATTTCGTCTGATTTGTTAAATCATGTGTGAAATCTTTCAAATTTTTTTATCTGCAAGAAGAATGTATACTGATGAGGCTTCATTGTACTTCTGCCTACGTGTTGAGCTTTTCGAATATATAAAACAAACGATTTTTTTCTGTTAGATAATATTTTAATTGGCGAATAAAAGAAAATAATCAAGTGCAACTTGCGCGATTAATATTACTTTCAAAAAATAATCAAGTGCAACTTGCGCGATTAATATAACTATCAAACAATTATCAAATGCAACTTGCGCGATTAATATAACTATAAAACAATTATCAAGTGCAACTTGCGCGATTAATATAACTATCAAAAAATTATCAAGTGTAACTTGCGCGATTAATATAACTATCAAAAAATTGTCAAGTGCAACTTGCGCGACTAATATAACTATCAAAAAATTATCAAGTGTAACTTGCGCGATTAATATAACTATCAAAAAATTGTCAAGTGCAACTTGCGCGACTAATATAACTATCAAACAATTATCAAGTGCAACTTGCGCGATTTATATTGTGCGATTAATATAATACTTGTAGACACATTGGGATATTGAGGTTTATAGCCAAGTTCATTGTAAGTAGAGTTGCCACAACGAAATTTTAAAAGTCCTTTGAAAACCCTAATATTCGCGAAAACTCCCGCACGAGTGGAACTCGCAATACAAGGATTCTGTTCACATATAGGCACTGATAAACATTTAAGGGTACATTGCATTTCTATTAAACTATTTGAAAATTTTAATTTTTCACAACGTAAGTACATTGCCTAGTTTCCCTTGCCCTTTCACAGGCATAAAAACGTGGTGCGATTGAAAGATAAATATCTCTTTTAGGGAGATTTTATCAATCCCGTTTTCTTTTCACGATATTTAGTTCAGTAGTTTTGGAAATAAGTGAGGCTGAGGGGGGGTGGCCTCCCTGTTTTCGAATATTTTTCAATTAAAATCATACAATTAAAAATCATAAAAAAATACATTTGTGTTCCTCATTGCATTTCGTTAGAGCCTTTTCAGGTAATACTCAACATGATATGTAAAATTAAAAAAAAATGTGAGTGTCAGCGCTCCGATTCGCGACTGGAGTTTACTCCTTAAATACTATTGTCTTGGAATGTATAAAATATGTAACACTGTATATAAATATAAATGTCAATATCATTAAATGTAAATGGAACATTATTTAATAGAAAAATGCTGACAATATAATTATTTTCAAGTAAAACACAAATGAACAAGGTCTAATTTATACAAAAAATTAAAAACATTTAGTAACGTCAGACCTTAGAAATTAAAATTAAAATTAAAAGAGACTTTTTGATTTTGTAGGATAGAAGACACCAAATATTCACACATAATTATTACATCTTAATATAAGCGAACGACAGTAAACTATGTGTGTCACACTCCGTCCTTGCGATTACGCCGTAAGAAAATGACAACATGTGTGTCACACTCCGTCATTGCTATTACGGCATAAGAAAATGCAAAATAAACATATTGATATTTCACTCTAAAGATGCGCAGAAATGTTGCGCCACATAACGATTACACTTTTTTTTAACGTTTTGAACTTCGTATGCTCGGAACTTCTGATTTTACTCCTCATAATTTCATACCGGGCGCTATATATGACTATCGATTCTTAAGGAGTCAACTCCAATATTACCTTACATGATTTGTAAAATAATGTGTGGGTTAAAATGTGTTACTGTTCCAGATATCAAGCTATTATGTTGTATAGTTTCTGAGAAAATCGTCTGTGACAGACAGACACGTAAGTAATCACTACAAAATGGCATTATCGCTATTTTTACCATTTCACCTATTGTGTAATATCGTGAAATTTTGTTTGTTGTTTAGTATCAAAATTTTGCGCAAGATATAAATTTTTCAAGCATTATTAAAAAACTATTGAAATTTTTGTCGAATAAATGTTACTACCATTCTGTGTAATTTTTCTTGTTATTTAATAGCATAGCTAGTAATTTGATTGTATTAAAACTTTGTTGTGTATTAGCCTTTTCAAAATAAACGTTTTGATGTGTTTTAATATGAGCAATTTATTATAATTTTTTTGCTTTTAATAATACTTGGGTTATAATTTAGAATTAAATAATTAGTCCGTTTGTAACAAAAACAAAGTCTGAGGTAAGGCGATTCTAATAAATTTTTTTTTTTTGTCAAGAGACCTATCTTGAACATTTTTAGTTTTATCAGATTTTTCTTACCTTCAATTTTGAAAGTCGTATGAGTGAGGGGTGGAGGGGACAACGAATTTTTAAAAAAATCCAAAAAAGGTCAAAAGACAAACTTTTAAACTTATATCAGAGACAAATTTTCACTTACATTTGAATAATGTTTTATTTTATAACCACATTATAAACCTCTCAAAATTATGTCCAAAAAGGGAAATCCAAGTTTTTTTACGTAACGTCGGTGACTTTCTACAACTAAGCTAAATTACAATTTTCTGTCAAATGGTCTTGAAGAGAAATTCGTTTTCACAGATATACGAGTATTACTCGTTTCCAACTTTTGATACGGACACTAAAAAAAAGAACCAAAAAGGTAAGTTTCACAATAACTGAAAATAGGGTATTTAAGTTATTTTTTTTCATTTCATTAATCAAAATTTCAAGGTGCAAGCTGACAAAGAGAAAAAATTTGTTTGACGAACCTTAGAAATTAACTGAGCCGTAAAAGTTTCAACATAACGTTTAGACAAGGAAGGGAATACTGAATTCTGACGTCATTTGTAATACTGTAGGTATTCTACGACAGCGAATGTGACCAAATATATCTCCACTATATCCCTGCTATTAAACATACAAGCTCATAACTAGCTTATATTTGAATCATATTTTTCATACTAGTTTTTGATTAACCTATATTTTCATGGCGTTTTACTATAAAAAGGCCGAATTTAACAGTAGGCGACTACCCTATTATATTTTTAGTGAATGTGGAAAAGCATTGTTAATATTAAATGCAATTGATCGCATGACGAGGTTGAACTGGTTAAAAGAAGAAGACTTCACTGATTTCTAAAAGAACTGCGTAAATTTCTAAAATAAGCCATTTTTTTTAAGCTGATAGTTTTTTTAACCACTGCTAGTTTCAATAGTATAAAATTATGGATTTATTGATCTACTCTTTAGATACCTCTGGGTGTACCTTAATATAATTTTATTTAAACATAAACGTAGTTAGTTACATTGTAATCAAGTTAGTGTTCCTCCAGCTTTAAGACAATTAAACCGCTACATTTAGCACCGTCACCGCAGTTGCTAACGTGATAATTCCCGATTCTACCAAAAAATGGTAAAAATGAATAACGAGCTTAAGGTGTGTTAATTGAAAAATGATGTACAGTGAGTTATAAAATAGGAAATATGCGTAATTTTTTAACTTTTTTTCTAATTCTGTAGAAATTCTAGGTACATCCAAAATTAATTCACACTTAAGTACTGAAGTACTTAAGTACTGTTTGAGGTTTCGTACGTGTTAAAGGTCTTAATAATAATGGAGAGAAAGATTACTTAAACATCTACTTACTGTGTCTTCGATGTAATTAGTAGAAAGCTGTATTGTTCAAATATGTGATTAAAGTACCTAAATAACATTTTATATTACGTGTAATTATAAAAAAAAACATGTTTACAGTAAACTTGTTTTTTATGATTAATTTTAACAAATCATATATTGCTATTTTCTGGAGATAAATTTGTCGTGAATAAAATAATAATTTGTAGTGGATTTGCTTATTGGCGAATTCAGAAAACCGTTTTAATATAATTAAAAAAAACAGCTTATGCAATTAGTCGATATTTTAATTGGCATCCCTATCATAACCGGCGTTTACAAAAAAATCTACACCAGGACTGTCTACATTTTTCTGGTTTTTAAAATAAGTTTTGTCTTTTTTCATCCAGATGCTGACATTTATTAGTACACGATCGTTTTGCGATATAATTTATTACTTTCCAAAGAAAATAACAGTCCCCTAATTCATCAGATTAAAACGGCATTCGACGTTGTATCTTTTACCACCCACGCTATCAAGTTATAACGTAGTTAATTGAATTCCAGCAATAAAACACGTTTAAGTGTTTTTTTTTGTCTTTAGGCCTGAAATAATGTAAACATTCTCAATTTGCAAATTAATATTTGTGTTATCTATTTTTAACTTCTGTAATCATAAAGCACTAGATACGCAAATCAGTGCTCAAAAAATGGTAAGCGTCTTGAAAGAATCTCTTGCGCCCTGAAAGAATCTTTACGGCAAAGATCGATGTATTATATTTACGTCTTGTTGATATCTTCGAGAAATTTGCTGTACAGCCTAGCGATGTTTATACTAATAACTTGCGTGTTCAAAGAATCTTATACGTGTTATATTCTCATACGCGTGTTGAACCACTAACAGAAGTATTACAGAAGAAACGTTGTACGTAATTACGTTAGATTTTAGCTGATAAAATTTTGTATATATAAATTTTGTTTAGTCTATGAAATAAATTGGGTTAAAAGTAACTGGTCAAAAATAACATGTTATTTAGTTTTTATTATCAGATTAGACTGACCATAATATGACATTGATGTAGAAAAATAAAATAATTGGCTTATATATTTGGCCCCCTGGGAAATCTTGGGAAAAACTTTCAACTAGAAATAAAGTTGACTTTTTGGTCACTAAATGTGATCGATGAAGTTTTTTTAAAATTTTGTTTATGTTAGTAAGTAAACCTGTTAGTAAAAGTAGAAATAGTGCGAAAACTCCTTGCACATTTAAAATATATGTATAAAATTAAGTATATAATGATAGATGGTATTTTTATTATGCCAATATTAATATCATTTTTCAGTAAGTTACAGTATATTGAACGCATTTTTAAAAAATCAAAGTGTTTAGGTTTTATTACTCATATTTTTATGTGAGAAATGTAATTTGGTTTTTGAAACAGACTTAGTAACAAAATGAATTTAAAAATGGCCAATCTGAATGTACATTAAATTGTTATTTTTCAATGCACGAATTTAAGAAATGTTCGTAGACTGTTTAAAGAGCTATGTACGAGTAGATGCACATGTCAGAAAAAATATTAGCCTGTTTTTACGTTTTTTGCTAAATTGTTTTAAATGTTATTTCTATATTTGGACCACGAAACTCCATATTATTAGTGCATTTCAAGTCCCTATCTTATTTCGTATAGAAATGAAAAGTGGAAAAAAATGGTAGCGGAATCCCTGAAAGTGATTTTTAAAATCTAGGTGATTATTTGTAAAATTAAGACAATATTATCTAATAACTATGGAAATATTCATACATATTTATATTGACGTTATTATACTTTATGGGTGGTTTTTAGGCTGCAGAAGAACGATGAACGGAATCCTTATAAGATCTCTCCCCTGTTTTCTGTCTCTCCGTCTGTCATAGCTGTTTTTCTCAGAAACTTGAAATTTGACATATTTATACAGCATATTGACCCTCACATATCTCATAAGCTAATCTAAAATATATTTATATAGAAATTTCGGTGGCTCAAATTAATTACTGAAAATATAATTTTAATAATTTCATATGTAATGTGAATTATAATATAACAAGGCTAGTAAAACAATCTCAAAAATATAATTAATATTTTTGTCATAATCTCAGGTGGTATATTTTTAGAGATATTTCGAAAAATATGCAAAAAATATGTCTCCCCCTCATTTCCGAAAGCACCTGAAGTCAAGATTATGACAAAACAGGGTTTTTAGAAGTCTACGAAAAAGTTTTATATATGTTCCCCTACTTAATTATATTCCGTATTATTAAATATTTATTGCGTTAGGAAGTCTATATTGGTGACGACTTATATTAAAGAACCTAATGCGTTGCAAATCCTCGATGCGCGAGCCGGACTCGCGTTAAGCTGTTTTTTAACCATTTCACGGAAATTGAGTGAACAATCGGGGCATGAAAGCGAAACAAACAGACAAACAAACTCACTCTTACATTTGTAATATTCGCATTCACGTTGTAATTTCACATTTGTTGTCAGGTTAGTTGGGACACCCAGTTAGATAGAGTAACAAATATCAAAAATACAAATATCTGGTAATAAAATAAATATGTTTACTTCTATTAAATACTAAACAAGCACTATGGGTTTGAGATCTCAAAATGAAGTTAGAACAAAATGTCGATAGTCTTTTACGTATATATTCAACGAGAGATCGTCATAATGTATTTCAATATCAAATTCTACTGATATTTAATTCAACTTAATTAACATAAATACGACTGAACTATATATATACTAGCTTCGGTAATGTTTAAATGTGAATATTGTTAATGTCCGAATTTACGTATATATTCAACGAGAGATCTTTTACGTATATATTCAACGAGAGATCGTCATAATGTATTTCAATATCAAATTCTACTGATATATAATCTTTATTAATATATTCAACGAGAGATCGTCATAAAGTATTTCAATATCAAATTCTACTGATATTTAATTCAACTTAATTAACATAAATACGACTGAACTATATATATACTAGCTTCGGTAATGTTTAAATGTGAATATTGTTAATGCCCGAATTGGTATGAACTAGAGTGTAAGTCTGGGCGTACGTAATCCGACAAAGCTTGTTGCGGCAAAGGAGCTGGTTTCCAAGCCATAAATTTGCATATTGTGGTCTTTAGAATATGTAATGATTAGATCTAAGTCTTCAGTATAAATTTCGCTAGGCTGTACCGTAAATTTCTAGAAGATGTCAACAAGACGTGAATATAATGCGTAGATATTGTAACTATAGTTCGAATTATCATCAAGTTAGAGCGTATTTGAGATATATATCTAACTTGTAATTTTTTAATATTTCTACTGATTGAGATATATATCTAACCTGTAATTTTTTAATTTTTCTACTTATTTGAGATATATATCTAACTTTTAGTTTTTTAATTTTTCTACTTATTTGAGATATATACTTGTAATTTTTTTAGTTTATCTTGAAACTTCACTTTGCACATAACAAAATTATATTTATTATGAATTTGATCATAATTTGGTTTGAAGACAAACTTTTTTAACTCTGGCCAAAAATCTTTTTAATCTTTATTTGTAATACTTTTTTATTTTAAAGAGTAATATCTCAAAATTTTAACCATGTGGTGATGTAGGTTAAGGGTTTTTTTAACAAAACGTCGCCCGATCAAAACGTTCATTGTTGTTTTTGCCTAAATCTTTAATTTAAAAATCACCACATAGTTAAAGGCTATGTTAGACTATATGAGAAAGTTTATGAAAGTTGAATGACATCCGTATGGATGAATTTTTATTGCATAAGTACACACGTCTAGCTGAAAACTTTGAAATAATATTGATGAATAGTAAACTAAATCAATTAATTATCCAGTGCAACGAAACGAAAAATATTTTTAACTCGCTGTAAAAAAATTTCAGTCCCTGATGGTAGTAGCAGCGGTTTAATATTGTAGAAGAAAATATTTGTAAGCGGACTTACTGTGATCATGTGTAAAAGGAGATGCCTGAAAATAAAAAAAAATCGTCTTTGTCGTCTCTTGTAATCAAATTACGAAAATCGAATGTGGTTGTTTAAAAAGTTGAATTGGCCATCATATCTTTCATAAAATTTTCCACCAGTGCTTGAAAGTAATTATTTTTAACCTTATTTCGATTTTTCGGCTCCTTTCAATTTATTATTATTCTCTGTTCCAGGTACGTCGCCGTGTTATTAATCATCTCGCTCCAGAGCTCAACCGCAGCGGTGAGTCTTTGAAAAGCATCTCCTCTTAACTTTTAATAACACAAAGTGACATTTCGTAGGAGTAAGTAAATTGTCTCTGCTTATAGAAGCCATAACTCAGGCACTGCGGGCGGCGTCTCGGGCGAGTTAATTAGGACGCGCCGGTCACTGCCGCCGCGAGCTCGCCTCATCTTAATTACCGAACTTGGCCGTGCGGCCCGCGCCGGGTCATCGCGGTTATCTCGCCGTAACGAGCAAACTTGTTCAATAATTTTCCTTAAAACTAACCGCGAACTCGCCGCCCGCCCACGCGTCCGCCCGCCCTATCGGTACGCCGCGCTCACTGCTGTGTATCGCGCGTTTTATCGCCGCGGCGTCGTCTCGTTTACGAGTGTGACGTCCCGCTGTGTTTAAGTTTCACTCTCTGTTAGTGCGGAGGTGATTTTATGGCAGTGTTTTGAAAATATTGCCCGGCGTCTCGCATGCGCTTTATGATTTGTGCTCTATGTATATATATATATATATATATATATATATAAATATATATATATACATACATACATATATATATATATATATATATGTATAAATGCTATGGGATGTATATTTTTATTTTATTACTAAAAGGTTTATTATCAAGGTTCTAACCAACCTAATGTTATATTTACTTGTTTTACCTTCTTACCAATTCGATGACCAAAGCCCAAAAACAAAACCGCATAAGCACATACAAACATTGCTACAGGACATTAATTTTACTCTGGTCGCCATTTAACTTATGATATATCCGACCCATGTCTACGATCTACGATCATCTACGTTACTAATTTACTGCTAAGACTATACTTCGCTATTTGACGAAAAGTTTGTTTATTTAATACTTGAGCTGTTTACATGCAACTAATATTTAACAAGCCTTAATATAATCGGGATTTGTTCCCAACTAACGTCTGGCGTTTCGTCTGTTAATAAAATAAATTTAGTCTGAGCAAATTCTGAATCAGTTTGGTCAAGTATGACATCGGCCACAAAAAATTTAATAATTTTTAATTCACCTGGTTAGTCTTGAGAATGACATAGAAAGGCGGATAGACTGAAAATGTGTCCCAATAATTTAATTATAGGCACTCAAGTACCATCAAAGACTACGTAATTACCCCATTTACGGAACTGTGACTTTCATGGGGACCATAAAAACCAGTTCTTGCGCACATAAAAATTCAGATATATTTATTAACCATTTCTAAATATTATTATTTTGTTTACTCTTTTAAATTCAATTCGCAATAGCTAGTTGCCCATAGGTACAATTTTCATACGTTAAGAGTCAACATTTTTAGTTTTATTCAGCGCGATAAATAATGTTCAGAATTAGTATGCTTTGTACGAAAATTTGTCCAATTACTTAGGCCATAAAAGCCACCTTTATTCCTTTTGTTCTACTCTCTTCCGAAAAGTAAACAAGGCCAATAAAACATTTTATTCAAAATACCTGACTAACCACAAATATTTATCTTATAATTTGCTATGAAAATTCCATTCGTTATATTTATTAGGAAAATTTACTTTCAAAAATTCATATCGATCTATTGTTCTCAATTATATTATTTTTCAATAATAAATTGGAAAATCTCACTTGAATGATATAGTTACGGAGCAACGTAATGTACGTTGCACCGTAAAGTATGTCATTCAATTCTTTGGTATGTTTTCATGACGGAAATGCACATTTACAGTAATAAATCAATAAAATAAATGCAAACGGACAAAGATGAACAATATAGCTAATTCAGTGAATTAACGTCATTGGTGAAATATAATAGGTGTATTTATAGAATCAGAAAGGAGATATTTTCATGAATAGTTATTTTCATTGGAGTTAACATTGTTTCGTCTGACTAACTGCAAAGACACACACACGGATCGTTATAATAACATTGTACTGTATGTGTGTGTGTGTGTCGTGTATTTTTTCAGTATGAATATCGTCGTAAGCTGTGTAACCATAGCATGAATTCTCGTATTATTCTGGCTATCTTAATGACGTAATCAATTTTAGTTTGCGACGAGAAGTCATTTGTACTTTCGTACTTCGCAAGACAGAAATGAAATTTGTACGTTTGATCTAAAATAAATCGTACTATTAGCGTTTGATTTGGGCATGTGGATCTTAAATAGAAATGCGAACTTCGCTTGAATACCATAAGACGTTCAGGGCAAGCTACTGTAATTGAATAGGCACTGCTGAATCAACTATGCTAAATATCTCAACATTCACTTAATTCAATAGTTATTTCAATTAAGATCCCCGCAGATGTATTTTAAGATAATTTACACTTCGTAATCCGGATGTCCAGTTCGTTAGTGGCGGATTAGCGCGGTGCGGCGCCGAGAAGCGGCAAACAGGCGCGGGCGACGCTAACCAGATTAGTGCGCCCAGTGTCCTGCGGGCGGGTGGCTCGCTTTAGTTAGTTTGCCAGCTTCTGCTGTCCCTGCGTCCTGTTATCCTGCTTAATGATGCCGCAAATTCAGACTCAGAGTCTGTAATGCTAACTCCCCGTTGTTGTATGTGTTTTATTGGTCCGTAAGTAATTGTGGCGACATGTCGTTTTATTTCATAGGGGGAATACTTTTATTTATATGTCTTAATGTATTTTTAAGTAAAAATGCATTTAACAAACTAAATATTACACTAATAACATCATTCAGTAAATCAAAGACGCCGTAAATTTATGAAATATATATTATGTAATGGAAAAAGGTCGACATTAAGGGTTTTATTGACTTCTCGGTGAAATACTGCTACTTTTATTTTTTATTCATTTCTTCCCCTGATGTTTTGAAAAATCTGGCCTCTTTTTTAAGAAATAAATCAGTACTGAAAAGTAACAAAGTAAATTGTAACCATAGATGCTAGTGACTAATAATATTCTTAATTTTCTCGGCCATTTACCCTGTGCAAGGTCAGATGAATCACGTTTTTGAAAAACCGCCCACTGGAGGTTAACTGATTAAAGCCTTCAGTTCTTATACTCTTGTGTGAATTATATATATATATATATATATATATATGTGTGTGTGTGTGTGTGTGTGTGTGTGTGTGTGTGTGTGTGTGCGGGCGCGTGCGTGTGTGTGAGTGTATATGTATGTATGTGTGTATGTGTATATATTATATATAGAAGATATAGTTTTTAAAGAGATTTAGACGTCAAATGATTTGATATATAATTTTAAATATTGTGAAATTCTTATAATACCCAGGCATCTTGCATATTATTACCATATACGGTTTCATAAAGAAATCGATGGAGCTTTTAATATTTATAGGTAGTGCGATCTAATAAAAAATTTGGAACTAATCGATGTAATTAGTTTACTACAATTTGTGTGTTTCATTATTTTTTACAGACAGGTGTCTATGGGATTGTAGCTTATTTCTATGCTATTCTAACTTTAATAGGCTATTTTATATTCAGAGCCATTAGGTAATTGCTGTTGGTTGAAGGTTGTTTGTATTCAGAATTTTATCCAAATTCGTTTTGTAGTTGTGACATGTTTAGTTACTATATATACAATTAGTTAATATTCAATATTTCAAGTCGTACAAAATATAAATTCGTAACAGGTCAGGGTAAGAGGTAGTAATTACTTTTATTCAAATATATATCTAGAGGAAAAATATCATGCACACTCGTTATATAGCTGTCACGACATCGGAAAATTTATAACGATATCTCGTCGTTGACCACTTGCCTATAACATGTACAGATCCGCTGCCGGATTGAGCAAGAAGCAGAAATGTAATTATTACATTCTAACTATCGGAAAATACATATTCAAGGAGAAAATTGTTTGTTCCTAATGCCTATGTTTTCAGTTCGTGAGATCCGTTGCACAGTTGGGACGTGCGCAATTGAATAATAAAATACAATCTCTCTTTTTGTTTTATTTTTCAATTGAGCACGTCCCAACAATTCTATGTTATAGAAGCTAATTTCGTATTTATAACTTAAATATTAGAAAATTATCATAATTTTTGCTTGTAAAATTAATGAAATATATATATACCCGATATTTATTTGCTGCTTTATCTCCATATCGTTTTTTGTCCAAACAATAAACAGCATTGTTTGCATATCTATCACTTTTCGGTCACGTTTAAAACATGCTGTTTTATACCAATTTTATGACTTTAATTTGTTCTTATACAAAATTTCACTGATTTAATAAAAACAAATTTCATTAACTGATATCTTTACATTTATTCTTTTTAAATTCATTTTCTCCTAATTCTTTCAAAAGTCCTCATAAAATGTTAATTCATATTCACTTATTATCGTTGGAACGAACTTTCACGCCCACCAGGCTCCAATACAACTCTGCATATGCCTCACGATCGCCGGACGCCGTACCGCGCCGCTGCGCCTGCCCATAACTAATGACCGCCGCCCTCCCGCAACATTCCCGCGACAAATTAGCGCGCAACTCTTTTAAGACGCGGTCGTAGTTTATTTAGGGCGGGCAGCCCAATTAATCTCGAATGTTTATTGCGGGTGGAGGGCGGGCGGCGTGCGCCGCTATTTGCCACCAAAGTTTACTACTATAATTGATTATTCTGTCAGTTTGAGTGATACCTTCGCTTTCGAGACGCGTCGCACCCACATCGGCTGGGCAAATATCGCCTCCCGTCCCGCCCCACGCACCACTGACGCGCCGCTTTTACGCGTGATAACTCTGATTCGGTTAAGTGTCGAGAAGTTGTTACGCGTCGCGTTAAATGGCGTATTTGTGTTGCCGCTTTCCGCTTAACTTGGATTTGAATGTCGTTTTGGAATATATAAGCGTTGTAGTGTTTGATGTGAGGCGAGAGGAGCGAGATTGAGGATGCGGAAGTGGGATTTTTGTTGATGTTACGTGTACGGAAAGAATTTAAGTTACGACATTAACCGAAGCTGCTATTGTATGTAAACGTTTTGATTATTAATAAAATAAATGTAAACAATCTTTTTAAATTAAGTGGTTTCATTGTACAATCGACGATGTACTAAAAAAAGCTAGAAAATAATTATGGATCACTAATCTGTGACTTTGGTCAGACGAAAATAAAATTGTTATAAAATAAACTTGAATTTAATTGATAGCTTTGTTATGTTATATAAAAATATCACAAAGAATTTGACTATCAGTATTAAGATAAAATAATACAGTGTTAAACTAGATACAGTTTCTAAGCTCCAACAAATGAAATTATCCTATAAATTGCGTCCGCCCCACTATTTTACTTTCGTGTTACTAAAACTTCAGACTAGTGATCCATAATCATTTTTGAGCTTAATGCATAATTTATTACACAATGACACCATTTAGATTAAAAAGACTTTTATCTTTATTTTATTTCTAACTTTTTAGTGTGCTTTTTTGCTTAGCCTAATTTTATAACATTTATTTATTTCTGGATTCATTTCTTGTAATTTAGGCAGGCCGCACGCTGTAGCGTCAAGTACTGAGGATCTGGAATCCAGAATTTCACTTTGAGGATCGAAAGTTGAATTAAATGACAACACATCATCATGATGTGTTGTCGATGGGACTGAATACGTGTTCTAAATCCGTTTTCTGAAAATCGGTTAATTAGAAATAGCCCAAAATCAGTCGCAAAATTTTAATCAACAACATACGGAACGTGGAGTCATGGACAAGTATGTGTGTGTATATGTGTATGTGTGCGTGCGTGGGTGTGCATGTGCGTGTATGTTTAATTTTTTTTCTGTTGTACTTATAAAAGTCTCTGGCAGCTGAAAAGGATTCTAATACCTCGGGCTATTAGAATCTTTTTCCTTTTGATTTTGCTAGTGCTAGTCATATTGTTTTTTTTTTCTATGAAATATCGCGAATGTTTTAATAATTTATATTAATTTATCTTAAGGACTCTAGCAAGCGTAGTAATCTAGTAATTTTCATCTACCTTATTTCCACGTACTTAAAGGTTTTTTTTAGTTCCAAAACTAATAAAGTTGGATTACTCAAACGTTTCGTTTGAAAATACTTATCAAGATCTATTTTCAGGATATTTCCAAATTTTTCGTAGTTTTATTTGAAGTATCTATATTATGAACGAGTTTGAAGCTTAATATTTCGTAAACAGCACTAAAAAAACGGGAAAAGTTAAAAATGATGACTAAACTTCCTTTTAAAAGTCCGTTTTAACGACACCCAGAATATGGGATGCGCTAAAAAACTATTCATCCGCTTTTTAATCACCTGAAAAATAGGATTTTTTGCTTTTGTTTAAAGCAGTTTACTTCTTTTATCAAATAATAACCATGCACGAAGATCTAAAACTGTAGAAATTACTAGGGTGTGACAGATGGATATACACACGCATGCACCCGACGAAATTTTGCTTTTAGGCACATATTTATATTTATATGCACCCTAAATAGTATTTCTATTAAATATTTGGAAATACTAATTTTTCACAATTTAAATATATTGCCTATTATATTTTTCACGTATGTAAAAACATGGTGCATATGTGAAAAATTGAAAAATCTTGGATGATCGTTATGGTTTTCCTCTAGTCATCTAGTTAGATCTATCCAGCCTTGTTTTTTCATGAGTTTTGGATCAGCAGTTTCAAAAATAAAGGAGGTGGTGGAATACTCCGTTTTCGGATATTTCCTGGAATATATTTTTAAATATGCAATTTTAAATTAAATTATTTTTGCTTTTTTCGTGACACAAGCTCTTTTAAATGATAGTATACATGATATATAAAATTTAAAAAAAAGTATTTCAGTTTTACATGAATATTTTAAGACAGTGAGTTCAAAATATGTGCGTTAGTAAGAAGTATTTCTATGACAAATTTGAAGTTTCTACGTCATTTGCTTTCTGAGTAAACTGAATGTGAATATAGAAAATACGTAAATATATTGCCTACTATATCTTTCAAAGACACATATTTAAAAAAAAATATAATTCCACGTAGAATTAAAAATCATTGATTTTTGATTTTTTTACTTGTGCTATAATACCTCCCATTATGCCGACTTTCAAAATAGTGTATTAAAAAAATAGTTCCAAAAATGTATTGTAATATTTTCGTTCATTTATTTACGGAAAAATTGCTATAACACAATTGCAATAAATCGCAAAGGTGCCGAAACTGTGCAGCTTTTCTTAGGTCATGTAAACAATTTATCTTTATATGTTTTTCGTGTATTGTAAAAAATATTTTAAAAAATTTATTGCAATATTGCCATTCATTTATTTACGAAAAAAATGCCATAACACAATTGCAATAATTCGCAAGAGTGCAGAAAATGTGCGGCTTTTCTTAGGGCATGTAAACAATTTATCTTTATATGTTTCTCGTAAAATTGTAGGATATTATTGATAAGTAGGATATAATAGATAAGTAGGATATCATTGATAAGTAAGATTTAAGATAGGATATGGCTATTGGTGTGTAGTCATTCGATAAAAAGAAGTAAAACTAATCCCAGGCAGATATGAGAGCCGTGAAATCAGAGAAACCCTTTCCTAAGATTTTCTTGTCAGATTTATCGCAGCTGACATTAAATGGTATTGTGATTACTTTTTCTTCAAATATGAAAGATCTAGGTCTACTGATCGATCCAATCCTTCGCGGAAAGCTTCAAGAAAATTATTGATTTATTTTATAATTTTCGCTGACAGTCATTAGAGTACAGCTTTTCACCATAATAATTATTCTAAGTTTTCAGTCTGTTTTTACTAGATTGGAAATATTTCTTTGGTAGCAATAAGTTTGCTTAATCTTTTTATTCATTGTAATATATACATTGAAGACTACAACTAAAAAAACCTAAAACTGTGAACGCAACTTACCATCAGTGATACTGAATGTTTTGTTCGAATATGTTATACTGAAATTCATTAATAAATAGATTAACGAAAATTAAGGTAGGTTGTCCACGTTGTTTGACTGAGGCAAGCTAACATCGACATGACATTGTCTAAATTGAGGACAGAGCTTGTAGCTCTAATGGGCTTGTTACGTATGCTACTGGCTCTACTCCCGCTAATTGCCTCAAATGTAGTTTATTAGAAATAATGATGTACATTCAATTATGTATACGACTATTATTGCATCACTTGAATGCTGTATATACAGACTGACATATATAGATATGTTTACATATGTGATAGGTTAAAGAAAAAAAAGAAAACGTAAAGGGAAAAGGAAGGCAGAATAAGAAATTTTAACTTTATGTCTTTTTATGACTATTCTTGATAGTGTTTGTAACGTAGCGTTCTGTACGTTAGAATTTAATTTATTTCACAGCTTGTCAATATATATTTCACGTATATATTTTAAATAACTTTTGATGGAAAGCAATATTAAGGCAATATATGTATATATTTTAAATAATCGTTAATAGAAATCAATATTAATGCTTTGAAATTAGGAGCGTAACCTATCGGAACGTAATTTGACGCTATGAGTAGTTAGAGATTTAAAGATAAAATCTAACGTAAATCCGTTAGTGTGTAAACAAAAACATATTTATGTAAACGTGGATTTGGATAAGATTCGAATGTAAATGTAATAAATAATAATGTAAATTAATGCAAGTGCACGAAAGACAAATGAGCGCTCAAGGATGATCGTGTACACTCTAGGTAGTTGAAACAAACTATGACTTTGTTCTCTCACGCAACAGTCAGGAGCGTAAAGCGTTACCAAACCCCTATATCGAGGGGCTACAAACGTAATTATCAAATAGTTAAAAAATGCATAACCCAAATCACTTCCCGTTGAAATTGAAATAACTACCTCCGACAATGCCCTTCATAAAATTTGAAGGAAACAAATAAATATAGTAACCGTATATTTTCTAATGTAAAAATCTGTTCAACTTTTTTTATATTTTATCAATGTTAAGACGTGATCACTGCATTTGTTTCAAGGACACTGGGGAGTAGAGAGTTGAACGAAGTTACAATACACTAATTGTTCAGGAAATTGTGGAAATGTTACATGACATATCCTAGCACCCTATAGACCTTATAATGATTTGACTATGAACAAGTTTTGATTATATAACTGTAAACAGTTAAACAGTTGTCATACGAGATTCCGTACGGAAAACATCCTTTCGAGCATCGATCCAATTAACACATAACTGTGCAGTAATTCACTCACATATAATTAATATAAGAAAACGAACTTTCAGGGTACGCTTTGTCTCATATATTTGTTGACACATGAATTATTGTCCTGATTGATAAGTTATCTTATAGCTCTAATTGACGCCTGGCCTTAAAACCCTAGTTAAAAAATGGCCTACGATTTTCAGAATTGCTTAAATTTTTTGAGAGTGTTTCACAAAATATGGACTATAATGCATTACTTATGCGACACATCATTATACAACGCACCAAGCGTTGTATAAAACTACTTGCGACAAAATAAGTCTCACGTTATTACTATGTAAAATGGTAATTTTCATAAACCCATATTGTTCTTATACTGTATTTTATTTTTATACTGTAATAAATCATTGATTTTGGAGCTTTCACTTCATCGACAGTAATTGTGTTTTTGAATGATTTTATATATGTGTATATACGTGCACATGGAAACGCTCAATTCTCATTGTTAATGTTACATTTAAGTTTCAGCGTTAACAAATTAAAGTAATGTTACTTCATTATTGACAAGCTATGTGCTATGTTGTAAACATTATAAGACTCAGCTGGTACCAAAATCAATACAGGCACATACAGAAATAATTGCAAATTTACGAGAAATATTATATACCGACCTCCCGCCGTATTATGGTAAAATAAAACAAATCTGTCTGCCATTTTATTATTACTATACAATAGATAAAGTAGAATCGTACCGGGGAATATACTTAAATTGTATTATTTTAAGATAAAAATATAACGCGCGCTGTCATTATAATGGAAAATAAAATGGCTCCCGTTGTGATGCAGTGGCGCCTTCAAGCCGAGGTAACTTTTTTACTTGCCTTTTTGCGTTACGTTAGGATATTATGTATTTGATATTATTTTAAAACAAATCTTTCTGCCATTTTATTATTACTATACAATACATAAAGTAGAATCGTACCGGGGAATATACTTAAATTGTATTATTTTAAGATAAAAATATAACGCGCGCTGTCATTATCATGGAAAATAAAATGGCTCCCGTTGTGATGCAGTGGCGCCTTCAAGCCGAGGTAACTTTTTTACTTGCCTTTTTGCGTTACTTTAGGATATTATGTATTTGATATTATTTTAAAGCAGATTTGTTATTTGTTATATCTGTTAAATTTGCAACGGGAGCGAAAAATAAAATAAATTCTTATTATCGATTGACTTACCGATAAATTTATGTTACTCATGATTTTTTATGCGACAAATGTAATCTACGATTGGCCATTGTAACGGAAAATAAAATGGCTCTCGTTGTGATGCAGTGGCGCCTTCAAGCCGAGGTAACTTTTTTACTTGCCTTTTTGCGTTACGTTAGGATATTATGTATTTGATATTATTTTAAAGTAGATTGAATATTTGTTATATCTTTTAAAACTGCAACGGGAGTAAAAAATAAAATAAATTCTTATTATCGATTGACTTACCTATAAATTTATGTTACTCATGATTTTTTATGCGACAAATGTAATCTACGATTGGCCATTGTAACGGAAAATAAAATGGCTCTCGTTGTGATGCAGTGGCGCCTTCAAATCGAGGTAGCCTTTTTACTTGCCTTTTTGCGTTACCTTAGGATAATATGTATTTAGTATTATTTTAAAGTAGATTTAATATTTGTTATATCTTTTAAAATTACAACGGGACCGAAAAATAAAATAAATTCTTATTATCGATTATAAATTCATAAATTTATGTTACTCGTGATTTTTGTATGCCATAAATATAATCTACGATTAGCTACTGTAACAGAAAATAAAATGGCGACCCTTGTGATGCAGTAGCGTCTTCAATCGGAGGTAGCATTTTTACTTGTTTTTTGTGTTACGTTAGTATATTATGTGTTTGATATTATTTTCAGACAGGCGTTATATTTGTAATGTCTCATAATTTTAAGGGCGGCGTTATTGTTATATATAGATTTTTGTTATCGATTCGATGAACGATAAGTTTATTTTAATTAGGATTTTTGTACGCCCTACATGTATTTTGTTATTACTGTTTTTGAGATTCGCTCAGAGGACTGAATTGAAGTGTCAGCCAAAATAATGAAAATATTTATTAATTTTATTCAATATATGCATTATGCCTTAAATTATTTGTTATTCAAGTATTTTTTCCCGATTACATACACCAGAATAAATAATGTGTTTATTTGTTTTACGATTACATTTAATTATATATACATTTAAAGTAATAATAAATTTAAACTTTTTTTAGGTTTCGTAGCCAAATTATGTAAAAAGGAACCCTTATAATTTCGTCAGGTTTGTCTGTTTGTCCGTGTATTATAGCTTCATAACTCTTTCAATTTATATCCGATCGTAACGAAATTTTATTAAGTGCAAGTAGATTAATAATTAATACAAAGGAATGTCATTTTATAATTAATACAAAGGAATGTCATTAAGTGCAAGTAGATTAATAATTAATACAAAGGAATGTCATTTTATAATTAATACAAAGGAATGTCATTAAGTGCAAGTAGATTAATAATTAATACAAAGGAATGTCATTT
Source organism: Druceiella hillmani (assembly GCA_039881145.1). Lineage (NCBI taxonomy): Eukaryota > Metazoa > Arthropoda > Insecta > Lepidoptera > Hepialidae > Druceiella > Druceiella hillmani. The sequence goes on along the minus strand of JAYKKI010000001.1, from coordinate 100,789,019 downwards.
TGACATCCCTTTACATAATGCTCTTTTATTGTAGCTTTTTAAATTGAATATTTGAGTCATAATTTGATAAATGAATAACTTTTTGTTTAGCGCTTCTTATGCTATTAAATATGGCATTAATAATCTATCTTCGCCAATTACCACACATGGACCTCTCCCAATGCGTGTATCATTGCAGATAATCCCCACGTGGGCAGGCAGCTTGGCAATTGCAGGGCGTAGTTCCTTACACCAGTGGCGCTACTACCCGTCACGAGTTTTTAGCATTTTAGTTATAGGATTACAAGAAACAATTCAGTCCCTCTCGACGTGGGACTGAAAATTAAACCCGGGAAACCGCTGTGAGCCGCGCCGTCAAACCCAAACGCACCAATCTACGTGTCAAACGCAACAATCTACGATAGCAACGTGCTATAAAGTAAAACGATACAGTAATCTGCTTCAGAAAATATGTGCTTATTTTATCAGAAACGTGTAGATTATAAGGAACTTAAAGTAGATGGTGATGAAAAATTAGGTATTTGCCTATAATGAATAAGATAAACATCGTAACAAGTGTATAGCTGTATTAATGAATCAATGAAATAAAATAAACAAATTTAATAAAAACAAAGAATAGGTAATAAATAGAGTTCGAAATTATGTCTTAATGCATATATTAAAATACCTGTGGTCCAACTGATAACTTCTTATTTGAAGTCGATTAAAAATAATGAACACTTGAGTACAATAATCAAAAAGAAAAACTTAGAAACAAAGAAAAATAAGTTCAATCACTGCGAGGCAGAAGTTGTAAATTGAAAATAAGCCATGAATCAGCCAAGTACTTCGCTAAACCTAATTGTGAAGTTGCGAGTCGCTCAGAAAAATATAAAATCGTTCGATATAGGCTATTTTACAAAGACAACAATATCTTAACAAGAATTTTACTCTTGTTTACAAGAAAAAAATATTTAAAAAACGAATGCCAATTTGATTCTATTATATTATATGAGTAGAATTTAAGAACTGTTCGTATAAAGTCAAGTTTTATATAAAATATGAAGTTTTTATAACATAATGAATTTATGCGGATAGTGATCTACATTAACTTTATATGGGTAAAGTGTTTTTACAGCTTTTTATTTAATGTCTTAGGTAGATTAAGTTGCAATTCAGTCAGAATATTTATATAAAATATTTGATTTTATGTACAAAATATATGAAAAAGCTTAACGGAACAATTGGCGACACAGTTGAGGTATTCGATTTGTTTACTTTGTTATTTAGCTTAAAATCAGCATCATTTATTATTTGCATAATTCAATTTATTGGAATCTAAAGATAAAAACAAATTTTGCTTCTCTTGTTTCTATATAATAACCTATTTAAAAAAATAAATCTAAACCTAAATCCTGCGCTTTCAGTTATTTCTAATAACTCCCAATACCTCAGTTAAATGACGATGAAATGACCCACAGCGTTCTATGACGTCTATTACCTACGACCTTGATTCTGACACTGCCCCTGTCCCACTTTCCTCCTTTGATACATACACGAAACTATTGATTGGATAATAATACGTTTGACTAATATATGTCGTTATGCTTACATGAAAATACAAGGTTGATTAAAAATATAACTTCTACGGTTCCATACTGGGATTATTTCAATACATTTTTCATACATTAACGTCCTAAATTAACTAATGAAGTATGTCACTGTGTAATGTACTCATTATATTTGTACACGTTATTTCCATTATGTCATGAAATTGATGGGTTAAATTAGTTTTACTGGAATAATTAATTAAGAAAAATTTTATATTTCTAGGTCAAACGTCTGAAATTAATTACCGACAAGAGGATTATAATCGGTATTACTTTTGTGGATATTAAATCAATTTGAAATTGGATCGAGAAAGAGAACAGTTAGTAAGTTGCTAAATAAAACAAATGTAAGAAACAAATTGGGCGATCATGTATTTCATAATTATGATCATTTTTTCTGAAGATCTTTACATATACAAAATATGTGCTACAAATAGTTCTTTAACTAGTGTGTTTGGGTGTGCATGTATGTGTGAGAGAATAAGAAGCGCCGACTTGGCATCGATTCCGATAATCTCTAGAAGTTGCCGTATTTTTCGAATTTATTTATGTTCGGAAATTATATTGTACAGCAAAAGATTCAAATAAGAACTCGTATTTTCATTACTTTATACTTTTCAGTGTGCTTCTTATTATATGGTTATTTGAAATCGGTTCAATTGTTTCGTACAAATTATTCTAAAGAAGATTCCTCGATATTAATTTCTTTTCGTTTTACGTGATTCATAACTCTAATGAAGCAGAGAACTTACGAAATTTTACGCATATTTAATGTGGTTAGTGCTATAAATTTAGCAACTAACGACGGTGGGGGCTAATTAGGTCATTTCAACGTGCTGATGTATGGGTTTTCCCAATTCAATCTGACCATAAGGAATTATAAAATCTCACGATTTTTGAATGGCCAGTCCAAAATTTCTTGACGTGTTAAGCTTTTATGTTTTTGATTTTGGAAGGAATTTCATGAATTTCTAGTTACTAGCTTAAATCTTTACACTGATGTTAACAGATGTTATGAATTTATCTAAAACAGAGCAATTGCAGCACGGATCTTCTAAATAGTATGTCTTACGGTTTTGATTGGCCGGTAAGAGCAGATAGAGTTTTAGTATCTTTCCTTTCTCTTTGAGTCATAGAATATACCACGCTTTTAGAGAAAAATCTTACGGTTTTGAGTGGCCGGTAAAAGCGGATAGAGTTTTAGTGTCTTACCTTTCTTTGGGTCATAGAATATACCACGCTTTTAGAGAAAAATCTTACGGTTTTGATTGGTCGGTAAGAGCAGATAGAGTTTTAGTATCTTACCTTTCTCTTTGGGTCATAGAATACACCACGCTTTTAGAGAAAAATCTTACGGTTTTGATTGGTCGGTAAGAGCAGATAGAGTTTTAGTATCTTACCTTTTTCTTGGGGTCGTAGAATAGATCATGCTTTTAGAGAAAAATCTTACGGTTTTGATTGGTCGGTAAGAGCAGATAGAGTTTTAGTATCTTACCTTTCTCTTTGGGTCATAGAATATACCACGCTTTTAGAGAAAAATCTTACGGTTTTGATTGGTCGGTAAGAGCAGATAGAGTTTTAGTATCTTACCTTTTTCTTGGGGTCGTAGAATAGATCATGCTTTTAGAGAAAAATCTTAAGGTTTTGATTGGTCGGTAAGAGCAGATAGAGTTTTAGTATCTCACCTTTCTCTTGGGTTCGTAGGGTATACCACGCTTTTAGAGAAAAACCTTAAGGCTTTGATTGGCCGGTAAGAGCGGATAGAGTTTTAGTACCTTACCTTTCTCTTGGGGTCGTAGAATATACCACCCTTTTAGAGAAAAATCTTACGGTTTTGTTTGGTCGGTACGAGCGGATGGAGTTTTAGTATCTTACATTTTTCTTAGGGTCGTGGAATATCACGTTAACTTTTATAGAAAAATGTTACGCCTTTTATTGGCCGGGATCTATCGGTACTTGGCAAATGTGTGTCAAAATTTCCATTTATGTCTTTTGTGTACTGTAAATTCTTAGTTTTCTTATATTCGAATTATAAGATTATATAGCTTATTAATTCTGCACTTATTTATTTATTTATATTATAATTATATTTATTTTTTTATTAAAATATGTACGTTCTAATAATAGTTTTCAACTAAGGCTTTGTATCTGTTTATTTCAGACAATGAAATAAAGTAAAAATGTGTAACAGTTACAATTGATGATTAACAGTGAGTCAACGAGAACAAGATACAAAATTTAATGAATATAGGATTGCTTCAGTGAATGTAAGCTATAGATCTTTGTTTTTATACTATATGGTAGGTGATAAGTGTATAAAAACGAGGGAAAAATGAAAAATTGTGTAGTAATTACAATTGATAAATAACAATGGCTGAACGAGAACCATTCAGATATTTAATAAATATATTATTACTTCATTGAACGTATGACTTTAGATCTTTGTATTTCACACCATATAATAAGAGTGTATACAAACGAAACTAGTAAATAACGAGGGAAAAAGGCAAAATTGTGTAACCATTACAATTGATAACTACCAATGACTGAACGAGGACCAATCAGATATTTAATGAATATATGATTGTCTCATTAAACGTAAGGCTTAGATCTTTGTAATTCACACTATATAATAAAAGTGTATAGAAACGAAACTAGTAAATATCGAGGAAAAAGGCAAAGTTATGTAACCATTACAATTGATAACTATCAATTACTGAACGAGGACTAATTGGATATTTAATGAATATATAATTGCCTCAGTAAAATTAATCTTTGTGTTTCACACTATATAATAAAAATGATACAAACGAAACTAGTAAAAAGTGAAGGAAAAAGGCAAAGTTGTGTAACCATTACAATTGATAACTATCAATTACTGAACGAGGACTAATTAGATATTTAATGAATATATGATTTCCTCAGTGAACGTAAGCATTTAGATCATTGTGTTTCACACCATATAATAAGAGTGTATACAAATGAAACTAGTAAATAACGAGGGGAAAAGGCAAAATTGAGTAACCATTACAATTGATAACTACCAATGACTGAACGAGGACCAATCAGACGTTTAATGAATATATGATTGCCTCAGTAAACTTAATCTTTGTTTTTCACACTATATAATAAAAGTGATACAAACGAAACTAGTAAAAAGTGAAGGAAAAAGGCGCAATTGTGTAACAATTACATTTAATAACCTTCAATGACAGAACGAGTTTTCCAATTGCGTTTCGTAATCGTGAATTGAATGCTAAACCAGGTTGAAATTTGGCACCCAGGACTAATAGGTGAATAAAAGTTGTAATATTTTACTTGCACGTGTACGCTGTACATAAAACAGAAGTCACGAGTGGCAGTAAAGAATCAATTTTTGTTTGTCCTACTACAATTTTCGGTGGCTTGCTAAACTTTTATATTCTTGACTTTGCAAGGAATTTCATGAATTTCAAGTAACTAACTTTAATCTTTAAACTGATGTTCGGAAGAAATATTATGCCTATACTCTTATCTCACGTGTACCGCTCTTTTCCAGATTGGAGCACGTCTTCGCAAATTGTTTGCCATCACAAACTTATCTACAGCGTAGCACTACATTTTGTCGTAGCACGCATCTCCTAAACTGCCTACGCGCGATAATAGCTAAATGTGATACGTTCTAGTGGGCGGGATTAGATAGAATTTTAGTATCTATCTTCCCTCCCGGCCTTGTAGAATAGGTCTTCCTAAATTTTAGTCTCCGGTGCTTCAGGATGTAAAAAAAGCAATACTATCTTTATCTCTCCAACTGCGTATTTTATAAGTATTGAACTACTTAATATACGAACTTAATATTTGGTCTTCTGATATACATTTTCATTAAAACAAAATTTAGAAATAAAACAATAACGATAAAAACCAAAAAAAGAACTAATGTTTGGATTTAATTTTTTTTAAACCTAAAATGTGTATTGTGTCAGTAGTGGATCACTTTGATAATTTGTTGATATTTAGCATTTATATTTCTCTAATATTTTCAGAAAAACTGCTTGAAAATATTGAATGCCCATCCTAGACATAGCAGAAATATACCTTTAAAAGTCAAGTGGAACTTAATAATCCGATAGAAATAGGCTATTGAGTTTTTTAAATATTAGACTACAAGTTTTTGGATTAGAGGTGTGCCATATCAATATTTTTTATTCTAGGTTTCTGTTACTAATATGTCAAATAACATATACCTGTAACTGTTACAAAATACTAGCCTGTACACGGCACGCAAACTTGCTTATCGGATGTACAGTTCTGAGTAAGCAACGAAAGCACTTGACATAACGTATTCAATATTTTTTGTTTATTACATAACGAGGTTTCCAAAAGTGTCTGCCTGTGGAATACGATGCTATGTAAGACCTTCTTTCATATTTTGTACGGGCTTAGGACTGTCTAATATAGAAAATATTACCACCTACATTGGTTAAAATTAGGGTGAAAATTTAAGTAAGAAATACACTTATGGCATATGAGACGATTATATTTTTACTGCTGGCGCATTTCAAAGTAAAATATACATACATATATATATATATATATATATATATATATATATATATATATATATATATATATATATATATATATATATATATATATATATATATATATATATATATATATATATATATATATATATATATATATGTGTGTGTGTGTGTGTGTACACACATTAATTAATTAATACATACCGTTTCTCTTAAATATTTTTATTCCTGTTTAGTCCTGATACATAAATTTACATATATTTTGGTTTCTCTCATTTATTTAAATTAAAATAAACAAAAAATGCGAATCAAGATTTTTATATTCAATATTCGTATTCGATTAATAATAAGTATAACTGTGCCAAAATGTTTGGACTGTACGGTTGCTGAGTAAACAGACTGCAACAGATGGGCTGTCTGTTAATCCGTTAGTCAAGCCGTCCGTGAGTCCATCACTTTGGATGGAGAGATGGATAGATAACAACTTAATTCCATAAGTGCTTCGTTATCTTATTTACCAGAGATACCGAATACAAGTGATTTAATTTCTCAAAGTACTAACTAGGTACTCGTTTCTAAAAGTCCTAACTATGTGTTAAGGATCGTAAAAGCATTCTTGTTTTTATTTCAAGAAGATTTTTAAATAATATGTGATGTAAGAGAACCAGTAATAAATTTTAAGGCATTATTCAAAGAGTTTTTATTTATTTTATAAGAAAAAAATGTTAGTTTTTCGTTAAGGGCAGCCATCAAGCATATGGCTGAAGCAGCGATTGATGAATAATTAGAGCCACCGCGTGAAATGATTATAGAGTGTTTTATAAGTTGTAGAGGGTTGTTATAGAGAAGAATCAAAAATCGTCTTTCGTCTTAATGGATAGATCTTATTTTCTAATTCAATGCATTGTTTTTACAATGTAGAAAGGATGCAGTACCGACTCTTGTGGAGCTTTTAATTTATATTGTGATTAGCTAGTGGAATGAAGAAGTTGGATTTATTGAACATCATTTACATAATCAGTATTACTTTGCGAAATATTGGTATGAACTTAAGATTTTAGAAATGTAAGTTTTAGCATATTTCTAGATGGTTGTAATAGTTTAGGATGACTTGAATAGTTTGTTTTCAATAGAACTTTATTGGAATTTTTTTATTGAAATTAGTATCTGAGATAAATCTGTAGAAGTGTGAACATAAACACGGCAAGAATAAAATGTTGATTGCCGTTGCGTATCTTAATTTCTAGTTCTTTGCACATTTTGAGATCAGCACTTTATGCTCATACAGACAAGTAAAAATCTCGGGAATGTAAGATATTCTCGTTTGTTTCGACCGAATTTAAAAATTTGCTAATAATCTAATATTTGTTGAATTGCTATAAAACTCAGCCTTGTATCGCTGTCGATAAGTTTTTTTGAGGTTATACTTCTTTAGGCGCGTTATGAAAAAATGATTTGAGTGAAATTTTAAGATTCGTCGCACAAAAGTTACAGTATGAAGTTGCAGCGGTTGCAGTCTCGAAACAAAAGCTATGGGCACCATCGTCGCCTCTGTTCACTGTTTTCATATTCATAGTATTTATCCACATGTTTCTAGTGTCTACATTCACACACGTATTTTAGTTTAATATAAGTGCGATTTATATATGTGCTGATAAATTATATTCAGTAGTGATTTAAATTCAATATTTTGATTAACATATTTACTATTCGTAAATATTAGTGAAAAAATTGTGTTTATAGACTTTTTCAAGTGCTCCAATATAATTTAGGTTATCTATCCGTATGTATTATTTAATGATGCCAAAGAAGTATAACTTCTCACGCGCGTACATAAGTACACGCACCCTTTTTTTTAACCACAAATCATAATGAACAAAAAATATCGCGTGAAAGCTAAATATTTCGGGAAGAACTATAATATTGATGCACAGCGGGACGTAGCGCAAAGGCTGATGCGCTACCGGGAGCCAAATGGCATTAGTGTCGAGCGAGGCGTTTATCAGCTCATTCCATTAGCTTCATCAGGTTACGTCAACGGAGCTGCGCCGCGCTGCGGCGTCGGATTATGCATTGCCCACTGCGGTTTACAAATTGCTCTAAAGAGAATATGATTCGTGGATTATTACCATACTTATTTATATTTTTTATTTTTAAATTGGTAATTATAAATTAAGTAATAATATTATAAGTTGGACTTCATGTTGCGCATGTGTGGCCTATTTTTCATATTTTATTAAGTCGGTTATATATTTGTTGTCGATTGTTAATTTTTTTTTTTAAATTTAATTTCATTCTAACATAAATTTAATAATATTTGTGTTGGTGCAATAAAGTAAACTTTATTAATCTATGCATATAAAAAAATTGTAATAGGGTAAATTTTTACATTGAAAATATTTTTAAAAAGTGATCGATTTGTAATAGAAGCTAAAAAACATTTTTTTACAACTGTTGTCTCTCTGTATGTAAATTTAAGCGGGTATCAGGCAAAATCTACTACCCAGAAGCACTATACAAGGGGAAAAAAAACAAAAATTGTTTTTTCTAATAGCACGCGGACGAAATTGTAGGCACAGCTAATTAATTATAATACAGGTAAATTTCTTTGAAATTTAGTTTGCAGCATATTATGAAAATTATTTGTCATCACGATATTGTCCTCAAAAAGGACAATATCGTTCTTTGGATTTTTATAGATTTAAATATCATATTTATTGAAAATTCTCAAAACAAGAGCAAGTAATTATTTTTTGAAGCAAAATTGGAGGAATAATTCTGCAAACTTAAGAAATAAAGATATTAAATCAACCCCTATATTGATTTTTTCAATTTGAACGATTTTTTCTTAAACTGTTCTACGAATGAGTATTTTGTAGCAGTTCGTTAAAACATTACTCCGTTGCTTGTTTATATTCATTTACGATTTCAGAAAAATTTCATGTAAAGCTCTTTTCAAAGTTAAAGTATTTTTCTTCAGATTTTTTCTGTCGATATTTGATTGGAAGTTAATTTTGTAGATCTCTTCATGCGCTGTCAAGCGGTACAATAAAATTAAGAAAAAAACAAACGTTCACATTACGATTCATTACAATTTCAGGAAAATTTCACATAAAGGTTTTTTCAAAGTTAAAGTATTTTTCTTCAGATTTTTTCTGTCGATATTTGATTGGAAGTTAATTTTGTAGATCTCTTCATGCGCTGTCAAGCGGTACAATAAAATTAAGAAAAAAACAAACGTTCACATTACGATTCATTACAATTTCAGAAAAATTTCACATAAAGGTTTTTTCAAAGTTAAAGTATTTTGCTTCAGATTTTTTCTGTCGATATTTGATTGGAAGTTAATTTTGTAGATCTCTTCATGTGCTGTCAAGCGGTACAATCAAATTTAAAAAAACAATACGTTCACATTACGATTCATTACAATTTCAGAAAATTTTCATGTAAAGGTCTTTTCAAAGTTAAAGTATTTTGCTTCAGATTTTTTCTGTCGATATTTGATTGGAAGTTGATTTTGTAGATTTCTTCATGCGCTGTCAAGTGGTACAATAAAATAAAAAAAAAAAAACAAATGGTCACATTACGTTTAATTATTAGACCTTTTGATTAGAACTTCTTATTATAAGAAACAGCGGCAAATCAGTTAAAATAATTACATTCATTATTGATATTTCGTTTACATTTACCCTGAGTAATATTATAAATGCAAAAATGTGTTTGTTTGTCCCTTTTTCAAGTCGTAATGAAGTGACAGATCGACGTGATTTTTTCAACAAAGATAGTTGGCCTACCGGGAAATCTCATTTCTTCTGAAAACATCTTATTTGAACCTCGAAACACAAACGCAATAACAAATAACGTTGCAATGTTATAATTAGTTTGTTTGTTTTTACGCCTGTGGAAGATATAGAAGGCAATATATTTAGGTTGTGAAAAGTTAATTTTTGTACATGGTTTAATTAGAAATATTATGTAACCTAAAATTTTTGGAAATGCCTAAATTTGTACCGAACCTTCGTAGTGCTTGTGCTTGACAGGTTTTTTTAAAATCTGATAATACTACTCGAAAGAGCATAAGAAGATCTATAAAACTTACTACGTATCGAATATCAAAGCTATTAGACAGACAATTACAGTCATTAGTGGAATAATTTAAGAAAAAAATCGTTGAAATTGAACAATGATAAAAAACATGGTTTATTTAAAATGTATAGAATTTAGAGCTTGGGATATGTTTATGAATTGTTTTACAAAAAAAAAATGTTTTGTAAATAAAAACTTAAGAAAAAATTAATAAATCACTCTATGACTAATATAATTAATTAATAAACCACTTCATTAAAAATTATTTCGTCTAAAATTAGTAAAAGTTAAAATAAATCGTGAGTAAAATTAATTTTATAATGTGACAATTTATTACGTTATTCCTATGTTAATGAGAAACATAAATAGTTTCAGGGCCAGAGTGGCTTTGAATTAACAATATAACGACAGTTAGTCGATGCGAAACGTAACGTTGATACAATCGTTAATATTTCGCCCATAAATTTTAACTTCTAGGAATATTGCTAGGAGTTTCTCGGTATTAACATTAAAACAAATTCGGTCTACAATTTATGTCTATTATGTTTTTATTAAATAAAGTCTAGAATAATAACTATATTCCAATCTAGTAATTAACGCATCCCTATGCTACGAAATATCTCGAAATACGATATTTCGAAATATTTTTTTTTGCTTTTCAGGGACAATAAATTTATTTTAAATTTATGTACAAGTGTCAATAAACCCGGTAGGCAGAAACCGGACATAAAGTCGTCATGAAAACTATTTTCTTGCTAATAATTAGTCGATCATTGCCCTATTATCGAAGTTAAGCACGAAAACAATGCTTGACGTTGAATTATTTTAACAAGTTTCTAATCTGGATGTAATCTTTAAAATAGTGATTTAAATTAACATGAACTACAAATATTTAAAGCTAAAGATGTGTAAGTAACTATATATCCGCTTAAATAATTAATCATACCTTTTCGGGTTAGACAGCGAAGGCATATTAACATATTTCAATGCTTTAACACGTTGATCCTGGTACTCAAGCTCACTTTGATCCTTGCGCGGTTATGGGAGTTTAGCCGCATTTAATCATCATGTGTATAATTGTTAATCTTTATATAGTGTTGGTATAAATCAAAACTGATAATTAGTATGATCCTCATTAAAGAAAGTAAACAAGGTTTGTTATAGGATATTGATGAATTATCTAATAATTATAATACCAATACACGCCTGTTCTGAATTATATCGAATAGCGAATATTAGTCATTTAAATTTTGTTTAAATGTTTTTTTCCAATTATTTATCAACTGGATGTTTGTTTTTTTAATTAATTCCTCTTTAATTGCATAAATTAATAAATAAAAAGTGCAAATTATGCGAGGGAAATTCAAATTGTTGAAATGCAACAATATTGGTTAGAATGAAACGTGACGTCAGAATCTATGTCAAATGGCTAGTATTTTTGACATTTTGTATAGTATTTGCTGTGTTTGATAAGGAAAAATGAAGTTCTTGCAATATTTTACACATCTATTGCATTCTTAATATCCTATTGAGATTGGGAATCGTCTAGAATGAGGAATCGTCTGACAGTGATTTTAAGAAAGCACAGTCGGAGAATCTGTTCAGAATAGATGCATTCATGATGACGTCATATTTTGTTTCAATTCCTGATTTTACGTCCGCTGAGCTATTCAAATAAAACATACTTACATCAAAATGATCTCCACAACATGGAAACAATTTGTTGGACGTACTTCATTTCAGTTTTTATATAAACTGGTTTTCGAACTTCTTCCATCGTTTAAACGGCTATTATACTGAAAATATGTTTAAAGTAACGGGAACATCTACAGTAAACAAAGGCTGGGCATAGCTTGTGACGTCATAGACGCGCGAAAACGGCGACATGTAAACAGCTTAAATTTATTAACAGTTTTAAATATTTTTTTAAAATTTTATTGAAACCTTTCCAACAGTATTTATATTTTTTATAACGATATGCAATGTAAAAAAATTACTCGCATATTACCTATTTCAAGTTTCTTCTAGTAATACTTAATTTAGAGATCGGGATAATATATAGGATGAAAGTCCATAACATTACAACGCCAATGAGTCAAATATTGTAAGAAAAATTCGACGGTTTGGTAAGAATGGAAATTGCAGTAACGTACATACTAGGTAAGCGAGGCTTCTAGAAAATAAATAAAGCATCACAAGGCCATGACTACAGAGTAAGCAGTTGTCTACGCAGCTACATCTACAGACTGAGTACTAGTCTACATATCAGAGTTTCGTTCGTACGAGTGGATTTAAGCTTTAAAATCGAAAAGTAATTCTTTTCGCTCGTTGATTGATGTTGCTGAAAATTTCGATTTAGCTTTTATTAGAAACTATTTTTAATTGAAAGTTGGCATATTAGTAAAGCATAATAACCCATATATCTCAATATTTAACACTTAAATTATTTACATGGCAATTTTAAACGCGACGATAAAGTTTGATAAGTAATTTTAAATGCGATAATAAAGTTTGATAAGTAATTTTAAATGCGATAATAAAGTTTGATAAGTAATTTTAAACGCGATAATAAAGTTTGATAAGTAATTTCAAACGCGATAATAAAGTTTGATAAGTAATTTTAAACGCGATAATAAAGTTTGATAAGTAATTTTATACGCGATAATAAAGTTTGATAAGTAATTTTAAACGCGATAATAAAGTTTGATAAGTAATTTTAAACGCGATGATAAAGTTTTATAAGTAATTTCAAACGCGATAATAAAGTTTGGTAATATTTTAATTAAAATCATTTATCGTGTGGGATATCAATGTAAAAAACAAGTTATAGGTGTTATAAACCCATTTTTTTAGAAACTTTTTATGAGATTTTGTTGATATATTGATAGGAATTTCTACGAAAAAGTATGTCAACACCCCGACCATCTCCTTAAGTGCTAAAGTCAAAATTATGAAAAAAACAGTGTTCTTGTAAATAAACGTTACTGGAAAAAGTTTAGTTAAAGATTACCTGAAAACTTTGGCAATGATTGCAAATAGTTTTTGGGATATTTACGACAGCTTTACGCCTGTCAGGCAATATATATCCATAGGGTGAAAAATAATATTAGTCACAATTAAATAAAACTACCGTGATGTAGTAGATATCTTCCACAACATTACAACATCTTTGTTAATAGCCCACCTGATGATGTTGTAATACAACGAAACCTAGGTTGTGGTAAAGAACTTAAAGAAAGTAGAAATAATACTACATCACGTAGTTTCATTTAATTGTCAATAATGAATTTCTACAAAATTAACGCCAAATATATACAATAATATTAGTATTCGTAGATAAGTTTTACTTCCGTATGTATATTAACCAAACCTATGTATATTATTTTACTACACTGCAATTTTCTTTTCAATAAAAGAGGGACATTTCCGCCTCACCGGAAGAAAATGGAGAATTTTCAAAATAGTATCGAAACGTGCAAACAAGGGAGACGATGAAACTTCAACTGCACTATAAAACAAATAGTCTCCTTCGATGCGGCAACGGAAACTCGTCGGAGATCGGCTAACAGCATCCCCGTGTCTCTATATTCTTGTTGATAACGTATTTACTGCGTCTCTTACACTCTGCCGCGGGATAGATGAAGTCTTTTGTTTCGTGAAAATTGCCGTATGGCCCGCACTGGACCTTATAGGTGGACGACAGACAACGTTGTTGTTTACGTCGATTTGTTGTATGTGGTTTAGAATCGAAGACGGTAAATTAATGTGGTTATGTTTTGGAAAAGTGAAAGATTTTTGGACAATTATATTGTTTTAATTATTCAGTTTTTTGGGATCGTATGCTTCTATTATATATTTTACGTATTTCCTAAGGTTATAGTCGATATGAAAATAACGCTGTAGGGGCTGAAGGATGTTAATTATAGGTTTAATTACTTTCAAATTAGATATTGCACAATTCTGTATTAAATCATAGACTTATTCTGTACAAAATTGTCGAGGTTAGTGTTATGTCAGCGAGAATACTTCGAATGAACAGGCAGTAAATAAGCCTGTCTGTCTCTAGCACGTTCCTCGACTTCTGTAGCATTTCTTATTACTGCTCTTTCTAAACGTATCGTAGCATAATAATATATTGCCTGTAACCTTCCTCAAACAATGGATTTCGTAATAAAACATTTTTGAAATCTGAAATATAGTTCCAGAAATTAGTGCGGAAAAGCAAATAAATTTTTCCGTTTTTATATATTACTATAGATGTATATCGTTTTTGCTAAATATATTCAAATTCTAAATCCCTTTGATGAATATAGTAACATGTGATATATACACTGTAAACTTAAAACTATCAATAAATATTTTTATGAAATCCATATTCCCAAATGATTGTGTGATAGATTTTAAAAAATAAATGTAAAAATATTCTGAAAATTACTTTTAAGATCATTCAGCGCTCTAAATTAGTCCCTATCAGATTTTATAATTGGTGTGTTTAATAGCAATTCATGTAAATTTCGTATAATTGTATTATCGGCTGTCCGCTGTTGTTATAAAGGACTTGTTATTGCTTTCATAAGTTTTTAATATCATACTGAATTGATGATGTGTATCGAATGAAGATTTTGGGTTGTAAATATAGAACTGCTCGAAAAGAATTTCTATTTTAAAATGTTGTATGAGATATTAGTAGAGTAATTGTTCTAAAATTTCTACACAATTTATATTAGGAACCATTTGACGTAGAAACTTTGTCGTAGTGATAAACAATATTAACTCGCATATGTCGCAATAATCAAACTCATTTCGCCCAAAATATTTAAATGGGAATTTTAGTGGTAGCAAATTTAAAAAAATCTAGGTACTTTACATAGAGTTTTTTTCTATTTAATTTATTAGGTATATTCATGTTAAATTTTAATAGACTAGTGTTGTATAAATTTTTATGAAAGAAAATTATCTCCGTTTAGATATTTATCTTGTATTTTTTACGTTCTGTAAATATTGTAATCATAAAAACTGAGAAACGTCGTAAGTCAATTTATGATGAAAAGATAACCGTCAACTTTACAAACGATTGCGATTGATGGAAAAAAAGTAAATGAAATTATCTACTAAAGAAATTTTAATTTATTTTGCAAAAACTGGTCCGTTTAAATGCTATCAAATTATGTAACTTTTTTATATATTTAAATATTAAAAAACATGCAGTACTATGGTATTTTTTATCCCCTTTTTTATGGGGTATGCTGAATTAGAATGTTATCCGATCAGAGGGTCGATAATTTTATTAAATTTTAGACCAAGACCAAGGTGTGCTAAGAGGCCTTGAGGGTGCGTTAAATTGTTCACTCTCACTGATGGATACCTGAAAATATTGTAGATCATATGCAGTTTTGAACATTTGTCGTAGATTACGATGGTAACCGGAAAACAGCGTCGTAGCCGTTGCGCTGAAGAGTGGTGGTTATATATATATATATATATATATATATATATATATATATATATATATATGTATATATGTACGTATATGTATATGTACACGTATACGTATAAGTATACGTATATGTATATAAGCAAATAACGTAATGTGGGCAATGAAATTCAGGATGACTGAACAAATATGCTGTTAAATTATTATAAACAAGACATTTAATTATGTCTAAATACTAATTTAAATATTTTATGTTGATTATATGTTACGAGTTTTTCTAAATAACACTCGAAGTATAATTTTGTCTTACATTAGTTTTATTACTTTTTCCTTCTCGAAAATAAATATTTGACAATTTTAGTATTTTCGGCAAAAAAATTGAAAAGTGAATTTGAGGGCGATTTTTTTATTTGAGGGCGAGGTTTCCGTTTAAAGCCGGTATCGAAGCGTTTATTGGAAGTGATTAAACACTTAGAAACTCTGAAAATCTGTTTTCTAACTTTAGTCGAGTTAGGTTTCCACGAAAATGTTCTAAAGCCTTTCTACTCAATTCTCTTTACGCAGTTTAAATTCCGCCCTCAATCTTTGAAGTTCGGTGTACTTGAATTTCTTGGGCGGTCCCTTATACGCTTTCATAACTAGATTAAACTTCAGAGGGAAATCTTAAAACATTTCTGGGTTATCGTGTTCAAACGATCGAATTTCCTACACCTATTGTGCGTTGATATATTGTTGTGTGATATTCAGGTTTATCTTCTGGTTCTTTCATCTTTATGGTTTTTTGTAATTAACTAAGGCTCAGTTAACGCACGTTTCCAAAGGAAAAGTTAGATAGAAAATCATCAGCAATCTGTGATCTATTAGTATTTCGGATTGAAACTGTTAAAGATGAGCATTTATTGAATCATCATGAGATCTTTTTGTCAGTTTGTCAAACTTCCAAAATCTATATAGTTATATTATTTAAGCGTATTATAACTTAAAAGTGTGTGTAATTGATAATTTATTTTTATTCGTAATGAGTTGCTTATGGTGGCTAAATCAAAGAAAAAAATATGTTTTTAAAATTTTCCAAAGCGAGAAATCGAGAAGGACGGACTAAGCGGTATTGTTTAGTCAATAAGTTATAAAAGTGACTAAATAGATATAATCGTCCTAAAAATACGTGCGGTAGCTCATTCGATCCAGAATAATGTCTAGAAAATTGCGCCAGAAAAGTAGATTAGCTCATAAAAAACTGCAAAAGTTATAAACAGTTAAAGATGAAAAAACAAGATATTTCGTTTTCTTTAAATTGTGCTCTACTAGATGGCGCTAGTGGTATGAGTATAAGGTGAAAATAAAAACTTCCAGGATTCCTATAATAACAGTCGCCACGCGCGTAACTTGTAGGGCCTAAAGGGGTGTAATAAAATAAAATAATTAACTTTATTTATTATCAAAATAAAGCAAATATTTAGCATAACTTAACTTGTTTCAACATTTTTATCAGTTTTTCTGCAAATGTTTCTTAAACAATTCATTTGTTACTAGGATTCCGTATCTTGATGGAAGGAAACTGAACCTTTAAACTAACACGAAATTTTTTATTCGTCAATTTGTCTGTTACAACCAATTTTCTCCGTTTGATACAGAAACTTAAAATTTGGAAAAGTGATAAGGCAGATTAAATTAACAAATATCCGAATAGCCAATGCTGAAAAATATTTTTATTAAAATTTTTGAGGGGACAAATAAAGATTTCTTCATAAATGTATCAATCTCGGAAACTACTACAGCCATAATTTGGGAAAAACAGCGTTTATGTTTACTGAAAGTTTTTCGGAAAACTGTAGCAAAGATTGTAAATCTGCGGAAAACATACTAGGCAGTATATTTACGTGGTGAAAAATAATATTTGTAAATATATCAATAGAAATGTTCTGTACTCTCCAAAAAAAAATAAAAATTCCCAATAACTTTTTTTACTTCGAGCTTCATGCGAACGAAGTCGCGGGCACAGCCAATATATTATATAAATCGTGTTTGGTTGTCTATAGAGCCACTTTGTTTAAGAAATTTTTTATTGATAAAATAAGGATTTCAAAAACTTATCAATTCAAAAGAGAGTTATTACTTGTATCGTTTTTGGTTACAGAAGACGAGTATGTGGATATTTGATGTTTTTTCTGTAAAGTTATTGCAATAACAGAGTCTTCTTTTACAAGTACTAATCCGTTCTTGTAAACGTAACATTAATTCCATTTATTGTTGGGAAAAATATTCGAAGAATTAATATGGACGAAAATGTTAACCTTCCAAATTCCTTTAAAGAAATTAAAAATTTTATTTTTTATTGGAAAACAATAGTTTTGACCAAATACACACTAGACGTCCTAATGCATAATTTTTCGAGTTCCAAAAGTAAACAGCTAAATTGTAGCTCTAACAGACATGTTGATGAGATGAAAATCGGGCTGAGACCAAATGGGAAAAAAACATTATAAATTTATTTTTAGTGTTCCATACCTACTTTTTTATTATTTTCTTTATAAATTGAGTTTGCAATGTAAAAAAAATACTTGCCGTAAGAAAACTTATGTATTACACTGGAATACATAAGTTTAACTTCATACGAGTTGTTCTTTTAACCTTTTAGAGGGTTTCGTCTCTCAAAATGAAAAACAAAACTCTCACAAGGTCATTTTGTTATTGTCCATTCGTTTGTCTGTCAATCAAGGACCTTTTTAGAAATGGCTTGAGATGTCAAGTTGAAATTAATATAAATTCCTCGATCAAGTTGAAATTAATAAAAATACATCGAGGTCTATAGCCTTGCTTGCTGTAAAAATTCATTCACAAAAATTGGTTCATGCTATCTAAAAATATCCCATTTTAAATCATATAGGATACTTGCGGTCTGCTTACAATCTTGAATGTCGGTATATAGTTGGTCAAAATAGATATTTGAAATAACAATAATTCGCATATAGCTGAAAATAGGTAGAGGTTTTAAATACACCATTATAAATGAAATATCAAAAGTCCCCACCAATCCCGTGTGTGCTAAAAAAGTTATTAAAGGCCAAAAGTCAAAAATATCAGTTCTTCGCATTTTTCTCCTTAACGGTAAGTGTTATCGTAGAAATAGTTCAGACGAAAGTTATAGATCATAAAATTGTCTACAAAAATTGTCTCTACACTTTTTTTCCTACGAGTCAGCATTCGCGAGATATCGCCATTCCAAACATCGATAATACTAATATGCACTCTTAGGCGGTTTATATACATCATCGGGCGTTGAACAGTAAAAATATTAGTTTTAGTGAGTCATGGTATGTCAAACTCATAATATACCTACAAATTCCGTGATGTTTCATTGGCTCGTATAACCACGAGCAACATCTGCCGGCTATTCTTTTATTCGAGTATATTATTTAGTTTGAGTAGTATTACTCCATGTGAATTATTGTTATATAACCACCTTTTCTTGATTATTTTGATTTGACTAATAATAGTAGATTTACAAGTAACGGAAAAATCCAAAAAGTAATAATTACCAATTCTATGTGGAATTATATGTTTTTCAATGTGTGCGCCTGTGGAAGATACAGTAGGCAATATATTTACCCTTTTCTATATTCACAGCAGATTTTCTCAGAACGATGTCACGTAGAAACTTTAAATTTGGCAAAATATTAATCCACAAATTTTACTTATTCTTTTTTAAAATATTTATATGACAAATAAAGAACTGAATTTTTTTTACGTTTTATATATCATAAGGAAATATATTATTTGATTTGTTTACAAGAATGCAAAAAAAATTTCCTTCATAATTTTAAAATGTACGTTTAAAAAGATGTTCTAATCCTATCCCTACCTATATATCCCTACCTCCCTACCTCCCTTATATTCTAAACTACTGAGCCAAAAATCATGAAAAAACTGGGTTGGTAAAATGTGACTTACAGGAAAGCTATATAGTGCTTATCCTAGATCTTATAATTTACTTACAATTTTTGAGGTACATACCATGTTTTTATGACTGTGAAAGGCAGATTTACGCTGAGAAAAATTAATATTTGTAGTTTAGTATAAATATATTACTATGTACACTTAAATTTATACGAAATCTTTCGTATTGAGCGTTTAACTCGTGCTTGATCGGTTTTTTCTTGTTTATATTGAAATTGAAGTTTCATCAATCGTTTATTGTGGACTTATTGCAAGTTTCAAAAACATTATTTTTTTGAGGTCTTCTAATACTATTATTTTTATTTTTATTTATTTATTGATTTAAATTACATTTATGCATTTATGCGTTTTTGTACAAGAAATGATATAAATATCCCACATATATTGTCAAACTGTTACTTGGAAAGGGAGCTTATTGAAATACTATTAAGTGAATATTATTTTAATGCACATATTTTTAACTTTTCTCCATGTTTAAAAAAGAGTTCATACTCATAATGTCTGCATTTACTTTGCTTTTGTTAGATTTGATGTTTTCTAAACGAAATATTCATAATTTACATTTATAATTTATCATTAGTTTATTCATACACAGTTAAAGGGTTTTTTTAGTCTCTGTCGTGCTTACGATTGTAATGCCTCCATGAATAATTTTTTATTGTCCGTCTTTATTTAACTTTTTCTTTTGTAAGCAATATACCGAAATATTCACTAAGTCATTTACTTTTTTTACAAGCTCGTGTATATTTGACGATAATACTGTATAAAGGCGGCAGAATTCCACTTTTTACCAGCAGATGGATGGAACGGAACTTATTTTAGATGTTACGCGTTTGACTTCTTTCTTACTGCGAATTTCTTTTAAAGTACCATTTAATTGGCTCATAATTTTTATAGGGTAAGACTCTTTGCTCGAGAAAAATTTTAATATCGCATATTTCACGTCAACGCTTCTTGATACTGATAATAAGAGACGTCTGACACTTTTATATTAATCAAAAAAGATTTTTAATGGTCTTAATTTTAAAAGTATATATATATAATTATATATATATATATATATATATATATATATATATATATATATATATATGTATATATATATATATCCGTTCAGTTTAAGAAAGGTGCCAGAAAATTTGCGCGCCATGTGCTTATTGAGTTCATGATGTTTAGAACTTTTATTAGGAGTGCTAGCTTTGATGTGCGGCTTCTCTCGCGTGAAAAAGGAAAAAATCTGTGAGGCAAGAGTAGAACTCTCATTACGAGGGTCCTGCATACATTTATGCATTTATAAACATTTCTGGGGACATAATACTTCCATTGACCTATTTACAGACATAAATTTTTCAAACGTAGATATGTTATTTGCTATATATTTCAGCGTAAAGACGTTGTGCATATTTCAAAAATTATAAGATCTATGTCTAATCATACCCCATATTATACATAATATAATTTTTTCCTAAGATCTTTACTCATATCAACTTCGATTCTTTTATCGATATTTTATAAAAGTTAGCTCGTGCAAAAAAATCGGCTATGCATTTATAGTGAAAAAATTGAGCTTAATATTGGAAAAAATCGGCTGGGAATATAGGAAAAACATAAAATATATAGCCTGCTGTATCTTTCATGGACGTAAAAATGTGGCGTGTATTTAAAAAAATATTAAATGTAGGAAAACTCAAGTGACTATTCTCTTTAGAGTTTTCCCGCAATCTTTGCATGGGCTTCTGACAATTTATATTTTTTTCATAATTTTAGATCTATTGTTAGTACATCTTCGAAGATATAATACCAAAAATTGTGAGAAAAAAAATTGTGCGTGTTAGCTCCGACGCGTGACTGAAGTTTACTCCTTAAGTACAATTGTACAATTGTCTTAGAATGTATAAAATAAATAACACCGTATATAAATATAAATATCAATATAATTAAATGTAAATGGTAAGTTCTTGCATAAAAAAAATGTTGACAATACAATTATTTTTAAGAAAAACAAAAATGAACAAGATCAAATTCATACAGTAAATTTAAAAACATTTAGTAACGCAGACTAAGAAGTTAAAATTAAGAGACTTTTTAATTTTGTAAGATAGAAGACAACAAATATTCACAAATAATAACATTTAATGATTACATCGTGATATAAGCAAACGATAATAAACTATGGGTCACACATTCCTACTGGTATATCACACTCCTTCATTGCGATTACGCCATAAGGAAATACCAAATAAATATGTTGATATCTCATTCTAAAGATGCGCAAAAATTTTGCGCGGAGAGGCCACCTAACGGTACATTTGTTTTAACGCTCTGAACTTCTGATTTTACTCCGTATAAAACTTCATACCGGGATATATGAAAATCGATTCTTAAGAAGTAAACTCCAAAGAATAATTTTCAGACCACTATAACCAGTACTCTTCCAAACGAGACCCCACTTTTTACTGGAAATTGATTGTTTCCATTTCCTCATTCAATTTTCCCCAACGAATTTCCAGATGAATATTTTTAATATTCATTCACAAAGTATCTGCTCTGTGACCCATAATGCCGTTTTAAAACCAGTTGATCCTAAGTCTCACGGTTTAGGCCGGCCGTACCACTACAGCATCAGGACTGAGTAGTTGAAACTCTGACTTCAATATCAACGTTTCTGATTGAGATCCACAATATTAATTTAAAATCAATACCTCGCCAAAATGGATAAAATTATCATAATATTGTATTGTCACGAGAGACTGAATACATTTGCAAAGTTTGATGAGAGTCGATTTAGTACAAGTAGTAGTAAAAACGATTGCAAGAGTCGAACCACAAACACATATGGAACGCGAAACTAAATAAAACCGTTAAAAATCACACACCTTTGTATATGGAACGGGAAACTAAATAAAACCGTTAATAATCACACACTCTTTGTATATGGAACGCGAAACTAAATAAAACCGTTAAAAACTGTACAATACTATTTAATTCATCATTGGGACTGAACTGTTTGTTTTCGAAGTTCATTACATTATATACCGCCCCTAATGTTCAATATTCCAATTGGCGTAATTACGTAACCGCATCTGTTCAGTGTCCTAATTGTATGAACGGTTTTATGTTGATAAAACGTGAAAATTCATATTGCGAACTTTGGAAATAATTTGTATTTGCTAATGGTTCATCATACAAACCAATTTGCATTTATGCGAGAGAACGCTAGTGAAAACTATCATATGGTCAGTTCGGGTAAATGACCGCGTCGATTTAATTAATATCGTATATAATCCACGTCTGTTATATTGATAAAAGATCTATGGTAATACATTTTTGAAGTAAAACTTCTTTACGCACGCTTGACTTGGGGAGTAAGCTGGTGAATGCGTGACGAGAGCTTTACGAAAAGTGTGATCGGGCAAGGCGAACGGAAGTAAGTTGAGAGGGAGATATAAGTTAGTAAAGACAGAAAGAGAGAGAGTTACGTTTCGTATATTACTGTAGGGACAAGAGAGAGAGGTACGAGCACACATTTTCTTTCTCTCTTTCTCTCATAACCAGTTATGTTTCGAATATCTAAGACACAGTGCAAGCCTATTGTCTGTATCACACTGTAGGAGCAAGAGAGAGCAGTGCGCGCGCACATTTTCTTTCTCTCTTCCTCTCATAGCCAGTGCATGAAATATATATATATATATATATATATATATATATATATATATATATATATATATATATATATATATATGCGAGTTTGCTAGCGTTACGCGAACGGTGATTTTTTGATTATTTTGTAATTTCATTTCGTTCTTGAACAATTTTATAAATTATTATTTTGTCTAATACATTAAATATTCTACGTTTAAAGTGAATAAAATTGTAAATTCATTTTAAAGTTCATATTTTGTGAATTTGAAGTTTTACTTCAGTCGTGTGGTCTAAAGCACACTCGTTTTTTTTGTGGTATAGATCTAACCTGAAAATGTTTATAATTAGGCTCAAGTAGCTTAGCGTACGAAGTTTTTAATGACTAAGTAACAGTTTCATTTTATATCGACATTACGTAAATGTTAATTTAAGTAAATTTTGAAGAGTTAAAAGAAATCTTGCAGTTATTTTAAAATTTGCGCTATAGATTTGCACTACATTAACATATATAGAGCAAAGCTTTCAAAGGGTAATTCACTGTTCGTGCGACTGGCAGGCACAGATTCTGTGCCGCTCGCCTGAGCAAAGCAAATTGACCTATTGAAGACCGTTAATGGAAGATAAGGTGGACGAAGCCAAAACCCCACCGGACTCCCGGTCTGAATAGTGTTGGCACCTACTCTGCTATTACTCTGAAGTGTGAATAGACTAATTATGATGCCTAGTTAGTGTAAATGCAAGCGCCTTATCTGCCTTGTTCTTCGTCTAATTTTGTGTTTATATTGTGTTTATAATTTTGCTTTTTTATAGTTTCACATCTTTTTATAGGTAAAGTATACTGAATAAATAAATGCATATTTGAATTTTCCAAATTGTTAGCTTTCATTTGGCATTCCAATCGGATTTTTTTTGTGAAATGGTGTACGTTCCAAAATTCACTTAACAAACGGACTTTTTATTGCAAAAAATTGAATTTTCCTGAAAGTATAGAATATTTCGAGTTTTTAAAAGTAAAGTGTTTATATTCTATAAAGCTGTAACAGATTTAGGGCATAGTTTGAAGAACACTGAACTTAGATCCTAAGGATAACCTTAAGGACTACGCAAAAGTTGGTATGAAATACAAAAAAATCATTATTGTCCTTATAAACAGAGTTTGCCATGTATGAAAAAATTACTTGCAGTAAAGAAACTTAAATATCCCACAGAAATATTTCAGTTTATCTTAATTCAGGTGTTTTTCAGGCAAAATCGTGTTTTTTTTTCAATTTAAACCTTCATAATTTTTTTATGGATTTAATGCATATTCAACAAAGGTATCTTCAACGACCTTCATTGTTTTAGGTAGAATCAGATTTATTGTCCGATTAGGAGACTTTTACCTGTCTGATAATACCGACGTTTTTATCATAACTACTGACTATTAAATGAAAGTTTTATATGGAGGTCGCACTTAAGATATTTCCAATCTTCCCGGATCTATTAAGCTATCTACAGGGTTTAGAAACAGAACAAACATTCATTATTAAAGTCAAGTCGAATCTACTAAATTTTTTTAGAGGTAAAGAAAAAGAAATATTACGAAGCGGTTCTTGTCCAGTTTTTAATTCCCGCTTGCAGTCCGGAGCGGCAGAGGGCGGCTTTCTCCGCCGGTTAATTTGGAGTCGGTGCGCCCGCCTCGCCGCCAAATGGGGCGGAAGGAGCGAATTCGGAGCGAATCCGAGGACCCGGGAAGCGGAATGAGTTTAGACAATTTTATTTATTTCACTTAACTCTTCCCATTCCGCCATTGCTCTTCGTTTTGTTTGCTGTAGCACGAGGGGTTGTGCGGTGGAAAACCAAATGTCAATAACCGTCTCGCATGAGTGGGCCTGAATTGCGTGTAGTACTGCGTTCACGTCTATTTTCATGACAAGTCCATGCATATTTTTGCTGCCAATGATTTAGCGAGTTTCATTTGAGGACCTTTTACTAGGTATGTTAACATTTTTTGCGCCGTGTTACCGTTTAACTGCAGTCAATCATAGTCGTAGTGAATTCTGAAAAAGCGTTAAGTTCCTGCTCGGTATTGGCTTGATGAAAGGTTTATAGAATTTCTTGAATAGCGTGATTGATAAATGAAGCTAATTTGGTCAGTTTGAAAGCATTGGTCAGTTCGATTATATTTGGGGGAGATCGTGAATAAATTAGTTCTAGTAGAAACTAAATTATTTTTTTGTTATCATGGACCACATATAAAACTCTTGCAATAATCAAATTAGGATGTAATTAAAATGAAATTGAAACTGTAAGTTAGATTAAATCTACTTTTTTTATTATATAACTTTCAGTTGCAGTGAGCAATATTGTAAAGTCGCGAAGTTCACAGTCATCTTTAATGTTTCGATACATTTAATGACCTACCGCTACTGGAATATACCTATAACGATCCATAATTATTGTGACTATGCCGGAGATCAGATTCCTTTATATTCAGTTCCTCCGCATCCCTGGACACTGCAATCTTACTAGTAATACCTTCTCTGTATCCATGTTAATCGTTTTCTTTTATTTTTCTCGAAGACATTGACCGAGGTAACAAGGCCATATGACACATTTTCCGATTTAGAAAAGATTTACGATTTCATGGACTCATGTTAGTTTATCCTCGCATATTCTCAACACTTACGTATTGGCATTAAGTAACTTTCTATAATCCTCAATTCTTGTTCAATCATAGTGGTTGAACAAAAATTCCCACGAATCCACGATCACGGTTCCCAGGTTATAAATATTTTATTTTATTTTACTATACTGCACCATTAACAAGGTATTCGCAATGACTATTATTGAAAGCTAGAACGTTATAGTATTTGAGAAGATATTTGAAATTCGTAGTTCAATAACTGCATGTATACCAAACGCCATCGGCCAAATCGTAAGTAGCATCGTCTGCATTTACGTTTGTTTTTACTATACCAATATAGTTGGCAAGAAATATATATAGTACTACATCTAGAAATATACATAGTACTACATCCCAATGTATATAGTACTACATCTATTATGTCAAATGCGTTGATATGTTTTTGAATCAACAAGGATACATTTAATTTTTACGTTGTAACCAATAAATATTACGCCTATAGAAGTTGCAAATACGTTTAGAGTATCTAAGTTAACACAAAGCTAAATGAAGCTCTACCATTGGGAAATAAATCTGGATGTCGCGTCGTCGAGTACTTTAGTAGCGGAATTGTTTTCGATAATAAATTACCAGGAATCTTCAGATTCCTCAAGGAGTAACTTACGGAGATAAAGCCAGGAAGGTGCTTATTGACTTTGAGATATCGTAGTGCTGTTCACGTGCGTGCGAATGGCTCTCTTATTGTAGGTGTATATATGCGGTTACTTCGTAAACCCAGTGCGGCTATAATTTTATCAAAATTGCTTTTGCGATGTATGAGACGGTGGAGTTTGTGTAAATGCGATGGCTACCTCTTTGTTAAAGGTATTTATTTTAATACAAGTATATTTCTGTGGATGTGCTCTTACGTTGTTAAATTTACATTGTTAGATGAGCTTTCAAAATTATTTTTATCCATTAATGGCGGAGGTTACCAAATAGGATCACAAGAGAAAAAAGTTTGACTCGAATGAAATGCGGATAAAATATGATTATTAACGTTTTTAAATGGTTCGGCCTCCGTGCTCAATTTGAATTCTAGCTGCGATAACTTATATTGTGTAATCTCTCGGACAATGAATAATTACGGAATCATAAACAAAAATCTTTGGGTGCTAACAGATGTCGGATATTAATATTAAAGGGAACAAATGAAGATAGCTACAATTCAGTATGCTTAGTACAAGGCTTCTTATTTTTTTTATATGGTTCCAAGTAGTAGACAACTCGAGAGCACTCTGTAATTCTCGAAATGTTGCAAAAAATATCGAACATATTCAGTTTCTTACGCCATTTTTCATGAAGCCCCAATTATATTTTTATGTATAATTGCAGAGGGTATTGTGTAATGTTGTAACAAATATCGAAAACACTAAATTTATATTCGTTATGCCTCAAATATATTTTTTATTTGTAATTGCAGAGGGCACTCTGTGATTTTCGAAATGATGTAAAAAATATCGAAAATAATAAGTTACTTACGCCATTTTTTATGACTCAAATATATTTTTAATGTGTAATTGTAGTGGGCACTCTGTAATGTTAGGAATGATATAAAAATATTGTAAATAATAAGTTTCTTACGCCATTTTTGTAATCCTCAAATATATTTTTAAAGTGTACATGCAGAGGACACTCTGTATTTTCAAACTCATGCAAAAAATATCTAAAATAATAAGTTTCTTGCGCCAGTTTTTATTAAGGCTCAAATATATGTTTTTAATGTGTAATTGTAGTGGGCACTCTGTAATTTTCGGAATGGTATAAAAATATTTGTAAATAATAAGTTTCTTATGCCATTTTTCTATTAAGCCTCAAATATACTTCTAAAGTATACGTGCAGAGGACACTCTGTAATTTCAAATTGATGCAAAAAATATCTAAAATAATAAGTTTCTTGCGCCATTTATTATTAAGGCTCAAATATATGTTTTTAATGTGTAATTGTAGTGGGCACGCTGTAATTTTCGGAATGGTATAAAAATATTTGTAAATAATAAGTTTCTTATGCCATTTTTCTATTAAGCCTCAAATATACTTCTAAAGTATACGTGCAGAGGACACTCTGTAATTTCAAATTGATGCAAAAAATATCTAAAATAATAAGTTTCTTGCGCCATTTATTATTAAGGCTCAAATATATGTTTTTAATGTGTAATTGTAGTGGGCACGCTGTAATTTTCGGAATGGTATAAAAATATTTGTAAATAATAAGTTTCTTATGCCATTTTTCTATTAAGCCTCAAATATACTTCTAAAGTATACGTGCAGAGGACACTCTGTAATTTCAAATTGATGCAAAAAATATCTAAAATAATAAGTTTCTTGCGCCATTTTTTATTAAGGCTCAAATATATGTTTTTAATGTGTAATTGTAGTGGGCACGCTGTAATTTTCGGAATGGTATAAAAATATTTGTAAATAATAAGTTTCTTATGCCATTTTTCTATTAAGCCTCAAATATACTTCTAAAGTATACGTGCAGAGGACACTCTGTAATTTCAAATTGATGCAAAAAATATCTAAAATAATAAGTTTCTTGCGCCATTTTTTATTAAGGCTCAAATATATGTTTTTAATGTGTAATTGTAGTGGGCACTCTGTAATTTTCGGAATGATGTAAAAAATAACGAAAATAGTAAGTTTCTTACGCCACCTTTTTATTAAGTCTCAAATATAGTTATAATTTGTAATTGCAGAGGACACTCTGTAATTTTCGACATGATGCACAAAATATTGTAAATAATAAATTTCTTACGCCATTTTTCTATTAAGCCTCAAATATGTTTAAAGTGTACGTGCAGAGGACACACTGTATTTTCGAAATGATGCAAAAAATATCGTGAATAATAAGTTTCTTACGCCATTTTTTATTAAGGCTCAAATATATATTTTAATGTGTAATTACAGAGGGCTTTCTTCAATTTTCGAAATGATGCAAAAACATGAAACTGATGCTTAGCGAGCACATTAATTTAAAATTATTTCTGGCATGCTATATTAACAAATCTTTTAGTGGAACAGTTAGGGAACTTTAAACTTGCGTGTCCTTACATGCATAAGACAAATGTTTTAAAAATTAATTTTAACGCTATTCGCCTGGTAGAAGTGAAGTTCAAACATTACGATAACTGAGTTACAATATCTAAAGTGATTATTAAAATTAAGTACACTATTAAAATAAATCTATAAATAGATGGAGTAATAAGCGAAGAATGCAATAAGGCATATTAAGAGCTACGAATAGCAATTTAAGAGCTGCAAAAGAGTAAAATATAGCAATCTAATGAATTAGATTAAAAAAAATTATATACTAATCTGCTTATTTAAACGTACAAAGACACATGACCTGACTGATTAGTAAACGCAGAGCCAAAAATAATTAACATGTAATTTAAGCAGTAAATTTCACTTGGAACGTAGGGATTCACTAGTTAATATTTTTTGCAATTCAACTTCCGAGGAAATGAAAATGTGTGTCAATATTTGTGAAAAAATAATGTAACTGGTTTTTCACCCTCTAACATAGAAGCGTAAATAGTTTATTAAGACAATTATCAAACTCGTATTTCACCGATAGCTGAAATTCAAGAAAAAAAATACAACACGCCTATTAAACGTGACATAAATAATCTAATATTTTAAATAATTACAAACCTGTTCCCGATTTTTAATGCAACCTTTTTGGGGATGAAAACGTATATCTATTTAAAATGTATGGATAAATAACACGTCAATTTATTTGCAATATATAAAGAATTAACGATACAAATTACCAAACAGCTTATATATAAATTAGGATAAGTAATTATAAATATACAAAATAAAATAAGTAATTAAAAATTATAACTAATTATAAAAACAATAATTAAAATATTATAAACCGTCAAAGATCAGTTTGTAATGAAGTGCACGAGTTGTTTTTTTTCCAAGCAAGTGAACCAAAATAAAAAAAGACACGTATGAGCCTCCCTCACATAAACTCACGGATGACGTGAAACTATAATTTAATTAATCATTTATAATAATTAATTACCTAGTAATATACTTAACAAATTCTCACTCGAAACTATAGAATAAATGTTAATATGACACATACAGATGGCCGAAAAATATGCTTTAAAACTGTCAGCTAATATGGCGATATCGGTAAAATTAGTACATTATTCATGGTCTAATGTTTATGCTTGTGTTGATTTGATAGATTAGCTTCGAAATAATTTTTTTTGATGTTCTTAACCGCCTTGTTAGCGCTCGGTCCGTTTTACCACTGGTGCGTTCGATATTTTTTTCCGCAAGCGTTACGCAATTTTAGCGTGACACAATGACTCAGATGTCACTAAAAAGTTTCATTTAAATAAAAACGTTGTCTTGAGATGACTCAGTGAACCTAGCCATGGATTCATGATCAACAGTTAGTTACTTATAAAATGTAAATATTTATATTTGGTGGTGAAAAATTACTTTCAAATCTCTACGTGCGTCAATAATTATTATTACTGAGACGCCGTCGAATTTAAATCGCCGTCCAAACGTTGCGTGAAAGAACCGTATCAACACGCGCACCCGCCATTTCGTTAAAAAGTTCATTTCCGCGACACGGGAACGAATAAAGGCTTGAACTGACTTCTTTTTGTTGTCCGTTTTGCGACTTTCCGGCTCGCTACTCGCTGCGACCTCGTTACGCGCCTTATAAAATTTAACTCTTTAAGTTCGTTATTTTTGGGCGCTTAATTTTGTTGAACTTTTATAATAGGTGACATTTCGTTGAGGTATTTTAATTAAAAAAATTCTCAAGGATTAAGTCGCGGCTATAACGTAACTGTGCTTAGTGCTATGTAATGTTTTCTACTCAAGTCTAGTTGAATTAAATTATATAGAAACTTAGACCCAATGGGCTGGTGTAAATTTCGTCTCAACTAGAATAGCTTTTATAACCATTGTTAAATTTTTACGGCTTCTTACAATTATCATTTTTGAAGATTAGTTAATTGGTCTTCCATAGTCTCTTTGTTTCTATATGTTGTAGTTAGAGTGTAAATTGTCGATGTGTCGGTTGCTTCGCCACATTGTAGAATGACTGACCCGTAAAATATTTTACTAGTATAATAGTATTTAGGGTGACCATAGTACAGTGAAACGAAAAATATTATTATTTATAATAATGTATTTAAGTTATAACATTATTAAAGAAACTATCATTTCATAATTTCTATAGTTTAAGTAATGAATTAGTGATAAAGAAAAAAAGTATTTGTGATTAGTGTATTATGGAATTTGGGTAATTGTTTATTAAAACTGCCGTATTGAGAACTATGGAATTTGGGTAATTGTTTATTAAAACTGTCTCTAAAATCGATCAAGATTTGCACTTTTGCTCTAGAAGTACAATTATTACTGTTTTCTGTATCGAAATACTCGCGGTATACTCCACACAGAGCTACGAGTTGATCAAAAAGAAACTAAAGTCTTTGTTTAGCCTGTTTTTTCATAACATATCACTACAAATCCGGCGTATTTCAACTTAGCTACTTTGTAATTCGGCTGAACGTCACTTAGTCTTCTTGTAAATGGATGGATTTTACTATCCGACTGCGACAAAGTACGTATGTAAAGGTATTGTTAATTTGATGTAGCAAACCTCTATCTATAGGTTCCTAAGTATAAAATAATACTATCTATATATTAGTACGTGAAGAAAAAATTTTGTACCCTTTTTAAACATATTGCGCGCACAGAGCAGTGTGAGTTTTGGCTTCGTTAAAGTTTATATGGAGAAAAAGTGCAGAAAGTTAAAATTGAAATATAATATGTGTTAGAAATACATTAAAGGATTAATTGTTCAAGTTTTATAATTAAATATTCATTGTTTACTTTTATGCTGTCAATGTCAAACACATAATAGTCTATGGTCAAACAATCGCACAGAGTAAAGATTGTCGCCAAAGAATTTTAAAATGTCAGATTGACTGAACGAGTTTTGAGTGAATTACGGTCGAATTTCGACCACTGGGCGTTCGCTAGTTATAATTAAAAGATTTACTTGTGTCATGTTCTGCGCTGGAGATACACTATTTCAATTTTAATTCGAGGGTTAAACATCGCGTTCTACAATGCACCCCACACCAGACGCCCCGCGGCACTATCAAAGCAAAACGACGCAGCAACTTACAAATAAACCCCTTATTGATATTTTATTATTTAGCGATAAGAGTGTTATTTCACAGAAAGAATATAGATTATATATTCTCTTAATTCAATATTTATATAAAGTTTTTTTTATTGAGTTTCCGTTCATGAATTAGAAACGTTAAGTGTAATTATCTATACGAAAATGTTGAAAATAAAAGACATTTTCTTATTGAAAAATAATGTTTTTCTTGATCTAAAGTCTAATGTCAAGAAATCTTATAGGTTTTTATATTTTCAAAAGGAATTTGAAAAAGTTTTTAACATTCTAATCAAGTAACTTTCTACAAACTTTTTACCAGTCTTTCTATATCCACACACTTACCATGGCGAAACCATCACATAGATCTATTTCGTAATGATCTCGTTCCAATTGTATGGTGTTTGTGAAGCTGCTGTAGTTTTGTTTGAGATATTTTTATTTTTTCTTACTTTAATAAAAGCACAATTCATTATGTGAGTCATATGTACTTGTTGTTTAATTTTGGGTATACATAATGTGTTTAATTAAATTGAGATAACTAATTACAGTAAATATGTCATGTAAACGTCTTCAATTACTTATAATAATGTAATGAAACATAAAATAGGAAAGTTTTCACCACGGTTATAAATATTTCGTATTATTCTGGACAGTGATATTAATTAAAATGTCTACGATGATACAGTTGTTTTATGTAAAAGTATTATCTTGTATACAAGAATTTTCATGTTTTTTCTTGAATTTTGATATCGAGATGAAGTTTGCGTAAATGCGAGTATTAATCATAATGAGTCCACCACTTAACTTTTGGATATTCGGCAAGGTTAAGTTGTGTTTTCTTGAAATTTGCTCAATTGTTTGCTCCAGATTAAGATCTCCACTAATGATTCTAGTTTAAAATTTTCTGTATATTTCTATTTCTCAAATGGATATGATTTTTATTAAGCCTTTTTTTAATTTTCCTTTGCGTAAAAATAATACTTGTTATTTGCGCGGGGACCCGCGTTCGATTCCCGGCCGCTCGCCGAGCGGGGCTGGATTAATTTTCTGATTGGCTGTAAGAAATTGCTCTCGTAGCAATAAATCCGCCATATATATCAATTACATATATTAAAGTAGATAAATAAATAAATTTTGTCTTTATATACAAATTGTTCTTTAAGTATATTTTATTTAGTTGATTATTTAAGTCGTCTCTATTGTTAGGGTTTCGTACTTGCATTACCGGACTGTAACTTTATTAGTCCTTTTAATACCGCTTGGTTTCCGTACTTCTGTATTATCGTTATATATCATCACTGTACCTTCTGAAGCATAAGTTATATGTCCATAAAATAATTAC
Organism: Druceiella hillmani; assembly: GCA_039881145.1. Taxonomy (NCBI): domain Eukaryota; kingdom Metazoa; phylum Arthropoda; class Insecta; order Lepidoptera; family Hepialidae; genus Druceiella; species Druceiella hillmani. The sequence continues at coordinate 100,755,609 of JAYKKI010000001.1, read as the reverse complement.
CTAAAGCCAGAGCCAAACTTAAATATAACCAAAGATAGTTTCTTCAGTCTTCAGAAGTTATATAGTTGGCACCCGAAAATATGCAAAAATTAATGCTTCTCCCGAACACCCGCACCCCCCCCCATGCTTATCATCTAAAGTTCAATTCAAAAAAATAGACCTTTCAAAGTATTGAAACTTTTATATGCGCATAAGTCTATACGAAACCCTCGTAGCGCAAGTTCTACTCGTACTTTATTATAATTAAGCCTTCTTTTCTTTTCTTATTAGGCCCAAAAACTTTTCATAATGCCTACGATTTTGAGAATTTTTTAAAACTTTTTCTTATATACCCACTGCTTGCTTGTGCTTTCAATAGTATTATTGATTAAAATTACACAATTAGTTATAATCTTCCGATTATATACTAGGAAATATACTAAAGTATAATAAATACATTCCTTAACTAAATCTTAAAAATATAACTTCACCTTTCGTGTTGTTAACGTATTATTTAAGTAAATAAATGTTACTGCAATAATAAACATACACTGTCATTTAGAAGTACCGTACATTGAGTTAGACATTGTCATATAAGTAAATGCTTTTCACATTTCCCCATTTCTTGTTCCCCCTCAGTTCATACATAAATGCATGTACTGGTAAAGATAAGAAAATGAATCGTTTAGTAATATTCGGCTCGCCTGCGAGTAGACTACACCACCCTAGCTTAGTTTCCGGATGTAATATGAATTTCCACCAACATATAGGGCGCCGCTGTTTGCTGTTGTTTCTTTTAATGTAGAGGGTCGTTCCGCTATACAGGTACAGATTTTTGCCGAGGTTGGACTTGATAAGGGTTAGCGCCGTTGGGAATATTAAGTATTTCAAAATATTATTTATCAATGTCTTATACGTGATTATAAAAAATTGATCGGTCGAGCCTTATCATAGAATCCGAGAAATGTATATAAACGTGCTCAACTTTTTCGCTGGGTCACGTGGTTACAAATAGGACTTAATAAGCTCGGCGGTACTAGCAAGCTTTTGTGTTCTAAAATATTACGTATTGCTTTTTATATACGCTTATAAAAAAGTATTCGATTGAGCCTTTTCGTCATCGAATACGAAAACTGTAAATAAACGTGCTTAACTTTTTCGCTAGGACACATGGTTATAAATAGAGTTTAATAAGCTTTACCGGCATTGGCAACCTTCCGTTTTCCAAAATATTATTTATTGCTTTTTATATACACTTATAAAAAAGTGTTCGATTGAGCCGTATTGCTATCGAATCCGAAAGATATAAATACACGTGCTCTTCTTTTTCGTTGGGACGCATGATTACAGATTGGGCTTGATAAATTTAAGCTTCGTTGATAATCTTAATTGTTCTAAAATGTTACTTATTTCTGTTTTACATGTGCTTATAAAAAATGTTGGTTTGAGTCGCATTTTTGATTGTGAAAAATTTACAGGAACCTGTGCTTATTCTTCGTTTAATGCGCGTGTATTTTTCGCTGGAATACGCTCTATAAATTAGACATGATAAGTTTTATTGGCATTGAGAATGTTAAGTGTTCAAAAATCATCATCATATCATCATCATCATCATCATCATCATCATCATCATATATATTAATACGCTAAGGTTAAGATGTGTTACACTCCCTTTTTAGAAAAAACCTCACAACTAATCCACATAAATTATATATCATTTTATAGATAATTGCTTGCTCTACAGGCATCCACAACTAAAAAATTTATTATTGCTATTGTTTTTGCAAATTAATTAATTATTAAAATGATATACACAAAACAGCAATGCTGCCATCTAACGGCTCAACGTCAATATGATTGACGGTCGGTAAAATTTTTGTTTAATTTCAAATCCACGTATAAATAAAGTGGCGCTTTAGCTCAATGCTTTTGGTACTTGCGCCTCTATATGTCAATTTTAGTAAAATATTTGTTTGATCTGTCATCTGAGCTTCATAATGGAATAAATAATGCGAAGACTTCGCACGGGTCACGCTAGTATTACATATTGCTGTTTTATATCTGCTTATAAAAATGTTCGCTTGAGTTGTATCATCTATTTTGCAAAATTTACACGAGCCATCCATATTTTTCGTTTAACGTGCGCATTTTTTTCGCTGGAAATTATTGCAGAGTGACACACTATTACAGAGTATTACAGAGCGACTTTCACATTATCACAGAGTGACCTTGATAAGCTCTTGCGACATTAGTGATCTTAAGGGTTTCAAAGTATTACTTATTACTGTTTTATATTTGCTTATAAAATAATGGTCGGTTGAGTATAGTCAACGATTTTAAAAAAAATTGTATGTGCCAATACGTATTTCTCGTTTAACAAACTCATTATTTTCACTGGAGCACGTGAATGTAAATTAGCTTTGATAAGCTTCAATATCATTGAAGATTATATTCCAAAATAGTACTTATTGCTCTTTTATAACTGCTTATAAAAATATTCCATCGAGTCTCATCAATTCTAAACAAATTACCCGATCCGGTACATTGTTTTCGCTGGAGTTTAGTATTACTGGAGGACGAAAGTTCATAAAGGTATCGCGTTGCCATTATAAAGCTTTTGAAATATCTATAAACGACAGAGCTACTTATGATCAACTTGGCTCGAGTGTATTTCACTCCACGGCTTTGCTATTCGAAATCCCAGTAAGATGTGGCATAAAGCGGATCAAGAATATTCTTAGTTTAATGGTTTTCCTCTGATAATACGGTTTTATGTGGAATACCATGATTGTATTTTTACTCCACAATTTAGATAATTTGATATTTGAATATCTTCCAAACGCTGTAGATATAAATACAAGTTATTCCATTTAGTCCTTAAATAATTTTAAAGTGATTAAAATATAATTTTAAACCTTATTTTTCGACGCTTAATACAAACCTTTGTCGTTTCAACACACAACAACGATTTTATTCATCCTTCGCTTTGCGGAGAGACATATGGCACATATTTTAATTTTTTTCTGCTCAGGTGGTACTTCTTTGCTCAGTCTCATTTGTAACACTCTCACTACTACTTCCTAGCATGTTTAAAATTTGTGTAATTGAGTCCCGCAGAACAATTTGTAGGGTTGGTGTAAGCAATGTTTTTTGTATGTGTGACTCGATCTGCTTGTGATGCAGAGCTTTCAGGTATTCACACCTCGACAAAAGTTTTTTTTGCCTCTATAGTATTTGTTACATAAATGATATAACTATTTATGCATTCAATGTTGAGCATTCCATACAAATTGCACAACGGCCAGCGTCGTGCTTTTCGGTTGCAAGAGGCAAGGAAACACATTGGGTCTAAAGGTCTATCTCTCCTTTTGTCTGGTTGTAAAACTCAACTATTGTAGGCTTTTTAGTATTTTAATTTTAGGTTCTTTCTTCGTCACAGGTTGACCAGTAAAAACACTACTTTTTGGGGTTTCGGTTTATAGGAAAGCAGTGTGAGTACATTATCATAACATAACATGGCAGTACCAGTTCTTCTTGTACGTTCATTTTTAAATTCTGGTTGTACCTCTCTTTTGTTCGCTCCTAGAGTTTCAACCAATGTCAGTTTATATGTTTTTTTACTAAACTTTTGGCTAATGGCACTGAAGTGAACCAATTGTCCATAGTAATGTTTATATTTGTGCCATGAACAGTGTGTGGCAATTTTTTTTACAAAATGCTGCATCTGTTTTAGAAAAAGAACCCAGATAGGGCTTTGCATCCGCCATCCTACTTTGTAGAATTGTGTACAATCATCACCTTTTTTATACCAGATTTATTTTGTTTATTTAATATATAAATACGAAAGGGACATCTACCTCTGAAACCTAACAATTGTTCGTCGATTGTAAGGTAGGGTTCCTTAAGGCTCCTTTCTTGACTTGTAGACTTATCGTCAAATCTTAGGCAATTTATTAGGAAATCAAACCCCTCACAGGACATTGTACTACGATATCGATTTCCACAAAATGTGGTGTCAAACAACTCCCTTGATGGTAAATGATTATCTTTCATTGCTGCAGATAATGTGAGAATGCAAATGTGCATTCTTACATTATCTGCATGCAAGTTTGAATTAGCATCTGTTGGTCTCTGAGTTACTTTTAGTTACTTTTATATTTTTGATATTTTATTGCTATCTCAACATTGGTATGGATTGCAATTAACTCAATCATATCATCTGTAAAAAAAGTGAAAAGCATTAAAGAGGATCTAAGACATTTTTGCAAGAGCTTGCTTACAGGTCCAGGTCTAATATGAACTATGCTCCTTGAAGATCTTCTGCTTTATGACCTTGACTTTAGCGATGATCATTTGTGTTTATTTTTCCCGCGAAGAATGTTACGCGATGGTCTTATAATCAAAACACTGGGTTGTGCTAGGTGTCGAGTCTTTAATGGATTGTGGTGGAGATGCATCACTACTTGTCTGATCATCTTAAACTGGAAGTTGCTGTTAGTTCAAAGTAGAAATTTCTTCATGACCATTCGTTTGATCTGAAATAATAAATTGTATCTAAAATAATAAAGTTCGTTATATTAATCTACAAAAGAAAAAAAACGCAATATTACACAAACTAAACAGTATAAAATGTTACATTACGACTAACCTTCGTCAATGTGACGAACCATGATTGCTGGACTATTCCAGCTCACAGACCTCCTACGCACAAAGCACTACCGTCCGTCGCGAGGGCAACCAGTCGACTGAGATTAGCCGAAATACGAAAGCCGCACGGTCGCGCCCGCAAAAGTTATTACAATTTTTTTGAAGTCGCGTCGTCGATTCGACGAAGGTTCTTAATCTAGGATTAATTAAATCAAAATAATTTATGGACAAATAGACGGTCTTAGATATTAAAGCAGTAGGTAAATGTATTTGTTTATGACAATTATTTCTTTATTAGTTCTTTAATTGCTTATATTTATGGTTTTGAAGCTGGAAATCTTATCTACGATAATATGAAATGTTTAACGTAAATCGATATCCTAATTCAGTAACATTTTAATTAATAACAATGTCTTCAAACAATATATTAAATTCAGTATCCATATGTTCTAAAACAGGTACTATTTGATTCTGGTATGAAATCTGGCATGAAAAAAAATATGCTAAAATAATTTTGATGGCTTACGGAACTATTTAACGTATAACGATATTACTATATACATATACATATAGTAATATATACAGAACTACACGTACAGAACTCGCGTCTTCATTGAAAAGTTCATTATAATAAACGTTTACTATCAATATCCAGAAACACGAATCACTAAGAGTCATAAATTTCAGATAGGCATCATTAATTTGTTTTCCCTGAGAGCCGGCATAATTAGACGTATTTTGTCACCCTGAAGGATAAGGGAGCGAAAATAAATCTGGAAAGCTCAAGATTATTTAAGTCAACTATTATTTAGCTGTTACTTATATATGTATATAAATTATCTGTGTAATAAAGAAATAAAGTTTTTGATTGTTATTCGAGGTAATCTCAAAAATTACTCTATAGATTTTAAATTATTATTTCACATTTTATCCGATTTTGCACAGTGGGTTTGCTGAAAATGTGGTTGAAATAATAAAATCGGGGAAGAACATAGTAAACTGATAGGCATAGTATGTACAAATTCTACACAGCCATTTTGAAACGCAACTTAAAAATAAAGCATAAAATTATTATTAAAAATTTAAGGGTAGTTTTAAGACGTAAAAGGTCAAGTCACAAAAACATTTAATATTTTTCGTGTAATTTTAAGTCTAATTTGTATAAAAACACTAATTTACACCGCCCTCTGCGATGTAAATTAAAATAATCCTCCAGTTACACTCAAAGTTGAAAGGTCTAAAAGTATGAATAAGCAAAAAAAAATTAAATTAAATTATAGAAAATGGGTCTTGCCCATTTTGAAGTGTGAAGAAATAAGTTCATTTCCCCTATCCACGAGAATGAAAAAGCACACAAATACTAATAATTATACATAGGAAATAGATTCCCTTGTGTTATTTCAACGTTTGGGTTTGCGAAATAATTTAAAAAAAATACAGTTTTTTGTCAAATTTAACGCAATATAATTCATGAACAGTATGTACACTGCAACGCAGTGGCTCCTATTAAGAAATTATAGAAAATTTAATGCTCTACAAAAAATATTTACTCATTTTTTTCATGAAATCTATAATTTACAAGACATCTGGTTTTAAATTTTTTTTAGAGTTGGCGGATTTAGCATAACCTCTTAGAGCGACGCCAACTTGGCTAATTACTCAAGATTAATCCTTAACTGTACTGATTTAAAGTAGCCACGCATTAAGAACCTACATTTTGGGACAATTTTACTGGACCATGTGTCTATCTATAGTTAAAGGAAATATAATCATTTAGACTGATACAAAGCCCATATTCCAAAAACGTAGGAAAATTAATAATTTCTTCTCAATGGTAAGTTCATAATTTCCTTCTATTTGGAATTAGTGGTGAAAATTAATTGAATTGTTAGATTTCTGCATCCCAAGGATACGAAGGAACCAGGTAAACAATACTTTAAATGGAAAAGTTTCATATTTAAAATTTATTTATGGTAAATATTGCTACCTAGAACCAAAAATTGTACTTAAAATGTTAGGTAAATAATTTAATTCTGTGAAATGTTAGGTTCCTTAGAATTTTGTTTTGTCAAGATTTTCGGGATATTGTTGTAAAGCACTTTATGAGTAGAGTATAACTTTATTTTAAAGATATTTGTTGTTAAATATTGTCGATATAAAAGTGACGCAGAGTTTTAAATTAGATCACTTTTGTTACCAATTCTTGGTGTCCATAATGGCTAGATACGTGAGGAAATTTTGAGTAATATAAACTCAAGTTTTTTTAAAGTCTTTTTAAATAATTGTAAATATAGAAATTATATACCCAGGTTATAGTCTTTAAATTTAAAAAAATAAAACTTTATTTATTGTATCAAAATATGTATAACTTTAAATAATGTAGGCGCGCAACACACGTAGTAAAAATCCGACTTGCATTTGGCCGATTTATTAGTATCGTAGAATCATATGTGGAAGTTTTTGATTGGTTTTTATGAAGTGATCAAATAGTATAGTGATATAAAATAAGAGTAGGATATAAAATAAGAGTAGGATATAAAATAAGAGTAGGATATAAAATAAGAGTAGGAACCTATTTATACGATATTCACCAATATGCAAGTAACGTATCCGACGTTACTCGCATATTGGTGAATTAGTCCGGTGAATCGTAAAATGAGCTGTTTACCGTCTGTCTCCTTCCGGTCTGCGGAGCACCATGATTCTCCTTGTTTATCTGGTCACATTTGCAATCAACATTTGAATGCCAACAAAGCGATGTTGTTTATTGAGCTTGCCCGAAGGCGGCCGGAAGCTGATCCGGGCGGCGCCGGCGACCGTTTATTGTCTGTCTTATTGACAGGATTTAATTAGGGGTGAAATGCAACATTATAATTGAATATCGTGAGCGTGTCACAATCAGAGTCGCTGGTAGTGTCCATCATAGCCTTCGAATGTTATGCATTATTAAAATAATTAATGTGAACCAATAATGATACTCGAATGATAAATTTATGTTTATGGAAAACTACGTTAATTATTTCCAAAATAACGTCTCTTTAATTATTCACATTTTGTTAAAAACCGATCTATGTGCGAGAACAAAATGGTTTTGTAAATGAGAAAAATTATGGATGATGAGTAAATTGCAAAATGTAAATAGTAACTTGTTCAAAATACACACTGTTAGTAGTTTTTTAGGGTTCCTTGCTTCAAACGAAGAAAAACAGACTCCCTTGTGAGCTAACCTTACGAGCTAATTCACGTATACATTCGTCTCTCCATCTATCAAAGGCGCTTTTCTGAACTCACGTATACATTCGTCCCTCCATCTATCAAATACGTTTTTCTGAACTCACGTATACATTCGTCTGTCCATCTATCAAAGACGCTTTTCTGAACTCACGTATACATTCATCTGTCCATCTATCAAAGACGCTTTTCTGAACTCACGTATACATTCGTTTGTCCATCTATCAAAGACGCTTTTCTGAATTCACGTATACATTCCTCTGTCTATCTATCAAAGACGCTTTTATGAACTCACGTATACATTCGTCTGTCCATCTATCAAAGACGCTTTTCTGAACTCACGTATACATTCGTCTGTCCATCTATCAAATACGCTTTTCTGAACTCACGTATATATTCGTTTGTCCAACTATCAAAGACGCTTTTCTGAACTCACGTGGAATAAGGATATGGAAATTTTAAAGAGAGCAAATAAAATAACAGCTACACGAAAACTATTTTTGAAATTTATGTAAGACAGATCTGGACAAGTTATTGGAAATGTCTATTTTCGTCTAGTATACATACACATAGTGTACATAGACATGACGGAAAATTATTTTGATGTTTTTTCCTGTTGCGTAAAGTTATAAATGTTTAATTCGCTAAGCGTGCAGCACCTTGTTAGTGAGATCAGATAGAAATCTAGTAACAATGTGTGGAGTTCGGGGAACGCTCAATAAAGCATTCTGAAGTCTGCGATATTTATTTGTCATTGGCAGGATAGCTTTAAGTTTTTCGCAATTTAGTTTTATCAAATTAACTGTACGTTTTTTAAAGAATTCGTCGTTGATCGGACAATTATGCAACATTATTTTATGCAAGTTTCATTTTTATTATTACTTTTACACAGAGCGTAATTGTATACTCACTCTTAAATTTCTCACTGTTTAATTATGTTACGATTATACCAGAGTGTGGTAAGAACATGAGTATGGCTAATAATTACTAATACAATAACACTAGCTGACCCGTGCGAAGTCTTCGCACTATATCGCCATCTAGCGTGTTCCAAGTATACTATTTGGCTAAGATATTTGATGTGTCGCCCACAGATGGCGCTCATGCCAATTGTTATAAAAATTAATTTTTTGATTAACAAAAAGATTTTTTTCGAATTTTTTTATATTTTTCGCCCAAAGTAGAAAACATAAGCTTTAAGTGGGTATTTTTTTTATTTTTTTTGGTGCAGTAGTTAAAGAAATCGAGCCGCTCGACCAAAAAACACCTTTTAGAAATAATATATTTAGATTTTATGACTGCGATAACAAGCGATGTTAGTGTTTGAGTAACCAATTCACATGTCTAAAAATTGTAATTCAACTTTTGTCGCAAATAATTTTATTTTATTTCTTATGCTGTCTCTGAACATATTTCTTTGGTCCTCGTTGACATCGCATGCATGTTTCTTATATCCTCTGTAGAGTTTTTCTATTCCGATTCTTTTCAGTGTAGTTAATACATAGTCTAAACTTGTAATAATTGTAATATTTTGGAAATAATAAGTTTAAAAAAATTCAGAAAATGTTTGAACGTTATGAAATCATTACGGGCGATAATAACTTTTTCTTGATTTTAGTTTTGTGTCATCGGTTTCTTAAATTGTTTTCATTAACTATTTGTTGTGTTGGTCACAAGAAAGGGAGATTTAAAAAATGTATACTATTTTTTAAATTTATTGTGTATTTATGCACGATCGGAGGTTTGTAATGTTATAATTTTTTTTTAATAATTCTTTTCATTTAATACTCGCTTATAAATTATTATTTTGGGAAGTTTAATCTTTGAATCTTTGTAAATTATAAATTTGTAACACCCTTGTGAAACTTCATGTATTTTGAATTTTATTTGGTGGGATATTTTCAAGATTATTTTATTTTGATGCAATTCTATCTTTGAATCGATACTAGTTTTATATGTGATGTGATGTTAGTTTTATATAAATTTCAGTAGAAATTTGGTCTAAATTGTACGCCACAATTTTGTAGCTGCGGCGTGCGGCGACACGGCGTCAGGAGTTAGCGGCTCTTTATTGTCGAGAGCGTGTGCAATTAAACATAGCGGGAAGTCGCAACGATGCGGTAATGAGGTCGTAAACTCGGTGTAATGTCGCGCGGGAATCAAATGCAACGCGGGAATTGCAACGGGGTGCAGAGGGCGTCGACGAGCCCGCTGAGCGGCATTGCGAACAGCTCGGAAGTACTAGGGGAAGTATATATATATATGGATATATTATGGCGCGTGCAGGTACGTTAGTATGGGATTATAGCTGACACGGCTGGAGTGGTAAGTTAGATAGGATTAAAGCTGACACGGCTGGAGTGGTAATATTTGGATACACAGGTGTACTAGGGGAAGTATATACGAATATATTAGGGCGCATGCAGGTACATTAGTATGGGATTATAGCTGACACGGCTGGAGTGGGAGGTTAGATGGGATTATAGCTGATACGGCTGGAGTGGTATAAAGAGGTTCCGTTTGTTGGAATAAATTGATTACTCCTAACTTTGCTGTTTTAGAAAAATGTCAGGAAAATGTAGATTAATTAAAAATCAGTAGTGAACTGGAATGCAATGCAAGGGATAGAGTGGGAATATATCCCTGCCTAATTCGCTTTCATAGAACACAATAAACGTTACTAAAAATCGGCTCGCGCATCGATTGTTGTCATCAATAACATGGAGTTACTAGCGCAATAAATGTTTAATAATACGTAATATAATTAAGTAGGGGAGATATGTATATTACAGTGAATATTTCCAAAACTAGAGTATCCTAGAATCTAAAAATATTTCTAAATATTAAGTATTGAGATATATGCGTGTCAATATATTTTATTACCATGCCAAATCAAGTGGTTTTTGAGAAAAATACGGCTGTGGTAGAGGGACAGACGGACATTTGGCGAAAGATTGATCGTTTTATTATGATAATTGACGCATTATTGAAGGAATTTTTACAATTGGACTATCAATCAATCATTGAGCCTATGATGGTCACCTATGAGTGATCTTGTAAAGCAACCGTTAGACGCTCGATCATAATAAAGAAATAATGACGGATTGGCAAAAGATTGATCGTCTAATTGTAAAAATACCTTCAATAATCATTACGATTAGACGATCAATCTTTCGTCAATCCGTCAGTATTTTTTAATGTAATTGAGCATCTAATGATCGCCCAAGGGTTCCATTTTTTGAAGTGAAAACTTCCTTAGGCGCGTTGAGCGATTTTTGGTAGACGAAAATCTTTTGCTAATGTTAACAGTTTATCTGTAGCTATGACGAATTTGCGCTTGGTCAGCAGTGAAAGTATATATATAGATATATATATATATATATATATATATATACATATATATATATATACATATATATATATATATATATATATATATATATATATATATATATATATATATATGCAGAGTGCGGTGTCCGGGAATAAATGTCAGACAAAGAAAGATGTTATTTGTTGACTGAAAAATAGTTAAATGTCGTTAAAATAAAACTTGAAAGATGACTTTTTTCAGAAAATTGAAAATAATGTTTATAATTCTTTCATTTTTTCGGCGAAAACATTTGGCTGCCTGCCCGGGTGAGCACCGTGCTCCAGGCAAGTATTGGGTGTGTTAAAAAGAGTTATATATAATTTTTTTGCACCCAGTTAGAAACCAGTGTTTCACGTTTTATTTCAACGAAAATTTATTACTTTATATCCAACGAATAGCGTTTTTCTTTGTCCAACACTTATTCCCGGACACCGTGTATATATATATACCTATAACATCTACTGCCCTGGCACCAGACTGGCGCACGCGCAGCGGCCTGTGTACACGTTTACATATGTATACACCAACATATTATATATATATATATATATATATATATATATATATATATATATATATATACCTGACTGTATGAGGTGCGCGTTGGACGCTTTTCGGACAAGTTCACGTTTCCGACATGTTGTAATAGCAGTATATACTATATCTGTAAGTGTACCGTGTTGTGCAACATTAGTGCTGCGTTTATCCATACTAGTAAAATTATATTGACTACGTGGAAAGGTTAATTTGTGTTTACTTTGCATCGTTTAAATTGTGTTTTAGTTTGATTATTATTTTAATTGTTTCATTGTAGAATCACTGTGTGCAGTACAACAGCGAGTACTAAATTTGTTAATGTTTTTATGTATAATTTTGATTCAAAAATTATGAAATTTTTGTTTTTGTCATTACAATTAATTTCAAAATTAGAAATAAAAACACTGTTATTTCATAATTCGTTTTATAATAACACTACTGTCGGCAGTCCCCTTAACTACCTATATTTTTTTCTTTTTAGATAGAAATACTAAAAATTACACCATAATTCTGTATTGCCTTTCTTGTTTATTTAAATCATTAAGTTTAAACCCACATTCATTTTAAAAATTAATTATATAGACAATTTTAACATTTGTTAGAATGTTTTTCGTTTGCTGTCAGCCTGTATCTTAGTATTGTGATGTATGAAATATATATTCAAATAGCGTAATCTTGGGACATGCTGTTTATTTGCTGAAATTTGTTATAGTTTAACGAACGAAACAATTTTAAACGGTTTCTAATCTTGCCTAAAGAACGATATTCGATATAATAGTGTAGTTATTATATTAGACAGGTATCTGTACATTCTTTTTTTATTCATTGGTTTATTTTATATACAGTTGCGGAACCAATAATTATATCACTGTGACTGTAAATATTATAAACGATGATACATTTTATGAAATTTATTTTAATATTTATCAAAAATGTGATTTTAAAAAATTGTTATCTTTGGGCACCATTGTGTTAAGTTTTGCGACATCGATTTATATGCGGCCTTCGACCCATCCGTTTAAGAGCTTACACAAACTTTATGAAGACCGTAATCTCGCAATGCTGGGAGTGAGTACGTGAATTAGAACGAATGCAATTGAATTGATATGGAGACAGATAGTGTTTTAATTAAAAGCAAAACTTATGAGGCGCGCTGTGTTCATTGAATGCGTATGGGAATAATGGAGGAGCGCTATTGTTCATTAACACGGGCGTTGTCATTCGTCGACTGTTATGATTGCGCACGGAATATATTGAACTATATTGCACACCCCTCGGGTATGTGGTTTTGTTTACCAGTTTTGCGTTTCGGCGATAGAAGTAATTATAACTAATCAGAAACATTTAATATAAAATTGTAAGTAATCAATAACGTTTAATATTGTTTTTTTATGGAAAGAAAAGATTTTCCTTTTAAAAATGATACCATTTTTCTCGTTTAAAAGTAACATACGTTTTCGTACATTAGTCTGTTCTGGCCTATGAGGGTACGATAACCGTCATAATTCTTCGCTGATTTTGATGATTCTTTTTCAATTAATTGAATAACTACCAGAAAAAAAGCTTATTGGTGTTCACAATAATTTGTCAAATAGTTTAATTTTTATAAACAAACTTCCAGAAAAGTTCCATTTTTTGCGGATTTTCTTGTCCCTTCTTTCTGCTGTCTACTGTTTTTAACTGTTAAATTTTTAAATTTTTTTAGCTTGTTTTTAAATTTTTTCTTAGGTATTTAACCAAAGGGATGGTTGCTGACTATGTTTTTTATTGATTTTTGTCTGATTAGTAGTTATGATTAACTAACTTACCGCTTTACTTAGATGAATAAATATGGAAAAAAACGTAATATTAAAATAATATTAATAAAAAAGAAAAAAACCTGCGTTGTATACTTTGGTTTTACTAATGATTCGGTTTTTTTATTTATACTTCCGCCGTAAGGAATCTTTCCTGTTCATGAAGCAATTGCTTGAGATATTCATCGTGCGTATTGATTTGTATGATGCACGTAAATGCATACGGATTTTTTTTTTATTTTTGGTTGTCTATTATCATCATAATGTTTTAGTTTTATTTGAAGTACTGAAAAATAAACCTTTCGTTTATTTTTCATGTATTTCTTAAATCCACAATCCTAAACTCGTCTCCCCCTCAGTGACTTCAATTTTACAGAAAGCGTTAACGTTTCTCTCACCAATGTTATATGAAACTAGCTGCGCCTCGTATTTTCTATGTATCTTCGAATTATCTTAATTATGCGTTTAATGATCTTAAATTAGATATTTCAAAGTTTCAGTTTCTCGTGAAACGATCTCGGTTGCCGATAAACAATCGGCAAAATGCTCTTAGAATGATCAGTCAATAAATAAACTAGTTTTTTGTCCATCTTGCGTCGATTAAGCAGTTTTTTCCAGCTTCTGTTATATTTTTTATCACTACTCTGCCCCTATAGATCGTAGCGTTTATGTATAGACTATACTCTTCCCCAAAATTAGTGCTATTTCCTGGTTCACGCTAACTAAATGTTCGATTTAAAAAATTTTAATATGAAAAGAACAAACTTTTCTTCAAGGTGCTCCATCACCGGGAGCATTCGCCTGTAATGTAACGTTACAGATTCGAGCATTAGATCGGTGAGAGAGTAGAACCGAGCACTACAGTGCGCAATCTGTAATATACAATCTGTAATATTTTGATACAACTTGTAACATCAATGCACCACTTGTAATTGACCGTGTCGCGGACGAGTAGTTAGGGAGGCAGCATTGTAACGTAATGCTCAAAATCGAATCTGAAATGTTACATTATAGGCGAATGCCCTCGGTGAGGGAGCATCTTTATATATTACTAACTTAACATCTTTATATAGACTAATTAAATTTTTTATTTAAAATATTAAATTTTTATTAACATTTTTTATGTGAATTTGTTACTTGCATTTTTATACTGATATTTTTTTAAATTATCTACATGTGCTATAACATCAATAATCTATATTTACTGCGTCTTAATATTATTTACAATTGTAACCAATTTTTTTTGTTGCAGACAGGTGTGCATTTTTAATTTTAATTACTAAGTTTTTAATAGAAGTTTAATCAATGTTAATTTCGAATTCTTTTAATTTCTATACTTACCCTGTAGTTAGATCAGAATAACTTTGATTTTTAAAAAGCAAATATTATTTTTTTTGTTTTAAATTTTATTTATTAGGTTTTATAATATGGATGCGAGTTTTCTTAATAAAATAAACAGCTACAAATACGTTATAAAAGTGAATAAGCTTTTAGCAATGTTTATATGCTTTAGTTACGGTACATTTATTACGTAAACAATGCTAATGGCTATTTTAAAGCTACCTGGATAAACTACGCTCGCGAAAACAATGAAGTACAGAACCGTTTCATACATTTAAATGTGGAAAAGTTTACGAGAATTCCAGTTCGGCCATTTTCTGCATTTGGTTGTGTTTGTTACTTTGTTTTCGTCTTTATTCCGTGTGTAATACATTTATTTTGTATTCTGAAAGTTTTTTTAGCTTTCCGTAAACGTATTTTGTATTCTGAGAGCTTTTTTAGCTTTCCGTGAACGAAAGATCTGAACGGAGACCTCTTGGTCCTGGTAAAGTATATCATCGGATACAGATTTGAAATGTAAAAGTGATATATATTTACTTTAACCAGTTTTGCACGCAGTGGGATTTGTTTTATGATAGTGAGAGTTGCTTAATAGAAGTAAGCTGTATTTTTTATTAACATTTCTGTACAATGTGGTGTAAGTGGATCACGAAGTTAATAATCATTCTGAAGGGCTCATTTAAGCTGCTCAATGTTCGGAATTACCTAAATTGAAACTACAAAATATATACTGAACTGTAGTAAATGTAATAATATAAAATCTCCTTAATAGAAGTAAGCTGTATTTTTTTATTGACTTCTCTTTACAATGTGGTTTAAGTAGACGATAAGGTTAATAATCATTCTGAAGGGCTCATTTAACCTGCTCAGTTTTTGGAATTCCCTAAATTGAAACTATAAAATATACATTGAATTGTAGTAAATATAATAATAATAAGTCCTTAGTAGAAGTAAGCTGTATTTTTTATCAATTTCTGTTTACAATGCTGTTTAAGTGGCTGACAAAGTTAATAATCATTCTGAATGGCTCATTTAACTTGCTCAATTTTCGGAATTCCCTAATTTAAAACTGCAAAATATATACTGAACTGTAGTAAATGTAATAATAATTACGTTTTTAATAGAAGTAAACTGTATTTTTTAATAATCCCTCTTTACAATGCGGTTTCAGTGGATGACAAAGTTAATAATAATTTTAAAGCGCTCATTTAACCTGCACAATTTTCGGAATCCCTTAAATTGAAACTATAAAATATGTACTGAACTGTAGTAAGTGTAATAATAATAATAATAACGTCATTAGTAGAAGTAAACTGTATTTTTATTAATTTCTCTTAACAATGCGGTTTAATTGGATGACAAAATTAATAATCATTCTAAAGGGCTCATTTAATCTGCTCGATTTTTTAAATTTCTTAGATTGAAATTGTAAATATGCACTGAACTGTAATAAATTTAATAATAATAACGTTTTCTAACTGTTATGTGACATTTAATTGTCTTCTTAGAAAGTGTTAACTCGTCGCTTGGATCATTATAATCCGACGTATTATTGAATTTGTATGACAAACTAAGCAGCACAAGAGATATTGAAGTAAAACTCTCTAAAACTTGTATTAAAATGAAAATGTGTGCGCTTGAAGTGTAATTTACTGGTATTTATTCATATGTAATTAATTTAATCGCTCGTATGTTCATTTTTAAAATATCTGTCAAGTGATGATTAATATTAAACTTTACTAGCATGATCTTGCAAATGGATAAAAATAATCCAAAAATCATTTTTAGTTTTTAATGTTAATAAACGGCACAATCTTACACAAATTTCAATAAATATCGTAGCATTTTAGTAATATTAATACGAATGCAACGATAGATGGCGCCAGTATAGTGTCATAAGTCGATGAACTGCTGTAACTGCCGCTCAAAATTACATCTACCAATGCAGTAGAAGTGCCATTTCAAAAATACATTTCTAAGAAATTTTATATCAGATGTATTTTCTGTATATTTGATGAAAGAGCTTTATCTAGGAACAAGTGGGTAGGAGAGCAAGTTAATTTCTTCTCTCGACGAAGTGAAAACGTCATTAAAAAGTACTTGTTCTCTTTTAGTACGTTATCAGACTACAATTTTCACTACCTCTCGGAGTCAGCGTAGAACTGTAGGACCCTTTAGTATTCGTTTATGTATCAACGAGTATCTTCAAACACTGCTCTGACTTTTCATAATTGGCATGCTTTCATCAGGGAAATTATGCTATATTCAATGTTGTTTTACTTTAAATCGATTAAATTCATATTCTATTTTTGAATTTCAACGCTCATTAACAATGTGATGGTCCAATTAAAGTTAGTAGTTCCAATTATATTGATGATTCTTATAGAAGGTACTTGAGGGTGAAACATTTAAAATTAGCTGGCTGGCTGTCCCGGCTTTGTCCGGACAAAAATATTATTTTATTTGCCCTTAATTTATTAATGGTGTTGTTAACGATTTAGGTTATTATAGTTGTGCATTAGTTTATTATAAAATTGTAGCGTGCTACATGAAAATGATTTATAAAAACAATTTATAATAAAAATAATCATATATACAGATCTTTGAACTCATTTGTACATTTTCTTATAGTTTAATTTAAGTAAACTCCTATGATCAGAACATGAAGTGTAACAGACGGGGGGTTTTATTATTTGTTTTTTTTTTATTTAATTTGGGCACCTACAAGTTGACGAAGAACGAAAAAATATTGTGTCAAACTTAAAAACGGATCCATTTATAAAGGTTTAAACTTACCGTTTAGACACGCTTTCAAAACTAATTCAGCTTCAGTTCAGTACGTATGATATTATGTTCTTTTTGTATTCTATAAGAGCGTATCAGACAGAGAGATGGTTTCATTAAGTTTATAACCTCATAACTCGCTTATTTTTTATTAATTTTTTGTAAATTTTTTGCTACCAGTTTTATTACCTTATATTTTCATAACATTTCACTTAAAACAGCAAATTTAAGAGTTGTCCCTATTATCTTTAGCTAATATACATTGATTAATTTTCTTGCATATTTTTGTATATTCTACAATATTTTCATACATATTTTAATGTAGCATATTGGTTTAAAAACGTAATTTAATGTAGCATAATAGTTTGAAAACGTAATTTAATGTAGCATAATGGTTTAAAAACGTAATTTAATGTAGCATAATGGTTTGAAAACGTAATTTAATGTAGCATAATGGTTTAAAAACGTAATTTAATGTAGCATAATGACTTGAAAACGTAATTTCATGTAGAATAATGGTTTAAAAACGTAATTTAATGTAGCATAATGGTTTAAAGACGTAATTTAATGTAGTATAATGGTTTATAAGTTAATTTAACTCCTTCGATCTTCACTGCTCATTACCTGCATGTTCTAAAAATATATGATTCGATAGGTAACACTGAACGTTTTTGCGATGTCATACATGGAACCGACTAGCAAATTTATGATTTTTCCTTTTTCAAAATTGTCTCTATTACACTTTATACATCATTTCTTTAGATTGAACCACTGAGAGAAGCACTCTTGGACTCTTCGATTCATTCTCGCTTGGACTCCTCGATACACTCTTTTTTGAACTCTTCGATTCACGCTTCCTTGTACACAAAAGAATGAATCGAAATTCATTATTTTTTGGGCTCTTGGATTCACTCTTCCTTGGACTCTTCAATTCACTCTTCTTTTGACTCTTCGATTAACTCTTCCTTAGACTTTTCAATTCACTCTACCTTGGACTCTTCGATTCACTCTTCATTGGATTCTTCGATTCACTCTTCCTTGGACGTCTCTTCCACGGTTTTTTCGAAGGTAGCCATTCAGTCCTTCGGTATCCCGGAATCGTATTTCTCGCAGTTTATGTTTTATTCTTAATTATAAAAATCGCATGATGTAAGGTCGAGTCTGTATGGCGAATGGCCCATAATTTCTTTACCCGACATAATCAAACATTGGGTCGTTCGTCTGGTTGAGCGTGTAGAGGAGTTGTCGTGATGAAGGATTCTGTGTCGAGGTCGTTGCTCTCGAAATTTTCCAAAGCAACATGCAAACAATTATTTGTATAGCAGTTTGTGGTAACTTTTCCTTTATTTTCTAAAACTATATTTATATAATAAACTGGCCGTGTGAAAAACGAGACGACGATCTTTTTTCTAGCATTTCGTTCTTTGTTCACCTTTGTAGGCAACTGTTCAAAAGGAAAACTCTATTCTGACGTCTGCCTCTTAGTTTGGGGTTTATAAAAAATGGAAAAACATTTGAGTAATTTCATTTGAATTTTATCATTCGCAATAACAATCAACCCAACCGTATTTGTCAGCTTTAGCCAAATCATGGGATATTCACCTATAACTTTCTGCCACCTAAATGTGTTCTACATTTAACTCATGCCAATGTCTAAACTTTTTTTGTTTTAAATTCATCTTGACGTGATACACCAGTTTTAAAATTGCCTCCAATTTGTATAAACAAATGACAAATTATAGCAAAGTACCTCAATGGATTGCCAAAGAGCTAGTTTTCGAAATCTGAATTTATTTTGAATTACAATTTTTACAAATGGGCTAGTTATAGGAACTTTCAATTCTACCCTAGTGTATTTACCTAGTATAAACCTCTATGTCTATTTTCATACTATAAGCTATGGTGAATTATCCAGTTAAATGGATAAGCAATTTTGCCAAATCCGAAAGTTTTCGTTGTTAAAAATAAAAAAATATTTTTATAAAATTAGCATGACTATTGAGCACATTTAATAAAAATGCATAAAGTTTTCAGTCATTCAGCTAAATTTATTTCTTTTTATCTTCACAGGTAAGCAGTTGCCTAGAACGCCGTACCTCCCTGCGCTTTTAGTGGTAAGTTTAAAAGTAGGCAAGTGTTATTAGGTCCGTCTAGTTTTGGGAGTAATGTTTGGAGTAATCGGACGTAGGTCCTAGATTTACTTAATTAAAAGTAAGAGAAGAAAAGCGATTCGTGATAAAAAGTACTAACACTTTTATTTTTTATTGTAAGATTCAAAATTATTCGAGCGGGTTCAAATAGAAGTGATTAGGGTCAAACACCGTTTATAATGAGAAATAAATTAAGAGAAACAAATCGCACTAGGATAATAATAGAAGTTTGAAATTTGTTTTCGAAAAATATAGCCATTGATTAGTGTGTATTTTTTACTAGCGGAATTTTGCGAATGGAATGCCCAAATACAAGTGCAGTGTTATAATGTGTTTACTTTATTCCAAATCCGCCCCCCTCCCCAGTTGATCTCACGGCTCGCCGTTGCCCACGATTCGTGTTGTTTAATTATGTACGTAATATTTTCATCATTTCAACTTCGGAACTATTCAAGATATTATGATGAATATAATTGGTATTGCGTTCAAATTGTGAGGAATATAAGTTAAGTATTTAAAATTGTAATTTTTTTCTTTTCAAATAACGGCAAAATTAATTAACTTTCTTAACGCTGTCTTAATTAATTTACGCCGTCTTAATTAATATGTCTTAATTTTCTATTAAAATTAGTCGGTTCAACATTTTTAGGTATTTTTTCTTGACTGTTACATAATATACCAATTCTGAAAAGAGAATCTGGTCACACCAATTTTCACACCCATTCACATTCGCACCAGTCGAATAACCTGTCGTAAAATATTTCATTTTCATATTACAGCCCTAAAAGTGTCCCTGCATAATAGTTGATATTGTGGCTATTAATAAAATCCAAGCGAATTCGAGGCCCGCTTTAACCGGGAATGTTCGTGCGTAGTCTACAATATATTTAATTAAACATTTCACTGTGAAACTATGTTAATTCGAGATTGCTACCAATAAGCGCACATTTCGATTGTTCAATCGCAGTTAGGGCGGGCGACGCGCCCTGCGGAGAGGTGCGGGTTTGAATATTAATTTACTTTATATACGGCATATAAGACTACTCTGCTGCCATAGATTTTAATAAAATATTTTATCGAGGTTTTTTATTTGAATTTTCGAAAAACGAAACTTATCTGTCAATGGTAAGGTTTTAACGTCGTGGAAACTCAATTGTGCAGCAAAACCGTTAGCATTTGATCAAAGCAGAAAACTTCAGTGGGATAGAAGATGTTAGTATATGCAAATGAGGTTTTGTTTGGTCAAGGAATTTAAGCAACATCGTGTGTTCTCAGTGTTTGAATAGCTAGCTGCATGGAAATACCATTCGACCCCGACTTCTTTTAAATAATTTTTGCTTCAACCAGATGAATTATCAAACGACGTGTAAATCATGACACGTCGTTTGATAATTCACGTTTTTTTATTCGTCTCTTTAGCAGAAGTAAAAAGGAATCTTTAGGAATTTACTGGTAAATGTCATAAACAGATGACTTATGACTTATTAAATAAGTTTTTTTTGAATAAATGGTAATTAAAAAACGTATCTTACAACTTAAAAACACGCAAAATTAGGAGTTATAAAAGTCGCATATTTTGAATGTATTTGGCGTTAATTTTGTAGAAATTCATTATTCGCAATTAAATGAAACTACGTGATGTAGTATTATTTCTACTTTCTTTAAGTTCTTTACCACGACCTAGGTTACGTTGTACACAACAAGTATACAACATCTTCAGGTAGCAATCTTTGCTAACAGCCCACCTGAAGATGTTGTAATATAACGAAACCTAGGTCGTGATAAAGAACTTAAAGGAAGTAGAAATAATACTACATCACGTAGTTTCATTAAATTGTGAATGTCGCATATTATTATGCGACATAGCATACGAAATAAAACCTATTAAAATGTTTGAAAATGTATTACGTCAAAATGTAATCTTATTTTAGTCAAACCCATCAATAAATAGACCAACTCTAAACATACATTAAACATCACTTGAGCTGTCTTATGGCTAAAAAAGATAAATCTGTTTTCAACTTCATAGCTTTTCCCTGCTCCCTTCACTCGACGTGTTGTTCTAAAATGAAATAAAATAAAAAAAGACTAAACACGAATTGCACGTCCCGCGCGGCGCACAATAAAACTGCCATCACGCCGCTCGCACAATTCACGCGCGCATCGCCGCATTAATAAATACTCACGGCGAAACTTTTTACGGGCCGCGGCGGGACGCGCGCTCCTGGGGGCGGGCGCTGACCGTTTCGTTCACGACCGCCCTATCTCCTCCGCGCATTCGCACCGTTAGCTCTATACCGTGGGCAGACAGCGTTGAGTAGGGCGCCGATTAAGTCACTGGTAGGTTTGTTTCAAAGTGTCTATGTATTTAGTAAATGTGTGAAAATACAATTTGTAACCACAATATAACACGAAAAAGGCAGGTATCTTCAAAAAAGCGCATGTATTGTATTTTTACCATATCGAGAGCTTTTAATAAGTAATAAATATAACAAAGAATATCTAATGAAGTGCATAACTTTTTAGAAACGATCGCAAAAAATAATCAATGCAAGTTGCGTTTTTTTTAGTGTGTAGCCCTTGCCTCAATTAATTAATAAACCTGTCAAGTACGAGTGGTACTCGCCCTACGAGGGTTCATATACGTTTAGACATTTATAAATACTTAATGGTGCATAATATTCTTATTAAACTATTTACAGATTTTTAATTTTTAGTAAGAAAATAAAAAAGATACAGTAGACAAATCTATTGTAGATAAATCTTGTGAAAGATACAGTAGACAAATCTATAGTAGACAATTCTTGTAAAATATACAGTAGACAAATCTATATTAGACAAATTTTGTGAATGATACAGTAGACAAATTTTGTGAAAGATACGGTAAACAAATCTATAGCAGACAAATCTTGTGAAAGATTCAGGAGACAATCTATTATATCTTTCGCGCCTGTGATATTTAAAAAAAAAATTGTGCGATATAACTAAATATTAACGATTTTTGCATTTTTTCCACTTTTGCCGTGAGATCTGTTTTTTGCCAAATTTTATGATTCTAGGTCAACGGGAAGTACCCTATAGGTTTTGATTTATTTGCGAGTATTAGAAAATGCGTCGTAAATGGTTATATTTTTAGAATTTTTTTATTGCGTTGACTCGAAAGCCATATTTTTTTACAATTTTAAGTGACCGCAGAACTAAGTATTTGGTATTAATTTCGACTTGATACCTCGACGCGTTCCTGAAGAAAAGGGTCTTGACGGACCGACAGACGGAAAACGAAGTGATCCTATGAGAGTTCTGAGAGAACTTTTGAGGTACGGAACCCTAAAAATTATGATTTATTACCGTTTATCGGCCTCCTCATTCGTATGGCAAATGAAAATTGTTTTTTTTTATCACTCTTTACTGTCCTTCTTCTATTATTTGTTGTTATTTTAATATTTTTTTTATATATGTTTTTTGTTTCAATTTTATATCTGGTAAACGGAGAATTATTTTATTTTATATCGTTGAGGGCGGTTTTTTAAGACAAATCCGACATAAAAGTACACAAAAATAGTTGTTTTTGTGACCTTCACTCTTTAAACTACCCCTAAATTTATAATAATGATTTTAAGTTTTATTTTTACCTATAACTTGCTTTTAAAAGTGACTATGCAGACCCCTAAAAATAAAATTTGAATTGATATTTATGTCAAAATGAATGCCTTTTTCACACTCTTGAGTTTTATGTAGCTTCTTTCGACGGTCCTGTTGAGTCTGCGATTTTCCTAGGCTAGTATGCCACTTTTGCGTATGCATTCATTGCATTCATGCAACAGGACACTGTCGACACCTTGTTTCATCTTGCTTGTTCAGAGTTCCGTAGAAATAGCAGTTAAAAATTATTATGAAAAATTTTTCAAAAACAAAATATTTCTCATTTGTCTGATTAACAATATAAATAAAGCTTTTAAAGATCTTTTTTCATTTTTTATATTTAAGAACGTCATCTTCATTCTTGTTATACTTGGCCCCAACACGATGTGGACTTTAGTCGATCTCCTTTCATAATTTAGTCTTGTAGACTGAACCACCACATAAGAAAATCTGTTTTCACTTAATTGTTATTCATGACTAAATGAAACTACGTGATATAGTATTATTTCTGCTTTATCACGATCTAGGTTTCGTTGTATGACATCTTCAAGTGGGCAATTTGTAAAGATTAAGAATCTGTTTTGGGAGACGTGTGCTTAGAACCATCACGGTGACATAGATTTACGTACTAACAGTTGGAAGATAAGTAATAAAGATAAGCATATATGCACAGGCCCAAATGTTTTCAAAAACATGCACTGCTAATGTAGATGTGAACTTAGTTATTAGTGGTTGATTTTTAATAATTTGCATAGTATTATTTACATATTTCGAAAACACTTATTTAAAATTTTTAAGGCTGTTCTATATGTTAGAGCCCAAAAGGACAATTGCCTGTACTAGCATTAAGATTGAGAAAAAATTATCGGGATATAGTTTGATAATTTTAAGATATGCAATAATACTTCCGTAAACATTTTTTTCAGAATACTTGTAAGTATAGTAAAATATCAGTATAGAATGTTTAATAAAGTCATTAAAAAAATGTATCATACATACATATAGTTGAATCCGTACTTCAATAAGCTATCATTTCACCCCTATACGATAACCTTGAAAGAAATTATTTTTTATTTCTCTATTTAGCCCCGAAATTAATTTGAAATTAACCCCAGCATCAAATTCATCTTCTTATACACGTCTATAATTGGACTATTACACTATACTAGCGTGACCCGTGCGAAGTCTTCGCATTATTTATTCTATTTTAATAAAATTGACATATAGAGGCGCAAGTATCAAAAGCATTGAGCTAAAGCGCCACTTTATTTATACGTGAGTGGATTTAAAATTAAACAAAAATTTTACCGACCGTCAATCATATTGACGTTGAGCCGTTAGATGGCAGCATTGCTGTTTTGTGTATATAATTTTAATAATTAATTAATTTGCAAAAACAATAGCAATAATACATTTTGTAGTTGTGGATGCCGGTAGAGCAAGCAATTATCTATAAAATGATATATAATTTATGTGGATTAGTTGTAAGGTTTTTTCTAAAAAGGGAGTGTAACATCTTAACCTTAGCGTATTAATATATATGATGATGGCTTTGTGCTTAATTTTAAATTTTTACGTCGAATAGTTTCGAGAAAATCACATGACAGATGGACAAACGGAATTTTAGTTATTTTATATATTGTTTAATTAAATAATTTTTTTGTAAGGTAACTCTAGCTTCATTATTTAAAATATTCATAGTCGTAGATATGCGAAAGCATGAAAAATCTTTTTCCATTTTTCACCATAGAATTATAAATGCTATTGAAACTTCGTTACATAGAGAAATATGTTTTATGAGAAATTTTACTTTAACGCAATCATTATTTAATTTTTTCACGGGTTTTCGTTTTCACTTAAATAAACACCTACCCGCCATAATTATCCACTTGCTGTTTGAATAAGATATAAATTTGAATAATGACCCAAACGATATGAAAACTGTAAGTGTCGATGAGACAACTTAAGAATTCTACACGTGATCCTTTTCTTTTATCCTCTGTAAATTGAC
This sequence comes from Druceiella hillmani, assembly GCA_039881145.1. Lineage (NCBI taxonomy): Eukaryota > Metazoa > Arthropoda > Insecta > Lepidoptera > Hepialidae > Druceiella > Druceiella hillmani. The sequence continues at coordinate 100,730,118 of JAYKKI010000001.1, read as the reverse complement.
GTAATGCATAAATACTTAATTTTCCACCTAAAAACTGAAGGCCAGTGAAACGAAAACCTTACTTTTCCACCTGCTAAAATTCTCAACCTTAAATTAAGACTCTACTTAAAGGTACTATAAAAAAGTAATATAACCACCCTGTTGTTTCTACAAATATTAACAGATCAAAGTTCTTTGTTAATTTGTTTGGTAAAAATATCGCTCGGAACATAAGCAAAGCCTTACATGCGATATAATTAATGATCGTTTAATTATAAGTCTTTTTATCCTCGAATAAACCTTTTGTGAGGGTAAATCTAAAGCAAATACCAATTGCTGCATGGTCCTTTCACGTACACTTTTTGTGCGCGAAGTTCGTCGTCGTGCTTTCTTTGAAGTAATTCCTTAATCACCACTCAATCTACGGATAAAAAAGGGACCAGGAGTTCCCCTCCCCTCTTCCCCTTGAAAGCCTATAATTAATTAAACTGACCTCTCGCCGAAAGCGGAACGCTTTGTTCCCATTTGCGTGTGCCCCCGCAGCGTTGAATGTAATACACATTTTACATTTGTTGGAACATTTTAAAAATTTCCCGATTGTTTCTTTTCGTTATTAAGTGAATGTTCCCAGCTTGTAATGAAAGTGTTTGCCATAAAAGAGTATTTCTTCTGATGAAATGCAGGGATTGATGGGGAATGGTAATGTCACCTTCAATGAGAGGGTATGCGAAGTTTTTCGGAAGCTCACGAGCATCTCAACTTTGATAAATATTTACTAGTCTGATTTCGAGTCTATCCGGTTTTTTAGGGTTCATTAGCCAAAGTAAGATTTTCCGAATAATATTTTCCGAAATTTTCTCACTGTCTATCCATCTGTGTGTTACAGCCGGTTTACTGAAAGACTGTTAGTTGTATTAAGCATATGAAATTGGGCATATGAACTGAAATTTACTTATACATGTTCATAAAGCTTAGAAAGTTATGAAATAAAATTTTTGAAAAAGTTTTTTAGGATTCCTCCTCTACATCTGGAGTAATTCTTTTTCGCATACTCCATTGTTGAATGGGTATTTCAAGAATATCTTGGGTACGTCATGGGCACTTAAATTATCACAGCTAAATAGGATCTAATAGTTTATGGATAATAATCGACTGACTAGGATATGCAGTTGGGTCTGTAAAAAGTTCATAGAACTTGATTACGATTGATTTAAATCAACTATATGAAGTTTCTATGAACTTTTTACAGACCGCACTGAGAGTCCCTTATAGAACAAAGAAATACTTTGTATTTTAAAATGCATATTTATCACGTCTGAAAAATATGTTAATATTTGTAAGTAGTTTAATATAAATACTTATATGAAAAATAATCGTACATTTCATTCACACTGCTCGTGATATTTGTTTTTCATTTGTAATTTCTAGAATGTCCCTTTTTTATTTTGCTGATTTTTTTACGTAAGTCATTTTTGTTAAAATTTTTCGATTTCCCACATTAATTGAAGAGAATTGCAACACATTAATTTTTTCGTTCGCCATCTTTTTTATCATTTATATTCACCCTGTATATATGCATTTACAGGAGCACAGCATATACTATATATATGATGTGCTCCTGTAAATGATAGGTAAATTCATATATCTTTTAATCTAGGGTATATGTTATTTATATCTAAAATTTTATTAAAATCGGTTGGCCCGTTTAAACATGGAAGGAAGTCATTCAAACAAATAAACAGACAACCAAATAACAAACAAATAAAATATAAAACTTGAGAGGTGTCAAGGGACACCCGGATGGAACGAAGTTCCTTTCGATTAATTAGTGAAGGAATTGTAATAAAATGTTATTTCTTTTAAGTTATAATAATAATTATTGTTATTATTTTTTATTATTTATTATGTACAAAAACCTGTATACACTCAACAAAAATAATCGTCGCGACACCACACTGTTCAATGCGAAATAGAAAGACGAAACGAAAATAACTGGCTCGCTATCTATGAGAGAGAGAGAGACAGACAGAGAAACACGCGCACGCCGCACGGCTTGCAGCGCGCCCGCTAGCAACTATAGCAAAAAGTGTCGTTACAACTTTTGGTCTTAATTTTTTCCGTCTAGCCCCCTTTCGCAACGCGCGATAAGGAACTTCGTTCCAATAAACAAGGAACTTTGTAGTCAGTTTTTGGATACTTATTCATATGTCACACTTATAATTAATAGAGGAATATTTCTGAACTTCCTTACTTTTTCATAATTTAGTAGTTTCAATAATTCCTATTTTCTGAATTCTATAAATCATGTACCGTTTGCAGACTTCATTATTATTATTTTTAATATATTTCGTCATTTAATTAAAGTAAATCAAATGTAAATGGCATTATTTTTGGGATTATTGCAGAAGTACTAGACGTAATTATGACAATGGAAAGGAATGGTAAAATTGTTTTACCGCTTACGATTTATGGATACTAAAATTTTAACCAAAAAGTTACGTAGGTAAGAAACGCAAGAAGAAGCGTGTTTATGGATACTAAAATTTTAACCAAAAAGTTACGTAGGTAAGAAACGCAAGAAAAAGCGTGTTTATGGATACTAAAATTTTAACCAAAAAGTTACGTAGGTAAGAAACGCAAGAAGAAGCGTGTTTATGGATACTAAAATTTTAACCAAAAAGTTACGTAGGTAAGAAACGCAAGAAGAAGCGTGTTTATGGATACTAAAATTTTAACCAAGAAGTTACGTAGGTAAGAAACGCAAGAAAAAGCGTGTTTATGGATACTAAAATTTTAACCAAAAAGTTACGTAGGTAAGAAACGCAAGAAGAAGCGTGTTTATGGATACTACAATTTTAACCAAAAAGTTACGTAGGTAAGAAACGCAAGAAGAAGCGTGTTTATGGATACTAAAATGTTAGCAAAAAGTTACGTGTGTAATAAACGCAATAAGAAGTGCGAAAGATGAAAAACATATGGTTGGATCTATTTAATAATTATTAATGATTTACGGATACAAGTATCTTGTCACTAGATTTTTCAGTACGTAGAGATGATTTCAAGTTCTACAAATATGGTATTTACGAATTTCGTGCCTCTTAATATATTTACGATTTCATATCACGCGTTATTGATATTTTAGTATTATCTTTACTGTTGCAAATATAAATTTTAATACTACGTTATATATAATTCTTAATTCTCACACTTCAGTCAACGACGGATGTCCCGCGTGCCCAAGAACAAAGGGCGACACGGAAGTTAACACATGATAATGCCCGAGGGCGCCTTCCGGTCGTAATTTACGACGGTAAAGCTTTTATTATTGGCCAGTGACAGATCGGCGCGCGCGCTGATTTATCTCGCCGCCCGACCCAGGACGACAACTTTGTTATTGAATGTTATTGCAATACGTCAGCGGAATTGATCTGTTCGGGCGGCCACTGCAGCTGTCGGACCCTGGATTCGGAATCCTGCTTCGTATTGGGGTCGTAATTTATTCCATAAATGTTTCCACTGAATCTCCTTTAGATAGGAATGGATCTGTCAGTGATAGAATGTTTGTTGATGAAGGTTTAGTTGACTGTTGAGATTAATGGCTTTTTTTAAGTTTATGTGAGACTTAAGGTATTTTTGTTGTCGTTGCGAGATGTGTTTAGCCTTGTATTGAATGTATATTGATTTAATTAATCCTTCAATTACTAAAACTATCTGTACAATGATATAGAAAGGATCTAACTAACGCTTTGCACTTCCCGCGAATGTTAGCTTTATTATCGATTAGCGCGCCAGCCTCCAGTTCTTGTAATAGAGGTAACTTTAGTTCGAGTATTTCTACAAATAATTTACATTTAATATAGCTTTTCCGAAAGAAGAGATGTAAAAATTATGTAATTTTTAACAATTTTTACAATATTTATTATGATTTTTTGCTTTTTTGAGAATTTTTTGCTTTTTGAGAATTTTTGCTTTAAAAAAATCGACGAGCGTTTATTGATTTGTACTTATGTCGCAATTATTGGTCGATTTTGTTATTTCTTATTTCTATCGGTTGATTAGTTATTAGATTAAAATCCGTTGGATTTTCATAATTATTTGCCGAATACTTTAATTTTTATAAAGGTTTCTCCACAAAATCTCTTTTTTTCACACCGGGGGCGGTTCTCGACCTCAACGACCCTCATCTTGCTCCTTTTTTCTACTCCTTGCTGTTTTTAACATTTTTTGTAATTTTTAATTTACAATAATTGAAAAAATGCGGATAAAAACTTTTGGTTTTACCAACGATCATTACACATTTATAAGTAAAAATGTACACGCGAAGTACTAACATATTAGTCGCGTGTTATGCTAGTGCAATTTTGGGTCCACATCGTTGTTCTGTTATCGCTTAATAAATTGATAAATAATCAAAATATTGGGGAAAACGATTATACTATTTGTTACGTATTTTAATATGAGCAATTTATATTAATGGTTATTTTTTCGCTATATACATTCATAGTCTGGGAAATTCATAATCCTTCCACTGCCGTAGTCGGCTAAAAACTTGCAAAGCAAAGGATTGAATAGAAAGCAAGTAATATTTTTTTCTTCATAAACAATGTTATTTTTCTGTAAATTTTAAGAAATTTTAATAAAAGAAAATGGGTCCGTTTTGATGTCGGTGAAGCCAAAAAACCCTCGTATTCTTCTTAGCGAACTTGACCCCCTTTTCTTCATCTGGTTTTTGTTGGAATACTCTGTCAAAAATTGTCTGAAGAAAAAAGACTTTAAGTACGAAATTAACTCACACTTAAATAGGTTCCGTACACACTTAAGCTCATGTAAACGTGTAATCTTGCATAACATTTCAATTAAAGTTATTTACTAACATTAAGATTATTTCTCACTATGTAAATATATAAATACATTGCCTGATATATCTTTCAGGGACATAAGAAATATACATTTTACGATACAAATCTATTTTTGCATTCGAATTAAGTCATTTGCAAGTCATTCAAATCCAAGTACATGTCGTAAATCGGTTGACTTTTATTCATAAACATTTTATTCATAATTTTTTTAATAATAACATTAAGCTGTATTTACTACTATTGTGAATATTATTCAAATATTAAAATATAGCGTTTTAGTTGGTAGAGTGTGGAGACACGTAACACTAACAAAAACGATTGTTTTGAGTAGTATTTTTGAAAGACCTGTTCGACGATATCGTACACAACAGATCACGAAAAGGGAATTGATATCCTAAACAACGGGATATGAAAAGGGAAACGATGTCCTACACAACGGGGTATGAAAAGGGAAACGATATCCTAAACAACGGAGTATGAAAAGGGAAACTATATCTTACACAACGGGGTATGAAATGGAAACGATATCCTAAACAACGGAGTATGAAAAGGGAAACGATATCCGACACAATGGAGTACGAAAAGGGAAACGATATCCTACACAACGGGGTATGAAAAGGGAAACGATATCCTACACAACGGGTTATGAAAAGGGAAACCATATCCTACACAACGGGACATGAAAAGGGAAACGATATCCTACACAACGGGGAATGAAAAGGGAAACGATATCCTACACAACGGGGAATGAAAACGGAAACGATATCCTACACAACGGGGAATGAAAAGGGAAACGATATCCTACACAACGGGGAATGAAAAGGGAAACGATATCCTACACAACGGGTTATGAAAAGGGAAACCATATCCTACACAACGGGACATGAAAAGGGAAACGATATCCTACACAACGGGAATGAAAAGGGAAACGATATCCTACACAACGGGGAATAAAAACGGAAACGATATCCTACACAACGGGGAATGAAAAGTGAAACGATATCCTACACAACGGGGAATGAAAAGGGAAACGATATCCTACACAACGGGGTATGAAAAGACTTTATTTGCGGTAGAAATATGTATAACTGTGCCAAATTTCAGCTTTATAACACTAATAGTTTGCGAGTAAGACGGCTGTGAAGTACAAACGGACAGACGAGCGTGACGAAATTTTATGGGTTTCTGGTTTAGCTACGGAAGCCTAAAAAATACACAGTATCATCCTTTATCCTAAATTCTTGATCGTCCTTTTCGTTTTTCGTTCCAAGTGAGGTAATTTTTTTTGAAATATTTGTTATATACTAGCCGAGAATGTTCTTGAACATTCTCAATCCTTCGGTTCAATTTGTCCTATTGCATTCGAAGATATTCTAGTACATTCTCAATTATTCTAATACATTTTCACATAAGGCTTCTCGAACATTCTGGAACATTCTCGATCCTTCCGGTCTACGTCATTCTAGTACATTTGAGGCTCTAGTATATTCTCATTCATTCTAGTACATTCAATCATGGGAGATTGGTGGTCGGTAGTCGATAGCGAAAAATTCCCGACATCGACCAATTTAAACTACCATATCTCCCACATCATTACAGATATCCACACGCGACCACCATAGCGCACGATGGTAGACTCGAGGCTACTACCACACATAAACACTAATTCTCTGTGGAGAGTAAGGTTGGCTACAAGGTGAAATATGAATCACATGTGTGTGTGTATGTGAGTGTGTGTGTGTGTGTGTGTGCATATATACACACACACACACACACACACATATATATATATATATATATATATATATATATATATATATATATATGTATATATATATATATATATATATATATATATATATATATATATATGTACTTGGGAATTAGTGTTCAAATTTATTAGCTGCTCTTGACTAGGACAAATTGCTCCTCCATTCGCTGACGTTGGTACATATATAGTATGCTGTAAGTGAGAATGTATATTATATTAAACTTGACTTAAATAAAGCAAAATAACTTTTATAAATCGAAATAACAAAAAGCGTTATTAAATTTTCGTCGGAAAATTAAGCCGGGCTTCTAAAGTGGAACGCACCGTGTAATATATAGTAGTTTAGAATCAGTATTCTATGCGGATTTACGGTTGGTAAGTTTCGGTCCTCGCATGGGCGGCGCCCAGGTAGCGGCAACGTCGCTTCAGCACGCGACCCCGCGACGCTCTACTGCTTCCGCCGACGCCGCGGGTTGCGACCGGAGAGAGGTGAAAGGCAGCGACAATGTTTCGCCGACGTTGTGGTTAGTTTGTGGTTGCACATACGTATGGGGCGAGTACAATGTGTAATAATAAAACCGGCTAAGTGCGAGTCTGGCGTATACAACGAGTGTTCCGTATCTCGTTTGAAGTGAAATAATTTTTTTAGTCATTGCTAAAATCGATTTCCTAGTGCAATAAATATTATTATTAGCTTAGGGAAGTGGAAGGTAGATATATATTCTGAATTCCTCAAAAACTATGACCTGGAAAAAAATATAACGAATCATCGTTATATTTTTTTCCTACAACCTTACGAAAGTTTGTAATAATTTTCCTACAACCTTACGAAAGTTTGTAATAATCCTATTGTTTCATAACTTTAAGTTAAGTAGTTTCGAAAATAAGGCAGAGGATAAGGTATAGAGCCATCATAGTAAAATGTAGTATGGGCAGAAGATAAACTATAGAGCCATAATAGTAAAATGGTTAAGGCAGAGGATAAGGTGTAGAGCCATAATAGTAAAATGAATAAGGCAGAGGAGAAGGTATAGAGCCATAATAGTAAAATGTAGTATGTTTGATTACTTATTTTGAAAGAAGCAGTATCAGCGATTCGCTTTTAAATTTTGTAAACTTGATTCCGATTATAAAACAATTAAGTATAAACGAGTTAATAATTAATTAATTTTTGTATTTGATACAGTTTAATAATGTTTTAATAACGGCTTCAGAAATTAACTGCAGTTTATCTCATTTTAACCCATTAAATGGTATCTGGAAAATAGCATTCTTATCATTATATTTGTAATATTTTTAAATATTATTTTATTAATTACGTGATGTTTTGATCAATTGGAAGGGATTGATCCTGTTCGCTTTATGAATATATGGAAAGGGTAAATATATAAAATAAATAAAATAGTCGTAACTAATTATTATTGCGAAGAACTTTGAAATATACTATTTTTTTCAATGATGACATTTTTAATGTATTATTATAAATTGATAATTAATGTAAATAATTATTATTTCAATGCTAGAATATATTAAGATTTATTATAATATTATTATAAGAATTTTATAGCGAAAATTGTGGATCGATATAATTACGATTGTGAATAACAATTTTATTATAAAGTAACTAATTTACTCTGAAAAATGTAGCTTATTATACTGTACACTTATAGCTAATTAGCCCATAAGAATATTTAGCTAGAGAGGTTACAACAAATTTTTATTCTATTTTTCTTACTAAGATAACAATAACAAACGCTGGTATCAAATAGAAAATGGTATCTTTAATAATTTTTTTTAATAAAATTTTTAATTAGTACACAAAACAATAAATATAAAAAATACCTTAGTTTTTTTTGGTGTGCAAATTTAACACAACATACATAAGTTACCGATCGTGCTACCTGGTCTGCTGAGTACAACATCGATGAACTGAGTACGTGATCGAAACAATATGAATCGATATTCGCCTACAAATAGATTCTCTATCTATTCAGAGATAGACAGCTACATTATACTATAATTGTATAGATGCATTTTACATAGACGTATTATATATAGATGTCTTGTACTGTATCTGCAATTAAGGTTCGGCTCTCTGTTGTATTATGTATAAATTATTTATAATGCGACTGAATTTTCTTTTGCGTCAGTTGTTTATGGCGAGATAGCGTTACGAGAAATAGTTTTTTATCTTTATATATATATATATATATATATATATATATATATATATATATTTGTGTGTGTGTAAGAACTAACATATGTATAAAAACGATTATTTACTGTCTCATTGGCAATAAACGAAATCGTCTGAATTTTACTGTAATCATTTTATGACATTTTACATATATTGGTTTGGGGAAAGATTATATGAAATTAAGTAGAAGGAAGGTACTTGCTTTTTAGGCTTTCGTAGTGAAATTTTATAAACGAAATATCATAGTTATAGCATGTGCGTCTTTTTGTCCGTGTGTTGCAGCAACATGGCTCTTTCAACTTAAAACTAACTGTGACGAAATTTAGAACAAGTTGATTTATGTAAAAACGTATAAATAAAGTAAACATTTATTTTTTTAGGAATCCGTGCCACAAAAGGAAAAACGTGTCCGTATGTCTTAGCTGTTTTTCCAGAAGTCGCTTGGCGCAGAAACTTGAAATTTGGCAGAGTAATAACTCGGACATACCTCAATAGCTAACAGTGAAAAATTGTTTAATTAATATGGTAATTTTAGAGTGGCTGGGCGGAAAGGGGGAGTAAGCATATTATACATTCATAAAATTTCCTATGTATTATTATATTTCATAATTTTGGGTAGAAAGAGCTTTTTAATAATTTGAGGTAGAAAGAGCTTTTAGCAATTTTAAATGGAAATAATGTTTTCATCGTTTTAGATAGAAAGAGCTTTTTCATAATGTTAGGTAGAAAGAGCTTTATCATAATTTTAAATAGGAAGAGATTTTTCATAATTTTAGTTAGTATATTTTCGATATATGTTGATAAATACGCAAAAAAATTATTTCCCTTATTAAATTGCTGAAGTAAAATTTAAAAAAAACATGGTTTTTAGAAGGCTACGTGATGATTGTGGAAAATCTATGATGATGATTTTAGATATCAAATTTTTTAAAATATTTTTGATAACATGTATGCCCCTCTTCTACTTAATTAAATCGGGTATTATTAAATTAATGTTGCGCTAGGAAGTACATATTTGTGATAATTTGTCATAAATAATGTCAAAAATCAATTCAAACGTGGTATACAACCCTGGAAATGCAAACTAGGCTCGCTTGGTTTAAGCTTGGTTTTTTTAAATTTTTTAAATTGAAATTGTTTGCAGTTATACACCCACACGTTGCAGAAGAAAGCTGATGAATTTAATCTTTAACAACCTGATTTTTTTGCCTTTTTAGATTTTCGTCCCTCAAAATGAAAAAAAATGGACCCATTTATCCCGTGGTTATCTGTCTATCTGAAAAAGTAGGTTTTCTCAAAAACTGCTTTAGAAATCAATTTACTATTGTATACTAACGCCCATAGCATTACATTGCTTTAATAGTTCTACGATTTTAATTCACGCAACAAAATATATGGCCTTTTAAAACTTATTTTTTCTTTATTTTTAGCATAGTATTACTCATAGATCTTCAAAGTCTGTATGGTACTTCTGGTCGACCTACAGTCTTGAAAGTCAGGTCAGGAGGTCTTATAGCACAAGTAAAGGGAACAAATTAACAATTTAGAATTTGGTATATCTTTATCGTGAAAAATGTAGTAGGCAATATATGTACGTTCTGAAAAATTAAAATTTTGTAAATAGTATAGTAGAGATGCTATATATCTATGTAAATGCTATATACCTATGTAAGTGATATATACCTATGTAAATGCTATATACGTACGTAAATGCTATATACTTATATAAATGCTATATATTTATGTAAACACCTATGTAAATGCCTAAATATGTGCGGAAGCCTCGCTGTGCGAGTTCTATCGTGCTTGACAATTTTTTTTATTCTAATATCCTCACTTGAGCGCCTTTATTGCATCTATCAGTGAATATTTCTATTTGGATGATAACAAAGGGAAACTGTCGAACTTCAGAATTGCCAAAGTAAAAAGTGCAAAAAAATTACATGTAAATTGAGGCGCTCATTCAAAGTTAAGCTCTGAAAAACGTGTATATAAAAAAAATCTACAAACTGGTCGAATTGAGAAACTTCTTCCTCCTTGACATCGTTTAGGTTGAGGTATAAAATATAGAAAGCTTTGTTATGAGGGTCGTAAAGAACTTTTGTGAGCGAGCTTTCGTTTGTAAAGTGTCGTATGTTTATATAAAGAAACAACTGAAACTTTATTCGGTATTAAATCATCTTTATATTTTGTCGGTGTACCGAATATATTAGTTTGATAAATCGTATTATTTAGATAAACATCGTTATTAGTTATTCTTGCTACACATTTTGCATTCAGTTTTAAACTATACTTTGTTTAATGAATGTAGATACGTAGTGGCTTTTGAAATGACATCACATTTACTCTAGTTAACTATTAAAAACTGTAATACTCTGCGTAGTGCATTCATACTATTCTTGTCACGTATGAGGTAAAAGCCTTATCACGTATGAGGTAAAAGCCTTGTCACGTATGAGGTAAAAGCCATTTCATAAAATCCCAAATGAGGAAAATAATGGTAATTTGGCGATAGACGATTACTGTACAAAGTGTATTGGTGATCTTATAACACACTGCGTATTTCCTTCATAATATTCCAGTCATGTACGAGGTCAAAGAGTTCCATTTTGTGAAATTAGATACGCGAAAAGCAATGGAAAATTGGCGATGGGCGATTATTGTACAATGTGCATTGGTGAAGAGTATGATATGAATGTTTGTTTATTGAACTTATGCTTCTGTAGGCGCTTTATAAAAATAATTAAGAGTGAAAATTTATGCGCACGCACACGATGCAACAAAAATCAACAGGATGAAGTTGCTCACTAAACATATATTCACATGCGTGTAGTTATCGATATTATAATAATAATATTTTTTGATATAATTGTAAATATGCACCACGTGTTTTATATTCATACAAATCTAAGTTATATTTTTAAATAATTTTTTTAATAATTAAAATTTAATAGTGGCCCAAATAATAAATAAAAAAACATTTTTTATTGTGAATATTTGTGATTGAAATAGTGCTTATAAGCTTTTTGAAATATATTTTAAGTGTATTTCTCTAAGTGAGTTTAAGTTCCGGTATGTATTTATTTGCGTGGTAAATTGTTATTTTATTAGATATTTAATTATTAAGTGATAATAATTTTATTCTAGATAAAAAGATCAATTTTTTTACTACTCCGTATGAGAAGTCAATTATAAGTTTTAAAATTTAATTATATGATTGAATTTAGATTTTAAATACCGTATTTATGATCACGCGCTAGTCCTTTATTATTTTATTTCCATTAATTATTTGCATGCTAAATAAAGTTATTCTTGTATGACAAAGAAATATAACTTCTAATGCGTGTACATAAGTACACGCACATTTTTTTATTTGTTTATTTCTTAAATAAATCGAGTTCGATTTATAAATTGATCAAAAATAATGAAATATATGCAAGAACAAGAAAGAAAACGATGACCGGTGTCTCCTAGGAAGATGAATTTTTAGTGTTTCAAAAGTTGATATCGACGCTGTAATTGCATTCTGCTAAATATTCCTATAAAATAATAAAAATATCGTTGATAAAATCAAAAGTGTGCATGCCTCATTTTTTTATTGTTTATTGATTAAACAATTGTAACAAAAAACTGAAAATAAAAAAGTTAAACGCAGCGGGGAATTGAGTGATGGGACAAGAAGGTCCGCACAAAACGGAGGCCGAAGACAGTCGCCAAGTACGACAAAGGGCTTTGTGAAAATCGATAGGCTTTTATTCTGATAGTTACCCAATCGATAGAAAAAAGAATGATTGCTAACTGTATACGTATAACTTTTATATGCGAAGAATTGCGAACTGTGTATGTGTACCTTTTATATACGTATGAATATACGAATAGAAGTATAGACAACGTACGGAGACGCATGTTATTTTTCTAGGTACAAATTTAGGTCATAATAAATATTTTAAAATATTAAAAAATAGTGAGTATTTTTATAGGGAGATTGCCTGTTTCCAAAAGTTATTAAAAGCTGGTTAACTTATATAATTACCCGAGTTATAATTACTTCTACCCTCAATACTCGAGACTGGTCGATAATAAAGTACACACTCGTGGAATGTGCGAGAGAATGTATCTTATGACTTTCGTACAAGTTAGAAAAAAGTTTAATGCTTTAAATTTTCTCAATGAGCGATCAAAGAAAATTTCTAGGAAAATTTGTAGTCTTTTTAAAATGTTTTTCTTACGACGTTTTATTTGCGTATTTCTCATTATAGATGATTTTCTTTACAAATTTTTTAAAATTTGAAGCGTTGCCATTTTGAAAATTTGATTTAACTCATACAGTTTAGTCCGACTGCCGTTATAAATTTATATATATATATATATATATATATGTGTATATATATATATATATATATAAATATATATATATATATATATATAAAATTCACAATGAAAAAGTTATTAGACTTTTTTTCTCTCATGTGTTGCTCTTGGACATAAACTATTACCATACCAAATTTCACCCAAATTTGTCCTTTAGATTTCTCGTGGCGATTGGCGAAGAAATTAAAGTACAGACAATCAAAAAAGTCTAAAAACATGTTTTCTGGCTTCTATTATCATTCTTTACGATAAATCTGTCACTCTTTTTAAAATCTTTTCTATGTCTGGAATGCACTTTCTTACAATTTTATTATATACAGATTATCTAGCTGTGCCTCGCGGTTTCAGCAGCGTAGAATTGTTTTAATTATTTTAGACTGAAATGAGATATTCCGAAGTTCTTCACAAAATCAATCGGTTAAAATGCTTGGGAATATGCCACATTCTTCTTTTTACTTGCCTTGGGTAGAAGTTTAAATTTATTTTTACTACTGACTGATCTAGATCAAGACACTTTATGAATACTACCTCATTGAGCTACTCTTCACTCTGTCCACACCCGCGGTCCTCGCTACGTTCGCTAAATGACATCGGTCGTTGATGTTGAGAATCTACAGGCGGAAATAATCAAGATGATCAGTCTATAAATAAGTTTCTTTCTCTCTGTCTTGCACGATTTAAGCGGAGTTCCCCTTGTGTTACCTTTTTTATAACTGCTCTACCCATATGCATCGTAGCGTGGTATTATACTCTACAGTCTTCCTCAATCGGCGTGTTTTCTGATACAAAAAAGACAATTTTTGAAATCGCACTTGTGTTTCCAGTGATTAGCACGAAAAAACAAACAAACAAACAACAGACTTTTCCGCTTTAGATATATGTAAGTGTAGATATAAGTAATGAATAGCAATTCGAAATAACATGACACCAACTAATAACCGATCGTGAACCATCAAGCTACTCGATAATTGCTTTTCTGAACTGATCAATGGATAGCATTGAAAAATGTCGGAAGGGGGTTGTTCAATGGAAGCATCCGAAAAAGCTCTAGGCAGATAACTCCAAATATGAATGAAATATCTTGTAACAGACAGAATTATAAAACCTCACCAAACTCAAGGTCAAAAATAATTTACATCTTAAATAAATCTATATCTAACAAATAAAGACGGCAAGTGTTTATTTTACGAAATAAAAATCTCAAATCCGGACACTGTTTAATTGGGTGTTATGGAAGACATGGACTATGTTAAGGAAAATTATATCGAAAAGGTAACAAACAGGGTTCAACGAACCGCATTATAGCAGGGGACATCTATACAATCATTGCGAAAGGGAAAATTGAGAAAATTTAATCTCATGGGTGAAGATAAACCAGTAAAACGGTTCGCTGCACTTTGTGTGCGCGGCGCGGGTTCTTGTAAAAAGAAAAGTGAAAAGGTGGGTATGAAAATCGAAATAATGTTCAATTGGTGTGCTATTATATCGATTGTTAGGGATGACGAAAATCTGTTTACAAGGGCAAGAAAACGTTAGGCTAAGGTACGATCAGAATTATTCAGATTTCCTATTTATAGCAAGCGTTTATAGATTTCCTATTTGTAGCAAGCAATTTTTTCAAAAATATGTTTAAAGTTTTCCTCAAATCTTATACGTTATTATTAATATGCACTACTCGTTTCCCGGGAAAAAACTAATTAGGATATCTATCATATAAAAATGAAAGGAATTAGGCTTGTTAGTTCAGCGAGGGCGGGGCTCAGCGGAAGTTGCATGACGTGCTTTACGACTCCAAGAATACAAATAATTAACCGTGTGTACTTTACGAGCCCAAGAGTAAAAAAACCTACGTTGTCACTCGTATATATATATATATAGGCTTGTATTTCAGGAGTAAATGTGTTGTATCATTTCGTGAACATTTTTTTAGTATTTAATTTTCTGAGTATGTACTATACTCGTATAATACTAGTGTCAAAACATTTGTTAAAACGTGAAATGGTGCAACGACCGGAGCTCTTGATGAATAGTTTATATCCCTTTACCATATTTTCATTTATGTTTTACTGTGGTTTTTTACGGAAATTTAAGTCAGTTCCACTTCACAGATTTTGACTTTGTCATCACTGATGGTTCTTTTTAATTAGACAAATCACCACCAGCGTTAACCGTATCTAAGTCACGTAAACTTTACTTTTTTCCATCATAAAATACCAACATTTCATTAAAAAAATATTTAACCTGCAGTGAAAGTTATAAAAAATATATTTTATTGTATGTTAAATCTGTATTCTTAAGATTTGACCAACGATGGAAAACTGAATGTTGGTTTGAAAAACTAACGTAGTCTGTTCCTCTAGTTTTAAAATAGTTTTGATACACTTAACTTAGAAATTTGAAATTAAGTTTTATAATTTATTTTCAGTTTTTTATAAATAACCCATCTATATACAGATTTTACTTATGTGTCTGTATTTAGATGGGTACTATTCCATTCTCTTTAAAATGTTAATTTTTCTTTCATTTTATTTTTCAGTTTAATGATTCAAATTACCACTGAAAACGTTTCAT
This sequence comes from Druceiella hillmani, assembly GCA_039881145.1. Classification (NCBI taxonomy): domain Eukaryota; kingdom Metazoa; phylum Arthropoda; class Insecta; order Lepidoptera; family Hepialidae; genus Druceiella; species Druceiella hillmani. The sequence goes on along the minus strand of JAYKKI010000001.1, from coordinate 100,714,370 downwards.
AAGATAGCCCTGAATACGTCCACAAGGAATAATAAAGAGTGTATAAATAGAATAGAAAGAACTCCCAGCGTCCCAGCGCACGAGTCCAACTTAGTTTCTTTAGTTTTTTTAATGAATACTGTGTAATTTACTAAATTTAATCAAGCTGGTATACGTTAAACAAATCAAACGCTAACTCAGTGAAACTAGGAATACCTTTTAATACTTAATAAATAAAATAATGATAAAGTTCTTGTCTATGAAAAGAAACTGATGCACGAAACGTTCTTTCTAAAATCTACTAACTTTTTTCCGACTATTCAACGTATGTAAATATTACGAGTATTATCTGTGTGATTTTTTCGGAAAAAAACAATCTGCCTATATAGTGTGGCCACTAACAAGTAAATAACAAAGTTTTTGCATAAGTATTTCTCGATCTATGTACACTACACGCAATTTTTCCATCGCAAGCTATGACTGCCAATTTCTGGAAGTTATCTTCTTGCAAGTGTTTACATACTTGTGTCCATACGATTTGCCTGCAATTAGTTTAAAATAGCTGGCCGGAATATACCAGTAGTGTTATATTTTAGTTATATTAAATAATAATAAAATAAAGAGAAACAGGGAAATGTGGATACAAGATTGGTTATTAAAACCAAGTATCGTCAAAGGAAGAACAAACTATATCGATCGTCGGGAAATTGTCAGCTCGGGAAACTGTCGGCGGGAAAACTTCAGATGATCATTTAATAAATAAGTCGGTCTCTCTTCCTCGCACCGTTTAAGTCACTATTTCTGTTTCATTTTTAATTACTGCTCTTTCCATATGAATATTAGCATGATGATACGTAACCTATAATATTACTAAGTGAGCCCAGAGCTGAAAATTGTGAGTAACTAAAAGATTTTTTTACATATGATGAAAGCCAAATTTCGTATTTGGGTACTGATCTTATTTTCAAAGAAAATTCTGAGTAATTGAACGAATTTTTTACGTATGACGAAAGCTAAATTTCTTGTTAGGTTACAGAGTTTATTTTTAGAGAAACTTCTGAGTAACTTAAAGATTTTTTTACGTAACACGAGAGAGAAATTTCATATTTGGTTACAGAACTCATTCTTAGTGAAAATTCTGAGTGATTGAAAGTTTTTTTTACCTATGACTAAGGACAAATTTCATATTTTGTTATAGAACTTATTCTTAGAGAAAATTCTTAGTAATTGAAAGAATTTTTTACGCATGAGGAAGGCCAAATTTCATATTTTTTCTTACAGAGCTTATTCTTGGAGAAAATTCTTAGTAATTGAAAAAAATTTTTACGTATGACGAAGGCCAAATTTCATGTTTGGTTACAGAGCTTATTTCCAGAGACAATTTTGAGTAATTAAAATAAATTCTTACGTATTACGAAGGCCAAATTTCATATTTGGTTACAAAGCTTATACTCAGAAAAAATTCTGAGTGATGGAAAGAATTTTTTACGTATAACGAAGGCCAAATTTCATATTTGGTTACAGAGCTTATTCTCAGGGAAAATTCTGAGTGATTGAAAGTATTTTTTACGCATGACGAAGACCAAATTTCATATTTTTTTCTTACAGAGCTTATTCTTGGAGAAAATTCTTAGTAATTGAAATAAATTTTTACGTATGACGAAGGCCAAATTTCATGTTTGATTACAGAGCTTATTTCCAGAGACAATTTTGAGTAATTAAAATAATTTTTTACGTATGTAAGGCCAAATTTCATATGTAGTTAAAATAGGTATGGTCTCGCATTTAACAATTAGGCTCTCAAACGCGTGTTTCTATTTCTGCCATTTCCGCTTTATCTCATTCTTCGATATCTATACATATAATAAAATTGTAAAGAGCGAATTCTGTACATGAAAAATACTTTAAAAAGTGATTAATTTAGCATAAAGAATCATAATGAAAGCCAGAAAAACTTTTGTTGTTTGTATGTTAATTCGTTCGAATATCACGTAAAATCTATGATATATATTGGTATGGTAATTGTTTATACCCAAGAGCAACATATGATAGAGAAAAAAATTGTAATATTTTTTTTTATTCCGTATTTCACGCGAACGAACTCGTAGGCGAAGCTAGTATTTTATAATAACATATTTTTTAAATATAATTTTTAGGGTTCCATACCTCAATATGAAAAATGGAAAACTTATAAAATTATTCATTTCTGTCTGTGACAGTCGTTTTTCTCAGACACCGTTTGACGTAGAAACTTGAAATTTGGCACTATAATAAAACATTTTAACCCGCATATATTTCAATAAATAACAGTAAAAATCACATAATAATTATCCTTTAGAAGTAATTGTATAGAAATAATCCTATAAAAGTAATCATATAGAAATAATCTTATAGAAGTAAATCATATTTTCATTAATTATTAAGTGTGTGAAATTCATTATTAAGTGTGGGATTCCATATATCGTTTGAAAGGGCTAGCTGTAAGGATCTTCAGATATATATTGAAAAATAAGCAAATAAATATTTCCACCATGTTTTTAAAGCAGTGAAAGATATAGTAGGCAATATATTTACGTCGTGAAAAATTATGCCCCCTTAAATGTTTATAAATAGTTAAAAGTGTATGCAATCTATTAATGCGAGTTCTACTCGTACTTGACAGGTTTTTTGTAAATAAAATGGTAACTCTGTTTTCATGTAATTCACAGTATTCTTCTTCAAGTTATTATTGTAAGGCATAATTTAGGGAATTGTTCGAGTAATATGGTTAAATTAATAGTTTATTAGCGAGATCCCATTTTTTTCGTAAAAAACGTGTTAAAAACTTACCATAGACATCGAAACTTTTGTTTATCAAAAACAATAAAAACAAAAACTGATTACGGAAGTGTCAAAAAAACTTGTACGCGTGCAACTTGCAGCAAGTTGCTTTAATTTACAGAAGTAACTAAATACGAGTGTTTACGTGGTGCAAGTAACTTGCAGAAGTCAAGTTGCGCAAGTTTTAATCCTAGTGGATGCAGTTTTTAACAATGCACATCGCATCAATTTCATTTAGCACAAGTTCAGTTATAAGCGTGTAGGTAGAAAGACATCGTGTTTTATAAATTAAGTTGTGTAGACAATATGTCGCACTAAAATTTTGTTCATTTGTTTATTTATTTATTAAAAAAAACTCGCATTTAACTTACAGGTTGCCCCAAATTGTCAGACATGTGCAAGCACCAAAGAACAATATTTTATAGAACGTAATTAATAAAATTGAAAAATACATCAATGCAAACTAAACATAAAACTAACTGTCAATAGTGAACTATGGAGCAATACCATAATCGCTCTCCTAAAACGGTCAATGGAGAAAAAATATCAAGTTTGAGTACCTCTCGCAATACTGCGTTGATCAATCTAAGTGCGTGAAAAATAGATTAGTGCTGCAGGATATTCGTGCGCGATCTAGGCAGATGGAATAAACTATGAATCTATCCTCTAACGTAATAGTAATGAGCAAAAAGCGTTACGTAAGACCGAGGGTTGAGAACATAATTAATATATATATATATATATATATATATATATATATATATATACACGTAACTATTACAAACTAAGTATATATATATATATATATATATATATATATATATATATATATATAAATAATTTTATTCAAATACATTCTTAAAACTGTAATGTGTTAAAAGAAATGTGAAGGGGTGTTGTTGCATTGTAGGAATTTCATTAAATTTCTAGAACTTTCTAGAAAAAACGGTAACTTTCATATTCGAAGTCACATATTTTCCAGGTCGACTACTTTCAACATCTTTCACACTATTAGAATTACCGATGCGCAACCACCATAGTGCACGATAGGAGGTTTGAGGCAACAATCACGCACATTCAATGCAATTCGTTTGCGATATATAGTTTTGGAAGCAGAGTGGAATATAGGCACACACACGACCAATCATCATCATCATCATCATCATCATCATCATCATCATCATATATATTAATACGCTAAGGTTAAGATGTTACTCTCCCTTTTTAGAAAAAACCTCACAACTAATCCACTTTTATAGATAATTGCTTGCTCTACCGGCATCCACAACTAAAAAATTTATTATTGCTATTGTTTTTGCAAATTAATTAATTATTAAAATTATATACACATAATGCTGCCATCTAACGGCTCAACGTCAATATGATTGACGGTCGGTAAAATTTTTGTTTAATTTCAAATCCACTCACGTATAAATAAAGTGGCGCTTTAGCTCAATGCTTTTGATACTTGCGCCTCTATATGTCAATTTTAGTAAAATATTTGTTTGATCTGTCATCTGAGCTTCATAATGGAATAAATAATGCGAAGACTTCGCACGGGTCACGCTAGTTTTATATAATATTTATAGATATATAGATAAGTTACTTCATGCAGAGACCAGATGATGGCATTGGCTTCAAGTCAAAGTAATTTCTTCAAATTTTAAAGTACAAATATTATATACGTGGAAGTTGACGTAAAAGTACGGTGCCTAAAGCATTTATTATACTGTAAGACGATCTTTCTGTCATCGTCTCTACTTTCACGGAGCTTGCGTCACTGTACTCGATAAATTAGTAAGTGGGCGGTATGCACACTAGCGACTTGAAGTTACCATCGTTGCGGTGGAGGTATTAACTTGATGGAGCTGTGTAACACGGAACGTCGGTCGCTGTTAGCGAAGGGTGGTGTCTCGTTAATAAAACAAACACGCCGAGCGCGAGATATTAATGTCAGCCGGCTCGGGCTTTTTGAGCGTACGCCTCATGTAGGGACGCGATGTCGAGCAAAAAGTATCGACATTATACTCATGACGGGTATCGAAAAAAAGTATCGTACGGGTAGTATCGTAAGTATCGATACTTTCAGGTATCGACAATTTTCCTGATCGTTATGTAATGTATTGTATATTTTTTACAGGTTACGCCCTAAATTTCAAATCCATATCTGTCAGTTGTTGCCTTTATAATCTATGAATTAATTTTATCCATGAAAAATTTTAATGCAAATCGTACGAAAGTTTTTAGCTGTAAAGAATAAAACAAGTATTTAATTAATCAACATTTTCATTTAAATTAAAATAAAAACAAACTTGATAGTGAATATAAAGTTCAAAACTTCCCCTTCGTCCTCTGGACAATTATTTGAATATAATATTATATCCAATAGTTTACTGAAATTACAAACAGTACGAAGTATCGTTAATATGACAATACTTTGATTGCAATATCTAGCCACCATTCAATGGAGATTTGGCTATTTTATTGCAATTCAAAAGAAGTTTTGGGAATAATACACTCTTTTGCATAAAAAACGGGCGGTTTTGATTTTGTCATATTAATAACAAAATATTATTTATTAAGAGGTTGTATTAAATGTAATTGTTACTGGCAGGTATAGTGTATTCTGGCACATAAATACGAACGTTCTAAATTTGAAATTTATTCTTTTTGAATGAAAATTCTCTTTCAGTGACAAAAACGTATTTTTGGCGGTAAATGAAATCCAACTCTTATTAAGTTCTTTTTCATTTGTTACGTTTTTTATTTTAACGAATATATTTTAATTAAATTTCTGCTGTTTGCTGCATTAGTTCACTTTTGTTTGCTGTTTTCTGTATGGTTGAAAAAACGATAAGAGCTAGTAATTTAGGTATTTTTAATGACTGAAGTAGGTAAAAACGATATTTCAATAATAAATAACAATATTCTCATCATATCGCTATGTAAAATGCATCAAATAATAATAAAATAACTCTGATATGGTTTATTCCTATAAGTGCCCGTTTTTTGCAAAATAGTTTATATTAAGGATAACATTTTGAGAGAGATTCGATACGGTATCTGCTTTAAAGTACGCATAGGACTAAAAGTATCGATTAAGAGGTATCGAATAAGAAATTAATAGTTTAAAGAAGTAAAGAGCTAAAATATAATTATCGAATATGTATAATACTACACTAATAAGCTTTCATAAATACTACACTAAAAAGCAAAAAATTATTATGGAACCTGTTTTCTTTGTCTACGTCTACTTAAGAAGAACTTTAGTATAAGCCAGGTTTGTTGAGTATAATATTTACTTTTGGGCGCTTTTTCTTGAAACTGAAATGTTAAGCATTTTCATTCACTCAATATTAATTTGAGAAACGAAATCATTTACTTTTGAGGAAAAGTACTCCACGTTTTTACACTCAAATATTTATACTCAATAACAGATATGGCTTACACTAATTTCCTTACTGAGTAAACAGAAAAAACAGGTTTGATAATTATTTTCTGTTTTTAAGTGCAGTGTTTTTTAGAGTGTTTTTTTTAGTAAATTTATTTTTCCTTTTATAGTCTTATATTTTTGTTTTAAGGCAGAAGTATTTTTATTTATTTTACGAAATTATTGTAGTGTCACCGGTTTTTGATACGTAAGCAAAATTTTAAATAATTTGTACGTCTGGAAGTGGGTGAAAATTTAATTGAAAAATTTCGTTATTTTTTTAGTCTTTTTTGTTTTAAGAATTTTTTTTAATTTTACGAAATTATTGTATTGTCATCGGTTTTTGATACGTGAGCAAAATTTTAAATAATTTGTACGTCTGGAAGTGGGTTAAAATTTAATTGAAAAATTTCGTAATTTTTTGTTTTAAGAATTTTTTTTTATAAATAATTGTATTGTCATCAGAACTACACACAACTGCCAAGTTTCATGATGATACAAATATCAAAAATGAATTAAATTTAGTTTCGTAGATTCTATTACATAGTTACAGGTCGACCTAATAGAAGCGTGTTAAAAAAAGATTCTAAAATGCATCGATATTTTTCCCGTGTCCCTGTGATATCCCGATGACGCACACGAGAAATTTAGTTGAGAAGCGCTGTAAGTAGACGGGAGTGTTGTCTTCAATGAGACTCCGAAGTGCATGTGGGGCATTAAGATCGTAATGGGAATTGGCAAAGCTGAAGAGCGCGCTTCATCAGCAGGTGATTTGCCGGTACACTCTGTGTCTTCGTTAATTGTTAAAGAGACGAGATGTTTCGTGTCTTATATGACAACTTTTTGCCTTGTTTTTTATTTTGTGTATGAAGTGCTAAGATATTCCTTGGTCTTGTAACAATATCTTTCGAAAATTTGTTTCGTTCTTATTTAGAATGTACATGTTTTCGAAGTAACATGTATATTTTAGTTAAGGCTTCTCTTATAATACTAAATATATATTATTTTCAGAGGTAATTTCATAGCATTTTACGTTATGTTCTTTCCATCTATCTGTTAATATATGTAAATATTGACAATAACACTTTCAAATTGAAAACAGTATTTCTAAACCTCGCACACCACAATAGCGGGACGTTACCTTTCCCTGAATTTCAAATAATAACTATGATTTATGTCATTATTTTAAGCGTTATGGAATAACAAAGTACCACCCGCGAAGAATTATCTTAAATATGCTGGTCACCAAACACCTACGCTCTATTCGCCAAATGACGTCGGTTGTCGGGATCGGGGGAATATCGGCAGGAATACTCGGGATGAGCGTTAAATAAATATGCTGGTCTTTCTAACTACGCAACTTTTCAACAGTATTTTTCAGGGTAAATTGAATATTTTATTGCTACTCTACACCTATGAATAGCAGCGTGAAATGTTCAAAGTAATACTAATAACGAAACCGGCTAAGTACGAGTCGGACTCACAAAGGGTTCTGTAGCACCCAACAATATTAAAGTTATAAGTTTGTATTTCTCAAGGACACTGTGAAAAACAAAGTTATTGCTGCGGTCGGTACTGAAAATACCTCATATCTCAAAAACTACACAACATATTTTATTCAAACTAATTTTCGTTGAAAGTTTGTTTTAAGTTCTATTACCTTATTTTTTTCAGTATTTTACATAGGTTAGTTGAAAAGTTAGATGGGTGGTACATATTTATTAAATAAAAAAAACAGTGAGCCGTCACGAGACGCCTGGCAGATGTGAAATATCGTGTTCGTACAAGTAATATGCATAAAAGATAAGATTATTACAGAAACTAAATATATCATAATGAAAAAATAAAGTATTACAAATTTCTTAGAGAAAATGGTGACTTTATTTAATAAACATTTATTTACAATTAATACAAAAATAATAAAGCACAGGTTATGTGTACCGTAGTAAACAACAGCGTCGAACTGAGTGAGGAGGGGCTCGCTTAGTCGGTTGCGCATGGCGACATGTCGCAATACCATATACTCTACTAGATATAGACTATATATATACCTTAGTATAGCGTGGCGACCCGTCGCCACGATACGCGTCGCCACGTCAACGATCCGGTTTATATCTGCGCCTATAGATGTTTCACATCAAAAAGATATTTTGGAACCTCCATATTATTTTTAAGATCTATCTAACGATACGGCACTGGATTTTTTCATCCCTCAGTTACATCTATGGAGTGCCAACCCTGAAATCGTGGTGTTCCAGACATTAGCGCGAACAAACATATAAGGGAACAAAATTTTCCTGTTTATATATAAGTATGGATTATGAGCCAGTAATGAAATGACCATCCGTAATGAATAAAACTATAATCTATTATTACAATTCGACAATAGGATTTTTATATGGTATCGCTATACAAGTCACATAAAACCTAATCTGTTTCACTTAATGTACAATTTATTTGTTTAAATCTAATGTTCTTAATTATGTACGTTCACGTACAACGCAGATGTTTTTCATATGCTTTTCTAGAGGCCGACAACTGCCGTCTTCCGTTGCCCGACACGGTCGGTGGCCGACTTCCCATCGACTCAACGCAATACGACAAGAGATGCGCGTCGCCGACTAAATATATCTTCCGTCTCTGTCACTGCGTGTAGCACCATATACTCTTTCTCTACCTTTTTCTCCGTTAACGCGTTATTACTCAGATCGGGTAGTGTTGCTCCGATTTTATTGTACGACTAAATTTCGTAAGACGTGTGCATTAAGGTGTTAAATATCATATGTGCTACTTCTTTCGATAATTGTCGGATGCATTGTTGTTGATCGTCTGTATTACGCGTTAATCAAACAACGGGGAACCATCCTAGAGAACTGCTATTTATAGCACACACGTTTGTTACTGCACATATTTAAACCGTACATTAAAAATAGACGACTAAAGACCCGAAAATCGGTGGTACTGGCCGTTCACCGACAGATTAGCGTTTGAATAAAATATTTGACATTCTCGATCGCCATATTGTGAGAGCTCGGTCGATTCCGCCGCTTGTCGGATACGTTCGACATTTATTTCTCAAGCGTTATAATTTTAAGGCGACTGAATAACAGACACCCGTATAAGAAAACTAATAAAGAAACCTGCTTCAATAAATAATGATAAGCTCGTAATAAGTTTGTGACGTACATTTTCCTTAAAGAAATGTTTCATAAACACTAGAGTTTAAAATTGTATAGCATTTTTTCGCGATTTGCACTTTTCCATGTTAACAAATTCGCAATTTGAAGTTAGTAAGCCTATAAATAAGTAAAAACATATTAATGTAAAACTTTTTTGAACGAAACTCTCTGATAAGGTGTTATTAAAGTTTTGATGAGGCCGAAAATGATACTATCGAAAAGGAATTGTTCGGATGATTTCAGTGCACTGATAAGGTTTTTTCATGAATTCAATAATTTACACACAAAACTATCTCTAGATCTGTTGTCCATGTTATTTTACTTAGGCGTAATGAATGCTTTTTGATAATCCCAAGTTTGCTACCACTTGGTACAATATATGGCAAAGTACACATATATGTTCGATGTGGTAAAAATGTGGATTGGTAATTGGTTGATTTGCAATTTTTATTAACTTGATCAAATTCGTTTTGGGATAATGATTGTAACATGACTGATGATTAAGGTTATAAAAGAGTACTGAGACCGATTATCTTAAATAGCTCTAACTAAACAGATATCTTATTATAAAAATCACATAATACTGCATAAAATCCTTCATTTGTTTGTAGCGTAGTACATACTTACTGTTACGTAATATTTGTTTACGTAAAAATCGGTTTAGTGAATGATTACAAAAAAACAGTACAGATAACGGTTTATGATTACAAATAACGGTACGTTGTGTTATTTAGATAAATATGTACATAAGTATATGATGTTAAATTCTGCATTTTTTTACAGCTATGTAATTGTAATATTTATAATTAGTGGTTACTAGTACAAACGGTACCGAGTATTTGCAGAGTTCGTTTCGCATAGCCCTAACACTCAAATTGTTATTACGAATAACACAGTTTTTAATCTTTAGAAGCTGCCTGCGATAAATTATGTGTTATGACACTAGTTATTTGATCGTTAAGGTTGATTTATAGGGTTCCGTGCAAACGGAACACTTATAAGATCGCTCATGCGTCCGTTTGTCGGTCACAGCCATTTTTCTCAGAATAAGTTTTACGTAAAAGCTTGCATTTCTATTGTAATAAAGTATATGAATAACACTCAAAAATATTGATCTGGAAATTTCAGGGGTGGCAAACTAAGTGCTCGAATTTTTTGGTTTTAGTTCCCTGTGTAGGTGGAACATTATTTGAAAGCCTGTGAATGTGTCAAAAATTTATCTATTTTTTTACAATTGTAAATAGTATATTTTGAAAGATATGCTTAAAATATATCCGCTATTTTTTCTTACGAAATTATTGAACCTAAAATTATTAAAAAACAGTTTTAATAAGCCTACGCTAAAGTTATAACAGTAGTATAACGATGTTATTAGTTTTTGTGGTATTCACGAAATTGTGGGTAAATGTCCCTTTTTTTTAATTATATTAGGTATTATTAAATATGTATTACACTAGGAAGTCCATATTAGTGATTAAATCTGATAAATAACTTCACTTCAAACGAGGTACTGAATCCTCATGCACAAGCCAGATTTCCACTTGGTCCTTTTTTTATTAAAAATGATAGCAATAAAAAGACATTTTTATTCGACGTCACGAACATTTTGGTGCTTTGATTTCTACTACTTTTCATTTTGATATATTTTTGAATGCTTAAACACAGTACTCAATAATAAAAAGCGTCATGATCTATTTGTTTCCGGCTGCTTCTTACTAGATATTATATTAAAATGTGCACGGAAAACATTAGCATACGTTTCATTTCAATCGGGTAAGTAGTTTTGAGGTTATCGATCGTAGTAAATAAATAAATTTTACTTTTGTGTAATATTAGTTTCAATATATTTCAAAAGACAGTGACTTGCAATCAAAGTGCAAGCAAAAAATGTTGTTCCAACATAAGTACACAACCACTGGTTTTCTGCCTGTTTGTTGTTACTGTATTCCGACCTACACGAGATTAAGCCGAAATCCTACTGCGATCCTTTTTGTTTTCGCTTATTTAGCGTCAACACCCACACCCCTATCTACTGACGCCCTATATGGACTTAGTTAAACTGTACGTGGATGATAAAATCAAATTTCCGGTTCCAAAAATTTCCTTGTTTACGATAAAATATTACGGTGAAATAACTGTAAATGAGGATGCGGTAGATAAATACTTTTGAGGGGAATTAATGATTAGTGATATAAATGAAAATGGAAGTACGTGCCGGAAGAGTGGGTAGTTAAATTCAAGTTAAATTAGGTTTACTGTTGCTTAAACCGGTTATGTGAGGGGAAACATGATTGCTAGAGAGTATATATTTCTTTCTCTTTATTAAGCCTTCGTTCATCTAGTGTTGGACATATACCTCTTTTAGTTCTTTTCCATATTTCTCTGTTTGCAGCCTTTTTCATCTGTTGTTTGCCTGCTATTATTTTAACGCCATCGATCCATCTTTTTGTGGGTTCTTCCATGCTTGTCCTATTTTCTCTTGGTCCCCAGGAAGTTATTTTAATTGACCTTTTTCTTATTACGTGCGCAATCCTATTTGAGTCTCGCTGTTCTCTCCACAATATCAGTTACACCAGATCTGCGGTTTATGACACTGTTGCGAATTTTATTTCTCCAGGATTCCAACATGACTCTCTCTATGATTCGTTGAGTAACTCTTAGTTGCTCTATTGCTCTTTTTATCAATCTTGTAGTTTCCGGGCCATATGTTGCAACCGGTAGTATATAGCTATCGTAGACCTTTCGCTTTAAATACATTGATATGTTTTTAACCCTTAGGATGTAACTAAGCTTGCCCAATGCGACCCATGTTAAATGAATCCTTTAAATTTCGGTGGTTTGTTTTTCTTTGCCATTTTTAATTGTGTACCCAAGGTATGTGCATTGTTCTACCTTTTCTAGGACATTGTTATCGATGATAATATTATCAAGGCCTTTTATTTTTTATTTTGTTAGACTCATTTTAAATCCTAGTTTTTTTAATTATTATTTTTTTTGCCTAATATCATTTTTTTGCCTAATATCTTATAATATACTGGGTTGACTAAAAATTAATAAGCGTTTTTTCACAAATTATCTAGAAAATATGAGAACTTTCTAGAAGTTTCCGTGATCGAAGATATACAAAAGGACGCGGCACGCTCTCACTTATTCAGTAGTAACTAAGACGCTTCACTGTTAAGACGCATAAAATATTAACGACATTGAGACACATGTGAGACACTGTCTATTCTACGAGTATCAATCTGGTCACTCTGCCGTCAAAGCTACGCGCAACATATACCAACGCGTAGCTTCTGAAGCAATATCTGAAGCTACTGAAGCTATGATCCGAGCGGTTTCACAGCGACGATTATTCCCTGAGTGATCAACCACGCTCTGGTCGACCGGTAGAATTGGATAGCGACAGAATAAAATTGTTAATTGAAGAAGATAGCTGATTAACGACACGCTGGCTAGCAACTGAGCTTGGGTGCTCTCACGAAACTATAATCGTTTACACCGTTTGGGAAAAAGCTTCAAATACAGTGCGTGGGTATTACATGAACTTAACCCGGACCAGCCAAATAACAAAATAGACTCGCCTTAAACACAGATCCTCCATCCGACATATTTCCCAGTAATTATTGTTTGTTTAGGCTCAGTAACGCCTTATGCGAAAAAAAACTGATGATGAAGACCACCTACGACGATTCATAGGTAATTTTTTTATTTCCCGCCACCTGAATTTTACGTAGATGCTAACCATTCCCTGCCGGTGCGTTCGAGACATCTAGTACAAAATGATGGTTATTATTATATCCATGATTAATTAATTTTAAATTGGAAATATAATAAAAAAATATAACATTAATGACCGTTCATTACTTATTAGCCAACCCAATGTATTGGTGAACAATATACACTTTATATGACTTTTTTGATATGAAGATATTCCAAGCCGCTTGTTTGGTAAAGTATTTTTATTGTCTAACAAGTGGCGTGTTGACTCAATCTGCGTAAAATGTTGACTTCGATTCTTAGCTTCCACGTTAATTATCGAGAAGATGTATCTATGCTAATATAATAAAGAAGTAAAGTTTGTGAGTTTGTTTGTTCGAATTAATTTCGAAAACTATCGAATGGATTTTAAAAAATTCTTTCATTGAGACATTGTTCATACTTCCTGAGAACGGGGTTGAAATGACAAAAGTCGGAAAAAACTTTATTTCTCTATATTCCTGGAATATGCGGTATAATAAGTTGAAGTTTGCACAGCTTGAGTTACCTCTACAAATAGAGGCAACTTGAATAAAAACATAAAACATGAAATAATTGTTCTAAACTTAGGGACAGTTTTAAGTGGTTAAGTGAAGTCTCTGAAACATATATTTTTTGTCGTGTAATTTTATGTGTAGACACCCCCCCAAAGAAAAGCTTTGTCTGATATAAACTAAATTAATTCTCCTGTTCTGTAATCTAAAAATTCGCTTCCTTTCTACTTTTCTTTCCCCTATCTACATTCACACGCTTAATTCACTTGAAATCTGCGGGCCACGCCTTCCGGGCGCCGCCGTCATATGCCGCGATTGTAACTGCCAAGAACTTCGACAAACTCGTGAAGGTTCCCGGAACACATATTCCGATGATTCCGCCGGATATACCATTCGATTTTAAGTGATCGTAGTTCCGGTGATATTATTATTTGCTCTCGCAATAAGCAAATCTACGTGATAATTTTTTTTAATGGTTACAGTTCTTTTCTTGTTAGCTAGAGTGGAAAATTCAGGAGATGTCATTTTCACGAAATAATAAAACTATAAATATGGCATGAAGAGAAGCTCTTACCGATAAAAACAATTAAATTTACAACGATAATGAATATATATGTAAAAATATAAGAAAAAAATTAAAGAAAGGCAAAAACCTATTCAAAACAAATCCATTTCCACATCCATAATCATTATCCACGTGAAAGAAGTTGTGGACGTAAGTCAACATACATGAGTATGTAGTGTCCAAGTTATTAGAAAACATCGTGTACAACCGGCCGAGTAAACTTCCAATTGCAAGTAAACACACAAACTGCATTCTATAAAATGCGAGAACTGCATTCTATAACACACAAACTGCATTCTATAAAATGCGACAGGGAAGTTTACTATTATATAATCTTTATTTTTATCCCTTTGTCTGTTTTATTGCTCATATTGTATTTGGAACTAGTTCCATTTAAGATCTACGCAAAAGTAATGTAAGTTTTTATTAGCATTCCATGCCCGAAGAGTCCGTAAGAAACCCTGTTATTGTTGCAACGTCGTCTGTCCGTCTGTCCATCGTAAATCTGTCTATCTGTAACACGCTTCTAATTTCGTAGTGAAATAGTACACGGATTTGAAATTGACATGATTTGTAATTATTTGACCGAAAACTAATAAAAATTTAAAAGGACAAAAAATTATATTTCGGGTGGGTTTCCGTACTTGCAAAAGGGGCTGAAAAAGGCCTCTTTAAGTGGAGTACAAATTTTTTTAACTGAAAACAAAGATTTGGTGGACTGTCAAACTCGTTATTTTTAGACTCGTTTTGTTACCACATCTATCTTGAAAACGCCAAAAGGTAGGAATCTGTCATTCGGCTGAACGTAAAATAGTGAAAAATTTCATGAGTAATAAAGCCAAAGTATTTTTGAGAAATTCGGTATATTTTTAGACCTATGAAAGACATGTTAGGAAATATATGTACATAATGAACAATGTTATTAATATTTGCTAAAATAACAAAATTTGTATACGTAAGTAATGTATACGGAACTCTGTAGTTAGACTTCTGCCCGTACTTAAAAGTTGTATTTATTTCATTGAAGCCCTCGACTCTGCTCGCGTGGAAGTTGTAGTGTCAGTGCTTCAGTTTAGCAATAGCTTGTAGATATTTGTATCTAAATAGTTCAACTTGCGATTAGAATCTTATGTTTTTTTTAATATAACTTTAATATCTAGTTTTACAATATTACATTAAAATATTCATTAAAATAGATGTAGTTTACACTAGCTGATCCCGCGTTTTCGTTCGCACAAACAGAAAAAACCGTACCGACGCCGTTTTTTTTATAATATACTTCCACACTTAATCTCTAGCCAAACATATTTAGTCTATGTATGTTCGAAAGGAAAACTTCATTGCGCGATTTTAAAATACACGTAGCGTCATCTATTGATGAACATAGTTACACTTTACATTTGTATATTTAGAATCGTAGCTAGATACTTCTTCGTTAATGTTATACTAATACAATGTAAATTAATTCTTGAAATAATAAATTTGCATGTTTTAAGATTAAATAAACTGATTGCGATGGAATATAAACTAAGTGTTACTAAAGTTGATCCCAGTATTTTTCTAAAAACTCCTTTCGAATTGGGTTAGAAATTTTACGTGATGCTTGCACAAATAAAAACACAAGCAGCAAACAGACAAAAATTCTAAAAAATACCTTAATGCGTTCGATCACTTATTTTATTATAAGTACAGATACATTAAAAATAATTTTTGATAATTTTATGGCTTAGAGTTCAAAAGTATTCATGAAAATATATATTCACATTTCCTTAATTTTCTATTTAATTAAAAAAAAAACATTTACTACAGTTTATTATATAAAACATAGATATGGGTACAGCGGATCTTTACGTAAATCTGTATAATAATTCTGACTCTCGTGTATTATTTTAATCGATTTTTATCCTCTGTCACGAATCTGCTAGGAAAAACTTTTACATTGAAAAATAACTGTTAAAATTTGAAAAAATTTTAATTTTTTGGAATAAACAATTTAATACCGTAAATTGCATTTAAATTCATTATATTTATATTCCCTATTATTCAATGATACTTGATCGTTTCGTAATTAGGTTTTGTATTTTCACTCTGATAATCGGGGATACAAGAGTTAGTAAAATAAAATACCACATTTTGTTTGAAAGTAAATTTGTTTTTTTTTATAATTATGCAGTATCAATGTTTACAGTTTACAGTGGTATGTTGTGACAGCTATAGTAAAAAAATGAGATAGAATGATAGATGAGAGGAATAACGATATTTCTTCATCTGAAATTGATATTTTACAGAAATGCAATGTTCCGAAATATTATTACTTAAATATTTCGCCGGCAGTGTGCGGTTAACTGTAAGCCAGTTGTTACGGTATACAAAGGGAATATCTATACATGTATATAAGTAATCAGTCGTCCGTTGAGCCGTTCGGTAGGGCGGGCGGGTCGCACCTAAAGCCAATTAAGTCCCGGCGGGCGGACATTAAAGCGATATTATCAAACCCTAGTTGGACAATCAAAACTTAGGGCGCGCTTCATTTGGCCCGTTAATGCCGCGGACACATAAGGCAAATTGAGTTAATAATGCTGGGCGACCCGTGAGTCTGCAGCCGTAGTCGAGACCGGCGCGCGGATTGTTTGTTGTCCCGGCCTGGATTAATTTATAACTGGACGCGTCGCGCACGCGGGCTTAGCGGCCGCACCCGCCCGGGTCCGACGTCCCGGTATTTACATTTTAAATCCTTTTCTCGTTATCGTCTCGTGGAGATTGCGTGCGCTCTGGTGGTGAGTTGCCGGTTGGGTGGATTTGGTGCGGTCGTTTCGGTATCAAGTGCTCGGGTAAAGGGGATTTTTTCGGTTTCCCTCTAAGGAATTATCTATTGCCTTTGCTTTCTCCGTGCAAATTGATTGTAGCTGCTTTAATCGTTGCAAGTATGGGAGTTATTTTTTGTTTAAATATAATTTGTTGTGGGGAGTGTAAATATATTTGCTAAATTTACTTTTTGATTGGAATGGGAAAATATTTGAGACAGTTTTGGTAAGGAATTTCCTATTCCTTATGCCTGATAACTTTCTACGCTCGTATATTATTGCAATAACCGCATCTAGAATCAAATTATAAAACCAATTGCTTTCGCACTAGATTGTTTATGACGAATGAAAATTACATATATATATATATATATATATATATATATATATATATATATATATATATATATATATATATGTATATATATATATATATATATATATATATATAAATACTTAACAGCTTAGTTTTTTCCGCAACCACCTATAGCCTTCTGCTCGCGGTTGTAGTAATATATAGCCCTTGGTATTCCATCGATATTAAAAGGGTTTGATAGCGGTGACTGTGCATGGGTGAGAATAAATGGCGAAAATATGTGAGGTTACATAATGTTCCAGTTTTCTTAGAAAGTTTGAAAATTTTCTGGAAGGTTTCACAATGTCTTGAAATATCGTGGTTGCAATATATCAGCTTCAGTTTGAGTATTTGAGATAGATAATATTCATTTGTTTTTCTAGCCTGGCGCTTAAATGAGAAAGAAGGAATAAACGAGACATGTAAAAATAGATTAACCTTATACCAGTTATTTAGCGTAAAAGTCCTAGAAAAACATTGTGACATATTATTTGATTTTTAAGTAAGTATTATTATTATTTTGCAGTATAGAATACATATTTTAAACACACTGTCGTAGTATTTTTCATAATAACAAAGTTTTCGTTTTTATTTGACTGTATATTTTCAGTTATTGACTGTCCCTGGTTGGATTTCCGGGTGTTTGAACATTCATAATTTATTTATCTAATTACCAATAATTTATTATAGCTTATATTACGAAAACCAATACAAGAAAAAAATAATGTTTTATCACGAAAACCGAATAAATCCATATATACTACTAACATGAGTACAAGGAAAAGGTTGACAATACCCGACTTGTCACTTTTCTCTGTTTACAAACGTTCTCTTTTGTAATGGAATGAAGTATAGACACCTTCGATAGCATTTTAAATGACCTTTTAGGGATACCCCCATCGAAGGTGTCCGCGAGAAAAAACATTTTTCCTTCTTCGACGAAACCAATCCTTTCCCATCCTCCAAATTCTATATGGAGTATTTTTCTTTCATGTCATGTGTTCAAATGTTCTATAAACATTTCCTGCAATTTATCACAATTGGCCTTAAACTGAAAGAGATATGATGCAGCGACCTACGGACCGCCTGACGGACGTAACGAGATTATAAGGGTTTCCCTTTTGTAATTTGAATACGGAATTATAAGAAAAGCGGAAAGCTGAAAAACAGTTATAAATATTTTCCTTCACCCTTTGCTTGTTTAATTTAAACTTGCAAACCCCACAATACGCTTGCTGAAGTGCACTCTGTTGTTGTTCAGAGCGCTGGAGTTGATATGCCTCGGTAGAATTGGATTTCCCGTTTTTATTTTATGAGAAATTTATGTATTGTCGTGAAGAGAAGATTTTAAATAATAATATCTATTTCATGAAAATTTATCCGCAAATTAGTGTCTGTAATTTTTTGTCGTGTACTTTCGTACGTACGAACATTTTTTACAGATCGCAGTTCTTAAGAAATTGACTAGACTTTTAGTCTCTTCATTAAATGGGTGGGGGGGGCATGTATATGATATTTAGAATCAAAGTTATAATTTTTCTACAATATTTCCATATATTTCTATAAACCATATTTTTACATAATGTTAGGTTCAGTAGTTACCAAAATAAAGGGGTGGAAAGCTTAGTTTTTTGTTTATATATGTATATATATATATATATATATATATATATATATATATATATATATATATATATATATATCAGAAACATGCTGAATATTTCTGAAGATATAATATCCAAAAATATTCACAATTAAATGAAACTACGTGATGTAGTATTAATTCTACTTTCTTTAAGTTCTTTACCACGACCAAGGTTTCGTTGTTGAATCCTATATAGGGACCTCTTATGAAATAAACTTTTATGATATTGAGTGTCCTTCTATTTTTGCGACAGTGTATTTTCTTGGAAAGCGTTGGATGTAAGAGTCTGAAGAGAAAAATGTTTACTTCTATAAAATCATTATACATGGTAAAGGTGCATGATGGACAAAAGGAAAATTACAAAAATTAATTTTGGTTTTTAAAATTTTTAGAGTGGGTCCAAAAAAAAAACGTGGCAACATCTGTGTGCGCATGTGTGGCTCCGCATGTACGTGAGAGAGACGAGAAGCGTTGACGTGGCACTGATTCCAAAATCTCCGACAGTAACAGTATTTTGTAAATTTAGTTATGTTCGGAAAAGATATTGTACCGCAACCGTTCCATCTGAGTACTAACTGATTTTTAATTATTTTGTACTTTTCAGGCCTTTGGTTTTCGGTTTCTATTTGGACTTTATTAGATGTCGGTAATTGTTTTGTAAAAAAGATTTATT
Source organism: Druceiella hillmani (assembly GCA_039881145.1). Taxonomy (NCBI): domain Eukaryota; kingdom Metazoa; phylum Arthropoda; class Insecta; order Lepidoptera; family Hepialidae; genus Druceiella; species Druceiella hillmani. Next base: position 100,694,667 of record JAYKKI010000001.1, on the reverse strand, counting down.
GGGAAAAATATTTAAATGTTTACACAAGCGAATTCTTGTTTACTATTAAAGTATAAAAAATGTGTTAAAAATGTGTTATTTTTAACACATATATTTAAAGTATAAAAGATGTGTTATTTTGCAAACATTTCACGATCTAGAATTAAAAAAAAATAAAATAGGAATTATTTAGTGTAGATGCAAAATAATAGGATATATATTGAATTGTAATTTTTAACTTTTCCATTAAAAGAAAAAAACATAAAAAATTAGAAAAAAAATGGATAACAAATATTATTGTAAGAGACAGAAGTCGAGAAATAAAGAATGAGGTTGACCTACTAACAGTCACGATGTGATCAACACGTATCAGTGCGTACTTTTGTTTGTTTTCCTTTTTGTTATTTCTATGTATAAAAAACATTTCGCAATGTTCTAATCACGATACGAACAGATAACAGATAAGAACGGATGTTTTGTAACGTTTAAAAGCTAATTGTTTGTTTAAATGTCATAAAATAAACAAAATAGTAGTCTTTTCAATTGATATTCGAATTAAGTTAAACTGCGGAGATATAGTAATACTGAAGAAATATAGTAATTCTATATACCCATGTCGAGTTTATATAGTTGACCTCAGTATTATTATATTTCTTCACCTTCGATTCGCTAGTTTACTCAATATCGCTCGTAACAATATCTCATTGATAATCTCTCGGAATTGGCTTGGCGCCATGAACCTAAATTGTATTAGTTTGAGCGGTAATTTAAAATGGATATTGCGGTGCGTGGGATAACTAAGATCTCAAATACGATTTGTATTTAACTAGTTCAATTATAATTGATTTTACATAAAATGTTCGCAGCGAGTTTATTAATTTAAGATCGTCGTCAAAGAACCCCACAGCGTGGAAATAATATTTATTAAACTGGAATATAGTGTCCAAAAGAAATATTTACTATTAGAAATATTTTAGTAATAACTGCTATCACAAGTTATTTGAAGAAAAACGACAAACAGTTTTAATCTAATGGCATTAGAACATTCAAACTTTATAAAGCAAGGAACCAATCTAAATTAATGCTTATAAACAGTTGCAGCGCCATCTGTTTATATACTAGTGTAAGTGTAGATACCATGGCACTTGTTTATATCAATACTTTAATTTTTGCGTTAGGAAAGTATAGCCGTATTTGAAAAAATTAGGTCGATATTTTGTTGATTTTCAAAATTTATTTACGTAAAGCATTTCTTTCAAATAGAAATGAAAACCTGAGCTTATGTTTAATTATATTGAGGCAAGTTTGTGCATGTTGTAAAATTTGATGCTTTATTTTCCCTATAAACACTATAAAAGTAATTTATTTTAAATGGAGGCGTGAAATTAGCAGCATTTATAATCTAAATTTAGTAAAATATGAGCGTTTGAAGGCTTTTTGCAATCGGCACTAACGGGTTAATGTCATAAATGATAGGCACTAACGGATTAATGTCATTAATGATAGTAAACGTAGCCAGTCCTTCACGACCTTAAAAAAATCGAAATGACACATGCACAGTAGCAACAGTGCCGCAATTTTACAATACAGAGATGCACCAATACTGCATCGTTTTGATTTTTGTTTTATATAATCTTCTTTAAACAAATAATGTAATCGAATTTATAAAAATTGTGGAGAGATGACGTTAAAGACTTATTAATATTTTTTTTTATTTTTCGTAAAAGAATATAGTGCGAACGTAATTGGATAGATGGTGTTAGTTTCTTAGGACTCTGTCCCGTGCGAAATTTATTTAAACTTTGTAACCCTACTATGTGAAGAGTTAGAAAATGATTTTTTATAAATTATATTGTACCTACAATATATATTTATTGCTTTACGAAGGGTAAGGTACTTACGAAATAAGGGATTTACGGAAATAAGGTACTTACGGGAAGAACTGGGACATATTTTCGTTGCATCGTATTTTGGAAATTATCTCATTAAATGCTTGAAAAATGTCATTTCTCTCTCAAAATTCCTCTAAATTGTCCCTCTGTGAATTTTTACGGAATTAGACACTGGCATTGGAAGGCCACATGGCGATTGTGGCACGCCATCGTAGACGTGGCACACCTTCGTAGAGATTGCACACACCTGCTCTTTTTGGAATACATAAAAATGTACTCTAACCATGCTGGGCGGAAGCGCTGAGCGAGATACGAGACACTATAAGGGGAATTTCGAAGGTTTTTCTTTTGTATGAGGTGGGTCATTACGGGTCCCAAGAGGGGCCCAGAGAGAACTTGGGTGGAAGGATTGGGAATATTGTACTCTTTTTTGGGATATGTAAAACGCGCGGCAAATTTCATCATGACGCGAGGTAAAAGTTTCGACCTGGGTCCGTTGCACTTTGAGCTTTTGGCTGATGAATCCCTTGTTGATAGAAAGAGATGTATTTTAGAGATCGTCGTTGCTCATTGGCAGTCCAGGTGGTCCTCCCCTAATTCCAAGGGGAAACGCCCAGATTGTACTTCCCCGATGTGTCCGAGCGGCTAAGTAAAAATCGGCTTTTTTTTAGCGCATTTTGTGCCAGTTTACGTAGATTTGCCCTGAGAGATAGCCCGGCGTGTACCTGCAGATTTGAGATTCAGGACATGAGTCACATTTTGTTACACTGCAGTGAGCACGATGATACGCGTAGAGTTGTTAGAGAGCATGCATCTAAATATTAACGTAGAATCACGCGGAGATTTAGAACATGGTATTTTTAGTTACCGAGACTTGGTTGAGAATGGACTGATCTTTAAGTCATCTAGAACGTTCACAAAATGCGTCCTTGAAAAGATAGAGATGCTAAATGATTCATTGAGAAGGGACAGACTCTAACCCTGTTGGATAGAAGCGCTGTGATTGTAGATACGGGACACTATTAGGGGACCTTCGACGGTCCCCTCTTTTATATGAGGTGGGTCGTTACTGGTCCCAAGAGGGGCGGAGACAACCCGGGTGAAAAAGCAGGAGAATAGTGTATTCTTGTTCTATTATTGTAGTAACTGGATAACATTTTGCCGGATGTCCCATCGATGCTCATGCTGTTACATTGTTGAGTAAATCTGTTATATCTTTAAGTTTATTAGAATACAAAATGCCCTTAATGCAATTAATATACATTTGTATTGAAATCTATTTTTAATGCTTCGTTATATAAAACCGGTAATTACGTTTTCATTTCTGCCTATATGTTGTTGGAAAAAGTTTAAGTAAAAAAAGCTGTAATATGCCCAGAAAATACGTCCTCTACGTATCGCCTTAAATTATTTCAGTACTACTTAGTTTTTTCACGCAAAAATTACGCAGCACTGAAATCATTTTCTCGTATGAATAATTATTTTCTTCCAAGTTTTTACTCGAAGTTGATATCGCTTTCTTTACGTTGGTCCCATTTATCTCGCTTTTTAACACGTTGTGGCATACATACGAGTATATACAAAAAAGTAGAATAATTCGTAAATCAAACGTACAATGTTTACTCTTTTGTTACGTATAAATATCGAGATTCACTTCGCGCGAGTAAATAAGTAACAGTTCATGTTGACACACAACATCCTGGGCGGTGATATTCGCACGCGTCACTTAATTTTATAAGCAAACACGGATTGTCGCTATCGCGCGTCGGATCGCTCCTTCTGTCCCGCCCCCGCCCGCGGGCCGTCAAATGTTTTGACAGTAAATGAAAACGAAAGGTTCATTTCCGCTGCCGCGGCTCTTCCGGCCGACGTCACTTCCGTGTCACGTCATCAATCATGGCGGTCGTTCGCGCCATCCAATCTCTGGATAATGTGGTGAATAATCACTTGATTAAATTAAAATGTTTTTGTGTCGTCTTTTAGCCGTTTCGACTGCTTGTTTGCTCGGCCGGACGGAAATGGCTTCATTAGTGCCGTTATCTTTGTGCTTAAGATATATAAATCTAACTCGTATCATTAAATTTCAGATAATCTAGTAGATAGATTGTTGAAAATATTTGTTTTGATTGTAAAAGTAACGTTATTTTTTTAAGGAGAATCACCAAAACGTTGTGACGCAAGTAACGCAATAGGAGTAGGTGAAATGCCACTGCCGAGCTACAGTATATTTTGTCAAATGGAATGTATAGTTACAGGGTGCACTCTCTGATAAAATCGAGCACTAACATTTTGAGCACCCGTGATGCAGATTTAAAGTCATTAATATTATACTAGTGGTCGCCCAGTGGTCGAAATTCTACCCTAGTTCATTAAGTTTTTAAGTTTGAACGTTTACGTGAAACTCAATCGGTTAATCTAACATTTAAATTTTTTGGCAACAATGTTTACTCTGCGCGACTGTATGAACGTAAACAATGAATCTTTTAATGTATTGGTTACACATATTATATATAAGTTTTAGCTTTTTTCACTCCTCCAAATAAAATTTAACTATGTCAAATCTCATACTCCTCCGTACGCGTAATATGCTAGTTTACACTTCACGTATTAATGTAGAGCTTAAAAAGTGAAAAAAAAGTAAATTTTTAAACGGTTTTATTTAGCTTCGTGTTTCATATGATGTGTATTCAAATCTTGCGACCGATTTTTCAGCTACTTCTGCTTAACCAACTTATACGTATTCAGTTCCCGTGACGATACAACAGTTTAACATTTCGTCTTTGATTTGGTTCTTTTAAAATTTGATCCTCAAATCTTGACAAAACATTTGATCCTCAAGTTCTTATGCTACATTGGTACTGTCCGCCTAATTCGTTGGACTTTAGGTTATACTGGTTTTAAATTAGTGTTGTAGATCTCAAGCAAAGACTTCGTAATTGAATTTAGGTTTCCAACTCATCAGGACTGAGGAGTCCTGATGATGCGAAAATAACGCCTGCCTAATAAACCAAGAGGCTTTAGAATCTGCTGATTTTAATTAGTATAGTTGATCTCAAGTAGAGACTTTATCATTGAACACCGAATTCCAAACCCTTTAGTCCTGCTTAAACCCCTGCAATGGCATAACCTGGCTAAACCATAACATTTCACGATCTGCTGGTTTCAAATTAGTAAAGTAGACCAAAAGTGAGATGTTTGCGTCCTAGCAATTATGAATCGAAACTAGTTTTTTTTAAGCAACACCTAAATAACACCAACTATTTAACTAATATAGCACCAACTTTGCCTCGCTGTATACGAAGGCAAAGTTGGATCTTTCGCAATGTTTCAATGGATCGGATAAATGTAATAAAATTAGAGCAAGCATAGCACACTAAGAAATAACAGCACATAAATACAATTCGATAAAATTAGAAAATATTGCTTATGTCGGTATTTGTTGCGCGTTTTCTGGACTCAGTTAAAAATAACAGTGTCTATTTATTTATAGCTTCCCAGTATATCTTGCTGAAATTAGGTAAATACCTATAAATGGAAGTATTTTATGCGTTTTTGTGGTAAACAATCTTAAGAGGGTCACGTTTTCATGGGATATAACCTTCTATGGTATATGCATCTTGTAAAACCATTATTTTATGAGATACTTTAAGTAACGCTTACGAAATTTTTATCTCGAATCAGAATTGAACTCGCTTCCGCACTGTTGCCTGCCACAGGCTTGCACACCGTAGACTAGGAATATATTTTGAACAACAATAGCAACCACAGAACTTCGATTATGCAAACACTGAGCCTAGACTTTGTTTTTTTCGTTCTTGATATTTTCCTCGTATTTGTCTTAAATTAGTATATTTTTTGTTTTCAAATCGACTTTTTTGCATCAAAGATTAAATTTATGATTGTATTTCTAATGTGACAGAAATAACGACGTTTTCGAATCTTGAACATAGACCGTAAAATTCCATTTCATATTATTAGGTGTCGAAACTGTAGAAATCAATGAGGTAGTGAGTCTTTTTTATTGTACATCGGAATAATTCAATACTTTGGAATAACTTTCATATCTTAGCAGAAATGCGTAGTATGGCTTGTCTTGCTTCTAGATAAATTTGAATCCTAGTCATATTTATTGCTCCAATAGCATTGGTATAACTTACATATTTTATTCCTCGGTAAATTTATTTGTAATGTATATTAACGGGCGATATTAGTAATTTGATTCATCAAGTTTAGTTCTCGCGAAGGAGTATATCTTCTATATTGTTCTTTGATATATTGGAATCAGTGATCATCGTCGATTCTCATGATAGATTGTCTTTAGTAATGAATTGCTGTCAGATACCCTGGGATCGATGTTCATAAATGATGTAAGTGAAATCGATCAAGGTGATGTTAGAATGAATGTGGATATAGAGGAATTTGACCGACTTATTGTACAAGTAATTAAATATGTTTTATTATTTACTTTATTGTACTTTCTGTTTTTTCTTTACATATGATATAGTGGGATCGATGTTCATAAATGACGTAAGTGAAATCGATCTAGGTTAGAATGAATGTGGATATAGTAAAATTTGATCGACCTATTGTACAAGTCATTAAATGTGTTTTATTATTTACTTTATTGTACTTTCTGTTTTTTCTTTACATATGATATAGTGGGATCGATGTTCATAAATGACGTAAGTGAAATCGATCTAGGTTAGAATGAATGTGGATATAGTAAAATTTGATCGACCTATTGTACAAGTCATTAAATGTGTTTTATTATTTACTTTATTGTACTTTCTGTTTTTTCTTTACATATGATATAGTGGGATCGATGTTCATAAATGACGTAAGTGAAATCGATCTAGGTTAGAATGAATGTGGATATAGTAAAATTTGATGGACCTATTGTACAAGTATTTAAATGTGTTTTATTATTTGCTTTATTGTACTTTCTGTTTTTTCTTTACATATATAGTGGGATCGATGTTCATAAATGACGTAAGTGAAATCGATCTAGGTTAGAATGAATGTGGATATAGTAAAATTTGATCGACCTATTGTACAAGTAATTAAATATGTTTTATTATTTACTTTATTGTACTTTCTGTTTTTTCTTTATATGTAATATACTGGGATCGATGTTCACAAATGACGTAAGTGAAATCGATCTAGGTTAGAATGAATGTGGATATAGTAAAATTTGATCGACCTATTGTACATGTAATTAAATGTGTTTTATTATTTACTTTATTGTACTTTCTGTTTTTTCTTTACATATATAGTGGGATCGATGTTCACAAATGACGTAAGTGAAATCGATCTAGGTTAGAATGAATGTGGATATAGTAAAATTTGATCGACCTATTGTACAAGTAATTAAATGTGTTTTATTATTTACTTTATTGTACTTTCTGTTTTTTCTTTACATATATAGTGGGATCGATGTTCATAAATGACGTAAGTGAAATCAATCTAGGTTAGAATGAATGTGGATATAGTAGAATTCGATCGACCTTTTGCACAAGTAATTAAATATGTTTTATTATTTACTTTATTGTACTTCCTGTTTTTTCTTTACATATGATATACTGGGATCGATGTTCATAAATGACGTAAGTGAAATCGATCTAGGTTAGAATGAATGTGGATATAATAAAATTTGATCGACCTATTGTACAAGTAATTAAATATGTTTTATTATTTACTTTATTGTACTTTCTGTTTTTTCTTTATATATAATATACTGGGATCGATGTTCACAAATGACGTAAGTGAAATCGATCTAGGTTAGAATGAATGTGGATATAGTAGAATTCGATCGACCTTTTGCACAAGTAATTAAATATGTTTTATTATTTACTTTATTGTACTTCCTGTTTTTTCTTTACATATGATATACTGGGATCGATGTTCTTAAATGACGTAAGTTAAATCGATCTAGGTTAGAATGAATGTGGATATAATAAAATTTGATCGACCTATTGTACAAGTAATTAAATATGTTTTATTATTTACTTTATTGTACTTTCTGTTTTTTCTTTATATATAATATACTGGGATCGATGTTCACAAATGACGTAAGTGAAATCGATCTAGGTTAGAATGAATGTGGATATAGTAGAATTTGACCGACTTTTGTACAAGTAATTAAATGTGTTTTATTATTTACTTTATTGTACTTTCTGTTTTTTCTTTATATATGATATACTGGGATCGATGTTCACAAATGACGTAAGTGAAATCGATATAGGTTAGAATGAATGTGGATATAGTGAAATTTGACCGACCTATTGTACAAGTAATTAGATATGTTTTATTATTTAGTTTATGTTTTTTCTTCTTCGTAAAACTTAAGAAATAAAAGTCATATAAAAATCAATAATTTTTCAATCTGTCTACTGTTTGACCACAATTTTCGGGCTGTAGTCGTAGGTTTAATAAATTTGGTAAGGGATTTCCTTTAGCCGCCGGAAAAAAATTGAAATAAAAAAAGTTTTTGATTTTAAACTTAACACTAATAGGGTATCAAAATAAAATCAATCATGGGCATTATCCATTGATTGGTTCCAAATCAAAATATTTCTTTCTATCTATTTAATTGCAGTTTAAGATTAATTGGAACCACTTTGTTTTTTTTGTCCTGGAATAGAAAACATGCTGGGGTACTAATAGTAGTATAATACTCTAGCGTGTATATGTCAGGATACGAACATTGAAATAAGCTCTGATTTTTAAAGAAAAGCTTCTTAATGGACGTTTGGGTCGGGGAGCTAAACGAAAAAAGTGAAACCGCAAACGCTGCGATGAAATGAACGCGTAGTTACTTTAAGAAGCTTGCCGACTGAATAAACTGGTTTATAGATTATTTAAGAAGCTTCCGGTTCATGCATCAGGGAGAGAGAGAAACACAGAGCGACAGAGAGAAAGAGACGGATAGAGAGAGATTTTATTATTACACGTTTATATAGAAAATTGTAAGAAGCTTCGCTTCTGTCGTGTGTCCACTCATCGACGCGCTCATTTTTTTTAATTCGAGGGGTTCATTACGTCAAATGGACGAAAAAAATATAACCCTTAAAGGATCACTCATGCGTCCATCCGTTTGCCACAGCCATTTTTTTCAGAGTCCATTTAATGTACAAGGTTGACACTTGTCATAGTAATGAAGATAATTGACCGGTATATTACGAAATATTAAAAAAAATTAAACCTAACTCATGTTATGTGGGATATCAATTGAAAGGGCAAGTTGGAAATATTACAAAATTAGTTTTTCTATAAAAAATAGCTGCAAGGAGGGGTCCTTTCTAAAACGGTAAAAGTTTATTAATCTCTTAGTTACTTCGCAATATGTTAAATGGTGAAAAATAATATATATTAATATTTATAGTGAGTTTTTTGGAAACACTCTGTAGAATTAAATGTTTATACATATATTCCTTACACACGGAAGTGTTGTGAGAGTTCTGTTAGTATATAACGGATTTACATACATTTCAGTAAGTATTAATAAGACGCAGCATAATAGTTTACTTTTTGGTTAATTTTTTTTTGCAATAAGCGGAACCATTTTTTTAATCCTAAAAATATCTATAGAACCTTTTAACTCAGGATTCCAGGGTATACTTGACGTTTTTTTTTGGTAATTGTTATATACGACTGATATCATTAGGTATTATATACTAAGTAATACAATTTAAAAAAAAATATATTCGAATTAAGGATTACTTACTGAAAAAAAATCTAAAGAATGCAGCATCCGTAAGAGAATTTACAGATTGTAATAAAAAACGTGTTAATTATTCATACAAGTGATTTTATTCATTAAACTGAGTAGAAAATCACTGTTTACAATTTCAGTGAAAAAAAATTACGTTTTTTTACAGAAATAAGCTTAAAATATACTCAGTTGATTAATAGCGTCACCTGTATGAATAACATACACATTCTTTGTTGCAATCTGTATACACACGAGTATTTAGGGGTATAATGAAAACGGGTCTAGTATTCATAAAAGGTGATTATATATAAAAAACTTAGTGGAAAATATTACGAAACTATACGAAATTATCAACTTTTTCTAAAAAAATCACTGTCAAAATTGAAAAAAGTACATATTTTTTTACAGAAAAAAGCTTCAAAATATGCTCAGTTGATTAACAGAGTCACCTGTATGAATAACATACACATTCTTTATTACAATCTGTATATATACGAGTATGTAGGGTTATAATGAAAACGGGTCTATTATTCATACAAAGTGATTCTATATATAAAACTTAGTGGAACATATTACGAAACTATACGAAATTATTCAGTTTTTCTAAAAAAAATCAATGTCAACATTGAGATTTGAACGAAAAAAAGTACATTTTTTTAACAGAAACAAACTTCAAATATAGTAAGTTTGATATATATATATATATATATATATATAAGAAAAGCGTATATATATATATATATATATATATATATATATATATATATATATACGCTTTTCTTATATACATACTTTCCAAAATTATGGTTAAGTTTAATTTTTTTATATTTTCATAACATAACTCATAATATCTTAATGATTTGGATCAGTATGAATTAAATTTTACTAATTTTTTTCGACATTAACAGTCATCGTCTCACAACTATACTAGTCTGATAGAATATTTCCTCCATTTTAATTTGAATTGAAGTTCTTTACAACGTCAAAATTACAAAATCATAGTAATTTATACCTATAAAAATAATTCATAAAACATAGATATATCAAACACTATTTCTATAATAAATATCCTACTTTGCAATGTTAATACATTTTCAAAACGGTTGCGAGTTTCAAAATGTTTAGGCTTGGATATTTGTAAATAATTCCTACAATCAATCTCGGCACCCTCCCCAAACTCATCATACGCAATTTTACCACACAGTGAGCATCCCCTACACGTCTCAGAACCCTAATCAGGCGGCGCGCATGCAGGAATTTAATTTTCATATTTCCGCACTCGCCAGTGTACGCACCCGCACAGCCTAACGCGGGTTGAAATGTGACAAACTATCCCCCACTCCCGCCCGCTTAATCAATCTACTGTGCGCGCCGACAAAGGGCATATTTGATACTAGCGATGCCGATGCAGCATCTCGCGTCTGCCGCCGACAGTGCCGCCCGCCCCTCTTCTCAGCGGTTCATTGTTATTTTGTTTACTCCGGCCCCGCCGATCGGGACGTCGGCATGACGTATCGGTTTATTGAAAAGGAAATAAAAGTGTGTCGTGTATATTTTTATAGCTTCGAAGCGAGCTACCGGTGACCGGGAGTGTCATGCCGGCCGCCGGTAAAAATAGCAACGGAACGATTCCCTTTTTATCGGTTGCCAGGTCGTTCGTCGTGCATAATTAAGCGAGTAATAAAAGCAACGGGGCTATTTTGAATATAATTCAGATTTATTCGCGGCTCGCATGTCGTATTCGTGAAGCTAGTTATCGCGACACGTCACGCATGTCAGTTCGCGACTTGTATCACGTTGGTATACATGATTAAATGTCAAGCCGAACAACGTTCGAAATATGTTTACGCCTTATCATGTTCACGCAAAAATATTCCAGGGTTAAATTTGACTTTTGTAATGAAAAAATTGAGAAAGTAATAGATAGCTACGTTGAAATAACGCGAGTGATGAAAATGATAAAAGATGAAAGAAAATTTCAGAGAAATAAAAAATTACAACGTTAAAAGACGAAGCTGGAAATGTTCTAATTGGTATATTGTCATAAACCGTTTCAAACCTTTAACAGCTTCACGATTCGATATCGATGAGAAAATCGTTTTCCCGCAAGTGTTTCATATAACAATTATAATAATTGTATCTTTATTTAAACCCTGGCTCCTTGATTCGGCATGGTCCGGTTAAAAATGGCCATAATTGTATTATATTTTTATGATTTTTGACATCGTATTTTATTTTTAAATGGTGTTCTCATGAGTTTAGTAATTTATTCTGCGCGTTCGTCGACTATAGAAAAATAAGGCATAGAGCCTTATTGTCGTAAATAAGAAGTGCTTATAACACATAATGTAATTAATTAGCCATAATTAATTAATTATTAAGTAGCTATAAACACCTTCAAATTACTTACAGATTTAATTGTCGTATTAAATTCTTTTAAATATTATTTTGATGTATAATAGCTATTGCAGTTTACTTTGTTTGATTCGAATATTTGTATAGTCCGACTTTGCAACAGAAAACTTGTCGTAATATATAACACGTAATAAGTAGAAATGTATATCGTTAAACTGTTTTTGTAAATTGTCATATCGTCTATAATATCTTCATTTAACGTAGCTATATTGGTCTTAAAGTGTAAATCAAAATCGCATGCGTTACACTTCAACTATATTCACTTTAACTATATTCACTTCAACTTTTAACTATTATTATATTCACTTTAACTATATTCACTTCAACTATATTCACTTTAACTATAATTGCATACGATACACTTCAACTATATTCACTTTAACTATATACACTTCCACTATATTCACTTTATCTATTGTTTATCATTATTTACACGTTCTAAAAATTTAATCGGCCCTATTTTGTATTATGTCACTTTATTAATAATGTAAATATTATGCAATTATTAGCCTCCGAGCAGACGTTTGCATATTGTATCATGGTGAATTCTTTATTTTGACAGTTACATATTTTAAAATGGCACCTTGTTTTATTTTACGTAAAGGTATCTAAAACAGTAAACGTTATGGCTTATTTTATAGGTTATTTAAATACTTATTTCGATAGTTTAGTAAATTTAGCCTCACTCGTAGAATTAATTGGATGAACTGAAACGTAAAGCGATTAGTTTTTATAGTTATATTATAAAAAATGTGTTATTTATTAAATTAGATACCAGCAAACATCGTTATATATTTCATCTCGTAAAAATTATATTGCTTTGCTAATCAAGTCCATACGTTGGGAAATGTCCTAAATCCATGTACATTATCAAATAATTCTTTCTTAAAAAACTTTCGGCTACATAAAAAATAACAAAATTTATAATTGTCAATCTGAGACCGATGTTGAAAGTGACACGATAAAAAATAATACATATTTATTGATGTATGTACTTTAATGGTGGACTTATTGCTACGAAAGCAATTTCTTACAGCCAACTAGAACACTAGTGCAGCCCCGCTCGACGAGCAGAATTCGAACCCGGGTCACCGCGGTTCGCCGCGACCTCAAAAATGATATGCCTTGTGATCAATCCAACATACCACGGCGACGATGCGCAATAAAAAAATAACCTACAAAACGCGTCTCCTGTCTTTTATAGATAAATTACAGAAATGTCATCGTCGAGGAAATAGCTCCGTCCTTTTCTTTCTGCTCGTAAAATTATATGACGCTGTTCTTTGAAGCCAATAACAAATAGCGTCTTTAATGAACAACAAGAGTTGAGACAAAGTCAGTGCGATATAACATGCCAATTTTGAAAGCGAACGGCACGACAGTAGTTATTGTCGTGCCTTAGCTAACGTAGACTTAAGTAAAGTGAACGATGCAACGTAGGGTTTATTATATATCCCATGTCCCTCTGAACATTGAAATATACGAGGGTGAACATTAAACATATCCAAAACAGCCCTGTCGCTTTCCGTAAGTGGAATAAATTGTTTTTATGACAAACACTTAAAAATACGTCAAGCAAATAAAACTTCGCCCTTTATAATATTAGTGTGAATAGGTTTTGCCTGCTAATTCTCTTGCAAACCTTTTTGATTGAAGTGTTTCTACAATAATAATATCTTCATCCCAAATTTACTCTTAATGAGGACAAACGTAACTTATAACTAAGTTTAAATTGGAGGCTGAATAGAACTAACAGTCTCGAAAATTTCTATTCATCGGTTTTTAAGACCGCGCATTTGTTTTTGACTGTGAGAGCGTCAATAATAATTGGACTTAAAATCCCTTAAGACACATTTTATCGGGACTAAAACAGCGTATATTTGAAATTTAAGTACAAGAATCAGAGAAAGATTCATTCAGAGAAATTGAATCACATGAATCAGAGAAAGATTCATTCAGAGAAATTTAATCACTTGAATCAGAGAAAGATTCATTCAGAGAAATTTAATCACTTGAATCAGAGAAAGATTCATTCAGAGAAATTTAATCACTTGAATCAGAGAAAGATTCATTCAGAGAAATTTAATCACTTGAATCAGAGAAAGATTCATTCAGAGAAATTTAATCACTTGAATCAGAGAAAGATTCATTCAGAGAAATTTAATCACTTGAATCAGAGAAAGATTCATTCAGAGAAATTTAATCACTTGAATCAGAGAAAGATTCATTCAGAGAAATTTAATCACTTGAATCAGAGAAAGATTCATTCAGAGAAATTTAATCACTTGAATCAGAGAAAGATTCATTCAGAGAAATTTAACCGCAAGAATTAGAGAGATATTCATTTTCCTCGCTCACTTCCGGCTCTATTTGTTAATTCTTCTAATCTGTTAATTCGCGTGAAATATTTGTATTAAAAGTGTTATTAATACAAATATGTTAATGTTACCATATCTTAATCAATGTTATTAATAAAGTCATATCTTATTTCTTTTTCATAAGTTTTATTTCTGTCATCGTTATAAATTTAAAAGTGTTTAATTGTTTTAGTAAACTTGTTTTTCATATCCTTGTAGATTAGGACAATTACTTTGGAATAAAAAAGTAATGTGTTTCATCCGCACAGGAGAATGGATGAAGTGAAACTTTTGTTCCAAACAATGTCAGCCATTTTTTTTCATTAATTTTTGTTATTTTAGTAAATTTTTTATTAGTTTTAATCATTTACAATTAGATAATTTTTTGTTTTGTTAGGTATTTGAAAAGAAAAAGTAAAGGCAAACAAAAACGATTAAACACTTAAATAAATTGAGAATTATTCATTGATTTAGTATTTTACTTTTATATGCAACAAAAAATTTAACTGGAGCCGTGTTGTCTATTTTTACTAAACTAAAATTATATATATATATATATATATATATATATATATATATATATATATATGTACGGGAATCACTAAAAAGCAATATAGTAAATTAAATTATATTAGTAAAGATGGCGCATCTCAGTTGCACATCGGATGGGTGCACTATACTGAAGTCGAGCTCGCATTGAAGATATTCCACCCAAAATGATCTCCCGTACGTGATCGAAGCTTGCTTCGATATCTTCATAAAATTGATTACTTTTATAATAAATTTTTATTTTTTGATCTCCTACAATCAAATAAGCAGATTGAAATGTAAGATAAAATCTTAAATATTTGTATTGAATATCTTTAATACTGGTTGTACTCACATAATTTTCCCGTATATAATTTAAGAGGTACATATGACATGATATAATAGGTCTCTACGTAATTTAATCTGTATTTTATCATGATTGTGATAATTTGTTTTTATTATTAAAAATCGATAAAATAATTCCAATCAAAATAATTTTATCATTCTCGCTTAAAATGTAGAATATTTAAGATCATATTAAGTTGCGATGAGTATATGGGTAGGTGTGACTGTAAGCATTTATATAAAATCTCAATATTGAACAATAACCAAATATCTATACCGGTAGTTGATATATCTGGTTAGTGTGAACACTAACGGTACGTACTTGTTGTGAATTTTACAAGTAAGCTAAATGAATATACTAGCTGAAATGTCAGTACTAAATACTACTTTGTTATTAAGAACCAACCCTTAATAAGTAAATATAGTTCTTCATGCTCTCTTTAAAAGCTTGTGATGTCAAAGATATAATATTTCGATACCATAAAGACAACAGTTATTGCGACAACCGTATCAGTAAATTAGTTCATGATTTATCATTAAAAATCAGTATATCAGTAGAAATTGCAAAAAGCAGGTGGAATTTTTATAAATCAGGAAATCTGGCATCACGCTTATTACATTTATTCTCACTCGCCATGTCCAGGAGCCCCACTTTGCCCCACTCTTTAGTGTTTCATTTTGAATTCCGTCCCGAAATTTTGCTCCCTATCGATTAATAGAAACTTTACTTCAAAAAACCCTATACAAATTGATCAATGGCCTTAATTTCATGACCTCATAAAATGAGAAAAATCGTGTAAAATTGGGACTTACTGTAACTATAATTGATTACTGCTATGATTACTACGACTATGTTAGATTGTCAAGCTTCCAGATATTGATAGGTACGTACCTCGAAACGTGGATATGAGGGTTCCACGTTAGAACTAGGAAATCGAAAAAGAAAAACTTACTTTTTTACATATTTTACTATTACTACGATCACTATTTTACTGAAAACTTCCACTCGCCCCATTGGATCGTAGAACGGACATTTGAATCGTCGACTCCTCATTCTACACCGTAGGCGCGGCCTAATATAGCGACATTAGCCGGCAGATGTCACGCCCGCCCTTATTGCTTCGTAATGCGCGGCGCCGCCTGCCCGTAACGCGATGCCGTTGCTCTCCATTAACGTGATTGTCTTGGATTTCAATGTAAACTTCGCGACGTCGCGTCCGTGGGCGCGGTGTGCTCGCCGTAGAAGTGGCAAGTAATAGGTCGTATGCTAATGATGTATGCAGCGCTGGAGCGGGGCTTAAAAGTTGTGACAGTTTCGAAATTTGAGTTTTCTTGTTGTTCATTGGGTCATATTCGAATCTGTATAGAAATTATCTGATTTAAATTTAGATTACCCGCATAACCTTAGGATTAGTATATATAAAGATCCACGAAATTAAAGAAGCCTGTAAGAAAAATTCGTTTGGCACGATTCAGTTGACGGAAACATGGTATATATATATATATATATATATATATATATATATATATATATATATATATATATATGTGTATGTGTATGTGTATATGTATGTGTTTGTATATGTATATGTATATGTATATGTATATGTATATGTATATGTATATGTATATGTATATGTATATGTATATGTAAATGTAAATGTAAATGTATATGTATATGTATATGTATATGTATATGTATATGTATATGTATATGTATATGTATATGTATATGTATATGTATATGTAAATGTAATTGTAAATGTAAATGTAAATGTGTATGTGTATGTGTATGTGTATGTGTATGTGTATGTGTATGTGTATGTGTATGTGTATGTGTATGTGTATGTGTATGTGTATGTGTATGTGTATGTGTATGTGTATGTGTATGTGTATGTGTATGTGTATGTGTATGTGTATGTGTATGTGTATGTGTATATGTATATGTATATGTCTATGTCTATGTCTATGTCTATGTCTATGTCTATGTACATGTACATGTACATGTACATGTCTATGTCTATGTCTATGTCTATGTACATGTACATGTACATGTACATGTACATATATATATATATATATATATATATATATATATATATATATATATATATTACCCACCTTAAACTTTAATGGGCTATATCAATTTAGATGGTATTTTGTTGAAGACACGGAAGTAAATTTTTAGAAATATTAATAATTTTTCATAGATAATTCAATCGTTTGACGCTGAACATTTTAGTATTTATTAAACTGTAATGGATAATCGCTATAGACGACACGCGACAAAAATGCACCCACAATGTATAGGTTGATATAATAAAACAAAGAAGCTAGTAAATTTGAACATTAAAGACATTTTGAAAATTATGGTTTTGGGGACTATAAATAAATATATATACAATAAATAGACCGTTTTTTAATTTTTTTTGTCTACCTGTATATTTGTGTGTACTCGTATGTCTTTTTGGTTTTGGTGAAATATTTAACATTCTACAACTTGGCGTCTCTGTATAAAGTCGAAAAATTTAAAAATAAAAAAAAGAAGTTTAGTCTGTAAACAAAATTAAATGATTCAAATTATTACGAAAAAACGTTTTGATATTCTTTTTCATTTATTTTTTTTTTGTTACGAAGTGACTAAGAAGGGACTTTAATTTTACTAAGATTTTTTAAATAAGAAATACTTACGATTTAACGAAAGTTTCATCGCAAGCTGAGTAAGTTAAGCCGATTAGTAAAAACCGCAACCATCTCGAAGCAACACTCACTTATTTATAATTAAACAAGTCGTATTAAAATTTGCGGGCAAACGCCAAATTATAATATTGATTTTAAAATGTTCTCCAAACTTACTGTTAAATTCTGTCTCACTCTCTCTCTGTCTCTCTCTTTCTCTCGCAGTTCTCATTCAGCTGATGTATATAATACTATTTGCATAAATCAATGCTTTATTACAGTACAATGGCTATTTTATGTAGTATTTCAGAAATTAATGTAGTACTGGAACATATTAATTTCTACGCTCGGGTATAATACAATTGGACCCATATGTTCCAGAGCGGCGCGCAAGCCATTTTACGATATATATATTTTAGTTTAACGTCACATGGAACTGGCGATCAGGCTCGAATTCCAATTTTACTACTTTAATTCAAGCCGTCCTCCGAGAAACGACAGAACCAATTTAATTCTAAAATTTATGACGCATAAATTTATTTGCGGTAGTATAAAACACTTGAGTATATCGGCAATTTGCGAATCCTTCAATTGTGCTGGAAAATTTAAAATAACCTTGTTCATGACGGGTTAGAATAAGTTTTAGAGAATCCAGTTGGAAGAAATCAACAATCTAAAGTTAGATCTCAATTTTCTATCTTCGTTTTCTTTATATATTAATGACATGTGAGTTTTGGCTCACTCTTCTTATCTTAAAATACATAAGACGTCAGAGTATACTTGCCTGAATATATGATTGCTTCCACTTAACCAGTAAAGAAATATTCTGTACCTTTTCAACAGCTTTGTCAATTTCTTTTTCAGTAGCTCCATTTTAAAGACCCTAGAACTAACAGAATCACAAACAGGACAAAGGAGCGTAAAAGCTTTGTATAACATATAATAAAGTGTACTAGCAAGTTGTCGGTCTAGGATCGGAAAATAAAAAATCATATACAATCGTTTTGAGTCAGAGAATTAAATCGGGCGATGGGCCTGAAACCTAAAAAAATGAAGAAAATTTTCGCTGAAAAGTTGAAAAAAAAAACTTTCCTTAAAATGTTATGGTGTAGAAATTAATATATGGTTGGTTTTGGTTGTGTTCCGAATGGAATTCTCCCGATGTGATAATGCTCTATTTCCGTCAGTCCGTTTATCTAGTTCCTAAACAGAATTTGATTTAGACTTAAAGGAGACCGGTAATAGTCCATAAAGAGTTAGAGAAAAAATAAGTTCCGTAAAAGTTTTTTTTAAATCGTCGAATCAGACAAGTGAGAAATCTTCTATAATTTTACGATAAGTTAGGTTATTTTTCCTAATAGCTTATAGGTGCTAATTATTATATAAGTGCTAATTTCTATCCTTTGAACCAGCAAGATGACGGAAAGTGCACATCTTTGTACCCTCCATACAAAAATGTAACATCTATAAAACTCACAGTTCATAGATGCTCAGGCCCCACACGAACTAAAAAGTCACGCAAAACTCGATAGAGCAAAAAAGACATTAATTAAGAGAATAGAACGGAAGTTAACAGTTCCTTTGAGTTTACTGAAGTCAATTAACAGTTTATTTTGAATTAATTTAGGCAATGGCTACAAATTAAAATAATCAATCGGTATTGAGTATATTTATAATCCTTTCTAACAAGTTGTTGTGTACTTCGTTAGATATAATATTTTGTTTTTATTTTTATTTCTCGTTAACAGTTCTTGACGTATTAAAAATATAATATATGCGCTTTTATGAAGAAAACTTTCTTATTGTCTTGTTTTGCTATCACAAATTGGATTTAATTTTTTTTTTCGTAAATAAAGTTGTATAGGAACCTCGTAGGACAAGTACAATTCACACATTCCCGCTTTTAATTCGCATATCGTCAAAAGGTCGTTGTTTTATTTTAACCCTCCATGCTGTCAAAATATAAAGAAAGTAGTAAATATTGTATCCACATGGGGCTCTTTAAACTAAACAAATATGTCACTGTTGTGTCAAAGTGTTCGCGAGTGTAAATAAAGTTGGTACAGGAACCTAGTAGGACAAGTACAATTCACACATTCCATTTTTCAATTCATACATCGTTAAAAGTTCACCCTTTTATTAAGCAATCTCGCCTTTTTATTATCGTATAGCCCTGTCATAACTTTAATTCACACCTCGTCTTTTTGTTATCGCATAGCCCTGCCATAACGTTAATTCACACATTGCCTCTTTATTAAGTATAGCCTGTCGTAACTTTAATTCACATCTCGTCTCTCTATTATCATATGGCCCTGTCATAACTTTAATTCACACGTCTCTTTATTATCATATAGCCCTGTCATAACTTTAATGCATACATTGCCTTTTCATTATCGTATAGCCCTGCCATAATTTTAATTCACATCTCTCCTCTTTATTATCGCATAGCCCTGTCATAACTTTAATTCACACCTCATCTTTTTATTATTATATAGTCCTGTCTTAACTTTAATGCACACATTACGTCTTTATTATCGCATAGCCTTGTCATAACTTTTAATTCACATCTCGCCTCTTTATTATCGTACAGTCCAGTCCTAACTTTAATTCATACCTCATCTCTTTATTATCGTATAGCCTTGTCATAGCTTGAATGCACGCATCGCCTATTTATTATCGTATAGCCCTGTCATAACTTTAATTCACAACTCCCCTCTTTATTATCGTATAGCCCTGTCATAACTTTAAATCACACCTCGTCTCTTTATTATCGTGTAGCCCTGTCATAAGTTTAATTCACATCTCGCCTCTTTAGTATCGCACAGTACAGTTCTAACTTTAATTCAAACCACGTTCCTTTATTATCGTATAGCCATGTCATAGCTTGAATGCGCACATCGCCTCTTTATTAACGTATAGCTCTGTCATATCTTTAATTCACATCTTCCCTCTTTATTATCGTACAGTCCAGTGGTAACTTTAATTCATATCTCGTCTCTTTATTATCGTATAGTCCTGTCATTGCTTGAATGCCCAAATCGCCTCTTAAATTATCGTAGATCCCTGTCATTGTCTGCCATTTTTATGTATTTAAAAACTGTCAAATAGTCATCGTTATGTAAAGAACGTAGACTGTAGATGATTTTTAACTAGGTGGTACGTTATGAA
Organism: Druceiella hillmani; assembly: GCA_039881145.1. NCBI lineage: Eukaryota > Metazoa > Arthropoda > Insecta > Lepidoptera > Hepialidae > Druceiella > Druceiella hillmani. The sequence goes on along the minus strand of JAYKKI010000001.1, from coordinate 100,673,593 downwards.
GATTCTGGGGAAAGCTGGTGGTGTAGCTGGTAAAGACTAGTATAAATATAAATAGAAATAGGTATTATGTATATAAATAGAATAATAAAATCGATAACATGGGTCACTGTCAAAAGAGGTAATGGCATCCACGTTCTTACAAACCGAATAGTTTTGTTGCTTCCCTTTTGCATAAATGACGCTGCCCAAGCACGATCATAAGAATAGGGTCGGGCATATCATCTTGAGGATTTATTATATAATTTTTTTCTTTATAATAATACAAAAGGTTATCTCTTATTCCCCGCAGCGATTGTTAACAATTTCAATCGGAAGCGGTTGGGTCAAAACCATCATCGGAATGAATATGTCTATGTCACGAGACATATAGGATGTGTAATGGTCGGGGCGGTCAGGGTCCACTGTGGAGACGCAATCTGTCATCGCCTCCGATGCGATGCTCCGGTGTCACGTCGCTACCTTGTTAAGTTGCTGAGAACTATTTTTTATTCGCCTACGCGAATGTGTGTTTTCGTAGGGCTGCGAGGTGTGATTGTATTATTTGTAATTCGGTTATTAACCATCCGATTATCAATCGATAAGTATTCAATTTTACTTTAAAATTAACTAGAAGTTTACTTATTTTATGATTAAAATATTTGCCGATTTGTAAGAACGCTACAATGTAAATTTCCATTCGTTCTAATTGCTTCATAATTTCAATTCTTTATTTAGTCACGCTCAAAATTAAAGCCGAAGGAAAGATGAGCAGATAGTACTAATGTATTTTTTAAGAGAATAAATGAATATTTTTGTTTCCTGTAACATTACGATATTGGTAATCAAATACGACAAATAATCTTGTTGAAGACTACCATAGACTATCAAAAATACATCGAAGTAACTATGATAATACAATATAATAAATATACACATATAATACAATTGCAAGACAGTGAATTCTGCGCGTGGAAAATATTTTTAAAAGAGTGATTGATTTACCGTATAGAATGATAGCGGAAGCCAGAAAATTATTTTTTTTTGTCTGTCTTTATTTGAATTTATTCACAATTACCAAAAATCTACTTCTTGGATTTTGGTGTAATTTGTAATGGTAAGAGTTTATGCCCTAGAATGCCATGCAGGATACTTTTTGTTTAGATATTACAGATTTTAAAATAATATCTGACTTGATGAATATTACGAAATTGGTACTGCCAACGCCATCTATTAGCGTTTTAGTAAACTTTATGCTCGTAGAGTTATGAGAAAAAAAATAATTAAACAAAATACAAAAAAATTTCTAACAACTTTTCGTATACCAAATTCCACGCGAACGAAGTCGCATCGGCACAGTTAAAATAATATAACTATGTAATGAAGATTAATATAACTGTATAGTGAAGATTAACCTAACAATAAATAAATTTAAAAAATAATGTAACTATGTAATGAAGATTAATATAACTGTATAGTGAAGATTAACCTAACAATAAATACATTTAAAAAATAATATAACTATGTAATGAAGATTAATATAACTATGTAGTGAAGATTAACCTAACAATAAATAAATTTAAAAAATAATATAACTATGTAATGAAGATTAATATAACTATGTAGTGAAGATTAACCTAACAATAAATAAATTTAAAAAATAATATAACTATGGAATGAAGATAACTATGTAGTGAAGATTAACTTAGCAATAAATAAATAAAAAAAATAATATAACTATGGAATGAAGATTAACCTGATAATAAATAATTTAAGAAATAATTTAGATATAAACTTGGATACGGAAAAGAAATAGGATAGGAGAAGAAGGAATAGGTTAGATATGGAATCATAATTGTGGTATCGTTTTCACACGACTTAGGAAAACATAAATTGGCTCGTCTTTCGAATATTACGATCAAGTTTATTTTAGACTTTAGCAGCATGTACAGTGAAAATGTACACATAGTAGGTAGTGTTATGTGTGTTGCTCTATTAACAAATGTTCCGTAATAGTCTTAACTATATTCTCATCTTCACTTATTCCAATCGTATAAAACCTGTCAAATATTTTAAAATTAAGAACTAGGGATGAAATGAGATATCATTTTAGAGGTAAAAGTAGAGTCCGATGGAATGTCATATGATATATAACATATATATAGTCAAAATAGGTCTAATCTTAATATTAGGCCTATTTTAATCATGTTATAAATTATAGTCCAACAAATTCTCAAATCAGTGTCATTCAGCTTCTCATATTTGTCAACGATCAGTCCGTTGTTTAATGTGGCCAAGAAAGTTTATAATACTCGTAGGGTATTTTACTACTATTCAATTTGCAGTTTTTAGTAAAATTTTATAAAAATGTTGTTTATTAAAAAACAACTAGTGAAAACATTTTAAAAAATATTTAAAAAGAAGCGAGTTATGAGTTTTTAAATTTAATAAAAGGGGATGACACGGGGAGAAATTCTCTCATAGTGTAATAAACATTAATAAAAATTACGTCACTATTTAAGCTTCTCTTCTCAAATTATAATCCTCAACCTAAATACTTTCTGTAATTAGTAACCAAGTATGTATGAAAACAAAATACACACAAATATAACCCGTATATTAATCGTGAATCCATTTTTTCGGGAAAAATTATCTCGTGGTATAATAAACATTAATAAAAATTACATCATAATTCAATCTTCTCTCCTCAAATTATAATCCCCAACTTATATACTTTCTGTAATTAGTAACCAAATATGTACGAAAACAATATATACATATATAGCCCGTATATTAATCGTGAATCCATTTTTTCGGGAAAAATTATCTCGTGGTATAATAAACATTAATAAAAATTACATCATAATTCAATCTTCTCTCCTCAAATTATAATCCCCAACTTATATACTTTCTGTAATTAGTAACCAAATATGTACGAAAACAATATATACATATATAGCCCGTATATTAATCGTGAATCCATTTTTTCGGGAAAAATTATCTCGTGGTATAATAAACATTAATAAAAATTACATCATAATTCAATCTTCTCTCCTCAAATTATAATCCCCAACTTATATACTTTCTGTAATTAGTAACCAAATATGTACGAAAACAATATATACATATATAGCCCGTATATTAATCGTGAATCCATTTTTTCGGGAGAAATTCTCTCGTGGTATAATAAACATTAATAAAAATTACTTCACAATTCAATCTTCTCTTCTCAAATTATGAACCTCAACTTAAATACTTTCTGTAATTAGTAACCAAGTATGTATAAAAACAATATAGACATGTAAATAGTCCGTATATTAATCGTGAATCCATTTTTTCGGGAGAAATTCTCTCGTGGTGTAATAAACATTAATAAAACATTAATAAAACTTACTTCACAATTCAATCTTCTCTTCTCAAATTATAATCCTCAATTTAAATACTTTCTGTAAATAGTAACCAAGTAATTATGAAAACAATATATACATATATAGCCTGTATATTAATCGTGAATCCATTTTTTCCGGAGAAAATCTCTCGTAGTATAATAACCATTAATGAAAATTACATCACAGTTAAATTTTGTTATCCTTGTTTTAACGTTAAGTTTAAATTCGACTGTCATTCGGCCAACTTCAAAGATTTGTCAAACATTTTTAACTCCATGTGAGCTTGAAATTATGATTTAGGAAATAATAAGAAAATTATCTTCCCCCATCTAAGTCACCTTCTAAGTCACTCTGAAGAAATATATTATTTCTTAATTTGTATAATTATGTTGTGCGAGTTATTTATATTGCGGATTATAAAATATGGCTAATAATAGTTATATCTATAGGTTCAGATTACTTAAAAAAAGTGGCAACCCTGGCTGCCGGACGACGTCATTTGTCAGGTCGGCTGGCGTGTCCGCTCGTTGGGCGCGCGGGGTGGCCCTGGGCGGGTGGCGTCCTGATATTTTGCGCATATCATCATGCGAATATCGACACATGTGTATTATTTACTCGCTTATCCATATTACTTCAGTTATTTAATAATATGAAAAGGACCGTTTATGTGACGCTATACTAAATAAAAGTTGAGCCGAATTAATTTCCGTTTGAACGTTATAACGTTAGTTTTTTTCGTATTTTTCTATATTGTGACTGGTTTTTACTATGTGAGAATTAAAGACGTGGTAAACTGGAAAAAAGATAACAAACGAGTATTTATTGGGGCTGTTCAAATGAACACTTTTATTTAACTTAGAATAGTAACACCTCTGTTCCCAACAGCTTACTGCTTTCGGGCAGCCGTTTTTACTCGGTATTACATTCTGAAATTAACTACTATCGAAATTATTGTTAAATAAATTGTATATTTTGTAAACATTTTTATTTTTATTACTAATTTTTTCTGAAATCTGCATTCGTTCATATCAAATGTTTGTTAAATTAAATTGCATTGCTTAGTTATATTTTGGAAGCAAATTTTAATTTCAATTTTGTTTCGGCTGATGTTTATTGAAAAGAATAAGTGTGGTAGTTAAACAGATCTTTTTGATCTTTGAGAATTTTATTAGGATTTTCACGTCATGACGAAGTAATGGGCGTTTTCTGTGCTCGTAATAGTTTTGTGTCTTTAACAAAGAATTAAAGTTTTATTAAAGTAAATTATTCTTAAAATAGACAAATTTTTACAAATTGGTAACCAATGAATGAGTATCTAGGTTAAGCAACAATAAATTCAACTAATGTTATAATTGTGAAGGGATGTAAATGTATTTATTATGTCATCATGCCTAAACGGCTGGATACATTTACATAAAACTCGTTGTAGATATAATTCATATTTTAATTTAATATATAAGTTAATTTTTAACATCTTAGTTAAATAAAAATTTACTACTTCTAAAATGCTACATTTTACAAGTAGATAGATGGCAGTAGTCTCATTGGATGAAGAATAATTCCCCCATACTTGATCGAAAATCCGCGTATGAAATATATATGATCATTTCTATAATATACAGGACTTTTTGATACTGTAACAAAATAAAAAACCTTTCTGTGGCAACATGATAAAGAACGGTTGTTTAAAGTGTGCGTAGAGTGAGTTTCATCATGAATATAGTCCGACTTGGCAGCTTACTCTTTGTAATTGCTTTACATTCTAATAAGATTACATCAGTATTATTCACATTTACTTCAAATGAACTATAAAATAGAAATACTATTAAGCCATTTGCTTTGTATGTCCACCCAATTAATACAAAGAGACCGAAATCCCTTTCAAGCAATTTTATTAAAGACATTTTAAGACCTGGTAGTTTGATGAACTATAAACTAAATTGACGTTCGTTAGTCGGAAACTCGTCTTCGCAAATTACCAAATAGACGACTGTATATAGGTCAATCGTAGAGAGAGTTAACATTTTGCCGAATAAATAAGGCATAACTTGGTAGGTGCCCCGGTGGGCGAGCGACGTCACGCGCCAGGGCCGCCAATTAAATTAAACAAATATTTCCGCCTGCCATGCCACGCCGGCTACTACCACTGCCGCTTGATTGCTGACTTCCGCTCGGCTGCTCGATAATTGCTAAGGTGGATGCAAATTCGTCTCCGAGGTGTCGTCGCTTCGCGCTGTCGAGCTTAACGCTCCGTAGAGTTCTACGCGGCGTAGAGCTCTACGTAGCACAAAGGCCTGTTAACTCAATTATGTTGCTTCTCCTTTTTTTTCAGAATTGATCAAGATTTGATCCCGATATCCTAGTGTATATATTCAACGAGTATACGTTAGTTGAAATTAGTAATAACAAATTGATTAGCAACAGCGTTGAATTTTATCTAAGTCGTTAGGTCTATTAGGTAATTTACATTACGGTATTCAATTCAGCCATCAGTTGATTATGAAAAACAGATCTCTTCGTATAAAGGAAAAGCGTTGATTTTATTTTTTGGGTATTTTAATTTTTTGATGTTCTTCTAAATTTCGACGATAAAAACACATAATTTTCTGTAATAAAAGTCACTGAACTTAATTTTTTTCTTATCTTATCCTGTTCTCTAGTTATACGATTTTAACGCTGATGCAAGGCTTAACGTCTTACAATGCACGCGCACCGAGTGCCGTAAGACATAATTGAAGCGATAAGATTTTAATTCTTAACAAAGAAAATTAACTATACATGATTTTAGTACGAAAAAAAAAGTAAAAAACACACTGATGTTTTTTATTTTGTTTTCATGAAAAATTTCTCTGGTTTAGGCTGAAATCTTAAAAATGTTGTAGGTTATTTTTTTCTTATATTTTTGAGAGAAATTCGAAAATAATTCTTGCCTTACCAATAATTTAATGCAAACATTGGCGCTTCATTTTTATATTTCCGAAATGTGTGACAACCGGTCGTGCAGTTAATTTTAGTATTAATTAATGTACTAGCTGTCCCCGCAACTTCGTTTGCGTGAAATTGGGAGTAAGAAAAGTAGTTGGGATTTTTTTTGTTTTTTTTTAATTTTTTCTGTCAGAACTCTATGTGCCTAAAGTTTACTAAAAACGCTAATAGATGGCTTTCGTGACCAAATCGGTTCTGCCGATGCTAATCACGCATTGTGCACAATAAATGTAAACTAAATATTGACGTATCTTTTTTTATTTATGAACCAATTGAAATGAAACCTAAATGTTAATCCAAGCTAATCTTAATACATTCACTAAAAACCGCATCCAAATTGGTTCAACCGTTGACATACACAACGAAGATGCACGGAACGTTCACAAACAAACAGATAGACCGACTAAAATTCAAAAAACTGGTTTAAGGTTTCGTAGCGTGTCTTTAGTAGGTAGCACTTAGTTTTATTTAAAAAATATTCAATGTACAGACAGAGTTTCTTAACATTTTATTATATGTGTAGACATGATTTCATCGAGTATTATTCGCGTAGTAACATGGTTTTACTGCTTATTTATCTTTGCTGTAGTATAAAGATGTGTATAGTTAGCGCATAAATTCGCTTAAATAATAATTAAAATGTGTCTACGACTCTATTTCTGCCATGAGTGAGAAGAATGAGTGAGAAGTTTATCTGCGTAAGTTTTGTATTGAACTTTCTCGGATCGTAACATAGAATGAATGTTATTTCTATGGGAAAAAACGTCCTCCTGATTAACCGCAGAATTCAAAAAACTTTCTCCAAAAGCTTTAATATTTTATTTACCTACCATTTAGTGCCAGTATATTTAACAGAATAGCTATATCAACTTACTAATTATATCAAACAAAGGCACTGGATAAACAAATAGAAGGTATTATGAATAATCTTTTTCGCTTCAATAATTTGCTTAAGAAATTATTAGCAATTTAAATTGAACTTGGCCTTAAAAAATTGGACTTGTGTTTGTAGATGTACATTGTTTGTAAATAAATAAATAAATTTGTTGTTTTTTTTTGTTTTGTTTAAAAAAATGATTTTTAGAGATAAGTATCATAGCAAGCAAGCGTTTGGTGACAGTAGAATTTAAATCATGTATGGAAATAAAAGTATTATATTTTGTCTTGAATGTAGAAGGGTCATTAAAAAAAATTGAGTTGTCTTGAATGTAGAAGGGTCATTAAAAAAGATTGAGTTTGCTTAGAAGTTTTAACTTTGACAACCAATATGGTCGAACTGTGTATGTGGGAAATTTTGAATACGAAAATTAAAAAAAATAAGTTCAATTAATGAACTTAATGATATCCTAATAAATATGATATATCTATTCGTACAATAGATTCAATTAATTTATAATAGCTGTGCAGTTACATAAAAAATACGCCACATAATCATTAAATACGTTTTTCAAAAGATAAAATATACGTCTTTATTATAAAAAAGTAGTACTGTTACGTGTTTCGATTAAATAGTCGTTTTAAAAAACAAATATTTATTGAATTATAATAATTATTACAGGAATTAGTAGTATTTGATATGTAATGCAAGAGACTTGTGTCCACTACGAATATCAAATCCGGTCTGGCGTCAGGTCAAATTTATGTTTATCATGAAAATAATGCATCTCGTATCGGATTGCATTTCTCACACAATTCGTGAGAACCAGTGCTTGGTCAGCAATATATTCATAATGCTGTTCGTGGAAAGGAATGTTTGTAACAGTACGTCAGTTGACATTTTATTAATTTCAAATGATGGTGAATAATTTACGAATAATATGTATTACAAAATGAAATTAAAATGGATTTACTTACAATTTACATTATTTTTAAGTTTACTTGTCCTTGAGCTATAATTTTTCCATTTTTTGACTATACACGTAAACACTTTCCACCAAGAATAACTCGTGAAAAAAGGAGCATGCTGGCTACTAGTTCGTTCGGCCGTACTCGGCTTACCGCCGAGTATACCTGAAGTGCGTTACGCTCATGGCGTGACGCGAAGTCGCACATTTTCCCATCAGAAATTAGGCAAGCTGAGCCAAAAGAAGTTTTTTTTAGAAATTAATAACATACGTCATTGTTTTAAATTCTTGTTCTAACTCATTTTATTTTATTGTTATGTAAATTGCAATGTTCAAAAACTTTCCAAAAGTAATACTTTTCTGTTTTATACCTTTAATGAACTGTTTTTTGTTAATTTGAGCAGTTTACACTATTAAGTTGATTCCGAGTGGCCATAGAACCCATGCATTTCAGAAATAACAAAAAAAGATTTATTACGTATGTTTTATCAGAGAAAACACGTAAAATAAGATTATTTGTTTAACTTTCCGGTCAAAGTTAGCAACTAATATATGTAGCCGTATGCTTTTAGTAGTGCTTTTTATATAAGAAAAGTTTCTCTTCTTAAATTATAATGCTCAACTTAAATACTTTCTGTAATTAGTAACCAAGTATGTATGAAAACAATATACACACATATATAACCCTTATATCAATCGTGAAACCATTTTTTCAACAATCATCGTCTGTTAATCTTCCAAGTAAACTATTGGCGAAACATAATTGTAATATTTTTTCTGCCAGAGAAAACTGTTAATTTTTCCAATAAAAGTCAATCATCGCGCTCTCTCTGTCGTTCAACACTTAAAATAAAATGACATAAAAAAATTCAAGAGTTTCGTAAGGAGGTATATTTAATTAAGGCCCATTTTCTGAAGCTTCTTTTAACCTTGATTAAGAATCCAATAACGAGAATTGACGTGATCTGTTATTATTAATCACTTTAGCTCACGGTATTATTATCGCAAACTACAACAACTTTCATTAACGTTATGATTACACAAATGAATCTTTGAGGATTTATGGCGAAACTGAACAATGAGAGGTGTCTGAAACTAGAAAATTTCGAACAATCAATCACTCGTGTCGACGTTAACGCCGAAAATGATGAGCTACCCGACTGCGGTATAATATTCCGTTATGCTATTAATGTAGTAGATGAAAAACGCCGCGAAAATGAATCTAGATACGTTGATTAAGACGTGACGTTACGGGGCTGCGATCAGGTGTGTAAACCATCTACAAATTGATATTATACCACTCGCCTTCGAGTATTCAATTCGCCGCAAAAGGAGTTGCGGTCACGAAGTGCGCCACCTTTATTTACATTTAGCCACCGCATTACTCCATCGCTCGAGATCTAGCATCTCTGCTATAAGGACTCTCGGCAAAAACTCGTGCCTTGTCTGCGCCTGGGCGCGCGGCGGGCCGCACGTTCGAATTAATTAATTAAATTTTGTCTCGGAGTGTTTGCGGATTCGCCCGCCCTAAAGTGGCACTCGTCCGCCGTGTCGCGCCGCCCTAGCCGTTCGGGATGCCTCCACGGAGAATGCGGGGGCGGCTGCGTCTATTTTCTTCAATACAAATAGATGTTCTTTTGTTTTGAGTTGCGGCGCCGCCGCCCTCTTTTCCCCCTTTGAATATTCATTGCGCTCCTCTCACTCTTGCTCTTCCGATTTCAATAACGAATTTATCGAGCGATAATAAATGAAAGCGAATTGTTTTTCTTGCTCACAATAAAGTTAAGCGCGTTTTAATTGCTAGAATAAAGGCTGCTATTGGTTTAGGTTAATCGATCGTCCTGAGTTTTATTCGGGGTCTTATGCTTTTTTTCGTAATGAATTTTTTTGGATGGTTTAATGGATTTTCGTAACTTGTGACAGAGATTTCTTTTAAATTATTTTAGTTACTATAATACTAAATGTATTTTAATTATTTGCAAGAAGGAATTATGTGTTATCGCTCGTAATAGTGTGCTTGAACTAATATGATTACGAGGTAAATAAAAAATGGTATATACACATATGTGTGTGTATGTGTATAAATATATATATATATATATATATATATATATATATGAATGTGTGTGTGTGTGTACACATATGTACCATTTTTAGGGTTTCGTACCTCAAAAGAAAAACGGAACCCTTATAAGATCACCGTCCGTCTGTGTGTCTACCACCTTTTTTTCAGGAATGCGTCGGGGTATCAAGTTGAAATTAATATCATTTGAAATTTAATTTAATATTTTAAGTCAACACATTAAAAAAATACGGCCATTTATTCCGCATATTTTGACATTTGCCAATATATCCAAAATATATAGGATATTTACTGTTGATCTAGAATCATGAAATTTGGCAAGAAGCAAGGTCTCACAACACAAGTAAAGAAAAAAGTTATCCGAAAATCGTTAAGTTAAAATAAAATATGTTTTTAAACATACGCTAAAAAGACGTAGTAGGCAATATATTTTCGTTTTAAAAAATTAAAATTATATAAATGGTTTAATGAGAATGTTGCGTACCATTAAATGTTTATAAATACCTAAATGTGTACGGAGCCTTCTTAGTGTGAGTTCCACTCGTGCTTGACAGGTCTTTTTCATAATTAAATATATATTTTACTTTGTATTTTATGTTTCTCTGATCCGATGAATTTCATTTTGTTCTTTTTTCAAACTTTGTTATATTCGATGCTTAACAGTCCGATTGAGATGTCAATGATTAGACACGTCTAGAAAAACTTTACTGAAATATTTTTTATAGTTGCGTTACATTTTATATTACAATATTATCTGTGTTACAATAAATTGCTAAGTAAATATTGCTATTAGTTCTTAGCATGAAATAGAAATAAATGTATTATTCGAAACGGAGTAGCAATTGTTTATCGCTGAACTTAAGTAATATGATTGACGTAGAGCTTAATCTTAGGTAATGTAAATTATTGTATTAATAATTATTTAGTTACATACAATTGCAGAAATATCTTTATAGATGTGTTACATTTTATATTACAATACTACCTATGTCGCAAGAAATCGCTAAGTAAATATTGCTATTAGTTCTTAGCATGAAATAGAAATAAATATGTTATTCGAAACGAAGTAGCAATTTTTTGTCGCTGAACTTAAGTAATACGATTGAAATAGAGCTTAATCTTAGGTGATGTAAATTATTGTATTAATAATTATTTAGTTACATACAATTGCAGAAATATCTTTATAGATGTGTTACATTTTATATTACAATACTACCTATGTCGCAATAAATCGCTAAGTAAATATTGCTATTGGTTCTTAGCATGAAATAGAAATAAATGTATTATTCTTAACGAAGTAGCAATTTTTTGTCGCTGAACTTAAGTAATACGATTGAAATAGAGCTTAATCTTAGGTAATGTAAATTATTGTATTAATAATTATTTAGTTACATACAATTGCAGAAATATCTTTATAGATGTGTTACATTTTATATTACAATACTACTTATGTTGCAATAAATCGCTAAGTAAATATTGCTATTAGTTCTTAGCATGAAATAGAAATGAATGTATTATTCGAAACGAAGTAGTAATTTTTTGTCGCTGAACTTAAGTAATACGATTGAAATAGAGCTTAATCTTAGGTGATGTAAATTATTGTATTAATAAGTATTTATTTACGTACAGTTACAGAAACATCACTTTTATGCGTATATACTTAACTTTTCGGTAACAAGATTTAACGGTAACAAGATTTATGTTCATGCATCGTAAAATATCACACTTGAATTAAATAATTAAATACGAATAACGATATAGTTCTCAACAAAATTGAGCACAAAAATTTTCATTTAACAGTTGAAAAATAAATTGCGTAAGTGAAGTATTTCTTCTGAGCTGTGAAAAATGGAAAAGTCAAGGAAGGTATCGTGCCATCTTATGTACAAATATCGATGGAAGGTCTCTACGAATATCTTCGATATTTGTTCCTTCAATATGTGAGGTTCACATAAGGTAATATTCATAGTCACGCGTACGCTTTTTGATACTTCCTGTTTTTGTGCTACTATACCGAATGATGTACGTACATTTATTTATTAATTTAAAAACTTTGATCTGGCGAACTTATCGCTACAGGAGCAATCACTTACAGTTAACCCGAGTTACATTGCAATAAAAACAAAATGGGGTAGGCGTAAAGCTATAACAATATGTATAAGATAACATAATCAAAACCAAAGAAGAGACAAAAAAGGATAGGCAGAAAGCCACACATTACAATAATATTTAAAAGATAAAATAATAAACCAAAAAAATAAACTAAAAACCAAAAAAAGAGACCAAAGAAAACAAAACAAAACAAAAGTCTAATTTGATAAGTCTGATGGGGTTTTAGATATGGATGGAATGGTAATGAAAAAAAAATAAAGGAAGTGAGATATAAAAGGAAATAGAATTTTTAAATTAAAATTAAGGAGGTATAATTTTTTCAGGCGGCTTTTCAAAGCTAAAAGTGACGGGGAAAGTCTGATGTCAGAATTTAGTTTATTCCATAATTGCATTGTTTGTTCCGTAATTGGCAGCATGAACAGTGAACGAATGCTCGTAGAAAGAAGTAGTATGGTTGGGGATAAAGAGCGTGAGAAGTTAGTCAGAACGTAGACATAGACAATGGCTAGAAGGACTGTGAATTTTGCTGAAAGATAAAATTGATTGTGAACGTTATTTAAGGTATTATAGAGTAGTGAAAGAATCCGGAAATTGCTTCGGACGCGAATTTCCATTCATCTAAGCTGCATACTGAAGTCAGAAACGTGATCAAAATCTTCTAAGGTTGAAAATATAGCGAATACATAAATGTTGAAGGTGTTGAAGTTTGTTCAGCAATTGTTCTGAAAGATCTGGATAGTACACATCGCCGTAGTCTATTAGCGCCAAAAGTAGTGTTTGATACAGGAAAATTTTAGTTTCACGGGGAATAAAATGTTGAAGACTATTAAGAGACTGTAATTTGCTGAAAACGCGGCGACTGACATCATTAACATGGCGCTGCCAATTATTTTTGTTCATATTGTTTATTGATTATTTATTTAGTTGTGGATATATTTTTTTAGAAAGTACAATTATGTAAAAATGATGTTCTCAAATTGTATTAATCGAGTTTATTTTTCTGATAACTCATAGTAGTAACAAAGGAATGATACATGATTCACGATGCTGTGTATTTTTCAATATATGATATAACCCTGTCTGTTTAGGGTACATAGTATTTTCATAAAACTAATATATATTTTGATATTATTTTTCACAATTTAAATATATACCTGGTGTACATTTGACAAACGTGAGAAAACTAACTTCATACATATCGCTTTCATAGATTAATTGAAATTAATTCAAACAATTTTTTCTTGCAGTGTTTGCTAAATGCTGCTTTCGTGATTTTTATTTAATTTTTTACATAGTTTGAGAGCAGAGGCGGTGTTGTTTATACTGTTTGACACTTTGGAAACTTGCATCTCGCAAAGGAGATATCATATAAAATGTATGTGATATATTTGATTGTATTTTGAGGTACCTTTTTCATGTTACCACACTCATTGGGGTCCGCGAAAAAACCTTCTTCACACTCAAATTTTATGTAAGGGATGATGCACACAAGAATTAAAATTGTTTTTATATTTTTATTATTTAAATATTTGCATAATGAATTTACGTGTGTCTGTAAAATTTAATTACGATTACGATCGGACTTCAATTGAAAGAGTTATGACGAGGTGGCATACGGATAGACAGATATGACGAAATAATTTTTTTTTAATTTGGCTGAAAAAGGTCAAGTTCAAGTTCTCAAAAAGCAATAAAAACTGTATTTCCACATTTATATAACACCTCTATAATATCCAGTTTATAATGGAATCGTATGCTGTTTTTTACTTATTAACTTTTTAAAAAAGGTTAGACGACCGCAAAATGTATGCAACCATTACATTATAGACCTCAGAAAATATGACCATAAATTGATAAAAGCGTTGAGAGAGGCTTGCTTTTCTTTTCAGCATCCTTAATAGTCAACGGAGTAACAATTATCTCACTAATAGTTTAAAGACTTGTTTCCGCTTGCTGTGAAGACTTAATCACTCAAGTTATTTTGTGCGAAAGTGCTTTTAAACTGCCTTCTACGATAAATAGCTTATTGTTTAAAAGGCAAAAGTTCCGACTCAATGTGGTCCTGATGCCAGCAACTTTATTTTTATAAATGCCTAATAAAGTTCTACATTTCTTAGTATTTAGTTCTTTGGCCCTCTTCACCATTACCCTTTTAATCCTAACTCGTGTTAGTATTTTATTGTAATTTTGTTTTCTTTTAGGATTATTTTTAGTTTTTCTCTTCTTGAGTTGCATATAGATATTTTTTGTCATTAACTTTTGCAATTTTTAAAATTGTGTACTTGAAAAATAAAAATAAAAATTATAAGATATTTACGGAATTGTTTGATGGAGAAATTAAAAAGTAGAAAAATGAATTATTTTATGTGTCGTGCTATCAATTGAAAGAGAATAGCTAGAGCTGCTATAAGAGGACCCAAAACTTTCACAATTTTAAATATAATATTGTTCTAAAAATATTGTTGAATAGGTCCACAACAAATATCTTCTCGCCTACAATATTAACTATATTATATATTGAAGTGTTACTAGTGTTAGAAGTGTTACGAATGTTAGAAGCGTTATTGGTGTTATAAGTCTTTCAAGAAGTGTTACAAGTGTTGCTAGTTTTAGAATTGTTGCTAGAACTGTTACTAGAAGAGTTACTAAAAGTTTACTTAAATTTTAGGGGAAAGCTGATTTGATTTTCCAATAATTCTAAATCTCAGTTTTTTATATATTCATACTATTTTTACGCCTGTAAAATATATGCTGGAAATAGGTTTACATGAAAAATATTAACGTTTTTATATTGTTTATTACCTAATAATTAATTATCATATCCATAAGAGGTCTTTACTGTATTCCAAACAACAATAAGATATCTATTTGTTATGATTAACTGCGCGAAGTTGTTCTTATTTTAATAAGTCTGCCATATGTAAATGGCGATGTTTATTTTCAGTGCAATGTAGTTCTCATATAAATAAAAAAATAAATCATTACTAATACTATATGATGATACCTTATAATGACACGTTGATAAAAAAATACTTAATGAGATGATCTCAATGAACTTTTATGAAAGCTTCATTGTATGATGTCAATTAAGTTACTTGATAATTTTTTTTTGATATATGAGATCTAATGTAGAAATATATTAGACACTACCTTTGTCTACCTTAAAATGTATCCGTGCTAAGCAGAGGCTGGTTGCTAGTATATAATAAAATGTGACATCTGTTCGCCTATAACTAGACTTCTACTAAAAGAATTTTGATGAGGTTTCCATCGTCATATAGGGTGTCTATCTCGGAAGGTTTTTATAAATTTAACTTTAATTTAGGTAGTCAAAATACGGAAGTATAGTTAATGTTTGAGAGGCACGTCCCTGAAGGCAGATAAGACGAAGCGCTGTGCATGCGTGGGGACGGCCGTGCGAATCGCGGGTAAAACGTTATTTGAAGGAAAAACGCGGGTTAAACGTTATTTGTAGGCATCTAAATTCAACAATTTGTTTTATAATTTTAAATGTTCGATTTTTATCATTTTTCTCGATTTAAAAACGATAAAAGCTCAGGATCTAATTTAGAAACTTAGATCTATGTAATACACAATAAATATCCTCTGAAATTGAAGCAGGAGAAAGAAGTCATTCAAAAATATTAAAGCTTTTTTTGTTCGGGCATCACTCAAAAATTACTGGGCGCATTTTGGCAAAGTTTTGACTGTTTGGGAAGTTTAAGGTGTAAAAAAAGAGGCTGAAATAAATATTAAAATTTGAATAATATGTTACTATAAATAAAACCTACCTCGTTAGAAGTAGGTTTTATTTATAGTAACGTAGACAGGTTTTGAAGTAAGCAACTAGTTTAAGTATGAAATTATTTACGTTAATTTATACTGAACGTAGACGGATCACAGGCCAAAAAAGCTTATTATTAAAATCTTATAAAGATTTTTTGACGTAAATTTTTCGACACAGCCAAAGATTAAACATTTTACTGAAATAAACTTTCAAATTATCGCATAGTAAAATAAAATAGTATCGTATTCTAAATCTTTCCCGTTCGTTAAGTCGCCTGTACCAAACATTGACTGTTCACATAGTTTCTTCGATCATGGAAAAGTATGTTACGCTGATTTACGTACGTAAAGACTTTCTTAAATTATTACAATACGCATAAAACTGTACGTCAGAATTCAACAAAACCGTCCATGTGATCAAACAAAATTTGAGATATTCTATTTCTCCAGAGATATTCTAATTCTTCTAGAAATATTATAATTCTTTGATCTAGAAATTTCACAGTAAAATTCGCAAGTTTACAGCGCCATGAGGTACAAAGTGTTCGTATGGCAATATGCCTCTTTTTTGAACACTTCCGTCCGCCGTTTTCAACTTTAGATTGTTTATTAAAACATGTGTATGCAAATTCACTCGCCGAGTTTCGCTACTTTAGCCAATTTTGCACTGATTGTTTGAAAATATTCTTTGTTCGCAGGTAATGGGCGCGGCGGCGTCTTCGCTGGCTGTAAGTTTTTCTTTCTCTTTAATTAGAAAAGTTTTGTCGGCGCCCGCAGCCGGGCCTTTATTGCTTTATGAAATTGATTGACGTGGAAAATGTATAATTTGGTTGGGCGCCGGATAGGAAGGCGCGCAGCTTGAATACTGAGAACCGTATACATTTATATTCTTGACCCACCGCCTTGAGCGGAAATCTTCAACCGAGTTGGCCGACTTCCGGTCGGCTGGGCTGCTACGGCGGGCGGCGCCCCCGTCGAATTTATCCAGAGGAGGAATAATAAATTGGTGGGAGAATGAGTGAAAGGCGATGTGCTTATGAAACAGTTTAACGTGAGTATTTTATCTTTGGTGTCCAAAATCGCAACTATAATCAAGTGTGGAGGCAGACTTCAGAATGATTCTAGGAACACAGATACGAATTTATAATTATACTACGTAATTATACTTTTGCGTTAGTAGTCATTATAAATATAGGGTAATTCAAGTAATGGTGTGTAATTATATTTTTATGAGCGATAACGTAAAAATTGGGTTCAATGTTTTTACTTTGGTATTTTCAATTTCTTTGTTCATTTCTCTGTTTCGATGACCATCTTAGTTGGACAAACACTTATTGGTAAATTATAGCTAACCTTACGATTTTATTATTCACGATTATTTCATCACACTCACTTGTCACGTCGTACGGGGAAAATATTTAGTTTGGTGCATGATTTAAATATAAGGCAAGGTATAGACCAAGTTCTGAAAAAAATAAGGGGGTTAAAAATATAAAGCAAATGTTAATTGGTCATAAAGTAAACAAATATATTGCTTGCATTATCATTCAGAGGCGTAAAAACGAACTGCGTATTTCAAAAAAATTAAGATCTAAAATCATCGCTAAATTAATCTTCTATACAGATTTAACCAAAAACTGAAAAAGACATGGCTGGGTGTTTTTAGTTTTTGGTTCAGTAATTTCGGAAATATAGAGAGGGGATTCTTTATCTTCAACTATTTTTTAGAATATCTTTTTAAATATGCAAATTCAAATTATGATCAACATTGTAACAAATCAACATTGTAACAAATGATCATTATAATCATCAACATTGTAACAAATTATGACAACCTTGTAACAAATCATTGGAAATAATAATCCATATGATATATAAAATTGTAAAAAAATTTTGACTGATTTATTTATCCCCTCTTGAAGTCTAATATGAATACTTTTAAATTGTAATGCAAAATATGTGGATTAATAAGATGTAGTCATTGTCAAATTTCAAAGTCGTATACTTTGTAATTAAATTGACTGTGACAGACGGACAGACACACACGTGAGTAATCTTATAAGAGTTCCGTTTTGCAGTTTGAGGTACGGCACCATAAAAAAATTTTGAGCGTAAATAACGAAACAAACGCCACGTAGACCTTAACAGTTACCATTATAGACCTTGTAAATGTTACGCGCCGCTACTACAGACGCCATTTGATACGTCTATGCACCAACGTTCAACTGTAGTATACCATACTATCTCCAATTCTACCGCGTTATTTCCGTCACATGCTTTTGTGACACTAAACCTTTTTATCCCTAACAGTGCGTAAGTAAGTTTTTTATTCAAAACTGAATTAATTAAAAGGTGATTTTTATAATCATTTGTACGAATAAAAGTATAGAGTATTATTTGGCATTCCAATACTTCGTACGCGGCAACGTTCAAGCCGCCCTTAATGCGACTAATTGTAAAGTGGCCTTCGAAAGCCAATATTGACTAAAATATACTCCTTTTGCCATTCGCGCAAAAGTAAAAGCATTCATTCGTAATAAAAAAAGAGAACTGAGTGCCCTTTGTGTCCTCACAGTGGAAGTTGAAAAGACGCCCTGAGCGGGCACAATGATACAGGGCCCCGTTTTTGTGTTTGCGTGCCTTTGTATTGCGAGGGCCGCACCCTCGCCTCCTCTCACTGTGAGTGCTTATATGATTTGTAGGCTTTCGGGGGGCGCGTGCGTCGACCCGAACTGTGAAAATTGTCTCTCATGGTGTGCAGGTATCTATAGGGAAACCACCGAGGGAAATGTGGCACGGATAAGGAAAGGAAAGCGTATGGGAATGATACATGCCGATTTGTGTAATGTATCGGCGTTGGTGGTGTGTGCGTATCTATGTCGCTTTATAGGACGTATTGTGCTCGCGGTGTAGCGGAAGATAAGCTTACGTTCGCCTTCGGATATATGCGCCATGTGCCAATTCAATGACGCCTACTTTGTACGATGTTTCAAAAGCACTTTAGTTTTTGGTTTTGTAATTTGATAGGATATTTTAGATTAAGAAAACATTTTTCTTATTAAAAGAAAATCAATGTGAAACACTTGTTTATCTGTATAATCTATCTCATTAGATAGATTATGTATAGACAAGTAGTTCAAATTAATTTGCTTTTAATATGCTTTAACCATTTTATAAAAATGGTTAAGGCAAGCTACTAAGGGAGGCATAAAAAAAAGAAAAAAAAAAAAAAAAAAAAATAAATATATATATATATATATATATATATATTAAAAATGATATATTTAACAAACATATTTTTGCTCGCGTTTGTTTTATAAAAAAAAATTATTTGAAAAATGTTTTCCATAGTAACTGCTTCTTTTGTAATAAACCGCTTGTCAAAAGTTTTTCTTCTTAATTGCCATACTTAGTGATAAAGCACTGAATAAGCAAATACAAATATGACCATTAAAAAAACAAATTAAATTTTTAATTAAGCAAGAATGACTGCATAAAATTAAGAATTTGATGTATGACAGCCCTTTCTTCATAGTAAAAGCAACTGTCAAATCGATTTTTTTTGTTAAGATCATCATTAGCGAAATATTTATATTAAGCACCTTGTTAATTATGAATATTGTTCCATTTATATTAAGAGCAATTAACACTAAGGGCAGCGCAAAATTTTGTTCAAAATACAACTGAAAATGGCGTACCGCACATGAAAATGGCGTACAATACATTCATTAGCAACTTGTAGTTTCAAGTGACTTCTGCTTATCATTTCTGTTTATATCATTTTTTCAATAAAATATAGATTTCTAAATCTTACTGAATGCCATCCTATGGAGCAACAAACCTTCCTGTCACGACGAAAATGGACATCACAATAACAAACTCATAAAATAATCGCAAACAAGAAACAATAACAAAATGAAGAAATTAAATTCACTCAAATATAATAGGTGTATTTTTGTAATGTGAAACTAGCTACTTTCACTCTGTTTTCAGTTTGTTTACACTGAATGATAAATAATCAGTGAATGACAGCATAATTGCCATTATGTGATACGCTCGGTTCGGAATAATACACGGGAGGGTTTCACTCTGAACATAGCCGTAAGCTACAAGCTGCTAGCTTGCTTTTACGCTATAAATCTGCTGCTTGAAGTGACGTAATAAATTTTACATACTTGTAGAACACTTTTTTCGCGAACATATATGTAATTTCATACAAGTAAGTCTTAAAATTTATTATACGTAACGAACTTATCGTTAAGCATAATAAATTTTACACATTTCATTTAAGACCTCACGTTCGGTTTGTGGCTTCAGACTAGATCATGTTTTAAATTGCGGACTTTGCTTGAAAGTGATAAACTAAATATTTATGAATATGCAGTATACATATGTCAGATGTTCAGAGCAAGCTACGTGTAATTGCTTATAAGGCCTCTGTATAAGGCACTGTATGGCATATACTTCTCAGTGGAGCTCAGTGGTGCGCTATCTTTTATACTAATTGAAAGGATATACTGATTCCAACCCAACATTATTTTCTAAGCAATATAAGAGGTAAGAAGACACTCCCTGATTGGGCACCTAAATTTGGAACGTTATTTTAGATTTTTATCTTGAGTTTTAGAATAAAAAAAGTCTAATAAAAATATACCATTTTTATTGTCAACTTTGATTTACACACGCAAAAAAAGCTAATAATTTTATTATCTTTTTTCTGCTTCTCTCTCCCCTAAGATTGTGTTTCTTTCTTTTAGATTAGATAAAGACCAATAGGGCTTTTTAATTCATATTTTTAATCTTTTTTTTATTTTTGAGTGATATAAAAAACAGCCTGCGTTTTTTTAATGTCAAATCTGGACGAGTATACTTTTAAGTAATTTCATCAAAACTATTTGAGTATTGTGATATTTTTCATTTCGTATATTTTCTTGATAGAGTCCACAGTGTTTCGCCATCCCGATTGGTTTTTGGGCATCTGGTTTCACTGCATATACATTTTGCAATAAGATACTTTTTATTTCCAACAGTTTAGTCCGCCATCAGATCTACATTTAAAGGAATAAAGTAATAGAATTACTGATTAAAGATTTATAATAACTGATGCTATAACTCTTGGGAGGGGTAGCATCAGCTATTATCAATATTCAATCTTTTATTATCAGTCTTTAATATTAAAATGTTGACAGAACATGAGTGGTTTTATAACGGCTTCAGGGTGTCAGTAAGGTATAGAACCCATTAAATCTGCTTGAAAACAACCACAAGCAAAAGTCAATATTTACGATCCTCTACAGTATAAATAACTACGTACTTGTAAGGCATCTAAAATATTTATTTAAGTATAAAACCATTTATACAACATTTCTCGAAGTTAGATTTACAATAAAGTACTTTAAACTTAACAAATAATTTGTAAGTAACCAGATCCCCGGCGCACGTACCTCGAACTTAAACGTTAATCATTTTAGTTGGGGCGAACAAATTTTAATGTACCATTTGAAGCGTTAATTACGGCCAACATTAATAGGCCGGTTTAATTCAATAGCCCGTCGAAAACAATTTGGAGCTGGAGTAAAATTTAAATTCCTTTCTGTCAGAAATCATTTGATGGCTGAGCAGCTGATAATTGTAGCGTTGACTGAAGGCGGCGCGGCACGCTAGGTGATTTTGTTTAGCTTCAAAGAGTTTCGTTATTGTTT
The DNA here is from genome assembly GCA_039881145.1 of Druceiella hillmani. Taxonomy (NCBI): domain Eukaryota; kingdom Metazoa; phylum Arthropoda; class Insecta; order Lepidoptera; family Hepialidae; genus Druceiella; species Druceiella hillmani. The sequence goes on along the minus strand of JAYKKI010000001.1, from coordinate 100,651,716 downwards.
CAAATTTAACGTTGTATTAATATAGTGTGTTTTGTTTGTTGCTGCTCAATTTGTGAGTCCTTCAAGTACTGACAATAAATATCTAAAATTAAAAGGTAACATGTTATACTCGAGTTAATATTACACTTATCTGTGTCGTGAACGTATAAAAGAAAAACTGATATCTTTTTCATACGTAATACATATGAATTTAAAGTTTGATTAACGATATGATTTTAATAATATTTAAGCAAGAGTATCTTAATGTTTGTTAATTCGTATATTTTCTCATCCGCTATATAGGACGACGTATAGTATATTATTTTGCCAATCTAATAGGCAAAAATTATATGTAAGAATAAACTGATTTTATCGAAATTTATTTTGGGTAATAAAATAAGTATTTGAACATAAAATTAAAATACAATTCGTTAAAGTTTGGTCTGAAATAATTAAATATATTCTATTTATTTATATTTTAAGCACTGATTGGGGTAATAAATATCATAATATAAAAAGGTAATATGTTATGCGACCAAACATACGTCGTCGTGTGTCGTGCGAATTGATATTCCAGTTAATATTACACTCATCTATTGTCGTAAACGTGTAAAACTAAACTGATGTCTTTTAAATACGTAATGCATATGAATTTAAAGTTTATTCGTTCATTCGTGTATTTTCTGTTTTCTCTAACTTGACGACGTATAGTGTAGCATTCTGCCAATCTGACAGAATAAAATTATATTTAGGGATGAAATGATTTATTCAAAATTTATTTCGAGCAATGAAGTAAGTTTTTGAATATAAAATTAAAACGTCTAAAACAAATATATAATGCGATGATTTCATGGATAATTATTATTATTTTTGACATGTCATGTTATAATTCCTTTCTTAGACTTAGTAAAAATTTCGGATATATTTCTAAAATTAAAGTGCCTACTTAAAATCGTATTGTTTGGCCTTTTTGGGGTCTGATAAAAAAGAGGCTGAAAAAAAATGGGTCTGACAAAAAAAAGTGAAAAAAAATCACGACACAGAAAAGTGAACATTTTGCCGGTCTGATGAAATGAATACTTGTATTAATTTCATTTAAAATGTAACTATTGGGCTAAAATATTTTAGTGAAAGGGACTAGGAAGAAAACGTAAGAAAATTGGAATTTTGTAGGGACATGAAAATTCTAATAAAAAAAGCGAATTTCTATTATCTAAGTTTCACAATTATTTTTACCGGGATTATTTAGAAAGTAAGATATAAAAAGATTGCTTTAAGCAAAGCTCTTTTTATTTATTTCTACTAGCAACACTATACTTTTTTGCTGTACTAATAATTTGAATCAGCTATATTGTTCTTGGTTTAGTCGATAACGTAAGAAAATTAAGTCAAAATAGGGAATAAAAAATATATAGACAGGATTATTAAATTCACTTGATTACAGTGCCTACTTTTTAAATGATATTTATATACACAATAGTGAAAATGCGCAAAAATCGTCTTATAATTATATTTACTTATCTAGTATCATTTCAGATGTAAATATATTTTACGTGGCTTTCATCTTATAACTTTGAGTAAATATAACCTGACTTTCCCATCTCAAAAAACTCTGAAATTTATACAAAATGCTTGTGACGTCATGACGTACCAAAAGCTATTACCTTTTGTTAAATATGTATTCAAGTAGCCTTTTACATCTATTTTACGATTTATTACAACAATGATTTTTTTCTTAAAATTATTGCAAACAAATTTTTTTTTCAAACGAGCAGATAGCATATGACAAATGAGCAGATAGTATGTTTTTGTCGAATGATTAACTCTGTAGGTATATAGTCCATTCTTATTATATTTTGCAAATTGTCTTATTTTCTTTATTCGTTCCCCTTTAAAAGGTTAAATTAAACAAATAATTGTTTGTCGTTTTTATGATTTTCTTACGGTTTAATTTACGAAATAATACAACGTACATGTGTCAAAATAAAATATAGTCTGGTGTGAAAAATCTAGAAAGGATAATTGAATCAAAATTGTTTAAGTTTTGCACGGTGAAAGAAAATTTCATGTTTTATTGCATATTGCAATGACATGCGGTTTTAGTCGGTATGCAACTGTTTATATATATCAGCTTTATGGTGTCACAATGCAATAAGATATACTTGAGGTTCTTTCTCATATACTGAACAATACAGTAGTGGAAAACTCTTTGATTGCTTAACTTAATTAATTATGAACTTATTCATAATTAATACACGCACGCGCACGCATTGTGGAAAAGCATATAATTCTTAATTCTTCTGGTACAGCGTTTGTCTTCAATTTTTCGTTTGATTTCAATAATTCTTCTGGCACAACGCTTTGTCTATCAGATATGCAGGTATGCAGAACCAATAGATTCTTTACCTGCTCTATGTTTATCAAGAATAAAACGTAAGATGCTCGAAACAACTGTTTTTTGCAGAAATCATTCGAGATAGAAACTGGAAATTTATCATAGCTATGAAGTATAGTATCCTGCATATACCTCATTAGTTTATACTTAAAACTTTTATACTGAAGTTTTAGAGGGGTAAAAAGTACTTGGAACCTTTTTTAACTTCATGTGTAGTATTGAATATAGTTTGAAAATGCTAATTAGTAGAATTTATAGAAATATATTTTTTAGAAATATATAAATATATTTATAATATTTCGAATATTATTGTACCAAAATTTATAACAAATTTATGACAGTATTTTCACGCCTGCGAATGATATATAACTAAATGTAATATATATACACGGTGAAAACTATATGTATATGATGGAAAACTAATAATAATAAATAAAAATAATGTATATTTATAAGTAGTTCAAGAAAATGTCTAAATGTTTATGTTTACCCAAGTACACATGAAATCCCCTCAGTCCGTGTTGTAAGTGTTTATTACGTTTATGTTATTAATTTATACTTTTTTATAATTAAAAAATCTTTTTGTACATATACGTACATATTAGCTGTACCAGCGCGGCTTCGTCCGCGTAAAATTCGGTATCAGAAAAGTTATTAGGAATTCTTGTACTGTATTTTTTTTCTATCGGAACTCTATCAGCATAAAGTTTACTAAAAACACCAGTAGATGGCGTTGGTAGCACTAATATCGGAGTATTTTTATATCTATAATATCCAAATCAATGTCTTATATGTTGCCCGAGGGTATAAACTATTACCATAGTAAATTTCATCAAAATCTGTGCGCTAGGTCTCACGTGATTGAAGAACAAATTAACACACAGGAAGACAGACAAAAATTCTAAAAACAGGTTTTCTGGCTTTTATTATCATTCTAAACAATAAATCAATCACTCTTTGTAAAATATTTTCCACATAAAGAATTCACTCTGTTACAATTTTATTATATGTATACACGTGCAACATTTCGAGTCAGTATATAAGTATGAGTTTTAGAATAAATGAATGGATAAATATATAAATAGCTTGAATAGCGTATTGAATCGTGCATATAAACCTACTCCAGTCAATAGTGTGATAGATAGATATACTAATGAAAATTACTAGTCAATAGTGTGACAGATATACGAATGAAAATTACTAGTCAATAATGTGATAGATATACGAATGAAAATTACTAGTCAATAGTGTGATAGATATACGAATGAAAATTACTAGTCAATAGTGTGACAGATATACGAATGAAAATTACTAGTCAATAATGTGATAGATATACGAATGAAAATTACTAGTCAATAGTGTGATAGATATACGAATGAAAATTACTAGTCAATAGTGTGATAGATAGATATACGAATGAAAATTACTAGTCAATAGTGTGATAGATATACGAATGAAAATTACTAGTCAATAGTGTGATAGATATATATACGAATGAAAATTACTAGTCAATATTGTGATAGATATAGCAATGAAAATTACTAGTCAATAGTGTGATAAATATACAAATAAAAATTACTAGTCAATATTGTGATAGATATACGAATAAAAATTACTAGCCAATAATGTGATAGATAAATGAATGAAAATTACTAGTCAGTAGTTAATTTTATCATTACGTAACGAACTTCGGGCTCATTTGCTTCTCAGATACAGCCACGTAGGATTGGTTAAATTATCGGACCTCCCCGTTTCGTTCGCCTTACTCCACGATTGTGGTAAACGTTACGATTCTGGTCCGGCGGGGTCCGAGTTCGACACGGTAATCACGCTGCAAGCCGTATTGTTCGCCGCCGCGTCAATGTTCCTTGACGTTGACGTATCGTCGCGCAGCCGTCATCCGTCCGTCCGTCCCATCGCTCATTCCGTTAATGCATTGTCGAAAATTTTCAACAAGAAATTTTAGATACCGAATGAATAGGTTTATTTTGGTCTCATTGTGTAAATGAATGGCACCGCCTCTTATAGTTCGTACAATGCGGCGATCGAATGGAGCTTTAATGGGAAAAGGACAGTTGTATATTGTTGTATTTTTATTATTACCTTTTTAGGGAATTAATTATTAGATACAACTTTGTAATATTCAATTTAATCCCAATAATTTTTTTGTTTGTTCAGTAATGTACGTTGTCTTTAAATTTTTCAATTTTTGTTATATCTATGTTCTGTATATTATAATGTCACATTCCTTACGTCGCTTGTGATTTTCCTAATATTTTAAGATTTTTTTTTTGAGTCCAATGCAAGAGGTTTTACTATAACATAATGAGTACAAATTAATCGTGCGCGCAGATTCGCCTTGAAAATTTGTTAACATTGTTCGTTTGATTGTTAAGGAAATTTTAAATTTTTGTTAAATTATAACAGGTCGATAAATAGTAAACCTGTCATCTCAGTTCATCAGTACTAGGCCCTGTGGTTGGCAAACAGAATATTTCCGTTTTTACCCCCAAAACGGGCTCAACCCGGGATCGGTGTCAATAAGGCTTTTTATACATCTAAATTTAATGTAGGAGCATGACGATTTTTTCACACTCGTTGCGCTGGATGACGATTATTGTAATGATATCACCAAATTTAATCTTTTTACAAAATTGCCTTTTTGGAATTTTTGAAACAATTTCCTGGCTTCAATCATTTAAATAAATACACCATTATTATGCATATATTTCGTGCTAAATTTACCTTTGACTGGGTTAGAATTAACTTACGTTTTAATTTGAACTTTAAACTGAATTACTATAATGGCTCCGACAATTTCTATTTGTCAGTTCTTAAGCCAGTGCACTTGGTTCTACTGTACGGAGATTGTTAATTGAATTATAAATTCCTTAGAAGTTGTTTGATCGCAACATTAGCCCAGTAAAAAAACTCCATTTAAATCGGTCTAATAATTTTTTACAATATATTAGCAAATAGGCAAACCAATAAACATATACATAGACATAAAGTACCTTGGAAAATATTCAGTTGGGATAATTGCTAGTCTAGATTTTAATCTAAATTACAAGCCTTATCAAGTGGAGTCAAATCGGCCTAATAATTGTCCCATGATGTTTTGGTAAGTAGACAAACAGATAAACATACACGTATACAAAAAATGGCCTAGAGAATAATTGATCAAATCAAATGTTAGTCTAGATTTTAATTTAAAGCATGCACATCGAAGCAAATATTCCATTCAAATCAGTCAATATTTTTTCGTAATGTTTTTGCAAATATACATATAGATAAGGATAGACAAAGTATGTCTTAGAGAATATTCGATCGAGACAAATGGGTGTCTAGATTTTGATCAAATGTTTTTTTTCATACGTTGTAGCAAATCAACATAAGGATAAACATACCCATAGACAAAACGTATCTTAAAGAATATTTTCTGGGAGCAAATATTAATTTATATTTTAATGTAAATCTCAAGCATTATCTTAGTGAAAGTTCTATTCAAATAATGTTGGTTGTTTTTTTTGGGATGCTCTAACAAACAGACAAACATATAAGCAGGTAGACAAAATGTCCTTTAGGGAACGTTCAATTAGGATTTAAGGTGACCATGATTTTAATCTGAACTGGTTTTATAAAATGTTATGGAAATTTTAATTTTAAAATCCGCGACAAAAGTATTATCGAACAAATAGAAATCTATTTTACCCCGCAAGTAATGTAACTTCTGAGCCACTATGGAATACTCATTGCAAGATATATGCAGAGGCCAAATATTGCGTATTCACTCTTGTACTGTACAATGATTCTACAATTAAAATAATTAGAACTAAAACACAATTTAATCAATGCGCAGCGCATATACATTGAACTTTCCACGTAGTCAATTTAATTTTACTTGTACGTATATATATATATATATATATATATATATATATATATATATATATATATATATATATATATATATACACACACACACACATACATACATAGATTTATGTGTGTGTGTGTGTGCATACGTGTACACGTATACACATATAATATCTGCTCTGGCACCAGATTGGCGCGTGGGCCATATAGTAATAATAAGTGCTGATTTTATTTTTAACATTATTTTAATAAACAGTAATTAACTTTTTATTAAAAACACTTATTTTTTAAAAGTACTAAATTCATAATACTATTTCTGACTTGCTAAGCCTGCCAAAATAGGTCGGAGGCCGGTGTGTTTCGGTGATGTTCCAAATTCATTGAGCTCCTCTCAATACTTCATACAGAAATGGCATTCAAAGTCGAAAACGAACAAAAATTTAATCAATTTAATTTTTAGATATGGAGAAATTAGAACGATCAAAATTATATGACAAACGTTTTATTCTTATTTTTACAATAAAAGCTTATTTGTCATTTTTATTCTATTCAAATAAATGCTTAATTATCAGTATATTGTAGAATAATATATACATTTATTAACCGGGTAATGACTACGTAAATTCTCCTTCAGTAAACGCATTTAACAAGACCGCAATGGATTGCCTCTACCACACACAATTAACTCGAGATGTATAGGCCGTATAAGTGGAACAATTAATCCTCGCACGTTTCTAACAATGCCATTACAAAATTTGCTTTTCGTTTAAATACACTTTTTTCAAATGAAATCTACAATCAAGTTTCATGTCATCGTGCCGAATAAAAGGTTATGATCGTTTTCAATTTTTTAACTTAAACTTCATTAGTATAATTTTTTAACATAATATGGCAGGTGGGATGAAGAGAGCTTGGGAGTAATGGGAGAAGTTTGTCAGGTAAGGTGTGTGGAACATTGTCGTGTTTTAAAACATGATTACCTAAATGTTTCCATTTATCCTTCACAATAGCAGTACATAAAACTTGTAAAAACTGAGTGGAACTCTCACTAGCAGAGTTTCGTACATACACACATATATATATATATATATATATATATATATACATATACATATACATATACATATACATATATATATATATATATATATATATATATATATATATATGTATATATAAGAGTAAATAGTACTTCTATTAAACTATTTATAAATTTTGACATTACTGTTTTCTTCTTCTAAGCGTGCCTCGCCGACTAGCGGACGTTGGCAGTCAGCTCTGTGTATTTGGTTTTGTCCGTGGCAAGGTGAAAGAATTCGGCGGCACTCGTAATTCATGTTCATTCTCGCATGTTACGCAACCAAGGCATCCCTCTACGACCGGATTTCCTATTCCCAGTAATTTTTCTGATCATTATTAGTTGCAAGAGTTCATATCCCTCATGCCTGAGCATGTAACTCAGGTATACAACTTTACGTTGTTTGATGGTTTGCAAAAGCTTGCTTTTCTGGCCAACCCGCTGTAGAACCTCCTGATCGGTGACTTACTGAGTCCAATTCATTAGTCTGTTGGCCGAAATTCCGAACGTTTCTATAGATTTCCTGAGATTTTCGTTAATAGTTCACTTGTCATCATATAAATATATTGCCTACTAAATAGGTTACAGGTGCAAGAAAATCGTTTATTTTGAAAAAAACAGCAATAATACTTAGAATAATCGCTGTGATATACCAGTAAACTATAGGTGAAGTTCCAGTTACGCTGTGTTTTCATAGTGTTAACTGTAGCAATACCACGTAAATTTGACAATTTGTATCAGTAAAATAATGGTGCAATGCATGTTTTTACTTATAATGTTATTTATTGTGAAACTTTCTGAAGTTAATGTTTTGATTATGTATGTAGTTTAATAATACTCTGGGTATAATGAGTTTTATAACGAGTTTTGTAAATAATCGTCAACTGATCGAATATATATTTGTGTCAACAATATTTTACTATTAAATTCATTTGTTTAGAAAGATTCTCTTTTGAAATTTAATGGAGTATAGTATATGTGTAGATTATGAAAAAATATAAAAGGTTTTAGGTATATCCAATTGTATCGCGGCCTTTAAACTTGAGCAGCTTTTGGACACTCATATTTGAATTGAGAAGTGATAAAACGAAATAATGCGATTATTTTCGCATGTTAATGTCGACGTTTAACGAAATTTTAAATAGATTGAGGAACTGATTTGACAAAAGAAGATATGTTAACGAAAGAAAATTTTAGCCTCGAAGGGAAATTAGCCGTATGCATCAGACGAGTCAATTTAAAAAAAAATATATAACACAAATTGTATTTCATTTTGGTTCATTATACTCCAGAATAATTCACTCTTGGGAAAAATTCACACTTGGTAACTTGCAACTATTAAAATCGGAGAGGGGTGGGATATACTTTTTGGCCACGTTTTCAAAAATATCTAGAACTATCTTAGAAAAAAGTCTAGAATAAATAGTACTTAAATTCTCATAAGTCGCTCTTTTACGAGTACTTGATACACCTCGTGATACATGAAGTTAAAAAAGAAATATAAAAATTTTTGAGTGGTGCCTATTAAGATATATGCGGGCTAATAAGGGTTATTATCATTATGCTAAATTTTAAGTTTCTATCAAAAACGGTTTCTGATAGAAATAGCTGCGGTAGACTAATAGACACGTTAGTGATCTTCTAAGCGTTACTTTTCTCCTTTTGAGATACGAAACTCTAAAATCAATGTACCTTTTCAATGTTTTAAGACGTTTTTTTGTTTAGATTCTAGAATATATTATCTTATCTCTGTTTAACAAGTGAGAACTATACTTTTTTCGAACTATAAATGAATTATCTATATAGAATATATTTCACAGGCGTAAAAACAAACTATAAAAATGGAATTCCACATAGAATTATAAATCATTGATCCTGGTTTTTGTCCTTTACTTTACTTAAGTTGACCGGAAAAAACCTGTAGATTTTTTATGAATGTGTAAATAACAAAAAAATATGCTTTAAAGGACCATATCTTTATGGTGCGTTGATCAAAAGACTTGAAAGTTGTATTTCAATGTAAGGCGGTCTCAGTATAATTTATTTCATCTTGATATCTCAAGTCCTTTCTTAGAAACAGCTTTTACTTTGGCAGAAAGACAAACGGACGAACACCCACGTGATCCTATTAGAGCTCTGCTTTTTTTTGATTTTGAGGGATTTTTTCCTTAAAAGATAAATGGGCCAATAAGTAGCCAATGAAAAAAGCATATGAAAATCTGTCTCATAATATTTACTGAAATGTTCCAAATGATACGTACTGAATGTGCTCAATGTATCTGTATTATGATTTGAATCCTTCGTCATTTATTGTATTAAGTTATAAAATTACCAAAACATGGATTATAGTTGTGAAAATGTAATGTTAAATAAAAATTTATTTTCGTGACGCGATATTTTCGTTGTAAATTGACGTTGAAAGTATATAATTTAGCAATTTGCTCCGGTAATTTCAATGAGGAAAAGTATGTTATATCAGAAGAAAAATCAAAGCAAGCGAGTAATAAAAAATTATACAGAATGTCAACCCGCCTTGCGCAGTTGCGAACAATGTCAATTGAACATTAAAGGCCGAGCGCTATTTACGAAGCCTCAACGGAAGCGAACGTGTTCGCGTCTCTCATAGCTGCTTCCGCATCCGGCCCGGGTCTACACGCTCTACGACATTCTCTGGGCTTTTAATCTTTGACCTTGTCGTGGGGAGAGATATTAACTTTGTTTGGGGAAAATTGAAAGTGAATTTAATATGTGATTATTTTTTGTTTATGAACTCGGTAAGTTGCGATGCGATTTTTTCTTTCTTTATTAGGGAAAAATTACCTGTACAGTTTATAACGACTCATTTAGTGAGAAATAGAAGTGTGATGTTAGATTGCAAATATGAAGAATAATAATTTTATCTTAGATAAGCAGCAAAGTGCACATTGCTAGTGAAATGAAAAAAAAACACATTGCTGGTGAATTGAAAAGGCACATTGCTGGTAAAATTAAAAAAGAATATTGCCAGTGAAATGAGAAAAATGATAATTTTACTTTTGGCAAAATTGAAGTTTTTCTTCGTTATTCAAATAATGGTCATTATAAGATCCCACTGTACGTTTGTATTATATTTATTGGTAATAGGACATTCATTGTATCATAATAAATATATTTATATTAAGAAAGGAAAACGTAGTTGCCACTCGCATTAAATGAACAATTTTGTTTTTATATTATTATTCTAAAAGCGCAAAAAGGGAAATATTAAGGTAACCGTGTAATAAAATAAGACAATTTTATTTACAAAAAAACACGCGTCGGGCAATAAGACAATTTTATTTACAAAAAACACGCGTTGGGCCGTCACGGGACGCCTGGCAGATGTGAAACATCGTGTTCGTACAGGTAATATGCATAAAAGACAAGATTATTACAGGAACTAAATTTAGCATAATGAAAAAATAAAGTATTACGAATTTCTTACAGAAAATGGTGACTTTATTTAATAAACATTTATTTACAATTAATACAAAAATAATAAAGCACAGGTTATGTGTACCGTAGTAAACAACAGCGTCGAACTGAGTGAGGAGGGGGTCGCGTAGTTGGTTGCACATGGTGACACGTCGCCATACCGTACACTCTACTACATATAGACTATATTTTAGTATAGACCTTAGAATAGCGTGGCGACCCGTCGCCACGGCAAGCATCGCCACGCCAACGATCCGCTTTATACCTGCGCCTATAGATGTTTGACATCAAAAATATACACACGAAATATATTATTATTTTGAAGTGTCATGTAATGCGCTGACGCTAACGAAAATTTTACGATAATTTTCATTTTATTATATTAATACATAAAGGTGAATATAAATTTTGCTACGACTGAGAGTCTCATCCTTATACTCCAAATCTATATTAACCGATGGTGTTATTCGCGGAATTCTTTACATTAGATCAGTCACCAACGATGAGCTATAAGCCATCGCCAAGGAATATTTGGTACGTGAACAGGTCTTGCAAAAGAAGTAGAGATGGAGCGCGAGACGCGACCCCCTCCTCACTCAATTCGACGCTGTTGTTTACTACGGTACACATAACCTGTGCTTTATTATTTTTGTATTAATTGTAAATAAACGTTTATTAAATGAAGTCACCATTTTCTGTAAGAAATTTTGTCTTTTATGCATATTACTTGTACGAACACGATGTTTCACACCTGCCAGGCGTCCAGTGACGACTCACTGTTTTTTTATGAAAAGTCAGGCTATTTCTATAAGAGTTATGAAATGAAACTCGCAGACACGACGGTGTAATCGAATAAGGCCAATTAGGGTCGAAAAAAGCGAAGGAAACATTCATTTTGATAACAAAGAACGAATGTCAATGTTAGTTAATAGTTTATTTTTAAATTATTTAGGCAATGACTACAAGAATAAAAAAGCGTGCGGTGTTGATTATGTTTCGTAATTATTTTAAAAAGTCATTATGTATTACATTGTTATTTTTAGTTTTATATCCTATTTAAATTCTTGGTATATTCAAAAATATAATTTTATTTTGTATTATGGTTACGAGCTGTATTTTATTTTTTACTCTTTCTTGATTGTTAGTCGCAAAAACTATAAGTTTTTTAGGATTCCGTCATCAAAATGAAAAAAAAATGATTGTCCATCAGTCCGTCTGGCTGCCAAAGCTCCTTTTCTCAGAAACGGCTTGGGATATCAAGTACGAGAGAATACAATACAATACGCCTATAAGCTTACTTTGCTGTAAGTTCAAGTTTTTGGTTCATGCAACAAAAATATATGGCCCTTTAAAGTATATTTTCTCTTTGTTTTACCCTAATCTTAGTCACTGATAATCAAAACCTACAGGATAATCTTGTAAGTGGGCATAATGCGAGGTCTTGTAACACAAATAAAGGGAAAAATCCAAAAATAATTCATTTTTAATTCTATGCGTAATTATAATTTTTTTTAAATATGCGACTTGGAAAAATATAGTATATTTACGATATATTACGAAAAACTTTGTAAATAATTTAATAAAAATTCTATGTGCTATTATAAGTTTATAAATGCTTAAATGTGAACAATTACCTTGGAATGCCAGTTTTACTCGTGCGTGACAGATTTTATAAAAATGATTTGTTATGTCCATAACGCTAGGTCTATTTTCGCCGGTCTCCTGTACGCCTGATCCCGAATTAGTAAATAAATGATTCCACAAAATCCAGAGGGTCATAATAGTGATATTTTTAATCAAATTTTAGCAATTTTCATGTATATATTCGAAAGTTACTTCACGTTCATAAAATTATTTCGGAATTCGTGAATTTCTAAATTCTACTATAATATTCGTTAGTTAGCTTTTGTTAACGGCTTCGCTCGCTCCATTAATGCGGCAGAGTACTTTTGCAGCACCAATGTTGTTATCTTGTGTTGTGATATCAAAAGTACCCCAAAGCGGGATATTTATATTTAGTTTGAATGTTATGCTAAATCGCTATAAATCTGCCAAGAGGACCAGGGTACTGTGGTACCTTTGCTCGAAGCGATTCCACGTAACTTTGAATCCTTATACCTTGGGTCAGGATAATATTTGAGAGCCCAAATTATCAGAATATAATTTATTTACCAGACTCAATAAACATACGGTATATTGGAACTATAAAGGTATGTCCTTTCAGTATTACTATAAATACTTAAATATTTAATAGCTTAATGCACAAAAATCTATTATCGTCTATATATGAACTGCTGACTTTATGATATTTTGCCGTAGTTCCGTCACACGGCCAAGCTCTACAACTTTTTTTGATCAAAACGCAAACTTAGGGCTTGGCTCTACATAATATTTCATGCGATTTTCACCTTGATGTCGCGTCATTTGGTTAACCGACCCCGATTGGAACTTTGTCATTTATAAAATATGAAATGACGAATCTAAATCTCTACAGTGCCTCTAAAGATAAATACGTGCGCCATCTAATGTGAGTACTTCAGCTGATCTTCCCGCATCCGCCCTGCAATGTCCACGAGGCCGCCCATTCGCGTGCTAATGACGCGTGAGCACGCCGATAAGGCGTCGCCTTACTACCGCGACAGCGGTCACTCGTCGCCTTTGTTTACGCGTCCTGCGCTTTTTGCCTACCTTAATGGCGCGGAGGAGTGGAATGGGCAGCGGTTAGGAAATGTGGCCCGACACGAATCTAGCATTAGACTCAACGACTCAAGTTTGATTAAATTTGGTAACGAAGTTACACTCGGTAAATTGAAATGCGATGAAAATGTTGCATTGAATGTATAATTTTTGTTTTAGCAATGTTTTCTTTTATGTGTTAATGTCACGTAAGGTTAAAATAGCCATAACTGTAAGCACTTTGACTTTAGTGAACTGAGCGATATTAAAATAAATCCCGGCTAGTGCTAGTTGTACAATAAAGAAAGTATTCCTGCCATTATAGCATTATTCTTCAAATGTGTCTTTCAACCAAAGACGAACGTGTGAAATAGCCATGATGTCTTTGCTCTGTGAACATTTTTGTCAATGATTTTTCCAGTTTTCCTAAATAGTTCATCGATTTTCTTTTTTCAAATACTCAACGCCGGGTCTAATGCGGAGAGTACAAAATAATTACAGCAGCTGTACCTTATTAACTTTAGAAACGTTTACAGGAATGTTTTGCGGTATTACTTAATCATATTATTTGGACGCTGCTAGTTAAGTTAAGAACTTGAAATTTGATGTTTGGACTTGTTAGTATAGAACCAGGACCTGAAGAGCTAGCTATTGCTGGTTTGTTTACCTAATTAACATAACATTACAATAATTAAAGTAGTACATAGTAAATCTACCTTTATTTTGGAGCTTTTCCAAAAAGCACTTTGATTGACTCGACTCTGGGAAATGCTAGATTTGAATTTGTAACCTTTTTTTAGTCTTCTAAATTATTGGAATACAAAAAAAAACTTATTGCCGAAATGAGTATATATTTATTTCTGTACCATCTATGTAATGTTTAAAAATTGGTTTAACCTAACGGAAATATGGCGGTTTAATAATAATAATTTTTTATTTATACTTACAAATAATTAAACAGAAATAGAATATCCAATCTTAGAAGTCTACTGTTTATTGATGAAAAAGGAAATTACGGATCGTTGGAGGTAGTAAATTACAGTCACCTTGCAAATTCTAGGCATTTTAATGATTAAAGGGACAGATTAGAAATTATTTAATAAGTATATAATGTTTGAGATAGATTGAAAAACGGGCGGAGCTACGTATTTCCTTTTTTTATATAGTTTCTTTATTTTCTATAAATAAACGCTTATTGTATTTATGCACTATTAGCGTTCTTTTTCATGCTCGTTTTTTTTAAAGCCGACGAAATATTAGCAATATTAACAGTACAGATATGGTCGCCTATTGCGTCTTTACTGTTTTACTGTTAATATTTTATCGACATATAAATTAAAACTGCCCGAACAAACTCGTCGACAAAATCTGCTTTCTCTATGCGAGAGAAAGTATATTTATGAAAAAAAGTTAAAATAAATTGGCACTTAACCTACGTTCGTCTTCTATAACTCACACTAAATCGATCTGTACTAACCCCAGTTGAGTTTTACACTAGAGAGAACAGAACGACATTAAGCGGATGGTCCGCGACGATGCAAAGCGGCGCGGACGACGACAAAGAAACTCGATTAATGAAAACTACGCGAACAAACCCTCTAGACAAAATCAGCTTTCTCTATGCGAGAGAAAGCCAATTGATCAAACAAAGTTAAACTAAACCGGCACTTAACCTACGTTCGTACACGTAACTCGCACTAAATTGAACTGTACTAACCGCAATTGAGTTTTGTACTAGAGAAAACAGAACGACATTGAGTGGGAGGTCTGCGACGGTGGGAAGCGGCGCGGGCGGTGACAAAGGAACCCGGCGTCGCCCGCCCACCGCGCGACCTGTGGCCTGACACCCGCCGCAACGTCGCGCTCTGCTCGTACTTTTTGTATCGCGTCGACAGGAAATGGCCATTGAGATGAGTAAATAAAAGGTACATTGTATTCCGTATTTTATTAAAGCATAGATTGAGTGTTTGAGCACAAGGTAACGTGATTTTAAGAAGAAATACTAAGTTAAATATGACTAGCGGACACGGAATCTGTGTCTTTATATACAGTGTATTCTATATTAAATATTGTGTTCTGGCGCATAACCTGATAAACTGCATCCTCCAATTATGTTATTTTTAAGTTTTTGAAGTGAAGCAATGAAACCTTAAAATTTCGTCATTAGCATTCGTCAGTTCGTCGCAGCCTTATTATTTCTACGGTTTTTAATTGATCGTGTTTTGAATTAAATTTTGCAAGTTGCTCCATATGGTAATATCAATTAATGTGTAGCTTTTGCGCTCTCTATCAAATGGGATAACATTGATAAAGTTCCTCCGCAATGAATTTGGGAGGAACTTTTCCATTAACGATTTTTTATTTTTAAACCTCATTTTCGAGTTACTAAACTTTGAAATGAGTTGTAAACGAAACGGAGAGGTTTCCTTTTATTTTCAAATGCGGATTTAAAAAAAGTTGAAAAAACTTCGAAAAATAAAAATAATTTTAAAATATACTAGTAATTAGTTGATTAGAACCATCAAGAAAACTGATTTTGTTTGACTTGCATTAACAATTTAAATGGAAAATTTTGTTTTATATTTTAATGAAAGAAAAATCTTATTCGAATGTGAAATAAAAAAGCGTAGTAAATTATAAAACGAAAAAAAATCTGAATATAAAAATTCTCGAGTTACCACGTTATACCGACTGTAAAAGAAAAGCCGCAAATATCACGTGAAGTATTTGACCAATAAGGATAAAGCTTTTTGTCATTTGTAGGGAATTTAAGGGTAGTCTTTTTGAATTGTTATTTTCTTGTATAAATATGGTGGTAGTCAGACAACGTTTAAAACCACAATGTTCTTTGTGAAAAATGATTGTCTTCTTAAAATATTTTGATATTATTTTGATCTATCATTTATTGAGGTAATACAAAAATCTCTACATATTATTTCTCAAAGATGTTTTTTTATCGGTACGCCACATCTCCTTAATATCTCTATAAAAACCAATAATAAATTTTTTAATTGTTTAATTCTCTACATATTATTTCTCAAAGATATTTATATTGTCCTTCTAATCTAATCATGCCTTTTCAAATGACAAGAAAGCAATTGGTAATAAAGGTAGCCTTCGCTACGATCTGTAATAAAACACAAGGTCGCTCAAAAGACCAGGGTTGTGTTTACCAGAACCTGTTTTTTTGCATGGACAGTTATACGTGGCTTTTTCTAGGGTTTGTAGATACCAAATAGGCAAAAAGTAAACAATGGTCATATTATCACTTCTAATATTGTTTTCAACTTCTTATATTACCAAGAAATTTTGTAATCTAAGAAGTTTAAAAACAAGAAAAAACCAAATCTGAGAACCAACTATCACGTGCTGATGGTTACATAACTTTCAGAATGTGAATATTTCGTCCACGCATTTAAGCATTTTGCTTTAATTTACATTGTTGAAGTAAATGATTTGTATCCCATTTACAGAATTTACGTTTCTTGTAATAGATTTGGTTTACGCTATCAACAGTTAACATTTTGTCATCACATAATTAATAAATATATTTACGACAAAGTGTTAACTGTTGATAGCGTAAACCCAATCTATTACAAGGAACGTAACTTCTGCAAAAAGCTTAAATCGAGTCATTTCCTTTAAATAACTTCACGGTGCCCGTTCCTCTGGCGCCTCGTATTGAATCGTTGTAACCGAATGTGTTAATTCGAATTCACGGTTCCTTTTTAAATTATTTATGGCGGTCATGCGTCGTCCGATCCCTTTTCCCGCCTTTTGTTTACAGACATACAACGAATGGCCCCTTCCACGCGTCATTTTATTTCCGGCGTTGGGATACCTTTTGTTTATAGCGTCCTCGCGGTAATGGCAGTGATATTTTTTTGACGAGTTTATGAAGATGTTGAGGTGTAGAAAAATTTAACGCACACTTTTCACAACAAACGTTATTAGCGAGGAGCCCTCTCGTTAAATAAATAAATTGTTTTTCTTATAGATGATTAAATAAATTGATTTTCTTATCCAGTCTTGTCGTAAAAGCGATACATATGAAAGAAATCATAAGCAGGTTACTCCCGAAATAATTACAAAGGAAAAGAAACAAAAATTGTAAACGGAAATAACAAAACGTAAGTTTTTACTTCTTTTTATTTGCGTTACGTTGCAAAATTGCTAAAACGAAACGTTAATTGAGTCACTTTGACGTTTGACGTCCATCCATCCGTCTGTCACAGGCGGTTTTTTTCTGAAATTATTCGACTTAAAAATGTTAAGTTTAATACAGAGATAGAATATGGTGGCCCAATTATAGACGTGAAGTATAAAAGTATAAAAAGATGATTTTTTTAATTAATTAATGGGTTAATTTCAGGTAGTAAATGGGGGTTAATTTCAGGTGGTAAATCGGAAAATAAAGAAAAATTCTTTCCTGAACAAATTTCTACCTGTACAAGGTTATCCTGTAGTTTCAAATAATAGCTTATTGAAGCATTAATTGAGTTATGTATATTTATGATAAATATTTTTATTTATTTACTTAACATTTCTCGGGAAAAACGTTTAAAACGCGGAAAAACCTTTTTCCTCAGAAAGATAACTAAGAAAAATTTGAAAAAGATCATGTTAAAAAGCATTTGGAAAGTCATGTTTTCCAACATTAATGTTGGAAATTAGGTATGGATTTAATAATAATCGTCAATATTTAAAAAATTCCAGCGCGCTTTAACCTATGAACAATTTAAGTGTATATTTATTAGTAACTGTAGGACAAAATATATTTCTGACGATGTAAGAAACAACTTTTGTCCTTGCACGTTTTTCAAAATTTTTAATTTGTATTAATCGAAACGGGGAGCGTTTCGACTAAGACAAATTAAAAATTTCCGTTCCGAAATTCAGTTCCGAGCATACGCGTTGTGATATGGCAATAGTGTGGTCGGCTGCGAGTAACGCGTTTTATGGGCCCCTTTTAAGCACAAAGTCGGGGTGCTTATTCGGGTATTTATATTGCTTAGTCGGGGTGATTATTAATACATAATGGAGAGGCTAATGACAAAGAACACTGTGCTTTTTTATCTTTATATTATTTTTTCAGGCAACGTAAACAGTAATTATGAAATGTATATTTGAAACCTTTTTTTCATAAGTGCTTTTCTGCTCGTATTTAGATCTTTTTTTTCAGCCATGCCATGGGTTGTTTTCATATATCACAAAGATGCAGATAGCATTTTCAATGAGAGCCTTCCGTTCTCAGGCTTACTTTATTTTTTCTAGGACTTTTTCCCTTTCATTGATAGTTATATTTTTACATCCGGGTTGATGTTTGTCTTACGTTACAGGTCAAATGTATTACATTTTCTTTCATCGAAGATTAGGGAAGAAAATAATCAACGGAAGTTATACTTATGAAACCTCATAGACCTTCGACGCTAGATTGTCATCGAAAGAGATACATCATTGAATTGAAACTAAGTAGATATATTAAATTACTTGTCTAGATATACTTATATTAAATTCCACAGATACCGACGAAAAGCGTCAAAAAAGAAGAAAACGCATAATTCTTTGAATGCGTAAGTACCTATGTTCTTTATATACACAAGCCAAAACCAAATAGATGGTCACATTATGCGCGACGTCCAGTATACAGAATGTCTTTTGCGAGTACAATTATTAATGCTTGCAAGCGGAGTATGACAATAAATAATATTCTCCATAATGCACCGGATGTCACACGACGTCATCGCGGTGACGTTTGCAACTGCACGGCGCCTAACGGATATGTCGTCTTGACACCATAATACGGCCGCTCTCAGTAATTATGTGTCGCTATATGCCTCTCGATTTAGGCCGTCAACGCCAGGGATGCGAACTTCCGAGCTGAGAATTGATTCTCCAGCCCTGTAGGGTAATAAAATTACTTTACACAAATAACCTGTTGCGTTTGAAACATTAACGCCGAACCGGTTCTCAGCCAGTTCGTAAATTTATTTTTGGAAGCTTTTCTGTAAGCTTGTAATTACGATGCATTCAATCTTCTTCATTGTTCAACTTGACTTCTGAGTTACTTAACATTAATGTCAAAATTATCAACTTGTATGTGTTTATCAACTTGTATAATTTATCAACATTGAAATTTCTCTACATTACCATCCTTAACGGAAGTCAAACAGTAAGGAAGCATCATTCTTCTCGAATACCTTTCTAGGTTCTGTGTAATTAGTTTCTAGAAACCTTTTCTTTTTACATAATACCACTTTGATCTCCTGACAAGAATACGGTACATTTTCAGTCATTCAATGCCAGATAGGTGTTAACCGTTTTAATATATGATAATGGAAAAATCCTAGATCATTATTATAATTGGTTTACTTCTATAGTTATTTATTTTAATTTTCGGGTAAATAACTGAAAAGTAAAAGTAAAGAGTAATCGACCGCCTTGGTTTTTTTGGAAATTACATAAAATTCGAACAATTGTCTGAATGTAATTTCTAACAGATCGACATATAAATGGGCTCCGATTTTTCCTTTTTTGATATAAAGAAGTATAAAATTGTTTATACTATAGATGGTTCATCAGATAGAAAAAAATTGACAACCTTGGCATTGTAGTATTTGTGTACAACCGATATTTTAAACAACTTTCGCTACACGTACTAACGGCATACCGCGAACGCTACGCTGTCTACGCTGATGCGGGTAGCGGTTTTTTATAGACACTAATGACTCGAAGGGTGATGCAGCGCGAGGAAATATGTTGCGACACGAAAGGAATATTAGTACGAACGACATGTTTTTTATTATATTTTGGAATTTAGGTGCACGGCATTGCGTCAATTCAGTTTGTTGCAAAATAAGTCTGGTACACGCGGTTTGTTTGTTTATATGAACATGCTCAGGACTATTTCCAACCCCATCACTTCGCTTTCTATTAAGATGTTAACGTGTAAAGTTTATTAATAAAACTATACTCAGATAAAACTTGCCAAATATGAACTTAAAAAAATATGGCAATCGATCTTATTATTCTTCAAGTCTGTATAATAATTCTTTATTCTTATCCTATAATTCTAAATTAGTATGTCATATAGTATTTCCCAATATTTTATTTCGAGATTTAGAACGGAATTTAGCATCATTTTAAATCTTCCATTTTTAGTGGTCAGAAAACCTAATGGACGAAACGAAATTTTATGGATTATATTCCGTGTGTGTGCGTGCGTGCGTGCGTGCGTATGTGCGTGCTAACGAGCGCGCGTGCGAGCATGTGCGCGGGTGCGAGCGTGTGCGTGCGTGTGTGCTCGTGTGTCCACGCGTGTGCGTGTGTGTGTGAAATTACATCCACGCGTTAGATTGTGTGGATATCATTCGACTAACGTCATTGCGAATTGAAAATTTGATACAATTATACTTTCTGTTAATTATTTATGTACTTCCGCTTATATTTTTTTTTATTTAATTACAAGTTACATAGTCATTATTAGCATTTTATGCGTAACTCGTAAAACGTAAATTTTCCAAAACAACATTTTCGGTGTAATATAACTCTCTATGCTTGTGAAAATATTATGTTATAAATAAATGTGTAACTCTGTGTTTGGTGTATATATCACACTCAATAGAAGTAAAATGCACTAACCGTACTTGACTTCTATAACGGATGCCACACAACTACATTAAGAAGGTCGTCTGCGGCGGCCGGAAATGGCGCGGGCGGTAACAAAGGACTGCACGACGCCGCCCGCCTAGAGAACGACCCGCAAGCCGATACTCATACGCCGCCCACGCCCGCCGCATTTTGACGCCGGCGGAAGTCACTATAAGACTCAATGCCTTTATGAAGGTTGTAAGGGCTTTGTGCGATTTCGAATTTAGGGGTCATACAGTTGTTTTCTGTTCAGCTGTCATTTTTGGATGGATTACTTTACAAGAATAGGGAGACGTTTTTGGGCTTATTGGATGGTTATGTTCAACGAATTGGATTTGGATTTATTGGCAATCTGTACATGGACTCGTACTGTTTTATATTCTGTATGTTGCTTATAGTTACTATTCGTGAAAATAAAATAGACTGCGTAAGAAGCGTTTTCATCCTTTGTGGCCTATTAAAAATATGTACGTAGTATTAATTAGCATATAATTTTTTTTTCACATTTTTCATACGATCTAATGCATACAACTCTTAAATAATAATATTTAATTTAATAGAGGTTTTAGCAACTTCTTTTTTTGTTTCACTTAGTTGTTTCTTTTATTTTTAATCGTAGATTTTTAACATACTAAAATTTGGAAATTCATTTCCTGTTTCATTGTATACGTTAATATTCAAAATTAATATGGTTGTCTGTCAACTATACTTAAAACTAATCACGTATTCATTGAAAAGGCGGGCCCTTTATCCTTCATTTCCGTCCTCTCATTGGTCCATTGCCATCTATCCACAAGAATACATCAGAATGGTAATGCCATTTCCTCGAAACAAATGTTTATCGATGTATAAACCGTCGATTGAAAAGACTCGCCTGAAGTGGACGCCGTAGCTCACATCGACATCGTAGCAAATATCGTAGCAGCGCCCTGCGCTCCCGAATATATCGACCCATCCGTCACATCATCTGTGTGCGATTTCTTTCGATTTTCGTAGCTTCAAGCCGAATGTGTTTAAGTTCACAGATGTGCTTCGAGCGCTGGACTCTCTTCTAATTAGGGATGGTGGTCTCCAGAAGACCCTTTCTGTATTTTACGTCTCACTTTTATTGCGTCCAGTTTTTGTTTGCAGACGCCCTGATAGTTTATGGTCATCTACTTTTTTGAAAGTGTCTTTATTTTTTTAAGTAAATTTCTGAAAATAACGGGCAATAAATACCTCTTATTATTCCCGGGACATTCACTTATAGAACTTATATTAAATTTGTGTCAAAGTTCGTTCAAAGGATTTTGTGTGATGCACGTAGAAACAGGCTAATAAACATTTCAATAACGATCAATTTCTTGTCTTTACTTTATGTGTAGTCGCCCAAACTTAACACGTTTCCATCCTAGGGAAAAATGGAACTCCTATTAGATTACTTACTTGTCCTTCTGTCCGTCGGTCACAAGCGTTTTCTTTAGAAATCCAAGCGGGTTCTGAAGAAACGAAAACTTACAATTTTGAACTTGGTATAGTAATAAGATATTTTAGCCCACACATATTTTAATAGCTGCTTCTCCAAATATTTATGTGGAAATTTTAGGAAAGAGGGGGATGGGGCTCAAATTAAGTTTTCGAAAACGTTTTTAAATTCTAAATTTAGTGTGTATTTTTTATTCTTTATTCTACGTAGTATATCTTCAGAGATACACTAAAAGTATAGAATAAAAATACACCCCTCTTTATATCCGAAATTACAGAACCTAGAAATATAAAAAAACTGGGTTTTAGAAGCCTGCACAAGATTTTTATGAAAACTATAACGATTTTAGATATGTTAGTTTTTGACTTTTATACGTTGTATTAAGTATTATTAAATATTTATCGTGCTAGGGAATCCATATTAATGATGTCTTATGATAAATAAAGGAATTTCATTTCAAGCGATGTGCGGAATACCCTGTGCGCGAGCAAGGTTCGCGCGTCGGTTTTTTATTTTTAAATATTCCTAATTACGTCCAAACTTTTTGGCTCTGCTGTTTTCTTTTTATATTTATAATAAATGGTATTTACACACAACTTACTAAAAAGAATCGCTAACGTATCCGTCCATCTGTCCGTTAAAAAAACGGAATCGCTCACGTATTCGTCCGTTTATTACAGTTGTTTTTTTTGGAAATCGCTTTACGTGGCAACTTGAAATTTAGCTTGGCAATAAACATACTAACCCGCAATTTATGTCAGCAGTAAATGCGGGTTAGTATGCTTTATCGCCAAACTGAACTTTAAGCTTCTACGTCAAGCGATTTCTGAGAAAATATATATCGAAATTTTATAAGGTGCTGAAATTGCTTTTAAAAAGACTTTTGATACTAAAATTGTATGTTTACTTTGAAAAGTTCCTTCTCGACGTACATCTCGCCACCATTGAAATATAGTTACAATTACAATACTTTATCCTAATAATAATAAATTTAAAATAACTTGATGAAATCATTTAATTAATCTTGAAAGTCAAACTAATTCTTCAATAGCTCCTGCTAAAGGTCATGGAATATAATCTACTAAATCTTAAGGATGATTAGAACTATTTATCATTAATTAACTTCTCTAGAAAATAAAGTTCTTAAAATAGCAATTACATAAGATTGAAAGATTGAACCCAGAAGTCAAGTTAAATACTGAAGAAGATTGAGTGCATCGTAATTACAGGGTTACAAAAAAGCTTCTAAAAATAAATTTACGGAGTAGCTGAGAACCGGCTCGGCGTTAATATTTCAAAAGTTTAAGCGATAAGTTATCTGTGTAAAATATAAAATAATGTATTTAAATATATATATATATATATATATATATATATATATATATATATATTTGTATATATCGAAATTGTATAAGGAGCAAGTAAAATTATGTAAATTCTGTAGTCCACATCGTTTTTTCTCAGAAACCGATCGATGCAGAAATATGTAATTTGAAATGTGATACAGCATATCAGTCCACGTATATTCCAGAAGAGAACATTGAAAAACATTTGTATACAAATTTTACAGTGGAAATATGAAGAGGAACTTTTTTCTTTGCATATATCGTGTGAAGGTGTCAACTTAAAGAAACAATCATAAAGATTCTAAAACTGTTTTTCAGAATTTTATTTAAGATAGTACTTGGAGTATTGTTGAAAATCGCTACAAAAAATATATTATATAACACGCTACAGTCAAGAGAAGGAAAAACCAGTTTTACTAGAAGTTTATTTATCTATAGATTTCCAATAGCAATTAGTTGGTAATCAATAGATTCTAAACTTCATACTTTTTAGACATTGACCACATTTTTAAGCCTGCAAAAGGTAAACCACGTAATATAGTGCCGTATAATAAAAAAAAATAATATTAATATTTGTAAATTGTTTAAAAAAATATCCCCTTAAATATTTATAAGGAAATTGCATTTGCATAATTTTTATCCCCGCACAATTTTTCCGGAAATAGGAGAGTAAAATATTTTTCTTTTATCTCTTTCGTAGTTGTGTTTTGCAAATAAAACTTTCGCTTAAATTCGCCCTGATCTATTTACTTATCTTAATATCATGAGTAGGCGATATCTAACGTAGAAAATACGTGATTATGATTTATCGGACGAATAAAATAATGTAGCGAATGTTTGCTAATAGGTAGGGTATACGGTCTCTTACAAGTAGTCAGTAAGGGTGATACGGCCTCTTATAAGCCTCTTATAACCATATATAGTCAGATTCTCCACTATACTGTATTGTTACAATTTTAATTATTTCAATACTAAATAAATAGAAATATATAAGCATATAATTTTGGAACATTTTAATTGACTAAAAATTGAACATCATAAGATATTCAGGCAGTAATGAAAATGTAGGAACAGTACAATTAGGAATTATACGGAACCCTGGTATTACGAGTTCTATTCGTACTTGACAGGTTTTATTTCTTAACACCGAGGTCAACGTTTATTATTGCGTATTTTGGTTGCTCTTCGCCAAGTTTATTAGAGCGAGGCGACGCTGCGAGCGTCCAACTCATTCGCGTGCTAATGGCGCGTGAGGGCGCCGATAAGACAGCATCGTAGTCGCACGGCTGCGGTCACTCGTAGCCTTTTGTCTACACGTTTGCAAGCGCTAACTGTGCGGACGGGCGCAGTAACGTCCTAGTTAGTCAGTATTGAGGCGGTGAATGGAAACGTGGCGTGATAGGAATATTAGAACGTAGAACGTAGAAGGACTCAACTTTGATTAAATTTCGTCGGTGGAAATTGCAGTTCGTAGATTGAAATGAATTTGTATGTAGTGGATTGATTACTTAATGCTTTTGATAAGTTTATCACATCTTGAGTGTGTAACCATAATTTCATAATATAATTATAACTTTTATTAACATTGCAATCGTCATGAATCATGAAAGGGTAGTAATGTTATTTTACTAGCTTTTACCCAGAGCTCCGCTCATGTGGAAATCCTGGTAGAATGGCTTCCTCTACTGTGCGTCGCCGTCCGTAGCGCTCTCTGCTTCCCTCCGAAATATTAGCATACACAAAGCTTTTGTACTTAAATTTTTTCCAGAATACACAACTTATGCAAGACAACCTCAAAATCTATTCAGTAGAAGTCAAGAAGATTATAAGTGAACAAACAGGTAGACAGATTGATAGACCGACTTGCGTTTTGAATAGATAAAATCTTTGTTGGTGTTATTTGTAGTTATTTTATAGATTAACTGTTTTAAAAATAAAATTGTTTAACGAACGTTTTTGAGATTAAGTAGAAGTCAGAATACTGTTTTTGGATTATTTTCTGTCTTTTTGTCTGTTTAGGTATTAGTCTCTTTAGATGAGGGTCACGTAAAAACTTTTGAAGCGATTTGAATGGCATGATTTTATTGGGATGATGTTAGAGATAGGTTATCTCAATAAATAAAATATTTATTGAGTTAATATTTTAAGCTATTTAGCTTCCAGTTAAAATCTGAGCTGGCATTAGTACCGTTAAAATATTATTTTATTTGAATGAAGCTGATTTGTAAGAATTTTACTACAGATTTGTAGATAAAAATTGGTTCCAGAACTGTACTTCAGAGTCAAACCGTGCGCGCTGCTTAGCAGTCAAAACAGCTAAGCAGCGCACGCGGCCCGTGTTGCGGGAACTTAACCTATCTGCGCTTTTAGTTATAATTTTGAAATCGACAAAGGAAAAGTAAAACATGCTTACATTGAACGCTCAGAATTTGTTTTATCTGTGTACATAAAAGAAAATATGCGAAATAAGTTAGTTTTCGTTAACGTAATAATAGGTTAACGTAATAAAGTATAATTATGTGGAGTTACACTCCGTTCGTTGATTACTTTATTCTAAAATAACTAGTACTAAGAACATGTCATATTTGATAATTTCTTAGACACCTTTGCTGTAAACATTTATCGAAAAGAATAAAATCGCAAGCCAAAATAATATTCACACATGATTTAATTTACCATTTGGAGTGGTCTAGTTTACGATTACTAAATTGTAAATACTATTCATTTGACAGTCATCAAAAATTTAACAGATAAGTAGGAGTACGAGTATGTCGTCATTGAATGTAGCTTTTTGCTCAGACTCCATTATGATACTGAGTCGATATCACGTTAGAACAGCTCACTATCGGTAAACAGACGGTAATGAAAAGTGTTAACCTCTGAAGGAAAGTTACTTATCGTAATGAGAAACAAAAGTGTAACTAAACTACTGCCTTGGCTGACTCCAAATTAAGCAATATAGGGGAGGGATATGAAATTTCCAAACTGGAAGAATTGTTTACGATATTGAGAATAATTTGAGGAAAATGTTGTTAAACCCGAAGAAACGCTGCCTCCAATTTTTCTAGCAGAATATTAATGTCTACTCGATCAAGTGCCATATCTATTTACTGCTCTCGATCCAACTCCTTAAGATGATTTGTTGCAAAAAATCATTAATATTAATATAGTTGACACTACTTTTACAGCCTTGCTGGTAATCCGTCAAGTGGGGCTGAATAGGGCGATGTCCAAAGGAATAAATATGCTGATGCATCAACCACAACTGAAGTGGTATCGCAATCTGAAAACTTTTGTGTATCCCATTCGTCGTTATCTTCGTATCTCTGAGGTGTCGCTTGTTTTGTTTGATTTACATTTCTATTTGTATTTCTGGTATACATATCTTACACGTTTATATACATGTATACATTTATATGTATATATATATATATACATTTATATATATATATATATATATATATATATATAAATTTTTTCTTTTCTTTTTTTTTTTTTCATTAACATGCCTCCATACATAGTTACAGTATACTACTACATAATATTCGGCTCTAAGAGATTACTACAGGCAACGTCTGCCATCTTGTACTTAGCTTTTTAAGTTTCAGTAAAATATAATAAATAAAATACGAATCCACGACCTCATGCCTACCTGCCAGTTTCTTACGCTCCAAGCTACAGGGGCTATTTACAATAAGAGCTTTTATCCTATACGACTATTTGCAGAACGAGCAACCTTCATGACTTGGAGAAATGTACGGGCGAGCTTTTATCTTTAATGATTATTTGATACGAGCTTTTATCATTCGTGACTTGTAGAATTACAAATATACGTTTTGTTGAGAAACGTAATATGCCGATATTAAGTTTTTTTACGTATACCTATTTTGGATATTATTGAAAACACAACGATTGCGACTATTCAATAAAATACTTTATTGTACATTTAGGCCCCTTGTAAAAATAGGATTGTACTAATTTTTTCTATACATTATGTAAAACTATGTGAGGTTCGGCTTTTGCCTTATATATATATTTTTCTTCTTTTGCCCTATAACTGTAATCTATGACTTTTTAAGAAATTTACTTTCAAAACAAATATAACATAATATTACAACTTATCACATTTTGGAGCGACCGCAGTCACGTGATTGAGCAATTTAACACCACAAAAAATTAAAAATTCCGAAATTATTTGGTGCTAGTTGCTTCAAAAATATTACGTCTTCGTGATTGCTGTTAAGTTTTTATACACGAAGAATGAATATTTTCATGAACACAGGACACAGAATATTTCCGTTCAACAATGGAAAAATAAATTTCATAAAAGAAATATTCGTTCTGTGTAGTAAATAAAGGAAAATATATGTAAGAGAAAATTGGTAGAAAATAGAAAACGGAAATGTACACCGACTTTCGTACAGTTACAAAAGAAGCATATCAGAGGAATACTTTATCATCAGACTTTACTTGGTTTCCTGTGGACCACGAAAGTGATATCATATTTCCAAATCGACGACGCAATCAAGTAGGCGTAGAGACGTCGCGCAGAGAGTATAGTCATATACTTTGCGTGATAATTGTGTACTTGGTTGTATTTCACCGCTCAAAATTGTTTAGTTCCGTCGTATGCCGTACGCTACTCACCATTCTAGGACAATATTGATGTCACGCTATAGCAACTCGCAACCGACTGTACCTCCAATAATTGAAAAAAAGGTCTTCATGTCGTTTACTAAAGTCAAACAGCGTGTAATCTTCATCATATTCTGGTACAATTTTTACCAGAATTCTGATTATTATATATGAAACTGCACATATTTTCCTTCGTGGAACTGCTTCTTTCCGTGGAACTATTTCTTCCGCTAGATGTAGTATTGCTTTATGTACGCTAGATGCCAAGAGAGGTGGAAGGGAAAAAACGTGGAAATAGAAGAGAAAATATATTTTAAACATGGCAAATAGTGTAGCTTATAATTTTGTTTAATTGACGTTCTGTGACTAGTTTTATATATATATATATATATATATATATATATATATATATATATATATATATATATATATATATATATATGTATATAAAAAGGCTGTCCCTAAATTCAGGCACGATTTGGATTTTGCGCCATTTGTGCGGTAAAGTGTTGCCAACCAAAAAAAATACAGCGTGACAGCTGACAGTTCAGGGTTATTAAAAATGGAGCACCACACAAAAGAACAACGCATTTTTATTGTTGAGCAAAATTTACAATTTTTAATTATAAACCTGTGTTTTTGTGTTTTCTATCAAAATTACTTCTTGCGTGAATTTTTTGACACCCTATATATATATATATATATATATATATATATATATATATATATATATAAATCCGAATTAATATGTGACAAGGACATGTCTATTATTTATACAGCGGATTCTGTGCATTAAACTGAGTATATTTGAAGCGTGTTTCTGTAAAAACAATTAAATTAAAGTCTCAAAAAATTTCTAATTAATGTTAATAGTTAACATTTTGTGAATAGTTTTGTGTGTTACTAAAAGTGAAATAAATAAATCCCCATTAATATACAGGTTGTGACAAGGACATATCTATTATTTATTCGGAGGATTCCGTGCATTAAACTGAGTATATTTGAAGCGTGATTTTGTAAAAAAAATTAAATTAAATTCTCAAAAAAAATTATGTTTAACTTTAACAGCTACTTTTTCATAAACGGTTGAGATTTGTCATATCGGTCTTTAATATTTTCTACTCAATTTAATGCATGAAATCAATATGAATATTAAATACGTTCTTTATTACACTCTGCATGTTGGGGACTCAAAACCAGCTTTATAAAGGTAACGTATATGTTATAGGTTAATTAGATTAAAGATAATTAAATGAAACTATGTGATGTAGTATTATTTCTACTTTCTTTAAGTTCTTTACCACTACCTAGGTTTCGTTGTATTACATCTGCATCTGGACAATTAACAAGATATTTGCTAATAGCCCACCTGAAGATGTTGTAGTACAACGAAACCTAGGTCGTGGTAAAGAATTTAAAGAAAATAGAAATAATATTACATCAAGTAGTTTCATTTAATTATGAATAATGCATTTCTACAAAATTAACGACAAATAAATTCAATATTGGTTATAAATGTTAATGTGTTAAAGACGTTAATGTTTAATTAAATAAATAAATTAACGCTATTAATGCTATTATAGATAACATTCTGTACACTTTGAACTGTTACACTTAAATGTTATCAGAAGTGGAGAGTTGTTTTACAATTTATCTGTCGAGTATTTTCAGGTTAATAGGTCCATTGAGTCTCAGGTTAATAGGTCCATCGAGTCGACAGTATTGACAAAATGACAAGAACAGACAGACAAACTCCGTTTAAGTGTGATCCTGTTTTAATATTTATAATGGCACCTAGATAAACTGTAAGCCATTGGATAATTAATTATTATGACAAGACGTGGATCGCGGGTTATACCTTACTTCCATCATCTTAAGTTACTGCACCATTTTAATTCTGTGGCAGTCGTATGCGGGTTAGTGTTAATAATTCTACAATAATAACTAAAAGTAAACTGACCAAGTGCAAGTCTGGGTCCAGCATCAAGTGCCCCGTACTCCGTTTGAAGTGTACTAATATCCTAGCACAATAAATATTTAATAATACCAAATATAATTTAGTAGGGGGACCATATACAGAGAATATTTCGAAGTTTATGACATCTGAAACAATCGTTATAGTTTTCCTATGACTGCGTAAGCTTCTAAAAACCCTTTTTTCCAAAATTTTAGGTTTAATAGTTTCGAAAGTAAGGTGTATCTCTAAATATATATTTAATAATTATAGCTAATATAAAAAAATATTTACCCTAAAAGTGTTAAAAACATTTTCAATCTTTTACATTTATATCGTTAATATATGTATATAACAGAGCGATCTGCTTTCCGTTAAATACGCTCACACGCTTCACCGCACCCACGCTCGCTCGATATATCGCCCATAATAATGACATTTCCTCAAAACAAATGTTTGTTTATGTCTGAAACGTCGATCGGTTAGAATAATCCGAGTAACTCCGTTCGTCTGCGCGCGTAAACATCTCGCCCTACTCGTCGCCTTTTTGTGCGCGACCTCACTCAATCTCCGCATCTTCCCAGTAGAGTGTGTTTATCCAACTTCGCGGGTCAGCGCCGTGCGCCTTTGAGCGCCGGGCGCTCTCTGAATTATGAACGGCGGCCGCGTAGTACTTCGATCCTCTGAATGACCCTTTTCTCACTCTACTTCCCTTGTTCCACTTGGCCCACCTTTTGTTTGCAGCGTTCTGGCGGCTGCGTCTGTAAAAAGATCGATGTGTTTGTGAAATGGTCGATGTGTTTGTAAAAAGGTCGATGTGTGAGTGTTATCGTATACCGTTATTACTTAAATTGCAGACTGGTCGCGATTAAACTCTTCTTATGCTTTATAAATGCATTTATAAGTTTTCACTTTAACCTTTTTAAACTTGATTTTAGAATAAAATAACTTGTCAAGCACGAGTAAAACTCACACTACGAGGGTTCCTTAGGTACTTATGAACTCACACTACGAGGGTTTATTTAGGTACTTATGAACATTTAAGAGTACATAGTATTTCTAATTAAACTATTTACAAATATTAACTTTTCCACAACGTAAATATAGTGCCTACTGTTTCTTTAACAGGTGTATATTAAAAAAAATGTAATTCCACGTAGAATAAAAAATCGTTAATTTTGTCATGTTTACCTTTACTTATGCTATAATACTTCCCACTATGTGGACTTTTAAGATAGTGGGTCGACCGGAAGTGCCCTATATATATATATATTGATAATACGTGAGTAAGATTATTGTATGATTAAAAATACGATTTGGTAGGCTTTATCTTTTTGTTGCGTGAACTAGAAAGCCTGAAATTTTTCATCAATTTAAAGCTATAGGTAGCAAGCGGTTTCTGGGAAAAAGAGTTTTGGCAGACAGACGAATGGACCGACAACCAAATATCCTATAAGGATTCAGTTCTTTTCATTATTTTAAGTAACGAAACCCTAAGAAAATATGCAGTTAAGAACATTGCATAAGAAATATCTTGCGCGATAGACAGAATAACATTTAAATATAAAGTAGTCAGCAAAAAGATAATAGTTTAAAGACATATAAATGTGACTACGTTATTTTATACAGTGAATGCAATTATTAATTTTATTTTCAAAATAAATTTCTATCATAAGCACTCGAACTGTTTTGCAAGACGCCGCAAAACTGTAGATCACTTAAATCTGACGATAGATGAAGAGGCTCTTCAAAGGGTAACGTTCGGATCAATGGCACCTAGTACTGGAGCTTAAAGAAAATAGAATACTTGACCCTGTTCACTTGCTATTTGCCAACGAAATCGTAATAAAAACCTGAAGCTCAACATGGTATATTTCAAGTTTAACAATTGAACTTATTAACAGTTATTAATTTTTACATGATAGGACTGGTTATTATTTAAGACATTTGGTTTATTCTTGAATATTTTCTCAAGAGCATACATGGCGGTGATAGAATAAACAGTATATACAGACTATAACAAAAAACATCTCTATTATTTATACAAGTAAACATGTGCATCAAACTGAGTAGCAAATGTTCAGAAACCAAATGAAAATCTCACAAGCGTTTCTGAAAAAATAACTATATGAGTTGTAGTTTGTAGTAGTTGCAGCAAAAAATTTTTTTTACAGAAACACGTTTCAAATATACTCAGTTTGATGCATAGAATTAGTTATATGAATAATAGACCCTTTCTTTTGTTACGTCCTGTATATTTATAGTAAGTTAACAGGAAATAAAGTATTAATGACGAAAAAACAATTAGTTTTATATGCTCGTGTTTTTCTTCTAGAAAAGTGCAGATTTTCTGCTAAAGGTCAAAGTATATGATAATATTTTGTTACTGAAAATTGTTTATCAGTAATAGCTCTTTCTTTGATACATAGACTCGTTAAGTGAAATACTGATTTTCCAAGCAGGCAAAGAATTGTCACAATAGCTTAATAAAAACTGATTAGTTTTCATTATACGGAACTGCAACTGCACTGCTATTAATCATTGTAATGAAGATGTCATTCATTGTCTCAACGACTTGCTTTTATATTGAGCATTC
Organism: Druceiella hillmani; assembly: GCA_039881145.1. NCBI lineage: Eukaryota > Metazoa > Arthropoda > Insecta > Lepidoptera > Hepialidae > Druceiella > Druceiella hillmani. The sequence goes on along the minus strand of JAYKKI010000001.1, from coordinate 100,618,613 downwards.
TCTTAACTTTTATGGAAACCTTGAAGATGTGTGCCAAAAAAATTTATACGTTCTTATTTTTGGTATTCGTTTTAATGCCTTTTTCTTTTTTTACTTAAAATTATCGGTTAAGTCTCTATGCCCAATATTTGGGCATAGCATTTTACGTCATTATTACGTGTGTTTTTAATTTGAATTATTAGAAAGGCACTTTTTAAATATGATCAAACAATGTTATAAAACCTAAATAAACACAATGAAATGATTAAAAATCTTTTGTCTAAGGTCAAAAAGACATATAAAAAAACTTAAAAAACAATACACAATAAATCTAATTGTGGTCGACATGTATATTTATATTTTATTAAAAAATATATAAACATTTTCTTGATACCATGATTCATACTCTTGAAATTTTCTGAGAAATGACGTCACCGAATGTGTCGTCAATGGTCGTATTATTTTTATATATAGCAAATTTAAAATAAATGATCACATGTATTCCACATGGTGTCGGGTTCTTTACAGATAACAATTTCACTTTTTAATACTTGAAATAAAACTAATTTATTGTGCAAACCGAAATCACGAGTAGGAAACAATTACAAAGAACAAAATATTAACGAAATATTTACAACACAAAAATTGTAAATATTTCAATGGACGACAATCGGATAGCTATCTTTTTATTGAACGCGCGTGATTTCATACATCTTGTGGCGCTAAACCTGTCATTGAATGGAATATTCGACAAAACTCTTCAATAGTCGAAAACTGTCATTTGTCACGAAAGGGGCATTTTTGTCTTATACAAATTTTTTGTATAAATTAATATGAATGCTAATGAGGTTTAGTAGTAATAATAACAAATATTATTTAAAACACATAATTTTGTGATAATATTTTCATCTTTTTACTGAACGCGCGTGATTTTATACATCTTATGGCGCTAAACCTGTCATTGAATGGAATATTCGACAAAACTCTTCAATATTCGAAAACTATCATTTGTCACGAAAGGGGTATTTTTGTCTTATACATATTTTTTATATAAATTAATATGAATGCTAGTGAGGTTTAGTAGTAATAATAACAAATATTATTTAAAACACATAATTTTGTGATAATATTTTTCAAAATGCCTCCTTCATAAGCTTGTAATAAGATTTATTTTAATTCTTAAATGTAAGATCATGATATACCTTCTTTCTATCGATGTTTATATATGCATACTGCTTGCTGATTTTCTGTAAAGCATTTTCGCGTATACTTCGACAAATTACCTTCGTTCTACGATATTACTGACTCAAAAGTAGAGAAACGAGAAAAGTGTTTTCCTGATATACGGTCCTTATTTATTTACTGGAAATGTAATGCGACATGAATTGAGAATTAGGCCCGATGACTCGCTCGCCGTTGATTAAATTTTGAAGCTTGGCAATTGAACTAAGTACATTAAATTTGACTTGTGTGATTTATTAGCTCACGTTTTCATAAATTGATTACGTTGTACGTTTAGATCTTTTCTAGACGTATATATTGGGTGTTACGTATATATTGGGTGTTACGTGAAATTTTAATATTAATTTAATAAATTTTTGTTGTATTTATTTTATGTTTACGAGTTTTATTTGGATTTAATTGAAAAATAGATTCATGGATGAGAGATCCATATTTTTATTTTTCATTGTGTCAGGATAAAAATCAAACTCTTGTAATATTAATATTTCGTTTCAGGACAGTTAATTTCAACTATGTTAAGCGTAGATGAAATAAATGTGCTATAGAAGTGTGTTTATCTAATTTTCGAATAGTGGTTTAAACTGAAAAATTGGCTTATAAAGAAAATTCTAAAAATGACAGTAGAAAAAGTTGTAAACGATTTGCTATACTAAGTTTAACGTAATAATGAACGTGGCTAACTTCAGATAATCTTTGCGTTTCCCTGTATTAGGAATACATATTTAAGATAGTTAAAAAAGGAAAAAAAATTGAGGCGAGTAAACGAATAATTTGCACTTGAAGAATACAATTTACAAGTTCTCTCAAACGCTTATAAGTCACGACGGAAGTCTTGCCCATTACTCGATCTAATAATATATTTAAGTGGAATTAAATTGCATTGACCGCACTTAACTACAACGCCAGATGTCATACTACTATGTAAACAAGGACGTCTGTGAGGACGGGAAACGGCGCAGATAGCGTACAAAGGCCATAGGGCGCCGCCGCCTAAACCTCATCCCGACGCCGGTGGGAAATGGCCGTGGGATGAGCTCGATCGAGGCTGGTATAAATTTGTTGCGTCGCTGTGGATATCGATGACTCAAGTCGCTTTTTTTATGCGAATGTGGGCCTTAATTAGTTGTATTATACTCTAGCCCTCGTTAGACTATTAATATTGCAGATATTTGAGTTAATATATTGTTCCTTTTCTATTCTTGTGACGTAAGGTCTGGGAATTTTCGACACCCATATATTCCGTTTTGTTTTTTTTTAATTGATATTTGCTGTGCCTCGTCTTTATAGCAACAGATTAGTTCCCACCAACAAATCGTGGGTCTTCCACGTTTTTAAGGTTCTAAATCTGAATAACAAAAACGAAGCCTTGTCATTTCGTCGTATCTGTCTGTTCATCCGTATGTTACAGCATTATATCTCTTTTATTCGAAGGCGGATTGTGATGATAGCGTTATCTTTAAAATTCCCCGTTTTGTAGGATCTGACCCATTAAAAGTACACTTAAACATTTATGTATACGAAACCCACGCACTAAATGTATACGAAACCCACGCATCTGGAACTATTCCTGTGCCTACTTTATTTTTGAAATTAAGGTCTTATCATAAGCTTTTATTTAGACCACAACTGAATTAAACGACCGACGGTTTTTATGATCACAACCGACTTTTAGTTGTAAAAGAGGTGTAATACTGTAAAATACGGACAGATGCTGTAGCGTAGCTGTGCAGCTAATATATTCGTCAAAAATATCCACACCATAATAATTTTATAGTCAATTTATGGAAGCGTGTAATAAATCACACAAGTCAAATTTAATGTACTCAGTTCAATTGCTAGCTTCCGAATTTAATCAACGGCGAGCGAGTCATCGCGCCTAATTCTCAATTCATGTCGCATTACATTTTCCGTAAATAAATAAGGACGTATATCCGGAAAATACTTTTCCTGCTTCTCTACTTTTAAGTCAATAATATCGCAGAGCAAAGGTAATTTGTGGAATTATACACGAAAATACTTTAAAGAGTGAAGACGTATAACATACGTATATAAACAACGATGGAATGAAATTACATAACGATCTACATATATGAATTAACGTTAAACTTTGTGGGAAATTTATGAAGGAAGCATTTCAAAAAACATCGTACGTGCAACATTATATGATTTAATATTTATTATAGTTGTTATTAAATTGCACTAAAATTCATATTAATTTATATAAAAAATATGTACAAGACGAAAATAGCCCTTTCAAGACAAATGACAGTTTTAAAATATTGCAGAGTTTTGTCGAAAATTCCATTCAGTGACCAATATTCTCGAAGTCTCTGACAGATTCAGTGTCATAAGATGTATAAATTCACGCGCGTTCAATAAAAAGATAGCTGTGGGATTGTTGTCGTTCATAAAAATATTTACAATTTTTGTGTTGTAAATATTTCGTGAATACATTGTTCTTTGTGATTGTTTCTTGCTTCGACATAGTTTTACACGATAAATTACTTAGTTCAAATATTAACAAGTGAAATTATTTAATATTTCTAAAGAACCCGGGGGACGTACATGACACGTACAGGACAATTGATACAAAATACTGATAAAAATAAGAATTATCATATTTGCTACGTAAAAATAAGACGTTGACTATTGATCACACATTTGGTGTTGTCATTTCTTAGAAAATTTGAAGAGTGTGAATCGTGATATTAACACAATTGTAATGAAAATATTATATATAATAATATCAACCAGCAATGCGAGTTATTGTTTATTGCTTTTTAAGTTATTTTCGTATACCATTTTCATCTTAGACAAATTATTTTTAATTATAATAATATTGTTCGATCATATCAAAAAATGCTCAGTTAAAGTTGATTAAACCAATTGAAATAGTGGACGACGTGATTATGACGCAAACTGCTGTCGCTCAAATATTGAGATTAGTGATTTAATTAATTGACTTAAAGAAAAACGGCATTAAAACTAATATCAAATATAAGAATATATAAGTTTTTTGGCATAAATCTTTAAGATTTCCAAAAAAGATAAGAGGATGCTAAAAATGAAAGCACGTCATTGGGACAATGACATTTTCATTAGAACGATAAATAACAAGTGCAGTTCTGAATACTGAAAATAAATTCGCGTTTTCATTAAACTGTTGCAGAATACGTGACAATTATTTGCCTTTCTGAAAAATAATTATTTCATACTTAATAATTCTACGTGTCAAGAAATGAGCTTATTACTCGTAATAATTTTTAATAACAAAATATTGTCGTATGTTTTGACTTTTGGCACAAATTGTATAGATTTCTAGAAGAAGAAAAATACAACTATACCAAAATAATTGTTCAACAAATAAAGTGTCTATTATTCATATATGTGATTCCAAGCGCGTTTCTATTAAAAGTGAAAACTTTTGTAACTAATACAGTTATTTTTTCAGAAACCGTTGACAATGTTTATATAGTTCTTTAACATTTGCTACTTAGTTTGGTGCATAGAATTACTTGTATAAGTAATAGAGATGTTCTTTGTTACAGTCTGTATATACTGTTTATTCTGTCACTGTCATTATGCTCTTGAGAAAAAATTCAACGATAAACCAATTATCTTAAATAATAACCAGCCCTATCATGTAAAACTAATAACGGTTAATTAAGTTCAATTATTAAACTTGAAATATACCATGTTGAACTTCATCTTCTTTAATGTACCAAAGTCATTTAATATTCGAATTTACGATTTCGTTTTCGTTAATATTACGATTTCATTAGCAAATAGCAAGTGAACAGGGCCAAGTATTCTATTTTCTCCAAGCTCCAGTAGTAGGTGCCATTGACCCGAACGTTACCCTTCGAAGACCCTCCTTATCTATCCTCAGATTTAAGTGATCTACAGGTTTGCGGCGTCTTGGAAACAGTTCGAGTACTTATATTACAAATTGATCTGAAAAGTAGAGTCATAATCGCTTTCACGATCGAATCAATTGTTCGTATAATTATTTTTCATCTTTTTTATGGTATAACAAAGCGTAATCGTATTTATATTTCTTCAAACTATAATTTTATAGCACATTACTGTATATTTCAATCTTCTTTTGACTACAGCGCAAGATATTTTTACGTAAAATTCTTAACTGTATCTTCTTAGGGTTCCGCTTTCGAAATGAAAAACTGAATCCTTATAAGGATATCTTGGCTGACGGTCCATCCGTCTCTCTGTCAAAACCCTTTTCGCCAGAATCCGTTTGATATATCAAGTTGAAATTATTATTGTATACTGAGGCTTATAGCCTTAAATTACTGAAATAGTTCAAGTTTTTTATTTGACGCAACAAAAATAAACTCTTTTGCAAAAAAAACGGGCACTAACAGGAATAAACCATATCAGAGTTATTTTATTATTATTTGATGCATTTTATATGGCGATATGATGAGAATATTGTTATTTATTATTGAGATATCGTGTTTACCTGCTTCAGTCATTAAAAATGCGAATAAATAAAAAAAACGACGTAAAGTCCACAGACGACTAGTACATTAAAAATGGCTAAAGTTTATTTTTGAATATTTTTTATTAATTTAACATAAAATTCGTCGTAACGAGTATGGCCTCCTCTCCTTAATTATATATATATATATATATATATATATATATATATATATATATATATGTATTGATAATATGTTTGTAAACCCTAAGTGTACATAAATCAATGTTTTTAGTAGCCAGTTTGTTCCTTCAATTTTTTTGGAAAATTTTGTGTCGGAGCGCGTCTGGGTCGAGTAAAATAACTCAAAGGGTTTCTACGTCAGACGGATAGACATGTCAGTTATAAGGGTTAGTTTTTTTTATACAGAATGCAAAAAAATAATATCTTCTGTGAGATTTAGTTTTAAGTAAGTAAATTAATAATACAAGTGGTTTAAAAATAAGTAGACCCCGATGTTTACTTCTAGTGAAAGCTGATAATTAAAAATGTGTAAAAACTTGTTCAGTCAGTTATCAGAGATCCTGACACTCTATCAGAGATCCTGACACTCTATGATAAAAAAATTCATTTGGTATGTTACATATTTTTATATGAAAAACTAATAAATGACGTCATTTCTTATCACTGAAACCAACCAGTTAATCATGAGGTCTCACTTAATCATTAGTTCACGTTCACACTCTTAACGATCGTTTCTAACTGTCATCGATAGTTTTGTTTCAAAACTAAAGTTTTTAATTAGCTAATGTAATTAGAGTTTTATTTATATAAAATATGCTAATACATTTATTCGCTTAAGGTAATTTGTGAATAAATTTAAACGTGCCTATGTATATATATATATATATATATTAAACAATATTTTGTTAATTTAATGTTTGATTTTTTATTCGTCTATGTAAACTATTTCTAAAGATCTTATCTTGGTTATATTTGATTTTTGCCTTATTATAAACGTATGTAACATAGTATTCTTATGTAGAAATTTATATACTGAAAATATCGAATTTCATTTTCCTCGCCGTAGAGGTAAATAAAGTGTGTCGTACGTCGATGCCAAAGAACGGGCAACAAGGGACGACGCCCGGATCCAAGCTCGCTCTCGATACCTCGCGAATAATAATACGATCTCCTCAGAACAAATATTTGTTCGTGTCTAAGCCTCGGATCGGAACGCGAACACCGTAGCGGCACGCAAACGTCACTTCCGTTCGACGGTGGGGCGTCATGCCGTCTCCTACTTCCGGTTTCACATGATCTCTGCGGCTTTCCTGAAGAATGTATTTATCCGAATTCGCGTGCTCAATGCGCTACGCCTAAATTGTGGATTGCGATCACGCGCTCCGCACCGATCCGTCGAATGGACCTGCCCACGTTTCGCCTCTCCTCTGCCTATACTCCTGGAGCCTTTTGTTTACGGTGATTTCGCCGCAATGACAGAGTCCTGATGCCTTTTGTGACATGTTTGTAAAAATGTATGGATGCCGCTGGAATTGAATTCATTTGCTGGCTTTTTAAAGGTTTAACTTGAAAGAAATGTGTAAGAGAAAACTTATTCATGTGTATCATGTATATAGACACACGAATAGACTAAGCATTTTTCATGACGCGATTGGACAGTACAAAGTTCATTGAAGTGAAAACTTCTTTAGGCACGTTGAGCGATTTTTGGTAGGGGAATATCTTATGGGTTCGCGTCACCGACATGCTAATGTTATATTCATTAGTATAACTGTAGCTATTAGGATCACGTGTTGCGTTTGGCCAGCAGTGACAGCACATATACATACATATATATATATATATATATATATATATATATATATATATATATATATATATATATATCTACTGCTCTGGCGTAGCGGCCACGTATACACATATGTTGTTAGGCTGTGAACACGTATACACATATATGTACTAACACATTGCACATACCAGACTTTATGATGTGCGCGTTGCACGCTTTTTGAGTGGTTAAATTCTTGTGAGTTTGCGTCACTGACATGCTGTAATAGCAGTTTATATGTAGCTATAAGGGTAACGTGTTGTGCAAAATTAGTGCTGAATATAGCTATAAAAATAAAATTAAATTGACTACGTGGAAAGGTCAATCTGTGTACACTGTGCATTGTTCAAATTATGTTTTATTTTGATTATTATTTTTATTGTTTAATTGTATGATCACTGTGCGGTGCAACAATGAGTACTAAATATGTTAATATTTTTATATAGAAAAATTAATAACAAAACCGAACTATTTATTTCAAATATTCGTATCAGTTTTTGCGTTTGCAAATTTTGTATTATTTCTTTATTTATTTTTTTAATATTTGACCTCTGCAATACATCATGCAATAAGAATCATAATGGCTTAAGACAGCGTTCCCCATTTGCCGGGTCGCGACCCGGTACCGGGCCATCAAAATAAAATACCTTGTCGCCACATTCTCGCCTTGTTTTCAAAATAATACTTAAACCTGAAACCGACTTGAAGTGGAGCCAGATCTTAGGATAAAACTTTCGTCATTTTCACCGAACTTGGATTCTTTAGTAAAAAATTAGCAGCAGCTCCATAGTTCGCACTAAAATTTAGTGACTAAATAGGCAATACCAAAGTATGTAGAATTAATAAAACCTTTTTACTATTAATAAATGTGTATTATTTTACATAATGGAACCAGCTTGGGTTTAAAAGTATTTAGTGGGTCACGAAGGGGCAGTGTGAAAATTACCGGGCCATGGCAGAACAATGTTTGGGAAACACTGGCTTAGGAGTTATCTTACTAGCGTGGAAGAACAGATTTCTAGTTGTTCGATAATATTTTTGTCGCGGATTTTAAAATTAAAAATTCTATATTTTATAAAACCATTGTTATTTCATAGTTTTAAGTTTTAACTTTTGTCGGCAATCCCCATGATATAGTAAAACGTATTAAATGTATTAATAATAATGTAAACAGAGTAAAAGTTTCCCTTAGTGACTGTGAGCTACATGGACATTTTATAATGATATTATATAAAAAAGCTTGACATATAATATGCGTGGACGTACAAAACTTTTAATCTTATATCAGTCCAAAAATAAAAAATGAAGTGAAAAAAGTAAAAGTAATAAATGAGTAAAATAATTCTGGACGTATGATATTTATCCTTTATAATATTCATTTGATTGAAAATTGTTTATGATAAATATTCTGAAGTAATAACGTATAACTTTGTTATAAAATATTGAGTTGTGGTACTAGTGCCATGAATGCTAGCTTGGTTAAATGATTGCTTCTAATAATTCAATTACTAAGCTGATAAACGATAATAAATATCAATAATACTCCATTTTAACTAACGAAGGGATTTAAAAAATATTAGGTAAATTTGTTAAGAATTATCATTATAAATAATGTCCACATGTACATACGTGCACCGTTCCAAACTTGCAGCTCGATTTCGAAACTTAATGTTAACTTCTTTTAATTGTTATTTCAATTTCTATAATTTTAAGAGAATTTCTCAGAAGGGTATTCTAGCTGAAAATCTATATAGTTGTGTGAAGGTATCTATATTTTATGCAAATGCTTAATAAATTATACTTAGTATATGTATCTTAAATATAACTTCTGCATATTTTCCTGAGAAATCCTGATAATAATTTTCGTGAAATTGTAGTGCAGACTATAAGTATAGTTATTCAATGTACCATTGTTTGTTTAATCTTGCCTTGTGTTGATATTGCTATATGAGTAAGACCCTTTGATGCAGCACGGGAGAATCTTTGAAACGTGTAAGGGGGAGAGGGAGGGACGTGGGGGGAGGTGTCTTTGTAGAAACAGCATCTATTCCCTCATTGAATACGTGTCGATGTCCATACAATAAATGACCACGTTTCAAAGGCGCAAGCGACTGTCCGGGCCGACGTGTCAGCTGCAAGGGGAGATATGAATGGTTGCTCGATCTCACGCTATTGAAGACGGATGTAGGCCGTTGGGTTGGAGATTCTCTTGTCGATTTCTCATAATATAGCCCGAGTGCTGGCTGGTTCTTGGTTGCACTGACAAGTTTATTTGTATAGTCGTATTCAGTGACGTTAACATTATATTTATGTTCGATATTGGTGTTGAATGTTTTAACGTGGTTAAATTTAATTGCCAATTAGTTAACTCTCTTAGATGGTTCTCTTCATACTTCGATTCTTTCTTTCATTCTCGATTTCTTTTAATATAAGCCCAGTGCTAACCTGTTCCTGATTGGACCGATAAGTTTATTTGTATAGTCATATTCAATAACGGTAACATTATATTTATGTTCAATATTGCTCCTGAATGTTTCAACGTGGTTAAATTGAATTGCCAATTAGTTAACTGTCGTAGATGGTTCTCTTCATAGTTCGATCCTTTCTTTCATTCTCGATTTCTTTTAATATAAGCCCAGTGCTAACCTTTTCCTAATAGTACCGACAAGTTTATATGTATAGTCATATTTAAAAAGGTAAAATTATATTAATGTTTGAGATTGCTGCTGAATGTTTTAACGTGGTTAAATTTATTGGCCAATTAGTTAACTCTCGTAGTTGGTTCTCTTCGTAGTTCCATCCTTTCTTTCATTCTTGATTTATTTTAATATAAGCTCAGTGCTAAAGTCCTACTGATGGGACCGACAAGTTTGTTTGTCTAGTTATGTTAAGTGACGTCGATGTCATAGTTGTGTTCAATGTTGCTGGTGAATGTTTTGAAATTTTTAGTCTTAATAGCTAATTAAGTGGCTCTCGTAGTATTTATATTAGTCGCAATAAAAATACTTGTAAAAGGTGGCCCAAAATTCGCGAAAAATTTGGAGTTTGCCCCATTTATATGGTAAAGTGTTGACAACAAAAAAAGTCCCTGTGACAGCTGACAGTTCAGGGTATTAAAAATGGAGCACTACAGAAAGAACAACACGTTTTCATTGTTAAATAATATTTTAAAAATAATTAAAGTTTGGCAGTACGCAATTTTCGTACAGAATGTGGGCGGAATAGTAATTTACCTTCATCAACTGTGAAAAGATTAATTAAAAAATTTAGTGAGATTGGATCAACTATACACTCTAGCCGTTGCTGAAAATCCAAGAATATCAATTTGGCACCGCGGCGAAGAATTGGATATTACGAGATGCTCTTTACTGCGTATTCTCACAAAAGATTTTTATCTTCATCTTTACAAAGTTCAATTGGCTCAAGAACTGAAAGCTACGTACAGCGAAGAGAGTTCGTGGAATGAATTAGGGAACAAAATGAAATGGATGTTGATTTTTGGAACAAAATTATCTTCAGCGATAAGGAGATTTTCCTTGATAGCTTCAATGATCGACAAAATTGTCACATTTGGGGTTCAAAAAATCCACGAGTGATTGTGGAGAAACAAATGTATCCACACTGTTACCATTATTCTTCGAAAATGCGGCTAGTGAGGCAATAATAGCTAATACTCTTCGCTATCGCGACATGATGAACCAGTTTTTGTGCCTAACTTGCAAAATATGGATGTGGACTATATATGGTTTCGACAAGACAGCATCACATAGTTAAAGCCTGAGAAATAATTCGATTATTGTAAGTTGTTACTTGTAAATTTTCCCGTTTTTGTGATCGGGATTGGCCACCGATATCATACGACTTAATGTCGTTGGACGTTTTTCTTTGTTTTTTTTTCTAATCTAAGGTTTATGCCAATAAGCCCACGACTACCCATACTTCCAAAGAGAAAATTGAGTGCTATATCAAGCCGCATCTGTATGAAGCCACATTTTGGCAAAACAGTCATATAAAATGTCAACAAAAGAATGCAAATGTGATAGTAAAGCCGTGGAGGTCATTTGCCCAATACACTATTCCATACATAACCCTTTACTATATATGTTAAGAATCAATGGAAAATTTGTAACTTTCAATTAAAAACCTGTGTTTTCTATCAAAATTATTTCCTGTGTGGATTTTGGGACACCGATAGAATTGATGATCCGGCGACAATTGTAAAAAACGTACGTTAAGATTCCATAGATTGCGTAAAAAATAACCTGAGGGATGTATTTGAAATTTAAATTTTTATTTTAGAATTTTACTTAATTGTTTCAAAATTGTAGTAGAAAATCATACTTTTGAAGTAAAACTTTATTATTAATGGAATATTAACTAATTTATTTACATATTACCTAGTCATGGTTTTGGAAATAAATGGTATATGAAAATTAGCGAATCTCATAATGTTAATCTAGTATTACTCATATCATTAACAAACTATGGTCAGTTATATCGCGTTAATGAAACTTTAATTTCGACGGGTAGTCATAAGGTAGGTACAGCCCGCAAGTGTTTATAATTGTATTTGTTTAGCAGTACAAGTACATGTATTCAAAGTAGAACAGCATTGGTACCCAGATTTTTACGCTAATTCTGACCTAGAATTACTCATATTACTAGTAAAATTTCTCATATTGATGTTACTAGTAAAATTCCTTGTATTAATGTTACTAGTAAAATTCCTCATATTAATGTTACTAGTAAAATTCCTCATATTAATGTTACTAGTAAAATTCCTCATATTAATGATACTAGTAAAATTCCTCATATTAATGTTACTAGTAAAATTCCTCATATTAATCTTACTAGTAAAATTCCTTATAGTAATGTTACTTATAAAATTCCTCATATTAATGTTACTACTACTCAATTTAATAGTTTTATTCTTTTGATTCGTCTAGTGAGATTTTGCATATTGAAGAGTCTGGACGCTTCTATGTTGATGAGGTTTTGTAGTCTCTTTTGGTGAGAAACAGCAAATCTCCTGAGAACATCCTCTACCATTTAAATCTCAAGTTCCGGAAGTCACAGCTACGCAAATACTGCTATAACTACACACTAAGACTTTATTTTGAAATCTTTGTATCACAAGGATATTGAGATTACTGGCGCAGCCTTTAGCTGTATTCCATAAATCCAAACTGGACGTAGAGCGTGCTTTCATAATATAAGCTTGTTGTATATCAATAGCTTAGAACTACGACCAAGCAAATAATACATTTTTCTAGATTGACTAGATTTCTAGATTTATTTCCACCGAAGATTGGCGTCAAGAGTCTTACCAAGATATTTAGCTATGTGGTATATGGTTATTCAGTGCCATTAATGAAGACTGCTTGTTGTGCTATCTTTTTATTTGTAAATTTAATATCTGTCGATTTGGATTCGTTCAATTTAACGCGCCATTTCTTATTCCCGATGACTACTTTGTTAAGAGCAGATTGCAATTTTCTAGTTGAATCTTCCACAGATCCTCCGTCTGTTTGATTGTCGTATCATTTGAAACATCATTAATATACAACAAATACAAAACTAGGCCTAGGACATTACCCTTAGTGACCTCAACCTTAATCAGATTAAACTCAGAGTACGAATCGTCGTATTTAATCAGGAAATATCGATTAGTCAGATAAGATTTTAAGAGTTAATAGAACTGGTCAGGGAGAAATGATCTTAATTTATGGTTCGACCTTTATTCCAGACTCTGTCAAATACCTGCACTACATTCAAAAAGACAACTTTACATACATTTTTGTTCTCTAACGTTTCTTCAATAACATCAGTCATACGATGAACCTAATCAATTGTCGGGTGATTATTTTTGAAACCTAATTGATGAGATGGTATCAGGTTTTTTTGATCATGAATAAGTTTGAGATACCTTTATAATCACGACGAATACGTCAGTATGGCCACATGGCGAATAAGAATTGTAACAGCCACTTGTTCACATTGAGGGGCTCCCACCGAGTCCATTGATGCTTAACATCGAACTTCCGGTCTTTTTTGGTTTCCTCATCTCCGGATCTTTCTTTCTGTTCAGGTTTTCTATAATACTTCTAATGCAATGCAATTATACGTAGTATAATAGTTTCGAAACGTGACATTTAATTCTACGTGGGAAAATATAACGCTCCACCAGTATAATAATATTTTCCCAATAAAATAACGAAGAGAGGTTGAAAGCATATTGGTTTTATCCGTCTATCATCACATAATGATACGATTTATTGTAGAATGATTTAGCTATTTTAGCGTGGAGACTTTAGATGCATAAATTGCAACATTAATATGCAGTGTGGATGTATAACTGTTATCATATTAATTTAAGTCTATAAACTGTTGCGTGTGATGCTGCTATCTTCCGACTTACGTTATGAATTAATGGTGTCGGCGACATAAATCAAGAATCCCATAACAACACCTCATCGCCGGACGCGGCCGTATCGCAACGTAGGAACGGTAACATCCGGAACGCGCCGTGACAGTGCATACGTCACCGCGATGGCGCCGTGCGACATCCGGTCTGTTATGGGGTTTATTGTTTATTGTGCGCATTGTTATATCTTTGAATAGAGTTATATTTTAGATGCATGCGCTAGTGCAGCACGATTGCAAGCCGTTTCTTTACTAGACCATTACGTTACTTTATGGCGATCCTTTGTTTTTCACGTTCCTTAGTAATATAATAAGAATTATTTATTTTAATGTATAATTGAGGTAATAATTATTGTATATACATTTTATTTAACGAAAATCGAACAAAAATTGACCATTCATGTCAATATGTTTTTCGTACTTTGTCTGTTAATTTGTACCTCAATCACGCGAAATCTACTGGACAGATTTCGAGGAAATTTGGTATAGTAATAGTTTATCATCAAGCAACATATAGGATACTTTTTATCTGAATATTGTAGATTTTAAAAAACCTGACTTTTTAGTAAACTTTAAGCTCATAGATATATTATTATATGGTACTACCAACGCCATCTATTAGCGTTTTTAATAAATTGTATGCTCATAGAGCTCTGAGAGAGAAATTAAAAAAGTCTTGCGAACGAAGTTGCGGGCACAGCTAGTACACATTATAAGACAAAGTCTCCCGCTGCGTCCACCTCTCTGTATATACGCGATTTTCTCAGTAACTAATAAACAGAATTTACACCTATTTTTCATTAGGGGATAGGATTGGTTTACAAAGAAGAATGTAAAACTTTAATGATTTTTTGTAAATAACCCAACCTGTCGGAGATGTATACGCCAATACACCCCTAAACCTCCGATCTGTCGGATTTCGTCGGAAACGTGTATTGGGGTACGCTGCTTATATCGTTAGAAATACATGGAAGCAATTTGTGGCAACATTGTTATTGTCGAAAATTTCTACAATGAAGTTAGGAACAGCACATGTTTCATTCTAAAAAGCATAAATTTTCAATTATATTTTTAAGAGCTTTATTGTGCGAAACTTTCTTAATGTTTATCAAATGAAATGTTATAATGGTCTTTCTCAACTTATATAGATCAAATTTTACTTGTTTTCCAACGAATAGTTTAAAAGTTATAACGGGGTTTTTAAGAAAGGAGGATTAAACGCAAGGATTTTTCTTGTATTAACACGAGACGCATCTTTGCTTACCCGTGCCTAAATATTTACTTCACCTTGCAGTTCGCTTATCAGTATATAGTTTTTGCTAGCTGTGCCTTTGACTTCGTTCGCGTGTATTTCGGAATACGAAAAATGATTAGAATTTTAAACAATTAGCCTACCAAACTCCATCAAAATCCGTCCAATAGATTTCGGTGATTGGCGGTCAAATTAACATACCGACACACAGACAGAAAAATTCTGAAAACGTGTTTTCTGGCTTACAATTATATATATATATATATATATATATATATATAGAGAGAGAGAGAGAGAGAGAGAAAGAGGTTACCGTTTAGCTGCAAATATAATAATAATATAATGTTATACTTTGTTAGGGATTCAAAAAGCGAGATATATAGAAGACCCTTACCTTACCCTACACCCTTAAGGCAGAGAACTTGAATCTATTCTGAATCGAGGTATAAAAATACTTAGCCTATTAAGAAAAAGGCAGACAACGTATAAATTGTGTCGTTTACCTATTTCGGGCTGGTTAAATTATCAGAAATATTTCTTGGTACGAAAAATTTGTTGAAGTAATTTTCGATAAGATTAGACAGCTATAGACACGCAAAGGCAGTAAAAATGTTTAGTATGTAATTTATTTAGTTGGTACATTGTTATAGTGCAAATTTTCACTGTCTAATTCTTTTCCAAAAAAAGTTATTTCTAAACAGAACGCCCAACATCAATGGAAAAAGTCACTGTGTCGAAGTCGGCGAGTTTGTAACGAAATTTTGTAGGAGTTAATTCTTAACGACGCCGTAACAAGTTTTCAATACCATTAACGTTCACTTAAGTAATGATTGCGTTAAGTATTAGCGCCTACAAAACCGCCCACGCCGTCGGCAAACGTTCCGTCGCCGGAATTAGAGTAATTATTGTACTACAGGGCGGTTGCGGCTGACGGGCTTAGAATTGCAGAGCTCCGCTTCGGACATCTGCTGTTGATTTAAGGTTTGCTTTTTATGAAAAGAAAATGTTCAAAGGGAGGTTGTGGTTTGATTGTTTGCTGTTTGTCTACGTATTTATAAAAAATTCTAAACAGCGAGAAGAATAATATACACTAGTGGTCGAAGTTCGACCCTAATGTACTTACCTACCCACTTTGTTGAAAATACTGAAAATGCTAATAGGTAGTCGAGAGTAAGTCAATTCAGATTCGTGCTACAAAATTTTCCTTTTGTAACAGGTGTATATTAAGCAAGCTATATTTCACCAATATATAAAGTACATTTATCGATTACACAAAATATATATAAAATAAACACTTTTTTGAGTATATATAAAATAAACACTTTTTTGCCTTGGCATTCACTCCACAGATTATTGAAAAAGGAACATTTAAAGTCACACAAAATTCAAAGCTCGAAACTCATTCAGTCAATCTGATATTTTAAAATTCTTTGGTTACAATCTTTATTCTGTGCGAATGTTTGACCACAGACTATTATGTGTTTTGCATTAACAGTATGAACGTAAACAATGAATTTTTAATGTATTTGTAGTATATAATTTAATGAATTTTTAACACATATTTTATCTAAATTTTAGCTTTCTGTACTCCTTCATATAAACTTTAACTATGCCAAAGTTTACACTCTTCTGTGCGCTCAATATGGTTAAAAAGGAGTACAAAGTTTTCTCTTCACGTATTAATATACTTGAGAACTGAAAGATGAGAAAAGCATTATTTCTTTGGAGATAGTGATAAACGTTGTTTAACTTTAACTCGAGAGTTTTCTGGTCAATATTCAGTTCAGAGTAACGACTAAAAAACTCTTGACATTAACGTATTTACTAAGCATGTCATTTCCTTTCCCATCAAATCTCATGGGAAGAAGCGGCCTACAGTAAAAGTGACAAAAAAGTAAGTCCGCCAAAATTGACCTCTAGAAATTCAGCTGTACACATTCCTACTAAAATGTGAGAGTACTTCGTGAATGTTTTATATTGCTTGCTTTAATACAACAAAATAACTTGATATACTTCACTTGCTATTTTCCATTATCATTACCACGGTTCGTTGATCGGCCTTGGTAGTGTTTATTTCGCCTGAGCTTTCGCTATAAGCTTTCAAATATTAATGCAAACCGGAGTTTGCAGAAAACATATTTTATCTTCTGTAGATGCCGGTAGTATTTTGTCCAAAGAAAGAAATTTTTGTTACGGAATTTGATCGAAAATATTAAGTTATACAGGATGTCCAGTGGCAGATTTCAATGTTTGAAAAATTGTAAAAAAAATACTACACCTCTAATACAAAGTAGGTTTATTTTAACTTTATAACAACAAATGCGGATTTCATTTTTTAAAAACCACGTTTTCCAAATGGCGGCCATCGAGTCTGACACACTATAGCACGCATGTTTTCAAAAACGCGTTTGCAGAGCGACTGGGGTATCCTACTGACTTCGGCTCGAATATTTTCTTTAAGTTGTGTCACAGTGCTCGGATTTGTTTTGTAAACAACGGATTTTAAGTATCCCCATAAGAAAAAGTCACATGGGCTTAAATTGGGTGAACTAGGTGGACACTGTACGGTACCGTTTCGGGATATGTTTTTTTCTGGGAATAACTGCCGCACTGCATTCATGGACACATTTGCAGTGTGAGCTGTGGCCCCGTCCTGCTGTTTGATTGAAGGATGGACTATTTTGTAGTTCTACTCTGAAAAAGTCATTTAACATCTGGGCATATCTCTAGTTCACAGTTACAGTTTGGCCACGTTGATTTTCAAAGAAATAAGGCCCTATGATTGCAGATGCAGACATGGCACACCAGACTGTTACTTTAGGCTTATGTAAAGGCTCTTGATGCATTTGTCTTGGGTTGTGGACATCTCAGTAACGAAAGTTCTGCTTATTCACATATCCTCCAATGTGAAAGTGAGCTTCGTCACAAAAGAATATGTTGCCCATCCGGGTAGCAGTACGAAATCTCAACGACATCACCTCCGCGTAAGTTTTTCTTAATTCAAAGTCAGAATCGTGTAAATCTTAAACAATTTGAATTTTATATGGATGGAACTTGAGCTTTTTTCACATTATTACCTGTAAAGTTAATTTTTATATTATTAAAGTTGATTTCGGAATTCCCAATTTCGATGAACGTGTACGCAGTGATAAACGGGGATTTTCAACGACAGAAACCATAACACGCTCGACATTTTCATCCGTGGCTACCAATGGTGTAGGTCCTGGCTTGGGCCTATTTAATGTTGATCCTGTAGCTCTGAAGCTACAGACAGCGAATATCCACTCGAAATGTACGCCTCGACGGCAAAAGCGCGGTGCTCTCCACTCCACTGTTCCATGGCTACTAAAACATCCGCACCGCTTGCGCTTCTAAGGACACCCCCGCGCCCCTCTTATGTGTTGCGTTCAGAAACTATATTTGTTCAAACTTTGAAATCTGTCACTTCTAAGGACACCTTGTATTTGTTAGAAGCGATAGTTATAAAAATTCGTGCAATTCTTTCCATTTTGTTAAGTGACGCTTTCTTTAAAAATGTCACCTTAAGAAAATCAGTATTTACGTATATGAAGTGAACTTTTTAAGTTTGTTTGCTTCTAACTTAAACGTAAGGTTGACTTGTATTTTTGGAATTAATAAACCTTGACAGTCATTAATATCTCTAACACGATTTCTTCGTCCGTCTAATTGGCTTAATCGAACGCAAATCGGCATCAATTCGGATCTGTCGAGGGCGCCCAGACGGCGAGCTTTGTGGTGACCGCAATTCGATAAGGCGAAGATCTTGCGCGATAAGAGCTCGGCGACCCGTTTGAAGTTCCCCGCGTGCCTACGTCCTATCATCTAGTCGGGTGCGGCGGACTAGATTGAAATTCTCCGTTCGCTTCATTCCAAACATCTGCAGATTGCACGAATTTGGTTCCCTGCTGTGATTGGGGTAGCAGATTTTCTTGCAGCGATGTGGTGTTTGAGGATTTTAGTAATAGTTGGGATCATGATCGAGATTAATACAGTTAAAAGGGAGGTTAAACCTTTAAATGCCGTGATGTTTGTGTGCTATTAGACTCGATTATATCAGTTCTGAAATGTTTAGATACAACACTTTTATTTTAGGTTCAGTTTTTACTTATTTATTTCTTCAAAACCACATGCCTAACTTACAGATTTACACAAAGCACTGGCACTGGCATTTGGAAAAACACAAGATCAAATAGTTATAAAACAATAATGAATAAGACAGAAAAGTAGTAACAATACGAATAGAACGGAAACACACAGGGATTTGAATAAACACCATTTAGTGGTCAGTAGTGAACTGCCAAGCAACTACATGACCCCATTTCTGAAGGGGTCAATTTTTGTGGACGTCTTGTAAAACTTTTGTGAAAATTGGGGATGTAACTTATTTTGTTTGTCGATCCTATTGAGTGGAGTGTCTTAGAATAGGTCTTCAAAATGGTATGGAAAATGTTATAAGTATTGTTTTATTATGGCGTCTCTTTCATAAAATATCAAGTCTCCGAAATTATCGAAAAATGTTTCCCACTCTGTAATTTTTTAACTGTGCGTTTGAAAATCTGAAAGGAAAAAGAAAACAATATATATATATATATATATATATATATATATATATATATATATATATATATATCAGCATATAATAAAACACAACAATGAAAGATTGTTTCGTATAATTTGCCTTATTACTTAAAGCGTTATAAGCAATCAAGTTATTTTACGCTTGTGAGAATATAAGGCATTATAAATTTTCGCCGTGAAAAATAGTAAAGCGTATAATAGTTGAATAGAAATACAATGTACAATATAGATTTACACCGTTAAAAATAATAAAACGCGTAAAAGTTTAGTAGAAATACAATGTACAATATAAATTTACACTATAAGGCCAGATAAATATACGATGTGCGAAATAATAATACGTGTAGTAGTTTAATAGAAATATAATGTACAATTTAAATTTACACCACGAAAAATAATAAAGCGTATAATAGTATACGAGTACAAAGTACAATATAGATTTACACCGTTAAAAATAATAAAACGCGTAATAGTTTAATAGAAATGTAATGTACAATATAAATTTACACCGTTGGTGAGAAAATGATCCCAATTATCTCGATATTTATGGATAGCATATTTGTGTAGCATTTTTATTTAATGTGCTATGATTTGTATAACGACTATATTAGGGTAAGTCTGATCATCGTCATTATGAATTCAGCATTCCATCACTCCAAGATATGGCTACAAATTACATATACATGTTCTTTATGTGTGCAGATAATTACAGATAGGTATATTTGAAATTACAGGTAGATATTTTCTTTATATGTGCAGATAATTACAGGTAGATATATTCTTTATGTGTGCTGATAATTACTGATAGATATTCTTAAAATTACAGATAGATATTTACTTTATGAATGCACGCAATTGTAGATAGATATGCTTATATTATATGCTATAATTATAGATAGATGTGCTTGAAATTATAAGTAAATATCTTCCTTATATGTGCAGATAATTACAGATAAATATGCTTTTTAATGCTCTTTATGCGTACACATCAGTGTAGGACTGATATGTTGGTATATTTAAATTTATATCTTATATTAATTTGGTACATTTAAATTTATAATTTTCATATATTTAAAAATGTATACAATTTTTTTTTTATTTAAGTGGAAACCGTTGTAAGTGTTTATATTTGACGGGTTAAATGGTACGAATAAAACAAATAAATCGAATTCGTAAGCGTTTGAAAGGCGCGCCTGCGATTTGTCACCATTACACGCCCGCCTCGCGCGACTACCGAATTACAAAAACATCGAGTCGAACAAAGCAAAACAATTGAATATGTCGCGCGTCGACTTTGCGCTCCAGAAAGTGTTTTATGCCCTTGATTAGTACACAAAGACGCGACGCGTGATGTTCATCGTCGCGCCAACGACACGTCGTCACGCTCGAGCGGCTGCGGCGTTATCCAAACAAAAGCACGACGGCGCGAGAGGCGGCGTGACGTGCGGCCATTAGCTTTAACGCCCGCGGAAAGACGATTTCCGCCCGAGAGCTTCCTCGCCGTGTCCGTTTCCGCTTCTCGTTGCGGGCGAGTTTACGCGTGTTTGCGCGACGGGTTAGTGTGTGTTTATTATCTGCGCCGGGAAGGTAATAAGGTAGGTGGGCGAGTGAAGTTCGTCGAGAGCGATTTATGACGCTTTTTTATGTATTCCAGAGAATGTAGAGGCGTTAAGTACTTCTTTATTGCATACGTATCTCAATGTTAGTTATAAGATTATAAAAAAGTTCTATACAAGCGATGAGGCTATGAATGCTCTAAAAGCTTCGCAATTATTAAAGGCGTCAAAGGAATGAAAGCTCGTTCGTTGTTTATATTATTTGTTTCTATTTACTGAAACTTTACAGAAAACTTAGAAACTCCAGATATCTGACTTGTTGCTGCGAAAGCATTTACAGAAAACTTAGAAACCATTACAGAAAACTTAGAAATTCCAGATACCTGACTTGTTGCTGCGAACACAGCCTTTACGGAAAACTTAGAAATTTCCACAGATATCTGACGTGTTGCTGCGAAAGCGTTTCGTATAGCCAACTACAAAGCAAGAAGTGTATCGTGGTAGTTTATAAGATATTCTAAGCAGATTTTTAACAAAGTGAAGGAAAATTAAATTGAAGCTAGCTTTGACTAGCGGCTTTCCTCACGTGAAAAAAGGAAAAAGTGGTTACTGTAGTTAGAAATAATGTTCTTGTGGAAATGTTTGGTCTGAGCGTTGGAAATAACTAAGTAGTTTTAATTGCAGCTAATCAAAGAAAAGGTTTGAAAAGAAAGAAGCCTATACTCTGCAAGCAGTAGTTCTAAGTAGCCTAATATATTGCCGTATATTACATACTTAGGACCATGCTATTAGTGGGCGGGGGATGCATGCTAACCGTTCATCCGTACGATTAACCCCCTACCCCTCTCCCTCTTATGTGAAGATGAATAGTGTAAGTGAGGCGTGTAAATGAGACAAATAAACAAACTAACATAATAACTTTCGTATTTATAATATTACTTAGGATTATGTTACAAAATATAAATATAATTAAAGAAAATAAATAAAAGCATCACGTTCAGTACAAAATGAATAAATAGATTAGAAAGTAGGCTTTAATGATGCGCTGAAAAGATATTGACCGCTAGGTTATGAAAGATATTGCGATTTAAGATGACTTTTAACCATTTGAGCCGAAATAACGAGCTGAACCCTTGAAGGACAAAGTGTGCATTTACCAGCTAGACTCGTAGTTCTAAATTTATTATACGTCTCTCACAGTTGAGCATGGATGTAATTTTAATTCAATGCTCGCCCGGGAAGGGGCTTTACGATAATCGGGCTATGATGTGCACAGTGCAGCTATATTTATCATATTAAATATACACGAAAGCTCTATACGTTCTCGACGTTGTACTCTGGAACACAACAAATCTAATATCTCCAAAAATGCTGAAATGAATCTCAAATTATAATGTTATTTCATGGTCTTCAGGTCGGTTATTAGATATTTACTAGTATTATCACGCCATATATATATATAATAGGCCATTGTACAGTAACGTTAAATCTAAGAAAAATTGGAAAGAAAACTGTCTTTCTAGTTTCCGCTGAGATTATTTTCAACAATAAGGAAATATATTGTTTATGATATATATTAACTAGCGTTACATCGGCGTGTGCCAGCCAAGTCTGGGCAGACAGATATCGTATGTATTATTACACGTATCCATATTTCTCCGACCATAATTTTTTTCTCCGTCGAGTTAGAGACTAAATTTAGACATAAACTATCCATATTTAGTCTCTCTCGCCAATTTTCTTGTTCCAAAATTGTCTTGTAATTGTATTCTTGCATTGCGTGTTAATTAATATTGGAAATTTTATTCATCGTTTAACATCGTCAAGGAAAAGCCGCCATATACCTAGAATTTAAATTAAAATTTGAATATAACTTGGTAACCTTTTTGATCTCAATTCTTTTATTGGCGAAGCAAACTAATGTAGTATGGAACGAAGCGCCATTTTTTGGTTCCGTACATCAAAAGAAAAAGCGGGTTTCTTAAAAGATCACTCACGTGTCCATCTCTCTGTCTGTCACAGTATTTTTCTAAGAAACCTCTTGGTGTAGAAACTTGAAATTTGATATAATGGTAAAGCATATTAACTTGAACATATGTCAGTAGCTAACGTGCAATTAACATTTTTGCGAGTTAAGTATCTCAATTTTTAATTTAAGTATGTGAAATCGTTTGAAGAACTCAAAAACATTATGTTTTCCATATGCTTAACAACATGATTCACATTTAAAAAAACTTATAAAGTCTAGGATAATCGTTACAGATTTACTGTAATTTTCTAGTCAGATTTTACTAACTCTATTTTTCACTAGTTTCGGAAATAAGAGAGGGGCTTGCTCTATTTTCTTATTTTTTTTTTAAATATGCAATTTATAGTAATGAAAATATTTTGTATTCCTCATACCTTTTAAATGATACCACATGATATACAAAACTTAAAATAATATTTTTGAATACTTTATTTATTTTCTTTTTAACACTGGTATTAAAAAATTCAAAATATTTGGGTTAATGAGATATACTGTTATGCCAAATGTCAAATTCCTACGTCGCCTAGTTTCTGAGAAAATCAGCTGTGACAGATGGACTGACTGACAAACATGTGAGTAATCTTAATATTGTTCCATTTTTCAGTTTGAGATACGGAACCTTAATGAAGTAATTTCATTTCAAACGAGGTACGGAAGTCTTTGAGCTCGAGCGCGACTCGCATTTGTCAGTTTTGTATTTACATTAATATCGTGCGTAGAATTTACTATTTGCTACCCACTTTGACTTACTAATATCGTTAATAAACTTTGTTAACACCGGTTACCAGCGGTTAATAAATATGAATACTTATTTGACGGAAATGGGTTAAAGGCGGCAAAAGGGGAAAATATATATAATATGGATTTGTATTATATATATATATATATATATATATATATATATATATATATATATATATAATATAATACCTTATTTATAAGTACACAAAGAATAATTTATACGTCAGAATTCAACTTTTTCCATAATTTGGCGGTATCTTAAAATGTAGAGTGCGGAATATTGCCATCAATTTTCATTTTTGTACTATATTTATATGGTACCAATCATAACATGTACTTTATTTTTGCAGATTGGTAACGTATCAATAAATAAATATTAACGATATCTATAATGAAATAATCTCTAACCTAATAACACTTTTCTGTAAGTCGTAACGGAAATTCATATTAAACTCGAGTAACTACACCGGAAGCTGGCAGTTGAGCTTTGTGTAGGCGAACGCTTTAAAAGCTCTATCCTTTCTAAGTCGAGCGAGGTGGCGGGGCGCTAACAAAGCTTTTAAATACACGTCGACTCGACAGAACGCGTCATTTGCATACGACGCTGTTGCGATCGCGCCCGCCCTACATCTTTTGTGGCTGCGCTCAGTCGTGCGGCGCGTTGCGACCGGCGACGCGATTTAAACGAATTTATGTTCTAATGCCATAATTTGAAAATTTGGAGAATGTGGAAGCTAGGTTTATTTATGGAGAGACAAAATTTTGACTCCAAGGACAACATTTATTTATATAAATTTATATCGTTTACGTATTGCTGCAGGGTTTTCTCAAATTTAGTTTTAGTCATTTTGAAATTTACTTAGCGGTGGGAAATTATGGATAGTATTAACGAAATCATTCGATTATGTAAATATCTCCACATATTATGATTGTGATCATTAGGGATTACTAATTAGTTATACATTAACAGAAATCTTAAATCACAGCGAATATTCTATGAAATTATGCTTGCAACATTACTGAGAAAAATTGATAGAATATGTGATATGAAAACGAATCAGTCCTCATGATAATACAATATTATGATAGTTTAAATTTTTGATCCATAAATTCTGATACTTCATTTGTACTGCCTGTACTGTTTTTAAATTAGTGTCGTGAGTTTCATTGAACTCCAGATTCCAATTCCTCAGCCTGATGCCACAGCAATACAGCTTGCCTAAATCACAAGACTTAAATATCTGTTGGTTTCAAATTGATACTGTGTTAAGTAGTGATAATGATACTAGTAATATAACAAGTATCATTATCACTACTTGAGTAAGTAATGATACTAGTAGTAGTAGATATAGTAGTGATAGTGATGTGATAGTGATTGTACTGTTATATTTTATAATGCTAACTTATATGGCTTGTGGGTTATATGTTAAAGAATATTAAGAATATATTTCTAAGTTCCAAAAAAAAGAAAGTTTCCTACTAAATTCGTCCCACGATTTTATTTTAGTCTGATTAAAGCTCCAGATAGCTGATCCATAATTATTTTCGAGCTTTTAAAATATCATCGATTTTATGATTAAACCGTTAAAGTTAACAGTTTTGTTTGCCTCTGTTTTACTCAAGCGATTGATAGAGCTTTATGATTTTGAATCAAATGTTGAAATCAGTGATTACTATTTCATTTAATAAATAATTATGTAATCGATAATTGTAATATCTGAATAGTAGATCCTTCGATCGTTCATAGTCGCCCATCACTACACTGAATGATTCTTTGGGTGAATACTCTTTCCAAATGTAGAGATTTTAAGAACTTCAAATGAGAAGTCGATGCGGTGTTTTAGCTTTTAAATAGCAATACCGATGTGGATGTAATTCTTTTCTCTCTTCCCTTTGCAGAGTAGTTTTATAGCAATCCTTTTATAATAATATAAAAACACTTCTGGAGAACAGACGCAAGTGATATTTTATATGTTCTACAAGAGATTAAAAAGACATTTTATTCGAGCTGTTTTCGCTCCAATGTTATTCTCAAACGTTGTCCTGAATGAAAGTACACAAAACACCGTTCTATCAAGAATGGGCAGTGTTTTGTGTACTTTAATTCAGAGACGTGTCTTTTCGTCTCTTTATCAATGCTCTTTGAGGAAAATTGTAATAAATGGATTTCTCATTTTCCCTTGCATCACTAAACAGTATGTTATTATGTACTGATCTGCTTCAAAAAATGTTCCTGAGATATCAAAGCGCATGGACTTATAAATGTTATGTGAATAAATATTTCTTATTTTCAGTTTATGTTTTATTGGTTATTATCGCAGCGGTAATCGGAGGAGTGACAGAAAGATATTTATAAAGATTTTTGTAGCAGATATAAAACTCTTACGAAATTCTAAAAGGTATAACGATTTATGTGCGTATTATAACTTATTGCCTATTCGTAATAGCCAAAGTTACCGCGGAACCGGCCGCGATAATAAAACGCAAGTAATGCCTGTACTTAAAACCTAAACTCGCAAGGTTCGATCTGTATATTGCGACGAGCGTTTTACCCGCATACAGCCATTACAATATATCCCGCTGTACACTCTCGGCAAAGGGTTAACGCCGAACGCCGCATAAAATCCTTACTAAAATATCATTTGTGACGGGGGAAGATTGCTACCGGTTCCATCACGTGCCCCGCATACACACACTCCGCACCCTAAGAGAGCCAATTATCTCGTTGCGATCCTACGACCTATATTAAGCTCGACGAGTAAGATCCTTTTATGGAATTACGTGACGAGGCTTCCTAAAGGAGATCGTGCTCTAATTGATATATCTTGCACGATCTTTCTAATTATTCTACGGCGCGACTACGCCGTAGACGCCGTGGCCTGTTTGTTGCGAAGCTCCAGATTACTTGGGGCGCGCGACCTGTCAGGATGCAAATTTGTTTGCGGCGTTAATTTATGAACGCTTTGATATATTAGGCCGGAGATAGGGGGCGATACGATTGTTTGCAGTGCGGTCTGCGGCTGGGGCGCACCCTACGAGATTGCTTCCGCCCCTAGAGTTATGCCTGCCGAGTTATTGGATCTCGATTAGGCGCCGACGATAAGTATTTGTGTTGACTGTCGAGTAGCGTTGTTAATAATGTAAGGCGACTGTTTGTGTAGCGACGCTGCGGCACGCAACAGGTTAGGTTCTCAAATTGGATTTCGCAGATGCGTGTATATATATGGAGTCACTCATAGCGTTGGTGAACGTAGACGTAGTGTTGAACGTATGAAAACAGAAATTAATAGTACTATACTAAGAACATTTGGTAAAATGATACGTGCACAACCCTAAGTTGTATTTCTTATTTCTAAAAAATTATAGAATTTTATTGGTTAAAATTTTTTTATCGGTTAAAAACTTTTTTATTGGTTAAAAACATTAAATATCGCGAAACTGAAAAAATAGGTGAAATAAATAAATGATAAAAAATAGGCACTTAATTTTTATTATTTTTTCATATAATTAACGTAGAATTATATTTCTTGATTATTTGAATCTGGAAAGTTTTTAGCTTGCCAATAATGTTCCTTGCTACAAGTTTGATTGTTATAATTGTAATAGAAAGCAATGGAAATAATTTTCTTTTGTTATTTATAATAAATAATTATAGACCCATTTGTTCATGACTGTAAAATGGATAATAAATGGTTAATCATGTCATTGTCGTCAGTAGGCTGTTATTTACTTTCCAATCTGCTGATGTTCGTATTGTTGCTTATATGTTACGTGACCAAGACGCAGACCCGGGCTCAGATGATAACATTACCTGGAAAACGACTTTAATTCGTCTAAAATAAAGAACTGAAAAAAATTCGCCAATAACCAGATCATTATGATAGGCTTATAGGCATCCTCCTGTTGTTATGACACTGAAGAAGAAAAAAGATTAGGATACGCATCAGATATGTTTTACTCAGCGGTCTATACAATTTGCATATAAATAAAAATACAAGACAAATTAAAATTTTTAAAAATTCCTAATTATGTATTTTACAAATTCATAATTAGGAATGCGGATTTCGGATTTCAGACGGCGCGCAATTTTTGCAACATTTTTTTTTAATATCTCATTTGTTTATATCAAAAAGACTAATATTTTAATTTTTATCAAAGTCCTTACTTACGTAAACCGACGGTATCTTCAAAAGGTAATATTTCCACAAAACCATCTACTATGAAATTTTTTGCATTGTTATAAAAACTCCTACGAGATGAAATTTAATAGAAAAAATATAACCCTATGGCCGGAAAATGTATATTTCTATTTTTCCTTCATGCCTTTGTGTGACTTAGTACAGATGCCGATAAATTGATATGGCAAAAAATAATGAAGTAAAAACATTCCTAATGAATTAGTGAGTCTCGTTTTGACACAGCTATTTAAAGTAATTCGTAGTGTCGTCATATAATAATACAGTCGATATATAAGTGATTGTATATTGTGGTTGTCTTTACGCAGATTATATTTTTAATGAAATGTTCCTATTTGTCACATAAATAGACTACTGTATGACTGAACTAACTTAACGGATTATACATTTCGTGTTGTGATATCGTTTCATATATAATAATTTTCTATAATATATTTAAGATCATCTTTGCTAATAGCCCACCTGAAGATGTTGTAATACAACGAAACCTAGGTCGTGGTAAAGAACTTAAAGAAAGTTAAAATAATACTACATACCGTAGTTTCATTTAATTGTGAATAATGAATTTCTACAAAATTAACGCCAAATATATTCGATAATTTTCTATTTATTGGGTTGAATATTAACTGAAGATGACGTCTTACATCAATGTTGCTTTCAGTTTAGTTTCATTTATAAGACTTTATATATACGTACATATTTATGTATATATATATATATATATATGTGTGTGTGTGTGTGTGTGTGTGTGTGTGTGTGTGTGTATATATATATATAATTCGACTATGAGCACTATTTCAATTCTTTTTATATGTATTTGTTGTTTAAAATAACGCAAGAGGTTTAAATGTTGCGGTGCCCTAACTGTATATTTCGGCACTCCGTTTCAATATTTTTTATACAAATCTGCCTCAAAATTATTTTAAACTTTATGTCTTTAACAAGTTTATTGCGTTAGCTGTTGACGGAGCCAAATTTCAATATTGTTAACGTAACGTTAATTCCGGCGGTGACCTTGGACGCGCGACATGCCCCTACTCCTCAATTTAATTTATTTTTAATTAAATCCTCTCGACTATTGCTAGTCTTCAGAACTGCTCCACACAACAAATATTAAAAATATGCTAAAAGTAATGAAAAATGGTTAGCTTCCGGGGCATCGGGGGTTGAAATGCGACTCATCGGACCTCATAACGTCACATCCCCACAAAGAGTGGGTTGCTGCGGTAGTGTGAGAAGGTAATTTAAAAGATAAGGGTTTGCATAATGATTGCTGCATATTTGTGTTTTATAATCAAAGAAAAATGTCTCTTTGAATGAATGTAACGCTCAATTACATTTCAATGGATGTACATCATTAGAACTGTGAATATAATGAGCGCTCTGGAATACAAATAGGTGATCATGCGTTTTCTGATGCAGATATTTGTCTTTAATCAAAGTGATTGCAAATAATTTATGGAGAAGAACGTAATGGAGAAAAAATAGACAAAATGTATTCATTACAATAGCGAAAAAAAAAGCTAAAAGAGATGGCACAGTAATTATTTATTTACAATCGTTCGATCTCGCTTCACTCATATTTGTTTCCGAAAAGCGTAAGTATTTGGTATACGATGTAAAAAGAAGACATTCTTACAAAAAAAAAATTAACTGATCCCAAATAACCACAGAATAAGAAGAGCCCTGAAAAATATCAAATAATGAAAAATTAAGATGTAACTTTTGCAGTACAATATCGTTTCCGAACATAAATAAATTTGTAAAAGACTAGAGATTCGGGACAAGTAGACGGCTCTCTTTCTCTTATGTACATGCACGCCTACACATACACAGAGAAATGGTACATTCAATATTTAAAGTCGATTAAAAATAAAACCGTCTTTAGTTCTCAAAAGGTGTCGTAAGTGAATCCTTTTTGTTCCAAATTTCAACATATGCTTACGATAAGAGAGATCATGTTCTGTTATGCGACAAACGTTTATAATTTATACTTATAAACGTTTGTCTTATATGGTTATCCTATAAACATACTTTTAATGAAATTTAAAACAATGTCCATACGCAAAGCGTATAATTTAAACAATAACATTATGAACATTTGCGGGAAAATGTCGCATAACGTAATGTATATATCTATTAGGTGGCAGTTAATGAAGTCGCTATCATATTTAATCTGTGTATAGTCACGTGGTAGTGAAAAAAATATTTAAACTTATATATATATATATATATATATATATATATATATATATATATATATATGTATATATATATATATATATACACACACACATATATATAAATATATATATATATATATATATATATATATATATATATATATATTTGAAGATTATTTTTAATCTAAATATCGCATTATTTACGTACATATTAGGGATGTCTCTTTGGACCGGTCTCTTGTGTTTAATATTACCTGTTGACTAGGAACTTTAATATTACCTGATGTGATTTTTGAAATGTTTTGTCCTTGTAAATGAACTACGAATACTACAAAATAAAATTGAACTCACTATGTTATTGGAGACACAATACAGACTCTCATGCAACAGCATAATTTTAGTTTTCAAATGGAAACATATAACTTAAATCCAGTAAGTTAACCAGTAAGTTATCCAGTAAGGAACTTAGTTTTCCTCCGCAGAGAGCAGGCAGAATCATTAGTTTTAAATGAAAAAAGTAAGGGGTAAAAAATATGTTTAAAAGTATAAAATAATTTAAATTTGTAAAGAATTTATTTCAAGTTACTATTGCGATTGTAACGAGTATAAGAAACGGCTTTCGAACGCGAGAGTTTATAACTGCAACATTTTCTCGTCTTCAAAAGTTACTTTGTCGTTGGGAGACCCTGTTCCTAGGTCGAGAAAAGTTTGCCTTATGTTCGAAACTACCTGTTATTGTGTTGGGTGAGGATATTTTTTTAAATATTTTTGCCTAATAAAAAAGTATCATAGTAGATGTGTTATCGAACTGTGGGATAAAGGAAATATGCTACGTCAAACACGCACATTTGGCGTAGCATATTTTCTTTCCTTTTTTGTTGAGAATAAAAGAGAAACTGAATTATAATATTGGTGGTAGCGAAAATTTTAATTTGTACAAAACCTAACTCGCCGCTACCCTAAATCCTAACCGCTATGATAGTCTGAACAATTTCTATTAATCGTTTTACCATACGGACGTTTAAATCAAATCGGTTTAATTGGTTTTATATGATGCTCAAATAATGAAAATTACCAAGAAAAAACCAGAAAAACAGACAAAACGTCCCTTGGAAAATATTCAAAAGGGGCAAAATATAGCTTAAACTTTAACTTGAGCCCCGTAGACTATTGGGATATTCCATTTAATTTAGAGTTTCGCCTGAACCCTTATAGAATCGGTTGGCCGCCCATCCATCTTTCAAAGGTCTTTTTCCCAGGAACGACTTTAGATAACGAGTTGAAATTAATATCGTGAACTGAGGCCTAGAGCCTTACCTTACTGTTTGCTAGTTTTTGGTTAACGTAACAAAAAGATTTGGACTTTTAAAACGCATTTTTGTTTTTAATCATACCAAATTTTCTTACTATAGGTTACGTTTGGTCGATCTACATTCTTAAAAGTCGACAAAATGCGAGGTATTATAGCGCAAGTGAAGGAAAAAATGCAAAAATCAATGATTTCTAATTCTATGTGGAATTATAAATTTGTATAATTAGTTTATTTTTACGCCTACGAAAAATATCATCATCATCATCATCATCATATATATTAATACGCTAAGGTTAAGATGTTACTCTCCCTTTTTAGAAAAAACCTCACAACTAATCCACATAAATTATATATCATTTTATAGATAATTGCTTGCTCTACCGGCATCCACAACTAAAAAATTTATTATTGCTATTGTTTTTGCAAATTCATTAATTATTAAAATTATATACACAAAACAGCAATGCTGCCATCTAACGGCTCAACGTCAATATGATTGACGGTCGGTAAAATTTTTGTTTAATTTCAAATCCACTCACGTATAAATAAAGTGGCGCTTTAGCTCAATGCTTTTGATACTTGCGCCTCTATATGTCAATTTTAGTAAAATATTTGTTTGATCTGTCATCTGAGCTTCATAATGGAATAAAAACGTAATAAGCAGTGTGCAAAATTAGAAATGAATTGAATACCTGCAATCAATTTTGATTTATTAAATTGACTCTAAACACTCTGTTGTAACTAATATGACAGCTGTGAGTTCATTTTCTCATGTGTAAATATTTATAATCTACCACGCAAATTGATATACTGCGAAGACTTCGCACGGGTCACGCTAGTAGTATATATTTACGTTGTGAAAAATGAATATTTATTCATAGTTTAATTAGAAATACTATGTACCCTTAGACTATTTAGAATTACCTAAATGTATACGGAACCCGGTGTTCAACTCGTGCTATAAATTTTTTTGAAAAATGTCTTCAGTATACGACACGTCTCGACACATTTTATATTAGTATAGATTTAGTTATGATAACAGCTGCTCGTGTTGTAACGAAAGATAACTCGGTTGAAAATTAGTAATAGTAGTAGTTTGTTTTTACGCCTACGAAAAATATAATAGGCCATATATTTACGTTGTGAAAAATGAATATTTATTCATAGTTTAATTAGACATACAATGTACCCTTGGAATATTTAGAATTCCCTAAATATATACGGAACGTGTTCAACTCGTGCTATAAAAAAAATTGAAAAATGTTTTCAGTATACGACACACCTCTGTTAGTATTTTATATTAGTATAGATTTAGTTATGATAACAGTTGCTCGTGTTGTAACGAAAGATAACTCAGTTGAAAGTGAGTAATTATTAAGCCTTAACACTTGCATATATGAATTTTAATTTGTTCTGTTGACAATATCTAGAAATTTATTTTCTAGACACAGTATCGCCGGCTTATCCTTGTTCGTGACTCACAGCATATCTATTTCTTTCTTTTACGTACGGCGAGCTTACTGTAACTTTTTTCCGCAAAACGATCAAACTGATCTAGCTTCGGAAGATATGAAACTGTTCGTCCGTAAATTGAAGGCACTGTCGCCAAACGGCCGGCGCGTCGCCCTGGGACCGTCCGAGAGCGCGACGCTCCCGCAGCGTCGGTCAACCCGGTCTCGTAATCAATTCGGCGTCCCCTCGCGCCCTATCGTTCCGAATGTCGCCGACCCCCGCACAATAGAATTTTCGCAATAAGAGAACTCATGACGTGTTATTATAACGTATTGCGCGCAATATTGCGGAAGGGATGGATTTGTCGTTTGCACAATGGTACTCGAGGCGTAGAGGCGTTGCGCTGCTGATGGATGAGTTTGTTTTAGCACAATGAAATTGCTGTAGCGTGAAGTGAGACTAGGTGACGGGCGGAAAGATGAAATCTAAACAACTTGTCAATTGCGAATTTGATTTGTGCGTCAGGTGTCTCACTAATAATTTCGTATATATTTTTATTTCTAAGTTATTATACAAAAATACATATGTTGCGGTTTCTTTATTTCTTATATAGAAGTTAATAGCAAAGTAATGAGGTTCCTTTAATAAATGCGTTGGCAAATACAGTTTTATTTTATTTATATCTTTATTACCCAAATCTAATGTAAAGTACATATGACAGGCTTATTGCTATAAGAGCAATCTTGCATAATGACCGTAACAGTGTTGACAAATTGATTGTTAGACTATAAGAGACGTTATGATGTAAAATATTAATAGCACACTTAAAAAGATAAATTATGACTTCACTAAGGAAGGAAAAAGGAGAGAAAAAGGTTACAGAAGAATTAGAGTTTAGGAGAGGTAGGGTTTTTTTACTAGATCAATTTTACCCTAAGTCTTACATTTTCATAATGTTTTTCTTGTTGTTTTTCGTGTTCCATAGCTAAAATGTAAAAACGATACCCTTATGTTAAGACTTTGGTGTCTGCTTGTCACTAGGTCACGGCTGTTTTTCTCAGCAAATGTTATTGCTATCAACTTGAAAGTTAGCACAATTATATATTCTTTCGATTGTTTTTTTAAATTGGTCCGAAATGGAGGTCGAAACCTAAAAATAGATCAATAAGACCTCGTGAGTTATAATAGCAAAGGGCTCTGTTTACACATTACATATGTGAACAAAACTATGGGAAAAACCATTCCACACCCTTATTCCGGAAGTGTATGTGTGCAAGAGTAGGGTTATTGCTCTTTCGGCCATATTGACTTATGACCAAAAATATGTGAG
Source organism: Druceiella hillmani (assembly GCA_039881145.1). Taxonomy (NCBI): domain Eukaryota; kingdom Metazoa; phylum Arthropoda; class Insecta; order Lepidoptera; family Hepialidae; genus Druceiella; species Druceiella hillmani. Next base: position 100,584,029 of record JAYKKI010000001.1, on the reverse strand, counting down.
AAACACGATTCAATCCGCCTATCTTCGAAATTTGCAATCCAAAAAATCTGAAGTAATTCAAACTAATGTATAAACTCTTTGAGAAGAAAATGCAACTTCAAATTTTTTCCCCTCTGATTTCTAAATTTTCCGACCATAATTATATATATATATGATTCATAATGTTCTGGGTACGGAACCTCAGCGTGCGAATTAGACTGTATAATTTGGAAGATGTTTATATGTTTTATTATGTTTGTTTATATATATATATATATATATATATATATATATACACATATATATATATATATATATATATACATATATATATATATATATATGTATATATATATAATTCTTTTTTTTTAAATAGAGACGATTATTTGAACACTATCGCTACTTGTAATTAACGCTGATATCCCGACCGGTACCCTATTTTTTGAAAGAATTCTATTCCGAGATAAAAGGTATGTTAATCTCAATGATACGTGCGACACGCATACAACATTTTACGAAGATCGGTTCAGTAATTGAGGTGTAAAAGCGAGACAAACAGATAAACAAACAATTTCGTGTTTATATATTCGGCAACGTATTCACTTTTTCCAGTGAGGAAAACCTAAATAGGTTTTCATGTATTTACCTTTTCTTGTAGTAACCAATATATACTGACGTAATTGAATAGTTGGAAAATTTTGTTTTACCTAGATTTATTTTAAATGAGATATGTTGGTTCTCTAGTTAATTTAGAGAACTCATTCCTACCAGAAAGAGCCTTTCGACTCATTCTGGGAGGAATGAGTTCTTCACTCGGAGGTCGATTATTTTAGTAGTTAAAATAAACTGACGTAGTCGGGTTAGTTTTAAACTTTAATTCACCTTGATTTTTTTTAGATATATTGGTTCACTAGTTTTTTCTATTAATAGTTTCGTGAAACCTTTTCATTCATTCCTCCCAACCAAGAAAACATGAATCAATTTCCATGTATTCATATTTTCTTGACTCGGAGATCGATTATTTTAGTAGCTAAAATATACTGACGTAATCGAGTTACTGGGAAAGTTTAATATACGTAGATTTCTTTTTAATGCGTGAATTATATTGGTTCATTAGTTTTCTGTATTAATCGTTTCGAAAATCATTTTGATTAATTCCTCCCAATCAAGAAAACATGAATAGATTTTCACGACGTATCTTTTCTGAACGTCGATTATTTTAGTACCTAAAATATAATGACGTAGTCGAGTTAGTTTCATTGATCACATAGTTTTTTAAGGTCTGTTACCAAAATGTTATGCTGGAATTTGATGTACAGTGATTGTCTAAATTTAAAAAAAGGAATTTTAAAAAATGTGGATAAATTTTAGGTTTGAAATAAAATTCAAGAAATATGTCCAACTACAGAACTCTACTGCGCGCTATTTCCCATGTGAAATCGTTTTTTTTAGTTATTGAATTATTTTTTTAAAGAAATTAATTTTTGAAAGAATTTTTAAGGTCAGCTCAAATAAATTTATTTGTCTCAAAGTGCAATTTTAATTTTTTTAATGAAAACTAAGTATGTAAAGTTATATCTACTTAAAATCGTCGTATTTTTTTGGATACCGAATAAAAAAAATCATAGAAAGTCAAATGATTCTTGGAGATATTTCATACAAAAGCAGGAAATCTAAAAAAGTCGAATAAAAAAAAAAACAAACAAATATAATCATCAAACTATTTGATCTTTTCCCCTACAAAAAAGGGTTAAAAATCTAAGAAACGGAACTTCTGTTTTTCATCATATCCTATTGTTTCGCCAACGTCCTAGCTCTAGCTGCACGTCATTTTGTATAAGTATTGACAACTGTACTTCCAAAGGATGAACATTATTGCGAGTAGCTGTAGATAAGTAAACATGACAACTATATAGGATATCTATTTGATGGATTTATCTTTTTAATGATTGTCGTAATCTATACGTATATTTTTGTCTATATTCCGGAACACCTATCTTGAAGGTACTATCTTTCAAAAACATAGTTCAAGAATTATAAGTTGCAATAAAAGCAAACGACCTTTAACAGTTAGACTTTGCTATATCTTAGTTAATACATACGTTTAAAACTTCGGTGCAAACACACATACAAGAAATAAATGCGAGTTCATTTGAGGACCTCATCTTTATTCGGGGTCTGTTAAAAATGTTGGTTAAAATGAGGGTGGGACAGTTATATTCAGAGGTCGCCTCTCGGGCCGAGACGCGCTAACTATAATAGGTACCTAGTGAGTGGGTGAGGCGAGTGGTCGCCGCTCGTTTCTGCGGGGTCCACCTTTGCTTCCTCCGACCGCGACTCTATGCTAATACGCACCAGGCGAGCTCCGGATTATGCTAAACGTGACCGAAAGTAGATTGGATGCGGTGAGAAATTTGAATTTCTCAAGGACTCTGGAGCTCGATGTAGAAGACGAAGCATTTCCTTCGTTCGCTATCGTCGTTGGGAAAGTCAAAATTTAAATCATTTTGCGGAATGTCATAATCCGGATGAGGGAGAGTCAATCGCCTTAACTTTTGTTTAACGGAGAATTTGTGAAGTTGGTAAGTATAAACGTTGTCTGAAAATGGGCAGGGCGGAGAGAAGGCGGCGTTCAATTTATGTACTTACTCGAGGTTTATGTTAGTCTTGGTTTTTGTTTAATAAGTTTTTTTTGTAATTTGTTTTAAATATTTACAACGTGAATCAAAACTTGGTGAACTGCTTCCGGTAATTGAGCGGTCTGCTTCTTTTTAATAGGTAGTTAAAAAAAAAGAAAAATGACCTTCACGTGGAGATTATAGACAGAAAAACTTACAAATCTTTTGCTCTGCAATGATTTTTAAGAGTAGTGTAACCCCACGAAGTAGTATAATATTTTTGCAGCACTATAAAACAAGTACAGACATTTTGTCATATGCAATATTCTGTCTGTTCGCTTGTAATTAATTTTTTACAGCTAAACAAAACTTTCTTTTATGTTTTGTAATAAATTACAGCAAGTGTTTTTTATGAGTAAAGTTTAAGAGTAAAGTGTGCAAACGTAAAGATATTTTTATGAGTATTTTTTAACGATAAGTAGTGATGTTAACAAATAATATTGAATATTTCAATGATTACATAAACGAAATGTTTGTAAATATTTAGAATCACAATGACAAACGCACGGCCACTTTTTATGGCGCGGAGAGTGGTTAGACCAAAGTATATATTTTAAAAAAATTGGGCGTGGCGCGTCTCAGTTCACTGTTACCTGTTAGTTCACTGTCGCTTGTAGTGTGTCTTGTGATTAAAACTTGACTGATTCTAACTATGATCTTAGTAAAGGAGGCGAATGAAATAAATACCAAACCAAGTCATTGGATAAGTGTTTGTATTTGTTATGGGCATACACATTTTAGACCAGTAGCGGAAATTTTAAATTTTGGTAATTTTTTCTCCGATTTTTGAAATACTTTCACCGGTGCATTTGTCTTGATGTACTCTATACTCGTGTTAATATACATCGAAGTCGCTCGGTAAACACCGAAGATATTGGGATTTTAGTTTCGAAATGGTCGAGTTTCGACTTCGGACCCATGTAACAAATATAAATATTTACCCAACGCTGTTCTTTGGTATTTATTTCTTTATTTTGTTCATTTAGCAATAGTGAACCGAGATGCGCTCGATGAACAGGATGAGTGAACTGAGCCGCGCTTGAAACATTGCTTCGCGATGTCAACTCGCCTGCCTTAGGCGCTCCGTGTGGCGCAATTCTGACGAATTACACTCTAGAACTTGAACCGAACTACTAAATTACACCACAACGGTATGGCGTAAATTTTCATACTCGTTAAATTTCCCCGTCCCCACCCCTTCCTTATTATAAGACGTAGTAGCGTCATAATCTTAAAACGTTAACTGAAATTTTTACTATTAATTGTTTAGGCATCGATTCTATAATTTTTTTTTTTAATTTTGATTCTAAATTTTAACAGCATACTGTAATAAAACTGAAACGATAACATCATACCATCCACGGGAGCGGAGTCGCGGGCAAAAGCCGTAATAATTGGTGGAATTGTCTCTCTTAATTTAAACGTTACGATCGCATTTTGCGGCGGAGAGTAATTATAGTAAAGTGAAATGTTAAATTTTGTATATCATTATCTGACAACGCCACGTTTAACAAATAAATAAAGAAACAAGTCAATATAGAGTTTGCCAATGTTAAATATTTGGCACTTGCGGGCGGAGTACACAGTTCGGATGATGCGGGCGGAGTACACAGTTCGGATGATGCGGGCGGAGTACACAGTTCGGATGATGCGGGCGAACGGTAAATAGCGTACGGCCTGCGGTAAGCCAGAGGGTTGGAGTGGTGTACGTGAGTACATGCGATTTATAACTGTAAGTGTTAAATGATATTGGTCGGTGTAATATTTTTCGACTGCACGTTTTACGAACGTCGTAAGTTGCAATTGGTTCGTGTCCGTAGCCACGATATGGTTTTATTTCCTTTCTATCAGAGAAATTGATTGATAAATTCATGTGATCGTTTGAGAATTTTAAAATTGTTGATATTTGCATTCAACATGTTTAACCTTTGAATTGCTTGTTTCAAAAAATATATTTAATTAAAAGATAGGTAAAAGTTCATATTTTGAGATTGCTCACAAAGAAGTTAAAACTGATGTTTCCATATTTAACATCCTTATTGAGTTATGCGATATTAATTTTAATTTTGTTTTGTTAAAATGTATAAAATAAATTTAAATTCTAGTGAAGATTAATAAAAGCATGATTAATCGTTTTAAAATTTATGCTAATGTTGCTTACAATTAAATGAAACTACGTGATGTAGTATTATTTCTACTTTCTCTAAGTTCTTTACCGCGACCTAGGTTTCGTTGTATTACATCTTCAATTACAATGAATTTCTACAAAATTAAGGCCAAATATATTCAATAGTTAATGTTGCTGTTTCTGATATATCCCGCCAATGTGAAGAGACTTGGTTAAAATATGGAATTTCAGGTTTTTACATCAGGATATGCAGAAAATAAGTGCGTATATGTTTGTGTTGATAAAATTCAAATAAAATTCTTAAACAGCTCGAATAGCTAATTTTGTGAAGCTTCTTAACGGAACTTGACATTCCACTTCGTGAGCCTGCGTAACGAGAAGAAATTAAAAATGTTTATTTAATATTTAACTTTTATTTCGAATAGTTTCAATTAAAATTGAAAGCATTATGACACACGAATTAAGCTCCAACTCTCTGCCTGTTTCTGACCTGTACTGCCTTCTAAGATACGTGGTTTTATAGTGGCAACGCCCATATATTAAAATAGATTTTAACAAGCAGATTAGTTCACGTACATATGTTAGCCATGCCGTGGCACTCAGTGGATGGATATTTATTTTACCTTTAATCTTTTTAAAATAATAATTTTCTAAAGTTTTCTACAATTTTTAAAGTCAAACTTTATTTAAATTTACTCAGTAGTTTCTATTCGGTATAAGTAGTGTTTTAGATATTTCTAAATTTTTCGTTGTAATAGATTTTTTTATATTTACGTGAAGCATAAACTCATTACGGAATCTTTTAATAAGTATCGCAAACGGATAAAAATGGGTTGATTGCCAATTGTAAAATTATTTTCGTTTAATTTAATAAAAGTCAGTATAGCGACCTTTGGAATTTCTTTATATATCAAGATCTTTCAACGATTTTACCCTTCAGACACAGTCATGCAAGTAAGTGCACTGAATGTACCACGCGAATGGAAGACGTGGCGTTTTCTACTATTGCCAAACGCGCTGAAGCGGTAATGCCAACTTAAATGGAATCCTTAAGAATATATTCTTACCATAGAGGGGCATTATATTTTTCAGTATAAAGACATTTTTAGTCATTTTTGATGGAAATGTATAGTAGTTATCAAATTCGTATACGAACTTCGTTTCTTCAGTGTGTACGTTCGAATTGCGATACATTGTATTTCGTTCGTCTATATACATACATATATCGCAATTCTTGATGGAATCACTTTGTATTAACTTTATCCCCTTCGCATATTATAGGAATAAAGCTAGATTGAAATTGATTATGATCAGGTCTGTGAATGATCAAATGGAACATATTTTTTACATTTAAGTTATAAAAAACCGGTCAAGTTCGATGCTGGCTGGCGTATCGGTCGCGATGGCTCCGTAATTTTTTTGAAGTGAAATTATTTTATTTATCATAAGTTATTACTAATATAGACTTCCTAGTGCAATAAATATTTAATAATACATATGTATTCAATATTTCAAAAGATATTTATTTGTATAATACATACGTAAACAGATAAAAATTCCAAGTCATTTTAAAAGTACAAAAAACAATTTAAAAGATATTTGTTTATTTTATTATTTATTATTTACAATGATGGCTACATTTAATACCGATTTTTTTTAAATTTCAATATCCTTTATATTTTTCCTTCGGTCCAAAATTTCTTTGTCTTTCTAAAACCTGCGAATCGATTCCATGAGTAACAATTGAACAATTATCTTTGAACTATTCGATTTTGGGACTATTCGATTTATATTGTATGAATACATCACTCGTAGTAATTTTGTTTACAATTAAATGTTGTTATTTTCACTGTTCATAATTATAACCATAAAAATGTAATTTTGTTAAAAACATATTTTTAATAATGAATTGACAATATTAAATACTAATGTGAACAGATTCCTATTATTATTTATGTTAACATTAGAATATATTCTACATATAATAAAACAGTAAACTACGTGTCTGTACATTGAAAATATAAAAAAAAATAATTAGCGAGATGTGATGAGGATAAGTGACCGAATGCATTGAGATCACTTTGTTTGTTTGTGTATTTGTGTATCTATACATTCTTCACGTAAGAACTACTTACCGAATTCGGATGAATTTTTTAGTATAACATAGGGTAATTTAAAGTCGCATGAATTCAATATTTTCAAAAATTATTTTTTTTACATCAATAAAATAACATTAAGAAATGCCTAGCTACTCAATGCGTTGTAATTACACAAATGAATAATGTCCTTATATATGAGTATACCAATAGATGGCGCTACCTGTATTTTAAATCGCGCAAAGAAATTTTACACTCTGATAAACCTTGGCGAAATTGGCATAGCCAGACTGTATACGACTATGTGGAAATATACATCTAAAATTGGCATCGGTTGGTTTTAAGCGGTCTACGCGTACGAAGGCGTTTCAAACACATTTATTATTATGTATGGATATATAAGCGCACTTAAGCGTCAATATAAGGTTAAAAATTCGTATCAATTTTCGTGACAAAAATGTCGGTATTGAACGTAGCTATCGCCGTACAAATCGGTTTAGATATTACTATGTGAGTGAGTAACAAACATTCAAATAAATAAACATATTTTTTATTTTTTTTTTGTATTTTTGAAATGTTTATCTATTTAGGTCTTTATTATACAGATGAACATCTTTTGAGATATTCAATACAAATGTATTTTTAAATATCTAATGCGCAAGGAAGCCTATGTTAGTGATGGCTTATTATGATAAATAATTTTACTTCAGATGAAGTACGAAACCGTCGCGATCGACGTACGTAAAAAATGTTTTTTACAACTGATCATCTACACATGTTATCATAATCAATTTCAATCTAATTTTATTCCTATAATATGCGAAGGGGATAAAATAAATACAAAGTGAATCCATCAAGATTGCGATATATGTATGTATGTAGACGAACAAAAACAATGTATCGCAATTCGAACGTACACAAATATGTACAAAATATTGCGCAAACTAAAGAGGCAAATTTTGTTCGTTGATTCTTAAAGTTGATATAAAAGTTTAAACACTTATAGAATAATGTATACTTCTATAAAACTATTTATGAAAATTAATACAATTTTTCATAGCCTAGAATATCTTTCATAGGCATAAAAATATTATGAATTTATAGTTTTCGTGTAAACTTTAAGTATATTTTTTGAAAATCATGTTATTTTGAATTTTGTTGTTTTTAAAATTATTATTGCAATAAAACACGTCCCTCAGGTAACTCACGTACTTAGTTTAATCAGTTGTTAGTTTCTGTGAGATTTTTCTTCAAATGACTTCACATTTTGAATCACACCGTTTTATAACCTATCGCAAAGCCTCAAATGTAATGTCTGTATCGCAACGTTTCAATGTCAATCGATTTGTCGTCGGTGTCTAGATATGCGTTGTTAGCCCACGTTACGTGTTGAAATAGATTACATTTGTTGCGCATGAAATTTTACAAACAGGATTTAGTGTGTAAGGGTTCATATCGTGGGAAAAATTTCCGCCCTCAAAGATCGAATTTGAAAAAGGAATCATTCAATCCAATTTCGTCAATGTTATCTTTAAGAAGATAAACAAAATTTTAAAATACTTTTTTTTTCGAGCTCTGTAAAGAAAGAAGCAATTCTTAAAAATTCCATCTGTACGTCTGTCACTAATCCACAGTTTAACTTATATGCGTGAAGTTTTGCATGTAGTTGCATCTATATAGAGATCTTAACTTAAAAAAATCTTGAAAAAGAAACATTTTTTTAACATATTATAAGTCACGCAGACATATGAAAGGTAAAATGTATGTACATGTTCATTTCATAAGGAAATGAAAAATATATAGTAAGCAAAATGAAAACCTGTCAAGTGCGAGTAGAACTCACACTACGATGATTCCCTATATATTTAGGTACTTATGAACATATAAAGATAATTAATAGGTCTATTAAACTATTTGCAAATTATATTTTTTCATAACGTAAGTCACTTTGCCTACTATACCTTTCACAGGCATAAAAACATGGTTAATTTTTAAAAAGGTGCAAGATCTATGATTATTGCTACAGTTTTCTAGTCAGGTCTTACCGACCTTTTTTTTATAATTTTTGGTTGCAGTTTCGGAAATAACGGAGTGAAAATACTCTATTTACGCATGTATTTTAGAATATCTTTTTAAATATGCATTTTAATTTGTTTTTTTTTTATATCTCGTAACAATCCCTTTAAACTTTAATCAAGATACATAAAATTAATTTTTTTTGAGTACTTTATTTATCTTCTCTTATATGAATATTTTATAAAACTTGGCTAGTGCAAAATATGTAGGTTAATAAGATGGTTTACTTTGCCACAACTTAAGTTTATTGTACGTTGCGTGGTTTTTGAGAAAATCGGCTATGATAAACGGACGGAAAAATAGATACGTTCCGTTTTTCAATTTGAAGCCATTTTTGGCGTTTAATCAATCGACATCAATTTTTCAGTTATCGAATATCTACTCATTACGTTCCGGATAACGGAACGTAATTTTTAACAATGCAATAATTTGAAAACAAATTTTTAAAATGTACACTAATGCCATTATTGGCGTATTTAATCATTTCTATATCGATTTGTCGGTTATTGAATATTTAGTCAATACGTTCCGGATAACGGAACGTAATTTTTAACAATGGAATCTTTTGAAAACAAGTTTTTAAAATATTCACTAAAACTATCTTTGGCGAATTTATTCACACGATATCGATTTCTCGATTGTCGAATGTCTAGTCAGTACGTTTAGGATAACGGAAAGTAATTTTAGACGCGTGAAAGGCTCCCCTTATTTTGATAGATAGATTATGAAGGACCTTGTCCAGCTGCTGCCGTCACTAGCCGCGTATGTCCGACCCGCGGGCACGCACCGTCTGGCTAGAAACGATTTTTTTATATCTCATTGTGAGTGTTGAAATAACTGAAAAAAGTAGATAATAAAAACACGTTTGATTTCACATAAATCTGTCTTGGAGCGCAGGGCGGCGTTCGCCCCCGGGCACGCCGCCCAAAAAATCAGCTGATAAATCGCGAAGGGGAAGGAAGACTGGCAGTAAATCATACGTCTGCCTGCGGATAATTTAAGCAATCTCCCGTTTCGTTTAATGAAAAAAGGGTTTTATAACGTCGGCAGATAATAGGTAAGATAACGGCGTAGGAGAATTTTCTGCGTTTCTTTTTCCTTTCATTTTCCAGCCCGATTATTAGTAGTACCTCGGTTATTTGCTCGATTTTTTAATTTATTTCTTGCTTTGGCGTCGGTGCCTGGCGGCCACTCGGGGAATGCTCGCACGGAAAATCGTCCATTTAATCGCGTTTAGTTATAATATTCATTTTTCGTTTTTGTATGTAAGCAATTCCTTGTGGATGGTGTCTTATTAATTGTTTTTTATATTTAATTTTGCTTCATTTTTACTGTACAATATATACGTGACATTTCAAGTTGATATTATAGTTACATTGTCTTTTACAATTGGCCTGTATTTATTTTGGCCCATTTTTCTCAGAAATTATTCCAGATAGAAAATTTAAATTTGGCATGTTCGTGGAAAGTGGGAGCTCCAATTTCTATGATTTTACTTTTTACTTGGCATATTGATTAAGACGATTGAAATAGGAAGCTTTAAAACCATTGTGTGGGTGTCAAATGAAAGCTTGTCGAAGCTCGAATTTAGAAAAACTTAATTTGTTTTTTCCAGCAAGTTTTGGTTACAGTTTTCGGGGAAAATGCTCAGAAATAGCTGTCAGGATGACGTCCTATCACTGAATGTATCGCTCAAAGTCTTGAAAAAAATCATAAACTTTGAATATGAAATATTTTTAATAAAAACTCTGATCATATAGGAAAAGTCAATTACTTTTCCGCAAGTACTTTGAAACTTGACTATATTTTCTTCTTCACAAATATATTTGTAGGGGGAAAAGTAATTAATATTTCCAATTAGTTTGATAAAAGCACTACGTAACTTTAAACCTTTAGATTCGTATATCCAGCTTAAATATATACTCGACATGTTTATTATAATCTAAAAATAATTTCTTTACGTAAGTTTTTATACGAGGCCATCATTATGCACAACTCTTCTCGCTTTTGTTCGTATTCCTTAGTTATTCTCTGTTTTAATAGGAGTGTCTTTCTTTCTTTCAGCCACGTGAAATCATTATTTCAGCCACGTTAACTCATTATTTTTGCTACGTAAACTTTTTGTTTCAAATTTTCTTTTGTCTTTTTATTTCTCGAAAATAATGCCGTTCTTAGTTTTTATTTTGTATTTTTTTACCTTTATTTTTATAAGCAACTCTTTACATTTGTTACTATTTGTAATGTAAACCTTCCTCTAAACGTCTTCCTGTTTGTCATTAGAATAGTTTAATCGTATACAAGCACTGCTTTCATATATCAAAAGTGGGTGGACAGTTCTTTTTATGAGCATTCAGCGTTAGCAATTTTTATTACTTAAATCTCATTTGTTAAAAATGCCAATATTATATGCCAATATGCCTCACGGTTTCTCTAGCATAAAATTATTGTTTCACTGTCAAACCTATTATTTCTTGGTATTGTTATCTTTCATCATCATCATCATATTTAGCACGACAGCCCATGGTGGGCCAAGGCCTTCTGTTGGAGATTCTCCCAGGAGGTTCTACTCTTCGCCTGGGTTTTCCAGTTCTTTATCCTGGGAATGTTAAAATCTTCTTCCACTGAAACGATCCATCGTAATTTTGGTCTACCTCTTCTACAAGTTGTTAGAGGTTTTGCGATGAAAACTTTCTTTACTGGATTTTTATCTTTCATTATAGATACGTGGGCAGCCCAGTTCATTCTTTTGATTTTGATGGTTTTTATGACATCAGGCTCACCAAATAACCTATAGATTTCTGAGTTAAGACGTCTTCGCCAGATACCATTATTATCTTTACTATTTAATAATAATAGATATCGTTTACAGTACCAATATCATAATGTTCACTAAGTCAACGGTTTTTTTAATCTGTAATATCCAGATAAAAAGTATTCCATATGTTGTTCTAGAGTATAAGCTATTACCGTACAAAATTTCATCAAAATTCGTTCAGTAGATTTCACGTGATTGACGAACAAATAAACATACAGGCAGACGAAAATTTTAAAAACAGATTTTTTGGCTTCTATTGTCACTCTATACGCTTAATTAATCACTAATTTTAAAATATTGTCTATGTACAGAATTTACTCTGTTACAATTTTATTATAATTATAGATTTGAATTCCGATAGAGATGAAATTCATCTGCCTACATTAACACCCGTGGCGGTGGTTAAAACTTCATTGGCTCTTTATATCGTTTTGTAGTCATAAGTATTTTAATCTTTGAATAAATTCTTTATTCAGGCCATATTCTGCAAACGGATTTACGTATGTGTTAAATATCTCGGAAAATATTATGTACAATGGGAAAACGTTATTAGAATTTTTACTAACTATAAATATTCCTGTATGGAATTATAGAATTACTCTGCGAACAGTAAATTTTTTCTTCACTTAATTTTTGATCAGTAAATGAACTCTGTTTTTTTAATAAATTCTTTATTCAGGCTATATTCCGCAAACAGATTTACGTATGTATTTAATATCTCGGAAAATATTATGTACAATAGGAAAACGTTATTAGAATTCTAACTGACTGTGATCTGTAAAATTTTTCTTCACTGAGTTTTTCATCAATAAATGAACTCTGTCTTTGTTTTCGATGAAATTCTTTAGTGCGCCATTTATAGTGCAGTCGCAAAATTCTTGATTAATTATTTATATCCATACTTTATTTCCAGTTTTATGATTCCGTATGTTATAAGAAAAAAACGGAATCCTTGCAAGAACACTTACATGTTTGGCCATCCATGGGTCGCAGACGTTCTCAGAACCATTTGAGTTGACTCATAAAATTTGGCATAGCAATAAAATATTAACCTGCAAAAGTCTCAATAGCTAAAATTCAAAAATACATCTTTAAAAATTTTAAAGAGCATATATCAATTACTTGAATTTTTTTTATAAAGTGTGGGATATTGTTTAAAAAGTCAAAAATATTTTTTTCATAATTTTATGTGTTATATCTTCAGAGATATACTGAGGAATATGCTAAAAAATATGCCCTGCCTATATATATATATATATATATATATGAAAATACTCAAATTAAAATTATGAAAAAATATGGGTTTTAAGAACCCCACGCAAAGTTTATAGCAAAACTATAGCTATGATTGTGATTTTATAATTTTTGAAATATGCATTATGTTTTTACCCCTACGAAGAATATAGTAGACTGTACCCCTACGAAAAATATAGTATATTTATGTCCACAACCAATTTTCTCAGAAATCGTGCGACACAGAAACTTGAAATTAGGCATATAAACATATACTAGTACAGTCTGTGACAAAAATTTAGTAAACGTGTAAAATTCCTTAAAAGTAAATTAATTCAATTATTAAAAGGTAGAATAATATAACAAATAAAGGTGAATGATGATTTCATTTGAAAGGATGAATGCTATGAAGTCGATTTAACAATTTAAAACTTCAGCATAAACTATACTTTTTGTAAATACTCTTTCATAATTCGCCAAATGACATTTTTGTCTACGTTCAGAAATAAAAAACGTCAAATGAAGATCGAACTTTATTTGATGCAATATAACTGACCATGTGTATAAACTAGATGCCTTAATAAAATCCCAAATTTTTCAATTTTTTTCCCTGCGACTTATTAATGTTATTGCAAATGCAGAAATAATTGGGAATTGTTTTCTTTGATATTCAAATTGTAAAATGGTACTGGAATAAGTGAAATTTACAAGTGGAATCAAAATTCGCTTATTTCGTGCGATTCCAGTTAAAACTTCACAATCAATAGCATTTTTATATAAACATTTGACATATAAACATTTGATTTGGCTTTCTTGTTCCATTAGCTAATGCTTCCTTTGTATTTAAATTTTTTATAAGAACAATGCAATTAATATTTATTATCCTAACATATGTAGTGATAAATCACTTACACATAGAGAATTCAAAAACTGCTGGATAATTTTGATTTCATAAAAATTATAAGAAATTATTTTATCAGAGTTGTGATAATTTTTCTGCTTCATCTGGCATACGATTGAGTATATCGCTGTTTATTAAAGCGCAATCTTCATTTTTTAATGCATTTAAAATGCATTGTATTAAAATATTTTCTGCAATGTTACCATAAATATCATTAGTAATATTATTGTGATCGCGAAATAATTTCTGTTGTATTTCGGTAATATTTTAACCAATTAGTTTCAAAATTCAACAAACTCTAATTCATGTGGTAAACTATTTATTAAAGCGGAATCTTCATTTTTTAATGCTAATACACCTGAATTTAAATTCGTTGTATTAAAATATTTTCTGCAATGTTGTCATAAATATCATTAGTAATATTATTGTGATCGTGAAATAATTTCTGTTGTATTTCGGTAATATATTAACTAATTAGTTTCATAATTCAGCGAACTCTAATTCATGTGGCAAAGCCCTCATATTTTGAATTAAAGTGACATGATAAAATGTAGCAAAACTCATTCCTCTTATAAAGCAATTTTCAAGTAATGTTGTACGTGATTTGTCAGCACGTGATCACGTGACTTATCAAACATTCCCGCCAAAAGAATGGTTTTACCTCAAAAGGGTTTATCTTTATTAGTTTCAACCATGCACAAATCTCTGAAAAATCTGTCTGTAATTTCAATCCTTTAAGTGGACACTTGGAAACTTCATTAATAACTATCAATGAAGCTGATTAATATAGTGACCATAGTTACTGTTTGCTGTAATATTGACCACTGAAGTTTCCAAAATTGGAATAGGCAGTTTAAAACATTGCTTAAGGTTCAACCTCTAATTAAAAGAGTTAAAGCTATACCAGTAAAGGCAGTTGCAATACAGCGAAGATTAAGAGAACTTAATTTCTGAGTAATCATAGTTTGCGTGAATGTGTTACACAACATGCATTAGCAGTTAAGTGAAATACCTTTGACCCAGTGGCGTGGTACCGAACATCAGGAATAACGCCGTCAATTATAGTCCGATGTTCTAAGTTAGCTCTTTCGTAAAGTTCATTAAATATAACTTTTCTTGGATTGGATAGAAAGTATCTGCTTTATCAAATTTTGGCATTAACGTTGAAACGGGTAATCCAAGTGTTTGACATATGAAATTATGACCATTCAAAATATCTTCAATTTCTAATAGCGTTCTATTAAAAGAAATTTCCTCATTGAGTTCCCTTAAGAAATCTTCACAAAGAAATATTTTCAATTCAAGCTACAATGCTAACGCATTCGCTAGCATATTCAATATACAAATAAAAGCAAATAACGGACCCATTTCTTTTAGCGAATTGAATTCCTTTACTTCGTTTAAATATTCATGTCGTTCATTGTCATTTGAAGCACTACTACGAGCGTGACACGCTTCAATAAATATATTGTAAACAATTCCATTACAAGTTCTAACATTTTAAAATTATTTAGGACCACAACATGGAATAATAGCAAACTTAAATGAAAAAGCTCTACATTCTTCGGAGATATTACATATATGCGTTTAATAGTTTCGTCACCACCACGTACTCTCTTCTTCCATTTTTTTATCATCTATTCAAATATATAGCAAAGGAATTTAAAGGTAGTGATATGCATTCTCTGATGGATGATTTTCATTTAATGCAAAAAATGACAATAATTCAGTTTGTTCAACATTTTCAACTGCATCCCGTTCTTATACCACTCTAAAGTAAACTTTCTGTTTACGTGGTAAATGAATATCAAGCCTAATGATAATGTGCGATTGAAAATGCGCCATACCGCTTCAGTTTATCCGATATAACGGCCGTTTAAAAAATTTCTCACTTCATCAATTTGAACTTTTTTCTTTCATTGCCTAATTCTATAATTGCACTATCATGTTTTTTATATACTTATTTATAAATTGATTTAACACATTTAATTGTAAGGCAAATTTCAACATTCTAATGGCAACTAAATTTAACAAGTATATATGGATTGTATGGTACAACATAGAGGTCAAGGTGCTAATACCGTTATCTCATCATCTGTACAAAAGATATCTATTAACTAATTTTCATATGACTTGATATAAATCTTTTGAAAAATTTATCGTGCATTTACTTTCTTTTGTACAAACAGAATTATGATCCATGAATCATATGTTTTGCTACATATTCATGTAATTTAGTGTGTATTCAAATATCTAGAATTTCTACACATGCAACTTTATCAAGATCAACTATTCCAACTTTTTTATAATTTTCACACAAAGTGATTATACGTGAGTATGTAGCAACTCCATTTTTTGAAATTCTATTGCGTAAATTATTACTCAACTGAATATAGATATGTTTCATTACTATTGCATAATTTAATTCTTTTAAATACTTAAATATACGCACAATAATTTCTGGACGTATATTAGCAGATTCATTTCGATCAATAATGTTATCAATTTCCTACCAATTAAGATCGCAAGTCATTATAACAAAGGTTTCCCGAAATGTTGTACAGTGGATATTGCGTCTATATAATTTTGATACATATTTTTTGGATATTAAACAAAGATGATAAAATAATTCTATTTTATAATAACTAATATTGGAAGAAACCGATATTTACAGTATTATTCGGGTTCAATCTGAATGATCAATTAAGTTATTATACATTTCTGATTTAAGAACATACTGATTTTATCTTATGGAATGAAGTATTGCACCTTCAATAATTATATACATGTCAAAAATCCAACAATCAATCATTTATGTGAATGATATAAAAGAGTTAAATCATCTCTAATTGAAATCCGATAGCATGCATATTGCAACATTGTAACTTTATTTCTGGGCTGTCTCGCATTGGAAGTATTTGGTATGTTATAAAACAAATCAACATATCCCCCCCCCCCACTCCCCAGTATCTCCATGGGAAAATAATAACGGATATATTAATGTATCTAAGGATGAATCTAAAACTGAGATGTTTTTGATTGTGACATTTGTTTTTATAAAGAAACCACATTTCTTTCAAATGGTGGCTCACCATCAACTTTGCTAAAAATAATTGAAACATTAGTTTGAATTTCACTCTTGTAACGTCGAAGGTCTAAATTTTTATTAACTATGATGAACATAAAAATGTCTTTATTTGCATTTTCAGTTATTACACAATAAACTTTCACTGCGGTAAAATAATGCACAAAACGATTTACGCGTTCCAATTGAATGGATATTTCACGTAGAAATCATTGGCTCTATTTTACAATAAAAATGTAACGTATCTTATTATGATACACCCAAAATTGTATCTGAGATTCTTCGGTAGAAGAGAGATCTTCAGAACTGACTATTACGAACGATAAATTATAGCTACGAATATAATCGAAATAATTTTTTGGTTTCTCTTTTATGGTTTGACGATTTGAAGTGAGTCCCTGATGCAGTGCATTCAAAATAAACTTTGTTTTAATGACTTTTAAAATAAACTTTTTGAATAAATCCAAAAATCCACGCGAATAAATGGTGAGGAAAACTAATTATTTATATATTTGTTTATTTCTTAATTTCTTGACTTTCTCAAACCTTAATCAATTTACATTGTAAATGAAAACCTTAAACCAAGTTAGTTCTTTTCTTCTTCGGCACTACAGGCTAGATTTTTTACATTGTTCAGCCATAGGATGCGTCCTGTCCTCTATTTGCTTCTATCTTATAAAAGTAATTTTCTTGACAGAGTCGGTATCATTGCACCTGACAATTTAACTACAAATGATAAATTGAGAAAAATATTACAAATCACGAATTGAAAAAACTATCCAAAGAAAAAGAAAATTATTTTTCTGAAGCGTTATATTAAACAAACCTGTCCTTATTCCTTGTCCTTGTCCTTTTCGGTTTATAAAAGTATAACGTCTGTATTTAATATAAGGTTGTTGGCTATAACACAATTCGTATAGTTTGTGACTAATAAAATAATTTTCGCTCGAAGGACTTGTTTGATACTATGTCCCGGCGAATGCTTCCAAAGTGTGAAATCGTAAAGGCGAGGTGCATAGTTTGGCCGAGTGCATTTGTATTCCGGGCGGTCGGTGCATTGGCATGCATCGTCGATCGATGCGCGGGTCGAGTGCGGTACGCCCGCGGCGGATAGAGCAAATATTTTTCTATGCTGCTGCACAGTATGTCACAGTAGAGCATAAACGTTCGTGAGTTGGACAGAATTGATTTTTTTTAAATCTTTGTTGTTCACCTACATGAGCTTTCGTGTATATTCATTATACTATACATAAAATTACAGTCACTATGGACAAGGATTTATTAGATTAAAAAAAAAGAAAATTAGTTTAGTAAAAAAGCAAGAAGAATAAAATTGAAACGAAAATAATTTTGGTAGAATTTTAAATTATTCATTCATTGAAACCTGGGATGTATTTGGAAGTAAATAATTTTACAACTTATTAACTCGTTATATTATATTATAATAATTTTACACTTATAATTTGTGAAGGTTTCACAATGAAATTAGAAAACAATTTATTACAAATTTAAAAATTTTCTTTCTGTAAACAAATGAAGATGAAACAAAAAGTACTTATCAAATAAGCAATTAATTTGAAATATAGATTTAAATTAGCTATTTCTATGATTTTGAATATAAATTTATGTACTATAAAAAACGAAACCGGTAATAATTTATATAGAGTTGGGCCCAGGTGTTACGAGAATAAAAGACACTTTTTAATAGATAAAATGAAAAAATAAGCTTCTTGAACGTTAGTCATACAAATGAGATATCTTGTATTTTTTCATGAAAAGATAGGTTATTTGTCATAATAGACTTTTTTAAACTTTCGCGATTCGAACACATATTTTATTTGATTTGAATCGGGTTTTTTTCGCGGTAATTATCTATTTAATGAGTAAACCTAGATATTATAAACTAAATATTCACTATGTCCCTATACATAGTGAATATTTAGTTTATAATATCTAGGTTTACTCATTAAATAGATAATTACCGCGAAAAAACCCGATTCAAATCAAATAAAATATATTTGTCATAATATTTTGTAAATGCTATTTTTAGAGGACTTCTGAACTGGGTGAGTTCAAAAGTTCCGTAAAAGATGAATCAAAGTACAGATTGAATTTCGTTTTATCCCCCATATAAATATGTAATACTTGTCCGTAAAATTCGCAGGTCCGACAGCGTCGTCAAAAAAGCGTAAAACCAGAAAAGAACGAAAAAAACATTCATTTGGACAACAAACGGTTAATGTCAGTTAATTGTTTATCTTTAATAAATGTAGATTGTTGTTGTTGACGTGTGACTTGTGCATAAAGTGAAGAAAAAAGGAAAAAACATTTCAGATGGAGCCAAAGGTGTGGAGCACAGCTCTGGCCACTTTATCAGCTTTGTCCAAGAACAGGTTGTTTTCAGTCCAGTTGACGTCGATTTTGAAAAGAGTCGATAGAATTGCTGGACAGGCAAGTAGATGTTGAAGGTCCAGTTGCGTATATGGGCAGTATAAAGATGCTGAGGAGTAATTCATTGTTCCGTCTGGCATAATTTTCATGCATTTCAGGTATCCAGTTCTCAGTGGGCCAGAATGCTTTATAAAATGCATATTTTCCCTTCTCCACGACTGATGTGAGGGTGGTGTTTATATCTTGTGTTAAAGTGGTGTTGCCTCCCTGGATGGATAATAAATGTGGGTAACGACTACAAATAAAAAAAATATCAGTCTTGATTATTTTTTATAATCTTTTCTGAAATGTTATGATGTTAGATTTTTATTTTTATTTATCATAACAATTCTGAATATATTGAAAATGAAAATTATGCACATTTGCCAAGATAACTTTTTCTGTCGTATTATGCTTACAAATTCTATTTTATTTATCGGTCTCTCCTGATTGTTAAACGCTGAATAAAAAAAGCTAATAGCTTTTTTATATTTAAAAAAAATAATAGAATTTTTAAAAATTATGCTGTATTTATGTAACGCCTGGCCCATTTTCATCGATCTCCTTTCGCAATTAACTCTTTTGTAAAATGAGTTTTGTGAATAATATCAAGGTTACATTCACATTTATAAATATTTCACGAATAATTATGGAGTTATGTAAATATTTCGCAATAAAATTAAGCTTGCTGATTTGTCGCTGTTACGATACTGGATCAAGATCCGAATTAAATCATTTTGTGGTACTTTTTAGTGTAATTATTTTGAGCAATTATAAATAAATTAACGTTAGACAGTTTTGAACTTTGAAATTTCGTCCCACGCGATTCGTTTCTGAACCGGCCATTGAGATTGCAGTCACCGTACAGCAATGCCCCTTTCGTATCTCGCCCGCCCACGACTCGATACAAAAGTCGCGCGTTCTGTGCCGATGTTTGCGCCCGAGTTGGCATTAGTCTGATTTACCGTCGTCGCTGCCGTTTCGATATACTGTGTTTATTTTTTATGTTCATTCACTGTTCAAAAAATCACCGGCTGTATTTTTCATTTGTTTATTATGTTAGGGATGTCACGAAAGTGATTTAACTAAAGAGAATGTGAAATTAAATGATATATTTATATTAAATTAAGAATTGGCATCTTGAGTCATTTGTATACTCTTTATTGATTATTGCGCTTATTGATTTGTCTAAATGGAAAATTGAATTAAAATATAAACAAATAGCAAGTTTATTACCTTTTCTCTAAATTGTCCGAGATTTATAAAGCGTGTTTAAAGGTTTTTCTCTGCATGACTGTATTTTGCTAAAACGTTTTTCTAATCTGTTGTGATAATAAAAGCGATCGTTTAAAACAATGTACGAGACTCACTTTTCCACATATGATAGAGGTTATTTTGGACAGCCCTAATTCATATCCAATGTTTGAAGGAAGCCACTGTAGTTTTTCCATTAGCCAATTAATTGGCTTACTGTTTGCACAGATTTTATATTTATTGTAGATTTTATGAAAGAGTAAGATAAAAATATGGTTGAGTAAATGAGATAAAACCTCGTAATTGTGCTAAAAGCGTATGTCGTAACTGATATTACTTCGATTTTGAGGTTATGAACTCGAATGATTCATTTCGTCATCCTGAACTTGCTAATAAGGACTAAATATCCTACAATAACAATTGTTTCTTAGGTATTATACTATAAAAATAACTATTATTAAGGAATGATTATAACCAATCGTTTAACTACACTTAACGACGAAAGATTCGCTTGTTGAAAAGACGTCATTAATCTTGCTGTGTTCAACACACACGTTGAATCTGCAATTTGCACGAAACCGAGATCTACAATTTTAATTGTTTAGGCTTTGCCTAAATCCTATCTCGGTTTCATCCAAATTGTAGATACAGTATCTGCGCTTAACACGGCAGGGTTAATGACGTCTTTTTAGCAAACATATTTTTCGTCGTTAAGTGTAGTTAAAAGCTTTGGTCTTTCCTGGTCTCTACTGCTCTTCTTGAATGATGATGGTTCGAATCTTAGAGTTTATTGAAGATTTTAATCATGTGGAGAAATTATATGTTCACTATTCTTTTTCGAAGTGCTCAGTATGCTTAATAGATTTACTGTTCGTTTAAACTATTTTTGTACGTCAGCTTTTCTTCTCAAATTTTTTTATTCGGTTATTTATTTTCAAAAACACGAATAGTTCTTTAAAAAGTCATCGTATGTTTATGACACACAACTAAACTGTTATTTCTTGCGGTATTTCTGTCCTTTCTTCAATAACACTTTATTATATCAAGTAAAACTGATTCACTGTGAACTAGTTCTTTTACATGTATGGTTATCCAATTTATATTTCCAGAGCTTAAAAATTACGTTAGCTGTTTTTAAGCTTTCCCTGTTATTCACCCGAAAATGGTGAAGATAAACTGTAGATTATTCTATCAAATATGATATTTAAACATCTGACATTTACCAACTTCATACAATTTAATCTATTTATTTATTTCTTGAAACCCCCATGCCCAACTTATATATTTATCCTAAGCGATGGATATATGGAAGTACTATAAGAACAAATAGAAAACAAACAGCAATTCAAATAAACATCGCCCTGACTACTGACACTTGTGAACTACCGGTAACTCCATAAACCCATTCGTGAAGCGGTCAATGGAGCAGAAAAAATATCAATTCTGAACACATCTCGTAATGCTACTTAGTACAATGTGAGTGCACCAAAAAAAATGAACAATTTCATTTTCAAAATCAATTTTAAGAAATGCGTTATCAAAAGCACTTTCCGCCGGAACTGAATTGAATTATACCCCGACCGTGCTAATTGCAATAATCTGAAGGGATGTAATAAATGAAAGGTTATCCTTTCATTTCCTAATACAAAAACCTATTAAACTTTTGAAAAATTATCTTCAGCATGAAAATATAAGTAGCTTGTTACGAAGACCAGTTAATTGTACTCATTTCAAATATACCAAAGACTATAGAGTTGAAAAAAGTCACAATACATTCGATGTCGTGAAAATAGTAAGAATGCGTATAAAAAATTCTAGTACTGTGTAGGCTTTCTGGCAGGTGAGTAATATGAAATGTGAGCCGATTATCCGTCATTACATCGAGATCCTGCACGGATGTGCAGGATCTCGATGTAATTCTACGTAGTTCTATGTAGTTCTATCTAGCTCATAACTGTGACCAAAAGACGATGATGATTTATTTGCTATAATTAGAATAGATCTTTAGTTCCTTGATCTTTGCTCTTTAGATCCTTGATACACATGATCATCAATTCAGTAACATAACGCTGTATTGAACTAACTTTAGAGATATGGCTTAATTAAGGATATAAAAACACCAAAAATATCAAAGAGTTTGAATCCTACTACTTTTAAAACAAAATTAAATGAAAACCGCAAGAAATAGTTACGGGTTAAGCGGCTCCGTTGTTAAAAGCTTTCTCGATAACGTCGACCATTGACCTTGTAAAGCGGCGCGGCGCCTAAATAATTGCAAATATATCAAAGTTAAAGCCTTAGAAAGTTTCAATCTTGTTCGCAGCGAGGGCGAGTGGCGCTGCAGTGTCGCGCGCTTTAATCCGTCCGCGGACCCGTCGTCGCCCTGTGCGCCCCTAACCCTCTGACGGTTATGGGGTCGTCGATGATCGCAGTTAACGATTCTATTCTATTCTAAGCGATAATTTTATATCGTAAAATTAAACTTATTTTGTAACTTTTCTTAGTATTTTGTTCCACAGTTGAAAATGATATAGTTATTAATATAGTCCACGACGTCTGTTTGTTTGGTTGTTCGTCACAGCTCTCTAAAATTGGAACGATGTAACGTAGAGTGCTGAAATTTGATATAGTTTATCCAAAAACATTTCGGGGTTAGAAACTGTTTTATTTTATTTTTAAATATGTGTGGAGGATATTGAATCGTATTTTTTTTTAATATCGCCCTGTTACATATCAAATGAAAACTGATGTAGTGTATATAGCAACGATTTTAGATAAAAGTTTAGGAAAAAAATCATTTTAGAATAATTCGAAATGAAAAACCTGTTGAACACGAATAGAACCTATAAAACGTTAAGGGTTCATGTTATTTCTATTCATTATATTATTTTTTCACAACACAAATATATTGTCTATTGTATCTTTCAGAGACATGGTGCTTATTTCAGGAATTGTAAAATCTAGGATAATAAATGTAGTTTTCATATAATCTTTTAATTATATTTCAGTTATCAGTTTTTTCATGATTTTAAGGTTCAGAAGTTTCGGAAATAAGGAATGTAGTAGAGAATTGTTCGGGAATACTTATGTTCGCATATTTTCGATAATATTTTTTTAAATATGTGATTTAAAATTACAAAAAGAAATATTTTTGTAATCCACGTGACAAGCTCTTTCAAACAATACAAATATTTAAAAAAATTAACCAGTGCAAAATGTATGTGTTAGTTAGATGTATCCAATGTTAAGTTTCTACGTCACATGGTTTCTGAGAAAATTGACAGTGACAGACAGACACATCCTAAAAGTGGACGAAATAATTTGTTAAATGCTAAAATTATCTCATCAATTATTAATTGTACGTCTGAAAAAGCTATTGTAAGTGTATGAAGATAAATTGAAAAAAAAAACTACAATCTTCCACAATTACAAAGAATCGATTTATTTTAATCCAAATTACAATTAAATCATTGATTGAAAAAAATGTATTATTTCTAATTGTATTTTTAAACACAATTAATCGTTAATTTGTTTTCAGAGACCATAATGTGTAGTCATGACACCTTTTTTTACAGTTCTAGCATTTGTGTTTACAGCACATAGTCTGACAAACCTGCAATATAAATCGTGTGCATTAAAATTCTAATTAAGTTAAAAAACGAACTAATATTTAGTCTAGTCAAAAAATATTTTAAATAATTACTGTAAGTACCCTTAAATTGCTCGGGCTTTAAAGGGTTAACTCACTTTCGTCGCGTAAACTTGCCGCTCAACTTAATTCTGGACGTGGCGGTTGAGCTTTTTGGTGTACGAACAATTTATCTTTCAATTCAACTTTCATTTAAGCTCTCCTTAAGCGCATTGCATTCATTTTGCCAGTTTGTTGCGCGGATTTGTTAGTCTGGCGGGGCGGTTTGGGCGCGGATTGTATATCTGTACTTCGTTTGAAAAGTTTGAATTGAAGGCTTTAGCGTTATTGTTGTTTTAAATAAGTTTCGTTATTTGAATTGTAATTTTTACTTCAAATGTTACGAGTAACATACGCTCGTCACGCCTCATTAGGATCTGATTTCTCGAGCTTTTTAACTTTAAATTGAATCGGAAATAATTTGCCCCGAAGATTACAGAAATATATGTTGTTAAAAGAAATTGGTTCATATTTTTTGCGTTTTCTTTACGCACAATGTACGGTTTATTTTATTGAAAAATGTGTTGAATATATTTGGCGTTAATTTTGTGGAAATTCATTATTCACAATTAAATGAAATTACGTGATGTAGTATTATTTCTACTTTCTTTAATTTCTTTACCACGACCTAAGGTTTCGTTGTATTACAACATCTTCAGGTGGGCTGTTAGCAAAGATCTTTCTTTGCTCGTTGAGTAGTCGGTCGTGGCTCGTATCGTGCTCGTATCGTAGCTCGGTCGTGGTTAAGAAATTAAAGAAAGTAGAAATAATACTACATCACGTAGTTTCATTTAATTGTGAAAAATGTGTTATTAAAGTAAATTGACTAATCTTCTTTGCTTCTTCTTAACGCATGAGATACGGTTTATTTTATGACGTATGTATAGTTTATATTATGATGTATGTATTTTGTATATATAGTAAAACCCTAGTGATTATTTGGGAAGTAAAAGTTTCATTAAAACCTTTTGCAGCAAAGAAATGCAAAATTGCGAAATTTTATGTTTTTTTTTTTGCAATAGTTGATATGTGGAAAAAGTTCAAATATTTTTTTTAAAGATGTCATATCTTGAAATCCACGCCAGAAAAAAGAAATCAAATATACATCTGTTAATTTAAGTACATTTAATGTAGTGGTGTGGAAAGTAGTGTAGGTGGAAAAAGAACTCAGTTTTTTATCAGTTCTTAAAATATATTTAACTAAAAATGTATTTCACTTATCCCTACAGTAACCCGGTTATAAAAGTGGAAGAATTAATGTAAAGATTTAATGTAATGAATTAATGTTAATGTAAAAACAAGAAGAATAACCATGGTCATAAGCTAATAAGCTAACCTTAAATTCAATGGTAGTTATAATTACACAATTCTTGTTCTTCCATTCCTCTTACTTCTATTCCTGTAGCATTCCTGTAACTTCAATAATTTTTGTCTTCCATTCTTGTAACTTCTATAATTTTTTGACCAATTCTTATAACTTACAGTTCTGTAACTCTAACTATAATTGAGTGTCTTGTGCTGTATTGATAATTTCAGCCAATAACTATTATTGGGTTTTAATTTGTTTTCGTATCACTTGTGACTGAGTACGAAAACTTCCCGAGGATATTTCTCGAAAAGTTTAAATCTTGAAGTTTCACTGCTTTCACTGCTTTCACTGCTTTCAAGTATTTCAGGGGAAGGGGATCTAAAAAATAACTGTCAGAAATAGAGTAAAGAACAAAAAAGAAATAATATGAAGAACAGAGTATGAAAGGCATGTTGATCAATGGTTATTAAAAGCTAGTTAATTTCATAGACTATTGCATGCAAAGCAATAGATTTGAAGGATTCTTTTCTATATTGAGTTATGAGGAAAGTATTCATGTCTGACTTGCTGCAGATGTCGTAATTACCGTTTATGTGAAACCCTCGCTATCTTTAGTAGAAGTTCAAGGATTTTATACGATTTTAATAGAGTTTAGACATGTTTTAGGAACTGTCTGTATCTAATAATAAACGATATCAAAAATCCGAAAGGAAAAGCTTTAGCCATAACTCAAAGTCTCGTTAATCTTTGGAATGTTAAATATTAATCCAGTTTCAACTTTTATTTTAATTTTTCACTGCCAGCTTTTTTAAATGTTTGGTTTTTTTAAAAGTTTTCTGTACTTTGTTATTTCTAGTTCCAAAAATAATCTATCAAATGTGGTAATTTCTTACATAATAAAAATATGAAGGATTATGCACCATGGAGTGAATCAAATTATGTTTTCAATTTATTTTTTAACATTGACAAAATTATAATGGCATTGACTGTTGTGTACATTACGTTTATAAATGAAAAAGATATCTGTCTATTTTTAGTTTAATGAATAATTTTATATTTGGTTATGCTATTTATTAATGAAACTCCGTATTCTATTAAAATATCTAATGACGTAGCTAACCGGAAATGTTGATTTCGCAATGTATTGTTTAGTAGCTATCTACAATAGTTTTGAGAAAATCAGGTAGTATAATATTTATTAAGTTCTTAGCGTGACATTACATTTATACATTATGATAATGATGTGGTTATTTAATAGACGAGCAATAAAATAAATGTATGCACTCAAAATATGGAAACGCGAAATTATTTTTACACCTGATACGTCCGCACGTCGTGTGGTCTCACGGAAGAATGCCCAA
Organism: Druceiella hillmani; assembly: GCA_039881145.1. Lineage (NCBI taxonomy): Eukaryota > Metazoa > Arthropoda > Insecta > Lepidoptera > Hepialidae > Druceiella > Druceiella hillmani. The sequence continues at coordinate 100,556,996 of JAYKKI010000001.1, read as the reverse complement.
ACGGGCGGGGCCTCATGCAAGAATCGTTAGAAGGATACTTGCACGGCTGAATGTGTGTAATTGGAAACGATGTTTGATTTATACGATTAACACGGTAGCCAAATAAATGATACATATTTTTATTAGGCTAATACTTTTAACGTGCATTTATAGCTTCTTGAGGTATATTATTGTAGGGGGGTGATATTGAATAGGTATTTAACAGATTTCAGTTTATCCTATGGAGATAGCAATGAGTATATTTGCGAAATTTGCTTAAATTTAAAAATTTTAAATTATGGGAAATAAAGAATTTGCTTTCGATTTTTACCGGTAATTCTAAAGTCACAAAGATCCTTTTGTCTTTTTCATTGCGATACGTGTCTTTATGTCTGTTCGTTTTTCTCTGCCATCCTTGAAAAGTGGAAATATAGCAATAGCATTTAGTAGAGGATCTATAAAAATGATTGAAAGAAAATGTTTTATGACAAAATGTACGTGGAAAAGTGCGAATAACATCGTAGCCTGTGAGTATGTGCATATATGTATATACGCACGGTTTCGGGCTTATTTCGTTTTATAGTAGGTATTTGGCGGCTCGAACGTATATTCCTGGATCTGGAAAGTCGTACCGTTCTTAATAAAAAGCTCCACGAAAATTTCAAACCTATGTCGTAAAAAAACTTATTGAATTGAAACTGGATGAATATCAGGCTTTTTGTTTTGTTACATCCATAGATGTAACCTATTATTTTTTTATTAAAGTAGGTAAAGAAGTTTCAGAGATCTTGGAGCTCTGACAAAAACAGATCGCTGCTACTTTTTGTCTATTAATTATTCATGTTTTCCAAGTAATCAACTACTTTTACATATGTTTCCCTTTAAATTGTTGTTCACATTCATCACGCAACCTCAAGAGTCATGACTCATTTTCAACTTATTTTTTTCTCATATGTCCTCATGTTTATTTTACCTTTTCTATCTTACGTTACAATGAGTACGAACATTCCATTAAATATTGCTAATTTTACCTCTATCGAAACGTTCATTATAATCCTTAACACTATTATTATATTTCATGTTAGAAAAATCCAAACGTTTGTGCGTGGAAATTCAAACATTTTTTCCTTTCATTAAAAATAATAAACCTTGATACGCCAACCTTTACATCTTGTTCTATTGACACTTTTTTCATGTTTGAAATGAAAAGCGTAAATTTTACGCGTATTTAATAGTGTTTTCAATTATTAGATCATTTTCTCCTTATCAAGAGTAACGTGCAAATATTTCTTTAACAATAAACACACACATAGGTAAACCTAAGTGACCTTCCATTTCTATGAAGGCAACGATACAATGTAATTTCTAAATATTTTCATGCGTCTAAGTTATAAAACTTTGCAGAAGCGCGCTGTTTGTGCGAACTTATAGCAGTAATTTTCATTAATTTTAATACACGCCAAAGTTGGGTTTTTTATCGAAAACATTTTCCTATGCATTACGTAAATAAAGTGTAAAATAATGTAAGCGTGGGCGGACGCCGCCTGCCGAAGAAGCCCGCCCTATCGATTCACGAGACTAATGGCCGAAGTTTTGCGCAAGCTTCGTCTGCAGCGCGATATTAGGCTCTTGAATCACAATATGGTCGACAAGTTTGCGGTTCCACGTGGCTGTAGCCGTGACGCTGTGCAAAATTATGGCTGATGATCTTTATCTAGGCACCTTTTCACTCTGTTGTGTGGGAGAATTTCGCGAAGTTCCACTAAAGGTTAGCGCCCTTTCTGTGCTAATGCGTAATTTTATGTGTTGCTGACCTTTGGCGTGGCAGTATTGTGCACCTAATTTATCGATACATTGTATCTGTAAAGATTTGTTACATCAAATTGTTATCGACCCAGATTTATTTAGTCATCCTCAAACAAATATTTGTTGGAATCGTAACAAAGCTATATGATTGATTGTTCAATGAAAGTTGGATATTTTGTTAATTTATTGCGTAAATATCACGTTTTATATAATACTACGGGGCCATACATACTTGAGTAGTAGAATTAATGATTGATACATACTGAACTTGTAAGAAGCGTGTTATAATAAAAATGTAACAATATTTCTAAATAGCTTGATCTAGCTGTTACAAATTTGAATTTTAAATTAAAATTATAAATTAAAATTAATTTATACTTCAATTTTAATTTATACTACGAAATAAATTATATGTCAATTCTAATTTATAAAGATATTCTTGTAAAATCTGAGTCATATCTTAAAACGGCTTGAGAGGCTTGGTCGTAATTAGATAATAACTTCTATTACGTTATTTATTTGTATTGCTTTTTGTTTATTTTAGATTTCAACTTATATATTAGATGAATTTATTACTTTTAGAACAATTTCTTCCAGTAAACTAAAATATTGCATAATAAAAAAATTAGTATTGTGGATTATTGCACCGGACTGTCAGTGAAAATTGCAAATACAGGAAATTGTTTATGTTACACGAAACAAGTATTTAAAATATTAACCCGGATGAGAAAGAAGAATAGAATAGGAAGGTAAGGAATAAAAGAGTAATAACTATTCTAGATCACTTTCAAAATCAAATTTGTTCCAAAGTTACAGTGGGGTGGTAGAAGGTGGTGCTATGTTTCCATATAATGAGAACGACTTAATCCCAGACAACGAGTAATCGGGACTTTTAATATAAAATCGAGATAAAATGGATTGCGGGAATTTTTCGAAATATTGTACGGATGAGGAAGAGGAAGAAGATAAGACGGTAAGGAATCAAAGGGTGAAACATTTTCAAGATCGCTTTCAAAATCAAATACATTCCAAAGTTATAGTGAAGTGGTGGTAGATGGTGGTGCTATGTTTTCATATAAAGAATGCCGTAATCACAGGCAGCGCGTAGCCGGGATTTTAACTCTAGAGTTATTATAAAACTTATCGGGGAATTCTTCGAAATATTGAAGAGATAACATAAATATATTTCAGTTGCGCTGGTCACTTTGTTGAAAACGCTTCGGAGTGTATTTTGATAAAAATTCGGCGACTAAGATTATTTTTTGAAGTTATTAAGTATGCTTTCAGTTATTAAGTATGCTTTCAGTTATTAAGTTTGCTTTCAGTTATTAAGTATGCTTTCAGTTATTAAGTATATTTGAACGCTTATTTCATTTACATTTAAAAAAGATCTGTGTTTTAAATGGATGGATCTGTGTTAACTGGATGACCTGTGTAACTAGATATAACTTGACAGAAAGTATTGGAAAGGAGTCTGTGATTCCCAATAAAAATAACTTATTTTTTTGTCCTCTAGGAAAGGCCAGATAGGATGTAGTTGTAACTTTATTTGCTTGCAATTTTTCCACTAGAGTTCTGAGAATTTTTACGAAATGTTTTTTTTAGTTTTTCTTAATGTACATACTTAAATATAATGTCAGGACGCCAATTTGTTTTAACGTAAATTGACTGTTTATTTATTATCTTAAGAAATTGAATGTTATGTCTCAGAACTTTAAGTAATAATATGATAATATGTTATTTAGTATACGTTTTAATATACGTATATTTAATAGGTGATATTTTGATATTTAGTATTGACGTGTCTATTACAGTTACAGCAAATTATTTTAACAGTTATTTTTAGTTTAAATCAGTTCTTTATCATATATTTGTACGTGTTAGTATGTTTATATTGGTATCAAGTAGTCAGAGTGCGTGCTTTTACTAATACGACCAAATCTCTTAACATTCACCTGCTAATTTCAAACCGCAAAGAACATTTTTTTTCTACAATAAATCAGTAATATCGCATAATATCGCAGCGCCACAGCTAAAAGAAGCCGTTGTTTGATGAATGAATTATTTTATTTCGATCTGGAAAGATTATATTAATAAATGTAGTGGACAGCGCCTGCCATATCAGTCATATCGAGCTTCTTTTACATCACCACAGTTGTAGTTCAAATTTTATGTCTTGAATTATCAAAAATAATTTAATTAACTTTAAAAAATACAATTACTAATGATTAACAGTAATCATATTTTTAATTTTAATTGTTCTCAATGTTTGGTAAAACTTCACTTTCAATCTTTTAACTTAAAGTTAAATTTACTTATTAATTTAATTTAATTTTTCAATTTAGACAAAATTTACGCCAAATATATTCAATACTAATTTTATATTAGATTCAACCAAGTTCATAAGTGCCATTTTGTATTTTTTTTATTTATTTGTCCCTATAACCTATCTACGAATGCTTCTTGCTTAGTATTTTTTTTGCGTCCCAATCAATTATCGACTGGTTGATATTTCTGTCTTGGAATTTTTTCTACGGACTGTTATTATTACTCGCCGATAGACTAATTGTTATCATTACTCGCTGACAGACTGACTATTATCATTATTCGCCGATAGAGTGACTGTTATTATTACTCGCCGATAGACTGACATTATCATTACTCGCCGATAGACTAACTGTTGTCATTACTCGCCGATAGACAGACTGTTACCATTACTCGCCGATAGACTGACTGTTATCATTACTCGCTGATAGTCAGACTGTTATCATTACTTGTCGATAAACTGACTGCTATCATTACTCGCTGATAGATTGACTGTAATTATTACTCGCCGATAGACTAACTATTATTATTACTCACCGATTGACTAACTGTTGTCATTTCTCCCCGATAGACAGACTGTTATCATGACTCGCCGATAAACTGACTGCGCTTTATCATTCTCAGACTTGACGGTTATCATTCCTCGCGGATAGGGAGTAATGTATGGACATGACGGTTCGTGGGGCTCCTAAAAATTTCGATATCTTTCAACGCGATTATTAGTAAGAAAATACGCTATCCCTCAATGTTGTCAGCTTGACGTTTATTTACCATTATAAATTGCATTATTTTTGCTCCAATTACTTATAATATCGAATTACAGTGGAAGTGATATGGAACTATTAAATAATTAATTTATTAAGTACACGTGTTATGTAGAAATCAAAATAATTGAAATTCAGTAAGTCATCGTATATTTTATCTTTTACGAAATTATTCTGAAACCATAAGATAAAATTGGAGTATAATGCTAGAATATTAGTAAATATGATTAGGACCCTATTCGAGTAAAGGTCTTTTCCAGCTTCATCCGTCGCTCGCGATCTATTACGAGAGGCCCCAAATCTTTGTTCTTGATTCTCAGAATGCATATGTTCTGAGAAAAACCAAAAAATAACGTTAATATTTGTTCTTGTAATTTAAGATTACACAAAGCATTTTCCTTATGGTTTATTGGGATTTTATCATGTGGAAAACAATTCATAAAATTATAACGATTTTAATTGTAAGTTTGTTACGGAACGTTGAGCTACAAACGTTTTTATATTTGTAACTTGACAACTCCATTAATTACTAAAAAAAGTAATTTATTCACATTAAGAGATTTTCTGGGCTTTTTTGTTCTTGGCTTAAAAGCTTTCCGCCTCTTTAAATACTATTTTTACACCTATTAAATTGTTTAAGTAATTTGCCACGTACTATTTACCACGTTGGTTTTATATCGTTGTCCAATAGGATTATATTTGTAACTTCACAACTGCATAAATTACTGAAAAAAGTAATTTATTCACATGAAGAGATTTTCTGGGCTTTTTTGTACTTTTCCAAAAGATTTTCTGCCTCTTTAGACACTATTTTTTACACCTACTAAATTGTTTAACAAATGTTCCATGTACTATTTACCACGTTGGTTTTATATCGTTATCCAATAGAATTATATATGTAACTTCGCAACTGCATAAATTATTGAAAAAAGTAATTTATTCATATGAAGATAATTTCTGGGCTTTTTTTTATTTTCCCTAAAGATTTTCCGCCTCTTTAAACACTTTTTTTACACCTACAAAATTATTTAACAAATTTGCCAAATACTATTTACTACGTTAGTATTATATCGTTGTCCAATAGAATTATATTTGTAACTTCACAACTGCATAAATTACTGAAAAAAGTAATTCTGTTCATATGAAGAGATTTTCTGTGTTTTTTCTACTTTGCCCAAAGATTTTTCGCCTCTTTTAACACAATTTTTTACACTTACTAAATTGTTTAACAAATTCACGTTGGATTTTATATCGTTGTCCAATAGAAGTATATACATTCATTTCCCTTTGAATCGGGTTCATTAAAAGATAAGCGAGATTACAATGAATTGGTCAGTCATTATATAAAAGCACACCAGTCGCTAGGCGATTTGATGTGAGCAGCGTAAGCCACATCGCGCCTGCCCAGTCCAGTGGCGCATTTGATCAAACAATAATTGTACGAACATAATGACATAAATTCGAACTGCGGCCTTTGTAGCGGCGCGTTTTATATCTGCGTAGTCTCATTATGTGATGCTGCGGGGATAAATCTGGATTAGCGCCAGTGATTTACCTTCAATCCGCGGCTCACCCAAAAAGTGGCCGCGTACAATAGAGTCGCGGGTCGTGGGCAATGGCGGGGCGGATGATGCGTGGTCGCGCGCCCACCATAATTAAGAACGCCTATGTTTATGCGGCTATTGGATTAAATGGGAATCTCGCTATTGGGGGTTTTGTTAGACGAAAACATTGTTATGTATGGGCGCAGTCATGGGGTGAATCTGTGTATATAATATATGTTCGATTATCGATGTAAAACAATATGTATTTCGGAGTTTCATTTTGGTAATTTTCAACTGAATTTATTTCCAGTTGAATCGATGAGAATATATTAAATTAGTGGTCCGCACCGACTTCGTATCGATTCAATTAAGTTATTTGAGAAAAATGTTTTCATTCTAATTTGTACTTTTATCAATATAGTCCTCTATTTTTTTTAATTAACAAGAAAATAATAATCAGACATCACCAGTCTGATTAGTGATATAAACTATATAAAAATAAAACCATCAGATTAGGTTTTTTGTAGATGGCTATATTTTTCCTGAATTTTAAAGTATTTCTCTAAATACAGCTTTTTACAACAATACCCTTGCGATATTATGATGTGCGTGAGATGTTATGATGCGCTTGCGATATTATGATGCGCTTGCGATATTATGATGCGCTTGCGATATTGTAATGCGCTTGTGATATTATAATGCGCTTGCGATATTATGACGCGCTTGCGATATTATGATACGCTTGCGATATTATGATGCGCTTGCGATATTGTAATGCGCTTGTGATATTATAATACGCTTGCGATATTATGACGCGCTTACGATATTATGATACGCTTGCGATATTATGATGCGCTTGTAATATTATGATGCACATGCGATATTATTATGCGCTTGCGATATTCCCGCGCTAAGCACTCTCGTTTCTTCTCTCCATTTCCCCTATCTTTGTGCGAATATATCGCACCGAACATCATCAAAATGTACATTTCTGCGATACTTTTATTTAGTTTCCAAAAACCCTTTAATTTCTCTTGTCTACCGGTAACATTTAAATTTACTGTGATATATATTTTAATAATGATAAAAAATTGACCTTAACTTCATATTAGTTTTTTTTAATTTTAAAAATTAAACTGATTGGAATTAAAACAGATATTGTGGGTTATTCATAAAAGATAAATACGTATATACTTTTCTGGACTTACCTGTAGGCATTTTTAAGACCTGTAATTAACCTATAATTACGATAATCTTTGCTAATATCCCACCTGAAGATGTTGTAATACAACGAAACCTAGGTCGTGGTAAAGAAATTAAAGAAAGTAGAAATAATACTACATCACGTAGTTTCATTTAATTGTGATTAGTGTATTTGTAATAGATTAGCCAGGGATTCCAAACGAAGCATCAGGATCGGTGCCTTTTTCTCTGAAAATGTTTCTGTTGTTAACTCTGTCTCAATAATTATAGAACGTATACTTTTTAGCTTATGGCAATCTACAAATTATAAGCTACCATATTGGGAAAAGTTGTGTGTCAATGAGATTAGTGTTTTTTGCGGGAATTCGTAGGAAAAGTAGAAAATTTTCCTTTTAATTATCCTAGTGATATACTAGGGTATAATAAAGATATCACGTCCAACATTTTTTTGTACTAGTCGTTACGTATTTTTCCGTGAATAATGCTAAATTATTTATAAATTAAACATATTTCTCAAGGAAATATATATTCGTCTTTGAATGAGAGAAATAAATAACTATGGCTTAATCTATCAAGACCCCATATAAATTTTTAATGAAAAAAAATTAAATTTATCTGTTACTTTCATTGTCTGTCCCTCTGCCACCAGCATTTCTTTTCAGAAAGTGTCTGACATAGAATTTAGTTTTATATTTGTATGTATGTACATATATATGTTGAAAGTACTTTCCCTCATATTCCCCAAGGATTGTTAAGATAATTTAAAACAGGCGTCATTTGATTTATCCTAACAACCCAAGCATTGTCGACTATGACCGATTTCGAAAACCTAATTCATCCCATATATGTAAACAGTTAAAGATTGGGGCCTACAGATCGACCAAAATCTTAGCAGCGTCAAGTAAATGGTATTAGTCGTCATGTTTTCAGTAGAATATACTGTGTGCCTTTTCTTGCGACTAAAGCAAAAATCTATCTTTTCCAAACGCTCCTATTACCTATTGATTATAGAGACCATAAAGAATAATATTTAACAAGGACTCTTTCAGAATTTATGTATCCGTTAGATCTTCGGATTCAGAAAAATAATCGTATTTTTGAACACAGGTTACTTTTCAAATGGTTGAAGATCCACTATCAACGCCAACTTCACGTATTGTCGCCTCTCTTAACCAAATTACCTTACTGACAGATTTAAAGATTTATCGACTCGTGGCCTTGTTTTCTACTCTGAAAGCTTATTCCAAAATATACTTCTACGTCTTACAATTAATCCTTTACTGTCTAAGCAGGGAAACTTTGTAATCAACTACATCCTGACACCAGGAAAAAAGTTAGTAATAACAAAGTTAATAGACAAAAACTTATAATATAAAATTATCATTTTTTGCCTTTTTTTTAAAGTATATACTATTATTATTTTATATTGTAACATCTCTTACAATGTCCTAAATAAATTTTTATAAACTTATTATTATGATTAGCTGGAAAAAATTGCGCCTTTAGCAATAATTTACGTCATATATACTTAAAACTACAATAAGGTTGACATATACGTAAATAAAAAAATTCAAATGTAATAAATGTTAATAAAAATGATGAAAAGGATAAATGTATGTACTTGTCGTAAGTATTATGTTTTTATTCTAAACGCTTAATATCTCCTACCGATTTCACATATTCTGCACGAACCTCAGAATAGTGATACAAAGTAAACATCATTTAAAAATAATTCAGCAATAAACCAATGAATTAGATACAAAGTAACGTTAAGCTAAAAGTTTGCAACACAGCAAATTACGCGTTAGCACAAAATGGGGCGCTAACCCCTCGTCAAAGTTTGCGAGCCTCTCCCACACAATAGAGCACTAAGGTGCGCCGATAAAGATCGCCAGCCATAATGTCGCGCGACTTTATAGCTACAGCCACGTGCAGCCGCAAAACTTGTCGACCATATTGTGATTCAAGGGCCTAATATCGCGCTGCAGACGAAACTTTCGGAAAACTTTAGCCATTAGTCTAGCGAATCGATAGGGCGGCTATCCGGTAGGCGGGCGCCCGCCCGCCTTCGCCTACATTATTTTACACTTTATTTACGTAATGTATAGGAAAATGTTTTCGATAAAAAAAAAGAACAAGTTTGGCGTGTATTGAAATTTATGAAAATTGTAGTTATAAACTCTCGCAAATAGCACGGTTCACGGTTCTGCGTAAGTTTATAGCTTTATAGCACGACAGTCTTTCTGCAATTGCTGAAAAATGTAGAGACTCTGAGTAATAATTTACAGGAATGTTTGTTTAAGATCATAATGTACCTGAGTTACATCGAAAGGTTTTTGGCCATTGATAAATTAAGGATGGACGAGTATGTTCGAGATAATCTAATATTATTATGGCATATCCCAAAAAGATCGAGTTTAAAAATGACAAAAGCCGCAATGGCAGAATCGCTCTATTCTGCAATGGCAGAAAAATATAAAAACTCTGGGTAATAATTTAGAGGAATATTTGTTTAAGATTATAATTTGACTAATTTAAATCAATAGCTTTTAATCAAATATGATAGAAAAATTGACAACGATTATATCGAGATCATCTAATAACACTTACGGTATTTCCCACGAAACCAATTTTAAAAGCGACAATAAAACGCTCTAATTTCATAGTTAAAAAACATTTTATTTGCTGTATTATATTGTTACTGTTTGACTTGTTCAAGTTATTAGATTATTTGTGGGAATATTATTGGAGCTGTTTTTTACTCTTTGTGAGATTATCTAATAACACGATATTTTCCACGAAACCGATTTTAAAAACAAAAATAAAACGCTCTACAATTCTTAATTAAAAACAATTGTAAACTATATTGTTACTGTTTGACTTGTTAAAGTTATTAGATTATTTGTGGGAATATTATTGGAGTTGTTTTTCACTCACCGCTTTGAACATTAATTATTTGGTTTAATTAATTTAATGTAACCTAGTTTATTTAAATCTAATGTATTACTTTGGTTCAATTTTATTTAACTTTGCTTTGACTGCATTGTAACCGACAGTTATGTTGTGCTCCCTAATTATTGGAACTATGGTAAGTACTGCTATATTAAAATAGTCTGATTAAGAAGAAACTTATTTATGATTATACTATTTATATGTCAAATATGTTAAAATAAAAGAAATTTAATTATAATATAAAAAAATTATGGAATTTTGATAGTCAGGTAAGATAATTACATAATCTTTTATGTTAAATTTTTTTTTCGATTTACCTTTGTCTTTCTTTCTTATACCCTTTTTTCACTAGTTTACTGATTTTTCATAAGCTCGAAATAGTTCAATTAGATTTTCTTTATTGTCAGTACTACACTTTCTTTCAAAATTAACATCCCCTCATATATTTCAGTACAAAAGACACAATGTAACACCAAGTACAATAAGAAGACTCAGTGTTTATTTTAAGAAGAAAACTATAAATATTTTTCCAATTTTCACTCATAAGTCCTAAATTTTTTGTTCGGTGATATAAAGATTATGTAAAAACATATTTTTACCAATTGATGGGATTGGGCAAAATAACATTTTATATAAATGTAAGTCATTCAAATGTCAGTTGTGTTAAGCGTATTAAAAGTCTTGTATTTATTATTGGAGCTTTTGTACGTCAGTCTCTAGCTAAAAGTATAATGTAAAGAGTACCTTCTTAACACTTGTCATTAATTCTCGATTGTTCACTTGTTTCCAAAGGGAGTATATAAAATGTACGATCCTATTTGAAAATAGTATAATGTGAAGCTCAGACATGAGTAACATAACTGCTGACTGTATCTAATATGATGACACAGCCGAGGGGGGACAAACTGGATATGGCGAGTAACGCGAATCATGTTCCTACCTTTTCCTATAATCTCGCTACATGGAAACCGGCTGCGCGAGGGAATACGTAGCTGAGAAGGAGGGGTTCGCAAGCAAGTCAGAGCCAACCTGCTCACGTGTCGGTGCGTGTATAAATGACAAAATATAAACGAACGCTCAATAATAAAATATTTTATTGCTGTAAGTTTTTCCATTGGATATATTTTTTACATTTTATGTCAAAGTTGTTTCTGTTGTCTCATTGTATGTTAATTAACTTGAATTATAATTGTTTTCCACTACCACTATTTAAAAAAATTTAGGTTATTTTTTAATCTATCAAGTAACCTATCGGGCAAGATGATTATGATACTATTCATATTGTCTTCCAATATTCATCTTACCCGATTTGATGTTTATTCACTTTCAAATTCTAAAAAAGTTCTAAAGGGGTGAATGGACAGAAAAAAAAATTAGAACGGGCTATGGAAGAGGACATTACAAAAAAACAATCTAGCACCAAACATTTGGATAGGTTTATACCAGTATTTACCGCAAAAAAAGTCTTTGGGAATTTGTTGGTGAGTATGCTCAGAAACTGGGCAAAGGCGATAAGTTCCCAAAAGGTAGTACAGAAAAAGACTGGTTATCAGGGTTTTGAAAGCGACATACATCGATTGTGCTAAGGACTCCAGTCTTTGGCTGGAGCGCGGGGATTTACCTCAAGTAGAGAGATTTTATAATTTTCTAGAAGAAGTGATCAAAAAGTACTCATAGGATCCTACTGATGCCATACAATCAACGTATCTAGTAACATCTGAGAATACAGATCCACAGACAGTTCACTTTAAATTTCAAGTACCAGCTTTCAAGTATCAGGTCTTAAGACGCCACCACCTTTGTCGTCGGATGGATCTTCAGGTTAATAAAAAAAGAGAATCAGTTCGACATGCTTCCAAATACATCCGTGACTATTATTGTGCCATATGCAAGGAACATTATGTCCATCCTCCACCTGAATACAATGTTCTGAGTGTAAGAATTGGACTCATGAAGCATGTTCTTTTTACTTGGGAAAAGGAAAAAAATTTTGTAATGACCGTCAATAGCAATAATGTTTGAAATGTTCTTGAAACAACTTGCCCGATTGCCCTGAGTCAACTTATCCGATATGGTTACTACCAAAGATAAATCAAACCAAAGAATATATTTGTTGATCTCTTATTGTGATAGTGGGTAAAATAATTGTTATTTGTTGGGTTACTTCAAAAGACTAATGCTAGTTGATTTTTTGAAAAATATTTTCTACTTTGTATATTAATCCCATGTATTCTTTGTAATCGTTGTAATAGTATAATATGAAGCTCAGACATGAGTAAAATAACTGCTGACTGTATCTAATATGAACCATTTTAATCTTCTCTCCCCTATGTGACATGAGTTTTTTAGCCAGCCGTCCCATGTGAGCATGTAAACCAATTAGGTTCCTTCAGATATCGCAGATCGCCTTCGCAGTCATATAGTAAGGTTTTCTTTGAAAGACTCTCTCATACATCGTTCTGATTTGTTTAGCTTTTAAATTAACAATCATTTGGAAGATAAAATTTATTAAACAATTTTTTCCGCTTGAAATCATAATCTTACTGATAAGTAAATTTAGTCCATATTTCTACTTATTAATATGTAAAGAAATTTTAGGAAAAAAACTTTTATGAAGCTTACAGTATTAAACTAAACACATCACAAATAAAAATGCATTGAAATAACGACGGTATTCAAATTAGTCATAATGGAAAAATAACATCGACCTCTCTTGATGTTTTTCCAATATCCGTCACAAATATTTGTACCTTGAAGTAGAGTTCAAAGTTATATTTAGTGGATATTATACAGTATGTTCATAGGGTATATAGTCAGAAACGATTCTGCGTTGACCCTACTTGATTATTGAATTAATATGATCATTACTTAATCGAACGATAAAGACGAAAAAGTATCTGTCAGAAACGACTTGACACATTTGGAAACTGAAAAACTTTTAGACGCATTTTGCGTCCCAATAGCGATAAAATTGGGACAAAGCGTGAAGTCATTATGGTGTGCAAAGTTTATTAATATTTTAGCACCAAAGATTTAGCCTCAATCCGTGGCACGCGTAAATCTAGTGGCAATTAATAGATACGTGGACGGTAAACAGCGCAGCACTGTTTTTCCTCTAATTACGTAGGTTGCTATTTGTGCTATTCATTTTTACTTTTTGATTAAATCCTGATTGAGTAAATCGGAATTTAGTTAATGCTTGATTCAATCAATTTCTAGATCCTGATTTAATCAATTAACAAATATAAAAATGCTTTGTGAATTAACTTTAATAAAGAACTAATCAAAATTGAGCACTTTTCCCAATAAATGAGTAATAGAGGAAACACACATATCTAAGCCTTCAGAATGACTTTTTCGCCACATCCGCCAAATGACTACGAAAAGTCAAATGAATCGAATTAAACTCCTATTATACGTCCTTTAATACGTCGGCATAAGGGCGTCTCGCCAATGACTTATCGAGAAGAGCGCTCTCTCGACCGTAACTCATCAGACAGCATTTGCTTGATTACAACTTTCAATCTGATATACTTCTAATAGCTGAAGAAATCTTCATGTCATTCTATGTTTACAGACATATATACTATCATTCATTAATGTTTATTATATTATTTTATTAACTTGAAATCGTACTTATTAAGGAAGTGCTTTCGTAAGACAATCCAAGAAGGATCCGATCCCAAAAAAAAATCTCGTAATTACCCAAGACAAGAATTGCGCAAGCCTTAGGAAAGAGGATCCGATTATATTCTCAAGATGGCTCCGAAATACGAAACGGTAATAAAATATTACGTCTAAATTCTTCATTTGATCAAAGCGAAGCAGGTGACATAGGAGCCAGCCAGAGAATGTTGGTGTGTTAATTGATGTTATTGGGGGTTAAAAGTAATATGGTTGCCAGTATAATATTTATTTATTTATATGTTTTAATGTATGTTAATTGACACATGTGGCGGACTTATTGCTATGAAAGCAATCTCTTACAGCCAACAATACCACCAGTCCAGCCCCGCTCGACGAGCGGCCGGGAATCGAACCCGCGTCCCCTCGGTGCGCTGTGCCGTCAAAGGCCGTATGCCTTGCGGTCAATCCTAAACACCACGGCGAAGACAAGTGTATAATAAAGATTCCACTGGGGAATATGGTTATAAAATAACTTATTTTTTTAATAATCGTTATTTTTATTCATATAAACACTTCACGGCAGGTATACTCCATGACACTGATATAATACTCCTGAATTTTCTTTTGAATGGCAATTGAATTGAGGTAATGCAATACTACCGAAATATTGCTATATTGGTAACAGGTGCTATTATTTGTAGCTAGAGAAAAGAAGTACTTTCTTCACCCCAATCGCTTCGCTGATCTGCTTCTTGTTTTTGTTTCCTGATATTGATTTTTATCTTGATTTAAATAAAAACGTCGATTCATTAATTTATACTTCTGAAATTTTGTTTGAATTGCAACTGCATTGAGGCAACGCAATATGGCATCAAAATATTGCCATATTGACGACACGTCGTATTATTTGTAGCTAGCGATAAGAAGTACTTTCTTCGCCCTAGTCGTTTCTCTGACCTGTTTCTTGTTTTTGCTTCCATATATTGACTTTTATCTTGATTTAAATAAAAACATTGATTCATTAATTTATACTTCTGAAATTATATTTGAATTGCAACTGCATTGGGGCAACGCAATATTACCAAAATATTGCCATATTGGCGACACGTCGTATTATTTGTAGCTAGAGAAAAGAAGTACTTCATTCACACTAGTCGTTTCTATGATCTGTTTCTTGTTTTTGTTTCCCAATTTTGACTTTTATTTTGATTTAAATAAAAACATTGATTCATTAATTTATACTCGTAACACTGATATAATACTCCTGAAATTCCTTTTGAATTGTAATTAAATCAAGGGACTACATTGTAGTACTATGAAGATATTGTCATATTGGCGACACGTCAAATTTTTTGAAAATAAAGAAAAGAAGTATTTTCTCTGCTCTAATTGTTTCGCTGATCAGGGTCTTGTCTAAGTTTCCCAACATTGATTTTTATGTTTATTTAAATAAAAAAGTTGATTCATTAAATTCTTGGCTTAGGCTTTTAGAGCTTAAAGCTCTTATATTATTTAAATTAAATTTCTTATTAAACGAGCAAAACTTGTTTTGTAGTGTGTCCATAAAATTATATTCAGTAGAAAGTAAATGGAAAATAGATAATTTAATAATTAATGAAAAAGTTATTGATGTTTGAAACATATTTATTTGTAGTCAATTTTCATACTAAGAGAAATTATTTCTGTTATTTATAAAATGATTAAATATGACTATATTATCATAATTAAATGGAAATTTTCCAGAAAAAAGAGACAATTTTTTTCTTTTGAAACAAAAGTGTTTTTCATAGTCTTAACGTTTGTAAGAGTTAAGTTAAAGTTAAATCAAGGAAATAGTAGTTCAGGATCTGTGCCACTTGTATTTCATTTAAATCGCTTTACTGAAACTAACAGTTGTTAAGCGCAGTTATTAACGTCAATGTAATTCCACTGGATGCTACCTACATAAACTTTGGTGGAGGTTTGAGGAACTAAATACATATCTGTTCACAGAGTTGGGCTTTTCAAATTAATGGCCACGTAAATGATAGTCTGCGGTAGTAGCAGCCATCGATACCGGTTGAATTCTAATATCTACGTTGCGGTTCACGTTCGCAGATAGTGACGTAAAGGTTGATTTATTTGTCTAGACGGGCTGCATGCAGTCACATAAACAAATAGGAAGACGTAGTTTAAATTAGTAAATGGTTTTCTCTGCGAAAAACGCAAAAATCGGGAGGAAAGTTTTTCGTAGTGTTTAACGAAAACAATTTATTTGAAAACTTTACAGATTTCATTTAGGTAAAAGCTTTTTAATATAATCGAATTGTTTTGTTTGATATTTATTCGGATTTTCTAGACTTTTATTACTATTTGTTATAAAAGTCTACAACAAAACTTTTACAGCTATGTATATGTTCTTCAACGTGCCAACCTCTTTGGGTAATATTGTAAGTTGGGCATGAGCTTTTCAGGAAATAAATAAATTATAACTTTATCAAGTTCATCTGCCAGCTTCTATACGCTGGTCTAGAGATTAATAATGATACTTTAAATAATCGTGATATTATGTGGTATATCAGATATAGAATATGTCCCATCCCTTCCTTTATGCCCCATCCCCTTTCTCTTTATACTAAAATAAAACTTTTGTTTTATAATTTAAAATATTAAATATTGAATATATTTGGCGTTAATTTTGTAGAAATTCATTATTCACAATTAAATGAAACTACGTGATGTAGTATTATTTCTACTTTCTTTAAGTTCTTTACCACGACCTAGGCTTCGTTGTATTACAACATCTTCAGGTGGGATATTAGCAAATATTCTTAGATATTAGCAAAAGTAGAAGGAGAGAAAGATATTATCTATTCATTAGATTTTTTTCTACTTGTAAGTTTTAATTTCTCCCGTTCCGCATTTTCTTCGTATTGTCATTATATGACAAATTTAATATATCTGGCGTTCATTTTGTAAAAAATCTTTTTAAATTGTGTTCCTTTTTTAAGTATTAAAATTGTTATTCTAATAATTAATTTAACGAAAAATAAAGATTTAGTATTTTATTAAAGCAATTGTTGATAAAGAAACCAGCTAACGGCGAAACGTCAAAGAATACGGGACAGCGACAAATGGCCTTCATTTTTTTTTCCTTTTTGGTTTACAGGCCAGTAATATATGATATGTAATTCAATTATTGAAACAGGTGTCTCGGGTGGTGTTAGGTTGCACTTAATATTTTAATAAAAATGATAGTAGGTGGTGTAGCAGTATTTCTCCTTTACTATGCATATTTCATACTATCTAGATTTTGTTGTGTGATTAATTGTAGACTTTATATAGTTAGTGAGTATATATGGATAGGTTGATGTTATATAATTTGCATTTCGTTGATAGTCCCAGGCCTGAAAATTACGAAAGAAAATCCATGGGTTACAATAAATTTAGAAACTTAATATATGTAGAACGTAATGCAAAAGTTTATCTGATTTAGATTCTAATAAATTGCATTGTATTTCGATCAACACAGTTCTACTGACTCAATAAAGTCACTGATTCCTTAAGGTGGATCGATTCTTTTTATTGATTCACGTTCAATGAGTTCAATTCACTCAGATTAATTAAGAATATCCACTAATACTCTAAAGTGTTTCGAAACACATATTTGCTTCACTGAGTTGTTTGATGAATAAAGGTAACAAAAGGTAGTGTAAACAAAAATATAGACATTATAATTAATCATGCAAAAATGTATAAAAAGAAAAGGTCTCGTTTTACGCCTGACACTGAAATTATTTGACATCCGTCATAACTTAAAGAGTCTAAAGCAAACATTCGATGTGATCGAAATTCTCCTGTCTCAATTATCGTTATATTGAATGCAACGACCCCAACATCATGTCTTTTCATTTACAGAAAACCTACTTTTCTGTCACAATGATGTCGAAATAATAATCATCACACATCAATGTCACTTCGATCACGCAACTTCAACCGGAGGAAAAATATATAATTTTTTAATTTTTCATAGATTAAATATAAAAAATTATTGATAATTCTTTGATTTATTGATTCTCAAATTGTAGTCTTTATTGGCAATTTGTCTATTATCCGTGCCCTAACATTATTCGTTTTGTCTTCATAATTTTCAGACTTTGTTTTATGTATAGGAGAACGCCTTAAAAAATGTGTATTGTATTTTGAACTTTATTGCTGAGTACATAAAAAATTATAAAATACTTTAAGATTTTTATATTTTCATCAAATTTATTGCGTAGTATTAACATTGCTTTAATCAAAATTATTGAACACTAGGGGTACTTTACTACGAAATTCCAAAATAAACGACATTTGTCTGCAAGAAATTCCAAAATGTAAGTGCAGTGTTATAATAAATTTATTTTATGTTCTTATATTAGACCCAAATAATTAGTTTGATTTAAATCCCGCGCAAGTCGACTTGCGCTTTCCCCACATCGCCCCATACCCCTAAATTTCCTCACGGAATTTTTATTTAATTTTCTACGTAACATTTTCATCATTGCGAATGAATAAAGAGGTATTTTTCTTTACCATTAGATTCGTTTTAGTAATCGGATACGCGAGCGGAAAAGTCGAAATCAGAGACATTTTTTTTAATTTTATCTCCCTCTTTGATTTAGGAGCAGTACAGTGTACGTGATTTAGGAACTTACTATATCGCGAAAATATATTGTGCCATCAACTATGTTATCTCGGCACTAGTTAAATTTTTTTTTATTTCAAAGCAGGTCGCTATTAGTTGTGTTACAATATTTTCGTCAAAATGACGTTTGTTGACTAAATAAGCCATAGGTTTGAAGTTGTTGAGTGCATTTATTTTAATTTTTTTTAAATTACTATAAAATCTGTCAAGTACGAGAAGATCTCGCACCGCGTGGATGCCGTGCACATTTAGTCTTTGCTAAACATTTAAAGGTTATAATATCTCTATTAAACTATTTACAAATGTTAATTTTTCACAACGTAAAGATATATTGCCTACCATATCTTTAACAGGGGCGAAAACATGGCGTCTATTTAAACAATTATGACAACTGAAAAGATCGCTATAATTTTCTTGCAATCTTTTTGTAGGTTTTTCAAAATTTTATATTAACTAGTTTCGGAAATAATGGATGAAAGATATTTTTTGTATATTTTCCAGTATATTTTTGAGGATCTACTACTTAAAATTATGCAACAAATATGTATTTCTATGTCACTTATAAATAGCCCTTTCAAATGATACCCCCGACTATACACGGTGTCCGGGAAAAGATGTCGGACAAAGAAAGACGTTATTTTTTGACTGAAAAATAGTTGATTGTGTCGTTAAAATAATATTTTTACAAAATTTTTCATATTTTATTTTAAAAACACTTTTTTTCACAAAATTGGAAATAATATTCATAACTTTGTCATTTTCTTCGTCCACACGATACTTGCGCACATTGTTCAGCGTCGTTCGGGGAAATAACCTGCGAACATCTGTGAAGACATCGCCACTGCGGGTAAACCCCGCACTCCGGGCAAGTGTTGAATGTGTTAAAAAGAGTTGGGTAATATTGTTTTGCACTCAATTAGAAAAAGGGCGTGTTTTACGTTTTATTTCAAGGATAATTTATTCCTTTATGGCCAACTACTGGCGTCTTTTTTTGTCCGACACTTATTCCCGGATACCGTATATATGAAATTCAAAAATAATTTCTAGTGCTTTATACTCACAACCCCTATGTCAACAAATTTTCAGACAAATATTTTCGAGTGTCTACCATTAAGATATGTGTGCATTAATATTTTACTATGCTAAATTTCGAATTTATATGTCAATTGAATGATTTTATACAGTTCCTTTTTAGGGTTCCGTAGCTAAATAGTAAAAACGGATCCCTTATAATTTCATCCTGTCCGTCTGTCTCTCTGTCTGTCTGTATGTTACAGCTATTTTACTCGGAGACTATTGGCACTACATGGATGAAATGAATTTTGGGTACTGGTTGTCTTCTATGAATCACTATACAATGAAATAGTGGAGTTATGTAAAAGAAATAATATTAGGGGTGGCACTCCATACATGTAACTGAGGGATGAAAATAATCCAGCGCACATAGGCGTGTGGCGTATCGTTAGATAAGTCTTAAAATGATACAGGGGTCCCAAACGTTTTATTTAAGTCAGTAGTTGATGAGATACGCGCTTCTAAAGTGTTAGAAAGTATGTCCCCCACCCCTCTAACTTTTCAACTAACGTGTATAAACTTATGACAAAATTAAGGTAAATTTGAATATTTTATGTAGTTTTTGAGGTATGCGATATTTTCGATACCGACCGCAGCAGCAAGTTTGTTTTTCACAGTGTCTTTGAGAAATACAAACTTATAAGTTTAATATTGTTTGGTAGTACGGAACCCTTCGTGCTCGAGACTGACTCGTACTTGACCGGTTTTTCTTTTTATTCTTTTTGAGGTGCGAGAACCTAAAATTAATAAGTTTTACTAGAACTATTACTTAGGGAAATTGAACTCTGCTATCATTTTATACATTTCGCTGATTAGAATAAGACGGAATTTAAGTTAATTTTTTTTAAATTTATAAACAAAATAAAATTGTGAAGGGACAGTAAACTTGTCATGTTCAAATGGCATATATTCTCTAACAAGTATGTGTAGTTTTATTGTCTCTTTTTGCTTTTAATTGTATTACTATTAGATGTATCACTTGCTAAGAATCCACCTGTAGATATTGTAATACAACGAAACCTAGGCCGTGGTAAAGAACTTAACGAAAGTAGAAATAATGCTGCATCACGTAGTTTCACTTAATTGTGATTAATTGTGTATTACTGTACTTAAATCAATGTTTATTTTCATAATTTTCACGTTCTTGGAACGTTCGATTGTTATGAGTCTTAAATAACTTTTCTCTTTCCCAAGAGGGAAAGCGTGAGTGCGCATCCCTCATCGAGGAGCTCGTGTGTCGGTCGTGAATCATGTCGAGCATCATACTCAGTGTTAATCTCTCTCGTCGCTTCACCTGCAGCCGCCTCTTTGCGCTCTCGTTTATTTCGCATCTCAAGTGCGGCACCGCGGCGGACCGCAACGTGTACCGACGCGACACACACCAGTCGCTGTTTTGTGGCTTATATTATATATGGCGATGGGCGGATCTGTTGTGTTGTTGTATGGAACGTTTGTTTGGCGCGAGTTGATGTTTTTATTGTTTGATAGCAAGTAGATGTAAGGCGCAGTTCATTTATTAGTAGGGTTAGGAGTGAGAAATTATTCGTCGGTGTAGGTAGAGTTCGGTGTAGGTAGAGTTCGGTGTAGGTAGAGTTCGGTGTAGGTAGAGTTCGGTGTAGGTAAAGTTCGGTGTAGGTAGAGTTCGGTGTAAGTAGAGTTCGGTGTAGGTAGAGTTCGGTGTAGGTATAGTTCGGTGTAGGTAGAGTTCGGTGGTAGGTAGAGCTTTCGCTTTACGATTCTTTATTTGATGCATCGAGTGTGATTTCATCATTAATCAATGGTACTACGATCCATGTAGAATCTTCGTCTGATGTACAGCCCGTCCCCACATGGTCGATTCAATAGGTAACAACGCCAGTTTCGGATTCTAAATTCTCTCTAGTGGAGAACTCGCTATGTCCATGAGTCATCTTTCTCTCGGCCGGCCTATGCGCCATCGTCTCTGGGAGTTGTTTCGGAAAACTTGAAAGCTCTAGTATCCCTCATGTGCTTTGCACACCCCAATTACCTCAGACGCGTCTTCTTTCCAGATCCAGGTCTCAGACACAACTAAAGGAAGTAAATTATTTTCTGTAGTTTTCTGGAAGATGCCCTTGTTCTCAATAAGCAAAAAGATGAAACAAGATCGGTTGCCGGCCAGTGCAGAAATTTCAGCCATATAGTCATTCTTGTTTATTATGAGTGATAACAGACATTTAAAAAACATTTACTCTCAGAAAATTAGAGCCATCATCAGTGACGTTTGGTCCCTTTCTATCAGCCTATACTTAGATTTTCTCCTAGCCCCACTCATCTATTTATAATCTGCCACAATACGATTAAAATTATTCGAAAACTCTTTTAATGCGATAAAATTTATGTGGGCAAACAGTTCTATAGTTCTCCGAACTTATTTTGTCTAAAACATCCTTCAATTAAAAACTCTTTAACATTTATTGTTTATATATATATATATATATATATATATATATATATATATATATATATATATATAAAAGAAATTAAAATAATAAAATATCACTATAGCAACGATAATATTCGTAATGTGATATTTGTGGTGTTTTTGGAATTGAGAATTTCGATGGAATTTGAACTGATTAAGGAATTAAATCTTTGACTTAACAATGAATAGATATTTTCGTATTACAAGCAATATTTATATATAATGAATAAAAAATATTTGTAAGTGATTACGCATAGATCATTTCATTTTACATTTGAATTATCTAAATTTTCACGCAAAGATAATATGAGGTAAAACATTTATATAAATTTAAGATAACGCCGTATTCAAATGACTTTTGAATGTATACATATTTCAGTTGTCAAGATATCTTGATTAATAAAGTACATCTCTGTAAAGTTGTCCAATTAATATTATAAATGTAGAAGTTTCGATGTTTGAATGTTGTTTACTAAATCACGTCTAAGGACTGGAAAGATTTTGACGAAACTTAGTATAAATATATTTAAAGAATTGATATAATATGTAGATTACGTTTTAACTCGAGAAATTATATAATTCTTATATGTTTAAACTGTCTTACTCAACAATAAAAATTTTGTACTGAAGCACGTCAATAGATGGCGTGACCTACGTATTATATCAGACAAACGTTTAATTCAAAACTAATTATGAAACTAGACTAGCTGTATATTTAAAAATAAATAAATAGGATAAACTCATCCAAATGCCTAATTTTGAAGATATAATCGCCGCAAATGTATGTTGAGAACTATCATTTTATTGATTATTCTCAATGGTCTTATCGTCTGCGGCTATGCGATTTGATGCGGCTGCAAGTTGTCATTCGCCGGCCGGGGCGCCATTGTTCGGGTGCACGCTCCGACAGCGCGCCTAATGAAATGGGAGCGGACGCAGTGCGGAGCGGAGCGTAGTGAACTGCCGCCGCTTCCGATCCGCTTCCGGCCAATGCTGCTAGCGGAAGGCCGATGATTGACACTTAATTCTCCGCGTGTTGGCTGCGCCGCGATTCGCGGTAGGGGGCTGCGAAGAGAGTTTCGTTGTTAGTTGTTTATTTTATAAATGACTGTCATGTCGTTTGAGTGGCTGGTTTGATTGTATTGATTCGAAGCAAATATTGTTTAATGGGATTTTATTATTGTATCGAATATGGTACCAGCTTTAATCGTTACAGTCTTTTCATTTTTGTTTACTTGTTGAAAATTGGTGATGAAAAGAATGTATAGTAAGGTGTGGTGTAAAGAATGTATAGAGGGTCATATGACACAAATAAACTAATGCAATTGACGAAAATTATATGTGCGATTGTGTTATCGGATTCAAAACTGACTTAAAGAGGTTAAAACACTGCTACAAATTAATGACATTACAGCCCATTGAGGGGCTGAGTTTAATTCAGAAATCGCTTTCATTCCCCAGAGTTCTAAGCTTTAGATAAGTTGTATTTAAATTTTAGTATCCTCAAATCTTCACCCACACCATCCAATCACTTTCCTTTTAGTTTTCCACAGGATCCTATCTCCCCTAATTAGGATACAAATCTGGCATTGGTGCCTATATAGTCTTTCATTTTGGACATAACCAAATCTGTATGTTTTTTAAAATTAACTCCATTTTAATTATCATTTATTTGTTTAAAATTTCTCCTTTCACATTTTCCTTTCCCAGATTTAAAGCGGATAATGGTAATGTTATCATGAGAGAAGCGACTATTTAGCGACATGATGTTTTGATTAATCGCTTTCTGTATCGAAGTATAGCGTTGTGAAATAGTGGAGAATGCGAAGAAACATTAGCACTAAGGTAGGTGAAAAAAAAATTCGATTATCAAATGGAGTACTTACAAAAAGCCGCCTTATAGACTGATTTGATAACCGAGAAAATAGGGTGACATATTTTTGGAAAATAAAATAATCTCGTAGAAAGAATGATAATCATAAAAAGGTATGCAGATATTTATTGCATAATTTTTCTGCTTTTATATCTGCATCCTGTCTCAAATGACGACGACGATTGTGGAATATGACTTTTCGCAAAAACTGTTTATCTCGCTTCAGTATAAATGGCTTCTCCTGCTACTGTATAAATCAAAACCAACTAAAAAAGTGACCATTATTAGGTGGATTGCCACTGTAGTAATATAGGATGGCGCCATTATTAGATCGATTCCCATTATTATGAATGCGCCATTATTATGTAGATCGCCATCATCGTAGTACAAGATGACGCTATTATTAGATAGATCGCCATCATCGTAGTACAAGATGGCGCCATTATTATGTAGATCGCCATCATCGTAGTACAAGATGGCGCCATTATTATGTAGATCGCCATCATTGTAGTACAAGATGACGCTATTCTTAGGTAGATCGCCATCATCGTAGTACAAGATGGCGCCATTATTATGTAGATCGCCATCATCGTAGTACAAGATGGCGCCATTATTATGTAGATCGCCATCATCGTAGTACAAGATGGCACCATTATTAGGTCGATGGCCATCGTCGTAATATAAGATCGTTCTATTATTAGTCAGATTGCCATCATCGTGGTCCAAGATGACGGTATTATTAAGAAGATCGTCATACTTTCTTATTGAGATTTAACATTTATTGTTTTCTGTTCATGTCTTATTTTATCGGAAATTAAAGAGAAGTGTTTAGTAATTTTACAAGAAACATTTCTAAACGTTATGGTACCTTCGCTGCGAATTTCCATCTCTAATTTGTACTTTTGCTACCTTAGATTTTCTCGTTTCTACGTTAACAGTGAATGCATTCTACATTTTATTTTAACAATGGAGCATTAGTTTGACTTATTTTAAAATCGAAGGCAGTATACGTGATCTCATTTTCGCTTGTATATTTAGGAAACAAATAATAAGGGTAAACTGTGTTCTAACGCCATTAACTTAATCATATATCCAAAACTCTGTAATAATCCGATGACCTAATCATTATCTCTCTTTGAAGACGCACAAAGACTGATTTGAAACGTCTATCATCTACAATGCATAATCGCTACTTGTGCCCCACAAAAGAAATCGCACAGAAAAGAGATCTTTTTCATCCTCCGCCCAGCATACGTATATCAGTAGCGGGTGAGCCATTAAGCTTCTCCATTCACTCGACCAGAAACTCGACAGACCTTCGCGTAGCCGGGAAAACGCTCCCGCGACTCCGTCTCGCGAGATCTAACCCTCCTCTCTCCTATCGGCCGTACCCCCCTCTAATCTCCGAAGCCTCTCGTCTCCGCCGGTCTTAATTATAATTTCCCTTTCAAAATATTCAGCGCGTCTCATTAGGGCGGCGCGCCGGTCGGCGCAGTAAATAACGTAATAATATTCCGCCATAATGAAGCTGGAAATTCGTTAACGGCACGTTTAGCGGCTTTTTTTCCGTTCCTTCCGGTGCCGCTTGGGCGTCTCGCGCCGCGCGTTGCGTCTGTGTGCCGCTCGCGGGCGAATCGTGGCGCCACGTCGGGTAGCGATATGTTATTATTTGGAGATAATGGAGTTCCCGCGAGCGCTTTGCCAGGTAACGACGAGTAATTACTGACTGAACTTTACTCCCGCGTTGGCGTCGACACGCGATTGCTGGGTTGCGATAGCGATACGAGGCGTGCGGTTGAATTGTAATTTCGTTCGATACATCAGATTACGAAGACTCCTTTGCGGCACTCCCACAGTGTATTGTTAATTAATTTGTTATTACTCGATTGATTTATTCGTGCTTTGGGGCCTTTACTTTCCGAAAATAGTCGACGTATAAAGACGTAGAAATAATTGTAAACGCTGTTTAGTGTTTAAAATATTGAAAAAATATGAATATGCTCATTACATTATTGACTAAAAGTTTAAGACTGCTTGTGATTTTGTTTATCCATAAAGGCAACAACAAGAGTAGCAATAAAACGAAAGTGGTCGTATAAAAATGTAGAAATAAATGTTTACACTTTTTAATATTTAAAATATTGAAAAATTAATGCATATCCATTACAATATTGACTATCAGTTTAAGATTGCGTGAGAAAATTTTTTTTTATCAATAAAGGCAACAACAATAGTAGCAATAAAACGAAAGTGGTTGTATAAAAATGTAGAAATAAATGTTTACACTTTTTAATATTTAAAATATTGAAAAATTAATGCATATTCATTACAATATTGAATATAAGTTTAAGATTGCATGTAAACGTTTGTTTTTGTCCATAAAGGCAACAACAATAGTAGCAATAAAACGAAAGTGGTCGTATAAAAATGTAGAAACAAATGTAAACACTTTTTAGTATTCAAAGTATTGAAAAATTAATGCATATACATTACAATATTGACTATAAATTTAAGATTGCATGTGAAAGTTTTTTTTATCCATGAAAGAAACAACAATAGTAGCAATAAAAGGAAAATGGTCATATAAAGATGTAGAAAGAAATGTAAACACTTTTTAGTATTTAAAGTATTGAAAAATTAATGCATATGCATTACATTATTGACTATAAGTTTAATATTGCATGTGAAAGTTTTTTTATCCATAAAGGCAACAACAATAGTAGCAATAAAACGAAAGTGGTCGTATAAAAATGTAGAAACAAATGTAAACAATTTTTAGTATTGAAAAATTAATGCATATACATTACATTATTGACTATAATTTTAAGATTGCATGTGAAAGTTCGTTTTATCCCTAAAGGCAACAACAATATTAGCAATAAAACTAAAGTGCATACATGGATTAGTATTGTTCTGTCATTAGTATAGAATATTTAAGTTGTATATTTTGTTTTGTTACTACGCTAGGATACGATTTGTGCGTTGTTTCCAAAGATCAATATGCGCGGTGCGATAGTTAGTAAAGTAGTACAATTGTTATTTTTACGACTCAATCACTCTATAGTTAAACCACCTACAAAACGTAAAAAAAAAAATTTGGAACCTTTTCAAACAATATCCCACACTATATATGGAATTTTAAAAATTTTCACCACCTCCCTCAAAAATTTCCAAAGAAATACTTTTTTAGTTCTGCTATAATACTTTTTTAGCGCTTCTGAGAAAAATGACTGTGACAGACAGTTAGATGTATACGTGAGTTATCTAATAAAGATTCTGTTTTTTTTAGGTATGAAAACCATACAAATTTTAAAAAGTGTACACATTAAATATTTGGAACAGACAAAATAAAGTTTAGTAAAATTCTACGGTTTTCGGAATTTTGCTTTTCTATGTCTGTCTATATAAATGAGAGTTTCTCGGCTGTATTCCTAGTCTAAGTAAGATTATAGAATATCAAGCGTTTTTGGCTTTTTCACTATATTCTTGCAAAACATGTTTTTCTGGTTAATTGTTAATTTAAAAACAATAAGTTATAAACACGGTTGAAAAAGAATAATAATATGTGGGCGAAACCTAACCCAGGGCGGGTTCTTAGTATAAAATATACGTCCAGAATAACACTTAAGGACTTTAAAACTTTTACGTAGTTATTAATATAAAGATCTATTAGTAAATAAAATGGTTGTTTAAAAAAAACTAAAAAATACGCTTTTGTAGCAATTTTAATTGAAATAAAAAATAATCTTTAAATCCACAATTAAATGATACTACGTGATGTAGTATTTTTTCTACTTTCTTTAATTTCTTTACCACGACCTAGGTTTCATTGTATTACAACATCTTCAGAGATCTTTGCTAATATCCCACCTGAAGATGTTGTAATACAACGAAACCTAGGTCGTGGTAAAGAAATTAAAGAAAGTAGAAATAATACTACATCACGTAGTTTCATTTAATTGTGAATAATGCATTTCTACAAAATTAACGCCAAATATATTCAATAATCTTTAAATATAACAATTTTGGTCTAGAGCGAAAAGACGTTTCAAAATTCGGATGTTTCAAAAAAACTTTATTTTTTTTAATAGGCATGAAAAAGGAATAAAAAAAATGACAAGAAAATTAACTTTAATTTAAAAAGAGATGGAGTGCTTGTTATGAAAATGTAGATCGAGAACACCAGAAGTGGATGAAAATTTAATTGAAGATTCGAATGTAAAACATACGTGAAGTGAAACTAATACAAAGCGTATAAAAAGAAGGATTGATACTATACGTCAGATGTAAGTAACTTGATACTGTCCACCTTGATATTTACACATAAGGTACTATAAATGTACATTTTAGAGTATTTATTTTTCAAGAACTGAAGTGAATGATGATTGAATTATTGGTGGAATGGTAATGGAATGATTATTGGAATTAAACTAAATTACTTAGAATTGAGCGAGAACTTAGCCGAGATAATATCTAACATCCATTTATTTAATATATATATATATATATATATATATATATATATATATATATATATATATATATATATATATATATATATATATATATATATATATATATATATATGACTCGTTAAATTTACCAATTTATTTTACTATTGTTTTGTAAAATTTCCAATTTATATTCCGAGAATGAATGTGCTTTACCAAAAAAAATTTTTCCTCGTTTTCCTTTTTTTATTAAAAGGTTTCTGTCCAACCACGAAAAATTATTTGGCAAAAACGTTTTTCCGCAAATTACGTTTCTGCTGTGATCTATATATGTATTGTAGTTTTTTCGACTTAATTTACTTTTTCTTTTGTCATTAAACAGTTTAATATACAAATACAAACATAAATCGCTGAATATTAAACATATGAATACAATAAACCGTAAAAAGTTGATAAAACTCCGTGAAAAGGAGTTTGGACTTTTACGTAATTAAAAGTAATTTTTTTAAATAAATTTTTTTAATAAATCCTATCGCGTGAAGTCTTTTTTTATATTCGAATACACATTGTCCATATTATTTATTAAATTATTTATTTTTAAATTGAACAAAACGAAAAAAATCACTTATTTTAAAGTGCACTCATGTCTTTATCCCGTAACTTCCAGAATATTAACAACGAGTCAGTACTTGCTTAATAAATATGCTCTATTATTTTGAAGTATTATTCCAAACATAAACAAAAATACAATCTTAACGTCTTTATGAATCAGTTTAGATATACATGAATTGAATATATTTATCACATTTTATTTGCGAGTCTACGCAACAGGGACTTCGCGCCTACAATAAGCATACATTATCCCGGAGGTGTAGACGGGCCGAGCCATAAATGCGACCCGGCTCCCGCCGCGCTTCCGCTAACAGATATCCGACTTCTTAAGAGATGAATATCCTTTATTATGTCTATTCGGCGCTAAAGGACATAGTTTTCCTGGAGAGCGCGAGCTGCCGCCGCGGCCGCCCTTAACCAAACATATTCTTTTAGATTTTGATCGCTAAAATAATGAGGCCGAGACGCATTTCCGACATTTTTCTTTTGGTCGGTCTTTTGTTTACCTAAGGGGCTTAGGCGGGCGGCGCTCTCTCTCTCCGGTTATAAATGTGGGGCCTTCGTTATAAGTTAGTTGTAGGTAGAGCCGCCGCGGTCGGCGAATACTCGGTTGCTTTTTTGCGGTTTATTTTTCGACTGTCTAGTTTTTATGTCGGTGACCGCCGCGCTGGGCGGCTGGAGATTAATTTGTTTAATGGTATTACGATTCGTAATGTGCTTATATTTTAGTATTTGTCAGCCTAGAGCTACTCAAGGACCTTTAACTGCTTAAGTCTTATTAAAGTATAGCGTAGAGAAGTTAGAATATTTAGGTCGTTCGAGTTTTTGACATTAGTGGACATATTAAGCATTACGAAATAAAAGGCTCAGTCTTCTTCAGATTTTTTTGTAATGTGGTTATACAACAGGGAAGAAATATTTTTGCAAATTCATTACGAATGCTTTTAGGTTAAAGTATCATTGAGAAATACAAGAATCCGAATACAAGAATCCGTGTTTTTAGTTATAATTTTTTTAAAACATTTATATTATAATACAATAATTTAATAAATAATGTTAATATAAATACATTAAAATCTTTTCAAGTCACATATATTGACATATTAAAATTTATTAATATTTCGGGTAACGAAATATTTCAATAAAATTAACAGCCAGGGGTAGCCCATAGAATCCGTTTTGATTTTTTTTGAAATATTCGGAACGTTAATTTATGCGTGTTGTTACATGATTTAGATGCTATCTATAAATATGATCATCTATTATTTTATTGTACTTCCCAAATTGATCAAATCAAAGTTAACTTTTAGCATCGAAAGTTAACGTTGATTCGTCGAACGTCATTACCGCGTTAAAATGAATATTTTATATTACCTATGTAAATGTTAATCGACCGGCATGCTGTTTGACAGATGTTTAACAAAAAGATATTAATTTAGTAGCAAAAGCACTCAAACTGTGATATAAAAAACATAAATTGGAATTTCACACAAACCGGTTAAGTATTGTCATTGTGATATAATGTTCAATGAATTTGTAGTGAAAAAATGCAACAGTTTAACTAGTAATTCAACAATTTAGCTGTCTACTGCCAAATTGCAATTCTACAGTACAGTGAAACTTGTAGTGATTTCAAAGAAGTTTTATCTGTGAATGGAACGCATGAAGTCTCTTTAAACAACGCAGAATCTTTGCAAGATGATCATCTTGATTCACTTTAATGAGATTCCGTAAATGCAAAGTAACGCATTTTTTCATCGTACCTACAAATGACTCTTCGAATAAGGCAATTGAATATATTAGTATTGTCAAAGATACATTAGAAACAGAAAAAACTTGTCTAGTATGACTACAACTCGAACTATCAGGGTTCTGTATATATTTAGGTATTTATAAACATTTAAGGGTACATAATATTTCTAATTAAACTATTTAAAAATATTAATTTTTTACAATGTAAACATACTGCCCGTTATATTTTTCACAGGCGTTAAAACATGGTGCATATTTGTGGATAACATACAGGGTTAGTAAAATCTGACTAGCCAATTAGTCAGATTTTACTAACCCTGTATGTTTCATGATCTTTAGCTTATTCGTTTTGGAAATAAGGAGATGGGAGTGTTCTATTTTCGCGTATTTCTTATAATACCTAATATCTTTTCAAACAGAAATTCAAAATTATAAAAAAACAATTTCTCCTAACGAGTCCTTTCAAATAAACCATCATTAAAATTTAAAAAATTACAATATTTTATTTACCCACTCATTAATTATTTTATGATTAATTTGAAAAATTTAGCAAGTGCAGAATATGTCAGTTAATGAAATGTATTACTATGCTAAATTTCAAGTTTCTGAAAAAATCGACTGTGACAGACAAGAAGACAGACACGTGAGTGATCTTATACGGGTTCCGCTTTTCAGTTTGAGGTACAAAACCCTAAAAACGAGAGAAAGCTAGGAACAATTATAGCTCGTAATTTAATCGGATGAATGGCCGCGCTGATTTCATTAATGTAAGATACTACAATTATATCTATTAATTTATGAATGTACTAAGCTGTTGTGGTAGATGTCATATTGCCGTCAGCTGACTTAACAATATAAATTGTCCTTTTTCCTGTATAGTTTCGAACTCACGAATTTCTGTCACAATTTCATCGTTATTAATAAACTCGGTTGCTGTTTACTCAACGACCAGCGAAGCGGCGACGGCTAAGGGCGAGCTAACAGCGCGTCGGGCTGAGTAACGGCTCGCTAATGGGGCCCGGCCCTATCGTTAGTTCCACTCGCCGTGTACCGTAACGATGTCGTTACGTGTGTCTACGCTTTTTTAACACCCGTCGCTAGGCCCTGCTACGCCGGCGCGATTGTCTGATTACGTCCTCAGCTTGCAGCGACTGTTTGGATATTCACGGTCCGCAAATATGTCGACGTTATTTGAGAGATCACATTAAAGCGTGATGGTATAAGACATAACAATCATGCCGAAAATAGTCATACTGAAATCTGTTAATATCAGAAATTAAAACATTAATTTTAGTAAAAATTGGCATTTTTTCCATTCTCGAGTTACGTAATTAATGATAAGAGACTTTATAAAATGGTTTTACGTCATTATTATAATCGATTTGAGAGATCACATTAAAGCGTGATGGTGTAAGACATAACAATCATGCCAAAAATAGTCATGCCGAAATAGGGTAATATAAAAAATTAAAACATTAATGTTAGTAAAAATTCGCATTTTTTCCGTTCTCGAGTTGTATTTAATGATAAGAGACTTTACAAAATAGCATTACGTCATTATTATAATCGATTTAAGAGATCACATTAAAGCGTGATGATATAAGACATAACAATCATACCGAAAAAAGCCATGCCGGAAAAAAATGCGAACTTTTACTAAAATTAATGTTCTAATTTTTTATATTAACCTTATAAAAAATTAAAACATTAATTTTAGTAAAAATTCACATTTTTTTCCTTTCTCGAGTTACCGTAAGTAATGATAAGAGATTTTACAAAATAGCATGTCATTTAGAACCAAGAAAAGATAATTAAGATTGTTAAAATATATAAGAGTTACATTCATAATCGACTTTAAAAAGAAGGAAATTATCAGTTCGACGTTATGTCATGAAATAAAGAAATCAACTTGTTTGGGTTTAGGCAACTTGAAAATTGCTGAAATCATTAATGTGTAATTTCAGTTGTTCTAATTGCCTCTTTACAGTAATCTTAAATAACTGTTCTTTTTTGTATTAAACTGAGAATTATTTTGAAGTTCTATGTTTTCCCGAGTTTAGATGATTCCTTCCTTCATGGTTTAGACTAAGAAAACAATTTTACACTTTGAGCGCTTACTACTACGGATCGAATAATATTAGGCTGATAAATAGATCATTAAATTGATTGTACTATTTAATTTATAATAAAATATGTCAATCAGTAATCCTTATAAAGTTTATTTTAAATTGTGTATTGTGTATGCTATGTTCTTATTTAGGAGAAACAAATTAGTCGTAAGATATAACACCATCTATTGGATATTGTTCGCACTATGTACTGTTGTAAAAAGAAAAATGTAAATTTTGTAGATATCAACGCCATCTATATTTTATTTGAAAAATTCAATTAAAAGGAAGAAGTTATTATGTTGTTCTAAAGTTGCGGTACTCTTACTAGTGTACCGTTTTTCACTTTTTCTTCCCATCTCATCATTTTCTCACATTTTTTCATTTTAAATGGACTCTTTTAAAAAAAAAATATTTATAGAATTTCAAAAGAAATATTGTTATACCGACACTAGTCGTATACTTATTTTAAAACTGTACGAATGGTCAGAAAGCGATATTCCGAGATCAATAAATTTACATCAATGTAATTTTTATCTTCTCGTAGGTTTAATTTCTTTTGTTTATAAGATTCATATCAGAATGAAAAAAAAAACGGATAGAATCATTTTATCGTCTGTCTGTTTGCCAAGACCTTTTTCCACAGGAATGGCCAAAGGTACCAAGTTAAAATTAATATCATATAAATATATGGCTCCGTAGTCCTGAAAAAATGTAATTTAAGTTTTTAACTTAATGCAATCAAAAGATACGGTCTTTCAAATATCACGTATTTCGATATTGACTTACTCATCAAAGCTTTTAAGTTTATTCCTGTCCTTTGATCTAGAATCTCGAAATTTGGTACAAACGAAAGTCTTATAGTATAAGTAAAGAAAAATTTTGCGAGAAATATAATTCGAATTACGATACGAATCATTGCAGTGTTATCTTATTAATGGAAAATGTGAAAAATAAAATTTTAAATTAAGTTGTTTTATTGTTAAATTTAGCATCAAAATATTCTTTTGAACCTTAAAACTAGAGAAACTTTCTTCAGGTCGCTAATGTCGCCTCTTCTCTTCTTGCAGATACGAGTATGAACAATTATTGTCGAATTCGACATTCTGCCTGGTGGCGCGCGGTCGTCGGCTCGGCTCGTACCGCTTCCTGGAGGCGCTGGCTGCCGGCTGTGTGCCTGTGCTGCTATCCAACGGCTGGCAGCTGCCCTTCCACGAGGTCATCGACTGGCGACGCGCAGCGCTTTGGGCTGACGAGCGACTACTGTTGCAGGTAGGGATTAAGCTTAGAGCGAGATGACCTTTGTAATTATGTTGATATAAGTTTGGATATATTCCAAATTTAATGAGAAAAATATGTGTCACCGAAATTTATGCTTAATTGCAGTAAGAGAACAAAGTACGAAAAAGAGTTGGTTTTAAAAAAAATTACTTTATATAAAAATATATGGGAAAAACTGACATAAAAATCTGCTTTAGAAAAACTGACATAAAATCTGTATTTTAGACTTAAATCGATGAGTACTTTTGATATAGTTATAAACAAAATTATACCAAAGACTAAGTATTTGGAAACACATTTTTAAAATCGGTAAAATTATGTATTTTTGTTAGCATTTAGTGAAATAAACGACATCTTTTTAGTATTTTGCAATTAACTATTTTAAACTTAAATCGATGAGTATTTTTGATATAGTTATAAACAAAATTATGCCAAAGACTAAATATTTAGGACATTAAAATAAATAAGACTAACTATTAAGAATATTATACTTACATTTTGAAGTTGGCTTAATTTTTTTTAAAATTAGTTTTTATTTCCTCATTTTTAGTCATATAGCCCACCTGAAGATGTGAAGATGAACGAAACCTAGGTCGTGGTAAAGAACTTAAAGACAGTAGAAATAATACTACATGATGTAGTTTCATTTAATTGTGAATAATGAATTTGTACAAGCTTAACGCCAAATATATTCAAATAAATAATAAACAAAAGTACGATTAACTAAAAAGGATAATTTTAATATTGTTATAAATATGGAATATACAGTTGATTAATTATAAGGAAGACATTAAATATTAGATAAATTGATTAAAAATATTGATCTGTTCTAGTCGCACGTTTATGGAAAAGTCAGTGGGATCTCTGTTAGATAAACTGGTCTGTCTTTTGTTCTATCTGGCATGGGATAGTATTTATATATTTTATATCTTCCAGGTCAAAATATACATAGATATTCTACCTCTATTACTTTCGCGTATAAAAATTAAATGAACAAAATTGAAATAAATGCTTTTTGAAAGTTTCGTAAAATTTCCAGAAGCAACAGCAAGTAACTTAGTAACGACAGTACGATAGAATAGAATTCCCAGTGTTACGTGGGAAAACACTTAGCAGTTAAATAATAATAAACATGATTTTCCCTGTCACGTCGCCAGCGCCATCGAGATCCATCTTAAAGACACGAAGCGAGGAAGATTAAATCCCTCTCCGCCTATGTGAACATGCAAACTCAACAATAACACTCGCGCCGACATACAGCATTACCCCTTCGCCGTTTTAAGCCGATAACATCCGCCAGACGCAAACAAACATCGCAACTTCTACGTGCCAGTATTCGGCGTCGAGTCGGCTGGAGCAAAATCGTCAAGTTGCAACACCCAACGGCTAATAAAATTTACAAAGCGCTCCAAATGATTACTCTTCACCAATGTGCGTAACGATATGAAGTTTGATTAAGCGAGCTTTCGAAAGTTCCGCGCTTCCGGGCGCGCTGGGCGCCGATGGTCGAGAACTAAGGCAAACGTGACTACGAGAAAAATCGTGACGAATTTCGACACCCGACGGCCTGTAGATAAGGCTGAGGCCGTATTCTATTAAGCCTTCGGGCGAGTGGATTTTCGAGGAGAGAGAGCGCAGATCGCTCCACTACCGCACGGCACTTCATTAATTATAGGTTCGGCGAGTCTGTAATGGGACGGCAGATAAATGCCGCTAACAAATGACCGCCATTAATAAAGATGACCACTGCGACTGGAGCGCCGCGCCAACCTTTGCCTCCGTGTTGTTTTTCGGTAATGCGGGAGTATTTTTTACTTAGTTGAGTATTATTTTGGTCCGGAGGCTCTAGCGCGGAGTGAGGGGTATTTGTTACGTCGCGGATAGCCAACTTTTTCATTACCTACGCTAGTGCGTTGAGGAGAAAATACTCGGTTGATAGATTTATGAAATTTTTTCCAATGTTATATGAATGATGCGATGGGAGTGGCGGAAAAAGTTATCGATCTACGTCAACAAGATTAGGGTGGGAAGCGGTGATTGAAGATGAAAAAAGATCGTGTCGTAGGATAATGACTTGCCAAAGAAATGTGATTTGAGCCAATAGTGTTAGGAGAGTTTGTGCAATTGTTTATTTATTTACAGTGGATAATCTCAGTTTCCTGATTTCATTTATCTAAATATGGGCGTTTTTATTATCCCTAAAAACAATAATGTATTTGAATATATATATATATATATATATACATATATATATATATATATATATATATATATATATATATATATATATATATATGTATATATGCATTGCATACTTGATAATGAAATAAGTAAGCTTAAAATTCAGTCATCAATCAAACCGAATAAAAAGTTACTTTTTCGTGATTAATGCGATGTTTTTCGAGTTAAGTCACTTTATCATTAAGGGTCTGATGTATTCCAAATTTTGAATAGGTCAAAATTAATTTAAAATCTGTAATAGGCAAATCTACGAATAAAATCTACAAACCTACGATAGTGAATACTAGTATACGTCGTATCAAAACTACCTCATACCCCCTTTTCGAACGAACTCTTTAAAATGTTTACTTTAATCCACATAATTTTCTTATTTTCGATTGATATCTGATGGAAATAAAAATATAAATTACAATTTTGGTTACTGCCGCAGTTATATTCATAAAATTTCAAAGTTATGTTGTATTTTGTAAAATAAAACTTTATTTCAAATCGTTTAATTCGTTTATGACTCATATTTATTGAATACAGGTAGTGGTATGAGAAGTATAATACATATGGCTTTGAAATTATTTGAATACCTGTTGCAATGCTATATCAAATCTATCGGTAGAAACTCACGGGTTCACTGTTAATTACGTCTAGTCACTACGAATGTCAGAATTAGTACTGGCATAAAGTTTCATCCTATCTTCTTAAAATGAAATGACGGCGACCCTCTAAAGACTACAGTTTAGCCGAGTTATTGACGTTTGAAATCACTTCCATGGTTATTGTCGCGCATTTGGGCGCGATTACCTACTTACACGTAGCATTGATTTTAAAGACGTTTCATAACAAAAAACAGATTTTACTAGATCTATTTTGTATTAATACATTAGTTGTTTAAAATTCATATACGAAATATACGCAAGTAAATAATGAGGTAAAATTTCTGCCTAGTATTTTCATGACTGTGTTATTAATGAAAACATCTTGTAAATATGAAAAAATGAGTTGAAAGTGAATAACGTAATGTTAAAGTTTGAGGCTCCACTACTCCTATCCCTGTTGAGAAAGTGATGTGTAACTACTAGTCCTGTTTCTAGAAAATGTTATAAAATTTTTGCTTTTAAGAGATTGGCAAAAATGTGACGGGTGAACAAACTTCTACGTTAACTATATTGAGAAACTTCAGAATTAATGTGATGTAAGGGTGTCGTGCAAAAGATCTTTCGTGAGAATTAATGATGCGATAGAAGCGTGTCGTCTTAAGTTTCCACTTACACCGTGATCATGTGTGTTATCACGGTCCTCGACTCTAGGATAGAAGCTTTTATACTTATCTAGGATATAATACTTTTATACTTTGTTATAACTTTGTACAAGAGATGTACTACTTTTTTGTTTTAGACGAGATTGGTGTTAATATACCTCTTTATAGATAGAGAGTGAGTGTGAAGAATTGTTTTTGTCACGTGTTTCGTGTAGTGTATCACTGGGTGGGTCTTTTAAAATTAATTTAAGGATACATAGAACATTTTTTTCATTTTAAACCACATTTGCAAAGACTTCAAAGTGATAATATGATAAATATGTCTTCCTCCTAAATTTTAATCATGAGTTTGAAATATTTTTTTTAAATAATGCTTTTTAGGCATTACAATTGTTTCTATTATCTTTTCATTTTTCAGTTATTATAAGAGATATAGATTATTACGGAGTGCTACTTGTATGTTCCGATATCATTTTGTCAGTTTCATTTTACGCTAGCTTTGTGTTGCGGTTTCACTCACGTAGAATTGTCTTAATTTTGCTGTTTTCTGCCACCCTCTCCACCGTCACTTAACACCTCCACTCTGTTCGCTAAGCGACGTCATTCGTCGGAGACGAGTGTATCTCTGTCTCTCTCCAGCCTCTCTACCTTGCACTGTCTGAGCAGTTTTCCCTATTTTTTTATCACTGCTCTACCCCTATGTATGGTAGAATGTGACTGTTACTGATTATAGTATATCATATAGCGGAAAACCCGTCACGTTTTTC
The DNA here is from genome assembly GCA_039881145.1 of Druceiella hillmani. NCBI lineage: Eukaryota > Metazoa > Arthropoda > Insecta > Lepidoptera > Hepialidae > Druceiella > Druceiella hillmani. The sequence goes on along the minus strand of JAYKKI010000001.1, from coordinate 100,518,276 downwards.
TATCGTTGCACTTTAGACTTTAAAATTAAATAAATAAAAATTTTCACTCGACCTACTTTGATCCATAGTCAGCAAAAATAAAGAAAGTAATAAATCTAAATTAGACTTGCAATAATAATAAGTTAAACACTCTATATTCGCTCATTCCAGAGTTCGATTTTGCAGAAACGTAAGTTGAGTAGAAAAACATCTGTAATTATTTCATAGAAGGCTGCAATGAGCGTCATCCAAATATAATAATGGCGTATTTTCAAGAAGGTTAATTTGAAATTGTTTTAATTTTTTTATTTAAGCTAGAAACTCGTATCGTAAAGGAGACCGACTACAGCCCATATAGTATTGGGCTCATGTGCCATAAGAACTAAAATCTGTCAAGTACAAGTGGAATTCCGTCCATAGGATTCCACACACTTAAATACATTTAAAGGTACATATTATTTATAATTAAACTATTTACAAATATTAATTGTTCACAACGTCAATATATTCCGCACTAACTTTTCTATGAGCGTAAAAACAAATTATGTCTAATTCTATTTAGATTTAAAAACAATTAATTTTTGGATTTTCCCTTTTACATATGCTCTGTGGAGCATATCTGTGTGCTTTGTGGTGGCCAGTTAGTTACACTATTGTATGAATAAAAGAAAATACGCTTTGAAGGTCTTTTTGTTGTATATACGGAAAAACTTGAAATTTTTACAGTAATATAAGGATATGCCTCATTATTATTATTAATTTTAACTCGATATTTCGAACAGTATCTGAGAAAAGGGCTTTGGCTGACAAACAGATGGACGTACAACCGAGTGATCCTATAAGGGTACCGTTTTTTTTTCATTTTGAGGGATGGATTTCTAAACTGACACTCTTACGTAGAGAAAATTAAATAAATACACTCCTTAAAAGTTTTATGTAAATCATCAATTATACAAGGAAATTCTTGAATTTTTGTATGCAAAAGCAAGTTGTTTTTTGAATATATTTGGCGTGAATTTTGTAGAAATTCACTACTCACAATTAAACGAAACTACGTGATGTTGTATTATTTCTACTTTCTTTAAGTTCTTTACCACGACCTAGGTTTCGATGTATTACAACATCTTTAGGTAAGCTATTATCTTTGCTAATAGCTCACCTGAAGATGTTGTAATACAATGAAACCTAGGTCGTGGTAAAGAACTTAAAGAAAGTAGAAATAATACTACATCACGTAGTTTCATTTAATCAGGTTATTTTTCATAATAATTTGTAAATGCTATTTCTGTAGTACTCTTTGAACCAGAAAGACGAAACCAAGTTCCCCATTGTTTATCATTTACTCGTATATACAGATGTAACATACTTATCAACGAAACTCGCAGGGCCGACGTCGAAAAAACGCCGTGTAAAACTCTAAAACAACGAAAGGCCTTTTTTGGCAACAAACAGTAGTTAGAATGAACGTCAATGTGAGTTAGATTATTTTTAACTTTCCTAGGTTACTTAACTCATTATTATGTAATAATTTCTAAAAAGTTGTTATGGTCTTATGTACTATATCATTACATATTTATTGTTATTTTTATTTCTTATTTACATTTCTTGATATGTTAAAAATATAATATAAGCACGTTTCTAATGGTTTTTTGTGTTATGTTACTATAATAAATTGTATTTTATTTTTTAGTCTTTCCTTATTGTAAATCGACTAATTGTTTTGGTTTTTTATGTTCTGAAAATACCAGTTTTTTAAAATGAAATTCTATTTCTGTAACGCCTGGCTCGTTTTCGCTGGTCTCATCTTAAATTCAATATAATGAACAGTCTTCAGATAGCGCTTCTAACGAGATCCACTTAAGTTATATCACACATGAAGAATTTTATACAAGATCATTTCTCTGCTTCCGCTCGCTACAAATATAATTGCTATGTAGGGCGACGTTGAAGTTGGCAAGTTGGGCGCCACTGAGCTTTTGTTCCGTCTATTGCGCTCGGAAGTTGAACGTCACCGTATCGAAATCCATGTCCGCTTAAATATTTACCGGTGCACACTCTGTAGACGTAAGTTTTATCTAGTAGGAGCGCCGCGGGGCGGGCGGATCTGCTTTCTTGTTTTATGATGCAAGTTGCGAGCGATCGAGGGCGTCGATTACGGAACGCGGAATGCATATATGATCATCTTAATGCGAAAAGTCACGAATTGATATCTTTCTTTTTTACTTTTATTAATAAAACACGATGCAGTAATAATATTTTCCGAAATTATACTTTTTGGAGTGTAGTAGAAGCAAGCAAATAGTAAGCTCATTTCAGGATGTAGAGGATCTCAAGGAAGCTCGAATTTAATTTCTGAATTCACCATTTTACCGCTGAAATGCTTTATTATCATCGATAAAAGCGTGGGCCGGAACATATTTGGCTAACAAATCATTTTTACGGTTTCGAACCCCAAACCGAAAAAGGAACCTTTATAGGATCACTTCATTGTCCGTCTGTCGGTCTGTTAAAACCATTTTTCTAAGGAACCCATGGTCAGTTAATATTAATATCAAATCTTTAGGTCTATGGTCTCTTGGAGCTGTAAAAAAATCAAGCCCCTAAGTCAACGCAATCAAGAAGAACTCTAAAAATAGGCCATTTATACCGCATATTTTGACACTCGCAAAGAAATCAAAACCTATAGGGTACTTCCCGTTGACCTAGAATCATCAAATTTGGCAAGAAGCAAGGTCTGATAGCACAAGTCAAGGAACAACAAAAATCGTTAACTTGTAGTTACATCATTTAAAAAAACATTTTTTTTTAAATATGCGCTTATAAACGTTATAGTAATATATTTTCATAAAATATATTTTCGTACTAAAAATTAAAATTTTGTAAATAGTTTAATAGGAATATTTTGTACCGTTAAGCGTTTATAAGTACCTAAATTTGTACGGAACCCTCGTAATGGGAGTTCCACTCGGGCTTGACAGGATTTGTCTAATGAACGAAGTTGACATCACTATATTTGAATTAAATTACCATACCGAGGTACCATCGTTTATTTTATGAAATAGTATTTTAATGCTTCGGTAATATTTTCAAAGGCAATGAAACTATAAGAAGTATGCGCAGATCTTAAACTCACTTATATTCAGCAAAATATTTCATTCTTGCTTCTAATTTAAAAAAATGAATGAAAAATCTTGATTGAAATTTTTAAATGGACTTATTTACTCGTATTAATTAATTTTTTAAAGGAAATAATTACTATAAAGACTCCAAAATAAAGTTGTTTTCCACCTTTTTTTCTATAACTACTTTAATTATTTCATTATTGTTAAATTATTACCACTAATTTAAATTAAATCGACATAATTTTTTATTACAAAATTAATATTTTTGATGCTATAGAAACAAGAATATGTACAATTTGCTCTTGCCTCAGAGGTACAATTTCTTTAGTTTGCTTTTTACGAAAACAGAAAATCAAGTTTTTCGTTTTTATACTTTTCATTCGATTTTTTATAAGGAATTCGTAGTATTCGGAATTCCCCGAATATACGAAAGACGATTATATATATATATATATATATATATATATATATATATATATATATTATATATATATATATATATATATATATATATATATATATATATATATATGTAGTTAGTTATGAATAAATAAAAACTAACGTTCGAAAATAAAAGGAAAAAAATTCTGCGGTAGATGTTAGATCTCTACTAATATATGAAAAGTGAGAAGTCGTCGGTTTTCTTGTTTTTTGTATTTCTTTCACGCTTAAAGGGCCTAACGGATTTTAATCTAATTTTCCATGTAAATAATATACATACTAGATTAAAATATAGGCTTATCATTTACAGGACTAAAACAGTGAAAGGCTATGGAGAAACGGAACGCGTTGCTGTTAATTAAATTTTTAAAATAGTTACATTTAACGTGCTATATTCATGGGTTAATTACTCCACGGAATTTTGCTATAAATCACGGAGAGAAACGGATCGCGTTGCTGTTAATTAAATTTTTAAAATAGTTACATTTAACGTGCTATATTCATGGGTTAATTACTCCACGGAATTTTGCTATAAATCACGGAGAGAAACGGAACGCGTTGCTGTTAATTAAATTTTTAAAATAGTTACATTTAACGTGCTATATTCATGGGTTAATTACTCCACGGAATTTTGCTATAAATCACGGAGAGAAACGGAACGCGTTGCTGTTAATTAAATTTTTAAAATAGTTACATTTAACGTGCTATATTCATGGGTTAATTACTCCACGGAATTTTGCTCCAAATCACTATCGTATAACTCGCACATTAAACCGCACTACGTCATAAACAATGTTCCAATTCATGTCTGGTAAATTATATTCAACACAATACATACCTTGTAACTAGTAATTGTCCTATTTATAATGTAAATCTATTTGTTTTACAATGTTTTTTTCCTAACACTATGCGGACTATGCTATAAGCAAAAGCTAGTAAAAAATAAGAGCAAAGAAAATATAAACATCAGCTAGAGGGATGGCTTGTAAATAAATTAAGTACACGCAAAAACGATCAACGTTCAACGTTTTAATCTTCAGTCTATTAATTTGTTTATGAGTCGGAAGCTTCTATTTTCTTTGAACCTTGAATACCGTTACACGGAACTGACGGCTTCTGCGGAAAAGTCTAGAAAATGCGAAGAAAAATGTTTAAAATTATTTCCTTTGTGAAGAAGATATTTTCATTAAAATTTTCTGTCATCTCTTCTCGCTTCGCAGGATTTTGTATTCGAATATTCGAAACCACATTAGTACGTTTTTATATCTGCTTATCTATCCGACGTGCATTTATTTGTCTTAAAAATAATAGATAAAAGCTCCTTTTTGTCTTATTAGATTTTATTTGTCTTTTTATCTTGTACCGTACGGTAAAACTGATCATAAATTTACAATCTGAAGCATGAATGGATGTTACCGGAGAAAACTATTATTTCGTGCGATATAACCATTTATTACTGTTAAATGAGACGCATATCCTGCATATCTTCTTCATATTATAATTTCCTGTCCAAGAAACCTGCTTGATTTATTAATGAAGTAAAGTGACACCATTATTCCCAAGCACCTAATTAATTTCTAAATCTTTGGTTGCGAAGGATTTAACTGTAAAATTTTATTTTTTTAGGAAGACTTATAGAATTAAAAAAATATTTATCTATATGTGTGTGCGTGCGCGTGTGCGTGCGTGTGTGTGTTTATATGTGTGTGTGATATGTATATATATATATATATATATATATATATATATATATATATATATATATATATATGTATATATATATATATATGCATATATATATATGTATATATATATATATATATATATATATATCCACGTTGACTTGTTGTCCGACCCAAAGACATTCGTCCTACCACCCCTGTCTCCCCCGCCGTAGTGACGCATAATACCACTTGCTATAAATACACGCCCGCTGTACATTTTGAGTAACTACGAAATTAACTCGACCTTATTAACTGGAGGTCACCATCAATACACGGTTTCAGAGACGCTGTGCTTTTCTAATCTCAATCAAATTGGGAGGAAACGTATGACCTCTAGACAGGATTGTCTGATGCCTGCGTCCTCGTTTAACCTAAATGTCGATAGATGTTTGATGTAAATGGTGTAGGGACGAATAAAGGATGTCACGTTACTTGCCGCCGTCAAATTGTGATCGCGAAATTCAATAGCTGAATTTTCGTTGTACACGTGATAAATAAACTACATACAATTATTTGTTTGATTGAAGTTACGGTTGTTGGAAAGAGCACGTGATAAACTTGTATACTATTCATAAAAGCACAGTGATGTGCGTGACTACATCTATGTCAACAATAAACTGAGATATTTCCATAGAATTTCGATGTTAATAAATTATTTTACAACCTATTAATATAGTATGTCCTATACTACATCATTTAGTTTCCTAATTAACAATGAGCAACACCAACCTTATTTCTTGCTAGGATTTATCCTATTCTTTAAGCACACTGATAGATCAAAGAGACATACATACCTTTGATATAGTTAATGGCATTTAAAGTAGTATCGGTGCATATAGGTATGTATTCGAATGTAACTTAATAAGTCTTCTGCCTACATGTTTGCTAGAGATTTATAATACTCTTAGTGAATATGATATACTTAATATGATATGCTGATCTCTTCCTGCAACGATACATCAAACGTAGACATATATCTCATCTGTCGGTAGGTCATTAAATAATTAGGAGATCCTCCTAATTAATCCATTTAGATGACAGGCTATTATCATTAATAGTCAGAAACTTTTATCGACCTTGATCTGACCATGATCTACTGGTCGACCAACATATTCTGTGGCAACCTCTAGTGAGTAGTATTGTTTGAAAAAAATCTTTGTACTAATAATTTTGACATAGTTTTTTCAAAATATTCTAAATATAAAAATTATCTTTTATAAAAATTTTCTTTTGTTTCAAACTATTATTTTTATATTTGTTCGTCAAATAATATGGTTATCGTATATTTATTTGTCAATTATATTTTTCAAACTCTAATCTACGTATCATTGATAATCAAGATATGTGTTATTATAATCTAAATTAAAATTTACTTAATTAATTGGAACGACTTCCAAACCATTGTATTCGATACATTTTCAGTCTTAAAAATATATCTGCGCATCGATCACGAAGTAAAAGGTTGAAAATTCGTGGCCAACGTAAAATTTATTTTCTATTTTTGTTATATAATATCCTAAATAATCTTGTTACGTTTTCGTACTTCCGATCTAAATTCCAGTAGCTGTCAGCTCTCGAATTACGTTCAAAAACAAGCGCACCGCCCTAATTCCTTAACATAGAACTGTATGCTATGAAGAATACTTTACCGTATTTGCTATTAGACTATGGAATGAACTGAACATAAATATACAATGTTTGCTCGCATTATCTTTGGTTAAAAGTCGTCTAAATTACGTATCATATTCGGCAGATCGAGATCCCTGTTATACCTCATCTTTATCCCTTTCATATTTCTAACGTGTTGATATTTTGCTTTTACTTTATTTGACGTTATATGAATCCTGTATTGTTCGTATTTATATCTGTGTACATATCCCTATTTTGCTTCGTAATTGTCATTAATTAGCGTTTGTCATTTATAGTGCATCACACTTTCACTCGATTAAGTTCTTATTGTTGGTTAACTATACAAGATTGCTCTTATAGCAATGAGTCCGCCACTCTAGACTTAATAAGCTTACAGAAAAGTTTCATAAATAAATATGGAGTAAAGTAATGAAGATAGTAGGCTTCTTCGTGGAATATCAAGAGTTTTAACAAACTATAAAAAATAGGTAATTTCAATGTAGTCACATCTTTTCAGAATTAATTGAATATTCTTTAAATATTGATTGTTATAAATAAGAGATTGACAAATCAAATATATAAAAGAATACATGAGATAAATAGAAATTAAGACACATTTTTTGACGTGGTAGAAAATAAATTCTATAACGCGCAATTATTTTTATGTAGGAATTAATAAAATGGCAGTAAACAGCCTTTGTAAAAGCAGTGGCTTAAAAACTAAAAATAGGATAAACACTGGATACAATGTAGGCAATCATTAAAGCAGTAACTATATAAAAATTTGTAAATCAGGAGATTTTAAACATGTATAATCGAAATAACTTCAAGTCTGCGATTTACGCTTTAGAACTTTTCAATCGACTTCAAAAGCGAGCCGAAGAAAATAACTCAAAATTGGTCATTTATTTATTGTTTGTGAATAATGTGATACATAAGGTATTCTTGATCATAGATTATTCAATTACTTATATCTAGTTTAGCTTATCATTAAGATGTGAACACCCAACGTACCACTTTTTTCTCATCAAATTAGTGGAATATAGTGATGTGTAGAGGAAGTTCACGCGACGAATTTTATTACGTATGTACATAACTTTTAATATTATTATAATGTTCTTTTATCTTACAAAGAATATATTATTTTTTTGGCTTTTAATTAGTCATCGTTATAAATTTATGTAATATTTAAATATGTTTTTATTCTAGATAGCGCCATAGTGTTTAAACTTTGCCATAAACTTCGCTGAGCTTTTAAGATGATACTATCAAAATACATAGTTACATCGCGCTGACGAAAAGTTTGTCAACAGTATATATATACAGCCTCCAGATATTCGATATAATCTTAAATATGGAATGGTACGGTCTCTGCTAAACGATGATGTATAATATTTTGACATTTTATGATTTGTTATTTTCACAAGTAAATTCATAATTACTATAGAGGACTATAGATGCATGTTTAGGCAATAAAACTTAACTGTATCATATTTTGGCTACCGTATTGTTTAAATCACAGATTTTCGTGACGTCAAGTGAAGAAGTTTTATTTCAAGAAAGACATCTCCTACTGTTTTTGAAAGTTTTCTGGTGAATAAATCCAATTTCGTTTTTTTTCTAGCATTACCTTACTACACGAAGGCTTTTTGTTTTCTCGAAAAGTGTTTTTCTATTATTTTCCTTTATATTTTATTACAACTACGGTCGCGTTAGCTGAATGTATCTTAGACTGACTGCTATTAAAAAGTGGCAACGGGACGAAGTAATGCTCCATTTTCGCCTAATTAAAATTACGATACGATATTTACTGCATTGTGCTCCAGTTGTGTAAGAGCATAAAACGCATTAAAAGCATAAGGACTATTTGACGATATTATCAGCAAAAAGCAGGATAGATTATTAACTGAGATAGTTGAAATGTTAAAAATTTGAATTTTGAAAAGACATTTTATACTGAATTTAAACGTACACATAGAAAAAGTATTTTAAAGATGGCTGAATTCTTTGTAAAATTGGTTTATAGAACTACCATTAGAATTACCTAACCATTGAAAATTAAAGAAAATTAACGAAACTTCATGAAGTCATCCATTAAGATTGATGTTCTGTTGTGCATGTTTTTTATGTTTTTGATAATATTCATTTATCTATCATAATAGAGAATCCTTTGATTTCATAAATAAGAAAGGTTGGCCAAATAACGCCTTCATTATGATTTAGCCCTTGTTAGTGGATTTTACTTTCACAATTGAAACTGCCTTAAAAATTGATGATTTGTTATTAGCGCCCATGTATGTAGTTGTAAAATCCATACGGGATAGAATATATTTCGGTTAGTTGAAGATTCTGATTCTCTAGTTCGTATATAAATTTAATTTTTTAATCATCAATCATCAGAGGCATAAATAAACTCTGCGATAATTTTCCAATCGAAATACTATGATTTCCGCATCGACTAACCTATCAGATATATCTGAAGATCGGGCTAATGCTATTTCCTAAGCGTAAATCCTCTTTCCGTTTATATTTTATTTTCTCAGTGATGGGCTGGAAATCTAAAATGGGCAAATTTCCTCAGGTGAAAAGTGCGCTAGATGTAATCATGTAAATCACTGACAGCGAAAGATGCTCGCAATGCCCGCCCACGCCATTACGGCCCGTCGCTGTTCATTACGCGCAGCGAATAATCTGCAGCGGTACTTCATCGGTTCGGGCTCCCGGCCGAAGGGTCCTTTAATGAGGTATCGGATACCGGAATAACTACTACTCAGTTTCTATTGTCTTATCGATTTATGGCCTTTAATATACGCATTAGATTTATCGCGGTCAGAGAATATATTAGTGGGCGTCGTAGCGCCGGGTGTTATCATTGATAATACCAAAAGTATGAAGACTGTTTGTAAGTTTCACTGTGCGTATGATATTTTTAGTTTATGATCTTATTAATTAATGCATATTTTTTGACGTGACAACGTCTTCTAACGCGGGTACAAAGACTGACGCGGGTGTTATACCCTGCACAGTCGAAGGGGCGAATGTCTAAAAGATGCTTAGTCAAAACTGCGCTACATGGGGGTACCTGAGTTGAGTATGGATACGACGAGAAGAATATTTTCGGGCGCATCTCGGTTCACTGTTGCTCATCGTCCGAGTTAATGGTCATATGATTATATAGAGAAAAGTTCTAATAGGGTCTTTATGAGTGAGTGAATACAAAATGACGGCATTCAGTAAGACGACGTATGCCATCTCTATGGCTATTATATCGCAACGTAGGCTTTATTAAACACCTGACTTATTTTCTATGTTCATAGTAATTTACGAATGACGAAAATATGTCATACTAACAAATTAGGTTCAGAGGCTGAAAACTGGGTAGTATAAGTATAATAACTAAATCATAAATAAAACTGGGCAGTATTTTTAAACCAGTTATTTAGCCAAGTTTAGAAAATTCTATTTAAACTCGGTGTTATATCATGATGATAATAAGTTATATCACTGAAAAAAGAAAACTGAAACCGACTAACCCAAGAAAGTAATATATTAACAAAACGTACGTGACATTTATCGGCCCTGAACTTTTCTCATAAGCCTTATTTCAGACCGAGGCGAAGATACTTTATTGTAGAAACGATTATTTTAACCTGAAACTAAAGTATATTTAAAAGAAATGTAGTGGAAAGCGGCCACCGTAGTCTCACCGATTTGTATAAAAATCCGCGAAGTAGGACATAAAAATCCGTGAAGGCCCGCCGCCGGGCCAAGTTGGCGCGGAGAGCCCGCCAGCACCCCCGACTACTTGGCGCAAAGTTTCGTGCGCCGATTCGACAGCGCACGATAATGCGGGCCTCGCGCTTTTGTAGCCGCGTGCAGACGATCTAATTGCAGCGCGGATCTCGATCGTAGGATCTTCAAAGATTATTGGCACTGAAGTTCAGTTTTTTTTCTAAAAAACGAAAGTATGCTTGAAGAGATTGAAGGATTGCATTGTTTAATATAACTGTGCTCGTTGTGGATATTGTTGTTGTAGTAACGAATATATTAATGTCGCCGATAGTGGACGGAAAAAATAGTTTCATTCATCATAATTAAATTAAATTAATTTTTAATATACATTTAGTAACCTATTTACGTATACTTTTATGTGATCGATAATAATGGTATAGTTTAAAAAACGGAAGTACAAGTATGGTGTTTCTTAAAAACAGCAGGTTAGTAATATTATGAAGACATTGGATACGAAGAAAAACAATTTTCCAACAATACGTGGCTGATAAATTTTAGTTTTCACAAAAAAATTAAATGTTACTAAAAATATTATAAATTATAGAAGAATGAAGTTTGCCAGAGAGAGTTTCTCTTCCCTAAGGTACGAATAAGAGGAAAAGTTGTCAATATCGAAAAAGAATCAATAACAAAAAAAATAAGAGGAAAAGTTGTCAATATGGGGAAAGAATCAGTAACAAGCGGTCTCAAGTAAGTGGCTAATGCAGTAATCTGGCTATACGCGAATATTTGATTTTAATGAAATTATTTATTTTACTATGTATAGATATATATATATATATATATATATATATATATATATATATATATATGTATAAATATATAAATATAAATATATACATTCTCTTTCAATTATATACGTAACAGTGGCGTATGGCCTGATCTAGTCCAACAGAGAGGCTGATTAAATAGCTTTCACAGTTCAGTACAGCTTCATTTTCAAACCAACTCGCGTGACCATCCCTTTATCACGATAAATTATATTATTAACATATAACAGCCATAGTGTAAGTTCATAAGTGGAAGTCTACTTTATCCTGATGATCAAATTTAATGTTATTTTCTAAAATTGAATGTACATAAAATTTTTGAAGAGCACGTTTTACGCGAAATAAAATCGTTTTGATTAATTAGTAAATAATAGTAAAATATGATGACAAAATTTGTAACAAAACGATATTATGTTATGAGTGTATATTTCAGGAATCGCGATAACTTAGCAAATTTATAATAGTAAAATATAGCAATTAATAATAGTAAAATATAATGACAAAATTTGTAACAAATCGATATTATGTTATGACTGTATATTTCAGGAATCGCGATAACTTAGCAAATTAATAATAGTAAAATATAGCAATTAATAATAGTAAAATATAGCAATTAATAATAGTAAAATATAGCAATTAATAATAGTAAAATATAGCAATTAATAATAGTAAAATATAGCAATTAATAATAGTAAAATATAATGACAAAATTTGTAACAAAACGATATTATGTTATGAGTGTATATTTCAGCAATCGCGATAACTTAGCAAATTAATAATAGTAAAATATAGCAATTAATAATAGTAAAATATGACAAAATATGTAACAAAACGATATTATGTTATGAGTGTATATTTCAGCAATCGCGATAACTTAGCAAATTAATAAAGTAATCTCGCTACTGTCTGAAAACACATATTTTATCTTTCTTTTTGGGTCACGGCGAACCGAATCTAACGGAGCGTCCGCCTATGTGGGCACGCTTACTGCCGCCGGGCGCAACTTTTGATGTAGGTGCGCGAAGCTTTTTATCGCGCCGCCTCTGGAGATACGTCGCGGGGTCCCTAGGGGAGGGGGCCGGCGGCTGGGATCCCGCGGTAAAGTAAGTAATTCGTCGAATGGCAATGTTTGGTTTCGGAAATTAAACGTAAATTTTAAAAGTTTATCGGCTAAAAAGTTTGTCGGAGTTTACTTTATGGAATGTATATTGGGGCGCCTGGCGTTCCGTTGGTCTGCGTTCTGGCGAAGGATTTAAATTCGATTCGGAACGTATTTGGCGATCGTGAATTTTTATGGAAAAAGGGATTTTGAAATTTGATCTGAATTTGCGCAAATATTTAACATTTTGGAGAGTTTTTCATGTTGCAATTTAACTATTTGTTTACCAGAAATGTAAATTATCACGTCAGAAGGTTTGTCTATATTATGTTGCCAAGGATATAAGTTGAGAAATATGTTTCTGGTGTGTTTTGTAGTACGTAGTCGAAACAAAATTTTACATCTTACGGATTAATTCATAGATAACACTGAGCACACTTAAACATATGAATTACCCGTTATTTCCACAACGGTTACGTGGACTTTTGGATTAGTTTAAAAAAGCTAATTAAAAAAGTCGAAATAAAATATGAGTATATGTAATAAATCAAGAGTTTTTCTAATGCACTATCGATTATGCTCTGTGAAATTTCATCAAGAAAGCTTGTTATAATCAAGCTTCTGCTACTGCACCATAGATGGCGCCCTATGGAATTAGTTTTGTTACTACACCATAGATGGCGTCGTATGGAATATAATCTAAATGTAGATATCGTCTAAAAAAAGGTATTAGGTACTGACCACAGAGTTATATTATTATTTCGTTCCCGAGGAATATTTATAAATTCCACTGTATTTGAATGCGTATTTGACCTATGTGGTTTACAACATGATCCACTCAACGCGTAATAGTAGGTACCGCAGAATCAAAAAGTAAGAAGAGCAGGCTTGCATCAGGGAAATTTATGGCAACATCATCCTAACTTCCGTTTGAGATATCACAATGCTACAAAAATTATATTGGTCCCAAGTTTACTTGCTATCTATAACAATATTAAGAACTTTCATAGTTTTCGAAGTAAATTCGTACGTAAAAACAGACAGCAATTTTTTTTTTCACAAATAAAAATCACTTTTTCTGTTTGCACAGTAAAAGTATTTAAATGCTGAAAATTGAAAAATCAAAGACATTTAAATTTTATTTATCTGTATTTTTAATCCGGTGAAGTACACCTTATTTTAGTAGTAATAATTTTTTGGTGGAAATATTCTTTACATTTGAATTTTGTCAAACCTTTTGGCCAATTTTAACACTGAGCAATATAACAATGTGTATTTCACAGAAATACAGAAAGTCGACATACGTGGTGACGCCAGCAGCGTCTGTCCTCAGGCGATCTAAGCTTTTACGAATATCGTTTATTTCTTGGCGGCTGTAAGATTCTTTTTGCGCCTCTTGTATTAAGGACAATTTCGATTGTTTTATATATTTCTGCATAAAGGTATTTATATTTACATGTCTTTTATTCTTTCTATTTATATGTGAAAGATTCAACAATTGCTTAAAGCGGATATTCGACTTTGGTGCAAAAATCAGGGCTACAAAAAAATATGTTAAAGAAGCTTTAAATTACTCAAGCTTAAATGAGGAGATACACTCTTGGAAAAGGATTAGTTCAAAAAATTTGTAATAAATGGCTACGTCAGGTAGGTCGAATGACAAACGTCTCTGAAATTAACGGAAATATTAAAATGCAGTGGGCGAGAAATCAAATGTGCTACAGACGTACTCAACTACTTGGTATTTAAAATAGTTTAAAAGTAAAAAGGGAAGTTTTGCAAGTATGTATTTATGGATTTATTGATTTCGTATTACAGAAGTTAGTATATTAAACCTTTCTTTTTATATATTTTTGTTCATCTGCTAGTCTGCCTATCACGCTGGTTATAACTTTTGGTCCATTTTCGGCTAATTTATGAAATTCGATGTCTGTTTTGTTGTTATTATGAAAACTCGCCTATTTTAACAATTCGCTATGCTTAAGTAGGAACAACCTTCATATCTATAAACACATCCATTTCCAATCTGAGCAGGGTAAGCAGCCTAAGAACAAGCCTAAGAACAACTAAGAGCAGTATAAGTTCGTGCCCCTTGTTCAAAAAGAATCAGAAAAAACTAATAAATAAAAAAATAAGAGAAGTTACAGGAAGACTTCGCATTATTTTTATTTTCAGAAAATTTAGGTAATTTTTTGTACCTAATAAGCTGGAAATTTTCCTGGATAATAAAGAACATGTACGGAAGTGTTAGTGCGTGAAACCAATTAGAATGATTTTTTTCTAGAGTCCCGAATTCAAAAAAGGTATTAGTCATACTATACCTTCAACCTTATACCTTTGTCTAAAACTTCGTCATTTTCTTCAATTTAAAACCTATGTGCGTCATATTTGCTTTAGATCTCTCTAAAGCATCGACTTAAGAAAATATGACGCACATAGGTTTTAAATTGTAGAAAACGTGCAATGATATTCCACTAATATTACGTTTTTTTCATGCACCCCATTTAGTGGGATATCATTGCACACTCGTCACAAAAAATCGTAAATACAAAACGTAAATAAATTAGAATTAACGAAAAAAAAATATTGCAAATATATTAAATGAAAGGTAAGCAATAAGATTAGAGACGCAAGGAAAATAAAGGTGAAAACTTTTTGAGACTGATTTTTTTTCGGAAAAACTAAATATTTATATTTATTACTAACAATTCTATCTCTCATCGCACAGAAAACGTAACGCTATTTATTAAACGTCATCTGGCGGAGAATTATAAAACTATGATTATGATGATTGTTTTCGAAAGAAAAGAGACGTCGCTATTAACCACCTTTTCTTCGAAAGCCAGAAATAATAAGGCCATGCGACACTGTGACACTCAATTTTAATATTGTTTGGCCTCGTTCAATTAACAATAATATTATGTTTAATTAGATCCTACCATAATCTCTAAAAGAGGATTATGCCAGTATCTAACTACATCCGTCTTGATCTAACGTATACCCCATCTAACTGTTAACTGTTATTATTTGGTAATTACCCTTTTCATTATAATATTAATATATATTTGGACCACTTTAAAATTTTACAGAAGCTGCTATATGAGAATATAATGCTTCTATTACGCGAAAGCTACTTACAATATCAGAATTTTTCCTCGTGGTCACCTAGCCAAGGTAGAAGAGTTTTGCAAAAATAAGGTGCTTCCCCATGTTTACCTAACCGACGGAAATAGCCACATGGGCTTAAAGATATTTAACCGGCTCATGAACTCTGTATGGCTATTGGCCTCTCAAAATTCAAATTCAGGTTTCGTTTACCGTTCTTTCATTTTTTAAACCCTGTCATAATAACAGGAGGAAGTCTCAAATTGATGTATAATGTTTTGCTCCCCTCTCAATTTTTAACGTTGATTCTCAAAAATTCTACTTGTTAACCTTTGTAATACTACTTTTACAAATCTGGACCGATTGTCACATATATTTTGTGGTCGACCTTCCTTGTTCTTCCCTTCCACTGACCATGGTTTCTGCTGTGTCGGCATTAAGTTAGGCTACTGTTAGGTATTTTTCGACCATCGTCTACCAAGTGGAGAGTGACCTTCCACATCCTAGCTTCTATATTGGCAGGTTTAGAACAAGCTCCACCATATGATCGTCCGAACGTTTCTGGATATGTTCATACAATCGGAGTCGTTCTTATTTTACTTTATCTATTATCAAAGCGTCTTTAAATCTTCCTTTTATGTACTTGTTAACATTTGTATTTTCAGTTAAATTTTTTTTATAGATTTGTATCGACTATTTCAAGTGATATGGATAATTAAGGAACCCTACTTTATAAGTATTCTGACAGGCACTTTTTTTGCGTACCGATTTTTCCTGTAATAAATTTTATGCATATAGTGACAGATTCGTGAATATATATGTTAGGAAGTATAAGAGAAACAATTAACACAAGCAGATGAGGCGTCCATCATCGCCGCCTATCAGACAGGAAATGGTGTTATGATAAAGTAAGCGACGGTACGAAAATAACCTTAAATTATCTTCGGATTATATGTGTAAGCATGTTGTACAGCTTACAAAGCTATGTAGAATACGCTCGTACAAGAGAGACCTCTAGGATTGTATCGTCGTCCGGAGTGCCATAGAGACGGTGATTGTCCCGAGCGACGTAAGCCGCGATTTGGAAGGTCGCTCTTGGCCGTCAGCCAGGCTCGATTACGCTGGGCTGGAAGTGGAGCCTTGTATGGGAGGATACAAAAGGTAATTGGTGGCCTCTTACTATCGGTGAAGTCAAGTTTAGCATGTGAATGTGTAACAGAAAAATAGTCTCAGAACTGCTCAGAAATGTGAATTAGTATTAATATGGGAAGTGAATTTTAAGAAAGAAAATTCGTTGGTCCAAATATGATAGAAATTCTGCGAATACACCGATTTGAGTGATTCATAATTAGCGTAGTAACTACTAAAATATTTTATTTCCTTACTCAAATGAAAGCGAAAGATGTATTTTGGTTGAAAATCACTTTTAAAAGAGTTATGGTTATATTATAAAAATTCAAGCAATGGTTTGATTTTTATAAAAAAAATTCTACAAATACTGCTTTCGCGTTTTCGGTGTCCATTTTATATGGATCTTCTTGCACCTTCGCTCTGCTTAATGTTGCTTTTAACCTTATGTTTAACTTTTTGTTACAAATACAAAAATAGTGATGTGTACACTTCTGATTTTACCAACAGTTTTCTGAATGATGGATAGTTATTTAAGTAATGCTGCTTATTAATTATAAATGTGTTATTAAGGAAAAATTTTTTCAAAACAAAACGTTATCATAAAATTTTTCATACAATGTTCTGTTTTTTAAAATATTGTAAATATTTGTATAAATTGGCCAATTGATGGCGTTAGGGTAACACTATATCCCGGTTTAGTGTTGTTAAATTACTACTCAACGTTTCATCTATCTGTATAAGAGAAAATCTTTTTAAAAAGTCCTTGACGGCCTAGTGTGAAATTTCGTTAAATCATATTGCGTCTCTTTTACACCAGCAAGTCAGCACTTTTAAACTAAATTCATTCAATTTTTAAATATCATTTTAAAAAATGCTACAATCATCACGGACACAAGGACTATATTTGTATGTTAGTATATAATACGTCCTATATGGAAATTTGGAGTTGATAATTCGTTATGCATCACATGTAGAAGCCGGTTAAATATCATTAAGCCCATAGTCTTAGCGATCTCGAGGAAGCAAGTTGCATAATGTAAGTTGTGGTAATGTAGTAGAGTCATTATATTTCCGCATTGCAGGTTGTGTAATATTTGAAAATGGTTCAGAATATATTTTTATATGGGGTTATATCTCAGGATCGGTCCGATAGATGTTGTTAGATCCGGACATAATCTCTGAAAGAGGATTAGGTTTCAATCTAACTATATATAATATTATTATTAATTGTGCGAGGCCGAATAAGACCCGATATTGATTGTTACGTTTCTACGTCTATCTTATTTTGTATTAGACGGTATTAAATACTTTTAAGACAAGTCGTTGAGCGTCTGTGTTGATTGATCTTGCTATTTCTGCTTTCAGAGATTTTTATCATTTGCAGTCTCAGCTCGAAAATTTAAGAAAAATAGATATATTCACTAATTTTCCATTATTAACTGAACTTAAACAATGTCACTCTTACTAGGCCTGTTATTATTTGG